>FR997830.1:10000-5010000 GCA_905475405.1 Schrankia costaestrigalis
CCTTCTTGGCCCTGCGGATACCGTTCCGCAGAGCCCTTATAGCCTCCTTGGAGGCCCTGTGTAGAGCCTCCTCTTCCCCAGGCGATCGCTGGATACGTCTGCGGCACCTCTGGTACGCGCGTCTGGCCCCCATACTGGCGGACCGCAGGAGCGCAATCTCCTGCGTCCACCAGTAGACCCGCCCACAACGAGGGCGGGCCTGCGTCCTGGGCATGGCGGCATCGCAGACAACCCGCAGGTCATCCGCAAGCAGCTCCGCCATGCCGTCGGCATCCCCTGCGATGGTGTCGGGCACGTTACTCCATGCCCGCACCACCGCCGCCTCCTCCGCCACATCTCGACGGAGGCGTGCAAGCGCCCACCTTGGAAAGGGTGAGGCACCCGCAGCGGAGCCCAGATGAATGGGGGCTCCGGGGGACACCGTAGAGACCTCGTACCGGACGTAAAGATGATCCGATAGGGTCTCTACATCCTCCACCACACGCCAGTCCCTGATTCGGGCTGCGAGTGGCGGAGTGGCTAGGGTCACGTCCACAATCGACGTGCCCTGCCATCGGACGCAGGTCGGGGTAGTGCCTCGATTGAGGATGTGAAGCCCCAGGGCTGAAACCCAGGACTCCACGTCACCACCCCGCACATCTGTGTTGGGGGACCCCCACGCCGTTGAATGGGCGTTTAGGTCCCCCGCAACCAACACAGGGTTGGGGGCCGAGCGGCGCACCACTCCTTCGACCGCAGCAAGGAACCTTTCGAATTCGGCCCTGCTGCGGTTGGGGGAGAAGTAGGTAGCCACCACCACTATTCTCCCCCATCGTGCCGCGACGTATCCTGCTCCTCTCTCGGTCAGAACGAGAGAGGAGCCTGCTCCAAAGGTTGCTATCGCCGCGGAGCCATCGGCGGCCCCTAGCCAGTTGGGTCGGCCAGGGGGAATACTGTGTGGCTCCGCGGCGACTAGCAAGTCAACCTCCCACTCGGCGGCCGACTGGCACGCCAAATCCTGTGCCCCAGCCGAGTGGTTGAGGTTGACCTGGAGTACCCGCCCTGAGGACCTACTGTCCATCAGTTTGCATAGGGCGGGACTCGGTTGGCGCGGCCGTCACCGCGCGACGCTGGGGCGCACCCAGAGGGCGGCCTTTTACGGGGGGAGGTCGACAATTTGCTCCCCCCATTCTGTGTCCGGACGGGACTCCTTTATCCGCGCACACGGCGCAGTGCGGAGTGGCCTCGCAGGCCGCCGCGAGATGCCCCTCACCGCCACACCGGAAGCACAATTTGCTCCGGTCCTTGGCGGAGGGGCACAACTGCTGGGGGTGTCCGATGCCGAGACACCGGTGACACCGCAGCGGCCTCTGCTCCAACAAATTGATAGAGGCGGAGCTCCACCCTACGCAAACGCGCCCTATCTCTGCTAACTTGAGCGCCACCTCTACAGGGCAGGAGGCAATCGTTGCCCCTACACCTCTGAGGTTGGACACGATTGCCCCTACCCTCACGACTTCGCTGGAGCAGTCCGCTACCTTGGCCAACTCCACCTGCACCTCCGCAACTGTCACAGAGTCATCGAGCCCCGTCACCCGGAAGCTTGCAAGCTTCTGCGGCCGGGTGACTTTGGCCGACTCCCCCAGCACCACCCCTATCTTAGTGGCGAGGTTGTCGGCCTGGGCCGGGGTAGTCCCCTTTGGGAGCTCAATGACCCGGGACCCTGTGAGTCCCGTCCGGAACTTGGCCGGGCCTATGCCCAGCTCGCCCAGATTTACTTTGGCCCTCGCTGTTGTGAGGGCCTGAGCGTATGTGGCCCCATTCGCCACCGCCTCTGGCTTAAGGGCCACCACCACCGCCAGCGTCTTTGGTGGTTTGGGCTTCTTCATCTGGGCCTGACCGCGCGAGCCCGCGAGAGCGGGAGCCGCCTTAGCCTTTTTCGGCTTCTTAGCCACGGTCGTCCACTCATTTTGGACGACCGGCGTCTCCACCGCGTGGGAGGGTCCCGCAATCTGCGTGGGGGCCCTTTCAGGCGCCTTTTGCGCCACCTTCTTTACGACCCTAGCCTCCCTTGGCAAATTGGCCGGGGGAGTGAGGGTCGTGGGGGCTGTCGGTGCTGCTACCCCGGCATATGACCTGACGGAGGCAGCTCGTTTGTCCGACGCAAGTGGCGGACGAATTACGGGTGCAGGCAGCAGACGCCCGTCCGCCTCCAGCCCCTCCAATCGGGCACCCAGCATGGCGCCGAACCTCTCAGCTAGGTCTCGCTGGAGGAGCCCTACTATCTTCGCCATATCGGCGCGCGTTATGGCACCCCCGCTCTCTTCTACAGGAGCGTCCATAATGGCGGGCTCTACTACTACCTGCGGGGATGGCCCTTTGAGGGATGACTCTTTCTCCGCCCTCACCTTTCCCCTCTCCGAGAACGCTCTCCTGAGAGCGGAGATCTCCTCCGTGAGGACCGACAGCTGTTCCCTGAGGCGCTTATTGTCGGCCCTCAGCCTCCTCATCTCATCAGATGAGTCCCGTTGGGCCATCCCCTTCACCACCATCAGAAGGGCGTCTGAGGCATCCTTAATCTCCTTGACGCAGGTGCCCTTTAGGTTCTTTGACTTGGAGGCCACGCTGCGCAAGGTCCCGGCATACGATTCCGCCTTTTCTACAAGGTCCTCGATTGAGGAGGACGGCTTCCGCGACCCCCTAATTGTGGCTCCAGAGTCGGAGCTCTCCACTAAGGGGTCACGGAAAAATGATTTGGCGGGTTGAGGGGCCCGCGAGAGCCCATCAGTCCGCCGACCGCCACGGCCAGTCCTCGACCGTGGCGCCTTCCGTGCTGGCGATGTTACGCCACTGCCATCACTCTCATCCCCGCCTTCCTCAGCCGGGGTGGAGTCCTCATCACTTCCCCTTCTCGGAGGGGGGGTCGGGGTCTTCTTGACCCTCTTGCGCCTCAACGACGAAGGCTTTAAAATTGATTTGGGGACCTCTCCCGAAGTCCCAGCGACGTCCATACGAGGAGGAGGCGGCATCAAACCACGCAAGACAGGGGAGGCGGGTCGAGACGACGACGATGCAACCGAGTGGGCGGGATCCCCCCCCTCGGACATCGACCAGTTCACGGTCTGAGACTCAGTCCACGCAGGCCGGACGACAACCTCAGAGAAATTCTCTGGGACTTGAAGTTGGTCCTGAGAAGGACCTTGGGGTTGGCCCTGAGAAGGGCCGTTTGGTTGGCCCTGAAAAGGGCCTTTTGGTTGGCCCTGAAAAGGGCCTTTTGGTTGGCCCTGAAAAGGGCCTTTTGGTAGGAAACGCCCGGAGGCGTCCCTCGGAATTTGTGGCATAGTAATCAGCAATAGTGTCGCAAGTATCGAGCAAGAAATTCGGTCACCTAACTTGCCACTCCGTTACGGTGGTCAAGTCAGGGTCCAGGGCGGACGACGGGGACGTACTCTATGCTCACTTGGGACCCGCCCCAACCTAACCTAACCTAACCTAACCTAACCTAACCTAACCTTTTTTTTTTTTTTTTTTTTTTTTCCGGGAGGGAAGCTTTATGCCAGAGTGTGAGGACTCCCCGACCAGATTGGCCGGTATACCACACTAAACCCTCCACGGCTACCCTTTTAGCCCATAGGGACAGAGTTCCGGGACCAGGGTGCTACACCCATACTCCGGAGACTCCGTCGGGCTTCCTGGCGGCCGCCAGGTGACGCAATTCAAGAGAGGCCCAGGGTAACCCAGAGTACCTCTCTTTGACGTCGTAGCAGGTCACCTCCGCAACTGCCGTCCATACGGACAACAGCCCAAGGCACCCCACACGCAGGCGACAAAACCCTGCGCGAGCTACGTACGAGGTTGGCTAGGATTAGACGACGCCGCGCCCAATCCCCTCCTACCTCTTCGTCTGCGCCGAGCGGGTGCGGCTTGAGCATCATTCTCCCGCACCCGCTCCGCTTCCTCCTTCCGCGAGATGACGGTCTCGCAAAAGGAGGTCACGGCATTCCACGCCTCCGCACTACCGAGCATTGTTCTGACCAATGCCGGCAGCGCGAGGTCGTTCGATCTTAGCGCCGCGCAAAGTTCGCGGCGCTCATCGTCCCAGGCCGAGCACAGGAGCAGAGTGTGCTCGGCCGTGTCATCTGGATCGCCGCAGTGGTGGCACTGCGGCGTTTCTTCCCGGCGGGCGACCCGGTGCAGGTAGTGACCGAAGCAACCATGTCCGGTCAGTACCTGCACCAGGCGGTAGGTGAGGCTGCCACCCTGGCGCCCCACCCACTCCTTCAACACCGGACGAATCGCTTCGATCGTCCGGTGACCGGCGGCAGGTTGGGAGAGAGTCTCCATCCACGCTCTGATGGCGTCATCCTGGATGTTGGATTGGGCCCGCTCTATATCTTCTAGAGCGGGCCGCACGCCCCGCACCCTCGCCTCCACTTTGCGTCGATGCGCTTCGGCGAGTGCCACGGCATCGACTTCAAATGGAGGCGTGCCCGCAAGAACGCAGGCCGCCCCGTGACTCACAGTCCTATATGCGCGTATTACGCGGACTGCGATGGTCCGTTGCGGCCTGCGCAACAGGGCCTTAGTGCGAGGCGTGAGACTCTCTGCCCACACCGGAGATCCGTAAAGTGCCATCGACCGTATCGTTCCGTGGTACAGTCTCCGGCACTTGGCTGATGGCCCCCCTATGTTGGGGAGCAGCCGTCCGAGAGCTGCCGCAGCAGCACACAGTCTGGGAGCCAGGAGCGTAAAATGCCGCTCCCAGCTCCAGGAAGAGTCCAGCTCAAGGCCGAGGTACTTCAGATGTATCCCGACCGGAACACTGACCCCCCCTACTCGGACACGGAGCTCCGGTGGGATTCTGCGTCTTCTTCTTGGGGGCGGGAAGCCGATGGCCCTGGTTTTGTCAAGAGCCACTTCCAGCCCCAGGAGGCGGATGCGTCGGACAATCCTCTCGGTGTAAACCGACGCATTTTCGGCCGCCTCCTCCCAGAATTTAGCCGCCGCCGCAACGAGCGTGTCGTCCGCATAACAGACTATCTCTGTTTGCGGCAGCAGCCTTCCACGCAGAACCCAGTTGTACCCCAGATTCCACAACAACGGACCCAACACTGATCCCTGGGGTACACCTGCCGCCACTCTCCACGACTGAACGCGACTCTCCGCATCCTGGTAGAGCACTACCCTATCCTGCAGATAGTCCCTAACCAAGGAGCGGAGGTAGAGGGGCACTTTATGAAAAACTAGCGCCCCCTCTATCGCTTCGTGGGGGATGGTGTTAAAAGCGTTGGCGATGTCAAGAGACACCGCCACCACCATCTCCCCGCGCGCGGCGGCCGCCTCGGTGAAAGATTTGAGGCGGCCTATCGCGTCAATCGTGGACCGACCGGTGCGGAACCCGTACTGGCACTCCGCCAAGTCCGGGCCTACGCACTCGATGTGCTCAATGAGACGGGAGGCGAGAATCTTCTCGAAAGCCTTGGCCGTCTCATCGAGCAACACCAGCGGTCGGTAGCCCGCCGGGACATCGGCGGGGCGACTCTCCTTACGAATCAGGACCAGCCGCCCCGCCTTCCAACGCCTGGGAAAGCGTGCCGACGCAATACAGCAGTCGAACACGGTGCGAATCCTCTGTTCTAGGGGCCCCAGTGCCACGGCCATAGCCTTAGCAGGGACCCCGTCCGGCCCCGGCGCTTTCTTTCCGCGCCGGAGCCTCTCTCGCACCGTGCCAAACTCTTCGTCCGACACGGGAGGCCCCGCGACCCACACCTCCGGGACAGAACCGGAGGTGTATCTCCCCTGAACCAGATGGGGGACGGAGGGTCTCGGCTCTGGAAATAAAGTTTCGAGAACCCTCCGTCGCAATTCCGGCTCCATACAGGGAAGCGGGGGAGCTGGAGAAAGCTTCCCCCTTATCGCCCTGTATGGCCGGCCCCACGGGTCGCGGTTGAGGATGCCCAAGAACTGTTCCCAGGCATCCTTCTTGGCCCTGCGGATACCGTTCCGCAGAGCCCTTATAGCCTCCTTGGAGGCCCTGTGTAGAGCCTCCTCTTCCCCAGGCGATCGCTGGATACGTCTGCGGCACCTCTGGTACGCGCGTCTGGCCCCCATACTGGCGGACCGCAGGAGCGCAATCTCCTGCGTCCACCAGTAGACCCGCCCACAACGAGGGCGGGCCTGCGTCCTGGGCATGGCGGCATCGCAGACAACCCGCAGGTCATCCGCAAGCAGCTCCGCCATGCCGTCGGCATCCCCTGCGATGGTGTCGGGCACGTTACTCCATGCCCGCACCACCGCCGCCTCCTCCGCCACATCGCGACGGAGGCGTGCAAGCGCCCACCTTGGAAAGGGTGAGGCACCCGCAGCGGAGCCCAGATGAATGGGGGCTCCGGGGGACACCGTAGAGACCTCGTACCGGACGTAAAGATGATCCGATAGGGTCTCTACATCCTCCACCACACGCCAGTCCCTGATTCGGGCTGCGAGTGGCGGAGTGGCTAGGGTCACGTCCACAATCGACGTGCCCTGCCATCGGACGCAGGTCGGGGTAGTGCCTCGATTGAGGATGTGAAGCCCCAGGGCTGAAACCCAGGACTCCACGTCACCACCCCGCACATCTGTGTTGGGGGACCCCCACGCCGTTGAATGGGCGTTTAGGTCCCCCGCAACCAACACAGGGTTGGGGGCCGAGCGGCGCACCACTCCTTCGACCGCAGCAAGGAACCTTTCGAATTCGGCCCTGCTGCGGTTGGGGGAGAAGTAGGTAGCCACCACCACTATTCTCCCCCATCGTGCCGCGACGTATCCTGCTCCTCTCTCGGTCAGAACGAGAGAGGAGCCTGCTCCAAAGGTTGCTATCGCCGCGGAGCCATCGGCGGCCCCTAGCCAGTTGGGTCGGCCAGGGGGAATACTGTGTGGCTCCGCGGCGACTAGCAAGTCAACCTCCCACTCGGCGGCCGACTGGCACGCCAAATCCTGTGCCCCAGCCGAGTGGTTGAGGTTGACCTGGAGTACCCGCCCTGAGGACCTACTGTCCATCGGTTTCCATAGGGCGGGACTCGGTTGGCGCGGCCGTCACCGCGCGACGCTGAGGCGCACCCAGGGGGCGGCCTTTTACGGGGGGGGGTCGGCAATTAGCTCCCCCCATTCTGTGTCCGGACGGGACTCCTTTCTCGGCACACACGGCGCAGTGCGGAGTGGCCTCGCAGGCCGCCGCGAGATGCCCCTCGCCGCCACACCGGAAGCACATTTTGCTCCGGTCCTTGGCAGAGGGGCACAACTGCTGTGGGTGCCCGATGCCGAAGCATCGGTGACACCGCAGCGGCCGCTGCTCCATTAGATTGATAGAGGCGGCGCTCCACCCGACGCAAACGCGCCCTATTTCCGCTAACTTGAGCGCCGCCTCTACAGGGCAGGAGGCAATCGTCGCCCCCACACCCCTGAGGTTGGACACGATTGCCCCTACCCTCACGACTTCACTGGAGCAATCAGCCAATCTGGCCAACTCCGCCTGCACCTCCGCAACTGTTACAGAGTCATCCAGCCCCGTCACCCGGAAGCTCGCGAGTTTCTGGGGCCGAGTGACTTTGGCCGACTCCCCCAGCACCACTCCTATCTGAGTGGCGAGGTTGTCGGCCTGGGCCGGGGTCGTCCCCTTTGGGAGCTCAATGACCCTTGACCCTGTGAGTCCCGTCCGGAACTTGGCCGGGCCTATGCCCAGCTCACTTAGGTTAACCTTGGCCCTCGCAGTGGTGAGGGCCTCGGCATAGGTGGCCCCCTTGGCCACCGCCTCTGGCTTGAGGGCCACCACCACCGCCAGCGTCTTTGGTGGCTTTGGCTTCTTTGCTTGCTGGGCCCGCGAGCCCGCGATAGCAGGAGCCGCCTTAGCCTTTTTCGGCTTCTTAGCTACGGTCGTCCACTCGTTCAGGACGACCAGCGGCTCCACGTCGCGCGAGGTTCCCGCAACCTGCTCGCGGGCCCTCTCTGGCGCTTTTTTTCTGCGCCGGCTTTTTAGCCCTGGCCTCCTTTGGCAGATTGGCCGGCGGGGTGAGGGTCGTAGGGGCGGAGGAGGCTGTTACCCCCGCATACGATCTCATTGGGGCCGGAACGGCCTCCCTCTTATCTGAGGCGAGAGGTGGACGCCTAGTCTGCGCCGGCAACAGACGCCCATCCGCCTCGAGTCCCTCCAGACGGGCACCCAGCATTGCACCAAATCGCTCTGCCATGTCCCGCTGGAGGAGCCCAAACATGTTGGCCATGTCAGCACGAGTCATGGCCTGGCCGCTCCTCTCCTCCTCCGTGACCACGTCACTCTCCTCAATTGCCACCTGTTTGGGGGGTGGCCTCTTTGGGGATGGCCTACGCTCCCCCTTGCCCGTCTCTCTTTCAGAGAAGGCTCGCCGCAACGCGGAGATCTCCTCAGTGAGAGCCGACAGTTGCTGCCTAAGGCGCTTATTGTCAGCCCTCAACCTCCGCATCTCATCGGACGAGTCCCTCTGGGCCATCCCTTTTACCACAGTCAGAAGGGCAGCCGATGCATCCTTGATTTCACGGACGCAGGTGCCCTTCAGGTTTTTTGATTTGGAGGCCACGCTCCACAGAGTCCCAGCGTAAGACTCCGCCTTTCCAACGAGTTCCTCAATTGAGGAGGACGGCTTCCGCAGACCCCTAACTGTGGCTCCGGAGTCGGAGCTCTCCACCGAGGGGTCGCGGAAAAAAGATCTTGCCTGGGAGGGTCGCGAGAGCCCATCACTCTGCCGACCGCCACGGCCATTCCTGGACCGTGGCGCCTTCCTCGCTGGCGACGTTGCGTCGCTCCCATTGCTCTCGTCCCCACCTTCCTCAGCCGGGGTGGGGTCTTCAGCACCTCCCCCTTTCGGTGGGGGAGTCGGGGTCTTCTTGACCCTCTTGCGCCTCCCTGAAGGAGGCTTCAAAGTTGAGCCAGCGACGCAAGGAGGAGGCGGCATAACGATGCGCAAAACAGGCGAGGTGGGGCGAGACGACGAGGACGACATCGACCAGTTTATGGCCTGCGATTCAGTCCAAGCCTGGACGACAACATCAGAGAAGTTCTCTGGACTCTGTTGGCCCTGAGAAGGGACTTGAAGTTGGCCCTGTGAAGGGACTTGGGGTTGGCCCTGTGAAGGGACTTGGGGTTGGCCCTGAAAAGGGCCTTTTGGTTGGCCCTGAAAAGGGCCTTTTGGTTGGCCCTGAAAAGGGCCTTTTGGTTGGCCCTGAGAGGAGCCGTTGGGTTGGCCCTGAAAAGGGCCTTTTGGGAGGAAACGCCCGGAGGCGTCCCTTAAAGTTTGTGGCATTGCACAAGCACAGATAGTCACAAGTATTGAGCACAGAAATTTAGTCACCCAACTTGCCACTCCGTTACGGTGGTCAAGTCGGGGTCCAGGGCGGACGACGGGGACGTACTCTTTGCTCACTTGGGACCCGCCCCAACCTAACCTAACCTAACCTAACCTAACCTAACCTAACCTAACCTAACCTAACCTAACCTAACCTAACCTAACCTAACCTAACCTAACCTAACCTAACCTAACCTAACCTAACCTAACCTAACCTAACCTAACCTAACCTAACCTAACCTAACCTAACCTAACCTAACCTAACCTAACCTAACCTAACCTAACCTAACCTAACCTAACCTAACCTAACCTAACCTAACCTAACCTAACCTAACCTAACCTAACCTAACCTAACCTAACCTAACCTAACCTAACCTAACCTAACCTAACCTAACCTAACCTAACCTAACCTAACCTAACCTAACCTAACCTAACCTAACCTAACCTAACCTAACCTAACCTAACCTAACCTAACCTAACCTAACCTAACCTAACCTAACCTAACCTAACCTAACCTAACCTAACCTAACCTAACCTAACCTAACCTAACCTAACCTAACCTAACCTAACCTAACCTAACCTAACCTAACCTAACCTAACCTAACCTAACCTAACCTAACCTAACCTAACCTAACCTAACCTAACCTAACCTAACCTAACCTAACCTAACCTAACCTAACCTAACCTAACCTAACCTAACCTAACCTAACCTAACCTAACCTAACCTAACCTAACCTAACCTAACCTAACCTAACCTAACCTAACCTAACCTAACCTAACCTAACCTAACCTAACCTAACCTAACCTAACCTAACCTAACCTAACCTAACCTAACCTAACCTAACCTAACCTAACCTAACCTAACCTAACCTAACCTAACCTAACCTAACCTAACCTAACCTAACCTAACCTAACCTAACCTAACCTAACCTAACCTAACCTAACCTAACCTAACCTAACCTAACCTAACCTAACCTAACCTAACCTAACCTAACCTAACCTAACCTAACCTAACCTAACCTAACCTAACCTAACCTAACCTAACCTAACCTAACCTAACCTAACCTAACCTAACCTAACCTAACCTAACCTAACCTAACCTAACCTAACCTAACCTAACCTAACCTAACCTAACCTAACCTAACCTAACCTAACCTAACCTAACCTAACCTAACCTAACCTAACCTAACCTAACCTAACCTAACCTAACCTAACCTAACCTAACCTAACCTAACCTAACCTAACCTAACCTAACCTAACCTAACCTAACCTAACCTAACCTAACCTAACCTAACCTAACCTAACCTAACCTAACCTAACCTAACCTAACCTAACCTAACCTAACCTAACCTAACCTAACCTAACCTAACCTAACCTAACCTAACCTAACCTAACCTAACCTAACCTAACCTAACCTAACCTAACCTAACCTAACCTAACCTAACCTAACCTAACCTAACCTAACCTAACCTAACCTAACCTAACCTAACCTAACCTAACCTAACCTAACCTAACCTAACCTAACCTAACCTAACCTAACCTAACCTAACCTAACCTAACCTAACCTAACCTAACCTAACCTAACCTAACCTTTTTTTTTTTTTTTTTTTTGTCCCAGGGGAATCCATGAAATTGGATACCATGGAGACTCGAGGGAGTCTTCCATGGCATGCGGGGATCTCCCCCCCATAAGGGGAGGGCCTACCCGCTAAACCCCTGGGCTATTCCTCACGCGCCTTTAAATTAGGGGACAGGCCGGATCGCTCCGGGCACTCACAGCCTGCCCCCCAGCGCATTGTGCCTTCGCACATACGGGCCCGCTTATGCGCAAGCCCTGACGGCACAAGGAGGCGCCCCCAGGAATAGTTGGAGACGCCCCCTTACTGAGGACGCAGCGACCCCCTCGGATCGCCACATCCTCGTCCTCAGTTAGGTGGTCGGAGGGGGAAGCGGCAGCAGGTCAGCGTACCTGCGCCGCCTCACCCCTCTCCTGCATCGGCGGAGAGGGGCCGCAAGGGGATCGTCTTCGCGGACCCGCTCCGCAGCCTCTTTTTGGCTCATGACCGCCTCGCAAAAGGCGGTCATGGCCCCCCAATTGGTGTCGCTGCCGACCGCCTGACGAACGATAGCCGGCAGCGACAAATCACCCCCAAGTAGCGCCACTAGGGCACTCCTCTGTGTGCCCCATGCGGGGCACTCCTCGACCGTGTGGCGCACCGTGTCAGCGGCTGCGCCACAGTGGTGGCAGGCCGGCGTCTCCTCTCGCCGGGCCACCTTGTGCAGGTACTCACCGAAACAACCGTGTCCGGTGAGCACCTGGCACGTCCGGTATGTGAGGGTCCCCCTACCACGGGAGAGCCACTCCTCCAGCACGGGGCGGATCGCTTCAATGGTATTGCGACCCGCACCCGGCTGTTCCAGGGCCGACCTCCAGTCGCGGAGCAGAGCAATCTGGCAATCAGCCCTTACTCTGCCCGCGACGAAGTCGGCCCCGGAGGCCCGCGCCGCCGCACGCTGCGCGTGCACCTCCGCTAGGACCCTACCTTGGAGCTCCCAAGGAGGGTCCCCCGCCAGCAGAGTGACCGCCTCGAACGATGCCGTGCGATATGCACGGCACGCTCTAGCGGCGATCACTCTCTGCGGCCTCCGCAGCAACCGCACATTGCTGCGGCTGAGGGCATCCACCCAAATCGGGGCCCCGTACAGAGCCATACTCCGGACGATCCCACAGTACAGCCTTCTGCACGGGGACCCCGGGCCGCCGACGTTGGGGAGGAGACGTCCCAACGCGGCGGCAGCCCTCTCGAGCTTCGGGGCCATAGACTCAAAATGAGCCCCGAAGTTCCACCTCCCGTCGAGCTGAAGTCCCAGGTATTTGATGTGAGGCTTCAGCTCGACTTCCTCCCCCCGTATATTGATCTTAGTACCGGGGGGAGCTTTTCTTCGCGGGCCGTGGAAGAGGAGGGCCTCTGTCTTCCTCATGGAGACCCTTAAACCCAGGCAGTGCATGCGGTCCACCACCCGGGACACCTCTTCCCCGGCACGTCCGACCGCCTCGGCCAGGGTCGACCCGCTGACCGTCACCAGAGTGTCGTCGGCGTAACAAAATATCCTGGTGACGCCAGCCACCGACCCTCTCAGCAGCCAGTCAAATCCGAGGTTCCACAGAATAGGGCCCAAGACTGAGCCCTGTGGAACACCCCGGTCGACCGACTGCACGACCAGGCGGCCTTGCCTGTACTCCCAGACCACAGACCTTCCCACCAGGTAATCCTCCAGCAGCCGCCGCACATAGGGAGGCACCCCGTGATAGCGAAGCGCCTCCCGAAGAACGCCGTGCGGCAGGCTGCCGAAGGCGTTTTCTATGTCGAGGGAGGCAGCCACGACCACCTCCCCCTCACCCACCCTAGACGCCGTGTGCGCTTTGAGGGCGCCCAGGGCGTCCAGTGTGGACCGACCCCTGCGGAAACCAAATTGGCTCTCCGACAGGTTCGGCCCAACCTCCTCTAGATGCTTGACGAGGCGGCCAGATATCACCCTCTCAAACATTTTGGCCACCTCGTCAAGTAGGACGATTGGCCTATACGAAGAAGGGTCGGCCGCATCTCGGCCGCCCTTCGGCAACAGGACCAATCGCCCTCTCTTCCATATCTCCGGGAACTTTCCATCGCGTAGGCAGCGCGTGAAAAGCTCCCGGAGCCGACCACCAATCTCTCCCTTCACCCGGCAGAGGAGCCGGCCCGGAACCCCATCCGGGCCCGGGGCGGTCTTCCCTCCGCGCATGCGGTCGAATGCGCGGTCAATCTCCGCACATTCGACTTCGGGCACCTCTGACGCGTCGACAAAGGGGGACTCCGCCACCCGGAAAGGGGGCATTGGCGGCGCGGAGTACCCCGGGACCTCCTTGGGGAATAGCCTCTCTACCACCGACTGCACCAAGGCCGGCGGCAGAGACTCCGCGAGGGGCGCCCCGCAGCCGGCAAGCTTACCTCTTGCCTGCCGGTACGTGCGCCCCCAGGGATCCGCGTCCAACCGGGCCAGTAACTCTTCTCTAGCCCGGTCCTTTCCTTCGCAAATGGCCCGCTGCAGGGCCTTAGTGGCGGCGTGATACGCCACCCGCAGCAGGTCTTCCGACGCTGGATCCCTCCCCCTTCGCCTATGACGGCTGTATGCCCTCCTCGCGGCGCCGGCGGCCACCCTTAGTTCTGCAATATGGGGTGACCACCAGTAGACTTGGCGCCGCTGAGGCGGCCGCCGCGCCCGTGGCATGGACGCGTCGCACACCTCCACTAACGAGGTGCGCAGTCCTTCGGCCAGGTTCTCAACGGGGACAGAACCGGTTGAGAGCGAGGCGAACCATTGTTGAACGATGGCCGCCTCCCTGGCCAGCTCCGCGTCCATGGCGCCGAGCACCCACCTCTTAAATTTACTAACGCCCCTGAAGGGCCCTGGGTGCCCGGCGCTGGTCGAGACCTCAAACCGGATGTAACGATGGTCTGATAAGGTCTCGACCTCCACATCGACTCTCCACCTCTGGATGCGCTGTGCGACATCGGGCGTGCCAAAGGAGAGGTCGACAACTGACCCCCCGTTGCGCCGCACACACGTCAGTGTGTCCCCTCTGTTGAGGAGGGCAAGGCCTGACGCCACCGCCCACTCCTCAACGGCACGGCCCCGCGCGTCTGTCGCAGGGCTTCCCCATGTGCGGGACTTCGCGTTAAAGTCCCCGAGAACTAAAGTTTTCATCGGGGACTGGCGCCATACCGCCTCCTTCACGGAGTCGAGGAACTGCTCGAACTCCACCAGCGGGCGGTTCGGGGAGAAATAAATCCCTACAATGGAGAACTCCCCCCAAACCGCCACAACGAAGCCGTTCCCCGACTCCTTAGAGACCAACTTGCCATTGCCGGACCGGGTATAGATGGACACTACCCGGTCGAGGTCCCCTACCCAGTTCGGGGTGTCGGGGACAAAGTAGGGCTCGCTGGCCACGGCCACGTCAATTGACCACTCAGCCGTGGACTGCAGAAATAGATCCTGAGCCCCGGCCGAGTGGTTTAGGTTCGCCTGCAGGAAGCTGAAAGGACCCCTAGGCATTTTGTGTTTCCATTTCAACCTCCTGTGGGAGCGCTCGAGCCCGTTCTCTCTCGAGCGAGCGCTCAACCATCAGGGCCGGTGAGGGCTTCCCTCTCACCGTGGGGGGGTTGCACTTGCCTCCCCCCGTGACGTGGCCGGCAGGTTTACCTGCGGCTTCGCATACAGCGCAGCGCGGGACGGTAGTGGTGCAGGCAGCCGCGAGGTGGCCGGCAAGTCCGCAGCGGCGACATAGTCCGGACCTGTCCACAGAGCTAGGACAGGAGGCCCGGACGTGCCCGGCACCGAAGCACCGGTAACAAATAAGACGCCGCTGCTCCAACACCTCGACCCTGGCGGAACTCCACCCCACCAGAATCCTACCCGCATCACTGGCCTTCTTGGCTGCGGCGACGGGGCATCGAACCACCCCCGACCCCATGCGCCCCTCTCCGGCTGTTATGGCGAGCACCCTTATTTGCTCCACAGGGCACCCGCCTACGCGCGCCACTGCTGCCGCAATCACGTCAGGGGTGACAGAGTCGTCGAGACCGGCGATGCGCAAATCAGCACATTTCACCGGACGTTCGACGTCCGCCACCCCTTCGAGAGCCGCCCTTAGCTGAGCGGCCAGCTCGTCCGCCTTCTCTACCGGCTGGGAAGCCGGGAGCTGCAATATCCTAGCCCCAGTCAGTGCCTGGCGGAATTTGACGCCATCCTCGAGGCCTAGGTCCGCCAGGTTCACCTTGGCCGCCGCTTCTTTCAGCACCTCGGCATAGGTGACTCCTTTTTGTGCAGCTCCCGGTTGCAGTTTGATAATCACCGCAGCCGATCGAGGCACTGCCAGCCTGGGCTTAGAAGCCTCGGCCTTGCGGGCTTTGGCTCGCGCCTTTTTTGCCGCCTTCCTATTGCTGCTGGCGGCCCCCGCAATTTCCCAATGATTTTCGGCCTCCCGCTCGACAGGGACCGAAATGGGAGCAGCTGCTGACTGAGCGACGGCAGCTGGGCGCTGAGAGAGGGCTGGCCGTGCAGCCCCAGGACCAGCCCTCACTAAAGCCGAAGGCGGAGGCGGAACCCGCCGCGTATTTCTGTCAGGCTGAGCCTGGACGGCGCCACTAGCCACGCGGGCGTATGTTGCGGGCTGCAGCGTTGTCGGCGTTGGAGCTTGACCCACAGGACGAGTTTGTCCAGCTCTTGATGCGGCAGCAAGAGGCGGGCGCACCACAGGGGCAGGGAGGAGACGGTCCTCCACACCCTCGAAGCGGGCGTTGACTAAAACGCCCACCGATTGCAGAATGGAGGCTCGCAGCGCCTCCATTGCTGCGCCTTCTGTGCCAGCTTCGGTCGCTGGGGGTGAAGTCGCCGTCCTCCTTACCTCGGCCTCTCTCTTCCAGGCCTTTATTTCGGCCCGGAGGGAGTCGTTTTCACGACGCAACCGTGCCCCACTCACGCGCAGCTTGCGCAGCTCTTCCACCTCGGAGCGGGCCGTCAGCAGTCCCACCAATGCTGCCATCTTCTCGGCTTCCTCTTTGAGGCGCTTTACAAAGCCGCCCTTGAGATTGCCCGACTTCTTAGCAATCTCTTTAATAGTATCTGCGCTTTTACGCGCCTGTGCGCGCAGATCTTCAGGGCCTAAAAATGACGCGGCCTCTTCGTCCTCCATGTCGCACAGTACCACCTCAGGCTCCTGCAACTGGGTAGCGTAGCTACAGCTACTACTGTCCCGGGAGTCCAGCCAACTATCAACGTGGCGTTCACTCCCTTTGGCGAGAGCACGTCCACGTGCATACTGTGCACGACCACGGCAGGCCGAACTGACCTTAGCCAGGCTTCGATCGGCGTCCGTGTCCACCTCCGACGCCGAGCTTGTGCGCTTACGCCAAAAGCGTGCGTTCGGCGCTGACACCACTGATTGTGCCCCGCCATCGTCGGAGACCACCACATTCGGACAAGTAGAAGGGAGAGGGGGAGGGGTTGGGACAAGGAATTCGGGATTAGGTAAGGGGGAAGTGGAGGGGGAAGGGGAATGGCCCTGAAAAGGGCCTTTTTTGCCCTGTGAAGGGACTTTTACGAAGCGTCCGAGCGCGTTACGCTGCTGCGAAGACGACATCGTCAAGATTTCAGAGAACGTACTGAACCTCTAATCCACAAGTAAAGCACAGAAAAATTCAGCCACCTGCCTGCCACTCCGTTACGGTGGTCAGGACAGGGCCCAGGGGAGACGACGAGGACGTATTTTCTGTGCACTTGGGGACTCCCCCAACCTAACCTAACCTCTTTTAATTCCCGGTATACCCACTAAAAACCCAGCGGTGCTCCGACCTCGCCTTAGTGGAGGGGGCCTGGGAATCCATGTCGTCCAGTCCCCCACCGGCGATTGCCCGCCTTACGGCAGGCCCTTCACGCCTCCCTCCACTGGGGAGGGGGCCTTATAATGGCCGGAGCACAGGGGGTGGATCATGTGATGCAGGCGGTGGCGCCCCCGCGCCTGTCGCCTGCTGATCACCCCCCGGGGTGGATGAGGGCGGACGTTGAGTTCGCCGTCCTCCACCCCTTCTTCGTCTGCGGAGCGGCGCCGCGAGAGGGTCGTCCTCCCGCAGCCGCTCCGCTGCCTCCTTCTGGGACATGACGTCCTCACAGAAGGAGGCCACCGCTACCCACGCCTCCTCACTCCCCAGCATGGCAGAAATCACGCTGGGGAGCGAGAGGTCGTCCCCGACCGCCGCCACCAGGGCGCAGCGGGACTCCGCCCACGACGGGCACGCCTCCAAGGTGTGCTCCGCCGTGTCCACCGCCGCCTCGCAGTGGTGGCATAGCGGAGTCTCCTCTCTCCCAATCCGATGCAGGTACGATCCGAAGCAACCATGCCCGGACAGCACCTGCACCAGACGCAGGGAGAGGCAGCCATGACGCCGATCGAGCCAATCATTCAGGACGGGCCCGATGGCGTCCAGCGTCCGCCGACCAAATGACGCGGAGGCAAGATCCTCGGCCCAATGCCGAGTCACTGCCTCCCGCATCTCCTCACGCACCTCTTCCCGATCCGCCGGGTCTGGGCGCCGGTTGAGCGCCCTCTGGTCCGCGGTCCAGTCGTACACTCTGGCGAGCACCCATGCCTCGAGTTCCCAAGGAGGGGTTCCCGCCAGAGCGCACGACGCCGCGAAACTCACTGTGCGGTAAGCTCTCGCCACCCGCTGTGCAATGGCCCTTTGTGGCCTGCGGATGGCGGCGGCGTTCTCCCGTCTGCACAGTGAGTCCGCCCAGATGGGGGCCCCGTAAAGGGCCATACTCTTGAGAATGCCGGCGTACAGACGCCGGCATTGCTCGCCGGGCCTCCCTAGGTTCGGGAGGAGCCCTGAGAGGGCGCCCGCGGTCCTCAACAAGCGCGTCGACAGTGCGCTGAAGTGCGCACTGAAGCGCCACTTATTGTCGAGGACTAGGCCCAGATATTTCATCTGGGCCTGCACCCCAATGCGGACGCCCTCTACATGAATGTGGGCGTCGGGCGGTTGGCGCTGCCGAGGTCCGTGGAAGAACACGGCCTCGGTCTTGTGCAGCGCCACCGACAGCCCTAGGCGGGAGACTCGGTCCACGACTTGTGAACCGCCCGCCGAGACCAAGCTAGCCGCCTCTCCGAAATTTTTCCCCCGGGCAGTCAGTAGGGTGTCATCTGCATAGCAGATGACAGACGTGCCACGGGGGAGATTGCCTCTCAAAATCCAGTCGAATCCGATGTTCCACAGGAGCGGCCCAAGAACAGAACCCTGTGGGACACCGGACTCGACGCCGTATTGGCGGAGCTGACCCGACTTGTCCTCGAGGAGGACTGTGCGGTCCGTCAGGTAGTCCGCCAACAGGCCCCGCAAATACGGAGGCACTCCATGGAAACGGAGCGCCTCCAAAATTGTGGAGTGGGGAATGGAGTTGAAGGCGTTGGCTATGTCGAAGGACACAGCCAACAGTCCATCCCCCGCCTCCATCGCCTCCTTCACCTGGCCCTTGAGTCGGGACAGGGCGTCCACCGTGGAACGCTCAGCTCGAAACCCGAACTGAGCGTCCGCTAGGTCCGGGCCGATTGTGCCCAAATGCCTGTTGATACGGGCGGCGAGGATCCCTTCAAACATTTTACCGACCTCATCTAGTAAAACGATGGGTCGGTATGCCGATGGGGAGTCCACCGGCCGCCCTTCCTTCCGAAGAAGGCACAATCGGCCCTCCTTCCATGGCTTCGGGAACCTCTTACACGCAACACACGCGCTGAAGAGGTCCCGAAGCCTCTCTCCCATCTGGGAGGCGGCGATGGCCACCACCTTCCCGGGGACGCCGTCCGGACCCGGGGCTGTCTTTTTCGCCTGGAGGCGGGAGACTGCCCTCTCCATCTCAACCTCCGTGACTGGAGGGACTTCTTCGGCCGAAGGAGCCGCACCGCGCGAGGCGCCCATTACTGGTGGAGTGAAGTCGGTGTCCCTGCGCGGAAACAGGGACTGGACCACCCCATCCAGCAACGCAGGCTCGAGGGTCTCGGCAATTGGGGGACCGTACGGGCGCAGTTTGTTACGCGCCGCCTTGTACGGTCTCCCAAAGGGGTCAGCATCTAGACCCTCCGCCATCTCCGCTCTCGCGCGGTCCTGGGCTGCGCCCATTCGCGCCGAAAGGACCGCCTTCGCCTCCACGTAGACCGCATAGAGGCGGTCCTCGTTATCACGGTCACGATGGCGCCGCCGTCGGCTCCTTGTGTAGGCCCGCCTGGCCACCACACAAGCGGTCCGCAGTCCCCCCAACTCCTCCGACCACCAGTAAACGGCGCGTCGAGGGGGCGGACGGTGAGACCGAGGCATGCTAGAGTTGCACACCTCGGTCAGGGAGTCCCTCAACTGGACCGCAGTTGCGTCCACATCCATAGCGTCGACAGAGGGCGACAGCCAGTCCAGGACGAACGCCGCCTCCGTGGCGGCCTCCCGGTCTAGGCGGGAGAGCGCCCACCGCGGGAAGCACGAATGACCCGCGCGTGCTCCCTGGGAGCCCTGGCCGGAGACGTCGAACCGCACGTATCGGTGGTCCGACAGCGTCTCCACCAGCTCTACCCGCCAGTCAACCACACAGGCCGCCAAAGAGGGGGAGGCAAAGGCGAGGTCCACGACGGATCCCCCCTCCCGCCGCACGCAGGTGTGGACGGTGCCTCTGTTTAGGAGGGACAGACCTGACGCAATGGACCAGGTCTCTACCTCGCGTCCTCGGGCATCGGTGACTGGGTTGCCCCACACCACCGACTTGGCATTGAAGTCGCCCACGATCAGCACCTGGCGCTGCGCCAGCCTGCCAGCCACCCTGGCGAGAGAGGGCGGTTTGGGGAGAAATACACCCCTACAAGGGCTATGTCTCCCCATGCGGCGGCCACGTATCCCGGTCCCTTCTCTAAAAGCGAGAGGGGAGGGGAATCGGTGGAAGACCGCGTCATCAGACCGACCAAGCCGTTGTCGTCCCCTAGCCAACTGGCAGGGACAGAATACGGCTCGGCGACAACCGCCACGTCCACCAACCACTCCGCACAGGTTTGGACCAGCAGATTCTGGGCCGCTCTGCAGTGGTTGGTGTTCGCCTGCAGGACACGTTTTTGGTGTCCAGCCATCAATCGGCGTCCATGGCACCTCCCTCGATGGCCGGCACTGAAGCTGGGGTTTCAGAGGCGGCGGCAGCGGCAGGCCGTAAAGGCACCTGCGCTTTGCCCTTCTTTGATGGCGGACAGCATTTCCTGCCCGTCATCACGTGGTCGGCTGGACGACCACTCGCAGCGCATACTGCGCAGTGCGGGGTGGGTGCCTTGCAGTTGGCCGACCTGTGGCCCTCCTTAGCGCAACGGAAGCAAAGTTCCGTGCGCACGACAGTGGACGGGCAGAGAGCCCCTGTGTGGCCGATCCCGAAGCACTTATAGCAGCGCATCGGGCCGCCCTCTAGCGCGCGGACAACGCCCGAGCTAAATCCCACCGGAAGGCGACCCTTGGCCAGAACTGCCTTGGCACACACAATAGGGCACTCCAAACGAATCGTGCCCATACCCCTGCGGCCTGTTCTAATGGGCCGGCCCTTGATAGAGCCGACGGCGCAGCCTCCTGCCGCCGCAACCGCGGCTACCACTTCTTCTTGGGTGACCGAGTCGTCGAGATCGGTCACCTCAAGAGCCACGCACTTGACGGGCCTCACAACCTTGGCCGTGTCTGCAACAGCCTCTCGCAGCTTCGTTGCGAAGAGGTCCGCCTTGGTGCCACCCTGAGCCCCCGAGAACTCAAATATGCGAGCCCCCGTTTGGGTCTTCCTGCAGGTGACTCTGCCAGCCCCAAGTTGCGCAGGGTCAACGTTTGTACGAGCCCGCCGCAGCACGGACTCGTAAGTCTCCCCTCGTTCCGCTGCCTGTGGGGTCAGCGTGACCACCACGGCTGCGGTTTTAGGAGAAGGAGGGAGCTTCCTTCTCTTGTCAACTGGGGCTGCAGGCTTGGCTGCAGGGGGCTCAGGGCCCGACTTCTTCCCCTTCTTCTTCCTGTGGACCTTTGTCCATGGCTCGTTCGAAGGGGTGGTGGAGGGCAGAAGAGGGTCTTCTCTCTGGGTCTCCTGAGGGGCCGACTGGGCAGTTGGGGCCGGCGAGGTCTTTTTGCCCTTTCCCTTGCCCTTGGAGGTCGTGGGCTGGGGCTGCTCCGAGTGGGCTGGGGCTAGTGAAGGCCCTGGTGCGCTGGGCGTCTTATCCGCCGCGAGCGGAGGACGGAGCCGCTTCTCCGGCAGGAGGCGGTCCTCGATGCCGGCCAAACAGGCCCTAGTGAAGGCCCTCTCCTCCATTACAACCTTGCGGATAATATCCTCAAGGTTGGAGGGGGCTGGCATCGATACCGGACCCTCTGACGTAGGCCCCTCAGGCCGAGTCATTAACTCGGCAACGCGCGCATGCAGCGCAGATACTTCTTTCTGCAGGCGATCCACCTTCGCCTGCAGTTGACGCGTCTCGTCCGAGGTGGTACGCTGCGCTAACTCCTTAACAATGCCGAGCATGCTCGCTGCCCGGCATTTCAGGGCCTTCTGAAAGGTCCCTTTAAGGTTGGAGGACTTGGAGGCCACCTCCAAGATCTCCACCTGATCCTCCAGCGCCATGCGCTCCATCTCCTCCACGGAGTGGTCCGCGTAGAGGACGGTTGATGCGCCGTAACCAGCCTTGGCTCTGGCGGTTCGCGCCCGCTGCTCTTTGCAGGCGATCCTCTCCTCCAAGTCCACTTGTATGATGGCCCGCTTCGCAGGCTTCTCCACGGCGTCCGGCGACCCACGCCTGAGGAAGGCTCTCTTCCTCGACTCGCGAGCTGAACCGCAGTTCGAACTCGCAATCGACTCCGTGTCGGAAAAATCCGATACGACGTCGCCTCCTCGAGAAATACCAGCCGCAGATGGTGCGCGGCTGGTCTCCGATGCCGAAGCATCCCGCGACAAGGGTTGGCCCTGAAAAGGGCCTTTTGGTTGGCCCTGAAAAGGGCCTTTTGGTTGGCCCTGAGAAGGGCCTTTTGGGAGAAAACGCCCGGAGGCGTCCCTCAAAGGTTGAGACATACTCAAACACAACAATAACAATCAAAGCAGACAATGGATCTTTGATTCACAGCTTTCGTTAGCCGTCGGCCTGCCACTCCGTTACGGTGGTCAGGCGCGACGTTGCCCAGGGGTCACTGCGTGGAAGTCAAAGCTGTGGGGGGACCCCCAACCTAACCTAACCCGTTAAGTAGCAGGCCAGAGAGGACGGCGTAGTGTTCCACGTACGCCTCTCTACATAGGAAGGGCACGGTCCTGCCCTGTCCATTTTCGGGGTCGCAGTTGCGGACCAACACCCGCCGGGACGGCTCGAGTAATGCCAGTCTTCTCGCCGTCTCGGCATTTTGGGTGAAGGAGGAACACCGTGGGTTTTAGTCGGTAAACCGTATTACCATCTTTCGGGACTCCGACACACCTGCCCGCCTGGGCCAAAGGCGGGTAGACGGCCTATAAAAGGTTTTCCCACGAGAAAAAAAAAAAAAAAAAAAAAAAAAAAAAAAAAAAAAAAAAAAAAAAAAAAAAAAAAGGTTAGGTTAGGCTAACCTAACCTAACCTAACCTAACCTAACCTTTTTTTTTTTTATTTTTTTTTTTTTTTTCTCGTGGGAAAACCTTTTATAGGCCGTCTACCCGCCTTTGGCCCAGGCGGGCAGGTGTGTCGGAGTCCCGAAAGATGGTAATACGGTTTACCGACTAAAACCCACGGTGTTCCTCCTTCACCCAAAATGCCGAGACGGCGAGAAGACTGGCATTACTCGAGCCGTCCCGGCGGGTGTTGGTCCGCAACTGCGACCCCGAAAATGGACAGGGCAGGACCGTGCCCTTCCTATGTAGAGAGGCGTACGTGGAACACTACGCCGTCCTCTCTGGCCTGCTACTTAACGGCGACAAACTGGCCATAGTTTGCCGCCCGCAGGCCCCTCATGGTGGCTGGAGGTCGTCCCTAGGCGCCCTCCTTCGACGCCCAGATCTGCGGGTTGAGAGGGAGGATGATCGTGTTATCTCCCTCTCCCTTTCCGCCGCTTCCTTGACGGACAGAACCGTCTCCGCGAATGAAGCGGCGGCTTCCCAAGCACTCTCGCTTCGGACCATCAAACTGATGAGTACCGGAAGCGAGAGGCTACCCACCCTGACTGCGCCGGCTAATTCACGGCGCGGCTCGTGCCACGCCGGGCACTCCGAACCTTTTTTTTTTTTTTTTTTTGCGTGGGAAACCTTTTATAGGCCGTCTACCCGCCTTTGGCCCAGGCGGGCAGGTGTGTCGGAGTCCCGAAAGATGTTATACGGTTTACCGACTAAAACCCACGGTGTTCCTCTATCACCCAAAATGCCGAGACGGCGAGAAGACTGGCATTACTCGAGCCGTCCCGGCGGGTGCTGGTCCGCGACTGCGAACCCCGAAAATGGACAGGGCAGGACCGTGCCCTTCCACTGTAGAGAGGCGTACGTGGAACACTACGCCGTCCTCTCTGGCCTGCTACTCAACGGCGACAAACTGGCCATAGTTTGCCGCCCGCAGGCCCCTCACGGTGGCTGGAGGTCGTCCCGAGCCGCCCTCCTTTGACGCCCAGATCTGCGGGTTGAGAGGGAGGATGAACGATTACACTCCCTCTCCCTTTCCGCCGCTTCCTTGACGGACAGAACCGTCTCCGCGAATGAAGCGGCGGCTTCCCAAGCACTCTCGCTTCGGACGATCGAACTGACCAACACCGAAAGCGAGAGGCTACCCACCCTGACAGCGCCGGCTAACTCACGGCGCGGCTCGTGCCACGCTGGGCACTCCGCCAATGTGTGGTGCGCCGTGTCTTCGGCGCTGTCCCCGCAGTGATGACAACTGGACGTCTCCTCACGGCCGATTCGACAGAGAAATTTGCCGAAGCAGCCGTGGCCGGTGAGCAATTGCGTCAACCGGTACGAGAGGGCACCATGACGCCTCTCTAGCCACTCGTGGAAAACGGGACTTACCGCCACAATCGTGGCGTGCCCGGCACTAGGTCGCGCAAGTCGCGCCGCCCACTCCGCCAACATGTTACGGCGGAGCTGGGACCTCACATCCTCTACTACGCGGGGCGCTGTAGGTACGCCCCGCACCAGTGCATCCTCGCGCCATTGGAAAAGCGACGCAAGGACCCTGGCCTCAAGGTCCCACGGCGGGGATCCGGCAAGGAGGATCGCCGACTCAAAGGCGATCGTGCGGTATCCTCTGATGCACCTGACGGACATGATGCGTTGCGGAGCTCGCAAAAGGGCGAGACTCCGGTCCGTCAGGTCATCGGCCCAAATCGGCGCACCGTAAAGCGCCATCGACCGCACGATCCCGCAATAGAGCCTCCGGCAGGAGGCGTTTGGCCCTCCTAAATTAGGCAGAAGCCGCGACAGACTGGTCGCGGCGGCCGTTAGTTTTGGGGCCAAACGACGAAAATGCTCCTCGAAGTTCCATCGGCCATCGAGTACGAGCCCCAAGTACTTCATAGTGGGCTCGATGCCGATGCGAACCCCTCCTACCACAATATGGGATCCCGATGGTGGACGGTTCCGAGGCCCATGAAAGAAAACAGCCTCGGATTTATGTAGCGCCACCTCGAGACCCAATCGCCGGATCCTATCCACGACTTGCGCGACTCCAGCAGTCGCCAGAACTTGGGCCTGCCGGTGCGTCTTACCCCTCGCGGTGACAAGAGTGTCGTCAGCATAACAGACAATGCTGACACCCGCGAGGAGCGCACCGCGCAGCGCCCAGTCATAACCGATGTTCCACAGGAGCGGACCCAGAACCGACCCCTGTGGAACTCCGCAACCGATGTCTCGCCGACATAATCCCTCCCGACCCGGGTAGGTAATCATCCGATTTTCCAAATATGCCCCGACAATGCGGCGGAGGTAGGGCGGCACACCATGGTACACTAGTGCCGCCCGAATACAACTCCAGGGCAAGGTGTTAAATGCGTTGGCAATGTCAAGGGAGACAGCCAACAACACCTCGCCCCGGGACACAGTGTCCTCCGCCAGGCTCCTCACATGCTTGATGGCGTGCACGGTGGAGCGCCCCTGGCGAAAACCAAATTGACAATTCGCCAGGTCCGGCCCAACTAAAGAAAGGTGACGGACGAGGCGGTCTGCAAGCACACGTTCGAAAAGCTTGCCCACCTCGTCCAGCAACACAATGGGCCGGTAGGCAGACGGAGAGTCTGCCGGGCGCCCCTCCTTCTTGAGAAGGACCATACGCCCATGTTTCCAAGGCTCTGGAAATCGGCCCCTCTCAAGGCACGCCGATAGGAGCCCTAATAGTCGGGGCGCGAGCTCCCGAAGGGCCAGGACCCACGCTCGGCCTGGAATGCCATCGGGTCCTGGCGCGGTGTTCTTCCTCTGCAGTCTTTGCACCGCAGCCCGCAACTCTACCCGGGTCACCTCGGGCACTTCGTCGTCGTCTTCTTCCGCGCTGGCAGCCACTATGGGCGGAACCATGGGCGGAGGAGTGTGCTCCGTCCTCGAAGGGAACAGAGTACCCACAACTCTCTCCAGCACCTCTGGCCTGAGACTCTGGGTTAGCGGAGGCGCCCACGTGCGTAATTTCCCACGCACTAAAAGGTAAGGGCGCCCCCAAGGGTCTTGATCCAGAGTCTCGATCAAGCGTTCGCGGGCTTCAGTTTTCGCCCGCGATATGGCCAGGTTGAGGGCCTTCTTGGCCACTCTGTACCCCTCGTACAGTTCCGCCTCGATGGCATCGGCATCGGGAGTGCGGCGGCGCCTTCTTCGTTGACCGGTGTACCGGCGGTGCGCTGCTACGCATTGGCGACGTAGCTGCGCGATGTCGGTCGACCACCAGTACACCTGGCGCTTCGCTCGCCCCGGTCGAACCCGGGGCATCGCCGCGTCGCAAATTTGCGACATGGCCTCCCTGAACCACTCTGCCTCTACATCTATGTCGACAGGCCTGTCTGGTGCAGAAACCCAGGCCTGGACGATGGAAGCTTCAAGGAGGAACCTAACCTAACCTAACCTAACCTTTTTTTTTTTTTTTTTTTTTTTCTCGTGGGAAAACCTTTTATAGGCCGTCTACCCGCCTTTGGCCCAGGCGGGCAGGTGTGTCGGAGTCCCGAAAGATGGTAATACGGTTTACCGACTAAAAACCCACGGTGTTCCTCTCTCACCCAAAATGCCGAGACGGCGAGAAGACTGGCATTACTCGAGCCGTCCCGGCGGGTGCTGGTCCGCAAAATTAGCGGACCCCGAAAATGAAGGGCAAGACCATGCCCTTCCACTGTAGAGAGGCGTACGTGGAACACTACGCCGTCCTCTCTGGCCTGCTACTCAACGGCGACAAACTGGCCATAGTTTGCCGCCCGCAGGCCCCTCACGGTGGCTGGAGGTCGTCTCGCGGCGCCCTCCTTTGACGCCCAGATCTGCGGGTTGAGAGGGAGGATGATCGACTTATCTCCCTCTCCCTTTCCGCCGCTTCCTTGACGGACAGAACCGTCTCTGCGAATGAAGCGGCGGCTTCCCAAGCACTCTCGCTTCGTACCATCAAGCTGATGAGTACCAGCAGCGAGAGGCTACCCACCCTGACTGCGCCGGTTAATACACGGCGCGGCTCGTGCCACGCCGGGCACTCCGCCAATGTGTGGTGCGCCGTGTCTTCGGCGCAGTCCCCGCAATGATGACACCTGGGCGTCTCCTCACGGCCGATTCGACACAAAAACTTGCCGAAGCAGCCGTGGCCGGTGAGCAACTGCGTCAACCGGTACGAGAGGGCGCCATGACGCCTCCTCGCGCCATTGGAAAAGCGACGCAAGGACCCTGGCCTCAAGGTCCCACGGCGGGGATCCGGCAAGGAGGCTCGCCGACTCGAATGCGATCGTGCGGTATCCCCTGATGCACCTGACGGACATGATGCGTTGTGGAGCTCGCAAAAGGGCGAGACTCCGGTCCGTCAGGTCATCGGCCCAAATCGGGGCACCATAAAGTGCCATCGACCGCACGATCCCGCAGTAGAGCCTCCGGCAGGAGGCGTTTGGCCCTCCTAAATTAGGCAGAAGCCGCGACAGACTGGTCGCGGCGGCCGTTAGTTTTGGGGCCAAACGACGAAAATGCTCCTCGAAGTTCCATCGGCCATCGAGTACGAGCCCAAGGTACTTCAAAGTGGGCTCGATGCCGATGCGAACCCCTCCTACCACAATGTGGGATCCCGAAGGTGGGCGGTTCCGAGGCCCGTGAAAGAAAACGGCCTCGGACTTGTGAAGCGCCACCTCGAGACCCAAACGCCGGATCCTATGAACGACTTGCGCGACCCCAGCAGTCGCCAGAACTTGGGCCTGCCGGTGCGTCTTACCCCTCGCGGTGACAAGAGTGTCGTCAGCATAACAGACAATGCTGACACCCGCGAGGAGCGCACCGCGCAGCGCCCAGTCATAACCGATGTTCCACAGGAGCGGACCCAGAACCGACCCCTGTGGAACTCCACAACCGATGTCTCGCCGACATAATCCCTCCCGACCCGGGTAGGTAATAACACGATCTTCCAAATATGCCCCGACAATGCGGCGGAGGTAGGGCGGCACACCATGGTAAACTAGTGCCGCCCGAATACAACTCCAAGGCAAGGTGTTGAACGCGTTAGCAATGTCTAACGAGACAGCCAACAACACCTCGCCCTGGGAAACAGCATCCTCCGCCAGACTCCTTACGTGCTTGATGGCGTGCACGGTGGAGCGCCCCTGGCGAAAACCAAACTGACAGTCCGCCAGGTCCGGCCCAACTACCGAAAGGTGACGGACGAGGCGGTCTGCAAGCACACGCTCGAACAGCTTGCCCACCTCGTCCAGCAACACAATGGGCCGGTAGGCAGACGGCGAGTCTGCCGGGCGCCCCTCCTTCTTGAGAAGGACCATACGCCCATGTTTCCACTGCTCTGGAAATCGGCCCCTCTCAAGGCACGCCGATAGGAGTCCTAATAGTCGGGGCGTGAGCTCCCGTAGGGCCAGGACCCACGCTCGGCCTGGAATGCCATCGGGTCCCGGCGCGGTGTTCTTTCTCTGAAGTCGTAACACCGCAGCCCGCAACTCTACCCGGGTCACTTCGGGCACTTCGTCGTCGTCCTCTTCGTCCGCGCTGGAAGCCACTATGGGCGGAACCATGGGCGGAGGAGTGTGCTCCGTCCTCGAAGGGAACAGAGTACCAACAACTCCCTCCAGCACCTCTGGCCTGAGACTCTGCGTGAGCGGGGGCGCCCACGTGCGCAATTTACCCCGCACTAGCAAATAGGGACGGAATTGCGGGGGGAGAGATCAAACCGGATGTACCGGTGATCGGAAAGTGTCTCAACCCCCTCCTCGACGCGCCAGTCGGTAACTAAACGGGCTACAGCGGGGCTTGCGAATGAAAGGTCCACTATGGAACCGCCCCGCTGTCGTACGCATGTATGTACATTACCCCGGTTCAGGATGAGCAGGCCAGATGTTGTGACCCACTCCTCGAGCACCCCACCCTTGGCGTCCGTTGACGGGGAACCCCAAGCCGTAGACTTGGCGTTGAAGTCCCCGAGGACTAAAACGGGTAAGGGGTGACAACGAGCGACGACGGTGCCCAGATCGTGAAGGAAACCCTCAAAGTCGGCGAGACATCGGTTGGGCGAGAAGTAAACACCTACTACCACAAAAATTCCGAAGCGCGCTGCCACGCAACCCCGACCTCTTGACAAAAGTTCGAGGAACGGTGCTCCGGCAGCACGCGATGACATTACAGCCACCGAGTTGTCCAAATCACTCACCCAGTCATCTCTGGGTGGCACAAAGTAAGGCTCGGCGGCAACGCTAATTGCTATGGACCACTGCGCCATGGTCTGGGTTAGAAGATCTTGAGCCCTGGCACAGTGGTTCAGATTTGTCTGAATGAACCTGATCGTTGGGGCCATTATTAATTAATGTCCATGTTTCCGTCCTCTTCTCTCCTGGCTGCGGTGCAGTCTAGTGGAGTACCTTCCGGTTGCGATTTATTTCTAGAGCCACCAGGTGTCTTTGGCTTTGGCGGAGAACAAGATTTGCTACCGATTTTATGCTCCGCTGGCTTGCCCGCAGCTGCACATAGTATGCAGTGTGGCGTAGCATTGCAATTGGCAGCAATGTGCCCCAACTTTCCACATTGGAAGCAGCGATTGGTGCGGTCCGTAATTGAGCATTGAGCTCCTACGTGCCCCCTTTCTAGGCAGCGGTAGCACCGTAAAGGTCTTGGGTCCAACATTTGGACTGAGGCCGAAACAAAGCCGATAAATAAGCGACGACCGGATAGAAGCTTCTTAGCAGCGTTCACGGGGCACTTGATGATAGTTGTGCCCATGCCTCCCTT
Organism: Schrankia costaestrigalis; assembly: GCA_905475405.1. Lineage (NCBI taxonomy): Eukaryota > Metazoa > Arthropoda > Insecta > Lepidoptera > Erebidae > Schrankia > Schrankia costaestrigalis. The sequence goes on from FR997830.1 coordinate 39,309, forward strand.
CCCAAAATTGATAGGAGTCCCTTTTACCTGGGCCTCTGGGCATTCTCCGACACTTGCAACTGCTCGAATAACCTCGTCGACTGTAGCATCGTCGTCGAGGCCAGTAATGCGGAGGTTCACACATTTTGTGGGCCGGGCAATTAAAACCTCCTCGGCATTGAATAAACCCGTAAGCTGCTCAGCAAGGGCATCAGCTTGCGCGCCACTTTTGGCTCCTGGTACCTCGAGAAGGCGAGCCCCAGTTTTGGTCTGCTTGCAACGGAGTCCGTTAACGATACCCAGCTCTTGCACTTTCACATTCTCCTTTGCTTTCTTCAGCAGATCGGCATATGTAGTGCCTTTTTCAATTGCAGCTGGCTGCAGCGTTAAAACGACGGCGGAAGATTGAGGCGAACGAAGACTTTTGGCCATTCGTTTTTCTTTCCTTGCTTCCCGCCTCTTGGATTTTTTATCGGCCTTTTTAGCCCCGACCATTTGCCACTGTTCTGTGGGCAGAGGTTTCGCTGGGTGTATTTGAGAAACCACAGCATTAGCCGGCACTTGAGATGAAGCAGTCTTCTTCTTCTTCTTGTTCTTAGCCTTCACGCTCTGTGTAGTTTGATTTCCAGCCTGGGACAGATCGATTGTCGGTGCTGGTAACGATGTTGTAGCAGACGCGGAAGGAGCCGCGGTCGCTACAGCAGAGGCGTATGATCTTGGCGAGACCTTTGCCTTACGATCAGAGGCTAGGGCTGGGCGCAACATTTGCGATTCCAGTACCGAAAACCTTGCAGTCAAGCTGGCCATCTCCTTTTTGAAAAGGTTTGCCAGTTCACTAGAGTCGTCTTTTTTAGGCACAGAAGCCTTTTGGCCCACGACTCCACGACCGGCCAACTCCTCTATTAGGTCTGCCTGCTGTTTTCTTAGCTCAGTCACTAAGGTTTCCAGGCGCGCGATCTCGGTGTGGCATTTCTTGACCTCTTCAGCTGTTGATCTGCTGGTCTGCACTTCCCACGCGGCTGCCATTGTGGCCATCGATCTATTGATGTCACGTACACAGGTCCCCCGAAGGTTTCCCGAGATCTTAACGACGTGACGCACAACACCAACCGCATGTTTGAACTTTTGGCTGAGTTCATATGCATTGAGGTCCTCGAGTTCACTGGCAGAGTCTGCGGCGGACTCTGATCGAGGTGTTGGCAAAGGCCTCGATGCCTTTGGTGAGGTTCTCGGAGTCTCTTCTTTTTGCTTTCTGAACTCCTCCGCAGCTGCCTGTTTGGCTGTAGCCAACGCTTTACGGGCCTTTCCAACTCCGACATATTGACCTGTCGTCGGTGGTCGGCCCCTACCTCTCTTTGACACTGTTGTCGCTACCGAATTAACAGAGCCATCGTCGCTGGAAGACTCCAACCCTTCTTCCCGCGTACGCTTACGCCAAAACTGGCTCTGCATTACAGCGTCAGATGCCAAATCGACAGTAAAGTTTAATTCCGAATGATCAGAATCCGAGATATCGGATGGGTGGCCCTGAGAAGGGCCTTTGGGTTGGCCCTGAAAAGGGCCTTTTGGGGAAAGACGCGCGGAGGCGTCTCTCGAATGTTGTGGCATTGCCACCAAAAACACTGAAACGTATAGCGCAAGATCGTATCAGTACACAGCTTCCGTTCGCCGCCGGCCTGCCACTCCGTTACGGTGGTCAGGCGCGACGTTGCCCAGGGGTTACTACGTGGAAGTCGAAGCTGTGGGGGAACCCCCAACCTAACCTAACCCGGCCCGGGGCGGTCTTTTTCCCACGGAGGCGGAAGAGTGACCTCTCCACCTCCCCTTCCGTGACTGGAGGGACTTCTTCGGCCGAAGGAGCCGCACCGCGCGAGGCGCCCATTACTGGTGGAGTGAAGTCGTTGTCCCTGCGCGGAAACAGGGACTGGACCACCCCATCCAGCAACGCAGGCTCGAGGGTCTCGGCAACTGGGGGACCGTACGGGCGCAGTTTGTTCCGCGCCGCCTTGTACGGTCTCCCAAAGGGGTCAGCATCTAGACCCTCCGCCATTTCCACCCTCGCGCGGTCCTGGGCCGCGCCCATTCGCGCCGAAAGGACCGCCTTTGCCTCCACGTAGACCGCATAGAGGCGGTCCTCGTTGTCACGGTCGCGATGGCGCCGCCTTCGGCTCCTTGTGTAGGCCCGCCTGGCCACCACACAAGCGGTCCGCAGCTCTCCCAGCTCCTCCGACCACCAGTAAACGGTGCGTCGAGGAGGCGGACGGTGAGACCGAGGCATGCTAAAGTTGCACACCTCGGTCAAGAAGTCCCTCAGCTGGACCGCAGCCGAGTCCACATTCCGAGCGTCGACAGGAGGCGACAGCCAGTCCCGGACGAACGCCGCCTCCGTGGCGGCCTCCCTGTCTAGGCGGGTGAGTGCCCACCGCGGGAAGCGCGAATGATCAGCGCGTGCTCCCCGGGAGCTCTGGGCAGAGACGTCGAACCGCACGTATCGGTGGTCCGACAGCGTCTCCACCAGCTCTACCCGCCAGTCAACCACACAGGCCGCCAAAGAGGGGGAGGCAAAGGCGAGATCCACGACGGATCCCCCGTCCCGCCGCACACAGGTGTGCACGCTGCCCCTATTAAGGAGGGACAGACCGGACGTCACGGACCACGTCTCCACCTCGCGTCCCCGGGCATCGGTGGTCGGGTTACCCCATACCACCGACTTGGCGTTAAAGTCGCCTACTATCAACACTCGGCACTGCGCCACTCTACCAGCCACCCCGGCGAGGACCTCGAGAAAATTCTCGAAGTCCGAGAGAGGGCGGTTTGGGGAGAAATACACCCCAATAAGGGCTATGTCTCCCCACGCGGCGGCCACGTATCCCGGTCCCTTATCTAAAAGTGAGAGGGGAGGGGAATTGGTGGAAGACCGCGTCACCAATGCGACCGAGCCGTTGTCGTCCCCTAGCCAGCTGGCAGGGACAGAATACGGCTCGGCGACAACCGCCACGTCCACCAACCACTCCGCACAGGTTTGGACCAGCAGATTCTGGGCCGCTCTGCAGTGGTTGGTGTTCGCCTGGAGAATAAAGTGTCGATGTCCAGCCATCAATCGGCGTCCATCGCACTCCCTTCGGTGGCCGGCACTGGAGCTGGGGTTCCGGTGGCGGCGGCAGCAGCAGGCCGTGAAGGCACCTGCGCTTTGCCCTTCTTTGATGGCGGGCAGCATTTCCTGCCCGTCATCACGTGGTCGGCTGGACGACCACTCGCAGCACATACTGCGCAGTGCGGGGTGGGTGCCTCACACTTGGCCGACTTATGGCCCTCCTTACCGCAACGGAAACAAAGTTCCGTGCGCACAGCACTGGACGGACAGAGAGCCCGAGTGTGGCCGATGCCGAAACACCCATAGCACCGCATCGGGCCGCCCTCTAGCGCGCGGACCCCGCCCGAGCTAAAACCTACCGGAAGGCGACCCTTGGCCAGAACGGCCTTGGCCACCACGACAGGGCACTCCAAGCGCATGGTGCCCATACCTCTGCGGCCCGGTCTTATGGCTCGACCCTTGATACAGTCGACGGCGCAACCCCCCGCCGCCGCAACTGCGGCTACCACCTCTTCTTGGGTGACCGAGTCGTCGAGATCGGTCACCTCAAGAGCCACGCACTTGACGGGCCTCACGACCTTCGCCGTGTCCGCGACAGCCTCTCTTAGCTTGGTGGCAAAGAGGTCTGCCTTGGTGGCACCACCATGAGCCCCCGAAAACTCAAAAATTCGAGCCCCTGTTCGGGTCTTGCGGCAAGTCACTCTGCCGGCCCCAAGTTGCGCAGGGTCGACGTTTGAACGAGCCCGCCGCAGCACGGACTCGTATGTCTCCCCTCGCTCCGCTGCCTCTGGGGTCAGCGTGACCACCACGGCTGCGGTTTTAGGAGTAGGAGGGAGTTTCCTACTCCTGTCAGCCGGGGCTGCAGGCTTGGCTGCAGGGGGCTCTGGGACCGACTTCTTAGCCTTCTTCTTTCGGACGACCCTTGTCCAAGGCTGGTTGGAAGGGGTGGTGGACGGCAGAAGAAGATCTTCCCTCTCTGTTTCCAGAGGAACCGACTGAGCAGTTGGGGCCGACTGGGCAGTTGGGGCCGGGGTGGATTTTTTGCCCTTTCCCTTGCCCTTGGAGGTCTTAGGGGGCTGGGGCTGCTCCAACTGGGCTGGGGCCGTTGAGGGCCCTGGCGCCTTATCCGCCGCGAGCGCAGGGCGGAGCCGCTTCTCCGGCAGGAGGCGGTCCTCGATGCCGGCCAAACAGGCCCTAGTAAAGGCCCTCTCCTCCATAACAACCTTGCGGATTACATCCTCAAGGTTGGAGGGGGCCGGCATCGATGCTGGACCCTCAGACGTAGGCCCCTCAGGCCGAGTCACCAATTCGGCAACACGCGTGTGCAGCGCCGCCACCTCTTTTTGCAGGCGATCCACCTTCGCCTGCAGTTGCCGCGTCTCTTCGGAGGTGGTGCGCTGCGCCATCTCCTTCACAATGCCGAGCAAGCTTGCTGCCCGGCATTTCAGGGCCTTTTGAAATGTCCCCTTCAAGTTTGAGGACTTGGAGGCCACCTCCAAAATCTCCAGCTGGTCCTCCAGAGCCATGCGCTCCATTTCCTCCACGGAGTGGTCCGCGTAGAGGACACTGGAGGCGCCGTAACCAGCCTTGGCTCTGGTGGTTCGCGCCCGCTGTTCCTTGGAGGCGATCTTCTCCTCCAAGTCCACTTGAGTAATAGGCCGCTTCGCGGGCTTCTCCACGGCGTCCGGAGAGCCTCGCCTAAGGAAGGACCTCTTCCTAGATTGGTGGGTCGAACCGCAGTTCGAACTCACAATCGACTCCGTGTCCGAGTCTGACACGACGTCGTTGTCCCGACAAATACCAGCCACAGATGGTGCGCGGCTGGTTTCCGATGCCGAAGCATCACGCGACAATGGTTGGCCCTGAGAAGGGCCTTTTGGTTGGCCCTGAAAAGGGCCTTTTGGTTGGCCCTGAGAAGGGCCTTTTGGTTGGAACCTTTTTTTTTTTTTTTTTTTTGTCCCAGGGGAATCCATGAAATTGGATACCATGGAGACTCGAGGGAGTCTTCCATGGCATGCGGGGATCTCCCCCCCAGAAGGGGAGGGCCTACCCGCTAAACCCCTGGGCTATTCCCCACGCGCCTTTAAATTAGGGGACAGGCCGGATCGCTCCGGGCACTCACAGCCTGCCCCCCAGCGCATTGTGCCTTCGCACATACGGGCCCGCTTATGCGCAAGCCCTGACGGCACAAGGAGGCGCCCCCAGGAATAGTTGGAGACGCCCCCTTACTGAGGACGCAGCGACCCCCTCGGATCGCCACATCCTCGTCCTCAGTTAGGTGGTCGGAGGGGGAAGCGGCAGCAGGTCAGCGTACCTGCGCCGCCTCACCCCTCTCCTGCATCGGCGGAGAGGGGCCGCAAGGGGATCGTCTTCGCGGACCCTCTCCGCAGCCTCTTTTTGGCTCATGACCGCCTCGCAAAAGGCGGTCATGGCCCCCCAATTGGTGTCGCTGCCGACCGCCTGACGAACGATAGCCGGCAGCGACAAATCACCCCCAAATACCGCCACTAGGGCTCTCCTTTGTGTGTCCCATGTGGGGCACTCCTCTACCGTGTGGCGCACCGTGTCAGCCGGTGCGCCGCAGTGGTGGCAGGCCGGCGTCTCCTCTCGCCGGGCCACCTTGTGCAGGTACTCACCGAAGCAACCGTGTCCGGTGAGCACCTGACACGTCCGGTAGGTGAGGGTCCCCCTTCCCCGGGAGACCCACTCATCCAGCACGGGGCGGATCGCTTCGATGGTATTGCGACCCGCACCCGGCTGTTCTAGGGCCGACCTCCAGTCGCGGAGCAGAGCAGTCTGGCAGTCAGCCCTTACTCTGCCCGCGACGAAGTCGGCCCCGGAGGCCCGCGCCATTCCACGCTGCGCGTGAACCTCCGCCAGGACCCTACCTTGTAGCTCCCAAGGAGGGTCCCCCGCCAGCAGAGTGACCGCCTCGAACGATACCGTGCGATACGCACGGCACGCTCTGGCGGCGATCACCCTCTGCGGCCGCCGCAGCAACCGCACATTGTTGCGGCTAAGGGCATCCGCCCATATCGGGGCCCCGTACAGGGCCATACTTCGGACGATCCCACAGTACAGCCTTCTGCACGGGGACCCCGGGCCGCCGACGTTGGGGAGGAGACGTCCCAACGCGGCGGCAGCCCTCTCGAGCTTCGGGGCTATCGACTCAAAATGAGCCCCGAAGCTCCACCTCCCGTCGAGCTGAAGTCCCAGGTATTTGATGTGAGGCTTCAGCTCGACTTCCTCCCCCCGTATATTGATTTTAATACCGGGGGGGGCACCTCTTCGCGGGCCGTGGAAGAGGAGGGCTTCTGTCTTCCTCATGGAGACCCTTAAACCCAGGCAGTGTATGCGGTCCACTACCCGGGACACCTCTTCCCCGGCACGCCCGACCGCTTCCGCCAGGGTTGACCCGCTGACCGTCACCAGGGTGTCGTCGGCGTAACAAAACACCCTGGTGACGCCAGCCACCGACCCTCTCAGCAGCCAGTCGAATCCGAGTTCCACCAGGTTCACCTTTGCCGCCGCCTCTTGTAGCACCTGGGCATAGGTGACACCTTTTTGTGCAGCCCCCGGCTGCAGTTTAATGACGACTGCAGCCGATCGTGGCACCGTCAGCCTGGGCTTAGAGGCCTCGGCCTTGCGGGCTTTGGCTCGCGCCTTTTTTGCCGCCTTTTTTTTATTACTGGCGGCCCCCGCAACTTCCCAGCTATTTTGCGCCTCCCGCTGAACAGGGACTGGTAGGGGGGCGGCTATGGGCCGAGCGCCGGTGGCTGGGCGCTGAACGCCGCCAGAAGGCTGCTGTGCGCCGTGAGCCGCTCGCGCGGCTCTAGGACCATTCCTCACCGGAGCCGATGGTGGAACCCGCCGCGCAGGGCTATCAGGCTGCGCCTGGGCCGCGCCGCCAACCGCGTGGGCGTACGTTGCTGGCTGCGACGATGACGGCGTCGGAGATGTGACCACAGGTCGAGCCTGCGCAACCCCTGATGAGTGAGCGAGAGGCGGGCGCACGACAGGGGCAGGGAGGAGACGGCTCTCCACTCCCTCGAAGCGGGCGTTGACCATAACGCCCACTGAACGCATGATGGAGGCTCGCATCTCCTCCATTGTTGCGCCTTCTGCGCCCGATCCGGACGCTGGAGGGGAAGTCGCCGTCCTCCTTACATCGGCCTCTCTTTTCCAGGCCTTTAATTCGGCCCGGAGGGAGTCGTTTTCACGCCTTAACCGTGCCCCACTCACGCGTAACTTGCGCAGCTCCTCCGCCTCGGAGCGGACCGTCAGCAGCCCCACCAATGCCGCCATCCTCTCTGCCTCCTCTTTGAGGCGCTTCACAAAATTGCCTTTTAAATTGTTGGACTTTTTGGCTATTTCTTTTATAGCGTCCGCGCTTTTACGAGCCTGTGCTCGTAGGTCTTCGGGGCCTAAATGAGACACGGCCTCTTCGTCATCGATATCGAACGCCACCACCTCAGGCTCCTGCAGCTGAGTAGCGTAGCTACAGCTACTGCTGTCCCGAGAGTCAAGCCAGCTGTCTGCACTCGCCTTGGCGAGAGCACGTCCGCGTGCATTGTGTGCACGACCACGGCAGGCCGAACTGACCTTAGCCCGCGACCGATCAGCGTCGGTGTCAGCTTCCGACGCTGAACTCTGGCGCTTACGCAAAATGCGTTGCGCCGACACCACTGGTATGTCCCCGCCACCGTCGGAGACCACCACAATCGGACGAGTGGAGGAGGTAGGGGGAGGAGGAGGGGTTGGGACAAGGAAGTCGGGATCGGGTATGGGGGAAGTGGAAGGGGAAGGGGAATGGCCCTGAGAAGGGCCTTTTTTGCGGAAGCGTCCGAGCGCGCTACGCTGCTGCGAAGACGACATCCTATACAGGTTACAGAGAGCGTTCTGAACCACAAATCCACAAGTAATGCACTGAGAAATTCTGCCACCTGCCTGCCACTCCGTTACGGTGGTCAGGACAGGGCCCAGGGGAGACGACGAGGACGTAAACTCAGTGCACTTGGGGACTTTTTTTTTTTTTTTTTTTTTTTTTTTTTTTTTTTTTTTCTCGTGGGAAAACCTTTTATAGGCCGTCTACCCGCCTTTGGCCCAGGCGGGCAGGTGTGTCGGAGTCCCGAAAGATGGTAATACGGTTTACCGACTAAAAACCCACGGTGTTCCTCTCTCACCCAAAATGCCGAGACGGCGAGAAGACTGGCATTACTCGAGCCGTCCCGGCGGGTGCTGGTCCGCAAAATTAGCGGACCCCGAAAACGAAGGGCATGACTGTGCCCTTCCACAGTAGAGAGGCGTACGTGGAACACTACGCCGTCCTCTCTGGCCTGCTACTCAACGGCGACAAACTGGCCATAGTTTGCCGCCCGCAGGCCCCTCACGGTGGCTGGAGGTCGTCTCGCGGCGCCCTCCTTTGACGCCCAGATCTGCGGGTTGAGAGGGAGGATGAACGACTCCTCTCCCTCTCCCTTTCCGCCGCTTCCTTGACGGACAGAACCGTCTCTGCGAATGAAGCGGCGGCTTCCCAAGCACTCTCGCTTCGTACCATCAAACTGATGAGTACCAGCAGCGAGAGGCTACCCACCCTGACTGCGCCGGTCAATACACGGCGCGGCTCGTGCCACGCCGGGCACTCCGCCAACGTATGGTGCGCCGTGTCTTCGGCGCAGTCCCCGCAGTGATGACAACTGGACGTCTCCTCACGGCCGATTCGACAGAGAAATTTGCCGAAGCAGCCGTGGCCGGTGAGCAATTGCGTCAACCGGTACGAGAGGGCACCATGACGCCTCTCTAGCCACTCGTGGAAAACGGGTCTTACCGCCACAATCGTGGCGTGCCCGGCACTAGGTCGCGCAAGTCGCGCCGCCCACTCCGCCAGCATATTACGGCGGAGCTGGGACCTTACTTCCTCTACTACGCGGGGCGCTGTAGATACGCCCCGCACCAGTGCATCCTCGCGCCATTGAAAGAGCGACGCAAGGACCCTGGCCTCAAGGTCCCACGGCGGGGATCCGGCAAGGAGGCTCGCCGACTCAAAGGTAGCCCCTGATGCATCTGACGGACATTATTCGTTGGGGAGCTCGCAAAAGGGCGAGACTCCGGTCCGTCAGATCATCGGCCCAAATAGGAGCGCCATAGAGCGCCATCGACCGCACGATCCCGCAATAGAGCCTCCGGCAGGAGGCGTTTGGCCCTCCCAAATTCGGCAAAAGCCGCGACAAACTGTTCGCGGCGGCCTTTAGCTTTGGAGCCAAACGTCGAAAGTGTTCTTCGAAGTTCCATCGACTATCGAGAACCAACCCTAAGTACTTCATAGAGGGCTCGATGCCGATGCGAACCCCTCCTACCACAATGTGGGATCCCGAAGGTGGACGGTTCCGAGGCCCATGAAAGAAAACGGCCTCGGATTTATGTAACGCCACCTCGAGACCCAAACGCCGGATCCTCTCCACGACTTGCGCGACTCCAGCAGTCGCCAATATCTGGGCCTGCCGGTGCGTCTTACCCCTCGCGGTGACAAGAGTGTCGTCAGCATAACAGACAATGCTGACACCCGCGAGGAGCGCACCGCGCAGCGCCCAATCATAACCAATGTTCCACAGGAGCGGACCCAGAACCGACCCCTGTGGAACTCCGCAACCGATGTCTCGCCGACATAATCCCTCCCGACCCGGGTAGGTAATGATCCTATCTTCTAAATATGCCCCGACAATGCGGCGGAGGTAGGGCGGCACACCATGGTAAACTAGTGCCGCCCGAATACAACTCCAAGGCAAGGTGTTGAACGCGTTAGCAATGTCTAACGAGACAGCCAACAACACCTCGCCCCGGGACACAGCGTCCTCCGCCAGACTCCTTACGTGCTTGATGGCGTGCACGGTGGAGCGCCCCTGGCGAAAACCAAATTGACATTCCGCCAGATCCGGCCCAACTAAGGAAAGGTGGCGGACGAGGCGGTCTGCAAGCACACGCTCGAACAGCTTGCCCACCTCGTCCAGCAACACAATGGGCCGGTAGGCAGACGGCGAGTCTGCCGGGCGCCCCTCCTTCTTGAGAAGGACCATACGCCCATGTTTCCATGGCTCTGGAAATCGGCCCCTCTCAAGGCACGCCGATAGGAGCCCTAATAGTCGGGGCGCGAGCTCCCGTAGGGCCAGGACCCACGCTCGGCCTGGAATGCCATCGGGTCCCGGCGCGGTGTTCTTCCTCTGAAGTCGTAACACCGCAGCCCGCAACTCTACCCGGGTCACCTCGGGCACGTCGTCGTCTTCCTCTTCGTCCGCGCTGGCAGCCACTATGGGCGGAACCATGGGCGGAGGAGTGTGCTCAGTCCTCGAAGGGAACAGAGTGTCAACCACTCTCTCCAGCACCTCTGGCCTGAGACTCTGGGTTAGCGGGGGCGCCCACGTGCGCAATTTGCCCCGCACTAATAGGTACGGACGCCCCCATGGATCTTGATCCAGAGTCTCGATCAAACGTTCGCGGGCTTCAATTTTAGCCCGCGATATGGCCAGATTGAGGGCCTTCTTGGCTACTCTGTACCCCTCGTACAGTTCCGCCTCGATGGCATCGGCATCGGGAGTGCGGCGGCGCCTTCTGCGTTGTCCGGTGTACCGGCGGTGCGCTGTTACACATTGACTGCGTAACTGCGCGATGTCAGTCGACCACCAGTACACCTGACGCTTCGGTCGCCCCGGTCGAACCCGGGGCATGGCCGCGTCGCATACTTGCGACATTGCCTCCCTGAACCACTCTGCCTCCTCATTAATGTCGACAGGCCTATCCGGTGCAGAAACCCAGGCCTGGACGATGGAGGCTTCAAGGAGGATCTCCCGATCCATTTGCTTCAAGGCCCAGCGCGGACCAACCGGGGTAGCCCGGACCGGCGCTTCGGAATTGCGGGGGGAGAGATCAAACCGGATGTACCGGTGATCGGATAAGGTCTCGACCCCCTCTTCGACGCGCCAGTCGGTGACTAAACGGGCTACAGCGGGGCTTGCGAATGAAAGGTCCACTATGGAACCACCCCGCTGTCGTACGCATGTGTGTACTGTTCCCCGGTTGAGGATGAGCAGGCCAGATGTTGTGACCCACTCCTCGAGCACCCCACCCTTAGCGTCCGTAGACGGGGAACCCCAAGCCGTAGACTTGGCGTTGAAGTCCCCAAGAACTAAAACGGGTACGGGGTGACAACGAGCGACGACGTTGCCCAACTCGTGCAAGAATCCTTCAAAGTCGGCGAGACATCGGTTTGGCGAGAAATAAACACCGACAACACAAAACGAACCTAAGCGCGCTGCCACGCAACCCCGACCTCTGGACAGAACTTCGAGGATCGGAGCCCCGGCAGCGCGCGAAGATATAATAGCCACCGAGCCATCTAGGTCACCCAACCAGTCATCCCTGGTTGGAATAAAATATGGCTCGGCGGCGACACTTAAAGCAATGTTCCACTGCGCCATGGTCTGGGTTAAAAGATCTTGAGCCCTGGCGCAGTGGTTCAGGTTCGTCTGTATGAAGCGGAACCGTGGAGCCATTAAATCAGTTCCATTTCTACTGGTTCCGCTTCAGGGTGCGACTGAGATGGCACCCTCGCTTGTGTTGTCGGTTGTTTTGACTTGTTCGGTCTCCCAGGCTTGCAGTTCTTAGAGCCCACGCGGTGATTAGCTGGTTTGCCAGCAGCCGCACAAACAACACAGTGCGGTGCGGCTTCGCAGGAATCAGCTTTGTGGCCAGGTTGGCCGCATCGGAAACAGCGAGAACTACAGTCAGTTTCCGATGCGCACATGACTCCGACATGGCCAGGAATAAAACATCGGTAACACCGCATGGGCCTGGGTTCAAGTAGCTTAACGCTGGCCGAAACAAAGCCTATAAATAGGCGACGGCCCGATGACAGCTTTTGCGCTGCAGTCACTGGGCATCTGACAATAACTGTCCCCATGCCTCCTTGCCTAAATTGGATGGTGTTACATTTTACTTGGGCCGGCAAACATTCGCCGGCCTTTGCGACTGCAGCGATCACCTCATCCACTGTTGCGTCATCATCCAAGCCTGAGACCCTGAGATCGATGGTCTTTGTGGGCCTAGACACCTTTACCTCCTCAGCATTAAATAGCTTGCTTAGCTGTTCAGCAAGCGCATCAGCTTGTACACCACTGTTTGCTCCGGGAACTTCGAGCAATCTAGCACCAGTCTGGGTTTGCTTACATCGAAGTCCGTTCTCAATACCCAGCTCCTGGACCTTGATGTTCTCCTTTGCCCGTTTTAGGAGATCTGCGTAAGTGGTGCCCTGCTCAGCGGCTTGCGGTTGCAGCGTCAAGACGACGGCAGAGGAACGCGGAGCACGAAGTCTCTTGGCCATCTTCTTGGCCTTGTTAGCTGCGCGCTTTTGGGCCTTTTTATGGGCTTTTTTGGCCCCAGCTACTTGCCACTCTTCATTAGGTACAGCCGGCTGGATTGGATTTGCTGCGCGTTGCTGTGGTCCTTGAGCAACCTGCGACATTGCAGGTTGAGAGGTCACCTTCTTTTTCCTACCCTTAGTGACTTGGGTAGAAGGGGTAGCAGCTGCATTTACTTCCACTGTTGGGACCACTGTACCAGAAGCAGCAGGCTGTGAAGCCGCCGCTACAGAGGCGTACGAGGATGAAGTCTTTGCTCGTCGATCTGATGCCAGAGGAGGACGCAGCATTTGCCCTTCTAGCACAGAGAATCTGGCCTTCAGACTAGCCATCTCGGTCTTGAATAAATTGACGAGCTCACCAGACTCGTCTCTTTTTGGAGTAGTCGGCTTTTGGGTAACCACTCCACGGCGGGCCAACTCCTCCATTAGATCCGCCTGCTGTTTCCGCAGCTCGGTTACTACGGTCTCGAGCCGCGCAATCTCGTCATGGCATTTCTTGACTTCATCAGTCTGCGATCTGCTAGTCTGCGCCTCCCACGCTGCCGACATCGTAGCCATCGAGCGGTTGATGTCGCGTATGCAGGTCCCCCGAAGGTTCCCTGAGATCTTCACCACATGCCGCACAACACTCGCGGCATGTTTGAACTTCTGCTGAAGTTCATACGCGGTCAGATCCTCCAGCTCATCTACAGAGTCTCCGGATGACTCAGGTCGCCTAGGTGTTGGTGGCGGCCTCGATGACCTTGCAGTATCGCCCACTCCGTCTTTCAAGAAAGAGCTCCTGGCTTCTTCCATGTCTGCCTTTTTAGCGGCAGCGACCTCCTTTCGAGCACGACCCACGCCGATATATTGGCCAGATGTTGGCGGCCTACCTCTCCCTCTTTTTGAGGTACTCGCCGTGCTCACGGCGGTCTTATGTGAGTCGTCACTCGAGAGGTCTGACTCCGTCCCACTGACACGCTGACGCTTAAGCCAGAAGCGGTCTGGCATTTCAGCGTCACTCTCATGCTCGTCATAACGCTTCTGTGACGAAGCGTTGTCAGAGTCTATGAGCTGGCTCGTAGAAGAGCCTTGGGGTTGGCTCTGAGAAGAGCCTTGGGGTTGGCCCTGAGAAGGGCCTTTTTGTTGGCCCTGAGAAGGGCCTTTGGGTTGGCCCTGAAAAGGGCCTTTTGGGAGAAAACGCCCGGAGGCGTCCCTCAGGGGTTGTGGCATTGCCACCAAGAATATCGAAACAACACAGAATAGAATATGGATCGATGAACAGCGTCCGTTAGCCGCCGGCCTGCCACTCCGTTACGGTGGTCAGGCGCGACGTTGCCCAGGGGTCACTTCGGGGAAGTCAACGCTGTGGGGGGACCCCCAGTGCACTTGGGGACTCCCCCAACCTAACCTTTTTTTTTTTTTTTTTTTTTTTTGCGCTGGGAAAATGCTATTACGCATCCCCTTTCCCATCGGGGGACGGGAAAGGGGTATGTGAGACTCCCCGGGAAACAGAATTCCCGGTATACCCACTAAAAACCCAGCGGTGCTCCGACCTCGCCTTAGTGGAGGGGGTCTGGGAATCCATGACATCCAGTCCCCCACCGGCGATTGCCCGCCTTACGGCAGGCCCTTCACGCCTCCCTCCACTGGGGAGGGGGCCTTATAATGGCCGGAGCACAGGGGGTGGATCATGTGATGCAGGCGGTGGCGCCCCCGCGCCTGTCGCCCGCTGATCACCCCCCGGGGCGGAGGAGGACGGACGTTGTGTTCGCCGTCCTCCACCCCTTCTTCGTCTGCGGAGCGGTGCCGCGAGAGGGTCGTCCTCCCGCACCCGCTCCGCTGCCTCCTTCTGGGACATGACGTCCTCACAGAAGGAGGCTACCGCTTCCCACGCCTCCTCACTCCCCAGCATGGCAGAAATCACGCTGGGGAGCGAGAGGTCGTCCCCGACCGCCGCCACCATGGCGCGGCGGGACTCCGCCCACGACGGGCACACCTGCAAGGTGTGCTCCGCCGTGTCCACCGCTGCTTCGCAGTGGTGGCATCGCGGAGTCTCCTCTCTCCCAATCCGGCGCAGGTACGATCCGAAGCAACCATGCCCGGACAGCACCTGCACCAGACGCAGGGAGAGGCAGCCATGCCGCCGATCGAGCCAATCTTTTAGGACAGGCCCGATGGCGTCCAGCGTCCGCCGCCCAAATTCCGCGGAGGCCAGATCTTCGGCCCAGTGCCGAGTAATGGCCTCCCGCACCTCACCACGCACCTCCTCCCGTTCTGCCGGGTCCGGGCGCTGATTTAGCGCCCTTTGCCCCGCCGACCAATCATACACCCTGGCGAGCACCCAAGCCTCGAGTTCCCAAGGAGGGGTACCCGCCAGAGCGCACGCCGCCGCGAAACCCACTGTGCGGTACGCCCTCGCCACCCGCTGTGCTATGGCCCTTTGTGGCCTGCGGATGGCAGCAGCGTTCTCCCGTCTACACAGTGAGTCCGCCCAGATAGGGGCCCCGTACAGGGCCATACTCTTCAGTATGCCGGCGTATAGACGCCGGCATTGGTCGCCGGGTCTCCCTAAGTTGGGGAGGAGCCCTGAGAGGGCGCCCGCGGTCCTCAACAAGCGCGTCGACAGTGCGCTGAAGTGCGCACTGAAGCGCCACTTGTTGTCGAGGACTAGGCCCAGATATTTCATCTGGGCCTGCACCCCAATGCGGACGCCCTCAACATATATGTGGGCGTCGGGCGGTTGGCGCTGCCGAGGTCCGTGGAAGAACACGGCCTCGGTCTTGTGCAGCGCCACCGACAGCCCTAGGCGGGAGATCCGGTCCACCACCTGTGAACCGCCCGCCGAGGCCAAACTGGCCGCCTCCACAAAATTTCTCCCCCGGGCAGTCAGCAGAGTGTCATCCGCATAGCAGATGACAGACGTGCCACGGGGGAGGTTGTCCCGCAAGGTCCGCCTTGGTGCCGCCTTCGGCCCCCGAGAACTCGAAGATACGAGCCCCCGTTTGGGTCTTGCGGCACGTGACCCTGCCAGGCCCAAGTTGCGCAGGCTCGACGCTAGTACGAGCCCGCCTCAGCACGGACTCGTACGTCTCCCCTCGCTCCGCTGCCTCTGGTGTCAGCGTGACTACCACGGCTGCGGTTTTAGGATTGGGGGGGAGTTTCTTCCTCTTATCCTCCAAGGCCGCAGGCTTAGCAGGGGGCTTAGGGACCGACGTCTTCTCCTTCCGTTTCCTCGCCACCACTTTTATCCAAGGCTGGTTGGAAGGGGTGGTGGAGGGCAAGAGTGGGTCTTCCCTCTCTGCTTCGAGAGGAACCGACTGCGCAGTTGGGGCTGGGGTGGTCTTCTTGCCCTTTCCCTTGCCCTTGGTGGTCTTAGTGGGCTGGGGCTGCTCAAACTGGACTGGGGCCGTTGAGGGCCCAGGTGCGCTGGACACTCTTCCAGAAGCCTTATCTGCCGCGAGCGCAGGGCGGAGCCGCTTCTCCGGCAGTAGCCGGTCCTCAATACCGGCCAAGCAGGCCCTGGTGAAGGCCCTCTCTTCCATGACAACCTTTCGGATAATATCCTCAAGCCCCCAACCTAACCTTTTTTTTTTTTTTTTTTTTTTTTTTTTTTTTTTTTTTTTTTTTTGCGCTGGGAAAATGCTTTTACGCATCCCCTTTCCCGTCGGGGGACAGAAAAGGGGTATGTGAGACTCCCCGGGAAAGAGATTCCCGGTATACCCACTAAAAACCCAGCGGTGCTCCGACCTCGCCTTAGTGGAGGGGGTCTGGGAATCCATGACATCCAGTCCCCCACCGGCGATTGCCCGCCTTACGGCAGGCCCTTCACGCCTCCCCCCAATGGGGAGGGGGCCTTATAATGGCCGGAGCACAGGGGGTGGATCATGTGATGCAGGCGGTGGCGCCCCCGCGCCTGTCGCCCGCTGATCACCCCCCCGGGGCGGAGGAGGACGGACGTTGTGTTCGCCGTCCTCCACCCCTTCTTCGTCTGCGGAGCGGCGCCGCGAGAGGGTCGTCCTCCCGCACCCGCTCCGCTGCCTCCTTCTGTGACATGACGTGCTCACAGAAGGAGGCCACCACTTCCCACACCTCCTCACTCCCCAGCATGGCAGAAATCACGCTGGGGAGCGAGAGGTCGTCCCCGACCGCCGCCACCATGGCGCGGCGGGACTCCGCCCACGACGGGCACACCTCCAAGGTGTGCTCCGCCGTATCCACCGCTGCTTCGCAGTGGTGGCATCGCGGAGTCTCCTCCCTCCCAATCCGATGCAGGTACGACCCGAAGCAACCATGCCCGGACAGCACCTGCACCAGACGCAGAGAGAGGCAGCCATGCCGCCGATCGAGCCAATCGTTTAGGACAGGCCCGATGGCGTCCAGCGTCCGCCGCCCAAATTCTGCGGAGGCCAAATCTACGGCCCAGTGCCGAGTTATGGCCTCCCGCACCTCGCCACGCACCTCCTCCCGTTCTGCCGGGTCCGGGCGCTGGTTTAGCGCCCTTTGCCCCGCCGTCCAATCATACACCCTGGCGAGCACCCAAGCCTCGAGTTCCCAAGGAGGGGTACCCGCCAGAGCGCACGCCGCCGCGAAACCCACTGTGCGGTACGCCCTCGCCACCCGCTGTGCTATGGCCCTTTGTGGCCTGCGGATGGCAGCAGCGTTCTCCCGTCTGCACAGTGAGTCCGCCCAGATAGGGGCCCCGTAAAGGGCCATACTCTTAAGTATGCCGGCGTACAGACGCCGGCATTGATCGCCAGGTCTCCCAAGGTTGGGGAGTAGCCCCGAGAGGGCGCCCGCGGTCCTCAACAAGCGCGTCGACAGTGCGCTGAAGTGCGCACTGAAGCGCCACTTGTTGTCGAGGACTAGGCCCAGATATTTCATCTGGGCCTGCACCCCGCTGCGGACGCCCTCCACATGAATGTGGGCGTCGGGCGGTTGGCGCTGCCGAGGTCCGTGGAAGAACACGGCCTCGGTCTTGTGCAGCGCCACCGTCAGCCCCAGGCGGGAAATACGGTCCACAACCTGCGAACCGCCCGCCGAGGCCAGACTGGCCGCCTCCTCAAAATTTCTCCCCCGGGCAGTCAATAGAGTGTCATCTGCATAGCAGATGACAGACGTGCCACGGGGGAGGTTGCCCCTCAAGATCCAGTCGAATCCGATGTTCCACAGGAGCGGCCCAAGAACAGAACCCTGTGGAACACCGGACTCGACGCCGTATTGGCGGAGCTCACCCGACTTGTCCTCGAGGAGGACTGTGCGGTCCGTCAGGTAGTCCGCCAATAGGCCCCTCAAATACGGAGGCACTCCGTGGAAGCGGAGCGCCTCTAGGATGGTGGTGTGGGGAATGGAGTTAAAGGCGTTGGCTATGTCGAATGACACAGCCAACAGCCCTTCCCCCGCATCCATCGCGTCCCTCACCAGGCCCTTGAGCTGGGAGAGGGCGTCCACTGTCGAACGCTCAGCTCGAAACCCGAACTGAGCGTCCGCCAGGTCCGGGCCGATTGTGCACAAGTGCCTGTTTATACGGGCAGCCAGAATCCCCTCAAACATTTTACCGACCTCATCTAATAAGACGATGGGTCGGTATGCCGATGGGGAGTCCACCGGCCGCCCTTCCTTTCGGAGAAGGCACAATCGGCCCTCCTTCCATGGCTTCGGGAACCTCTCAGACGCAACACACGCACTGAAGAGGTCCCGAAGCCTCTCTCCCATATGGGAGGCGGCGATGGCCACCACCCTTGCGGGAACGCCGTCTGGACCCGGGGCGGTCTTTTTTCCACGAAGACGGGAGACCACCCTCTCTATCTCGCCCTCCGTGACCGGGGGGACCGCCTCGTCGGCAGATGAAGCCGCACCGCGCGAAGCTCTCATCACTGGTGGAGTGAAGTTGTCCCTGCGCGGAAACAAGGACTGGACCACCCCATCCAGCAACGTTGGCTCGAGGGTCTCGGCAACTGGGGGACCGTACGGGCGCAGCTTGTTACGCGCCGCCTTGTACGGTCTCCCAAAGGGGTCAGCATCCAGACCCTCCGCCATCTCCGCTCTCGCGCGGTCCTGGGCCGCGCCCATTCGCGCCGAAAGGACCGCCTTCGCCTCCACGTAGACCGCATAGAGGCGGTTCTCATTTTCGCGGTCACGATGGCGCCGCCTTCGGCTCCTCGCAAAGGCCCGCCTGGCCGCCACACAGGCTGCCCGCAGTCCCCCCAACTCCTCCGACCACCAGTAAACGGCGCGTCGAGGAGGCGGACGGTGAGACCGAGGCATGCTAAAGTTGCACACCTCGGTCAATGAGTCCCTCAGCTGGACCGCAGCCAAGTCCACATCCCGAGCGTCGACAGGAGGCGACAGCCAGTCCCGGATGAACGCCGCCTCCGTGGCGGCCCCCCGGTCTAGGCGGGTGAGCGCCCACCGCGGGAAGCGGGAATGACCCGCGCGTGCTCCCTGGGAGCTCTGGACAGAGACGTCGAACCGCACGTATCGGTGGTCCGACAGCGTCTCCACTAGCTCTACCCGCCAGTCAACCACACAGGCCGCCAAAGAGGGGGAGGCAAAGGCGAGGTCCACGACGGATCCCCCGTCCCGCCGCACACAGGTGTGCACGCTGCCCCTGTTAAGGAGGGACAGACCGGACGTCACGGACCACGTCTCTACCTCGCGTCCTCGGGCATCGGTGGTCGAGTTACCCCATACCACCGACTTGGCGTTGAAGTCGCCTACCATCAACACTCGGCGCTGCGCCACTCTACCGGCCACCCCGGCGAGGACCCCGAGAAAATTCTCGAAGTCCGAGAGAGGGCGGTTTGGGGAGAAATACACCCCAATAAGGGCTATGTCTCCCCACGCGGCGGCCACGTATCCCGGTCCCTTCTCTAAAAGCGAGAGGGGAGGGGAATCGGTGGAAGACCGCGTCACCAATGCGACCGAGCCGTTGTCGTCCCCTAGCCAGCTGGCAGGGACAGAATACGGCTCGGCGACAACCGCCACGTCCACCAACCACTCCGCAGAGGTCTGGACCAGCAGATCCTGGGCCGCTCTGCAGTGGTTGGTGTTCGCCTGGAGAATACGATGTCGATGTCCAGCCATCAATCGGCGTCCATCGCACTCCCTTCGGTGGCCGGCACTGGAGCTGGGGTTCCGGTGGCGGCGGCAGCGGCAGGCCGTGAAGGCACCTGCGCTTTTCCCTTCTTTGATGGCGGGCAGCATTTCCTGCCCGTCATCACGTGGTCGGCTGGACGACCACTCGCAGCACATACTGCGCAGTGCGGGGTGGGTGCCTCGCAGTTGGCCGACTTGTGGCCCTCCTTACCGCAACGGAAACAAAGTTCCGTGCGCACGGCAGTGGACGGGCAGAGAGCCCGAGTGTGGCCGATGCCGAAACACCCATAGCACCGCATCGGGCCGCCCTCTAGTGCGCGGACCCCGCCCGAGCTGAATCCTACCGGAAGGCGACCCTTGGCCAGAACGGCCTTGGCCACCACGACAGGGCACTCCAAGCGCATGGTGCCCATACCTCTGCGGCCCGGTCTTATGGCTCGGCCCTTGATGCAGTCGACGGCGCAACCCCCCGCCGCCGCAACTGCAAGCCCCCAACCTAACCTTTTTTTTTTTTTTTTTTTTTTTTTTTTTTTTTTTTTTTTTTTTGCGCTGGGAAAATGCTTTTACGCATCCCCTTTCCCGTCGGGGGACAGAAAAGGGGTATGTGAGACTCCCCGGGAAAGAGATTCCCGGTATACCCACTAAAAACCCAGCGGTGCTCCGACCTCGCCTTAGTGGAGGGGGTCTGGGAATCCATGACATCCAGTCCCCCACCGGCGATTGCCCGCCTTACGGCAGGCCCTTCACGCCTCCCCCCAATGGGGAGGGGGCCTTATAATGGCCGGAGCACAGGGGGTGGATCCTGTGATGCAGGCGGTGGCGCCCCCGCGCCTGTCGCCCGCTGATCACCCCCCGGGGCGGAGGAGGACGGACGTTGTGTTCGCCGTCCTCCACCCCTTCGTCGTCTGCGGAGCGGCGCCGCGAGAGGATCGTCCTCCCGCACGCGCTCCGCTGCCTCCTTCTGTGACATGACGTGCTCACAGAAGAAGGCTACTACTTCCCACACCTCCTCACTCCCCAGCATGGCAGAAATCACGCTGGGGAGCGAGAGGTCGTCCCCGACTGCCGCCACCATGGCGCGGCGGGACTCCGCCCACGACGGGCACACCTCCAAGGTGTGCTCCGCCGTGTCCACCGCTGCTTCGCAGTGGTGGCATCGCGGAGTCTCCTCTCTCCCAATCCGGTGCAGGTACGATCCGAAGCAACCATGCCCGGACAGCACCTGCACCAGACGCAGGGAGAGGCAGCCATGCCGCCGATCGAGCCAATCTTTTAGGACAGGCCCGATGGCGTCCAGCGTCCGCCGCCCAAACTCCGCGGAGGCCAGATCTTCGGCCCAGTGCCGAGTAATGGCCTCCCGCACCTCACCACGCACCTCCTCCCGTTCTGCCGGGTCCGGGCGCTGATTTAGCACCCTTTGCCCCGCCGACCAATCATACACCCTGGCGAGCACCCAAGCCTCGAGTTCCCAAGGAGGGGTACCCGCCAGAGCGCACGCCGCCGCGAAACCCACTGTGCGGTACGCCCTCGCCACCCGCTGTGCTATGGCCCTTTGTGGCCTGCGGATGGCAGCAGCGTTCTCCCGTCTGCACAGTGAGTCCGCCCAGATAGGGGCCCCATACAGGGCCATACTTTTTAGTATGCCGGCGTATAGACGCCGGCATTGGTCGCCAGGTCTCCCTAAGTTGGGGAGGAGCCCTGAGAGGGCGCCCGCGGTCCTCAACAAGCGCGTCGACAGTGCACTGAAGTGTGCACTGAAGCGCCACTTGCTGTCGAGGACTAGGCCCAGATATTTCATCTGGGCCTGCACCCCAATGCGGACGCCCTCCACATGAATGTGGGCGTCGGGCGGTTGGCGCTGCCGAGGCCCGTGGAAGAACACGGCCTCGGTCTTGTGCAGCGCCACCGTCAGCCCCAGGCGGGAAATACGGTCCACAACCTGCGAACCGCCCGCCGAGGCCAGACTGGCCGCCTCCTCAAAATTTCTCCCCCGGGCAGTCAATAGAGTGTCATCCGCATAGCAGATGACAGACGTGCCACGGGGGAGGTTGCCTCTCAAAATCCAGTCGAATCCGATGTTCCACAGGAGCGGCCCAAGAACAGAACCCTGTGGAACACCGGACTCGACGCCGTATTGGCGGAGCTGACCCGACTTGTCCTCGAGAAGGACTGTGCGGTCCGTCAGGTAGTCCGCCAATAGGCCCCTCAAATACGGAGGCACTCCGTGAAAGCGGAGCGCCTCTAGGATGGTGGAGTGGGGAATGGAGTTGAAGGCGTTGGCTATGTCGAATGACACAGCCAACAGCCCTTCCCCCGCATCCATCGCCTCCTTCACCAGGCCCTTGAGCTGGGAGAGGGCGTCCACTGTCGAACGCTCAGCTCGAAACCCGAACTGAGCGTCCGCCAGATCCGGGCCGATTGTGCACAAGTGCCTGTTAATACGGGCAGCCAGGATCCCCTCAAACATTTTACCGACCTCATCTAGTAAGACGATGGGTCGGTATGCCGATGGGGAGTCCACCGGCCGCCCTTCCTTCTGAAGAAGGCACAATCGGCCCTCCTTCCATGGCTTCGGGAACCTCTCACACGCAACACACGCACTGAAGAGGTCCCGAAGCCTCTCTCCCATCTGGGAGGTGGCGATGGCCACGACCTTTGCGGGGACGCCGTCCGGACCCGGGGCGGTCTTTTTCCCACGGAGGCGGGAGACTGCCCTCTCCACCTCGCCCTCCGTGACCGGGGGGACCACCTCGTCGGCCGATGGAGCCGCACCGCGCGAAGCGCTCATCACTGGTGGAGTGAAGTTGTCCCTGCGCGGAAACAGGGACTGAACCACCCCATCCAGCAACGTCGGCTCGAGGGTCTCGGCAACTGGGGGACCGTACGGGCGCAGTTTGTTGCGCGCCGCCTTGTACGGTCTCCCAAAGGGGTCAGCGTCTAGACCCTCTGCCATCTCCGCCCTCGCGCGGTCCTGGGCCGCGCCCATTCGCGCTGTCAGAGTCGCCTTGGCCTCCACGTACACCGCATAGAGGCGGTCTTCGTTTTCGCGGTCACGGTGGCGCCGCCTTCGGCTCCTCGCAAAGGCCCGCCTGGCCGCCACACAGGCTGCCCGCAGTCCCTCCAACTCCTCCGACCACCAGTAAACGGCGCGTCGAGGAGGCGGACGGTGAGACCGAGGCATGCTAAAGTTGCACACCTCGGTCAAGGAGTCCCTCAGCTCGACCGCCGCCGAGTCCACGTCCCGAGTGTCGACAGGAGGCGACAGCCAGTCCCGGACGAACGCCGCCTCCGTGGCGGCCCCCCGGTCTAGGCGGGTGAGCGCCCACCGCGGGAAGCGCGAATGATCTGCGCGTGCTCCCCGGGAGCTCTGGGCAGAGACGTCGAACCGCACGTATCGGTGGTCCGACAGCGTCTCCACTAGCTCTACCCGCCAGTCAACCACACAGGCCGCCAAAGAGGGGGAGGCAAAGGCGAGGTCCACGACGGATCCCCCGTCCCGCCGCACACAGGTGTGCATGCTGCCCCTATTAAGGAGGGACAGACCGGACGTCACGGACCACGTCTCCACCTCGCGTCCTCGGGCATCGGTGGTCGGGTTACCCCATACCACCGACTTGGCGTTAAAGTCGCCTACTATCAAAACTCGGCGCTGTGCCACTCTACCGGCCACCCCGGCGAGGACCCCGAGAAAATTCTCGAAGTCCGAGAGCGGGCGGTTTGGGGAGAAATACACCCCAATAAGGGCTATTTCTCCCCACGCGGCGGCCACGTATCCCGGTCCCTTCTCTAAAAGTGAGAGGGGAGGGGAGTCAGTGGAAGACCGCGTCACTAATGCGACCGAGCCGTTGTCGTCCCCTAGCCAGCTGGCAGGGACAGAATACGGCTCGGCGACAACCGCCACGTCCACCAACCACTCCGCACAGGTTTGGACCAGCAGATTCTGGGCCGCTCTGCAGTGGTTGGTGTTCGCCTGAAGGACTCGTGTTTGGTGTCCAGCCATCAATCGGCGTCCATAGAACCTCCCTCGATGGCCGGCACTGAAGCTGGGGTTTTAGTGGCGGCGGCAGCGGCAGGCCGTGAAGGCACCTGCGCTTTGCCCTTCTTTTTTGGCGGGCAGCATTTTCTGCCCGTCATCACGTGGTCGGCTGGGCGACCACTGGCGGCGCATACTGCGCAGTGCGGGGTGGGTGCCTCGCAGTTGGCCGACTTGTGGCCCTCCTTACCGCAACGGAAGCAGAGCTCCGTGCGCACGGCAGTGGACGGACAGAGAGCCCGGGTGTGGCCGATGCCGAAGCACCCATAGCACCGCATCGGGCCGTCCTCCAGCACCCGGACTCCACCCGAGCTGAACCCTACAGGAAGGCGACCCTTGGCCAAAACTGCCTTAGCCACCACGACAGGGCACTCCAAGCGCATGGCGCCCATACCCCTGCGGCCTGTTCTTATGGCGCGGCCCCTCCCCAACCTAACCTTTTTTTTTTTTTTTTTTTTTTTTTTGCGCTGGGAAAATGCTTTTACGCATCCCCTTTCCCGTCGGGGGACAGAAAAGGGGTATGTGAGACTCCCCGGGAAAGAGATTCCCGGTATACCCACTAAAAACCCAGCGGTGCTCCGACCTCGCCTTAGTGGAGGGGGTCTGGGAATCCATGACATCCAGTCCCCCACCGGCGATTGCCCGCCTTACGGCAGGCCCTTCACGCCTCCCCCCAATGGGGAGGGGGCCTTATAATGGCCGGAGCACAGGGGGTGGATCATGTGATGCAGGCGGTGGCGCCCCCGCGCCTGTCGCCCGCTGATCACCCCCCGGGGTGGATGAGGACGGACGTTGTGTTCGCCGTCCTCCACCCCTTCTTCGTCTGCGGAGCGGCGCCGCGAGAGGGTCGTCCTCCCGCGTCCGCTCCGCTGCCTCCTTCTGGGACATGACGTCCTCACAGAAGGAGGCTACTACTTCCCACACCTCCTCACTCCCCAGCATGGCAGAAATCACGCTGGGGAGCGAGAGGTCGTCCCCGACCGCCGCCACCATGGCGCGGCGGGACTCCGCCCACGACGGGCACACCTCCAAGGTGTGCTCCGCCGTGTCCACCGCTGCTTCGCAGTGGTGGCATCGCGGAGTCTCCTCTCTCCCAATCCGGTGCAGGTACGATCCGAAGCAACCATGCCCGGACAGCACCTGCACCAGACGCAGGGAGAGGCAGCCATGCCGCCGATCGAGCCAATCTTTTAGGACAGGCCCGATGGCGTCCAGCGTCCGCCGCCCAAATTCCGCGGAGGCCAGATCTTCGGCCCAGTGCCGAGTAATGGCCTCCCGCACCTCACCACGCACCTACTCCCGTTCTGCCGGGTCCGGGCGCTGATTTAGCGCCCTTTGCCCCGCCGACCAATCATACACCCTGGCGAGCACCCAAGCCTCGAGTTCCCAAGGAGGGGTACCCGCCAGAGCGCACGCCGCCGCGAAACCCACTGTGCGGTACGCCCTCGCCACCCGCTGTGCTATGGCCCTTTGTGGCCTGCGGATGGCAGCAGCGTTCTCCCGTCTGCACAGTGAGTCCGCCCAGATAGGGGCCCCATACAGGGCCATACTTTTTAGTATGCCGGCGTATAGACGCCGGCATTGGTCGCCGGGTCTCCCTAAGTTGGGGAGGAGCCCTGAGAGGGCGCCCGCGGTCCTCAACAAGCGCGTCGACAGTGCACTGAAGTGTGCACTGAAGCGCCACTTGCTGTCGAGGACTAGGCCCAGATATTTCATCTGAGCCTGCACCCCAATGCGGACGCCCTCCATATGAATGTGGGCGTCGGGCGGTTGGCGCTGCCGAGGCCCGTGGAAGAACACGGCCTCGGTCTTGTGCAGCGCCACCGTCAGCCCCAGGCGGGAAATACGGTCTACAACCTGCGAACCGCCCGCCGAGGCCAGACTGGCCGCCTCCTCAAAATTTCTCCCCCGGGCAGTCAATAGAGTGTCATCCGCATAGCAGATGACAGACGTGCCACGGGGGAGGTTGCCTCTCAAAATCCAGTCGAATCCGATGTTCCACAGGAGCGGCCCAAGAACAGAACCCTGTGGAACACCGGACTCGACGCCGTATTGGCGGAGCTGACCCGACTTGTCCTCGAGGAGGACTGTGCGGTCCGTCAGGTAGTCCGCCAATAGGCCCCTCAAATACGGAGGCACTCCGTGAAAGCGGAGCGCCTCTAGGATGGTGGAGTGGGGAATGGAGTTGAAGGCGTTGGCTATGTCGAATGACACAGCCAACAGCCCTTCCCCCGCATCCATCGCCTCCTTCACCAGGCCCTTGAGCTGGGAGAGGGCGTCCACTGTCGAACGCTCAGCTCGAAACCCGAACTGAGCGTCCGCCAGGTCCGGGCCGATTGAGTAGGGGCGAGAGCCAATCTGCAGAAATGCAGATGTCAGAACAAGGAAGTTTCCTTGTTCTGGATAAAGGCTCACGTAGGGCTGGAGGGTAACGAGAGGGCCGATCATCTGGCGAAGGAGGCGGCTCTGAAATCAAAAAAGGCTAACGACTACGACCTATGCCCACTGTCATTTGTCAGGCGAATAATTCGCAATGATTCGCTTGAGAAATGGGACAGTAGATACCGCGAAGGCGAGACCGCATCTGGGACTAGGTTGTTCTTTCCGAGTGCCATCGCTGCGTATACAACTTTGCGCAAGATTAAAGTGAACCCCGCGTTCACGCAGCTCACAACAGGGCACGGTGGGTTCTCTGAATACTTGAGTAGATTTAAGTGTAAAGGGAACCCATCGTGCGTATGCGAACAGGGTATACCGGAAACCGTAAAACACCTCCTGGTGGACTGCCCTGTCCACGGTTTGGAGCGCTACATGCTAGAACAAGACCTAGGCATAAAGGTGACCGAAGAAACCATACCAACGCTGACGAGTGACAAACAGACTCGAGTCGCATTCTTAAGGTACGCTCTTAAAATTGTAAAGATGGTAAATGAAAGAAATGGTGGACGAGGTCATTTATCCCTCGTATAGTAAATATATGAGATTGTTGAGATGCGTGCTTGAGAATGCGACTTTGTCTGGTAATCATGCTTATTTATGACTGCTTATAAAATAAATCATACAAAAAATTAATTAAAAATATACATGAAACAAAAATTTGATTCTAAAAGTCTCTGCACCTTTGTAGAGGTAACCAGTCAACATCAAAAAAAAAAAAAAAAAACCTAACCTAACCTAACCTAACCTAACCTAACCTAACCTTTTTTTTTTTTTTTTTTTTTTTTTTTTTTTTTTTTTTTCTCGGGCAGGTGTGTCGGAGTCCCGAAAGATGGAAGCTCGGTTTACCGACTAAAAACCCACGGTGTTCCTCTCTCACCCAAAATGCCGAGACGGCGAGAAGACTGGCATTACTCGAGCCGTCCCGGCGGGTGCTGGTCCGCAAAATTAGCGGACCCCGACAACGAAGGGCAAGACCATGCCCTTCCACTGTAGAGAGGCGTACGTGGAACACTACGCCGTCCTCTCTGGCTTGCTACTCAACGGCGACAAACTGGCCATAGTTTGTCTAACCTAACCTAACCTAACCTAACCTTTTTTTTTTTTTTTTTTTTTTTTTTTTTCTTTTTTCGGGACGTCGTAGCAGGTCACCTCCGCAACTGCCGTCCATTACGGACAACAGCCCAAGGCACCCCACACGCAGGCGACAAAACCCTACGCGAGCTACGTACGAGGTTGGCTAGGACCAGACGACGCCGCGCCTGTTCCCCTCCTACCTCTTCGTCTGCGCCGAGCGGGTGCGGCTTGAGCATCATTCTCCCGCACCCGCTCCGCTTCCTCCTTCCGCGAGATGACGGTCTCGCAGAAGGAGGTCACGGCATTCCACGCCTCCGCGCTACCGAGCATTGTTCTGACCAATGTCGGCAGCGCGAGGTCGCTTGTTCTCAGCGCCGCGCAAAGATCGCGGCGCTCATCGTCCCAGGCCGAGCACAGGAGCAGAGTGTGCTCGGCCGTGTCATCTGGATCGCCGCAGTGGTGGCACTGCGGCGTTTCTTCCCGGCGGGCGACCCGGTGCAGGTAGTGACCGAAGCAACCATGTCCGGTCAGTACCTGCACCAGGCGGTAGGTGAGGCTGCCACCCGGGCGCCCCACCCACTCCTTCAACACCGGAGCTGGGGTTCCGGTGGCGGCGGCAGCAGCAGGCCGTGAAGGCACCTGCGCTTTGCCCTTCTTTGATGGCGGGCAGCATTTCCTGCCCGTCATCACGTGGTCGGCTGGACGACCACTCGCAGCACATACTGCGCAGTGCGGGGTGGGTGCCTCACAGTTGGCCGACTTGTGGCCCTCCTTACCGCAACGGAAACAAAGTTCCGTGCGCACGGCAGTGGACGGACAGAGAGCCCGAGTGTGGCCGATGCCGAAACACCCATAGCACCGCATCGGGCCGCCCTCTAGTGCGCGGACCCCGCCCGAGCTAAAGCCTACCGGAAGGCGACCCTTGGCCAAAACTGCCTTGGCCACCACGACAGGGCACTCCAAGCGCATGGTGCCCATTCCTCTGCGGCCCGGTCTTATGGCTCGACCCTTAATACAGTCGACGGCGCAACCCCCCGCCGCCGCAACTGCGGCTACCACCTCTTCTTGGGTGACCGAGTCGTCGAGATCGGTCACCTCAAGAGCCACGCACTTGACGGGCCTCACGACTCACCTGGCCCCTGAGTCGGGACAGGGCGTCTACTGTGGAACGCTCAGCTCGAAACCCGAACTGAGCGTCCGCTAGATCCGGGCCAATTGTGCCCAAATGCCTGTTGATACGGGCGGCGAGGATCCCCTCAAACATTTTACCGACCTCATCCAGTAAAACGATGGGTCGGTATGCCGATGGGGAGTCCACCGGCCGCCCTTCCTTCCGAAGAAGGCACAATCGGCCCTCCTTCCATGGTTTCGGAAACCTCTCACACGTAACACACGCACTGAAGAGGTCCCGAAACCTCGCGACCTGCGCTTTGCCCTTCTTTTTTGGCGGGCAGCATTTTCTGCCCGTCATCACGTGGTCGGCTGGGCGACCACTGGCGGCGCATACTGCGCAGTGCGGGGTGGGTGCCTCGCAGTTGGCCGACTTGTGGCCCTCCTTACCGCAACGGAAGCAGAGCTCCGTGCGCACGGCAGTGGACGGACAGAGAGCCCGGGTGTGGCCGATGCCGAAGCACCCATAGCACCGCATCGGGCCGTCCTCCAGCACCCGGACTCCACCCGAGCTGAACCCTACAGGAAGGCGACCCTTGGCCAAAACTGCCTTAGCCACCACGACAGGGCACTCCAAGCGCATGGCGCCCATACCCCTGCGGCCTGTTCTTATGGCGCGGCCCCTAATTGAGTCAACGGCGCAGCCCCCCGACGCCGCAACCGCGGCCAGCACCTCTTCTTGGGTGACCGAGTCGTCGAGATCGGTCACCTCTAGAGTCACGCATTTGACGGGCCTTACTACTTTGGCCGTGTCCGCAACAGCCTCTTTGAGCTTCGACGCAAAGAGGTCCGCCTTGGTGCCGCCTTGGGCCCCCGAAAACTCAAAAAGGCGAGCCCCCGTTTGGGTCTTGCGGCAAGTGACTCTGCCGGCCCCAAGTTGAGTAGGGTCAACGTGTGTACGAGCCCGCCGCAGCACGGACTCATACGTCTCCCCTCGCTCCGCTGCCTGTGGGGTCAGCGTGACCACCACGGCTGCGGTTTTAGGAGCAGGAGGGAGCTTCCTACTCTTTTCAACATGGGCTGCAGCCTTGGCTGCAGGGGGCTCCGGGGCCGACTTCTTCCCCTTCTTCTTCCTCTGGACGACCTTTGTCCATGGCTGATTGGAAGGGGTGGTAGAGGGCAGAAGGGGGTCTTCCCTCGGGGTCTCCTGAGGGACCGTCTGGACAGTTGGGGCGGCCGGAGTGGTCCTCTTGCCCTTTCCCTTGCCCTTGGCGGTCTTAGCGGGCTCGGGCTGCTCCGACTGGACTGGGGCCGTTGAGGGCCCGGGTGCGCTGGACACTTTTTGAGACGCCTTATCCGCCGCGAGCGCAGGGCGGAGCCGCTTCTCCGGCAGTAGCCGGTCCTCAATACCGGCCAAGCAGGCCCTGGTGAAGGCCCTCTCTTCCATGACAACCTTTCGGATAATATCCTCAAGGTTGGAGGGGGCGGGCATCTGCGCTGGATCTTCGGATGTTGGCCCCTCAGGCCGAGTAATGAGCTCGGCAACGCGCGCATGAAGCGCAGACACTTCTTTTTGCAGGCGATCCACTTTCGCCTGCAGTTGCCGCGTCTCGTCGGAGGTGGTGCGCTGCGCCATCTCCTTCACAATGCCGAGCAAGCTAGCTGCCCGGCATTTAAGGGCCTTCTGGAAGGTCCCCTTCAGATTGGAGGACTTGGAGGCTACCTCCAAGATCTCCTGCTGGTCCTCCAGAGCCATGCGCTCCATCTCCTCCACGGAGTGGTCCGCGTAGAGGACGCTGGAGGCGCCGTAACCAGCCTTGGCTCTGGTGGTTCGCGCCCGCTGTTCCTTGGAGGCGATCTTCTCCTCCAAGTCCGCTTGAATAATAGCCCGCTTCGCGGGCTTCTCCACGACTTCCGGAGAGCCTCGCCTAAGAAAGGACCTCTTTCTGGATTGGTGGGTCGAACCGCAGTTCGAACTCACGATCGACTCCGTGTCAGAATCTGACACGACGTCACTTTCCCGACAAACGCCAGCCGCAGATGGTGCGCGGCTGGTCTCCGATGCCGAAGCATCACGAGACAAAGGTTGGCCCTGAAAAGGGCCTTTTGGTTGGCCCTGAAAAGGGCCTTTTGGTTGGCCCTGAGAAGGGCCTTTGGGGAGAAAACTCACAACAGGTAGTATTCGATGCACAGCTTTCGTTAGCCGTCGGCCTGCCACTCCGTTACGGTGGTCAGGCGCGACGTTGCCCAGGGGTCACTGCGTGGAAGTCAAAGCTGTGGGGGGACCCCCAACCTAACCTTTTTTTTTTTTTTTGCGTGGGAAACCTTTTATAGGCCGTCTACCCGCCTTTGGCCCAGGCGGGCAGGTGTGTCGGAGTCCCGAAAGATGGAAGCTCGGTTTACCGACTAAAACCCACGGTGTTCCTCTATCACCCAAAATGCCGAGACGGCGAGAAGACTGGCATTACTCGAGCCGTCCCGGCGGGTGCTGGTCCGCAAGATTTGCGGACCCCGAAATGGGAAGGGCATGACCTTGCCCTTCCTCTGTAGAGAGGCGTACGTGGAACACTACGCCGTCCTCTCTGGCCTGCTACTCAACGGCGACAAACTGGCCATAGTTTGCCGCCCGCAGGACTCAAAGGCGATCGTGCGGTATCCTCTGATGCACCTGACGGATATAATGCGTTGCGGAGCTCGCAAAAATTTCTCCCCCGGGCAGTCAATAGAGTGTCATCTGCATAGCAGATGACAGACGTGCCACGGGGGAGGTTGCCCCTCAAGATCCAGTCGAATCCGATGTTCCACAGGAGCGGCCCAAGAACAGAACCCTGTGGAACACCGGACTCGACGCCGTATTGGCGGAGCTCACCCGACTTGTCCTCGAGGAGGACTGTGCGGTCCGTCAGGTAGTCCGCCAATAGGCCCCTCATAGGCCCATCGACCACCTCAAGGGCCATACACTTGACGGGCCTTACAACTTTGGCCGTGTCCGCGACAGCCTCTCGGACCTTCGTCGCGAAGAGGTCGGCCTTGCTGAACGAGAACGTGAAAATACGAGCCCCCGTTTGGGTCTTGCGGCAAGTGACTCTGCCGGCCCCAAGTTGAGTAGGGTCAACGTGTGTACGAGCCCGCCGCAGCACGGACTCATACGTCTCCCCTCGCTCCGCTGCCTGTGGGGTCAGCGTGACCACCACGGCTGCGGTTTTAGGAGCAGGAGGGAGCTTCTCCGGGAGGTCCTCCAGAGCCATGCGCTCCATCTCCTCCACGGAGTGGTCCGCGTAGAGGACGCTGGAGGCGCCGTAACCAGCCTTGGCTCTGGTGGTTCGCGCCCGCTGTTCCTTGGAGGCGATCTTCTCCTCCAAGTCCGCTTGAATAATAGCCCGCTTCGCGGGCTTCTCCACGGCTTCCGGAGAGCCTCGCCTAAGAAAGGACCTCTTTCTGGATTGGTGGGTCGAACCGCAGTTCGAACTCACGATCGACTCCGTGTCAGAATCTGACACGACGTCACTTTCCCGACAAACGCCAGCCGCAGATGGTGCGCGGCTGGTCTCCGATGCCGAAGCATCACGATACAAAGGTTGGCCCTGAAAAGGGCCTTTCGGTTGGCCCTGAAAAGGGCCTTTTGGTTGGCCCTGAAAAGGGCCTCTTGGTTGGCCCTGAGAAGGGCCTTTGGGGAGAAAACGCCCGGAGGCGTCCCTCAGGGGTTGAGACATGCTCAAAACAACAATATCGAACTCACAACAGGTAGTATTCGATGCACAGCTTTCGTTAGCCGTCGGCCTGCCACTCCGTTACGGTGGTCAGGCGCGACGTTGCCCAGGGGTCACTGCGTGGAAGTCAAAGCTGTGGGGGGACCCCCTACTTTTTTTTTTCATTTTTTTTTTTCTCGTGGGAAAACCTTTTATAGGCCGTCTACCCGCCTTTGGCCCAGGCGGGCAGGTGTGTCGGAGTCCCGAAAGATGGTAGTACGGTTTACCGACTAAAAACCCACGGTGTTCCTCTATCACCCAGAATGCCGAGACGGCGAGAAGACTGGCATTACTCGAGCCGTCCCGGCGGGTGCTGGTCCTTGACTACGGACCCCGAAAACGAAGGGCAAGACCGTGCCCTTCCACTGTAGAGAGGCGTACGTGGAACACTACGCCGTCCTCTCTGGCCTGCTACTCAACGGCGACAAACTGGCCATAGTTTGCCGCCCGCAGGCCCCTCACGGTGGCTGGAGGTCGTCTCGCGGCGCCCTCCTTTGACGCCCAGATCTTCGGGTTGAGAGGGAGGATGAACGATGACTCTCCCTCTCCCTTTCCGCCGCTTCCTTGACGGACAGAACCGTCTCTGCGAATGAAGCGGCGGCTTCCCAAGCACTCTCGCTTCGTACCATCAAGCTGATGAGTACCAGCAGCGAGAGGCTACCCACCCTGACTGCGCCGGTTAATACACGGCGCGGCTCGTGCCACGCCGGGCACTCCGCCAACGTATGGTGCGCCGTGTCTTCGGCGCAGTCCCCGCAGTGATGACAACTGGACGTCTCCTCACGGCCGATTCGACAGAGAAATTTGCCGAAGCAGCCGTGGCCGGTGAGCAATTGCGTCAACCGGTACGAGAGGGCACCATGACGCCTCTCTAGCCACTCGTGGAAAACGGGTCTTACCGCCACAATCGTGGCGTGCCCGGCACTAGTGTGGTATGGTACAGCCCTATTCATAATTGTATATGTAAGCATTATGGTAGTAAGTAAATGTTCTTTATGTTAATGTGAAAAGTAGTAATAAACGGGGTTTCGTTAGTAATGTACGTGTTTCTGTTTACTCCTTAATACCTACATCATATGGCGACCCTGCCTGTAACATTGCATCACGCCATCCGGTAACTCGAGACAGTGCAGGTGTACTTTTGCGGTGTAAGCAAATTCGTGCGAACTGGCCCGATAACTCGTCTATTGTGCATCGTTTTATGTCGCTTTAAAAATATGAGTTTTAAAACGAGTCTTCGTTCTTCTGCGCGACAACG
The DNA here is from genome assembly GCA_905475405.1 of Schrankia costaestrigalis. Lineage (NCBI taxonomy): Eukaryota > Metazoa > Arthropoda > Insecta > Lepidoptera > Erebidae > Schrankia > Schrankia costaestrigalis. Next base: position 72,534 of record FR997830.1, read on the forward strand.
TGGTCACGATTTGCCAATTTCATACAATAAAGATTATAAAGGTCAGAGATGGGCAACAACCAAGCTGTAGAGAAGGAGGAGGTGATTGTGGCGCAGACGGCGGCTGGTGCAGGCACCAATTCGGCGCCTGTGGAACAACTTCGGGTGCAAGCAGCCACCACAAATTATATCCTAGCTGCAATATGTACCTTCCTGAGTATAGGTATGCTGTACATTATATACAAAGTCTACCGTAAGTGTCACCGAAATTGGATGGACCATCAGATACGTGAGTTCGCTTTGGAGCGGTCTGCGAGCTATTTTAAAAGGCTCCAGCGTAAGCCGATCAGTGAGGAGACAATCTAGCACTCAGGTACGCTGTGCCTCCTGTTTGAAGTATATACGTACCTAAATAGACTGTCTGCGGTGGAGTTATAAGTGCGGTTATAAAATATGTGTGCGTAAAATAAAAGTATCATAAAATATGTGTGCGTAAAATAAAAGTATCATAAAATATGTGTGCGTAAAATAAAAGTATCATAAAATATGTGTGCGTAAAATAAAAGTATCATAAAATATGTGTCTAAAATAAAAGTATCTTAAAATATGCGTGAGTAAAATAAAAGTGTTACAAAATAATTATGCGTGCGTAAAATAAAAGTATTGTAAAGTTGTAGGCGTCTTTAACGGAAAGTTTAGAAGACAACAAGATGACCTTGGACTGAAATTGGTACCGATATTATCATTTATTTCTTTTTATCTTTAGTTAGTTAGGCGAAACGCATTCAAAGTTATTGAGTTATTGTAATAAATAATGTAAGTTTTTAATGCTGTTAACTTAGTGTTGTAATAATTAAGGGTTTATACATATTTTTATATATTTTACGTATTGAATTGCCGAAATAAATGGCAGATGAGCTCATACAGTTACTTGAAAAGTTCAAGCATATTAAAGATTACTTAACTAAGTTAGGACCTAGAAGAAGGACAGCTAAAATAAAGAATGATAAGTATATTGAATCAGAAAATTTAAAAGAGCAATTTGATTTTGTTTTGAATAGTATTAATGTTCTGTCTAAAACAGAGAAATTAGATAACTTAGAAGTAGCTAGAATAGAAAGTTTATCAGATAAAATTAGTAAATATTATATTAAAATAGGAGAGTTGTGTACTCAGTCAGATTACGTTTCTGAGGGAACCTTAATTAATTTAATAAAAATGGAGAACTTTCAACTCAAAACCGCTATTAGTCTTTTACCGGTTATGGACAAAAATGAGTCGGTTACAAAACAATTAATTGCTAATATAGAAATGTACTCTGATATGCTGGAAGTCGACGAGCACAAAAAGCTAATAACTTTCGTTTTAAGGTCAAGGCTATCTGAAAGTGCAAAACTACGCTTGCACGAAAATTATGCCACAGTTTCAGATTTGGTGAAGGATATGAAGGATAGACTTCTTAGCAAAAAATCAGACACGTCACTCCAACAACAACTGCAAAGAGCTCGGCAGAACGACAGAAGTATGGCCGACTTTGGTAAGCAAATTGAGCAATTATTCGTTGATTTAACTATTTCTCAGGCGGATGGAGACCCGAATAAGTATGAAGTTTTAAAAACAGTAAACGAAAGGAATGCTATTAAGCGTTTTAGTGATGGTCTGAGAAATAGTCGAATCAGCACTATAATAGCGGCGAGGAACTATACTTCCTTAAACGACGCAATCCGTGGTGCGTTGGATGAAGAGTTATCATCATCAATTGAAACTGGACCCCGAGTGATGAATTACCAGCAGTATAAAGGTAGGTCTAATAATTTTATGCCCCGTAGCAATTATCGCGGTCGTTTTAATTTTAATAAAGGACAACGCACTTATTATAATACCCAAAGTTATCAAGGTAATGGTTACAGACGACATAATAATAATTCTAGTTTTCGAGGACGACAATTGTATAACAGAACCCGAGGTTCGCGTGGTCAAAGTGGTCATCATGCTACTGTGGTACAGACAAACAATGACAGTAGTAGTGTGAAAAATTTGGAAACCTCTAATCATTTTTTTCGATCCTAATCATTTAATTTGCTATTATGCTAACATTAATTCAGTACAATTTAAAGTTCACGATGTTATTTATTCTTGGCTGCTCGATACCGGAGCCTCACTGTCTCTCGTTAGGCATGAAGCGATGGTGAGAGATCAGATACCTTATCACGCTGAGAAAATAAAAATTAAAGGCATAGGAGGTGATGTAGTATCAGAAGGCTTTGTTTTTTTAGATCTCTGCTATAAAGGAAAAATATTAAATCATAAGTTTTACGTGTTTAAAGACTTACCTTGCCGTTCAGATGGCATCTTAGGTCAAGACTTTATTTGTAAGTTTCACTGTATTTTAAACTTTGAAAAAAATATTTTAACTATTAATAATGACAATTCTTTTTCGTTGCCTTTACAAATGGGATGTATAGGTCAAAATAATTACATTACTTTACAACCCAGATGCGAATCGATTCATTTTATAGATTTGAAAATTAATCAAGAGTGTATTACAAACCCCAGTGAATTGTGTGAAGGAGTTTTTCTTGCTAGTGTGTTAGTTAGTCCAAATAAAGAAGGAAAAATACCTATTAAGATTTTAAATACTAGAGATGACGAAGTTCGACTCAGTTATTTCATTCCAGAATTAATGTGTTTAAGTGATTATTTAATTTGTAGTTTTGAAAATAAATTAAATAATTCAGACAGAGTAAAGAACCTGTTTTCCATGTTAAATTTAAACCATTTAAATTCTGAAGAACAAATATCTATAGAAAATATTTGTGCCAAATATTCAGACATATTTTTGTTGCAAGGTGATAAATTAGGTGTTACAAATTTATATCAACAGAAAATATATTTAAAGGAAAACGTCACATCATCTTATGTTAAACCGTATAGATTACCCCAGTCACAAAAACAGGAAATAGAAAGTCAAATACAACAAATGTTAAAAGATGACATTATTGAGGAAAGTCAAAGTGAATGGAATAGTCCTATTTTGCTTGTACCAAAAAAGAGTGAAGATTCTAGTAAGAAATGGCGATTAGTAATAGACTATAGGAAGTTAAATGAAAGGATTATGGATGATAAGTTTCCTCTCCCGAACATAACTGAAATTTTGGATTCTCTCTCTGGTGCAATATATTTTAGCCATTTAGATTTAACGCAATCTTATTATCAATTATCATTAGATCCTGAAAGCAGAAAATACACAGCTTTCACAACTGATAAGCAATATCATCTTAAAAGATTACCCATGGGCTTAAAAATTAGTCCGAGTGCATTTAGTCGTTTAATGACAGTAGCTATGGCTGGTTTAAATTATGAAAAAGCATTAATATACTGCGACGATTTAATTTGTTATGGTCGTAATTTAGAAATTCATAACAAAAACCTTATCGATATATTTGAAAGATTAAGGAAAGTTAATTTAAAAGTAAACCCAAGTAAATGCCAATTTTTAAAAAAGGAATTATTATATTTAGGACATTTAGTATCATCAAAAGGTGTACAGCCAGATCCAGAGAAAACTAAAGTTATCAAAAACTACCCAAGGCCTCAGTCTACTGACGAAGTTAAACGCTTTGTCGCTTTTGCCAATTATTATCGAAAATTTGTACCAAATTTTGCTGAAATTACAATACCACTTAATAAATTATTTCGGAAAGGAGCTAAATTTGATTGGACGAATGAATGTGAATATGCTTTTAAACATCTCAAAGATTTGTTATCTAACCCTCCTATATTACAATATCCAGATTTTTCAACTGATAGTGAATTTATTTTGAGAACCGATGCCTCTGGTAAAGCTATTGGAGCCGTTTTGTGTAACCAAAATGACTTACCAGTAGCGTATGCAAGCCGTACTTTAAATAAAGCTGAAATTAATTATCCTACTATAGAGAAAGAGCTTTTGGCCATAGTGTGGGCGGTTCGATATTTCCGACCATATTTGTTTGGCAAACTTTTCAAAATATTTACGGATCATAAACCACTTGTCTATCTATTTTCTATGAGTAATCCATCCAGTAGACTTTTAAAATTCAGATTAACTTTAGAGGAGTATAATTATAAGATTGAGTATGTTACAGGTGCGAGTAATGTGGCGGCCGACGCATTATCTCGTATATCAATTTCGTCAGAAGATTTAAAAGAAATTAGTATACAATCAGTGAATGTAATGACTAGAAGTATGACTAGAAAATTAAATGAAGACACAACTAACAACTCTTTGGATGATAGAATTTTTACTGACAGCCGGACTGATCACCCAGGTGTCGTAGAAGTTACTAAAAAACCAAAGAATTGTATAGAATTGATAGTCAAAAAGAATTTGAAAGGAAATTTTGTTAATTTTAAAGAAAAATATATAATAGGCCTCAATCCGAGTTCTCGATCATGTCAAACGCGAGACGTTTTCGTGAGAGACTTTGGATGGTTTTGTAAAGAAAATAATGTTAAAGAAATTTATATAATGAAAAATAATAAAACAATGAAATATATCAAATGGTTAACCAATGTTAATAAAAAGTGGTCCGGACCACGAATTTGTGTAGTAAGAGAGGCAATAAGAATAAATAATGACGATGATAAACTAGTAGTTCTCAATGATTTTCATTTATTGCCGACAAGCGGCCATGCTGGAATAAGACGTATGCTAAATAATATCAAGAGATATTATTTCTGGCCAAATTTAGAGGCTGATGTTACAAAGTATGTAAGGAAATGTATTAAATGTCAAACACAGAAACATTCCTTACCTACCAAACAGCCAATGGAGATTTCAACCACTGCGCAGGTAGCTTTAGATAAGATATATTTAGATATAGTTGGGCCCTTAAGTAAAGATTATTATAATTATTCATATATACTCACCTTACAGTGTGAGCTAAGTAAGTATATAGAAGCTTACCCATTAGAAAATAAGGATAGTCTTAGTACAGCAAAAGCTTTAGTTGATAATTTCATTCTAAGGTATGGGATACCTCGAGAAATAGCATCAGATCGTGGCACCGAGTTTATGTCTACAACTATGAAAGAGGTATGTAAACTATTAAATATAAATCAGATGTCTTCCACAGCCTATCATCACCAATCAATTGGCGCTTTGGAAAATACACACAAATCATTAAATGCGTATTTAAGAATTCAAACTGATAATAATCCTAGATATTGGAGTACATGGCTTCCGTATTTTTGTTTTGCCTATAATACAACTGTTCACTCTGAAACAAAGTACACACCGTTTGAGCTAGTTTTTGGTAAACAGTGTAATTTACCTAGTAATTTAACATCAGGAATTATAGAACCTTTATATAATGATAATGACTATGTTAAACAATTAAAATATAGATTACAGGTCTCCCAAAATGATGCAAAGTGTAATTTAATTAGTAGTAAAGTTAAGCGTAAATCTGTTTATGATATGTACACAAAACCAGTAAGATATGAAATTGGTGATATGTTGTTAGTTAAAAGTGAAAAAGACAATAAATTCAAACCAGTGTATTTAGGACCATTTAAGGTAATTGAAGATTTAAATTGTAATGTAAAAATAGACCGAAATGGAAAAATTGAAATTATCCATAAGAATCGTACAAAACCTTTTCATAGATAAAAAAAAAAAAAAAAAAAAAAACTTGTAATTTTAGTTTTTTTTTTTTTTTCTTTTTGGTAAGGGCATGTGGTATGGTACAGCCCTATTCATAATTGTATATGTAAGCATTATGGTAGTAAGTAAATGTTCTTTATGTTAATGTGAAAAGTAGTAATAAACGGGGTTTCGTTAGTAATGTACGTGTTTCTGTTTACTCCTTAATACCTACATCATACTAGGTCGCGCAAGTCGCGCCGCCCACTCCGCCAGCATGTTACGGCGGAGCTGGGACCTTACTTCCTCCACTACGCGGGGCGCTGTAGATACGCCCCGCACCAGTGCATCCTCGCGCCATTGAAAGAGCGACGCGAGGACCCTGGCCTCAAGGTCCCACGGCGGGGATCCGGCAAGGAGGCTCGCCGACTCGAAGGCGATCGTGCGGTAGCCCCTGATGCACCTGACGGACATTATTCGTTGAGGAGCTCGCAAAAGGGCGAGACTCCGGTCCGTCAGGTCATCGGCCCAAATTGGAGCACCATATAGTGCCATCGACCGCACGATGCCGCAATAGAGCCTCCGGCAGGAGGCGTTTGGCCCTCCCAAATTCGGCAAAAGCCGCGACAAACTGTTCGCGGCGGCCTTTAGCTTTGGAGCCAAACGTCGAAAGTGTTCTTCGAAGTTCCATCGACTATCGAGAACCAACCCTAAGTACTTCATAGAGGGCTCGATGCCGATGCGAACCCCTCCTACCACAATGTGGGATCCCGAAGGTGGACGGTTCCGAGGCCCATGGAAGAAAACGGCCTCGGACTTGTGAAGCGCCACCTCGAGACCCAAACGCCGGATCCTAGCAACGACTTGCGCGACTCCAGCAGTCGCCAGAACTTGGGCCTGCCGGTGCGTCTTACCCCTCGCGGTGACCAAAGTGTCGTCAGCGTAACAAACAACGCTGACACCCGCGAGGAGCGCACCGCGCAGCGCCCAATCATAACCAATGTTCCACAGGAGCGGACCCAGAACCGACCCCTGTGGAACTCCGCAACCGATGTCTCGCCGACATAATCCCTCCCGACCCGGGTAGGTAATAACTCGATCTTCTAGATAAGCCCCGACAATGCGGCGGAGGTAGGGTGGCACACCATGGTAAACTAGTGCCGCCCTAATACAACTCCAAGGCAAGGTGTTGAAAGCGTTGGCAATGTCTAACGAGACAGCCAACAACACCTCGCCCCGGGACACAGCGTCCTCCGCCAGACTCCTCACGTGCTTGATGGCGTGCACGGTGGAGCGCCCCTGGCGAAAACCAAATTGACATTCCGCCAGGTCCGGCCCAACTACCGAAAGGTGACGGACGAGGCGGTCTGCAAGCACACGCTCGAACAGCTTGCCAACCTCGTCCAACAACACAATGGGAACAGAGTGCCAACCACTCTCTCCAGCACCTCTGGCCTGAGACTCTGGGTTAGCGGGGGCGCCCACGTGCGCAATTTGCCCCGCACTAATAGGTACGGACGCCCCCATGGATCTTGATCCAGAGTCTCGATCAAACGTTCGCGGGCTTCAATTTTAGCCCGCGATATGGCCAGATTGAGGGCCTTCTTGGCCACTCTGTACCCTTCGTACAGTTCCGCCTCGATGGCATCGGCATCGGGAGTGCGGCGGCGCCTTCTTCGTTGTCCGGTGTACCGGCGGTGCGCTGTTACACATTGACGGCGTAACTGCGCGATGTCAGTCGACCACCAGTACACCTGGCGCTTCGGTCGCCCCGGTCGAATCCGGGGCATCGCCGCGTCGCAAATTTGCGACATTGGCTCCCTGAACCACTCTGCCTCCTCATTTATGTCGACAGGCCTATCCGGTGCAGAAACCCAGGCCTGGACGATGGAGGCTTCAAGGAGGATCTCCCGATCCATTTGCTTCAAGGCCCAGCGCGGACCAACCGGGGTAGCCCGGACCGGCGCAACGGAATTGCGGGGGGAGAGATCAAACCGGATGTACCGGTGATCGGATAAGGTCTCGACCCCCTCTTCGACGCGCCAATCGGTGACTAAACGGGCTACAGCGGGGCTTGCGAATGAAAGGTCCACTATGGAACCGCCCCGCTGTCGTACGCATGTATGTACTGTTCCCCGGTTGAGGATGAGCAGGCCAGATGTTGCGACCCACTCCTCGAGCACCCCACCCTTAGCGTCCGTAGACGGGGAACCCCAAGCCGTAGACTTGGCGTTGAAGTCCCCAAGAACTAAAACGGGTACGGGGTGACAACGAGCGACGACGTTGCCCAACTCGTGCAAGAATCCCTCAAAGTCGGCGAGACATCGGTTTGGCGAGAAATAAACACCGACAACACAAAACGAACCAAAGCGCGCTGCCACGCAACCCCGACCTCTGGACAGAACTTCGAGGATCGGAGCCCCGGCAGCGCGCGACGATATAATAGCCACCGAGCCGTCTTGGTCACCCAACCAATCGTCCCTGTTGGGAATGAAATACGGCTCGGCGGCAACACTGATGGAAATGGACCACTGCGCCATGGTCTGGGTTAATAGATCTTGAGCCCTGGCGCAGTGGTTCAGGTTCGTCTGTACGAAGCGGAACCGTGGAGACATTAAATAAGTTCCATTTCAACTGGTTCCGCTTCATGGTGCAGCTGTGATGGCACCTTCGCTTGTGTTGTCGGCTTGGCATGTTGCTTTGCCTGGTTCGGTCTTCCAGGCTTGCAGATTTTAGAGCCCACGCGGTGATCAGCTGGTTTGCCAGCAGCCGCACAAAGAAGACAGTGCGCTGCGGCTTTGCAGGAACCAGCTTTGTGGCCAGGTTGGCCGCATCGGAAACAGCGAGAACTACAGTCAGTTTCCAGTACCGTGCCATTCCTTTTATCAAATACTCGTTATCATTATTTTTTAACATAATAATATGTTCCAAGTTTTGTTCAAAACAAAACTTTACTATGTCTTTCAGCAACTCGTCTAGGGAAGAAGCTGATAAAGATTCATAGTTAATATAAACACTTAAGTGTTCTGGCACGTACATCAATTTATTTCGTGACTTAGACATAATTATTTTACAATTTTTGTCACGTATCAATTTTCCCCATTTATTTGCATTTATTCTGCGTAATTCCACATCATTCCCTTGTTTCTTCAGTACTTCTACTATTCTGGGATGCCCTATCCTAGAATCTATTATATTATCCTTCCGAATATCCTGTTCTTTACCCAATTCCTGCAACCGCCTATTCTGCATTCTCGTCATTACTGATATACTATTATTTCCCATATCTTTTAAATCTTTAATGGAGATTTTTATTCTAGATAATGCGTCCGCTAGCACATTGTCCTTCCCTTTCACATATTCGACCTCAAAATCGTATTCCTCTAAATACAGACGAAACTTCATTAACCGACTTGATGGGTCCGTCATATTAAATAAATATATTAATGGCTTATGATCTGTTTTTACGATAAATTTCCTACCATATAGATATGTCCTAAAATGTTTAATTGACCAAACTATAGCCAATAATTCTTTTTCTATAATAGGATAATTTAACTCGCTTTTCCCTAAAATTCTACTCGCGTACGCGATGGGTTTGCCGTTTCCATTACTCAAGACACTTCCTATCGCAAAACCTGAACTGTCTGTTTGCAGTACAAACGTGTTTTTTTCGGAAAAATCGGGAAAATCTAAAATTGGTGGTGATATTAATGCCTCCTTAAGTATTAAAAATGCTTCCTCGCATTCTTCTGACCAATTAAATACAGCATTTTTCTTACACATTTTATTCATTGGTGCAACTATTTTAGCGAACTTAGGGATGAATTTTCTGTAATAATTCGCAAAAGCTATAAACCGTTTTATTTCATCACTATTAGCGGGACGTGGGTAATTTCTTACTACTTCAATTTTTCCCGGATCTGGAGAGATACCGTCATTTGATATAACGTGTCCTAAATAAAGTATTTGCTTCCTTAAAAACTCGCATTTAGATGGATTTAGTTTAAGATTAGTTTTTCTTAATCGTGTAAAAATTGACATTAAATTTCGGTTATGTATTTCTAAATTTTGCCCAAAGATAACCAAATCGTCCTGGTATATTAAACATTTATTATAATTTAATCCGGACATCGCCACAGTCATCATTCTACTAAATGAACTCGGACTAATTTTTAAACCCATTGGTAATCTGTTCATTTGATATTGTCCTTTGTCTGTCGTAAATGCTGTATACTGTTTACTTTTTTCGTCTAATTGACATTGATAATATGATTGCGACAAATCACAGTGACTAAAATACATAGCTCCTGATAATGAATCTAAAATTTCATTAATATTTGGTAAAGGAAACTTATCGTCTTGAATTTTTTCGTTTAATTGCCTATAATCTATTACAAGCCGCCATTTTTTATCCCCGTCCCGGTCTGCTTTTTTAGGGACAATTAACACAGGACTAGACCACTCACTAACCGTCTCTTCAATAATTCCATTTTTTAACATTTCTTGTACTTGCCTATCGACCTCTTTCTTTTGAGCAATTGGTATCCTGTACTGTTTTTTATATCCCGGTGATACATTGTCTTTTAATTTTATAGATTGCTCATATATTAGTTACAGTCAACTTATCTCCCGGTAAATGAAATATATCTGGATATTTCGCACAGATCTGTTCAATCATTAATCGTTCCTCATTGTTTAAATAGTCTAATTTTAAAATTGAAAATATTGTGACGTGCCTCACGCGTCCCGCTTCGCGCGTCCATCTTCGCGCGCTCCACTTCGCTACACGTCAATGGCGCGAGCGCGTCGTGGAGGGGCCTACACAGCGGCCATTATATAAGAAGACGCGGGGCGCGGCCCCTCCCCTTTTGTTCCGGCTTGCTGACTGAAGCTAAGTGTTTGCCTTTCTATAGGGCAGCCTTCGAACCTCGTGCTTTGTAATCGAATCCTCTCAAAATCCTTCTGATTAGACCGGCTTGCTTAAACTATATTTGTGTTAACGTAGTGATTTCTAAATATATAGTGACAAACTAATAACATTGTATGTACTAAACTTTTAACTGAATAATACTACATTGTCGTACTGAGTTGTTTGCATTTATCTCCCTAAACTACCCACTACGTCACAGTGGCGTCCAACGTATTAAGGCAAAAGCACGAGGTTTGGTGAGCACGCCCATATTTTTTTTTCTTCTTTTCTGTGTGTCGTGAAAAAAAAAAAAAAAGTGTTCCGTTCAAGGTTGGTACTGTTCTTGTTCTTTCTTTTGTGTTAAAAAGAGTTTAAACTTTCCTTTCGTTTCTGCAAGCGAATTATCTACTTTTTTTATTTAATTTAACTACCTTGTACGTTAAATAAACAACCGGTCAGCGCACGTGGCGTGACCGCGTTGTCCTTTTAAAAAATATCATAACAAGATATTTAATTGACTTCGTAGACGATACCTACTGAACGGAACACATAATTCACATTTAATTCTATTGTTCGTTGTTTACATTGATTGCTTCTGCAGTTTTGCCGTGTATTATTTTTTCTTTTCTTAAATAAAATGTCGTACGCGATTAACTACCACCATTTAAACAAGACCGAACTACAATATGAGGTCCTTGTACGAAAGGGCGATAAGTCAGATACGGTAGACGAGTTGCGGAAGCAATTAGTAAAATTATTTCCTCTTTATCCGTCGGAGGACATTTCAGAGTCGTGTTACGAGCCCGCCGCGGATATATCGCAAAGTGAATTGTCCTTGTCGCGAGCTAATAATAATTTAAAACTATTGCAAGTAGACTTTAATAGTAGGATGTTCGCTAGGACGGAATCCATCTTACACCACGTGTATCATAGGTTACAGCGTGTTGAATTTAGTGACAGGGAAAGTTATGAATCCATTTGGCAGGAGTTCAACTCCATCTTTAACTTATTTAAAGCCTTGTCACCTTCCTCTATTGGTGGCTCGAGCGTCGCAAAGACAGCAGTACAGCAACCAGGCGGTGTTGCACCTACCTCCGAGTCATTAAATTATGACCGTAAACTTTTTTCGGAGTTAGGCAAGTTTAAGTACTCGGGTAAAACGTGTGTGCGCGGTTTCATAGAGAGAATGAATGAATTTATTTCGTCTAGGGGCATTCCTGACTCGAAGATCTTATCCTTCGCGTATGAGATATTTTCGGACGATGCCCTTCATTGGTATCGTTCCGTTAGGAACAATGTAAATTCATGGAGTGAGTTGTGTGGGTCATTGAAGCAGGATTTTAGCCCACATAACTATGATTTCAAATTAATGTCTGAAATAAGACTGCGCTCTCAAGGTCAAGGTGAGAACATAACCCTGTATGTAGCGAAAATGCAGGGGTTGTTTTCTCGCCTTGACAATCCAGTTCCAGATGGTGAGAAACTGGAAATTTTATTAAACAATATTAGGCCTTGTTATACCAACTGTCTCTTGACTACAACTATTACTGATATTCCTTCGTTGGTTAGTGTCTGTCGTAATTTTGAAAAATATAATAGTCGTAGTAGGGATTTCTCTGAGCCTCCTACGGTTACTTCTAACACTTTAGCTCCTGAATTCGCTTATAATAATAATAATAGTAATAAAAAGTATACTGGTTCTTACCAACCTAATAGGTTTAAAAACTTTCATAAAAATTTTAAAAATGAGCCTTCAACTTCTTTTGACTTATCTGCGGAACCCCAAGTTAGTGCGGTATCTAATACTCCCAGGCAGCATTGTCCTCGGTGTCGTTCTGATTCGCATTCCTTGAAAACTTGCCGGCAGCCGCGTTACTTGATTTGTTTTAAATGTGGCCTAAAGGGCTACCGCGCAATGGACTGTCCGAAGTGCAACGGTCCAATTATTAATAATTCAAAAAACTAATTAGTAACGGTTGGGGAAAGAAAAATAAAATCTTTAATAATAAAATAAAGAGTAAATTGTATAATAATAATAAATGGCAAGACTTGTTGCATTCCAATTCATTATACTTCTGCAACAGTAACAAACTTTCCTCAATCGATAATTCAAAACAAACTATTACGCCATATATTTCTGTGACAGTGAACGGTAGAAGTACAGTGGGTCTTCTTGATACTGGTTCGTGTTTTACAATTCTTGGTAACAACTGTCATAATTATTTTTTAAACAAGTTAAATATTGATTCAACAAAATCATTAGAATTTACCACCGCTGGGGGTGATAGATATTCTTCTCTTGGCAGTGTGGTACTTCCTTTTAAATTTGGTAATAAAATTAATTATATTGTCACTCACATAGTGCCAGGCATAAAGATTTCCTTGATACTTGGTATAGACTTTTGGAGGAGTTTTGATTTGTTTCCTGTCGAATTAGAATCTGTGTTGGTTGATAGAAAAATTGTGGACGTCACGGAACTACATTCCGATGACACGACTCAGTTAATTTCCCTTGATAATCTTTCAAGTGACCAAAGAGAGAACGCTAATAAAATAATCTCCCAGTTTAAGGATATTTCTTATGAAAGACGAGGTCTGGGTCGCACTTCCCTTATTACTCATTCGATTGATACTGGGGACAGTCCCCCTATTCGCCAGCGTTACTATCGCATGTCTCCCGAAAAGCAGCGTATTTTAATACAGCAGGTCGACGGAATGCTTAAGGACGATGTGATTGAGAAGTCCGAAAGCCCTTGGTCGAACCCTGTAATATTGATTAAAAAAAAAACGGGTGACATGCGCTTTTGTCTTGATAGTCGTAAATTGAATTCTGTCACAAAAAAGGATGCCTATAGCTTGCCCTATATAGCCGAAATATTGGATAATTTGTCAGACGCGAAATACTTATCTAGCATCGATATTTCTAAGTGTTTTTGGCAAACTTTAATAAAAGAGGAGGATCGTTGTAAGACGGCCTTTTATATTCCCTCTCGCGGAACGTATCAATTTAAATGTATGCCTTTTGGTCTTACCAATGCACCCGCTACTCAGCAGCGCTTAGCGGACAGCCTATTCTGCGGTCCTGAGTTCGAAAATAGGGTATTCTGCTTTGTAGACGACATCGTCTGCATTACGCAAAATTATAAAATGCATATTAAATTATTGTCCTTAATATTAAAAAAATTAAAGGACGCTAATTTAACAATAAATTTTGAAAAATGTAAATTTTTTAGAGAAAAAATTAAATATTTAGGTTATGTTGTCGATTCTAAGGGCCTTCATCCCGATCCCGATAAGGTTGATTCTATTGCAAATTATCCTGTGCCCGCTAATAGAAAGGAGGTGCGTCGTTTCTTGGGAGCGGCGTCGTGGTATAGGAGGTTCATTCCTAACTTTAGTACCTTGGCTACTCCTCTTAATAAATTAACTTCTAGTGGAAAGAAGTCTCCCCCTTTTTCTTGGTCACCAGAGGCCGATCAGGCCTTCGTTAATTTAAAAAATCATTTGATTTCCCCTTCTGTCTTATCTTGTCCAGATTATACTCAACCATTTGAGATACACGCCGATGCCAGTGACTATGGCATAGGCGCGGTACTTTGCCAGATCTTGAATGGGGAGGAAAGGGTCATTGCTTACTATAGCAAGTCGCTATCGGACCAAGAGAGAAATTATAGTGCTACCGAGCGCGAGGCGCTCGCAGTGCTTTCAGCCATTGAGCATTGGCGTTGCTATGTAGATAACGGTAAACCCCTCATAGTATATAGTGACCACGCAGCGCTCCAATGGTTCCTAAAGCTTAATAACCCAACCGGCCGGTTGGCTAGGTGGGGTGTTCGTCTTTCTGCTTATAATTTCGAAATAAGGCACCGTCGTGGTTCTGACAATGTTGTGCCGGATTTGTTGTCTCGTTCTAAAAATATTATGTGTATAGAAACGCAAAATAAATCTAATAACGTTTCTACTAACGATCCGTGGTATTTAAAAATATATAACGGTTGTTTAAAAACTCCTACTTCCTTTGTTGATTATCAGGTAATTGATAACAAACTTTATCGTTTTAAGAGAAGTCTCAATCCTCTCACTAGAGAATTTCAATGGAAGGAGATTGTACCGTCCGAGGAGAGAGCGTTGGTTATATCTCAGAATCATTCGTTGCCCACGGCTGGTCATCTTGGCATTTTTAAAACTTATAAACGTCTAGATCTTAATTATTATTGGCCAGGTATGTATAGTGACGTGGTCAAGGCGGTAAATTCTTGCGAAGCTTGCATTGCCCATAAACACCAGACACATTTAACCTTGGGTCACATGGGCGGTCCTAAGTCGGTTTCCAAACCCTTCCAGGTAATTAGCATCGATTTAGTCGGTCCATTGCCTCCAACGAGGAAGCAAAATACTTTCATTTTTGTCGTTTCTTGTTGTTTCTCGAAATATTGTTTACTTTTTCCCATTAAACGTGCAACAGCCGAGGTTATTACCAGAATACTGGAGGAAAACGTTTTCTTAGTTCATGGTATTCCTTCTACGGTCATACTCGATAACGGCAAGCAATTCATTAGTTCAACTTTTAAAAACTTATTAACTAAATATAAAATTCCAAACTTGCACTACACGCCTTTATATACTCCTCATGTAAATTCTGTGGAACGTTATAATAAAACTATAATCACGGCCGTTTCAACCTTCATAGATAATGATCACCGTGTCTGGGACACACTTATACCAAAGATTCAATTTGCAATTAATTCTGCGGTGAACGAAGTGACAGGTTTCTCGCCGTCGTTTCTTGTTTACGGTCGGGAGCTTGTAAATTGCGGCTCACGCCATATTGACTCTGACCCCAATATGGTCCATGAGCCGCGAGACTCTTACGCTGAATCACTCGGCTACTTATCTTCAATCTTTGAGAAGGTACAGGCAGCCTTGCTGTCGGCTCACCAGCGTAATTGTCAATCTTATAATCTCCGTCGTAAGCCGGTGGAATTCCAGGTGGGCGATGTTGTATGGAGACGTACTTTTTATCTTAGCGATAAGGATAAATATTTTTGTAAGAAGTTGGCCCCTAAGTTTATAAAGTGTAAAATCACATCTAAAAAGTCGCCTTTGGTCTATAAACTATCCGATATGTCAGGTAAACCGCTGGGTGAATGGCATATCAAAGATATTAAAAATATAAATTATAAAGAATGATATCTGAAATAAACATAAATAGATTTTACCTACATATAGTTGTTATTATTTTGTTTAGGCATCGTCGTATTACTCGCACTCTCGTGCATGTCGCTTATCGACTTTTATCCTTCACACCTCGGTGTAATAATATTATCGATTTGTATTTTTATCTACAAATTACAAGGGTTTCGGATTCGAACCCGAGACTTTGTATTTTTATCTACAAACTACGCAGGGTTTCGGATTCGAGCCCGAGACTGCGCTGTGGCGTGTTGTATTTTAACTTGTTGTTTTTGTTACTCGGTGTTCATCGAGCTGATTAAAAGAAAATATATTTTTTTTTACCCCTTGGTACAGTGGTAAAAAGAGAGGTCATTCGAACTTGATCACGGGTTCGATGCCTGAAGCTCCTTGTTTCATTAAGAAGTTAACCGTGAAGCTGCTCACTAAGTTAATATGTTTTATTGAATTATATTAAGATTGTTTACGTTCTAAAATATAACATTTTAATTAAATATTAGGTATAAGTCGAACCATTGGAATGCGGCCTTGCTCGAACGATCTTTTGTTCGAAGGTTGTTAACCTGTTTCTTTGTTATTTAATTGACTATATCTTTTTCTATAACACGGCGACAGCCTACAGATGTTCTTTTGTTTACAATATAGGTTCCGTATTTCAATGAATCTAATCTGCATAGTATACCTACTTGAAAACTCTCTTTCTCTCTTCCCTTTTTATTAAAATATCCGTACAGCGCTGACTCGTCACACGACTATACTAACTACTAACACTAATTTTTTTTAAAATAGGATGTACTGCCCTTTTCTTTTGGCTGTTTCAGGTACCTCCCGCGGAGCTGATCTCATCTACCGCTCCTGCAGGGTGTTGGTGCCTGAACAGCCTGTCGCCCCCTGCTAGCAGCCGAATTTTCCCTAGGAAAAATTCTGGTCTAGCGGGGGGGGTATGTGACGTGCCTCACGCGTCCCGCTTCGCGCGTCCATCTTCGCGCGCTCCACTTCGCTACACGTCAATGGCGCGAGCGCGTCGTGGAGGGGCCTACACAGCGGCCATTATATAAGAAGACGCGGGGCGCGGCCCCTCCCCTTTTGTTCCGGCTTGCTGACTGAAGCTAAGTGTTTGCCTTTCTATAGGGCAGCCTTCGAACCTCGTGCTTTGTAATCGAATCCTCTCAAAATCCTTCTGATTAGACCGGCTTGCTTAAACTATATTTGTGTTAACGTAGTGATTTCTAAATATATAGTGACAAACTAATAACATTGTATGTACTAAACTTTTAACTGAATAATACTACATTGTCGTACTGAGTTGTTTGCATTTATCTCCCTAAACTACCCACTACGTCACAATATTTCCTTAATACGTTCAACACTCTTACTTGACTCCGGAAAATAACAATAGCTATAATTCCTTAAGGGTTGAATATCTATATTTTTTAAAATACATTCAATTTCCTCGTCTTTTGTATTCAATATCCTAATAGGTATCATTCCATTTTTCGGTTTAGCTATTACGCTGGCCAAAAAAACCCCTTCCTGTAACTCTTGTTTTGATACCACACAATCTTCGGTTATGCTAACTGGAAAATATTTAATTACCTCGCAACGCGGCGGAATACTTAATACATAATCATAATATCTAAGTGGCATCGAAATAACTTGCCCTCGGTATTCCTTAAGAGTTAGTTTATTTTCTGAGAAATCTATAACGCCTTTATATTTTTGTAAAAAATCTTGACCTATTATGCCGACCGATTTACATGGTAATTCATTAAATACATAAAACTTATGCATAAACGAACACTGTTCGAAATTTAAATTTAAGTACACGTAACCTATCGCTTGTATTTTACCACCTACACCGTTAACTACTACCTTATCCTTAATAATATTGTAACATCCCGGGTAACATTCTAAAATTTCATTTTTTATGGCTGATATTGACGCACCCGTATCAATTAACCATTCCGAGTGTAGGCCATTAAGAAAAAAATAAACCCAGTTTATACTATTATACGTTAATATATGTTTATCTTTATTCACGAAAAAACTGACTCGGCTCTATTTGTTGTTCCAATGTGTCAAGTTCATTATCGCCTGACGTATGTTCTACTTCTAAACATGCTACAGCTCGCCGACCTTGCTGACTCGGTTGTTCACGATAACCGCTACGTCCGCGAATTCCATTACCATGCCATCTCTTTGTATTATTAAACACGTACCTATCAGCTGTGTTTTGTTTTGCGCGATAATTTTGTTGGAAATTATTATTATTTCCACTACCTCTATTATTCCTGTAGAATCCATTTGTCCTGAACTGTCGTTGAAAAGTTAATACCTGTTCTAAGGAATTACAACTTTCGTCTTCTGCTATCCTAATTGCATCTTTTAATGTTGTTATATTCTGTGCTGAAATGATAGTGCTTATACGTTGATTTCGAAGCCCGTCAGCGAATCTTTTTACTGCGTATTTTTCGTTTAATGGCCGTAACACTTTGTATGCTTCCTTATCGTTTCCTGCCTGCGCAATGGTTAAGTCTATCATATACTTTTCTATTTCTATCCCGAATTCTGTTATCGATTTATTACTTTGAGTAGCCCTAGAGAATTTATTTTGAATAGCTACGTCTGATTTTATTGTCAATAGATGTTTTTTCATGTCATTTACTAACTGTTCAACCGAATCGTACTCTCCTGATAACCGTATTTTAGCCCCTTGGTTTAACCGTGTTTATAATACAAATTTTATTAATAATTTTTTTTCTTCCTCTTTAATCATTGAACTGTATAACTCAATAGAGTCTATAAGGTCTTGAGTGACATGTTCTTCTCCCGTTACTTTAGGCAATAGCCCCACGGCCGTCCTCAGAGAAAAACTCTCGGTACCCATTTCTGACGGTGTAATCTTATTTTCGAATTTTATAGTCTCTAAATAAAGTTTCTCTATTTTATTAATTAATTCTACAATTTCTGTTGAAAATTTGCAACTTCCCGAAATAATTGTTTTAAATTTATCGTATAAAGTTTGTATTTCGTTAATTTTTCCTTCAAAATTACTTCCTACCCTTCTACTGGGTCCTAGTTTAACAATATTTTCTCTTAAATTTTTTAATTGTACAAAAATTGTAGTTAATTCTACTTCCATAATTTAATAATAACCGATTATGATAAACTTATAGTCTTTAAACACATTCCGTACACAAACATAAAATAACACTGATTTTCACTCACGTTTCCTTCCTTCTTGTTATGCCTGCATCACTCGCTGGACATCCCTCTTATTTATTTCTCCTTGTATCCAGTTCATGTGGCACCTTCGGTAGAGATAACCCACTGCGCTCACAATAATAACCAAAAACACGCTGCCATGAACCAAACGACTGTACTTATGGCTGACAGTTGTTGTTGTGTTGCTGTTGCGTTGTTGGATCCACCAGAAGCTGTCTGAGCTATGATTACTTCCTCCTTCGAAGTAGAACCACCCATTTTAAAATAAATTTAATATTTGTACCTCTATTTTAGTTTTCCGCGTATCCATAACCTGTTCCGAATCTCATTCTGCTTTTCTAGACTTCTTACGGCAGGGTCGCCATGTGGAGTGGGCACCGGAACTCGTCAGATGGTGTAGAAGTGGGGTAGTAAATGATACTATGATGACATGTTGAATGCTCTTTTAATTACATCTTACCACGATTTATATACTTAATATCTACGTGTCTTATAGCTATATTACTATCTTAATGTCTTATCTTAGTATCTTATGATAGTTATAGTACAACCGTAATCTATTCCTTGTTATCGGATGATGTATGTGACCAGCTCACACTACAGCAGAGTCAAGACGACGGCAGAGGAACGCGGGGCGCGAAGTCTCTTGGCCATCTTTTTGGCCTTGTTGGCTGCGCGCTTTTTGGCCTTTTTCTGGGCTTTTTTGGCCCCAGCTATTTGCCATTCTTCGGCAGGTGCAGTGGCTACGCGTTGCTGTGGCGCCTGAGCAACATGCGACGTTGCAGGCTGAGAGGTCACTTTATTCTTCCTACCCTTAGAGACCTGTCTCACAGGAGTAGGAGCTTCCTGTACCACCACTGTTGGGACCAATGCCCTTGAAGCAGCAGGCTGTGAGGCCGCCGTTACAGAAGCGTAGGAGGATGATGGCTTTGCTCGTCTGTCTGATGCCAGAGGAGGTCGCAGCATTTGACCTTCCAGCACAGAGAATCTGGCATTCAGGCTAGCCATCTCTGCCTTAAATAGAGTCACCAGATCACTTGACTCATCTCTGGTTGGAGTAGACGGCTTCTGATTAACTACTCCACGGCGGGCCAATTCCTCCATCAAATCTGCCTGCTGCTTCCGTAGCTCGGCCACTACGGTTTCAAGCCGCGCAATCTTCTCATGGCATTTTTTGACCTCGTCAGTCTGCGATCTGTTGGCCTGCGTCTCCCATGCTGCTGACATCGTAGCCATCGATCGGTTGATGTCGCGGATGCAGGTCCCCCGAAGGTTTCCCGAGATCTTTACCACATGCCGCACAACACTAGCAGCATGCTTAAATTTCTGTTGCAGCTCATACGCCGTTAAATCTTCGAGCTCACCTGCAGAGTCTATGGATGACTCGGGTCGCCTAGGTGTTGGTGGCGCCCTTAAAAACTTTTCTGGAGTATCTCGGGCCTCCTCCATGGCTGCCTCTTTAGCGGCAGCGAGCTCCTTTCGAGCACGACCCACGCCGATATATTGGCCAGATGTTGGCGGCCTGCCTCTCCCTCTTTTTGAGGTACTTGCCGTACTTACGGCGGTCTTGTGTGAGTCGTCGCTCGAGAGGTCTGACTCCGTCCCACTGACACGCTGACGCTTCAGCCAGAATCGATCTGGCATTTCAGCGTCACTCTCATGCTCGTCATAACGCTTCTGTGACGAAGCGCTGTCAGAGTCTATGAGCTGGCTCTGGGAAGAGCCTTGGGGTTGGCTCTGAGAAGAGCCTTGGGGTTGGCCCTGAAAAGGGCCTTTTGGTTGGCCCTGAAAAGGGCCTTTTGGTTGGCCCTGAGAAGGGTCTTTTGGGAGAAAACGCCCGGAGGCGTCCCTCAAGGGTTGTGGCATTGCCACCAAGAGTATCGAAACGACACAAGCAAAAGTAAGATTCGATGAACAGCGTCCGTTCGCCGCCGGCCTGCCACTCCGTTACGGTGGTCAGGCGCGACGTTGCCCAGGGGTCACTTCGGGGAAGTCAACGCTGTGGGGGGACCCCCGGGGGGACCCCCTACTTTTTTTTTTTTTTTTTTTTTTTTTTTCTCGTGGGAAAACCTTTTATAGGCCGTCTACCCGCCTTTGGCCCAGGCGGGCAGGTGTGTCGGAGTCCCGAAAGATGGTAATACGGTTTACCGACTAAAAACCCACGGTGTTCCTCCTTCACCCAAAATGCCGAGACGGCGAGAAGACTGGCATTACTCGAGCCGTCCCGGCGGGTGCTGGTCCGCAAAATGCGCGGACCCCGAAAGATGGATAGGGCTGGACCTTGCCCTTCCACTGTAGAGAGGCGTACGTGGAACACTACGCCGTCCTCTCTGGCCTGCTACTCAACGGCGACAAACTGGCCATAGTTTGCCGCCCGCAGGCCCCTCACGGTGGCTGGAGGTCGTCTCGCGGCGCCCTCCTTTGCCGCCCAGATCTGCGGGTTGAGAGGGAGGATGATCGACTGATCTCCCTCTCCCTTTCCGCCGCTTCCTTGACGGACAGAACCGTCTCTGCGAAAGAAGCGGCGGCTTCCCAAGCACTCTCGCTTCGGACGATCGAACTGACCAACACCGAAAGCGAGAGGCTACCCACCCTAACAGCGCCGGCTAACTCACGGCGCGGCTTGTGCCACGCCGGGCACTCCACCAACGTGTGGTGCGCCGTGTCTTCGGCGCTGTCCCCGCAGTGATGACAACTGGGCGTCTCCTCACGGCCGATTCGACATAGGAACTTGCCGAAGCAGCCGTGACCGGTGAGCAATTGCGTCAACCGGTATGAGAGGGCACCATGACGCCTCTCTAGCCACTCGTGGAAAACGGGACTTACCGCCACAATCGTGGCGTGCCCGGCACTAGGTCGCGCAAGTCGCGCCGCCCACTCCGCCAACATGTTACGGCGGAGCTGGGACCTCACATCCTCTACTACGCGGGGCGCTGTAGATACGCCCCGCACCAGTGCATCCTCGCGCCATTGAAATAGCGACGCAAGGACCCTGGCCTCAAGGTCCCACGGCGGGGATCCGGCAAGGAGGCTCGCCGACTCGAAGGCGATCGTGCGGTAGCCTCTGATGCACCTGACGGACATTATTCTTTGGGGAGCTCGCAAAAGGGCGAGACTCCGGTCCGTCAGGTCATCGGCCCAAATCGGCGCACCATAAAACGCCATCGACCGCACGATCCCGCAATAGAGCCTCCGGCAGGAGGCGTTTGGCCCTCCTAAATTAGGCAAAAGCCGCGACAGACTGGTCGCGGCGGCCGTTAGTTTTGGGGCCAAACGACGAAAATGCTCCTCGAAGTTCCATCGGCCATCGAGTACGAGCCCAAGATACTTCAAAGTGGGCTCGATGCCGATGCGAACCCCTCCTACCACAATGTGGGATCCCGAAGGTGGACGGTTCCGAGGCCCATGAAAGAAAACGGCCTCGGACTTGTGAAGCGCCACCTCGAGACCCAAACGCCGGATCCTATTCACGACTTGCGCGACTCCAGCAGTCGCCAGAACTTGGGCCTGCCGGTGCGTCTTACCCCTCGCGGTGACCAGTGTGTCGTCAGCGTAGCAAACAATGCTGACACCCGCGAGGAGCGCACCGCGCAACGCCCAGTCGTAACCAATGTTCCACAGGAGCGGACCCAGAACCGACCCCTGTGGAACTCCACATGCGATGTCTCGCCGACACAATCCCTCCCGACCCGGGTAGGTAATCAACCGATCTTCCAAATATGCCCCGACAATGCGGCGGAGGTAAGGCGGCACACCATGGTACACTAGTGCCGCCCGAATACAACTCCAAGGCAAGGTGTTGAACGCGTTAGCAATGTCTAACGAGACAGCCAACAACACCTCGCCCCGGGAAACAGCGTCCTCCGCCAGGCTCCTTACGTGCTTGATGGCGTGCACGGTGGAGCGCCCCTGGCGAAAACCAAATTGACAATTCGCCAGGTCCGGCCCAACTATCGAAAGGTGACGGACGAGGCGGTCTGCAAGCACACGCTCGAACAGCTTGCCCACCTCGTCCAGCAACACAATGGGCCGGTAGGCAGACGGTGAGTCTGCCGGGCGCCCCTCCTTCTTGAGAAGGACCATACGCCCATGTTTCCAAGGCTCTGGAAATCGGCCCCTCTCAAGGCACGCCGATAGGAGCCCTAACAGTCGGGGCGCGAGCTCCCGTAGGGCCAGGACCCACGCTCGGCCTGGAATGCCATCGGGTCCCGGCGCGGTGTTCTTTCTCTGAAGACGTAACACCGCAGCCCGCAACTCTACCCGGGTCACCTCGGGCACGTCGTCGTCTTCCTCTTCGTCCGCGCTGGCAGCCACTATGGGGGGGGGGGACCCCCTAATTTTTTTTTTTTTTTTTTTTTTTTTTTTTTTTTTTCTCGTGGGAAAACCTTTTATAGGCCGTCTACCCGCCTTTGGCCCAGGCGGGCAGGTGTGTCGGAGTCCCGAAAGATGGTAATACGGTTTACCGACTAAAAACCCACGGTGTTCCTCCTTCACCCAAAATGCCGAGACGGCGAGAAGACTGGCATTACTCGAGCCGTCACCGCGGGTGCTGGTCCGCAAAATTCGCGGACCCCGAAAGATGGATAGGGCAGGACCTTGCCCTTCCTCTGTAGAGAGGCGTACGTGGAACACTACGCCGTCCTCTCTGGCCTGCTACTCAACGGCGACAAACTGGCCATAGTTTGCCGCCCGCAGGCCCTTCACGGTGGCAGGAGGTCGTCTCGCGGCGCCCTCCTTTGACGCCCAGATCTGCGGGTTGAGAGGGAGGATGATCGACTACTCTCCCTCTCCCTTTCCGCCGCTTCCTTGACGGACAGAACCGTCTCTGCGAATGAAGCGGCGGCTTCCCATGCACTCTCGCTTCGGACCATCAAACTGATGAGTACCAGTAGCGAGAGGCTACCCACCCTGACTGCGCCGGTTAATACACGGCGCGGTTCGTGCCACGCTGGGCACTCCGCCAATGTGTGGTGCGCCGTGTCTTCGGCGCAGTCCCCGCAGTGATGACACCTGGGCGTCTCCTCACGGCCGATTCGGCACAGAAATTTGCCGAAGCAGCCGTGGCCGGTGAGCAACTGCGTCAACCGGTAAGAGAGGGCACCATGACGCCTCTCTAGCCACTCGTGGAAAACGGGACTTACCGCCACAATCGTGGCGTGCCCGGCACTGGGTCGCGCTAGTCGCGCCGCCCACTCCGCCAGCATGTTACGGCGGAGCTGGGACCTCACTTCCTCCACTACGCGGGGCGCTGTAGATACGCCCCGAACCAGTGCATCCTCGCGCCATTGGAAAAGCGACGCAAGGACCCTGGCCTCAAGGTCCCACGGCGGGGATCCGGCAAGGAGGCTCGCCGACTCGAAGGCGATCGTGCGGTAGCCCCTGATGCACCTGACGGACATTATTCGTTGCGGAGCTCGCAAAAGGGCGAGACTCCGGTCCGTCAGGTCATCGGCCCAAATCGGAGCGCCATAGAGCGCCATCGACCGCACGATCCCGCAATAGAGCCTCCGGCAGGAGGCGTTTGGCCCCCCTAGGTTCGGCAAAAGCCGCGACAGACTGGTCGCGGCGGCCGTAAGTTTTGGGGCCAAACGACGAAAATGCTCCCCGAAGTTCCATCGGCCATCGAGAACGAGCCCAAGGTACTTCAAAGTGGGCTCGATGCCGATGCGAACCCCTCCTACCATAATGTGGGATCCCGATGGTGGACGGTTCCGAGGCCCATGGAAGAAAATGGCCTCGGACTTGTGAAGCGCCACCTCGAGACCCAAACGCCGGATCCTATGTACGACTTGCGCGACCCCAGCAGTCGCCAGAACTTGGGCCTGCCGGTGCGTCTTACCCCTCGCGGTGACCAAAGTGTCGTCAGCGTAACAAACAACGCTGACACCCGCGAGGAGCGCACCGCGCAGCGCCCAGTCATAACCGATGTTCCACAGGAGCGGACCCAGAACCGACCCCTGTGGAACTCCACAACCGATGTCTCGCCGACACATACCCTCCCGACCCGGGTAGGTAATCATTCGATCTTCTAAATACGCCCCGACAATGCGGCGGAGGTAGGGCGGCACACCATGATACACTAGTGCCGCCCGAATACAACTCCAAGGCAAGGTGTTGAAAGCGTTGGCAATGTCAAGAGAGACAGCCAACAACACCTCGCCCCGGGACACAGCGTCCTCCGCCAGACTCCTCACGTGCTTGATGGCGTGCACGGTGGAGCGCCCCTGGCGAAAACCAAATTGACATTCCGCCAGGTCCGGCCCAACTAACGAAAGGTGGCGGACGAGGCGGTCTGCAAGCACACGCTCGAACAGCTTGCCCACCTCGTCCAGCAACACAATGGGCCGGTAGGCAGACGGCGAGTCTGCCGGGCGCCCCTCCTTCTTGAGAAGGACCATACGCCCATGTTTCCATGGCTCTGGAAATCGGCCCCTCTCAAGGCACGCCGATAGGAGCCCTAATAGTCGGGGCGCGAGCTCCCGTAGGGCCAGGACCCACGCTCGGCCTGGAATGCCATCGGGTCCCGGCGCGGTGTTCTTTCTCTGAAGTCGTAACACCGCAGCCCGCAACTCTACCCGGGTCACCTCGGGCACGTCGTCGTCTTCCTCTTCGTCCGCGCTGGCAGCCACTATGGGCGGAACCATGGGCGGAGGAGTGTGCTCCGTCCTCGAAGGGAACAGAGTACCAACAACTCCCTCCAGCACCTCTGGCCTGAGACTCTGGGTTAGCGGGGGCGCCCACGTGCGCAATTTACCCCGCACTAATAGGTACGGACGCCCCCATGGATCTTGATCCAGAGTCTCGATCAAACGTTCGCGGGCTTCAATTTTAGCCCGCGATATGGCCAGATTGAGGGCCTTCTTGGCCACTCTGTACCCCTCGTACAGTTCCGCCTCGATGGCATCGGCATCGGGAGTGCGGCGGCGCCTTCTGCGTTGTCCGGTGTACCGGCGGTGCGCTGTTACACATTGACGGCGTAACTGCGCGATGTCAGTCGACCACCAGTACACCTGGCGCTTCGGTCGCCCCGGTCGTACCCGGGGCATGGCCGCGTCGCATATTTGCGACATTGCCTCCCTGAACCACTCTGCCTCCTCATTAATGTCGACAGGCCTATCCGGTGCAGAAACCCAGGCCTGGACGATGGAGGCTTCAAGGAGGCTCTCCCGATCCATTTGCTTCAAAGCCCAGCGCGGACCAACCGGGGTAGCCCGGACCGGCGCATCGGAATTGCGGGGGGAGACATCAAACCGGATGTACCGGTGATCGGATAAGGTCTCGACCCCCTCTTCGACGCGCCAGTCGGTGATAAGACGGGCTACAGCGGGGCTTGCAAATGAAAGGTCCACTATGGAACCGCACCGCTGTCGTACGCATGTATGTACTGTTCCCCGGTTGAGGATGAGCAGGCCAGTTGTTGCGACCCACTCCTCGAGCACCCCACCCTTGGCGTCCGTAGACGGGGAACCCCAAGCCGTTGACTTGGCGTTGAAGTCCCCGAGGACTAAAACGGGTACGGGGTGACAACGAGCGACGACGATGCCCAGTTCGTGTAGGAAACCCTCGAAGTCGGCGAGACATCGGTTTGGCGAAAAGTACGTGCCAATCACGACAAACGAACCAAAGCGCGCTGCCACGCAACCCCGACCTCTGGACAGAGCCTCGAGGATCGGAGCCCCGGCAGCGCGCGACGAAATTATTGCCACCGAGCCATCTAGGTCACCCAACCAGTCATCCCTGGTTGGGATAAAATACGGCTCGGCGGCGACACTTATAGCAATGTTCCACTGCGCCATGGTCTGGGTTAAAAGGTCTTGGGCCCTGGCGCAGTGGTTTAGGTTCGATTGGACGAAGCGGAACTGTGGAGCCATTAAATTAATTCCATTTCAACTGGTTCCGCTTCGTCCTGCACCTGTGGTGCCTTCTTCTTGCCCGTGGAATGTTGGTCTTTCCTTTTCGGGTTACAGCTCTTGCTGCCTATCCTGTGATCCGCCTGTTTGCCAGCATCAGCACATAGAGCACAGTGAGGCGCAGATTCACATGAGCTGGCATTGTGTCCCAGCTGACCACATTGGAAGCAACGCAAGCTGCAATCTAAACCCGATTGACACTGCGCTCCGACATGACCTCTTTGTTGGCAGCGGTAGCACCTTAGTGGCCTCGGCTCAAGTATTTTAATTTGTGCCGAGAAACACCCAATAAGGAGCTGGCCTTCAGCTATTTTCTTAGCTGGAGCAACTGGACACTTGATAGTGACTGCGCCCAAACCTGTGCGACTGCGACGAATCACACCAGCCTTTATGTGATCCGCTGGGCATTCTCCAAGCTTAGCGACAGCATCGATGACTTCTTCTGCTGTCACCGAGTCATCGAGCCTTGTGATGAGAACGCCCACGCTTTTT
This sequence comes from Schrankia costaestrigalis, assembly GCA_905475405.1. Classification (NCBI taxonomy): domain Eukaryota; kingdom Metazoa; phylum Arthropoda; class Insecta; order Lepidoptera; family Erebidae; genus Schrankia; species Schrankia costaestrigalis. Next base: position 99,871 of record FR997830.1, read on the forward strand.
GTTGGCCTGGACACAGTCACATCTTGAGCATCAAATGCTGCCCTCAGTTGCTCCGCAAGGCTATCTGCCATGGGACCGCTGTTGGTTCCAGGCACTTCTAGTAGCCGAGCTCCGGTCAACGTTGGCTTGCAGCGAAGACCTTTGGTAATGCCGATTTCCTCTACCTTAATGGCCTCCTTGGCTTTCCTTAACAGGTCGGCATAAGTAGTTCCCTTTTCCGCAGCAGCGGGTTGCAGAGTGAGGACCACTGCATTCGAGCGAGGAGGACGGAGTTGTTTGGCGATCCTCTTTTCCTTTTGGGCCAGTCGCTTCTTGGCCTTCTTAGCGGCTTTTGTTGCTCCAACCGTTTGCCACTCTCCTGTATGCTTTGATGTTGAAGCTGGTTGGGAGGCTTTAGCTGGTTGGGAGGCTTTAGGCGCTGCTTGAGCTTGCGGCACCACTTCCTTCTTCTTTTTAGTTGTGGCTGGGGCCTGTGTACGAACGGGCTGAGCCACGGATGTTGACGCCTTGGAGGCATACGAAGCTACCTTAACTCCTCTATCAGAAGCCAGTGGGGGCCGAAGCATTTGGCTTTCCAACACTGAAAACCGCGCAGATAAGCTAGCTATCTCTTTTTTAAACAGCGTGGCCAGCTCAGAGTCTTCTTTCCTCTCTGCGGGTTTTTCGCCAACGAAACCACGACGAGTAAGGTCCTCCCTTAGTTCCGCTTGTTGTTTCCTAAGTTCGGAAACAACAGCCTCGAGACGCGCTATTTCGGCGTTGCACTTCTTAACCTCCTCCGAGGTCGATCTGCTGGTCTGCTCCTCCCACGCGGCTGTCATTACGGCCATCGATTTATTTATGTCCCTAATGCATGTTCCTCTAAGATTGCCCGAAATTTTCACCACATGCCGGACCACGCTAGCGGCATGCTTAAACTTCTGCTGGAGCTCGTATGATGTTAGGTCGACGAGCTCGTCTGCTGAATCTCCGGGTGACTCCTGTAATGTCGGGGGTTTCAGGTTTCAAGTGAAACGTCTGAAGATCGGAATAAGACTGTTTATTATAAGGTTTACATGTCATATATATCTTAGAACTAACTTACATCACTACACCTCCGGGGGCAAATAGAAAAAAAAAAGATATTGATTACAATTCTTTTTTTTTTTTTTTTTAAATCTAGTAACATAGACAGTACTTAACTATTATAATTATGTTTTAAACAATTTAGTTCGATCTTTGTGAACTAGTTCATTTTTATTATTCTTAACTATAACTACATTAGGATCCTTATCTTCTAATACACTATAAGGTCCTTCAAAAACATTGTCCAATTTTTTTGCATTTTCATTTTTAATTAATACTAAATCACCTAATTTATAAGTAATAGGATTACATTTCATATCATATACTAGCTTACGTTTTTCCTTACTACATATTAAATTATTTCTAGCATCCTTAAGAGCTACTTGTAACCTATATTTTAAATCTAGAGGATAATGATCCGGATTATATAGTGGATCTACATTAGTATATATTGCTTTTGGAATATTACAAGATCTTCCAAAGATAAGTTCATAAGGGGCATATTTGGTTTCAGTGTGAATTGTGTTATTATAACTGAAACACCAAAATGGTATCCAATGAGACCATGAATAACCATTATTTCCACAATACGCTCTTAGAAAAGCACCTAGATGTTTGTGAGCGTTTTCTAGAGAGCCAATTGATTGATGGTGATATGCTACGGAAGTTAATTTTTCAATTTCCAACAATTTGCAAACCTCTACCATAATTGAGGAGGTAAATTCAGTACCTCTGTCTGTTGCGATAGTAGTTGGTATACCGAATCTCAATATAAAATTATTAACAAAAGCTGTTGCAACACTTACCGCTTCCTTATTCTTCAACGGGTATGCCTCGATGAACTTAGTCAGCTCACACTGGATAGTGAGTAAATAACAATTTCCATCCTCATCTTTATCTAACGGTCCAACTAAATCCAAATAAATCTTTTGGAAACCTGCTGTGGCCGTAGAAGTTATAGTCATAGGTTGTCTTGTGTATCTACTAAACTTTGTCTTTTGACATTTAGGACACTTAGTTACAAAATCGTAAACATCTGTTTCTAGCGTTGGCCAGTAAAATTGTCTTTTTATATTATTGATCATTCTGCGTACCCCAGCATGTCCACTGGTAGGTAGCAAATGAAAATCGTGTAAAATAAATTTTCTACTTTTCTCGTCATCTATTCTCTCTATTCCTCTTAATATATTTATTCTTGGACCGGTCCAATCCTTCAACATTTTGAGCTCATTACAAATTTCTTTTATAAATTCATCATTATTTTTATTTTTAATTATGCAAAATTCATTTATATTTATATTCAGGCAAAATTTCTCTAACTTAGTCACAAATTCGGCTCGCGTAAAATGTGCCTTAAAGTAGAGATTTATACCTAATATCATTTTGCTACGAATGAAAACAAAACATTCTTCCTCTACGTCTATTAACTTATCTTTTCTATATTTCTCTATTTCATCTTTTTCTAGTAAAATCATCTCCACTAAATCTCGAGGTTTTCTTAATAACTCCACGAATCTTGGCTGATCAGAGATTGACGAGGGGTCGGCGGTCGCCTCGCTTTACTTTGGCGCTTTTGTTCTGCCAAAGCTTCAGCTTCTTCTGCATCTTTCAGCTTAGCGGCTGCTAGCTCCTGTCTAGCCCGCCCGACTCCAACATATTGGCCAGTTGTCGGCGGCCGTCCCCTACCTCTTTTCGAGACGCTAGCGCTACTCGCTACGGTTTTCGTCGAGTCGTCGCTCGAAAACCCTGTCTCCGTCTCGTTCGACCGAGACCGCTTGCGCCAGAATTTGGCTGACGTCTCAACGTCACTGTCACGCTCATCAAGACGCTTCTGTGACGAAGCGTCGTCAGAGTCCATGACTTGGTCCTGAGAAGGACCTTGGGATTGGCCCTGAGAAGGGCCTTTTGGGAGAAAACGCCCGGAGTGGGCGTCCCTCAAAGGTTGTGGCATTGCCACCAAAAACAATAAAAACAATAAGAAAACCGAAACTCGAGAGTACGTTCCGATTAACAGCGTCCGTTAGCCGCCGGCCTGCCACTCCGTTACGGTGGTCAGGCGCGGCGTTGCCCAGGGGTCACTTCGGGGAAGTCAACGCTGTGGGGGGACCCCCACCCCCTACTAACCTTTTTTTTTTTTTTTTTTTTGCGCTGGGAAAATGCTTTTACGCATCCCCTTCCCCATCGGGGGACGGGAAAGGGGTATGTGAGACTCCCCGGGAAACAGAATTCCCGGTATACCCACTAAAAACCCAGCGGTGCTCCGACCTCGCCTTAGTGGAGGGGGCCTGGGAATCCATGTCGTCCAGTCCCCCACCGGCGATTGCCCGCCTTACGGCAGGCCCTTCACGCCTCCCCCCAATGGGGAGGGGGCCTTATAATGGCCGGAGCACAGGGGGTGTATCGTGTAATGCAGGCCTTGGCGCCCCCGCGCCTGTCGCCCGCTGATCACCCCCCGGGGTGGATGAGGACGGACGTTGTGTTCGCCGTCCTCCACCCCTTCTTCGTCTGCGGAGCGGCGCCGCGAGAGGTACAGGGTACGGGGAGATGTCGCTAGTGACACACAGAACATTAGCTCCGTACAAAATAAATCCTTAAAAATAGTTAAAGTGCATTTTGAGCTATAAGGACATTGTTATAAAGTGTATTAACATTCAGTAACAGTGATATATTGTTATCTATAAGTAAACTTAGTGGATTGTGTAAAAAAAACGATGACAGTGAAGTGCAAATAATAACAGTTTTAACAATAAACTACATAAAAGATCTCATGTAAGTAATTGATATAAGCAACACAATATCATTAACAGTGACAATATCAACAAAACAACATCTAAATCGCAGGATCAAGGAAAATAGCAAAAATCGATCCGTTAATTTTCCAAATTTTGAATAGTCACCTAGAAGATAAACATCACAAAATATTATGTACGGCGACATCTAGTAATTATAACTGAAACTACGACGACACCTTGTTAATAAATACTAGAAATCAATTGATATTCGCTATTGCCCAGTAGAGGGCGTTGAAATCAAATCTATTGTTTATAATTTGCTTTGACGATCAATTATTATTGTTGTAATCTATTTGATAAGTTGAACATGGATGACCATGAAATAGACCTAGGTCCAGGAAATGTTACAATGCGTAAAAAAAGGGCAAATTTATCATCCACTAACTCAATCGACCTATTGTATACATCACCAAACACCTCCCTACAATCTAGGAGTTTGATAGATTACACAGACTGTGATGAAGAACAGTTATACAGAGAAGAAATACAAAAATTACAAAATGAGTTACAAAGCGCCCACATGGAGATTGAAAACCTTTCCATTGAAAATAACCAATTAAAACAGCAAACTCTAGAACAACAGAAAAAAATATCTAACCTAAAAAAAATTTTTTATGGTACACCAAATATTAATCCATTAAAAAATTGACCCAAAAGTACAGAAACCAAAAAAATACCAAAATAATTCCTATTGAAGATCTTCATGATATTCCTTCCAATCAAGAAATGATCAACATAGACCAACTACCGATAGATGTCACTACGTCATCACCACAAGAAACGAACAAAACATTCAAACCCATTGTAAATGAAGAACCCGTAACTATTAGCACAAATAAAGACCGCCACAAAATAATTATTTTAGGGGATCAACAGGCCCGTGGCCTCTCCCAGGCTATGTTAAGAACGAGGACAAACAAGTGGAACGATAAATATGAAATTACTTCAATGGTTAAACCAAATGCCACAAGTTCACAAATTCTAAATAGCTGCAATGATGACTTCCTGAAAAATCTAACATGTAATGATATAATAATTTTAGTATTAGGTTCCAATGACAAACACCCATACTTATTCATATCCGAGTTATGTAATGTAATTTATAAGTTGCGTTCCCAAACTGTTTATGTAACAAACGTACTACGTAACCCCTACTTAAATGAGAGTATGCTTAATTATAACATAGAAAGATTAGTTAAGAATTACAGTAATCATTGTAAATACCTAAAAATACAGAGTTCAATGTATGAGGTCGGTGATAACATTCAACGTCCTTTATCTTATCGTCAGAAATATCTGTTAACTTTGTGCTTCCGATTAAATTCCGAAATTGACTATAAGCAATACCATGAACAATTTATAACTAAATTCAAGCAAAACCAAACTGCCTCACATATTATTCCATCACAAATAAACAAAATATCGCAGATAAAACAAACTGAACTAGTGCAAACAAAAATTACCTCGTTTTTTAAAGAAAAAAATAAATTTTCTCAAAAGAGCGTCATACCAAAAACCTTGTTTTTTCGGGAATAACGCGGTACCACTTATCCATCCACAGCAAAACAGCGGCACTATAACACTAATTCATCAAAATATTGCTGGGCTACTCAGTAAACAAGAGGTACTAGAAGTGGCCATAGCCGATTTACAAAAATCAATAGGCAATATAGATATAATTTGTCTCACCGAAACCTTTATCAAACAAGGTACAGAATCTAACGTAAAAATAAACAACTACAATTTAGTATCATTTTTCTCTAGACAAAATAAACGCCGAGGAGGTTCATGCATATTACTAAAAAATAATTTACAATATAGAGAAGTTAGTAATCTTATTCCCCCTATTGCCTTGCACTTCGAATGTTGTGCGATCGAAATTATTAAATATAATCTTATAGTAGTATGCATATACAGAACGCCCACATCAAAACAACAATTGTTTCTAACTAACCTGGAGCTTTTGGCCAATAAACTAAGCAAAAAACGAAATAAAAATGTTATTATGTGTGGTGACTGGAATATAAACGTACTTGAGAAGAACGTTATATCCTGTGAATTACAATCTATTTTAAAAAATAACAATTTTAAAAATCATATATTACAACCGACTCGTCAGAGCTCGTGCATTGACTTAATAGTAAGCAATATTATTGATACTAAGTCCGAGCAACATTATCTGGCTCTTTCAGATCACGAACGAACACAGTCCCTCACCTGTACTCTCGAAATAAACAGAAATATTAAAGAAAAGCCAACCTTTTGGTTTAAAACCACAAGAGATCTAAGTGAAGAAAATAGACAAAAGTTTTTATATTGTATGACCCAATTATCTTTTTCCGAAGTGTATGATTGTACTGCAACAAACGAAGCCTTTTGTCGTCTACATGACACAATAATACTCTACTTTGACTTATGTTTCCCGATAATCAAAATTAAACGTTCAAACAAACATGTAAAAAATAGAGGTTTGACTAAAAGTATAAAGCGATGTTGCATTAAAAAGAGAATATTATATCTGAAATACCACAAAAATAATCACAACAAAAAATATAAAAAAATGAAATACAAAAATTATAGCAAAATATTAAAAAAATGTATTTATAAAGCTCAACAAATTAATAACTTAAATTTTATACGTAATTCAAAAAATCCCAGTAAAGCTGCATGGCAAGTTATTAAAGGAAATTCCCAAAATGTGACGTCCACTAGAGAAATTGATTTAATTGAATACGAAAATAAAGCCTATAGTAGTCCCACTCAAATATGCAATCTATTTAATGAATATTATATATCTCTAACTAATAACAACAGTAGTAACAACACTTCAATAACACTACCACAGAACGATAAAAGCATCTTCCTTACACCAGTATCTGAAATTGATATATATAAAATAATTCGCAACTTAAATAATAGTAATTCCACAGGTTATGACAACATATGTACTAAAGTATTAAAAGAATGCGCAACGGTGTTAGCACCCCCTTTAACTTATATAATTAATATGTCTCTAACCGAGGGAATATTTCCAGAGCGCCTGAAAATGTCGATTGTCAAACCTCTCTACAAAAAGGGTAAATTAACAGACTTGAATAACTACCGTCCTATAACTCTGGTCCCGGTAATTTCAAAAATCTTTGAAAGAGTCATGTACAATAAGATAGAGCATTTCTTAACAGCATGTAACGTGTTAAAACGTGAACAATATGGCTTCAGGAAAAATAGCTCTACAAGCCTTGCATGCTTTTCACTAATTAAGCAGATCACTGAAAGTCTAAATACTAAGACAAACATAGCTTGCATCTTTATAGACATGACGAAGGCTTTCGATTTTGTTTGTCATAAAACCTTGCTGTCAAAGCTCTCGTGCTATGGAATACGTGGAAATGCGAACAACTGGATAAAAAGTTATCTTGAGAATAGAGTTCAGTGCGTAGAAATAACGAAAACTGTTAAACGAGAACAAAAAACTTATAGGTCTGCTCTCCAACACAACAACTTTGGCACCCCTCAAGGTGGAATAATCTCTCCTCTTCTTTTCCTAACATATATCAACGATCTACCTGATGTTATTGACAGTGAATGTATATTATTTGCAGATGACACAACCTTAATTGTAAAAAATAAGAATACGGATAGCTTAAAGGTCAATATTTGCGAGGCTCTAGATGCTACCATCAAATGGCTAGACAAAAACAATTTGCAAATAAATATGGTAAAAACTAAAATAGTCCAATTTCAAACACCTAAAACGCATACACCTAAACTTGACATTTGCCATAGAAACCACCACCTTACAGATTCAGACGACTGTGTATTTTTGGGTATAACATTAGACAAATACTGCAGCTGGAAACCTCACATTACCAAGATACTAAACAAAATAGACCGTTATATTTATGTATTGCATAGAATTAGGCAAACAGTAAATCTAGAGACCGCTAAGGTCACCTACCATGCCTATGTATCTTCCGTGCTGAGATACGGCCTTATAATGTGGGGCAACTCAGTGGAAGTTGATAGTGTGTTCAAAGCCCAAAAAAAGTGTATTCGAGCGATGTGTGGTGCTCATTTTTTAGATAGCTGCAAACCACTATTTAAAGAACACAAGATATTACCACTTCCCTGTCTGTACATTTACGAATTGTGTAGTTTTGTCAAGAAATATTTAAAGGTATTTTTCGAAAAATTGGGGGATTATGATAACAGTAGAACTAGGCATAAGGATAAGTTACGTATACCACTTTTAAAACTTGAAATTCTAAAAAGAAACGCCTATGGTATGTCAATCAAAATATTTAATCATCTACCTAACTATATCACACAACTACCATTGACATTATTTAAAAAAGAACTACACACATCAAAAAAGTCTAAGCAACATGCATGATATTACAAATTTACCATTTATATTAATTTATTTTACCATTTATTTTAATTATAACGTTGTATTTTATTTTTAAAATAATATTTTTAGGGTTCTATGATGTAAAAATAACAGCTGTTTTCTTTATAAGTTCTTTTAATAACAGAAATTAACAATATTAGAATATACAGGTACATAAGAAACTAAACTTTTTTTTTACAAATTGAAATTTCTTAAGAAAATGAATTTATTGTGAAAGAATAGGACAATTTAATACAAAGTATGGCCTCCTCTGCTATTCAGAACTTGTCGGCAACGATTATTCATTGAATTAATGAGACTGTTTATGTCATCTTGCGGTATTCGCTCCCAATGGAATTGTAGCAAATCCTTCAGCTGTTGGGTTGTTGTCACTCCGTCCAAGTCCTTCAAAACACGTCTCTGGAGCATGTCCCATGCGTGCTCGATGGGGTTGAGGTCTGGCGATTGTGCAGGCCAGGGCAATACCTGGATGTTCTCCGTTGCCAAGTATTCACTGGTTCGCCGAGCTGTATGTGAACGCGCATTGTCATGCATTAACGTAAAATCGGAGCCAAAGGTTTGTGCAAATGGATGGACATAAGGTCTGAGAATATCCTCAACGTAATTTTCAGCGTTCATGTTTCCATTTACAAAAACGAGCTCAGTTCGCCTGTTCTTCATAATACCCGCCCATACCATAACTGTTGAGCCGCTGTATGGATGAACTTCCTGAACGCACCTGAGTCTTTCAGTATTTCCGGGTCGACGGTACACTCGCACCCTTCTTGTATCAGGCCTAAACCCGAATCGCGACTCATCGGAAAACATAATTTTATCCCATTGTTCCTGGGTCCATGTTATGCGTTCTCTACACCATTAATTTCGATGAGCGCGATTCCCGTGACGTATCGGTGGGCACCTGATAGGGCGTCGAGCTCGTAGGCCGTACTCATGCAGTCGATTTCGCACAGTTTGGGGACTTACATCAACACCACTTGAATTTTGTAGCCTCAAACTTATCTCTCGAGCGGTTAACATCGGCTGGCGTCTTGCAGTCAGTTGTATGTACCGGTCTTGCCGAGTGGTTGTACTCCTTTTACGGCCTGGATGCTGTTCAGCGGGTTCCCCTGTATTATTGTAGCGCTGCCAAAGACGACAAATAACACTTCTATGAATACCAAAATGTCGAGATACCTGAGATTGATTACTTCCCGCTTGCAACATCCCTACAGCTCTTTGCATTTCATCTGCCGTCAAATGACGTCGCTCCATGACGTAAAGAATATCTATCAATTCAATTTTGTCGCCAACTGTATTTAAATGGTTGGTAAAATTATAAAATCAAGACTAAAACGTAGCAATTAACATGCACTCAAATTCAAACAAATTCGCAGTCATTTGAATTTTATGAAAAAAAACAAAACATAATCGAAATTTTTTTTTTACAACCAGCCAGTATGTCATCAATAACAAAAAAGTTTACTTACCTATACACTTTGAGTGAGTAAATACTTAGAAATTAATTAATATAAATGGTAAATTTGTAATATCATGCATGTTGCTTAGACTTTTTTGATGTGTGTATTTAAATTATTAAATTTTAAAAATTATTATAGCATTAAGGAATATCTTGACGACAAAGAATTGTATATACCGTAATTTAAATTAATTGAATTGAATTGTATTGTATTATAAATTATGTGTCGGTTTTATTGTTATGATTTATTTGAATGTAATTTATAAACTAGTTTTTAATGATCTTTAACATTTGCACGCCATATATGGCAGAATATGCAGGAAAATTTTTTATTTGTAACACCTTTGGAATGCACCATATTTATGCAAATAAATATAAAAAAAAAAAAAAAAAAAAAGAGGGTCGTCCTCCCGCACCCGCTCCGCTGCCTCCTTCTGTGACATGACGTCCTCACAGAAGGAGGCCACCGCTGCCCACGCCTCCTCACTCCCCAGCATGGCAGAAATCACGCTGGGGAGCGAGAGGTCATCACCTACTGTCGCCACCAAGGCGCAGCGGGACTCCGCCCACGACGGGCACGCCTCCAGGGTGTGCTCCGCCGTGTCCACCGCGGCCCCGCAGTGGTGGCATTGCGGAGTCTCCTCCCTCCCTATCCGATGCAGGTACGATCCGAAGCAACCATGCCCGGACAGCACCTGCACCAGACGCAGGGAGAGGCAGCCATAACGCCGATCGAGCCAATCACTTAGGACGGGCCCGATGGCGTCTAGCGTCCGCCGACCAAATGATGCGGAGGCAAGATCCTCGGCCCAATGCCGAGTCACTGCCTCCCGCATCTCCTCACGCACCTCCTCCCGCTCCGCCGGGTCTGGGCGCCGGTTAAGCGCCCTCTGGTCCGCGGTCCAGTCGTACACTCTGGCGAGCACCCATGCCTCAAGTTCCCAAGCCCCGCTCTTGCCACCCGCTGTGCAATGGCCCTCTGTGGCCTGCGGATGGCGGCGGCGTTCTCCCGTCTGCACAGTGAGTCCGCCCAGATAGGGGCCCCGTAAAGGGCCATACTCTTAAGTATGCCGGCGTACAGACGCCGGCATTGATCGCCAGGTCTCCCAAGGTTGGGGAGTAGCCCCGAGAGGGCGCCCGCGGTCCTCAACAAGCGCGTCGACAGTGCGCTGAAGTGCGCACTGAAGCGCCACTTGTTGTCGAGGACTAGGCCCAGATATTTCATCTGGGCCTGCACCCCAATGCGGACGCCCTCCACATGAATGTGGGCGTCGGGTGGTTGGCGCTGCCGAGGTCCGTGGAAAAACACGGCCTCGGTCTTGTGCAGCGCCACCGACAGCCCTAGGCGGGAGACTCGGTCCACGACTTGTGAGCCGCCCGCCGAGGCCAAGCTAGCCGCCTCTCCGAAACTTTTCCCCCGGGCAGTCAGTAGAGTGTCATCTGCATAGCAGATGACAGACGTGCCACGGGGGAGATTGCCTCTCAAAATCCAATCGAAACCGATGTTCCACAGGAGCGGCCCAAGAACAGAACCCTGTGGAACACCGGACTCGACGCCGTATTGGCGGAGCTGACCCGACTTGTCCTCGAGGAGGACTGTGCGGTCCGTCAGGTAGTCCGCCAATAGGCCCCGCAAATATGGAGGCACCCCGTGAAAGCGGAGCGCCTCTAAAATAGTGGAGTGGGGAATGGAATTGAAGGCGTTGGCTATGTCGAATGACACAGCCAACAGCCCTTCCCCCGCATCCATCGCCTCCCTCACCAGGCCCTTGAGCTGGGAGAGGGCGTCCACCGTGGAACGCTCAGCTCTAAAACCGAACTGAGCGTCCGCCAGGTCCGGGCCGATTGTGCACAAGTGCCTATTAATACGGGCAGCCAGAATCCCCTCAAACATTTTACCGACCTCATCCAGTAAGACGATGGGTCGGTATGCCGATGGGGAGTCCACCGGCCGCCCTTCCTTCCGAAGAAGGCACAATCGGCCCTCCTTCCATGGTTTCGGGAACCTCTCACACGCAACACATGCACTGAAGAGGTCCCGAAGCCTCTCTCCCATGTGGGAGGCGGCGATGGCCACCACCTTTGCGGGGACGCCGTCAGGACCCGGGGCGGTCTTTTTCCCACGGAGGCGGAAGAGTGACCTCTCCACCTCCCCTTCCGTGACTGGAGGGACTTCTTCGGCCGAAGGAGCCGCACCGCGCGAGGCGCCCATTACTGGTGGAGTGAAGTCGTTGTCCCTGCGCGGAAACAGGGACTGTACCACCCCATCCAGCAACGTCGGCTCGAGGGTCTCGGCAACTGGGGGACCGTACGGGCGCAGTTTGTTGCGCGCCGCCTTGTACGGTCTCCCAAAGGGGTCAGCGTCTAGACCCTCCGCCATCTCCGCCCTCGCGCGGTCCTGGGCCGCGCCCATTCGCGCTGTCAGAGTCGCCTTGGCCTCCACGTACACCGCATAGAGGCGGTCTTCGTTTTCGCGGTCACGGTGGCGCCGCCTTCGGCTCCTCGCAAAGGCCCGCCTGGCCGCCACACAGGCTGCCTGCAGTCCCTCCAACTCCTCCAACCACCAGTAAACGGCGCGTCGAGGAGGCGGACGGTGAGACCGAGGCATGCTAAAGTTGCACACCTCGGTCAAGGAGTCCCTCAGCTCGACCGCCGCCGAGTCCACGTCCCGAGTGTCGACAGGAGGCGACAGCCAGTCCCGGACAAACGCCGCCTCCGTGGCGGCCCTCCGGTCTAGGCGGGTGAGCGCCCACCGCGGGAAGCGCGAATGATCTGCGCGTGCTCCCCGGGAGCTCTGGGCAGAGACGTCGAACCGCACGTATCGGTGGTCCGACAGCGTCTCCACTAGCTCTACCCGCCAGTCAACCACACAGGCCGCCAAAGAGGGGGAGGCAAAGGCGAGGTCCACGACGGATCCCCCGTCCCGCCGCACACAGGTGTGCATGCTGCCCCTATTAAGGAGGGACAGACCGGACGTCACGGACCACGTCTCCACCTCGCGTCCTCGGGCATCGGCGGTCGGGTTACCCCATACCACCGACTTGGCGTTAAAGTCGCCTACTATCAACACCCGGCGCTGCGCCACTCTACCGGCCACCCCGGCGAGGACCCCGAGAAAATTCTCGAAGTCCGAAAGAGGGCGGTTTGGGGAGAAATACACCCCAATAAGGGCTATGTCTCCCCACGCGGCGGCCACGTATCCCGGTCCCTTCTCTAAGAGCGAGAGGGGAGGGGAATCGGTGGAAGACCGCGTCATCAGACCGACCGAGCCGTTGTCGTCCCCTAGCCAGCTGGCAGGGACAGAATACGGCTCGGCGACAACCGCCACGTCCACCAACCACTCCGCACAGGTTTGGACCAGCAGATTCTGGGCCGCTCTGCAGTGGTTGGTGTTCGCCTGAAGGACTCGTCTCTGGTGTCCAGCCATCAATCGGCGTCCATGGCACCTCCCTCGATGGCCGGCACTGAAGCTGGGGTTTCAGAGGCGGCGGCAGCGGCAGGCCGTGAAGGCACCTGCGCTTTGCCCTTCTTTGATGGCGGACAGCATTTCCTGCCCGTCATCACGTGGTCGGCTGGACGACCACTCGCAGCGCATACTGCGCAGTGCGGGGTGGGTGCCTTGCAGTTGGCCGCCCTGTGGCCCTCCTTAGCGCAACGGAAGCAAAGTTCCGTGCGCACGACGGTGGACGGGCAGAGAGCCCCTGTGTGGCCGATGCCGAAGCACTTATAGCAGCGCATCGGGCCGCCCTCTAGCGCGCGGACAACGCCCGAGCTAAAACCCACCGGAAGGCGACCCTTGGCCAGAACTGCCTTGGCACACACAATAGGGCACTCTAAACGTATTGTGCCCATATCCCTGCGGCCTGTTCTAATAGGTCGGCCCTTGATAGAGCCGACGGCGCAGCCTCCCGCCGCCGCAACCGCGGCTACCACTTCTTCTTGGGTGACCGAGTCGTCGAGATCGGTCACCTCAAGAGCCACGCACTTGACGGGCCTCACTACTTTGGCCGTGTCCGCAACAGCCTCTCGTAGCTTTGTTGCGAAGAGGTCCGCCTTGGTGCCATCCTGAGCCCCCGAGAACTCAAAAATGCGAGCCCCCGTTTGGGTCTTGCGACAAGTGACTCTGCCGACCCCAAGTTGAGCAGGGTCAACCTGTGCACGAGCCCGCCGCAGCACGGACTCGTAGGTTTCACCACGCACCGCCGCCTCAGGGGTCAGAGTGACCACTACGGCCGCGGTTTTTGGAAGCGGAGGGAGCTTCGTCCTCTTGTCCTCCTGGGCTGCAGGTTTGGCTGCAGGGGGCTCAGGGGCCGACTTCTTCCCCTTCTTCTTCCTCTGGACCTTTGTCCATGGCTCGTTCGAAGGGGTGGTGGAGGGCAGAAGAGGGTCTTCTCTCTGGGTCTCCTGAGGTGCCGACTGGGCAGTTGGGGCCGGCGGGGTCTTTTTGCCCTTTCCCTTGCCCTTGGAGGTCTTAGGCTGGGGCTGCTCCAACTGAGCTGGGGCCGTTGAAGGCCCTAGTGCGCTGGGCGTCTTGTCCGCCGCGAGCGGAGGACGAAGCCGCTTCTCCGGTAGGAGCCGGTCCTCGATGCCGGCCAAACAGGCCCTAGTAAAGGCCCTCTCCTCCATAACAACCTTGCGGATTACATCCTCAAGGTTGGAGGGGGCCGGCATCGACGCTGGACATTCTGACGCAGGCCCCTCAGGCCGCGACACCAACTCAGCAACGCGCGTGTGTAGCGCGGCCACCTCTTTCTGCAGGCGATCTACCTTCGCCTGCAGTTGCCTTGTCTCGTCGGAGGTGGTGCGCTGCGCCATCTCCTTTACAATGCCGAGCAAGCTCGTTGCCCGGCATTTCAGGGCCTTCTGGAAAGTGCCCTTTAAATTTGAGGACTTGGAGGCCACCTCCAAGATCTCCAGCTGATCCTCCAGAGCCATGCGCTCCATCTCCTCCACGGAGTGGTCCATGTAGGTGACGCTGGAGGCGCCGTAGCCAGCCTTGGCTCTGGCGGTTCTCGCCCGCTGCTCTTTGGAGGCAATCCTCTCCTCCAAATCCGCCTGAATATCAGCCCGCTTTGCGGGTTTTTCTGCCTGATCCGGAGATCCTCCGGAGCTCCGCCTGAGGAAGGCCCTCTTCCTCGAGGCGCGTGTCGAACCGCAGTTCGACCCGCTCAAAACCGACTCATTGTCGGACATGTCCGACACAACGACACTAGCCGCAGATGGTGCGCGGCTGGTCCCAGACGCCGAAGCATCCCGAGACACGGGTTTTTTGGTTGGCCCTGAAAAGGGCCTTTTGGTTGGCCCTGAGAAGGGCCTTTGGGGAGAAAACGCCCGGAGGCGTCCCTCAAAGGTTGAGACATGCTCAAAACAACAAAAAGAAGCAGACAACAATATGTAAGTACTTCGAATCACAGTGTTCGTTTGCCGCCGGCTTGCCACTCCGTTACGGTGGTCAAGCGCGACGTTGCCCAGGGGTCACTACGAGGAAGTCAACACTGTGGGGGGACCCCCAACCTAACCTTTTTTTTTTTTTTTTTTTTTTGCGCTGGGAAAATGCTATTACGCATCCCCTTTCCCATCGGGGGACGGGAAAGGGGTATGTGAGACTCCCCGGGAAACAGAATTCCCGGTATACCCACTAAAAACCCAGCGGTGCTCCGACCTCGCCTTAGTGGAGGGGGTCTGGGAATCCATGACATCCAGTCCCCCACCGGCGATTGCCCGCCTTACGGCAGGCCCTTCACGCCTCCCCCCAATGGGGAGGGGGCCTTATAATGGCCGGAGCACAGGGGGTGGATCATGTGATGCAGGCGGTGGCGCCCCCGCGCCTGTCGCCCGCTGATCACCCCCCGGGGCGGAGGAGGACGGACGTTGTGTTCGCCGTCCTCCACCCCTTCTTCGTCTGCGGAGCGGCGCCGCGAGAGGGTCGTCCTCCCGCACCCGCTCCGCTGCCTCCTTCTGTGACATGACGTGCTCACAGAAGGAGGCCACCACTTCCCACACCTCCTCACTCCCCAGCATGGCAGAAATCACGCTGGGGAGCGAGAGGTCGTCCCCGACCGCCGCCACCATGGCGCGGCGGGACTCCGCCCACGACGGGCACACCTCCAAGGTGTGCTCCGCCGTATCCACCGCTGCTTCGCAGTGGTGGCATCGCGGAGTCTCCTCCCTCCCAATCCGATGCAGGTACGACCCGAAGCAACCATGCCCGGACAGCACCTGCACCAGACGCAGAGAGAGGCAGCCATGCCGCCGATCGAGCCAATCGTTTAGGACAGGCCCGATGGCGTCCAGCGTCCGCCGCCCAAATTCTGCGGAGGCCAAATCTTCGGCCCAGTGCCGAGTTATGGCCTCCCGCACCTCGCCACGCACCTCCTCCCGTTCTGCCGGGTCCGGGCGCTGGTTTAGCGCCCTTTGCCCCGCCGTCCAATCATACACCCTGGCGAGCACCCAAGCCTCGAGTTCCCAAGGAGGGGTACCCGCCAGAGCGCACGCCGCCGCGAAACCCACTGTGCGGTACGCCCTCGCCACCCGCTGTGCTATGGCCCTTTGTGGCCTGCGGATGGCAAAAGCAGCGTTCTCCCGTCTGCACAGTGAGTCCGCCCAGATAGGGGCCCCGTAAAGGGCCATACTCTTAAGTATGCCGGCGTACAGACGCCGGCATTGATCGCCAGGTCTCCCAAGGTTGGGGAGTAGCCCCGAGAGGGCGCCCGCGGTCCTCAACAAGCGCGTCGACAGTGCGCTGAAGTGCGCACTGAAGCGCCACTTGTTGTCGAGGACTAGGCCCAGATATTTCATCTGGGCCTGCACCCCAATGCGGACGCCCTCCACATGAATGTGGGCGTCGGGCGGTTGGCGCTGCCGAGGTCCGTGGAAGAACACGGCCTCGGTCTTGTGCAGCGCCACCGTCAGCCCCAGGCGGGAAATACGGTCCACAACCTGCGAACCGCCCGCCGAGGCCAGACTGGCCGCCTCCTCAAAATTTCTCCCCCGGGCAGTCAATAGAGTGTCATCTGCATAGCAGATGACAGACGTGCCACGGGGGAGGTTGCCCCTCAAGATCCAGTCGAATCCGATGTTCCACAGGAGCGGCCCAAGAACAGAACCCTGTGGAACACCGGACTCGACGCCGTATTGGCGGAGCTCACCCGACTTGTCCTCGAGGAGGACTGTGCGGTCCGTCAGGTAGTCCGCCAATAGGCCCCTCAAATACGGAGGCACTCCGTGGAAGCGGAGCGCCTCTAGGATGGTGGTGTGGGGAATGGAGTTAAAGGCGTTGGCTATGTCGAATGACACAGCCAACAGCCCTTCCCCCGCATCCATCGCGTCCCTCACCAGGCCCTTGAGCTGGGAGAGGGCGTCCACTGTCGAACGCTCAGCTCGAAACCCGAACTGAGCGTCCGCCAGGTCCGGGCCGATTGTGCACAAGTGCCTGTTTATACGGGCAGCCAGAATCCCCTCAAACATTTTACCGACCTCATCTAATAAGACGATGGGTCGGTATGCCGATGGGGAGTCCACCGGCCGCCCTTCCTTTCGGAGAAGGCTCAATCGGCCCTCCTTCCATGGCTTCGGGAACCTCTCAGACGCAACACACGCACTGAAGAGGTCCCGAAGCCTCTCTCCCATATGGGAGGCGGCGATGGCCACCACCCTTGCGGGAACGCCGTCTGGACCCGGGGCGGTCTTTTTTCCACGAAGACGGGAGACCACCCTCTCTATCTCGCCCTCCGTGACCGGGGGGACCGCCTCGTCGGCAGATGGAGCCGCACCGCGCGAAGCTCTCATCACTGGTGGAGTGAAGTTGTCCCTGCGCGGAAACAAGGACTGGACCACCCCATCCAGCAACGTTGGCTCGAGGGTCTCGGCAACTGGGGGACCGTACGGGCGCAGCTTGTTACGCGCCGCCTTGTACGGTCTCCCAAAGGGGTCAGCATCCAGACCCTCCGCCATCTCCGCTCTCGCGCGGTCCTGGGCCGCGCCCATTCGCGCCGAAAGGACCGCCCTCGCCTCCACGTAGACCGCATAGAGGCGGTTCTCATTTTCGCGGTCACGATGGCGCCGCCTTCGGCTCCTCGCAAAGGCCCGCCTGGCCGCCACACAGGCTGCCCGCAGTCCCCCCAACTCCTCCGACCACCAGTAAACGGCGCGTCGAGGAGGCGGACGGTGAGACCGAGGCATGCTAAAGTTGCACACCTCGGTCAATGAGTCCCTCAGCTGGAACCCCCAACCTAACCTAACCTTTTTTTTTTTTTTTTTCCGTGGGAAACCATAGTTTGCGGCCCATCCGCCGTCGCCTGGGAGGCCCGACGGCGGTGGAGTGTCGGAGTCCCGATAGATGTTAACACGGTATACCGACTAAAACCCACGTGCCCCTAACAGCCATGTGCGCCGGGTCGCGGTAGTCAATTTCTCATTACATCCGCGACCCTGGCTGGCTTTGGCCCCAGAGTAACTCCGAGGCCCCTTCGCGCTTACGGCGAGGTAGTCTCCGCTACGTGTGTATTGGACGTAGCGGAGACCACCCTGGCTCGTACTCAAGGAACGCACGATGGCAAGTCGTGCGCCGCATTCCTTTCTGGAGCGGCGAACCGGCCTCATGGTTCGCCGCCCAGTAGTTTAGGGTGGCTGGAGATCGTCGCGCGCTCTCCTGCGCCTCGGTAGGCGACCAGAGAGGGGCGCTGGTAATTTCTCCCTCTCTCGCTCCGCCGCCTCCTTTGCGGACATCACCGCCTCGCAAAACGAGGCGAAGGCGTCCCACGCCCTTTCGCTCCTAACCATCACGTTAACAACGGAGATGAGCGAAAGGGGTACCTGTCCGACTGCGTCCAAGAGCACGGCACGCTCGCCGGCCCATGCAGAGCATTCGACCAGCGTGTGCTGTGCCGTGTCTTCGAGGCAGTCCCGGCAGTGATGACACTGGGGCGTTTCCTCACGGCCGATTTGGCAAAGATATTTGCCAAAGCAGCCGTGCCCGGTCATCATCTGTGACAACCGGAAGGTAAGGGCGCCATGACGCCTCTCCAGCCACTCTATCAAGACGGGTCTTACCGCCACAACAGTGGCGAGCCCGGCACTGGGTTGCGCGAGTCGCGCCATCCAATCCGCCACCATTAGGCGGCGGAATAGGGACCTCATCCTGTCTCGCTCACGAGGTTCTGTAAAGGAACCTCGCGCGATTGCGTCCTCGCGCCATGTAAAGAGTGACGCGAGTACCCTAGCTTCGAGGTCCCATGGCGGGAATCCAGCGAGGAGGGACGATGCCTCGAGAGAAATCGTGCGATACCCCCTGATAGCCCTGACGGCCAACACGCGCTGCACAGGTCTCAGCAGCGCGAGTTTTCTGGCCGTCAGTTCATCCGCCCATATCGGGGCCCCATAAAGGGCCATAGATCGCACGATTCCCGAGTAGAGCCCTCGGCAGGAGGCGTTCGGTCCCCCCAAGTTCGGTAGCAGACGCGAAAGCGCGCCCGCCGCTCCCATGAGCTTGGGGACCAAACGTCGGAAATGTTCTCCGAAATTCCATCGGCTGTCAAGCATAAGCCCAAGATACTTGAGCGTAGGCTCGATGCCGATGCGAACCCCTCCCACCACTATGTGCGATCCCGGAGGTGGCCGATTCCGAGGCCCATGAAAACATATAGCCTCAGACTTGTGCAATGCCACCTCGAGACCCAGTCGCCGGATCCTGCCCACGACTTGCGCAACGCCAGCCGTGGCTAGAACTGTGGCACGCCTGTGAGATACCCCCCTCGCCGTGACGAGGGTGTCGTCAGCGTAACAGACTACGTTGACGCCGGCGAGGTGAGTACCCCGCAGTGCCCAGTCGTAGCCTATGTTCCACAGGAGCGGACCCAGAACCGACCCCTGTGGAACACCGCATGACATGTCTCGCCGACCCCATCCCGAAGACCCCGGGTAGGTAACGCACCTGTTACCAAGGTAATCCCCGACTATACGGCGGAGATATGGCGGCACTCTGTGATAAACTAGTGCCGCCCTGATACAGCTCCAGGGCAAACTATTAAAGGCGTTGGCGATGTCAAGCGACACCGCCAAAAGCACCTCACCCTGGGAGACAGCATCCTCCGCCAGGTTCTTCACGCGTTGGATCGCGTGTATTGTGGAGCGTCCCCGGCGGAAACCATATTGGTTATCCGCCAGATTCGGCCCGACATTCTCGAGGTGTCCGACGAGGCGGCCGGCAATCACACGCTCGAAAAGCTTGCCCGCCTCGTCCAACAAGACAATGGGCCGATAAGCGGACGGAGAGTCCGCTGGACGCCCCGGTTTTTTGAGAAGGACCATCCTACCCTCTTTCCATAGCTGTGGAAAGTGGCCCCTCTCTAGACACGCCGTGAAGAGCACTACAAGTCGGGGAGCGAGTTCTCGAAGAGCCAGGACCCAGGCGCGACCGGGAATGCCATCGGGTCCTGGGGCGGTGTTCTTGGCCTGAAGCCTTAACATCGCCACTCGCAATTCTACCCGCGAGACCTCGGGAACCACGCCGTCGTCGACGTCCGCACTGGCTGCTATGGAAGGCAGAACCATAAGCGGCGGAGTATGCTCCGCTCTTGAAGGGAACAGAGCGGCCACCACGTCCTGCAGTAGCTCTGGCGCAAGACTTTGAGACAAGGGGGGTGCCCAGGAGCGCAGTTTTCCGCGCACTAACTTATAGGGGCGCCCCCACGGATCGCTGTTCAGAGTCTCTATAAACTGCTCGCGGGCCAGCACCTTGGCCCGCTTGATGGTAAGTCGCAGAGTTTTCCTGGCCTGTCTGTACCCTTCATAAATTTCTGCCTCCCTGGCTTCTGCATCGGGAGGGCGGCGACGCCTCCTGCGAAACCTGGTGTACTGGCGACGTGCGGCAACATATTCGATCCGCAAACGCGCGATCTCCGGCGTCCACCAGTACACCTGGCGCCTCGAGCGAGTTGCGTACACTCTAGGCATCGCCGCGTCACATATTTGTGACATGGCCTCTCTGAACCATCTGGCCTCAATCTCGACGTCCTCAGGCCTAGGAGGGGATGAGCTCCAAGCCTGAGCGATTGAGGCCTCAATGAGGGCCTCCCGATCCAGCTGCTTCAGCGCCCAGCGCGGACTACTGGTTCCTACCGGGCCGGTTCTAACAGGCGCGTGCGAGTTTCGGGTGGAGACCTCGAATCGAATATATCGATGATCCGATAGAGTCTCCACCCCCTCAAGCACGCGCCAGTTTGCAACACTGCGTGCGAGAGCAGGGCTCGCGAAGGACACGTCCACTACGGAACCACCCTGCTGTCGCACGCATGTGTGCACCGCACCGCGGTTCAGGACGAGTGGGCCCGTTGTAATGGCCCACTCTTCGAGCTCCCTTCCCCTAGCATCTGTAGTCGAGGATCCCCACGCCGAAGATTTGGCATTGAGATCCCCCAAAACAAATACAGGGTAGGGGCTACAACGAGCGACGACAGCGCCCAACTCCACTAGGAACCCCTCAAAGTCGGCGAGACTGCGGTTTGGGGAAAAGTAAACCCCAATTACAACAAAATACCCAAGGCGCGCAGCCACGCAGCCCCGACCTCTCGACAGCACTTCGAGCATCGGGGCGCCGGCGGCGCGCGACGTTATAATGACTACCGAGCCGTCAGTGTCACCCACCCAATCATCCCGTGGGGGAATAAAGTACGGCTCGGCAGCCACACTTATAGCTATACACCACTGCGCCAGGCTCTGGACCAATAAGTCTTGAGCCGTGGCGCAGTGGTTTAAATTTGTTTGTAGGAAGCGTAGCAATGGATCCATAACTAATTATGTAACCATTGCTACCGCTTCCCTGCGTGCTCTGCGCCCTTTTGAGTTGGGCCCAGCGCACGCCTTGCTGCCCGCTCGATGGTCAGCCGGCCTGTCTGCTGCCGCACACAAGATGCAGTGTGGTGCGGCCTCACACGAGCCGGCTACGTGGCCTGGCTGGCCACAGCGGAAGCAGCGGCTGCTGCAGTCTGCCTCCGAGGTGCAGTTCACGCCCACGTGACCCGGGACGAGGCACCGGTAGCACCTCATCGGCCTGGGCTCCAGCAGCCTCACCTGCGCTGAGGTCCACCCAACTAAGAGGCGTTGGGAGGCCACCTTTTTAGCTGCAGCCACGGGGCAGCTAACAATGACGGCACGATGGCCAGCTGCCCCGGGACTCAGTCTCCCAACCCTTACCAGTTCTGGGGCGCAAGCTCCGTTCTTCGCCACGACTGCCTTAATATCCTCGGCGGCGAGGGAGTCGTCCAGACCCGAGATGCGAAGACTTAGCATCTTCATGGGTCTGGAGATCGACACCTCGTCCTCCGGGAAGGTTGCCCTAAGCCTTGCGGCAAGGGCGTCGGCAGCCGGGCCACTTGTCGCCCCAGGTACCTCCAAGAGGCGGGCCCCGGTCTGGGTGGGCTTGCACCTCAACCCAGACGTGATGCCAAGCTCCGATAGGCTGATGGTCTGCCTCGCTTTTAAGAGCACATCCGCATAGGATGCGCCCTTTTCCACAGCGGCCGGCTGCAATTTCAGCACAACCGCTGAGGACCGCGGAGCACGGAGCTTGGCGGCCAGCCTCCTGGCCTTCTTCTTTTGCTTCTTTTTCCGTTTCTTGGCACCGGCGACTTCCCAGCCACCCTCCGAGGGCTTCTGGGCTGCCGCAGTTGCCAAGACATTTGCCGGTTCTCCGGCAGGTTTTTTCCTTCTCTTTCTCTTCCTCTTTCTCAGAACCGGCACCTCGGAAGTAGAGGCCACGGCTACTGGCGCCGACGTCTCCGGCGCCACAGATCTTGACGACCCCGGCAGAACCGGTGCCGGCACCACCGGCTTCGGCACCACCGGTTTTGGGCCCTTCTCCCGACCCTTGTCGGAGGCCAGCGGCGGACGCAGTTCTTGTCTCTCACGGGCATCAAAGCGCGCCGTGAGAGCGTCCAGGCGCTTGGCCATAAGGGCCAAGGCCTCCAACTGACTCTTGTGGGCCAATTGCGCCTCTTTGGTGGCCTTTAGCTCGGCCTCCAGTCGGGCACATTTGGCACGCTCCCGGCGCAAATCCTCTGTGGCGGTCAGGTTGGACAGCATCTCCCTGACGTCGTCCACAGACCCTGCCACCTCCTTGAGGGTTTGCTGGAGCGTGCCCTTCAAACCTTTGGAGACCCTCCCTGTCTTCCTGACCGCCTCGGCCACGTCTTGCAGCCAAGGCATGAGGTCGGAGACCGGCAGGCCCCCCTCTCCCTTGCCCGCCGCTGTTGTGCGGGCCTTTCTGACAGCGGCGATCCGCTTAGTGATCGCCACTATCACCTCCTCGGAGGTGTGCTCCTCACCTCCTTTGCCCCTCTTGGGCAGGACACCACTCGCGGACTCGTCACTTGACGAGTCCACGAGCGAATCCCCGTCCCTCTTGCGCGGCCGCTTCCCCGCGCTAGGCAGCTGACGCCAGAAGGCCGCCGCCGCGTCGCTGCCATCTGAGGCGGTGAGCATGTCGGACGCTGGGTCCGCCACACTCGCCAGCCTCTCCAGCACAACGACTGGTTGTTGTGGTGTTAAATTATTGTTGTAATTAAGGTCCATACAGTTCCCACGAGTAGTGGGGGAATTATAAGGTCCACCCAGCTACGCCCCCTGTCGCTGGGTAAGCCTAAATACTCTAGAGAGTCGGCTGGTTCTCTAGAGGGGCCACTACTAACGGCTGAACTTCCCATCAGCCATGCATCCCTTCGCCGCGGGCAGAGCTTGGGATTTGGGGTAAATTTTTGTACAGGTTTTCTTCCTGGCAGCCCAGGCAATTAAGCCAAGACCCTCGGTCCCGATAGACATGACATCGGGATTACGAGTTTGGCAGTTGCGACAAGAAGAAGGATCCCCTCGCCGCAGCCCGGAGGCAGTGTGAGTGCACACCGAGCCCGCCACGGGCATCCACTGTACGCTCTGAAGAACAAAGCAATACGTGGAGACCACTTGCTCACTTGCGATGGTCTGCAAGTTGAGCCCCCCCCCCACAGCCACCAATAAATGGCAGCCCTCGTACTCGGCACTGAAGGCACCGAGTCTACGAGATTGTTTGGACGAAAACAGTGCACAACCTCCCCGCCATAATACAGCTGACCCAGTCGATACAGCAGGCCTGACTACCTATCCTCTCCTAGCTAACCTAACTCTACGGCTGTCCGACTGCACAACCGATCACGACCGAATGATTGGTCACTGTTTTCGTCCGCTCATCTATCCTGCCAAGTCACACAAGACCATCCTGCGCTGACGAGTCAGAAAAGAGAGCCCCCCTTCGTCGGAATATTGGCAATCGGTCAACAATATCCTGTCACGGACAAGGAAATTATTGACAGATTCCCGGGGAGCACCGGGACCCGCAGGTTGCCCTTCCCTCCGAATGCATCGATCCGCGATCGACGCATTAAGCAAGGAATTGCAACCCCGGCCCACACTGGGAGGTTTTCCGACCCCGCCCCCCAACCTAACCTAACCTAACCTAACCTAACCGTATGAAAACCTAACCGATGGTGCAAAGCGGACTTTCGCAAAACTCCACGTACACTTTTGCATTTTATGCGGATTGCGCTAATTTGTTAGGCTTTTACGCCTTTATTTACCAAAATATCAATCTTTTTTCAAAATTTTAATTACAATATTTTCAAAATCATTATACTCGTTTATTTCCTTTATTTTGTATTAATCTTTTTGGCTGTCACATAAATTTGGAGGAATTTGTACGTGTCCGTGTGTCTGTGGGCACTATATCGCTCGCCGAGGTGTTTTCGGCCGCGCAGAGCGATTTTTGTCACTTTGGTCACACCTTGAAAATTTGATAACATCATCAATATAAAACAAAATTTTGTGAATTTTGCCCGAGTCTGCCTTTGTTTCTTGGGCTGTAAGCTACTGCATAGGCATAATTAATAGAGTGACCAATTGCCCTCCTGGGCATATATAGTTGACCTGAAAATTACTTTCAGAACCGAAAAATTTTCTTGGTTTTAGTGTTGAGTGAAGTGACCATTGTCAAAACAAAAAAATTTAGGATAGGTTTTTAGTATCTAAGGATTTGATTATAATTGGCAATTTACACCAATTACATAAAACATTGACTCTGACGTAATAATTTATAAAAATTTATCAATTTTAAATTTATTATTTAATTTATTATTTTTAGACTTAGTTGACCGAATTATTTATTTAATTGTTTTAAATTGTTATTATATATTTTAGATTACGTTTTTAGTTAACTTAAGGACTAGTCATATACGGCCATATACACCATTTAGTTTAAGTACCATAGTTTTATTAAGTTTGACAATATATTATACTATATACTTTTGCAAGACAAAGGGAACAGGTCCTTTACACCTGATTTCCTTATTTTAATTATTGACACATCCCTCTGAATTTGACATGTTCGGATTTAGGACACCTGCGAAAATGACAAATAATAGTGGTAGTGAGGAAGCTATTCCCTCAAAACAAGAAGGCTCTTCAGGGGTCAGGAGAAGCATAGGTGAATGGGAGGCAGGTAGACCAGGAGCCTCTACACCCCCAAGTGCCCCAGTTAAAGCAACACCAAACGAAAGTGACCCCAAAATAAAGCAGGTAACCCCAAAACCCATCCATAGTGAAGGAGTACAGGAAAAGAATAGGATAGCGGAGGCAAGAGCTTGCCTTTTGAGAGCAAAAGCACAGTTAGACAGTTCAAGAAACTTAAAACAAGAAATCAAGATAGAAATTAAAAAAGCAGTTGAAAAGTTATACCAGTTAGTAAAAGAAAGCGAGGCAAGCAAAGGAAAGGAAGAAACAACATTAGAAAAAGAAAAGAGAAAGAATGAAGACATTGAGAAAAAATTAGAAGTATCAGCAACCCCCTCAAAAACCCCAGAGCAGTTGATGGGCCTGCTAGAACAACACAAGCTCCTCGTTCAAGAAAATACAGAAAAAATGATCCACCTGTCAAGAAAAATGGATGAAATGAGAAAAGAAGTTTTAAATCAAGAAGCTTTTAGTAAAGAGAAAACATACGCGAGTGCAGTGATTGGCCGAAGATCTCCAGCGACTCAAGCTACACTGCACTCGCTAGTAGTGGCCTCAAACAACGAGGATGATACAGGGGATCAGGTCTTGGACCAAATACGGGAAGTAGTTAGGGCGAAAGAAGGGGGAATAGAAGTCGATAGGGTGAGGAAGGCTAGAGACCGAAAAATTATCATGAGTTGTGAGACTAAGGAAGAAAGAGAAAGAGTGAAGAAAAGGCTGCAGGAAAGTGGAAAAAACTTAAAGATAGAAGAGGTGCAAAACAAGAACCCATTAATAGTCCTTAAAAATGTCCTTAACTACCTCACTGACGAAGATGTAATGATGGCGCTCAAGGCACAAAATAAAAATGCTTTTGAGGGACTGAGCGAGGAGGAAAGTCAACTTGAAGTCAGGTACCGGAAAAAGACTCGTAACCCCCATTCTAGCCACATAATAATAAGGGTCTTTCCCGCAGTGTGGCAACGCCTGACGTCGGTTGGAATGGCGAGAGTGGACCTGCAAAGAGTAGTGGTAGAGGATCACTCCCCGGTAGTACAATGCACCGTCTGCCTAGCCTTTGGTCACGGGAGGCGACAGTGCAAGACCTCACAGGACAAATGTGCACACTGTGGGGGTGATCACAGAAGGAACGAGTGCCAAGAATGGATTGCAGGGAGGGCGCCGACGTGCATTAACTGCATGAAGGCAAAGCTTGGCGATACCAGCCATAATGCTTTTAACAGAGAATGTGCAGTGAGAGGCAGATGGGATGCCTTGGCAAGAGCAACTATCTCGTATTGCTAAGGTGGTCCCGACTGTTATGAGAAGTGTTAAATGCACCAAGCCCTACTTCGCAGGTCAGATAAATCTCCAGAGAAAGCAGCTTGCTACTCTGGAGCTATTTCAAGAAGCTAGGAATAGAAACATGTCCATAGCTCTCCTTCAGGAGCCGTACGTGGGAGGACTGGGAAGAATGAAGGATTACCCCGGCATCCGTATATATCAAAATGAAAAACATGGGAACAACCCGGTAAAGGCCGCAATAGCTGTATTCGACAACGAATTACGCATTACGCAATGCCCATCACTCACCACAAACAACATCGCTGTGGTGAGGATAAATCTTGATCACTGGGAAGTCGGGGTGATCTCATTCTACCTAGAGCCGGACAAGCCACTTGCACCTTACCTTGAACAATTAAAAAGCGCGGCAAATCATCTGAGGTCTTGCAAAATAATAATGGGGGGAGACGCAAATTCGAAAAATACTTGGTGGGGCAGTCCGATAGTGGACGGAAGAGGGGAGGAGATGGAGGGATTTCTGGAAGAATTGGGCTTTCATATACTCAACAATGGAAGTACTCCAACATTCAGTACAATAAGAGGAAGAAAATGTTATGAAAGCTTCATTGACATTACAGTGTGTACAGAAGATCTGCTAGTCCACGTAGAGAAGTGGAGGGTAGAAGAGAGCACGGTAAGCTCGGATCACAATTTGGTAACTTTTATAATTAAAATGGAAAAAGGGAAAGGGGTGCAAGTAAAAAGAACAACTAGAATCTACAATACAAAAAAAGCTAACTGGGCCCAGTTTTATGAAAAACTGAACCAATTAACTACAGAACATAAAATTAGTGAAAATGCAATAAATAAAATAAATAATAAGAGGGATTTGGATGGGATTGTCGAAAAATTTACAGAGATTATTGGGGAAGCATGCAATAGTAGTATACCTAAAAAACAAACTAATACTAAATTCAACTTACCATGGTGGTCCGATGAGCTATCCGAGATGAAGAGGGCGGTCAGGACCCGGCGGCGACGAATCCGATGCGCAGCTCCGCAGCGTCGAGAGATGGTGGTCGAGCAGTATCTGAAAGAAAAAGAAAATTATGAGAACAGCGTTAAGAAGGCACAGATAGACAGTTGGAAACAGTTTTGCGAGAAACAAAACAGAGAATCGGTGTGGGACGGCATCTATAGGGTCATAGGCAGAACGACCAAAAGACATGAGGATCTACCTTTGACATCTGGGGGTAGAATATTAAGTGGTAACGCCTCGGCAAGGTTGATGGCCGACACCTTCTACCCGCAGGATGACGAACGCCAAGACACAGAGGAGCACAAAGGCATAAGGGCTCATGCTAGCACTCTAAATGGTTGGGTTCAAGATGAACACTTGGACCCCCCATTTACACTCGTTGAAATGAAGACTGCATTGTGCTCCTTCGATCCTAAAAAAGCACCTGGCGGAGAGGGATTTACGGCGGATATATGCCAAAAAGTCATAACGCAAGACCCGCAGAGGTTCCTATCACTGGCAAATAAATGTCTTCAGCTAGGGCACTTTCCGACCATCTGGAAAGAGGCGACTGTAGTAGCTCTTCGCAAACCTGCGAAAGAAGACTACACAGACCCCAAGTCATATAGGCCCATCGGACTGCTGCCGGTGATGGGAAAAGTCCTTGAAAAAATGGTGATGACTCGACTAAAATGGCATATCATACCTAAAATAAGCCCCCGCCAGTATGGCTTCATGCCGCAAAGAGGCACCGAGGACGCTCTCTATGCCCTAGTGAATTATATCAAGAACAAAATAAAACAAAAACAAATTGTTGTCTTTGTCTCACTGGACATAGAGGGCGCCTTCGATAGTGCATGGTGGCCCGCTATTAGGGTGCGTCTCGCTGAAGATGGCTGTCCAGTAAATCTAAGAAGAGTCCTGGACAGCTATCTTCAAGAAAGGGTAGTACGCGTGAAATACGCGGAAAATGAATTCCGCAAACCAACGTCGAAAGGTTGTGTTCAGGGGTCGGTGGGGGGGCCCATACTCTGGAACCTCCTCCTGGACCCGCTTTTGAGGGAGCTTGGCGAGCACGGGGACTACTGCCAGGCGTTCGCGGACGACGTAGTTCTCGTGTTCGCCGGCGACACTACTGAAGAGGTCCAGGGAAGGGCCAATGCCACTCTTGGGCGTGTTGAGGCGTGGGGTAGACGTAACAAACTTAGTTTTGGTCCTCACAAAACGAAGGCTATGCTCTTGACCAACAGACTGAGGTACGACACTCTGCGTCTCTCCATGGGGGGGGTGAGCATAGAGATGGCAAACGAGGTGAAAGTTTTGGGTCTCACCATCGACAGAAGGCTTAACTTTAAGTCGCACGTAATGAAGACTGTCGTCAGGGTCCAAGCTATATATAAGTCCCTGGCAAGAGCGGCTAAGATCAGCTGGGGCCTCCACCCAGAGGTAGTTCGTGTGATCTACGTGGCAGTGGTGGAGCCTATTGTTCTATACGCAGCATGTGCGTGGGCTCCTGCAGTGCAAAAAAAGGGCATCCAAAAAGCGCTAAATGCAGCGCAAAGAGGCTT
Organism: Schrankia costaestrigalis; assembly: GCA_905475405.1. Lineage (NCBI taxonomy): Eukaryota > Metazoa > Arthropoda > Insecta > Lepidoptera > Erebidae > Schrankia > Schrankia costaestrigalis. The sequence continues at coordinate 128,981 of FR997830.1, forward strand.
TGCGCAAAAGTTGCTCTGACCGGAATACTCCCTCTAGACCTGCGAATTCGCGAAATGGCAGCATCATACGAAGCCAAGATCGGAGTCTTCCGGTCTGAGCAAGAGGAGTATCAAGTAGAGCAGAAAGTAGCATACACAGCAAATCCACATCCAGCCACACGAGCTCACATACAATTTTCAAACCTGGTACAGCCTGAAGAGGTGGAAAATCAAAGTACGCAAGCGGTGCGCATCTACACTGATGGCAGTAAGCTTGAGGGCAAGGTCGGAGCAGCCCTTTCCATATGGAAAGAGACCGGTGAAGTCAAGGCCCTCAAGCTTAGGCTATCTGCGCACTGCACGGTCTACCAGGCGGAGCTGTTGGCTTTGCGGAGAGCGCTAGCGGTGGTCGCTGATCGCCCCGAAAACAGTTTTGGCATTTTCAGCGACTCCTTCGCTGCCCTCCAAACAATCGTAAATTGGGATGCCCTTCATCCGCTCGCCGTTGAAGCACGCAACAGTCTGTGTGCGGCTTTGATCCAGAACAAAGAAGTCTCCTTGTTCTGGATCAAAGCACATGTGGGCCATGCTGGCAATGAGCGTGCGGATCAGCTAGCAAGAGAAGCAGCAGGAAAATTAAAAGTCGCACCGCATTACGATTTATGCCCGGTTTCATTTCTTAAGAAAAGTATTCGTGATGCTTCGCTTGAGGAATGGAACCGGAGATACATTGAAGGAGAAACAGCGGCGACTACGAAGCTGTTCTTCCCGGATATCTACGCAGCACACAAAATTGTCCGACACTTCACGCACACCTACCACCTAACGCAGGCATTAACGGGGCACGGTGGATTTGCCGACTACCTACACCGGTTTAAGTGCAAGGAGAGTCCATCGTGCTCCTGCGACCTTAACTGTAATCAAACTGCCGTACATGTGTTGTGTGAGTGTCCTGTGTTTGCGAGAATCCGGTATGAGTTGGAGCAGAGAATCAATCAAGACGTCACTAGCACCAACATCAGGAAAATCATGATGGATAACAACATAAGACCGGTGTTTCTCGAATTTATCCAGAAAGTTGTAAGGAAGGTTTGTGCTGGAAATAAAACAGTGTAAGACAAGGTATGTGGATTCAATACTTAAAAGTATTGAATACCAGCATATGAGGAATGAGAAAGGAATGAAGAAAAAAGAAGAATTGGAGACAAACCAACCGCCGTGTGACGCCTGATCCATCTATGCTACAAGAAGAGGAGTAGTGGAGTAGAAACAAGAAAATCAGCAAATACATATAAAGATAGGAAAACAAATCAGTTTTAAAAAGAAATGTAATGTAATAAATAGACATCAAGTAAGTACATAAAATATAACAAAAGCACAAGAAAATTTAATGAAAGAAACATAAAATATATAATAAATAAACAATATAAATAAAGATTATATCAGAAAAACCAGAAACCCAAAGTCTCTGAAAAGATATCAGAGGGATATAAAAAAAAAAAAAAAAAAAAAAATTTTAAAACCTAACCCAAAAAAAAAAAGAAAAAAAAAACCTAACCTAACCTAACCAGACGCGTGGGAGACAGGAAACGGCGATAGTCTTTCTCTATCTCCCGATCGTACCACTGTACACGACTGGGAAGAATGAAGGATTACCCCGGCATCCGTATATATCAAAATGAAAAACATGGGAACAACCCGGTAAAGGCCGCAATAGCTGTATTCGACAACGAATTACGCATTACGCAATGCCCATCACTCACCACAAACAACATCGCTGTGGTGAGGATAAATCTTGATCACTGGGAAGTCGGGGTGATCTCATTCTACCTAGAGCCGGACAAGCCACTTGCACCTTACCTTGAACAATTAAAAAGCGCGGCAAATCATCTGAGGTCTTGCAAAATAATAATGGGGGGAGACGCAAATTCGAAAAATACTTGGTGGGGCAGTCCGATAGTGGACGGAAGAGGGGAGGAGATGGAGGGATTTCTGGAAGAATTGGGCTTTCATATACTCAACAATGGAAGTACTCCAACATTCAGTACAATAAGAGGAAGAAAATGTTATGAAAGCTTCATTGACATTACAGTGTGTACAGAAGATCTGCTAGTCCACGTAGAGAAGTGGAGGGTAGAAGAGAGCACGGTAAGCTCGGATCACAATTTGGTAACTTTTATAATTAAAATGGAAAAAGGGAAAGGGGTGCAAGTAAAAAGAACAACTAGAATCTACAATACAAAAAAAGCTAACTGGGCCCAGTTTTATGAAAAACTGAACCAATTAACTACAGAACATAAAATTAGTGAAAATGCAATAAATAAAATAAATAATAAGAGGGATTTGGATGGGATTGTCGAAAAATTTACAGAGATTATTGGGGAAGCATGCAATAGTAGTATACCTAAAAAACAAACTAATACTAAATTCAACTTACCATGGTGGTCCGATGAGCTATCCGAGATGAAGAGGGCGGTCAGGACCCGGCGGCGACGAATCCGATGCGCAGCTCCGCAGCGTCGAGAGATGGTGGTCGAGCAGTATCTGAAAGAAAAAGAAAATTATGAGAACAGCGTTAAGAAGGCACAGATAGACAGTTGGAAACAGTTTTGCGAGAAACAAAACAGAGAATCGGTGTGGGACGGCATCTATAGGGTCATAGGCAGAACGACCAAAAGACATGAGGATCTACCTTTGACATCTGGGGGTAGAATATTAAGTGGTAACGCCTCGGCAAGGTTGATGGCCGACACCTTCTACCCGCAGGATGACGAACGCCAAGACACAGAGGAGCACAAAGGCATAAGGGCTCATGCTAGCACTCTAAATGGTTGGGTTCAAGATGAACACTTGGACCCCCCATTTACACTCGTTGAAATGAAGACTGCATTGTGCTCCTTCGATCCTAAAAAAGCACCTGGCGGAGAGGGATTTACGGCGGATATATGCCAAAAAGTCATAACGCAAGACCCGCAGAGGTTCCTATCACTGGCAAATAAATGTCTTCAGCTAGGGCACTTTCCGACCATCTGGAAAGAGGCGACTGTAGTAGCTCTTCGCAAACCTGCGAAAGAAGACTACACAGACCCCAAGTCATATAGGCCCATCGGACTGCTGCCGGTGATGGGAAAAGTCCTTGAAAAAATGGTGATGACTCGACTAAAATGGCATATCATACCTAAAATAAGCCCCCGCCAGTATGGCTTCATGCCGCAAAGAGGCACCGAGGACGCTCTCTATGCCCTAGTGAATTATATCAAGAACAAAATAAAACAAAAACAAATTGTTGTCTTTGTCTCACTGGACATAGAGGGCGCCTTCGATAGTGCATGGTGGCCCGCTATTAGGGTGCGTCTCGCTGAAGATGGCTGTCCAGTAAATCTAAGAAGAGTCCTGGACAGCTATCTTCAAGAAAGGGTAGTACGCGTGAAATACGCGGAAAATGAATTCCGCAAACCAACGTCGAAAGGTTGTGTTCAGGGGTCGGTGGGGGGGCCCATACTCTGGAACCTCCTCCTGGACCCGCTTTTGAGGGAGCTTGGCGAGCACGGGGACTACTGCCAGGCGTTCGCGGACGACGTAGTTCTCGTGTTCGCCGGCGACACTACTGAAGAGGTCCAGGGAAGGGCCAATGCCACTCTTGGGCGTGTTGAGGCGTGGGGTAGACGTAACAAACTTAGTTTTGGTCCTCACAAAACGAAGGCTATGCTCTTGACCAACAGACTGAGGTACGACACTCCGCGTCTCTCCATGGGGGGGGTGAGCATAGAGATGGCAAACGAGGTGAAAGTTTTGGGTCTCACCATCGACAGAAGGCTTAACTTTAAGTCGCACGTAATGAAGACTGTCGTCAGGGTCCAAGCTATATATAAGTCCCTGGCAAGAGCGGCTAAGATCAGCTGGGGCCTCCACCCAGAGGTAGTTCGTGTGATCTACGTGGCAGTGGTGGAGCCTATTGTTCTATACGCAGCATGTGCGTGGGCTCCTGCAGTGCAAAAAAAGGGCATCCAAAAAGCGCTAAATGCAGCGCAAAGAGGCTTTGCGCAAAAGTTGCTCTGACCGGAATACTCCCTCTAGACCTGCGAATTCGCGAAATGGCAGCATCATACGAAGCCAAGATCGGAGTCTTCCGGTCTGAGCAAGAGGAGTATCAAGTAGAGCAGAAAGTAGCATACACAGCAAATCCACATCCAGCCACACGAGCTCACATACAATTTTCAAACCTGGTACAGCCTGAAGAGGTGGAAAATCAAAGTACGCAAGCGGTGCGCATCTACACTGATGGCAGTAAGCTTGAGGGCAAGGTCGGAGCAGCCCTTTCCATATGGAAAGAGACCGGTGAAGTCAAGGCCCTCAAGCTTAGGCTATCTGCGCACTGCACGGTCTACCAGGCGGAGCTGTTGGCTTTGCGGAGAGCGCTAGCGGTGGTCGCTGATCGCCCCGAAAACAGTTTTGGCATTTTCAGCGACTCCTTCGCTGCCCTCCAAACAATCGTAAATTGGGATGCCCTTCATCCGCTCGCCGTTGAAGCACGCAACAGTCTGTGTGCGGCTTTGATCCAGAACAAAGAAGTCTCCTTGTTCTGGATCAAAGCACATGTGGGCCATGCTGGCAATGAGCGTGCGGATCAGCTAGCAAGAGAAGCAGCAGGAAAATTAAAAGTCGCACCGCATTACGATTTATGCCCGGTTTCATTTCTTAAGAAAAGTATTCGTGATGCTTCGCTTGAGGAATGGAACCGGAGATACATTGAAGGAGAAACAGCGGCGACTACGAAGCTGTTCTTCCCGGATATCTACGCAGCACACAAAATTGTCCGACACTTCACGCACACCTACCACCTAACGCAGGCATTAACGGGGCACGGTGGATTTGCCGACTACCTACACCGGTTTAAGTGCAAGGAGAGTCCATCGTGCTCCTGCGACCTTAACTGTAATCAAACTGCCGTACATGTGTTGTGTGAGTGTCCTGTGTTTGCGAGAATCCGGTATGAGTTGGAGCAGAGAATCAATCAAGACGTCACTAGCACCAACATCAGGAAAATCATGATGGATAACAACATAAGACCGGTGTTTCTCGAATTTATCCAGAAAGTTGTAAGGAAGGTTTGTGCTGGAAATAAAACAGTGTAAGACAAGGTATGTGGATTCAATACTTAAAAGTATTGAATACCAGCATATGAGGAATGAGAAAGGAATGAAGAAAAAAGAAGAATTGGAGACAAACCAACCGCCGTGTGACGCCTGATCCATCTATGCTACAAGAAGAGGAGTAGTGGAGTAGAAACAAGAAAATCAGCAAATACATATAAAGATAGGAAAACAAATCAGTTTTAAAAAGAAATGTAATGTAATAAATAGACATCAAGTAAGTACATAAAATATAACAAAAGCACAAGAAAATTTAATGAAAGAAACATAAAATATATAATAAATAAACAATATAAATAAAGATTATATCAGAAAAACCAGAAACCCAAAGTCTCTGAAAAGATATCAGAGGGATATAAAAAAAAAAAAAAAAAAAAAAATTTTAAAACCTAACCCAAAAAAAAAAAGAAAAAAAAAACCTAACCTAACCTAACCAGACGCGTGGGAGACAGGAAACGGCGATAGTCTTTCTCTATCTCCCGATCGTACCAGGACAAAACAGGCTGTGGCGCCAAACGCTAAGCAGAAGATAGACTTTGCTCAAGAGAGTAAGACAGCATCGGTGGATATGAGGAAGGCATCGCCGTTGTTGGAGGGGTCCTCAGGCAGGTTAGTAGAGGCAAGGGCCTGCGTGACTAGAGCCAAAACTCACTTGAGTAATTCAAGAAATTTGAAACACGAAATAAAGACAGAAGTAACAAAGGCGATAGACCGACTGTACAGCTTGCTGAAGGAAATTGAAAAGGAAAAGAAGGAGCAGAAGGAGAGATCAGGAAAAGAACCGGAACACCTAGCACAAAGATCGACTTCGTCTGAAAAGCTGTTGGATAGAGACAGAGAAATAATGGAGAAAATAGAGCAGCAAAGCGAAATACTGAAGGAGAATAAAGAAAGTTTAGATAGGATTCAGCAGATTTTAACTAAGAAAGAAGACACATACGCGAACGTAACAGCAAGACCAGCCTTAAGCAAAGTCTCGGCAGGACCGACGCTGCATTCTATTATAGTAACATCAACGGATGAAATGGAGACAGGAGAAGAAGTACTAGATAGGGTAAGAAAAGTAGTTAATGCAACGGAGAGTGGAATAACAGTAGAAAGAGTCAGGAAGGCAAAAGATAGGAAGATAGTTATGGGATGCAGAACGGAAACTGAAAGAGACAGTATCAAGGAAAAGATAAAGCAGGCCAGCGAACACCTAAACGTAGAGGACATTACAAACAAAAACCCTATGGTCATACTGAGGAGTGTGTTGTCGTACAACACAAATGACGATATCCTCCGAGCACTAAAAAACCAGAACACCGGGCTCTTTCAGGACCTTGATGAAAAAGACACTATCGCGGAGGTGAAATTTCGCCGACGCACGTGGAACCCTCACGCGGAACATGTTGTGTTGACCGTTCCCACAGTACTCTGGCGCAGAATTATTGACAAAGGCGTTGTCAGTTTAGACCTACAAAGGGTTAGAGCAGAAGACCAAACTCCCCTAGTTCAGTGCTCCATGTGTCTCGGATATGGGCACGGAAAAAGATTCTGCACAGAGACTGTGGTAAAATGCAGTCACTGTGGTGGCGACCATCTGAGGACTGCTTGTCCCGACTGGGCCGCGGGTACTGCTCCGACATGTCGAAACTGCTCAGGAGCCAAACTGGAAAAGACAAACCACAACGCATTTAGCTCCGAGTGTCCGATTAGGCGAAAGTGGGACGTGTTGGCGAGAAGTAGCGTTGCCTACTGCTAAAGACACATCTGTTCGTACTTTGCAAAGGGATTTTACTTGGCAAAAATGCCGCGCACACAGTGACCAGTGTAATATTATTTTCAAATGAACCATTTTTCGGAGTTGAATTAACTGCCATCTTGTAGTGAGAGGCAAAATCAATTTATGTAAGTTCCTATTGATTAGCGTGTGATCAATGTTGCGTTGGTGATAACACTTTTCAACGCCAGATGGCAGGACAATACTCTTGAAATTAGGATATTTAGTTCTTCTATCCTTCGCAGGTCGCGCTAGTGTCTGTCATAAATTTGAATTATTTTTTCTTAACGTATCATTTTTTTGGTAAAATAGCCAGTTTACGTTAATGTTTGTCAATTTATAGGTGGTGTTATAAGATAGTAGGCGTACCTTTGTTTTTCAATGTTCACACAGCCTCAACACAGTTATTTTTATTGTTTCACTTCAAATTCTTCTGTCACTTATAGTTATAGTTTTCGTCATTAATAGTGTATAGTTCTATGAGATAACACTTTTCACAAATCTTTGTATAGTTATAGCACTTTTGTATCGTTCAGATTCATACAATAATTAAAAAAACAATTTTAAATTAATATTATTACGAGAGCAAAGACACCGCGATGTTTACTTATAAGCGCCACCTGGTGGAGGCATGAATTTCGTGTATAATCTATTTCGTGAAGAAAAAGGACCGTAAATTGTAGCTCTATAAATGGAACAGTCGCTGACACGATTTCGATTAAAGACAGTAGATGTGTGTATAGAATAGTACAAAGTAAAAATAATAGAAACTGTGAAGAGATAACACAAATAAAATAAATAAATAATGAAAATAGATAGAACAAATAACCTGTACCTAGTGGAAACTTTTTGTATATGTAAGTATAAAAAACAAGTGCCCAAAGGAGGGAAGCAAAACAAAGTAGCAACAGAAGCAAAGTACGAATGGCGATGTCGATGTTAAAAAGAAAGAAGATAATAAGGAAAGAAATAACAGTTATAGATTGCACAGTAAAGTTTTAAAGATAACCTGATTAAAATAAAAACACAAACAACATCATGAAAATATCCAAAGTTAAAACTAGAAAGTAAACAAGGTCCCTGATCATGTTAGGGGAAACATGAAAAAGCAAAAAAAAAAAAAAAAAACCTAACCCCCCAGTCGCGCTCAGAACGCCTTCCGAGACGCGACGTTTTTACTCTGCTCCGCGTTAAAAAATTCAAAAAAGTGGTATTTTTTGACCGCACTGTAGTGTGTGATACACCAAAAGTTGCGCGCTGACGAGATCTATACATCGGTGAAAAGTTTATAAAAATCGTTAAACGGAACAAAAAGTTATAACGAAAAAGGTGAAAATAACCAAAAAGTGTAAGTGTTTTTCACAAATTGCGGTGAAATAAGATCTGTGAGGTGTACTTTTTCAAGTGTAGAAAGACGCGGAACAGTGAGCTACAGCTGCTGGAAAAGGTTCCAGATTTTTTGGCCTTTTAACAAAAAAGTTATAGGCCAAAAAAACAAAAACCACGTGTAACGTGGCCATTGATCCAGAGCTGCTGGAGAGGAGCTGGACATCGATCCTGGTAGAGGAAGACGAGGGCAGCCGGGAGGCACCTGCAGAAAATTTTTAAGCTAAGTAGTTTTTAAGATATCCTAGTTTAAATATAGTCATAATTTCAAAATCGGTGAAAAGTTTATAAAAATCGTTAAACGGAACAAAAAGTTATAACGAAAAAGGTGAAAATAACCAAAAAGTGTAAGTGTTTTTCACAAATTGCGGTGAAATAAGATCTGTGAGGTGTACTTTTTCAAGTGTAGAAAGACGCGGAACAGTGAGCTACAGCTGCTGGAAAAGGTTCCAGATTTTTTGGCCTTTTAACAAAAAAGTTATAGGCCAAAAAAACAAAAACCACGTGTAACGTGGCCATTGATCCAGAGCTGCTGGAGAGGAGCTGGACATCGATCCTGGTAGAGGAAGACGAGGGCAGCCGGGAGGCACCTGCAGAAAATTTTTAAGCTAAGTAGTTTTTAAGATATCCTAGTTTAAATATAGTCATAATTTCAAAATTGAATAACTTTAAAATAAGATCTATAACATATTATTATTAATTTTATTAGCTTATATTGTAGATATTAGGAAACTGTACATATATACCAAATTTTAGATTTTTGAGATCAAAGCGCGCGAAAATATTAATTTTTCAAAATTATTTTTATAAAAAATTAAAAAAACGCCTATATCTCGAAAACGGCTGGAGATACGCAGATTTTAAGGGCATTTGATTTAAGTGGGTTTGTTGAATATACCATATATATGGTATATTCAACAAACCCACGCTAAAGCCACACACCAACATCCCATACATGAAAAAATTTTTTCAAAAAATTTTTTATGCCTGAAAGTGGCGTATCTCCGAAACCGTGAGAGATAGGCAAATTCTGACAGCACCTTGTATATCCCACAACTGTGGGATATACAAGTATCTTTCCCGGGTGCTACTCTATATTTTAAGACTGAAAATAAAATTTTTCAGGATTTTTTCAAAAATCCTGTTTTTTGTAATTTTATTGATATTTAGTGAGCAAGAAGCCTGTTTAGGCCTCTGTTAACGTAATTTAGAATATTTCAGGACTGAAAAATATTTTTCAGGATTTTTCAAAAATCTCTATTTTGTTATTTAGTTAGTATTTAATGATTTAGAAGCCTTTTTAGGCCTCTGCTACTGTGTTTTTAGATCCTAAGACTATAGAGCAGAGCTCTACAAATCTTTATATTTTATTTTTTCTTGTTGTTTTGTGTGACTTGAGCCTTGGAATTGTTTCTCATTCCACTACCTAAATAAGGGCATACTATTTTTGTATTGTAAAAGCAAAGCCACACATACCACTTACGTGCATAACATTATTATAAAAAAAATTCTTTAGTACACACACACACACATATACTCACAAACACTTGCAACACACACACACACACACAAACCTACACACACACACACGCACACACACACACACACGCCCACACATCTACGCAGGAATCAACCACACAAATCACTCACAAAATACACGCACCTAGAAATAAGACATACCGATTTTAGGTAAATTTTTATCTATAAGCGACACTGGCAGTGCCAGAAACAATTTAATATACTCACCATTACCTACCATTATATTGACTTCAAAAAGCAGCGAGGGCCTTTTACACCCAAACTGCTTGCTGAACGGCACGCAGAAACTTACGGCTGGAAACCTTACCTGACGACTGCACCTGAAACAAAAGGAAATTATTAATAAAAACTAGCCTAAAATCAGAAAATGTTTGGATACCACACCCCTGTTCAGAAAAACATAGAGGCTGGTTCCCAGGCCAAAATGAACCAAAGCCTCAGCCCACCGCAGGAACCCATCGCCACCGTAAGACGTAGCATTGAAGGATGGGAGTCAGGGCTGACAAGAGTGAGTCCAAACTCCAAGACGCCACCGACGGTTAAACCCCTTTCCTCCATTGCAGTCAAACCTAGAAAGGTGAAAGCACTATCACAGGAAGGAAAAATAGCAGGCGGCGCATCTTTGGAGAATACGCAAACATCACCTAAGAAGAAGGTCTATGCGAGCAGACTGGATGAAGCCAGAGCGCAAAATAACAAAGGCAAAATGGGCCTCTCTGCCTCTAGGAATATGCGATCTGATATTAAAATAGACCTTAAGGAAGCAATAGAGAGACTCTACCAACTCGTCAAGGAGGCTGAGGCTGAGTTGGCTAAAGAAAGAAAGGACAAAACACAAAAGTCAATCATTATTGTTATTTTTGGAGTCGGTGTCAGCCACGATAGTTTATATACCTACCATTTTTTATTTCTGACTTAATATTTAAACAAACATTATGGCGTCGTGTTACACACAGGCTAAAGACTAACAATTACTTAAAATTCGCATTAGAAAATGAAACGGCCGTTTTTGTTTTAAATGCAATATTTATCTAATTAAAAACCATTTAAAGTGATTCGAGTGTGTTAGAAAAGGCAATAAAGTTTTGTATAGCTTTATCGTACTTATTGCGTTGGCTGACACCGACTCCAAAAATAACAATAATATTACATTATTTGTAATAATTTGATTATCTTTTAAAGAATCTACAAATCATATTTACAGACTCTTCAAGAAATATCTTAAACAATACTTTTTACAATAATTAAAAGAACCTATTCTTTAGAATAAAATTAAGTAGAAGGAATGGCTGATTTAATGTTGTAAAACCAAAATACAACTAATTATTTTTTACTTTTTAGTGCAATTTGTGTTTTTGAAGTCGGTTTTTTTTTTTGTAAAAACCAATTTTATTTTCAAATTTTTAGTGAATACCAATTCTATAAATCCGTGTGGTGACGGAGTGAGAATGCATGTCACCACCTCATCTCAACCCATGGGTGTCGTAAAAACCAACTTAGGGACTATCCGTGAATATTATCTTTGAGAAATAAAAAGAAGGAAAACTTGAAATTAAACCCTATACCAATCCGTCTGGCCAGCGTGGTATTAGTAGGCTAAATATCCCTCCGTCAGTGGAGGAGGCCCGTCCCTGCAGTGGGACATTATTTTGTCTGAATATGGGTAGACCTACGAAACGCGCTGCTCATGAGACAGCGCTGATTGTATGAGACTGTAGAGGTGATAAAGAAAACGTGACGGTTATTTACAAGACTATTTACTTAATGACACAGAATGAAAGAGAATACAGAGTTATTAAGTTAGTTAAGTTCACAGCACTGAAGTTAAGTTAAGTTATACAAGAATAAAAAACAAGATGTAGATTAGCTAGACGTAGCTTAGACTACGAGTACGAGTATAAAGGAGTAGAAAACAAGATGTAGATTAAAATCTAGAGATCGAGTTAATTGCGTACGCATGAAGCGCGGGCGAACGTGCATTCGCCGTCGGTATACGTCTCGCACTGTCGCTTGCGACTGGAGCGGTAGCGGGCGGACCGGTCACCGTCGGGTCGCGGGGCGCGCGGGGAGTGCAGCGCGGGCGCCGCCGCGGTATGTTCATTGGTGCGCGTCACAGGTCACAAGACTTGACGCGCCCGCCTCGGGTTCGATTCGATGACAACCGAAGAAAGGAAGAAACGCCATTCTCGAAGTAGGAAATCTACCTCCAATGCCATTTCAAAAGAGACTAGTGAACAACGTAAGAATCAGCTTTCACAAAAAAGGACCTACATGAAAAAAGTTTTAAATAGGGAGAACATCGAAAAGCGTAGCCACACCGTCTCGGCGTGGTTAATTAGTACTTAATAAAAATTATTAATTTATTGTGCGACATGCACACTAAATTGATAATTTAAATAAATTGACATAAAAATAAATCAAATAAATATACTTAATAGTTATTATTATCAATTTGTTGTACCTAAAGAATAAGTTTAAAATAAATGAAATGCAATTCAAAAATTTGTTTATAGTCTATTTATAATAAGGTATTAATTTCTATTTTAAATTCAAATAAGAACTTCATTATTAAGTCTTAAACCATACCTTCAATTACAGTCATAATGTTAGTGTAAAGTTTTCATCAATACGACTAAAATAAGCCCAAACACTAGGTAGCTGCTATATACTGTTAAAAAGTTCCCTTGACCCTCAATCTTCTTTATCATTAGATCATGTTTGTGTAAAGTTGTGTAAAGCTTTTATCAATGCGAATAAAATAAGCCCAAACACTAGGTAGCAGCTATTTACCGTTGAAAAGTTCCCTCGACCCTCAGTCTTCTTCATCATCAGATGATGTTTGTGTAAAGTTTTCATCAATACGAATAAAATAAGCCCAAACACTAGGTAGCTGCTATATACCGTTGAGGAGTTGCCTCGACCCTCAATCTTCTTCATCATCAGATCATGTTTGTGTAAAGTTTTGTAAAGTTTTCATCAATACAATTAAAATAAGCCCAAACACAAGGTAGCTGCTATATGCCGTTGAGGTGTTCCCTCGACTCTCTCTGGTCTCTAGGATCTGACCAGTTCTAATTCTTGACTATTTGGTAGTGACGTCAAAGATGCACATGTATGACAAGATTTTACACAATGCGTCCCTACAATTTTCAAGAGATGCCCTCGATTTCTCTGGGATCCCGTCATCCAGATCCAGATCTGGTGACAATGGGACCAAATGGGAAGCATACCGATACGAACAAAAAAAAAATTTTTCAAATCGGTCTAGCCGTTTTCGAGAAATCAGGTAACAAACACAAAAAAAAAAAAAAAAAAAAAAAAAAAATACAACCGAATTGAGAACCTCCTCCTTTTTGAAGTCAGTTGAAAAAGGTACGTGTGAGTCAACCTTAGAAGATAGATATATGCTATCGTTGACTTAATTATAAAACTTTTTTAAAGGTACAATTCTCTAATACATCATTTCAGTATATCTCCAGACGTTTAAGCAGCAGAAGCAAAATAAACGATTTTAAGCGTCCCTTTTATAAACATATTTCATTACTGCTCCGCTCCTATTAGTCATAGCGTGATACTATATAGCCTATGACACTCCCCGATAAATGGACTATTCAAAACAGAAAGAATTTTTAAAATCGGTTCAGTAGATCCAGAGATTACCCCCTACAACGTCACAAACACACAAACACACAAACAAACAAACACACAAACAAACAAACACACAAACTTTACCTCTTTATAATATTAGTATAGAAGTATAGATGTAATGGGAAAATTCCGAAAACCTTAAATTGTTACTTCAATCATAATTAGGAATCATGGACAATGCAATTTTATGCCCACAACAACATCCTGTAATGGATCTTTTAATACGTTATTCTCCTGATTCCATTTTTTATCAATTATTTTATTTTTTTATTATTATATTATTTGGCAAAATAGTGTTTATTTCCTCTAAAGAGTAAGAGTTTTTTTTTATTTTTACATTAATTACTATTGAAAATGAAAATTAAAAAATATTTATTTCCTATAAGACACGTTAGTGACACTTATGAAAGTCTGCGTTTTTAAAGTGATTACATTATGCACGTCTAACTGAACGGCTAAGTTTACTGAGGGTTCGGAACACTACCATGTCAGAGAAGACACCCACAAGAAACTCTGCTATGTTCCTATCGCTCTTTTTGGTGATCACTTTACAAATATTATTTAATTAACACGTTCACTGCGTTACGGGGTTTTTTGAACCTCGTGCAGTGCCGTCATTCAGTGCGGACGAAAAAAACAAGAGTATACTCGCTGGTGCAGGAGCTGTATCTATGAAATTATTTACTGTATGAGAGAGATAAATATATATTTTTCATCTACGCTTATTAAAGAAACAGTTAAAATTATAAAATTATACGGGGTCTTACAAACCCCGTTACGACCAGAGAACAAAAATTACCTTCCAGTGCGATACGGGGTTCAAAAATCCCGTATTAATTATTGTGCTCCCGTACGGGGTAGTGAGCTCATTACCATTAGTGTTGTTATTAGCGCAAGACGTAGTGTTTAACTATCGATAATGAAGCGATCGCGACGTACGTTAGAACTGTCAAATATTCAAAAGGATGATGAAATTCCGTCGTCTCCAAGTTTATCCCAACGGCAGTCTGCAGCCTCAACAATTTACTGCAAGTTTTTTCAGCGGCATCAGCAACGCGCAACAGATGAGATGATATTATCACTAGTCCTAGTACTAGTCATATCTATCACTAGCTACGTAATGTTGATGTGAATTTTTCTAGTTGTTCAAATAATAAAAAACCAAGATCACAATTTTGGACAATGTTACTACTACTAAACAAGCGGATGCAAATTTTAAGTCAATTGATCTCTGTCAAAGTTCCCAATTGCCGTTGAGGTCGGATGAAAATGTTTTAAAACCAACATGCTCAAAAAATGTAATTTTGGACCATCGATCCTCTCCTCCCTAAGTTCTTGAATAAAGTTCCTAAGCCGAAATAAATATTTCTAATTAAAAATTATCGTTTGTCTTATTTCCCAACACTATAAATTTATCGACATAATTGAGCTCTGTGCGTTACGCGGCAGTAGAATCCCGTATTTTATTATATCAGGTGCGGTACGGGGTTTCCCAGACCCCGAACAATTGGTTTTCTTTGTATTTTCATGATTTTATGTCAAATCTACTGGCGAAAAGACTATAACATAGCCCAGTTCATAATCTATCAGACTATAAAATAAAACAAAACCAAACATAAATTTTCAATAAGTTAATGATTAAAAAAGCAATAAGGGTGTACGGGGCACTTTTATACCCGTAACGCACTATGAAGGTAACACTTCACGGGGCTCATTATATCTCGTAACGCACTCAAATTCGAGACGGTTTTTGAGCTCCCGCAGTGAACGTGTTAAGAAAACAGGACAATTCAGATCCAGGTATTTTCATCGTTTAAGTAATCCTTTACACTGTAATAATATGATTTCGATATTAACTTATCGATACCAGAAATATGAATTAATGTAAAGGACATTTTTATAATACTCGATAAGAATACGTAGGTATGTGTAGCTGCCGTGGCCTGCTACAGATTAATCCATAGAAATAGTGATTAGCTCTGAAAAGAGCTGTTTTTAAATATGACTTTAATACAGATTAAGTCAATAGAAACAGTGAGTAGCTCTGATAAGAGCTGTTTTGATAATGACTTTTCAATCGCTTCTTATCATAGAAAAGTGAAGTAGTTCTGAAAAGAACTGTTTGTAAATGACTTTCAGATTATTATATCATAGAAATAATAATCAGTTCTAATAAGAACCGTTGTGTACGACTTCTGTACACGGAACAACGTTTTTCTTCATTCAAGTTAATATTTATCTTCACGTTCGTCGCCAACATACGCAGCCAGACAGAATATTCTTTAATATTAATTCAAGACTTCAAGTTGATATTACAATCTTCACACACGCCGCACGCGCCGAACCATACGCAGTAGATCGACGCACGTCCGTCCCTCTTCAACGCCGCGCCCGAGTGAAAGAGCGAGTACTTTTTTTTTTTTTTTTTGTGAGGACGAGTAGTCGGTCTCAGACGACCATTACTACTTTACGCGGGCTGTGGTGGGGCGGATGGCCCTCAACCAAAGACATTTAAGTGACGTGCCACAGGGGCACCCCCTTTGGGGTACGAACCTCGGCCTGGACCGTCACTGACTAACAGGACGTGCGGAAGGCCTATAAAACCTATTCTGAACTGTTTGTAACCTATGGATCCTGTGTGGCCTAAGGTGGGCAAAAACTACGCACGCAAACGTCATTATTGGTCTGATACAAGTAGTGTATAACCTAACTTTGTTTCGGATCGACATCTTAGACTCCTTCCGGAGGAGCATGTGCAGCCGTCCCAACACAAACGTGGCCCGCTTGCGAACCATGTTTATGTGGGGACAGAAAGAGAGCTTATCGTCGAGCAAAACTCCAAGATATTTGGCTTTCTTAGCCCAAGGGATCGGGGAGCCAAACATCTTGACTTTTTGTGTCGCTGCCGAGAGAGGCGAGTGGTTCCGTTTCTTGTGAAACATCACCGCTTGACTCTTTTCGGGGTTGACTGTTATCCTCCATTTCTGGACCCAATCGCTGAGGGCGTTGGACGCAGATTGGAGTCGCCTAACTATCGAGGGAGGGGAGGTGCCAGAGGCGTAAATCGCTGTATCGTCTGCAAAAAGGGCTGTTTGCACACCCGCAGGCCGAGGGATATCTCAAGTGTACAGAGAGTACAGAAGGGGGGCGAGGACGGAGCCCTGAGGGACTCCGGTCCGGATGGGGTGAGCAGAGGACAGAGTCCCTTCAACTTTGTAGCGAAAGGAACGATTCAACAGAAAGTCTCGTAAGATGAGCACGAGTCTGTGTGGCACTCCCATCATGAAAAGCTTGTATGTTAAGCCAGCGTGCCACACCTTGTCGAATGCCTTTGCCACATCGAAGAAGAGAGCTCCGGTCATTTGACCTTTCATGAGCCGAGCGCTGACATGTTCAACGACACGGTGAACTTGGTGGGTGGACGAGTGCTTGGCCCGAAAGCCAAACTGCTCGTTTGGAATAAGATTATTGGCCTCCACGTGTGCTAACAGCCTCCTATACAAAAGCCGCTCGTAAATTTTCCCTAAACCTTTAAGCAGACTAATCGGTCTATAACTAGCCGGTTCGGACTTCTTTTTGCCGGGTTTCGGTATTCCGATAACCACGGCGTCTTTCCACTGCTGTGGGAAGACACAGTTTGATAATGCGGCATTAAATATGCATGTCATAAGGACCAAAAGACGTTCGGGGAATAGCTTGATGACCCTATTCGTTATTTTAGAGAGATTTTAAGACGGTTTGCACCTCGTCTGGTGTAACTAACGGTATAACGTCGCTATCTGCCTCGAGCGGAGGGGCCGGGAGAGAAGCTTGCCGTTCCACTTCGCTTTCGACATCTATTTGAAATTTCCCATGAGTGTTTCCCTGAAGAGGACTGCTCACGCATTGGGCCTCGAGGCTGTCGGCCAGGCATTCGGCCTTGTCATCATCCTCAAACGCTAGTGTCCTATCAGGCTTGACCAAAGGAGGCATAGAAGAGTAGACGTCCTTCGTTAACGATCGGGATAGTTGCCAGAAAGCGAGATGAGAAGGCTCGATCTCGCTCAATTTCGCATCCCATCGTGACTGACGAAACTCATTTATGCGTACTTTGACCTGCCGCTGCAGGTATCTAAGGGTAACCCTATTTTCCTCACTGGGGGCTCTGTCATAGGCACGTGTGGCAGCGTTCTTGCGCCTCAACAGATCACGCACGTCTGCGGGCAGTTGCCAGCGCCGGTCTTCCGGCACAGGCACTGTCCGAGAACAATCGTTAATTAACGATTGAACGTGCTCTGTTAGGGCGCTGATCGCCGCCTCGGTGTCCTCTACAGTCTCTAGTCGGTCGGGAGAACGAGTACGAGCGACGGGTCGTATTTATAACTTACGCACGGAGGCCAGGCTGGCCGGCAGGACGGAGCTCGGCGGCGCGCCTCGACATTTCGCGCCATCGCCGCATCGTGTCGCTTCCATCGCATGGCGTGATTACAATCTGAGTTGTGATTGGTTATACATTTTTTATATTTTGTAAATATTTATTTTTCTTATATTTTATTGGTTTTACATGTTTACACACTTTTGTATATAAGGCGACGATTTTTATTAAACCACACGCATTCTACTTCAAGCAATCGAGAGTTTTATTTATACCTCAAGAACCTCCAAATCCTTACAGGAAGCTCTGAACCTGCATAACCAGACCATCCTGTAAATATGTAATTACATCATACGATATAATACTCATTTTCGACAAAATGTCCTTTACATTAATTCATATTTCCGGTATCGTTATGTTTAATGAAATATTTAAAAATAATAATTGACAGCTCTTTAGCTTCCACAGGGAAGTAAATTATAATTATATCTTTATTATAAAAACGAATACCACTACCAGCTAATAAGGTACTTATTTTATGGAGCCAATGTGGAAAACAGCAAGTTTATTTTTATTTCTTGTATTACATTTTTTTATATTTATTTATATTTTATGGACGTACATCAAATTTTCAAATGTATAATGGCAATGCACAGTCATAATTTTAATCATTTTTTTGCTGCGTTATGCTGCTAAAGAAAGCCTACCTGACAATCTTTCACTAAGGAGGTCCCATTGTAATTTACTCTCTAAAGTAATTCCTAGGAATACTGTAGTGTTAACGATTTCTAATTCTTCATCATTAATCTTAACAATTGGATTTTTTTATGTAGAGTTTTTTGACATATTAACCAACTCGATATTGCTCTTGTGTACGCAGCCATAACGGACACCTACCTGCCGTCACGAGTGTTGACAGCAGTGTCATAACAATTCCAACATTATATTTTTCTTTAAGAATTTTATGTTCTTAGAGTATTTAATACATTCCGCTAGATGTAATTTTTCTCAAAGTTACATTACAAAAACAATAATAATGTTCCTATTTACGCTTAAAACTATACAATAATGTAAATACTTTCTTGGAGTTTTTAAAAAGGACTGTCTTTTAATAGAAAACTGCTACACCCACTCGTGTAGCGACCAGTACCAGCCAAATAACTTAAGTATATTGCGTCAGATGTCGCTAGAGTAGCTACATCATAGACTGCCCTCGTTGTCTTCTTCTCACCCTGCACGGGGGTGGGGAACCCATTTGGACCTTGCGTCCTTATGGGGGCCTTCTTCGCAACCCACTACAGTGGGTTGGTCGCTGTGTTCCGCCCTCGAGGCATGCTGGCCGGGTGATTCTCCGTTGGGAGAGGCCCAGTCAGCCGCCTACGAGAGGGCGGTGGTTGTTCACATTCGTCCGGTACTGGTTCCTCCCCACTCGAGGGAACTGGTATCAGTTCCCGAGCGGGGCGTTTCTGTCTTCTCTTCCTTCTTGTTGGTGGTTCTGCTGTTGGAGGCAGCGGCGCTATTTGCCTCAATACTTGGAGCAGTCTGCCCTCCTGAACATCTTCTCTGCCAGTTGTTTTATGTGGCCTTCTAGATTTTGCCACTTTAGGTCCCTCGTGATGGTGGCGTTCTTCAGGTACCTGGGTGTGTCTACTGCCAGGCGAATGCAAGCATTTTCCCTCTGCTGTAGGAGCTTTCTCGTTGTCGGCGATGTCTAGGTCTTATAGATGGCGAGTTTGGCTCGCAACGGAAGTCTTGAGGACAGCAGAGGGCGCAGCCTTGTCTTCGCCACCTGGGCCTTCTGCATGGCTGTCTTGGCGTGGTGGACCATTGACAGTGTTCTGTCAATAGTCACACCCAGGTACCGGACTTGAGGCGACCATGGGATTTCCTCGTTTGCTAGTTTCATTGGCGGCGGAAGGTGTTTTTGGCCTGTGATTAGTGCTTGTGTTTTTGCCACGTTACACTTGAGTCGCCACCTCTTCAGCCACTCCGGCAGGGCTTCTAGGGTCGGGCGGAGCTTGCGTGCCGCGTGTTCTGCGTTTATCGAGCTGGCCATGTACGCTGTGTCATCAGCGAATAGCGCCAGCGATACTTGGCCTACTACCGGGATGTCGTTTGTGTAGTGGCTGTACAGGGCTGGAGATAGGCAGCTTCCCTGTGGGACCCCCGCCTGTATTGGTCTCTGGGTGGATGTTTCTCCCTCGATGGTCACGTGGAAGGTGCGTTCCTTTAAGAACGACGCGACGACCATGACGGTTCTTCTAGGCATTGTGGATGTCGACAGCTTGTGGATAAGGCCACTGTGCCACACTCTGTCGAAGGCCTTCTCCATGTCCAGCATCACAGTCGCCGTGTGGCCTCCTTTATTAAGCCATGTAGCCATCTCGTCAAGTACCTGAGTCAGCTGCAGCGTGGTAGAATGCTCTGCGCGGAACCCAAATTGTTCCGGTCTCGGGTTCAGGTGTTGTTGAATCCTTGGTAGCAGCAGCCGCTCGAGTACCTTGGACAGCGTGGATAGGAGTGTGATAGGGCGGTAGCTCTCCGGTCTCCTGAGGTCCTTTCCAGGTTTGGGGAGTACTATTACTCGGCCGTTTTTCCAGGTGGTAGGGAAATGGCCGGTCCTCAGGATTCCGTTGAATAGCTGGGTCGCTGCAATTATTGTCCTGGTTGGGAGTCTGCGTAGTGCAGAGTTGGTTAGCTTCATAGACTGTTTATTCTATACCAGTATATAACATGTACTCTCTATGTCCACCCCCCTCTCGCCGCGGTCACACTATAGCTAGTGCAATGGAAGAAATTCGATGATCGTGACGAAGCAAGTAAAGCTTTTTACTCGCCAGCACCAACCCGCCGGGCAATGACGGCGGCCCGGGTGTAGAAGCCCTAACGTAAATCTGCCAAAATATCGTCGGTATAAAATCTGTTTTATGATTAGGTATGCTGTTGATGACCAATTAATAAAAAGGATGCATTTTTTCTTTAACTCTTCGAAAAATCGGTATCAGATTTATACCTATTTTTATTTTGTCAGATCGTTATCAAGGGACACTCTCAGCATTCTGTACATTGGTTACATAATTATAATCATGTTCACCCATTCTGTAGTTCTTTGATCATTGTGAAATAGGTACCTACATAACCTAACCTTTTGTGTCATTCTAGTGTCAAACAGCAGTTCTTATAATAAAATGTCAGTTACACGTTGTACGAGAGCCGTTACTGTTCCGGTTTGTTTAGCGATATTGAGACGTTCTTGCGGGACGAGTAGAAGTAGTATAGTACGTAGATACACCAGCGGTGCAAGATCAACTCCACAGCTTAGCAGCCTAACAAAAATGTTTATTGCCGAAGAAAGAGGATCAGCTTACGCTCCAGACTACAGAGTATTCTTCAGTAAGTGAACAAGTATTATTTTAGATACACACAAGATCTCCGAAGCTACATAATTACGTTTTGTAGTAAAGTTTTCATTTTGGACTTTAAACTCATTAGAGTTGATAGTTAGACATAATTTTATAAGATCCCATTGTAAAATAGTGCTACCTGACAATATTTCTTTAACCTTTTTTATAAAATGACTGATATGTAATCTTTAAAATCTTTAACACATGGCACTCTGGTCTTACAACTCATCACCCTTGTTAAGGTGTTTTTGAACTTCAATGGTGTATTATTTCTATTTGGGTATCTACTATTACCAATAGAGTATACATAATGTTAATTCTTTTAATTTTTAAATATAGATGTTCAACAGTAAAAATCTAAGCCTTGATAATGCTAATAAAAAAACCATTTGGCATGAAATTAAAAATGATCCTTTGCTGAAGTATTAGTACACAATAAATGATTGTACTTATAGTTAGTGAAAAACATGATGGGTTCATGTTGCATTAGGTGCATTACCTTGTTACTAATTGTATGTATGATCTTATTAACTTGTAAGAGATTCTTAAGCTTTTATATGTTAATTATAATGTTATGGTAGATGGCCTTGACAAGGACTGTTTTAAGTTTTATAATCTAATTACTTTATTATTGATTTTTACTTTTTAAGGTTACAATACAAATGCTTGTTATTTTTCGTTATGATTTATAAGATGATGCTACAAATCATTCTTCATGCTGCAAGAAATTTGAACAATGTTAAATTTATGAAGAAGATTGACGAAGCTCCTAGGCCACATTCTTGTTTGAGCAATTCTGTAAACATTAGAGAAAGTGGTTGTGCGGTCCATATAGATTAGATTTACATTGTAACTTTAATAAATATGTAGGTATATACATATATACATCTATTATATATTTGTAATTGTACAGATTACAAAAAAAAACTACTAGTACTATACTACAAATGTTTATTTGCTAAAGTACTTTGATAAAAATAGATTTTTATAAAGAATTCTCAATAGTTTTAAAGACTATGATGTCTCTATATACATAATTGAAGATTGAAGAGCATAATAATAAAATAACAAGTGTTTAGGTAAATATGTACTTGTAGTAAGTTATATAATTGCATACATTCACAGCTGATAACAGATGATTATCTTTTGTTGTGGGGTGGGTGACTTTGACCTTGCCGATTGTGTTGATAAGATATATCTGAAGGAAAACTAATCATTATTTAAAATTTAATTAAATTCCTTTAAACTAAAAACATGATCATTTTTGTATTTGTTTAAAATACAAACTGTAAGCTTCATGTTTTGTAGTCTTGTGTTGAGTAAAAGATTTGTAAACACAAAAATTTAAATATTGACATTCTACTGATTTTTGTTGTCTATTTGTGAAAATAAAGGTTTTACAAGTTCCAATGATTTAGTGAAAACATATTGCAACAGCTTGCACAATCTTACTTGGCCAACCTGCAGTTAGCTGTCGGGGAAGGTCGGCCATGTACTGGAACAAATAAACATCCATTAGCAACAACTTAAAGATGGCCATGGTAGATGCATACTGTACTGTAGATTGAGTAGACAAGCAGAACAATGTGGATTAATCATTATTAAAATTTTGATAAATTCCTTGTATTGTGTTAATATCATTAAATATTTACATAATAATACAAATTTGTACATAATTTTTTAACAAAAGTATAGTCAATATTGTCTAAGTCTGTTGTATAATTATTTATATCCCAGATGAGGATGATGGCATGCCCCAGTAAACATAAAATTAAGATGTTACATTATGTATAATATTAAGTGATCACTTCGCTATCATCACCTTGCCGGTTTGAAGAAATGCTTCTTCACACTTCATTCGCAAGAGCTAATATTATCATAATTGATGAAGGAAATAAAGAAGCCAAAAGTTTGTTCCACACTTAATGGTTCGTCATAGGAGTAAGGGAAGAAAATCTCGAATCATTTGGTGTGAGTCAACTTCTGACAGTCCCATCTGAGTATGACACTTCAAACCGTACGAGTGGTTCTGTTAGAAATGGGGAGGGAGGAAAAAGATCGAATAACTTTTGTGAATATTCTCCTTGGTTCAAGCGATAGACGAAACGCACGTCGCCGTCGCTGCAGTCGCTCTAGGCTTTCCACCGCATACTCGGTAGAGCCTCACACGGTGGTATTATACTAACATGCTCGATTTTTATGTTGCAGAAGATGAAAGCGGGCCGATATCACCTCTTCACGACATTCCACTGTGGGCAGATAAAGAACGCGGCCTCGTAAACATGGTAGTGGAAGTGCCGCGTTGGTCCAACGCCAAGATGGAGATCAGTCTGAGCGAACCGCTCAACCCTATCAAGCAGGACGTAAAGAAGGGCGCGCTCCGCTTCGTGTCGAACGTGTTCCCCCACCACGGCTACATCTGGAACTACGGCGCGCTGCCGCAGACCTGGGAGGACCCGCACCACGTGGACCCGCACACGGGCGCGCGCGGGGACAACGACCCCATCGACGTCATCGAGATCGGCGAGCGAGTAGCTCAGCGCGGCGACGTGTACCCCGTCAAGCTGCTGGGCACGCTGGCGCTCATCGACGAGGGCGAGACGGACTGGAAGCTCATCGGCATCGACGCGCGCGACCCCGCCGCCGACAAGCTCAGCAGTCCCGCCGACGTGGACGCCATGTTCCCGGGCCTGCTGCGCGCCACGGTCGAGTGGTTCCGCCTCTACAAGGTGCCCGACGGTAAACCTGTCAACCAGTTCGCCTTCGACGGTGAAGCCAAGGACGCCGACTTCGCGTACAAAGTGGTCGACGAGGTGAGACTCCATATTTTGTACGTGTCGCTTTGACTAGTTATAGATTGTAACTCACTTTTATGACATAAATAACTTCCTTTGATCAGTGGGAAAAGTGTTGTTTGTAAATTATTCAAAACATAATTTCGTAAGATGTATTGTTATTATCTTACCTTTACCTGCCGTAGAATGGAACATTCGTTCATTTAGATGTTCTCACGAGTTTTAGTAAAAGCCCAAGGCAACAAAAAATAGTATTATGTATATCTAGGTAGTGTTAACATACTTATTATATTCAAAATGATCTTGATGATATGTCGCAGGTTCATGGATTCTGGCGCTCCCTGATATCGGGAGAGTTGAAGGAAGCTAATGATATCAACAAGTAAGTAAACATAATATTATAGTAAGGCTAATACTCATTAAGTTCATTGCTACATAGTACTAGCCGAGCAACGCAACTTGGCCTGCCTCACTAAAGGTTACTTACCAAAAGTTAGTGATATGTTGTTGTATACCTAATATGTATTGATAATGTGCTCTTATCTAGTCTAATTAATTTATTAATGCTATGTACCTTTTATCATATATCCTAGAAGTATGTGCACTTTTAAGATAAATTATAAAATATATATCTGTCGGAGACAACTTGTGGTGATCCCTTCTATGATTGATTGGTCAACTCGACGTAGCCGAGATAATTCTACTCACACGGCTAACAGTTTCTAGTAAGGAAGCACCAATAGGGACTGAAATCATACTAACTTTACAAATACATTATTGTTTCTGACATAATATTATTTTCGAGTTTTTGAACCAGTTCTGGCTCTTTCACAAGCATCCCTCTCCTAACTGAGGCCACATATTTATCATTGCACATTTATAAGCGTTTATTGTAACCGTGGCAAAAAATGATAGGAAATGCAACTTGATATAATAATTCACTAATCGATAAGTTTTGTGACGTAGATACCTAATACACAACGCAGCACCAAACGTAATGTACGAAAATGCTTTAGTGAGTCTTACCTGGGTTTCGTAATTCGTAACAAAATAATATTGGGTACCTTTGAATATAACATTTAAACAAGATCAAATTAATTTTTTTTTAAAACCCCCGATAGATGCCACAGACAGACATATGTATACACATTTACACACACACACACAGACACATCAAACTTATAACACCCCTTCGTTTTTGCATTGGGGGTTAAAAAAATACCAAACATTACCGAATTGATAGTAGATAAACTTCCTCTTCTTTTTGAATTCGGTAAAACAGGAAGGATATCTCGCGAGAGTTTTATGTATGCCGGGGTGGTCCTACGTCGTAAGGTCGTCCCACCAGTAATGTTAGATGACGAGCAGAATGTTACAGACAGTGTTGTACATTATAGTGTGTGTGTGTGTCAGGATGAACGTGACGGTGGAGGGCAGCGCGTGCTTCGTGGAGCGCTCGGGCGCGGCGGCCGTGCTCGCGCGAGCACCTCCGCGCGGCGTGCCTCTAGCGGTGCCGCCACACGGTGAGTACTAGTGACCTATACCTACTGCGGTACCACACTCCGAGCCGATACAGACGGATTTAATTAAACTAAAATAAAATTATAAGTGTGTCTTCGAGATGACTCCTTTTTATAAGAAAGTCCGAGACGTCCAGTCTGCTCTCGAGACTGTAACTTAATATGTAATCGTTGACAACAGCTTGTACAAGTTGGTGCATCATGAAACCGTCGTTGGTGATCATGTTTGAGAATGTCTAGTGGTAATGTGACACAGGATGACGTCATCGGATCAGCTGTACTGTAGGTATCGCTCACGACGGGGTTCTAACATAGTAAGACATGTCTGTTATATTGTTACAGTGGACAAGTGCCACTACGTGTCCAACCTATGAGCGCGCGGTGGCGAGGTGGGGGGAGGTGGTGAGGTGGGGACGGTTAGTGAACACGACACACACACTTGTACATGACGGACCGCAGCAGGGACGCACGCGTCACACGTCGCGTCGGTGAGGTGATGTTAACACATAAGTATTTAATTGATTATTGTTTAAGTGTACATTTGTGAAAATATGTTGATATATTATAACGATTATACAATATAATAGAATGTTTGTTTATTTACCTCAACACGCGACGTGGGAGAGACGAGGGAGTGACGGCGCACGTAACATAGCTTGTGTGAGCAAGTCTCCGCGCGTGGTGTACAGTCAGCTCCTTATATAAAGTATATTACTTTTCATAGTGCTAACCTAAGAAACTCCTCTCTCCACTCGCAGAGAGCATAGTTCCTTCCTATCTTTTATACATCCTTCAAACGTCTACCAAATGGCATCGTACAGATAATATGGTGACGATACGCAACCTGTTTATCATCACCATTACAGCCTAATAGGACATCTACAACATTATCTGGAAAATTCCTTGTCGAAAGCTTTTCACTATAGGCCGACCGTTTATCTCAGTCCCCGCCTGCAGTATGAAAGGGACGAGGGGGCGGGGTAGCGGTGTCCGTTATGGTAGCGTACACAAGAGCTATATCGAGTTGGTTACTATGCCAAATAAAATAATTTTTTACAAAAAAAAACCGACTTCAAAGACAAAAATTGCACTAAAAAGTAAAAAATAATAAGTTGTATTTTGGTTTTGCAACATTATATCAGACATTCTTTTTACTTAATTATAATCTAAAGAATAGGTTCTTTTAATTATTGTAACAAGTATTGTTAAGGATATTTCTTGAAGAGTCTACAAATATATTTATTTGTAGATTCTTTAAAATATAATCAAATTATTACAAATAATGTAATATTATTGTTATTTTTGGATTCGGTGTCAGCCACGATAGTTATATTCTATTTTTTATTCCTGACTATAAATTTAAAGAAATATGATGTCGTGTTATACTGACTAAAGACTAAGATGAGAAATAAGTACTACGAATCAAATACAATTACTTAAAATTCGCATGCGAAAATGAAACGGCCATGTTTGTTTTAAATAAAATATTTATCAAATTAAAAATCATTTAAAGTGATCAGAATATGTTAGACAAAACTCTATTGCCTTTTCTAACGACTTTGTAGACAAAATTTTGCATTATTGATCCTATTCACGAATTACGATTTTTTTTAATTGACGGTGCTGGTTAGCCCTATAAACGCCCATATGTTATGGAAAGCTTTAATCAGTTACTAAATAGGTATATTAAAACGTTTGAACGTGACACAGGTATTTTAAAATATATTTATTTAAATATGATACAAATAGTTATTTAATATTTGTTTAATTTTTAAACCAATCCATAAACAATCAACAACTTTATGTCATAATGTCGAAGTCATTTAATAATATCGTATCTCGTTGGCTGACACCGACTCTAAAAATAACAATAATATTACATAATTTGTAATAATTTGATTATTTTTTAAAGAATTTACAAATATTTTGAATAAGAATGTTTTGAAAAAAATAACATTTAGTTACTTAAATAAGTTTTTGTTTAATTTGTGTAGTTTTAAAATATTATATTGCTATAATTTGCATATCCGATGTTGATAGACTGTTGAGACTAATGTATTCATACACTAACACCTGATGTACACAGTTTTGCAATAAATCTTTATCTTTAATAAATATATTTGTTGTTATTAGAATGGCTGATTTAAACTATAAATGTAATTATAACTAAAGCCTTAAAAAATATTTACAATTGTACAATCATTAATTATATATATTAAAATCACAGTATAATCACAGTTTACATTAAAACAGGTATAATTTAAACATATTAATTTGTAAGAATCATTCTTAGAAAATATTTACAGATAATAAGAACAATAATAATAAGAGCTTTTTTTTATTTTTACACTCTTATTTATGCTACCATAACGGACACCTAGTCAGTATGTCAGTATGACACTAGTGCAGTATGCTAGTCCGTCTTCTATACAATTTACAAATGTCAAAGATGGTGGCGTCATCTTGCAACTAGAACTCGTACTTTCTTAGAGAAAATATGCAATCTAAATTATTACACAATTTAAAGACTGACCAGAAAAATAAAAAAACCTCTCCAGGTATTTCGATTGGTTTAGGGTATAATTTAAATTTTTCCTTCTTTTTTTTATAAAAATAAGCTAGTTAAAAATTAGAGCTGTATTGTGATGTGATGTAGTTCGGGTCACAGTATCTAGATGGCGCCGTTTTTCCAAAAAATCAAGAGATAGCTCTCTCCTTTGTCCTCGCCCCCCGCGCACCCCTATTACCACAGGCGGGGTCTGAGTTAAACGGTCTGCCTATAGATCTCTACCTTCGCCTGCCCTTATCCTATTACTTAGGGTCGGCGCAAATAGTTGATAGATACTATTGATGTAACGGATCTTGGATTTTTCTCATTCCCGAATGCGAATTTATCTTCAACGTTCTGAATGAGAATATTTTAAAATTTCCAAAAAAAAGCGTGTAAAATGTTTGACAGGTTTGACGTTTCGTGTCGGCCATGTTTAAATTGAACATATTATTATTATTATTATGCCAAAATGCCAAGCCGATATTGGTTATTTGAATGAATTTAGTCACATAAAGTTGATTCTAACCCCCTTACTCATAAACGCCTCCTAAATTTAATCACTGTTTAGCGAGATTTTTATTACGAAAACCAACCTAATAACAAACAACGTAAGAGTTTAAGCTAATTAATCAATTGACTAAAATTTAAGAGGCGTATATGAGTAAGGTGGTAAAAGTTTAATTAAAAAAGATACTTACCTTAATACATTAGATATATTTTGAAGTTTAATGATTTTGTTTCAAGTAGGTTCTTAATTGTTTAGTTTTTTAGTAAATAGAAACGGGAAACTTTATTTAAAAAAATGGTAGTAAAGTAATAATATACTAGCTACTACATAAATGCAAACCTTAAGTACATAGTTGTAACAAGGCTGATTAATGTTAGATTTGATCAGAGCTCTGAAGTTCTTTTTTTCATAAATGAGACTTTATTTTAGAATTTAGAAGTATGATTAAATAAAAATATCTAAGTGTAAAAGTATCTATTGCAGGTATTATTATTTCATATGCATGCATATAATTATTATTTCCTTTTTGATTATTAAAAACATTCGCTAAATATTATCATAATTTTTGCTAATGCGAATGAGAATATTGAAAAATATGCAGATATTCGCGAATGCGAATATCCGTTACATCACTAATAGATACCATTGAATAGGTATACAATATAATAATATATGCATACAATATATATGCATACATATAGGTATACAATATAAATTGACACAATATAAATGCAAAAGTAGAAATACTTATAACCGCCTGGTTGTGCCCATCCAGGCTCCAAACATGTCTAGAACAATGATAGGCAGCACGTAATACTCACTGTGTAGACACTAGCTGTATGGGACGGGCGGATGTCACATCCTGATGTTACATGCATCCGTCACAAACAGCAATAGCTGAACAGGTAACAACCTACCAAAATCAGCATTTGCGGCTGTCTAAGCAGCAGCCCTAGTTTTTAGAGAAGAACTCTACAATTAGGTATACCTACCTATTTACCTATATTAAAAGACAGAGTTATGTCACTTGGAGTCTAGTGTACTATCTGATGTAGATAGTCGTAACATGGTGAGAGTATCGTAAGTGGTGTGGTGTGACGTAGTGCCGGCGCCGGCCGCGGTCCCAGACGCGCCGCCACGATCGATACTCGCGCGACGCAGACTGACTGGCGCGCCGCACTACCAGCCTCGACAACAACACTTGATCTAGTCTACTAACATCACTTGCCACTCATAATAACATTGTAAGTATACTGGACGGGTACATATCTAAATACCTAAAATTAAAACACCTAACACTAAAATACCTCAGTTCAAAATACCTAAAATTAAAATGCCCAATGAACGTTTTACCTAAACTCAAAATACTAAAAGTTTAAAATATAAATAATCATAATACTTACCTCACTTCAAACACCTCAGTTCAAAATACCTAATGGAAAACGATCATGGTCACGCGTACCTACTTCACCGTCTGCTATCCTAATTCTGGGTGGTTTTAAAAAAACCTAACCTAACTTGTCCGAGTCGGGGTACTCTGAGTTTGAGCGGGATTCATTATTTTATGCTTACCTATACATCAGCAAGTGATCATTTGGTATTTAAAATGTATGTGAATAACTTTAGGTATTTTAAACATTTGGTATTTTGAATTTAGGTATTTCTTATGTAGTTGTTATAAGGTAAGGTATTTTGAACGGAGGTATTTTAACCTCTACAGGACATCAGGTGACATTTATAATATAGAATTCCTCCTCTCTCCTACAGTATGCTGTGCCCGACAGGGTCCACAATTTGAACCATTGTTAACTATACCATCTTGTGTATAAACATTGTGGAAGGCAATAAAGTATTGAGAATATTGTCGGCGATCTTACCGGCTAGATACAGGTAGAACATGGTGGACAGGGAAGGAGATTGCTAAAGAGTTGTAAGAAGGCTCCTAAAACCATTTGGGTCTTAAGTAAAGGACTTAGTAACGACCACTAATATTTCCTCATCACTTGGTTCCGTACCAATTTTGGAAAAACGGAACCCTTATAGGATCACTTTGTTGTCCGTCTGTCAGGCCATTTATCTCGGGAACGCGTGGAGGTATCAAGCTGAAATTTTTTACCAAATACTAAGGCTTGTTGCCTCTTAGTGCTGTAAAAATATCAAACTGCTAATCCAACGCAATCAAGAGATATAGTCGTTTTTGTTGCGAATTTTTGACGAGTAAGGGCAAAAACCTACAGGGTACTTCCAGTCTACCTACAAACTTGAAATTTGGCATGAAGCAAGGTCAATAGTACATGTAATGGGAAAATTGCGAAAACATTAAATTTTTACTTCAATCATATTACCTATATTTTGATTTATAGAATTTTGGCGAGAAGCTGAGTCACGTGACCAGTGACGTCATAGAATTTTGACAGATGAGTCGTGCCATCATAGAATTTTGGCGGGAAAATATTTTTTGACAGCTGAGTCGTCACGTCACTGTATTTTTGACAGATGATTCAAGACGTCATAGAATTTTGACAGAGGATTCGTGACGTCATAGAATTTTAGCGGGAATTTCTTTTTTGACAGCTACGTCGTGAAGTCATAGAATTTTGACAGATTATTCGTGACGTCATAAATTTTTGACAGCTGATCGTGAGTCGTGACGTCATCGCATTTTGGCGGGCAGATAAATAAGTTGTACGGAACCCTCGGTGCGCGAGTCAGACTCGCACTTGACCGGTTTTATTATTTTCTTTTCTTTAAACTTTTAATTTTTTTTTAATAAATTTATTTACCACTAGCTGACCCGTGCCCACTTCGTTAGGCGGCGAAAAAAACGCTTCCCTTTATTAAACATATTTTATTACTGCTCCTCTCTTATTAGTCATAGCGTGATACAATATAGCCTATGGCACTCCCCGATAAATGGCCTATTTTAACATAAAAATAATTTTAAAAATCGGTTCTGTAGATTCAGAGATTACCCCCTACAACGTCACAAACTTACACACACAAACTTTACCTCTTTATAATATTAGTATAGAGTATTATCCATGTAACCATAGATTAAGAATACATGGTATTCAGTGGCGAAGGGTGATTTTTTAGAAAAGGTAAGCCGAACGAAAAAAAAACTTGTGACTGTCACAAACATCAATTTAACGGACACAAAGAACAAGATCCAGACTCAGGACAATAATTTGTTGATCAAAAAGAATTGTCCTGCCTGGGAATCGAACCCGCGACCTCGTGCACGTCAGCCGCTTACCGCGACCGCGCCGCGCCATCGAGGTTAAAGTGTCTTTCTATAATATTAAATTTCTATTTCGTAATCTACTTTTCTATTGTACTTCATACGTATTAGTGAAAAAATATTCTGTCCCGAACTCAAGTACATAAAGCTATTCAAATCCGAATATGTTTCTCAGTTTGGACATGTTTCTTTGATGAATTAGATAAATGACTCCACAAACTTTTAAAATCTGAGAATAAGACACAAGGGAAACAAAACGTACTATTTAATTTACAACTGCAAGCTGTAAGCCACTTATATTTATCATAAATAGATGTAAATAATATAAAAATATATCGTAAATGCATGGCGCCGGGCGGCGGCCGACGCACGTCTCGTTTGTATCCCACATTCATGTCTGTATTTCTTATTTTCGTTATTTAATTTCAAGAAAGAAGTTTTGCTTCCACAACAATTAATCAATAAGTCAACAATCTAATACTATTAACGCTGCCATTGTAACAACAAATTAAAGTAATAACAATGAAGTAAGTACTTACAATAATGTAGTAGGTAGGCACCCAAAGCACTATGACAATAATTCAATCCATGCACAACACTCATAACACAAACATACTTAGTAATTACTACTTTACACAAAACAGAGAATTCTAATGTATTTGCACTGTAAATACTTTAAAATATAAATAATAGCTGAATGAAAACAAAAACAATAATAAATGTCAAAATAAAAACTTTGGTACTTTGGGTGGGAAATGACTGAGAGCAAAGCAATGAACACAATATCGTTCGTTCATACATCGCGATGGATCGTTTTGATTGGTCAATACAACGACGAACGAATGATGCGTCGTTTTGATTGGTCAATACAACGACGAACGAATGATGCGTCGTTTTGATTGGTCAATACAACGACGAACGAATGATGCGTCGTTTTGATTGGTCAATACAACGACGAACGAATATATTAATAATACTCAATTTCCTTAGGTAACTCGAAAAATGCCGGCTTATTCATTCAATGATCGTTCCTTATATCGACGCTCACACACAAAGATAAAATGCAATGTTTTTGCATGTGTGCGTACGACTTTCGTACCGTCTGTTTATACTCGATTCCTATTTTTGAGACCGGCTTACCGCCGCCATTCTAATGTACTCTGTGCCGCCGCCATTAGTTGACAATGTTGTAATAATAGATGGCGTTATGAGTACGTAAATAATTTTCATAATATGTATTGCGATTTACGTAGGTAAGAGAAAACTTTTTTGTTTTTTTAATTTTGTGTACTGAATGGATGTTACGTCATTGATTTATAACTGTTTATTATACAATGTTATTGCAAAGGTAAGCCGGTAGGAATCGGGTTATATGGACCCTTCGCCAATCAATAAACCAATTAGCCTATCGCAGTCCACTGCTGGACAAAATGCCTCTCCCAACAAACGCCACAGAACAGGGTCCTCCGCCCTCCGAATTTAGTCCGACCAAGCGATCTTTTTGAGGTAGAATTAATTTCATCATAACAGCCCATTAATGTCCCACTGCAGGGACGGGCCTCCTCCAGTGACGGAGGGATACTTGGCCTACTAATACCACGCTGGCCAAACGGATTGGTATAGGGTTTAATTTCAAGTTTTCCTTCTTTTTATTACGTAAAGATAATATTAACGGATAGTCCCTTAGTCGGATTTTACGACACCCATGGCATGAGATGGGGTGGTGACATATTGTATTCTTACTCCGTCACCACACGGAGAATTAATTTATAGTACAGGTAGGTATTTAAAATAAAAATAAAAATCTTACTCCAACCAAAATGTTGATACTAAGAAAATTCATCTATACTAACACCGCGTTAGACAGATATTTTACGTTATTCGCGCATTATTTTAAAACTGAGATATCTTTCAAACTAATAATCGGATCTCATCGCTGTAAAGGTTAATTTTGTTTAAAATTAAATAAATATAATGATTAACGTATTTATTTTGATAAGGGTCAATACCATTATACACAAAATACCTTTACAAACAATGCATTTCTTTAAATCAAATTTCATTATTATAAAAAAGGTCGTAGTGAGTCAACCTTAGAAGATAGAAGTATGCTATCCTTGACTTAATTGTAAAACTTTTTTAAAGGTACAATTCTCTGATACATCATTTCAGTATATCTCCAGACGTTTAAGCAGCAGAAGCAAAATAAACATTTTTAAGCGTCTCTTTTATAAACATATTTCATTACTGCTCCACTCCTATTAGGCATAGCGTGATACTATATAGCCTATGACACTCCCCGATAAATGGACTATCAAACACAGAAAGAATTTTTTAAATCGGTTCAGTAGATCCAGACATTACCCCCTACAACGTCACAAACACACAAACAAACAAACACACAAACTTTACCTCTTTATAATATTAGTATAGATTAGCGTTATCCCGCGACTTCGTCATGAAAAATTTATGTAACATTTCAAGGTGTTTATTTTTTTTCCAGAACTTTAAGATTTATTTTATAATTTTGAAACATTCTTAATCAATCAGTAAAAGCTGTTGATTTGATGTTACAAACAGTCATTAGTATTTGATTCAATTCTTTATTGCATTCCATAATGTACAAAACATGGTGAGAATCATAAAGGTTTCAGTATTGGACCAAATATGAATTTAATTTATATGTAAGAAATTAATAATACATAAGTACTTACATAAAAAATGGTTATAGTAAGTTAATCTTAAAAGATTATTAGACAACAGAAAATAATCTAAATGGAACTACTAAAGAGGAATAATTCTATCATGGTTGATAATATACCTAAACGTAACAGTTTACGCAGCACACCTTTCGATTTTTTTGCATATTTCCTTGTTCGATGCTTTGCTCATGATGCTAAAAAGCCTTATGGCGATAACTAGTAGAGTAATGCATATTAATGTTAATGGATAGGAAAGCCGAAGAAAAGATGGATGGTCTGCGTTAAAGAGAATATAAAAGAAAAGGGAGTAAATAATAATATGACGGTTGACAGGAGAGTATGGAAGGAGAAAACTATTTGCGCCGACGACCCCAAGTAAATGGGATAAGGCCAGGCAAAGAAGATCAAACATGACGTCAATAATTATGTTTGTTTGTACACATACTTATACGTACCTACGATAGTTCAAGTTAAATTATAGTGTCCTTAGTTTGTAGTAGGTAGGTACACATTATACATACAGGGCTCTATAAAGTCGTTTCTGAAAGTGTTGATGGTGGCACATTCATTAATGTTCGTAATCAGAATGTATTCATAGTAGGTACCTATAATATAATAAACTGTTATTTTGAGGTAGTAAAGTAACATAATAAAAGTGCAACTGTGCCTGTAAGCTACACTACAATAGTAAGGTGTGGGTATAGATACTCGTACGTAGGTGTAGGTAGGTATGGGTGAGCGCCTACACTGTTTTGTTTGTGTGCGGGGTCGCCGGTCGCTTTAGCGTAGCAAAGTGCAAAGAAGCTTTGCTCTCGAGAAGCGATCTGGAGGCTTAGGCGCGGGTGAAGGGAGAGCGGTGCGGCGCCGCGGGGGAGGCAGGGGAGGGGGAGAGACTAAAGCCTCGCGCTGCGCTACTACAGAATGTCATATAACGAACAACTTGCAGAGTGGACACGCTCACTAATACTGATGTAGGAACAATTCTAATTTTGTACCTAATAATTATGTTGTTATGTGGCTACGAGGAATTCTTGGAACTATTTGAGAAGTTAGCAATTTCATAGTAGTATATTCATTATTTTAACATATCAACACACTTTTGATTTTAATATTAAAATGAGGTATTTAAAAACATTCGAACATTGCAGCAGGTTCATGAGGAACATTTTGGCAGGTGTGTGAAATCTAAGACTTGTAAGAGGACATGAGAACGTATGTGATATCATTGTCATAACAGCTTTCAATGTCTCAGTGCGGAGAGCTGTCTCTACCGAGCCCCGGCTCCTCTAGTGACGGAGAGTTCTACTGATACCACGCTAGCCAACTGGATCGGTATAACGTTTCATGTCTAATTTTCTTGCTTTTATTTTCGTAGAGAAAATAGATTAATATTATTTTTAGTTAAAATTATTAGCATTTCAGTTTCCATAATAGGCTATTACGACACGCGCGTGATGATGCTATGTAGGTATTATTGCTTAGTTGCTACCACAGAACATGTTCAGTGGTCGCTCGCTACCGAGGTCGCCGTCGCCACTGGAGAACGAATACTTACAACATTGCTTTACGTTTCTCTGTCTCTACAATCATACATCAAGCTACGACGTCGTGATAATAAGGTATATCATATATAGATAATACTTAGTTAATTATACTTATTTGGCTTTTCATACAAATTATTTTTTTAGAAAAAGCTCTGCAGTCTCTTAGTCAAATATCTTATTTACCTAGGTAAATGTACTAATCATTATTAAAGCGCAAAAGCCTCTCTTTCATAAACATTGATCAAAATGGCTTTAACTAGTCGTAGAGGTTTGTGGCATCACTGTCTTTCTATTCCTGTAGGAATGTGCATGTAACATGTAACATAGTAGGACTCTCTCGTGTCGTGAATCTTGTTCAATTGCCTATGAGAGGAGTGAGGCGTGTAGGCAGAGTATAGTGTGGTCTGTGGTGGTGAGGGTGCGGGGAGGGCGGGCAGGAGGCGCGGCGCGGCGGCAGTGTCGCTCGAGTGTCGGCGCGATGCACTCGTCGTCGTGGTGTGTGAGGCTCGCGCTCGCGGCCGCGCTCGCAGCGCTCGTGGCCGCCAGCCCCAGGAACGACCAGGACTTCGAGTTCGATGACGACGCGGTGAGCACCTCTCTCTCATACCTCGCTCACCGACCCTACGCGCTACTGCGCCACAGATACATATGCATCTCTCAGTCTTACTCGACTGGGATACCTATTAGATAGTACCGTGAACGAGCTTAGCTTTCCACTTTACCACAACCCGTACGAGCTGAAGGACACGCTCACACACGGGTGGTAGAGGTGCGAAGAGTTCTACACCACAACACAACATCACAGTATTCGGTATATTATGTATATTTATTCGCGAGAAGAGCTTAAGGTTTTGCCTTGTGTTGATATCGATTTTGTTAACAGTGTCCTTAATTACTGTTTTTCTTGCTTGTGTACACATACTTGGGCGCCAAATAATAATATTATAATAAGAAGACTGTTTGTTATACCTAACTGGATACAAAAGGTACGTAGTTCCGCAGTTGTTCTCTCGGTCACTATTTTTTGACTTTAGCAAAACTCTGTTAGTCAACTGTTTATAAAAAGAAACAATTATTAGTGCCCACTTACATATTCGCAGTCCGTAAGAAGCTAGGTAAAATGTAGACATAATATAAGAGAGGTATAAATATTACCAGCCACCCTACTGTGCCATGTTCTACCTTTATCACAAACAACATTAGGTAGGTACATATTCTTTTCGAGATGTATGAATGAATAAAACGAAAGCAACGGTCATGAAGTTAGTTAAAGGGACTCGTGCAATAGATGTGGTCTCCATCACACGGCTGCCTACGTGAGACTATCAGTCTGAGATGCTGAACAAGCAATATCATCGACAAACACTGGTAAGGTCTGCGTCATGTGATACTAATTAAATACCTGCCTACCTAAGTACCTACCGATCATAAGATATATTAGGTATGTAGCTAATTTAATTATGTTTACCTTACTCGTATGTACAATAAATGTCTATTGATAGGTACCTAAACATTCATATCAAAAACCGGGATTTCTATTTTCGATTCCCTAAGAGTTTTAATCAAATCACGAAAAATTTTAAATTACAACTGAACGTTATGTTTATTGATTTAAGGTCGATTATAGAATAGCAGGTATTGTAAATAACGAAACACGTATAGATTGAACGGTGGTTTATTGGAGACTGATTTGCTTAATTGATTTCTGGTATACATATGTTTATTTACGACACAACATGCCGCCCACCAAAGTGCGACAGTACTTTAAATTGCATGCATGAGATAATTATACAAAGTTAGGTTAGTTTGGCGTTATAGTACAAGGAGGTTCATTATCATTTACTGGTAATTTACATAATTTACTAATAGAACGTTTTACAATTTCATTTCGATATTTTACACTATAAACTCTAGTAAAACCATCAGGCCCTGGATGTTTATTAACAATCTTTCCAAGGGACCACTTTCCAGGTGGCAGCTGTTCATCTTTAAGTAATACAATATCTCCTACATTTAATTCTGATTGTTTGTTTAGCCACTTAGGTCTAGTTTGTAATCTAGTTAAATATTCAGTATGCCATCTATGCCAAAAATCCCTAACCAATTTTTGTGTCATTTGCCAACGATTTAAACGATTAATATTTACATCTCGTAAATCAGGAGTAGGTACATTAAGCGGAGCTTCACCTATCAAAAAATGACCAGGTGTTAAAGGTTCAGGTGCATCTGGATCTGAAGTATCTAATGGAATCAAAGGTCGTGAATTTAGACAAGCTTCTATTTCACACAAAGTGGTGGTCATCTCTTCGAATGTTAGGCTAGCTGTAAGAATTCTGCGTAAGTGATACTTTATCGACTTCACCCCAGCTTCCCACAAGCCACCAAAGTTGGGGCTGTAGGGTGGGATAAAATGCCACTGCGTTCCTTCTGCCGATAGATCTGATAACCATTGATTTGGTAACTCTGATTGTGCATTTATGACGTCCTGTGATAAAATCTTGTTGGCACCAACAAAATTACGCCCTTGATCGCTCCATAAATGAGAACACTTACCTCTGCGAGCGACAAAACGACGAAATGCTCCAATGAAAGATTCCGATGTGAGATCTCCAACTAATTCTAAATGAATGGCCTTAGTGGCCATACAAATAAAAATAGCTATGTATGCTTTATTTTGCTTCGCTCCACGTCCCTTCGACATTAAAACAAACAAAGGACCAGCAAAATCAACGCCACTATGAAGAAAAGGACGTGCTGGTGTTGTACGAGCTTGAGGTAAGTCTCCCATCAGCTGTGTTTTAACAAGAGCCTTTTGTCTAGCACATATTACGCATTTGTGTATATAAGCCTTAACCGTGTTTTTTGCTTGCAGTATCCAGTATTTAGATCGAAGGAATGTTAAGACTAATTGTGTTCCACCATGAAGAGTTCTTCTGTGCGCATCAGCGATAATAAGGTAAGTCAAATCATTTTTATTTTT
The DNA here is from genome assembly GCA_905475405.1 of Schrankia costaestrigalis. Classification (NCBI taxonomy): domain Eukaryota; kingdom Metazoa; phylum Arthropoda; class Insecta; order Lepidoptera; family Erebidae; genus Schrankia; species Schrankia costaestrigalis. Next base: position 168,047 of record FR997830.1, read on the forward strand.
CAGGATAATTGGATGTTTGCTGTGTTCCGGTAGCACGGAGTTGCGTAATCTGCCACCCACCCTGAGGATACCATCTTCATCAAGGTAAGGGTTTAAAGATTTTAGTTTACTATTTCTTTTTACAGTTTTGTTTGATTTTAGGCTTTCAATTTCTTCATTAAACTCCCTCTGAGCTATTTTAATACATCTTTTTAAAGCTTTGTCTAATTCTTCTGTAGTAATTAGCTTTTCTATATCTTCTGGTTTATTCTTGCTATGTAAAAATCTGATGCTATGTACTATTACTGTCAAAAGTTCATTTAAATTATTAAAATCTTCAAAGTTAATGCTTGTCTCTTCATTTATTTTCAGGTTTGCTTGTATTTTACGTGTTTCTAGTTCTGTAGGTATAAAATTAGGTCTTGTAAACTAGATTTCACCTTGGCTTAACCATGTGGGTCCTTCCCACCACAATTTGTTGGACTTTAAGTCTGAAACAAAGGAACCTCGAGACGCAATGTCCGCAGGATTTTCTTTGGAAATGACGTGATACCATTGCTTGCTATCAACCTTATCTAAAATATCTACGACGCGATTTGCTACAAATTGCTTCCATCGTATTGGTTCTCCCGACAACCACGACAAAACAATAGACGAATCAGTCCACGCAAAAAGTTGAGTAGTAGATAATCTCATTGCTTGCGAAACATGCTTCAAAAGGTTTGAGAGTAATACAGCACCACAGAGTTCTAGTCTTGGTAATGTAACCGGCTTTACGGGAGCGACGCGTGTTCGAGCTGCGAGTAGCTTTGTAGTGATCGTACCATCACAGTTAATTATTCGGCTGTAAACTACTGCAGCGTATGCCTTTTCTGATGCGTCGCAAAATCCGTGTAGTTGTATATTCTTATTGTTCTTCGTTGTACTTCCTAGCCACCTTTTTACAAAAATATCCTTAACGTTTTCAAAATCTAATCTTATGTTGAGCCATTCTTCTTTAAGTAAATCATCCAGTTTTTCGTCCCAATCCAATTTCTTTAACCATAATTTTTGTATTAGAATTTTAGCCATGACTATAGATGGAGCTATCCAGCCAAGCGGATCAAATAATTTTTGTATATCAGCCAAAACATTTCTTTTAGTAATATTTGTATGTTGAAGAACAGGAGGTATGTTTATATATATAAATTCATCGTTTGCTAAGTTCCATAGAATGCCCAAGGCTTTGATTGTTCCATCGACATCTATGTTAAGCTTTATTTTAGTAGATCTGCTTTCAGGTTCGATAGATTTCATAACATTAGCACTATTTGAGGACCATTTTTGTAATTCGAATCCACCTCTTTTTAATAAGTCTTTCATTTCTTTTATTACAGCAATAGCTTCATGTTCCGTGTCAAATCCAGATAAAGCGTCATCGACATACAGATCTTCTTTCAGTATTTTGGCGGCGACGGGGAATTTCAAACCTTCATCTTCAGCTAATTGTCTTATTGTCTTCACTGCGAGGTAAGGTGCTGGTGCGGTTCCAAATGTAACGGTAAGTAAACGATATTCTTTAATATTTTCTGTAGGATTGCTTCTCCACAGAATGCGCTGGAAATCTACGTGTTCTTTAGCTAATAATATCATCCTGTACATTTTCTTTACGTCTGACACAAAACAGACTGCATACATCCTCCACCTCAAGATAATGCTTCTTAAGTCTTCTTGCAAAACTGGACCAACCAACAGCTCATCATTAAGTGAAATACCATTGGTGCCCTTGCATGATACGTCGAATACAACACGAACTGGAGTACTTTCGCTATCGGTGCGTATGACCGCATGATGACTTAAATAAACGGCTCTATTGTCATACTCTTCTTCTGGTACTTCTTCCGCATGGTGCATATCTATATACTCTTCGATGACTTGTGTGTACTCTTTTTTCAGTTTAGGATTCTTTTCTAGCTTTCTCTCTAATTGTAAAAATCTTCTTAATGCAATTTCCTTGCTGTTGCCATCTGGAGAAATTGGTGTCTCTGTTTTAAAGGGTAGATTTACAACATATCTTCCGTCTTCGTCTCTTTTATGTGTTTTTTCGTAAATGTTCTCACAAAGCTTTTCTTCATGTGTTTGTTTCCTACTTCTGTCTATGTCTAATTCCCACAATGTTTTTAACATTGCGTCTAAATCTACTTGATGATGCATTACCTGTAAAGGTAGCTGGTTATTGTATTCACGGTTTATTTCACCAAACAAAATCCACCCAAGAACAGTTTTTTGAGCACAAGGAGTTCCTGGAGGTCCTTTAATTAGATTTGGTTCAATAATACGTGCGTATTCATTTACACCTAGCAATAAATCAATAGGTTCAGATTTATTGTAAGTTGGATCAGCTAACTGTAAATTACGCAAATGAGGCCAGTCTTTGGCGACAATAGATTGAGACGGTAATTTGGTCGTTAAATGTTTTGATATAACATACGCTTCTAATTGTAGACAGAAATCCGAATTGTATTTAGATAATATGTGGAGTTGGACTTTACTATTGATATTTGTCTTTGTAGAACCAACCCCTGTAATAGTTCCCTTCACTGGTTGTTTGTATAATTTCATTAGTTGAGTCGCCCGTTCACTTATAAACGTTGCCTGCGAACCTTGATCTATTAGCGCTCGTAATAAAAGGGTATGTCCCGTTTCATTTCTGACCTTAACAATTGCAGTCGCTAATAGTGCGTATCCCTGGTTGGAATTGTAGTGTGACGTCATCATTGTATTGACTTGAATGTTCTTGTCTTCTGCATTTGTACTGGTTTCCGTTTTAGCTTGATGCAGAAGAGTATGATGACGCCTGTGACAAATGCGACAGGACATTGGTAAACGACATTTCAAAACTGAATGTCCCGTCAACAAACAATTAAAACACAGGTTTTTGTCCTTTACGTAAGCGTTGCGTTCGATAATTGACATCGCTGTAAATTGTTTACAATGGCATAGTGTATGAGTTTCGTTGCATAAAATACATACCTTTACTGGAGGTGCTGCGGCGTGGAAAGTACGTCCTCTGGTCTGCTTGTCCTTCGTTGGCTCTGCTGTGGGTGAGGTTGTGGCCCTGGCTAGTTCTAATGCACGAAACCTAGATTCCAAGAAACCCTTCAAATCAGCCCACAAAGGTAATTCATCTGAGTTAGTATTGTGTGAAACAGTTTCCCAGTCTTTACGTGACTCTGGGTCCAATTTCTGTACAACATGAAATATAATGACTGGATCCCAAGAGTCGGTGTTAATATTTATATTATTTAATGTATTAATGCATTCGGTTGTATTATCGAGTAACATTTTAATATGATTGGCAGACTGAATACTTAACCTTTTATATGAAAATAACCTATTTAACACAGAGTAAACTATAATACGCTTATTGCCGTAACGTTGTTTTAAAATGTCCCACGCGTTAGCATAATTGTTTTCAGTCACACGTACGTGTCGAAGAAGCGCTTGTGCCTCACCCGCGAGGCTGGTCTTCAGGTAGTGAAGTTTTTGTACATCCGACAAAGATTTGTTGTTATGTACTAAACTGAGAAACAAGTCTTGAAAAGTCGGCCACTCTTCATAGCTACCACCATAGGTAGGTAGGTGGATCCTAGGTAGCTTCACTTGTGTTGACTTCGAACCATCGTCAGGCGGACTATTTGACCTCGTTCGATGGGGTGACGAGGTTGACGCATCTTGAATCAGCTGTGCAATCGCATCTTGAATGTCGCTTTTAATACAGATGTACAAATCTTCGAAGATACTATACTCGTCGTTCTCAAAGTATGGTATGCCCGAGCGTTTCTCCCGCGGTGTAATCTTAACAAGTTCGTTGTGTGTAAATGTAAACAATTTCCAATATTCGTCTATACACTGCATTCTTGTTTGTAGGTATCCTTTGGTCAATCTAGACTTAGAACTTTTCTTTAGATTTATCTGAGTTTTTCTCATAAGACTAGCAGTTTCTTCAAGTTGATTTAAGAATTGTTCTATTTGGCTAGTCATTTTAAATATTCACACAAATAGGTATATTATCTAAAAGTAGCTTCACTTCGATAATCAGATTCTTGGAACTAATGTAGTAAACAACCAGGGGCCCAATTCCGCTAATAACATTTAAGCTACATAACGTTGACAATCAATTTTGATGCTGTTACGATTGGAACAAATTTTGTATTCTGCTAAAACTTGTTTGTGGTCGAATGTGAATCGTAATTGAGTCGAAGATCAAAGTTAAATCTGTGTTGCCTTGTATAATCTACCAACTTATTAGAGTTGCCCTTTAAAACCTACTAATAACCTGAATAAGAAAATCATGGCTGTATTACGTAATTGCCTATGCAAACTCAACTAAAAAAATCTGTCATTCATATGAATGACAGATTAGTTAATAGTTACTGAATTATTATAAATATGTAATGCAAGAAGAATTTAATAGTGTTTTGGTTTTTATCACTTCACATTAAGTCAGCACTTCGGACTCTGGCAGAATTGTCGACATCGGCATAGTTTGCCATATAAAAGAAAGAAGAAGAAGAAAAATAATGTAATATTATTGTTACTTTTGGAGTCGGTGTCAGCCACGAGTTATATACAATTTCGACTTATTTTAACAAATATTATGGCGTCGTGGAAATTTTGGAGTTACTAGGTAATATACAACTTCCTCTGTAATTGTCATGTAATAATATAGATAATGGTCTCTTAGATCTCAGTTTTTAAACACACTTTTTAGTAGATACAACTGGGACTGCCAAAATAATATTTCTGTTTTAAGTGTAATAATTAATTGTAATCTTATTTTCAGGTGATTTTGGTTATCCCCAGCGTTGATATCTAATGATACAGTTAACATTGCTTCAGAAGAGATTGCTGAAGGGTACTATTATAATTAAAGTACTATTGGTGTGCATACTCAAATACTTTGGTACACTGGGTGCTACATTGAAGTACCTTTACCATTCAGACACAGCGGGAAAGTTCATTATTGCATGTTGCTCTTCAATATTTGAAATTGTGCAGGCTTTACCTCTCCAACATTAGGTGAAGATAAGAATAGTCTTTGCTGGAATAGGGTGTAAGGCTTAACAGTGAAATAAGTAGATGTACTTACTAAGATTATTAAGTTTAAGTTAACAAAATGTTCAATATTTTAAATTAATTTGATAATGGGTGAATTTTATGTTAGATACTTAATTTAATGTAAATAGCAGATAGGTACTGATATTGTTAAATTACTTACATGATTTTGATAAAATTATTAGGTACATTTATTAAAAAATTAAACAAGGCATTTGAAAAGGTAGCGGATACTTTATTTTTATTTTGTACACTTATTTGCTATATTTTGTTATATGATACTTAATTAGAAATATAGAATAAACAGTAAACCTATTGAATTTTCACTATAATTATATAAATCAATATCCTATACTCCTAACATTAATGAATGCTGTGAGGGTATATAATAAGTTACCGGACGATTTTAAGAATTTGCCTTTAACAATATTTAAAATAAAGTTAACAAAATGGTTAAAGGCAAAATGCTTTTATAGTGTTGATGAATATAATATGTCAGATTGTGGAGAATGAGATTGTAGGTTATGGATCGTTTTGGTAATGGTGATGTCGAAAATCATAATATTTTAATAAGTAATTGATTTATGTATTAATTTTACTACTGTAACCTTTAAATTATAAGACTTACTAATGTACTTATTCTTGTTTATTACTATTATATTATATTGTGGACTTATTTGTATTTTTGATCTGACATTAATTTAATTTTACTCAATTTTATCTGTTTAACTGACATAAACTTAGACATAATCATGCATGAATATCTTATTTGTTGCTGTTGTTTACTCTTTTTATCACTCAAATAATAAATAGCATTGTGCATGTTAAAATGTAATATTTGCACACCATATGTAATGGTAGGATGTAAAGGCACCATTATACTGTAAGATCATACTCTGTAAACCTACATTCTGGCAAATAAATGATTATTGATTGATTAACTATAACACAATATCACTATTTCAAAAACTAAAAATGATTAATACATATAATAAAAACCTTATAAAACAGATATTATTTTTTATTGCCTCTGCCAGGGCAGTTCTTCACCAAAAGCCAAGCTAGCTTGTACACCCTGACTATTTTATAACTGCCATGATGGGATTTGGTAATTGTGGCTCTTCATAAACTTTTCATTAATGCTTGCAAATGATAGCATCTGCAGTATTAATATGGATTCTTTTCATCATTGTCTGGCAGCTATAAATAATTTAATGAAAATATTTCACTAGGATAAGCATTATATCCTTCTGCAACCACTCAAGGATGTCTTATGTGCTGAAAGAAATAAATACAAGTTGATTTACTAAATGACTAAAATGAAAGCATGATAATACTTAATGTTACTTTACAAAAAATGTTTTTTTTATTTATTTATTTGATGATGATCACCCATACATGGAATGTTTAGTGGATGACAACAACTTTAACTATAAAAACCTTGCCTCTACCTTACCTTGTTTCATTTATTAGCAAATTACAAAGCAGTTTCCCCGATGCTGTTTAATTTAAATTTTTCATTCTTTATCGGCTTTATCCTTAGCACTGGGTATTCTCAGATAGTCTTACGCTGGGCTGGATGTTCTGAAGGATGGAGAACACATTCAATGGGGCTGAAATAATTACATCAATTAGTATAATTCTATTAGGTAGGTACAACTCTTAAAAAAATACATAACTAATATTATAAACTATTGATATTATTATGTTATAATAAACTAATATACTTACTCCACATTAAATAAAAGTATATAAAGTAAAAGTAGTGTCGTTTTAATTATTGTCACTAGATTGTAAAGCCGTAACATTAGACAAATAGCTCTTGTTGTTCAATCGAAGGTCAAACGAACGTCAATGCAAAATCCACAATTGAAACAAACGTCAAACAAACGTCAAATAAGAGTAGAATACCGAATAAGTTCACAATCGACTTGCAATTGCAATCGATTTTAAAGCAGAATAGGGAATTATCCAAATACGATTCAATCGAAGCGTAATCGTTCTTGTAATAATTGCAGAATAGCAACTATGTCAAAAACTGACAATGAGACGCAATTTCGATTCTATTGAGTCATTTGTAAATAGCGGAATTGGGCCCCTGTGTAGGTATCTGTCCTTCGATAACTCGTAATTAACTTGCACTTTATTCACTTTATATAAAGACTAATTCACAATGTCAATTTTATGAATAGAATTAACTGGAATGCAGTCTTTTGTTCTCGCACTCGAAGTTAAGATTTTATTATTTAGGTACAAAATCCGGTTCGTTAATGACCACTATGAACGTTATGTTTATTGATTTAAGGTCGATTATAGAATAGCAGGTATTGTAAATAACGAAACACGTATAGATTGAACGGTGGTTTATTGGAGACTGATTTGCTTAATTGATTTCTGGTATACATATGTTTATTTACGACACAACAACAACGCTATTTTATAATTTCCTTACACAAATCTAGCCGAAGAGAGTAGAGCAATTATAAAAGTATCTTGTACTCTACGAGCATTTCCTACTTAGGGCCAGATTCAGAGACCGCACTTTGACTTTACTTTAGCAAAGTCTAGTTATTATCTCTGAATTTGAACAACATTAAAGTAATCTTTTCGCATGAAAAGTTTACTTTGTAGTAATAAATAATGAAAGTAAACTTTTTCATGCGAAAAATTACTTTAATGTTGTTCAAATTCAGAGATAATAACTAGACTTTGCTAAAGTAAAGTCAAAGTGCGGTCTCTGAATCTGGCCCTTAGTGCCATTCTTGTAGTTCTTACGTTACACACAACATTATGTATAAAATGACATAAGTACCTATTATTAACCTCTCATCTCATTATCATGAAACCTGTATGAGCACTTGCTTTCTTCACGAGTGGACCAACATAGAGATCAAGCAGTATCTCGGAAATGACTAAACCTTTATACTCGTAACTTACACGTAGACTAGGTATATATCGGCGTGTGCACAAAAGAAGTGACTGCACAATTATATTGATTGGTTTCGTTGTTGTCATATACAGGGTGGCTCATTCAAATCGGTCAGTAAAGCCCGATTTACACATCGACAAGTACAGTAGCGAGTTAAGTAGTATTTTAAGATTAAGTTGGTTTAAATAGATCTCCATCCTATTTTTTGGCGAGTTAAGTACGAAGTAGCCCTCTTTCTCGCGTCTCGCCAACTTAACTTGCCAAAAAATAGGATGAAGATCTATTTAAATCAACTTAATCAGCAACTTACTACTTAACTCGCCACTGTACTTGTCGATGTGTAAATCGGGCATATGGGAAAGTAGTACAATATTCAACACGTTTAGTTTACACTTTTTTTTCCTTTTTATTATTGCTATTCGGCCACTCACACTGAAACGTTCTATTTTCAAGTGAAGCCTAACGTACCACACAAGGCTTTTCAATTGATTGTTAATGTTTGATTAAAAGAAGTGAGCAGCTGGGTTGCATCTAGATAATAATATTACTATAAATAACAAAACTCCCTTAAAGGTAAGTATAATGCAATGCCAATGCCTCATGATATGTATCACAGTGTATGTAACACGAAGAGGGGTACAAACAACCATAGAGATAATTTTAGATACCTGAACTTGTTGAAGATTGTGAAATTTAGGTATGTAAGTAGGTATGTGAAAACAACGCATTTTATTCATTTTAGACATTATGTTTTATCGGGATATTAATCTACTGCTTAAGACCTACAGAATCGATATTTAAATAGAAAAAGTAAAAGTTTATTTTTGCAAATCAATCGGGTTCGATTCCCCAGCTGGGTACAGTATCTTTTTCAAATGTATGAATGCAGTTTTTCTTTTTATCAAAATTGGTGACATGGTTCCTAAGAACAAATCTTCGTATGACTTATAGTTTAAGACTTTCCCATACTGACCGATTTGAATGAGCTAACCTGTATAAATATGTTACATACAGATTTATATAGAGTTACCTAACTACGGTGTCGTGTAAAGTCTGTGTTGTATGATTCCAGGAGGAGGTAGCGAGCGACGACCTGGACAGCGGCGGTGTGGGCTCGCACGCGCGCCGTCCTCGCAGATACGTGTACGACCCGCACAGTGAGTTCATACCCTTAACTGTACTATACTGTAACAACTCTAGGTATAAATGGAAGGATCTAGTGATAAAGCATAAGGGAGAGTGCGAGTTCGCTGACAGCAATGTCGAAGATAGGGCGAAGTGGCACCATTATTTATAGTCAGATGGAGAAAGTGCCGCGTCAAACGTAGTAATGTCCTAGGATAGCATCCGTCACTTTGTCACAACTTACGAACAAAAGTCACCATTTTGGGGAATGACCATTAAGGGGAAAAAAATTATCAGGGGTTAATGACCAACCGTGCCTTTTATCATTTAAAATCTATTTAATTTGTTGCTGTTTTAGTGAGCAGTCGCAGCGATGTAAGATATTCCTAATATGTTGAATGAGCTTTTCGTTAACTAATTCCAGACTCGTTGTGTCGCTCGCTCGTGTGCAAGAAGCGCGAGGTGTGCGTCCTGCGCGACGCCTTCACCGCGCTCTGCGCCACCAAGCGCGACATCCTGCGCCGCGGGTGAGTGTGACACTGTCGACACACACGACACAGTCGGACACGACGACACTCACGCACTGTGCTCGTGCTCCGCAGCGACCTGCTGGTGGCGGCGGGCGAGGGCGAGGCGGAGGGCGAGGGCGCGGAGGACGACGTGTTCTACGAGGGCGGCGGCGCGCGCTGCGTGGGCTGCCCGGCGCGCGCGCGGCCCGTGTTCCTGTGCGGCTCGGACAACCGCACGTACTCGTCGCTGTGTCGCCTGGACCTGCACAACTGTGTGAGACGCGCGGCGCGGCCCGTGCGCCTCGCGTGTCGCGGCTTCTGTCCGTGCCGCCGCGCGCGCCGCCGCCCGCACCGCGCCGACGTGCAGCACAACGAGGTGCTGCCCGAGCGAGCGCCGCGCCGCCGCCAGGGTGAGTGTGGCGTACTGTATGTACCTACATACTGCTCGGACTGTGCCCGGCACTAACGTGCTCGTGTTGCTGCAGGTTCCGAGGGGTGCGCGCTGGACAAGATGGCGAACCGTCTCCTGGACTGGTTTTCGGTGCTGATGGATGAAGCGGGCGCTACGGCTCCGCCTGTTGACGGTAACGTTCGATTAATGTATTTTCCCTGGAGGTGACCCTCGGTATCACTCGCGTTTTTGTCGACTTCGAGTGTAGAGCCTCTAACTGGATAAGGACTAGGAGTGGGTGACGTAGACATATTTCTAATCATTTTGATCATGCCCATGTTCATTTTAGGACTCGTTCAAATCCGGAAGCATTTGCGGTCTCATCATGCAGTCATGACCATAATGTCAGTGGAAATTTTAAGATGCGTAATATACCTACTCGGCGTAGATGATGCTGCTATCAGAATAGCCCAATACTAGAAAAAAGGCTACTTATACACTACAAAATTTGGGGACGTTAAAATACAGTGGACCTACCTTACCGTTGTGAACTATAGGGTATTTATCCTTACTTACATAGAAAGGTAAACAACTATGGCGTCGTGTCACCCACAGACTAAAGACTTTGACCTTTATGAAATGTATGGAAATCAAGGACAAATTCTAGAACCTACAAATGTCAAATGGTGAAATTAATTTTTAGCTGTGAAATTTGACGTTTGAAAAAATTACATTTATTTAAAATTTAAAAAAATAGTGGTTATATCAAAGTAATTTACGTGTTTTCTATTGCATAAACGTTTAATACTAATTTCCAGTTTGCATCCATATCAGAGTGTGCGATTGATGTAAAAACTAGTGAATTTGCAATATGTGGTGTTTGTTTACAAAGTTAATCAAGTGGGGATCAATACCCTATAAGTGATGAGTTATATTAGTGAAACTTAAACTTGTCGATTGTAGTGAGATTACTGAACATTCATTCAACGTATCGCACTTCGAAAGCCTCGAACCTTCCAAACTAAGGTGGTCACCACCTTGAATGTGATATTTTTATTGGCAGTTGGAGTGAGTTTGTGTTAATTTGAACTCTTGTTGTTCAGGGTTTCCGAGCGATTGCAAGCCGGAGGTGCGCTGGATGTTCGCTCACCTCGACACGGACGGGGACGGTCTGCTCTCACCCGCCAACCTCTACGCGCTGAGTAAGTACCCGCCGCCGCGGTGCAGGGGGGAGGAGGGACGGTGACTAACAGTAGTGTGTGCGCAGGACACGACGAGCGCGAGCGCTGCCTGCGCCCCTTCCTGGCGGGGTGCGGGGGGGCGCGCGTGACGCGGGGGGCGTGGTGCGCCTGCCTGCGCCGCGCCGCGCGCCCCTGCTCCGCCCTGGCGCGCGCGCACCCCGCGCGGGGCCCGGGGGGCGGGGGACAGTACGTGCCGGCGTGCGACGCGCGCGGCTACTACCGGCCGCGCCAGTGCCACGCCGCGCTCGCGGTGTGCTGGTGCGTGGACCCGCACGGCGTGGAGCTGCCCGGCTCACGCACTAAGGGTGCGCCCTCCTGCCCGGGTGAGTGCGTCTGTCGCGAATGCCTCCGTGTTGTTGCGCCGGGACCGCGTCACTGAGTAGGTACTCTCTCTGCGCAGGTGAGAAGCCCTCGCACTCGGCTGAGCCGGTGCCGCTGGACGCGGAGGGAGCGCCCGCAGACGATGAGGACGGCGCCGGCAGCGGAGATGCAGAGCTTCACTTCTAGTCAGCGGTCGTCATGCAGCCGCGTTACTTTCTGATACAACTGTAAGAGCGAGACTGTCTCCCTCGCCGTATCTCCTTGCTGCTGTCGTATATTTACCTACATGGTTTTATATTTGTTGTTGGGATCGACGTGAACCTGCCTTCTTGTTACGTATTGGGGTTTAGTGCTGAACATGTAGTCCTCCGTATAGTATTAAGTCAACAGTTGAACCTACGCACTCCATATATACCTAATATTACGTTGTGATTAATCGTATGTCGAGTTCAAAACTTACAGCTCTTGTACAAGTACAAAAACTGTGTGTCACAGTCGCACTGTGCATCAGTTTAAGGAAGTAGTAAATAATTACTTAGGTACTTTAAATGTATCACATCATACTTTACTCACTTATTGCCATGGTTTTTATTCCCTATACATACGGGAACTTCCGAACTAATAAAAGAAAACAGACAACTGTAGCTACTATCAGTCAAGACACTGTAAAGTCACGCGGATCTGTTCATGATATTATGTGTACGAGCCGAAACTGATAATAAGTAGTAGATCATGACATTACCGGTGGTATGTGTAATGTCGACGATTAAACGGCATTAGATATTACAAAATGAACTGTGACCCTTAACGTGCACCCTTTCGAGCTGTGAATGTGAGTGTGTATTTGTATATTTAAGTATCTACTAGGTATGTACTAACATAATTATATTAAAGACGAGAGCAGTAGACCCCGCGCAGCTTCGTTCTGTATGACCCCAAGGAGTGTTATTTACTCATATTCGTTAAGTATTGTAGATCTTGAAAGGATTAGAAATTAAATTGTTCTTCATTTAAGTATGCATCATAACTACGCATGTAAAGAGATTAATTCTTGTACGCTGATTTATATGTATGGTCAGCAAATAAAGTAAGAATAGTTACGTGCTTCAGTATCTTAATATACCATGTCGCCTACATAATGTACAGGGCAACAGCACCCCATTATTGGCCTAAGTAAATAAATATATTTGTGCAATTCAAAATAATTATAAAGTAACCGTCCCCTGATAAATCTTAATAACAAACTAAGTATTGATACCTCTACCAGGTTACGTTAAATATAGATTTGTATTAGGTAGGTACTTAAATATTGCTACTGCTATCATTCTACAATGTAGTGCAACTTTAGGAAAATGTACTATTTATTTTTTAAATGTTAACCATTTAAGAAATAGAAAAATGGTTAACATTTAAGAAATAAATAAATAGTACACAGTTAATATTAAACTATGGTTAAACTTACTTTATTTATTTTTATATATTATTCAAATATCTACTTTTGAACATAATAGGAACTACTTACCTAGGTACTTGTAAAATACCTACTCCGAAACGAAACTTTTTTTCGGAATAAAAAAATGTTACTTAGGTAGGTATGTATCTTGGTTATAATATTTTATTCTTAGAAATAAATGACGTGTTACATCCAATCCAAGTGAAAATTAAGGGTATATCCACTTTAATATAACGTCACAAAATTCCACTACATTGTGCTTTTTAGATGAAATTAATTTTTATTTAAGATTCTACATATTGAGTCTAATTAAAATTATCAATATACCTAGGTAGGTATTAGTCAAAACTTGGCACTTGAATGAAAATCTAATCACACCAACAGCCATCATGTCACATCTGACATGCTCTTAAACATTGATGAAGTCGTGCTCTAGGGTTTTCTATCAAGTTTTACTTCTTGCACGGAGATGATAATAATAATATCTGGGTAGTTTTCCCTGAACTAAAAACGTATTTACATACAACCTACGTGCAGTCATAGTTAGCTACTGTACCGTACCGATGTATGTTTAAGCCTGAATAGTAGGTGTTGAATATATATCTCGAGTTTCATAGAAGTGTCAAAGATATTTGTTTTCTGTAATGTTTAAGTTTAAAGGGTAAGAGACAATTAACGCAACTTATATTTATGTTCTATACTACCTATCGATATCTACTTAAATGTTTGTAGAATGTTGAATCATGGGAACACTAAACATTAAGTACCTACCTACAGTGGTGTGTAAAAGAAGTCGAGTAACAGCCTTGCTAAGATAAATAGTAAATAACTACTTGTATAATCCCGTACTTATTCAGACAAAGGTAGTATGAGGTGAGAAGTAAGCTTATGAATGTTTGATATTATAATCTAAGTGTAAGTTAACGAGTCAGCTTAGTCTCTTCAGATCTGTTGTTACGTTAGCGTAGTGTTCTGAGTGCGGCCTCATGTCGCTCTTGCTCTCTTATGTACTTACTTATGAATGTGTTGTAACTTGTAACTAGGTATGTTTGTAGAATATTGTTTAGCCAAGTACAGGTAGTCATTTAATCACATTAGTTAGATAATTATTTGCACTTTTTTAAAATTCACTGTACTTTATTAAATTTATTAACCTTAAAAGTGAGTTTAATTCTATCATCCGAACTTATGAACAGGCCCCTATACTGAAAGAGGCTATATTTATATACATGCCGTTAGATATTCTAACATAATGAACTCACTTCACTGTGCCTTCCACAAGGAGAATTAATTATTACAAGACCTTTAATCAAACCACCACTGTTACTGAAAGGAGTTTGTATCTACATTTTTTCAAGACATTGCATGATCAGTATTGTCTGTGTACAGTTGTATAGCATCTTAGATACACACAAAGCAGTGAAGCAAGTTACCAGGAGGTTCTTTATCAAGAGGGTGTCTAGGTTGGTACCAACAGCTAAGCCCCTCATAATATACTCAGCAGTTAGATGTTTACACATTACTGCATTATGGTGGAAGACTACAGCAGCTGAAGTGATCACTGAACAATGGGATATAACAGCTTGTCATAGGGTAGCGGCTTAGATGTGCTCTGGCTTTGCTGATGTCTATATGCCGTTAATAAAAAAACAATTATTCAATTCTTTTGTTGAAATGTATAGTTGTCATGTTAGTTATAAGTATGAACTTGCTACAACACAAGTTTATTACTTTAAAACTGCCTCATTGTCAAAGCAGTTGTGCATGCAGCTGCCGTTTAAATTACTTATTATTGTAATACACAAATTTTTTTGAGTCTTACTATTCATTGTATTTCTTAATTTTGTCAAAAGTCAACACAATACAGGGTACAATCCCTAAAGCAGTAGTCTATTCAAAATTCACTGTTAGGATATTGGTTATTACTTACCATATAAAAATTACATGAGGCAGGAATTGAACTTTATTCAGTAGATAAATTAAATGCATGTGGAAATGATCTATATTGAATATACTATTAAAACAATTTATATTTCTTTAAACGCCTTTTATATGAGGTTTACTTTGTGATCACATCCCAATACTAAAAATAAGGTAACAATTGCATAGTCATGAGAGTGCGAAGATTATTTTTCTTTTGCAGTACTAAAACTAAAATAAAACAAATCCATTATAATTAAACGAATTATCTTAATCAAATATACATTGAATAACTATACTGCTCACGTGTAATTAACTAATATCTATTAGCGTGTTTTATTTCTCTTCTTCACTCGGGGGGAATTTTCCTCCGTAAAAGGGGATGTTGGCGACGAACAACTTCCAATCCGTGAAGTACAGAAGTCCCGTAAAGGCTGCTCCACCAAAAGCCATGGCTGAAGTTGTGAATGATGCTGCTATTTCTATGTGTTTTTTGCCTAAACGCCCCAACATTTTGTAGTAATTTACGAAATCTGTAAATTAGTTACGTAAAAGCTCAGCGTACGTAAATCTGCACGATACAACTTGGCTGGCAGTTGACAGATTAGACAGTTCTGACGTTTGTTACACAATCAAGATGTATCTTGCTTGATCATGACGATACAACGAACAAGGTACAAGATGAGAAGATAAGTATGCAAAAGTGAATTAAAATAATTTTAAGTGTATTGAATGAGTCCTTTGAATGTTGTTTGTATAACCAGAACAAAAATAAAGTTTTATTATAAAGCTAAAATAAAATAATTTTAAATAAAATTAAATAACGGGTTTAATGTGGGAAACGCAATAAAAACATTTTACAATGTCTAATTATTTTGTATTTAATTTTCCTTGTTTATTACTATTATTTAGGATTTTATAACGTTTTTGGAAGTGTTTATTAGTTATGTCTTATTTATCTACTTTGTATCGCATTTTGTTATAAAATTATTTCGGGAACAAGAAAACAATAGAAGATGCAAAAATAAACAAAAAAACGCTACCGTCCGGCATTAAAAAATTTGAATATTCTATTTGAATTAGGTAGGTACACTCTGTTTTATTTTTAATCCTAGCGTCGCCCAGCAGTCGTCTCCCCGCAACCATATAGATAGGTCGTAGTATATCGTCTAATTGTATTTTGTATTTAATATTATAAGTCTGGTACCAGTAAAGTAAATTAATAGTCAACGCATTTTTATTATGGATCCCACACATATCGTCAACCCCCACACAGTATTTAAAACTTAAAAAAATTGTATACATAATAGCTGAATGAAAGGCAACACGGCACAGCCTTGAAACGGATTCCTCCTACTTTATCGCCTTATTGATGGTAAATTATAATCCCTCATATACCCTAAACCTCATCTCACCTCTTAAACCTTAAATAAGATTTTATGGGAGGTGTCCTCACCTACAAATGGACTTGGAGATGCTTTTGATAAACAGAGTAATCAAAATTTTATTGTTTAAAATCAATGAAGTTATTGAAATAAAAAAAAAACCAAAGTAATAATAATAAAACTTAGTGTTGATATTTTTCTTGCTTGAATTAGAAGAAAGAAAAATAAAAAGTTAATAAAAGAAACTATTATTAACGGGAACTGCTCATAACGGGTTTTTTCTTTCTGTCTTTTATTTAATTTTTAAGATAAGACAATCTTATTCTTAGCATTCCATGGATTCTTCGTGCGGTTGCCGCGCCCGGGTCTATCGCGTGATAGAGGACGGAAGACGGAACACTTGCATAAAGCGTCTTAATGTTATCTATAACTTCAGACTTCTAATTCATTCAAACTTTAATGCCACAATATTGTAAGATTTTTGTTTCAATGAATAAAATTCAATTAAGTCACTAATTATCAAAGTATAAATTTATAGGTAGTTTGCCATGTTAAGGAATATTATAATAGACTACTGTTTATTTATTTATTTATTTATTTATGATACACCATCGACATTTCACAATACTCTTAACATTAAAATAATACGGACCTATTCTGTGTGATCTGCCTTTACAGGTGCATACAGCTACATCATCATCTTTACATGTTATCTGGACATTGGCAGAATATTAGCACACGATGAAGTCTAAACGTCAAAATTGAAGTTGATTGATTCAAGTTACCTACTTTGGTTTGTTTGTTGTTGTTGTTTTGTGTATTAATTTTTCATTCTAGGATTTCATGTAAACGTGATAGTGACAAAAATTATGTACCATTAATATTAACTTTAATTCGTGGAAGGGTTTTCCTTTTCCTTCTTCTTTTCACTTTGAATAAATAGGACAGGAGAATACACTTGTAGGTATTATGTGGGATTCTTCTGCTTTTTTGGGAGCCTTAACTCCAAAGTTCTACGTAGCGTTAACGGGCACGTCATCGTTGATTTCGGGGTTGATCCTAATATTTGAGTGGTGGTACTTCCGTAAATATGGTACGTCCTTCATCGAGCAAGTGTCGCTGACGCACCTGGGCCCGTGGCTCGGCGGCGGCGGCGGCGGCGAGGCGGAGGCGGGCGGCGGCGCGGCGGACTGCAAGGTGTGGCGCAACCCCATGTCGCTGCTGCGCGGCGCCGAGTACGGGCGGCTGTGGAGCGCGGCGCGCCGGGCCCCGCTCACGTACTACGACATGAACCTGTCGGCGCAGGAGCACCAGGCCTGGTTCGGCTGTGGGGCTGAGGTACGCCTCGATGTTTATGCCCATCTCATACTTCCTCAAATTTTGAACAGTGTTTTCTATTTATTTTGATAAACAAAAGCAACGGTATACTATATAGGTAACTTAATTTGTTGTTCTATATTAAGGACAGAAATATAATAATATTGATGCTTTATTCCAACATCAAATTAATTTTAGTTGAGAGTAGGTGTTGGACATTTTAGGAATTAAAATAAATTACAAGTGCCACTCAAGATCAAGCTGTTTCGCAAAGGTTTTTGCAAATGTCAAACTAACTGACATAAAGGACTATTATTGAACCTAGTATACTATAACTAAAAACTTAAATTATCTTTCTAAAATAAATATACATTCATTATTCAAATTCTCTTTAATAAAGTGAGTATCATAGTTTAGAATTGTGAAGAGACTCGCTAAAAGATGTATACTGGGTATCTGAGGTCCTAAAATAAATTGGATACAGGAGATCCTCTATCAAAAGGACACTGAACTTTGAGGCATTGTAACTTAATGTAGAAAAGGTCTAGAAAGTCATAAACTGTATGTAGTAATTGAGATGTAATATACTATAAGTCAAACCAGTGTCATGAACCAGACAGAAAGATCTGGGTACCAACTTTATGCCACTTAAATGTACAAATGTAAATTATTGTGTTCTTCTATTTAATAACTAAAGCTCTATAGTAAAAAAAGTAATATAAAAGTTAATACAAATAATCTTTTAATTTCTTAATCTTATAATATTTATGAAAAATTGACTGCAATTTGGTAACTTACATTAGTAGGTCTTAAAAATACACACCCTATACTTTTAAAAGTGCATAAACTGAATTGACGACTTTGGTCTAAGAACTATAGTTTGGGATATATTCAAGCCTTGGCCTTGAGGCTTGGTTTGTGACGTCTCTCAACTCTTGATGAGACTGCTTGAATTAAAGACTAATGTCATGTTTGTTTTTAAATTATATAGTTTTGACGCTTCACTCTTATTTAGGTGACTTTGCCAGGTTTACGGGGTTTTGTAGCTTGTTTCACTCAGATATAGTTAAACACCCATAGATCATGCATAGTGTCAATGCCTTGATCTCCATTGTGTGGTAAAGTTTATTCAAAGGATCATGACTAGCACATAACCTGAGAGTCCCAACCCCTTCCCTTCTTGAAATGGGTACTAATTAAAGGGGGAAGTAATTAATATTTTTCCTGAAAGTAAGTTATGCCCATTGCACATCATTATGTCACTATGTAAACCAAGTCGTATGTCTGTCATCGTATCGGGTTATATCTGCTATTTGAATATGATTAGTGCATGAATTAAATGACCTAAGGACAAATCATCAAGTTGCTTAATGTGGCGATCAGTATCTTGATTGAACGCCATTTAGCAATCAAAAATTATTCTTTCGGAAATATTTTGTATATTATATTCAATGATTGTATTAACTGGGAAAAAAAAAAAAAAAAACAACAAGTACTCTGTCTTTTTCATACTGAGGCTGCGAGTATACCGGTGAGATCTGACAACAACAGCTGACAGGATTGATAAAATAAAGATTCAGTCGGACTCGGTTTCCGACGTTTATAATTATGTCGAAGGCTAAGGACCAATACGATGACAGCGGGCAGGTCGAGCGAATACTTTTACATCTGTCAGTGATCTAAGTTATCGTTCCTAACATGATTACGATTAACCAGTGCGTGTCCGCGCAGGGCCCGGCCGAGGAGGCCATGAGCCGCGCGTGGCGCGAGCGCGAGCCCGGCGCCAGGGTGGCGGCCGCGCGGGCGGCGCTAGCACTGCGGCCGGACTGGGCGCCCGCGCTGCTGCTGCTGGCCGAGGAGGACGCGCCCACCGTGCAGGAGGCCGAGCGAGTGTTGCGCCGAGCGTGGCGCGCGGCCGAGGCGGCGTGGCGCGGTGCGGGGGGCGCGGGGGGGAGCGAGGCGCGGCGCGACGCGGCCGTGGCGGCGCACGTCAAGCGGCGCCTCGCCATGTGCGCGCGTCGCCTGGGCCGCCTGCGCGACGCCGCGCGACAGTTCCGCGAGCTCGCCCGCGACGCGCCGCCCGCGCTGCACGCGCTCGCGCTGCACGAGAACCTGCTCGAGGTGTTGCTGGAGCAGCGCGCCTACGCGGACGCGCACGCGCTGGTGGCGCGCCACGAGGACGCGGGGCTGGCGCGCTCCGCCACGCTGTGCTACACGTCCGCACTGCTGCGTGCTCGCGCTGCCGCCGGGCACGCGCCGCGCTCGGGCGCCGAGCTGGCCGCGCTGGAGGCGCTGCGGCGCGCGCTGGAGTACAACCCGCACGTGGCCGAGTACCTGCTGGAGCTGCGCCCGCTGACGCTGCCGCCGGAGCACGTGCTGCGGCGCGGCGACAGCGAGGCGGTCGCGTACGCGTTCTTCCACCTGCGGCACTGGCGCGCGTGCGAGGGCGCGCTGCGGCTGCTGGCGGCGGCGTGGCGCGACGGCGCGGGCGGGGCGGGGGCGGGCGCGGGCGCGGGGGCGGGGGGCTGCGCGGCGTGTGCGGACCGCGAGCTGCTGCCGGCGCACCACGCGCTGTCCGTGTTCCCGCGCCGCCGCGCGCCCGCGCTGCTGCCGCTGGCCGCCGCTCTGTGCGCTCTGACCGCTCTGCTCGCTCTGCTCGCTCACCGCTGGCCGGCGCACGCTCACGCGGTGGCTCGCGCGGCCGCCACGCAGCTGGACCCGCGCAAGCTCCACACTCTGCTCGCCGCCGTCTAGATCTCATTGTCCGACTTGTCTCATGTTCCGTGTTAGTCTAAGTATTACGTTTTATTTGTAATTTATTAATTATTTCCAATTATAGAACGCCAAATGTCGATTTCTTCTTTTATTTCTTTCTCCTCCGTTCCTTTATTTGTAATCCTGTAATTTACACAATTACAAAGGAATACGTATAAGTATATACGTAAATATATGTGTAACAGATACCTACCTATACGTAAATAATAGCTCAATAATACACATACTTAGAAAAACGAACAGCTGTAGGTAACCCACCCAGAAATATTATTGTTAAGTCCTGGGTACCTGGGATCTGTTAGTAATATTATTATTATACACTTATTTAATTATACACTGTAAATTATCAATCAACTGACTCTAAAGTAAAGAACAAACAATCAGTTGATATTAACAATGTTGTGGCGTCAGCAACAACATCCCGATATGGTTTCGTTTTGTAATAAAGTATAATAACCCTAACTATCTATATCTATACTAATATTATAAAGAGGTAAAGTTTGTGTGTTTGTTTGTTTGTGTGTTTGTGTGTTTGTGACGTTGTAGGGGGTAATCTCTGGATCTACTGAACCGATTTTAAAAATTCTTTCTGTTTTGAATAGTCCATTTATCGGGGAGTGTCATAGGCTATATAGTATCACGCTATGACTAATAGGAGCGGAGCAGTAATGAAATATGTTCATAAAAGGGACGCTTAAAAACGTTTATTTTGCTTCTGCTGCTTAAACGTCTGGAGATATACTGAAATGATGTATTAGAGAATTGTACCTTAAAAAAGCTTTACAATTAAGTCAACGATATCATAATAATATATCTATCTTCTAAGGTTGACTCACTACGACCTTTTTTATAATAAACAGATTTGATTTAAAGAAATGCATTGTTTGTAAAGGTATTTTGTGTATATGGTATCGACCCTTATCAAAATAAATACGTTAATCATTATATTTATTTAATTTTAATCATAATTGACCTTTACAGCGATGAGATCCGATTATTAGTTTGAAAGATATCTCAGTTTTAAAATAATGCGCGACTAACGTAAAATATCTGTCTAACGCGATGTTAGTATAGATGAATTTTCTTAGTATCAACATTTTGGTTAGAGTAAGATTTTTATTTTAATTTTAAATACCTGTCATCATCATAACAGCCCATTAATGTCCCACTGCAGGGACGGGCCTCCTCCCGTGACGGAAGGATACTTGGCCTACTAATACCCCGCTGGCCAGACGGATTGGTATGGGGTTTAATTTCAAGTTTTCCTTCTTTTTATTTCGTAAAGATAATATTCACGGATTAGTCGGTTTTTACGACTACCATGGAATGAGAAGGGGTAGTGACATATTGTATTCTTACTCCGTCACCACACGGAGGTAAATACCTGTAAGTACGAGTAAGTACTATAAATTAATTCTACCTCAAAAAGATCGCTTGGTCGGACTAAATTCGAAGGGCGGAGGACCCTGTTCTGTGGCGTTTTTTGGGATAGGCATTTTGTCCAGTAGTGGACTGCGATAGGCTAATTGGTTTATTGATTAATACCATGTATTCTTAATCCATCGTTACATGGATAATACTCTATAATAATAATAATCTATACTTTAATATTATAAAGAGGTAAAGTTTGTGTGTTTGTGTGTTTGTGACGTTGTAGGGGGTAATCTCTGGATCTACTGAACCGATTTAAAAAATTCTTTCTGTGTTCAATAGTCCATTTATCGGGGAGTGTCATAGGCTATGTAGTATCACGCTATGACTAATAGGAGTGGAGCAGTAATGAAATATGTTTAAAAAACGGACGCGTTTTTTTCGCCGTCCAACGAAGTGGGCACGGGTCAGCTAGTCTATACTTCTATACTAATATTATAAAGAGGTAAAGTTTGTGTGTTTGTGTGATTGTGTGTTTGTGACGTTGTAGGGGGTAATCTCTGGATCTACTGAACCGATTTCAAAAATTCTTTCTGTGTTTGATAGTCCATTTATCGGGGAGTGTCATAGGCTATATAGTATCACGCTATGACTAATAGGAGAGGAGCAGTAATGAAATATGTTTATAAAAGGGACGCTTAAAAATGTTTATTTTGCTTCTGCTGCTTAAACGTCTGGAGATATACTGAAATGATGTATTAAAGAATTGTACCTTTAAAAAAGTTTTACAATTAAGTCAGCGATAGCATATATCTATCTTCTAAGGTTGACTCACTACGACCTTTTTTATAATAATCAAATATGATTTAAAGAAATGCATTCTTTGTAAAGGTATTTTGTGTATATGGTATCGACCCTTATCAAAATAAATACGTTAATCATTATATTTATTTAATTTTAAACATAATTGACCTTTACAGCGACGAGATCCGATTATTAGTTTGAAAGATATCTCAGTTTTAAAATAATGCGCGAATAACGTAATATATCTGTCTAACGCGATGTTAGTATAGATGAATTTTCTTAGTATCAACATTTTGGTTGGAGTAAGATTTTAATTTTAATTTTAAATACCTGTCATCATCATAACAGCCCATTAATGTCCCACTGCAGGGAAGTGCCTCCTCCCGTAACGGAGTGATACTTGGCCTACTAATACCACGCTGGCCAGACGGATTGGTAAAGGGTTTAATTTCAAGTTTTCCTTTTTATTTCGTAAAGATAATATTCACGGATAGTCCCTTAGTCGGTTTTTACGACACCCATGGGATGAGAAGGGGTGGTGACATATTGTATTCTTACTCCGTCACCACACGCAGTTAAATACCTGTAAGTACTATAAATTAATTCTACCTCAAAAAGATCGCTTGGTCGGACTAAATTCGGAGGGCGGAGGACCCTGATCTGTGGCGTTTGTTAGGAGAGGCATTTTGTCCAGCAGTGGACTGCGATAGGCTAATTGGTTTATTGATTAATACCATGTATTCTTAATCCATTTTTACATGGTTAATACTCTATACCAATATTATAAAGAGGTAAAGTTTGTGTGTTTGTAAGTTTGTGACGTTGTAAGGGGTAATCTCTGGATCTACAGAACCGATTTTTAAAATTCTTTTTGTCTTAAATAGACCATTTATCGGGGAGTGCCATAGGCTATATAGTATCACGCTATGACTAATAATAGAGGAGCAGTAATGAAACATGTTTAAAAAAGGGAAGCGTTTTTTTCGCCGCTCAACGAAGT
The DNA here is from genome assembly GCA_905475405.1 of Schrankia costaestrigalis. Taxonomy (NCBI): domain Eukaryota; kingdom Metazoa; phylum Arthropoda; class Insecta; order Lepidoptera; family Erebidae; genus Schrankia; species Schrankia costaestrigalis. The sequence continues at coordinate 191,664 of FR997830.1, forward strand.
GGGCACGGGTCAGCTAGTTTATTATAAAGAGGTAAAGTTTGTGTGTTTGTAAGTTTGTGACGTTGTAGGGGGTAATCTCTGGATCTACAGAACCGATTTTTAAAATTATTTTTGTTTTAAATAGGCCATTTATCGGGGAGTGCCATAGGCTATATAGTATCACGCTATGACTAATAAGAGAGTAATGAAATATGTTTTAAGAAGGATAGCGTTTTTTTCGCCGCCCAACGAAGTGGGCACGGGTCAGCTAGTTTTTAATAAAGTTGTTCTTCGTCTACGGAAGTATTTTGGTTTTATTCACAAGTCGTTTTTACCCTGTACCTACGTAGTTTGACGGAAATTGATAAAATTACGCACGTAAATGAAAAAAGCTAGGAAACGTTTATTTAATAACCCGTATCGCGTTCTCAGAGATCCTCGCTTGCCTTATTACTGCGTCCATGCGATGTTCACCCGCAAAAACCGCCAAGTGGTGCCACTGCCGAATTCTGGACTTAGCGTGTTACGGCTGAAAGATTGCATCTAACCCTGTAGTCTTTTCTTAGGGTGATTTTTTCATTAAAAGGGTGATGGAGGAGGAGTGACATTGCTAATTATAGGCCTATATCTAAATTATGTATTTTTGCAAAGCTATTAGAACGTATTGTATACACCCAAGTTTACAGTACCTACTTTACGCCAATTTTTTATTCCACAACAACACGAATTTATGAAAAACAAGTCAACCACTACCAATCTACTAACTTTTACCGACTTTACAACATGCAATATGGAAGCGGGTGGGCAGGTTGACTCTATCTACACCGATTATAGTGAAGCCATCGATCGCATCGATCACCAAATACTTTATCAAAAACTGTTGAGCGCTGGAATACATGGCAACTTGTTCAGATGGTTCCGCTCCTACATTGAGAACAGGTCCCAAGCAGTTGCGGTGAACGGTTGTGTATCTAGATGGCTTAGCGTTCCTTCTGGCGTTCCTCAAGGATCCCTCTTAGAACCGCTTTTGTTTAACATATTTATTAATGATGTTAGTTCTTGTTTTTTGCATTCACAATTTCTTCTGTTTGCCGATGACATGAAAATTTACAAAAATGTTACTAATTATTCAGATTGTCTACTGTTACAACAAGATCTTCAGCGCTTTGAGAGTTACTGTCTAATCAACCAACTAGAACTTAACACATCGAAATGTTTTGCAATAACTTTCTCCCGTAAACCCAAGATAGTACAATTCGATTACATGATTGAAAGGGACCAAACTAAAACGAGTTCTCGATTCGAAGCTAACTTATGAGAAACACGTTGATCATATAGTCACCAAGGCCAATAAAATGCTAGGCTTTGTAATGAAATCTTGCTCCCAATTCAGTAGCATCAAACCCATAAAAATATTATACTGTGCTTATGTTCGTAGCGTCCTTGAATACTGCTCTCAGATATGGAACCCGCAGTACGATGTTCACATAGCGAGGTTGGAAATTGTTCAACGTAAATTTACTAGATATCCACAATTTAAATGTAGAACCTATGATACAAGCTACGAGGCGAGATGTAAAAGACACCACTTACTACCCCTCTGTGAGCGAAGGAAAATAGCCGATGTAACTCTACTGGTGGGTATAGCTCAATCTAAAATTGACTCGCCTCACCTACTTGAGAATATACATGTCCGAGTTCCCACCAGATCGGTGCGTATTCCCTACCCACTTTATGTTCCCCAAAGCACGACGAAATATAAAAAGCGGTTCCTTCTTTATAAGATCTGCTAATTCCATTAATAAGGTAGAGGACCCAAGAAACGAACTAGACATGTTCAATTCAAGTACCTCAATATATTATAGACGTACGATTGCTAGCAAGTGGTTTCTCTCCAATTAACCTTCTGTAATATTTATAGGTATAGGTACCTACTTGTATAATGTTTAAGTAGTACTTAGTCATAATTTACAGAATATTTTCATATTAGTTTGTAAGTAAGCTCTCTGTATGTCGTTTTTAGACTTTCTATCCTGCATTTTTATTTCTCGTATTCAATTTGTAATGCATATGTGAAAACATAAACAGAAGGCTCAAGGTCACCCAGAGGGCTATGGAGAGAGCTATGTTAGGAGTTTCCCTGCGTGATCGAATCAGAAATGAGGAGATCCGCAGGAGAACCAAAGTAACCGACATAGCGCTCAGAATTGCCCGGTTAAAGTGGCGGTGGGCAGGGCACATAGCGCGGAGAACCGACAGCCGTTGGGGCAGAAAGGTTCTGGGCCGCGTACCGGAAAGCGCAGGGTGGGGAGACCCCTCACACGGTGGACCGACGACCTGGTTAGGACGGCGGGAAGCCGATGGATGAGGGAGGCACAAGACCGCGCCGAGTGGACGCTTTTGGAGGAGGCCTATGTCCAGCAGTGGACGTCCTTAGGCTGATATGGATGGATGTGAAAACATGTAACTGGTTTATGTTATACTAGCACCCGTCGAACTTTGTTCCGCCTTAATCGCAATAAATAAGCAGACGTTTTCTTTAATTGTAAAAAATTAAATACTATAGGTATCATTCATATTACATATACATTAAATTAATTAACATTCAGATACATTAAATTAACCATTCATAAATTATTTCTGTATTTTAGTACATATGTTGCTCTTCATTTAAGTACCTTGTGATACACGACATTTTTTGTTTTATTATCAGGCGCAAAAGCAAACAACGCAGATGGTCTTCCGTCCGACCCGTGATCATGCCACGTATAATTGACCATGGAAAAAACATAAATGTTCTACATTTAAACCATAAACTTTTAAGGATTGGCCTTGTGATTTGTTGATAGTCATGGCAAATGCAAGACGTATCGGAAATTGAAGTCTTTTAAATTCAAACGGCATATCGGTTGGGATTATCGGTATCCTCGGAATGAGAACTTCCTCACCTTTGAATTTTCCTATCATTATCATAGCGTAAATTACATTGTTCATAAATTTTCTAATCACCAAACGCGTACCGTTGCACAGTTTTGGTTGGTTTATGTTTCGAAGCATTATTACTATGGAGCCGACCTTTAGGCGTAAATTGTGCGGTGGTAAGCCAGGCACGTCCAAAGAGTTTAAAAATTCAATTGGATAGTTGGTGACTTCATCTTCATTTGTGACGCAGTCAATAGATTTGAATGAATGCATTTTTCCAATGATCTTATTTTGAATTAGGTCATCTACATCTTTATTCTTAGCCGCTAAAATTGCTCGCTCACTAAACCATTCATTGTTTTTGTAGTTTGAAATAATTTCTGGAAATACATTGTTGATAAGTTCGTCTTTTGATGAGACAAAATTACAGAAATTATTTGGAAATGATATTAAGCCGCTCGATTCATCGACAGGTACTTGACCATTACCGATAGTCAGCAATTGCTCTGAGAAATATTCAGCAGATGTATCATTAAGCAATGTAACTTTCATGTTTGTTGTCAGTTGCAGTTTCTTCACATAGCGCCAATGACGGCACGACTCCGCTGTCAAAAAATATTTTCCCGCCTTAATTACTATTGCGTCACAACTCATTTGTTAAAAATTATGTGACGTCTCGTCTCATCTGTCAAAAATTCTATGACGTCACGACTCAAATCCGTTTTTTTTTAAATCGTTACGGAACCCTAAAAAGTATCCTATGTCCTTCTCCTGGCTCTAAGCTACCTCCCTACCAATTTTCAGCTAAATCGGTTCAGCCGTTCTTGAGTTATAAGTGGTGTAACTAACACGACTTTCTTTTATATATATAGATAATTAGTTCTTTTGTATAGATGTGAGATAACTGTTTGTTTTCCGAATAAAATAAAATAAATAAAATAGAATTTACAAACGCTATCTTAAACGATCTATATATACCTATAAAAGAAAGTCGTGTTAGTTACACCACTTATAACTCAAGAACGGCTGAACCGATTTAGCTGAAAATTGGTAGGGAGGTAGCTTAGAGCCAGGAGAAGGACATAGGATACTTTTATACTATGTATACTACTTGCTTATACTATGTACCTACTTTTATACTATGGATACTACTATCATTTCCAAATAATTTCTGTAATTTTGTCTCATCAAAAGACGAACTTATCAACAATATATTTCCAGAAATTATTTCAAACTACAAAAACAATGAATGGTTTAGTGAGCGAGCAATTTTAGCGGCTAAGAATAAAGATGTAGATGACCTAATTCAAAATAAGATCATTGGAAAAATGCATTCATTCAAATCTATTGACTGCGTCACAAATGAAGATGAAGCCACCAACTATCCAATTGAATTTTTAAACTCTTTGGACGTGCCTGGCTTACCACCGCACAATTTACGCCTAAAGGTCGGCTCCATAGTAATAATGCTTCGAAACATAAACCAACCAAAACTGTGCAACGGTACGCGTTTGGTGATTAGAAAATTTATGAACAATGTAATTTACGCTATGATAATGATAGGAAAATTCAAAGGTGAGGAAGTTCTCATTCCGAGGATACCGATAATCCCAACCGATATGCCGTTTGAATTTAAAAGACTTCAATTTCCGATACGTCTTGCATTTGCCATGACTATCAACAAATCACAAGGCCAATCCTTAAAAGTTTATGGTTTAAATGTAGAACATTTATGTTTTTTCCATGGTCAATTATACGTGGCATGATCACGGGTCGGACGGAAGACCATCTGCGTTGTTTGCTTTTGCGCCTGATAATAAAACAAAAAATGTCGTGTATCACAAGGTACTTAAATGAAGAGCAACATATGTACTAAAATACAGAAATAATTTATGAATGGTTAATTTAATGTATCTGAATGTTAATTAATTTAATGTATATGTAATATGAATGATACCTATAGTATTTAATTTTTTACAATTAAAGAAAACGTCTGCTTATTTATTGCGATTAAGGCGGAACAAAGTTCGACGGGTCAGCTAGTATACTTATAGTTACACACTTACGCCAACATATAGGTACTTAGTTATGTTAATCCAATCCAATCCATTATATTTAATCAATGCAAAAAATGAAATGACTTTATGCGATTGAATATTGGGAGGTAATTCAGAGCCTTTGTAACATTTTCAGTCCCTGAACACGAAAGTCTGCGATGCAAACTTTTAAGACGAACTATTAGTTTCATATTTTAATGTAAGTACTTATTATGAAATTAGCAATACCCAAATAGACATGATATAATTAAAAACAGGATTGTGTTATGTAATTTAATATAGCATGGCCTTCTTTAAGTATTTATAATGTTTTTCATTATTTTTACCCATTTCGTTTATAGCATCAATATGACAAGATGTTGTCGAAGTCAACTTATACAATTCAACTCTTGGCACGTGCTAATTTTATTTCTAGTTCTATCATCGTACCTATGGTTGCATCTGTGGTTAAAGTTCTCACTAAGATAAAATAACACGACCCCAAGCTTGATGCAGTTACGTCATTTTGTCGTGGAGATCTTATGGCCACTTTCCAGCTCCAGCCCTTTTAATGCAATCTAACGTAAACATACAACATAACCTACTTAGGTACACTTAAGATTGGTGGTCGCAAGATTTCCTTCCCATTTCAATAAAAGCTTTAATTTTCAGTAAATTAATGGAGAAGAGTGGCTCTGTAATGTGATGTTATACTCGTTGTTAGTAACTTCAGTGAGCACTTGGGTAGCGCTGAACATTCCACGTGTTATATTGCCTCAGGAGCAGATTCGATAAAAAAACCATTGTAACAAACACTTAAAGTAAATCAGACTGTTATAGTTCTAGTATGTATCTGCTTGTTCTGTCAGTGCACGTAGACGCGTCGGTGTCGGGCGGCAATGTGTCGGCGCTCCCCGTCAGTGAGCGAGCGAGCGAGCGGCGGAGCTCACGTGCGCCGCGACACCGCCTCCACGCGACTACACGACGCGACGCTCTAACTACACAAAACTTTACTACTTCATTTTACTCACTACATGGCATCTTATATTATTTTATTATCGTAACTACTTCATGTAATTGTCCTACTACTGCTTAAAAGAACAGTGACGGTTTAAGAAGGTGTTTAAACGTAAATAAAAAAAATACTTGACAACTTTTAGAATAACATACTATTAAACCTAATTAAAACTAGATCTTACAATTAGAGGCGCCGCTGTAAAAGTTACCAAAAATTCATGATGTTGAAGAATAATAATCTTAATACAACTTGTTAAGTTCAGTTGACTCTTGGGCAGATATTTACATAAAGTTTCAAATGTATGAATAACTTTGATGAGTATTTAATAATGTTATGGTGTTGTGTGTACGTTGCGCCGTGATGCGTGAGAGTGAGTGTGGTGTAGTGGTTGTGTGAGGTAGATGTGTGGAGCTCGGCATGTGTGCGCGGCGGCTCGTGCTGAACGGTCTGACGGCGGAGGTGGGCGCGGGCTGCGTGACGTCACGCGGCGCCGGCTCGCCCGACTCGCTCGAGTTCTACCACGAGCTGGAGCTGTACCGCCAGCTGCTGGCGCTGCCACCCCCCGCGCCCCCCGCCACCACCTCCCCCACCACCAGCACCACAGCCCCACACAGGCGAGCGCGCACGCCGGACCCCGCGCCCACCACGCGAACGCACGGTACGTACCTACACCACGTCTAGCTCTACTTATTTGGTAGTAACATTTTGTGAATAAGGTACCAAATATTTTTCTCTAAGTCCTGTATGTAAGTGAGCCCAAGTATGTAGCCACTAAAAGTAGTGTGTTGACCGCGGGGTCTAGATGTAGAACCGTCTTCACTGAAATATCTCACTAGTACTTACTTCTGAGTAGACTCCGTATTACCTTTGAGCAACATCGAATGCTCACCTATTAAGAGAATAAGATATGTTCACATATTTTTAGTTTCACACAACACAAACAAACAGTTACCATAACATACCCACAGTCTGAGATAAATTTCATTTAAATCAAAGCATAAAGAGATTGTTTGTTTTATTGGTTGAACGCACTAATCTCGGACATCTTTACTGGTTCCAATTGAAAATTTCCTTTTGTGTTGGACAGTTCATTTATCTCAGAAGGTTTTAGTTTATTTAATTGATATTGTAATGTAATCAAGTAAGAGCTCCATGTTGTAAGGTATAGTACGTGTAGTGATGTGGTGTCCCCCACAGATGAGCCGCGGCGCAGTCGCACCCCGGGCGCCGGGGCCCCCGCCGAGCGCGCGCCCGCCGTGCGACCTGCCAGGGTGAGTCACACGCCTCATCACAACTACTGCTAGCTTGTAATAGGTACCGCTGAGGGAAGCGTGCTAATGTTCGGCTGAAGGCCTGACTTACTTCAAATGATAGAACTACTAAGTAAGAACATGATGGGCTTATGTAGACAGGGCAGGTCTTTGCTTGACGGTGGCTAAGAAGACTCTGTAGTAGAAGATCATGGGTAGTTTCGAATAGTGGAACAACTCTGTGTTTTAACTGACGAGTAGGTAATATTGTAGAAATGTAATTTACGAATAGGTATATCATCGTTTAAGCTGGGTCTAGTTTATAATATCGACAGGCACTACATCGATGGTCGCTACATCGCAAACGCTCCATCGATGGGTTACTGTATCGACAGTACCCTAAATCGATAGTACGCTACATCGACAGTACCCGAAATCGACGGTATGCTACATCGACAGTACACTAAAACTACGGTACGCTACAATGACAGTACACTACATCGATGGTCGCTACATCGACAGTGCACCAAATCGATAGCACGCTGCATCGACTAACCAACCCAAGCCAGGTTTCATTATTTTTTAATATTCTAAGATATTTTATTTATTATATTTTTTATTATTCTACGATTTATTAAAATTAGGTAGGAACATTGTTATTTTTATTATTCTTTCAAATTTTTAAACTTCTCAAGCCAGAATTAAATAAATTACACAGGACTTTTTAAAAGTTTTACTTCATTACAATTTGTTGAATCTGTAAATTTCTTGATTTTAATGTAAGTACTAAGTACTATGGCGAAATAAACACATATAATATTCGTATGTGATTTATAGTTTTTTTTTTAAACTTCTAAAATTTCAATAACATAAACGATTGATTTAAAACATTCTAATTATAATTATGTATATTATGTATAATTTACAGATTCAACAAATTGTAATTGAGTAAAAACTTATAAAAAGTCCTGTGTTTTTATTTAATTCTGGCTTGAGTAGTTTAAAAATTTCGTAGAATAATAAAAATAACAATATTCCTACATAATTTTAATAAATCGTAGAATAATAAAAAAATATAATAAATAAAATGCCTTAGAATATTAAAAAATAATGAAACCTGGCTTGGGTTGGTTAGTCGATGCAGCGTGCTATCGATTTGGTGCACTGTCGATGTAGCGAACATCGATGTAGTGTACTGTCATTGTAGCGTACCGTCGTTTTAGTGTACTGTCGATGTAGCATACCGTCGATTTCGGGTACTGTCGAAGTAGCGTACCATCGATTTAGGGTACTGTCGATACAGTAACCCATCGATGGAGCGTTTGCGATGTAGCGACCATCGATGTAGTGCCTGTCGATATTATAAACTAGACCCGTTTAAGCTAACTAGAAGGCAGTCGATGTCCTGAGTAAGATGTAAGTAAGAGTGTCGAGTAAGATTGAAGTATGCAGTGTAGTAAAGGTGTTCGTATAACATGAATGTGTGTACAGTCACGAGCAATAATATGTACACATTTTCAAATTTTCTAAACTATCTGCACGTTTATCTAGACATTACAATATCAAAATGAATTCGTAATTTAGAAGAGGTTCCGTACAGTTTTGAATTAATCTTCGAATTTTCAATTTTGGATTGGCAGAACTTTAGATAACTGGTTTACAAAATGCGAAAATGTGTACATATTATTGCTCGTGACTGTACCGGCACGGTGCGGGAGCACACCTGTTGCTTGTTTGGTCACGTGACGTGTGACATCACACCACCACACCTCGACAGACACGCGTCACAATGCAGCACACATTGTAGTTAGTTCACCAGCATGTATTCCGCGTTGACGTCTCGCGGCGCTCATCTGGTGCAAACAGCACAGCCACTCTGACTGCACTCTGTATCCACTGTTAGTTAAAGTTATACTTAATACATTACTGTTGTGATATTAAGTATGTTACATTTGGGAGGCTTATGTTCGCTTACAAAATTTCAATAGTTTTTTAATTTAATGTAAGCTGTGTCAGTAAGATAGTTAATAGCCTAAAACGTGAACCACTATAACCAGATACTAACTCACTTGCGCTCCGTGATACGTGTAGTAGGCCCATGTTTTACGCTGCCCGGGGTAGGTACTCTCTGCTCTAGGTGAGAGGGTTGTGTCAGACTCCGGCATCGTTATATCGACAAGTAGGTACACCAAAACAATTTATTAGGTAATTGAACTTTGAGAATAAACTACCAATGTAGTCATTTAAAGAGATTTATAGTTAGTTGGTTTGAGAGCTGTACGACGTAATGTGTGGCAGCAGTCCTGCGGCCCCGGTATAGGTCCCCGCGGAGCGCTGCGTCACACCGCCTCGCGTGCTGTGCCCGCAGTACCCACGTGCACCTACTGCTGGTCACTCCAGTACCATTACTGCGACAATGACAAACGTAATGGCGCTGATTCTATGTAATACATCGTGCACAATCCTACTTACATATTATTTTATTGATGTTGCAAAATAACATACAATGCATTGATTGACAATCAATTATTTATTATGTTTGTAGTCCGTACCAAGAAGGCCTTGGTTATGTTATTTCAAGGATCGTAGATAATTTCAATAAGTAGATAATAAAACCGGTCTAGTGCGAGTCTGAGTCGCGCACCGCGGGTTTCGTACAAACCTATTTATTTTCCTGCCAAATTGTGATGATGTCAGGACTCAACTGTCTAAATATTATTTTTCCCGCCAAAATTCAATGACGGCACACTTAAGCTGTCTAAAATTCAATGACGTCACGACTCAGCTGTCAAAAATTATTTTCCCGCCAAAATTGTATGACTAAATAATCAAAACATAATATGATGGTAGCATTGATTTACAAAAAACCAAAGATACACACTCCACTTCCCAAAACCGTCCGCAACAAATAGGCGCACAATTTCAAATTGTGCGCTTTTTTTAAATTAGTATCGTCGTCTGTTCTACCGGCAAACGTCAATCATTAAATTTTATTGCTTTTTGTGCATTACTTTTTAAAAACAACTTTATGTCATGCGTGTAAAATTGAATTTGAAAAAAAAGTATGTATGATTTGGTGACACTTTTGGCTGTTAGTTTTGTTTGAAAATGTGCATCTTGGGTTTTTTGTAAATCAATGGATGGAAGTAAAGGTTTTCGCAATTTTTCCTTTACATTTACTATAAGACCTTGCTTCATACCAAATTTCAAGTTTGTAGGTTGACTAGAAGTACCCTGTAGGTTTTTACCCTTGCTAGTCGAAAATTTGCGACAAGAACGGCGATATCTTTTGATTGCGTTGGATTAGAATTTTGATTTTTTTAGAGCACTAAGATGCAACAGACCTTAATATTTGGTAAAATTTCAGCTTGATACCTCTACGCGTTCCTGAGTTAAATGGTCTTGACAGACAGACAGACAGACGGACCACAAAGTAATCCTATAAGGGTTCCGTTTTTTCAAAATCGGTACGGAACCCTAAAAATTAACCTTGTCTAACTAACTATTCTGGGTTTAATTTTTACGCAAACGAAAAAGTAGTCTGCAATACCAAAACAGCCAGAGGTACACTACATTCTATTTGTATAGTTATTCACTTATCATCATTAAAGTATTATATCAGCGATAACAAGTCCACAGAAAGTGAGGAAAAAGTTACACTTACACGGTGGAGCACGGAGACGAACGACCAAGAAACTCTAATTATGTAACTAGGTATGCGTTGCTCACTAAATATAACGTGAAAAAGCTTACAGTGTATAATAATATGTCCTCTTGCTAAAAATATGGAGTGAGTGATTCAAGTAATTTAGTGTATGTCGGCAGTAATATGTAAGTAATATCCCGGGTGAATGGTCGTGACGTCACGACGCTCGTGTATTTAGTCATTTAGCGAGCGATCGCGCGCTTAATGAGCAGGAATATTGTGATGAAACTATTAATATGATCCGATACATTAGTGCGCCGCGACGCGCCCTCGCCTCGCCTCGCCTCGCCTGTACACACACTGATAGAGCACACTCTATCACTTGTGAGCTAAATGTACTGATTTAATTCATTACTTCGACGTTAGTATTTTTTTATGTACTTATAAAGAATAGTGAATTGTTCTCCGTGGCACAGCTTTGCTTTCCGTGGCAACCTAAAGGCAGCATCAATAGTTGTTTTTAATTCTTTGTTTCTTTTATCTTTTAAGGTGTACCTATGTTCTTGTTGGTTGCTCTCATAAAATAAATAATAATGGTCCAATAATAGACAAAATGAAACATGATATTGAGAATTAGCCATAGAATGTATGTGAAGTATTTAGCCATTTAGGGAAGGATTCATAGGCTCGTCTCTATGTCTTGTGTCGGGGACTTCAGGTAAGTCGTTGAAGGATATCATCTAGTTCCGTGTATACGCAATCCCCGTTTGAGTTTGTAGAATGACCCTGTCGTTGTGGCACGTACCTGTAAAAGTCTTCTTGGCGCGCTTCGGTTCGTTGTCTGTTTAGCTGTAGATCTAAATAGAACCCTGTCTACGGAGTACTGAGCAGTGAACATGGGTAACTTCTACTCTCGCTCATTCCCGTTCACGAAGCTTGACGAAAATAAAAATGTAGATGACAGAATGTTAATTTCTGGCTTGTTACGCTTGTGTAATGTTGTTAGGTCAACATTGAAGTGGTTTTATGATGTTAGTGTAGTGAGGCAATGATATTATAAGTAGCGGGTCACGATGTAGCGAGGAGTGCAGCGTGGAGGGCGTGAATATTCATGGGTGGCGAGGTCGCGGCGAGTGTGCGCCGACACTCTGGGTTACAGTTACTTTATCAAACCTCATTCTCAGAACACACTATAACGCACAAGCACACGAACACATTCGTACATGTCGTTGGCTCGTTATTACAAGGTTTGAACATAGAACCTTGTAATAGTGAGTAAATAATATTATTATACTTAAGCACTAAATTCTCAAGCTACCTATTACTATATATTGTATACTTATTTATGAGTAAGCACACAGGTCAAGTAAGTTTTATATATGAGATTAAATGTTAAGTACCTACCTGCCTAGTGAGCTACGTACGAGAGTGAGTATTGTTCGTTTGTCCGACTCTCAGTGCGCCGGGATTGAGTTAGTGTACAGCTCTGAGCTAATCAAGGTCCGAGACCGCACTTAGCGGCTCTTATCTGCGCTTATCAATTAATGGAAACGTACCGCCACCACCCCACCCCCCGCGCCGCGCCATGCCTCACCCCCGCACAGATCTTGGTCCAGCTCTCCCGCCGATAACATTTATTTCCCAGGCTGAGTTAAGTGACGTAATTATCGGCACGAAACTATCGATACTACTCGAGATATTCACTTAGTTAACTTATGTCATTAATTATTAGTTAGAGATTTGTGAGGGCTTCAAGTACTACTTAGGTATGAATGTATGAAACTTTCATCGGTTTTACAAATGCTTCTCCACGTAACGCACGCCTGATATACTCGTACATGCTGTCACAGGGAAGAAATTACGTAGCAAGTGTAGCAAGCTCGATGAGTATTCTGCAATAAGTATAATAGTTTGGCGAACAAAAAAATTTTGGAGTTAATTGGCGCTTAGATACATATCAATACTACATAGGTACATAATGGTTATATGTAGTTACATTTCCACACAGCAAAATAAGTCAGTAAAGGAAGGTAAGTTAGTTTCTCACAACTTGTGGACAACAACGCATCGTTCACAGCAACTAGGGAGTAGGTTGTAATAAGTGCAAGTAGTAAGTGAGTAGTACACGCGCAACATTTTGTTCAAGAACATCAGCTCATACTCATAGTATGTGTGTTCTGTCAGTCTGTGCGTCTGTGGCGACATCACGCGAGACAGTCTCACACGTGCGCGTGCGCTTATATAGGTACCTACGTTATATTAAACACGAGTTATCTCACTAGAGCTATCACATCTACGTACAATTACATAATAGAGTTACAGAATATTAGTATCATTCAAGAAGCGTCTACTATTTCATCGTATAATTATTTTGTCTGTAGCGGTAATCACAGGCAATACAAGTGGTTGGTATATCAAAGGACTGTGTGTGTGTGTGTGTGTGTGGTCACGTGCTAGGTCCGCGCTCTGAATATTCATATCTGTTAACGTCTCGTCCCACACCGGCGCGCGCTCGATCACTACCTACAAAGGTTCACACGTCTGTGCACTGATCGACCAGCTATGCGATGTCATATTGCTCAATATATACTATGTATACATGTAAATTATTATATACCTTATACGTTTAATGTGAATAAAGCACAAATATGATCAACATTCTTGAGAATTGAATTATATTTTATTACTTAATAATTTATTGGACGTATCAAGTATTTTTTTCTGTACTAAAGAAAACGTGCTTTATCCGTGTGACTTTTGTTAACCTGTTTCATAAAGAGAAGTATGTAATGTTTATCTTTTACCGTATTAAAATATTTACCAGTTCGGGTATAAAGGAGAGGTAGCGTTGGAAGTGGCGCCCAATGTTGCGAGATGTAGAACAAAGTGCACGTGGCACGTCGCTCAGTCAGTACCGCGATATTGGAAACTGCATTATGTGTGAAGATAAATGAGTTGTTCCTGTACTGTACTGTGTGTGTGTGTACTGTTGCTCACAACAAATAGTTCCTCGTACAACACGTAGTACAGTGTAGCACCGGACACTGACACAGTACCGCGCGATGTATCAGCTGTTTACAACACGTCACACATAGAGCACACGCTGTCGGAACTAACTCACGGCACGTGGCCCACACCTAGTACTCTCCTGTATTAACACTAGCATAATTATCTTACTTTATGTCGGGAAACGTAATTATAATATATATAATATTAACCATCCTTCAAAAATAAATACCTTTACTTTACGATTGTGTTCATAACTAAGACTGAGCATGCCTTAGTGGTGACGTTAGAACGTACTGTTATTGTACAAACAAAACCTATTAAATGAATTGTTTCGTATAATTATGTAATAAATAAGTGCGCACTATTATTTTGGCAATAGAAAGCTATTTAAATGTTAACTAAATATCTAGCTCGTGGAACTGAATACCAACTGATAGACTCGCGGATCTTCTCTTACATACACACATCAAAAAAGTCTAAGCAACATGCATGATATTACAAATTTACCATTTATATTAATTTATTTTACCATTTATTTTAATTATAACGTTGTATTTTATTTTTAAAATAATATTTTTAGGATTCTATGATGTAAAAATAACAGCTGTTTTCTTTATAAGTTCTTTTAATAACAGAAATTAACAATATTAGAATATACAGGTACATAAGAAACTAAACTTTTTTTTTACAAATTGAAATTTCTTAAGAAAATGAATTTATTGTGAAAGAATAGGACAATTTAATACAAAGTATGGCCTCCTCTGCTATTCAGAACTTGTCGGCAACGATTATTCATTGAATTAATGAGACTGTTTATGTCATCTTGCGGTATTCGCTCCCAATGGAATTGTAGCAAATCCTTCAGCTGTTGGGTTGTTGTCACTCCGTCCAAGTCCTTCAAAACACGTCTCTGGAGCATGTCCCATGCGTGCTCGATGGGGTTGAGGTCTGGCGATTGTGCAGGCCAGGGCAATACCTGGATGTTCTCCGTTGCCAAGTATTCACTGGTTCGCCGAGCTGTATGTGAACGCGCATTGTCATGCATTAACGTAAAATCGGAGCCAAAGGTTTGTGCAAATGGATGGACATAAGGTCTGAGAATATCCTCAACGTAATTTTCAGCGTTCATGTTTCCATTTACAAAAACGAGCTCAGTTCGCCTGTTCTTCATAATACCCGCCCATACCATAACTGTTGAGCCGCTGTATGGATGAACTTCCTGAACGCACCTGAGTCTTTCAGTATTTCCGGGTCGACGGTACACTCGCACCCTTCTTGTATCAGGCCTAAACCCGAATCGCGACTCATCGGAAAACATAATTTTATCCCATTGTTCCTGGGTCCATGTTATGCGTTCTCTACACCATTCATTTCGACGAGCGCGATTCCCGTGACGTATCGGTGGGCACCTGATAGGGCGTCGAGCTCGTAGGCCGTACTCCTGCAGTCGATTTCGCACAGTTTGGGGACTTACATCAACACCACTTGAATTTTGTAGCCTCAAACTTATCTCTCGAGCGGTTAACATCGGCTGGCGTCTTGCAGTCAGTTGTATGTACCGGTCTTGCCGAGTGGTTGTACTCCTTTTACGGCCTGGATGCTGTTCAGCGGGTTCCCCTGTATTATTGTAGCGCTGCCAAAGACGACAAATAACACTTCTATGAATACCAAAATGTCGAGATACCTGAGATTGATTACTTCCCGCTTGCAACATCCCTACAGCTCTTTGCATTTCATCTGCCGTCAAATGACGTCGCTCCATGACGTAAAGAATATCTATCAATTCAATTTTGTCGCCAACTGTATTTAAATGGTTGGTAAAATTATAAAATCAAGACTAAAACGTAGCAATTAACATGCACTCAAATTCAAACAAATTCGCAGTCATTTGAATTTTATGAAAAAAAAACAAAACATAATCGAAATTTTTTTTTTACAACCAGCCAGTATGTCATCAATAACAAAAAAGTTTACTTACCTATACACTTTGAGTGAGTAAATACTTAGAAATTAATTAATATAAATGGTAAATTTGTAATATCATGCATGTTGCTTAGACTTTTTTGATGTGTGTATTTATATGTTAGAAGAACATTTATAGAACATGCGCGTTCTGAAATTTGAACGTGTCATGTACAGCCATTAATTAAGTATACTGAATATTAACATTGCAGTTTATGTTGAGGTAATATAATATTAGAATACGTTTGTCCCCGTTGTTTAAACCAAATTTCTCTCTTACATTTTCGTTCCCTTCAAAACTGAATTTAGTTAATTTTGTAGCTCTATGAGTCTTAGTATTTGACTATTCGAAGGTAAATAGAGAGAGTAGAGAGATGTAAGCAGCACGTCGGTGTAATATCCTGTAGGTAGTGGTCACGTAGAGAGCGGTAGACTAATTACTGTATGAAGTGTAGTCTGTCACGTGCGCGCTGCATGCACACTCGCCCAATATAAATAGAGAGAGTAGAGAGATGTAAGCAGCACGTCGGTGTAATATCCTGTAGGTAGTGGTCACGTAGAGAGCGGTAGACTAATTACTGTATGAAGTGTAGTCTGTCACGTGCGCGCTGCATGCACACTCGCCCAATATAAATAGAGAGAGTAGAGAGATGTAAGCAGCACGTCGGTGTAATATCCTGTAGGTAGTGGTCACGTAGAGAGCGGTAGACTAATTACTGTATGAAGTGTAGTCTGTCACGTGCGCGCTGCATGCACACTCGCCCAATATAAATAGAGAGAGTAGAGAGATGTAAGCAGCACGTCGGTGTAATATCCTGTAGGTAGTGGTCACGTAGAGAGCGGTAGACTAATTACTGTATGAAGTGTAGTCTGTCACGTGCGCGCTGCATGCACACTCGCCCAATATAAATAGAGAGAGTAGAGAGATGTAAGCAGCACGTCGGTGTAATATCCTGTAGGTAGTGGTCACGTAGAGAGCGGTAGACTAATTACTGTATCAAGTGTAGTCTGTCACGTGCGCGCTGCATGCACACTCGCCCAATATAAATAGAGAGAGTAGAGAGATGTAAGCAGCACGTCGGTGTAATATCCTGTAGGTAGTGGTCACGTAGAGAGCGGTAGACTAATTACTGTATGAAGTGTAGTCTGTCACGTGCGCGCTGCATGCACACTCGCCCAATATAAATAGAGAGAGTAGAGAGATGTAAGCAGCACGTCGGTGTAATATCCTGTAGGTAGTGGTCACGTAGAGAGCGGTAGACTAATTACTGTATGAAGTGTAGTCTGTCACGTGCGCGCTGCATGCACACTCGCCCAATATAAATAGAGAGAGTAGAGAGATGTAAGCAGCACGTCGGTGTAATGTCCTGTAGGTAGTGGTCACGTAGAGAGCGGTAGACTAATTACTGTATGAAGTGTAGTCTGTCACGTGCGCGCTGCATGCACACTCGCCCAATATAAATAGAGAGAGTAGAGA
This sequence comes from Schrankia costaestrigalis, assembly GCA_905475405.1. NCBI lineage: Eukaryota > Metazoa > Arthropoda > Insecta > Lepidoptera > Erebidae > Schrankia > Schrankia costaestrigalis. The sequence continues at coordinate 208,963 of FR997830.1, forward strand.
GATGTAAGCAGCACGTGGGTGTAATATCCTGTAGGTAGTGGTCACGTAGAGAGCGGTAGACTAATTACTGTATGAAGTGTAGTCTGTCACGTGCGCGCTGCATGCACACTCGCCCAATATAAATAGAGAGAGTAGAGAGATGTAAGCAGCACGTCGGTGTAATATCCTGTAGGTAGTGGTCACGTAGAGAGCGGTAGACTAATTACTGTATGAAGTGTAGTCTGTCACGTGCGCGCTGCATGCACACTCGCCCAATATAAATAGAGAGAGTAGAGAGATGTAAGCAGCACGTCGGTGTAATATCCTGTAGGTAGTGGTCACGTAGAGAGCGGTAGACTAATTACTGTATGAAGTGTAGTCTGTCACGTGCGCGCTGCATGCACACTCGCCCAATATAAATAGAGAGAGTAGAGAGATGTAAGCAGCACGTCGGTGTAATATCCTGTAGGTAGTGGTCACGTAGAGAGCGGTAGACTAATTACTGTATGAAGTGTAGTCTGTCACGTGCGCGCTGCATGCACACTCGCCCAATATAAATAGAGAGAGTAGAGAGATGTAAGCAGCACGTCGGTGTAATATCCTGTAGGTAGTGGTCACGTAGAGAGCGGTAGACTAATTACTGTATGAAGTGTAGTCTGTCACGTGCGCGCTGCATGCACACTCGCCCAATATAAATAGAGAGAGTAGAGAGATGTAAGCAGCACGTCGGTGTAATATCCTGTAGGTAGTGGTCACGTAGAGAGCGGTAGACTAATTACTGTATGAAGTGTAGTCTGTCACGTGCGCGCTGCATGCACACTCGCCCAATATAAATAGAGAGAGTAGAGAGATGTAAGCAGCACGTCGGTGTAATATCCTGTAGGTAGTGGTCACGTAGAGAGCGGTAGACTAATTACTGTATGAAGTGTAGTCTGTCACGTGCGCGCTGCATGCACACTCGCCCAATATAAATAGAGAGAGTAGAGAGATGTAAGCAGCACGTCGGTGTAATATCCTGTAGGTAGTGGTCACGTAGAGAGCGGTAGACTAATTACTGTATGAAGTGTAGTCTGTCACGTGCGCGCTGCATGCACACTCGCCCAATATAAATAGAGAGAGTAGAGAGATGTAAGCAGCACGTCGGTGTAATATCCTGTAGGTAGTGGTCACGTAGAGAGCGGTAGACTAATTACTGTATGAAGTGTAGTCTGTCACGTGCGCGCTGCATGCACACTCGCCCAATATAAATAGAGAGAGTAGAGAGATGTAAGCAGCACGTCGGTGTAATATCCTGTAGGTAGTGGTCACGTAGAGAGCGGTAGACTAATTACTGTATGAAGTGTAGTCTGTCACGTGCGCGCTGCATGCACACTCGCCCAATATAAATAGAGAGAGTAGAGAGATGTAAGCAGCACGTCGGTGTAATATCCTGTAGGTAGTGGTCACGTAGAGAGCGGTAGACTAATTACTGTATGAAGTGTAGTCTGTCACGTGCGCGCTGCATGCACACTCGCCCAATATAAATAGAGAGAGTAGAGAGATGTAAGCAGCACGTCGGTGTAATATCCTGTAGGTAGTGGTCACGTAGAGAGAGGTAGACTAATTACTGTATGAAGTGTAGTCTGTCACGTGCGCGCTGCATGCACACTCGCCCAATATAAATAGAGAGAGTAGAGAGATGTAAGCAGCACGTCGGTGTAATATCCTGTAGGTAGTGGTCACGTAGAGAGCGGTAGACTAATTACTGTATGAAGTGTAGTCTGTCACGTGCGCGCTGCATGCACACTCGCCCAATATAAATAGAGAGAGTAGAGAGATGTAAGCAGCACGTCGGTGTAATATCCTGTAGGTAGTGGTCACGTAGAGAGCGGTAGACTAATTACTGTATGAAGTGTAGTCTGTCACGTGCGCGCTGCATGCACACTCGCCCAATATAAATAGAGAGAGTAGAGAGATGTAAGCAGCACGTCGGTGTAATATCCTGTAGGTAGTGGTCACGTAGAGAGCGGTAGACTAATTACTGTATGAAGTGTAGTCTGTCACGTGCGCGCTGCATGCACACTCGCCCAATATAAATAGAGAGAGTAGAGAGATGTAAGCAGCACGTCGGTGTAATATCCTGTAGGTAGTGGTCACGTAGAGAGCGGTAGACTAATTACTGTATGAAGTGTAGTCTGTCACGTGCGCGCTGCATGCACACTCGCCCAATATAAATGCCGGAGCACAAGCAATAATAGTAAGACGCGCCTGCTCGCCTCGCAGATGCCTCCGCGTACAAACAGTGCACCAGTTATAAGATCCGAAGATACCGAGCTAGTTCTACAGCGCACAACTACCAAACAAGTATTCTGTATTGCAAATTGTAAAAGTATAATCGTTCTTTGTTGTCGATGTTTAATCCCATCAGGGTTTTGCTTCTGGTAGCTATACAGATGTAAACTTTTGCACACGACGAGTATATATTTGGAATTTCTTAATATTAAGCTGGTGCCAGTAAACGTTTGTATACCCAGTTCATATACTCGTATTTCAAGAGTCAGTAAGTTGTTATTCAAATCTCAACCTATGGTACATATGAGTTAAGAATAATTGCGTATAATAACGTTTTCATTAACTTATAAGTTAGTATACATAAGAAGGAAGATAGAGAAAGTAGAGGTTGTATCGACAACACAGTGTGTAGCGTGAGGTCGGGGGTCGTCACGGCTCAGAGGACCTCTTATTACCTCACTTATTAAACTAACTACGCACGAGTTTTCATTAGTTACGATAGAGCCTGCCATCATGCTTACAGTACATGCTCCAGACCCGTCTGTACACAAAGTATTAATAAATAAGTGATTATTGACTTAAGAACGCGAACAACTGAAATGTCTGTCGTCACGAGTTACTATAATTAAACACAATCATGAAGTAAATAACACAAAAGTGTTGAGACTTTGTCTTATTGCAACCATTGTAACTTGACACGCATTTTGTGAATGTGTCATGACTAGTATCCTACTAATATTATAAATGCAAAAGTTTGTGAGGATGGATGGATGGATAGATGGCTGAATGTTACTCGTTCACGCAAAAACTACTGAACGGATTTTGATAAAATTTGGAATATAGGTAGCTTAGGGTGTAAAATAACATTTAGGCCTATACCACGCGGGTAAAGCCGCGGGCATCAGCTAGTTATTTATATTTTAGCTTCGAATCTATTAATTTATTTAATTGTTGTCAAATTATGTCAGTAGTTTAATATCTTATTACACGCATGAAATAAGGGAAAAATAACATTATAAATATCATCATATCTGGACGTTAACATCTCATATATAATATGGTATCGACATGCACCCCCGCGCCCCCCTTGCCCCCTCACTGTCCCGTGTTCGATCCCGGGGCATCATGAATAATAGTTGTGAGATATGAAATGTGGAGCATTATGTGTGACTTATCGATATTGAATTCAATTAACTCGACGATTACTGAAGCATACACACAAACACACACACACACACATGTGACGTCACATTATACTTCATTATAATTAATTCAAATGCATGTAGGTATGTATGATAATAATAGTGCAAGTTTAGTGAGCACGTACCTAGTACATAGTTTAGTTGTAAGAGAGAAATGTTAGAGCGCACATAACTATGTACTCGTGTTCTATCTAGGTATAATATTACTTATTAAAATAAAAATGATAAGAATAGAGAAAGCTCGAGACAGGAAGTGAGCCCACGTCCGCCCGATGTACATGCCTCGCCAATTACTAGGCCTATTAGCTTAATACTCCGCAACTAAAAATATTATATTCAACTTTATACACAAACTACATGTATTGGAATAGAAAATTCCTTCAATTCATAAATAAAAATAGGTATAAGTAAACTCGTATGTATATTTTGATGTCACAGCGCTTAGTTAGTGTAGTTAAAAATATCGACATCCTGTAAGTGTTCCAATATCCTCTAACCTTTAAGTTTCCTCGCGGACTAATTGACACAGCATCCGGGAACTGTTCTGAGAAGATATGGGTTGCGGGAAATTATAGGAACTAAATTATTAATAATTTATTATTAGTTTTATTGGCTGATATATAATGATTAAAAAGATAATGAAATTAAGTCCCTAGGTTGGTTTGTATTATTACAATTTTAGTTTTAATATAAAAATATTAACTTTATATTAAATTACTATTATGTGAGTGACTTGTGGCAGTGATATTAAATATCAAAACAAACGCATCACAAAGAATTTTGAAATAATTTAAATAAACTGAATCAATGAATGCTTACGAATTGAGTCCACTCCTACTGTACTACTGATGTGTACAATATAAGTAGAGAACTAAATTAGTGAACTATATTACATTCAGTGCTTTGCAAGTAATTTCCCTGTTACCTATGACTGTTCGTAGCACATTCGTAGCAGTTCGTAGGTACACGTAGCGCTACGTGTCTCTGCGTAGCGGGTGTCTGAGTGATTGAATGCAATTTAGTGTCGGTCGTGTTCATCGAGGCACAGTTTTTGTGAACCCTTTGAGGTCAGCGCCAATCTTTACTTTTTGTGTGATCCTGTCCGACACACACACACACATGTATACATATAACGCAGTACATACACACACACACACAGTCGTGTTATATCTCATGCATTACTATAGTATTCAATTTCCTTTTCAGTGAAATGTTGTATAATGTATGTAAATGTTGTGTATAGAGGATGCATGAGTTTTCCTATCAACTATATGTTTGAAAGTTATTGAACTAGGATTTTAATAAACATGCTTTTACTGTTTTATTAAATTGAGTTTCATCAATAGTATTTGAATGATTCTGTCATTCATGTCCAGAGAGTGAAGGTACTTTGCGTCCTTTAAATTTATTAATGGAGTTAATAATTAAATTAAAATGGATGACATCTTCTAGTGGCTATCGCAAAGGATATCATTAGCTTAATATTTTTGCTAGGAAAATGGAAACAAACCCTGTTTATATACCAAGTGGTGTGATGTTCAAGTTTTTGTTCATTAAAGAATGTTCCTGCAGTGAGACAAAGGCTTGATAGGAAGAAATGCAATGCTACCCTGGCTACAAGGCAATGGTACAGGATTATATATGACATTGAAAGATAGACGGAACAGTTACAAAGGGAAGGTTAACAAAAGTATAACTAGAAGTAACACCGGATAATGTACCGCGATCAAGACTACTTTTACAAATATAATGACAAAACTAAATCAATTTAGTGAATAAGTAAAACGAGCTCGTGTCAATACAGATGTGAGCACGAGTACTCTACCGCCACTGAGCTCATATCTGTGCGGCTTAGCTGTTGTATTACATATATGTACTTGTAGGCTAGTATTTGTGTTCATTACACATACCAAAATTACTCTTTCTGTCTGTGTGATACTTATGTTTGGCTGAAGTATTGACCCGAATGCTAATGTTTACAAATGTAGCCCTCGTGAAAGAGCATCGGCTAACTTGTAGTGATCCTAGTGAACTTGTTGCTTTACTTTCATATAATCTGTGTAACATGTCACTATAGCTCGAGTCTACAACGACATCGGCACGTCATTCTATACAAGCTGTGCTGTAGTAGCTTGTAGTCGCGGATGTTCTTAGTCCGAGTTAACTTCACACACTCACTGTACCTTACAAATGATTAAATTATGCTTTAAACTAATACAAAATATTTAGTTGAAATGTACGAGTTACAACAATTACATAACATATTAAGACGTATTGTATACATTAACTAGGCAGACATATTCCGACAACTTACGTCTGTTTATAAACTTATAGTACAGTTTAATATTGTAGGTACTATACGTGTTACGCGGAAGTAATTTGATTCAGTTCGTATTAAGTTGTGATGAGGAAAATGAATTGTGAAGTTTAAGGAAAAATATTTGAAAAAGCTTTACTTTTAAGAGATTGACCCAAAGTAAAGTGAAAAGTTTAAAAGAATAGATAAACGTGTAAAGCTTAAGATATTTCTGAGATTAAATGTAAATATTAACTGTAGCTTTTTTAAATAACCAATTTCCGAATTAGAACCCACAAAATTGAAGTTTTCACCGTAAAATGTGTCAATTGTCAAAATGTTAAGTTCCTAACCCGCGTGGTTTATGCTGTGCTTTGATTGTAGAAGATAAGTCGCAGTTTTATTTTCTTTTTGTATTATAATATTTAACACAAATATAATTTGGACAGCAGTATTGAATATTCGTTTAACTCTGAATCAAAAGATAAGGTTTATCACCTGTATGTTTAAGTAAGCACGGGTATGACAGAATGTGAGCGCTTGTATGTAGCTCTATTGTTTATGGTTACTTTATAAATATCACATACACACACACACACACACATACACACACACACGCGCGCACACAATAACAGTGGTGCAACACATTAGTTAGAGAAGACAATTAAGTTTTTAATAAACAAGTTGCGCCAACAATACATTACACTGTTTGTTCCTCATGTTGTGTTGCGCTCTTACTTACTTTTGTATTACTTATGTTTTATTTTTGTAACAAGCACTAAGTACTTACAGTGTTATGCTCTATATACATGCTTTGGTATATTGTTGCTCCAATGTTCTTTTGTATACAACTTGTACAAGTGTGGTGTGTCGAACTAATATAAAGAAGCTATTAGAGTAGCAGGATGTATTGTGTGGGCGCCCCCTGTCGGCCAACCTTACTCACCGCACCACCGACTTGTCACCGACGACTGTGTACTGCCGGGCTGTGAGCACGGGGTGCAGTACAGAACGTGCCCGCGCTGTTATTGCACTGAGAAACATAAACGATGCAGATTAACATTATTGTTCACCGTTATGTTATATACGTGCTCTGCAACTGCACTGCTGTACTAGTATGACACGATTATTTGTAATATCTCTCAAGGAACAAACAAAAGTTTGCTGTGTTCGTAAAAAAACTGATTATTCTGACGATGAAAACAGCGACGGCGATGACGACAGAGTGAACTTGTTCGTTGACGACTATCCGTAGGTTTAATTTTTGACTGTATTAGCGCAAAATTCATTAAGTATTTACGTTTGTAACAAAAAAAAATGTTGGTACTGTTCATGCAAACGTAAAATTGTTGAAAAGTTCAAGAGGAATATAATAAATCTTAGCCATATGACGTCCACTGCCTGTCGTAAGCCTTCTGTCTAGAGAAGTTTATACTTGGTAAAGTATTATTGTTTATAAGAGTAAAGATGAAGTATGACACATTTAACTGTTATTTATGACCTCAACGTCCTCTCCTCTGTACACAGTACATCACACAGTGTCACACAGTGTTACACAGTGTAACACAGAGTGTGTCAGCTAACTCCGCCGTAGACGGTCCCAAGCCCGTTTGAGAAAGGAGGAGGGAAGGTCCTCTTCAGTACAACTCTGACTAGCAGAGCTGACAGAGATAGGGGACCTGAGGGGAGGGTTAATGATGAAGAACAAGTTCATAATATGGTTCATAATATGAAACTAGTGCCGGACTCGATGAGCATCCATCAGGTACACAGAGGGTACAATCCTACTGTCACCGATGGCAGGGGCGACGGACCCGTTCTGACACAGACGACCGTTTCGGCCCGACCCGTTACCCTGAATGGACAGGGCCGGGGGTTTTTATTAACCAAGTGGAAGAAAACCACAATGAAAAATAACCCGAATCTTAAGTTCCGCGCTCGGCGATAAGATGCATGGCTAGGGGGAACCTGGTCCCGAGGGCGCACTTTGTTGAGGGGAGCTTACCCCTGTGAGGAGATAAAAAGTCGAGGTTACATGTCCTCGTTCAAAAAATATGTCACTATAATGATAATGACGGATAAAGAAAATTATCCCCAGGTGGGTCCCGTCTGCCATGCAGACGGGGAATCCCACACCGGCGAACCATCACCGGTCAGCTCCCATCGTAATCTGGGGGGGAGCACTATTCGTCCTTCCAGCGATAATTACATCGTCCAAGATGGCTTATCTAGGGCACAAACGTCCAGTTTTGCGTGCTCAAATATAGGAACTCGTACATCCAGCCCTGCGTGTTCTAACAATAAAGAGACTGGCGACATCCTTCGGGATGGTCGCGGCAGTAGTTTGACGTCACCTTGTTTTAGGCGTCCACCTACTCCAAGGAATGAAGGCAAAGCAGGTGAAGAAAGTGACAGCTCACTTATGTCTTGCACGTCGGGCACGTCGCAAACTAGTCGTCGAGCTAGGAAGCGACGCCCTGAAGAACCACACCGAGCCGTCCGTGCGAAACGAACCGCGGTGGTTGACGATGATAGTGAAGAAGAAAACATTCAAGGAATCCTGAACCCTTCAGGATCTTCCAGTCGCGTACCGAAAAACACCGTACCGGACGTAAGCAACATGTTAGAAGAGCTTAGAGGTCAACCAACGGCCGATGTTAGCGCTAGAATTTTCGAGTCGCTTTCGACCGTTGAACAGGTGACCGACAAGGCAAAAGGGATGAAAGGAGTCAGAGCGTTGCGGCTTGCCGTTAAACAAGCCCAGGCTGGAGTAACTGAGCTTCAGATGAGGACTGACACAGAGGCTATAGAGAAACGGGAGCAAGTAAACCGTGAGCTGCGTTCTCGCCTCGCTTCTCTTGAAAATAAAATGTCAACTATGACGGCAGAGTTAAATGAACTCCGCAATAGTGCGAAAAGAAAGAGTTCGTCACAGGAACTTTATTCTGAAATACATGTAGAAAGTGGCCCATCGAAGGCAACATCCATTACTGCAGTTCACGATAAGAACACAATAAATCCTGCTGAACTACGACGTACTAAAACAACGACGGCTACTTCTAACGTGAATGAGAAGATTGGTAACGAGGAGAGCACAGTAGTACAGCTGGCAACGGTCATAGATCGCAAGCTTGCTGACTTTCGCCGCAGCCTCTTGGATGAAATATTTCCAGAGCGTGCGATTCGACCTGCTTTAAGTAAGACTATAGTCCAGAGTCAAGAAAGCCCAACGACACTGCCTCAAAAACGCAAACGTCGTCAACGGGCAAAGAAGAAGGTCCAAGTAAGTGAGTTAGCTTCTACACCTTTACCACCACAAACTCAGACTCCAGTTTCAGGCACGTCTGCCACTGAAACATGGAGTAAAGTAGTGGGCCGTAAGGAGAAGGCAGCTTCAGCTAAAGTTAATAAACAAGCTGTCGCTAAGAAAAAGTTGAGCGTGGTTCCACGTCCGCCTTTGACTTCAGCTATCACAGTTTCCTTGCCATCAGGATCTACACACACACTGGCAGAAGTCATGAAGGTAGCGAAAAGTCAAGTGAATTTAGCTGAATGTGGTATAGAGAACGTCAAAGTCAGAAGGGCTATTACCGGCGGTCTTATTCTAGAGATAACGGGAGATGAAAGGTCTAGCAAGGCAGACGTTTTAGCTGATCGAATGAGAACAGCTCTAGCTAGTACAGGCGCAATTATTTCACGCCCAAAAAAATCAGGCGAGATACGGGTGTTAGACCTTGATCCATCTATCACTCCATCTGACATCGCAGAAGCTATAGCAGAAGCAGGCGAATGCTCTGTGACAGATGTAAAGGTTGGGGAAGTTCGCTTCGACGTGTCTCGTTTAGGTACGGCTTGGTGCAGGTGCCCACTTGAAGTTGTTCGCAAATTAAAAATAGCAAAGTATCTTCGTATCAACTGGATCTCTGCTAGGGTACAGGTGTTGCAGACTCGGCCATTACAATGTTACCGTTGCCTAGAGCTAGGCCATGTAGGAATTAATTGCCCAACTGGGACGCCCAATCGTACCGCATGCTGTTTTTTCTGTGGCCAAACCGGGCATAAAGCGAAAGAATGCAACGCGGAAAAACCGCTATGTCCTGTCTGCAAAGATTTAGGTCGCCCAGCTGATCATAGAGTGGGGAGTAAAAAATGCCCTCCACCAAAGAAGAACAAGGGAGATTCCAGATCTCTACCCGTACGTGCCACGCCTGCCACAATGTCGCTGGCTAATTTGTCGAACCAGTTGGACAATCGTCCAATAGGGGAGGTAATGGAGGCCTAAAATTCTGTTCTCCATATAAAATACTACAGGGCAACCTAAACCACTGTCGCGCTGCACAAGATCTGGTGTTGCAGACAATCGCGGAGTGGTCGGCTGCCCTTGCAGTGATAGCAGAGCCTTATTGCGTCCCAAAACATCCTCGTTGGTTTGGATCGGAGGATGGTCTAGTCGCAATTTACTGGGCTCACACTGAAAGCGGATACCATTGTAATCTTCTTCATAAAGGGTTAGGGTTTGTTTTAGTAGAGTGGGGGCCATTGGTCATCGCCGGCTGTTACGTCTCTCCAAACAGCGGTCTTCCTGCTTACGAAAATTACCTGGACAGGATCGCAATTGCTATCCGCGATTATTTATCTCGTCCGGTACTCGTTTTAGGTGATTTTAACGCTCACTCCCGAGTATGGGGCGATACCCGGAACGACATTAGAGGAGAGACGATATTGGAATGGGCTGCAGAACTGAATCTCGTTTTGCTGAACCATGGTTCGGTCAGTACTTGCGTACGCTGGCAAGGAGAGTCTATTGTCGACTTGTCGTGGGCATCTCCAACTGCCTCGCAAATGGTTTCCGCGTGGAAGGTAGCGCAAGAGATAGTCACATTATCGGACCATCGTCATATTTTTGTTGAAGTAACTCACCGGCGTCTACTAGATGGGCATGAACCAAGCCATGCTCCTCGACGTTGGTCGCTCAAGCAGCTAAACCAGGATCTACTCTTGGCTGCCGCCCACGTTGCGGACTGGCAAACCGAGGAAGATTGGTCTGCATCCAGCCCGGAGATAAAGGCAGCTTGGTTCTATTCTAAAATGACGACTATATGCGACTCAGCAATGCCACGAGTAAAGTCGAGGAAAACGGGTTCCGTGTACTGGTGGTCTCAGGAAATTGCTCAGCTGCGTACTGAATGCGTTAGTGCTCGACGTAGATATCAGCGAGCTCGCAGAAGACGGCGGGCTACAGCTGAGGAGATTGCTGAGGCATATGCGGCGTATAGAGTTGCTGCAAATACACTTAAATGTGCGATCATGGATGCCAAGGCTCGGTCCTGGAACGAACTAGTTGAAGGACTGGATAGAGATCCATGGGGTCGCCCATATAAATTGGTTATGGGAAAACTCAGACCATGGGTTCCTCCCCTGACTGAAACCCTGGACCCGGAATTTGTTGCCAGAATCGTAAACACATTATTTCCTAGAGTCCAGGACAGTCCTTTGGTTTTGCCGCCGCTGTTTGAGGCAGACAACTGGTCTGAAACGTTGGCAGTAACGGAAGGAGAGTTGAGTGGAGCCTTGCGGCGACTTGCGAGTCGAACTACTGCTCCAGGCCCTGATGGTATTCCAGGTCGCGCATGGGTGTTAGCTCTAGACGTCTTGGGGAATAAAATGAGGCAGCTCTTTACCAGTTGCCTCCGGCATGGAACTTTCCCTAAAAGCTGGAAGGAAGCTAGGCTGGTCCTACTGAGGAAAGAAGGTCGAATTGCCACTTCTCCTTCATCGTTTAGACCAATTTGTCTGTTAGACGAGACGGGTAAGCTTTTTGAACGCGTCGTTGCTGCACGCCTCAACGAACACTTGCGTCGTGTGGGCCCGGATTTGTCTGATTACCAATTCGGTTTCCGGCAGGGCAGGTCTACGGTCGACGCAATTAGGTGTGCTCGATCTCTATCGGAGCCAGCAGTTCAGGCAGGTGGGGTTGCATTGGCTATAAGTCTGGACATAGTCAATGCCTTTAACTTTTTGCCTTGGCAAGCGATAAGAGAGGCCTTAATCTACCACCAAGTGCCTTCCTATTTGCAGGCTATAGTCGGGAATTATTTGAGCGACAGATCCATTCATTTCTCTGGTCGGAGCAGATCATTGGTGGTGAGGGAAATCACTTGTGGGGTCCCTCAGGGCTCTGTACTTGGACCTCTACTCTGGAATCTCGCATATGATTCCGTTCTGCGGACTAGTCTCCCACCTGGTACCAGTGTAATATGTTACGCTGATGACACTCTCGTATTAGCGAGGGGGGTGTGCTTCCGGAAGACAGCTAGACTTGCTGAACTTGCAGTAGCTTGTATTATTAGTAAAATACGCGGGCTCGGCTTGCAAATAGCTCCTCATAAAACTGAGGCCTTGTGGTTTTATCGCATAAGACAAAGCGTAGAACCACCAAGCTCAACCATCCGAGTTGGTGATGCAGAAATTCAAGTGAGCCGACATCTTAAATATCTGGGTCTCACCCTGGATGGTCAATGGGGTTTCGGTGAGCATTTTGAGCGACTTGTACCCCGTGTTCGTGGGGCAGCTGGCTCTTTACACCGGCTGCTCCCAAATCTGGGAGGACCGCGGGAGGAGGTACGCCGCCTCTATGGTAGTGTCGTGCGATCCATGGTTCTCTATGGTGCACCTGTCTGGGCTCGCTGTTTGTCGGATGCCCCTCGCTATAGAGCACAGCGCTGCAGAGCTCTGTTGGCTAGTCTGCAACGGGTCATGGCTATAAGAATTGCGCGTGGATATCGTACAATATCCTTTGAGGCGGCAACACTATTAGCACGGGTTCTGCCTCTGGATATATTGGCGGAGATGGATGAGAGAGTTTATAATCAAACTCACTCTCTCCGCCAGTCTATGGAAGAACAAAACCAGAGATCGCTATGCTTGCTTCGGAGAGATGCGCAACGACAGGCTTTAGACGAATGGCGCTTGAGACTAGAAGAACTACATTCCATGCGCCAACGCGTTGTCGGAGCCATTTTACCGAACTTCGAAGCCTGGTTGGGTAGAAGACAAGGATGCGTCACCTTTAGGTTAACTCAGATGCTCACTGGACACGGGTGCTTTGGTGAGTATCTAAACCGCATTGGGAGAGAACCAACCGCGCAATGCCATCATTGTGGAGACATCTGTGACTCAGCCCAGCACACGTTGGAGAGCTGTTCGGCTTGGGCGATGGAGCGGCGAATCTTGGTCGCAAAAATTGGAGGTGATTTGTCTCCAGCAGTAGTAGTGGCAGCTATGCTGGCGGACAATGAGTGTTGGGAAGCCGTGGTATCCTTCTGCGAAGCAGTTATGCTTCGAAAGGAGGCTGCTGAGCGTGACCGTGAGAGGGCCGATCCAACCAGGAGAAGGCAGCGTCGAGGCGGGGCGATAGCCTCATAGCTTCCGCTGCACAACAAGAAGTCGTAGCAACCAATGTAGGGGACTCCGTTGCTCAAGCGACTTCGAGATAGCGCGGTAACCAGATGTAACCATGGTTGCCGTCAAAAGTGCTGAATTACAGAGGCAAACATTTTCTAAATGTGAAGCCCTTTGGAGAGCCTTGCGTAAGCAAAGTAAGGGTGGGGAGATCTCGGATGTTGTATTTCTAGTTCCCGGGACTCCTCATATACCCCGAAGATGGTTACCGTGGAGGTTTTAGTCAGTAGACCGGTCTATGGGAGTCTGACATAACCACCTCACCGGCACCCCCAGGTGAGGATGTGTATGCCTAAAGCATTTCCTCCACGACAAAAAAAAAAAAAAAAAAAAAAAAAAAAAAAAGAGTGTGTCAGCTGCACGTCACATACGGTAACATGTACGTCGCACATTACTCCTGTTACAAGTATATTGTTTATTAATATAAGTGAACAATCTGAGTGTACGCGCGCGATCACTTACTTAATTGTGCATCTAGCAAATACTTACATTAACTTAATAATTCATTACGAATGGCTCTAATTATATTTGTCTTACGTGTCACACTGACAGAATGACAATACTAAATGTATTCAAAAACTCATATGATTATTACACATATCGGTTTGAATTGTTGCTATTATTATTTTGTCCTTATTGACGACTCACAAACTAGGCATCGTGTGGTGTCGGGTCCCCCAAATAATTTTTGGAATGCTCAAACAATTGTCCAGCGTGGGAGTCTAGCCCACGGTTTTGTAGACGTCAGGCGCTGATGCTTCCATGACACGGATGTAATTACTTTACTAAAGGATCCGATGTAGTTTTGTTATTGTAATATTTACAATCACATCAAGAGACATGTAGTTGTTCACTAACTCTTGCTATCGTATATTTAGAACTCTCAATTAACTAAAATCCTATTGCTTGTATGAAATCTTTCTCTAAAGCGGTATGCACAATAAAATTGTAAGCAAGCAAGCAGTCTTGTTGCTTCATATATTTCGTGTGCAACTTTGTTAAGCTCTACTCAACAGGCAGGTAGGTAATTAGTTAAACTAATTATTCTTTATAATTTTAATGACACCTTGTCCAATGGTGATTAATAATATTCCAGCTATCAGAATGTCCTCACTATTTTATAGTGGTCATATTACTTTCAAGTCAATATTATGCGAGCGGTGGACCCGGAAAAAGGTATTCTTAGCAACTTATGTTGCCAAAGTTATGTTGATCTAATGTGTTGGAAGATAAAAACTTATATTATAAGGAACTAGGATGGTGACCCGAGTTACGTCTCCTTGCTAAAACATAGTTACGCATACTCAGTGGTCGCATCGCAAGTTTATATAAAAATCAATGGGAATAGTTCTCGACCTGCGCTATATAAGGTCAATTATTTAAGTGTTCCTATATATATAATAATATATTTATGTATTATGTTAAAAATACAAATTTAATTTTATCGTTCTGGTCCATTGAAAGCCAGTCTGTTTTGTAAGCACTTGACTTGAATAATGTATATTTATAAGAACAAGTTTAAAATTGGAATGTCTTTTTCAAAACATTGCGAACCCGTTCCCGACCTTGATGATTGGGATAACGTGAATAAAGGAGAGTGGAGAAGTTCTCTTTCATAAACTACGCGAGATAAAGATAGTTCACGTTGATAGGTACCCTAAATATTTGTGATGAAGAGTACCTCTACCATGAAATAGATATAATGTTACAAACACGCAGATATATGTTACAGCCAAAGTAATAAATATGAATATTATACATAATAACTAGTCATTATGTATAAGGGCTACTCAATTTAGATAAAGTGATAAATGTCGCAGAATTAATCACATTAACTAGCCATTATATATGGCAAAATTGCAATATTAAGGCAAAAGTCAGAAACAGTTGGTTAGGTTAGGTTAGTATAGTGACCAAAGGACGCACGAGCCGAGCGAGCGAAGCGAACGTGCCGCGGTAGCGGCCGGCGAGTGCTAGAATATAGTAATACCTACTATATTCTAGTTTTACATAAAAAAAATGTTTCTTGCGTCTTTTGGTCACCATAATCAATCAATCAATCAAATACTTTATTTTCTCTACAATATACATATTACAGACAGTTTTTTTACAATTTTACTTAACTAAATTAATAAATATATTGTAGGAGACTGGTGCCTAAGATAGGCTTTAGGCCTGTGTTTCAGGACACCAGGTTCCCACCCCTAGCTTCTACATTTTCCTAGTAAAGTAGTAACAAACAATTCAACAATAAAATATGCAGAAAACATGTATATTTTAGATTAAAAATTAAAATTAGTGATATTGTATAGAGGTATGTATGTGTGTGCGTGTATATGTGTATGCGTGTGTATATGAGTGTGCGTGTGTATTTGACTTTGTGTTATGTTTACTAGATTTATATCGCACTAGTAAGCAGACCCTCGGTTTCATCATAATTTAGACTCAACAACCATTCAGTTACCTTATCCTTACATTTATTTTTGGTTAGACTAAAGATAATTAATAATTTGTGTATTTTATTGTAGAGAAAACCACCCAAATGACCAAAAAAGCGATGGGCAACAGTCGTTTTATAAGTAATATGAGAACGTTGAACTGGGTTGTATCGTCTTTTTCCGTTCGACAGCAACGGGTCATACACTAAAAGGTAATGCTGTTTTAAGATTGTATGCAATATAAACAATTGCCGAACTGTGAGGACTTTACTTTCTTTATATAGCTGTTCAGTGGGATGTCGAAATGGGAGAAATGATGAAACTTTCAGTATTGCTCTTTGAGTTCTCTCGAGTTCCAATAGGGTTGTTTATAATAACCTAATCTAACCAACTGTTTCTGACTATTGCCTTAATATTGTATTTTTGCCAGTACTATAACATTATAATGGCTAGTTAATGTGATTAATTCTGCGACATTTATCACTTTATCTAAATTGAGTAGCCCTTATACATAATGGCTAGTTATTATGTACAATATTCATATTTATTACTTTGGCTGTAACATATACACTTGTATAACTACGTGTTTGTAATATACTATCTACATACTTATGTAGATATGTTTATGTATGTTTGTGTGTTGTCGTGCACATGCCACGTCAGCTTTATTTGCTTCAATCCTAACATACGAGCGTGAGCAGAGCGCTCACAACATTTGCTCGCTACATATGTACACAACATGGTATATGTCTGAGTTATGTGTGTGCTGACTGACCATTTCTCAAGCGCTTTACCTCCTTTGTGAATATGTCTCAAATGTCGCTTATACGAAAGTGTAAGGTAACTGTTTACCTTACATTTTGTTTTTAATAATATGATGTCGATGAAACTTAGCCAAATATTGACCAGCGTGCCATGTATGCGAGGTTCGTAATAGAGAACATGGATCTACTATTAACGTGCTTTTGAATCTAAACTGAAACATTCCTGTTCTCAGGGAGTATAATTAAAACAGTTTTGTTATTCTTAAAATAAACTTTGTATTATGAAGTTTGTAGTGCGTATCGTTGTGTAGAGATATTCAACTATGTGTAAGTAAAGAATTCTTGCATGAGATGACTACGTTAGTACAACAATATGAATTAAAACTTTTGTAGTTTCATAAGTTCTTATAATTACTGCTTTGTAACTCTTTTCCATTTATGTTAGTTATAAACTTGTGTATGACGCCTTGTGCTGTAGTGTGTAGTTGACTTGACCGCAGACGAGAGCACGTTATTACCGGGACATGTGTGTCGATGTTGTCTGTAAGTCTCGTCCGGGCAGCACAGAGCAGCACAGAGCAGCTCAGCGTAGTACTACAGTGTATTTAACGCTTGTCCTATCCGATATCCATGACGTGTCGCGTCACGGCACTGTTTCCATTGCTACCGAGTAGGTACATGTACGACACGTCATACTCGGTTATGTTTGTTGTAATACGTCATTATATTCGAGACGATTTTGTAAAGATCACTAAATGATATTGCACACATGTTACTAGTGTTATGTCAAATATTTGGCGCGCTTCTATTTAAACGTACTTTTTAGGTATCTATGTAATACACGAGGATATACAAACAAAACAATAATATAAAGTTAGTATGCGATGAACCGGTACCTAGAGTCATTTAACGTTTTATAGGCTTTATAGAGAGCAGTTACATTAAATGTGTTTTTTTACTCTAACTAGTTCACTTGTAATTATAGACTAAAGTGTACGAGGGGGTGTTGTGTGCGGCGCGAGGGCTTGGATGGAGGGGGGGGGTGGTATAGGGTAATAAGGAACGGGATCGTTGCTTCGGTATTAATCCTACAGCGAAATTGAAGAGGCCTTACTTAGCTACCTACTTAATTTCGTAGAAAATTTCATGTACTTAAGTGTATTTTTTTGTAAATACCGAGAAAAACAACAAAAATATATAAGTACGCCAAAATAAATACTTCTTAGTAGGGATTGTATGTTCTAATTTACAAAAGTAGTAAAAACTCTGTAATTTGACTTACCTTGTATTTATACTCGGCTACATTAGTTTCGCTCAGTGGTCAAGTTGCTTAACTTATTCTCATTTATAATTACATTACACTCCGTCGTACTCAACAAAGACATCGCATCGCCTCTCAATATTTCCGTAAACATTTACATTTTCTGTTAAATATTTCATCTTTACATAAATATTAAAGTGAACAAATGCTTTGATTAACAACTTATTAATTAATTATCATATCTTAATATACTTCCGTCACCATCTTCACGAAGTAGAATATTCAAGTTTCAACCTTAAGCTTAAGCCTTTCTCTTTATTCAAGAAACTCTTTTATTAAATTAAATGGAACGTTTCGACCGAGCTTGGCCCGTCAAGATGTTATTTTAAGCGATAGGTATTCTTCACAAAGTTATAAAATGTTTTTTTGTTCTCGACGCAATGTTTAAGTGTACTACTACATTATAATATGTACAGGCAGTAGTGTTCGGTCACTATTATGTCATATATAACGTGTATGCGCTCGGTTCTGCAGGCGTAGCTTCAATGTCGAACGAACTACTTTGTCATGAGTCCGTGCAGCGAGCGTGATTGCTCGCCCGGTTACAGCTGATTAACTTACAACTTGTCCACCAACTTGTAATAATACTACGTATACGTGTGCATACTATGTACATATAATATATGTTATACTAGTAATGTAAGGTCTCTGACAGAGGTGGTGTAATCTCACGTCTCAGTAGCTCGGAGGCCAGACCGTGCCCGCACCTACATGTTTGTGTGGGACGCGCGGGCGGGGCAGGCACAGGACTATCATTTGTCTACTCTAGGACAAAACTGTCTTGTATCCTATATGCTATATTATAACCACAAAATTGTATGTTATGTTTTCTCGGTCTTGTCGTTTTTGTGTCAGTGGTGACTTTCAATAACGCTAGTCGCTATTTTTTTTGTCGGGGAAGCGTGCTGCCTCATCGATGGATGTTAAACTTTAGATGTTGGTTATTTAAGTTTACATGTGATGTGAGAACTATATAGTAAGTATAGGTATAACAATGTAGTGGTGTGTTGTTAAGTCAGACGCTGCAGTGTCCGCGGTGTGAACTATCTTTATGGTGGGTGCTTCCGTGCGCCGGCACTACGTCGCGAGGCTGCTCGGTTGAAGCCTTTGTTAACCTAAACAAATTACTCTATTGTTATACATACATACACATACATAATGCAGACTTTATACACGAACACCTCGCTGTCATTGTACATTGTGTGTAAGTAACATTAGAGGATAAAAATGAGAATTAAACTGAAGTTAAACGTAGCAGTAAGACATGATGGCGCGATGCAGGCGGTGATATCGACATATGTAGTTACAATAGTTATAGTTTAGTGTTGTTTGTCGCAACTTGTATGTCGTTGTAGCAGTACTTACAGTGATCAATGTATTATATTATGTACATGGATTTAAACTAAATATCAATTTGATGTTCAGGTTACTTGTTGTATTATATTTTAGGTTTATGCTTGCCTCCTAATATTAAACAAAGGTTCTCAAGAAACGCCATTTTGGGTGACAAATAAAATAAAATACAACAATATAAAGTAATGAAGGGTAACAGTTAGTCGTGACTATAACTAAAGTTTACATATAAAATGTAACTTTAGTGTAAATGAGGTTCTGTTGCGACGTGTTAGGTTGTACGTAGCGGTTGTATCACAGGTAAGTAATAGAGCAGATATGAGTTTGTAGAGAGTATCGTTTGTAAAATGAACACGAGCGGGAGGACGACGGCGGGGGTGCGGCGCGGTGTGGCCGCGTGCGGGGGGCGGCCGCCACCGACAAGATTGTGTCGTCCTGTGCGGCCACGAGGTACGATCTTATCATAAAACATTAATTCTGCTTTCACTATACAAATACTCTAGTTTATTATCACTCAGGTTCTAATTGTAGAAGATGAATGTTTTTAACATTATAACGTAGAATCAGGTCAATTATTTTCATATGCCCAGACAACAAAGTCGCTCAAGCTAAGAGTTGTTCTGTGATTTACTAATAATGCAAAAAATGACGGAATAGTTTGTACTATGTTGGATAAACTTTGTTAAATATCGTTGTATACTTATAGTTAGTGGTTATAGTAGTGGTAGTTGCAGAGGAGAGTTGAACCTCTCAGTTCGTTTGTCTAATCTCTGCTGTTCTAGTGGCCCCGAGTGTTTTGCGGGCTAAATCCAATCCAGTTTGTAACGGCGACCTCTCTGTGTAAACATGTGATAAAACTACAACTAACTAATCATTTCACCTTGTAACACCACATTTAACCTGTACCCACGTGTGCTACCTGCAGACAAACTTACTTACTACGAGTATTCATAACAGTTTTATTGTTTAACGAATGAAAGCAATTAAAACAAATGTAAGAAACCGATCAGCACGTAAGGTGAAAGCACTATAAAGTAGTATATATTTGTTGTGACGATCAGATGACGTAAAGGTTAATAAATCTGATCACCGCGGCGAAGATCTTGGATTCAATCTCCGCACAAATAAATGATTGAATGTAACTATAACTAATATAAGTAGTAACATAAATAAATATTTAGTTAGAGTCTGTGGTTAGAGCACTGCTTATCCGCCAACCGACGTGTGACTCTCTCCTTACACAGTTACGTTGTAAGGTTGCCTTACTCAAGTATTAAACAAGAACCGCAATAATGGTTACCTTTGAGTTGGCAAACCTAGAGATGTACTACATTACATATCATCTATCTCCCGCTGCACTTATCTGATGTTAATTCAGTTCAGTATTAACATTGTGGCGGTTGATTTACATTCTTATTTCCGATACGTCTCATATATCAGTACGGTTCACTTCTGAGTTTTACAATTAATTTTATTTAATGTCCTCTCTCTACTATCAGCTGTCTCCCTCTCACACGCGGAGGTAATGCGGAGGTAGCTACTAGGTACAACCTACAGATGCTGGTGGTCGTGGGATTACTTGGTGATACCTTTCTTTCGCTACATTTCACATTTAGGCGTGTTCACAGTTATCTGTGTAAGGACACGTATGTTTATCTTGTAATGCTTAGCATAGGTGAAAGAGAAAATTGTAATTCTAATGTTTTCTGTGAAATAATGTGTATATTTCTATGTTTAAAACAATTTTGGTTGTTTCTCTGATTTTTGCTTAGACAAACATCTATTTAGTTTCTCGCACATTATACAGAGTCAATAAGTGGTGGGTGACTGTGTAGCCTGATTGCTTTATATATAAATATTGTGTTCTATGATATCATAACTTGTACATAAATACAAAGCAGCCATGTTCAGTGTGGATCACTTTGCCGCAACGCGTAGCACTCGTAGCGGTGAAGCGCAGACGTAGCTCACTGAGCCGCTACGGTGTCCTCTGTGTTAATACAATGTTACATCAAAGTACGAATGCTCTACAAACTTTCTACAAAGGTAATTATTATTTAGATTGTGATTGTTTCTGTGATGACACCGCGGCGGTCGAGGCGGCACGGGAGTTATCATCTGTACGTAAATACGTGAAGGTGTACGTGTCGATACAGTTTGTATGTATGTATGCGCTGTATGTCGAGTGGCGGCGCGTTGATAAATTGTTTCAATTAATGTCCTCTGATTTCCGACCTGAATAATGATTGCATTGTTGTATCATTTAATTCGGTCGCACTCATTGTTGTTACTGAACATATTTGTGGTATGTATACGTTATGTATGTTTGTGTATTAACTTACTTATTAGATATTAACACAATGTCATAAACAAATTATAAATTAATGAATGCGTGTTGTGCAGATAATAACGTATTGACCGCATACAATGTTTATTATCATTTCATGAATTTTATAACTAAAATATGTAAATATAATTATTTTGAAATACAGTATTTAGCCTCTATATTCTTCTAAAACATATATTGTTTAAATTATTTTTGTTTTTTAAGAAATATAGGATATAACCAACATCTAACAATAGATAATAAATGAAAATTATTATTATTTGTATTAATAATAAGCCTGTGAACATGGGTCCTATTTAAAACAGCAGATTTTCCTATTTGTTTAATTGTAACTTCTTCCCTGATCCTTTTTTTTTCTGTGTTTTAAACACAACAGTTAGTTTAAATGTGCGCCATTACTTATACCAAATTTCATTCTATTATGTTTACAAATGTTTAATAACATTAGTTATGCGGATGACATGGTTTTGCTTGGTCCATCGATTGCTGGTCTAAATAAATTGATTAGAATGTGTGAGACATACGCTGCAGCTCATGGACTCAGGTATAATACTAAGAAAAGTGTCTTAATGCTTTTTAAGGCGGGTAATAAAAGCTACTCAGTAACGCCTGTCAAAATGGAGGGAACTCCACTTGCCTGGGTTAATAAATTTAAATACCTGGGTCACTGGGTTGCGGATAACCTATGTGATGACATAGATATAGAAAGGGAACGTAGGGCATTGTCGGTGAGATGCAATATGGTGGCCCGTAGGTTTGCGCGCTGTACTGCTCCAGTAAAATTAACTTTGCTTCGGTCATACTGCCAGACCTTTTACACGAGTAGCTTGTGGGTTAATCATACGCAAAAGGCCTACAATGCCCTACGAATCCAGTATAATAACGGATTTATGTATGTATATCCGTTGTCTAGTACCCATAGTACAAGCCCTGCTTAGTTTGGGACTAGATGGCGTTGTGTGAAAGTGTGAGGAATATTTATTTATTATTTATTTAGGGGACTGTTGGGGCTGCCTCGCTTCTGCAGTGCCTCAGGGATGTTCGCAGATGCACACATTAATGACTTTTATGTAATTATGCGCAAAAGAACCGCATCTCTGATGCGGCGGGTGTGGGGCAGTTCCAATAGTCTTCTGGCTGTTATAGCTGATGATGTTAGCAGCAGTATATGGAAACACTGGCTAAGTGTCCAAAAGCCAGCTGCATGTATCGTCACCATATAAATAATAACTTTAAGTGTAATAATATGTTTTCCTAAAAACGAAATTAATATTTAAATAAAATAAATAATAATTATTGAAAAATTAAAGAAACGTTAGTATGAAAAATCAAACTTCTTATAAAATATTCATACAAAACAAAACAAAACAAAATTTTATATAGTACAGTCAAATAAGGCTAAAAAAGGGGCAAACCTCGGAACGGAAGTGAATAATCTGTAAATTCGTATAATCCTTTGTTTTGATGTTCTGATGACTGGTGAAAAAGTCTCATATGATCACGTGTCTGCGTCATAAGTTATTCAAGGTCAAAGGTCACGAAAAACAGTTTTTTCCAATTATCTCGTTTTCTATGGGAAATACGCCATTTAACGTCATTATAAATATTGCAGATCACAAAATGGTCTACAATTTTTGTTCAAAACATTTTTCCGTATCACCTACCGGTTTCGCAACGAGTGGCGGGCGCGAATTCGTACAAAAAAAAAAAAAAATAATATAAATTAATAATAATTATTGTATCTTTATCCAAATATCAATTTTTCATAGTTAACTATACCTCAACTATACAAACTAGCACCGCATTTCATATGATTTCTTTATGTACAGGTGCGTGCACTCTACTCTTTGAGCTATATCTCGAAAACGGTTCATGATACAAAATAATGCTTCAGATATAAATTGTAGACAATTTTATGATCTACAATATTTTTAATGACATTAAATGGCGTATTTCCCATAGAAAACGAGATAATTGAAAAAAACTGATTTTCGCGAACTTTGACCTTGAATAACTTGTGACGCAGACACGTGATTATATGAGACTTTTCTACCAGTCATTAGTACACCAAAACAAAGGTTTATGCAAATTTACAGCTTATTTGCTTCCATTCCGAGGTTGAATGCTTATTTTACTGGAGTAATAGATAAAGACATTATTATATTAATGGTTTATATGTATCGTCAGTCAGATATTATTACACTGTACATATTGGTGACTTTTTTGACAACCCTATTGACTTTAAAAAAAATAAACAATTCAGTTGTACATTATTAGGCATCAAAAAATTTCCCTATGTTTGATCTATTATTTACGGGACACCCTGTATACGCACGCGTCTTTGCTAGAGAACAAAGTAATTGGTGGTTTTATATCGTATGTGTTGATGATGTAAGGTGAGAGTGCGTTTCTCTGTTAGATAAACTAATCTGGACCTAAATAATAACAAAAAATAACAAATAAATTAATGCTACTTACTTGAATATCAAGTAAAAGACATCGTTTGTATAACGAGACGCAGTACTGATTGAATACTTTCATAAATCAAATAAACGTAGACAGGTCAGTATCATCATTCCCACTTATACAAATTAATATTATTGTCGTTAGAGTGACACAAGTAGGACAACGCCATACATATAAATACACTTTATATCAATATATTTGACAACGTTTCGTGATATTCATAAACAATATTATGTGTAAGTTTAATTTAGTTGTAAGTAACGTACGAGTTATAGTTAGTAAACGTCTAGCTCACACCACACGCTTTACTGCAGCTTGCACTACCGCGCCGGGGCGGAGTGTTTGTGAAATTGTTTAGAATAATTGGAATAAATAACGTGTTAGTGTGAACACACAGACGTGTTTTTGATACAGTCACACACATGCGTCAACACATCACCCATGTAGAGCTGTTTGTGTTTTAGTTCTGTACAGCAAGTAGTTAGTACGTACTACGTAGTCGGTACAGAGTACGTCAACACGTGAGATTGGATACAGATAGCGTGGATACCTTTACCTCCACTGAGTAAATAAAGCTTTCAAAGCGTCGAGCATTAGTCTTGTTCAACACGCACTCATCTTCACTAGTCTACCTAACTAATATACTACTAGTGTTGTGAGTTAGACAAGCGACGACATCTACGGAACCTATAAGATTGTTTAAGTTTCTATACAAACTCTTTACTATATAAAACATAAAAAATAGATTTTTCAAAGTTCTTCTTGTGATCCCATGATCTGATCTCTATCAATGTTAGAGTAGAAATATTAGATAGAAGTAAAATTTTGCTTTATCTCTGTGTGAACGTTTACTTAAGTTTAATTTTACGCCCCCAGCTGGGGCGGGAATACTTTTAGTCTTACCCTATTATATTATCTAGAGATGGTCTATGTTATGTATTATGACTACTCAATCTGTTATCAAAACTGTTTCAGGTCAATGTCGTTTTTGACCTCTGAAACCACAGAAACATAATTTACGTTAACATCGTAACAAAGTACAGTACACGCGGGTGTTATTGTAAATAACAAAAGTACAGAAAAGATCAGATATAACCTCAACACGTACTAGATAGAACAAAACGCTTTGATGTCAAACGAACTCATTTTTAAGAGAATAATCAAAAAGAGAACTTTAATAAATGCAATTTATTTTCAAAACTCTAAAGTTAATTTAAATATTTACCTGCTGCATTGTAATATAATGTGTTAAGTTATATAATGAATACTGTAAGAACTAGTTAGTACATGAATAAGTTAAGTATTTTGTTAATACATTTTATAAAGACAATATGTTGAATAATACATACATTTTAATGTAAACTTTGAGCTGAGTTTACACTTGCGTGTATTCGATGGAACAACTAAACACCTCCTTAATATTATAAATGTAAAAGTTTGTGAGGATGTATGGATGGATGGATGTTTGTTACTCTTTCACGCAAAAACTACTACTATTAGTTTAGGGTGTAAAATAACATCTAAACTAGCTATACAGCGCGGGTAAAGCCGCGGGCATCAGCTAGTTATTACATGTTTATATATAAAATATTTGTTTGTAATTTCTGCTTTATTGCTGCTCACCACCTCTGAGGAGCAATCAATGTTTTGTGGTATAGTTACATCTAACTTGCACAACATAATTATTATGTTTATTTATGTGCATATATTTTGCTCGTACACTGCAGTCGAAAACATACAACTTAGCGAAACTTAAATCTAAATATTTATATCACTAAACAAGTTGTGAGTTTTCGCGAAGTAAAGTGTGATTTAATTATCTACCTTTCTTACGAGTATAGCCTCCTAATGTGTTGTTGTACGTTTGGTTACGTTATAATACATAGTATTGTGTACAAGTGAGCCTCCATAACCGTTACAGCTGAGTGTTACACCCGCGCCGCAGCCTCTCACCTCAGTACTGTACCTACTACGGGGCACGCATACCTGCGCGGTACTTATTTATCTAACGACACATACATTTGGCAGAAGGTCGATGTTGTGAACATTATTAGCAGTAATAGTACGTATACACTAGAGGCCCAATTATTTGTTAATACAGTCGGTTGTGAGCGGAGGTTCGATCAGGTCTCCCGGGGCACGATATTGTGCCTCGCCTATTATTTCTTACGTAATTGTTTATTAGAGGCACGCCACTTATTTTAGTATTATTATATTGCGATATAATGAGGACGGTGCTCGCTAGTCCCTCATCTATTTTAGGTGTATGTTTATCTACTATAATGGTCTGTGTATAAAGTTGTTTGTTTAAATAACCTTTCAACACATTGTTGTTGGCTCAGTGTGAGCCTCACCCTGTATTATAGTCTATAAGTTTGCTCAAATATATAGCGGTAACAACAGAGCTGTTAGTTTACAGAATGAAAATATCACAAATATAATATCTAACACTTATAGGTAAATGGAATAGAATATAATAAACTTTATTTTAGAATGCCTCAAGAACACATAATATTATTAAAACATGATAAGCAAATAGTTAGATACATACTCGATGGTAGTACAGATAACAAGCTTTTCAATCATAATATAGTTGTTTGTGTCCCTCGGCTTATTCTAAAAAGGGTGTCCAGATCAGCATTAAGTCTAACAGTAATGCTAGATGCTGGTTTTCATCTGGTCCCAGTACGCGTTAATGTCAAATAGTTAGCGCAACAAACCTGCTATATCGCTTGTAAAGCAAAGACAAAAAGAAATAAAAATAAATAGGTACTCGTTTTGTTTCAGTGTCGTGCGGAGTGAATAGGCATATTATTAAGTTTCACAAATAATTAGTACTTAAATAGTTTGTTATTGACAGTAAGATCACAGTACAAGATGTCAAGACATTGCAGTACAAGTATTTGTTCTTACTCAGCTGTTACAAATACTTTCGCAATAATCCTACTAATATTATAATTGCGAAAGTTTGTGAGGATGTAAAGATGTATGGGTGGATGTTTGTTACTCTTTCACGCAGAAACTACCGAATGGATTTTGATGAAAGGACAATGGGCAAATTTCATACAAAAAAAACCCAGGATCAACAGAACTAATATATATCCCTCATTATTACACATGTTAAACTTATGTAATTTTCATTATTTGTTTATTGTATATGTATGGGGTATGAGAGATATAAGGCTCATAACAGTTAGCTATGAATAAAAACTACGTTACGTGTTTTAATGTTTAATAATACATAACCATCTAGCATAACAGCCCATTAATGTCACACTGCAGGGACGGACCTCCTCCCGTGACGGAGGGATATTTGGCCTACTAATTCCACGCTGGCCCGACTGAGTGGTAAAGTGTGTAATTTCAAGTTTTCCTTCTTTTTATTTCGTAAAGATAATATTCACGGACAGTCCCTTTGTCTGTTTTTACGACACCCATGGGATGAGATGGGGTGGTGACATATTATATTCTTACTCCGTCACCACGCGGATAACCATCTATAAGTCAACAATCACGGAATCGACCGACGACCTCGGTGACGCGACGGTAGCGCAAGCGGCTGCCGTGCACGAGGTTGTGAGTTCGATCCCCACGCAGGACAATTATTTGTGAGGTCCACAAATTATTGTCCTGAGTCTGGGTGTTTTCTGTGTCCGTTAATTGATGTTTGTGAAAAGTTCCCGCGACACAGGGCATGACATTCTGGTGCGGGAGTAGTCTTTTTTAATAAAAAAAAAAGAAATTAATTGGACCTGCAGGATGTTCTATGCGTACATGTCTAGCGTGACCTAAGTAATATATTACACTTATTATATGAGAACAGCTCCCTAACGTACGCATACCGTGGATACAGGATTCTGTACGACATATTCTCCTAAATGATTAATTTAACAAAGTGCCATCTCTGTCTAAGGGCCAGGCCACACGGCGCGGCACCGCACCGCACCGCGTTACTCCGCACCGCACTACCGGCCACACGAGCAGTGCGGCGTCGCATTATTCTTACGTCGCCGCTGCGGCACCGCAACAGGCTTGGCTTGGCTTGCCCAGTTGACGACAGTCTACAATAAACACTCTTGCCTATGCCGTACAAACAACTGAGCGGCGCCGCTGCGGCACCACACTGCTTGCACCCCTCCCCGCCTCGTCTGCCTCGCGCCGTTGTCCGGTGCGCCTGCGGTATGGCGCCGGAGCGGTGCCGGACGTACCGTATGGCATACCATACATTTTTATATGTAGGAAACCGTTGCGACACGGCTCAGGCGCCGCGTCGGAGCCGCACCGCACCGTGTGGCCTGGCCCTAACGCGATGTCCTACGTGGGTGACGAAAACGACGCACCGCGAAGCGACGAACGCTACATACGCCATCAAATCAACGGCGTACCCTACTTGTGTCTTATGTGACGGTCTGCGACGAGACCTGGTGTAATCATATAGAACTCTTGTCGTGTGTAGCATCGCGTCGCGTCGTGTCGCTTTCGTCGCCCACGTAGGACACCGCGTAATTCATGTGGTGTGAGAGTGAAAAAGTAAAATAATACCTGAATCTGCGCATGACGCGGGTCGCTTATGGTATTTTTTGTAGCGAGTAAAGATTTTAATATCAATTAGATAACGTTACATGTATTGCTTTGTTTTTATTAGCGTTACGAAATAGAAAAAAAACTATTTTTTAATTGTGTGTAGTTGGACAGCACCTAGGGGAGATTTTTTTTTATAAAATGTTTCTCTTAACAAGACTAATAAACCGGCATATATTTTGTTCCTGTTGGTTCTGGGTTAATTTTGCCCAATCTCTTTTGGAATATAGGTAGTTTAGGGAGTAGAACATTTAAGCTAACGATACAACGCGGGTGCGACGGACCGCGGGCATCAGCTAGTAATTCATATTTTTAATAGAGTTTTTTAGATATTCGTTTACTAAAGATTTCTGTAAAAAATAACAGGCCTCATTCATTACTTAACCAACAGATACCATGTAGATCAGATAATTTGGAATCGAGTCGTCGTCTTTTCGTCGGTTAACGAACGTAGTGACGACTTGTATTGTCAAACTAATATAATTGATTATAATTAACACTTACAGTAGAACGATTTAATAAAGTACAAATACATTTAGTTACGAGATGCAACACAACACACAGATAGACAGACGTACATTACTGTAGATAGAATGTTTGTACAAAGTTGGTCCAGTTAGCGCAGCTGTTTGTTGACCATTATCATTTGTGAATGTTTACTTCATTAACTCGCGACTAGTTGCCCACTAATACAGATCTAATTGTTTATAATTAATCTGTAAATGCTTTACAAACACTAAATGCATTTTGTTTAGCATAAATAAATGTTTCACTATACACTTGTACACTTTTGAACAATAATGAGATGACTCAAGACAAAATAGTTTTCATCTCATATTAGCATGTTTTGTTACAATAAAGTAAACAAACTCGTAAATACGTAGGTTTAGTAAAGCAAGCGCTCTATGAAAGTAAAGCGCGCAGTCAGTAAGCTGAGTACGGGCATTAGTAAGAAGGCTCGCTAGTACTACAGCACGTGTGTGAGACTCATACAGCAACAAGTTCCTTAGTGTAGTAAGATATACGTCAGTCAGGACGAGACAGGTTTGTATGCCACTTGTTTCCACTTATAACACATACAAATAAACGAGAAGGGATGTTCATATATTGTAGTTTTAGTCTAAAACCAGGTCATTATGTTGTTAGGCAGATAGGTTAGCGGCGACTTGTTCTTGCCTATATCTAACACCTAAAAAGTTGTCTGTCATCAAAAGCATTTAACAATATATGTTTAGAAAATCGTCCCTCTGTAATATCTGGCTTGTGGACGATGGTACCAGTTCTCTGCCAGCTTAATCCATCTCAAATGAGTAGTGAAAATGTAACTGTCTTTAGGTGGCAAGATACCCGTATAGTAGCTAGTGTTTCCCTCTGCTCGGACATTGTTGACGTGACAGTTACTAATACCACATAAGGACTGCTTGCTAGTCTGCATTTTTAGTGCAATAAAAAAAACATACTAAATATCAAGTGAATTAATGAACGACTCGTTAATTTACTCGTACTTAAAAAGTTCTTTTAATTAAATACTTACTGTTTTACTGTTGCATTATTTCCGTCAAGTGTATTATTAAGTATTGTCTTGTGGAAGATGTATTTATACACACATGTTTGTAAAACAAAGAAGAAATATAATAATATTATTTTATTAACATTAAGCAAGCTCGGAGTTACTATTTACGTTTAAGTGGCAGACCTCTGTGTTGAAGTGTATTTTGTGTAAGTTTATTAATGAGACACGTACATGTAACGTAGTATAAAGTAATGGAATCACTACAACTGTGTAACTTAGACTTGAATAAGTATTATCTAAGTAATAGTTGCACTAAGTTTAGGGTCAGTTGGACGTGGGTAACGGAGTGTACGCGTCACAGAAACTTGTAAGGGCAGGGGCCCGGGGCGCGCTTAGTTCCTCAACTAAGCTAGTAAGAAGTCGTATTCCTAGTTATGGAATGTTTAGCACAAGTTGCGTCCGTCGCGCGATCTAGGTGTTGCATCAGCGAACAAACTGTATAGTTGACACTTTGATTGATAATAATTAGTGCAATACTGATTTAATCAATTGGCTCAGGGGATCAAATATTATATTGCCTTTTTACCATCTTTGTTGTGGGGCAAGATAAGTCTAAGTCTTTATATAAGTCTTTATATAAGTTGTTAAAAATAAAAAAATACATTAGAAGTAGTCAGAGTGTATGCTACACTTAAATAATTTGCATGCTGAAATAAAGTAAGCGAAACATTGTGTACATAATATTTTATAAACCATCATCTGTAAAAAAAACCATGTTTCAAGCAAATAAATGATTTTGTATTTGTATTTGTATTTGTAAGTACCAAATCAATTTATTTTTGTAAAATGATGTCCTAACACATTAACTCACATTTAATCCAAGTCGGTTGAATGATAACCTCAGTGTGAACAAATACATTGATTGTGCTCATTCACGTTGTTGTGTTCAGTATGAAGTGAGATAATCCCTAATCTCATTTACACTTGTTGGTTTTTATTCCCTCTGGGTGGGTGTGTCGGTGCGGTGTCGACTCAATCTAAACTGCGGGAATACTGTCAGCGCGTTTTGTACAGCCTTTGATTTTGTGCTCGATATTATTGTTGTGCTATAAATAATATATTATGTATAGTAATACTCGGAACATGGCGAATTTTGTTTTACAAATACTTCATTGAAACAAAGTTACGTTTGTGAATGTCAAAAGTGTAGGTACATAACTGCCTGGAGAGCACAAGTTTGTTTCGTACGGGGATTATGTACACTTATTGCCCTTTTAAGTTTACGTCGTGTTTACCTCTTTGTGATAGTACAAATAACATAACTTACTATGTTATAAACATAGTTAATGAAAACAATAACTAATGTATATGACATACTATTAAGAGAGAAACCACAGTGGAGTAAGATCGTCGAAGCTCTTCTAGAGAGACCATCTTTATTAAACGTCCATAAATATTACTTGGAATTAAAGAAGGCAATCTTGTCAGTGATGCAGCTCGCTCGCTCGCTCGCTCAAAGTGCCTCGGGAACAGAGCGGAGGTATTTTCAATCAGTGAAGTCCGTAGCTAAGTATTATTGAGTGATTCTCGTGTGATTAAAGTCGGCTGCTCGATATTAAACGGTCGGTAGACGCCGCCTGTTAATTGAAAACGTATCCGACAGACACCGGCGGTGCAGCCCCTCACACCGCGACTTACTACACTGCACTCACGGTGCACGTACTTAACTAACTACGAGTATATGTAGTGAATACATAAACTACACGAGTATAACAACAAAACAAAAAGCAATATAAGTTTGTGGGCCGGACCGAGTCAGATTCAATTTGTCACAAATACGCGGCTCCTGCGAGAGATGTTTGCATGCGAGCTCTCAAATAACTAGTTTATATTGATGTGATACAATGAATACTTTTAAACTTAAATAATTAAATGAAAAAAATGAAAAAATGAAAAATGTTTTTATTGTATCTCATAAAATGCATACATAAATGAACTGAGACTACCCCAGTAAGTTATGAGTATACTTGTATTGGGGTTGTCTCGCAAACTTTCAGTCCGTTACAGAGAATACATTAGAAAAATAAGGTACAATACTAACTTATATTAAATTAATAAGTGTTAAGTCTAAAAATATACTAAATTAAACTTTTTTTTTTTTTTTTTTTTTACATACATTAAATTTCGTTAAGTATACTACAAAGTTAATTTGATCGTTTTTATATAAGTGTGTTGAGTGTATGTTTGTGTATGATTATAAGTGAATGTAGTGTATGGTGTGATTATGCATGTGTGTGTTTTTATATGTAAGAGTATGATATATGGGTATGTGTGATTATTCAACAAATTCTAATTATCAAGCTTTCTGTTTCCTCATACGTTAATGATTTTAACCACCCTGTTATGCATTTTTTGGACTCGTATAATAGCATAGGAAAAATGTTTAGCTTACGATTTATTAGATTATAGATGTAGGTGGATTGTGTGGCGTATTGTCTTTGCGCAAAAGCAGTACGCACTGTAGGTGAGTAGGCCACTATATCTTTTCGCCTTTTATTTTGTGTATCTCTATTGTAAATTAAAGATTTGTGTCGCGTTAGAGTTATATTTAAAAGGTACAGTTTTCTGACGGTCAGTAAATCACTCATGTGGTATAAATTTTCAGTGGGGTATCTATAAGGCTTGAGGTACATGACTTTTATCAGAGATCTCTGTGCTCTTTCTACTTCAAGCATTTTCATTTTTGTGGCACCCCCCCAAATAGGTATGCAGTATGTTATTACCGATTGTGCAAGTGCCACATATATTTTATTTAGGAGTTCTACGGTCATTACATGTCGAAGGGTTTTAAAAACATAAATTAATTTTCTTGTTCTAGTCATAATAAGTTCCAAATGATTGTGCCAAGATAGCCGTTGATCAAGTATTAATCCCAGATATCTTGCAGTTTTTACTTGTTTTACAATATCACAGGAGTTACAAATATCGTATAATATAGAGTCTGTAGAACAGTTGTGAATTCTGAGAAGAAAGTCAGTGCTTGGTTGTGATGATTGGCTTGGGGTGAAACAGATATAATTTGTTTTTAAAATATTTAAAGTTAAAAGATTGTTTTTAAGCCAATCATTTACGTTAGCCAAACCTTTTTCTGTCGATTTTCGAACCTGGTCCCAAGTAGTCCCAATAAACACAATTGCAGTGTCATCTGCGTAGGAATATGTCCGCCCGCCGCTGATCCCAAGGTTACATAAGTCATTTATGTAAATTAGGAACAGCGTCGGGCCAAGGACACTTCCCTGAGGGACACCGTAAGTAACGTCCTCAACTCGGCTGTTGATGTTATTGATTTTTACTTGTTGCTTACGGCCTGTTAAGTAGCTCTCAAAAAGGGAGAGAGCTATACCTCTAATACCGACGGCCTCAAGTCTTTGCAGTAGGATGAGGACAGAAACAGTATCAAAGGCCTTCCTGAGGTCCAAAAACACTGTCAAGCACTTTTTTCCTTTATCTACATTTGTAATAATTTCATCGGTTAGTGCTTTGATAGCGTCCTGTGTAGATAATCCTGTTCGAAAACCGTACTGAGAGTTAGATAAAATTTTGAATTTAGTTAGATATTCTATGAGTCTTTTGTTTATTAGCTTTTCAAGAACTTTTGCAATACATGGTAGTACCGAAATAGGGCGATAATTATTGATGTCGTTTGTGTCCCCACCCTTATGCACTGGTGTAATTACTGCTTGTTTAAAAACAATTGGAAACTTACCAGTTCTAAAACATAGATTAGCTAGCTGACTAATAATAGGAACCAGAAAATCTTTACACATCTTAATAAATTTTGTTGGTACTCCATCCCAACCGGGTGAACTATCAGAGTCAAGATTGATAATTATACTTTGTACTTCCTGTGGATCCGTGTCCGTTAAAACAAAAGAGTTCGTTAAGACCATAGTTCTAACAATACTACTTGGTGTGTTTGATTGTCTAATTATATCCTCAGCTAGGTCTTGACCTATTTTTACAAAAAAGTTATTTATTTTATTTAGTGCATCTAAAGGATTTTGAGTGATGTTTAATAGGTTTGCATTTGATTTTTTACGTGTCTTATATTGCGTTATATTGTTTACAGTTTGCCATAAGTTTTTTGGACTTTTTAGTGAATTATTAATTTGGTTTCTATGGAACTGTTTTTTTAGCTTATTAATTAAATTTGTACAAAAGTTACGAAAGCATCTAAATGTTATTATAAGAATAGGAATAAAGGGATCTTTTCTTAGCCTAAGTTGCATTTTATTTCGTACACTAATACATCTAAGTGCACCAACAGAAATCCAGGGTTTTAGAATCCGATTACGACAACATATAGTTTTTGTTTTTGTGTTTAATAATAATGATGTCCTTATACTGCTTATTAAATTATCTGCTACAATGTTTGGATCTTTAAACAAATGAAGGAATGACATATCTGTATTTATTAGGTGTTTATGAGCTTTATTGAAGTCAATAGTGGTTTTATATTTTGTGTAGTCTTTCATTACTGTCTCACGGGTAATGTTTAACAACACCATAACGTGGTCTGTAATTGAGGTATTTAAAACCGCTACATGCGCGGATTTATTGCGTTTGTCTAACTTCAACATGGTGTGGTCAAGGCAATTTTGTTCCCTAGAAGGCAGATAGTGTCCTGGAACAATGCCATGTATTGCTAACATATTGAGATAATTCAATCTATTCGAACGCTGTTGGGATGTTTCCCTAGGCCTGACAATTAAATTAATGTTTAAGTCTCCTATTATAAAGATGTTACTATGTGTACGTATAGTTTCCAAATGACAGTTTAGAGAGTTTATAAAGACTTCTGCATTGAGGTTTGAAGGGGATCGATATATACCCAAAATTGTATAGCTATCTATCGTTATCTGAATACCTGATGCATGTGCAATCTTTATTTCTGAGACTCGAGGCAAGTAGGTGTCCTTTACATATGCCACGACCCCATCATTTTGGTTAAGTTGAATAGACGTCGAGTATGAAGAATAATTCTCCATTAATGGCAATTGTTTATTAGAATTTAGTCGACACTCTGTTAAAATTATTATATCTACCTGATATTTAATTTGGGACAAGTTAACCAGTAGGTCATCAAAATTAGTATAAATGCTTCTGATGTTTTGAGTTAAAACTGAAAGATTAGAATTGTCTATATTTGTAAAAGTGTGTATTTGTTCAATATCAATCACTGCGGAAGTTGCAATTTCACTCTTGTCCAATCCCTTTAATATATGGAGATTATTATTCATAACAATTAGTTAAATAGACTATTAGTCGCTCCCATGGCTTAGTTTTAGAAGTTAATTGTAGTTTCAACTTAGAATATAACAGTTTTTGTGTGATAGTTGTCTTGATAATGACGAGAGTTAATAAGTGTTTAGTGTTATTTGTGTAGTTGTTTTGTATGAGTAGTTGGGTGGTCGGAATGATTGCATTAAAATAAATACTATGTTTTAATAATACGTTATAGTTAAATACAGTGTAAGTATGTGTTGTTATCTACTTTTTTTTAGCTTAATTAAGTCTACTTTTAAATTTAGTTTCCTAGAACACAGGAGGTTTTAGGAAACTAAATTTAACTTAATAAATTTAAATATTATTGTTGAATATTATTTTATTAATTTGAATAGGTATCAAATAAATTAGGATGTTTTGTTATGTAATCTCTTTAAGGGACCATGCAGAGATTGTTCTTTCACTTTGTGACTAAAATAGTCGATTAGAAATGTATTAACGTTATAAACGGTTGAAAATTTATTTGTTTTTTTATTATCTCTATTTTGTAGTTTGCTTAGTATTAATAATTTGTTACATTGGGCAACAATAAATACTGCTGTTGTGACTTATGGCACATAATTTAAAAGCTTTTAATGCTTAACTCGTACCAAAACTACAAAATTGCCAAACATTTCGTATTGAGCTCAACGTACTCACTCTCCGGACGAGTTACTGAATCTAATCAATCGACCAAATTAGGACTCATTATCTTTCATCTAATCCCTAAATCTACTCCGAAGTCTTTGAATCCAATGGAATTTATTTAGCAAACATAAGTCTTATTTACATAGTAATTAAGATGAATTTGAAATGCATAAAGTAGAGGTTCTCGCGGCGCGTTCCTCAAAAGTCGAAATAATCTCTTTGTGCCGGACAGTAATGAAAACGTAATGAACCTTTCATATGAGTGAGCACTTACTTGTACGAGATGTCCACATATTAGTGTTACACTTTGTACTCGTGTACTGTACATTGATCATTAGCTTTATGGAACAGGAAGCTGTGACGATATCACAGACAATCAAAATAAGAGTGTTATAATCAGCCGCATTAATAGCATTAGTAAGCTATTAATAACATAAAAAAAAAACACATTTTACAGCGAATTTGGTTAGAAACTAGTTCAGTCCTTCAGTGGAACAGACAACTAATGATAGTAATAAAGTAGGTGAGCGTTGTATAGATGAGGTAACAGTGACAAGTGGTAGTGAGCGTCGCGGTGTCGTCGATACAGAACTAGTGTCCGCGCTGAGTGCATTCTCGTGTAGTGTAGCTGCACCAACCAACACCTCACACCACTTTATATATTCTTAGCGCTCGGCTCATCTCCTCACTTACTTAACTACAGCGCTTGCGACCTCAACTACTTTAAGCTGTTAAGAAAATAACAACTAAATATTAATGAGAATCTCAAGTACAGCCCGTCAAGCTCACATCGTGCGTCTGACAGACGAACGCAAAGTAATTTACGTGCTGATGTCGCCTGTGGGGGTACAGAGCGCTCACGTGCTACTGATCATGCGGTACACCTGGCGGCGACAGACGTAAATAACATTAAACGGCGAGGGGTACCGGCGCGGGGCGGGGGGTGAGGGGCAGAGGTTTAAGGTCGGCGACAATTTTTGGATGTTGCTTGTTCATATTTAATTAGAGGCTGTTAGTACGAGTGCTGCTTTGTTCTCAGCTGAGTGGCGCTCGCGTCGCGGGGCGAGACCGACGCGCGCCCTTTAATTACTCGCGTGTCACTGTGAAGTGCGCCTGTTAGCCTTTCTCAGACCACAACCTCCCGTCTACGTTATATATAAACAACATATTTCACTAGTTTCACGTTAGTTATACTATGTAATTAGAAGGCAATACTTAGGCTATTATTGTATTAACGTTTTAGTAACAAAGGGACTATTTTAACAAAAATACACTATTTAAAAAAATACTTTGTCCATCCAGCCATTTGCGTGGTCTAAATAATCTACTCGATATAACTAATAATAAGGTAATACAGTTCGTCAATAATTTATAATTCATCATTTCAATAAGTTGCCGCTATTATGTTTAACGTACATACTCGTACAAGTAAATATTGTCTTTATAAATGAACTTCCACAAATACGTAAAGCCTGCGTCGATAATACCATAAATATTAGAATACGACAGAGCTCTGGATTATGAAAACAGTGCGCAAATCTTGCTCGTTTCATTAATAACTACTAAGTACATACAATTTATCATTTAATAACATAAATAAAACCAAACTTATGAGGGGTTTTAACTGAAACTCGTAACGCAATCTTGACTTCACAACCTTTTTAAATAATATTACTCATCTCTTAATTGCTGGACGTTAGACTAAATACTTTCATGAATAGAAATAAACCTTGGTGGAGGAGGTGTTCATTGACTCACGATTTAGTTTAGTTAGTGTATAGTGTGAGTGTGTGTTCCCGTTACGTCACACGTCACGGCGCGGCTCGAGCGCTGTGTTATTGCGTTTCGCGGATGTTTGTCTACACCGACATACTACACATAGGTTCACTCTTGAACTAATAACGCCAAGTATTTTCTCCTCAGTGTATTGCTCTTTTGTATGAGAGTATTATGGCGCGGAATTAGATTCTCGCGTAACGGGCACGCACCTGTCGATAGCTTAGTGGAATATTGCGGGATCTTGGATTATAGTCGACCTTCTATAAACAATGTTGTAAGCCGGTTCTTTATACTTTTCATATAGATTTTGTGTAAATATCTATTATATTATAAAGTATTTACTTGTTTATAATATCAATCTATACTTTTGCGTAAAACAACTGTATTCACACGTTAACTTTCATGTGAAGGTGATTAAAACCTGCTGAATTCTAAATTTTTGGATAAAAAAAAAATTTAAGAATATGGCTATAAAGTTATAATCATAAAATAAACAAAATTTAAAATCTTTCTCTTAGAAGATGGCAAGTGTTTGTTTGAAGCGTGGTTTAGTTGAACTAAAACGTTGCGTTACATTCAAATATTTCCCCCCGTGTGGATGTGAACATAGAGCAGTCACATGTACTTCCGTAAGATTACAATGTTATTATACATACTTACATACATGTTATGAACTTTGATATATCACAGGGGAAACAACATAGACAACTTAGGGTAGATAAAATGCACAACACTAAATATTGTTCAAGAACACATTCATTATCTAGAAGTTAAAAATAGAAAATAAATTTTAACTGAAGCTCCGTCTTGGATATGTATGAGGTACATACATACTTTTTTCACTTTAATACTAGATTGCTGAGGGAAGTAGTGCCGCTTAAATTAAACCTAATAACAAAGACAATGACTACATTTTTTTGAGTTTTCTCTCACTCATCACGTGCTTATGATACAATTTTAATTTTCACTCATTACGGCTACTTATTTAATTGAAACATTAATGTAACACTAACTGTCAATGTGTATGGTCGTAGACTGTCGAAGAGTACTTCAGTAGAAACCCTGAACAGATTGAGTAGGCACGTGATTGACAGGTTAAATAAGAGTTACATAATGACTCATAGCTAAGCAAGCTGGTCTATGCGTGCTGTTGATTGTCGAGCAGTTAACATGAGCTTTACACTAAAGCAAGTCATAATTGTGACACTTGTAACACTACAATATGTTAGTTTAGTTCGTGTATTATATTATGTGTACATACACACGAGTGTATGTATGTGTGTCTCTAGGAGAGACGTGCATGTATTCGTCGTGACGTCCATATTGAAATAGTCCGCATATTATGTTAATATATCCACGAAACGTTGAACAACAATACTTTATTAGTTTTATTTTACTATTTTTGTTTATAACAACGAAAACAATACCCTTAGATTGAGTGGTGTTAGTCGTGATGGCACTTAGTGCAGTAGTTACTCGGATAGGGCTCAGTCACTTGGAAGAGAAGAAAAATACTTCTTGAAAAAAAAGAAAAACAAGCTCTCGTTTAATTGTCAAAGTTATAACTTAAAGCTAATTAAAAAGATAGGTCAACATTTGTCCATGACAGAAAGTGATTCGACGTGAAAAGAAAGTATTAGGTAACGTAAGTTTTTATTGTTACTTTGTACATAATTGTTACGCATAAAAGATATCTGCAGCACTAATAGCAGCTAGTAATGTTATAAAGTGAACAAAACACTTTCTGCCTTCAATATTAGATTAAATTTGATACGATAGTCGTAGTTTAGACTCAGTATTATAATATATTCAAATAGTACGATAACTGAACTCAATAAGCTTATTAATAACTTAATTAGAGATAATGCGTAAGCTTGTTATATATTATGCAAATGATAGGTTCGTCTGAGCTCGATACCTAGTACGAGTACAATCTAGTACAAAATGTACAAAAATGTCTACGATTACGTTATACAGGGTGATTGCGCACAGCCGCGCTAACACTGAGATGTTCCGTGATAACAGCCTCCTTGCCAACGACATACTACTAATAAGATTCTGAAGCAACCACCGCGCGAGACCTGCCCCTTTATTATACACTTACTACTAACTGTTTATATCTTACACACAAACAAACATTACACCTTGTGCTAAAATATATGATCTAATATTTGTTTTAATATCTGGCTAGATTCAATAACTTATTATAAGTATTATACTTACTAAACTACTTATTATTTTATATTGAGTTAACTAAGCGAAATCAAGAAACAATTTATAGTAATGTGTTGTTACGCTAACACACTGTGTATAGTTATAGTACACGCAAATATATTAAAATAGCTTAACGTTATGAGCAGTGTTAAACGTTACTTCATTTTACTTTTAATTAACTTTGCATACTTAGCTATACTTTAGTGAACTTTTAAATGAAACTGTATTATAAATCTTAAAGTTAATTCATAAAAATCTAAGTGCCTGAAAATCTTCCTGTGATTTTAGGAAAAATCAGTTTAGCCTTTCCCCTACTATTATAAGCACGTAACACTGAAGAAACAAATGAAGGGTTTGTTATGAAGTTTACATCTCTAACTCTGATTGTACGATGTTATAAGAATCTCTAAGTCGTCTTCTATAATAACCATCACACAAGGAAGGGTGGACATTTTGCTTTTTAAACAGTTATAGTATTTTGAATGTAAAACTGTCGTACGAACGTGTAAATGATTCGTGAAATAGTTGTTATAATGTAGTGTTATACTCGTAGTGTCGCGGTGCAGTACTGCTCAGTGTGATATATGTAGGGGGCGAGTGAGCCGCCTGTGACGTCACTTGATTAATGCACCGCACACCGCGACGGTACACAGGTGATACAGACGGTACAATCAGACTAAACAGCTTCGTTTATAAATATTACTATGATAATAAACGACAAAAGTTCTTTAATGCTACATGTAATACAATACATTTTTTATAATTAATTTATAAAAGGTATTTAATTAAATGAGACATTCGTCTCTACATTCAACAAGATGTAGGTAAATATGTTATTTAGTGTAGGTACTGTATATTTTTGAGGTTCGCAATCTAGTCTCTATGTTATCTTTAGCTAAACAGTGTAAAGTAAGTCAAGCTTGTGTGGAAGCTGTTTTAATGTTTTGTATAGTTTATTGTGTATGTAGTACAGATATTAGCGATATATCACATACTACGCGTATTATATGGCGCTGATGCGCTGCTCATTTCCCGCGTGAGTGCACGCGCTGCGCGGATTATAGCATTCGTTCAGATTATGTGTACTAGTGCAACACAATATCACAAGCTATTAAAACTGATCATATTTTATATATCTAAATATATTGTTTTTACAATGGTATGGCAACGCAATTACGGCTTACAATGCATGAGGAATTATCACAAGAGCTATTTTTAAAAGCGCAATCTTTTGTTTTGTTAACTGGGTGCGTTGTCTTGACGTTGTTGACACGTGCTTCTAGATTACAGTGAAGGTTTATGTACAAGTGGTTTTCAAACAACTTCATTATTTTTAGCGTGGGGTAACTGTTTCATCAAGACAATGACGTTTCTCCTTGACTTTGCCAAATTGTATTTATGATTATATCTTGCCATGTTTTGGTTCTCTTTTTAACCGACTTCAAAAAAAGGAGGAGGTTCTCAATTCGGTTGTATTTTTTTTTTGTGTTTGTTACCTGATTTCTCGAAAACGGCTAGACCGATTTGATAAATTTTGTTTTGTTCGTATGGGTATGCTTCCCATTTGGTCCCATTGTCACCAGATCTGGATCTGAATGACGGAATCCCAGAGAAATCGAGGGCATCTCTTGATAATTGTAGGGACGCATTGTGTAAAATCTTGTCATACATGTGCATCTCTGACGTCACTGCCAAATAATCAAGAGTTAGAACTGGTCAGATCCTGGAGACCACCGAGAGTCGAGGGAACACCTCAACGGCATATAGCAGCTACCTTGTGTTTGGGCTTATTTTAATTGTATTGATGAAAACTTTACACAACTTTACACAAACATGATCTGATGATGAAGACGACTGAGGGTAGAGGAAACTTTTCTACGGTATATAGCAGCTACCTAGTGTTTGGGCTTATTTTATTCGTATTAATGAAAACTTTACACAAACATGATCTTAATATTATGATGAAGACAACTGCAGAAATTTATTTAATACTAATCTTAGAAATTGTTATTCGGTTTTTTAATTAGAAAATTATCAGTGTCACTTTCTTGTATAAGTTCGTTGTGACATTAAATAAGATTTTAATATTTCAGAATAAATAATCTTAAAATAAGTTCTATTTAAATTAAAATGAGGGCATTTAATATATAATGGTCTAAATGAAACATTAGTGTAGGTCGAGTGAGCACGGCGCTCTATGGCGACAATTATTGCGCTGCTTCGAGAACGTTCCCAGCTCCGGAATAATTTGAAACTTTTTACTGTCTCGCTCACATTAAAAGCTAAATATTAATAACGACAGAACATTTACGCGCTCATAAAACGTCCGCCGCGCGTTGAGCTGCTCGCCTCTACTCTCATACAAACTTGTCAAATTAATTTGAAGCTCTGTGAGAGTCGGACAAACAATAAAACATATGAAAATAATATAAATGTGTAGGAACAGTTGAGTGTATATAGAGTGTGAGGTTGATTGCGTCGCTCGTATTGTTAGTTCATTAACCTCGGTGTCACAATAGGTCGAGGTCATCACTCCTGTCCCGCTATACCTACGAGTACAAACAAATTGGCGTTTGTATTTTAAGTATTTTATATTTAAGAGCTCCTGTTATTGTGTTTGGTATCACGACTCACTTCATACTTTTGTTTTTATTTAGAATAAAAATAATGATAAAATTTGTTTTATCTCTGTACTGTAAATGTTCGACACTTAAAATGTTTGTTATTTAGCGCGAAGATATCAAAATATTTCGATAACTCATGAATTGGAGCAAAAGAAAATATCGAACAATCTATATTTGCTTACATTTTGTGTGATATAAATTGTTGTATTGTAGTAAGGAGGGCAAAGTTTTAAATAATTTTCCTTATCTGTCAGGACTACAGAGAGTACAGAGACTGTGTTTATTCTATTTTTCTTCCAATGACGAAAAATAGATTTCATAATGATTTTTTTTGTTTTTCGTTCTTGTATAATCGAGTTTTACCACATCGACTTCACCACCACACCACAGCACCTTAGCACTTATAAGTCACTTTTGTAACCTCGACACGATTCTTTTAACTCTTATTTGTTCATTAATTATCACAAAATTACTATAGACATAAAACTCTAAGAATAAGTTTTCCGAGTAAAGTTTTTATTATGATAAAAAGATATCATAAGAAGTAATAATTATATTTGATGTTTGTTTGTTTAACAAAGTTACTTTTATCAAGTTTGAAAAATAGAAAATAGTTTTATGATTTATTTTTTGGGGAAAATGTAATTGTTAATTTGAAAAAAGAACCGTTAATTAATTTAAGCTCCTGTCTTCCTGTTGTTTTACCTACCTATAGAAAGATTGTTATATACGCGTGGAAAAGCATAAAATACCTATTGTATAATTAGATTAGGAATAATAATTACTTAGAAGCAAAGAACAGGAAAATCATGTTTTCCGATTAGTCGATCAACAACCATTTTCGAGAATGAATAATGATCTAAATCTAAATTCAAGAAAGCTTTATCGAGTTAGTATATTGCTCTGCTACTGTATTTGAAGGATGACTCTTGAAAACTTGTATATTGCAGTTTTATGGATATAATAAACGTTATATGTAAAACAATTAGTATCCTATTAATATAATAAAAACATGTTGTTTATCACACATACATGCGCATGCAGATTATATTAATGAGAGTCGGTATCGGTCGGTCAAACAAATCCGCTTAACAGCTTATTGAACTCATTACAATATGTACCGCGACTCATACACGTTACAATATTCATATTTATATGTAATATCATTTAATGTAAACTGTATGACCACGTGCTCATACTACTCGCTAGAGTATCAGATCAGATTGGCTCACCTACACACTGACATGGTTAATTGATTGATTATTTTGTAGATGTTTTGGAAAGATTATTGATTTTACTGTAGTCACCTGATAGTCCCAGATGAGAAGGTGTCTTTGTACCAGTTTGTGTAACTTAAGCTCTCATCATAACATTCTCAGGCTTCCTCCAGTGATGGGCGGAAACCTAGCCTGTTTAC
Source organism: Schrankia costaestrigalis (assembly GCA_905475405.1). Taxonomy (NCBI): domain Eukaryota; kingdom Metazoa; phylum Arthropoda; class Insecta; order Lepidoptera; family Erebidae; genus Schrankia; species Schrankia costaestrigalis. The sequence goes on from FR997830.1 coordinate 252,962, forward strand.
TACTATTCTCACACTTGACCTTATATCGTTGTCTCTTATAACAAGCAAGCTACTTTAACAACTCGTCTACTTCCTCTAACAACTAAACGGTATTACTATTTGTTTATGTAGTAGTCATCATAACAGCCCATTAATGTCCCACTACAGGGACGGGCCTCCTCCCGTGACGGAGGGTTACTTGGCCTACTAATACCACGCTGGCCAGACGGATTGGTATAGGGTTTAATTTCAAGTTTTCCTTTTTTTTTATTTCGTAAAGATAGTAGTTACGGTTATTCCCTTAGTCGGTTTTTACGACACCCATGGGATGAGATGGAGTGGTGACATATTGTATTCTTACTCCATCACCACACGGATAATGATATGTAGTAGTGATTTCGTGAAATCCCTGGTTTCCTCATTTTATTTCCTGCAACATATACACTTCCCTTCTAAACAACTAATTTGACACGTGACACGTTTGTTTATTCGCATTTTTTTATTAACGAACCCTATTGTGTTGCTACTAACGAAGTTTGTGAGTATGTGTTAATGTTTGTTAACTTTTTACACTTAAAAACTGGAACCAATTAGATACAACCTTTTATTTCAGAAAATGAAAAACCTGTCGTGTTAACTGTTATAATGAGGACCAACTACAATTAGTATTTGCTACCTTTAACATAAAACTGTAATAGTATATGTAAGGCTATATTTATGTACTTTTTAATGCAAGCTTTAACTTATTTCCCAAAATGTAATCAAGCTAAGAGTGAACTGATCTGGACAATGTGAACGACGCCATAAAACATATTAACGGCGTCCCTTTCATAGATTATCTAAATCATTTTGTGTAGGATGTTCCACGTTTTAATATTATCATTTAACTCTTAAATATTTTAATGTAATTATTTTTCATAATAAAACCTTTCGTACTTAACATATTGGGTAGTGTTAAAGTTTAATTGAACAACAACAACACTTGATTCTAAAGTGAAGTTTGTTGATTGTTGTTTCATCAAATAGTTTTGACAAAGTAGTGACTTAATTTTAGTTGAGTTATAAATAGTGACAAATGTCGTAGCACTCGTAGAGGTCGCTCTACGAGCTCGTAGCTCTGTGATGCAAATGAGCTTGCAGTTCGTAGCGGTCCCGTAGCTCGGTTCATTTGTAAGCGTTTAACAAGTGTCATGGCGCCCGGAGCCGCTACGTAATAGAGTGAGGGATTTAACTCTGACTCACATTACACTTTGTTACATGTCTACTAACTATTGGGCATTACATTATCTATTCTACTGTTTGTTTACTACAATTAAAATATCTAGTTTTATCTTTATTATTATACAGTGAAAAGATTTTATTACGTTTCCGTAAAAGTATATTAATTTAAAATAAAAAAAACCGGCCAAGTGCGAGTCTGACTCGCGCACCGAGGGTTCCGTACAAACCTATTTGCCAAATTGTGATAACGTCAGGACTCAGCTGTTTAAATACTATTTTTCCCGCCAAAATTCAATGGCGGCACGACTCAGCTCTATTAAAAAATATTTTCCCGCCAAAATACTATGACGTCACAACTCATCTGTCAAAAATTATGTGACGTCACGACTCAACTGTCAAAAGTTCTATGACGTCACGCACATCTGTCAAAACTGACAGCTGTCAAAGTGACAGCTGTTAAAGTGACTGCTGTCAAAGTGACGGGTGTCTAAAATATTTTCCCGCTAAAAAAATTTGACTTATCTGTCAAAAACTCAATGACGTCACGACACACCTGTCAAAAAATGTTTTCCCGCCAAAATTCTGTGACGTCACGACTCATCTGTCAAAAATTATATGACGTCACGTCCCATCTGTGACAGATGTCAAAAGTGACAGCTGTCAAAGTGACGGGTGTCTCAAATATTTTCCCGCCAAAATAATATGACGTCACAACTCATTTGTCATAAATTCTGTGACGTCACGATTTATCTGTTAAAAATTCAGTGACGTCAAGACAACTGTCAAAAAATGCGCTTCTTTCTTTCTTTCTTTTCCCGCCAAAATTCTGTCACAACTCATCTGTCAAAAATTTTATGACGTCACGTCCCATCTGTCAAAAGTGACAGCTGTCACTTTGACAGCTGTCAAAATTCTATGACGTCACTGGTCACGTGACTCAGCTTTCCCGCCAAAATTCTATGAAATCAAAATATAATGTGATTGAAGTAAAAATTTAGGGTTTTCGGAATTTTCCCATTACATGTACTACAAGACCTTGCTCCATGCCAAATTTCAAGTTTGTAGGTAGTCTGGAAGTACCCTGTAGGTTTTTGCCCTTACCCCTCTAAATTTTGCGACAAAAACGGCTATATCTCTTGATTGCGTTGGATTAGCACTTTGAATTTTTTACAGCACTAAAAGGCAACAAGCCTTAGTATTTGCTGAAAATTTCAGCTTGATACCTTCACGCATTCCTGAGATAAATGGTCTTGACAGACAGACGGACAGACGGACAGACGGACAACAAAGTGATGCTATAAGGGTTCCGTTTTTTCAAAACTGGTACGGAACCCTAAAAATACAAGAATGGGGTTTATCTGACTCCCTTCCCCCTTTTTCATATTATCACAATTTTGCCGTTGACCGATGAGGAATTCCTTTTCATAACTACGTAGTCCATCATTAGATCACTATGATTTTTATGGGACCACATTGAAAGCTAACCCTATCTAACGAAGAAAAATAATCAAAATCGGACCACACTGTAAAAAGTAATGTCGAATTGATAACCTCCTTTTTTTCGTCGGTTAATAAATAACAAAACCCAAGTTCTATTATAGGCATAAAAGGCTCTATCAAAGGCGTATGTCCAGAATTGGCTTACTGTTGACTAAAAACAGATTATTGTAAATTCTTCATAACAACTTCACTACTAACAACACTAGCTTTACTAAGTGAAATATCCTCTGCAAGTGGTCGCAGTATGATTACATAGGTACCTGCCCAGCTACAGAGAATATAATATTGTTCAATAAAAGAGACGTTGTTAGTGTTGTGTCGCGCAATATCTGTGTACGACAGCTTGTCAAACTGTTACGACTACAAACGATACATACATACATACATGTGTGTGTGTGTGTGTGTGTGTGTGTGTGTGTGTGTGTAGTGTCCGCTGTGCACCGGCGGATATCAATCATCGCTAGTCGTCAGTTGACTAAATATTGCGCCGCGTTATACCTATGTGCGAGTATCAGCACCGCGTGTTATACTACTTATTACCGGCGTGTTATACTACTACGATTAAATGGAATCATCAGCTGCAGTAAGTTGTAATACGGGAGGTCCTGGTTATAATTTATTTTGTGTTTTTATGAGAAAATTGAGTTTTGTAACTAATTGTTATTACAATTTGAAAAAATCTACATTCTGTATAATACACATCATCTAGTATACTGTTGTATTTCTGATATAATTATCCTACTTAACCCAATTTAATATTACTTACAACGCAGTGTTTGTTCTTCGTAGTAGTATATTATACTAGTAGTAGTTGCGCGCACATCACAGTTACATCCAAAGTTCAACTAAACAAAGCAGAACTCGTCGCACAAACTGTTTAATATTACTCCAACTAAATATATTGATTATACCCAGTAACTGGGACACTGCTGTGCTGTAGCATTTACTGTGTTGTCTCGTACAAGTACGTGTCGGTGGTGTAGCGCTCGTGTGTGCGGCCGGTGAGCACGAGGTCGCCGGTTACAATCACACGCTACATTATTAGTTGTTTAACCCACACTGTTGTCTTCAGTCAGGAAACTTCCCGACTGAACTGAACATAATCCTTAGAGCGAAAGTAAAATAGTCTCTAAAAAATAATAAAAGAAAAAATGGAAGTAGTTCTACCTGATTACTCTCATCTATCGTTTGTTCTAACTAAGGCGGCGCTCGGTTACTGTTAAGTTCACAGAATTAACTCTCTACATTTTTCTACTAAGTGCAAGTATGATAAGTAAAGTAAGTTCTAGTGCAAGTAAAGTAACGATTTATTAAGTTAAAAAACTTGTCTAATTTTTCATCCCTGAGTAACAACTAGTTGGTTAGTTTAACTTGTTGAACTTAAGTGAGCGCTGTTTATCTACGAGGAACATTTATGTACATAGCTCTAGATTAATTATAACTAACTATAACTAACTCAGTTGACAAAGATGAATAAGTCTAACACTACTATAGGTACAAGTAGTTGTAGTCTGCATAATAATATAAATAAAAAACAACATGAAATAGTGTATTGTTATAAGTCAGCAGTTAGTACCGCACGTGCTTCTCTAAACACATTAGTATTTGCATTCATCCGCCCCACAGAACGACACTGTCAGCACCTGTGTGCTTCATGCACATCTACACTACACAGACATGTATGGGAGTTAGTGCATTATTAATTATTATTTACATACTTGAAGGCGCATCCCTGGCGCCGTGAAATAAAACTAACCTTTGTGTGATAGTGATATACCTCCTTTAACGTTCATATTGATTTATGAAACAAACATTCAAAATGTTCGAGACGAGAACGAGAATGACAAGGAGTCGTCATTCTAGCAGAACGTCATGAAAACTGGGAGAAACCATCGAACCCGAGGCTGGTGGTTCATCCGGAATACAGTGACGGACTGCGTGTGTCCACTTTTTCCCTTTAAAATTATAATGTGTAAAATTATAGTAATGGCTTAAAATTTGTGAATATAAGTTTACGTTCTGTAAATCCTGTTTATTAATTAACAACCTGACTTTGACTGAAAGATGAGCGAGGTTGACACCGACGGCCCTATCCTCCCGACATACTTATCGGACTAGGTTTTAATATGACCGTGGTGTAAAGAAAAAACACACGAAATCAGTACCCCGTATTATCCTGAGTGTTTTAAAAGCAGAATAATGAAAGATCGCAGATTCATTTCTAAATAGATCTTGATTATATTTAAGAGGGATGAAATCTTAGAAAGCTGACTATTTAAGTCACTCATTTAGCTTCTGTTTCATAAAGGAGAATGAAACCTTCACTAAGAGTTTTGGGCCAAGATTATACAGAAATGAGAGTATTATCAATTTATAGCTTCACACTTATTAGTCTCGTGCTAAATCTTTTGTTAGTTTTGGCAATCTGAAATCCAAGATAATTTTTTTTGAAGGAGATGGAAACTTCTGGGCTAAAGCCTGTACATTACTGCACAGAGTAAGGATATGCCCTAAAAATCTTTTCTATTTTTTTCAAGTTACAAGCTTAATAAAATTGATTATATTTATTATTATTTTATTAAAAATAGAAATGATTTTTAGGGCATATCCTTACTCTGTACAGTAATGTACAGGCTTTAGCCCAGAAGTTTCCATCTCCTTTGCAATAAACAATAATATGAAAATAAGGAGGTTCACCTACCATGACAAAGTAAATTTAATTACTGCGTGACTTTGAGTTTGTAACGAGGTGAGAATTTATAGGAGTTAACTATAGTTTGTTTGTTACTTTAACATGTTTATACACATTATCAAACTATATGTTTGTACGTACACACTTTAATATAGTACAAATAATTATATTTGTATATACATATAAGTAATAAGAGCGTGAAGTGACAAGTCTCGAGTGTCTGTGTCCTAATAGATTTTATTTTAAGCTCGTGTCAATAAGTCCGTCCCGCGTCGGACAGTTGTACGAGGGTCCGCGCGGACATATTCAGGACAATATCTCTTCACAAATATAACTTGACGTTTCATAACGTTCTGATTGTGTGCCCTTCAACGTATTCATGTTTGAGCTACATTCTATTGGAAGCGTAGTTAGTGAGGCGAGGTGAAGCATGTGTTACATTACTTAGTCGCTTGTGTGATGGGTTACATTCCTGCGAAGCATTCCGGCTCAACAGTTTTTACGTGGGGTATCGTACAAAGGTGGCTCGGAGGCTCGCTCGGTACAAATTACGTGGCGGCGAGTGTAGCGCACGTGTGCCCGGCGCCGACACAGCCTCACGGAATGTTAACTAGCCTTCGTATATACGTTCACTACTACTAGTATGTGTATATGTCGCAGGGAAATGAGGAAACCAGGGATTTCACGAAATCACTAGGGATATCACGAAATCCCGGTAAATGTCGAAATGCCTTGCACTTCGGCGGCCGCTACCGCGGCACGCTCGCTTCGCTCGCTCGCCTCGTGCATTATGGCCACAGTTTTAACCTAACCTAACCCACAGACGATAGAATTTTTGAGTTTTTTAACCTACAAACAAAAATATGAGCATTTCTTTTCTAGTACAAATGGGATTTCGTCATATCCCTAGGGTTTTCGTGAAATCCCTGATTTCCTCATTTCCCTGCGACATATATACTATATTTCTACATAAATATCTACCTTCATGACCTTTAAATGTAAGGGCTATTTTAAAGTATTTGACTGCTATTCAGAGTTCTTGAACTTAATTAAAAATATTCACATAGGTCTACGAGTTTTTGGTTAATATTTTACTTCAACCAAAATGGTATTCTTCATCCTAAGATAATTTGTGTTGAATTACCTTTTAACCGGTAACTGAACCTACCTTAAATACCTCTTTATTAGTTATTCGTTCACAAATGAAACGTCATAAATAATGTAGAGTACGTTTATCGAGCGAGGACAGAAATATCGCGACCATAACGGTTACGTAAATTGTTGAATGACCAAAATGTATACTCCGTGTTGTAAAAAAGTGACATTATACAAAATGTCACCTAATCTTATTGTATCGTAGTTATAAAAGTTTACAACAAGGGAAGCTAAAAGTGAATTAATATTTTTCAAAATAAAGCACAACGTTATAAAAAGCTGTATACATCTATCTGTTTATCAACGTGGTTTCTCGTATAACAAAAAACAAAAAGAGTAAACAAATACATACCTACCTAATTGAGAAGCGAAAATGAGATAAATTTTTATAAAATGTTGTTGAACGGAAATTACAATAATATTGTGAGTGACGTGTTGTATAGAGACAGCGCCGTGTTGTTGACAGTGAGCGGTGCTCCGACCTACACCCGGCATACGTCTGACCAACCCCTGACACAATCATTGTACATATTTTTGTAATATTGGATCAAAATGTGTAAATAATGAAAGACTTTGTGCTTTGTAGCTTAAAATCAAATCCTATTAGTAGCTGACAGAACAGTGAAATGTTCAGTGGAGGCCTAGGTCTAACAGTGGACGTCCATTGGCTCTCATGTGATTGGCCAGGCATATACTCCTACGAGTATACTTATGTTCAAATCTACCAAATATGTATATGTGACTTTTGACTTACTTATTAAAAAGAGTTGAGACAAAAAGAGTATGTCAGTCTACGTTTAATCCCATGCACGTTATTGTAGATATAAACGTTTGTTTCATGCCTGGACATAGTTAGTGTCTGTCTAATGCATATTTGTAAATGTCTCAGTAACAAAGTTGAGTAAGTAAGTATTTATGCAATAAGTACTTAACATAATCTTATATGTACATCAATAGTGTATATTACAATCTCGGCGCCTAACAACTGTACGCGTCAGAATATAATATCTAAACGTACCCGTCACACAACAGCTCATAGCAGTCACATTACTCGAAGTGAACTAAAACAACAACTATTTACTTTTATACGCAATCCTTACTATACTGTTATATATTTAGTGTTATATAGTATCGTTTAGTTTTTTATGTAATATAGACTATAACACTGCAACAACTTTATGCATGGTTGTATTACGGGTTATTAGATGTTATACCACTCTCGGGATTAATAAAGGCTTCATTTTCGTTATATAACTTTATTTTATATAGCATAAGGTTTTAATTCACGCAGAATAATTTAAATTGATCTAAAAAAATATTAATTAAATAATTATGTAGGTGCACGCACTCCCTCGCTAAATAATTGTTTATTGTGACCCTACAATATTCGTCCCGAGCTTGGAAGTTATTTGCGTTACATCACGTTTGTTACACTCCCCATAGCAAAGAGTATTATGCATTATGTGAAAAATGTCATTATATAATTAATTTCATTATGTATACTAATTCATCAGCTGGAATATGTAACATTATGCTATAAATAAAAAAAAAAATGTAAATAATAATAATGTGTGTAAATGTACTAATATTATTGTGCTCAGTTAGGTTATAGGTCAAGTTATCTTCGTATCTCATAATTGTTTGAAAGTAAAATTAAGTTGTAATTCAACAATGAGAGAGCACGAGAGTACTTCTAACTTGAGTTGAACAACTTTCACTTTGTTATAAACCTAAAATTATATTAAAACAATATAGAAGTGGTTTACATTTATATAAATAGTATTTGGTTGCATTAAAAACATTGATGTATTTTATTTTTATGATGTACCTACTAGCTGAACCGTGCCCACATCGTTAGGCGACGAAAAAAACGCGTCACTTTTTTAAATATATTTCATTACTGCTTTGCTCCTATTAGTCATAGCGTGATACTATATAGCTAGACTATTCAACTCAGAAAGAATTTTCAAAATCGGTCTAGTAAAGCCAGAGAGCCTCCTACAACGTAACAAAGACACAAACACACAAACTTTACCTCTTTATAATATTAGTATAGATTACATAATATTCAAGGAGGTGCTAAAAGGATTGTTTCTTTCACTGGAACCATTATGAGCTATTGTTAGTTTGTAAGTAGTTATATACACAAAATGTTTGCATTGACTTATGACTTAACAACCAAATAATTTGAATATCTAAGAAACATTAATATTCCTTTTCATTACGATAATAAAAAAAATGTAAAACATTTGTGTACTAGCAGATAACAGTTTTGGGATCAGTAGAATATATAAATATGTAGCGGATAATACGCACTGATCCGCTACGTACTGCTACGAGCTCGCTACGTACTGCTACGAGCTCGCTACGTATTACTACGCGGCGCTACGAGAGCGAGTCGATCAGTCGTAACGCTTCCTATACTGTTACAGAGATAAGTCTCGCGGAGATAATGCGCTCTCTACACTTGTGTGTACGTACAAGTTCATACTTTATTAATATTAACTTTAGCTTTATAGAACCTAGTCAAAAACAGCTGTTTTTCACTTTACATATTTTTGAAGCATTATTTTGGTAATGGTAGCCATACACGATCCTTCCTATCGTCCAATCGGCATGACGCTACCGATTGGATCAGTTAGAATTGACCGTGTGTGGGAGTGGATCGGCATGACAGTTAGAATGGATGGCAGGATCGAATTTCGTTTCTTTTGATTGAGATTGGATCAAATCTGCAGTATCATGCCGATTGGACGATAGGAAGGATCGTGTATGGGCACCATTAGATAGATGTCTATAGCTAGCAGATTGGATCAAGCCTGCAGTATCATGCCGATTGGACGATAGGAAGGATCGTGTATGTCCAATGTGGACGAACTGCAGATTGGATCAAGCCTGCAGTGTCATGCCGATTGGACGATAGGAAGGATCGTGTATGCCCAATGTGGACGAACTGCAGATTGGATCAAGCCTGCAGTGTCATGCCGATTGGACGATAGGAAGGATCGTGTATGGCCACCATAATGGATGAGATAACATAAAATTAAAAGAAACTTTATACTTAAAATCTTTGACTCGTCTTAATATGTTTTATGACGTAAAGAGATTAAAACAAAATGAAATTTGTAAAGGTTTTATTTCCTAAGCGGATGGTTCGCTACTGCTTTAAGTATGCTATGTCGGTAATCTTGTATTAAACTTAATGCGCATTTCTTGTGTACAGGGTGTATACGTTTTATAACAAATAATTTTAGCATTTTATTAAAATAAACATAATACTCAGCGTCGGTCGGCGGCTTGTACTCAAGTAGTTATGGTTATATAATACTTTAAGATGCGCTTGAGAGAAGATAAGTTACGAGCAGATTAGTTGTTATCTGTTTGTGTACCAACGAATGTTCCGCGACGCTTGCAGCGCCCTCTACCTCTACAGCTGAGGACATTCTACGTTATACTTTTGTAAAATAAATACTAAACTCACATTATTTACAGCATTTAATTAAATGTTTCCAGTATAAAAATTACAAAATACTTGAACTTCTATGATTACTATAAAAACATGTGTATAAGTCAACAATAGGCGAAAACTAAAGTAATAATAAAAAATAACCAACTACTATCACTGTACACAAGATAAAGTTTAATAACATATAGCCCAATTATATTATATTTTGAAACAGTTTTCAAACTCAAAACACAATAACACAGTAATGTTATATAATGTGATACAAAGTTATTTAGTGATAAGCCTCCACTCCGCCGTAGTGACCGGTACCTACTCTACTAGTGAACGTACTATACTATATATAACTAAGGATTACAATATTAACTAAAACTATTGATGTTCACAACTTTATCATACACACACAATATGTGAAGTTATTTGTTTGTTGTTATACTATATTTTAAGTTTAGTTTTAATGTTGTTTAGATAAAAGGTACGTTTGTGTATAACTACATAATATTGTTGTCCCACCGCACTAAGTGTGTTATATATACATATTAAACAAGAGAGCTATAATATATAGATACACTGGACCCGACCGTGGTTTTGTTCAAACTAAACTTAGTTGTTATTACTATTCTGAACAAAACTTTTTATCAATAACGTTACTATTTCAAATTGTTTATAAACGTTTGCCAATAACTGAATACTCTGATTTTTTTTTTAATTTATTCCAACTTAAACTGTTACTGTCAGGTCAAATTTAGACATTACTAAGAATATTGGGTAGCGTAGTTTTTTCTTAATCCATGCATGGAAAGGTTCTAAATAGGGCGTGTGATAGCACTGTGCTATCACATTTACATTGTTAAGTACTTAAAATAAAGAAAATTAAAATGTTTATTTTAATATCTTAAAATATGCATTCAACTAATAACACAATAGTGTATAGAGACAGAGTGCATTATTCTCACGAGCTCACCAACATTTGTATAACCTGAACACAATCACTGTTGATATTTCGTGAACTGTGCGCGACCTGCTCACTTATTGTGAACAAACAAACATAATTATTGTAATACTCTTCAAGATATTATAAAGAATAATAGTGAAACTATCACGAGACGGTTGTCATTGTAGTACGCGGAGAACACAATCTGTGTACTATGTGTAGTAGAGTACACAGGTACACACACACACACAATAGCAGGCTTACTGTGTACTGTCGCGGATTACTACTGAACCAATATCAGTGCATTATTGTTATATCTTTTATAGAGACATTGTTGAAAAGTTTTCACTTATTCAATAAGTATTATCACACGAGTGTTATAAAAGTGAAATAGCGGATCTTTACGCGCTAGACATTCTTAAACACTTTCCTGGTATAATGAATATTCTTGAATGGTCAAGGAATTTAAATAATCACTTAAAAGTTATAAATGAAACAAGCTCGAGATATCACAATTAGCTTTTGTTCTGATATCCGAGATGTACGTGGGCGAGCGGGTTGCAGACAACAATCAGCCTATTATAATTACTGATCATTTCTTATTCATAAACACAAAGTTGTATTTATAGAGTTGACGATCTTTAAATAATGTTATATTTTGTAGTGTCAAGTATCAGGGTACAATTTAAATTTGTATTGAACTATTTATGTCTGATACACAAAATATGATCCGTATACACGCTGAGTGTTCGCACTGACCGTCTGTGTATCACATAATATTATATCTTACAGTTTGTAATACTTCACCGTCCTCGTCCAGGCAGACTGTGTTACACTACTACTACAATTCTGCTGACTCTAGCTGCGCTCGTAGCGTCCGGCGTAGCACGCCTCTACGAGAGCGCTACGAGAGGCTACGAGCTCAGTGGAGCAAGTAACAGTGTGCTACGGAGCGTCAGTTTGTTCTTTATATTTATTATTTTGATCGTAAAGCGTGTTGTTGTTGGAGCGAGTTCTACTTGTAATGAGTTTGAGGAAATATTGTGTGAAGTGGAGCTTCTTTAAATTAAACATTCTGAATAATATTACATTATCTTAACAAAGATCGAGCACTAAATAACAACCCTGAGAGGTTTACGATACAACTTGCTTGTAGCAGGTATTCTATATTTGCATCGCAGACCTGATTTATTATTAAATTAACATGAAGCGCTTGTAAAAGTATAGAGTAGAGAGAGAAGTTTTAATGAAACAAGTTATGTTGGCACTTAGCATTGCTAAACATTGTAGAAGCAGTGGTCACTACACTACACAGTACCTCTGCCGGTACCTCTGTAGTCGTGAGCGTGGCGTATATTATAATGATAAGTGTTGCATCTCGACACTTTTATGTTACACCTTGTTCTACTTGTTGTTATTTATACGTTTTATTCATTAGTGTAATGGCTTTGTTATACTTTGTGCAGGATATTGCTTACTATTGGAAATTTGTAACTAGAAACAAATCTATAATGTAAAGTCGGGTTATTTATTAGACAGATTAAGAAATATTTTTCATTCACAATTGTACTAGTAAGATATGATATAAAATGGACAGGAATGAAACGCTAACTGTAGTACATACGTATATATTGATGTGTTTTAGTTAACAATCATTATTATAATCAGCGACTACTGGACATGGCGCCCATATATTTCCACCTCTGCCTAATGTCTTCATAGTCTCATTGCCACTTTTGGTCAGGCTATTGGTCTACTATAAAAAAAAAGTAGAGTGCTATAACTAATTAGAGGAAAATTATACATAATAATACAAAACCCAGTAATTATCAACACTTATACAGTAATTATACATTGTATATAAGTGTTAGTGTACACACAGCACACGGAGGACACGAACAACAGTTATTGTAACACGTGCTCTACGTGTTGCACGGCACTTACTGTTGGAGCAATGCGTTTTATACTAATAACACTTTTATATGTTTGTAACAGATTCACAACAGTCTTATACGTTTCTATATACTATATGTGTGTACGGATAGTGAATCGGGGGGGACAACAAGTGATCGCGATTTACCCAGGGGAATATCGCAGGGGGACCACGAGTCCGGCGGGGTATATACGTAGTATACCATGGATTTACACATTACTACATATATATTTTGGCAATAGAACAACTGGGTTATAGCCTACACAGACCGGGACGGCATGGCAAGGGATTTTAAATTTTACTAATGGAAATTCAACCGTACTGTTACAGAAATACGACATAAATTGCTTTGCTTTAAAATGAAAAATGCCGTGCGATAAAATCCCTTTCAATGCCGCGGCATCATTTTTTTGGATACTACCCTGGGTGACTTGGTGTCAAGTAAAGTGAAGGTTTGATTACATTATATACAATATCAGCCTGGGACTGGAAGCAATGTAATTAATTATTAGCTCAGAAAACATAGAAACCTTTCATGTTCCGCTTTGAATCTCGTCACATGATTAGATACGACTTACAGACAGATTAGAGATGAAAATCATTTTACCTTCTCACGAAGAAAATATGTACTGAAATATTATCATAACAGCCCATTAATGTCCCACTGCAGAGACGGGCTTCCACCTATGACGCAGGGATACTTAACCTATACCACGCTTGGCAGACGGATTGGTATAGGGCTTAATTTTATTTTTAATTTCATTCTTTTTTTTTCGTAAAGATAATATTTACGGATACTCCCTTAGTCGGTTTTTACAACACCCATGGGATGAGATGGGGTATTGGCATATTGTATTCTTACTCCGTCACCACACGGAGAAATGAAATATTATAATGTAACGTGATTACAACCCAAAAAATAACCTAATGCAAAATAATTCTGTGTGCGATCCATTATTTATTGTCCTGAGCCTGAGTGCTCTTTGTGACATTAAACTGATATTTATTTACACAAGTCCGCGCCACATTGCCTATTGAAAGTTGTGAAAGAAAAGAATAACAAAGTTATATGAGTGTGTGTGACACGAGACTTCTAAATGAATATAGTTTTAGTTCGTATATTGACGTTCGCTCCACGTCCTGCGATGATCCGCTGTTATATGAGGTCAGGAAAATATTACCGCAGGTGTGGGGAACTCATTATATGGAAATAATATTTATTATAACAACGGACGAGAGAGGGATCAACCAGTGCACCGCATGATAATAAGTGATTGACAAAAATAATGAAAAAAGTGATTGGAACGCAACAATGTGTCTGAAATATTGACAAATCGAGAAAGCAAGGTAAAGTGAAGAGATTTGACTTGACGAGAGATAACATCTGCTAACTTTTATTTTCTTAATTTTTACGTCATCTACAGATGAACTGAGGTGTAGAGGTCGTACTATGTAACGCTAACCTTAAAGCGAGTGACCTTTAGGGTCCCTACTACTAATATATTGTAATGAAATCTTACGCCATCCTTTGCAGGTTTAAGATCGTAACAGTGCCATTTTAAACCCTCCCTGTACTAGGAACAAGTTAGGTCTTACAAGTATTCTTATTAAGTGTTACATATAACACACGCTACGTAGTGTCTGAGTGCAGCACCCCATGCTGCGCTTGTTGTTAAAAGTGCAACAAATGCGAACAAACAGCTGTTGTCTGTTATTATCTGGCGCCAGAGGCCGTCGTGACAACATTTTAACTTTGCGGGCACTCTGCCATGTTAATCTAATGCATTAAACACAAGAACGTTTCACTGAAAATTGCCAATATCTGATATTGAAGGCTTATCACGTAATTGTGTTACACTACAGTTACTGCACTAGCTGTTCCCGCGTCTTCACTTACCTAGGTAATAGTTCATTTCAGCATTATTAATTTTTGCGATAGATTTAAGAAAAACGTCTGCAATAGCAACAACAGTTTTATGGCATCGTGATCGTGTGAACCACAAAAAGTGGGATACATTGATATCTATTAGTAATAAAACAGATCTCTTATTTATACAGGGAAGTGTTGAATATTTTCACAAGATAATTAACTGAAGTATCAACTGTATTACAGCTTCGATCAACAATACACAATAAAGAATAATACGCTGACACTCGTCAAATGTTCGCACAAATCTTGTAACGCATCGCTCTCATGAACTCATTACTTAGAGAGCGACGCGTTCGTCATTCTGTTTACAAGTTCTGATTTAACTTTAAAATGAAACACATTGACTAAGATGTCCGCCGTAGATTCATTGTGATCAGATACAGCGTGATGCTTTCACTTTAATTAAACAAAGTCTCGGTGACGACACCTCCCCCCCCTCCCGCACCCCGCGGATAAACCGAACGTTCCCTCATCAATCATAAACCTGATGATCATTACTCTTCATCAGACCTGGCTGATATAAAAACACTCTGATGTTTTCATCCATCTCGCGCGAGAGTCACCTATACTTTGATACTTTCAGTTTTACCAATTTGATGTACTACCTTGGCCAAAATTAATAGTAGTAAGTAGAACTATAGTATAACAATAAAGACCAGTCAGTAACAAATCAGGAAGACACTAACAAATACTTATTATTTCGGAAATGATTTACAGTTTGTGTGTAAGAGATGGTAGGTGGTTGTTAAGCGGCTTACATCGCGTCGGTGGTACCCACGAGTAGGCGCCCGGGACACAGTCGGCGGCGGTTTTTAATTTCCCCGGGGTGCGGAACCTTAACGACCGATACCGACCTACTGAACATCGGTGACATTGTTTCTAATCTGTGTTTATCAATAATACCTATGTCACAAGTGTATCTATTGTGTGCTTTACATAATATTAGTCACGTACAACAGAAATACCGAGTATTCCAATAGTAAAACTGAAAGTACATGACCACTTTAATATCGTGTAAAACAGTCCTGTGAAAATAACTTAGCGTATATTTCTGACATTATGACGGTTCAGAAATGATCCAATTTTTTCTTATTTTCTGGTCTAAACTGTACACCAAATGATCTACTTGTTCATTCAACTCCACTCATGTTTAACCTCCTTATAATTGGACGTCCTTAATAAAGTGTTAGATAGATAGTTAAAGACCGAGACCGAAAACGTTAAAAACTCTTACATCTAAAACAAACGGATGACATCTATGTACTGCGCACAAATTTCCACGTGTTTGTTTTATTCCACTAGAGTACTTAGTAGTGAAACCATTATTCGATGCAGTGTAACTAGTTCGTGCCTCCATGCGCTATTCCAATTATGAGGTGTCGAGTAGAGACAAAGATTTCAATGTTTCATGAATAAACGAAATCCAATTCTCACGTAATGAAAAATCACAGTTCGTATGTTCAAGTGACCTATTTACCTAATTGCTTACCTATCAGGAGGTTGAAAAAGGATTAAAATCTTAGTCATCACGTGGTGTTAAAATAAAGTAAATGTTGTACGAACAAGAATGTAAGCGCGTGATATATTTTATATTGTGTGGATAAATAAATGTTGTTGTAGGTAATAAGTCAGTGTTCGTGAGTTACTCTCTGTTGGCACTTCACTCGTGTTTTACATAAATTGTTTGCTATCGCGAGATTTCAGTTTAAGGTTGTGTCGTTGTCTCCACACATACTTACATACACACACACATATTTATACTTTATTTATTTGACACGTGCGTATTACGGTAGAGCTTTATTTGTTTTCAGAAAATATTTTACAAATGTCTGAGAACTCACACGTGTGTGGTCTGGAGTAATACCTCCTGTGATAGATACCTAAATACCTATACTTAGTACAAGTATGTGTGCGAGGTACAATGTGACAAGTTATCTTTACGAGAGACCCTTTGCAAGGAGTTATGATAATCGTCTCGATCACTTGCCACACTGAGCTTTACTGCTTGAATAAAGATCAGTGCTCAAATCTTAAATAATTTGAAAGCATTTTTGGGGCAGGTTTTATAATATTGTAACAGATAAAACTTACGAAGTTTTAAAGAAGGATCTTGAGAAGTTTTAAATGAACCGTTTGTCTTTACCGTCAGAATGTAATCAAGAAGTGGACATGAAATATATAACATAGTTATGTAGCAAGAAGTTATCATATTGACTAAACCTTTCTTATAAAATAAAAGAGATGGTGCACTCAGTCTATTAAATATGGCGTAGGACAAGAACCTTTGTTTTAAAAATGTAACGTACATTTACTTGGAACTATGTTGATATTCATTATGTAAAAAAATAGCTTCAATGGACTCCTATATTTATATTTTTTCTGAGATATTTGGAGACACTTGGGATCGGCCTCGTATCGTGTGGACTTTACCATAAATAGGTTTTGCGAACACGAACAATATTCAGGCTCAGGACAATAATTTGGGAATCGCACAGGATTTTGTTGCGTGGGGTTCGAACAGAGCCCAGATATTTATCACGGATAAAAGTAGCTGGCAGAATTTGGCTCTCACTCCGCATGAGTAAAGTATTATGACTAGTGAAGCACTTAAACTGCATTGTTTGTAACACAGAGAGAATCGTTCCTGCATTATACAGTTGATATGAATATTGTATCAGTAGAGTTGAGCACTTAGTTGCGTTGACATCACCAGTACAGGTACATGCACCGTGCTCCCCGTGTGTGACGAGGACAAGTGACAGAACTTTAGGGAATACTTCTCAATACTGTCATACCACATACGATACGCAATGTTCGGCGGCTAAAGATGTTTGCTAACTATACTTGAAGTACAATTTATATTAAACTAAATGATGTCGAATCAATACTTATGTTAATACAATTTATTTGTCTTAGTTGCTATCTTTATGTGACATTTCAAAGATAAGATCACAAATACAAAGTGCCTACAGCAGCTCAATCTGCAGATTACTTTTTGTTAAACTTTGGCAATGTGCCGAGTGTTGCGATGTTCAGTGGACCGAGGCGTCATATGCACGCGTAACGTATTAGCTCGAGCACTATTAAACATCGATATCGTAAATACTGGACCGTTGAGTGTGTAGTTGTTGAGCACGAGTAGTGTGCGAGAGTGCTCTGAACTCGATGTGGCGCTGTGCAGAAGATAGTGACGTCACTCACAGCTTGTATTTATGTTGAACAGCTCATTACGAGTGGGTGTACTGCCTGCAGGCTCCACTGTCACTGTTACATTATATGTACTCGTACACAATGAGGTCTGGTCGTGATGCGTCATTATCGACATTCACGTCTGTCCATTACACGCTCCCATCTCCACGAGATAACACTCTTTGCTTCAAGTGACGCGTGCTTATTGTTTTACGTTATTTCTATATAATTATATTTCGTCCTCGTTGAATGTTCTTTGTTATCTCAAGAGCTCAGGTTTCTTTGTTTATTCTTGTGTAATATTGTTGACGCTCTATTTTAAGTGCAATAAAATATTAGTTTCACGTAAACACATATCAGCAGTAAATCATTTGTACGAGAATCCGAAATATAGCATTGAAACTATTAAAATACATTTTGCTGAGAGATACAAAACTAGATCTCCATTTATCGCTAGTGATATGTGACAGTGCATGTGTTCTGTGTTGCGCGCGACACGTGTGCGACGCGCGTGCGACACAACGCGACAACGCGGCACGCTCGACTGTCGCACGCCGTGTCGCCTCGCCTCGCCTCGCTATCTGCTCTGAGCCGCTTGCACTACTCGTACCTATTTTCCGCATCAACATATTTCGCACATTGCGCCCCTGAGGACATTATTATTTACATACCGCCTTACATTTTACATGATGGGGTAATACGAAAATCTTCATTTTAAGTGTCATTTAAATACACGTCGCGAGTGCTATCCTCATAACTTCGTGCCGACATTGTCCGCTGAAGACCTTTCATACTTATGCATTTAATACTTATCACATTGTAATATAAGACCACAAGCTTTACTAATTAAAAAAAAATTCTTAATTAAAAATTATAAAAAAGAGAACTTAGGTACTTACTAGATAACGCCGAATAATACTCAAGAGACTTTAAATCTATGTTTATGATTATTATTCTGTAAGATACCTCTAAGTCTAGTTTGAAACTTGATACATTAAATTCTATGATGTAAGTTCTTTGTGTTAATAATGAATTGATATATTTTTTATTATAATTTTAGTATCTCAGTGATTTAAGAACTGATTAAATAAGTGTACCGATTGACGTCCACTGCAGGACATAGGCCTCCTCCAAATATTGTAACCTTGTGCGGTCCTGCGCCCCCCTTATCTATCGGTTTCCCGCCGTCCTAACCAGGTCGTCGGTCCACCGTGTGAGGGGTTTCCCCACCCTGCTTTTTTCGGTAAGCGGTCACCATTCCAGAACCTTTCTGCCCCAAAGGCTGTCTGTTTTTCTCGCTATGTGCCCTGCCCACCGCCACTTAAGTCGGTCACTTTGTTTCTCCTGCGGATCTCCTCATTTCTGATTCGATCACGCAAAGAAACGCCCAACAAGGCTTTCTCGATTGCCCTCTGAGTGACCGTAAGGCTCTGAAGGTTCTCATAGCTCTGGAAGCTGGAGCTATAATAAGTATTCACACATTTATAATATACTTACCGATTTACACAGCTCTACATTGTCTGAAACTGAACAGAATTAGTTTTTCTTTGAATGCTGTTATCAACCGCGTAATCATATTGTGTATTACTATTATTATTACTAACTTATTATAGAATAGAGACAAAATACTGTACACAATATATTAGTTCAGTGATAACGTAACTAAAAGTATATTTATTCAAGTAGTTGGCAGTAGTAAGACATGTACTAAATAACTTTGTAGACGTTACAGTAAAATATGTTGTAAGAAAGTATATTATATTATGTAAATAACTGATTATATAACTTTGTATAAACATGTCCGACTAATCAGAATATTTTATAACTTTTATAATATTAGGGTTCGTAATCCTGGATCAATTTATCGTTACAATGAGTTATTAATCAGACCGCATCCCTACCCTGCTCCCGGGCGCTCCCGCGGGACGGCTTGTGCTCTTCATACAATTTTCTGGTATCGTGATAGCGCCTATTGTTACGCTTTACTCGCTAATCTTAGAGAATCATCTTTGAATCTTTTGTTAGGTTGTAATAAACAGCTCTCGGGATCACCGGGTGAAGGTGTTGGGATCAAATTCAACAACCCTTTTGTACAATTAACGATTCTGAGGTGAAGTCACTTTACACTCAAGTACACATTATTTATATTGTAGAATGTGTGTAAAGGGTTTATGTATCTATTTGTATTGAAGATGCATGATCGAAGACCAAGACAGGTTCTTTAAGTATCGTAGTACATGACACACATACACTCTGTCGTTTTTGCTTACTTCCATTGGAATAAGGCGTGAGTTATTATCTGGGAAGTATTGTTACATAACTATACAGTTTATTTTGTTGATCTTACTGTGATGTAGTGGTTGTTGAATGTTCAAGTAAATAAATAATAAATAAGTAATAAAGTAAATTTGAATCCTCCGTTAAATATCTTTATTCATTTATTTTACAAATTGTACAGCCTCGATAGTTCTTTTGAACGCTAGTTATTTAAGATATTGTAAAGCGGTGAATATCACTTTCTACTTTATCATAAATACATACACTTTATCTATTTATAACCACACAAATGATTAACTTATGCGGGGATCAAAGGCATGTTCTGCGGCGCCATTATCGTTCGTCACTAAAATGTTAAGCACTGCGCAGTTTTGGTACTGATACACCTTGTCACCCTAATTGTTTTATTACTTTGAAGAATTAATAATTAAGTGTCAGATAAACTGCGTCTTGAATGAAGTATTCACATAAATAACTTGTGAAACTTTACCGTCGTGTTCTTAAGGAGTTATTATAATATGAGAGTGTGTGCACCTGCACGGGGTACACATACTTGAATTAAAACATTTATGATACGGAGATTTTTACATACATACATATAACGGATACAAAAAACGTCCATATAATTCGTAGATCATACAAATTATTGCCTTGCGCGAGGTTATAATGCACTTCGGCTGCGCTAACAAGAGGTTTACAAACAGTTTTTTTCTGGTACAATCATGACCTATTTACATAGAGTAAACAATACATAACAGTCTACATAAAGTTTTTGTGAATAGTTATAAAACACAGAGGTAAGTATGAGAAGGTCGCGGTTACAAAGTTGTGCCGTGGCTCGTCCGGCTTATTAGAGTGTTCGCTTTGTGAGTCAGAAGCAACAGTAAGTCTCTAAGCTGAGCCGAGTTTGTCTCAGTTGTTACGTCTCTGTGACAAGTTGTGCAACGAGCCACACAGTACGGGAAAGGATATGAGTAGGAGACTTGGTGTGTGAAGCATCGTTAGTTTCATCAACGAAACATAACTGACAGGACAATAACGTACACTTTTGTTAACACTAATGATTTTGACACGATGTGCTGGTAATAATAGCTAAGAAAATAATCAAAATTATTATATTATACATTTTAATGAATTTTAATAAGTTGTGTTTAACTTATAAGACTACTAACAGACTAGTCAGATATAATTAATACGTATTTTCTAAATTAAGCTGGGAGCAAACTATAATTTTAATTGTACAAGGCGGGAAACTGCTAGATGAGGGAGGCACAAGACCGCACAAGATCAAAAGCTTTGGAAGAGACCTATGCCCAGCAACGGACGTCAATTGGCTCATAATATGATGATGATGATGACGAAAATGGTATAACTATCAGACGGATCTGTAAATACAACAACTAAAGAATCATCTATTTCAATAATTATCGTTATTAATTAAGTTAGTGGTCGCTTATAACTCCCTGATCATTATTCATGACGCGGCTTCATGTTACTTATTCTTTCTGGCTCAGCAGCTTACACTTCTAACTTTGTATTAGGTATGTCAATAAAAGTTTATGAGTTGGGAAGAAATATCTTAATTGTTTTTATTAAGTAAACTACATTAAAAGAATAAATAAGTAAATATGTTGCCACTTGTTTACTAACAGTTTTATAGGATAATGGTTTCATTCTATTTTATAATTTATTTGCCATTTCCCTGAGAGGAATCATTTTAATCTTCTTTAGAGGGCGATCAGGTTGATTTATGAGTTTAACCGAATACCGAGATACCGGAACAAACGATAAACACATTCTTGTGAACCTTGGTATTTTGTACCTTCCACTTTATACGTGCTAGAAGTAAAAGAGTAAAATTATACTTTTACTACCTAAATGCACCTGAAGGTTTTATAAATAGAAAACTTGAAAATAGGTAACACTGCTACTAACCAGACCTTAAAGAGAACTAATCAATAAACATTTCAAACTATTCATACAAACGGTTTTTGTATTTATAGTATAATTTTCAAACGTTTATATTTGATTTGGAATAGTTGTGATTATTTTGGGGGTGCGCCAAAGTTCACCTAAAATTTCAACTCCTAAAATTGGAAGTCCGAAAATGTTCTTCCTAACATTTTTCATCCTAACAATCGCAATTCCTAATTTTTTTGTCTCTAATGTTAATAATCCGAAGCATTCAACTTCATAATTTCGGTAGCAATAAACATCTATTATACTATTATTTGTTTTCATATATTTTCTCAACATAACCATCGTTTATACTATAATTTAAAGTCATATCATTTTTGTTTAGATTTCTTTTTATTCATAATAATCAATATTACATACATTAATTTTGCGTAACTTTGTTGACAACATGTAGGTATAACATAATATACCAAAGACCAGAGCAAAACCAGAGTCCCGCTCCAATCATTCAGTTAAGATCCAGAAAAGAAATGGGTCCTATTCATAATTATTGGTTTAGGTTATGGTAGAATTGTGACCTCCACGCACGAGCCGAGCGAGCGCAGCGAGCGTGCCGCGGTAGCGGCCGGCGAAGTGCCAGAACCGAATTGGTCCTTTACTTATTGGTTTAGTTACGGTTACGGTAAACTCTCAGGCCATAAGCATGTCATGTTTTATGGATTTCATTCATTTAAGACAAAAAATTCTAGTAATTTTAATAGACAATAATTAAAAAAAAAAGCTTTAATGTAAAAATGTAAAAAGTTGTTTTTTAATCACAAGAAATAGTATAAAAACAAACCTTTTTATTACTTTCACTTGGTAAATATTTCTTTCTGAGTATGACAGAAAATATTATGGTGAAAATGTTTAGGGATTAAAGCGTTATGACAAAAAACATTATGAGTTTAAATATATTTACATAACGATATTATTAATTACGATTTTCGGAAACATTAGTGTTATGAACATCGCCGGTAGCAATACAAATAGTAGGAATGAAAACTTTAGGATTAAAAATTTTAGGAAGAGTGATCATTCGGATTACAAATCGTTAGGAAGAACATTTTCGGATGAAGAACTTTAGGTGAGCCAATATGGATCCTTATTTTGGACGTATATACCTAAGATCTAAACAAGTACGAGTACGTACCCAGTACACGCGCTGCAGAGCAAACGTTAAGACGCTACTTTGAAAATTTTCGAGTTGAATTCGGCCGTGGCCAGAGGGGCGCGCCCCTCGGCGCGCGAATGAGACGGATATACTCGCTCACGCGCCGCCGCGCCGTGTGCGCCGTCATCGTCCGGCCGGCCCTCAAGGACACGTTATCGCTCTGTGCCATAGTACAAATATATACTTACAGTATTTCAACTTCATAGAAACGGACGAAACGTGAGTTTATACCTACACGCTCACGATCGCGGAGGGAACAGTCGCTACTGTGCCGCAGTAACGAGCGGACTGTGTGTTATAATTTGAAACTAAATATATTATTCATATGTCAATTTCAAACAAACATGGCTGATATAAATACCTACTTTACTAAATGACTTAGGTATTTAATATTATAATATAGTATTTTTTTTATCACGAAAACGGTTTGTTGTACTTAGGTCAATAATAATGAAAATTTAGCCCCCCTTTATGTAATCCCCCATGCGTGTCTTTCACTTTGATCTAGGTAAATTTAAGCAATGACATCGATGTCATTTTTTGAATGGATTGGTCACCCATCCATAAAGTGACCTCGATGCCTTTATTTTGACGTTAGAATAGATCTAATAGACCTGTTTTAAGTTTGGTTTTGGTTATCGATAAATTCAATTTCAAACAAACATGGCCAATATAATAAATACAATACCCGGCCGTAAATATTACACATCGACTTTTTCTCTGACGCTCTACGAAGCCGAAATTGACCGATTGTATTTTTCTATAGGTTGATATGCAATATAAACGGCCCGGTACTGTACCTACTTTACTGAATGACTTGTTAAGTACCTTCTTAATATTATAATTTAGTATTTTATTTATATCACAAACATGGTGGATACAAATACAAACATATACATGTTTCTTTAAATTAAATGTATCAATCATAAAACAACACGTTTTTTACAGAACACTTCCTATTTATTTAAATATAAAATAGAAAAATAAAACGTATTAATTTACAATTACAAAACTAAATGGAAACACAAAGTAGATCGCATGTTTACTATTGTTTACGTACCGCGCACCCATTTATAATAAATATTCGGCCCAGTTTGACTACTGGTTATACTGTGACGTCAGTCCGCGATAGGTAACAGAAAATTCTGTTACAGAAAAACCTATCTACCGGTCTATTATGTTTATACATGTAGCCCCTATTTTTTTTTTAATTTACACCCGCGCAAGGTATTATGAAGGCACAAAGCGCATCCAGATTCAGGACAATGATTTGGGGATCACAAAAATAATTTGACCGCCTCGGGGTAGCGGTCGCAGTGCACGAGGTCGCGGGTTTGAATCTCACGCAAAACAATAGAACTTTAAAAAAAATACAATAGCCCCACTATGTATTGTCCTGTGTCGCGGGGTATTTACAAACATTTACTTAGCTGACACAAAGAACATCCAGACTCAGGACAATAATTAGTGGATGGAACAAATAAAATTGTCTTACGTGAGATTTGAACTCTAGGTGATTTTCCACCAGAGGGAAGAAACGAGGCAAAAATTGAAATCTTTATGTAAAAATGAACCGTATTGCTTAGGAAATAGAGTATACTTATATTAACTTTGTAATAAAAACACTCGCTTCTCGCGATAGGCCTATTGTTGTTTGTTGCTACTTTTTGTTTGTGTAAAAATGAACCGTATTATTTCTTAAATAGAGTTCAAAATACATTAACAAGAAACACGCATGTCGCGATGTCAATTTTTGGTGGAAAGAGTTCGGTGCGATTTCAATTCTCGTCTCGTCTCGCCCTTCTGGTGGACTCTTCATGCTGACTTACGATTACCGATTACTGCGCCCGCCACTGCCTAAGGCAGAGATTTTTTTTGTGTGATCCACAAACAACAGTCCTGAGTCTGGACGTTCTTTGTGTTCGTTTGTTTCATGTTTGTAAACGTTCCCGCAGTGGAGTGCATGAGAGTTCAAATCTCACGTAAGACAATTTTTTTGTGTGATCCACAAACAATTGTCCTGAGTCTGGACGTTCTTTCTTTGTGTTCGTTTGTTTCATGTTTGTAAACATTCCCGCGGTGGAATGCATGAGTTCAAATCTCACGTAAGAAAATTTTTTGTGTGATCCACAAACAACTGTCCTGAGTCTGGACGTTCTTTGTGTTCGTTTATTTCATATTTGTAAACGTTCCCGCGGTGGAGTGCGAGAGAGTTCAAATATCACGTAAGAAATTTTTTTGTGTGATCCACAAACAACTGTCCTGAGTCTGGACGTTCTTTGTGTTCGTTTGTTTCATGTTTGTAAACGTTCCCGCGGTGGAGTGCATGAGAGTTCAAATCTCACGTAAGACAATTTTTTTGTGTGATCCACAAACAACTGTCCTGAGTCTGGACGTTCTTTGTGTTCGTTTGTTTCATGTTTGTAAAAGTTTCCGCGAAAGTAAAAAGTATTATTTAGATCTTATCAGTAAGTACCTACCTACCTAAGCTTGCAAATAAAATAGGTGAGTAATATTATTTCTTTGATTTTTTCAGTTTCACACAACTCCTAGGTACTGTCGCGGAGACTTTTACAAAGAACATCCGAACTCAGGACAGTAATTTGTGAATCGCTCAAACAACTTTTTTGCTTGGATTCGAGCCCGCGACCTCGTGCACGCAAGCCATTACCGCGACCGGGCCGCACTGCCCGCGCCACTGAGGCCGTTTCAATTACGTGATCTTGACGAAAACGGTTATAAAACTTATTACACTTGAGCATATAGTCTAAAATCGCTTATATAAACAAACGCTTGCATTATCAAAAGGGTCAACAGTAACTATATAGGTACTTAGTTGAGTTATGGCGAACTTTACCTAAGTTTTATAAAAGACATAACTACAAAAATATTTTACGAACCAATGTTATCGAAATAACTATTATAAAATAATACTATTATTTACTTATAAAAGAGAACAAAGTATTAATAAAAACTTCGGTATAAATATTTTAAACCTAACCTATATATTTTACCTACGATTAAAAATTACGCGATAAAATTTAGTACGAACGGTGAGTAGACATGCACAGGTCCGGCGTCGAAGAGGGCCATCGCCCGACTGAATCGTCGACCGTACTCATTCTGTATCGATCGTTAACTAATCGGTATAAGGTCTGAAATTGCGATGCGCCCGCAACGATCCGGAGCGCTTAGAAATTGCTAAAATCTTATTTGATTCATTAAAAATTATTGGTTGTAGTTATGTAATGATATTCTACAGTAATACTAATATTGATGTTACGAATGTATTTGAGTAATTCCTAAGCATAATGACAGTGTACTTTCCGTGTAATATGTAAAAACCTGTTTTTGTAGAGGTGTTTTCAAAAATAAATATGATCGAGCCAAAATCAAGCTATCGCGTTTTGGTAATTACAAAAACCTAGTTAAAGGTATCAATTTACCTATATTAAAATTCTAGATCAATAGGTCTTTTCATAGTCCTGTAGTAGTTGATGAAAGATAGTGCATTTTATCAATGTATCACCTTAACATTCGTAAGTAGCGGATTCGAAACCGAATGACTACACTCAATGTTTATGTGACCAACTTTACTGCCTCTCGTAAACCTTTTTATGCCCAAATCCTTATTCAAAGTGCGTATAAAATGTCGACAAATATAGCGTCACTGTTTTATAGCAAATATTGTGACAATTACCTCCTAATACAGCCTCCTGTTGCCAGAGTTGTATTACTAAAGTTTGTTTTCATTATTTTATAAATGGTCTTTAATTAATGTTGAGTTGTGATTTTAAGGTCGTGTTTTATCAGATACTTGTTTATTTGGGTAGTTTTAAACAGAAAAACGCTACCGGCAAGTTCACTTAATTTGAGACAAATAAAGAAGACGTTTTAGGTCGATAATTGACTGCCACTCTTAACACTCTCCGGAATACATCATTCATCTCAAAGCAATATATATTGCACGTAACACTTGCAGCAAGCAGTTCACAAATCATGAGTAGAACAGTTCGTACGTAGTAGTAAATCAGTTGAGTACAATCAAAAAGGCATTAGTGGTGCGACATTATCGTTAAGTATTCAATAAAGTGGCGCGCGTGATAACTTGCGAACAACTAAATCAGGCTGAGTACCGCTCTGGTACTAAATGTAGGTACGAGTGCGAAGGTGGCAGGTGCGAGCAATACGCCAAGTTAGTGATGTAGTAACAGCCGCGAGTGTGGATGTAATGTAACGACTCTCTGCTAATGATATGTAACATTTGTACGAACACGCACAGTATCGATTGTACGGGACCTTTTGTAAGATTGTGCTTCCGTAGTACATCATATCGTAATCAACACTTACATGGCATACTAAGATTTGTCACTTGTAAATATAATAGAAAGTTCTAGCCATAGCACAAGTTATATGATTATAAGCAACAATATAATAATAATTAAAATTTCAGCTATTAGGTATTACTTGTTAATGCACGCCAATAAATAAGTACTTAAATACAAAGTTACACTAGTCTCGCTTATCGTCCACTTATATGGTATGCGTCACTCATTATTACTATTGCAGTTGTTATATTGTATCTTTGTAGTAGCAGCTTACCTCTTTGCTGGTCACTTGAAAACTCTATCAACACCGTGAGCTATTTAACATTTTTCGAAAATAGTAATAAGACAGCGAAAACTCAAAAGAGAATATTTAAGTACTTAGTGAAAAATATTTTAAATATTTTGGGATCGTGATTCCCAAAATAAACAGTTAATGGACAAACCACAAAACGTGTAGAAGGCGAAAGATAACAAAGTAACGTATTTTTTTTCTAATAATTACTTTGTGAAAATGAATAATAATAAAAAGAATGCAGTTGCTGTCTACTAACCTAACTACTTACTACCAACATTGTGCGATATAATTATCATTCCAGCCCCTACTTACAATGCGCTAGAGAAAACTCAATTAAATATAAGTATAAGCATAATAAGCAGTATAAGCTCAGTTAATTATTCTGACACTATAGACCATCCCAGACAACCGTTTTTTCCGTCAAACGCTTCGCATTCCACCTGTACCTGTAGTAAGTAGAGAATGTTAGCGCTGTTTACATTATGTAGCTCTACACGAAACATAATGTTGTTAGTATCGGCTCGTGAAAGTATCGCGCTATCAATTTATTTAGCGCAAGAAAGATTAATTGTTTTGTGTAATTAATCACGTACCTAATGAATATACTTAGAGTTAAGGGCAGCCTCTTATTAGCCCCAGTTCTTTGTTACGTTTTTCCACATTTTGTATTTTTCAAGGCATTTTATATCGACTTGCTTAAAATGGTTCTAACTTTGAACACCTAACTCTATTTGCAGTATAATCATTATGAAGTTGTGTATTTGTTAAGTTTAGTCATTCATGTAAGCATTAAATAATATTTTATGTAAACAAGTACTTATACACAACTGTGACCTAGACAAACTTGTTTATTGCTACACTTGCTACTTATATAGATAATAAATATGTAGTTCTCAGTAAGCTCACCTACCTGTTGATTAGAGTAGGTCTAGGTATGTGGCGCCACGAGACTAAATACCTTTCACTAAGTTTTAATTAATCGTAGTACTGTAATAAGAACATAGACATTTTGAAATTACGAGTGTGTGTGCCTATTGATACATTCCATTACTTAACTTCTAACTACTATGCCGTTACGTACTATGCTAATTAAATATCCTATCATAAATTAATTAGATGATGTTCGTACTAAGTAATCAAAACTATCCTAATCATATCGCGTGAGATAACGATTGTTGTCATATTTTTCTTGTATTTGGATCAAGCACATTAATTGTTAACGCAGCTAATGACGGTTATGCTGTCTGTACAATAACTCTTAACAAGTTCCTTATGAGTTCATTATACATAATGATATACTTCTAATAATAGTATTTAACGTGCAGATAAGTATTAGCGCAGGGGCGCGGTGTGCGCGTGTAGTTCGGCGCGGGCGCAGACTCACGCGCCGGTCGGACCGGTCCGCACGTCCCCCGCCTCCCCGCGCGTCTTCGTGCTCGAGTGATACCAGTTCTGCGAGCTGTGTCAAAGCTCTCGCTCGCAAAAAGTGCCCCCAGTGCTGCGGCGACCTCGTGCGCTGTTTGTTTTGGTAATGTGTAAGTGTCGCGGTCATAGCGGTAGTGGACCCACAGTGTGAAGTGTACAGTGTCAGTGAGTTGTGTGAGTGTGGCGGGAGATGTCGCGCCGGCTCACAACATGTACGCACAGCGCCATGCGAAGGTAGACTCCTTGTTCTGCAACACTGCTCTTTTGGTAGCTCTGGAGAAATCCAGCCCTTGTATTGTAAGCAGGTGAAGAGACAACAGCTCTACAAACCTAACATTTACAATTATTTACCTTTACCTGTTCCTCAGTAATAGTACTAAGTGTAAGTAAAAGGATCGAAAAGTGGTGATTGTAGGCTGTACTCACTCACGCAGTTTGTAGTGGTTACTATTTCTTTATTTTTCTTGTTGTTTATTAGGTTTATTAGAAATTATCAAACAACTTAACTCAACAAGACTACAACAACAGGTGAGCCTAAAAACAAGATACATTTAAATCAGAGTCACATATTTAAAGAATTGATATATAAGGAGATGGTGAAGGTGCGACATCGTATCGTGATGTGCGGGGGCGGTATTACGTTACTCTGTCCGGCGCTAATGACCCGTGACAAACAAACTGTGTGAGATCACGCGTGAATGTCACGTACCACGCTCACGTCACGTCCACGCCGCCACCACGCACCTGACCAGCGCATAACATGCAGATTGTACGAATATTTAGGACACGTACCGATGACATGCACGCGTTGCTCTTTTTGCTTGAACAAAGTAGTTCAGGAACAATAGATCTAGTTTTAGGTCACAAATCATAATAGTTTGTAGATTGATAGCAGGTTGTGACACATATATCACGTGACAACGACTAGTTGGGCATGAAATTGGAAATGGTTTTCCAGTTATTAAGCACAGAACCGATTCGTGGTTTATGACACGGAGCTAGTATTTACATTTTGAAGGTAACATAGAGACCTAGTTTCTTAGTTTTGCTTACTATAGGAGCCTCTTGTAACAATTCAATAGAAACTTAACTTATTTAGTATTGAGTAGTAACTATACTTATATCTAGGTTTAGTACTACTACTAAAAACACTTGAAAATACCAATTTACATAAAAAGTCATAACTTGTGTGTACTATAAACTTTTAGTACTATTCTTAAACCAGAATCCGGATTGTCAGATGAAAACTAATAAAAAGCTAGTAAAGTTAAATTTATTGAAATGAAAAGTTGTAAAGAGATTGAAATGAAATATTTCATTTAAAATCGCGCCACGCGCTGTATTGAGTACAAGTATAAAAACTGTTCGTCGGAATGTAAAACTGTGAAGTTTTTGTTCTGAAGCGGCGCTGAGGCGATGTAAGAGCCATCAGCGGTCTGTGTAAGTACACCAACAAACGAACGACGAGAGAAAAACTTGCATCGCTAATAGCCACAAGCGGACAGATGTGCACAAACAAACAAACGTTGTATTTATTGTATGTACGTATTGTTTTATCGCTTAAGAAGACGTTTACATTATTTTCCATATATTTACAGTAATTACTTATGTACGAAATACGTTTTGCTAGTAAACTGATAGCACATTTAGGAATTCAGACTTCCAATTTGTTAAAATTAGAAAAATCTGTACGTCGCGACGTAACGGAGTGAAAAACAAAATATGTGAGTGTAATGTGGAGATGTTCATATAAACACACACACACACACACACACGCGTGTACGTGTATGTATCATTGGGCACAGTTTGTTTAGGAGTCAACAAGTGATTGAGTGAGGAGTGCCGCGCCGCGCTCGATAGTGTTCAGCGCTGAACAGGCACGTTCACATACGACCTTTTTATTTTACTTGTTGTGTACCTACTTAAGCTTATGTATATACAGGATGTACCTACGTGTATGAGAATGACGTATTATTTTCAACACAACCCAAACGGACCCTAAATAGATGAGTATTTCGATGTTTTTTTTGTTTCTGCTTAGTAAACTGTGCTTACCTTAATGCGTTATTCTTATGTAAACCCTGTATACAGGGTGGCTCATTCAAAAGGGTCAGTATGGGAAAGTCTTAAACTATAAGTCATACGAAGATTTGTTCTTAGGAACCATGACACCGATTTTGATAAAAAGAAAAACTGCATTCATACATTTGAAAAAGATACTGTACCCAGCTGGGGAATCGAACCCGGTTGTTTTGCAAAAATAAACTTATACTTTTTCTATTTAAATATTGATTCTGTAGGTCTTAAGCAGTAAATATCTCTATGAAACATTATGTCTTAAATGAATAAAATGCATTGTTTTCACATAGTTTAATTTATTATAGTAGGTGTTTGAAGTGACCACCATTACAATATTCAACAAGTTCAGGCATGTAAAATTGTCCCTACGGTTGTTTGTACCCCTCTACTAGTTACATACATCGTGTTACATAATCATGTGGCATTGCATTAAACTTTTAAGGAAGTTTTGTTATCTACAGTAATATTATTATCATGCAACTACTTACTTCTATTAATCAAACACTAACAATCAATTGAAAAGCCCACATAAGGTATGTAGATATTGTAGATAGGTACAGAGACGTGTTAAGTTAAGCCTCATTTGAAAATGGAACGTTTCAGTATAACTGATGAAGAACAGGCTGCATGAAGATACAAAATGCAATAAGAAGTTCGTTGCCTAAACGTGTTAAATATTGTATTGAACAAGACGGTGGCCTTTCGAACACCTACTATAATAAATTAAACTATGTGAAAAAAATGCATTTTATTCATTTAAGACATAATGTTTCATAGAGATATTTACTGCTTAAGACCTACAGAATCAATATTTAAATAGAAAAAGTATAAGTTTTTTTTTTGCAAAACAACCGGGTTCGATTCCCCAGCTGGGTACAGTATCTTTTTCAAATGTATGAATGCAGTTTTTCTTTTTATCAAAATCGGTGTCATGGTTCCTAAGAACAAATCTTCGTATGACTTATAGTTTAAGACTTTCCCATACTGACCCTTTTGAATGAGCCACCCTGTATACATGATGTCAGTAACACAATCATAATCGTGTACAGAGTGTTGCTGTAAATAAACAGTCGAGTAAGCTCCTTACCTGTGACTACCCCTTCCGCGTCACACTCTGATACACACAGTACTGTTGTACACACAGAATATTATGTTGACTACTCTTGCTGTATTGGCACTTTTGTACACAACCCTTCTTATAAAAAGCTTCAGTAGTTATGTTAGCTATTTGCAGGGATACCCTTTTAATAAGGTATTCTTAATTTAAGGTTTACAGTTGGTCCTATTGAGATATTGCTGATCACAGTCTCATTTTCGAAAAACTTTGTCCTACCCTACTTACACAGATATTTTTATGAATTACGAGTACTACTCCGGATATTTAAAACCGGTAATAACTTGAGTCGGTTAATGATTTATTAAATCGGTTTAATTAGCTGTAATTTTCTTTTTCTTCATAATTCAGTAATTTCTGGACCAATATAAAAAAGCTTATTTTTTAAACCAAGAATAGATAAATTTAAATGGATACAGAATGATATTGAACGAAACAGTCGTAATTTAAAAGTTTTTCATAAAAATTTAACAACAACATTGTATCGCTCTTCTATGTCAGTTCGTGTGTGATAGGAACACATACTTAGTTGTACAAACTTATATCATTTCATATTTTGGTTTTTTGTCATAAAAATGTCGTATTCTTGTTGCCTATTAAAGTATGTACTTAATGATATTTTAAAGTAAGGCTTTAAGTTAGACAGTAGTGTAGATGCATTTCCCTGTGGTAGACAAGGCGTAGCAATTAAATACGCGCAGTAAACTAAGATTACATGAGTTGATTTAGTGTTGTGCGGAGTGATACACGGCGCGCGGCGGCGGCGGGTTACACCCAGGATTAACCGCTCACTGTAACGGTTAAATACTGCACTTAATTACTTACCTTTACTAATTACGGAAGTTAAAGTTACAGGGTGCTTAATCCTATTATTAAGAGGTAGAGTCTCTTAAATATGCTTAAAGACAGAATTTTTAAAGGGTACCTACTTGAGAGTGAGAGAGAGAGAGAGAGTGTTCAGCAAGTTTAAAAAACTTCTGAACATTACTTATAACTGAAGCAAATTGAGAAATTGAGTTGTATGAGTATACTTCCCTAAAGTGATCTTTGTAATCTCAGGAGATTTTATCGTTTGCGGTTCCGACAAAATTCATTCTTTGTTGTTCCTCACGCTGCGCTGTAGTCTATGTCTGTACTAAATATTATCAAAATCTGTTCGTTGGTTATTAGAATTCCTTGTTCATACGTTGTGGATACCACAATTTATTGGAAGCATATTTGATCCAGGATGACAACAGCTACTTAGTTCCCTCAATTTTTATATTATTAGTTTGGCTTAAAGCCATAAACTTTAACCTAAATATGATTGGTATATTTTATGTGCAATCCTGTTTATTTCTTTAATGCAATTGAATAAAATTAAGTTTTATAAATCTTAATGTAAGTAAGTTGCTTTTAATTATAATCTTGCCGGGTTTGTATTATATTTTACTAAAAATATTTTTCTCAGATTAATATATTCATTGGAACTCTTAACACTTATATGTAGTGAATATTATTAACGCTTACCCTTTAACCTTACTAAATACTTTAACCACAATTATATTATAATATCGTCGTCATATTAATATTAAATTCTATTCGACAATACGTTTTAATTTGATTATTACTGGCTTGGAGGCAGACGGTCGTGTATACGACACAGGGCTTGATATCTAATGAGAATTCTTAAAAAAACTTAACAGTAAATATTGCATAGAACTTAGTGAGCTTATTTTTTTTTATACAAAATTATAGTTTGTAATAAAAATATTTATGCAACACCATCATAAAATCAGCAATTTACTAGTGAAAGTGACACCAATATCGGCCCTGCAGCATATTGGTAAAAAGCCCTATGTAAGCACACTTATGTTTCACTTATGGAGTGATCGAACCAGCCAGCAGCCACTGGGCGGCGCGTCGAGCGAGACTCAAACCTCTACATCATATTGTCGTTAACAGATGATGACAATATAACAAAATATTATACAAAAGATTATATGTTGTAATGCTGCTAATATTATATACAGTTTGACACGCTCGCTGACAGGACAGTCGTTGTGCACCGCTGCGCTGACAGAGCTAAGCGCATAAACTACTGCCACAGGGAGGGAGGGGTCAGCGACCTCATACTGACCAACAACATTTGGTATATATATTAGCATTGTCTGTCTTCAAGATTAATTGGGTATCAGTATGATATTGAAGGTAAAGTCAACATCGTGGTTACTGTAGCGTGAGGTGGAATAACAACAAGGTCCAAAAAAAACTTTCACATTCTTTTATACCGAGTTTTCTTTTCATTAAAATGTCAAATTTCATATTCTTAACATTCCAATAAATGACAACTAAGGTGTGCTGTTTAAATTCAAGGTTTACCTTCGTCACTGGAGGATAAACATCCTCATAGTATCCTGTTATAAATATTTTTTATTTAAATTTGTACTCAATAATAACAAAGTTTTCCGTGTGGTGACGAAGTAAGAATACAATATGTCACCACGCCATCTCATCCTATGGGTGTCGTAAAAACCGACTAAGGGAATAACCGTAACTACTATCTTTACGAAATAAAAAGAAGGAAAACTTGAAATCAAACCCTATACCAATCCGTCTGGCCAGCGTGGTATTAGTAGGCCAAGTAACCCTCCGTCACGGGAGGAGGCCCGTCCCTGCAGTGGGACATTAATGGGCTGTTATGATGAATAACAAAGTTCTTTCATGTTATTTCGTCTGGTACATGGAAACATGGTACGAATAGTTTTGCAAACAATATTTTTATCATTACTTACACGAGACAATACAGAAACAAGTTACAATAACCATAATATCTATTTATTTGTCTTGCACACCTTCAATATTTAACGACAGAGATTTCTTTCACACATTTTCTTATATTTGATTCCAATAATGTGGTTATTATGAGTACAGAAGAAAATGATCTCATTGTGTTAGCAGACACCTCGCTCAATGTACTGAACACACATAAAGCTCGTTTATAAAACTCTTTATGCGTTCGACATGTGATTTTAACAACCTCCAAATATAAAGGCTTCAAGATCGAACTCAAGTACCTATTATACATCGAACTGTTTATCGATACCAAATCAATGACTGGTAAATACACAACATTATTATTCATAGTACAATCCTCTATTATTCACAATACAATTATAAGCTTTAAAGCAATCACACCACGTATACAAAGGTAACTTACTATTTGCTTTGCTCGATCGTGTTTCTATGATATCAGTTTGAGCAATCTCATTGATTGACTAATTTAGTAAAAAATATTCGTTATTCTCCGTGTGGTGACGGAGTAAGAATACAATGTCACCACCCCATCTCATCCCATGGGTGTCATAAAAACCGACTAAGGGATCCGTGAATATTATCATTACGAAATAAAAAGAAGGAAACTTGAAATGAAACCCTATACCAATCCGTCTGGCTAGCGTGGTATTAGTAGGTCAAGTATCCCTCAGTCACAGGAGGAGGCCCGTCCCTGCAGTGGGACATTAATGGGCTGTTATGATGATGATGATGATTCGTTATTAGGTATAAAAAATACATTTATTATTTTATCGGTAGAAAACTAATGGATGCTTAACATCAGGCACCTTAGAGTCATTCTGGTAGGCCTTTTTAAAAAAAAAAAAAAAAAAAAAAAAAAAACGAGTAATATTTTTAGTTTTGTCATCTTTGAGTATAAGCTTTTTTAATTCATAATATGTTTAAGCGTAAGCATTTGGACAGCCTCAACTTGAAATAAACTTAAGTACTGAAAATCTCGAGTCAGTTCACAATTTCAAACATTTTATTTTGTAGTAAAATACAATACTACTAACAAGACTCTAGGGACAACTTACTGTGGGAACGTTGCAACTTTGTAGCGATTAAGGTATATCTATCGAGGTATCTCTTACTTATCGACGAGGCCTTTTACTATTATTTGTGGCGCAGTAAGTGCATTAATATTTACAATATACTTCTTTTTGCTATTCATAAAGATAACTCTGGCACTAGAGAATACGACCCCTAGTGGCAGAGTTGTACACAGTTGTGCCATCTGACACAGCGCGCACTCTGTGTCACAGGGCGTACCCTTTTTTGTTTTGTCTTTTTTGTTACTTTTTGAGTTACTTTTACAGACATAAAAGTAGCGGACACAAAGAACATCTAAACTCAAGTACATAATAATGTTTGGATCACACATACTCGTAGTACTGCAGCATACACACAACATGCGCTTTGCCACCGAGACAGTTCATTAACTAAGTATTGCCTTAGTTATGTCTAAAGGCCGATTTACACATCGACAAGTACAGTAGCGAGTTAAGTAGTAAGTTGTGGATTAAGTTGATTTAAATAGATCTCCATCCTATTTTTTGGCGAGTTATGTTGGCGAGACGTGAGAGAGGGGGCTTCTTCGTACTTAACTCGCCAAAAATAGGATGGAGATCTATTCAAATCAACCTTAATCAACAACTTACTACTTAACTCGCTACTGTACTTGTCTATGTGTAAATCGGGCATTAGTTACAATAAAATAACGTCTCATTATTTTATATGTACCCCTATACCTATAGGTACCCGTAGATAAAATCTCCGCGAAAGATCGTATCTAAATGTGTAAGAATGTTATTAAGTCTTACGGTTGTAATGAACACAATAACAGTTAGTGATAATGATAATCCGTGATATACAGATATAAGTTCGCTATGTCGCTGGTCGCTATTGTTGTGGATCTTAATACTTAAGTAATACAAGTTATGAAAAACTACACTTTACTTTTACTTTCATAATGTTATGATAACTGCCATGTTAAGAGTCGTGCATACGTGCGACATATGAGTGCCTACATGATTTCTTTATCTGCTAAAACATAAAATTATATTAAGTTAATCGAATAATAACCCAGTTCATATAAAGGAAGCGGTCGAATTAACATTTAGGTTGTATTTATTTTTTTAGAATTCAGTAATTAGTTGACAAAATTAAAAAAGCGTAGGTATTGGTATTTTTTTTTACGATTTATATGTTTTTTATTTCTTTAGAGTTAGTCCCGTAAAATATTAATGAAAATGTTTAGCAATTTGGTGTTTCAATCATCTACTAGCCTATTGCAGTCCACTGCTGGACATAGGCCTCTCCCAACACGCGCCACAGAACTCGCTCCTGCGCCTTCCGCATCCAGTCCGACCCAGATACCTTTATGAGGTCGTCGGTCCACGTAGCTGGGGGGCGTCCTACACTACCTGTAATTGGTAATTTGGTGTTTACTTATAACAAAACAAAAAATATTAATCTTAAGAAATACTTCCCATGTTTGTAAATACGTACATTTTATTATTTAGCAAGTGTGTAAGAGAGAGAGAGCTATGTGTGTCTCAGGCGCACGAGCGCGAAGGTCGCAGTAAGACCGGTCGCGCATGTCCATTGTTTTACGACTAACTGTAGTTCGGTACTCACAGAGCTGTGTGGAATTCCATGCTTCGATCATACCTACTTATTATACGTATGCAATGTATCTAACTGAGTATACATACACAGAAGTAGGACTTGTGTCAAAATCGAAGCATCAGGGGTTCGATTTCTCGCTATCCATATGTCAACTAGCAGTCAAATTTGATTATGGTTAATTATATTCGGAGTAAAAGTACATAGTGTTTCCACTATCTATGAAGCCTGCTAAAGTAAAGCTAGCCGGATTTATTTCAACGAAAACAAAAGAAAGAAAAGTTGACATAAAACCGTGTAACATTAAAACTAGGCTGAGTGGTTATAGTGCTTCAAGTTGCCCGCCATCATTGGTGGAGACCCATCCTTACACTAGAACATTAATAGACTGTTAGTTAACCGTCACTGCGCCAACAACTCAGTAACTCGTATATCACTCTAGTGCCATGCTCTGAGTCAAGTAACATTGTGACTTATAGTTCCTGTAATGTGTCGTGTGTATCTCACACAAGTCCTACTACCGTACATGCTATAGGTAACATGGTCATCACAATATTCTAGGGAAATACCTATTAATGTGTCTCACGGTTATCTACTCGTACTAGCTGCGACTCGAAAAATTTACTTAATCCATACTAATATTATAAATGCGAAAGTAACTCTGTCTGTCTGTCTGTCTGTCTGTCTGTTACTCTTTCACGCCTAAACGGCTGAACGGATTTCGATGAAATTTGGTACAGACAATCTTTAGACCCTGAGAAAGAACATAGGCTACTTTTTATTAGCAATCATATTATATTTTGATTTCATAGAATTTTGGCAAGAAAGCTGTGTCACGTGACCTGTGACGTCATAGAATTTTGGTCACGTGACCCGTGACGTCATTTTTGGCGGGAAAATATTTTTTGACAGTTGAGTCGTGACGTCATTGAAATTTTGAACGCTGAGTCGTGACGTCAAAGAATTAAATTTTGACAGCTGAGCCGTGACGTTTTTGACTTTTTGACAGATGAGCCGTGACGTCACAGAATTTTTGACAGATGATTTGTGACGTCATATTATTTTGGCGGGAAAATATTTGATACCTCTGTCACTTTTGACAGATAGGCGTGACGTCTTAGAATTTTTGACAGATGAGTCGTGACATCACAGAATTTTGGCAGAAAAATATATTTTGACAGCTAAGTCGTGACGTCATTGAATTTTGGCGGGAAAAATAGTATTTAAACAGCTGAATCCTGACGTTATCACAATTTGTCGGGAAAATAAATAGGTTTGTACAGGACCCTCGGTGCGCGAGTCAGACTCGCACTTGACCGGTTTTTTAAGCTGTGGGTCTGATATATCTAGAGAGGTTAAATTCGTAATTGTCAACTTATTTCATCATAACAGCCCATTAATGTCCCACTACAGGGACGGGCCTCCTTCCTTGACGGAGGGATACTTGGCCTACTAATACCACGCTTGCAGACGGATTGGTATAGGGTTTAATTTCAAGTTTTCCTTCTTTTTATTTAGTGAAGATAATATTCACCTTATTTGTTAGGCACTAAAGTGACACACCTTTGCTTATCCTATCCTACTAATATTATAAATGCAAAAGTTTGTGAGGATGGATGGATGTTTGTTACCCTTTCATGCAAAAACTACTAAATGGATTTTGATGAAATTTGGAATATAGGTAGTTTATGGTGTAAAATAACAATTAAGCGGGTAATACCGCGGGCATCAGCTAGTATCTGTATAAATTGTAGCCTATGGGTTATTCTGATCTACAAACAATATTGTTGTAAAGTTTCATTCAAAAATTAGGTCCTTCCTTACCTATAAAATTAACGTTTTTTTCTGCGCAGTGCCTTTATTTTCTTTTTAAACATAGATTGCTTCTATTATTTTTGTTATTTAGTAAATAAAAGACATTACCAACAACTGACAAAAGATAATTAAGAAAAATAATTATTATTCGTATTAGTAATAAGCCTATAAATATGGGTCCAATTTAAACCAGTGGATTTTACCATTTGTTGAATTGTAACTTCTTCCCTCATATTGAAAAAGCTAAAAAAACGTCAGTATGAAAAATCAAAGTTCGGATAAATTCTCCATCATCAACCAGCCTGTTGCAGTCCACTGCTGGACATAGGCCTCTCCGACCCAGAAACCTTTATGAGGTCGTCGGTCGACCTAGCTGGGGAAATAAAAAAAAAAAATCCATACAAAACAGCAATTTCGTAGGTAAGGATCTAATACATTCATAAGTTTTTACTTTAAAGACTAAGAACAATCTTAATAGACATTATTGTTTGTTGAACTTGCGATACCATTTGTTCTTACAACACTTATAGTAACGTTTAACTTTATCTTGTGAAAGTAGTTAGATCTGAAACATAACAAAACTACAATAAACCGTAAGGCATCGTCATCTGTCAGGGCACTTTGTATTCCTCAATGTGAATGAAAACAATTTGTTATAGACACTCACGTACGGCGACCTCTTCCCTCCCACTATTACATTATATAGTCACATATACACTAGTACATGTCATTGTAGCGCTCAGAACATTTATCTTTATTGTATTCAATTAAACAATGAGTTATTTGAATATTCTATTACTTCGTTTCACAAATGATAGATAAATGGAGAATGTAAATTTCTTTTCTATTATATTTTTACTTGCAATAGATTTCTCCAGCATTATATGTGCTTACTTTATAATTATAAAAAGTGCTTAAAAACTCACTGTAGTTTAATGTCATATTGCAGGAACGAGATCCTATTCCATGCTAGGTAGGAAAAACTTAGTCTACCGAAAAAAAAACCACAGGAAGAGCTTAAATAGTGACAATCTGTATTCTTAATACGTCATGTGTAAATCTTTTAATTTTCACACGATTAACAATTATATTAAGATAAATAATGAGTAATTAACACCAGCTACACGAAGAATAACAGATTAGTCCATATACTTATAGCAAAAGTTCTAATTATTACAAACATAAGACTGATTTATAAGAGATTAGTAGAGATAGAATTTTTCAACAAGCAGAATAACACAATAGAACTTATTCAATCAAACATAAAAACAACAAATGCTTCCATCCCCCAGGGTAGTGTAATGGGATGTCTCTTATTTCTTATTTACATAAACGACCTACCTAAAACCATAGAAGAGTCCTGTATTTTGTTTGCCGATGATATTTCAATACTTGCGCCCTGCCAAAATATATCTAATGTCATTCCAAATTTAGAGTCCATTCTCACGAAAATATCAAACTGGATGGATGACCACAATCTAGAAATAATTTTTTCAAAAACTAAATTGATGAGCTTTCACCCACATCAAAAACAGCCACTAGATATAAATTTTAGTTTTAATAATATCAAATTAGAAGTTGTAACTCATTTTACTCTGCTTGGACTAACCATAGACACCCACGTAAATTGGAAACCCCATATTAAACAATTAAAATCTAAAATTTCTTCATTTTCTTACGCTCTGAGTGAGGTAAAAAAATCTACTGACATACAGACTGCTTTAACTACGTATTACGCATACGCCTACTCGTGGCTCAGCTACGGCATTATCCTTTGGGGTAATAGTACGGACGCACCGGCCTTATTTATACTACAAAAAAAACTAATACGTATATTGGTATATATATAGAACAGACAGAAAGTTGCAAGCCCCATTTTCAAAACCTCAAAATACTTACCTTACCGTGTATCTACATCTTAGAGTTATGTAAATTTGTTCGTAAATATCCGGAACTCTATGATAAGAGAGCAGATATCCAGACTAAATATTCCCTACGTCATAACAATAGACTAAATTTACCAACTTCTAGACTAGCCATGCACTCTGCGGGTACGTTGACAATGTCTGTTAAAATATACAATAAACTACCAGAAACACTAAAAGATGAAACTAATTATATAACATTTATAAACAAACTAAAACACATATTATATAAAAAAGCTTACTACACTATAGATGAATATTTAACTGATAAAAATATAGGATAAAATTAGCATAGCATAAATATAATATTAGATAATTTTAATTACAGTTTTAAAATATTCCACTATAAATATTAGAATTAAAACATTATTAAAAGTTAGACATTAAATTGGTATGTGTAAAATAAAATTATATTATAAATTTTATTTAATATTCTATTTTTCTAATATAGAATAATTATAAGTAATTTAAAATAATAGTCTTCCTCTCTTCTGCGTATGCTGTGCCCGACAGGGTCCATAATGATGCTTTATATACTGTGTATATTATGTAAGAACTGTAACTACATTATGGTGCAATAAACGTATTGAGTATTGATATTTACGATTAGTAATCAAGTCAAAGGAAGAAGTAGTGTGACCTGAATTTAAGTGAAGAATTTTGTGCCACCAATAAACCCTTAATACAGATTCCGTCCCGCGGCAGTTGGTGAAGGACGCGGTTACATTGTGTGCTAGCTACTGATGCCGAATACTTCAGCACCACTCATGTGCACAACTTGGGCTGTTACTTAAAAACTTTAATATTATACAATGTGTTACTATTGATAAAATGAGAATAGTTTGTAGAAAACAAGAAAACTTATCAATTCACGCGGTTTCATTTACTGCAAGATTTTATATTTCTCATTTTGTTATTTCTATTATAAAACAAGAGGGACTACAAATTTCTATTCTCGAACGAAGATTGTAATCCAACAAGGTGATAGGACGAAGTGGATGAATAAAATATGTGAGTCTGTCACCTCCTCAATATCTGACCGATGATTTGTCCATGAGAGTGAAAGACAGTTAACACCCTTTTATACTACAATCTGTATGAATTTTTAAATAAGCTATCTACAACTGTATTCAATTAAACAATTTGCAAAGGCACGAGCCAGAATCTTCCTGGAACGTAAGCGGTCTTAC
This sequence comes from Schrankia costaestrigalis, assembly GCA_905475405.1. Classification (NCBI taxonomy): domain Eukaryota; kingdom Metazoa; phylum Arthropoda; class Insecta; order Lepidoptera; family Erebidae; genus Schrankia; species Schrankia costaestrigalis. The sequence goes on from FR997830.1 coordinate 295,978, forward strand.
ACCCGCACACCGCTAATTGTCGTCCCTAATGTAAATAATCATTTTGGACTTTTTTTACTAACAATAAAGAAGGAATACTTATAATAAAACCCTGAAACATTGATCACGTCTCGTCGGCGCCGTGGTAGTAGCACAGGTAGTAGTCCGCGAGCGTGGTTGTAGTAGTAGTTGACCAATTTTATATCCATCACAAACAACTGGCGAACGTTCGTCCCCGCGCAGTGACTTTACTATTTTAACTTATTGTCTTTTAGTAAAAGAGATGTAATATAATTCAGTACGTTGTTCCATAATGCAAATGTAGAAAGCAAGATAAATAGTCTGCATTCAATTACTAGTATTAATGTGAGTTAAGTCTTTGTGATGCAGAACAATAGTAGCAATGAATCTGATAGTATCAACAGGTTATAAACTGTTTCATTAACTCTGTAATGTTCGTCGTACGACCGCTTCAGATAGCGAGCGTCGTGACGCTTAATGCTCCCTCTATACGCTGCATGACTTGTTACTAGTATTGTCATCACTCACTATGCACATCGAGTACTTAGTACTCTTCATCTATTGTTTCACTAACTTTGTTGTATCTCAGCAGGAAAGGCTAATCCAAGCTACAGTTCAACAAGGCTTAAGTAGGTCTTTCAGTGATGAGTAGTGCAGGTAGATTATCTTGTCATATGTATAGTGTAGTGTAGATATATTCTTTGGCGATGTTAAGAGCACCTTATTTTTGAGAGACTGTTAAATTGAAAATGTTTGATATAATTTTTTTAATCTATTGATTATTACCTTAATATTACCTTTTGATAGTATGAGTAGTAGTGAATATTATCTGTTCTTCTTTCTGTAACTTGTATTAATATGCTGAACCATTGTTTTTAAAATAATTATTAATTCTTTTTATGACAAACCATTAATATCCCAGTGCAGGTGCTAAACTACTATTTTGTTGGTTTTTACGACACCTATGGGATGAGATGTGGGGGTGGCACTACTTCTTCATCTTGCTACGATACATGAAATAACAATAGTATTAGTTTATAAATGTGTTCTCTAGTTTAAGCTTGAATATAGTCATTTAAAAAATAAAATATAAGAACGGTAGTAAGTGAAATAACTACGACGATGTAAAAACACTTAGGTATACAGTAGCTCCTCAGAGTACAAAACGTACTGTTATTATATACAATGTTATATACATTAAAGAAATGATTACACTTAACTATTATGAAGGTTACAATAATTACCTATTCTTGTATATTTTTAAGTTATAGTTAAGTTTTACCTATGAAACTATGACCACAAACAATAACATAAGAGAATAGTGTGACAATACAAGCTCCTTGTTATTGTACAGATAAATACTTTATTTTTAGCTTTTTCTACAACATTACAATTTAGGTAAAAATGCTGACAATGGAGGCAGCGCGTTAAGCTATGAAGAGCTTAACCCTTACTCCACCAGCGCTGCACGCCAGGCTATAAATTATCTGAAAAAAAGAACCTTTACATAAATCATAACAATTTAAGTTCCTTTATCTAAAAGATTATTATTCACCAATACAAGTACAAGCGTACAAGAATTACAATATCGCATGTATATTTACATAACACCAGCTATTTTCAGACGCTGCAAAACTTGTACTATTAATAGACAACTGATATACAAACCAGAACCAATGAAATTCCTGTTCATGTACTTACAAGTTTGTGTATCGAAGCTGCCACCTCCCGACGTGAAAGACAAACAATATCCTCTGCGATATCTGGGCATGTACTGTAATGTTAAATTAGATTCCTCTTTACTCTGATCATATTTGTAAGAAACATTATGATAGTTTTAGTATGTATAGTTAAACTATTCTATTATTGTGCCTGGATCTCATATAAACTTTGTGATAGTAACTATTAACCCGTGAGAAGGCGCACCCTAAAAAGTTACACGGATAGGCGCGCGGGAGCAAAATACTCATGCTATTTAAATCGTATTTTTTTAAAATATAAAAGACTATAGTGCAATTAAAATTATTTTTTAGTAAATTAAAGGCATTTATCTAGGTAATAAAAGTGTTTAATTACAAAAAAAATAACAAAAATGCAGACTTCTGCGTAAATTAAAAGTCCCTTGAACTTGAGCCTTTTACTAGAAACAAGTTACAATAAAATATTCCCCAAAAAATGAAAACATTATAAATTTTAAAATTAGTCATCTATTATTATCCATAGATATGTGTCTCTCATAGCAAATACTGAACATAAATGTCACATGCTCGGTGCAAAGTGATTAATGGCTCTAAAAAAGCATCTACTTTGGCATGCTTTTCTAGAGCGTCGTTTTTTCCTTTGCCTTTGACACATTGCACATAAACCACTTGGTCTGGGTTCTGTTTCCTCTTTTTTTTTATAAATCGACTTGTTCAGTTATCTTCTAAGATTGTTCTGTGTCTGTTTCACGGAGGCTATCTATATCAGAACAGTTACTGTCAACGGTATCTTCACGATTTTCATCAATATCCAATACAGATTCTTCATCCGAAACAGTTTTTTCCAGCCATGCAAATATTCGAGAATCCATTTCTTTTTCGTAAGCTAAAAACAACATAATTATAAACATTAATATGACTTTCAGTCCACATATACAGTCGTGGTCAAATAATTAGGGACGGGCAGAACCCTAAGCTATACAGAATGTTCATATTTTAATATTGTAAGTTTTATGCGAGATTGTTGTCTGTAACTTTGTAAAAATATTCATTATTAAGTAATCTAGTTAACAGAATATAAAGATACTAAAAATATTATCCTAAACTAATTAAAAGTCCTAATCACATTACAATAATCAATAATTATGGTACAGACAAACTGGTCACCTAATTAGTGTCACGTATTGTTTTCTTCTAAATATAAAAATTATAAAAAAAATAATAGCTTTTCTGCACATTTGTAATTTTTGCGCCTCTTTTATAAGCGATTACTGTTAGCGTGGACCTTAAAAAACATCTAATTAAATTAATATAATAGGTAGAAATGAACGTTGTGACGCAATAATAGGAGAAGTTATAATTATCCTTTACCAGCGTGGGTGGTCATACAGGAAAATAGCAGATCATCTGAAATGTTCCAAAAATAAAATCTACAATGCACCAGCATATTTTAAAATTCATGAATACAAAAAATTATGCCTAAACGGGGTTGCTAAGAAGAGGCCAAGAAAAACGACCGCACAAGATAATCGCAGAAAATTGACAATCTCGCGATGAGAGACTCCTTTAAGGGTTCCGTTGTAACCAGAAGCGAACTTTTTTGGGCCAGAACCGACTACTGAAGTATCAGTGAAGACAATCAGAAGGCAACTGGTAAAAGCAAAGCTTGTATAAAGAGTTGCTCCAAAAGTTCTATTACAGACGATGAAATACGAACAAGCAAGGTTGGCGTTTGCAAGAGACTATGCACATTGGATTGTTGCTGAATTAAGTAATGTGCTATTTTCTAATGAAACCAAGATACATATAATTTCCTCTGATGGTTGACAATACGTGCGACGATCTACAAAGTCTAAAGTTAATGTAAATTTTACAAAGTTGCTGGTGAAACACTGAAAGGGTAATATTCAAATCTGGGGCTTCTTTTCTGGACATGAATAGAAGGACCTTTAGTATCTTTAAACAAATTCAAGGTAATTATGATCAATTTATTAACGTAATAATAACGGAGAAAATAATGACAATGGATGCTGAAGAAGTTTTATCAGTCTTATAGACGTATCAATACGGTAACGACCCTAAATATACCACGCACTATGTCTAATTGTTCCTAGCAAGACATTCAGTGACGGTACTAGACTGGCCAGCAAACAGCCCAGAACTAAGCTCAATAGATACTTATGTTATGAAGCAAAGGAAAAAGATGCAGCTGAGCGAACTGCCACAAAAAACAGCTTTACGAGACATTTCAAGGTGATGGGAGTAGAATCTCTTTAGAAACATACAATAATTTTATTGCATCGATGCCGCTCCTATGTCGAATGCTTATAACCAGCAAAGGCAACCATTCTGGTTATTATAAAAACGTGAAATGATTTGTTTTGTACCCTACTATAATCAATTAACATTATTTGTGTACACTTAAATAATTACCACTTTACTTATATTTATAGTCAAAGTTTTACGCGTCCCTAATTATATGACCACTCATAAGGCAATTATGTGTAAGTAGCAATAATGAACTTATTAAAAAAATATAGATCACAACTAGCTATTTTCTTTCTTGACTTTTATTTATATAGAATATTAGCTAAATTACTTATTAGTAATCGGTACATGCTTCAAAGTCTTGTGGAAATATTTTTTTAGGACTGTAGAGAAGATTTTGTGTTATGGTGTAAAAACGTTCCTAATTAGTTGACCACGACTGTATATGTAATAAAACACAAAATAACATTTATAATATCTAAAAAAATACTTACATGGATAGGCGCATGCTTAGCAAAACTCCGCATTTTGCGACGCAGTGGCACAATTGATTCACTGCGCAGTCGCAGCGGCACCTATCGGTGTGAAAATGAAATGCACAGGTAGGGGATGAATATTTAGGAAGGTACTGAGACGCTCACCATGTTTCGATATGGTCAACATAGAAAATAATCGCGATGAAATTTTGTGTGAGAAAAACTCTCATAGCGCGCCTTCTCACGGGTTAAGTCTGCTGATTGCACGCTTACTAGACGTTAGATGTAATTTTGAGATAAAATTTCCTTCGTTCTTCACACAATTTCCTAAAGAACAAAAACAATTCATTTTTAACTTAAGGTTTACTAATTTCGTTATCACATTAGCTAATTGACTTTCATAGCAGAACATATGAATGGCCTTTATTAAAATTGAATTAATGAATACTTTCTAGAGGTCTAAAATAAATGCCCCAGTTGTATTACAGTGTCGCTCGCGACGATATATTTTTATACGCGAAGGTAAACCCAGAGAGATGAACAATTCATACAAAAAATACTTTACCTCGTGTGAGTGTTATTAGTGAGAATGATTGTGTGTTGTGTTGTGTGTGTACGTGTGTGTGTGTGTATGAGGGAACAATCCCCCGCGATATGTATCCGCGCGCAGTTTTACGAGCCAGCTCAACACAAACAGTGATTGTACGACCGGCACGTAATCACGATCATCTCACGTGGTTATGTTATTGTCATACTGAAACCTTGAATACTTATTAAATATATTAATTTTATTGTTACTTTTTGGTGAGAACTAACCACGTGATACTTAATTTTGAAATCTACTGCATTATATTTTATAACAGTCGATAAAAATAACATGCAATAGTAAGAAAAGGTAGATGGAAATAAACCGACCTGCTACTTTGGTTCTTAAGCATAATTTACCAGAAAGTATAAGAAACTTGAAGTAGGTAATTTTTCATCTGCGTTGCGCATTGCACTTTTACGTTTTTTTATGGCAGGAAACGAGAAGATGAAAAGTATTAAAGAAACATAACAAGTGCAATTTATTCAAATATATAAATGACTACTTGAAATACCTAATCCGACCAGAGTTGATACTGATTTTAATTATATACTATTTCATTCCTATTAACAGAAAGTTTAATATTTTTTCAATTCAATCCTATTAACTTGACTAATTTTAAATAAATTTCTATAGGACCACTTTAGAATAGTATACCTTTATAAATAAAAATAAAAAATTTAAATTGATTAATTACCGAGTTAAATGATGCGAAAATTTAAAACAAAATGCAACTGAATTGCTCCCTGTTAGAGTCAGTTAATCAAGATTTATTAATTAAAATAAAGTTAAGTGTATTAGTGAGGAGTAAATAAACACAACACGATAGTTATCCAAAACATATAGTTGCTCAGTGCACACAGTTGCTACGTTAAGTTACTACGCAGCTCTACGTCGCTACGTTCATAAAGTTAGTTACATCTAAACTAGTCTAAGTAAATATATAAATATAGTAGATAGAGATCTGTTAATTATTTATATTATAACTGTATAGAAGTGTACTTCTTGTAGTATCTAAACAAAAGCATGTGCCTTTGTTTAACCTTTAAGAAAAATATATAAATATCATGTGATATTTAATAAAGGCAAAACATAAATACATATACCATTGTGCCAGAGAGTACGATTTAACAGCTCCAAAGACCTTTTACTTTTCCGTGGGATTATCAAGTTTTTAAGGGTCTTGCTTTTTGAGTGGTCCTATTGATCAAGGTTGACAGAATTTACAATTATGAAAATGACCAAAATATTATACTGTTAAAAAGATGGTACGAAGTGATCACATTAAACACAATCAGATAATTACAATCTATAACAAATATTTAAATAAGCTGTCAGCGTATCTAAAAATGTAATAAAAAGGGATAATTACACGTCATAAAATTTGGCCTGACAAGAATTTAACGCCACTACGTTATACAAAATAAATAATTTTAGGTGATCAATTAAATGGATACATTTAAATAAAACATAGAGTTGACTGTATGTAACTCATACTACATACTACTAAATGCTTCAGTACACTGACAAGAAAACTTGCAGTCATGAAATAATCATCATCATTATAATTTTTAAAAAGATGCACAGTAACACAATCTGAATAAACTTTAAAGTATGAAATAGTAGGTGCCTCGTTGTCTAGTATTTGCTTATTATGATTGATATTTAACTGGTGAAATGAAAGCAAATTAAAATATCGTCGTAACTTGATATTCAAATAATTCCTCTTACATGATGCAATGGTATACTTATTATGTGATTGCTCATAGAACATTTATCATTTTGTTATTAACATAAGAAAGTAGGCAATTTATATACATTAAGAATAATACGTTACTACGCACATTTAGTCTTAAAGACGAATGTATGTGCTCGGGTGTAACTGGATGGTTATGAATGCCGTTACCTTATAAATAATTTCAATCACTGATACATTTTCTACAAAGAACATTGTCGAAGTTCAAATAGAACTTGACAAACAAATCCTCAGCTACAAGTTAGTCTATTATATTTGTTGTGGATCATCACGCGCCATTTACCTCGCTCTAAAGAATTCTTCCTTCGTTTCCATTACAAGCGAGCTTCACACTCCCCAGAGAAAAACGATTTACACCACCTACATGCACACACACACACACACACACATACATACTCGACAACTCGTCTAAGTTCTTAACGTAAACGCTTTTCCCAAAATATAATTACGGCAAACGCTTTTCGTCGTGAGTAAATAATACGATACGGTTCTTAAGCGTCAGTAAATTATTTCAACAGATTTTTCTCCTTGCTTTGATTGAAATCTAATGGGTTTGAACCTTGGAACGTTTGAATTTGCCTGTATCTTCAAATAACCTGATTTTGCCCTCTCGTATTTTGTAAGAAGTGAAAGTAATTTTGTGTATGCAAATCACTTTCATAAGATGTTTTCATAAGAAAAAGGTTTTATACTTTGACCTTGTTGTCCGCTTAGCTGCACTCTCAGTGGATTGAGAGTAGAAGTACTCTCTGAGAGGCGGACTAGTAACTCTTGAATCGACTCAATCTGTTCATCTTCTCTGCGCTAAGCTTAATACACCTTGACAAATAAGCTTAATAAAAACTTTTCCTCTGAGACCTTCTTAACAAAATGAAAATGGGGCAAAATTTGTTGTTGCGGTTTTGTTTAATAACTCTGAACTGTGACGGAGCTTCTCTTTGTTATAAAGGATTGGGACGAGTTTATGTTGCCTTATACAATATTATGAATGAATTTATTGTCATTTTGAGGATAAAATAACTGCAGTTCACTGTTTGAACTCAGTAAGCGTCGATATGTCTACGACGTCGTCAGAGAGCGTCAGAATAATAATAATAATAATAATATAATAAATTTATTTATTTAAGAATACACTGGTACATTATTTATTATACAGAGATATTCAGGTAAAAGTAATCTTATAAACTAAAATACTCAAGTGCACTGTACCCACACTAGGATACCCTGTGTCGTGGGTAACAGTCTCTTCCTTACTACTACAAGTTACAATAAAAAAGGGAAAATAAATTGTTTTATGTAATACACTTAATAACGATTTCTCGATTTAATTATTAGTATGTGAAAGTGTTACCCTACTTGTTTTTGTATAATATGTGTGTGTGTGTGTGTGTGTGTGTTTTTGTGTATGTGTGTGTGTGGGTGTGTGTGTTAATGTGTTTAGTGTAAATAATACGTGTGCATGCATGCTTTTATTTATTTTATAGAAACCTATAAATCAACAGGGCCTCAGTCTCGTCATAGGTCTTACATCGTAGCCACTTAAAAATGGTGGTTTTGAGCCGGAAGTAAGACATTTCAGTTATATTTTTATTTTCTGCATAAAGAATGGAATAAAGGTAAGGTCCATGGAAAGCAGGGGATCTCCGTGTAAAAGAAGAGCGTACTCGTGGTCGATCCCATTTCATTGTTCTATGTGAGACGCGAGCCAATACTTTAGCATGTCTATGAAATCTGGTTATGGTTGATGCGAGACACAATTGCCTTACACGAAGCACAGAGCACTCTAGATACAAGTCGTTGGTAGGATATCGCCAAGGCTTTTTGTATGCTATCTTTAAAACGGCCCGCTGTGCTCGCTCCAATCTAATCAAGTGAGACTTGTTAGCTAGTCCCCACACAGAGACACAGTAGCTTAATATTGATTGACATAAGGTAAAATAAACTGTTCTTAAGAGATCTGGACGTGCAACTGATTTAAGCTTACCAAAGATATGGTAGAGTTTTTTTACTCGCTTAGTGACCGCCTCAATCTGCGGCTTCCAAGTGAGATGCTTGTCTATCAGGACCCCCAAGTATCTCACATGTGGGACCTCCTCTATTATAGTACAGTCACATCCAACAAAACTGTTGTAGTTTCCACACGTATGCAGCCCAATTTTAAGTGCTTCAGAAGGTGCTGATCGATTAGACACACAAAAAGCGATAGCTTTCGTCTTTATAGCATTGATCGACATTAAATTATGCAGCAGCCAATCTGATGTTTTTGCTAAGCCCATTTGAGCCACATCTGCGACATCATGCCATGTTTTAGCGTGGAAAATGATAGCAGTATCATCTGCGAAGGTGAAAATGCCAGCACCTTGAAGCTTTAGCGAACACAGGTCATTTATGTAAATCAAGAAGAGCGTCGGTCCGAGGACGCTTCCTTGTGGTACGCCAAACATTATATCGGCATAGTCACTGACATATTCTCCCATCCGTACACGCTGTTTCCGCTGACTCAGATACGACCGGAACCATTCCAAAGGTAGTCCCCTAATTCCGACACCCTGTAGTTTTTTTAGTAGCAAAGGTCGCGAAACAGTGTCGAAAGCTTTCGCCAGGTCAAGGAAGACACCAGCACATTTGTGTCCTTTATCTGTGTTCTCTATTACATAATTAGCTAGACTTGTGACGGCATCCTCCGTCGACCTGTTAGCTCGAAAGCCAAATTGATTTATCGCAAGTTGGTTGCTCTTATTTAAAAATTTGAGAAGTCTGACGTTTATGACTTTTTCCATTACCTTTGATAGAGCACTTATCAGCGTAATTGGCCTATAATTGGATGGATCACTGGAGTCTCCCGTCTTCAAAATAGGAATGACATTCGCTATTTTCCATAGATTCGGTACTACGCCCAAAGACATGCTTAGGTTACAAATAAATGCTAAGGGAGCTGCTATGGCCTGTTTTGTTTTCTTAAGCATATCGTTGCTCACATTATCATGCCCAGTAGCCTCACTCGGTTTCAGCGCGTCTATTATTTTTGATATTTCTATTTCGTCTGTGGGCGTCAGGAACAGAGAATATGAAGAGTTGGTAGCTTCATTCTTTATGAGATTTGCCAAATCGGCCTCTGACTTACCAAGATCACTTAAAATCTTGTCAGCCAGATGCCTGCCAATAGAGCTGAAATATTTATTCACGTCGTTAAGTGTCTCAGTTGGATTAGGTTTTGATTTAATTAAATCATCACGGGCACCAGAGCCCCCGCTTAGATTGCATATTGTTTTAATAGACTTCCACGTTTTTTTGATGTCGTTACTACTGTCGTTCAAGAGTTTTTCTTCATATTTATTCTTTTGTATCTGAAGAATGTTAACACAATAATTTCTATAAAGCCGGTATTGTTCCTGAATATTGTTATTTTCTGGGTTTTTCCTAGCCTCTAAATGAAGTTTATCACGTCGTCTAATGCATTTGAGGAGTCCAGGTGTTATCCACTTTTTAGTGATAATGTTAGAACCGCGCAGCGCTCGAATAGATTTATTACGATCAAGAGCATTGTTAAATTTTAAAGTAAAGGTATTTGCGGCTTCGTTTATGTCGGTTTGATTGTACAATTCACTCCATTCAGTATTTATAAGGTCTTGAGAAGATAGTGGTATGCGATACACGTCTCTCCTGTCAATGTTCTACGCTCATATATTCTAATACTCTACGCAATATTCATTGAAGTGCTATCTTTGATCTTCGCGATTGTTTGATTAAACAAATGTGATCACTTTACGTGCTTGTCATACTTTATCAAGCCGACAACATGTAGTTCGTACAACAATCTATTCTTTGCTCTAAGTTACTGTTCTTCGTGTAGTTAACAATTAAAACGTAATTTAACAATTCTCAGAAAGTGTTACAACAAACGTTACCACAGAAACATAAAGAGACAATCATTGTAAAAATAAATTACCGTTTTAATTAGCTTTATTCTTGTTTTATTATTATTGTCTTAATGATGTTTATGTAAATATACATTTGCTAAAACGAATTATTATAATATACAAAACTGTTTAGAAAATAAGTACAAGTGTACGGACCACTCACACAGTCCTAATGAGTAAAAAGGACAGACATGATTGACAGACGTTAAGGTAACTGAGTCCGTCCCTCGCTCAGCGGTGCACATGTATGTTACAGTCAAAACTCATGGCCGGTCAAAACCACTTTTAACTGTATAAAACAGTCAATAGTGGTTTTGAGCGACGTGCTTAGTCAAATACCTTAATATGTATTAAAGATCAATTTTCAATGAGTTTTGACTAACATCGATGGTCAAAACCACTTTTGACTGCAAAAAACAGTCAATAAGGGTTTTGACTAAGCACGTCGGTCAAAACCACTATTGACTGATTTTTTCGGTCAAAAGTGGTTTTGACCGGTTATGAGTTTTGACTACAACATATATAAGTGGTAATAGTGACACACATACAACATGTTATATTCTAACATTAACAAGATCTCTGTACGCGGCATGCGGTCCTGGCAGACGAACTCGTTAAAGGGTCCTCATCCAAACCGTTTACTCGGACCGAGAGGAATTACGAGATGAGCCCGTGAAGTGTGTCGAGTGGACGAACCCGCGACGCGAGTACTGGCGGGTGGCACCGAGTCAAGCCGAGCGACTTCTTTGATTAAAACTTATGCAAATCGTAAGAGCGAGTCAAGTGGCTTCGGCAACTTACCAAACGATAGTTCAGCATAAGTGTGGCCTGAGATACAAGTGCATAACGGAGTTTTTATAATTAATTGTGTTCAAATAATAAAACATATTTTTTTATTAAAAAACTGTTAACCAGAGCACTTACTTATAATCGTAATATGCAATTTTGTTTACGTGGTTAATTTGAACAATTGAAAAATCGTAAAAAACTAACCATTTTGATGAAAATTCTATGGGACTTACTAGTAAGTTTATCCTTATAGTTTAAAAAAACTTTCTAAGTATAACATCTATTTATATTAAGTTATGTAATGAGCTGACGTGAACAAATAGGTATCTCACCATGAAAACAATACAAAACTTTTTTCACTAGAGATTGTATACAAGGTGTCCATGATTACAATTTTAAAGCATATTAAAAGGTTTACATACAAATAAAAAAAGATGAGATAAAGTTTTATTTTTAAATTGTCAAAGGGAATGGTGAAACAAATTGGCAAAATTCTGAGAACCCGTAATCCTCCCTTGTTTTATGTTAATAATGAGGTAATCAGTGACGTGGAAGCATTTTATAATAGTCTCGCGGAAGTACACAAAACCGCTGTCTCTCTCAGGTTGTGCCTCACGCTGGAGTGAGGCGTAAGGCGCGAGGCGTTTGCTGCTAACTATGAGTGCGGATTTTAATGAAGTTTGTGCGGTTTGAGCGACGCCGACGTACGCCATGTTGCCTCGCCGACAACAATCAACGACAGAGTAAAGCTCTCTCTTATTTAACATTCTGCTAATATCATAATGTTTTATTTATTTCCTTCTACTGGATTAACTTATTTATAGCTTTTTAACGAGACTTTTCATTGTCTTCAGACGTTTAACTTAAACTGATGACTACATTTTGATTTAATTGATTGGTTTTAAATCGTAAAGCTTGTGATTGTTGTTGGCGTACCTACTGCCATACTGTATTGTGACCACTCTGTATTCTAGTTAACTAAGAATACAGAGAGTCACAATACATAATATAGGTTATTAATCGGAATAGTTATTGAGACAAAGTAATATTGGTAGAGTATGAGTATTGAATGAGGAACATCTAAAGAAGTATTTTATTTATTTTTTCACTTTAGCTTAGTTAAGTTAATAAATACTTTTCAACAAGAAGCTGATGCATTGTCTTAAGAAATCCTTTCTCGACTGAGAGCTAAGAAAATATATTGAAAACAAACTTCGTAATCACGTTCTTTTAGTAGCCACAATGAAGCTGCGGTTTGAGCAGAGATTGGAGTAACAAAACTGATATTTTTACATTAAATCGATATCACCTATATACTTATATGAATTAGGTTTTTGAGTGCTTTCGCTTTTTATGTATCTACTGAGATATAGAGTTTTCAGTAGAAGGACAAAAAGCGACAGGATTCAGTTGTTTAGATTCGAGGGTATGTACAGTCGGGGTATTTGCCGCTCGACCACCCTTAGGCGAGAATCGCTTGGCACGCGGCGCATGCGATACGTGGGCGTGCCACGTATCGCATGCGCCGCGTGCCAAGCGATTCTCGCCTAAGGGTGGTCGAGCGGCAAATACCCCGACCGTACATTGTCATGCTCTATATAGCATATCAAAACACTCACATCTATATTTTATAAACGCACCCACACGTAAACAATGTTAACACAAAATCTTTCATCCTCTGTTTAAGTTCCAATATTCTAACTTCCCCGTAGTCCTATTAGATTGAATTTTTAAGTAACTTACATTGTTTTAGTGGACCTCGTTTGGGTGCACGATTTACATTTTTATTTTCTTCACACTACCCGCTATTTCGACTCTTTACATCCTTTTCTTACACTCATTGTAAGAATGACGTGAACCGGCTTCTAACAGATACTGTTTAGCTTTGGAAGTGTTCATGAAAAAGCAAAAATAAAGGTACTAATAATAGTGGTACCTAATGATAATATGAAGGAAATCTTCATAAAATACCTTTTTCTCAATTTGCTAGTGATTCTTATTGTGTAAAACGATACTACAATATGAACCAAATTGTCTGTGTCAGGTAAAGAACTTACTTTTATTATTTATATAGGTAAGAAGGGCAACGGACGCGCGACTTATTCACGAAAACTTTACTCAAGAAGGAAGATATTATTTAAAGTTTTTATTTTTGTCGCTGAACCCTTCTTCTTCAAAAATCTTTATTTTCTTAAGTTTCCTTCGCTTTGTAGGTTATCCGAAAAAAAAACAGATACCTGACAACATATTATTATTTTAAATATATTTGGCATTGGCTTAAGTTTACATTCTTATCTAACTTTAAAACTTTCGTGTTTCATTTTATATTATTATTATTTACACGGATATATTATTTGGTAAATATTTACTAATAGTTTTGAGGCTCTCGACGTTTCGACCGGGTTGCCCCAGTCATGGTCACGAAATCACGTTTTTATCTAGCTTTATTATAAAACTGTGACAGGTTGTCATAAGCAGACTGAAATAAATAGATGTATAGTTAGTGGTGCATTGTATCAAACATTTAAACTATGCGTAAATATAAGTACGTATGTAAGTGTCGCACACGTGGCGTACGTCCAACAGATAAAACTTGCACTGGAACGGGCCCAACATCGTTAAATTAACCATCGTTTATTATAGTTTCAGATCTATCTATCAGTTATGTACGTTTAATATCGTAACTAATGTTATTGTTAGAATGTTGAATACAGAAGTATTCATAACTAAATATTTTACGACGCACATGAATTCTGCTCTTACACACCTTAAGGATGTATCCGAAGAAATGTGACCACATTGTGCTAGCCATTTTGTAATTCCTAGTAGGTACAGCCATGTATATAGCCTAGTTTAAGTTTAAAATCTTTGTAAGAACATTGCTTTTAAACTGTTAAGATCTGTTTCGTTCGCGTCTGCTAAACAAACACAAACTTTATCAATTGTAGCGCCCGCGCTCGTGCTATTTCTCACTTGGTAGACAACTATCGTTAGTTCTATTACGATGATAAATGTTTAAACCTACTTTTACTAACATTTACTGCTTCTGATTATTTTGTTCTTGCCTATAATTATTTAAATATTATATTTACATCCAACTGGTGTCACATATTATATTTTATTTCTTTAAAACATATTAAATTATTTTCTTTCGATTAATGATTGCGTCTGTAAGCAACTCAAGTTTATATTAAATTTTAAAAACACATAGGCAGAAATAGATGTTAAATTTTCAGGAACATAAAAGTTAATTATCTTAAATACTTACTATTAATTTTAAAAATCTTTGTGAACTGCATTTTCGGTCCGGTTGCTATGATGTTTTGTTTGTTATGACCACAGATTATCCTATAAGGGGTCCGTTTTTTCAAAATCGGTACGGAACCCTGAAAATGAGTCAAATTTAAGTATAAAAAAGCATTGGCCAGACCGGCAAGATTTAGGCGACGGAGTAAAGTAATTTTTTTATTACCATCTGTAGCCTTCATATCTGAACTGTAATCACGCTTTCCATCTGACTGGGTACGGTCATATTGATGTGAGTTTTACAAAAGGGAACGAATTGTTAAGCCTTTTAAAATTTAACACAGGCAGATAACAGCCGATGAAACGAGCGGTCAAGCATGAGTTTTTTAACTAAATGATCAGTTATCACCTGTGGTCAGGCACTTATCTCCAGCCCGGCTCATACTTCATACATCTCGGTAATGTTCCCAGAATGCGACGAGTTATCGCGCGTCACAAGCACCTACAGCTGCGACCTACCTCCCACTGATAACTTACGACCTCCACTTTAATATCGACCTTAACTTCTACATACATTGAGTTTAGTTTAAAATGAATTTAGTGACTTAGGTAACAAAGTTGCAGGCTATTTGTTGCCACGCGTGTGGATACTTGATTCATAACTTGTGATATTGTTTTATCTTTTATGTTAATCTATCATACGAGTATGTGCTGTGCGATGTGTGAAGCATATAGTTTGTGTGTCTTGTCATCATTGAATTATGTATCGCAAGAGCATAAAGATTTGTTGTTCTGATATAGATAACACGCAGGAATTTATAGATGTGTGTTAAAAATGTTATTCCTGACTAGCCGACTGACTATTCTGCGTCATGAAAACATCAAATATTTTAGTTCATATCCTTCCTCGATAAGATGACTATGCCCTTACAAATTTTTCACCTTTTGTTACTTTAATATAGAAAAATGGATAAGTGCAAGAATCAATTGTTCGTTGTCAAACATAATGTGAGTTAGCCGATTCATTTTATCGAGTTATAACGTTCCGGCGGAATAAGGTAATTGAATTTTAAGATTATTCCTTTCGGTTTATTGAAATGTGCATTCATAACTGATACTGTATTTGTTGTTAAGTTTGACCCTAATCAGTGATAGGACTTAATAGCTCACTAAGTGATGACCTTAGATTCACTACGTCAACATTATTTAATAATAAAGTGTAAAAAGTTCCTTTTTTTTATTAATATGTTCACAAAACTGACCATAACACATAAATATGGCATATAAAATTATACTTATTAAAAAAAAGTTCTAGTGTATGACCTTCTAGATGTGAACACAGCATGCAATAAAATTAACCTAAATATATTATTATTCCTTGTTGATAATGTGATATAGTTTTATTTACACACAGTTTTATTCAATTAAAATAACGACTCAGTGAATGGATACAAAAACGAGACAGCAATCAGCTTACTGTACCATTACATTGATACCAGAAATATTATAACACCTAGACTAAAATACAATATTTTAACAATAAAAATTCTGGAGTAAGGTATTGCTAATATTTTATTTTTGCTTGATATTTGTAGAAATGTATGAAAATTGGTGTGCAAGTCGACACATTAATTAGCGTACAGTTGTATAATATCTCGTCCCTCACTCCGTGCACCGGAGGTTCAATTTCCTTTTAATCCACTCTCACTAGCTCTTCTACAGCAGCGCTATTACAGCTAACTGCAAATATTTTCTTACGGCAAAACGAAAACGATTACGATTTACCTGATGGTATTTCACAAGATGAGTCCAAAAATGTTCAAAACTAATAGATGCTAAAGTTTTGTTTCTAGAAGGACTCAAACTTCCGTCGCAAGAAACACATGGGACGAAAGTTTGCTCCACATTTTTGTCGCTCGAAATAGGATAGAGTTGCTTTACTTTTTAGTTGATGACGGAGTATCTGGTACAACCTACTTACAGTAGAAATACAATCCAACAAGTTCGGCTCTTATAGAAAAGTAGTGAAGCTGAAAGAGTTCTACACAACTCTTTGCTTGAACTCACTGAGAAATGCAATAATTGCTGGCATACACGTCTGACTACACGACCGTTCATATTGCATTACAATACACACAGATTCAACTAAACTGCGCTTATAGTAAGAGGGAAATCATCAAACATAATATAAACCACATTCAGTCTTAGAGTGGAATGTTCTAATTACCTACATTAACTGATTTTATATAAGTAGTGCTTGGTAGAGAGATAATATTATGTGTGTAATAGAGATTCAAGTATGTGTATTGTGAGATAATCGTAGATCTCTGGACCTTTGTTTATCTTTTAATATTTACGCCAATGTATATTTTCGGGTTGTAATATGAAATGCCGTGGAGTAAGCAAATACATTATTGCACAAACAGGCGTACGCCGCTTAGGATCCTAGAGTTACAGTAACGATGTAGTGCTAACGTATCACACTTATGATATTTAGCTGAGCATGCAACTGTCCACGTAACTAGGAGACGCGCAACTTGCTCCTGTATCGTACTATGACATCCCCCCCTCCCCCCGCGCCGTCATCCTGCAACGTCCTCGACAAACTGCAAGTTTGTACCGGGGAAGTTGGCGCAACACAACTTTATGAATTCCTAATCTAAATGTCTTGTTTATGTTAATAATTCTCCTTCAGCATTAAGGCTCTAACTCTACTTCTTGTTGAATACTTGCACTCGTCCTGAAGTTATCATGTAGTCCTTTTACTACTTGAGATATCAACTTTCTAAATATTAACTGAAATATATATTATCTTGAGAGCAAATCTTATAACAATAGCTGAAGGAAGGACTTGTAGTACTTTTACAAAGTCGCCGTTATGTGTACAGAGTTATTCAAAGTCAGGAATTTTATCCTCGCTTTGATGTCTCAGCGGTATTTTATATGTAAAGTGCAGCCAAGTTGTACTCAGTAAGTAGAGATAGCATACAGACAGCTTATTTCTGTGAATACAAAGCTAAGTAGGTAAAGATAACTAGTTTCTTTTGAGTTTTAATAATTTAATTGCAAAGGTTATTTACTCATTATCTAAAAGAGATACTGAGGCAGAGACTTAAAAATTATATGTCTTTCAGATGGAAAAATAAGTTTTAGTTTTTGGTTTACATGCTTTGATATTTGTTTTGCGAGATTGAGATGGCACTTTTCAGATCATATAGTTGCCAATTCAATTATTGAATAATATTTTGTAGAACTGATCTTGTTTTTTGCAGTGGAATACCTCATACGTTCAGGTGCCACTTCAATCTAAGTGTTTGGATAGAGGTGCCACCTCAGAACTCTGTATATTATGGATGTTATTTTATTAAAATTTTGTAGGTAATATTTTTTTATATTATAAATACTACTAATTAGTGCAGTTTTATTTTTTTTAAAGGCGCATATAGTAAATGGCTTAAAGATTATTCGGTAAAGGGTACTTATTTAAATGTAACATACGTGCATAATAATGTACAACATTTGTATTGAATTTATTACATCCATTGTAGGTTAAACAGTAAGTAATAACGACTTTATAAGATATCACGTACTTGCTCTTTATTTAAACGTAAGACGAATGTGCGACAATTGTATGTTTATCATATTAATATAAGTACATGAACATTTGTTCAGTACGGCACCCCGAGGAAATCTAGAGAGGACTGAGGCGCGTGACACTTATGTTATAAATGTAACTCAACTTACCTTACACTATTTAACTGATCACTAGACGTCTGTCATTTAAACTACGTACGTAATCAATTATTACTTGTTGGTAAATTACAATCCCAGCCAATAGACAAATGGGAGTGGGAAATAGAAAATGAAAATAATGTAGTAGGGTGGGAAAGTAGGCATCCGATATTGTAACTTTACAACTGATAAACATGTCTGCAATAGCAAGTTTCCGACTTAATAAAAGGGATATAGTTTTACAGTTCTTCAACTTAGTAATTTCTTGCCTAATAAATTAAAAACGTTATTTTGTTCAAAAGTGTGTAAGTACAGTCACGAGTATTAATTTAGGACCCACCTAAGGTTGAATATCGTGTAGCAAACTTACGTTACTTAGGAGTTAATATTTTATTCTCATAATGTTTGCCTACCATTGACAACTAGTGTCTAGGGTAACCGGGCAACGACGTCAACTAGAGCGAGGGCTGACGATCATTTCCGATGTTTTCCGAGTAATAATTATTACTAAGGTTTAGTGGGTAAAAGTTACTTCTTGTAACGCGACGCGACGTCGTCGTCCGCGTGTAAATTTGGATTATAGGTACTGGAATCTACAGCTATCTTATCTCTCAAGTTGGACCAGACTGCTCACGGTGTGCCAATTTAATTTAAAATCGGTTCTACTTAACCGATTTTAAATTAAATTGGCAGGGAGTCCATCGAGGACAAACATCGTGACAGGAGATTTATATATATATTTTTTATATTATTATAAATAAAAAATAACAATATTAGATTGTCAATAATATATTTAATTAATGTAGAAATGTTTAATAAAATACATCTTATTACTCTTCATACTTATTATGACATTTAGGAGCAAAAATTCTTAACAATTATATAAACAACATGGTTAGCGGTGCAGCAAATAAACACTATCACCGAAAGCTACATCGAAATTATATATTATATATTGCCTTTGCATCAGGTGGCTCTTGTCTTGCGTTATAACTTGCGGGCTATGGTTGTTTCGCCGTAAATCTATAAGATTTTCTTCGTCCCCGTAACGTCGAATCCAACGGCGAAATGTGTTTCATGTCACATTTAATTGTCGAGATATCTCGTGAATGCCTATTCCTTGTTCATGTAAATCAATAATTCTAAGTCTTAATTGCTCACGATTAGCTGCAAGCATTTTAATAATTACCTACATAATTATAATTATTATGTATTAGCAAAGAAAAGTAATAAATTTTCTTGACTGACACTGACATAATCAAATTAGGAGGGGAAATGACATTATGTTCATAATTAGAAAACCGTAGTGATAGTCTATTACAAAGAGGTTATCATTTCAAGGGTCGATTCGATAAGATATTATACCTAACTTAATACCTACTCAAAGGTGTCATCTTGACATTAAACATTATCGATCTTAAATTTCGACCTTATTGCAATATGACTGTGCAAAGAACATTTGATGGAAATGGGTCCTAAATTAATGCTCGCGACTGTACATAATTTGGTTCGGTCAAGATTCAATTTTAGTAAACGATAATATTTTAGGAAACAAATTTATCGATAACTTTTATATAATTATTGTAAGCATCAATAATTCGAGTTTATCATATTAAAACTTTTTTAACTCACAAAGATAATTTAGGTAAGTAACTTTTTGTAGCTTGCTCATTTTGTTTTTTGATATTTCTTTGTAAATATTAATATCAGAGTACTTTAAAACAGTATATTCGACTAATTAAAAACTTTCTCGACTCTCACATTATACAACGACAACAATATAGAAAATGTTTTGTATACTAATTTTTACTTAAAAAAATACTTTGCCATTAATGAAGTACGCGTTAGCCTCTATTCTAATATTAATGTGAGAGAACCGCGAGTGTTCTGTTTGTAAACTTAAGGCGCTTATTCTAAACACGATTTAGAGGTTTTAATCCCTGAATTTGTGAGGAAAGCACGGCTTTTGTAATGAATCAGCTAAGTGTTTACAATGCCTTTACACTTTGTTTAGTCATAACTGAGAGTATCGTGGAAACAACCTACGTATAGTCACTAGAATTAACTATATATCTCGTTCCGAGAGTGTCAAACCTAGAGAATGAGAATAGACCATATCGCAGGAAAATTGAAGAAAATTTTTTTGAATAACACATTCTACCTAAGTAATATTATATTTAATCAAAATGGTGCTTAATGGATATCATTTAAAAAAGCTCTATTTATAGCACATAGTGAGGTGCAATTAATAGCATACTTCTGTGATTGATAATTTAAAACAAATTTCGTTTACGTCCGAGTTTATAAACAAGAGTTATAGTTATAATAGCATAAACGTATAATAAATGTAAATGTGTAACGAATCTAGAACGTGTTGTGAACACAAACGAATAAATCTAAAACAAATTTTCATTAGCGAGTTAGTTGGAGACGCCACATTGTTGTTGTGCACAACTTTTATCATTTAATATTGTTTGTGTTTGTGCTTCTCTGCCTCTAAACAAACATCCGCACGCTAATTGTGGATTAAAGCGAAAAATGTAACCAGTTGTTGGACTTAGATCGTTGTAGTTTTCTTTGGGATTTTTGTTATAATATTATAAATCTAAGCTATAAGAAGCCCCACTGGCATGAGATACCTCTTTAGTAATACAGACAGTCAAACTGTGCCTACATACATGTTACTCAACAACAGATATCTGGTGGCGAAGCAAGATTAACTTCTTTTCTTGATTGACTTTTAAATCTCCAAATCACTAATCACACTGTATTAACAGCAATGCACTTCTCGGAATAAAATGTCGTTTCAAGCTGTATTCTTCACAAGGAAGCGATGGTGAAGTTAATTAAACTTTAAACTATGTACAATTAGGCTAAATAGAACAAAAATGACGTTAAAAAGATCTAAACTCTTATGTTACTTATATAATGTTGAAAAATTAATTAATCGAATTGTATTGAAGCAGTTATATGGAGAAAGAATAATATAAAGTAACTAGTAAAACGATCGTATTTATCTCAGTGTTTTTTTACGTTTGGTTTACGAGTAGTATCAGTATTATACGTGTGCACTTTATATTCTAAGAACTTACTTTGAAGTTTAGTTTCGACTCAACAGAGAGACTTGCTAACTAACAGTACAAGTAAGTAGTCTTTTTATTTCTATTTAATTTTATTTACCTAAGTTGGTTTACATTTATCAATTTACGTTTACTTAAAGGGGACTACACTTCAAAGTTCGTATTTTTTTTGTCTTCTATTTTCAAACTCATCTTAGTACTTTGTAATCTTTGTTTTTCATATTAGCTGTGACCAAAAATCACATAATTTTGTAAAGTTTAATAAATCAAATCGTCATTGTATCCCAAACATTTAATTGCATTGATTTATTGTAAAAGCTTATAATAATTTTAGCAGTAGCGTCATCTGTGGGACATATTGTGAAACGCTCGGTTCTTACCACGCGTTTCAGAGTACTACGTCGCAAAGCTTAGTCTAGGCGCTTTTATGTTGAAACGTTGTAGTTCCGCCGCCACCCAACAGATGTCACTATAAGACAAAAAAGTAATTTCCATCAACATTAACATTCTACTATATTATGAAGTTTTTAATAAAATCTTGTAAATAAAAAATAACAGCTGTGTTGTATATATATATATATATATATATATATATATATATATATATATATATATATATAAGGCAAAAATTAAAAATGAATAAATGGGTATTACTTTAGATTAAAACTGCTGCCTGCAGTCAGAGAATACAGAAACTTTATCGTAATAACTCATCAATTATTATTGATATAGATCTAATAGGCGTTAAGGGATAAGAAAAACAAATATTATACTTAATGAATGTTTGAATCAGTAATTTGATTACATTACTTGGTCTCACACATTATAGCAAGGGGAATTAATATTACTCTGACGGCGACGACTATCGGCTTCGATATTATTTATATCTAAATAAGATGATCTAATAAATAGAGAGGGTATTTCTGTAATAATATCCGGCATGGGCTGTGTGTTTTGTTACAACATAATCTATTTGAATCAATGTGTTAGAGTACATATTTGTTTAACGACTTACTTACGAGTTCTGCCTTTATCTTTCTTACTATTTCTTATATTTCTATTAATACTTTGTGGTTTTATTTACCTAACTATTGTTACCACACTACCTATTTGTATTGTAAAATATAATAGTCTAGAACGTTCTAGTTAATAATTAGTTAGTAATTAAAACGTATTAATTAAATATAATTTACGTGAGAAATAAAATATACTTACTCTGCTTTATATTGTAATACTATCAATTTATGTTGTAATTTATGATTTGAATCTTGTAATAAGCGATAAGAGTAGATTCCCTGAGCAATGATCGCCATCGTTCCACGAAAGGGTCACAGAAGGGCGACACAAAAACGTCAAGAAGGCTCGCCTCGGACGTTTACGCGCCATAACGTCTGCTTACAATATAGGAAATAACGTTGAAGATTTTCTTTCTTTTATTGTATTGTATACTCTTGAATAGTTGAATGTTTATTTTTAATTGTGACTTTGTCACATCTACTGTTCAACACAATTTTATTCCAAAAACGATATTAAACTAAGGACTCCCTGTCAATTATTTAATAGAGAATTAAATATACTACTTTACAATTTTTAGACTTTTTGACGATTGCTATTAGAAAAATAAAAGGTTTAGAACAGGGTAACATGTGCCGGAAAGTGAAGAGGAAATATTCAACCCCTGTTGAGACCGATGATCTCGTAAAAATGACGAGTATCACATGGGGGAACTACGAGTATTACGAGTACCTAGCTGTGCATGAGCGTAGCTTTTGAAGTCAAATTTCACATTTATTTTGATTACGAAACTTAAGTATTATGATGTAACAGACAATTACCACAATACATGGTTTTAACTACATAAAAAGCAAAAGTTTATAATGGGCTTCCACATAGTTTTTCTTCGGTAGTGCAGTTTTTGGGATTAAAATACACACATCAAAAAAGTCTAAGCAACATGCATGATATTACAAATTTACCATTTATATTAATTAATTTCTAAGTATTTACTCACTCAAAGTGTATAGGTAAGTAAACTTTTTTGTTATTGATGACATACTGGCTGGTTGTAAAAAAAAAATTTCGATTATGTTTTGTTTTTTTTCATAAAATTCAAATGACTGCGAATTTGTTTGAATTTGAGTGCATGTTAATTGCTACGTTTTAGTCTTGATTTTATAATTTTACCAACCATTTAAATACAGTTGGCGACAAAATTGAATTGTTAGATATTCTTTACGTCATGGAGCGACGTCATTTGACGGCAGATGAAATGCAAAGAGCTGTAGGGATGTTGCAAGCGGGAAGTAATCAATCTCAGGTATCTCGACATTTTGGTATTCATAGAAGTGTTATTTGTCGTCTTTGGCAGCGCTACAATAATACAGGGGAACCCGCTGAACAGCATCCAGGCCGTAAAAGGAGTACAACCACTCGGCAAGACCGGTACATACAACTGACTGCAAGACGCCAGCCGATGTTAACCGCTCGAGAGATAAGTTTGAGGCTACAAAATTCAAGTGGTGTTGATGTAAGTCCCCAAACTGTGCGAAATCGACTGCATGAGTACGGCCTACGAGCTCGACGCCCTATCAGGTGCCCACCGATACGTCACGGGAATCGCGCTCGTCGAAATGAATGGTGTAGAGAACGCATAACATGGACCCAGGAACAATGGGATAAAATTATGTTTTCCGATGAGTCGCGATTCGGGTTTAGGCCTGATACAAGAAGGGTGCGAGTGTACCGTCGACCCGGAAATACTGAAAGACTCAGGTGCGTTCAGGAAGTTCATCCATACAGCGGCTCAACAGTTATGGTATGGGCGGGTATTATGAAGAACAGGCGAACTGAGCTCGTTTTTGTAAATGGAAACATGAACGCTGAAAATTACGTTGAGGATATTCTCAGACCTTATGTCCATCCATTTGCACAAACCTTTGGCTCCGATTTTACGTTAATGCATGACAATGCGCGTTCACATACAGCTCGGCGAACCAGTGAATACTTGGCAACGGAGAACATCCAGGTATTGCCCTGGCCTGCACAATCGCCAGACCTCAACCCCATCGAGCACGCATGGGACATGCTCCAGAGACGTGTTTTGAAGGACTTGGACGGAGTGACAACAACCCAACAGCTGAAGGATTTGCTACAATTCCATTGGGAGCGAATACCGCAAGATGACATAAACAGTCTCATTAATTCAATGAATAATCGTTGCCGACAAGTTCTGAATAGCAGAGGAGGCCATACTTTGTATTAAATTGTCCTATTCTTTCACAATAAATTCATTTTCTTAAGAAATTTCAATTTGTAAAAAAAAAGTTTATTTTCTTATGTACCTGTATATTCTAATATTGTTAATTTCTGTTATTAAAAGAACTTATAAAGAAAACAGCTGTTATTTTTACATCATATAACCCTAAAAATATTATTTTAAAAATAAAATACAACGTTATAATTAAAATAAATGGTAAAATAAATTAATATAAATGGTAAATTTGTAATATCATGCATGTTGCTTAGACTTTTTTGATGTGTGTATATTAATCTAATTATGTATTTGATAGATATTTACTTAATAAGCTCGCTTAACCCACAAAAGTGCGTATAGTGCGTAACAAAATAATAATATTAGATTATTTCAATCTCGTCACCATGTAGCAGTTGATGTCTTTTGGGAAATTACGTCGACGCAGACCCAATGCTCTACTGTACGAGACGTGAGACAACCTCGTGACAGATTGTGTCATGTTGCTATCTTACACACTTCATATAGTTGTGTGATGTTGAGGCACTGTGACATAACCGCTAAATAACATTTATCCGAAACATGAAAACGTTTAAATACATAAAATTGTAAAAACATAAAACTTATTTCACCACTGTGACAATGTAATTATTACGAAATCATCAATCATTTTATTACAAGAAATTAAAAAGCTATTGTTCAAATTAAACGTTAAGTCTTGACTCTAGATTCATCCATTTTCGGGACCACCAGCTGTTGTCTTTACCAATTTATTAGAATCTTTGACGTAATGGACGACAG
Source organism: Schrankia costaestrigalis (assembly GCA_905475405.1). Lineage (NCBI taxonomy): Eukaryota > Metazoa > Arthropoda > Insecta > Lepidoptera > Erebidae > Schrankia > Schrankia costaestrigalis. The sequence goes on from FR997830.1 coordinate 321,582, forward strand.
CCGTATACGCGGGGTCTGCGAAAAAGTTAACCTCAATTTTATGGCAACGCACACACCTATTTTTCCAAAGCCAAGTAGTGAGCAATCAGAATAATAAACTCAACCTCAAGTCTAATTACGTACAAGCACGTGTAAGGGTCGCCGCACACTCACGACCCCTGCCCTTATGATAAATAGTTGTGGATAGTCAACACTGTTCTATCATTATTGTAAGGGTGCATGTGCACTTAGGAATTAAAGTGCAATTATTAATATGAAGGGTTATTGAATTTTTAAAGGGATTTCTAAAGTGTACGTAATTAGTATGTGAGGTAGGTCGTGGTTTGGTACTATTATGTACTTTTGTACATCTGTCTCTACATTTGGTAATAGCGTATTTTTAAGATTGCTTTCATTTAACTTACCGGTAAACCGCCAGTAGTGACAAGGCATAAGATGGAGAAGAAAAACTTTACTTATTATGACTCATGGTCAATACTTAAATCCGTGCCTAGCCTACTTAACCTCGTGTCTTGAATATCTTTTAATATCTAACTAACTATATAATCATATAAATGTTACATAACATAGTGTGTATTATCTTGTTATATTAGATCGGATTGTGGCTATGCTGTGAAAAATACTCAAAGTTTAACCTTTACATTACGGTATCATTTCCCTCCGCTATACTTCAAATGTCAAGGAAACTAAAATGTCCAGTATAACAATAGGCGTCACGCTGCTTAAATCAGTAAGATGTTATAAATGCGATAGTGATTAAAGTAATTTACATTTGACTCTTATTATTCTTGTGTAAAATCGTGGCATAAATATAGTAAATTATTAATGTATCTAAAAGACGTAAAACACAGTACCGTGTGGCGAGGAGAACTGTGCCTCGAGGCTGTGGCCACGTATCGATGTAATCGAGTGCTGATGTGCCGAGTATCGGTAATGAGATTTATGTTAATAGGTTCGGTGCCCGTGGCTTGAACGAGACACCTTCTTCTCTGCTTAACTATGCAAGACATTATAACGCGCTCGTTACAAATTTGCGGCAAATTAAAAACTTATCACTAATTGTTATCTAAATGTGTTATCTCAATTTGTAATGCATCGTACTACAACGGGATTATATTTAATACAATGTAAAAAATAATATAAATTACGTGCTGAATTGTGTAGGGCTCAGTAGTATATTAAAACACTCAATTTCACGAGCTAATGAGAATTCATGTAATGTATAAACAATAAGACTAAATTTAATACTTTCCACGACAACTACATAATCTTACCCTGTAAAAAATATATATTCCCCAGGGGCCTTGCAGCTGTAGGAGGTTGTTAGCCAACAATAAGATGACAATTCTGTTAACGTTAATGTGTGTTATTAAGTGTGTGTTGTTTGTTGCAGTACCTGGGTTCATTCCCGGTGCCTGGTGGCGAGCCTGCGACGCGCGGCGATGCTGTCTCCGCGCACCTACATCTCATGAAGGTACGTTCTTATTTACTAATACAAACTAAAATAACTTAAACTAAGTATCTATTCTTTAAGACTTATAGGTAATCTACAATAGTCAAAAATACAAATACAGATATTTTTTCTTAACTATCTATTTTTTTTTAAACTATGTTCGACATATTTATTATTTTTGAGTATTATACTTGTTGACTTCCGTAATTGATGTTTACGACATCGATTAAGCAAGGAATCATTTTGTTTACTTACTAATACTTAGTCAAATTAAGTAAGTACTTAAGTAAAACTTCTGTAAAAATATTTAATGAGATGGGATTTAAGGGGTGGGTCAATTAAACATGCACGTGCGTCACTTATCCTTTAAACTTTATTTAGCGTCCTCATGTGTTAGACCCTTTGTATTCCATTTTCAATATAAAAGTACAATGAAACTCACTTAGGACGGTCCACACCTATCATTACTTTTGTTTTTAACAATAAAGAGTGAAGCCTGTTTCTAATGACAAGATTAATATACAATATCGTTGCTATTTTACTTAAAATGGTTCATTTTATAATTTACCATAAGTAATTAGTTACAAAATTATCATACTTTTCTACTTAAATTCTGTTCTTTACTTCTTTGCTTCTCTCTCCATGGAGCTCCAAGCTCGGTCTAGACGATAGATAAAGTAATTTTTATAGACAATATACGGTACGAGTAGACACTATGAACACTCAACAATAATTCATATCAAAACTTTTAAATCATTTGTAATATCCTACGTCTCTCTCTTTAAATCTGTTGTATTTTTATTAAAATAAAATAATTCATTATTTTCGTGATGTCTGTGAAATTTATATCACTTTTAGAGTTTTTGTGCAATTAAGCGACTTAATTTCGGACGTCGAAAAAACGAACGAATTATCGGGATATTAACCATGTTTAGAGTTATTGAATTTCCGATAATTCGTTTATTAATAGTGAAGGATGTGAACATGACAGTTTAAATATAATTAAATTACTTGAAATATTACAAGTTTATACCGCTTGTCCTAACTATTATCTTTTTTATATTAATATAATAATAAAGCACATTTTATACGCATATGTTTGTCCTTCGATATTCTGATACAATAAATATTCTGAAATTGGATAATAAACTTTTTATGTCCATAGTTACATTTTATTTTACGAACAATCAAAATGGAAAGCATGAAATCCGTGCTTCTACTTAGTACTTTAACTTTGTGTTTAGTTTATATGGAATAAGAATTTCGACACGATCCTCAACGTATTTGGGTATTTAGGTATACCTATAGTAGATACATATACATATAGTAGATCCGTGTGGTGTCCATCATCCCATGGGTGTCGTAAAAACCGACTAAGGGATTATTCCCTTAGTCGGTTTTAACCGACCGTAACTACTATCTTTACGAAATAAAAAGAAGGAAAACTTGAAATTAAACCCTATACCAATCCGTCTGGCCAGCGTGGTATTAGTAGGCCAAGTAACCCTCTGTCACGGGAGGAGGCCCGTCCCTGCAATGGGCTGTTATGATTATGATATGATGTTATGATAGTAGATACTGCTTATTATCATAAAGTCCCTAGAAGAAGAAAATTTACCTTTAATAGTAAAATTTTCGTCTGCCACCAATCAATGAAGGACGTACGTACACAATACGTAATGTTACCACCCGCGGTGGTTGTCTTAACTTAACATTCGACTAAGGGACTCACTTCATATTATGTCAAAATATGAGAATCTCAATCAATCTGCCTGGACAGCGTGACATGCCTTTGATAACGTAGACTCCATAATCTCCATAAAATTACAAGTTTGTATATTGAAAACAACATCCAGCGTCTCTTTCGAGACGACATATTTGAGTGAACACACAGTAAGGTTACAAACAATACAGGCGCCTAGTAGAGAAGCACTCGAGTGATATTTGCGCATCATCAAGTATTCACCTGACCTAGTGACTCAGTGCCGGCTGCTTCAGGCGAGTGACGCGGCGCGGCTAGGGGCTGGAGGCACAAAGCGTCTTCACTCCTCGCGCTGAGCATTGTTTACACCGACATACATCATTCATCTGTCACTTGTATGTGTCTATGTATGTAAGGTGCCAATTTAGCTTCGTCGATGAAGTAGAGTCTACTGTTATATTGTTTCGTTAGATTTGTTCTTTGCATTTGATGATGGTCTTATATTAAACATGTTTATCCTTATAGGTTGTAGACATTGTGATCAAAAAGGGATTATAATAACTTCTCCGTAGAGTGATGAAATACGCACACTATCGCATTTTATGAATGACCTAAATAAAACAAAAGATAGAAAATTGTGAGTCTATACCGTATTCATCCTTACTTGATTTATTTAGTAAACAAACACCACATATTGCAAATTCACTAGTTTTTACATCAATCGCACACTTTGATATGGATGAAAATTTCTGGAAAGTAGCATTAAATTAAATAAAATTAAATAATTTATGTACTTACCTACTGTATTTTATTTTTGGTGTACAATAAAGTAATTAAATAAATAATTAAATAAATTAAACGTTTATGCAATTGAAAACACGTAAATCACTATGATTTATCCACTATCTTTCTTAAATTTTAACCGTCTTACTAATAAACATTTACACACTCGTTATAACAAGGTTATAACAAAAACGTTACTAATAAACACACTCTAGCTATACGCCTGTTATAGCGGTGGTGTAAGTTGTACGTCACTTTATACAACTGTTATTCAGTCGACAGACCTCGTATAACAAGTGCATAACTTACAATATTGTGTTGATTTATCTCTAATTATGGATTACTTACATTATTTTGACATTTTTGACGAAATGGAGAGTGAAGAACCACCAAGAAAGTAAAAACTACTAATCTCGCCATAATCCGTTTATTTTAGATGATTGTGAGTTTAAAACCAAATAAAGATTTACGAAGGCGTATGCAAAGGAAGTGGTAGATTTAATCCGTGGTGAAATGGAACAGAGTACTAGAGGTCTTTTCAAGAGAACTTCAAGTTTGTACAGCATTAAGGACATGGGCGCGACAGAAAGTGGAAGATGATGCTGCAGACATTCACGGCAGGAGTCAACAATCCGTGACGAATGTATGCCGACACGAGTTGCTATTGCACTAGCAAGGACAGCTTACCATTTTATTCATATGCCACGAACTCTTGAAGAGGAAGAGGAAGTCATAGCAGAATTTCGTAATATATGTGGCTTAAGAAACGTAACAGATGCTATTGCCTGATTGCACACATATTAAGATCAAAAAGGTTGGTAGTGACAATACTATATCAATAGAAAAGGAGTGTGTTCAATAAACGTATAAGTGGTATGCGATTCCAGCCTATTAATAAAGGACATTGTAGTACACTGGAGGGGAAGTACTCATGATTCCCGAATTTTCAGAGAAAGCCCAATACGGCAGAGATTTGAAAATGGAGAATTTAATGGTCGTTTTTGGGTGATGCAGGTTATGGACTAACAGGTTATTTGTTTACACCTGTACAAAATCCTGCTAATATTAAGCAGGAGGCCTACAATAAGATTCATATACTGACTAGAAACCCTGTAGAAAGATGCTTTGGTGTATGGAAACAGAGATTTCGATGCCTATTACACGGATTCAGTGTATCATTAGAAAATGTTAAACTGTATTTAGTTGCACTTGCAGTTCTGCACAATATTGCAATAAAAATAGGGCAAAATACAGAAATAACGGACATAACGCCCGGTGACCCCGTTTGGGACATAGACCACAAGAACTCAAAATAATGCAACTGGATAAGTTGCAAGGCAATTATTTATGAATTATGTTTTGTAATATAATTAATTATTTTAAATAAAATACATTTAAGTTATCAATTTTATTTATTTTCGCTGTACGTATTACATTTTCCAGTTCTAAATTTTTCATTTTTAACTGCTGCTCTTTGCCTTGGAGTAAGTGTTCTTCTACGGCCCACTCGTGGGACTGTGTGGTATCACATTAATCCATTTTTAAAGCTTGTTTTGTTACAAAATCACACCATACATTCGCCTATCGATATTGTCACTATTTAGTTTTCGAGGTCAACTAAATACCTTTTCTAATAAATCCCAATTTGCAAAAAGGCTTCCTCTTCTTTGCTATATCTATAATCACTTGATTCCATTTAATGGTTATTTTTAGGAGATTGTAAATCAAAATAAACCGCGCAAACAGAATACGAAATGAAGTCTCAAATACTCAACCGTTTTGACATATTTTAAGAGACGTTCAAAAGTAATGTCAAAATCTGCTAATGTACTAGTATGTAAAAGTGTGTAAAATTATGCGTTTATTACGATTTCTAAGTCGAATTTCAACATTAGGGTATTATATTAATATTCTTTATGACATATTAATTTATTCAATATTTTTACAATAAGAATTAATAGGTAAAAATATGAAACTAATTTAATGACATTTTTTAATATATTACTGTTTAGAATGTTTCTGACAGTATTGCCAGTGGTCAGTGTCATAACTATTTAATAGTTACCCAATGCTTATACCTGGTTTATTAGTCAAGTAGTGTATAAACAGCTATTACGCTCCTATTCAATGAATAAGTATTCATGTGTATAACGACTGTATAAGAAAATTTTTATTAGTAAGACAGTAAATAAATATAATTTTTTCCAACATAAAATTTCACAGATAAAATTATTTTTACCATTTGACATTTGTAGATTATAGAACTTTGTCCTTGATTCCTATACATTTTTCAAAGATCAAAGACTAAAGTCTTTAGTCTGTGGTTGACACGACGCACGCCATATATGTTTACGTTTTAAAGCAAGTCCGTTTAAATAGACTATAGATAGTTTTGTTTAAGTTTTATGTTGCCTTTACACATGCTCAAATAAAGATGTACATGGCAATAACAAGTAAACGTAAAGTATATACATAGTATGATTTTCCATTCACAGTGATCCATTGACAAATAAACAAACAAGCATGCAAAAACTGGATCAAAGACACATTTGTATACATAATGACAATGTTGGATGTCGACACATTTAGTCATTAAGTAAGGTTTCATTAGTGTGTCCCAGTTTCTGTATGTAAAGTAAGAACAGTGCGCGTCGCAGGTCACAGCATCACCTTTGACCGTGTCCATCCACCCCTTGCCCCTCCGTGTCGTCACCCTCACCCCCTCGCCCGCGTCGTCGTGTTGTGAGTTATACTCTCACATTAGGTCACTGTGCTACGCGACAGAGATAATTATTATATTTATTATTTATATTTACTGTAACTTTACTAATGCTAACAAACTTGTATTATGTATTATTACGATAATGAGTTTAAGTTGTAACCTGGTGTCCTGCGTGGGCGACGAACGCGACGTAACGCGATCAAATCAGCGGCGTGCCCTACTTGTGTCCTTTGTGACCGTATAGCTTATACATCAGAATAACACATACAAATTATAAAGTGTTAATTGTGCAAAATACGCAGACGAAGTAGCGGGCACCAGCTAGTATTATAATAATACTGTAAATAAAATGTTATTAAGACAAGACTTTTGTCTGAGAATATAAGACTGATTAGTAGATGTAAGTGAAATGTACACTTCTTTGCATCTCGACCTCTTTACACTAAAGTAGACCTTACATTATCATAACTTTTAATTTTCATTAACTTGTGTCCTGCGGGGCTACGAACACTAGCAGTCTAATATGAGCGAGCGTAGAGGTCGTCGTAGAGGCTCTACGAAGTGCTACGCGGAGGTAACGATGATAAACGCTCTCTGTAACAAGAGCTCCTTGTAGCTGTAGGAGCTACGACAAATGAGCCTCTACTTAACCTTATATTAAGGTTCATATTTTATGTACAGTGACACACAATAAACGTAATATGTTAGGGTTAAATATGTACGTACATACACGTACAAATAAGATTATTTTATTGTTTTATTTTAATATGGGTGGTTTGATTAGTGGTTTTTATTTTTAATATTTTATTGTCAGTTTTTACATACAGGTGCATCTCTTCCTATGGGTGTCGTAAAAACCGACTAAGGGACTATCCGTGAATGTTATCTTTACGGAATAAAAAGTTGAAATAAAACTCTATACCAATCCGTCTGGCCAGCGTGGTATTAGTAGGCCAAGTATCCCTCCGTCACGGAAGGAGGCCCGTGCCTGCCGTGGGACATTTATGGCCTGTTATGATGACATATAGGTAAAAACTAAAAAAAAGTAATAAAAGGAGCTTTGCGATTGAAAGCAATTTATAGAATAGAATAGAATAGAATATTTATTTATTTTGCAAATATAGGTAGGTATAAAATACATAAATAAGAAAATACATAATAAAAAAGTTGATAATGGAAATTTTTATGATTTGTTTTTCTTGCAAATATATTTGCACTTTAGAGTTTTAAAACTACTCTCCTCATTTAAAAGAGGGAAATTAAGTCTTTAATTTTGCTGATATAAGGATAAATTGATTTTGTCTTAACAGATATGAGGTAAACTCGTAACACGAATAGATTACGTGCCTGTTTTTATCCCCCCTCCCCACCTTGATAGCAACGAAGCAGCTACTTATTAACCGCCTGCACGGTGTTGCAAGACTGATAAAAAGTAAACAAAATGAGAGCAAGGAGGTTATAAGCCTCCACAGCGCGCTATTAGTGAGACTTTATCTTCTTAATATATAAAAAAAAATTCTTTGTGGCTCGCGCTCTGGTGCTTGTAATGCTTAATAAGTATTAAAGTTGTTACTACAAAAGTTGATTAATATGTACATCAAATAGGCCGCTTTTCCTGTTTAGCGATTTATGTAAAATTGGTTCTCAGTGTTTATTGTACACTACTAAGTAATTATAATATGAAATTTTATCTTAAAATGATTTATAATCCTCTTCTCACGACAAGTTTTTAGAGTTGAGAGGTTTTTTAAAATATTGGTTGTGTTAGTCAACTTTTATTGTTGACTGTATATCGTATTAGTGTGTTAAACTTGTCGGCGCTTAATATCAACACGTGTCTTACTTGCGCTACCTCTGAAACATAATTAATGATAAAGGCAATAAGTAAGAAGATTTGTATTGGTGGTGGTGTACATACATACTGTTTATGTCTAAGTTATGTTTGTCGTGCTAGTTTCTAACTCGACTGTTCACAAACAGGACACTGCAGAACTATATATGTGTTTAGTTAATGACGTAACTTAATTTAGTAACATATTCGTACCGAGTGCTTATGCAGTAAGAGTATATACTATCTAGGAGTCTTCAATTATGGTTTAACGATTATGACTCACTGAAATTTTCCAATACATAATTATTTTTTTATTTATTAAAATGCATCTACATGACATAGATACACCACTACAATGGCCAGTCATTTACTTATTCTATCCAATGTCTTCAAACAGATTTACGGCTAAGCAGTGCGCCAAGAAATTTATTCATAGGTTCATGTGGTTCGCACAGATGGCGCCTCTGTCCTGTGGCCGGTGCCTTAACTAATAGCTTAACGTTAGACGTAAACCTAAGGAGACAACATACTCGTGCGTATACCGCTATGTCCTGTAGTGTCATTGTATCTTACTGTTATACTCAGAGCACAGCACATAGTACTAGTATGCGTTACAACAGCGGAGTATAATAATTGGCTGAGTACAAACTTGTTATTTCTCTAAATAACAAATATACCTACAGATAGCGCGCGAGTTGAATGCAGAGCTTAGGAATGCGGTAGTGCTGTGACCTAATTATAATTATTGATAGACCTTCATGTCGATAAATTTAAACAAAGTTATAAGTTGAATATTATTTAGTACACTAGGTTAACATGGTGAAAAAAAAACAATATCATAATTATCACATGTTTTTAATAATCATTTCACAAAACGGAATATAATAATAACACGGGAACTTCAGTATTACTATCAACACAATAACACGGCAAACGTACGATAGTTGACAAGGATGGCACAGCACTACACTGCAGGCGCGTGAGGTGGGGCGTGCGGATAGCGGGGGGAGATGCTCCCGATCTTTACTTCAGACCCCGACTGCATTCAACTCGCGCGCTATCTGTACACGTCAATGCTATTTACAGAGTTGTTGCATACCAGTGCTCGAGGTAACGGAATTAAAAATTTGTAAATGTTACTAAGTAATCCTTAAAAAAATTTACTGCTATCGTGTTACCCTCCATGTCACCTAAGTATCAAATGGCTTTCACTATGTAAACCACAAAAACACAAACAAATAAAACCCACAGTATATACAACAGGTATACATGTAGTATCATTAACTCCGCGTCATGGCGGTTGAGTGATCATAAACCTCACAAAGGCAGCACATTGCTATCACCCCAAACTGCAGGGCCTGCCTTCTGAGATGAAAGTAATAAGAGCTCATGGGTGCTCGAGAGCGCGTGAAACATCGGGGTGCAGCCGAATTGTTGCTCCAAAGGGTAAAGGGGAAAAATCAATTCAGTCTCAATGTTTTGTAAAGGAAATTGTGTCCGTTTTGTTTATTGCGAGTACGCTGCTCTAATACAAACTTAGATTCAAGATGATGCAAATATAGTCTGCTGTTTTGTAGTCGTAAATGTAAATATTTCTTCAGCATTTGGTTTTATTGTTATAGATTAAATATTGTATTGTATTGGAAACACTTTAGTACCATGTGCAGCTTCCAGTGATCCTTATCAAAGAGGTTTCAATTAGGTATTATTTCGTTGTTGTTTAATAGAGCGCGGAATATTATCTCCGGTGTATGGTCGAAAACTAAATGGCTTTATCACCTGTAGAGTTAATGTTAGTTGCATGTCATAAAACTATTAGGTTCAATATCGCACAACAAAACATCAGCTAAATCATGACGCTACTTTGACATATCAGTTCTTTTGTATTAGCAAATAGTCGTTAGATATTTATAAAAACAAATAGTAAAGTCAACGTTATTGACTGTTACTAGAGTTCATTTTCGGGAAAACGTTTTATTCTAATGAATTTCTCTCTTTTTTACTTCTATGTCCATCCCTATCATTTCTTGCATGACGTCATTGGTGCATATTTCAATTTAAAGTTTTCGTAATTTTCTAATATAAAACAAATTAGGGTAAACCACCTATTCGTTAGAAGTCCTACAATTATTGGCACTTAAGAGATAAAAGTGAGTAAAAAGAAAGAAAACACTATAGATTATCTAAGTTCAGTATGATTATTCAAGTTCAAATATTATTTATTTAATATTTTATCATATTTTATATATGTATTTCATGTGACAACATAGCAACAATAAATTTATCAGAATCCTTTTATTGGCATTAGTGCCAATAATATTTATTTAATACTATTCAATCACATAATAATGATTAAGTAAAAGCAAAGATTAAAGTATTTTATAATTTTATTATATTTTAGTCTGATACGAAATCCACTCTTAAGGTGACAACAATTGGGTGGCTTACCAGCCAATATTTAAATTCTACATTTTCAGTTTTTCTGAAATGACAAGCTTGTAATGTCACAAGTAACAAGTTGACTTTAGTTTTAAATAATTTAATGTTTTTTTATGGTTTTTCACATACAAACTCTACAGTTATTATTATTGTGTGGATATTATTATTTATTGCGTTGAAATGAATGTTTAAAATAGATTGCACTTTTAATCTAAGCATAGTTTTGATTACGGTCAACCAATGACGTCAAGCTCACGCATAAACATTAAATAACGATCTTAATGAATTTGAATTATGATAGAATTTTTTGTCAAAACTGATAAAGCCATTTCGTTTTCGAGATACATACGAAAGATTTCATGCACTCGGAAGTTTTCATATTTGTGGATGCTTAAAAGTCTAATTAACGTCTTGTAAACTTTAGAATACTTCACACGTCAGCTTTTAAGTGTAATATCTAACATTTAAGTGTAATATCTAACATTTAAGACATCGTATCAGCCAACTGACGTCCACTGCTGGGCATAGGCCCTCAAATATTGCCACCTTGTGTGGTGCTGCATAAAACTAATTATAATTAAACTCAACTTATTTCTTTAGTTATTGTGAGCAAAATCAAACAGGTATTGCCTAGTGATAATCAAAAAATCTACACAGCATGATATCAAAATATTTTATTTATTCTGTAACTTACAGTCTGTTGCGTGGTAACAATACAGTGTACACACAATATAAAATGATTCTTTCCCTGGTCCGTATTGTTTCGTGGCTGGAACTTCTGTTTGCGGACATAACGTTACGACTCAATCCCGTGTACGAGTGCAGTCGGGGCTTTTAGTGGTCTAGTTAATTAAAAGCCATCGGCATAGACATTGTTTCGGTACCAGAACTCCCCCCCACCCCTCCTCTCTCTGTCCCGCACCCAGGGGGGGGGGGGGGGGATAGGAAGCCGACTATTTGTGTCGCGACAATAGATTTTTATTTGTCCTACACCCTTCTGTTTTTTTCAATTCTCGTTACAGCCTGTAGTTTCAACCCTCTTTTAAAGTAAGAACCTTACAATATAATTGTATTATGCACAGAAGGGTAACCCTTCTTGGGTTTAAATTTTATTAAGTTTCTTATTAGGCTTAACACGAATACTGATATAGTACTAATAATAATAAAATCCATCTTCATTACACAAACAACAGTATCACACTATATGTCCGGGCTTCCTCCTTGAGATATGAGGCCTTATAAGATTATTTCTTCCCACATTCTCTTGGTATGTACTAAATAGGTGTACTTTATGTACTAAATAACTGACGAAACATTTATTTTCATATTGACTTGTTTATTGACTTGTTCGGAAATTAAATCTCCTCCGCTATATACGTATAATTACAAGTATTAAGTTTATTATAAGCAGTTAGTTTTGTGCACAAGGATGTACCATTTTAATTTTATTTTCCACTGATATAAGTATACAGGGGTATGACAGAGTAAGCCAAATGCAAGGCAAACATTAAATCTTATCTAATTGCAGTAGAACATAAAATATGTAAAGTATTGTACATAACGCGAGACAGGAGGCTGCGCCGTCGGCTACGCAGTGATTACTCCCGGTCCCGTTGTCGAGCGCGCAGACAAACAGACGGAGCTCAAATTAAAATAAAACGACACCGGACCACATCGAGATGATACTTTCCTCACGCAACAATGAGGACAAGTCTATAAATAAAATAAATAAATAAAAATATGTTTATTTTCCACAATATAGTTAACAATATGTTTATGTTGTTGACAATTTAAGGGTGGACTGGAGCCTAAGCTAGGGAAACCCTGTATTTCAGGACTCGCCTACAAAATAGACAAGAATACATAAAAAGTAACAAAAATTAGGTAACAGTAAGGTGGATAAGGAATGGAAATTCGGGATTGTATGTGTGTAATGTGGGGGTGTGTGTTCGCATGTATGTGTAATGTGTGCGTGAGTCTATAACATTCAACTTAGTCGGTTGTATTTACTTTTCATTTATACTTAATATTTAAAATCAAAAACTGAATTTAGATGTTTTCTTCTACCTAAGTATAATAGATTTTAGCAGCATAAGGCACGCAATCAAAAAGTAGTTAACGACCTCGGTGGCGCGACGGTAGTGCAAGCGGCTGCCGTGCAAGAGGTTGTGGGTTCGATCCCCACGCAGGACAATAATTTGTGAGATCCACAAATTATTGTCCTGGTCTGGGTGTTCTTTGTGTCCGTTAATTGATGTTTGTAAAAGGTCCCCGCGACACAGGGCATGATCCCTAGTGCGGGAGTTGTCTTTTTTCAAAAGAAAAAGAAAGAAAAGTTATGTCTTTCATTTTAATTTCGGAAGATCGGGAGGAACAATTTTCTTGATAAGCAAATAGTAAAATTTATTCATTGTGTGATATTTTGAAACTTAGATGCGTTACCTGTAAATGAATTATCTATATCTATATCTAATTATCTATATATAATCTCATTTGTGTACATAATTTTAATAGACTACAAAAAATTTGAGACTAAAGAAATAAAATCACTTTTTATTTCGTTAACCTACTTTACCGCAAACAGTTGAAAATCTTAGCGATGTATGTTACTAAGAGAAACCGAAGAGCTAACAAAAGTATTCAAACGTAGTAGAGTAATAACGTTTCGGCACACAGAGCGGCGGCGCGCGGGATCCAATCTCGGCGATCGTTCCCGGGACGCGAGGCAGCACGCCCGCGGGAGCACTCCGCCGCGCCACCGAGCTATGGCAACCAAATGACACGCGCTCTGCAGAATAATCAGACGTAAGGCGGGGTTAACCGTGGCTCATGTTCTACTAGATATTATATTGTACCAGAATATGTACTTAATGCATTTTATTTTTGAAGTGGGTTCAGAAATTATTCGTAGCGCAAGATTTAAAGGCAAGCGCAAGAATATGAGCTTGTAATGTTTCGTATAAAATATAGACTAAAGAAATTAAAAAATAAAAACTGTTTTATTACGGCTTAAGAACACAGTAAGGCTCTGTGCAAACGTAGACAGTTTGTTGTTGCCGACACGGCACACCGAACACTTTTTGATCGTAAAAGTGTTCGGTGTACCGTGTCGGCAACAAAAAGTATCTACGTTTGCGCAGGGCCTAAGCTTTGGAATGTTTGTTATTGATATTTTATATTTCAGATTGACACATGTCTCAGTGACATTTAGTTACAAGTTATTAATCGTTACAAGTTATCAAAAGTGTATGTGAACAAAATACAAGGCACTTACAACTATCAGTATCTCTTGAATGCATAAATATTGCGATAACGGGTCCTACCGCGCCTCCTGTAATGCATTAAAAAACAGGATGTATTAAGAAAGCTGTTTCATGGATGGCAAAAATTTTAATGCGTAATATTGACATAGTCGAGCTCTAGTCCTATCGTCCTTATTTTACGTAAAAAACGCAGTTTCACGGTCTACTTGCGCTGCTAATCCTATTCACTCCCCTCCCTCAGTCCTCCATCACTCTAGTACTGTCGCCGTTTAGATTAGATATTTAAATATAGATTAAAATACTCATTTTAACTTTAAATCATGAGACTGAGTTTAATTAAGTAATACATGTTTCATATCCTATTCATAATTACGTTTCCTTACGTTATTACAAACGTCATAGACGCATGGAGTTGCCCCTTTCATTTACGCTTTTAACTGTTATAATAGGCTTGTGGTGACATGAATATTTAAATCATGGTTCCCTTAACCTTTTTTCTACTTTGCAAAGGCAATAAGATTAAAAAAAAAAGGCTAGCCATGTCCCACATCAGTACGGCTTTAGCAACATCAGCAACCCATGTCTAGGAGCAAAAGTAGTAGTTATTAAAGCAAATTATTAAAAAAACATATGTTATAACATAATATAGTTTAGTACTCTTTTTAAATAAAACTCAAAGCACTGTTTTATAAAAAAATGTAGGCCAAGGCCAAGTTGTGTGAAAAAAAACCGGTCAAGTGCGAGTCTGACTCGCGCACCGAGGGTTCCGTACAAACCTATTTGCCAAATTGTGATAACGTCAGGACTCAGCTGTTTAAATACTATTTTTCCCGCCAAAATTCAATGACGGCACGACTCAGCTCTATTAATAAATATTTTCCCGCCAAAATACTATGACGTCACAACTTATCTGTCAAAAATTCTGTGACGTCACGACTTATCTGTCAAAAATTCAATGACGTCACGACACAACTGTCAAAAAATGTTTTCCCGCCAAAATATTGTGACGCCACGACTCACCTGTCAAAAATTATATGACGTCACGTCCCATCTGTGACAGATGTCAAAAGTGACAGCTGTCAAAGTGACGGGTGTGACATATGACATCACTACTCATCTGTCAAAAATTCTGTTACGTCACGATTTATCTGTCAAAAATGCAATGACGTCACGACACAACTGTCAAAAAATGTTTTCCCGCCAAAATTCCGTGACGTCACAACTCATCTGTCAAAAATTCAATGACGTCACGACACAACTGTCAAAAGTGACAGCTGTCACTTTGACAGCTGTCAAAATTCTATGACGTCACTGGTCACGTGACTCAGCTTTCCCGCCAAAATTCTATGAAATCAAAATATAATGTGATTGAAGTAAAAATTTAAGGTTTTCGGAATTTTCCCATTACATGTACTACAAGACCTTGCTCCATGCCAAATTTCAAGTTTGTAGGTAGACTGGAAGTACCCTGTAGGTTTTTGCCCTTACCCCTCTAAATTTTGCGACAAAAACGGCTATATCTCTTGATTGCGTTGGATTAGCAGTTTGAATTTTTTACAGCACTAAGAGGCAACAAGCCTTAGTATTTGGTGAAAATTTCAGCTTGATAACTCCACGCGTTCCTGAGATAAATGGTCTTGACAGACAGACGGACAGACGGACAGACGGACAGACGGACAACAAAGTGATCCTATAAGGGTTCCGTTTTTTCAAAACTGGTACGGAACCCTAAAAAGTAAGTACTTTCATTGTTATAATATATATTTTATAAAACAAACTCTAATAAATGAAGTAAAGATTTGTATGTCTTTAGCAATACATTTCGCATGTCTGGGTCAGTGGATAGTGAATCAGATCTCGATAGCAATCCCTCGCCGCGAGCTCGCCTATATACTACTACATGTACCTACTCGTATGTACTCGTAGCCAACATGTGGCCGAGTGCGGGTGAAAGATGATACGAGGCTCTTATCAGCGTTTCTATTATACCGAGCTAGCGGACGCTGCAGTTTTATCTTAGGGAAAATGTTCTATTTCTTTTGTATTACGATTGTGAATGTTTTGGTGTTCATGAAGGGTTTTGCTGCGTGTTGTATGTCGTATCTTAGCTACTTGAAATGTACAAGTTGGACTTTCGAATACAAAAAATAGTTTTTTGAAACAAAGTTCCTGAAAAAGTATTGCGTCTTTCAAATACATATTAGAAAATATTACTCTAGACATACTTGAAAAACGTAGAGATACACTTATTGTTTTGTTCAAGAGGGAGAGATGTAGACTATAAAGTCAAAGATTGCCCAGCTTGAATGTTTAATAAAATATGTTGTTATTTAACGAAACATATCCCTTAACTAATTAGATTTACGACCAAGCTCAAATACTTGGACACAACATAATATCTCCACTACAAGTATTTATTTATCTAAGGGTGTGCACACACTTTGGTAAAGTCGTTACACACTGTACACGAGCGCTGGTGATAAAACGTAACCTTATATAATTAATTCGACAGTTACGTCAACAAGTCGTCTCGTGATACACGCTCGGTGGGGGGTGTGTGTACGGTATGGGGGGGAGGGAGTATGTAGATTGAGAGGGAGGATCTCATAAAAATCTAATCAAAGTTTGATGGCGTACGTAAAATTGTTGCTTATAAAGAGTTGAGGATGTTTAACGTTTAGCAAAGTGCTTCACTTGTGTGACCTCTATGTAGTAGTTCTTGTAAAATTGCGTAATATTCATCGACTTGATCGTTTACTTCTCTGGGTAAGGATATTATTCAAACACTATAATGTAAGGGCTATCTTGTTATTTGCATAGGTATTAGATCCTCATGTTTAGTTTGTTGTAAGCTATATAATGACATTTGAATAAAGATAGTCGTTAGTTCAAATCCATCCTCAAATATTAGTCATAACTTGAACGGCTATTGGCATGTAGGTACAAGTATGACGTATTGCACAGTGGCGGTCCTGGCTGGTGTCAGCGCGACGTTGGAGTCATGCGCGATGCGCTCTAACACCAGTTACTGCCTTTCACAGTGATTGGCGCGCCAGGCGATGTACAGGGACGGAGTCGGTGCTTTACTACTATGTATCAAATATCTAAGCGAACATATTTTATGTTAGTTTAAAAGACTTTAAATAAATGAAGTTGTAAGCCACAGTCTAAGCGCAGTTGTATTTTTAGCAAGAGCTTAACATTTCCAGAATAAGATTTAGGTGTAGATAAAAATTAAATTTATACATATAATGATTTCTAAATGGTGTGTTAGTAAGTTGCTGGCACTATAATGCCTGCATGTATGCACTTATCAAGAGTAGATATAATGTAGTTGATTATCATAGTACCCTTAAAAGGCGTAATTGCTAGATCTTTTATTTAAAATACGGCGCTGTCAAAACAGCTAGTAAAACAAAAGTTTGGTAAAAATTTTGGTGTCCTGTTTTCTTCCTCTCGCTAAGATAATGTTTGTTGGCTTTTAGTAAACTATTATATCTTCCCAGTACTTACTCTTCTTTATGATGTAAAACAATGTTACTTATATTTTTCGTTTTTTTTAAAAAAAAACCCAATTGTTTTAAATCACTACGATATCCGTTTGGTTTTAAGAGTAGTCAATACATTAGAATTATATTCTTAATACTTCAACAACGAGATCAGTCATAAGAATAAATATATTCGTAAAAATTTAGAACTCACAAAGCTAAGCAATTCAGAAGTTGATGTTATTTTTCAGAGATATGAAATGAGTTTCTAAATCTATAGAGTTCCAAGTTCGATCCTGGTTCCGCTCTCCAGTGGAGATGTTTCATACAATAAGTTGATCTCGGCCGAGGCGGATATTGAACAACCTGAATAACAGATAGGCTAGACAGTAATCAATACTACAATACTATACTATTGTGTTCATGAACGCTATACAGTACATTAATTTGAAGTTTATTTTGTATACGACTTCACAAAGAGACGAACAAAGCGGTTGTAAGAGTTTCTAAATCTATAGAGTTCCAAGTTCGATCCTGGTTCCGCTCTCCAGTGGAGATGTTTCATACAATAAGTTGATCTCGGCCGAGGCGGATATTGAACAACCTGAATAACAGATAGGCTAGACAGTAATCA
Source organism: Schrankia costaestrigalis (assembly GCA_905475405.1). Lineage (NCBI taxonomy): Eukaryota > Metazoa > Arthropoda > Insecta > Lepidoptera > Erebidae > Schrankia > Schrankia costaestrigalis. The sequence continues at coordinate 339,897 of FR997830.1, forward strand.
ATACTACAATACTATACTATTGTGTTCATGAACGCTATACAGTACATTAATTTGAAGTTTATTTTGTATACGACTTCACAAAGAGACGAACAAAGCGGTTGTAAGCTCTACGATTATCCATTTCAGATGAGCATGAATTCGACTCTTCTTCATAAAGCTCAGAGTATATAGCAAACAGTTGTGAAGGTCACAAAACCCTGTAATGTACTCTTCTTCTACATTTTCACACTGCTTAGAGAGGCTGAACCTTACATAGACTGAAGATATCTACGACTATTAACTCACAAATGATAATCGTGAATAATCATGTCAATAAACCTTTTAAACTTTAAAGTTAATAACTGGAACGTAATTTTATATTATTATTTTTATCACACGTTCTCTCCTCCAAAAACAGTTGCATCTTGTAACGCAAGTGGCTGGATGGAAAGCAATATTTTATGGCTTATGGCATAATCACTTTACAGCGACGTTAAAGACAACGTGATTAAATCTTTCTCTCTCTCTCTCTTTTCGTATTATAAAGATTGCAAATCAAAAATAAATGTGATTGCAAATCAAAATTGAAATAAAAAACATGTACTATTACTTCGAATAGTAACGTTTATAGTAGGTTTAAAAGACCAAGACATATAACTAGTGACAGATACAGTAGGTGGTAACGTTCGACTGTGGCTTCAATATTCATGTCCTCGCACTGAGTGTGTGTAGATACTGATGTGCACACGAAAGCCTCACAACACACTGGTTTGAACATGCGATTGTGTAGAACGTATTTATTGAAATAGGTTAAATACATTTGGTACAGGTATTAAAAGTGAAGTAAAAATATGTGGCAATAGGTAGACTTTTGTTTGAAGAATTTTCGAAGATATTCTAATAAATAATAAGAGCAGTTTAAAGAAAAACCTCTTTACTAAACAATTAGTTATAAAGTCACAGGTTTCGGTTACCTTAAACTCAGCAGTGTTATATGATTTTTAAACATATCTTAATTTTGGAGCTGTCACCCAATTATACACTAGACGTATTGTTAAAATTATGTATTGTTCTATATAAAAATGATATATTTAGAAGTAACACAATTGAGATTTAGCAATACACTAGTATTTTCTAACGAGAGATCTAGTATAGATCAAGTATTAGTTAGTAACGTTACCTAACAGCTATAGTTCGGCAAGGAACATTAGAAAGGTAGGTGAGATAACTCTACCAGTCGTAATCAGTTGGCGAGGCTCAGAGCCATAACTCAGGAGTATCTCCCGAGGGCATTCGATACCCGTAGATAAGGGCCGGAGTTTTGGTGTCGCTTCACAACTAACGGCAACTTAGACGCGCCCTCACACTCTAATACCGACTGTAATTATACTTACATTTAAATAAAACTTTGTTCGCTAGATTACGTTTTAGATTTTATGTTTGTGTTTCTGTTCACGAATGTTATTTCTAATTAATAATTAAGTTGTTCATATTATCTTATATTAACAGCTGCTACAGATTTTTATACGTAAGAGAATTTAAAAAAGCAAAAAATATGCGATGTGATGACAAGAAAAAGTATTCGCTTAATTGTTGTATTTGGTATTTGGCGAGAGCTTAATAAATATTCAGCTACAGAAAACAAAGAAGAACATTGAGTATTTAACAAAATTAGCCATGTTTTAAAATAAAAATTAATAGTTTCAAACTATTTAAACAGATTTTCTAATAAAAGTGTTCGTATAATGTATTACCGCTATTAAATCTATTGAGAAGGCGCCATTTGTTAGGCCGAGGCTTGAATCATTGGTTACCTACATAGGCAACAGTCGTGACCGCTCCCGATTGTTACCTTTCAAAGTAATTCATTACTAGAATACGTAGAACATAACTTATTTAAAATTTATAGTAGAGCGAAACTGTGAAGTTATTAATATTTGAGCAATCTATTCTGAATTGAATACTTCCATAGATTGAAGTTGATAGGTACAATCACGTATTTTCCATGTGCTTCGCCAAGTACTACGATTCTTAAAAACCTGCTTTTCTTTCTACATGCATACAAATCTTTATACGTGCACCTCGATTACGAGTGCTATGCACTTTCCCTTTCTAAAGTTTGTCTCCAATTAGGTATGTCACAGTTATTTTTCTTCGATTGAATTGTGATTATTTTATTTAATTAAAAAGTTTATATTTTTTAACAATTTATTACAAGTGAAACATGAGCGTGACATACAACGTTTATATCATATTCATGTGAATATTTCCATCACGAATAAAACGAAAGAAAGGACTGTATCGCGTTTTATATGTGTACTAACCCGAGCGACATAAGTACTGGACGACCTTTCAAATCTTATAGATCGGGCATAAAGCGGCTCCTACAAATACCCAGGTGCTTTGAATGTGTAGTAATGTGACCTTCTACGTATTGCGCGCTATCTTTATGTGATATCTTACTATTAAGTTTGGCATGTTCACTAATATAACATTATGTACTAGTTAGTTAGTTTATTAAGGTACACATTATAGTACATCTCGCTTAAGTTTATTAGCAACCAATTACTAATTTATCAACGAAATCAAAATCTTATGTACGCTAAATGTATCTAATGTTTAAACTATATTTGTTAGATCATTGCAACATTAAATATTAGTCGTGTTATGCAGGATGTAAAATTAAATAATATTGATGTATGATTTATTTAATTAATGTCGACATAGAGTAACAGCTCTTCTCAAAGTAAGTTTCCAAAAAAAACTAAAATTTTTGCTAATTATTTTACATCTTAAAGATTACGTATAAATAGTACAGTAAAAAGATTTGTGTAAAGTAGAGTTATTTATGAGGTTTTGACTTTTCTCGGTTAGTTATACCCGAAAAGTAAAGGAATAAAACATTCGAGTAAGTCTAAGGGAAAGTTTTCCTATAAAATGTCGCAAGATGGCAATTCAACTTGTTCAAAGTATGGCAGGTAACCGTGCCTGTCGTCCAGTAAACCTTGATCTACATCCTTACTAACATTATTCGAAACTGTTCGTCTTTTTCTCTTATTCGTTGTTCCAGTAGAGGTCTTTCAAAAGTGGTATGTCAATTATGACACTATTAAAATTTTACGTTTATTGATTTTACAAGCTTTGGTGAATTATCGAAGCTAACTTATGATTGTTATTGTTTAGACTGTTTCTATTGTAATAATATTGATTATCAACATAGTATCTAACCATGTTTGAGCAAGTTTTTAAATTTTAAATATTTATTTATTTATGAATAATAATCTAAGTTAGTTAGGATTTTGTGTAAACACAGATAAGCGTGTTTTAACCATTTACATATTTGATCTATAGGAATATAGAGTTTTGACTTATTGATATCATAACTACATCCATTTTATGAGATGTATCACAACTATGAAATACTGTTTTTCGACCAATAAAGATATTATTATTATACTTCTTTATTTACATTAATCACATTTAATTACATTTTTAAATATAGATATAAAAAATAAAAACATTTAAAAATATAAAAAAAATATTATTATTATTATTATTATTTTAAGGGTATATTTGTGATTTCTTATTCATGTATAAAAAAAGATGTTTACTGTTCTTTACAGCTGCGTAAAAGTATCGTGTGAAGCAATTTGTAAATATTACATATTTAATTAAGAAAATGATATGAAAACTAAGGACAAGTTAAACCTCGCTACTGAGGAATATCACATACAAGGACATGGAGATACTCGTAGGAACAGACCTCGCATCGCAAAACTTTAATCAAAACCAGTCCACACATCTTATGATGAAAGTTGATCCCTTTCATACAATATCCAACAAGTTTAGTTTGTCCGAATGATACTCGTACAAGCGTCCGGTTTATTTACTTACACAAGTAAGGACTCATCTCTCTCTTAAACTGTTGATTGTATTGATCAACTGGACGAAGAGTTGTCCTTATTACATCGGATCACGTGCAGCTATGTACAAATGGCTTGAAGCGAAAAGAATCAATATCGTAAATGAAAATTTCTAGGTCACTTGAAAAATGTTTTAGATAGTATTGACTTGCAAAAGTATTTTGATTGTGCTAAATATAAGCAAAATGTAGGTAATAACTATGAAAGCTTGCGTAATATAAGCTTGAGAATTTAATATTGTATAGAAATATAAAATAAATATCTAAATGGAATCGCGGTAGTCATCATCATTATATCATCAAGCAAAAGACAAACACATCTAGACATAATTTTACAAACGTTTCATCGCGCGCTGTGATAACACTTGTAGGCCTACAGGACAATCATTTATAGTAAAATTATTTAATACTTATTTTGACAGTTCTATATTTACCCCAAGTCGTGAATGTTACCCTTTCAGGAACATAGAAACTTGTATCACCCTCGCCAAGATCAAATCTTGTTCTAGATATCGCGCAAGGAAGGTACATTACGCTTTTTGCCTACAAAGTATCATCATATACACATCAAGGTAACATTACGCACTTTCAAAAGACGTAGATACCGCACACCGTAACGTTCACATAGGTAAAAGTGTTCACAGAGCTCAGCTTTTTTGAAATTCACCATTTTTGAAGATTTAGGGTTGACAAAAACCGAAAATCAATAATGATATTAACCTTCTTTTAAACATTTTCTATTTGTAGCTAATTAAATACATATATAATTTTATGCACAAAACTAAAGGCCCCTTATGGACTGACTTGGTCCTATAATAACTTGATGTAGAATAGAGCATCAGCAATTGCACGAGGTGGTTGTTAACTGGCGAGGGTGCAGTGTGTGACAGCCCTAACGTCTGCAGTAGAAAACCCATCTACAAATGATGTTTGCAGTTCAACTCGAGCTTGAATCGAGTGCAGACCTCCTTTTAAACTTTTTATGCACTTATGTCTCTTTAGGGAGACATTTTATTTGAATAGTTACGTTCAAGATGTTTGCATCCTACAGATGTCTTTTATTTAACTAAGTCTATCAGATAAGGGGGTGTTTTCGAATTTATTTCTTTCTCTCTTAATAATGTACGAGTATTTGACGACCTCTGTGGCGTAGTGGTTATATAACATGACTGCTACGCAGTGGTCTCGGTTTCGATTCCCGCTCAATGCAAATATTTGTGTGCATGAACATGATTATTTGCATTAGTCTGATTGTTTCTATGTATAATATTTATTTATTTATTTATTAAACAAAAATACAACTAACTTTACAGGATTACCCTAATATGTATGTATTTACAAAAAAAAAGAATATAAATAAGTACTAATATCCGTTGTTCTGTTACCTATAACACAAGCAGGTTAAGCCTAATTTACTTTGGGTACAGATGGCGCTGTGTAGAGATGTCCGTGAATATTTATTTATTTAAAAAACAAAGCAACAGGCAGTCTAGGTTGGTGAGGCCGTTGTGACCGCTTAATCCGCCTTTAAGCAGTTGTGTGAAAATGTAACTGTGCTGAGGTGGACGGGTACAGTAGTTAGTGAAATTACTGGACTATGAGGCTTAATGTCATTACTAACTTCTACGTGGTCTCTTACAAAAAGCAAAGAAATGCCATTATTGGGCAATTACTTATAATATAAAAGTATTGAATATATTCAGTGTGGGTGCCTCGTATGTCAGTGGCATCGACACAATAACGAACGACTAGACGACGACGCGTCCTCGCTGCTTCACCAAATTGCACTTCCAAGCTCGTACCGGTTATTGTCGAGTTTTGCTTCACTTCCATGTCATGCTTCAAGTGACAATGTTCAAACATTTTAATATTAAATGTTACTTTATTTTTTACAGTAACATACAAAGTATTTATGAAATGAGTTAACATTATACCTCATTCGTTCTGCAATTTTAAAATGTGTTAAATCAATCTCAGCAAAAGCAAAAGAACTCACGAAAAAAGCGTAATTACTAAAAAAAGGGTATTTTTCTAAGTCGAGTTCTAAAAGCAACGAGGTATAAAATTGACATCACACCTACACATACGTTTAGATGATTTTCACCTCACTTCCTAAAGAACTATTTTTTAAATAGAGCAAGTCTTAGCGAACGGGCTTAGTGCCTGGATAGTATTACTTCTTCTAAAGCTAGACAGTATGGAAGCATTGAAGCTAGAAGCCTTCAGTAAATCAAATATCAGGGTGGGATTAATGGGTAAAAGTACTCATTCATAGCCATTAATTTAAGTAAGCCCAACAAGAAACAAGGACACGTCATTAAAGATATCGAAATAAACACGTGGTGTTAAGATTTACGACCATCTCTGTAGTGTTTAATGAGACATTAAGTACACATTCACAGCGTTTTGTGACAACACTTCCTAAATGCTTTTAAGATTTACTCGTAATTTGATTGCACTGTCATATTTTTTTTTGAGTTTTACGTGTGCGTATTATTAAGCTTTAAGTGCACAATTTACAATTAATTAACAATGCGATAGTAGGTTCTTCATCATCCATGAAATAATCAGCTGAAAAAACGAAGTCTTCTACAGTTAGCATAAATATTTACTGAATACTTCTTATCACCTATAACAGAAGTCAACATTAGAACGAGTAGCTCATTCACCATACTTTAACTGACGGTCGACGTGGAGAAGCTCATTTGTGGCTTAATAAGTGTAGTGACACGGATATAATATTTTCTTCTACCCTGCAATAACTTCGAATACTCTGATAAGGTCCACTGTAAGCAACCAGAAAAGCAGTAAATATAAACTTTTATCGTTACTCTCATTTAATTTTATATTTTGTGAAAAATGTTGGTAACTTTTCCGCTTGTATAATTAAGTGCGTACATTGATTGCGTCACGTTGAATAATGCATGAAGTCACGCCAGCTGATGTTATTTATATGTTAAGTAGACGATTGTAGGTGTCTTCTGTACGCTTTCTCTAGAGAACATTTTGTTCTTGCGGTTGTTATTCTAATCTTATTCTGCTCTCAATTGCTTACTGCTTAACCGCTGAACAATATTGTTATAAGCAAGACGTGGATCCAATTTCGTTGAGTTGGTTAAAGGGGTAATAATATTTTATTATTTTAGTACTTCAATGTAATCGTGATGCTGAAAGTTGCGATACTCTTAATATTGACACAGTACTTGTATGAATAAAAGAAAATATTTAATTTCACTTTCTTTCTCTTATTGGCCAATTTTACTTAGTGGACTGAACATAAAAAAAATCAAAGCAAGACAAGAATATTGTACCTAATAGTTACACTATCATTGGGATACTGTATAGTGTAAAAGTTACACAGCACATAAAGTATTCAAGTCTTACCCATCACCTTTAAACTTTTAATGAGAAACGTAAAACATTCTTCGTAATATTGATATTAAGCTATTATTATGATAACAAATGGTAGCGCAGTTTTTTGTTTGGTCCAAACGATGATCGATGTCCCTCGCGGCCATTCCCTTTGTCTTATCTGAGCCTTTATGTGTGATTGGTTGTGCGGCTTTTGTTTTATGGCTCACATTGTGTACTGGCGCAGAATAAATCCTGTTCTTATCCCATGTCTGTATAAATCCCGCTCTCGGTATAAAACGTTACTTTACTAGCGTCACGCTTGTTGTTTTTAAAGCAGATGTAAAATTCGATGTTTTTTTTTGTGAGTTATCTTTATGCGGTTGTAAAGCGAGGTAGCTCTGGATCTCACGAATTATTTAGTTGTAGTTTTAGGTTGAATAGATCTATTGAATTTCTAAGTACTTAATGTGTTTTTCATTGAAATAGAATAGATTCTGCAAATAATCGTATTGACTTTTTGTTTGTAATTATGTATTAGGAACAAAGTTTATTTTATCAGGCAAGCAAGATTTTATTTACAGAAGCCTTGTAACTAGCCTTGTAACTTGAATATTATGATGCCTGGTATCCTCTATGTTCGCGAACATCTTGCTCCGCGCTCATGCAACTGCTATACATAGTGGATACATACAATACTATGGCTTAATATGCAACACAATCTACAAACATTACGTACTCTATGACCTTAACAAGAAGTTCATTTTGTATTTATTAGGTTTCATTATTATTTATTTGATTTTTTTTATTTTTTCTTGAGGCCATTTTCATAATTAATCACAGAGTAAGCTTTATATAAACATTCAATCATAATGCTAATGTTACACTAAAATATACATAATTATGTTCAGAGAAAATGTTATTACACGTCTAAGATAAATAGAGGTTATGAAAATAGGCTCGATAAAGGAATTATACATACGAGCCTAAAATAACATAAGGTAGTACGTGAGTTATCATACTTCTTAAATACTTCTTACTTACAACACATAGATACCTAACTATCTACTCATCTACAGTTTCATTGACCATTGTTTCATGATGAACAGTGAACATTCCGAGTTAGAATACTTAGAATACGAGATAGTAAATAACATTGGTATGAGAACCTAAGTCTTTAAATATAAATTAGGGTATGTTTTATATTGGTCGAAAGTTAGAAAAACTAAACAAAACCTATTAAAAACCGTAGTTTACTGAAGCTGTGGGATCAAGTTCAAATTTCTTTGAGTGTCGGTTGATACTTGCTACATGAAGTAAAAATGATGCCAATTACCTACCAAACAATCAATCTTAATAAAATTAGAATAAGTATAAAAATAATAGCATGAATTTCAAGAAGTTTGCTACTTCTTAAAATTAAGACATTATGAAAATATTCAGCAGTTAGTGTTGTTCTTATAGGCTGGCTACGGACAGTAGAGATCAGTTCGTTCAGTCGCTGGTTGTAGCCAGCCGCGCGAGCACGCGTCGTCCGTGTTGCGCCCGCTGACACTCGCGGAACACGCACGTAAAAGTTACCACTAACAACTTGTAACAGTTTATGAACCAAGGATTATTTTATATTTATCGGTAAGTACAACTAAGTTATGGATTGTCAGTGTAGAAAGCAGCAGTTGAGTCATTTACTTATGTGATTTTATTAAAAAAACTTATCACTCGAATACGTGCGGTTAAGCAAAATAAAACAATCAAGATTTTATTATTTACCATAATTGATCAGGGTAAGTTAAGATATTTAATAATTGTGAAAAGAAATCAATATTTGAACTTATATAATGGTTCTTAATAATTATAGTAAAGTACTACTAGGTATTGTTCTGCTTATAGACGGTGAGGGCGGACATGCATAGAGATAAATCACTGTGTTCTTAGCCATAATAAGAAACAACACTAGGCATTCCCACCATACATATTACACGAACTAAATGTAGCTTCCACCGCACTATTTACACGACCTGTGCCTTCAATTAATTATTCCTGTATAATTATTTATTCAATGTAGTTGTAGCCTACTTGCATCCAAAAACTTCCATACACTCTTGATAAATCTGGTAATTCCTGTAAATTCCCTCTGGAATATAACATCATAATTAAAATCAGAAGTGTTGAAGGAGAGAAATGAGATAAAATATCTCATTACAGTCAGCCCTTGGACATCTTACTTTAGACATGTAACACTTCCATTTATCTATGGAGGTATAGACTAGGACGCAAGTGGCCAAGCGGCCAAGGGGTCGGACACGTATTCTCCGAAGACACAGGTTCGAATCCTAAGCGTGACTCGAGAGCCAAATTTTTTTTCTTTTCGTTTCTAGTTATACCTAAGTTTTATAGGACAATTTATGTAGTTCAGTTTATAAGTTGTAAATTGAATACTTTTTTAAAAAAATTCAAAAATAACAGGTACATTAAGATTATTAGCCCCAACACTATTATTAACCATTACTTACTGATAATACATACCCTTATTATGAATCGTAGTTCCATTAATTTCGTATTTTAGATATTTTTTACATCAAAGTAATCTTTGGTTTTATAATTTCATACTTTCTATATTCTGATTTAATCTTAATCGAAAAAACGTAACTATGTTGACCTACAAAATAAGTAAAGACTCAGTAAGTAGTATCTAAAAAGGCTATTTCAACTTGCAGAATAAGTTATAAAAATATTAATAAACAACATAAAACAAGCTAATCTTTTATGTTTGAACATCAACATCAGTTAACTCTTAACCAAACACTTACTATAGTGTATTACGTAAATCACAACCATCAAAAATTATTTCTAGCGCTCTCATACACAACGCGTTGCATATTTCCGTGTTATCGTTGGATGAGACTACTATCATAAAACATAACATGGCCGTGTTTTATTCACATAAATCTCTTAAGCTTGACACACGAATAAAAGTCCAAATCTCGAGAGTAATCGTGGAGGACCTTATGCCGTTGTCCCAAGGGTTGTATTTCTACGTCACAGGCAAACCGAGAAAGCCTACCGTCAAAACTTAGTCTGTTATTGCGTAACTTTTTCCATTGTGACGTGTCACTGGCGAACATACACCCCCTCCCCTCGCCCCCTCCTCCCCTCATGGTAAATCTCGCTCAAGCTGTCGTCTGAAGTAATTAGTTGTTCAGAGGTAACATTGTTGTACTTTCAACTAAGGGCCGATTTTTCAATGCTCAGATAAAACTGCAGATAACTATTTGACGAATAAATTTAACTGGCTGATAAACAGACAGACAACCTGTTACCAATTTTTCAATAGACATTTATGCCATAGATAGTTAACTGAGCAAATAACGCGCCGCAATCGTCACTCACTTCAGGCAGATGAAACAAAAATATTGGCCATACTAAAGTTAGAGCAGGACAATACGTTTGCTGCCATGTGTCATGTCGCTTTATTGTTTGACATCTGTTAACGTGTTGTTTTTTGTATTTCTCGGGTTTGCAGGATACTTACTTTGACTTCGTACATTTTTGTTGACTACATATTTAAAATGGTTCTATAAACAAAAGTTTGGTACATTCCGGTTGCAGACATATTATGTCTGCCCGCCAGTTTACGGATTTTTTGCCGCAGACATAATATGTCTGTCCGCCAGTTGAGAGGTTAATTAATATAATATCTTATTTCCGTCATTAATAATGGAATCCGAGAGAGGAGAGCGTAAAATTAAAAAAACTGATGCTGTAACAATTATTAAAAATGATCCGTTCTTGATCTTACAACTCTTGGTTTCCTCTCATGTGACTTCATGGGAGTGATTGACATACTGGTTAAATATGACTTTCTCTTCGTTTGCTGGTTCATCTACACCATCAAAAACATCTATATCTATATCCAATTTATTGCATAATAAAACAACACACACAAAATAACCTCTAAAACAGTAGTATTTACCAACGCAAACGTCAGATAAGACGCTATCGGACCGATTTACTGACAGATAAATTTATTCCTCAGTTATGCCATTTAACCGTCAGTTAAAGCCTATCTGACGATTGAAAAATGCGTTTTTGGGTTAACCATTGAATAAATGCTATCCGACTGCTTATCTGAGCATTGAAAAATCGGCACTAAGGGCCGATTTTTCAATGCTCAGATAAGCAGTCAGATAGCATTTATTCAATGGTTAACGCAAAAACGCATTTTTCAATCGTCAGATAGGCTTTAACTGACGGTTAAATGGTATAACTGAGGAATAAATTTATCTGTCAGTAAATCGGTCCGATAGCGTCTTATCTGACGTTTGCGTTGGTAAATACTGTTTTAGTACTACTGTTTTAGAGGTTATTTTGTGTGTGTTGTTTTAATATGCAATAAATTGGATATAGATATAGATGTTTTTGATGGTGTAGATGAACCAGCAAACGAAGAGGAAGTCATATTTAACCAATATGTCAATCACTCACATGAAGTCACATGAGAGGAAACCAAGAGTTGTAAGATCAAGAACGGATCATTTTTAATAATTGTTACAGCATCAGTTTTTTTAATTTTAACGCTCTCCTTTCTCGGATTCCATTATTAAGACGGAATTAAGATATTATATTAATTAACCTCTCAACTGGCGGACAGACATATTATGTCTGCGGCAAAAAATCCGTAAACTGGCGGGCAGACATAATATGTCTGCGACCGGAATGTGCCAAACTTTTGAAACATTTTAAATAGTCAACAAAAATGTACGAAGTCAAAGCAAGTATCCTGCAAACCCGAGAAATACAAAAAACAACACGTTAACAGATGTCAAACAATAAAGAGACATGACACATGGCAGCAAACGTATTGTCCTGCTCTAACTTTAGTATGGCCAATATTTTTGTTTCATCTGCCTGAAGTGAGTGACGATTGCGGCGCGTTATTTGCCCAGTTAACTATCTATGGCATAAATGTCTATTGAAAAATTGGTAACAGGTTGTCTGTCTGTTTATCAGCCAGTTAAATTTATTCGTCAAATAGTTATCTGCAGTTTTATCTGAGCATTGAAAAATCGGCCCTAAGTCATTTAAGAAAAATTACCTTTCACCTTTAAAGCCTTTTGACAAATGAACTTTGGCAAGACCCAAATTATTTTTTCGTAAAGGGACAAAGACAAAGAGACTCCTTGTTAGAATAGAAGCTCTACCGAAAGGGTTCTAAAAGTATTTATTCTTACGTTTTGTTCTGAACAAAGTAAAGATCCCGAAAACTAAGGACTTATGGAAGTTTATTTACAAAGATTTTGAACTAACGTTTGTGAACAACACAATAATATGTTGATGTACCTATTTCTTCCATTTTTTTCTTGAACCTATTTCAAATGGATATGCCTATTTCTCCTACAGAATATTATTTTGAACAATGCTTATGAAATGCGTACTCAGCCTCGTATTTATTGTGCGATTCAACAATGGTAAATAATCGCGATCGAATAGAACGCACTCTGAGCGATGAACTGTATGCACAGAGCACTCCACGCAGACATTAAAATATTCGCTAAATGTACGGTAATTACGAAAGCTACGTTACATTTGCGTATCAATTGTAACACATACGATACGCAAACAGAATACTAAGTCGATATATTATTTATTTATCAGATCCAATATCCTATATTGATTAAACTACTTCCATCTTATTTCTCAAACATAACATTTAAGTATAATGCTGGACATAGGCCTTCTCCAAATGTTTAACTTTGTACGATTTTATGCTTCCTTCTTAATCCTGCTAAGCTTATTTACCAGACATTTTATCTACTCCGTGAGGTATGTGTCTATTCTAAGTCTTCTATCGGTTCTTAACGTAACTTACCTTAAGTGTCTTGCTGCCGTGGTTTTTGTAAAAGTATCTTTAATTTCTGTCAGTTTTAAATATTTTGAAATCATAATCTTTAGCATGCATCATTGACAATATCTATTTTAGCATAGACTTCATATAACAAAGTATTTTGTGTGTACTTAAATTACTATGTATTTACATGTTTCATAGTAGGTTACGTGTCTTCTTGAGTGCGCGTTCAAAAAAAAAAATCAAACTGTTAAGGTTTCCACTAGTAGTAAGAATGACATGAGTAGTAACGCTATCAGATCACAAAGTGCTAGGTGTTGTGTAGACAGTAGGCAGTAATAGTAGTCTAGTAGGGGTGTAGCCCACTGCTCGTGGAGTAGTATCGGTACTCGCGGTGAAGTATGTACAACCCGCTAATGGATCCACACTAATATACAGATTAAGTTGTAAGCGATGTGCGACTGTGGCATTGAAACATTTCACTTTTTGACTTATTAAATCTTTTTATGACACAAAATTGTTGTATGGTCAAGAGTATCATGGCTCAACCTATATTTCTATGGTGAGTACTGACCTGAAAATAAAAAGTGTGCAATGTGTTGTTCTACTAGACATTTGTAATTTAATGAGAAGTTTTTTTAAAATAAAATATAAATTCAAAACATCACTTTTTACAAGTGTAGCATTCAGATAATATTTTGCTGTAACCATAAATAGTGAATACATTACATTGATATTGTACTCGTAATCACACGACTGTTTCATATTTGTCAGTATTCAGTATTCATTTATTTATTCAAAGTAGTACAATAATATTGTATCTTTTTGACGTCATCTAACACTACTTAATCTAAGTTTACAACATTTCAAAGTTTAGAAAACTTTACCTGTCGTAACATTCAACTAATAAATACAAAAATAAATTCTTTGCTCAAAACAATTCGCTTGGACAGCGGCAGCGTGATAGAATTTACTGAATTTCTCTGAACTAGGTTATTTGAGGTGAAATTAGACATCAGGGTGAGTTGTTAGTTCTTAGGGTTTACTAATCGGGTTTGTCATAATTTTAAATGCCATAATTTCATATGCCATAATAATATTTGCCATAATATCATTAGACATAACGCCAAATAAGCTCGACGGACGCTACTTTAGCGTGGTTTAAAAAATAAACCTAACCTAACCTATCTAAGTCAGGTTGTTCTAAGCCGGGGTGTTAACCATAATTGTGTTATGGCAAATGAATATTATGACCGAGGACGATTATGGCAAACAATATTATAATTACAAATGAAATTATAGAAAACAAGAGAATACCAGTTCTTAGACCACAGCTGATTGTTATAACTAAACTCGGTGAAATCTGTAACTGTGTAGAGGCTGAGAGTGAGTCCCAGTTGTGCGCACTTTGCGCCCTCACTACGAACGCGCATCTCAACGTATACATATTTTAGTTTAAGCTTACCACCTGATCATGTAGGGTGCCAGGATATTCAATTAGATATTGTAGTAACGAAACTGGTAGTTGTGACGCTACTATTGTAACATTTACTAAAAGTCGGCGAAAGTTTTTTATGGTCCTTAGAATACAGATACTGTTAGGATTAAGGTACTGTCAAAACTGTGGGGAAAATAAATACAATATATTTTAATTTGTTTTTCAAAACTTAGTAAAAAAACACCCTTATAGACCTCAAAATTCTTACAAAAGTAACTACAAAGAAGATTACATAGGAAGTTGTCAATTGATTAGTATACCATTCTACGTGGAGACTAGGGAAAGCGAACTTGCAATGGGATAAATAGACCTATCAAAAATATGCTCTGACATACCGTTTGACAATACAATTTATGAATACGAATAAAATAACCCTTTTCCGCGTAGTCCTGTAAAACTGCTTTCAGGTTATTTCCCAAATAGCATTATGAAAAAAGTTGTAAAGGAAGAACGTAATGAGACGATCATAACATCGACCGTGAGCCATACGATCTGGTAATTGCGCTCTTCAGCTCAGTCTGCTGTGTGCGAATGATTGTCATACATCCCCCTCCCTCTCCCCACAGCACCCACCACACAAAAGGTAGGGAGGGGAGGGCCGCTCCCTGAGGCCTGTACTAAATCACGGTTTTAACCTTGCGCCGCCAGAAGTTACTTGAATGATGAATATAAACTTAGAGTCGTTATATTTTGTCTAATCGTTCGTGTGGGAAGGAGCGTTTATAATTTTGTTATTACATCTGAGCTTTGACTGAAGTAGATATCAGCATATAATTTTCTATGCATAGACATATATGACAAATAATTAATTCGTCCTTTCCTTATATTACTCAAATAACACCATATTAAAATTAGCTCAGTCATTTGGTTATTTTATCTGTGAAGTTTAATAAAAGCTTCCTATACTCTCTACCTAAATATAGCTAGTTATACTTATTAGTGGCTTCACTTATTCAAGCTTGAGTCATTACTTAGTATGTATTTATACACATACATCATTCATTTAAGCTTAATTAAAATCAGTTGCGTAGATCATTTATCTCTAAGCGTACAGACAACAAAAGCGACATTGTTTTAAACTCACTAAAAATTAAGTTTCTTTTTACCAGCCCTTTGATGTACCAGTGCAAGGATGGACCAACTGGTTGCAATAGTTTCCTTCCCTACTTGAAGGAAGGGAGGGAAAGTTAAATAGTGTAGTGGCCAGATGCATTGCATTTTATGATTTTATTTGGACTTTAAAAATGTAATGGCAAAACCTGGCCTGCTCATGCTATGCTGGAAGAATTGAGTTAAGAACCTTGTCCTTACTTAGTGGTAGTTAATAATAAATATATTTTTGTTATTTAATTTTATTTCAAAGGGAATAATAATGATTTATTTATTAAATAGGATCGTGTTAGCAAGTATTCCATTACAGAGAGTTGATTAACAATACATTTAATTTAGAGTAATTAATAAAGAGGCTCTACTTTCATGTTCCCTCCCAGTATTTTACGAGCTTGTTACATTAATATTTATCTGTTGGAGTGTCCATTACTTAATTACTCTTCTGCGTTTAAAGAGATTTGTAATATAAATCCTCTGGGCTCTTTTAATGTTTTGAGAATCTTATTCAATAGTAACGATCTAGCTACGTATATTTACGTTACGTTATAACATTTATGAACTGTTAAGTTGGACCGAGAACCGAGCACGAGCGAAGCACAAGCAGAGCCGTTCTTGGTTTTATTTTGTTCTTCGTTCGAGGCTTGTAAGTTCGGCTCGTTCTCAGCTTGTGCTCGGTTCGTCTAGCGTAAACCTATGTTTAGGACATGGTTTTGGGTTGTGTGAAGTACCTATATATTAGCACTCTTAATAATACATATTTATAGCTAACAAAGACATAACTTAATTGTTAAGCCAAAAAAAAAAGGTTAACGTTGACAGGGAAACATAAAGATTGTAGATTATACAAAGTTAGTATGGATAAATACTGATAAGAATATTATTGATACGCAAAGTATCGTACTTTAGATTAAAAAAAGTCACTGAAAGCTACTACGAGATACTAAAACTAAGTCAGACGAATATTTGAAATACCAGTAAATACTCTTTGTCTTGTAAAACGAAATCCGCGCTCGCAATTATTTTTTAATTTAGCTAAGTAATTCAAGGAATGGAGAGAGTAAATTAGGACACTTGTGGAGTCACTCCGGGATACAATCCATTTCCATATTTCAACTAATTAACACTGTAATGAACAACGTTCTTGTCTGTTTTGTGGTATTTATTTTCAAGAAAGTTATTAAGTTAACAAAATATTTCTGATTGAGATTGCATACCTGTTATTGGAGGGTAGAAATAAGTTTGTGCTTGAGTTAAGTTTAATAAACAATAAATAAAAAGTAATAATGTGAAATTCCCGATATTAGATCAGGATAATTTTTTTTACACGACCTCTAGTTAGTCTTCAATACTAAGTTTAATTTACTTCCTTAAAAATACTACGTATAATGACGAATTTAAAAGAGGAATAGGTTTAAACATTCTGGTATTTAATACTATAACGTTAACGGTTCATCAGCAAAGCTAAAGTGAAAAAGTTAATTGATGGGTAGGCGTACGTTAACCAGCGTTACGCGGAACATTGGCTTCTAACACAAAAACACTCTGTTTTATTAAAATATAACTTTGATAGTATTAGATGGGCAATATACATCGCTACAACAGCTGCGCAACGCCTATCTCTCGCAGACACGAGCGCCTCCACGACGCAAATGAGCCATACCACGGCGCAGGTAAACGTGTTTACCTTTGCGCTCACATCTAACTAAACTTCAACAGCTGATAAAGCACATAGGCAAATTTTATGCGCGATGTTTCAGTTTCTTTAAATTATATCAATTTTCAGTATTTTATCGATAGATCAGGAGAGCTATTCTTTTCTAGTAAGTTCTTCAATACCTTTTTCTTTTACTTCTTGAAATAAACTTCTATTGTTTACTTTTTTTAGGTAATCCCGGAAGATTCTACATAGCTCACAGCTTTTTTTATGAAACAAATTATAAAGTGGCCATTTAGTCAATAAGACTTTAACGAAAGAATGTAGAAATCATCATACTCGCGTCTAAAAAGAACCTACTAAAAATATGATTTGAATTTCCAGAGGCTCTACTGAGCATCTCAGACAGAGAGAGGTATGATTACATAGTGTGTGGCGTGTGGCTGATTGCCGAGGTCGCCACTCTGATGGGCAGTTTGTATGTAAATGTTCTATGACAGGCCTCGACAACAGACGGAATAGATTGAAGCGCGTTTTTGCGCATCCTCTACCTTACCTTTACTTGAGAACGATATCATTTATTTCACTGAAGTCGTGCATTTGATTTGCGTCATGACCACAAAAAAGTGTTTTGACAATTTAGATGAAAATGTAATCAACGTAAGTAATTTTGTGTTTATAAACAATATATTTTGTGGTCCCCTTCATTGTTCTAAAGTCTTCTCTGTTATGAAGTTTATCCCACACTCATTTACAACAACAACCAGCAGTAATTTTAAATTCTCTTCCTGTGCGTTTTGCACCTTTTGTGTTGGAAACATAATAAGTATGATTTGTCTTTCATGACTTGGATTGTAGCTAGTAACTAACATAAGCATAATATACAAATGCCTTATATTTTATAAACAGATAATCTTCAAATACTTAGTATCTCTTTGCAAATGTATCACGTAAAAAAAATAAAAAACATTTTACTGATTCAGATTTAAAATTAATGTAGAAGCATAATGCCATTCTGTGGTGTAGTAGGTTCACAGTGATGCCACAACATAACGAGTGTATTACAAATAAGGCTTGTTTTTTGTAAAACTGTCTCGTTTACGTGCCTTCTTTCATACAGAAGAGGTAAAGTGTGCAAGTAATCCTTCAAGCTGGTCGAGCGTGGCTTACATTATGTATAGACTAAGTAAAAACATTATAAATTACCACCTCGTTATGTTGTTACTTTTATATATTTGTCTGAAGAAGAAAGGTAGTAAATGTTGAATACACGTGATAATGTTTTGTTCATTTATTCAGTGATACGTGATGTTCATTTTAATAAAGATTTTCAGCATAACCATCATAACATCCCAATAATGTCCTAGACCAAAGTTTTTAAGTGTTTTCAAAATTAAAATAAAATATAAGTATGGTTATCAGCTGTCTAGAACCCACAATATATGATCTGCATATCCTAAGATTAGATGAATATGAGAAGGTTATAAAAAATACCACTTATTACGAGTAGCCATTATTATTAGTAGTACTTATTAGCAGTTGTAAAAACAACATCGAACTCTCCCAGTGTAGTGTGATATCAAAGAATCACGTACATTAACGTATAAGATAAGACCTTTTAGATGTAGATTAGACAGCATAGTTATAGATAAACTAAGTTAATTGATAATGTATTAGATACGTAAGATTTTGTTATATCACGTCCTAATATTGTATAAATAGTGAGAATGATTTAATAAACGGATATATCTACTCTCAGCATGGTTGAAGTTGTTTTTTATATAACTCCCTTGTGTCCACATCACATGGCGACCCTGCCAGTTTACTGGACTCCATTCTGGCCTGGAGGACAATAAGTAACCAAGAAGCTCAGAGTTGCTCGACCCAGATTACAACAATAATCAACAACATATTACGACATGGGGACTCCTCGTCCAAAGAGGAAGTAATTATATCACAAGCGTCAGCAGGCGGAGCAAACAGCGCAGGAGTTACGCAACAACAAATTGCCTCAATCAGCATGGTGTTGTGGATCATCGCAGCGTGTTTTTTGGTGATAATAGGCAGTATCGTCATTTACCTATACCGTCGGTGCCACCAGAACTGGATCAACGAGGAAGTCAGCAAAAGAGAGGTGCAACGAGCGATACAAGCATGAAACGTGAGTGTCTTCGTCAAACAAAAATGTTTTTTTTTGTGTTCTTCTATTCGCATTGTGTGTTTATTTTTATTTTTATTTTTTCAATGTGTGTGTTAGAAACTTTAGTGCCCGTGGTTATTATAATTTTAAATTGTAATGGAAGTAGAATTAACATCTATTTTACTTCAACTTAAAACATTACGTGAAAGTATTGTTAAATTAGGTCCAAGTAGAAGAATAGGACAAAATTTTGAAAATAAGATTAGAGAGGTCTAAGCTATTTATGATAGATTTAAGACTATTGTTTCGGCAAGTTGCAAGTTATCCCAAGAACTTGTAGAGTTAGTTAATAAAATAGAAAACACATACTTAGATACTATAAAATTTAAGATAAGTAGTAACACAGAAAAACCAAAAATGGGGTCAGAGGAGTTTTCATTAAAAACGGCCGTAAGCCTATTACCAAAAATGACGGGCGACGAACGAGTCACCCAAGACCTCATTGAGGCCATTGACTTATATAGTTCTATGATAGGGGAAATAGACAACCAGCTGTTAATTAAATTTGTTATTTCAACAAGGCTGACACAAGGGGCTAGGATGCGTTTAGCCAATAGTTATTCGTCGGTAGATTGTCTTCTATCAGACATGAAAAAGCATTTACTAACCGTAAAATCTGATGTAGCAATACAATCTAAGTTTTCTCAAGTTAAGCAAAACAATAAGTCTATAGACGAATACGGGGCTGAAATAGAAAAATTAATGACCGATTTGACTATTGCTCAAGCAGGGGATAACAAAGATGCCTATACAATTTTACGACCTTTGAACGAGAAATACGCAATAAAAAGGTTTGCGGACGGACTCCGAGACCAGCGCATAGGGACCATAATTACAGCGCGAAACATTACGGCTTTGAAAGACGCGATCAGAGTAGCAGAAGACGAGACTTTAACATCATCAGGACAAGTTATGAGTTTCCAACGACAGTTTAATTATTACAGGAATTATAACAGAGGCCGAGGGAAAACATATGTTCAACACGATACCCGTAATAATTATGTACAACAAAAATCTGCTGTTGACCGTACGCACAAAAATGCAAACGTATGGTATAACGGAGGAATGCGCAGACATACTAATAATTATCGCGGACAGCAAAGTCAGCAAGGGCATCGGCATGTAGCGTTATTAGGTACAACGTCAGAAGATGACGCAAACATACAATCAAGTTCACAGAATAACGAAGTCGAACAGCTGAATGCAAGTCAGTTTATTTTATCGTACAATAGTATCAACTGGGTTAATTTTGTAGTAAATAGTATAGAATTAAAATGGTTAGTGGACACAGGAGCATCATTGTCAGCTATTAAAAATGAATTCTTAGAGTCTAATAACTTATGTCATAAAATTATTAAAGATAGAATAATAATTAACGGGATAGGTGGTAGTTTGCAAGCACTAGGGTACATTTATTTAAAATTAAATTACGAACAGTGTTCGTTTACACATAAGTTCTACATATTTCATGATTTACCATGTAAATCAAGTGGCATATTAGGCCAGGATTTTTTACAGAAATATAAGGGTATCATAGATTTTTCAATAAATAAGCTACATCTTAGGGAACAACAAGGACAAATACTTTCAGTGCCGCTTAAATCTTATAATTATTTATTAACCATTCCTCCGCGTTGCGAGGTAATCAAATACGTTCCTACTAATATTACAGAAGATTGTATAGTATCTAAGAAAGAGTTACAAGACGGTATTTTCTTGGCCAACGTAATAGCTAGACCTAGAAATGGGATGATACCAATTAGAATACTAAATACAAAGGACGAAGAAGCTGAATGTAGCATTTCAGATATCGAAATTCATCCATTAAACGATTACGAATATTGTTACTTTGCGGAGACAGGTACAAACGTAAAACGCGTTAAAGATATATTTTCTCTGCTAAAACTAGATTATTTAAATAGCGAGGAACGATTAACGATTGAGCAAATTTGTGCAAAATATCCTGACATATTTCATTTACCAGGGGAAAAATTAACGGTCACAAGTGTTTATGAACAATCAATCCGGTTAAAGGAAAATAGTTCCCCAGTTTACAGGAAACAATATAGGATACCATATGTATAGAAAAAAGAGGTTGATAGGCAGGTACAAGAAATGGTAACTAGTGGCATTATCGAGGAAACAAGTAGTGAATGGTCTAGTCCTGTCCTAATTGTTCCCAAAAAGGCCGATCGTAACGGAGAGAAAAAATGGCGCATAGTTGTGGATTATAGACAGTTAAATGAAAAAATACAGGACGATAAATTTCCCTTACCCAATATTAATGAAATCTTAGACTCACTATCAGGCGCGATGTATTTTAGCCACTGTGATTTATCTCAGTCATATTATCAGTGCGTTTTAGATGAAGAAAGTAGGAAATACACGGCTTTTACAACAGATAAGGGACAGTATCAAATGTGCAGGTTACCAATGGGGTTAAAGATTAGTCCGAGTGCATTTAGTAGGATGATGACTGTAGCTATGTCAGGGTTGAATTATGATAAATGTTTAATTTATTTGGATGACCTGATCATCTTCGGACGAAGTTTAGAGGAACACAACCGTAATCTTATGACAGTTTTCTCACGCTTAAGGAAAGTGAATCTTAAATTAAATCCATCTAAGTGTGAATTTTTGAAGAAACAATTGCTTTACTTAGGGCACATAATATCATCTGAAGGCATTGCACCAGATCCTGAAAAAATAGAAACAATTAAAAAATATCCACGCCCTTCTAACAGTGAGGAGGTAAAACGTTTTGTAGCATTTACGAACTACTATAGAAAGTTCATTCCTCAATTTGCTAAGATAGTGATACCAATGAATAAACTGTGTAAAAAGAACGTCGTATTCAATTGGTCAGAAGAATGTGAAAAATCATTTTTATGCCTCAAAGAAGCATTAATGAATCCACCAATACTAGATTATCCAGAATTTTCTGATTCCAACACTTTTGTATTGCAGACAGATAGTTCAGGTTTTGCTATAGGTAGTGTCCTATGTAACGGAAACGGAAAACCCATTGCGTATGCTAGTAGAGCTTTAGGAAAAAGTGAGTTAAATTATCCTATTATTGAGAAGGAGTTGTTAGCTATAGTTTGGTCAGTTAAATATTTTAGACCTCATTTGTACGGTAGGAAATTCATTGTAAAAACAGATCATCGACCATTGTTGTATTTATTTAATATGACTGATCCATCAAGTCGATTGACAAAGTTTCGTTTATGCTTAGAAGAATACGACTTTGAAGTCGAATATGTAAAAGGAACAGACAATGTATTAGCAGATGCACTGTCTAGAATAATCATTTCTAGTAACGATTTAAAAAGTATGCATGAAAACACTATATCTGTTATGACAAGAGCTCAGAAGAAACGATTAGAGGAAATAGATAGAGAGTCAAACACTTGCAAAGACTCTACGGTAGTTAGGACTGATCACAGTGATCACCCTAGGATCGTAGAAGTTCTTAAAAAACAAGGGAAAGACACAGAATTAAAACAGATTAATTTGAATGAATGGGAGAAGATGTTACGTAACAAGAATCTTACAAAAATACATATGTTCAAAGTCGCGCAATAAATTAATGTACGTACCAGAATATTCGAGTATTTATATGAACTATGATTCTTTATCAGCATCATCGCGAGACGAGTTGTTGAAAGACATAGTTAATCTATGCATTGAGCAAGATTTAAAAGAAATAATTATTTTAAAAACATATTATAGCGCTAATTTAATACAAACAAATGGCACAGTTTTTGAAGAAATATAGTAGTACTTTACCAACAGATTTTAAAGTTTGTATAGTGAAGGATGTACGGAGAATAGATGATAAAGACGAGAGAAAGGTTATAATGAACGATTTTCATATATTACCCACGAGTGGTCATGCGGGAATACGTAGGATGGTTAATAATATAAAGAAATTTTATTATTGGTCATCTATTGAGAAAGATGTAGGAGAGTACGTTCGGAAGTGTGATAAATGTCAAAAGCAAAAATTTCACAGAAATACTAGGGAACCAATGACAGTTACCACCACTGCATCATCATCATTCGAAAAGATTTTCTTAGACGTAGTAGGACCGCTTGATAGGGACGAATATGGAAATGTTTACATATTAACTCTCCAATGTGAACTTACAAAGTTTGTCGAAGCTTACCCCTTGAAAACCAAATCAGCTAATGAAGTAGCGAAAACGTTAGCGGAAAATTTTATTTTGAGATATGGGATACCTCAAGAGATTGCGACAGATCGGGGTTCTGAATTCATTTCTAAGGTAATGGTAGAATTATGCCAGATTTTGGGTATAAATAAAACCTTATCAACGGCATATCATCATGAAAGTATAGGATCATTAGAAAATGTTCATAAAACTTTAGGTGCATATCTAAGAATACAAACAAATAATAATACGTCATCATGGAGTTCTTGGATTCCATATTGGTGTTTTTCATATAACACGACAATCAACACGATAACCAAATATTCACCCTATGAATTAGTTTTTGGGAAAACATGCAGATTGCCAAGTAATTTAGAAAATGGAATTGTCGAACCTTTATATAATTTTGATAACTATCCGTTAGAATTTAAATATAGATTAAAAAGGGCTCAAGCTGATGCTAAAGAAAATTTGGTAGCGAGTAAGATAAATAGGAAAAATTGTTATGACAAAAATATTAATCCTGTTACATATAAAGAAGGCGATTTAATTTTAGTAAGAAACGAAACGGGCAGTAAATTGGACTGTATATACGACGGACCGTTTCAAGTAGTAAAGGACGAATCGCCAAATGTTAGAATTAGATATAACAATAAAATAGACGTAGTCCATAAAAACAGGACTAAGTTATACTGTAATACTCAAAGACTAATATTTCTAGATAAGTTATAAACATGTACTTAAAAAAAAAAAAAAAAAAATGTAACTTGTAAAATGTATTTCCATTTTTTTTTTCTTTTGGAGGGGTGATGTAGTGTGATATCAAAGAATCACGTACATTAACGTATAAGATAAGACCTTTTAGATGTAGATTAGACAGCATAGTTATAGATAAACTAAGTTAATTGATAATGTATTAGATACGTAAGATTTTGTTATATCACGTCCTAATATTGTATAAATAGTGAGAATGATTCAATAAACGGATATATCTACTCTCAGCATGGTTGAAGTTGTTTTTTATATAACTCCCTTGTGTCCACATCACACCAGTATAGGAAAATGTATTTAGAATATAATCAGAGCTATTCTATGTGTATCAACCCCTCTATTATCACTAACAAACAAACAAACTATAACGCATTACAAATTAGAAACAACAGTAGAAACTAAACAGTTATATTATGTGCTAAATGTTCACTGTTATTACCCAGCTGCTAGAAAACGTTGGTATTTACATTAAAACTTTTGTTCAAACCGTACTAATGCTACTTGAGCGCTTAAAATACTCCCGGAGCACACCTCGCAAGAACAGAGTCTAGTTTCTTGAGTACAATAGTACGTCACTGAGTTAGAGAACAAACATTAGCGAGGTATTTATATCTGCAGCTAATCGTAGTAGATTCGTACTTATTAACCTCCTGATACTGTTAACATCAGCACATGCTTATCATAAACATAAACTTTCACAAGCTTTATAACTATACTTGCACAAGTTGGTATACATTACCATCACGAGAATAGCAAAAGCATACACATATTATATTCTAGAATTTATCCCTTGCTTACAGAAACTATATTTTGTAAATGAAACTCATGTGATGATTGATTAAAAATAGCAGTCTTTATTATAACTGGGGTAATCTCAGTCTGGGATATCTCTACAAAAGCAAAATAAGGAAAAAACATAAAATCGAACGAACGAATTCGTCTACCGTTGTCGTTGTGAAAGTCGTTGAAGAAAAGAGTGTTACTCAACTAACTATAAGCTTTTAAATTTAATTTTTAGCAGAAAAATCGTCATTTTGTAAGTACCGTTAGATACCCGTTTTGAAATCAAATTGTGTATTCATGTTTTTAAGTAAAATTAGCATAGCAGATGTATCAAGCACGGCACGGCTTGTGGAGTTTAATATCAGAGAGTAAAGAGATATTGCGTGTCAGGTAGTGAGTGTCCCTCAGTGCGGTGCGTGGCTCGTCTTAATTAAAACGCCTAATGAGAGGCCGTCCCTCCGCCTCCGCCCTCACAATCACCATTACACCGCACCCTCTTAACAACAAACGTATTAAGTCAAAACTTACTTTTGTAACGAAATATATCAAGTGTTTATGTGTTGCTATTCTCATTGTAAACTAACATTCAACACACATCATCTTTGACTGTACATTTTATCTATATTTGAATGTATTATTGCAGGGACAAAGAACTTTTCTGATGGAAGGAAACTTAATTAATTAACACACTGAATTGGTACAGGGTTAGGTTAAAGTTTATTTTCTTTGTAAGTCTTTTAAGTGTGCTACGTACAAGAAGTATGAGACGAGTACAGGTGGTGCCACTTTAGATTCCTAATACGTCATCACTTTAAGTATGTAAATATAGAAAGCTCTATAATGTAAACGTAACAGCCATAACATTAATGATCGGTACGAACGAAGAAAAGGTACTCGTAGCTCTTTTACCACGCAGTAGACTCATGTCAAGTTTGACTTGTGTCCATAGAGTGGGATCAGTTTGGGAAGCTTTACTCGTGTCACTTACCGCTTATAAACCTATTTAAAAAAGTTTGTTTTTCCTTGAACCACGTCCCTTCTACAATTAAATTATAAACGAATGAACAAGCGCTTGGCGCCATGGAAAGCCTTATCGTTAAAACTGATCTTATTCGACAGACAATTCGGTTCGATTTCAATTACAAATGTCATGTAAGCGTAGAGGCACTGCTGCACGCGATCCTATACAAATGTTGATGCTCAAACATGATGTGCATGAGGTGTGGAATTTTGTAACTTTGTTCCTAGAACTTGAAGAACGACGGAATGTTATGACTATCTTCTAATTTAATATTATACTTTTTCTACGTATTTTGCGGAGTGATTTTATAATAGCTACAACTACAAAATTAGTATAAAGGATGCTTAATTTTATAAACTGTGGCGCGTGTTGGGAGAGGCCTGTGTCCAGCAGTGTACTGTGATAGGCTAGTTGATCAATTGACTGAAATATTCATATTTTGGAGACAAACAAGCAAGTGATGGTCTTTACTAACCGCTAGCAATAGCACTGCCTACCACAGACACAAGTTGTTTAGTTTTATAACCTTGTAATCAGTTACCAGATAACTATTTCGTGGAGGACAGTCGTACCTAACACTTGGTGCAACGCTGTCTCTACTTCAAGACACGTTCGTTCGGGCCTCCTCCTGTGACGGAGGGATAATTGGCAAGAGGTTTAATGTGTATAAGAGGTTCAGTGATTTTACGATAGTAACAACTAGCACATTGTAATTGATATTGATCTTTTATTCTAGACTAAGTTTGCACTATACAACATTTAATAGTTCTTTATTCAAAAGGTTAACACAACCAGTGTTTTAACCTTTTGACTGTCAAAAGCATGTGTTGTTTGTTTCAGGAGAACGGGCGTGCGGTCCCTGTACTCGTAGTCATCGCGCTCTCAGGGGTCAAAGTATGCAACCCTGACGACCAGGTAATGAACACTACACATGAATCTAGTTACATGATATTGTAATATTAACTTTAAAACTTTCGTGTTTCATTTTATATAATTATTATTTACACGGGTATTAACACGATTTATTATTATTTGGTAAATATTAAGTAATAATTTACCTTTGAGGCTCTCGACGTTTCGGCCAGGTTACACCAGCCGTGGCCACGAGACTACTCGTAAATAATAATTATATGATATTGTAAGACCTACGGAAAGTAATAAAGTATGTTCCTTTTCTATTAGGTTCTTTAAACGTACCATTAAATGGACACAAAGAGTATCCAGAATTGGAACAATAATTTGTGGATGGCACAAATTCCTGTGTGGGTTTGAGTCAAATACCTTCATACGGACGGCAATCTCATGGGTGATTCTTCGAGCCCAACATTTTCGATGTCTGGAGGTTTTTCTTTGTAACTAACAGACCAACCAAACTGCAATTATTTTTTAAACATAGTATAGACAGTTACCTATCTTGCACACGTTATTGTTTTTTAATAATAGTTTTTTATATATTTATAAAAAAATATTAAAAAGCGTTCTTCTGATTAATATGGTGTGTCCGTACCCCAGTTTCTTGAACGTTAGTAACAGTAACATTTTTTCATATTAACGAATCGATGTGCGTTATAAATATTACGATAGAATATTAGTTGTTTCTTTACACAAAAAAAAATGGTACTAATATTTGCGATAGTTTTTTAATAAAAAAATAAATTGTAAGTGTCCGGCACAAAAGTCTGATTCATATTCGCGCGCTTTACTCGAACGTACCTAGCTAAGTACGGAACATCAGGAGATCCCTTCTAGTGCTGGTGGTAGCCAGGGACTCTGCTGACGTGGTCACGACGTTACATGTGGCTGGTTCGTGTTGTTGCGGAGTTATAAATGTAAATATCTGATTCATATTAGTTTGGTTCACCTATGTTTCTGATTACTATGTTGGCTGTTATAATTAACTTAAATGGTTTTCAAACTTGAATCTGTTGGAAATATAATTCAATTGGGGACTTAAAACCTATGTATAAAAAGCAATCCTTAATTGTATACGTGTAGTGATTTACCGATGTTAAAAGGCAAAATTTTGATTTATATGTGCCTGATTCATACGGTAAAAATACTATATTAATCAGAATTTCACACATATTGTTAATATGGCGGCACGGATAATGATTGATATTGTCAAGTTGTCAATGCTTCTAATAACTAGATTTAGGTGTGGTTGTAATCATTGTGATTATCAACTGTGATTTTAATAAATAAATGACTGATTTCTATACTTAACTAGAATTTCATTTTTGTTCCTAATTCTGATTTATATGACCTCAAAAAATTTTAAGTTAATTATCTTGAAAACCATTTCATAAAAAAGTGTAACTTTTTCAGATATTGTATATTAGGTTATCATCTTTGACAAAAGCATATTTTATAAGCCAAAATGTGAAAAAAAAATAGCCCATATGAATCAGACAAAGAATCGAATTTCGAAGAAACACCCTCATACAGGACCGATACGCCACTGAGGAAGTTAGTTGGTCTATTAAAGGGTGAATTCTCATCTGGCGAATATTCATTTGCAAATGTGGATTTTGGTTCGTGCGCATGACGCAAGCCACTGCATTGGCGTACCTTTAGTATACGGAGCTGGCAGCACGAGAAACGAGTGACTGCACGCAAGCAGCATATTCGCCAGATGTGGACACACCCACTAATCGCCTCATGGTGAGTCATCAGCGCAGATGGATGTGCAAGGACAAAGTGTTGTAACTATGATTGTAACTTGTTTGCACAGAGTGTGCGCATGCACCACGCACTGCGTCGCATCTCGTACGCGACGTGTGAGTCGACGCGCGCGCTGTTCGCGCTGGTGGCACGTGAGCCGCGCTCCGAGCCGCCGCACCACTACTGCCACGCCTTCCACACCGACACGCCCGACCAGGTACTAAGCATTATCAATCTTATGTACGTGGTAGAAAGTTCATTGTCATATAAAAGAAAAGGAGGGGCAGCGCGACGTCGCAAGCCTTCACTTCTTAAATGTTTTGGAGCCGTTACGTTTGGGTTGGCTCTTACTGTTCGCGCAATATTTTTTGCCCGGGCTAAAGTTAGCTTTTAGACACGTACCCGCATGTACAGGAACTGCACAAATACCCGCTATTTAGTCATCCCTATGCAACAAGTTCAAGCCGACCAACTTTGATCGCGCCTACTATGTCTATCTTGATAGAATACTGTTCACTGTGACTCTAAGTAACTTTTTATAAGCATATTGATGTGATATAACAAATGAATAGACAAAACCAATGGATGGTCTCATATGTTTTGTCAGAGTGTAGAGTCAAATTAAAGTGCGCAGTCTTTTTAGGAAGCTGCTGACAAGCTGACAAATAGCTAGATATAAACACTTCAAACATAATAAAAGTTTAAACAACATTAAATTAAGAACACTATGAGTAGTTTCATGTTGCCATACAAAATATAAATCAAAATGTAGAATAAATAAAACGTAAGCAAAGCACGCCTCGCTAATACATAAGGATAGCGACAGTTTGAGGGCACAGAGCGAATAAAATTGCGCATTCACCAGACCGCCCTGCATCAGAGACGAGAAAGAAAATTTAGTTGTGAGATTATTACATAAAACAAAATAAGATTATTGTTACAGACATAATAGCATTGAAATAATTGTAGACCTTTGATATTGTCATGTTTAAGATTTGACAAGTATATTACAGCTTTGTAACCCAATGATATTATTACCAGTCACAGTAGGTAAGTACTTAACAGGTACCTAGAATTGTGTCACTAAACATTCAGTTGGTAAGGGATACGGCTCGCTGAAGCGATGAAATTTGCTGTTTTTTAAGTAAGACATGTCACAAGTTAAATAAATATTGACTACCTTGTTAGGCAGTGGATGCTGTAGATGTCTTATAGAGAAGATAAAATATGTAATATTAAGTAATCAGTGCATTTCCGACATCGATCAGAAATGGTTATCACATATCATCAGGCCCACTGCTAAAACTATATGAATTTGATACCTAAGAGAAGAAGATAACTCTTTACTTAGTTAGCCTTTTAAAATCTGTTCTTAAGTGTTCAGTGAGCGCAACTACAAGTACGATAGAGTAAAGTTTTAGAAAAGCGTCTTAAAACTTAGTTGTGCACCACTTGCAATGTATTTCAGTAGCGCAAGAAATCATTGAGTTTGTTTTATAAGCGCCTCAGTTGTGTAAAGAGAGCCTGATGCACTTAGACTTGAGGCTCAACTTTATCTCACAGATGTGGAGCCTTGTTGTCATGCGAGCTTGCTCTAGTACACACGCTCAAGTATTTTGTACTACAAATATCTTATGATGGAGTTTGTTAGTTGTAGTTACAATATTTATGTAGATATTTATTAGGTCCACTTATAAATAGCTCTCAATTTTAAAAAGGGTCTGTGGAAACGATAAAGCTACTTCAGGGACATTTTGATTCTAAGAATTCTATTTACTATACAATTTTCCAAACATAATATATTTTAAATATTGACTACCAAAAACATTATCAAAGCAGTAAGAACGGTATTATGTAATGAAACTTTCGTGGGAAGTAATAATGTTAAACAAACTGAGTAATCAATGAGTCGTATGACGAGACTCATCCATTTATTACGGCGAGTTAAATCATCAATTAAAAGTATTAGTTGGAAACATAAAGAAGATATCGATGGGAAACTTATAATATAAATATAGAATAAGATTTTCATTCCGCTGCTCACATAACATCACTTTTGTGAGATTTTTTAAGGCAACTAGTCACGAACAGCGATACAGTTCTCTATTATGAGGCGCTCACTTTACGGATGCTATTCGTTATTGGACATATTGTAAACATCTGTAGCCATTTGTATTCTCTCAAAGTAAATTAACAATAAGATCGTAAAAATATTTTATAGTAATACAAAAACTATTGTTACACTCAGTGTTCGGTTCGTGCAGCACTTTTCTAATGACATTTTTAGAACACAGAAATGAGGAAATTAGTATAACTACACATACAGAAGACAAAGGCAATGTATAATCTTTTCTAACACAATGTTTTGTTTCTAAGTAGGAGGTAGTCGTTAACGAAAAAACAAATCTTAATCTGTTTAAGCAAACATTACTTATTTACACGCACTTAAACTTCACGGAGGCAAGACGTTCTTGTTAATTTTACCTCGGCTAACTGATGTGGAGTTCTGTCTGATATATTTATTGTTATCGTCACAAATCTAAAAAACAAGTGCAACAAGAATAAATGAATGAACCATTAACACGTCACTCGTCTTGTTCACAATCTGCTACAGAGTTTCTGAATCAGTCGAGTCACTTTGTCTTTATTTGTTTAAACGGATTATTGTCGTCGCCTTGTTTATTTCGAGAGCCATTGATTCACTCTTAACAAGTTATAAATCGTCAGTTTCGTGTAATCCTACAGCGCACGTGACATGTGAGCGAGCTTTTGCTTTCATTGTCGGACATGTGTCAACAACAGTACGGGCGCACTATGCGAGTAGCTCGGCGACCTTGCCTCGCGACCTGAACTTAAGTATGATGTGAGGGGCGTCAGCAATGCGCGGGGAAGAGGGAAAGTGGCATTCCTCGCGACCGACTTCCAAACAGTAAACACTGCAGTTTCACTTCACCGCGCCGACGTCGGCTATCGTCTACTTCTATCTATCTGTCATGCCGCCCATTCATCTGTCCTCACAGTAATGGACGGAAAAAAGCTCTTGATGTATTGCCTACCATTATGCTATGTTAACTTTGTACCGATTGAAATAAACCCGCTTCTGATTGCTCGCCAAATGAATTACTATTAACATTCAATGTGGATTGTTCGTCCCTTCCCGATCGATGGCAGCGAGGGGTCCATTAAATTATCATTAGGGACTTCTGTTTCGCTAGGGTCATCAACCGATCGTCCGGCCCGCAGAAAAGTTCGTCGCCTTATAAAATTAAAAAGAAAAAGAGCAATACACGACACAGGTGCGCGGGCGCTCGCGTTTCCCATTGTGCCTGCGCCACTTACCGTGAAGGTTCAGTAGAGCTGAGAACGAGTTTGTTAGTGGTGTGGAGTGGGTCCGCGGGCCTCTCCGCGTGCCGGGCGCGCCAGTCGCATGCAAGACGCAGGGGTGCGCGCACGCCGCCCGCGCTCACCACATATTTGTGTGTCGCAAGTGATTAGGTGATGTCTTCTAGTGATTGATTGTTTAATCTGGACGTGTCAGTGTTGTTATCCGTCGTGCAGTGAGGTGTGAATGACCTGTGAATAATTACACTTTATTGTTTGAAACAAATCGTGGGATCGTTCTTCTGGTATGCAGCTCTATACTTTTGTATGACCTGACTTGTACAGATATAAATTCTTGTGTTGTCTTTATAATCAGTTCTAATTGATTCTCATTACGAGTTGTACCATGCTATATTAATTGATCCTTAGCTTATATTTCAATTAACTAAAGATAGCGAAGTTGTTTTAACACCAAGTTTTTGTATTTATTTATCTGATGTGTTTGTCTGTCAGTCAGTACGTAGGTATGTAAAAAGCAGCGGTAGTAGAATAGCGGGTGGTCTCTGTTCAGTCGCCCCCGGGAACCGTGACTACCTGATATTTTAATTACTGGCTCCTTTGTGTCCAGCCCGCGTTTTGTCTGGCGCGTATTGTGCACAACCCCTTTGTGTAATCATTGTATATTTGTACACTTATCATTATTGTAATAACTAGTGTACATTGTAACTTCGATATTTAGTGGCTAAAGGGTTCTTATTAGTTACTAGAATGTAATAATAAAACATGTATGATTATAGTTTATTAGCGGACGGACCAAACAACGCTTTATGAACAAACAAGCTCAGAGTGGTAATGTAGAGTAACGGGTGTAGATACGTACAAACGACACCAACATTCCACCAGTGTTTGTGGAAGCGATACGCGACATTAACTGACGAACACAAACATTGCTCATGTTTATTGTTTCTCTTTGGGGCGTGTGGGTTCGATGCTTGAGCTCGTATATTTGTTGTTTTTACAAGTCGTCGTTGTACGCGCCGCACGATCACTCTACACCAATATACTCGACACAATTTTGCTTCGTCATCCTTCTCTCCTCACTCTTGTGTCGAATGGCTACTAGAATTAAATACAAGTGCTACCCAAAATTAGGTTTTACTATTAGTATTTAAATAACTATAAACATTTTTCATATAGGTATGCAAGTTAAGTAGAAGCCAATTTAGGGTAATATTATGTCTTATGAGCTACCGTCTTATCTGAACCTGAGGGTAAACAAAGAATCGACTAAATTCAAGAACCTAAGTACTAAATACCGATAAAGCAATTTACTTCAAAAATAGAATCTGAAAATAGCACGTAACATAGGATGAATGTACGTAGATACAGAAATACCCTTATTAATAAATATTTAACTAATATTTTACCGGAAGTCTAGCAGGAATTTAAAATAATAAACTAATAGTTATAAAATACATCATAAAGGAAGTCTATTAAGAGCTTCACAGAAGCAGAGAGGAAGTATTTAATATGTCTGTTTAACGACATGAATGGTTTGAGTTTCATTAAAAATGTCCACATCCTGTGTTATGTTTATGTTAGCGGCGACAAGTTTACATGCGCTCATCACACTTGTTTACACTAACATTAGCTTTAGCTGTTCATGGTACATTTACATTTAAGGGCAGGATTCTTGCTTGAACAAATTAATAAACAAGACTGACTTTCATTTTAATCTGGCGTGTTGTCTATTGCTTTCAATATTCACTGTTGCAGTACATTTGCAAAAATTATACACCGCAAAAAAGGCATTTCTACTGTACTTATTTTAATGACCTCTAACGTAAACATCAAACTTAAAATATTAACACATCAACCTACAAACAGTCCAAAATTCGATTATTAATTCTTATAATAATATTGAAACAGATTTTCGTTAGGGTACAATAACAGTTTAGTTGATTTAACAGGCTAATTTAAGGAACTATTGGCTTACATTGTATTTTACCGGAAAGGCTTTGTATACCCGCAAATCAAACACGTTGATAAAAACCTGCAAAAACAGATAGAGAATTGCTTTTGCGTGCTTAAAAATAAGCTGATGACACGCCAACGTAAATACGAATAACGAATAAAAAAGTAACAGTATTAACACAGTCATCAAACATATTAAGACGATATTATAATATCGAAAAATATAGAATGTAATTATACGAGACGTAATGTGATATTGGTGATCGACGTTTAATTAACCGGTTAATGCGCTGCAACCTGATACCACCGAAAATCGCCCGTTCTGGGAACTATCTCCCGGCGGCGGCACTCATTTATACAGGTTCTTTCGATTTTGTATAGATTACACATTAATCGAAGGTTTCGTGTGTGTGACGAATCAACACAAACGAACATGACTATACAAATTCCGACAGTAAAGTGCTATTACACGTACAAAGGTATAATTCTATGGTTGTGTAATACAATATTTAATTGTGTTTAATTGTTAATAAGTGTTTATATTACCAAAAACGCTATGAAAGTAATATGGATTCTGACGTTCTCCAAATCTGTTGTTAAATATTGTTTCCCAGGAATGTTGTGTCCGATTCCTGTTCATAATATTCTCAGTTCAATATAGATACAAATAATATCAATTATAAATTCCATGCCAGACGGGACTGCTACAAATTAACTAATAGCTCTCTTTGGTGAGGGTGTAAATAATCTTATTGATTTAATTAAAAGACACAATAAAAGTTAGGGAAAATAGTTTATGGAAGCAATAAGATTTTGTGTTCAATGAAATAAAATCATTAGTATCTGATAATTGAGTGATTAACAAATAAAATAATCGTTAAAGAAATAAAACATAATTTCAATTAAGTTTTTCTAAAATAATAATTATGTACTAGATACTGAAACTGATTATTATATTGTTAAAAATATAAAATTAGCTGAAGAGAATTATGTTGAAAGAAATAGAAATAAACACTTACAACTCTACTCTACAACCACATGAGATCATTTATGAAGAACACGGTGTTTCTGTGATCTCATAAATAAATAAATAGTTATGAAATCAATATTTCATATAACACTTATTACTGCTGGTATGAAAGGACACAGTGACAAGCGATACTGTAGACATTGCAATACAGAGTTATTTTATAATTGACGTTGTAACGAGGATACCGGTTTATTTTTTATTGTTCTATTATACAGATCGTTGACAGCAACATAATTGATACAGTAGTTTTAAAGAAAATAAATAATGAATTGCTTCGATAGACATACCACAAACTACCATAGTGGGGACTTATTTGATAGCTTGGAACTTGCTGTGGGTACCTAACATCTTTTGTATTTCTATTGTTTAAAGATTCTGCGCTTAAAGTTGTTCATTTTGTATTTTCTTTATGTTTTAGAATAAGATTGACTTAAGCGCCGATTACACTACCCTACATGTAGTGCACTACATCTTGTAGGACACTACATGATGTAGGGCGGTCGGGACTCGCCAATCTCCGATATGTAGTGTCCTAACAGTCTACATGTGATTACCCTAGACAACATGTAGTGCCCTACAAGATGTACATGTAGTGTCCTACATGTAGGGTAGTGTAATCGGCGCTTTAGGAATATAAATGTATTGGTAACGATTTGTATTTTTAGTCTTCTAAGCAAATACGTAAATAATGTTTATGAAAAATCATCAAATTCAAATTTCAAAATACTTTATTTCATAAAATTTATTACAAATTGTTTGAAATCGTCGTTTACTTAAAATTGAAGCTACAATTAAAATTATAGATCGACACAGACAAACGCTACAGCACTAAGAAAAGCCGCGTTGTATTGTCAAATGTAAATTAAAGGAGAAAAATAAAACCAATCTACTACTCGAATCTACTTGTCTGTCTGTGTTGATCTATAAATTCCAGTTTCCAAATGGTAGGGCCAATGAGAAGAAATCTGGCAAAGAAACTCATGGCAACTCTTTTAAAATTCAGTTGTGTTTACATTTTTTTTTTACATAAATCATATACCCAATCAAAATATTTGACAGTACCAGACAGGATAATACACCATTTATACATCATAAAAAATAATAATCAAAGAAAAGAAAAATAGAAGACAAGCATGAGAACAAGGAAGAGCATGAGAACAAGGAAGAGCTTTCAAAGTAATTGGTTGATTTTATAACAAGTTAAAACGAGATTTCTTTACACTAATTAATTGCACATAGTAGGTACGAGTATAACAAAAAAAATTTAATAAATCTTCAACTCTTCGGAACTTTTATATATTCAAATTTAAAAAAAAATATATATCATGTGCTTAAAAAATATATAATAATTATATTAATGTTTCAACTTTATTTTAATATAAAGTCTTTTTTTCCAAAATGATTGCCGTGTTTCCCCGAAGTTCGTTAAATAATTATTACAATATTCACGAATGTATTTATTGTGGCACTTCTCCATAAATCGTCGTGGCGTGGCCACCTCCTTGTGATATTTATTGCCAATGTAAACAATAAAAAGAAACTAACAGCTCTTGATGCGATTAAAGGCTCGGCCACAGTTACGTCTTCTCGATTTGTTATCAATAAATCCTGCGCTCTTTATTGTACAACATCTTTTCACTTGTAGTTTTAAAGATTTTTCTTTTATGTGTGTGTATCGTAGTATTGTCTACCACTTAATTTGCACTCAGAAGAAAATTTCCAATTGTCATTGCAACGGTTTGTCCTCAATAAACTGGATGTCATTGTAAACAACAATGCAACAACTCCGGAGCATGTCTCCGCTCACGACGCACACAAAGTCACGCGCGGTGACCCAGACCATACATATTATATTACCTTAGCAGTCTTCCCATAGCTGTGGCCCACGCTTCACTTAAATTATGTTAGTGTCGGATGTTCAATAACTTTCCTTAACTTTATAAAAGAATTGCATTGAAATATTCAAGAATTTGAGATATTTTTGAAACAAAACTTTTTTAAGAAAAGATTGGTCACTTAAAGTAAAATATCAGATATTGATGATCATTTAAGTTTCTGGATATCTACATTTAATGCAACAATTTATTGACTTGGTTAAGGAAGAAAGTAATTATGGTAATTAGACCCTCTGAATTTCTCTTTCCTTTAGAGCTACCTATCAACAAGAGTGCTCATACGAAAAAAAAATGTACACGATAGTTTGCAATTCCTAATTTTAAGAACATCGCGAAGTCGATACCACATTATAGTCCTGTATCAGAAGCTTCCAGAGGCGATATTTCCGTAACTAAATGATTACAACATAGTACATGCAACAGCCGTGTGTCTAAATGCGGTGAACGCTGTAGATTAGACTCGGATTGGTTACGGTAATAGATATTTATTTCATAGCTTTATCGATTATACTACGTTTTAATGATCTCACTGTGAATTTATTGAAGAACAATCAAATAAATATGTTTGATAAAAATACGCTACGAATTATTATATTGTAACGAAATAAAATGGACATTAATATTGAAACTCAAGACGAAGTTCAAGTCTGCGTCTTAATGAGAACTTATGGAACTGAAAGTTAAAAGTTATCATTAGTTTTTCGCAATATGTACATTCTATAACCCTATAATTCTATCCCCCTTTTCCCACTCACAGAAGTTTTTTAAGTATCTTTTGGGCTGTTAATTACCCTCTGGTTGATCGTCAACAACAGTTCGTTTTCTGTTTTTTACTCATAAAATCAACAAGGCCTAAAGGACGCGTTTGTAAAGGTTCACATACATAGCTGATATTATATTTGATAAGATACAATTCTATTAACTAAGTTACCGCTGGAGAGTTTCCTTAACAAACGAAAAGGGTATTCATTTTCCATTTAGACGAAATTTATGCCACAATTTCCCCTGGGCTTGGCGTTATGTGAACACTACAGACAATATTGTTTTATCATTTTGTAAAAATGTCACATGTGTGCGCTTCGTGAGTGACCATTGTCCTTAACTTTAGAACAGCTTCTATGTTATAAGCTCTATCTTATCTGAATTGAGGATATATTGAATTAGTATCATACTCTGCTTTCCCACTGATTGTATTTGATTATTTTATATGGGTAGGATGTGTTAGTTAGAATAAGGTTTTTTGTTTAATTTCGTAACAAAAATAATAATAAATGTCTACTTCCTTCTGCTTCGGGTACGTATAAAAATAACTTTTAAAGAAAACAGAGCACAAACAAATCAAGAAACGTTAAAATGTAGCCATAAATCTTAACTTGTGCTTGACCCTCACCGTACCTGCACATTACACGCCACGTTAGTACGTGCACGTCTGTGCAGCACACAACTTACTGTTGCGAGCTATTCTAGTGCTACTGCACACGTGAGTGTGTGTGTGTGTGTGTGTGACAGGAAACAGACGCGTCCTTCGGGACTCTCCCCAGATAGCGCGTCTTTACGAGCGCGTGCCGAGACCGCACCTCTCCACGAGACTGCTCTCAGGGGCGCCACGGTGCACCTCGACAGTTCTGTTGCTGACCTCCATTTTATTCAGCAATCACTCCAGGGAGAGCTGAGCTTTAATGTTATTTTTGTACAAAAATGACGATTTTGCTTTTCACTCTTAGGATTAAAAAAGCAGTTGTATGAGTAAAATATAAGAAAACTTTATGAAAATTATGTTAAAGAATTCAAGATGATTTTTTGTGACTGTCATAAAAGTTTATTGGGAAAAGGAAAGACGTGGATTTGTAGATACGATACAAAAAATTTGTGCGTACCTATTATTAAATATGCCGTTTTCTATAAATGCTTCAGCAACCTTATGCTACTTGCAAAACAGAATTTATTTTTTGTATGTCATTGTTTCCTTGTATATATCCTTAATATAATTACAAGTATTAACGTAGACAAGGATAAAACCCTGCAAAAACATAAAGAGACGAATTCATACCGAATGTTAAGAGATACACCCTTCATATTTGAACGAAACAGAAACAAAAGTAACCTCGAGCCAAATGATTAGCTTAATAAAACATTCATCTACGTAAGAGCTACTCGTACTTTTATTCTGATTGTACTTTCCTCTTTACGAACTAAATCAGCTTCACAAAATACACAAGAACAGTTGCTAACAGTTTAACATGAAGTAAAAAGTTTAAATGTCGTTAATTTTTAACAGCCCTGAGTTGTCACTTGTTTTGGGTTTAAAAAAAAACTTTCGTCATAAAATTATGTCATTGTATAATTCACGTGAAGAGTTTGTAAATAAAATATTGTTTGTTTTATCTTCTGTCTCGATGGTACAATCAACTGTTTAATGTATTTATACACACATCAAAAAAGTCTAAGCAACATGCATGATATTACAAATTTACCATTTATATTAATTAATTTCTAAGTATTTACTCACTCAAAGTGTATAGGTAAGTAAACTTCGTGTATAGGTAAAAAAAATTTCGATTATGTTTTGTTTTTTTTCATAAAATTCAAATGACTGCGAATTTGTTTGAATTTGAGTGCATGTTAATTGCTACGTTTTAGTCTTGATTTTATAATTTTACCAACCATTTAAATACAGTTGGCGACAAAATTGAATTGTTAGATATTCTTTACGTCATGGAACGACGTCATTTGACGGCAGATGAAATGCAAAGAGCTGTAGGGATGTTGCAAGCGGGAAGTAATCAATCTCAGGTATCTCGACATTTTGGTATTCATAGAAGTGTTATTTGTCGTCTTTGGCAGCGCTACAATAATACAGGGGAACCCGCTGAACAGCATCCAGGCCGTAAAAGGAGTACAACCACTCGGCAAGACCGGTACATACAACTGACTGCAAGACGCCAGCCGATGTTAACCGCTCGAGAGATAAGTTTGAGGCTACAAAATTCAAGTGGTGTTGATGTAAGTCCCCAAACTGTGCGAAATCGACTGCATGAGTACGGCCTACGAGCTCGACGCCCTATCAGGTGCCCACCGATACGTCACGGGAATCGCGCTCGTCGAAATGAATGGTGTAGAGAACGCATAACATGGACCCAGGAACAATGGGATAAAATTATGTTTTCCGATGAGTCGCGATTCGGGTTTAGGCCTGATACAAGAAGGGTGCGAGTGTACCGTCGACCCGGAAATACTGAAAGACTCAGGTGCGTTCAGGAAGTTCATCCATACAGCGGCTCAACAGTTATGGTATGGGCGGGTATTATGAAGAACAGGCGAACTGAGCTCGTTTTTGTAAATGGAAACATGAACGCTGAAAATTACGTTGAGGATATTCTCAGACCTTATGTCCATCCATTTGCACAAACCTTTGGCTCCGATTTTACGTTAATGCATGACAATGCGCGTTCACATACAGCTCGGCGAACCAGTGAATACTTGGCAACGGAGAACATCCAGGTATTGCCCTGGCCTGCACAATCGCCAGACCTCAACCCCATCGAGCACGCATGGGACATGCTCCAGAGACGTGTTTTGAAGGACTTGGACGGAGTGACAACAACCCAACAGCTGAAGGATTTGCTACAATTCCATTGGGAGCGAATACCGCAAGATGACATAAACAGTCTCATTAATTCAATGAATAATCGTTGCCGACAAGTTCTGAATAGCAGAGGAGGCCATACTTTGTATTAAATTGTCCTATTCTTTCACAATAAATTCATTTTCTTAAGAAATTTCAATTTGTAAAAAAAAGTTTAGTTTCTTATGTACCTGTATATTCTAATATTGTTAATTTCTGTTATTAAAAGAACTTATAAAGAAAACAGCTGTTATTTTTACATCATAGAACCCTAAAAATATTATTTTAAAAATAAAATACAACGTTATAATTAAAATAAATGGTAAAATAAATTAATATAAATGGTAAATTTGTAATATCATGCATGTTGCTTAGACTTTTTTGATGTGTGTAGAACATGTTACACGAAATTTCTAACCAATAAAAAACTCATAACCCATGTTACTCGTATTGGTCTCCCATGGTAACAAGCTTATTTACCTTTTAATGCAGATGGTATAAGTATAACTGAAACCTACCGATACTTAAATTATGTTATTTAAATACTAGAAAATATTTCTATATTAAAGTTTTGTGAGTCTACATTGTGAACTGAACTTTTTCTTATAAAAAGATAGCCAAGGGTATCCTCATATCGTGTGCCGCGTTTATTCGTTTCGTGTACCGCAATATACCCGAGCTTTAGTAAACAAACACCAATACACGCGGCACTCTAAGCGCGTTGGGTGTGCTCTCACTGAATACTATTTTGTTTACGTAACTGTAAGTATATGATTGTAATATGGGTGACAAAATACACAATAACCCTAGTTGTCGCGAGGCTTTCGTAAAATGGAATACAGGCGATAATAAAATTGACGAAAATAATAAAGAAAGTTCAGTATAAGAACCTGTATTATAAAGGTCTGTTCAGCGTAGTAGGTAGCAGTTAAGAGCAGTAAGATTTAATATCACTTAAGGCTAACGCTTAAGCACTGTATTATGAATTAAAGTTGTTGCGAGTATACTAATAATCCGTACCTATTCATTATCGACAGGCACATTTTGATATTAATAATATCAGAATGTGCTGTTTTCTTACACCATACAACTTTTAACTAATCATTAGTGGAAGAAAAATATATTCCAAGACTTTTTTCGACTCTCAACATTGTCCATACCTAAACTCTACATGGGAGTGTTTTGCCCAATCGCTCTTACTTAAGGTGGTTAATTAATAAATATACTTTAAATGAAAATGTCCAGTAAAGTAAATTGTTAGATAGTTTCAATAAATTCGCTATATTTGTAACCCCACCTTGTAAGCCGCTATCAATTCGCACGCATTTCGTCCGCGCTCGATTGAATAACTGTTGTGTTTTGCGGCTCGAATAAAATGTAAATGAAATGATCACAATCCTGTTATACGTGGGATCGATTCGGACGAGTCGACGCGACGCATGGGTCGACAGTACGAATATACGCACAATACGTGGCTTGTTAGTGTCTATATTATACTCAGATATGCATGTGTGGGTATTGGGTAATTTTCACACTGAGATAATCATGTATTAGTAAATTTATTCATACTTTGCAAAATAAACGACTACCTACTGTCGTGATATCC
Source organism: Schrankia costaestrigalis (assembly GCA_905475405.1). NCBI lineage: Eukaryota > Metazoa > Arthropoda > Insecta > Lepidoptera > Erebidae > Schrankia > Schrankia costaestrigalis. The sequence goes on from FR997830.1 coordinate 382,315, forward strand.
ATAAAATTAAAACTGACGTACTAATTAAATTAATTGTACCCTAACTGGCTTATAAAAGTGGTTTGCTACCTACAGATCTTTAATTTATACTATTTAAGCACTCCTCACTGAAGCCCGTTTAAATAACTTACAAGAAAAAACATTTTTTACTCAATTTAATAAACTCAATAGTTTAACAAGACTACACTGTCCTCTCTTTCTGCACACCTCCTGTAAGACTGTGGCAGCATTGACTAACATAAAAAGTTTTTATACTTGACGTCACTTTAATTTTCCCTCAAACTTCCCATTGTTATTCTATCTGTAAAGTTCATATCATTTGCGGCTTTGCGGGCAATAAGTCTCGCCTGCCCCGCCCCGTTCTTCAATAGAACCTTACACCAATATTCACGAACTAAGAGCGTTCAATATTTGAAATCGAACCCGGCGACACTTAATCGAGTGCCATCCACGTTGGCTTTGTAAAGTAAGGCTTTTGTTGAATTTGGGGTTTTACCTTTAACTTCATTGTAGCCGTTCGATTAACCCTTAGCACTTGGAGGTGTAATTTGTCAAGAACCTTTCATTAAATTAAAGTGAGATAAACTACCACCAACTAAAAGTCTGTGTAAATTTTCTTCCACTTATTATGGTTAAAAATGTTGTAAAATATGCTATAAATTTTTAATGCTGTATCATTAAACCAAGATATAATACTGTCTTAATATTATAAACGCGAAAGTTGAAAGTATGAATTGATATTTCTTTCTCTTTCAAGTAAAAACTTCTGAATGGATTTTAATGAATCTTTACAATGATATAACTCATATTATATCAGAATAACAGGCTTACAATTAAATAATTCTATTATGTATTTTAAGCTCCCTTTAAATACTTACCCGCCACGAACAAAATCGCGGGGAGCAGTTATTTTCATAAACATAGTTTTAAAAGATTTGTCATAAACAATGTGTATAATTCTTAATATGGAAACTTGTGCAGGTTCTTTCTACTGTTATATTGCTAATCACAAACAGGTTTATGTGGAATTCAGAGAACATTGAAATTGGTTAATTTGTTAAGAGTTATTTAAATTCAAACGACATTGAGAACATTCACATCGGTCGGCTAGTTATGTTATTTATTTTAATCATTAGTTCATTAATCGAAATGTTTCAATACAAGTTACCTTGTTAGAATATAAAACTTTATTTATACGCTCTACGATCACTTATTTAAACTCAAGCAAAGAGTAAAACTAAATAAAGTTATCACCATCAATCAGTATTAGTATTTCGTAATAGCTTCTTTGGTTAATTATTTCTTGAATGAACAAGATAATCATGACTTAACATACATTACCTACTTCTAGAATTTTAATTACAAAATTTACAGAATGTCCATTGTTTTAGAGCTTAACATTTTTTACATACAATGTAATGAGTTTATTGTTGTCGCTGACCAATCTACCGCTATACTAAAATTCTAACACGTGTAAAGTCTTAAAGGCTAAATAAATAATAGGGATATATCAGCAACATGCCATGCCATGCCACGATTAATACCTGAATCTATAGCTTCAACCATCTTTCATAACTCTCAAGCGACAAACCATTCGATCTTAATCCCGACACATTCTGTAGCAATCATTCAGAGCTTACCGTTACTCGCATAACTAATTAGTCATTATAATCTCTTGCGTTATGTTAATGAGTCCCCTTCCCTGTTAAATATTACACGAACGACGATTAGAACACCTAAATATGTTCCACTTGTGACGTCACAAGCTATGATTGACGGTGGCGCCATCGTGTTTATATGTGCGTTAATTATTTACGTCAATGGCACGTAGATGGATTATGGCTTATTTAGTCACATGTACTTAACATTTTAAGGTTTTGACGTAGAGTAGAAAATTAACAAATAAGTTGACGGTTTAAATGAATACAACAGAGTTCTTATTAAAGCAGTCGTTTGTATTGATAAGAATTCTGAACCACTGGACTACCCAATGGAGGTGATCGTAAAAAAGCTAGTAGAGCTAGAGAACAAAACAGACTAAAACTTACCAAGGTAGTAAGAGAAATAATCGTTGTAGAGGTATTTGTTTAAGAGCTGGTGAACAGTTACAAAATAAATGTGATTGCTATTGTTGACACCTATTTGTAGTTAGTGAGGTAAACTGGTGGACCGTATACATAATATACTTACCGGCTCTTTGAAAATCTTGCTATACTTCTGTGACAGTTTTGTACCAGGGTTTGCAGTTACGACTACAGAAAACAACTAATTTCATAATATTCGTCTTTCCATTATTTTCCATAAATTAATATATTTTGCTGATGCTTCCAACGAAACCCTAAAAGCTTGCTATGTTGGTACTTAAATGATATCATATTTTTTAATGAATTGTTGCTGTCAGATCCCGTCAAAACAGAAAAGCAAATAATGACAAATTTTATTGGAATTTCAAACTAATTAGTAATCTATTCAGCTCCCTAATTGTCCAACAACTTAAACTCCAAATTGGCGACCGCTAAGAAACTTGCGCGTTATCAATTAGTCGGTAACATAAGTGGTACATTATGTAGAGGTCCAGTAAATGTTCTCCTTTTGATGAATGTGCGAGCGCGGGCCACATGCCTAATTAACTAATTAAGATGAACAGATAGGAGAGGCACGTAGGCGCCGCGTTACCGACCGGACAGACGGACAGATTTGTCGACTTTTACTCTACGATGTATATACTTAGTGCACGAGATTTATATTTTAATTGGTGCTTTACTTGGCACTTTACTTAGATTGATAGGAGGTACTTTGTATGTTTTTATGTTATGTTGTTTATTCATCATAATTTACTGTATTTGTTTTAATGGAAAGCACGCGATAAGCTGATGTACATTATAATAAAAAAAATTGTAGACAGATTAATGTAATATAATATTCAATTAAAAATAGTCTTAAGTATTACTGGTCCTATAGACCATATACCATATACTAGGTGGATTAGGGCAGCGTTTGTACCGTAATTTCCATCTCAAGAGATCATGACTTTTTCAATCAAAATGGTACAGAAAGTATGAAACATACTTATATAAGCAATTTGTTTTTAAATGAAACAATAGTAATCATCCTAATTAATTACAAATTAATTGACGCCTAAGTTTAGTACCGGCAGACTATTAATATATTACTGTTAGTACGAGTAGGTATAGTACGAGTATATAACGCCGCTCATAAAATGTAATAGGCAGTGATTTATTATTATGTTCCGCAACGGTAGTCGACTCTACGTTATCTACAACTGATCGGTGCTAAACAGCCTACCGTGGTGTATTGGATACAGGTCAGAGAATGCCTTGTAGAATATCTTTTATTAATATTGGTACAAATTATAGCTAAAAAACAAAAATACAAGAAGGAAATTAAAAATAGTACTTTTCTATTAATTGAAATGTAAAAAATGTAGATAAATTGGTTAACTAGGAAATAATATCGAGTCCCGTAAATTATTGTAGACAGCACAAATATACATCCTAGAACTTACCTTTACCAAACAGTCCAAAAGATAGCTTAATTAAAAAAAGGCTTATAAAAGTGTTGAAGTTAACATTGTTGCAAAGTTACAAAATATTTTCCACAATACTAGTAGAAAGACAACCACTGGCTATGATTCCTCAAACAGTACAAATATTAGAATAGGCAAAGCGGTAACCACAGCGCATGGTATTGTGGTAACTAATAAAACATTACCGCGCGGTACATACGCAGGTATAGGTTGTGTTACTGCGGGCTCTGGTTGTAACATCACATTGTTATTGCATTAAAGGATAACGTGGCTACAGGGAATGGGTTCTATATTTACGTTAATTAATGGATTTTTGATGTTACGTTTGTTTAAAGTAATATTGGTATTAAAAGCTCCTACATTTTTTTATATTAATTTAAGTTTATACTTACTCTTACTAAATTGTTTTAATGTTTTTTTGTCAATGGTGATAAGTTTTGTATAAATAAAAACTAAAAACGAGAATATTTAAAATATGACTTTTACTTTTGTTTCTATCTCACACTGGGTAGAGAAGTGCATGTTTGTTTGCATTATAAAAGGAATACATTTCAGCTTATAGGCTACAACCTTCAGTTTTATAGTTTACAACCTATAATGTGGTTTCATGTTCTCTATTTGAATATGAGAAAATTTTCTATATTTCTGTAAAATATTTTATCGATTTATAGTAGTAGTTTTATGTTATATAGCTTAAAATAATCTCTTTTTGGATTAGAACTAGGGAGTTCGTGACATTAGCGAATTAAGAGAGCAACTTATGTGACACTAATGATTTTAAATCATTTATTTAAAATTAACTACAATTAACTTATTCTTCTAAATACCACAGTAATACAAGTGAACTGATGTTACACTAAAGTAATTTAGTATTCACCTTGTGTGGCATAATTTTCTAATAATAAATCCTGTTGGAAAGGATTTTATAAGTAAAGAGTTAAAACAGCTTTTCCCTCTATTGGAAAACTAAACCTGATGTATGTTGAGGATAATATTTTAAGGCTGACGTCCTGAATAATACATTAGTTAGTCAAACTTTGGGGTCCCGAAGCAGCATTTCTGCTTAAGGAAGGCTTTCATTTTATATTTCAAAAGTCGATAAGAGTTTTAGTGTGAATGTTGATAGTTGATGGATAACGGTCAATAAACTCTGTGATATATTATTATTATTAGTATTTTTTCGCGGCTCTGCCTGTGATAATGCTTTTTTGGGATTGAAAGTAACCTCAAAGTAAGTATAGAATGCGTTTATACGTAATTGTATGTAATCGGCCGTTTAAATAATAATATGATTGAGTAACAAACATCCATGCATACTTAAAAACTTTCGCGTTTATAATATAAGTAAGGTTTTTTGTACAGTTTAGTGGATTAGGTCTCTGACATAGTTTTACTACTGGTGTCACTATTCACTTCAACAACCGGTACAGAGTATTTACGTGCCTTCCTTAGTACCGGAAGGTTGAGATGAAATACTACTAAACGTGACCGCTCTGTTGTAGAATGCACATTTACGGAATGACCGTGGCGACGTTGCTTAACATGTTATCTGATCGGTGGTTACAAATGGTCGTAAACGTCTTTTGTTATGTCATTTAATGTTAAATTAGGTAAATTATTTAATAAGCCGAACAGAATTCAAAATGGTTGAGCTACTTTTGTGACTCTTTTGTGACGCAGCCAATCAGAAGTGTCACAGACTACAGGTCACAGAAAAGACCCAACGATTATGATACGTGATTTGATAATTAAACGTTACTGAACAAATACTAATTAAACATTCATCATTGTTTAATTTTAAAGGATTATTTTATTTTCAATGAAAATGATTTGTATAATCCATTTCAATTTAGTATAAAATGAATGATCTGTCAAATTTTAACAACGAAATAGCTACACTAACTTTATAATACATCTACAATTACTAAGGTATAATATACCTGCTGATAATAAATCTTATAAAACTCGGGCACAGTTCCCACAGATAAAATAGCCATTTGCATTGATTTCCTGCGAACCAGAAAATTATCCCGTCACAACTCTCAGTGTTCAAGCCTGTTTATTTATATAATTACATAGCGTAGACAATTGGATCACTTGTTCATTACTGCAATTGAAATAGGACCTTGTTACAATGACGTAAGGACTAAAGAAGTAGTTTAGTTAGGTAATGAAACTCAAGTTTAACCGGAGGCGAGTGTCGTTTGGTTAAGCTACAGCTGTAGTTAGTTATCAACTACTAGGTATGCACGCACAAACTAATCTTATGCTTCTTACTTTTAAGGAAATGCATTATTAATTTGCGTCAAGTGGTTCAGTATTTTAATTCATGTCAAAATGTCTAACAGCAGGATCCTTCAGTATAAAGTATTTGTCAAATTTAATAAATAAATTTAAGTTATTTGCAGACTGTCTTCAGTTGGCTGCAATATCATGCAACATCTATGGAATGAGATAAGGATGTAACACCATGTTTTATAAACTCCATCACCTCTCAGAGAGTGAATTAATTTGATTAGTCCAAATATCGCATTAACTTGCCTTGTTGAGGTATACGACAGCTTTGAATCAAAATGTAAATGAAAACTTTAAATACAGCCTTGTGTAACTTTCTTATCTAAATGATTACTTTACGTAAACGTAACATGATTAACGTCTTCAAAATGCAATTAATAATAATTTGTTCTCTTTGAAGTTTCCGATCGGTAATCAATAAATCTGACGCCAATAATCGATCATAGTGTCGGTATCTTTTTTGTCCTGTGCTCATTTATAATAATCAAGTCAGTGGCCAGTTATAAAACGATATTTATTAAACTATTTATACTTAGCTACATATTATTATGTTCTACGACCTATTATACCTCTATGGAAAAGCATCTGATTGGATTCAAATGCGAGTTTTCTTTTCGGCTGATTAGTTTACTATTCATTAAATTTACCGTGGCTATTATTAATTTACCTCTGACAGCAATACAACCTGTCTATCATAATGTAACATAATAGTACACAACAAACAGACTTCAAGTTAATTAACAGTCAATAGCAGTAGTAGAATAATGTTAGGAACTAAGAAATGTTCTAATCTAACCGCAGAATAGATTGAACAGCTGGTATTCTCGTTCACGTACCTACTTAATGTTCTCTGGCGGAATTAAGTCCGCCGCGGGCAAGTACTACGAGTAGAGGATCGTCGCGGTATCACCGCTTCGTTTTTAATTAACCATCTTAGTCTTGTGTGCCACTTGAGGTTCTCGTTATAGTACTAAGAGTTGTTCAAAGGTTATATTTAACTTAAACGAGTTTTCTTTCTGCTTTGTTAGCTTACTGTCGTTTTGTTGTCTTTAGAGTAGAACGACTTCACTGATGTATAGTTTTTTGATTTGTTTACCTTTTTTATGATAAAGGTTAATCTATTTAATAATGCTAACTGGTTTGCTACAACTCTAGAGGTATTCTAGTTTACGTCAACAAAGTTCTGTTAAAGCTTCAATTTTTTTTAACCATAACTGCATTTCTACATCTAATGAAGGAATACTTGGCCTACTAAAATACCACGTATTAATTTATTAATGTGCACAAAATTGGTTAATTAATGGCCTTAGTCGTCATTTACAACTCTACGAAAGGATTAGATGGAGTAACGTTATATTAATTATATATTATTGCTCTGCTTTACTAAAACCTGCTTTTATTTGCTATGGTCTTATTTTTTTTTTTTTTTTTTTAACGCCACGAATGACGTCGCCTGGGCAGAACTCGCCCAGACTACCTCCGGTCTATACTTGGGAGGGGGTGGAAAACTCTCATGAGTACACCGAGGGAGGCCCTATGTCCCTGCGGGTTATGCCGAGACTCTTACCGGCTAAAAACCACCAGACCTACTACTCTGTTGCCCTATGGGCTGCTAAGCGAATCGGAACGTCCCCCCCAGACTGGGGTCCGGGGAAGCGTTTCTTAGATAAGCGTCGCCCCATTGAAGGGACGCCCACTTGATTTTCCCTAAGATAATCCTACTTAGAGAGTCATGATTGAGCGCGCACTGCGTTCAGGTCATGTATAAACTAACAGAGAGCTTAGGGGGGACCTAAGGGATCTGAGCTTTGACAAGCCTTTCCAGATCGGAGGACAGTGTGTCCGGTGAGTCCAGTAGGACATTACGAGGCCTTCGTATGACGTGAGGAGTGGTGGGGTTAGGGAGAACGGGGGTGTAGGCCACCGCCTCCCTTATGAGGTGATTTGTGTGCTCCTCTGCAGATTTGAAGAATCTATCAGAGGCCTGTTTTATGAATGTCTGTATAGTGGGCATTCCGATGTCCCGGTGCAGGTCCGCGTTGCGAACATACCACGGTGCGTCGGCCGCCCGGCGTATGAATATGTTTTGTACTGTCTGGAGCTTCTCCATAAGGATTGGGCTCGCGTGTGCGAATACAGGTGATGCGTATGTGAGTACTGGGCGTATGCAAACCTTGAAGATAGTTCGCTTGTTTCGTAGTGACATTCTACTGTGCCTGCCAACCATGTGGTGTAGCCGGCCGAGATATGAGCGTGCGTTCCTGGTCACTCGCCGTATGTGCGGCCTGAACGAGAGGGTTTCGTCCAGTGTGACTCCAAGATACTTGACTTCGCGCCGCCAGGGTATACGTGAACCTAGCAGTCGCGGGGGGTCGTCGGGCCTACGTAATAGTGAATTCCGCCGTTTTACATCGAAGCGAACCGCAGCGCTCTTGTCTGCATTCACATCTATGCGCCACTTGCGAAACCACGCGCCCAATCTGTTGATAGATGGTTGAAGCTTACGCACCGCCGCTGCAATAGTAACACTATTACAGTACAAGGCGGTGTCGTCTGCGAATAACGACATCTGTACCCCGCTTCTGAGCGAAGGTACTGGTATATCATTTGTGTATGATATGTATAAGAGGGGGGACAAGGGGGAGCCCTGAGGTACGCCGGCCGTGATAGACCGAGATGTCGATAGGGTACCTTCGTGCCTGAAACGAAAGGTCCTACCGCTAAGGAAGGAGGTAATTAATCGAACCATCCGATCGGGCAGGCCTAACAAGTATAACTTGTATACCAGCCCGTCGTGCCAGACCTTGTCAAAGGCCATGGCGACATCAAAAAAGACTGCCACTGTCTTCCTCCTTTTGGGGTAGAATCCGTCTAGTGCGTATTCCACTATACGGTGTACCTGTTGAGTACATGAGTGGGCGGGTCGGAAGCCGAATTGATGGGGGATAGCTATGCCGCTGTCGAACAGATGATCTCTCAAACGAGATTGCATCGTTCGCTCGAATAGCTTGCCCATTGCCTTGAGTAGGCTAATTGGTCTGTGGCTACTAGGGACGTTGAGGGGTTTACCATGTATGCCTATTACGATAGCCTCTTTCCACGCAGTGGGAAAGTGACATAGATCGTAACAAGCGTTGAAGATGACTGTGAGAACGGTTAGCACTTGGATGGGAAAGTGCTTGAGCGTCTTGTTAGAAATGCCATCGGCACCCGCGGCCTTTCTAACCTGTAGCTTCTTGACGTGCGAAACAAGTTCGTCCGTCGTTACCGTTATGGGAGGGGCCGTGAGAGGGAGAGAGTTCCTGTTACGGAGTTCTTTCTCTACTGACCGGAGATGCGCTGGGTCGCATGGTTGTTTAGAGGGGGAGCACTGATCAGAGATGCTGTCAGCGAAACATTCGGCTTTTTCCTCGTCTTCGAAGGCTATAGTGCCATCTGGACGAGATAAGGGAGGGATTGTATGCACTACGTCACTACGAAGGGCTTTCGCCACTTTGTAAAACGCTTGGTGCGACGGAGATTTTTCTTGCATGAGATTGCCCCATTTAGCGTTCCTCAGGTCTGAGAGTTTGGATCTAACCAGCCTCTGCAGATAGTTCGCGTCGGCTCGGTTAGAGGGAGTGGGGTAACGCGCAGCCCTTCTAAGCGCTGCGTTCTTAGCCTTTATCGTGTTTCGGATATCCGCCGGCAGCTGTGCCCGCCTAGGCAGGTTGACCACCTTCGTATTATCTTCCACAGACTTGGTGACTAAGCGTGTGAATGAATTTACTGCTTCGTCGATCTTCTCCCCGCTATCCAGCGAGTCAGGAGAGAAAGCAAAAGGAGAGTCGGGCTCGTCAATCGCAGAGGCGAGAGACCTAGTGACCTTATCCCAGTTAACAAAAGACTTGGTGGGAGGGGCTGACGGTTCGAGCGGGCCTAATACTATGTGTACAGGTCGGTGGTCTGAGCCCAGGTCGTGTAGGGTTTCTACAGACCTTAAAGGTAGATAAACACCTTTCGTCATAGCAAAATCTAAGACGTCGGGTGCGTAAGCGTTAGCGCTAGGATAGTGCGTGCATTCATATGGGCTGATAACCTCCAGCTCAAATGCTTCCGCAATCTCTAATAAGGCTCGACCGTTTGTGTTTGTGGTCCTACAATTAAAATCTTTGTGTTTAGAGTTGAAATCTCCAAACAAGATAACGTGATTACCTAGCGAGAGGAGTGCTTCAAAATCACTTCTCAGGGGGAGGTTACCCGACGGTATATAAACGGACGCTATGACTAGGGTTTGGTGACCTATCATAGACAACCTACATATAGTTGCCTCCATGTTGGTGAGTGACGGAGTGTCCATGGGTGAACAGTGTAGCTCCCTTCGGAAATAAATAGCTGTGCCACCGCCATTAAGGCCTGTGGCTCTATCATTTCTGAGTAAGGAGAACTTGGGAATTGACAATCCTTTCTGGGAAGTGGGTTTGAGCCACGTTTCCTGGATAAGGAGTAGGTCAACCCCAAGATTCTTGACGAACTCTCTGAGCTCGTTGACCTGCGGTCTGAGGCTTCGGGCGTTGAAAGAAACCAACGACAGTCCCTTAGGCTTGATGCGCCCCGTGGTGAGTGCGAGTGTAGCTGGCGTGTTATGTGCGTGTGATGTGTGTGTATTGGTGTCCATGTTAGTGTTAGTATGTGTGTGTACCTAACTACCTATTGGAAACCTAACTTGTAGAGTAGAGTTGCGTGCTCGTCTAGCAAGAGCGCCAGAGCGAGTGGGTCAGTGATCTCGCGGTACTTGCGTGCAAATGTTTGCACCTCCGCGATGCTGATGCCGCTGAGTGCACTACGGATTGCACCTAGTGTGTTGGAGGGGGCTCCTGAGCCTAAGCCGGGCTGGGAGGATGGGATGGGAGTGGGGAGGAGCGCCGGTTTGGGCGGCACTGGTGCCACCTTCTTCGGGCCCCATGCTAAGGCGGGCCTAGTACCCGCAGCGGCAGGGGTGCTTTCCTTTGCCGGGAGGCTCGGAAAGTTCCTTTCCGTCGCGGGGGGAGGGACGGGTTTGGACCTAGATGCCCTAGATTTCCTAGTGGGGGTCTTGCGCTGGGGGGCGCGGGGGCAGCCCTTGTAGTTAGCTGTGTGCCCGGTTTGGGCACATAGCACACAGGCGGGGGGAGAGGAAGAGTCCCTTGTGCGGGAGCACTCCTTTGTGAAGTGCGGGTCTAGGCACTTCACACATCTAGGGGGAGCCGTACAGTTAGCCGAAGCATGGCCGTACATTTGGCAGCGGTGGCACTGCCCCGGGGAGCCGCGTCGGTGTGGTACCTCGACCTTGAGGCCGGAGAGTCCGCACACGACTAGAGATTTCTCCAGGCGAAAGAGATCCCTCGCCTTATGTTGCACGCCACTGGTCATGATGACCATGACGAGCGAAACGGGACGGCCGGAGCGGCTCTGCATTTTATGCACAGCCTCGGCGGGAAAACCCTGACTAACGAGGTCGTTGAGGACGGCCTCATTGGAGATTTCGTGGGGGATACCACGAATCACGGCCCTTACTTTACGCTCCTCAGGGAGGGCGTAGGTGTGGTACGGCACGTGATTGACCGTGAGGTATTGTGTGAGACGACGGAAGTCGTCGACTGTGGGAACATGAATTTTTATAGCCTCCCCTGTGTTGGAGGCGCGGGAGAAGTTAATTTTCTTCTCCGCGAGGGTGCGGGAGAGCGCATCCCACTTGGTCTTGTCCCTGAGGAAGACCGGTGGGGGGGGCTTGACCTTTGTCGGGAGGGGGGCACAGCGTGAGGCTGGTTTCCCCGATGTGGAGGGCGCAGCAAGGACGGGTGTCGGCGGGGCGACGGTGTCCTGCGCGGGCTGAGATGGCTGCGAGAGTTGCATAAATGCAGCAATCACAGAGGTCCCAGCGGGGGGGGAGGTCGTGGGCTCCTCCTCAGAGCTGGCGGCCCTGGCGGATTTACGTCCTTTACGACGCGCCTTCCTGCTTTTCTTCACTGTTGTGAAGAGTCCGTCGCTGTCGCTGTCGACGAGCGTGGACGCGGGAGAGGGGGAGGCGGAGCGCTGCGAAGCGGTCCTTTTAGCGGAGGGGACGGTGGACTCGAAGTCCATGTCGTCCTCGGAGTGTACGGTCGTGGGAGTGTGTACGGGCGCGGGTGTTTGTGCGCGCGCGAGTGTGAGTGCGGGTGTCGCGGGTGCAGGTGCCACGGTCGCGGGTGAGAGGGTCACGGGCGCGGGTGTGGACACTAGTGCGGGTGTCGCGGGTGTGAGATTGTGTATTGTATTTTGTGTTGCGATGATAGCCTCAAGAGCGTGTATTCGCTCATCTTGACTCTTCAAGATGTTTGTGTATCTCAGTGTGAGGGTGGTGAGTAAACGAGATGACGATTCCTCTGTCATACTCAGTCCTGAGGCCTGCATCTCATTAGACAACATCACTTGGATGTCGTCCATGACGGCAGATGCGTCCCCCTGCGCGAGCAGGGAGCGCTTACGGGAAGTACAAAGGGAACGAACAATGACCGGCGCCCTATTGGTCGCGGGCCTTCCTTCCCCCTGGGCGAGTCCCAGTGCAATGGGGTCCGGACTCTCGGTATTAGTCCCAGACCTGAGGGGCCGGGGACGAGCTACCTGGGGCTCAATCGGCTTCGTTGACACCGTTAGGTTTCCACCAATTACCCGGAAGGGGCCGAACACTCCTTAAAATTTACCGTTTAAACGTTAGTCTGCGTTCTTAAAAGAACACAGACGCTAAACGTTTAAATGATAACACACGGAAGTGTGCAAAGTGTACTTACCGCCCAAGCGGCGGTCCGACGAAACAGCCTCGACCGATGCGCCACGAAGTCGCGACGGCAGTTCGGTAAAACGGGCACGAAGGCAGCGCGACCGGGGCAACGCGTACTTGCTACATATCAATTAGTTTGAATTTCAATATTGTGTGTTTTTCCGTAACTACCAAGTTTTTCAAAGTAACGGCTTCTTACTTACTGTTTAAATATTAATTTGATCAAACTAAAACAAAAAACATAAATTATACAAACAAAAAAAAAGTATTATTTGTAGAAATTACGAGTTATACACATGAACAATACACGCAAAGTGCTTATTATTTAGTTTATAAGCCTTTTGTATGAAATATGGAACTAGTTATTTATTACTAGTATAAAAACTAGCATTATTTTAAAGTACGTGAAGGTCAAAATACCTGTAACTAGTCCGAGATCGCTCAGGGCTGTGTGACCTTTATTACTGAGAACTTGATGACGTCTTCTCATGCTATTCTAAGGAATTACATTTATGAAATATTTACGATACTAGGCTACGTATAAATTACTAGGGAATGTGTTTTAAAAATAGGACTGGCTTGAACTTAGAAGTAAAGTTAAATAAAAAACTAAAGGTATGCAATAGGTCCCTGGACAACAAATTCCATCACAAGCAAATTATCTAAATTATCTTTTAATAAAACATCTAAAAGTTTTTGCTTTTGTTTGGTTCCATGAAAATTTAGATGATAGTTAAATACATATTAATTAGTACAATGTTTAATTAGGTACATTACAAACTAGTAAATTAAAGTTTATTTTGGAAAAATTCAAATTTTCATCTGACCTAACAATACCCACGGATTAATTATATCAACTTTGATTTGCGTTTTCGTTAATTGGAAAGTAAGCCTTTTCTCAAGTATTTAAACTCTTGTTTTTGTAGAGGTAACATGTTACCAAGCTCTGCAGAACACAAGCTTCATTGCTTATAGAATGATTGTATACAATCAAAAGTATTTTTTTCACGCTTTAACATCCTTATGATAGATGCAAAAGGCGTCTCCAAAATGTATGTGGCTTCAACCAGATGTCACAAACTATCAAACAAAGCTTTTTACGCAAACTTTTATTACAACCTCTTTGATAAATATTCCTTACTTTTAGAACTTATTTGAAAACCATATTTTGATCTACTGTAACGTGACTGTATATTTTACAACCAAATAAGGTACTGCATCAAACAATAGTACATCTGTCTACTACTAAAATAAAGTTATGGAATTCCGTAGTACAATAAAACATAACATAGTGTAGTACCTACAGTGTTGTGAGGCAGTAATATTGTGTTGCAACTATGTTGTACCGTTACATAGCTTGTAGTAAATGTTGATTGTTCTCGGCTTTCTGGCTGACAGTCACACGAACGTGGAATATCGACATACTGCTGACATAGAGCTATGTAATATTTGTGATGAAGGTTTATAATATTATTTTAGTTGATAACTTTCTGGAAAGTAAGCTAACCGACACTAACATTTTTTAACGATTCCTGTATGGTTGCCTGTACAGTATTAGCTATGCAAATGTGTAAGTAATTTATCATTTATTTTAACATAAACAAACAAGGCAGAAACTATTAAAAACTATTACACGACCACACTTCATATTGAGCTGAAGCAATATCGATGGTCAAATACTTATTTGAACGTGAATCAAATAAATATTTGACGCTAAACGATTGCGAGAAAACTGCAAAATACATTTAAATATTTTCTTACCTTTCATTTTTCGTTATATTTTCTTGACATTTCTATTTCCCCTGAACGTTCGGTAGGTAACTACTATGCTTTGCTAGTTCTTTGATCACCAATCATCAAATAATATTATACTTTCATCAATACACAAACAATATTATAGCTTTTCACTGGAATAGAAACTCAAGCATAAAATATTAAACGTAGGCGCTTGACGACAGTCATTTTCACATAGCCCTCACACCTACAGAATGTACTGAAGCGTAAACAATAATACATGTTCACCAATCTCTATCTCAACAACACGTTAAGGTTCCAAACTGTGAAGTTAAAGGCGAGCCACACGACTGTTTTGCTATTAAACAATTATGGCCGGTGGTTTTATACAAAGCTTTGTTAATTTATTTAAACGTTTTGTGTTCTGTTACGTTTCGTAATGGCGGATATGGTATGACGATACTGTGAAGCTAACACCTAACGATTCGTTTTACGATTTGAAAGCTCTTATTGCGGAAGTAGGTACACTATGTCAGGCAGCTCAAGTACAACGAAATAGTATTGTATTTTAGGTATTCTAAATATTTGTGGCATTATATTTTATTTGTAGTTTACACACTTATTAATACTTTATTATTTTGAGTTCTAATAAACTTACTTTTTCGTGTAAAAATCTGGATAAACGTCTTACACAATCTCTCTACTAACTACATAACTTTATAGAATCAGAAAAGCCCTCAGAGTTCAATATTTGATCGTTTTAGAGAGAAGGAGGTGCACAGTGGCTCAGCTTACTGTATGGCTCAATATTACACCAGAGTCGTTGCATTGCGGTCTAGAGGCTATTGTGTAAAGAGCTTTACAAGAACAGCTAAGAAACAGAGAATCAGATTCGCACGTCTCTAAAATGGGAAATAATTTATTGAAAATTATAATAAAAATATTTTATAGACCAACGACGGCAGTCATAATTTACTCAGTTTTTTTAAAATTTAATATAGATATGATAGTATTGATTAAGGTATTAGCTCCTACAACTTCTGTCATAAAACTGGTATAAATTGGCTCCATAAATTCATTTATTTTCACTAATTTATAATGCAATAACATTGATTGGTCGTTATTAATAGTGTAGATGATTTGTAGGTTCTGCTGTCATTATTGAGTTGTTGGTTACAATCTCGGTAAACTCTACTTGACTAATTTTTGATTAAGTATCAATCATACACGGCGGCGATGCCACAACTAAGCTTAATATTACTTTCTGCTTATTGTACTTCTGTAAGTTACTTAGTGGCCGAGTGTCGTAGGTCTGTAGTGGCGTGTGGCGGCCGCAACAGCGCAGACTCCATTAAAACTCGCCCCTCAAGCCTTCGCAAAAATGTTATGCCATGTTTATACTAACGTTTAGTTGCGATCGTTTTATACCTAACTACTGCTACAACTTACAGCTTTACACTATTGCTCTATAAAATGAAATTTTCAAAAATGTTTTAGGAAGGAATTTTATTACGAGACGCACTTAAGTTTACATACAACTAGCGATTTTATGGAACATACTTTATAAAAGGAATAAATAAAAATTTTGTTTGAAAAATGTATTGTGACTCAGAATTTCCTTTAGTCAGATTTTACCCATAGCATGAGACTGGCCATTAAAGCTATGCCTAATATTAATAATACACATAATGAAAGTATAAAATATACAGTACTTAATACTTAATAATTTGTTATACTTATTGCAGGCGGAGGAACTGAACTCGCTGGTGGGAGATGCTTTCCGAATGGCGTTCGCGTCGCAGCTGCACCCCTCCGCACCGCTCTGGGTAAATATTTATTAACATTTATCTTGTCCAAATTGATAAAAAAAAAACCGGTCAAGGGCGGGTCTGACTCGCGCACCGAGGGTTCCGTACAAACCTATTTGCCAAATTATGATAACGTAAGGACTCAGCTGTTTAAATACTATTTTTCCCGCCAAAATACTATGACGTCACAACTCATCTGTCAAAAATTATGTGACGTCACGTCTCATCTGTCAAAAATTCTATGACGTCACGCACATCTGTCAAAAGTCGGGTGTCTAAAATATTATCCCGCCAAAACAATATGACGTCACAACTCAGCTGTCAAAAATTCTGTGATGTCACGACTTATCTGTCAAAAATTCAATTACGTCACGACACAACTGTCAAAAAATGTTTTCCCGCCAAAATTCTGTGACGTCACGACTCATCTGTCAAAAATTATATGACGTCACGTCCCACCTGGGACAGATGTCAAAAGTGACAGCTGCCAAAGTGACGGGTGTCTAAAATATTTTCCCGCCAAAATAATATGACGTCACAACTTATCTGCCAAAAATTCTGTGACGTCACCATTTATCTGGCAAAAATTCAGTGACGTCACGACATAACTGTCAAAAAATGTTTTCCCGCCAAAATTCTGTGACGTCACAACAGATCTGTCAAAAATTCTATGACGTCACAGGTCACGTGACTCAGCTTTCCCGCCAAAATTCAATGAAATCAAAATATAATGTGATTGAAGTAAAAATTTAAGGTTTTCGGAATTTTCCCATTACATGTACAATAAGACCTTGCTTCATGCCAAATTTCAAGTTTGTAGGTAGACTAGAAGTACCCTGTAGGTTTTTGCCTTTACCCCTCTAAATTCTCGACAAAAACTTCTTCTATTCGGCACTGTAGGTCTATTATTAAAACCATGTTTTTTTTTGTAATTCTATAATTGTACATGACTGTTTGTTGCCAGAATAAAATAAATAAATAAATAAATAAAAACGGCTATATCTCTTGATTGGGTTGGCTAAGAGGCAACAACCCTTAGTATTTAGTGAAAATTTCAGCTTGATACCTCCACGCGTTCCTGAGATAAATGGTCTTGACAGACAGACGGATGGACAGACGGACGGACAGACGGACGGACGGACAACAAAGTGATCCTATAAGGGTTCCGTTTTTTCAAAACTGGTACGGAACCCTAAAAATACAAAATATTTAAACATTATAATGTCATTTTTAATGGTTAAGTTTTATAAAGTAAATAAAGTCAAGAAAATGTTTAAAGGTTGACTTACTCAAAACAATGAGATTGCACTCAGTGCAGTTCAATAGTCGACGTGCTCAGTGCTCTAGCCTTTCCTAAAGTTTTAATTCACTTTTAAGTAGGAGTTTCTCCTTAACCCTTAAGTATCGATCTGCAATATAAGTCTAATGCACTTGTATAACGTATTCACTAATAAAACATGTCGTTTATTATTATTTTCCTAGACTTTTCGAGACAAAATAACTTAAAACGTTATCACATAAAATATCGTAGGCAACAAGCAGCGTTATAACACTTTGTTCGGTAAACACGCGCGATATTAAAACGCGGGCAGGACGCAATGATTTAGTGGTTCTTGCATGAAGTGGTCCTGAGGCCGGCTAGACCGGGAGCTAGCAGACATGAGTTGTGGCCCTACTTGGCCTTATAATAGAACCGTTATTACATTAAATAATATTATGGTAATTATGTGGAAGGATGTAATATACGGAAGAATGTTTTACTTAGCCCAATATCTACGTGAATTGACTAAAAGTTAATTTGTTTTGGAGCTTGGTAGTCCATTATGCGACTACAGCGATAAAATTAAAGATAATTTAGGCTTAACATTTATGTGAAATTAAGACTAGTTGTGATTTTTGTCAGTTAGAAAACGAGTAGGAACCGATATTGTATGATTTTACATAAAAATGTCATTTCATCAGGTACTTACATCCATTAGCTATTTATAATATATACAGCTTAAAATGTTTATTTACTCCAAACAACAACTAGAGAAAGTAAATAATGAAAAAGCTGGTATGGTAAAAATTATACCAATATGTATGTAACATGAAGTCAGTTTAACTGAAGGTAATGGTAGGTTAGGTCGTTTAAATTTCCTCATGTAATGTTATTAAAAGTGTATTTGTGTACATTAGCGAAGATGTGGATGTAACAGCTGTGAGAATAATATTGGATATCGCGAGTAGAGCCTAGGTCAGGAGTTAGATTGCTCTTGTTTGTATTTTAAAACATTTAAATTGTTATAAAAGTTGCCGTAGATTATTATTAGAGTAGTTGTAGTATCCAGTAGTTCACAAGTAAGAAGTATATTTCATTAAAAAGCGAATTCAGTACATTTACAACATAACCCAAATTGAAATTTGATAATACATAACCAGTTTACACTTGAAATTTATATCCAAAAAAGACGTAATATAAATGTCATTTTCGATTAAAAAGTTGTACATTTATGTTCGCGTAAGCATCCATTAATTAGTACACTTAAGTCATAATAACATATTAATGTGAATGTTGGCGCAATAAACGATGTCATTATAAGGCAGGTGAAGCTTAGTTATTGTTTAGCGCGGCAGAAATACGACCATTAACATGTTTACTGTGGCAAAAATACAAAACTTATTTTATATTTATTAATAACTGACTTATATTTATTAATCTGACAGTAACTAGTATAGTAACATTCATTCGCATTTTATAAATAAAAAAAAAAGTAGGAGAAAACACTGTAAAAACTAAAAAACTAAATAACATAAAAATTTAATAAAGGACCTATAAACGTTTTATGTAAGCCACGTAACTAATTAAGACCACCCGACGCAGAAATTGAACCAGGGGTCCTTATGGGAATTAATCAATTTTCCAGCTACCATATCTACGTGATTAAATCTTAAAATTATGTTGAAAAACTTTTAATTTTGTAAGTTTGTAATATTTTTAAAGATCGAAGAACTGACATTTGAATATTACTCACAAATACTTTAGAATTACCCATCCGTAATTCATGACACTGTTTCAAACTTACGACAGATTCTGATATTAAGTTAACGTCTATTGAGATATTATCACATTGAATATAACCAATTAGGGTGATACATGCCTACGAAACTAAATAGTTACGCTACGATGTAAGCTTACGACTAAGTAGCCCTTTCCTTTAATCTTTCCTCACTGAAGAACGACTTATTGAATGGTCTGTTAATGTCTCAACATAATTGAGCACTTTTTTTTATTGGGCTGTCAAGAGCTTGAACACTTATACAGTGATACATTAATTGACAGATGACTTACGTTTCATGATTTTTTTTAAAATTATTGACGTACAATATACGAGTACGTAGGTGTTCAAGTTGTGTGGAAAAAAATATTTTATTTGTAGTTGCTGTATCTATATTTTTCTCATAACTTTTATCATCTCCAGTTATTTACCTATTTTGTATAATTCAATTTTTATAATTGTTCATTTAAAAACTATATTAAAGGTAATTAATTTTGAAGCTAAGACATAAAACATGTTGGGTCTGCTCCAGCCTCCAGTAATTTACAGTAGTTAAGAGATCAGCAGTAAGTTGTTCTTGCGACAGTAATTATGATAATGTGCGTTGTTAAATAAGAATGCGGTTTTATTTGCATAATAACTTAAACAATTTTTTTTTATTTCAAGTTATCAAAAAGCAGAATATTAATTTAAATTACTTCCTTACTCCTTAATTAGTGCAGCTTGAGACATACATTAAATATATTCCCTTTAAAATTGTTAAGAGTTTTAACTAGCAAATTGGCATTACAATTTACGGTTGCCAGGATAACATTATTTCCAGATACAGAAAATATTTGGAACAAAATTTAAAACGGGTCAAAAAATTTCACCGCTGTCCGGAACTATAAATCAAAGTATAATATTATGTGTGTTTAACACAAATGTGTGTGGTATTAAAACAAAAACAATCAATATAAGTCCTGGACGTGTTATTATCTGCTAAACGTAGCGCGCTCCCGGCTCCCGGCCTACAGAGGCTCGCGTCTCGTAAATACGGTAATGGTATGTTATGAGCAACACTTAGCTAGAGGGAGATGGCTGTATTGTTGCTTTAGAGAGGCAGTCTTTGTTTTTGAAAGAAGATTCATTCTATCCTTTATTAATCATCGTAAGCGAGTTTGTTATCATTTAATTTAAAAATGAATAGAGAATTAACATATCGCACCTTCGGTAAGACAAGGGCCGAAGTGCTAAAATTTTTAAAAATGAGTTAAATATGTCAAAGTGCCCTAAAAACTAATTTCTACCTGGAGGGACAAAGACATTCATTAGATTAAGTTTATTTTCGCCAGATGGCAAAACTGCCTTTGTACCATTCGTTCCATTTTTGAATGATGTTGGCGCGACAAAATCTCTTTGGTCAGTTGCGGCGTTGCCCTCGTGAGTAGTGGTTGTTGTCCTGGAGCGTCAAGGTCATTAAGGTAAATATGCCCTTTTTTGTTTTACATTTTGGAAAGACATGGTCACATTTTGTGTAATTATGCCTAATTTAAGAGGTCGTTCGCGTAGTTGTGCCTTTGTGAGTCCAATATGTAAACATTACCTAGTCAAATCTGACTTTGTCTTTCCAATTACTTTATTTTTTACGTAAAATACATAACATTTCCGTTGTGTTTTTTAGGGAATAAAAATGGAATCTCGAGGCAGAAAAATTTTGAGGATGGTCGATGATCATGTTTTATACAGAGGCTACAACTATTGATGAAACTCAGGCTAATGAATATTTAGAAAAATCTAGTTTTGAAGTGTGTAATAGTTTTTAAAAGACAAATGGTACTCCTAAAATCAATTCTACATCAATTGTTGAGCAGTGGATAGATAGCAATGACTTTCAAAATCAGGATCCAATACCAATGACACCTGAAATTGCAGAAGCGATAAATTCATCCATGATAACCGTATCAGCTATAGAAGATCCAATACTAACTATTCTTGAAACTACAAAAGCGATAAATTCATCCTTGACAACAATATCTGCTATGGAGGATAATGTAATAACTAGCCCACCAATAATAAATACAACCCTGGGTAATAACGACTCTGAGTCTGAAGAAAATCAAGATTTTTTACCATCCGAAGGTTCAGAGTACTAGCCAAATGTATTTATTTTGAAGTTATTTTATTTAATTGTAGTGTTTTTTTGTCACTGATGAAGATGTTTCTAAGAAGAATAATAAAGAAGTACAAAATAAAAAGTATTTTCATTTAATAAATCATTTCAAAATAATGTGTTACTTCGGTCACAATTGCACAATTTTTTAAATTTTGGTGGGATAAAGGCATAATTGTATGCATGCACTCATATTTAATTAAATATAAAATATATAAATAAATAACTCATTGTTTTAAATTACATATTTATATTCATAAATGTATTAGGTACATTTATACTAAAAATAAAATACTATTTTACATTAACATTGGCAGAAAAACACAATATAAATCTATAAAAACCTTAAAACGTTTGTCCTGAACAATTTGGAAATTAGCAGTTCGGCCCTTGTCTTACCGAGGGTGCGATATGTAAACAAACACCTTCCATATACATAAATGTTACTGATTTTTAGCAACCCATAAAATTAAATTTATTCGTTTCAAGTGGTCGGTCCATCGTTCGAATGTGGAAGTACCTTTTAAGACCATGGTGTAAATTTGAGGACTCCTACTTAAAATGCATTAGCGTTCACTTTCACGTTCCGCCATGTTTGCTCTACAAAGCTTGTGGGTATTATTTTTTACCGAACACTGCAAAGATGTTCATCCAAATAATGTAATCACATTGTTTTGTTTTTAACAAACATCTTGTTATGTACTTGTTTGAAATTAGTAACAAATGTTAGTTGCCCAATGCACATGTTGCTAAATGTAATACACATAAACAGTAAAGTATTCACGCAGACAGTACATCGTGTCAGCTTACAACCGCAACATGGATATGTGACTATCTTACTGTGCAGGAATTACAATGTTAGGTTTCGTTATACACTAACTGAACATAGAACTGAACTGTTAATAATAATTTAAATATTCTAAGGAATATTTATAGTATTTTCAATATTCTAGTTAATTAGTCTCAAACTCAAACAAAATCAAAGTACTTAACTTACGTCAACCACATTGTGTTCTAATATCTCTTCGTTATGGGAGATGGCTTGTTCCTGCAGCGAGATAAATAGGTTTTTTTTTAAAGCTCAACTAGTATTGAATTTATTATAGTCCTAACATGTTTTCAAAATGTCAGTTTAACCTTTCCTTCTATGAATGTATAAATGTAGAAGCTTAGCGAAAGAGCAGGTGTCGGGAGCCCTGCGAGACATCGCACTATGAAGGCTAGTCTCGGATTTCGACCGCAACAACACTGCTTGAACATTTAATCTTTAGCTTCAGGATTATTTTTAAATTAAAAGAAAAATACTGTTTAATAATACAAAATAAAAAAATGTGATAAATTTGCAACGGAGACTTTAATCGCCACATTATACTCATTAACTTCGTTGACAATAAGGTTTACGTAAATATATTTAATTAATTACAATGGCAATTAAGGTATTTAGGCACGTGACGCGAGCGCAGATAACGGACGATTTACTGTGGACAGACCGACAGACTTATTAACTCCTTCGCCCCCCCCCCCTCCCTACTGTTTTGGACCCTTCCCCCCACTTCCGCGCTCAGGTGTAATGCTCAGATAAAGGACTCCACAATAAAACTTTACGACACTTTCTTTTAAATTGTATTCAAGGCCTTTCGTATCGCTATTAGAATGTTTTATCGCTTCAAGTTGGTTGGCAATGAAATTTTATTTATTTGTTTAAGTATTGCGATGTAAATGAGTCTCATAATTCTTGGGCAAATATTTTAGACGATAATATTGCTCTAGGTCTGGTGTTTAATTACTATTATTTTCGTTCTCAAATGTTTAAAATATTCCTAAATAAATAACTGCCATTTGAAATGGCTTAGCGATAAATTGACACTACTCATAAAATATAGGGTTGGCTTCTTGTTGGAAATTCAGTGTCATAATAAAAAGTTCATCATTACGTATTCTGCAAATCCAAAATAAAGCTAAAAACAACTGTATCTATCCATAATAATGATTTTTTAATTAAGGTAATTTACCTAAACGCCTAAAAAATATTTGCTCGTAAAAGGTTTTACGTAAATCAGGGAAGCTTAGAATCGATAACGTTACGGTCGAAACGTCCCGGTTTAAAATAAATTATGGTTTCAATGAATTCTTTATATGCTTCCGTTTTGCAACCTTCAACCAAAACCCATTAATAAAGGAAATATTGTTTATAATTATTAGTTTTAACTAAAATAAGAGGACTGAATATCCCTTTCATTCAAGATTTATTAGTTTATTGTATAATAGTTAGGTTAGATATATAATAACTGTTTCACTAAGCGATCGTTTCCCACACCCACTAATAACTTGATTGATGGTTGAGGCGTTACTTAATAATGATTTATTGTAAGATAATAGTCCTTGTATGGTTGATATACTGAACACAAGCTTCATCACGAGTGAAGGTGTTGTTTCTGGGAATACAAGTAAATAATTAATTACAATAACAATAATATATAGTAATATTGTATTGCAAATTCCTTGCCTTGTATATTATATTTAGCAGTCAGTCATATATGATTTGATTACTTTAGCATTTGATCGACTCACAGACCTTCGTATTGTCTTATTCGACTTGTGAATGGACCCATAAACCGTTTTACAGCGCACTAATAATTTTCTAGAGCCACATGCACTCAATGGGTTTCTCTATAATAAGTTCACACATTAATATGTAAATATCGATAGTGTAGAAAGTTTATCAGTTGATCTTAACCAAATCTGCCTTATCGCATATTCGTACTGCGATAAAGCAACAGAAACACTTTCTACAGCGGAATTTAGTCCCGCTGTCCTGATAATTAAATCTGAGTCGAATACTGCCGCGCCGCACGCCAAACCGTCCGACCCTCAACCTCTCACTCACACTCCAGTACCTCCGGGTATACCCATCTCTTTTTGTCGAATGAAAGTGACTTTCAGATGGAATTCCCATTATTGCGACTGTTTAAATTATAAAGGAACACGATCTTACTTGTTTTTCTGATTATTTATCCAGAATAAGGTTCTGTAGGTTTAAAAAAAATAGTTTATCAAGATCTTAATGTTTATTTTTTTTAAACCGAATAGTTTAATATGCCTTGTGAGATAATGTCTGTTCATGAAGTAGTCACATAATAATTAAAGTGTTACCTGTTTGATCAATAAATGAATAATTGTCATGGATTGCCGACAATTTAATAAATTCCACTTAGCACAGGTCTTTACCATGGGTGTTTCATAAAACATAAAATAAAATAATTTAATAGTAAAGTTCAAACGTGCCATTAAAGGTTTGGCCATAAAAGAATGTTGAGAATTGTTTTTTTAATAACTGTAATTTGAACAAATATTTCAATTATTTGAAAGAAATAATGAAAAGAATTCTAAAAATATCTAAAGAAAATGCTATGTTGAGGTTTTTTTGAGAATAAGTTTTATAGAATAGATTTATACATTTAATTATCTAAAATAATTTAATTCATACTTTAATTCGTGGCCTGCGGGCTAGACACCCTCACCACTTGAGCAATCACTGTTGCATTCCAAGCCTTCGGAATTTGGTAGGAAAAATGCAGGTAGAAACTGTATTGGGGTCCCCGCACTAAATCAAACAAACCATTCGTAACATCCGTACACATACGTCGTCGTGTGTTACTGTGTAACTAGATAATTGAATAATGCCGTGTTGTAATTATTCAATATTGTTAGAAAAATAGTTTTTTAAGAAAATTAATGAAATAAACTTGATGCCGGGAGAAAAATAAAATTACAATATGTAGATAATGAGAGTAAAACGAGATTGGAATAGACGGCTTACGATAGGTAAGTTTTGCTATCCGGCACTTTCAGAAAACAAACTGTTTTCACAAAAAAATACTTCTTCATCATCATAAACAGAGAGGATCGTTTTAAGTCATGCCAGAGTATTGCAAGTACTAAATAAACATGTTTCTCTTGAATAGTGAGAGTCGTAATTATAATTTTTTACTTTTACCTTTTCGGATCCTGTTTTCTGCTTGTCCCAGGCAAAGCAACTTATCATAATTTCTCCTCTTCGATTTTGTCATTTTGTCATCGTTGCTCCCGAGTTATCATCCGGAATCATGTAGATTCATGCAGTACCTTTATAATATGTGTACCTAATACTGTAGAAACCGTAGACAGTTTGCAGATGCTGTAATTTGCTGTATGTATTTCATCATACCAGCCCATTAATGTCCCACTGCAGAGACGGGCCTCCTCCCGTAATGGAGGGATACTAGGCCTACTAATACTACGCTAGCCAGACGGATTAGTATAGGTTTAATTTCAAGTTTTCCTTCTTTTTATTTCGTAAAGATGATTTGTAATTCTTCGGAATCTAAACCAATAGGTTTGGTAACATAGATTTAAGTACTGTCTATTTAAACAGACTTGCTCTAAATGGTAAACATATATGGCGTCGTGTCAACCGCAGACTAAAGAGTACTGATAGCTAGAGATGTGTAACTGATGTGAATGAATGAAATCTTCACTTAAAGTTCTTTTAGTACTGAACGGTTTATGGCAATTTTTTTAGCTACATACATTATACAGTGTAGGTATATAATTACATAATATTCTAATTACGCAATAGGAATGTGAAGTCGTAAATAATACTAAAAGTATTAAACAATTTTTTTATTTATTATTCTTACAAATTATTTTAGGTATAAGCAGCTGTAAAAGAGAAAGAAAAAGAAAGAAAGAAAATACATTTATTCTTGGTTTAAGGGTACAGTAAGAATATAGACAATTACAAAAATAAAAAAAAATAAAGAATATAAACAAAAAGCATGATAAAGCCACATCTGTGCAGGAATCGGAACATGTATTACAAAATTCTGGGTCGGTGCGTCTGAGACTGTATCTAATATGCCATCTAGTCTTAACATTTTATCTTCTTCTTTTATGACCATGTTCAATGAATTTTGACCAGCATGTCAATTCTCGTACCAAAATTCGGTTAAGTTAACTTTTATTTGTCAAATTGTCACATTCTAAATAAAATTTTAACACGACCGCAAAAGATTACAATTGCAATAGCAAAAACAAGACAATTTGACAACCAAAAATTAACTTAACTGAATTTTTAACGATTATAAGGTACGAGAATTGACATGCTGGACACCGTACGGACAATTTTACTTAATCCTTCTATAAGTAATTCTTTTATTTCAGCCATTTTAAATGTTGTATTATTTTTTCCCACATGCGATTTTAATTGTCCCCATATTAGTTCAATGGGATTTAATTCGCAGTGGATAATTCATTCAGTAGTTTTTGCCTGAAAGAGTAACAACAAACAACAAGTAACAAAAATTTCGCATTTATAATATTAGTAGGATTTATTTAAACATCCTCCTTTTATTCGTATGCCAATCGTTCATTCACTTTTGTTACACATCCCTACGAATCTATGAAATTTCTAGAATCTACAAATGTCAAATAATGAAATTAATTTTTATCTGTGAAATTTGCCGTTGAAAAAAAATACATTTATTTAAAATATAAGAAAGATAGTGGTGAAATCAAAGTAATTTACGTGTTTTCTATTGCATAAACATATAATGCTACTTTCCAGAAATTTTCATCCATATCAAAGTGTGCAATTGATGTAAAAACTAGTGAATTTGCAATATGTGGTGTTTGTTTACTAAATAAATCAAGTAAGGATGAATACGGTATAGTTATAAAATTACTCCATATATTTAACGTAAGTCTGATGTAGGTAAAAAAATAATGTGAAAGTACATTTTTTTGTATTATTAAAACTTACGCTAAAACGACATGGTATTATTGTCCTTTATCTTGATTGAATAATATGTACCTAAACACTACCTACACCGGTCATTTAAAATTATAGGTAACAGCCATTTTGTATATTAAAATAGTAAGCGTCAATTTGTTCGTTTAACACATTTTAGATATAATTTAATCAGAACAGCCGGAGGTAAGATCAACTGCATGATAAGGCTGTGGGCACTAATTTAATAAACCGTACAATGGCGTGCCTGTATACAATAATATAATTACTTAGTGAAAAAATCCAAGGTACGTTATTTTGGTAAGACATCGTCAGCCGTAAACTTAAGGTTTCCAAGTTTTTGAATTTGTTCGGACAAGTATTTACAATAAAGATAAAGATAAAGATAAAGATAATTTATTTGCAAAAAACTAAGAAAGTAATTTTGTATGAAACATTACATTTCGTATGAAATAAATCAAATAAAAGAAAGTTTTAGAATAGGGGTACTTACAATATTAGGACAGGTAATTAAGATGGATTTCACGACTTGCTAAAATCGACGAGAAGCCAACGGAAGAAAGATAGCAATTGATAGATAAATAAGTTATTTTGGAGTAGCCCTATGTCCTTGGGCTCATGTTGTCATGAATAATTAGCCCAATTTAAGATATTTCAATAAAATAATATCTTTTTTAAAACAGTACGTGGTCACAGTAGTGGCAGGGTGCGTATCGCGTCGTGAACAATGGCAAAGCCTGAACTGCGCGAGAACACGCAACTAATAAATATTGTTCTATATCGCCACATCGGTCTACTTCTACCACTAATAGAATTAAATGTACCACGTAAATGTATGGGAAACTCACATAAAATACTATTATATATGTGACCTCTATAAATATATGATTTACATCTGGGGTTGGGGAAAAACTTTTATTTATTTGTACCTTGAACTTTTAGAATGTGATAAATCTGGCATAATCTAAGGTGTATTATTGCGATATATCTATAAATCGACGGACAATTTTTAGAAATGCTTTGCCGTTTTCATAAAATTACATTTGGTACAGATTGTTACAGTTAGAAGGACCTCGCTTCAGATAAATGGATGGTGAACATAAAGTGAACCGTCATTCTTTAACCTCCCTCACACAGTGTCACATGCATTAATACCTATGCATTTAAAGTTTCCATAATAACATGACGTTATTGTAAAAGAAAATGTTTATATAATAACTGCAAGCATAATAAACAGGACCAATGTAATTATTTATAATTAAAAACACTCAGTAATTAGTATACTTGAATAAAAAACTGATTAATAATTCTTGTAGTTTATATCTCACTAATACCTAATGAAAGTTAACTATTCCAAAATATGATAAAATATTTTACACATCATTACGAAATACCTAACTCTTTCGAAAACGTTATTGGTAAAAATAGACTACAAAATATTGCTCTACTTTTTACTTAATCTCATGGCAACAGTTTTGAGCAATAACTATTTGAATAAATACCAAAAAGTTTAGCTATGAACTGTAAGGTTAAATACCTTTGAAATTAAGCCTAATAAAAATAATGGCATGTCGACTGAGATTAGTAAACTGTAAGCAGTTTAGAAATATTGGGCGTAATTATTTAAATTATTGTGTGTGGCATTGGAAAGATAAAGAAAATAATTACTTAAGTCTGTTAATTGTGTCGATCGTAAAAATGTTACAAGTAAGCAGGTAAATAGTGAGACATGCAGCTTGTGCCTTTTAAAACTAAAGAGTTAAGTACCTACTTACTAAACCAAAGGGATCCTGACAATTTTAGTAACGATAATGTTGACATAGATTACTTTTTTGGAATACGCAAATGTTCACCCAGATCAAGAAATAACTAAAAATACAGTTAAATCAGGCCACTTGAGTGAGACTCGATGTTGCACCACAGATATCTGAGTTTCACGGTAATCGACAATTATAAAATGTGATTTAGGCTCAAGTAAAATGTTAAATTTAACATTGTCGTGTCTTTTAAATTCTTTAGTATTTATAAAAGTAAGTATAGAGTACAAAATAATAAGGTATTCGTTACGCAATGTCTGGGTCGCGTGCCGGCGCTCGCAGCGCTGTCGTTCATCACTCACATTATTGCTGGCGTCAATTTTATACTATTTGTGTATCGTGAAAGTCAAAGTTATTAACTAACTTTATAAGACTTGTTATTACTAAATAATATTATTCTCTGCGTCATTTTTTTATACGCAATCTTAAAGGTAGCGTGTTCTATATTCTTTATAAACTAGTACTATCAATGATAATTATCTACATTATGCCCTTGTTCTGTTATGTAACTTTATTCTTTACTTTTTCGCAATCCGCTTTTAAACATATTTTTTAAAAAAGCAAATACTTTTATAGGTTTTTAAATTTACATAATTATTTAAAACAGCTCTACATTCGTTCGTATTCCTGTATAACTTAATATGTAGAGTTTTTGGACATTTCCGGTATATTCGCCTACCGCAAATTTTTTGGTAACAGAGAAATGTGCGGACGTACATAAAGAAGTATAGTATAAAGGTATAGTAAGTAAAATATTATAAGAGATACATCAAACAGTGCCAGTACAATGCAGTTAGACAATAACAAAAATATTGTGCATGTAGGTAATGTTAATACGCCTTCAAATAATAGAGTAAAAAACTGAAAGCTATTAAAGTTTTTCGTTGTTTATTGCGAATGGAGTTAAGAAATAAAGCGAGCATTTGAAAAAATACTACTTAGTAGTCTACAAATGTAACAAAGAAAAGAGTCATGAAATGTAAAAGTACATGTTTAAATAAATGACACGTAGCTAAATAAACTTTTACAGCTTCAGTGACATATATTATTCCCTAGCTTCAATACTACTTCACATCTATTTCATTTGCTATAAAACCTGTTTGGTTGTGCAGAGAGCTGTGCAAGTAGCACGAGAGACAGGGAGCTACTAAACTTTTTATACGTAAGCCCGCCTTGTGCCGGCTGTACTGCTGAATGTTTAAGGATGTGTGTAGCTAGGTGCATACCAAATTATGTGTACATTTGGAAATCGAATGCTACGCGATATTGTTAACTGTTTTAGTGAACTGAACAGTCAGGTTAAGAGCTTAATATTGGTTTTGTATTGTAATATTATTTTACATATTTATTTATTAACGAATAATTAATTTTATTAAAGAATCTAGATTATTAAGAGAAAATAAAGAATAGAGGCCTATCTCTGACTTGACGTCAATAAGTTGTTATTTTGTAACATTAAGTTGAAAAATAAAAAAAAACTGAAACATGGTTATTAATACTGAGAACCAGCAGGCGGCAACCAGCTTTTGGTTTGGTTTCCTTCTAAGGTTATTATTTATTCTTAGGAGGGAACCAAACCAAAAGATCTACGATCTATTTTATGTCGGAGAGTATTCTGAAGAGTTTAAAAACATAACATCTCTTACAAAAGGCTCAGTACCTAATTATTTTCTTAGCTGTACTGTTTAAATCGTGGAACAATCTTTTTAAACATGTGTTCTCTTCATCATATTATACGGATCCTTTGACCGTCACTGTCTTTTTAGTCAACAGTAAGTATAGTAAAAGTTCCATCTAAGAATTAAAACTTCTTTATTAGTATGTAAGCAAAAATATTGTACGAAGATAGTTTATAACTAAGATCATTAATCGTGAGCATAGCGGGGCGTTTGGCAGTCGACAGCGCCGACACAACTTCCCTTGTTAGCTTAATTGTGTGATTTAAACATTGTCACGCGAACTCACTATTAACTATAGACCTACATATTAAATTAATTTATGAAAAATAACTGTAAAAGTATTAGACTTTAATTTGCATTCTTATTAGATCTTTTATTGACATTAAAAGTAAAAAACTAAGATCCATTGTGTTAACGGGGTGAGGATGTGGATTTCAGAAAAGTTGTGTATAGGTACGTGATATCACAAAATAATATAATTTTATAAAATATATCTGTGACATTTGGTATATATATGATAACTCTTGAACAACGAGTTTACAGTACAAGCATTTTAAGCATTAAGTTATTTTCTTAAATCGGAATAATGAAATAATAAAACAAATCAATGAAATTATTGTTTTTATTAGAATCAGATTTTCACTAACATAAAAATCAAATCAATAAGTTTTTTTATTTGTTAATTAGTGGCACTTAACAACTTTGTACCAATTGAAAAAAAAAAGTTAAAAAATAATAATTAAACTTATCATGTTTATCCATAGATATTATCAGTTGAGATCATGTTTTTGGCAATTAATCTTACACTGTAATTAGTTTTTAAAGAAACAAATATTATTCATCATAATTCTCCTCACTATCACTCATTATATAAACGGGACTTATCAATTTTTGTCAAGGTGTTTAATATAAAATGTTTGATCTAAAAATGATATATACACTTATCTGAAATGGATCGTGAAACATTAACTATTTGCTCTAACAAAAAGATGATATGAAATAACAGAAAATTATCAAATATATATTTTGTTTTTAAAGTTATCATTATTTGATCAAAATAATATGGACTTCTTAGAGTAGTGGACTTATTTCGATTGGATCAAACGAAAATATAGAAAAAATAAAGTCCACTTGTATACTTAACTAAAAACAGCTGATTTTGGAGTTATGGATATATGTATACCAAATGATTGTTTACATGCAACCTAACTAACAATTATACTATTTAATAGGAACTATACATATCTAGTTTAAGATCTCACTATCGTAGTTTTTAATTTATTACCCTCTTAATAAAGTATATTATACTTTATTAAGAGGGTAATAAATTAAAAACTATTACCCTCTTAATAAAGTATATTATACTTTATTAAGAGGGTAATAAATTAAGAACTACGATAGTGAGATCTTAAACTAGATATGTATAGTTCCTATTAAATAGTATAATTGTTAGTTAGGTTGCATGTAAACAATAAAATAAGTAAATTAACTAATAAACCGCTGTATCCGATGAAAAACGCATGTTCTTGAACATTGCGTGTTTATGGATAGATGCCACGGGTAATATAGCCGACGAATTTATCAATCTATTACAGTCTCTTTTAAGCAACATTAAAGGATAGAAAAACATTAATTTGACAAGTAATTAATTTATTAGACTAATAGACATCAATAAACAAAGCACAATACCCCACACATGAGGTGCGTGGCTCCTTTAAGAGCAGGACGGATATTTACGTCAGCCGAGACGTCGTATAAACATCCGTGCGTGGTGTCACGCGAACACGACGACGGCTATTAACGTTCCGCGCATATTATACGTTCTTGTATTAACCGACGTTCTTCGAACAACGGATATGAATTTATTTTAAGTTACACATTTATTTATTTGGTATTGTCGTGGGTGGTTTTTTATGTAGCTGAGTTGAAACTAGTCTTTTACTCTTAAGGATTATTGGGTTTAAATTTAAAATGTTTCCTTAAAGTCACTACATTAATTCAATCATATTCAGACTTTAGGTGAAATTTACATATCAAACTACATATATACACACCTCAACAAAGTCTAGGGATATTTGCTATTTACTCAATTAACTTCAAAATTATTGAAGTTAGCATACAACATGTTTATATTTTTATGAAGGCAATTTATCAGGCTACAATCCAGAATTAAATAAAAGTATTATTTTTGCATAAATGTTTTTTTATTAAAATAAATAAAAAACTAGGAAAATTAGTAAAACTAACACTGAATGTGTTTCTTAAGCAAAAGTGAAAATAAGCAAAAATTAATCTGTTTTTAACTGTTATGTGAGTAATCAGTAGTCAGTACATTTAAAAAACTGTAAATAACGATCCTGCAATGGTATTTCATGCTTTTATTATGATATCCAGGTCTTGGTTTGGTATATTGTTCCAGGTCCGACTAGAATGCAAAATAAGTAGCCCTTCCATCACAATTTTATGCAGGAAAAATCATCAAAACCCTTCTTTTGAACATGTCCTGCGCGTATTTTATGGTTTTGAGGTTAGGCGATTGAGTGGTTCAGCATAAAATCGATACGTCGTGCTCCTGCAACCAGCTCGTCATCACTCTCGCTTTATGCGAACGGGTGTTATCGTCCATTAACTTGAACATTTGGCCCAATTGTAGTCTACGGGGGTAGATTATTAGTATTAGCACCTCGTTAAGTTATTTTTCAGCCGTTATGGTGTTTCTAATTAAAACGCGCTCTGTTCTTCGACCGACACGAATTCCCGTCCAAACCATAATTGTTCCATCGTGGTATGAATAGATTTCCTGAGGATGTTGTAGACGGCTATCACAACCAGGAACTCGCCAAGCACGTTCTCTACGTGAATCCGAGTGGAAACCGAACCGGGACTCATGCGTAAACACCACTACAGATAACAGGTTATCTTTACAGAGCAAATGTTCACGAGACCACTCTAGTCGTCGTGCGCGATTCGCTCGGCGTAGTGCTGGAGTATAAAGCAGTATGCGAGCATAAAGGTGGGCTTCATGCCGACTTCTTCTGACAGTTTAGTCACCTGCAAGAGGCTCCACCAAGAGCTGGAGCCTCTACACCAGCTGCATGGTAGTAACATTTGGCAGTCTTTTCGCGGGAACTTGCAAAAAATCGATCATATCGTTGAGTGGTGATAGACTTGTAGCTGTGGTATCTTTCAGCCATCTCACCAGTAGCACGATAACGTGACCAAAACCTTCATTTCATATTTTGTATTGTTTCAATCTCTTCAGCAATACTCCGCTTAGTACCCGCAGCCGGGAGCATGCCTACTGCCCATAACATTTTCTCTCTGATGAAATGGCGCCGCTGCTTGGTGCACACAATATCATTCATTCGAAATAAATGTTAAAATTGTTATAAAACTTAAATTTTACACAAAAAAGCAGTCAAAACTTACTGTTGGTAAATGAAATTTTCGAACTTGACTACGTTCAAGCCGCGTAAATCTTTTATTTTTAATTTTATTTTTCAAATTCATATTTAGAATGGTCAAAAAAGGTTAACAAAGTAAGTTTTCATTAAAAGAATTAAAAAAAAACAAAATACAAACCAAATTTTTTGAGTTTCACAACTTTATAAATATAAAATATCCCTAGACTTTGTTGAGGTGTGTATAAACAATTACGTTCTTAAAAACATTGATCACGATGACATAGTAAACTTTACTATATACATTTTACTTATAATTTCAAACCTAGAGACAGAATGACTCCTTGTAACAATGTAACAGGTATGCTCCGAGCTTCGTTCATTTTCGTTACAAATATTTTAAATAACATTCTACTGTTATCAAAGGTTATCCATAACTTAGCGCCACATTCTTTTAACACCTTTTATAACTTTCTACTGTGATGACATAACAATGCATAGTTAGATTATACTTTTAAAATTCCTCTCCGCTGACTTATAATGAACTTAATGCATTTTTTTAATACTTTAAAATAACTTAGATACCAAAGCTTGTAAAAACGAGCAACGGGTTATAATTTTTACAAACTTAAGTATCTACGTACGAGTACCTACAAAAATGTAACGTAAATAAAAAAAAGAAATGTAGTATTAATTTTAAATTCAATATTTTAAATTAATGCCAGTTTAAAAATCAATCAAATCACTAAAATCATTCCGATAAGTCATAATAACAAATTGTAAATGTAGCAAGTGAGTATAATAGGTGCGAACATGCGGTAACAGTGAGCCGCTCGCGGTTACGTTCTGACTGATCTCGGTTATACTCGTAGTAACGAGATAAAGCTCCACATTCCACTACAAGAATGCAGCACAATATTGGTTCAACTCTGATTGAAATATAGAAATAGCTCTATTGTATCGGTGTTAGTAACGGTGCATGTCCTTTACAACGACCTTTCGAGCAATGAATGTAGTTGTCGATCTATATATCAAAGTAAACTAATATTGTTTTCTTAGTTTGAGTTTACCGTCTAACCTTTATATTCCATTTTGTGACTAGAAGTAAATTTTGACCAGACCAGACGTACTCCTAAACTCAAATTTGAAAAAGCCACACCAAATTTGGATTGGTAGAGGACGGAACATAGCAGACAGTGAAGGTGACCGCTAACGCGTTGTAAGGGGGCTAATTAACCCTAGATATAGGTTTCAAATAATGATATAGTACGAATAATTAATGGTTTAAAGAATACAAGTACTGTTGGCTATGATGGCATTTCTACAAAGGTCATAAAATATGTCCATGAAGAGATATCGCCAATTTTAAGTCACATAATGAATTTGTGTATTACTGAAGGAGTATATCCAAATAGTCTTAAGAAAGTTATTGTAAAACCACTCCATAAAAAAGATGATAAAACTGATTTAAAAAATTACAGACCAATAGCAAAGATTCCCATATTTTCCAAAATTTTTGAAAAAGTCATTTATGATTCAATATACGCTTTCTTTGATAAATATAATTTGTTTTGTGCAGAACAAAAAGGCTTTCGAAAGAATACCTCTATAAACATGGCCATTTTTGAGTTGTTGTCGAATATTATGCCAGCTATAGACAATAAGATACCAGTTTGTGCCATATTCGCTGATATGACCAAGGCCTTTGATTACGTGAATCACAAAAAGTTATTAAATAAACTGTATGAATACGGGATTAGAGGTAATATACTTAGGCTAATTGAATCATATTTACATAACAGATCACAGTGTACAGAGGTCTCAAGGATATGCACAGAAAGTAAACAAGAACTTAAGTACTTCTCAGAATCTAGATTCATACAGTATGGTGTACCGCAAGGGAGTGTGCTAGGGCCAGTGCTTTTTTTGATTTATATCAATGATCTTCCGCAAACAGTAACTCATCGCATGGTACTATTCGCTGACGACAGCACAGCTATAATAAAGTGTTCTGATGCAGATAAATACGAAATTGACATTAATAATTCTTTATGTAATATAATTGGTTGGTTAAATAATAATAATTTAATAATTAATTTAAAAAAAACTAATATTATGCACTTTCATCAAAGATGTGAAATCCCAGATGTTAATGTCATCAATCAAGGTTGTGAAATTGAAAGGACAAATGAAACCAGATTCTTAGGGTTGATAATAGATAACCAACTTAATTGGAAGCCGCATACTGAACAATTATGTAAAAGGTTGAGTAGATCTACTTATGCGTTATGGCAGCTATCGAAAAAAGTAAAAAAGGAGGTTCTATTGACAGCATATTATGGTCTGGTAGACTCGATCATACGTTACGGAATAATTTTTTGGGGAAACTCCACTAACAAGGAGCTAGTTTTTAGAATGCAAAAAAAATGTATACGGTCAATGTGTGGGATACAACAGACGGATAGCTGTGTTACGTATTTCAAAACATTTAATATACTAACACTCCCGTCTTTATATATTTTAGAGGTGGCACATTTTGTTAAAATTAATAAAAACCTTTTCCAAAAGGTATCTGAGGTTCGTAGGGGTCCCATTCGAACGCAATATATGAACATGTTGAGCACAGTTAGTTGTAACACTGCACTGCTGAGTAAAAGTTTCTTTGGGATGGCGCCTCTTATTTACAATAAAATACCAAATTATATTAAGGATATGCCCTTGCCAAAATTTAAATCAACTTTAAAAGAATTACTAGTTACTAAGTGCTATTATACAGTAGATGAATTTCTGAGTGATAACAATTTAAATTAATGGTAATAATGCTAAAAATTATGTTGTGTGTTTAATTGTATTATAATTTAATATTATTAATGATAGTAAAATGAAATGAAATTCAATGTATTTAATTATAATTTTATATGTACCTACTAACTATATTCAATGTAAAAACTAACTAAATTAAATGTAATAACATTGCACACCAAATGTTTGGTAAAACATGGTAGAACTATAATAATTCTGTAAAATACTAACAACAATATTGTACACCCATGTTTGGCAAAAATAAAATTGATTTGATTTGATTTGATTGATTTGATAAAATTGATAAGTTCTAGACGCTGTCATTCATGGAATGCTAAGATTAGGTCCTATAATATTTTTGTCATAAATTTCTCCGTGTTACGAATTATATTTATTGTATGTGTTGATGTTATATTTTTGAAACAAACTATTGTTTTGTTTCAGAGCAAGGATCTAAGCGGGAGTGAGTGCGGCATGGGCGTGCGAGCTCCAGACACTCTGCCCGGTCTCACACATCATTATCCACTCTGTAGCGACAGGTAACTATTACCTAACACTTAAGTTTTTTTGTAAGGTTACTGTGTCGAGTCATAATTTTCTCTACTTCATTGAAATTACTTTTATTACAGTTTTTATTGAATCTGAATGAGTAAATGTCAAAGCGAGATAAAATATCAACTATAATGTCAGTACAGTAAATTGTTTCGTAAAATAAAGTTAGAATTGTAATTTGTACACATTGTATTTTTATTTTGTCTCTGTCATTAAGATTAAATTATACTAAATATTGGAGTCTTGGAAACTTTTCTTGGATATTTATTCATCCACTTTTTGATTTTCCAATCTGGATAATTCTGTGTGACTTAAAATTACAATTGTAAATTTCAGGTCCCCTACGAAATGCGACATAATGGGTGTATCAAAGCTAGTGAACGACGTGAGCCCGAGCAGCTCCGAGGAGTCGAACTCCCCCACGGAGCTGAACTGCTACCGGCGGCTGGGCGAGCGACCTCCGCTCATGAAGAGGTTAGCCATGGGGCTCAGTGGCGCCTTGCTGCAGCCTTCAGATGATGACTCTACTCCTTTAGTAGCTGATACTCCCACCACGTAAGTAATGTTGATATACTTTAAAAGTATTTTTATCATCTACTTTATATTAATCTTTATCCTGATTGATATACCCACGCAAAGTCCCGCGTTAGGAACGATTTTTTTACAGTAAACGTGCACGTGTTGGCATTTTATAAATTTCTTCCCAAGGAATAAATACGGTTGTGAAAAATCGTGTCATTTTAAAAGTAAAAACTAATTGACAAACAATTACGCAATACAGAGTTTTAGTCATAAAGTCATGCTTTTCTAATGAAAGAATTAAATAAAAACCAATATCTTTCCACAGTCCAACAAATCTACCACTATGTATGAACGGTGGCTACATCAATGAAGCATCAGAAGCCGAGCAGAGAACGCGGGAGAGCAACCGCGAGCCCCCCACTATCCCCACGATGCCCACCATGCCCACTATACCTTCAATGCCCAACGTGCCGCCAGCGCCACGACGCACTGAGAATATGTTACATGGTGACGTTGAAGTCGACTTTAGGAGATGTAACAATATGAAAAATAAGTAAGTAGGCGATACGTTGAAATTTTATCCCAAACTTTAGCTTAGTAACTTTGACATAAAAAGTTCGGTCGGGACATTTACCCCTTTCGTTTTATCTACACAGTGCACAGTATGTTACTATCATATCGCATAAAAGCTGTGTAACGCTGTCTTATGGTGAAAATAATCGAGCATTTACAATGGCAGATAGACTTGCATGGATTGGTCTAAACCGCCTCGTGATGGCTGGCCCAGTAAAATGAAACAATGACATGATATTACCATGAAATGTTCCATAAGATCTTTTGGCATTTTTGCTGAAGATAAGAAGCAAAAATACTATAAAACTGTTTAACTGCCAGAATCCTAAATAAGTAGCTAACAAAGCGATTACAGTTAGGTGGTTTTTTACGTTCGTAAAAAGTTCATGGTTAAATAAACGGAGCAGATTTAAAGATTGGATTAACGAGCCATGACTAAAACGCAGAACATTCCATTTGCTTTTTCTTCGTAAAAAGTTTTTATTAAATTACCACAAATGATAGCGTTGAATAGAAACTGGGTCACGACTTTTCATTTTTATGAATGGTTCACAACAATATTTTATTTTAAACCTTTTAAGCAAAACTGTTCAAGTTAAGGCTTTTTTAATCAAATTTCCTGTTGAGCTCGATTGTCAGGCGGTTTTGTATTTTGGAATAGAATGGAGTATCTCAAATATGTTTAATATTAAAATTTCAATATATAGTATAAGTATTGAATTATATTATTATCATCTGTTATATAGGGGTTTCATACTTATCTTCGAAAAGCTACGTACTGAAAACAATATTATTCTGACTTATTCCTCTTGAAAAAGATCAATATTTTTATTCAAAATTTAGTGAGATGAGGGTATGTCATACACTCCATAAAGCAATTGCTGAAATACTTCTAAAAAGAGGGTTACTTTTGCAACTACTAAATTACTATTGCAATTTATGATTAGAAAGCAACCCTATTCCTAAGTTATTTTCAACAATGAAACTGTATCAACAAAAATATAAAATCACTTACATATTAGGTTAATAAATATAGATTTAGTTAATAACTAAACTCTTACCTCAATATTTCCAGTGAGTCGGCAGCTTGCAGTAGAACGACGTCCTCGTCGTCGGGCGCCTCGTCGTGCGGCGGCACTCCCGCCAACAACAACCTGCCCCGCGCCGAGCCTGAACTACGACAGGCACCCTGGTTCCAACATGGCATACCTAGAGAAGTTAGTACACGTAATTTATACTACTAATATTTTAGACGCGAAAGTTTGTCAGTATGGATCTATGTTTGCGAAATTTTACAATAATGTTCGTCACACATATTGTATTTTTAATATAACTTAGGTACTCTAAATACTGATTTTGTGTAGCTAGATACAGTAAATAAAAACAACTGAATAATAATTAGTAGTAGATTTGTTTTGCATTTAATTGTTTCATTAAGATCATCCGAAAAGTAGTGACAAACTAACAATACAGGTGTCACCATCCCTTGATGAAAAGGCGGCTAAGGGAAAATATTTACGCAGATTATATCGCTGCTAGAGATGAAACGCTCGATATAAACACTTTACCAACCCATGTGGCCAGAATAGTAAAATAGGCCAAACAACCCACTAAATATTATGAAACTCAACCCTAAGATCACGCAAGGTGAAGATATTCGGAGGAGGCCTATGTCAAGTAGTGGACGTTCATTTGCTGATGTATTAGATTGGATTAAGATAATTTTAACGAATAATTTGTCTTATTTATACAGTACTTAAATTTGAGTGCAATGTTGAATCACAGGATACTTTTATTTAAACTGTTTTATGTGTATTTTCAGATAGCATTGGAAGTGTTAAGTTCTCAGCCCGTAGGAGCATTCCTGGTGCGAGGCAGCACCACACAGACGGGTTGCTACGCGCTGTCTGTGCGAGTGCCCCGAGACTTCACTCCTGCAGGCATCGCGCACTATCTCATACTGAGGACGCCTAAAGGATATAAAATTAAGGTACCAAAATGTTAACCATTTACGACATTCACACATATTTATTTGTCGCATCAAGGGCGGCCAAAGTGCAAAGCGTTACGTCTTCTTCACATTTCAACACTATTTTAACTAAACGAAACACGACACGCACTCTAACGAAATATGATTTCAATTTAAACTGACTGTAGTTAAAGTAAAGGTTACAATCACTTGAATAGAAACAAACACGCGCGTTGGCTGGGCGTCTACCACGGCTCTTCGAGCTAGACTGAGCCGGCGCTCAGTCTCCCCGTCCGTCCTCGCGGCATCCCCACTACCGACGATCGTGTCCAAGCGGAAGGGCGCTTGCGTTTCCGTTCACATGATACTTAATTGTGTATTGAATCGATAGATGGCGCTGTGAGTTAAACGGAACACCAATCCACGACATATATTCATAAAATATCTGCAACACATTAATCTCAACATAGAAATTAATAACTTTTTGCAAAATTTCATTTTTGGAAAATACGAAAATCTTTCGGGTGACGGGACTATTAACTTATAACGTCATCATCATCTAAGCCATTACTTCTACTAACATAAAACATAATATACATTGCAGGGCTTCACGAAAGAGTTCACGTCGCTGAGCGCGCTGGTGACGCACCACAGCGTGATGCCGGAGCTGCTCCCCGTGCCGCTGCAACTCGAGCGCGCCCCCGCCCCGCGCGCGCGCGACCACGCGCACGTGCGCGACCTCGACACGCACAGTCACACGCACAGTCACACGCACAGTCACACGCACAGTCACCCACACTCACACAACCACTCGGCGCACCACACGCCGCGACACACGCCGCACCACACGCCGCATCACAACGCGCTGCATCACTTCCTCGCACAGCCGCACGTATAAGCGACACACTCGGTCACTAGCCTTACTTCGTCCCTCAACTTTTGTGACTATTCGAAAAAGTTTTAAAATCTTTCTTGAACCTATCGAAATGGACTTTAAAAGTTTATTCAAAAAATTCAGCTTATGGTGATTCTCATTTATGATGCCCGGATAAGAGGTGCCTCTTAACTAAGATGATGGTCCTGTGGCAGTCTGTACACTTAGTAAACAAGGACGCTTCCATACCCAAAACATAAAGTTGAATATAGAATTATTATATCACAAATTTGCTTGTGTATCGTAATGGTATGGTCAAGAAAGAATTTAATAACTGTTTAGGAATGACAACCTTGAACTTAGTAGAGTTTACTATTGTCACCAACTTTTGCTGTTATTAACAACCTTACAGATTCACCATGACACCACGCTGAACGTGATTACACTTTATAATATAATGAAGTTTACTGCAAATTTTGAGCTACATATCTAGATAAGTAGTTCGGTGACACAACATATAGATATCAAAACATTTAGCAAGCTCATAGAACATAGAAAAGCGAACTATTTGAATAAAATTCTCAACCTTCAGAATACAAAATAGTCAACGAATGATAAATAGTAACATGCAAATACTGTACTTAAATACGAATGTACCAACAGAAATGAACGAACTCATACAAAAATTGTCAGAGTTTTAACAAGACATCAGAAACCACTCTGCCTTTTAACGTATGGGATTTATACGAGAAAAAATGCACCATTTACTAAAAATGTAATTACAATGCTTAGTTAAACAAATGAAATGCAAACTTAGAACATGACAATTAAACGCTTAAATTCTAATATTAATGAGAAATTTTAACCTAACAATATCTTTGCGATAGAATATATAGGTACACTGTTATGAAATACATTAATATCAAAAGTATAAAATTTTATATCATCGAGTAAAGGAGTTTATATAAAGTAGTCATGGTAAAAGGAGTCATTAAATTATTGTATGTTATTTAGTACTGTTTGTAAGTTCTCTTTTGTAAGAATATTGTGATAAATATCATATTTAGGGTGTGTATGCAAATGTAAAAAAATATATTTGTAAAGAATTAAATGTGTATATGGATTGTAATTATAGAACATTTGTGTCATAATCATAGTATATATTATACGAGTATATCATTGTATAAAGTTACCTTTTGTATAAATGCTTGTAGATTTATAGTTGGGTACTACTAATGTCAGGGCAAGCATGTACGACGTAATCTATACATACACAGTAATCAGATAATTTTAGC
Organism: Schrankia costaestrigalis; assembly: GCA_905475405.1. Taxonomy (NCBI): domain Eukaryota; kingdom Metazoa; phylum Arthropoda; class Insecta; order Lepidoptera; family Erebidae; genus Schrankia; species Schrankia costaestrigalis. The sequence goes on from FR997830.1 coordinate 424,939, forward strand.
AAACAAAAATATACAAGTATATAGCAATTAGAAATTGGGCATCCAGAACAGAAGCGTACCATAATGATAATGGTTCAAATAAATGAAATCATATTGACAAACTCCAGCGTTATAAAACACAAAATGTTACATTTTTGCGGATGAGTCACAAACTTAAATTTCGATTTCAGTGAATCACATTGAAATAACGGTACGTTTTAGATATGTGATAGAAAATTAACTACAGGCATTTATTAAAAAGGCTTTTTTTATATAGTTTTAGATGAAGAAATGGCGCATCATTATAAGTTTATAATTTGCGCGTAAGGAGTTATAATTTGTATGTTGTGTAGGTATTGTCTAGTCTAATAATGTACAGTCAGAGGCAAAAATATGTACACATTTTCAAATTTTCTAAACTATCTGCACGTTTATCTAGACATTACAATATCAAAATGAATTCGTAATTTAGAAGAGGTTCCGTACAGTTTTGAATTAATCTTCGAATTTTCAATTTTGGATTGGCAGAACTTTAGATAACTGGTTTACAAAATGCGAAAATGTGTACATATTTTTGCCTCTGACTGTACAGTCAAAGTGTGAAACACGTTTGTTTGACGAATAATACCACACATTTTATTATTGTTAATAGGTATGTGTTACAATATCATTTGGCGTCTATGACACTTTTACGTAAGAACACAATTTGTTAATGAAAACTTCCTGATTAATGGGATATTTACAATGAACTAATTATGATAGTAATAAACACCTTTAATCATTATTGTTGTATAGCCTATTTATTTAAGGAAAGTTTCATTAAATTCATTTTTGAACATATCAATAATTAAGACAGAAATATAAATTTTTGTAAAAATTAATTTACTGTCCTCAATTTAAATGTTGTATATTGACTAGTGCAATATTTTCTTAAAGTTAATTTACTTACTTGTAGGTAAAAGTGGCATAAACGCTCAAGATTAGTACAATAACAATAATAATGTTAAGTGCGCGGCGTCTATTGGCATCGTAAGTGTGCACTTCGCTGATGATATTACATTGTGAACAAGTTGCCTTTTAGCAAGTACCTACATTGCAGCTTCGTGCTCATGTACAAACACATACACTCATATTTATATTCATTCTTAGGAAGACATTACAAAAAATCTTTAGTATTTTGATGAAATTCTTGATATTGAAGTAAAGTTAACTAGACAATTAAAAAAAAAACTATAAAGTGTTGCTGTTATCACATGCATAATACTTTTGAGTGTATGTAATTGTATCACACGTTGACGATGAAAACACTGCCTTAGAATGAGACGTTACATAAATGTATAATACAATGTCTGTAGTTTAGTCTGTTGATGTTTTATTATAAACGTGACGATAATAATATGCTGTTATTTATTACATTACAATCATCCAGGATTTGCCAGATTATTTCATCTATCAGTTGTTACACTCCTAGGATGGCTGTCCTTTTAAAGGGAAACTTGCCCTACTTATACCATGTTTCCCAGTCAATTGTGATTTTTTATTTTCATTGAGAGAATATACGTGAACTATCCCTTAAATATCTTTGTTGGGGCGGCGACGATGCTACTATTTTCCTCCTCCATCGCCACATGCAGTTGTGTTATACAATTCCATCGTACACATAGGATGCTACAGGTCAAGCAGGCTGGAAGTACTTGTAACGTAGTAGTAACAGTTTATTGTAGGATATTTGCATCGTAACACAAAAACAATGTTATAGTTATCAAATTTATATTTAATCTTACTACGTGCTTTATATCACAAATTATTCAAAACTAATTAATTTTGAAAATCTGGAAATTTCGTAAGTTATTTTATTTTTAACATCATTTATTTAACTTTGTTTATGAAATTCATTCGTTCTCATGAATCTATGCTAGTAAATAATTCGAAATAATTAATTCACAATATAATAATTATATAAGTTTTGTACCTTCTATCAGAATTTTAGTTTGAAGTCATAATTCGTTATAGTTAGCTACGCCAGTGACACTATTAATTTATTAACGTATGAATAAAATTAATATCAAAGATATTTCGTCTTTTATTATTAAAGAACCTGTAATAAGTAATCCTTGAGTCAAACTACTGAATACAATACCCGCTGTCAACATACTACCACCTGCAACCATGGTTTTGTAAAAATAAAGAATTACGTTTTTAAACTTAATACTTGATGCAATACTTTAATACTTTTATGGTAATAAGGTATCAAGGTATACTCCCGCTGCGTACCTCACTATTACATACTGTAAGGCATAAAAAATATAAAAAGAAAGGTATAAGTAAAAATACAAGTTTATGAAGCAACTAATCTGACAATGCAATTTAACTTTCCTGCATTTTAGAACTGTTAGCAAATTGTCACAAACATTTTGAGTTCGCCATGAAGCAAGCTTTTTATAATTCAGTTACAAAGTTTTATTTTTAATAAATTTAATGTATTTCATTTAGATTTTTTATATTAAAAATAATAAGTACATAATTTGGCGGTATTCATCTGCCATCTAGGTAGTCATGCGAGAACCTGCTTAGTCCTGTGTACGACTAAAATTTCCTTTCAAGTTACGCCATCTGTGATTCTATATGAAAAACTGCATCTTAGGGAAAGTAGTTAAGAGTTACCAAAGAAGTAGCATTTACTATACATAACTTATTTCTGCTGCATGCCAACAGATGGGTTTAATGCATACTTTGATTCATTCGAAAAGAGAAGGGAGTTAAGTGATGTATTTTTTGTATTTGATTTTATTTTATTCAAAATAGTTACACATTGTGTTACATAATAATAATTACATATTTTGCCAAACTGAATAACAATTTGTAGCAATAATGTTTTTTTAATCTTTCCATAGAACGTCTAAATATTTGTAGAATGTTGTGACGAGCTTTAAATTAATTAATAATACGTAAACGCTAATTTAAACACCTAAATGTGTCGTGGAAGTTGTAGTCTTTGCTACGTAGTAGCATAACTCTTTTTAAACAAAATTAATTATTTAACTATTTACCACGACACAGGGAAACCTAATGTGGGAAACAGTGTGACAATTTTGTAACACATAACAAGACAGAAATAAATATATGTTTTTATTTTCATTTTTCATTTACTTCGCTGCTCTCCTGTATACCCTTGAGCTGTATGCTTTAGGGTAGAGTAGAAGAATAGTATTAAGCGCTGTACCCTTAGTATTAAAAGGTAAACCATTATTACAATAATAACGATTACGTATTAAAAACCTGATTACATAAGTTGTGATTGCTCCTCATAATCGTCAATAACGTGTCGAGTTAAACCTCACGTACGGTTTGTTAGTATTAGCTGTAAAGTTTATAGCGCCACACTCATAAGTCGTATAAGTGCCAACTTGATGCACCTCGGAGTGCTAACCGAACTCGTGCTTCTACTTTATTACCTACGTTTGTATATAACGCTATAAGCTTTGCTATAGTTTACTCACTGCACCACACGAGCATTATTGTCAATGTTTATGTGCGCATAGCCAAGAGATCAGATGATGTTATAGGTTCGCTTGAACACGTCAGTATGTGGAAATGTCTAACATGCCAGTGGCGCTTACATGGTAGGTTTGCGTCTTGCTTCAATTTTTTTTTCTGTTTTTGAAATTATATTTTGTTATCACGAATAACTAGATATTATGTTGAACTGAAACCATTGGTGTCAGATTGAGTTAGTAGGGTCGCTATCAGGCACAGTCTCCTATTTTTAAAGAATACTTTAACGAAAGAACATAACATGGTTTTCTTTCCATCTTTGCCATAAAGCACATTTACCAGAAATTGCAAGAAGACTGAAGGATCATAAGAACCAAAAAATGGTTAGTAATTATGCCATAAATAGATGTAAAATTTACATTTACCTTATTTATACATTGTACATACAAAATGAACAACAAATGTACATATTAATATGCGTAAACTGGTACAATAATCGTGATCCATTTTTTGCATGCTTAAACAAACAATCTATACATATAATAAAACTGTAGAAAAATCGTTTTTGTACATTAAAAAGAAATAAAAAAAAAATAGCCAGGTTGTTAAAGGACAACCAACAGAACCCATTTCCAGCATTTTTAGAATTTTTGTCTGTTTATCTGTATATCTGTTTATCTGTAACCTGAAAATTATTTCGGGCATCACGTAAAAAGTACGAAAGCAATGTAGATGACTTTTATACACAACGGTTATGCGTAAGTTGAAGTTACATTTAGTCATTGTTTCATTGCAATCAGTTCAGTCTAATAAAAGATATTTGAATTTAATTAATTAATATTACACAGCGCCATCTTTCAAACTTAGACTGAACTACATCAAGAGTTAAACTGCGTGCAATATTTTTAAATGTAACGTAAAATGTACGTAAGCAATCTAGATGACTTTTGTACACAACGATTGAGGTTTCCATTTAGTTTTTATTTAATTGCAATCAGTTCAGTCTATCAAAAGATATTTTTAAGTGCTCAAAAATAGTTTTAGTTTTATGAGTGTTTTCAAAGTGAAATATTAAACAGCGCCATCTTACGAACTTAGATTGCAATATATTTTGAGATAAGCTGCGTGCAGTAATTTTGAATAAATAAAATAAACACAAACACATTTAACAATAATTTAATGTTTTGTGATTGTATTTCTATATTTTATTGTGAGTTATGTAGTTTTTCAATGTTAATAATTAGTAATAATTTGTTACTTAATTGATTTTAAAGACAAAAGACGAATCCGATACTAAGTATCAAGCCCTGTGTCGCGGGGGCCTTTACAAACATTAATTTAACGGACACAAAGAACATTCAGACTCAGAGCAATAATTTGTGGATCACACAAAGTATTGTCCTCCATGTAAACCGAAACCGTGACCTCATGCACGTCAGCCAGCTAATGCCACCGCCGCGCCATCGAGGCAGCTTATTTATTTATTTATCAATGGACATGCCAATAGTGTGTAATAGTTACTAAGAAATTCCCGTTTTATTTCTGCGCAGTCTTTAGACTCTATATTCTTTTAAAACATTAACCACCTTACTCATAAACGCCTTTTGAATTTAGTCAGTAATAGTAATGTAGTTTTTTTTTAAAATCTAATTCTACCATAACGTGACGTCCGAATGTATTCATTCGTATGCCATGTCATTAATTCTAACTTATAAATTTGACAACAGATGACGTTGTACGTGTGACGTCATTTTTGTATCGCGGTGTTAGATTCTCCTTGAAAGAATAACCTTCGCACATGTCTGCCAGTATGACTTTTGAAGCAGTCTCTTAAGTTCTGTCTTCAAAAAGGTGTTGGTTTATTAGGGTCCGGACCCGTGCTCCACCTAGGTTCTCCACCTGGGTGAAGCACGGGGACTTGCTATGCTAGGTCCCGTGCTCCAACTGATGACGTTATTGTACTGTAAATCAGTAAATTGTTTTCCCTAATGATTAAAAGGATCTAAAACAATTCTGTAAAAGGAGTGAAACAGTTTATCTAAGTAATTATAAATATTATGAAGAGGTAAAGGTTGTGTGTTTGTGTGATTGCGTGTTTGTGACGTTGTAGATCTCTGGATCTAATGAACCAATTTTAAAAATTCTTTCTGTGATGAATAGTCCATTTATCGAGGAGTGTCATAGGCTATATAGTATCACGCTATGACAAATAGGAGTGGAGTAGTAATGAAATATGTTTAAAAAATGGACGAATTTTTTCGTCGCCCAACGAAGTGGGCACGGGCCAGCTAGTGCCTAATAAAATACAAAAATAGTTAATAAGTATAGATGATAGCTTACCACCAAGCCCAGGCATATACTACTAGAAATTATCGAATTATTCAATATGTATTTATGCTTCACGCAACTACCAAAGTGGAATGAAAAAAAGACTTGGTAATTGTTGAGGAAATAAACATTTTGTATTTGTATTGTATTGTATAGCTAGCCGTTTTAGGGTTGCTATCAAAATTGATTCTAATTGCAACAAATATCAGCATAAATATTCAATGTTATGTTGGCTGTTTACAAAACTTATGCCGCTGTAAAGAAAACAGGTTATCTCAAAATACGTAATATGAACATACCCTTATCGATACCCATTATGCGATCAATTTAGATAAGCAAAGGACCCTGTACCGTAACTCATATCGTTACATTTATGACTCGTTATATCACATTCCTGTCTGCGAGGCTATCTCGTGAATCATAATAATCGTTATCATCGATTTAATCTCGGCTACCCGCTAGATGGATTTAAAGTAAAGGTTACCCTTATGGCTTTGGAGAATCTATCTCTTCCACGGGTGCTTGTAAAATATCAACATAAATTACTCACAACATCTTTAAAGGTTAATTTGTAATTACTTAAAACACTTAATTATTTTTTCTTTAAGGAAAATTGTATTTCAAATAATGATAAAAATAAGCAATGAAATACATTTAACTTTTTATGACAGCTAGTCAAACCCACATCAGAAACATTCAAACAAAATTAAAGTCTCAAAATCAAAATTAAAAGTGTACGTGACTTATAATAAATACTGGTATAAAGAATATAGCAAGTAGGTAGTTTCGAAGCCAAACGTTGAGCTCCTTTAACAGTGAACACTTTAAAATGTAAAACGAATGGACGTTACGAGTTCTTTGCTTTATTCGGCGTGAACGTCTGAACCGGCACCTAATGGCTTTATTGTTCTTCTGGGAGCTTTGAGGAAGCGAGCTGAACTATTTCTCTCACACAGACGCATACACGAGTACGAGTGTATGTATGTATTATATGTATGTATGCAACGTAAGCTCTGTTACTTAACACAAGCTGTTGTTGTTTGCTTCAGTTTTTGAATATGATGTGTTAAATTTTAAAAACGTTGGACTTACTAAAATAGTAGGTGCTGGCTCTTGTTTTGCACCTTTGTGTTTATGTTTCTTAAAATAATGCTTTTAGTAGCGTGTTCAAGTTATTTTAAAAATTAATAGAAAAAAAGCCTTGTTTCAAACAAGGCTTTTTTTCTAAAAAATAAAGTGTGAGTTTTCAAAAGTCTTAAGGCGTTTTTACGTAAATCAAGTTTATTTTGTTACAGATTAAAGATTTATTAAAGATAAGGTTCATAGAATAACTACTTCTAGACAGCAAAATTAATTTATGCACAAGCTGTCGCGGGGTGGAGCTCAAGTTGCAAGTTTTAGTATAGGTATAGAAGAATTAAGACATGATTATATTTGGCGATATAAACATGAAGTTACAATTCGGGAAACTTTAATTGTTATGTACCTATGAAATATTATCTTCTTACCATCTGCTCCTCACGTCAGTTATCTTATTGCTATGAACTATATTTCATAGCAATAAGATAACTTAATGAGTAATTATGTATACAAAATGGTTCACGTAGCGCCACTAAGATACACACTAACACTTTCTCTGGAAGTGATTACGAACGCAATCACAATTACGTAATACCGTCATGAGCATAAAAAGAAATATCCAATAACTATGAGAGTTCCATTATCTGTTGGTAAATGTCGCGGAGGTTCCCGCGGGACCCGAGCCTCGCTCTAATTATGTAATTACAGACATCCGTCTGTTACCTTTTAATGCTTTAGCGTAACATCTTGTGCACACTCAGCATACCTAAATATATAAAGTATGTGCTACAGACAGAGGTAGGAAGACAGAGACTGTATATTTTTGTGTTTTAAAGAACTTTACGATAATGACAACATTTAAAACTTTTTGTTAATAATTTAATCGGCAGCTAAAACGGATAGAATCAGCGCGGATATAAACGCGTGTATTAAGTAAAAAGAACCCTGCTTACTGCACACAAAGAATGACTAGCTAAATCTAATAAAAATACTGGAAGAACAAACGTCGATCAAGGGACGACCTAAAGTAGTACTATTCTGTGCTCAAACTAAACAATATCATTTTAAGTATGAAAACTGCTTTACTATGGAGAAGAAATTAATGATTTTATTTAAAATATTAACATTGGTATAGGTACGAGTGTAACACCACCTTAGTATTATCAGAATAAACGAAAATCTTTATATATAAAGTTCTGATAGTAGTAATATATTATTACTTTTGTGAGATTGAGTTACAAGGTAAACACAAGACAATGTCGTTCTCAATATGAAAGAGATCATCAGTTATGTTAGTTATAAGCTCCGTGATTTGCTTCGGGGGATGTGTATCGTGTTGTTACTACGTTCATGCACAAAAATAATCAATATAATATTTCTTATTCGGCCTTTATTTTTAGGATTGGTAAGGTTTGTTTACATTGATAAAACAAAAATCAAAGTTTTTTTATTAGACAGACAAGCTAGCTAGCACCCACTTGATAGTAAATGATAAGCTCCGCTAATGGATTTATGCAATGCCAAAGCCCAGTCAAGCCACTATCGACCTTGGGGTTATTGCTCTCTTTGAACCTCGTTTGATGCAAGTTAAGCCATACTGTTACAGAAACCACGCAGCTTTGAAGCTAACTATTAATTTAATCATATCTTTCTTGCTTAATACTAAGTAGTACTTTACATTGTAATGTTGATTCCCTTCATACATTTTAAATTTTATTTAAAATTTCACAATTATAATCCAATAGCTGAGTTTTTACGCTATTTAACATACTAGCATGCTAATGTTGACGAGTAAGGAAACAGTTAATTCTGTAGCAGTTCGTGTGAATTGCTCTTACTAAGTACTAGTATAGGTAGCAATGATTGTACTCGTTAAAGAGAACGCTGCTCGTAAAACCACAAAGTAACTTAATGCTGTTTAAAAACTTTCCTCTCTCTAGTTACACACATTGTAGCTGACGGTAGACGAGAGTCTGTCTCTGTTAGCGCCTGCGTTGTACACACGGAATATATTTAACAACTACCATAAATGCAATGGTAACAAAAATATGTTTGCCACACATAAACGGATATACCAAGGTTGATAATATTTTGTATAAAAGTAGCTAATATGAACAAGTTTGGCAAATGGTGGTACGCGGGTAACAGCTTAGCTGATGTAATAAATTAAGCGAGAGAAATCTGCTAAAAAACTGAAACATCCATAATTACCGATTCTGCGACCTGTTTGAATAGAATTTAGCTACAAGAATAGGGCCTCTTGTTTCAAACTCGTCACAGAACACGTTGAACAACTTGAGCATACCAATCGCGATCATTTATTTTTGCCTGTCGTGCATTGTAAGTAAGAAAATTTTAATGTTCAATTTCATAAAAGAGTCACAGTATGAACAAGGCCCAACATCTAATACTCTAATAGATAGACAATACGTCTTGTTTCAGGTATTTAACGAAGTTCTCTAAATGTTTACTCGACAAAACGATTTGTATTTGTCGTTATTATTGCATATGTTTGTAGACAAATAGTTTACTCAGCACAATAATGACAAAGTATTACTGCTACGTTGTTTAGAATCAAATAACTACGTGTATTAGCATACGTGTATTGATGTTTATACGTTCCTCTACTCATGCTAGTTCCTCTTATAAGACGAACGTTATTTGTTTCTATTATTACATTACCTGTTTATTTGATAAAGCAGCGATATTAATGTTCCTGTTGAAATAGAAATATTTACAACTGTACTTACTATACTAGTTGGACTTACCTAGCTGGACTGACTGTCCCAGGTAAATATACTCGTCGACAACTTCGAGTGTAGAGTCTCCAACCGTGATTGGAGTGGGTGCAACATGGACATTTGCCATGATCTTGGTCTTGTCCATGTTCATTTTAAGACCCACTTGTTGAGAGACTCTACTGAGGCCATCGAGCATTGTGTTGAGGTCCTCCATGGTCTAAGCCATGACCACGATATCGTCAGAAAATCGAAGGTGCGTGATATACTCGCCATTTATGTTGATGCCGAGTCCGTCCCAGTCTAAAAGCCTAAAAGCATCTTCCAGTGCAGCGGTAAACAATTTCGGTGATATGACATCACCTTGTCTTACTCCTCGCTGCAACTGGATAGGGCCTGATAATCCACCCTGGAGACGAACCGACATGGTGGCGTTTTCGTATAAGCACCGCAGCACTTCGATATACCGTTGGTCAACTTGGCACCGTTGGAGAGACTGCAACACTGCCCATGTCTCGATCGAATCAAAGGCTTTCTCATAGTCCACAAACGCTATATACTCGTTGGATTTTTGTATAACCTGCCGCAGCGTATGAATGTGGTCTATGGTACTATAACCTTTTCGGAAACCGGCTTGTTCGGGAGGCTGGAAGTCGTCCAGTCTGCGTTCGAGACGATTCGTGATGACTCTCGAGAACAATTTGTAGACGTGGCTCAGAAGAGTGATGGGTCTGTAATTCTGAAGGAGCGTTTTATCGCCTTTCTTGAAGAACAGTACCACCACACCTCTGTGCCATGCCTGTGGCGTTTTTCCTTCAAGTATAACGGAATTGAATAGCCTCTGAAGAGCCTTGAGAATGGGTTCTCCACCGGCCTTCAGTAGCTCGTTTGTGATTCCGTCATACCCCGGTGCCTTGTTGTTCTTAAGTTGTCGGAGAGCATCACTAATCTCACACAGACTGACGTCCGGGATTTCTTCAGTATGGTGTCGCGTAAGTCTAGCTCTAGGATCCACGGCTAGATCACAAGGTGGCTGTGTTGTAGTATATAACTGTCCGTAGAACTTCTCAATCTCCTCTAGAAGCTCAGGCTTGGACGTCACTATTCTGCCATCTCCAGTCTTGAGCCTAGATAGTTGACTCTGGCCTAGAGACAGATCTCTGGCGAACACTTTTGAGCCCTTGTTTCGCTCAATGGCTTCTTTAATACAGACTGTATTAAAGTGCCGAAGGTCGCGAGTTAGTGACTTAGAGATCTGTCTATTGAGCCTCCTATACTGTTCGGCGTCGTCTGGAGACTGCAGTGCCATCTTACGCCTTTGCTGCATGAGCGAGAGAGTATCGTCGGAGATCTTTCTTGATCTTCTCCGGTGCTGGGTCTTAAAAGCACCGGAACCGACTGTACGGACGGTTTCCACAAACCTTTCGTGGTATTCGTCCACATCGACACATTCGCTGAGGCTCTCGAAGCGGTTCTGTAATATGAGTTGGAAGTTCTCGGGGATTTGGACTGGTGTAGGTCGGAGCGTAGACTTCATCAGCCGACTTCTTTTCAGCCTAGGATTGATATTTAATGTGCCTCTAACCATCCGGTGATCGCTTCCGGTTTTTACCAAATTGATCACTGAGACATCATTAAATATATGGCGCTTTGTCGACATGATGAAGTCAATCTCATTTTTAGTGACACCATCAGGACTAATCCAGGTCCACTTGCGGCAATTACGCTTCTTGAAGAAGGAGTTCATCATAAAAAGTCCCTCCTTCTCCATGAAGTCCGCAAGCATTTGGCCCCGTGGATTTCTTTGTCCATATCCAAAGAGCCCGACTCTCCACTCATTTCCACTTCTAGGGCCCAACTTCGCGTTAAAGTCCCCCATGACAACAGTGTATTGGGTCTTAGAGTTATGTATGGCTCCGGAAATATCCTCATACATCTCTTCTACCTCATTGTCGGAGTGCGCTGATGTGGGAGCGTAAACCTGTATTACCTTCAACGAATATCGTTTGGTAATTCTGATGACAAGGTACGCTACCCTCGAAGACACACTCTCGATCTTCACCACGTTGTTCACTAGAGACTTGTGGACGAAAAATCCGACACCTCCCTGGGACTGTTGGTCGCCCTCCCGGAAATAGAGCAGGTTACCAGACTTAAGGGTTATCGAGTCCTCCCCCTGTCTTCGGACTTCAGATAAGCCGACAATGTCCCACCGTAACCTGCTCAATTCTTCCTCCAGTTCTACTACCTTCTCGTCGGTCCGCAGTGTGCGCGCATTGTATGTTGCCAGGGCCAAAAGTCGGTTGTGTTGGTAGCCTGACCTCCCCCGGAGATTCTTCGCACCCCCTACTCCGCCGTTACCATGGCCGCTACCTTGACCAGGAATAGCGGAGCGACCGGGGACTGGGGGCCGTTTATATTGTTGTGTGGTCATTTTTGTTTTTGAGGGTTATTTGGCCTACTTTACCACGCTGGCCAGACGGGTTGGTAAAGGGTTTATTTCGAGTTTTCCTTCTCTAGCAGTGATAACATCTGCGTAAGGATTCCCTTAGTCGGCTTTTACGACACCCACGGGATGATATGGGGTGGTGACACATTGTATTCTTACTCCGTCACCACACAGAGTTACGATGTTTATGTTTTACTCAGTTACTCACTATACTCACTATAAATATCATACTGATGTCATTATACACTCCTATTTCTGTAATGTGTTTAATCAAGCATTTGAAGGAATGTTTAAGCAAGAGGTAAGAAGTACGTATTCAGCCGCAAAACATGTAGGTAGTAGTTTTTAGTGTATATTCGTTTTATTGTACACCTACAATCAGCATCTTCAGAATTTTAATTCTAAAATATTCGTTTTTATATTTTATTGTAAGCTTGGTTGTGTCCACACCTTCGCTTGCGCAGGATTAGTAGACACTAAGTTGGACTTAATTTTGTATAATAGAAGAAATCTCAATGATAGTGGGTAAATTTTCCATCATTATCGTACTACCGTGATTTTTTTCTAACTATCTAACTAAAGTTGATTCAGAATTGTAAATTGATTAATAAAATTAATTATTGTGTGTAAAATATATAAATAAATAAATAAATAATAATAAGAACTGTTGTTTCATAAAAGTTAAAATCTGTTATAAAAAGGGAAAATGAAAATCTTAAAGTGAAACAAAGCAATCGTTGTCCAGTTGCACTTTTCCCGTAGGTTGTCCACAACTGTTTCACAATAACATCGCATCATAATAACCTGAGAGACAGCGGCAATAAGACGCCTCGTGGAAGCGACGCGAGGCACAAAAACGCAACAATCTAGAACGTCTAGTGATGTTGCCCACCGGCCATCGTCGCAAACGAACGCGACAAACGAAACGATGAGACCTCGTAAGGGAGATTGTTCACTTGACGCCGTGATTTTATTTTGTATAACTATCACAAACAATCTCTTGCTAGAAGCTAAGCTCAATAAGTACTACACAAAAATAGAAAAATAGTAAAAAATAATATTATTGGATTACACATATGTTTATATGTGTACTGATTGACTGTGGTTTGCGGTTGTTAATCGGAGAAACTGTTATGTATCAGTTAAGTTGAGTCCTCTAATTTCATTTGCTACTGTAACCTTTCATCTAAACACGGTAACATTTGCGCGCTTCTGCACAGAGGCGGATAAGGCAAAGCAGCTTTTGCTTAAAAGACCTTCCATGTAAATGTTTTTTACGACAAATCATTTTGTGACTTAAATATATATAGTATAATTTTTTAACCTATTTGAAAATAAGTAAACATGTGTCAAATAATTTTTCAGTTCATTACATTGGCTATTAAATAAGATATTATTAAGATCGTGACAAGTGGCGTTCTGTCGTCTCTGCCTACCCCGGACGGGATAAGGCGTGAGTTCATGTACGAGTACTTATCTATGTATAATAAAAATATGTTAACAACTTAAGTCCAGTGTAAATAAAAAAAAAAAAAAAAAAAAAATCTCTTTATTTCAGTAATCTTATAACTAAACAACGCTGAGTCTTCCCAGTGAGTAATCACATGATACTCGTGTTGGGAATGACCCGCTCATTTCCCTTAAATTAAATTACATAGTTAATAACAAATTAAATAGCATCTGTGGCAGTGTGTGCGTATGTGAAGTGTATGTGTGTGTGATGTGCTTGTGTGATGTGTGTGTGTTTGTGTGTGTTGTGAAGGTGATTGTTTGTAAGTGTATGTGAAGATGTTCGTTGGTTAGCGTGTTGTGTATTCATATGAGATTCTGGTTTAAGCTTTAGCGAGGTCCTTGTCAGACAATTCTTATTAACAGATTTTCAACTGCATCATAATCAAGAGTGGTTAAAAATTGTATGAGATTTTCTTTGCAGTTGTGTAGTGGCTTAGGATATATACTTAGTATTCTATTAAGCTTATTGTATATAAAGGCAGATTGGCACGGGTACTGTCTTCTAGCAAAGACGGTACGTACCCGTGGTATTGAAGCAACAATATCTTTTCTTCTTTTTCTTTAAAGGTGTTCTCTAAATGGTAACGATTTGTGACATTTTAGGGCCAAGTTAAGGATGTAAAGCTTTCGGACTGTTAGAAGTTTACTTATGCGATATAGACTGTCTGTTGAGAATTTATAAGGTTTGAAATACATGACCTTGAGAAGAGATCTTTGAGCCCTTTCGAGATCTAGGAAATTTGTCTTATTGGCTCCCCCCCAAATAGGGATACAATACGAAATTATAGATTGGGCTAGTGCAATGTAAATTCTATTTAGAAGACTACTAGACATGACGCCCCTAAGTAATTTAAAAACCCATATTAGTTTTCGGATGCGACTTATGACTTATGTAAATGACTCCTAATTCGGAACTGTAATACGGACCATTATTTAATGTTTGATATCTTTTGTTTCTCGTGGACGTAACAAAAAGATAATGTATTGTCTATGGCTTCATGACAATGGGACGTTCCAAGATGGCCTTGTGGACACGTCTTTTATTATTAAGGCATGCTCGGCTAAGCTTAGGTTTTAAGCCTTATTCTATTGTTGTATTGTGAGACAAAATAATGATATTTTTAGTTAGGTACTTGTATTTGTCATGTTTAATTATTTTACGTAGGTTTGAATAAAATTTTATTTTATGGTGTTAATTAGGTATTTTTGTGGGCAACAGTAATAGTAAAATTGCACATACATAATGGTTGTTAGGCTATTAAATCAAAATGAAAAAGTCGCAAATTTTATTTTAGATTAAGTCGATTCATGTTCATGAACATCGGTTTTTGATTTGTCTTGTGTTTCTATGAATATAATATAAACGTTTAAAACATAAAAATTGACATTCTTTAGTTAGGTTGGGACTAGAGTGCGTTGTGAAGATGTGAAGGTAATGTTAAAAATACAATAAATTTAATCTCACTCATAATTTTCAATTTAAAATTTCTACGTTTTGTTAATAATCATTTACGTGAATCAAGGTTGTTTAATTAATATGACATTGCTATAAGTAACAAGAATTGCTGTAATATTCCCGGGGCTCACTTACATACACGAAATTAAATTTGTTTCTGGGAAATCTTAATTCTTTGTCTCTCGTCTCAGTATTTATTACAACCCTTATCATCTTCATTCCTCATTATAATATTCTCACGCAGACTATACACCAGATGTAATTAAAGACTAATTTAGATGTTTTTTATTTCTTATACAGATAGTGGAAAATTTAAATGTTATACAACTCAGAAAGTTGATTCTGCCAAAGTTTTTATTTATCTCAAAGGAGGATCTGGGATCTCCTATATAGGAAGAATAAATACTTCGCATACATGCTGATCAATTGCAGTTTTAAATTTGTTGTTTTATGAGCCTAGCACTTGGCTATTACTAAATTATTTGCATTACTACACGATAATATGGGATGATAACTTTTTCTATTACTTTTTCTTTCAACCCACACGATTTAATATAAATAAAACCGTATTAGTATAATAAATGTAGCAAAAACCGTAGTATGTCTGAGTAAACATTCATACAGTAGTAGTGAAGGGCGCAGCACTGTTTGTACAGGCGAGGGATTAACCACGTGTGACCGCCCGCGCGCCTATCTCCGACCACTACACATAAACTAAACAACGCTACGTTATTAATATCATATTATTTTAGTATATAATATAAAGTGAACATTATTATTGTAACTAAGCCGCTTGTTACTAAATAAAGTATTAACTAGGGTAAATCATTTTAGGACAGTTTATCGTCTTAAAGCTTATATAGCAGAATTTTTTCTAAAAGTGAATGATTGTGATTTCTATATAAACTGGACAAGTAAAATAGTTTAACTGTTTTCACGGTTATAAATATGTTAACCTGGGGAAATAAATAGGTTTCACAATTTTTAATCCTTCCCTTTTATTATACCTACTCTCAGGACAAAATAAATAGGCGACATTCTAGGTCTGTCATTTAGTACAACATAACAAAATTCAATTTATATCGATCAACGACATAAATCTATTAAGGTTAATCTTCAAAATATACTCTCTATTTCAAAGTGTGTTAATATTATTAAGTCAAAATCATAATATTCTGCCTTTTCGAATCAACTCAACATCATATTAATTGTTTAGTGTAGATAACAATGTTTACCAACAGTCACTGGTCCAGATTAACTGCATCAGTACAAAGCAATCTATAAGCGAGCACACTGCACTAAACACTCCACAATATCATCTCTAGAATCAATCTACTACACTACGGATCACTGCAACAATTAATCACAAAGCCCATCGTAGCATATTACGTAGACCCTCTACGCCGTAGACGTGCTACGTGGCTACGATGTAAGCCAGGTGCGGAATTAGGTGCTAGTGTCAAGTTAGATTGTGTCCAGACAACTTTGATGAAGCGGTGCCTTACGATATGTGTAAGGGAATGTAATGTGTCGAAGATACAGGCGGTAGAGGAAGCGATTTTTTTATAAAATAAGGTACTTGAGTAACGTTTTGTTTAAAATATAATTACTAGATCCTTTCGAAAAAAAGTCGGTAAAGTTATACATCATAATATTTTGGTAGGACTTTATATAAAATCAACAGGTTTCGTAAAAAAAGGTTAATTTTGCATTTTTGCTATAATATTTTAATTAATAACCTTGTGAGCGCTACAGACGCCTATAAAAGTAAAACCAAAATGTGCTCACTTTGCCATAGATGACGACGGCACGTCAAAACTACCACACAAAATAATACGGTTCTGGTATTTTTTTCATATTATTATTCCAATTATAAAACAGTTATACTTGGAAACAAAAAAAACCAACTGTTTATTTTAAAACATAATATATTAAAAACCTTGTTTTATTTAAGTTAAATGATCAGAACAAAAAATATTCCTTGAAATTTAAACACGAAAATGCAGACAGCACAATAACACCCCGCTCTCTAACTCACCAAGTCCGTCACCTAAACCGTGGTATCGTGAGCAGTACAAGTGTTAGAATTAAAGTTAGAAATCTGATAGTTAGTGGTTAGTAACCCTGTCGCCGCGCGCGGTGGTTGCAACAGCCCGCGCCACTTGTAACATAACCACCTACAGTCCCAGCATTCCACGGTTACGTGGCTCAGAAACTTGTGGCGGAGTTTAGTTAGTTTTGTAATTCAGTTTCCCGTTTGTTTTGAATGTTCATTCCAGATTTCGGGGAAAATTTAAATGATTTTATATTTAGAACTTTAAGTGCAGTTGTGAATAAATGGTGGTTTTATTAATAACCTGATTGTAATTGTTACGTTGGAGAAATTTAGCTTTGCGTATCACAATGCATGTGTGCATGCCATGAATTTATGTCATTAATTTAATGACCCACTGCAGAAATTGGCATCTTTTAATGACTGAAGTTAGCTTCTTAATACTGTCATGATCTTACCATTTTGACTTATTTTGCAATATGGACGTAGCTCATAATGAGATGTAAGAAGGCCTTCAGAATCTTAAAATTCTAGACACTGTCAATGACTTAAAAAGTTCTGAAATATCCTTAATCATATATCAATAACAATAAATTTTAATAAATGTTATGTTTCATTATCGTCTTGCTACATAAACTAAATAACTATTTCATACAAATTACAAGTACAGTAGAACCTCGATAAGTAAAAGTCCAAGGGAAACACAAAATATTTTGAGTTATCGAGGTTTTTAGTTATCGAGGTTTTTAATTACCAAGGGTTGAGGTTAATATGTATAGAGGTAGGTATGTACTGTGTATGTATGAACCCTAGTAACTATTTTCCGCCACCGGAAAGCTTTAAAGAGTTTCGAAGAATCAAACAATAGGTGACATATGTATTGTTTACGTTATCAATTTAATTATGTAGTGAACACGTGCAAGCCATAAATACCGAAATCTTTTGTCTTGCACACTCATTTAAAATGACTCATTGATAAACATTTTTATGTTATAGAGGTTGTGGAAACATTTCTTTTAGTTACTGAGGGCCAATACAGAGATTACTTATTTGACTTATCGAGGTTGCGAATTTTGAGTTATAGAGGTTTTGGGCTCTGAAGGGAAGGGAACATATTATTTTTTTAAGTTATAGAGGTTTTTGAGTTACCGAGGTTCTACTACTACTACTACTACTTGTATTACAAAATAAAGAAACCATTTTATAATGAACAAACAGAAAGCTAGGTACCAGCTTACATTGATTTTGTAATATTCTTTGTATTCATTATCGGCTTATAACTTGGAAATATTTTATGCCTAAGTCTTATATAAGAAAAGTATAACGACATTTTATTTAAATGTATTACATAATACTAACATAATTTATTATAGCAAAACTTCCTATGAACTTTAAACACATAACAGATTTTTGGTTTCCTGTATCCCTGATACTACGCTCTTAGTAATATTTTGGCGTAGTGTAGCCGGTATTTTATTCATGCTTGCCGACCTAAGTCCCGATAACTACGGCTAACTCAATATCGAGAAGAAATAATAATATCCTATTAACATTAAAATAATAATATCAATTAATATATTTTAATGTAACCTAGCATTTTGAATTAGCGTTGTATTTACTGAGGGTAAGTTTTAGATAACATTTAGAAGTTCACCACGAATAAAAAAAATCCGATTATATTCTAATTATCCTTGTTTCAGTTGGTTCTATGCAAAGTTTCGTTCAACAAACCAAGCACAATAAAACCAGCAAAATTGTATGTATTGAGGTGGCCACAATTTCAAATTTTACAACTGACTATACATCGTAAACATGGCTTGCATGAACTTTCCAAAATAACCAGCAATATAAGAGCGCCATATTAAATTAAAACCATGCACAATAAAGAAGAGTTTTATAGTTTCAAACTGTGTTCAGTTTGGTGAGCAGTCGGTAGACTAGACCCCGAGTACGCGCCCTCAGGGTTACGTTATATCATTCTGAATATGTGAGAGATGTGTCGACGTAGTTTGACTTTCACAATGCAATATGCATATTTTATTTGTTTGTATGTTTGAGTTGAAAATAATATGAATTGGTATTCTACAACTGTATACAATTTAACTTATTTGACAAGGTTTTTATCTATTATGGAACCATATTGTTTACTGTGTCAAAGGGTAGAGCTCGTTTTACACTCTGAGTCCTATTCTATATACTAAATAAAAATAATAATAAGCTGTGTAATAAATCGCAAAATATTTTATTTATTAAATTGTCACATAAGTTCTATTGGTGGTATGTATCTAGGTTTAACAAGATTATAAATCACATCTACTATGTAAGCTTTACTATTACAATCAATTGAGAGAAATGCACATGAAAATCATTAAAAATCTTATTGTATCTTGCATTAACTGTGTATGAATTCAAGCTCCTTTATTACGAAACATAAAATATTATTTGGCTGAGCTCCTTGAGAATTCTGTGTATTAAAAATAATTAGTAAAAAAGCTTCTTACATTTTTGTGCAATAACTTTAGGAACTGGAGCTTAAAAACTTCAAGTATATTTGCACTTAGTAAATCTGAGGTAATTGTACCTGGAGGTTTTGGAGGTAAAAGTTTGGACAGGAGTGCAGGAACACTTCTAGTTTAAGTATATTCATTAGTCGTTGCACAGGGAGGTTGCTACTTAACTTTTATGTACAAACTATCTAAAAATGCGTTTTTTTTACATTCGCACGTCAAGTTTTTTATATCGGCTTGTAAACGTTGTTCTGAAGAGTCTAATGTTTCTTAGTGTTCATACAAGTTAGTATTACATATAACTCAACCATTAAGATTCTTTAGCGGTCCGTTATAGTCCCACGCGTAAATATGTATTTGGGTTTTCCATCAGCTTCGATACAGTCATAATATTATAGCCGAGTCCTATACAAAAAAAATACCTTAATTTAAATTGCATATTTAATTGACACTTAATATCTAATATAGTTCCACTACTCTTAATGAATGTCCTTTCAATGTTTATTTTTTATTCGCTTTGTTTAACAAACTATGTAGTATCTTAGTTGTAGTTGTTCATGATGTACTCGTTCTGAGGTACTTTATCGTAACATAATAGAACGCCTTCTCAAATATTAATGGAAAAAGATTGTTGTGCCTTGATTGCGTCGGCTAGAACACTTTATGTTATAGATTTAATTAATAAATGTACGCTTACCGTCTTAAAGGGGTGATTGTAAAGCTTGAAGGGTGGTTATTGTTTCAAGAGTTGTTCAGGGGTTGATTTTATTAATTTATATATCAAGTGGGAGGGTGAGATGTTAAAATTACTTTTGTAAACATCTTTTACTTTATTATATTCTATTTTTACTTTACTTTAGTAACAACAAGAGTTGTTTTAGAACAGGTTATTCAAAAAGTTTTGAGTCTTTGCTTGGTCTGCTACAGGTCTTTATTCTGCTATAATAGTTACCTTACAACGCCATCTAGTCCCTAACTTAGAAGAGCTTGTTCGTCTTAATTATTTAACATTTTGGTATTCAAAAGTAATTTGATATTCAATGAAATAACAGTAAACATATACAAAAATAAAACATTTAACCAGTGTTTCTATCTCGTAGAAAAGTCCCACGTTGTAAAAATGTCCCTTAAGGCTATCTCGCGCGGTATGTGGGAATTTGTCACGTCATACAACATCCCTTTACACGAATGAGTTACGTTCAACAAGCCGTGCTATTTATTCCGTTACATTTTAGTTTTACAATAAATCGCATATTCTATGAATACAAATGTGTAAGGTATTTTACTATTGAGCAAAAGTTGAAGTGGGTTTTTCGTATTCACCGGCGATCAAAGTAGCAAATCTTGGAGCAAACGTGTCCTAGAGTGGTGACCGCGACTCGGCAAGCGTAGTGTAGGTGGCTCCACAGCTGAAAGGACGGACAACTTTAAAAAGGTCCTTCGGTCGGACTGGAGTCGGAACGCAGAAGACTAAGTTCTGTAGCGCGTGTTGGGAGAGGCCTACGTCCAGCAGTGGACTGCAATAAAAAGATAATCGATTGATTGATCAAAGAAGTGGGTTCAGCAAACATCGGAATGAAATCCAAAATAATATTTTTTACTGCAACAAATTTCTTTTTAGGTTTGAAATTTTTTTACTAAACGTTTTCTTTTTCCTTAGATTAATTAATAAGTCTGTCTCAAGGGAGTGATCGCTCCACCAGTACTAAGTCGTGAAACATCGCGGAGGGTATTTTTCCTTTCCAAGTTTATGTTATTTTTTTAAAGTATTTAAAGGCCATTGGGAACAATCAATATCCATTATCCGGGATATTCAAGGACGTTAACATCTAAAATAGAAATGTTATTTAGTATTAGTTACGTAACTCAATTGGTATTACAGGTAGTAAATGTGCATTACCGAGTACCGTTCGTTGCAGCGATAGGTGTTTGCTGAATATTCTATTAAACAGATTTACACCTCCGAGTGATTGAGAGACTTGTACAAATCAATATCTAACGTAGTTGCAAATAAGCAGATGTACAAGACATGACTCTTATGTATTGACAACTTAAAATACAGTGTACTATGACAAAAACCAGTCGCGAAAAATAGTCACTGTTAAACGATAACGCCCAGTTTCCACCAAAGCGGAAAGGAGAGGAGAAGAAAGGAGAAGTGTTGGAATTAGCCAATCAGATTTCTTTGTTTCCACATCACTTCTCCGCTTAGTTTCGGTAGAAATGGATCAAGCAGAGAAGAGAGATGTCTGATTTTTCCATAGAATATTGTGCGGCGAGCGAGCAAGCGGGGCGGCGTGGCGGAGCGAAGAAGGTAGACGGTTCTCTGCTCCGCTACGCCCGCCGACTAGACAGTCGGGCGGCCGAGCGGAGCATTGGTCGAAATAACCTACCAGCTTTGCAGCACATCTCCTCTCTTCTCGTCTCCTCTCCGCTTTGGTGTTCCGGGCCTTACTCTTAAAAATAGTGTATCTTCTTAACACAAACCTACCGCAAAGTTTATTCGTAACACTTAGTCCCGTGCGTATCTTATATCTAGAATCAAACAGTTTTACATGTATTTTTTTATGATCCTAAATATTTGTATACTATAATAGCCTTTTTGTCCTAACTATTATTTATAAACTACAAGCATAATGTTTGTGTCTAATTACTGCACTAATACAGATACAAAGCTATTGTTTGTTTACTTTTTTGCTAAGTATATTTAATTTATAGTTATATACATAAGTTAGAGACAACAGACGCTAGTGTACCTATAGAATCGTAGTTACCTGTACAACGTAGTTATCCTGTTGACAGTCCTGTTAAGATTTCTCTCAGAACACTTCTAAGCTATGAAACATCTAAGCTCAGGCACTAAGGCAGGCATTCTCATTGCGTCCGTACTGTCGTTGTTATTTCACAAGCTATGGAACAATTCCTTCGTATTGTCTCGTCAATGGTTTGAATTGAAAGCCTTTTGATATAGTTAGAGACGTTTGTCGTTATAATCCTGTCCTCTTCATTGACATTGTGTTATTTAAATTAAATAATTGTTATGTTTTAGTATAATCTTTACAATATTGTTACTTTTATTAATATTTTTATTATCACCATCATCATTTATCAGCCAATCGACGCACGTCACTATTTGGGAGACTTCCTCTTAATATTTCCACCTTGCGCGATTATGTCCCTCCAGATTTTGTAACACAAAAAATAAGTTACAATACGATTAAAATATTATCTAATAATAACATGTTATATCCAATATCCATGTGGTGACGGAGTAAGAATACAATATGTCACCGCCCCATTTCATCCCATGGGTGTCGTAAAAACCGACTAAGGGAATAACCGTAACTACTATCTTTACGGAAAACTTGAAATTAAGCCCTATACCAATCCGTCTGGCCAGCGTGGTATTAGTAGACCAAGTGGCCCTCCGTCACGGGAGGAGGCCCGTCCCTGCAGTAGGACATTAATGGGCTGTTATGATGATTCTCGGTGTTGAAAATTTATTTTAATTTGATAAAACTAATTTTGAACACACTGAGTGTAAAGAAGACAAAGTTGTACGAATGTCTTAATAATATCTTCTTGGTTATTCAACAAGCCAGCTGTTGTTGAAGAGATATGAAGAAATTTCGGTACTCCATTGTGCTTAGGTTCAAACTTACTTACTAAGTAAGAAATGTAATATAAGGTTCTGTTTCTTAGAAATAAAAACAATACCACAGCTAAAAGTTAAATATGAATTACGTTTTCAAACTTAGCAAAAAAATATACAATAGTTTTTAGTATATACGAGAGCTTCATTCAAGTTTGTAACAAAATAATGAAGTTTTAGTTTCTGACTGTTTATTAAACATTGAGTGCAGTTGACGTTAATTTGATAGTGAAGCACTATAATACAATTAGAAACTAAATTGAATTTAAATATATTTATATAGAATCTATTACAACTGTGCGCAGGTATTTTTACAAGTTTTTAACAACATTAATTTTATTGAGATAGATTCGAGATTTTTTTTTTTTATTGTATCTTATTAAAATTATAATAAGTAAACTGGTGTCCAAAGTTCATCCTAATAAAAATGTAATATCAAGTTACATTCTTACGGTAGATGTATAAAGTAATATATGACCGAAAAAATAAATGCACTGTACTGATTTTAGTATAACAATTATTTAGTTGTTAATTTCCGCGACATCTACGAGTATGCCTAAATACTAACTTAGATGATTAGATGATTGGTAAGTAAGTTTTTAGTGTCACAGCAACATTGCTACACAAAACTTCTGACATAGAGCACTAACGGAGGTGATTTTGTTCAACGGCTTAACATGGCACTAAACATAACTATATTTGAGACAACCAGCTATTTTCAAACCAGTAAGTGTAAACCAAAACTAAGGAAATAACATTATGTAGTTGTGAGAGCTAATAAAAGTTTAAAACAACCCTTCTTAATGTAATGAAAGTGGTCAGTGAAGTAATTAAACTAAGTCTAGACATATTCAGTATGAGCTGAGTGTTCACTCTACTGTATGGAGCGATGTCACTAACTACAGCTCAAGGTGAACTCGACCGCGGTTTGCGTTAATTCCATTATACGTTTTTTGAAAACATTTATTTTATTTAAATACTTTTGTTTCTTTAACTTTTATTACATTTACTGTTCTTTTGAAAATTCATTTATTTATGGCTTTCGTTTACTCTGCAAAGCTACAAATAAATGAATGTAGTTACATGAAATTGTTTTAATAATATACTTAAAATATCCAAAATACGCACCATAAATGCCAAGTAAATGCCGCATGCAATCTTATACAATCAAATCAAATTTGTTTTGCACTTAATAACTTATTAAGATTTGGTAAAACTATTTCGTTATTAAGAGGACTCATTGACAAAATGCACTATCTTTCATCAACTACTACAGAAATATGAAAAGACCTATTAATCTAGAATTTTGATATAGGTAAATTGATACCTTTAACTAGCCTTTTGTAGTTACGAAAACGCGATAGCTTGATTTTGGCTCGATCATATTTAATTTTGAAAACACCTCTAAAAAAACAGCTTTTTACATATAACACGGAAAGTACACTATCATTATGCTAAGGAATTACTCAAATACATTCGTAACATCAATATTAGTCTTACTGTAGAATATCATTTACATAACTACAACCTTACAACCTTAATTAAGAAAATAAGATTTTAGCAATATCAAAGCGCTCTGGATCGTTGCGGGCGCATCGTAATTTTAGACCTTATACCGATTAGTTAACGATCGATACAGAATGAATACGGTCGACGAATCAGTCGGGCGATGGCCCTCTTCGACGTCGGACCTGTGCATGTCGACTCAACGTTCGTACTAAATATTATCGCGTATTTTTTAATCGTAGGTATATAATATTATAGGTTAGATTTAAAATATTTATTCCTAAGTTTTTATTAATACTTTGTTCTCTTTTATAAATAAATAATAGTATTATTTTATAACATTGTTTGGTAAAATATTTTCGTAGTTATGTCATTTACAAAACTTAGGTAAAGTTCGCCTAACTCAACTACCTAGTTACTGTTGACCCTTTTGATAATGCAAGCGTTTGTTTATAAGCGATTTTAGACTATATGCTCAAGTGTAATAAGTTTTATTACCGTTTTCGTCAAGATCACGTAATTGAAACGGCCTCAGTGGCGCGGGCAGTGTGACGCGGTCGCGGTAGTGGCTTGCGTGCACGAGGTTGCGGGCTCGAATCCAACAAAGTTGTTTGAGCGATCCACAAATTACTGTCCTAAGTTCGGATGTTTTTTGTAAAAGTCTCCGCGACAATACCTAGGAGTTGAGTGAAACTCAAAAAAATAAGTACCTACCTTAGGTACTTACTAATAAGATCTAAATAATACTTTTTACTTTCGCGGGAACTTTTACAGACATGAAATAAACGAACATAACATCAATTTAGCAGGCACAAAGAACATCCAGACTCAGAACAGTTATTTGTGGATTACACAAAAAAAAGGTCATAAGTGAGATTTGAACTCTCATGCACTCCACCGCGGGAACGTTTACAGACATGAAAGAAACGTACACAAAGAAAGTCCAGACTCAGCCCAGAACCAAAAATTGATATCGCGACATGCGTGTTTCATGTTAATGTATTTTGAACTCTATACGAGAAATAATACGGTTCATTTTTACACAAACAAAACGTAGCAACAAACAACAATAGGCCTATCGCGAGAAGCGAGTGTTTTTGTTACAAAGTTAATATATACTCTATTTCCTCAGCAATACGGTTCATTTTGACATAAAGATTTCAATTTTTGCCTCGTCTCGCCCCTCTGGTGGAAAATCACCTAGAGTTCAAATCTCACGTAAGACAATTTTATTTGTGCGATCCACTAATTATTGTCCTGAGTCTGGATGTTCTTTGTGTCAGCTAAGTAAATGTTTGAAATACCCCGCGACACAGGACAATACACAGTGAGGCTATTGTATTTTTTTTAAAGTTCTATTATTTTGCGTGAGATTCAAACCCGCGACCTCGTGCACTGTGACCGCTACCCCGAGGCGGTCAAACTATTTTTGTGATCCCCAAATTATTGTCCTGAATCTGGATGTGCTTTGTGCCTTCATAATACCTTGTGCGGGAGTAAATTTAAAAAAAATGGGGGCTACTTGTATAGACATAATAGACCGGTAGATAGTAGGTTTTTCTGTAACAGAATTTTCTGTTACCTACCGCGGACTGACGTCACAGTATAACCAGTAGTCAAACTGGGCCGAATATTTATTATAAATGCCTACGGGTGCGCAGTACGTAAACAATAGTATACATGCGATCTACTTTGTGTTTACATTTAGTTTTGTAATTGTAAATTAATACTTTTCATTTTTCTGTTTTATATTTAAATAAATAGGAAGTGTTCTGTAAAAAACGTGTTGTTTTATGATTGATACATTTAATTTAAAGAAACATGTATATGTTTGTATTTATATCCACCATGTTTGTGATATAAATAAAATACTAAATTATAATATTAAGAAGGTACTTAACAAGTCATTCAGTAAAGTAGGTACAGTACCGGGCCGTTTCGTAACCTGTAGAAAAATACAATCGGTCAATTTCGGCTTCGTAGAGCGTCAGAGAAAAAGACGATGTGTAATATTTACGGCCGGGTACTGTACTTATTTATTATATTGGCCATGTTTGTTTGAAATTGAATTTATCGATAACCAAAACCAAACTTTAAACAGGTCTATTAGATCTATTTAATGTCAAAATAAAGGCATCGAGGTCACTTTATGGATGGGTGACCAATCCAATCAAAAAATGACATCGATGTCATTGCTTAAATTTACCTAGATCAAAGTGAAAGACACGCATGGGGGATTTCATAAAGGGGGGCTAAATTTTCATTATTATTGACCTAAGTACAACAAACCGTTTTCGTAATATACACAAAATACTATATTATAGTATTAAATAAATACCTAAGTCATTTAGTGAGGTAGGTATTTATATCAGCCATGTTTGTTTGAAATTGACATATGAATAATATTTTTAGTTTCAAATTATAACACACAGTCCGCTCGTTACTGCGGCACAGTAGCGACTGTTCCCTCCGCGATCGTGAGCTTGTAGGTATAAACTCACGTTTCGTCCGTTTCTATGAAATTGAAATACTGTATATATTTGTACTATGGCACAGAGCGATAACGTGTCCTTGAGGGCCGGCGGGACGACGAGGGCGCACACGGCGCGGCGGCGCGTGAACGAGTATATCCGTCTCATTCGCGCGCCGAGGGGCGCGCCCCTCTGGCCACGGCCGAATTCAACTCGAAAATTTTCAAAGCGTCGTCTTAAGTATGTCTATCTTAGGGCGCCTTCAAATTTGCCGCTAAGTGTCGCGCGGAGGCAGCGCGACTGCAGCGCTGCGGTCGCGCTGTTTTGTAAATTCATAGAGATAAAAAACGCGCGACTGCAGCGCTACGCCCGCGCTGCGTCCCCGCATTCGTTCATCGATCGACTAGTGTTGTTTAGAATACTTTTTCTTTTTAATAGTAACACTAAGAGCAGTGTATTTTCGTCTGAGTCCATCGTAAAACTAAAACACAACACTACCATTCTCAAACCTAGCGATGGCAGCGCGACCGCAGCGCTGCAGTCGCGCTGCCTCCGCGCGACACTTAGCGGCAAATTTGAAGGCGCCCTTAGAGTATTACAAACAATAATACGTTTCATGAGGACTATAAAATAATGTATGTTATATTATGATAAATAACATAATTTATCAAAATAAAACATACATTATTATTTTATACAGCTCTTTTGTTTGTATTTTTTAAATAATATATTTTTATAACCGTGTTCATATTATACGTACGTACATTTCGTATTTTTTCCTCGTACAAGCCAGCAACTCTTTGATACCCTATAAAAGCTAATCAATATTTAGCTCGGCGCAACAACTTTTATCTATCTCATCGACTTGTATTAATCTGGTTCTGTTGTCCAATCATAGAGAATATCGCACGAGTGTCGCGGCACGTGACCGCATATCGTGTGATCGTGACTAGCATCACTCTACACGGTGTACACCAAGCTTCATTAGACAAGGTGACACCACCACCTTCATCTATACCTAGCACTATTCTACCCTGCGAGACTTGTACAATAAACGATACAAACATCCCTTGAGACAAAACGCTCTGAAAGCAATTTTACTTTTAAACATTTTTACAAATAAATAAACAATTAGTATAAACAAAGTGATGGAAGAGAATGGTAATAACATAATACGTAAATTGATATAAGACAACAACGTTATAAATAATGTTCTTTCAAAGTAAGAAGTAATTTGTAAAAAAATAAATTTTCTCTTCAGACTTCGGTACCGAAATTAAAAGTTTATAATGAGAGGCATGAACTTAGAGCAAGTCACGAAGTATCGTCGTGAGTACAAGTTGTTGTAAAACGATATCTTGTTCATTCATCGAGCGATCTTAACCATTAGGGCTTTTTCAATTTAGCCGTTTTCGGTGCGTTTTTGGAACGGCAAACGTACGTTCGTTTGTTTTCATAGAAATCCTGCTGATAAGACGTTTCGTAAATCATATGCTATGTTTTTATTATATTATGTATACTTAGTCATTTTATAAAGAGCATAGTACGAGATTACTTCGGTGAAACAAGTCTGTAGTCGGTGCTGAAACACGTGATTACTTAACAAAACAATTTCACCGATGCACCCGCTCTCGCGTCGATTGATCGAACAACTTCGCCTCGCCAATAATCCCAGCTTGAGCCGGAAAATCCCTAACTTTTTAATTTGGGAACACGCCACAAACTTACCCGTTATAAAAGGTGAAAACTTCTGAATTAGTTACTACGTTACTCAGCTTTATAAACACTTTTTTTGCGGTTTTTTTTTAATTAAAGTTGGTATGCAGGTTGTGGCGCAAGGATTTCATTATACGAGTACGAGTGCGCTGCGACGCCGGTACAGTTAGTTTTTAGTTTTTTATATAACTTCATCGTTCAAAATGTGGTGCGCATTTCTCTTGAATTTTAGTTGCTTTTTAAATTTGTTAATTGTGTTCAGTAAATGGAGTTGGAAAGCTATTATAATCGTACCGTTTAATTTATAATTTAATTACTGTGGAGTTTATTACTACTTTACTTAATATAAATTAAGCATTTATTCATAGCCTGTTAGGTATTATTGTGATAATTATAATGTCTAAAAATAAACAAAACCACGATAACGTGTAGGTACAAGTCAGCTCAGTGTACTACGCACCTGCGCTATTTAAGAGATGCCACCAATCAGGTCTTTGGATGTTACCAATTTCTTCTAAGAGCCTACAAAAACGTTCTGCCGTCGATTAATTAATACTTTGAGCTTTTATACGTTTTGTTAATCTCCGATGACCCATGCTTTTAACTTGTCTAAACCATCATAACTTAATTTTCTCGGTACTTACTGGTGGTAAGTGCTTCAATATTAACATACTTAATATGTTATCTACTATTTACTAAGAACAAGCTTATATCAATTTTACTCAGAAGCTTGCAAATTCACACGAAAATTCAATTTTCCTTCAGACTGATTTTAATACAAAAGTTTTGTTATATAAATTTTTGATAGTTATTCGTGTGTAAGATAACAAGTTGATATTGCGAAGATAACATAGGAGCGGTGTTCTATACATTACGTCTGTGAGACTGAGTGCATGTTTCAGAAACAAAAATAACGATAGTAAAAGCACTCATACTACAAAGATCGTACAAAACTTTGTATTACGAGCGTCTTGTGTTTTAGTTTAGAGAAAGTTGACTTAGTTGGGACTCAAAATATTCAAGACTCTTTGTACTGCGCGTATGTTTGTGTATCGATAGACAACTACTACATATTTTCTATATAAAAATATAGAAAATGTTTTGATACTTTCCTAACCTAGGTTACAAAGATGCCCTCATAAAATGCTTTGACTTACTTGTGTCCTCTTTCAATGAAGGAGACGACCTATCACAAATGTTATACATAGACGAAGATAAAATGAAATTCAGAATATCATAATTTATGCTCAAGAAACTTAACGACTAAGA
This sequence comes from Schrankia costaestrigalis, assembly GCA_905475405.1. Lineage (NCBI taxonomy): Eukaryota > Metazoa > Arthropoda > Insecta > Lepidoptera > Erebidae > Schrankia > Schrankia costaestrigalis. Next base: position 455,150 of record FR997830.1, read on the forward strand.
GGAGGAAGAAGATATACACAAAAGTTAACCGATAAACTGCAGTTGATATTCAAAGCTTTCAAGTTTCACAACCTGCAGTTAAAACATTCATATCTTTATCATGTCGAATAGTTAAATAAAATATGAAATAATCTCTGTTTCATAAAAATTAACAAAGAAAATAAAAATATATTGTAGCCGTCACCCACAAACATTTTATTATGGGAAACGGAAATGACAGCACACAATGCGCGACACAACATTTATTGCGGCGTGACTCGAACCCGGGACCCGCCGGAAGGTGCCCCGACTATATTAAATACTTACTATGTTTTAATTGTGTACTTGTTCTATTATCTGCTGGCTCTGTGCTTTATAAAATATGTCATGTTTGTTATTTGTTTGATGCTTTCTCTCTGGTAGGTTTATGAGTTCGTAGCGTGATATTACTTACATTTTTTATTCCTATTAGTATTACTATATTACCTATTAATATTACTATATTAATAGGTAATTGTGAATAAAAAATGTACCACCTAGATGTCATTGAACAGTTGAATGCAGCTACTAGGATAACTAAGTGCTGTATTATAACCTTTAAAATATAATTTCGAGAAGATTTAAACATACCACCAAATTCGCCTGACCAGCAAAATATTGGTAGGCTATTTATTTAGTGCTCGGTAATCTTCTATAAAAGTTACTTAGTGCTTCAGATTAGCACATTGAACAGAGCACTAACCAATTAGAGCTTTGTCTTTGTATACTATTTACCTTTGTTTGTAAATATCACTTCAGAAAATAATGACCATGTAAAATATACAAACCTTCTTAAATAAAGTTATGTAATATCATCAATTTTATGATTTTCAATAAAACCCTATCGAGTACCATTGAATAAAACTTAACGTTACGGATCACGTATTTACGGAACCATGTCAACCCCGTTATGGTAACGTTATAAGAAATCAAACATCGGAGTTGATCAACTCTTCTCACAATGCCGCCATAACTTCGCGAACGTTAGGAAAAGATCGTTCGAAAATCGAATAGTGTGTGGAGGCAAGTATTCTGAACAGTGTTAGCATTGTAGCTGCGAGCACGAGCCCACACGTGACCGTTTAGTGAACTGTCGTGACCTGCATGAGTTAACTTACGCGTACTGTACAGACAAACTGGGGAGTCTACTAAAGTAGCATTTATATTTTGTTTTTTAATATTCATGTCCTGGATAAGGATGACTCTTAAATATCTAAATATAAAGGAATAAAATAGTGAAATCAGTACTTTAATTTGTATAAACATAAGATTTTTAGTTCTAAAATGGATTGTCATCATAACAGCCCATTAATGTCCCACAGCAGGGACGGGCCTCCTCCCGTGACGGAGGGATAATTGGCCTAGTAATACCACGTTGGCCAGACGGAGTGGTATAGGGTTTTATTTCTAGTTTTCCTTCTTTTAATTTCGTGAAGATAACGGATAGTCCCTTAGTCGGTTTTTACGACACCCATGGGATGAGATGGGGTGGTGACAGTATTCTTACTCCGTCACCACACGGAGAAAATGGATGTATAAGGAAATAATTATTTAACTGATTAAATTTATTTTTTTGACTGAAGGCCTACGCAGACCGGGACGGCATGGCAAGGGATTTTAATTTTTACTAATGGAAATTCAACCGTAATGTTACAGAAATACGACATAAATTGCTATGCTTTAAAATGATGCCGTGGCATTGAAAGAGATTTTATCGCACGGCATCAAAAGACGCGCCACAGGCTCCCGTGGCGGGATGCCGCGGCATACCGCGGTAGGCAACGGCATCCCGTTGCCTACCGCGACCGAGTGCCACGGACTCCGGCGCTAAAAGACGCGCCACAGGCTGCCGTGGCGGGACGCCGCGGCATACCGCGGTAGAGCACGGCATAATCCCTTGCCATGCCGTCCCGCGGCGCGCTGTGGCATGCCGCGGCGCGCCGTGGCATGCCGCGGCATCTAAGCGGCCAGTGTGCGCTGACTCACGGCAAAATCCCTTGCCATGCCGTCCCGGTGTGCCCAGGCCTTTACCATACTTATTCGAATACCTACTTATAAAACTAAATCATACAATAGTATTACTAGATCAATACATGACAAAAGTAATTTATTGCTGGTGATGTGGTTTTGATATCAATTGCTTGTATAGTACATATGATAGAAATCTTTGATAAGAAATCTTTAAAAAAACATTAATATTTATACCTTACGCCAAAATTAAAATGTAACACATTACACAAAGTCTTGCAAGATGAAAATGTAATATCCGAAGCCACGCAATGGTCCACATAAACAATTCATCAAAATAAATCAAAGTTGCGTTCATACAGAGATGCGCGAACAAAGAACACGTTACTTTGGAAAAGGGTAAACAAAATAAAATCTTAAATGAAGGTACCTACGTGGGCTCGTCAGTCAAGCGCTGAGAATAATTTCCCTGGAGTACCTCCTGAGTGTCCGTAACCTTCGGCCCTACATTCTTTTGAACCTGGCATCGAGTATTTATGAAATAAATTTCTAATTTGTTACCTTCAAATATTTTCATTACTTATACCTCACCTTAGATCGACCTTATGTCGATCGATAATGTCAATCCAGTGTAGATGGTAACTCGACATAGTTGATCCATTTCGGTTCGAATCTGCTTTTTACAACCGCATATAACTGGCGAATGCCTATAATAAGCTCTATTTTTGATACTAATTTGCCGAGTTATAATGACAAATGATAAGAATAATAATAACTGACCTAATTTAGCCTTACAACAATTTTTCGGTCAAGACTCAGTGAGATTTCAGGCTTTATACATCGCTTTCAATGATACGCTGGGTATGTCAAAGGTATATTTAGTAACTATTTGGGCACCACATTACTTACTTAAGTACGTTCCTAAAATATGAGCCCACCTACATGGAAACTTCTTGGAAATGAACTCAACTTAATGAATATATATCTGCCATCGATATTATGATCTATATTCAGTATAAATACTGTGATCACAACAACTTTATCCAATCTATATTTAATGTTTCTTGGGAAGCATTTTATAAACAAAAACTAAAAGCTTTTAATGTATTCTTTAATAAATGAATAAATAAACTGTGATGATTATGTGCTTGATGTAATAAGGCAAACTTTTCACAGCTGATATTTGAGGTAGTTTGTAGTAGGTATGACAATCGTTCTAGAATTTTAAACACTTTGATTATTTAGGATTAAAATAAATCACCTAATATGCAGCATTTATTTATAACTGTATCGCTATTTCCACAACCATCGAGTCAAATAATTAGAACTCTGTCAAGCTGAGTTTCTTGCCACGATTATTAATAAACTTGTATCTGCAGACAGCTTCACAGTTTCCACCTCCAACGCATTATTAATAAAACTAATGAAAATAGATTTTAGTTATAAATTGATGGGAAACCAAGAATATCTGAACATTCTAATCAAAACTTAACAAAATGGAAAATACTATAGGATTGTTCAAAGTTTATAAAATTATGTATCTGCTTAGATTTCTTATACTAAAAATAAGTGTATAATATAGAGGTTTGATGATGCGCGTAGTGTATAAATTCGTGAGTAGGATGCTAGTCAAGTTAAACTAAGTTGCCATAAACATTGTTTTTTGATCAAGGAAGGTGGCGAAAGGATTCTAACGGTAAGCACATAAAAATTAAAAACATTCCCATCTAAAGCTACAGCAAATTATCTCTTGTTACACGTGTCACTTAATAACCTATACCGCAACGTAATCCAATAGTGATTAGTATTATCTCTCGACGACGTAATCTGTATACAAACAAAAGACAATACACTCCCTTGAGGTAGACTGTTCTTGTGATAACGACCATTTTGATTGACATTAAGTATTATTGATAATCCCAGCAATAATTATCAAGTAATTAGAGCTTATAAACCCAGGGAACTAATTGTAACCTGCATGTCAATTCTCGTTCCTTAAAATCGCTAAAAATTCGGTTAAGTTAACTTTAGTTGTCAAATTGTCATACAATAGGTAAGACAACTAAAGTTAACTTAACCGAATTTAACTAAAGCAACGAGAATTGATATGCAGCTATGATTTACTATTGAATCGCGTTGACAATGTTTTTACATTTAGTGTTACTTTTTAATAGTAACACGGAAATATGACTATATTGGACTGGATGGTATTCGTGGTTTCCATCAGGTACAATAATAACCCGATGGAAACCACGAATACAGTCCAGAAATCAAGGCTACGAATGGTAGCCAAATAGAACTTTAATCCGTCGAGCAGGTGTTCTGTGACAGGTTAGTACTGCCCTAATCAAGTCGGCCCATTCATACTATAACCAATGTTACCTACTCTCTCTAAGACACAAAACTTGATTCATACGAAAACAAAAGAACTTCAATATAATTCTTAATTTCCTAAAATGACGGTTTAAACTAAGTTGTTTTCAAAGTCGATTGATTGATTAGTTTGCTTTACCAATAATATCTTTACAAAAAAGAAGGAAAACTTGAAATTAAACCCTATACCAATCCGTCTGGCCAGCGTGGTATTAGTAGGCCAAGTATCCCTCCGTCACGGGAGGAGGCCCGTCCCTGCAGTGGGACATTAATGGGCTGTTATGATGATGAACTTAAAATTAGTTTTTTTACAGCAATTATTTCGTAAAAAAATATCAATACTACCATGTTTTAACATAAGTAAATAACAAAAGCATGTAATCCACAAGTAATATATTACAACAGAATATATCTGTGAGCCCCGCGCTCTATACTCGTATATCGGTCCTATTTCTGTTCAGCCAGATTACGTCACGTTTTGGTCTATTGAAAGGGTTGCCTATTGATTGCTTTATTGGATTAGTATAAACGACGAGGTTTTGCTTTTATTTATTTGTACACATACAAATAAAACTGCTCACTCGTTAAATTAGAAATAAATAACAGATTTTTTATTTAGATATTTGGTCCGTAAAATATTCTCAAACGAGTTTAAATAATAAATATACCTATTCCTATGAGCAAAACGATGCTTTCTGGTTACTGTTTGAATTAGTATTTACTAGTTTATGTGGTCTTGACTTATGGTCCTAAGTCCCCTCGATGGGACAGAGGGCGTCCACAGTGCGTCTCCATCCCGGTCGGTTTTGAGCTTCACGCTTTATTTCGCTCCAAGTCTTCCCTATACCCTTCACTTCTGCAGCGACAGTCCGCCGCCAAGTCTGTTTTGGGCGGCCACGTTTACGCCTACCTTGGAGGTTCCAGTCTAGGGCTTGCCTCGGTATATGTTCCTGGTCCCTTCGGAGAGTGTGGCCAATCCAATTCCACTTGCGGCGTTTTATCTGCTGGTCGATCGGAATCTCGCTGCAGCGCTCCCACAGATCAATGTTGGAGATTTTCTCGGGCCAGTATATTCCGAGAATCCGGGGGAGGCATCGGTTTACAAAGCCATATCGGGCGGATAGTAGGTTAAATGTTGAAATAAATAAATAAATAAATAAACAACATAATTTTTAAAAAAACTATCTAAATATGTTTATCAGTATTGTCTAGTACCCATAATACAAGCTCTGCTTAGTTTGGGACTAGATGGCGTTGTGTGAATGTGGGAGAGATATTTATCATAACAGCCCATTAATGTCCCACTGCAGGGACAGGCCTCCTCCCGTGACGGAGCGTTACTTGACCTACTAATACCACGCTGGCCAGACGGATTGGTATAGGGTTTAATTTCAAGTTTTCCTTCTTTTTTATTTTGTAAAATACTATTTACGGATAGTCCCTTAGTTGGTTTTTACGACACCCATGGGATGAGATGGGATGGTGACACACTGTATTCTTACTCCGTCACCACACGGAGGTATGTACTTATCACTCGTAATAATATAAGATTTACTTGTGATCCCTAGTTAATTATTCAGAGACACGTACCTACATGAAGACACTTGAAATATAGTTGAATCATGTTTTAAATTATCGCCATTTATTTATTTATGAAGATGACAACAGAATAGCTAGTTATTTACAATAATGGCCGTTTTTTTTGTTCATTAGTTTTATTGTGATGACAGTAAGGGTTATTTATACTGGTGTCTATTCTATTTCATTAATAGATCAACGTAGAGTAGGAAGCCCCTTAGCTAGGTGGACCGACGACCTTAAAAAGGTCTCTGGGTTAGATTGAATGCGAAAGGCGCAGGACCGTGTTATGTGTGATTCGTTTAAAAAGTAGTATTTTTTAGTTTTACTATTTTTTTCATTCCGACAATACCTTATGCAATAACACGTTATATTTTGAGCTAAATATCTTAAAAAATAACTTAATTATATAAAATGTCAATAGGAGCCAAATTCTGAATCCAATGACCAATTCGAAGTAAACTGAATATATTATGTGTACAGGCTTAATAAAAACAATATCAGCTGTTATTCAGAAGTTACTAAGATCATTGTCTCATTACTTATTTGGGGCCTATTTTGTTTGAATAACATCTGAATAGATGGTACTCAGACGTTAGTCAGCTTAGTATTCAGCTTATATTCTTAATGATTGCTCATACTCAACTTTTATTCAGCATGTTTGTGTTACTTGGGTAGAAGCGATGTCCTCTTCAGTTCCTCCAGTTTCCGACACGACGCTTCCGAGGTATGTAAATTTGTGGACTCGTTCCACAGTCTCAGTGCCAATAACAAGCGGCAATGAACTTGTCGCTCCGCACCTCATTTCTTGAGTCTTCCGGGTGTTAATTTTGAGACCCATCTTCTTAGCCTCTCTTTGTAGGTCGTCCAGTTTTGTTTGCATATCAGCGCGAGTATGGCTCAGCAGGCATAGGTCATCGGCATAGTCCAGATCCTCCAGGACGTTGGAAAGTCCCCACTCTATGCCGCGGCGCTTCGTAGATATCGCGTGATGCATCACACCGTCGAGGGCGACGAGGAAGAGGAGAGGTGATAGCAGACATCCCTGGCGCACTCCTGCATGTATTGGTATGTCCTCCGAGACGAAGCCATTGTGAGTAACTCTACAAGAGTAGCTCCTGTAGATTGCCTTGATGATATTGACGATCTTCTCGGGGACTCCAATTTCGCGCAGGCGGTTCCAGATACAAGTCCATCTAAGCGTATCAAAGGCTTTTTCGAAGTCCACGAAAGTCAGGTAAATCTCCCTTTGCCATTCTGATGCCTGTTCTAGTATGATACGCAGAGTGTTGACTTGGTCCGTACACGATCGATTGGGTCGAAATCCGGCTTGCTCCCCACTGATAGATGATTCTACGGCCTTTGACTGAAGCTTGTATCTAAGCATTACTGCTTCCGCTTGGGCCAGTCGGCTATCGTCGCTCAGTGTGCGCACATTCCAACAAGCAATTCGTGTCCGAGTTTTCATGCCAAAGGTCGTCGTATTTTGATCGGTCCGGTTCTTCTCTGTTTCAGTTTCTTTAATCGTTTGGATTCAGGCAAGTGGGTGATTAACCCTCTATACCCTAGCCTACGGCGGGGCTGCCGCCTTGGAGCCTGTAGGCTGGCTCGGTTTTATGCGGGTATCCTCCCTAGTGAGTGAATTCTGTTTTAAGGCGCAGAACATTCGCCTTTCGCCCTGCATCCTCTGCTCATCTGCAATTCTGAGGCAGCGGTCACGCGTTGCGCGGTTGCAGCAGTTTCCAAGAGGACGAGACGGGGACGTGGATGACTCGGACTTGTTAGGGCTCTGCGTTTATTCGGTGTTCCGCTACGAACACAACAGATGGTTCCTTGGCATTTATGGGTAATGCTATTCTCACTATTAGCGTGTTCCCACCAGGACCATACCCCAACTTCCCCCCCCCCTTTTTTGTGGTTCAAAAAGTTTATGTGGTAATGGAACTTTTAAAAAAAAACTTTCTAACACAGTATGTTGTTTTAATATTCTAACGTCAGAGTGCTTGAGATTAGAGCATTATACTCAACAAAAGTAGAATACTCTAATCTCAGCTTAAGTTAAGCTCCAATGCAGAGATCGCTGTGGCACTGAGGCGATCGCCCGAGGACTTTACTGTTATTCTTACAAATACTTACTTACAAAGGTTTTTTCCATGAATGATAGGATGCAAATATTTTCAGCTCACTCTAACCCTATTTCTTAAGAATTTTTTTTCTTTAAGTAATGTCTTCTTCAATGGTTGCCGAAGACTTTTTGTTCAGCATTACGTGCCCTAGATTTGGCAGCATAAACAATGTTATTGTGCCATTCATTCAGATTATCGTAATGATAAGAGGAAACATTTAGACAAAGATTTGTCTCGATAAACTGACAGAGAGCCATTTGTGTAGAGACATAATATTTTTCATGGGCTGTTAACTATTTTATAGCGTACAAGCTATTCCACAGGTTCGCGATAATTCTTGGGATGTAATCAAAATGTTGATAGACGTTGTTCGGAATGTTAAAATATGCAAACATTAGAATCAGTTGTTCAAAGCTGTTGCACCATTACATGAAGTGTATCAATTTTTTTTGTTACTAATCTTATAAACTTTCCTTCAACTGTGCCAGGAATGATACCGAAGCATGGCACTCGTTAAGTCCTTGTTTATACGTTAACAATATCGTATTAAAGACCGTAGCAGTTTAGAAGAAAACAAAAGAAGACTTGGAAAAATTATCCTCTCAGCAAACCAGGAGGCTCGAAAAGGCTACTCCTTTGGAAAGTAAAAAATCACGACGTTCTTATTTTATACTGTTAAAAGTGGCCTATGTATATTGAACTACTATAAAATTGTTTCAACTTCTATTAACTCCTTCACATTTGGGTTGACAAGAGTACGAGATAGTAGATAATTATTATGTAGTGGCTGTTGGTTTTATTTCTTTCCACTCTATGAGCTTTTTTTAAAGCGTGCAAATGAGGAATAACATACAAATGAGGAAGTTCTACACAAATAAAAAAGAAACTCAATTATTCCTGGCCTAAATAAGTTCACGAACAACGTTCTAATAATATTCCTCACAAAACAAGATTACATTACTTAGCAGTAAATTGTTTTTCTAATTCCGATCATTAGCAACAGCAATATTTCACCTTAACCGCTTACGACAGTTGCAGAAATGAAAATAACTAAAATTGTTATTTTTCCACTCCCCTAACAAATGATTCAGAGGTATGAAATTTATGAATCAATAAACACCAAATGGCCTTTGGATTCCGTATTCGCGTGTCGCCCACTATGCGTTATATTTTTACGAGGTCTTCACAAACATTAATTTGAACTCCTATATCGCCATTATACAACTCTTAGAACGCTTGTTTTAAAGGGTTTAAAGGTTGTTATTCAATGACGCAATGACAAGGACCGCCTTGTGCCGAGAATATTCAAGAATTCAGGATAAAGGAAAATGTGCTAAGTTTCCCGTAAAAGGCATGTAAATGTGTTATATTTTGCATATTGATTTTAGCTGAATAAGTTTTATAAACGGCATTTTACCCTCACTGGAATTGAATTTAGAGTGAACAACGAATGAAAAACTTTTAGAGATGTTTCTGTTACAATATTCGTTTTACTATTTAGTTCTTGTTAGCAGTCGCTTTAAGCTCCACTGTTGGAACGGACAACTTCTAGTGGTGTAAGCAAACTTGGTTTACTTCATAATGTCCAAAAATTTAATAATGCTGCAAATAACTCTTCAATCAAATCAATCAATTAGCCTATCGCAGTTTACTGTTGGACATATGCCTAGAGAGGTATATGTCCAACAGTAAACTGACGTTCTGTGGCGCGTGTTGAGAGCAACACGCGCCACAGAACGTGGCACGAACGTGGTGGACTCAAATTACTCTTAATATTTTGAAAATTCTCTGTTAGAAATATGGCACGATCGTTCAAAAGGAAGTTAGTGGGAGTAGTAGACAACACGTGTGTTTATTCTAATTGTTAATGCAACATTGCACTGATTATTTAATAACCATATAAAAGTTTCGAGCCTACTATTTTTAAGGAACAGCAGTCATTTGTCGACCCAGTTCCATTGGTTCTTTGTTTTAAAATTCCCTCTCCGCGCCTGCCAAATGTGGCGTAGATTGAAAATGAGGTCGCGAGCCTCTGTTCACGGTTTTTTTCGACAATTTTATATGGCTCCTTCCTTCCTTTGCATTCGGTTCTCTGTTTATACGCTATTTTGAGTCCCCGCCAACATTACATTATGTGCCTCTTACACTTTGTGTTTGCAAAATATCTTTTAAAAGAAAATTTCAGCATTATTTTTACATCACACTCAAAGGAGCGCGATTCCGAAATTCCTAATATATTTTTTACTATGTGACGTCACATATAAAGGTAGTGTCCCATTTGTCGGGTGTGCAAATGTTTGTGGAAGCCCGTAATAGTACGATAAACCGTGGACTTTATATTTGTGGTCCTTTTGCAGAGTTGTGACAGTTTGTGGGCATACATATCCTTTTGGAAACATGTTTATTTGATAAATTACTTGTAGGACGAGGGCGAGACACTTGACACGCGTCTAAATGATAAAAACTAGCTGTTCTGTAGTGTTTTAATGCTCTAGAGGGAAACCTTACCATGTTAAATATTTTATATTAAATTCTATTAGGACTTGTACGTTTCCCGGGAGTACATATACGATGACATACCTACTTATGAACATTGAATTTATCAATACTGTAAATATAATAAAGTGGTATTCTAGATAAATATGAAATAATCTAACGAACGTAGTCGCTGTAATTATAGTAAAAAGCTCTTACCTTAATTGATGAATAAGATAGGAAACTAAGAGATGTAATTTTGGAAAATCTGATTTCAACAAGACACTATTTGAACACCTCCACTCCAATCTTTTAAAGGTTGGAGTCTCGTGTAAGGGCGTCGTGCTACCTCAGTTGATAGACCTTACTCATACTGAAATAACACAAAATGACCTCTGTTTTCATGCAGTCACATAACGATAGTAATCTTTTATAAGTGTGATGTGGGTAGATAGTCGGAAGTAGAGGAAGCAGAGAGGTAGAATTCGATAGGTGAGGTCATACTCGAGATCACGAATACGATTCTAGCTGTATAGGTATTTATATGGTTTGGTTGTAAGATAACTGACAAAATGTTATGCTTATTTATAATATTCATGAGCTTGAATAAAATAGTTGACTATCCACATAGCAAAAAAATAATTATACTTTATATTTGTTAAAGAAGAGGCAGAATGTATTCAGCGATGTGGCCACAAACAAATAGTAGAAAGTTAATCGGGAAGCACGACGACAGGGGAGACCAACTTCGTACCTGTGCTGTGTTGCCAACATTAATTCTAATTACGCACGCGGCGCGATCCACTTCTAAACTCGAGGAATAACTCTCGGGAACTATATATTAATTAAAATCTATCGGAGAACGTCGACGGGTTGCGCAGGGTTGCTCTGATCCAGTTGATGAATTAATCTCATTGATTATGCTGATTTAACCCTTGATTTTATAATGTTTGACTTTTAATTTGTTTTGGAGGGTGTCGCTTTTGTTATTAAACACAGTTGTGCATTGAATATTGTACTATAATTACATGTTTATAAGTACTATTATAATTTTAATATAAGTAATAATTAATAATGTAAATGTTTATCCGTTTTGTAATTGATACGGAAGTCTAAGAACTCTTAGTGCCACCGGCCCGTCTTGTTCCTTGAAAGTGGATTAAAAGGAAAATCAATAAGAATTAATCATTGCAAATAGGAAAACTTAGAACAGATTATATCTGTATCAATCCGCCCTCCAGCCTAATTAGCAGGCCAAGGTTCCCTTTATAACCAGCCTTTCCTTGCAATGGGACATTCAAGGGCAGGTAATTCCTTACCTGCCTACTACTAAAGTATAGAAAAACAAACCTAAAGTAAAGTATTTAATTCTTTACTTCAACAGGTCCTTATGAGCTTTTAGTTTTAACTTTTAAGAGCATGCCTTATTTTTTTTTTTGCTATATTACTAACAAATTCATATATTTTAACAAAGAATAGTCGATAGTCATTTGGTTGTTTGAGAAATTCCCGTCACGTCACAGGGTTCACGTCACGAGTGATTTGGGAGGGTTTCGTCCTCTCAAGACCGATACTTGTATTGATTGGCCTGCCACGGTCACGATATTCGCTAACTTTTAGCAAATTTACTTTAAGAAATTGATTTTGCTGTGTACTTATATTACGAGTAGATATGTATTGTTAAAACTCGTAGCCCTGTGACACAGTAACATTTATAACCTTTTTTATAAATACAAACCTTACACTAGGGATCGTATCCCGAGGACTTTTACTTTTGAGGGTCCCCATTAAAGAACACAAAGAACATCCACGCTCAAGATAATAATTTGGACATAATTATCTAGCGCGGGTATCAAACCCGCGATCTATGGCGCACCACTAATCTATACACGTCCACTTTACCATCGAGGCAGTTACTGATTAGATTTGAATTAAGCGCGGACAGTGGTGATATGGGTACGGCTTCTTGCCAAAAACACTACCTGGTACCTACGTGTTTCTATTGATTCTCATAACAATTTTAGCATATTATAGAAAAGAAACAACTTACTAGTTGTTTCTTTTCTATAGTGTGCTAAAATTGTTATGAGAATCTTAGTTTAACAACTAATAAAATAACCTACGTGTAAATTATTTTTAATTAATTACGGAAAACAAGCTATTGCTAGTCACGAAAACTTGATCTAACTATAAATAGTTTGAGGCATACTGCTTATGACAGCTTTATTCAACGTTATTACGAACGTTTATTTTTATAATATAATTATAACTAATTAACTTTCATAGAAATAAATTAATCGTCAATGCGAAGCCGAGAAAACCATGACATAGACATACCTACGTAATTATAAATAATGTTTACAGGAAGCGTGTACACTAGATGTCATTTAATAGTAGCTTATCTAGGTGTGTGTGATCACAAAGATTTTGGTTTTGAACATAAATAAAAATTAACATAGAAAAGGAATGAGCAGTTGTCACAGAACAGTGTATTGTATTGTTCGCAACAAAATCAAGAAAAAATAATACGGCTTATGATGATCCATTACTGTGAAACTAGATTTTAAAAGATGCTTGATCAAATTGTACAGGGTGATTAATTAATTTTATCATAACTTACTATAGTAATTATTACTTTGGTGCCACAACGGTCGTTTATGTAGCCGACGTGCACCAGAACGTATTCAGTAGGTTTGAATCGCAGGCAGGACTTATGCCCGATTTACACATCGACAAGTACAGTAGCGAGTTAAGTAGTAAGTTGTTGATAAGGTTGATTTAAATAGATCTCCATGCTATTTTTTGGTGAGTTTAAGTACAAAGTAGCCCCCTCTCTCGCGTCTCGCCAACTTAACTCGCCAAAAAATAGAATGGAGATCTATTTAAATCAGTTTAATCAACAACTTACTACTTAACTCGCTACTGTACTTGTCGATGTGTAAATCGGGCATTAGGGTAATTATAAGTACGACCCAAATACCAGGGTTCTCTGTGTCTGTTAAAATTTATGTTTGCGTTCTTATATTAAACTTGTTCATGGACGCTTTTAATTTAAAATAATAGAAAAAAACAATTAACTACTAACAGTTTGTTAAATAAGTTATAAAACGCAAGACAAAGGCACATAGTTGTGTGATATGATACTCTAGCAAGGTAATGTTAGTTTAGATTTGTAAACTGATAGATTGTTCGTTAGCTCGACAAAGTTGAAGCCGTCTTCATTAGAACTTCATACAATATAGAGACGTTTACTTATGTCATTGTGTCTGTGACGTAGTGGGTAGTTTAGGGAGATAAATGCAAACAACTCAGTACGACAATGTAGTATTATTCAGTTAAAAGTTTAGTACATACAATGTTATTAGTTTGTCACTATATATTTAGAAATCACTACGTTAACACAAATATAGTTTAAGCAAGCCGGTCTAATCAGAAGGATTTTGAGAGGATTCGATTACAAAGCACGAGGTTCGAAGGCTGCCCTATAGAAAGGCAAACACTTAGCTTCAGTCAGCAAGCCGGAACAAAAGGGAAGGGGCCGCGCCCCGCGTCTTCTTATATAATGGCCGCTGTGTAGGCCCCTCCACGACGCGCTCGCGCCATTGACGTGTAGCGAAGTGGAGCGCGCGAAGATGGACGCGCGAAGCGGGACGCGTGAGGCACGTCACATACCCCCCCCGCTAGACCAGAATTTTTCCTAGGGAAAATTCGGCTGCTAGCAGGGGGGCGACAGGCTGTTCAGGCACCAACACCCTGCAGGAGCGGTAGATGAGATCAGCTCCGCGGGAGGTACCTGAAACAGCCAAAAGAAAAGGGCAGTACATCCTATTTTAAAAAAAAAATTAGGGTTAGTAGTTAGTATAGTCGTGTGACGAGTCAGCGCTGTACGGATATTTTAATAAAAAGGGAAGAGAGAAAGAGAGTTTTCAAGTAGGTATACTATGCAGATTAGATTCATTGAAATACGGAACCTATATTGTAAACAAAAGAACATCTGTAGGCTGTCGCCGTGTTATAGAAAAAGATATAGTCAATTAAATAACAAAGAAACAGGTTAACAACCTTCGAACAAAAGATCGTTCGAGCAAGGCCGCATTCCAATGGTTCGACTTATACCTAATATTTAATTAAAATGTTATATTTTAGAACGTAAACAACCTTAATATAATTCAATAAAACATATCAACTTAGTGAGCAGTTTCGCCGTCAATTACTTAATGAAATAAAGAGTTTCAGGCATCGAACCTGTGATCAAGTTCGAAAAACCTCTCTTTCTACCACTGTACCATGGGGTAAAAAAAAAATATTTTCTTTTAATCAGCTCGATGAACACCGAGTAACAAAAACAACAAGTTAAAATACAACACGCCACAGCGCAGTCTCGGGCTCGAATCCGAAACCTTGCGTAATTTGTAGATAAAAATACAAAGTCTCGGGTTCGAATCCGAAACCCTTGTAATTTGTAGATAAAAATACAAATCGATAATATTATTACACCGAGGTGTGAAGGATAAAAGTCGATAAGCGACATGCACGAGAGTGCGAGTAATACGACGATGCCTAAACAAAATAATAACAACTATATGTAGGTAAAATCTATTTATGTTTATTTCAGATATCATTCTTTATAATTTATATTTTTAATATCTTTGATATGCCATTCACCCAGCGGTTTACCTGACATATCGGATAGTTTATAGACCAAAGGCGACTTTTTAGATGTGATTTTACACTTTATAAACTTAGGGGCCAACTTCTTACTAAAATATTTATCCTTATCGCTAAGATAAAAAGTACGTCTCCATACAACATCGCCCACCTGGAATTCCACCGGCTTACGACGGAGATTATAAGATTGACAATTACGCTGGTGAGCCGACAGCAAGGCTGCCTGTACCTTCTCAAAGATTGAAGATAAGTAGCCGAGTGATTCAGCGTAAGAGTCTCGCGGCTCATGGACCATATTGGGGTCAGAGTCAATATGGCGTGAGCCGCAATTTACAAGCTCCCGACCGTAAACAAGAAACGACGGCGAGAAACCTGTCACTTCGTTCACCGCAGAATTAATTGCAAATTGAATCTTTGGTATAAGTGTGTCCCAGACACGGTGATCATTATCTATGAAGGTTGAAACGGCCGTGATTATAGTTTTATTATAACGTTCCACAGAATTTACATGAGGAGTATATAAAGGCGTGTAGTGCAAGTTTGGAATTTTATATTTAGTTAATAAGTTTTTAAAAGTTGAACTAATGAATTGCTTGCCGTTATCGAGTATGACCGTAGAAGGAATACCATGAACTAAGAAAACGTTTTCCTCCAGTATTCTGGTAATAACCTCGGCTGTTGCACGTTTAATGGGAAAAAGTAAACAATATTTCGAGAAACAACAAGAAACGACAAAAATGAAAGTATTTTGCTTCCTCGTTGGAGGCAATGGACCGACTAAATCGATGCTAATTACCTGGAAGGGTTTGGAAACCGACTTAGGACCACCCATGTGACCCAAGGTTAAATGTGTCTGGTGTTTATGGGCAATGCAAGCTTCGCAAGAATTTACCGCCTTGACCACGTCACTATACATACCTGGCCAATAATAATTAAGATCTAGACGTTTATAAGTTTTAAAAATGCCAAGATGACCAGCCGTGGGCAACGAATGATTCTGAGATATAACCAACGCTCTCTCCTCGGACGGTACAATCTCCTTCCATTGAAATTCTCTAGTGAGAGGATTGAGACTTCTCTTAAAACGATAAAGTTTGTTATCAATTACCTGATAATCAACAAAGGAAGTAGGAGTTTTTAAACAACCGTTATATATTTTTAAATACCACGGATCGTTAGTAGAAACGTTATTAGATTTATTTTGCGTTTCTATACACATAATATTTTTAGAACGAGACAACAAATCCGGCACAACATTGTCAGAACCACGACGGTGCCTTATTTCGAAATTATAAGCAGAAAGACGAACACCCCACCTAGCCAACCGGCCGGTTGGGTTATTAAGCTTTAGGAACCATTGGAGCGCTGCGTGGTCACTATATACTATGAGGGGTTTACCGTTATCTACATAGCAACGCCAATGCTCAATGGCTGAAAGCACTGCGAGCGCCTCGCGCTCGGTAGCACTATAATTTCTCTCTTGGTCCGATAGCGACTTGCTATAGTAAGCAATGACCCTCTCCTCCCCATTCAAGATCTGGCAAAGTACCGCGCCTATGCCATAGTCACTGGCATCGGCGTGTATCTCAAATGGTTGAGTATAATCTGGACAAGATAAGACAGAAGGGGAAATCAAATGATTTTTCAAATTAACGAAGGCCTGATCGGCCTCTGGTGACCAAGAAAAAGGGGGAGACTTCTTTCCACTAGAAGTTAATTTATTAAGAGGAGTAGCCAAGGTACTAAAGTTAGGAATGAACCTCCTATACCACGACGCCGCTCCCAAGAAACGACGCACCTCCTTTCTATTAGCGGGCACAGGATAATTTGCAATAGAATCAACCTTATCGGGATCGGGATGAAGGCCCTTAGAATCGACAACATAACCTAAATATTTAATTTTTTCTCTAAAAAATTTACATTTTTCAAAATTTATTGTTAAATTAGCGTCCTTTAATTTTTTTAATATTAAGGACAATAATTTAATATGCATTTTATAATTTTGCGTAATGCAGACGATGTCGTCTACAAAACAGAATACCCTATTTTCGAACTCAGGACCGCAGAATAGGCTGTCCGCTAAGCGCTGCTGAGTAGCGGGTGCATTGGTAAGACCAAAAGGCATACATTTAAATTGATACGTTCCGCGAGAGGGAATATAAAAGGCCGTCTTACAACGATCCTCCTCTTTTATTAAAGTTTGCCAAAAACACTTAGAAATATCGATGCTAGATAAGTATTTCGCGTCTGACAAATTATCCAATATTTCGGCTATATAGGGCAAGCTATAGGCATCCTTTTTTGTGACAGAATTCAATTTACGACTATCAAGACAAAAGCGCATGTCACCCGTTTTTTTTTTAATCAATATTACAGGGTTCGACCAAGGGCTTTCGGACTTCTCAATCACATCGTCCTTAAGCATTCCGTCGACCTGCTGTATTAAAATACGCTGCTTTTCGGGAGACATGCGATAGTAACGCTGGCGAATAGGGGGACTGTCCCCAGTATCAATCGAATGAGTAATAAGGGAAGTGCGACCCAGACCTCGTCTTTCATAAGAAATATCCTTAAACTGGGAGATTATTTTATTAGCGTTCTCTCTTTGGTCACTTGAAAGATTATCAAGGGAAATTAACTGAGTCGTGTCATCGGAATGTAGTTCCGTGACGTCCACAATTTTTCTATCAACCAACACAGATTCTAATTCGACAGGAAACAAATCAAAACTCCTCCAAAAGTCTATACCAAGTATCAAGGAAATCTTTATGCCTGGCACTATGTGAGTGACAATATAATTAATTTTATTACCAAATTTAAAAGGAAGTACCACACTGCCAAGAGAAGAATATCTATCACCCCCAGCGGTGGTAAATTCTAATGATTTTGTTGAATCAATATTTAACTTGTTTAAAAAATAATTATGACAGTTGTTACCAAGAATTGTAAAACACGAACCAGTATCAAGAAGACCCACTGTACTTCTACCGTTCACTGTCACAGAAATATATGGCGTAATAGTTTGTTTTGAATTATCGATTGAGGAAAGTTTGTTACTGTTGCAGAAGTATAATGAATTGGAATGCAACAAGTCTTGCCATTTATTATTATTATACAATTTACTCTTTATTTTATTATTAAAGATTTTATTTTTCTTTCCCCAACCGTTACTAATTAGTTTTTTGAATTATTAATAATTGGACCGTTGCACTTCGGACAGTCCATTGCGCGGTAGCCCTTTAGGCCACATTTAAAACAAATCAAGTAACGCGGCTGCCGGCAAGTTTTCAAGGAATGCGAATCAGAACGACACCGAGGACAATGCTGCCTGGGAGTATTAGATACCGCACTAACTTGGGGTTCCGCAGATAAGTCAAAAGAAGTTGAAGGCTCATTTTTAAAATTTTTATGAAAGTTTTTAAACCTATTAGGTTGGTAAGAACCAGTATACTTTTTATTACTATTATTATTATTATAAGCGAATTCAGGAGCTAAAGTGTTAGAAGTAACCGTAGGAGGCTCAGAGAAATCCCTACTACGACTATTATATTTTTCAAAATTACGACAGACACTAACCAACGAAGGAATATCAGTAATAGTTGTAGTCAAGAGACAGTTGGTATAACAAGGCCTAATATTGTTTAATAAAATTTCCAGTTTCTCACCATCTGGAACTGGATTGTCAAGGCGAGAAAACAACCCCTGCATTTTCGCTACATACAGGGTTATGTTCTCACCTTGACCTTGAGAGCGCAGTCTTATTTCAGACATTAATTTGAAATCATAGTTATGTGGGCTAAAATCCTGCTTCAATGACCCACACAACTCACTCCATGAATTTACATTGTTCCTAACGGAACGATACCAATGAAGGGCATCGTCCGAAAATATCTCATACGCGAAGGATAAGATCTTCGAGTCAGGAATGCCCCTAGACGAAATAAATTCATTCATTCTCTCTATGAAACCGCGCACACACGTTTTACCCGAGTACTTAAACTTGCCTAACTCCGAAAAAAGTTTACGGTCATAATTTAATGACTCGGAGGTAGGTGCAACACCGCCTGGTTGCTGTACTGCTGTCTTTGCGACGCTCGTGCCACTAATAGAGGAAGGTGACAAGGCTTTAAATAAGTTAAAGATGGAGTTGAACTCCTGCCAAATGGATTCATAACTTTCCCTGTCACTAAATTCAACACGCTGTAACCTATGATACACGTGGTGCAAGATGGATTCCGTCCTAGCGAACATCCTACTATTAAAGTCTACTTGCAATAGTTTTAAATTATTATTAGCTCGCGACAAGGACAATTCACTTTGCGATATATCCGCGGCGGGCTCGTAACACGACTCTGAAATGTCCTCCGACGGATAAAGAGGAAATAATTTTACTAATTGCTTCCGCAACTCGTCTACCGTATCTGACTTATCGCCCTTTCGTACAAGGACCTCATATTGTAGTTCAGTCTTGTTTAAATGGTGGTAGTTAATCGCGTACGACATTTTATTTAAGAAAAGAAAAAATAATACACGGCAAAACTGCAGAAGCAATCAATGTAAACAACGAACAATAGAATTAAATGTGAATTATGTGTTCCGTTCAGTAGGTATCGTCTACGAAGTCAATTAAATATCTTGTTATGATATTTTTTAAAAGGACAACGCGGTCACGCCACGTGCGCTGACCGGTTGTTTATTTAACGTACAAGGTAGTTAAATTAAATAAAAAAAGTAGATAATTCGCTTGCAGAAACGAAAGGAAAGTTTAAACTCTTTTTAACACAAAAGAAAGAACAAGAACAGTACCAACCTTGAACGGAACACTTTTTTTTTTTTTCACGACACACAGAAAAGAAAAAAAAAAATATGGGCGTGCTCACCAAACCTCGTGCTTTTGCCTTAATACGTTGGACGCCACTGTGACGTAGTGGGTAGTTTAGGGAGATAAATGCAAACAACTCAGTACGACAATGTAGTATTATTCAGTTAAAAGTTTAGTACATACAATGTTATTAGTTTGTCACTATATATTTAGAAATCACTACGTTAACACAAATATAGTTTAAGCAAGCCGGTCTAATCAGAAGGATTTTGAGAGGATTCGATTACAAAGCACGAGGTTCGAAGGCTGCCCTATAGAAAGGCAAACACTTAGCTTCAGTCAGCAAGCCGGAACAAAAGGGAAGGGGCCGCGCCCCGCGTCTTCTTATATAATGGCCGCTGTGTAGGCCCCTCCACGACGCGCTCGCGCCATTGACGTGTAGCGAAGTGGAGCGCGCGAAGATGGACGCGCGAAGCGGGACGCGTGAGGCACGTCACATGTCGACTGGGAGCTTTGATAGCAATCTACTATTATATTATCTACACGTTATATTGTTCTTTGCGTAGTACTCATAGCTAAGTGAAGTTAGCGTTTCTATCATTTGCTAGTTTGTTCTATATATGTTTCTAGTTTGTTCTATAAGGTAGCAGTAGCATGTGGTACAACTACAACTAACAAGGTAACTACAAGGTACAACTTAAATAAAACTAATAAGAAAGATGATAGTACTAGTTGGCGTTGTGCAAACCGTGGCGAATGCAGTGCGTCGATCAAATTAGGCCCAGGAAGAAAAAATGTACAGACGCCTGCAACCACACATTCCTGCTGAAGAAATAAATTTAGAAATGAAATTGATTAGTCCAATCAATAAAGTAGTTATAGAGTGCGTAAGCGGGAACCTAAGTGATTTCTACAGAAACTTATTCAGGATACTTAGAGAGATAACATACTAAAAGTCCCCACCTCTAGGAGGTGAGGCGGAGGGGGGAGGGAGAGTCAAAGGTCTCATTTTTGCGTTTTTTGCGTATATCTCTGAAACTACGAAAGCTATCGAAAAATGATTGAGATAAAGTTTGTAGACCGTAAAATTGTCTACAAAAAATATCTCTACACTTTTCTCCTAAAAAGCATCGCTTTCGAGATATCGTGACTTTAGTGCGCAGGAAAGTCGTATTTTCGACTATATGCACACACTAGCTTTTTCCCGAGATTTCGCTCGCGTTTATAAATATTATGAAAAATAAGGCTTATTTCAATATATAGTAGCATATGCATGCTTGGTCTCAGCCTAATCGGTTTGAAATTGACAAAGTTACATACAAACTTCCATCCCCTATCTTATCCCTTTAGGGGTAGAATTTATCAAAATCTTTTCTTAGCGGGTGCCTACGTCATATCATCGACCTGCATGCCAAAATTCAGCTAGATCTGTCCAGTGGTTTGGGCTGTGCGTTCATAGATCACTATGTGGTAGGAGTATTCCTACTGGAGAAACCACGTTAAAAAAAACCGCCGTGCTTTTTTTGAGCTTGATTCAATGTACTGTTGTATTTGATTCAATGTTGGTGCAAGATTGGCCTTATCTACCTCAGAGGTGGTGCGGAAATCTTCTATTTATATAAAACTCAAAGCTGACTGACATAGTTATCTATCAACGCACAGCCCAAACCACTGGACAGATCTGGCTGAATTTTGGCATACAGGTAGATGATATAACGTAGGCATCCGCTAAGAAAGGATTTTGATAAATTCTACCCCTAAAGGGATAAGATAGGGGATGGAAGTTTGTATGTAACTTTGTCAATTTCAAACCGATTAGGCTGAGACCAAGCATGCATTTATGCTACTATATATTGAAATAAGCCTTATTTTTCATAATATTTCTAAACGCGAGCGAAATTCCGGGAAAAAGCTAGTGTGTGCATATAGTCGAAAATACGACTTTTCTGCCCCCTAAAGTCACGATATCTCGAAAGCGATGCTTTTTAGGAGAAAAGTGTAGAGATATTTTTTGTAGACAATTTTACAATCTACAAACTTTGTCATGTGCGTGTGTTCTGAGGGCCACTTTCTCAAAATCCTTTGAAAACATGCTTAGGATTTAGTGAACATTCCAAAAATATTGTGAAAGTTGGAATCAGATTTTGTGAACATCAAATACTCTTTGTTCTTTCTGGATCATGCCCTGTGTCGCGGGGACCTTTTACAAACATCAATTAACGGACACAAAGAACACCCAGACCAGTACAATAATTTGTGGATCTGAAAACAAGAAAATGTAAGAATACATCGTATTATTTTGTATATCTCCGTTCAAGATTGGCCCTCAGGTGGAAAGTTTATACGCTAATTATAACAAAACCATAAACTTTTTGCTACTTTTTATAATCTTGTATTATAGGAAATATATTGTGAAAATTCGTGAAAGCAATAACAGATCTCAAAATCATGTTGGTTAAAAAATATCACTTTGTGAAAATTCGGACCCTCAATCCTCCACATTTTTGTTTTTGTTTTTTGTCGCTAAAGTATGATAGCTAGGAAAATTACAGAAGTACCTCGTTCTGTAGAAAACATTGTAAAAAAAACTGATATAATTAGTTAATAATAATAATTTATTATAATAAAAACGTCAAAGCTACAAAATTTAATATAACCTCAAATTTATTTACATAGTAAAAATAAAGTTGATTTTCTTTTAGAGTAAAATGTATTGTTTTTTACCGAATGGTACTGTACTTGTTGCACAATGTTTTCTACAGAACGAGGTACTTCTGTAATTTTCCTAGCTATCATACTTTAGCGACAAAAAACAAAAAAGTGGAGGATTGAGGGTCCGAATTTTCACAAAGTGATATTTTTTTACCAACATGATTTTGAGATCTGTTATTGCTTTCACGAATTTTCACAATATATTTCCTATAATACAAGATTATAAAAAGTAGCAAAAAGTTTATGGGTTGTTATAATTAGCGTATAAACTTTCCACCTGAGGGCCAATATTGAACGGAGATATACAAAATAATACGATGTATTCTTACATTTTCTTGTTTTCATAATTTTTGTTTGGGTTTACGTTAAACTTTGGCGTAACCACTTTTTCTTTAGTGCCCTTAGTTTAGCCAGTACAAGCGGACCCTCAGTCCTCTATGTGTGGACTGAGGGTCCAACTTTAAAGCCTATAACTCGCGTATTTGATGTTCACAAAATCTGATTCCAACTTTCACAATATTTTTGGAATGTTCACTAAATCCTAAGCATGTTTTCAAAGGATTTTGAGAAAGTGGCCCTCAGAGCACACGCACATACTTTGTCTATATCATTTTTCGATAGCTCCTGTAGTTTCAGAGATATACTCAAAAAACGCAAATTTGTGACCTTTGACCCTCCCTCTCCCCTCCGCCTCACCTCCTAGAGGTGGGGACTTTTAGTATGTTATCTCTCTAAGTATCCTGAATAAGTTGCTGTAGAAATTACTTAGGTTCCCGCTCACGCACTCTATACCCCCCTTTGAGTCATTCGTTGACTGGACTAGATGTAATAATTGATGCATATAAAAAAGAAGTATGCAAAAATTATGCCCCGGTGAAACAAATCTTTGAAGAAAAAATTATTTTTATTCAATTTTTGGAGAAATTACTACAAGAGGCAAAAATACAAGATATAATGGTAAAGAAAAATGTGTTTAATGTTAATAATAAAAAAAAAGGGAGATAAAAAATTCAATGCTGAGTACTCGAAGTTATTAACTGCTTTGGAAATGGGAATGATTACACCATTCGATTGTCTAGAGAAAATAACGGAAGCAAGAAATAAACATAAAAAATATAAAAACAGTAGCGTAGTACAAAGATTTGTTTAAACTTTAAAGTAAGGATTATTTCTTTTTTCTTAAAGTAAGTAATGAGATTGAGATTTTACGACTGTCTTTTGTTTTGACAGATTTCTTTTGTTTTTTTAATAACAATAAATATGCAACTTTTTTTCTGATATTATTTATCTAATTTAATTGTACATCTGCTGTTTTAAGTATTTGCTATTACCAGACAATTACGTGTTGTGGGGAGGAAGTTGCTCGCGTCCGTAGGATTTACCATCTTTTCCTAGACCCACCCTACACGTCTCCCCCGGGTGGTGCAAAACGAGCAACAACGTCGAGCGTCGGGCGATGGTTAATTAACCCGACAACAACAATGGCCTAACAAGCCATCTTATTGAAGGTAGGAAATGACCTTTCACACCCGCAACTCTGAAAAGAATATTGAAGAATCGGGGGCCTTGGCTTAAACGCCCGGGCCGTGAGGTAGCAACCCTCTATAAAAAGCCTCCAATCCTAAGGTGAGAAACGCGCTGAAAGGATGAATGGCTTGCGGATGGCAAGTCGCTAGTGTCAACCTCGACGGACCTGGTAAACGTCGTTGTATGTAACCTTCCTGGGGGAATAGGCGTCACCCTCCAGGCGACTTTATTTATCGACCTTACTCGTGGGACTAAAAATGAATGAAAATAATATAAACACAAAACCAAAACCAAACAATTTGATACAGCAAAACATACAAAAAAGCATATTCAGCAGACAAAGAACTATGTCAACACCATCAATTCCTACGTCACTATGTGACGAACAAGTGGAAGTCAATAAACCAACTGAAGAAGACAAATTGACCTTCTACAAAGAAAACTGGCAACAAGATATTACTCAACCAAGAAGAAGTAAAAGAAAAGAAACTAGCCCGGTACACCCTCAAACCAATTTGAAGAAAAACAGACTAGAGATAGCAATACCAACATATAACAGTTTTGAAATATTGGAAGATGAGCAATTGCAAGATGCAAGTAAAAGTAGTAAAGAGTACATACCGAGACCTGAACCGATATTTGTAAAAGGAGTATAAACGTAACGGCATTAAAAAGTGAGTTGAACAAGCTTGTAGAAACATCCTCCTACAGTATGACGGCTCTTAGATCGGGTCACGTAATTAAATTAATGCCTAAGGATATACAAACCTACAAAACCATCAGAGAAAACTTCATCAGTTTGAATATATCACACTATACGTACCAACTAAAGAGTGAACGAGCATACAGAGTGATTCTTCGAGGGCTCCATTCCTCTGAAGACATTAAACAAATTGCAAACGAACTATCTGAAATGGGACATGAGGTTAGACAAGTTGTCAATGTACTACATCGTGCTACAAAAGATCCTCTGCCATTGTTCTTTGTAGACCTAGAACCAAAACAGAACAACAAGGAAATTTTCAAGTTGCAATATATATGCAACTGTAAAGTAACAATCGAAGCACCATACAAAAAGAAAACTAAGGAAATTCTTCAATGCAAAAGATGTCAGCGATTTGGCCACACTAAAAACCAATGCTTCAGACCATTTAGGTGCGTCAAGTGTGGAGAGGACCATCCAACTACGACTTGCAATAAAAAACCAGATACAGATGCAACTTGTGCTAACTGCTTTGAAAAGCACCCTGCTAGTTACAAGGGATGTAAAACATACAAACAATACAAAGACAAAATCCTAAAAATAACTCCTAGAACTAAAGAAAATCAAGAAATAACAAAGCCTGCAGACAAAGAATTTAAACAAATAATTAACAACACTTCAAAGAACAAGAACCCTTATATGACTTACGCAGATGCAACCAAAGGGCAAGCTAAATCAACAAAAAAGATAGATAGCTCAGATGCAGATACCCACAACTTAACCCATTTACTAGAAACTATGCTTGAGAAAATGCAGCAAACAATGATGGCTGTAATGGAAAAAATGATGGACAAAATGCTAAACAGCGTTGTCCAGCTTGTCAGCAGTCTAACAAAAAAATGATTGGATACAACCTCCGAGTAATAACTTGGAACGCCAACGGCTTGACTGAAAGACGTCAAGAATTACAAATCTTTCTCGAGACGGAACGTATAGACATAGCCTTAATATCTGAAACAAGGTTCACAGCCAAATCTCATGTTGCTTTTAAGAACTATACTATACATACAACAAATCACCCATCGGGAAATAGCCACGGAGGGACGGCAGTTATAATTAAAAATAACATCAAACACTGTCTTTTAGAGGAATTCCGCACAGACAAAATACAAGCAACTACAATCAGACTTACTTATAACAAAACTGCAATGGTAATGTCCTCGGTATACTGCCCTCCGAGACACACAATATCTGAAATAGATTTCGAAGAGTTCTTTGTAAAATTGGGTCCAAAGTTTATCTGTGGTGGCGACTGGAACTCAAAACATACACACTGGGGGTGCCGACTGATAAATCCAAGAGGTAGACTACTCGCTCGAGTCCTAGAACGAAAGAAGCTGGGATGGCTCTCAAACAGTGAACCTACTTATTGGCCAACAGACAGAAACAAGATTCCTGACCTATTAGATTTTTTTATTACAAAAAATATAGATCGAAATTTCGCCCAATTGGAATCATGTGTCGACCTGAGCTCAGATCATACTCCAGTTGTATTAAATATCAGCACAACAGTACAGCTTACCGAGCCATCCAAACGCCTCTACCACAAGAAAAACACTAACTGGGAAACATACGAACACATCATAACTACAGAAGTTAACCTAAATGAAAGGATTTTAACTGCTGTACAACTAGAGAACGCCGTTGAAGAACTAAACATTGTCATACACAAAGCTGCCTGCATCGCAACACCGAATACCAAGGGACTCCCACTTAAACACAACACATACCCTAAAAATATTAGAGAAAAAATTCTAGAAAAACGAAAACTTAGAAAGGTCTGGCATACTACTAGATATCCAAGGGATAAAAAAGAATTTAACAAATGCACAGAAGAATTAAAACGTCTAATAAATACGTTCAATAACTGCAACCTACAGAACTATCTGTCTAAACTTTCACCTACAGCAGATACTGATTACTCACTGTGGAAAGTAACTAAAAACCTTAAAAAGTCAAAAGCTCATATGGCACCTATTAAAGATGACACGGGCGATTGGGCGAGGTCCGACAAGGAGAAAGCCTATGCCTTTGCTAAACATCTAAGCGCTGTCTTTCAACCATTCCCGGAATCTGATCGAGAACATACCACCGAAATAATAGATTACCTTCATTCACCACTACAAATGTGCCTGCCACTAAGAAGAGTAAATTCTAAAGAGGTCGAAGGAGAAATAAAAAATCTCGAAGATGGGAAAGCGCCGGGTTATGACGACGTCGATGCAACTCTACTGAAACATCTTCCACACAAGGCTATTATGAGCTTAGTTAACCTTTTCAACGCCTGTCTCAGACTTGATCACTTTCCGGGACAGTGGAAGATTGCTCAGGTGGTCATGGTTCCTAAACCAGGAAAACCACCACATGAAAGGACCTCATATAGACCTATCAGCCTTTTACCAGTCGTTGGAAAAATAATGGAAAGAATTATCCTTAGTCGCATGAAGGAACATTTGAATGACATAATCCCTAACCATCAATTTGGATTTCGTGAAGAGCACGGCACTGTGGAACAAGTGCATCGCACCGTTGACGTCATCAGTAAATGCCTGGAAAATCGCTCGTACTGCTCAGCAGCCTTTTTAGATATAAGTCAGGCCTTTGACAAGGTTTGGCATGATGGCCTTGCATACAAAATAAAGAAGACACTTCCAAACTCATTTTACCACCTTCTCTCATCGTATCTCAAAAAAAGAAGTTTTCAGGTCAAATGTAATGGTGAGTGTTCCTCTCTTCACGAGCTATGCTCCGGAGTCCCTCAGGGTAGCATCTTAGGACCAGTCCTCTACGTGATCTATACTGCAGACTTGCCAACAAATAAAAATACAACGACCGCAACCTATGCTGACGACACTGCTATCATGTCAGTACACTCTAACCCAGAAACTGCCTCATATCAACTTCAAAGCCATTTAAACGAATTAGGCAAGTGGTTCAAACTATGGAGGATAAAACCAAATCACACCAAGTCTACACATGTCACTTTTACGCTGAAGACAGGAAATTGTCCGCCAGTAAAGATGTACAATAACGAAATTCCTCAAGAAGATCACGCAAAATACTTGGGTCTATATTTGGATCGAAGATTGACTTGGCGAAAACATATTTGGATGAAAAGGAAACAACTTGACAACAAACTTCGAAGTACATACTGGTTAATTGGACGACACTCCCATCTAAGCAATGAGAGTAAGATGCTGGTATACAAAGCTATAATAAAACCAATCTGGACGTACGGCATACAACTATGGGGTACAGCAAGCAATAGCAATATAGACATCTTGGAGAGATTCCAAAGCAAAACCCTCAGAAACATGTTGAACATACCCCAATGTATTAGCAACAAATACATGTACCTGGATCTCAAAGTGAAAACTGTCAAGCAGGAAATAAGTAACCACAGCCTGAGATACCAGAAGAGACTAGCGCAACATAAGAACGAGCTCGCACTCGCGCTAAGTGGAGAGGGAGGACAGCAGTACAGAAGGCTCAGGAGATATGATGTTCCGAGTCTCAGTAACAGATTTACATAAGGAGATGAGAGTTTAACACCTAAGGTGGAGGCTCTCCTCACGTAGAATAAGTCATGACTGACTAGACGTCGAACAACACAGTGGCTTATTGTTGTATTACAGATCGCCATGGAGCAGAAATATAACAAAAAAAAAAAAAAAAAAAAAAATTACGTGTTGTGCCCTTGGCATTTCAGACCAGTTGCGTTTTAGACGACATGAATTTTAGACTAACTCCGTTTTAGACCAGTTGCGTTTCAGGCGAATTGTATTTTTAGACTAATTGATATTTAGACCAGCTGCGTTTTAGACCGGTAGCGTTTTAGACAAGTTGCGTTTTATACCCAGTGACCAGCTGCGTTTTAGACCAAATGCTACTTCTACCAGTTGCGTTTAAGACGATATGATGGGTCACTATCATATCGTCTTAAACGCAACTGGTAGAAGTAGCATGTGGTCTAAAACGTAGCTGGTCTTACTATCATCTCGTCTTAAGCGCAACTGGTAGAAGTAGCATTTAGTCTAAAACGCAGCTGGTCTCACTATCATCTCGTCTTAAACGCAACTGGTAGCAGTAGCATGTGGTCTAAAACGCAACTGGTCTCAGTATCATCTCGTCTTAAGCTCAACTGGCCTTAAACCTCTAAATATGTTTCTAAAGTGGTAACATCATACGTAAAAAAAAATTCACTATGGGAACCGCTGTCGCCAAAAAACAAATAAACACACAAATAAACTATGTACTAACAAAAAAATAACATATTCGAAGTAAGTTAGAGTAACTTAGATAAATCTAGTTAAATAAGCTTAAAGGTATAAATAGGTAATTAATCTGTAGACTTTTGAGTCTCTGTTCATCATCATCATACCAGCCCATTAATGACCCACTGCAGGGAGGGGCCTCCAGCTGATCCTACATCTGGGAGTAAACCTTCATAAACTATAAATAGAAGTTATTTTGCTGTAGCGCACAAAGAATTATATAACGTTTTGTAATCTAGATATTAATTCAATTTTCGAGTTAATTTCGCCGTCGTCCATAGATGGCGGTTTTTGCAGTTCTGGCAATTATATACTTTGGAAATGGGAATGATTACACCATTCGATTGTCTAGAGAAAATAACGGAAGCAAGAAATAAACATAAAAAATATAAACAGTAGCGTAGTACAAAGATTTGTTTAAACTTTAAAGTAAGGAACGTTTTTAGTTAAAGAGTATAAGATTAATACTTAAAGTAATCAGATTGAGATTTTACGACTGTCTTTTGTTTTGGCAGATTTCTTTTGTTTTTTTAATAACAACAAATATGCAACTTTTTTCGGTTTTTCTGATATTATTTATCTAATTTAATTGTACATCCGCCGTTTTAAGTATTTGCTATTACCAGACAATTACGTGTTGTGCCCTTGGCATTTCAGACCAGTTGCGTTTTAGACGACATGAATTTCAGACTAACTCCGTTTTAGACCAGTTGCGTTTCAGGCGACTTGTATTTTTAGACTAATTGATATTTAGACCAGCTTCGTTTTAGACCGGTAGCCTTTTAGACAAGTTGCGTTTTATACCCAGTGACCAGCTGCGTTTTAGACCAAATGCTACTTCTACCAGTTGCGTTTAAGACGATATGATAGTGACCCGATATGATAGTGACCCTACCGTAACTTATCATTCATACAGAAAAAGGTAATTTTATATCGACGGGTCCTACGTAAACTAGTATAAGTGCAAAAATGCAAATTTACAGGAGAGCAATTCAAAGGTTCTTAAGCTTGTAACTTTGTCAAATTTATACAGAAATGTCTAAAATTTTAATAGGTTATACCTGGAAATGAAAGGAAAAAACCGGATAAAATATTTTTTTATATTTCTTTGTATTTTAGAAAATAGCTGTACTTGCATTTGTTTAGCTTGTTTTGATCAACGTATCCAAACAGGTAAACTGTTACAAGTAACCACTTGTACTAGTTAACAAAGTTCTGACTTAGTTTTTAAATAAAGAAAATAAAAGAACTACACATTATTAGTCATACATGTGTGTAATTTGTAAATCATGAAACCTCGAAATATGGGAAAACAATCTCATTTATCTACTTTTAGCACTTGCACTACTTTACAAGGTACTAAGAAACTAGTTGTACCAGTAATTTATGTAGTTTTGTGGTCTTAACCTGATTTTTCTATGAAAAATGAAACAAACAAATGTACAAAAGAGTAAAACACGTTCATTGTGTAACATTAAATGTGTAAAAATAAACGTGTTTACTATTTTTATAAAGACTTCAAATTTTGAGGTCTTTTCCATTTAATTTTAAAATTTGACATGATTCTCGCTCAGATAGTAAATATCATCTTTATTAGGTTAAGGAGATATTAAATTATTAAATCAGTCCTTAACTATAGGCCGACCGTTTAACTCAGACCCCGCCTGCGGTAATAGGGGTGCGCGGGGGGCGAGGACAAAGTAGAGAGCTAACTCTTGATTTTTTGGCAAAACGGCGCCATCTAGATACGGTGACCCGAACTACATCACATCACAACACAGCTCTAATTTTTAGCTAGCTTATTTTTATGAAATAAAAAGAAGGAAAAATTGAAATTATACCATAAACCAATCAAAATACCTGGAGAGGATTTTTTATTTTTCTGGTCAGGCTTTAAATTGTGTAATAATTTAGATTGCATATTTTCTCTGAGAAAGTACGAGATTTAGTGGCAAGATGACGCCACCATCTTTGACATTTGTAAATTGTGTAGAAGACGGACTAGGATACCGCACTAGTGTCATACTGACATATTGACTAGATGTCCGTTATGGTAGCGTAAATAGTGTAAAAATTAAAAAAAACTCTTAGTACATATTGTTCTTATTATATTCTGTAAATATTTTCTAAGACTGATTATTACAAATTAATATGTTTAAATCATACCTGTTTTAATGTAAATTATTGTAATTACACCAAATGTGACTATACTGTGATTTTAATATAATATAATTAATGATTGTACATTATTATTATTTGTAAATATTTTCTCAGACTTTAGTTATAATTATATACTTTAAATCAGCCATTCTTATAATCTAAAGAATAGGTTCTTTTAATTATTGTACAAAGGATTGTTAAGGATATTTCTTAAATAACAAATATATTTATTTGTAGATTCTTTAAAAGAAAATCAAATTATTAGGTACAAACTATGTAATATAATTATTTTTTAATTTTTAATGCAATTTTTGTCTTTGAAGTCAGTTTTTTTTTGTAAAAATTTATTTAATTTGTGTACGCTACCATAACGGACACCGCTACCCCGCCCCCTCGTCCCTTTCATACCGCAGGCGGGGACTGAGATAACCGGTCGGCCTATAGCTATAAACTATAATAAAATATATACTTGGCTTCGTCTTTTTAATCAGTGCTTTCTTTACCATGTTAATAAAAAAAAATATTTCTATAACAAAATGTTCGATTCTTTTTAGGTAAGAACTGTACGATTACTAAGACTAATTAAATAGTTGTCTTACGGACTTATCAAAATAAAATATACATTGCACAATTAATTGCCTACCACAACAACAATCTACTAAATGGTAAAAATAACTCAAATAACAAGACTTCTATTAAGAAAAATATAAACCTAGTCAGATACATTTACTTATATTATATAAAACGTTCTAACGTTTTATTTTACTACAAGAAGGCGTGCCGAATCTCTGTCCAACTTAAAATATTCCTCAGTACCTCATTCATCTCGTGTAGCCTTTCTTTCACCTGGTGGTGGTGGATTTGTCACGTTTTATTCACAGCTGTGCTAATATACAAATGTTAAGTTTATTGCTCCCTAAGAGTTCTTTCATTGCACAACTAACGTAAATTTTAGCTGCTTATTTATTTATTTACCCACAATTTATTAAATTATATAAAAGTCTAGCAAAGATTTAAAAATCAAGATAGTGTAAAATTTTATTCAAAATATTCCCCATAGTTCTTTTTTAGCAATAGTAGCGCATTCTCCTACCAGGTGTTATAACACCGATCATTTTCCAGATTTCCCAGAGGACCAGGGTTTTTTTTGTAGTTTTTCTAAAATGTTAGTGACACAAATACCAACTTATAATTTTTTTTTAAAGATCTGAGACCCTTAATAGTGTCAGGAGAATCTGGGTTAATTGACTCCGAGAACGCTTCATACTTATTATTATTTTTATGTTCACTGGTCTTAAACACTCAAAACGGCGTAAAAATATGAGTATTTTTAAAAAAATTCAATACATAAAGTAAAATTCGTTGCAGTTACACCCGTATTGTACGGTCAAGGAATTTAATTGTTTAGCAGGTACACAACCTACGTAATTTAGTCGTATTATATACCGAAACAATCATAACGAATTTGAAAGATATTACACCTCAAAATTGACATAATATAATATATATCCAATAAGTATGAATAGCACTTCAAACTTCTTTGTTTACAAACTTCCACCATTCTGTCTAAAGAGTAAAAAATAAAATTTTGACAGTATTATCAATACATGCATTGAACCAATCAGAACAGCGAATGCTACTCGATATACTTTATTGTTAATAGTGACACAAACTCGGACTAAGGATACTGTTTGATGGAGATGGTAGATAAGGTCTAGTTTAGTTTGACTTAACTTTAGTCTGTCAACAATATAAAATTGAAGAATTTTATTTTAACACAAAATACCTGTCTGTCATAGATAGACAAGGCTAGGTATATATACCTACCTTGTCTTATTAATTTTACGACTCCCAAGATGTCGGGGTTCGTCATCCGTCGTCTGTAGTCGGTAAATAGTAACCTGACCGATTTCAAAATTATGCAAATTGCTAAACAATTAAATTCCTTGAGTGTACGTCCGCGCTGTATCTTCGCCGCGCGCATACTGGTGCAACGGTCACTTACACTCACGCGTCACGTGGATCGTAACTACGTAAACTAATGCAAGTAACTTATATCAGTTTTGACTGTCTCCTTGCATTAAATTGTGTTACTTACATCAGTTTACGAGTTTGTATCGCCGAAACTAAAAGAAATTTTAATTTTTTTCTTACTGATTTATGAAGAATAGGTTATTTTAAGGCCATTAATGCAAAAAAGTCATTTTCGTCAATTTGCGGGTTACATTAGTATACGTAGGACCCGTCGATATAAGCATGTAGTACATAAAACATTCCCATAGCAAATTCAAGGGAACTCCCATATGTGAATAAAAACCGCGGGAAAGCAAAGTGTTTGCATAATGGAATATTCCATAGCACTCAACAAATCATTTCCCGACCGGCCGAACTAGTGATGCGATTCTACGCCAGTGAAACGAGTCAACTCAACTCGACTATATTCGAGTCGCCGACTCTGTTGAATGCGGTGAACTGCTCGACTTTACACAAAATTGTGTTGAGATTTGTTCGTGGAACGGCTGATTTGCTTGTTTATTTAATAACATGCTATTTTGTTGCGGTACTTTAAATTTTCAGAAAACTTTCAACCAACAATGCATTTTAATTCAAACTTGGAGAACGAAATTGTATTTTGTTTTCGAAATCGATACAAAAGGCTAAAGTTTAAATTGTATCAATAACACGACTAGCGCAGTGCTATTCGTAAAATTGTTTGTACGAAAGAGTCCAAGAGGTAATGTTTAAATTAATAACATATTTTATTCTATTCTGTGAGCTAATTTCATTAAGTTGTTAAGTTTAATGTATTTAAAGTTAAAGGTACATAAAACTTTTGTCTTTTTAATATGCATGTATGTTAAAAGACATGTTAAAATTAGCACTGGTAAATTCTTTTACCTTTCATTTTATAGCGATTTTAAAATATCACTATTTAAGTTTAGAATGCCCTTTTCGGGTAACACTCATAATTACAAGATAAAGGGTTGTTTGATCAAAGTGACTTTGGTCAGGCAGGACAGCACGCAGAACCAATGGCCCATAGACCAGAAACGTTCGGAATGGCGACGACGGACTGGAACCATAGCTGGAGTTAATATCAAACACGATACTTAATTACTGTAAAATAATAAAAAAGAAGATTGGCTTACGCATTGTTTGTCTAGTCTACGCCGTAATTAAATAATATTAAAGTAAGTATAGTATAGTCACGGGAGGATACCTGTCCCTGCAGTGGGACATTAATGGGCTGTTATGATGATGATTATGAAGAAAGTAAGTATAAAACGATATGTTTAAAATAATAAAGAACAATTTAAAATTATTATCGATTAAAATTTCGTCAACTTATTCACACCTCTATCATGCCAAAGGCAATGCTTATGTATGAAGGGACTGAGTTATAAATGGTAGCGCTCGGACTGTTCAAGCGAAACGAGCAGTTTTTCGCTCAACTCCCGGTCAGCATTGATTTATGAAGTGGAGCGAAGGTCTTTATCTTGTAAGGCTGTTGACAACGGCGCTGATGTAGATCCTGTCAAAGTTTAATGCATTGCATAAGAAAATAATGGCCTAGTTTATTCCCTCAAGTATCAAGATTATTTTTATTTGAATTTACTTTGCTGAGTTGTACAGACGTTACTTTTATAAAGATACGGGTTTTATATTAATGTCTTTGTAAGGTTAATGAGACTCAAAAATCTAATAAAATATAAAAGTAAAGAAAGTTACATTTAATTTAATGACCATACCTAGCAATGTTGTAACTTTTATACCGATCTAGGATCGAAAAAAAGACAAGGTTACAACATTTTGTTTTTACTTCTCTACCGCAAAAAATCGTATAAAAGCAACAGAAATGACGATTAGCTACAAGATAGTATTAATACTGAACTGGTCAATCTAGTTTATGGATATCGAAGACGATTTGTGCCTACCACTTAATAATAATAAAACATGGAGATTTAATAAAATATACTGTACTGAGCAAATAAGTACTTAAAAAAACTGGCTACATCTTGGGTTTTAAGAAATGACTTAGACTGTGTAATATTTTCTAAAATAACTTAGTATAATACTTAGAAAGGACTAAAAAGGACTTAAAACTATTCAATATAAAATGTAACACAAAACTTTGTCGATACAGTCTAAACACCATTAGCTAAGGTCCACGTGGTCCGCTATGACGCAACTGCTCCTAGTTTTTCGCCGCTCGCTATCAGACAAGTTGGCGAAGTAACAAAGCGAAAAGTGATGACCGCAGTTGCGTCCCTAACGATAAAAAATACGTTAGCAACCTCTTTGTGAGGAAGGGGTTATTCAATATACTGTAGCTACCCATATTGGTAATGTGCTACTGCCCTATTATATGGTTTAAAAAGAAATTTGGGAATTTTAGAGAAACTTACTTATTTTGTTTTTTGGTATATGGGTAATTGATATAAGATTTGGATTTTACTTTCAAATATTTAGAAGTTAATTTACGTTATATTTTGCACAATTTTAAGTTTATTTATGATAAGCGTAATACGGCCCATGGCTAAACTCGGTATCGGTAGGGCAGATCGGTATCTTTTGTTCCACGGGTAACTGGGAATGAGCATAATGATAGATGAGGGAGGCACAGGACCGCACAAGGTGGCAATACTTGGAGGAGGCCTATGTCCAGCAGTGGACGTCCTTTGGCTGATATGATGATGATGGGAATGAGCATTGCAAATGTTCCTTAAATATTTTTTAGTCTACCTTGGTCATATGTATTTAACTTCGTAGTATTTCACAACACTCATTAAAGTTTACTAGAGAAAGGAAAAAAGTGTCCACTCGCGCTAAGTTTAATTGTCTTAATAAATCTAGAGTTAAGAAATTTACGGCCGCGAAGTGCGCGATACACCTTACTGATTCAACTGATTAATGGTAATTGCGCTCGCTTTGCCTCTTAAATACTTTTATCCAAGTGGAGACAAAGATAATGGCCGTGGCAACCTTGATCTCGATATTGTTACTTATCTACTAATTGTATTCATTTATTCATGTCAATTCGTTGCATTTGCCGATATTGCTGCTACTTATTAGGATACAATTAATTACTAAGCAAACAATAAGACCCACTGCAGGGATGGATTTATACACCGATCCAAAGTAAGTCAAAGTGAGTTACAAAAATAACTTTTTATCTCATTATTCGCTAAAGCTCATCTTTTGACATGAAGCGAGCGAAGCGATTGAGTAGAAGGCACCTTATACCAATCCGTCTGGCTAGCGTGGTGTTAGTAGGCCAAGTATCCCTCCGGCACGGGAGAAAGCCCGTCCCTGCAGTGGGACATTAATGGGCTGTTATGATGATGATGATGAGTAGTAGGTACCAACTCTTGCATCACCCTCACACACGTGTGTGTAAATAGTAACAACGAAATCTCTAACAACACAAAATTATCTTATTTCGTAACGAAATTGTAATTAACACGTACACAATTTGTAATTAAGCTTACTTCAGTTAAACCGTAGACTTGTCTTGATTTATTATCAGATTTCAATAGAAGAAAGCTTCTTTGTCAATGAGTAAGGTTTTAGTTACTTAATAAACCTTCTTTCAACAAAAGCTATTTTAAAATAAAGTACTGAGCGCTAAGTCGCAGTCATTAAAGCTGGCATTACTCAAGAATACGACCGCAATCCGGATCAGATCCGATCGGATACATTATGTATAATAAAGGATGATCCGCCGGTCTCGTGGCCCGACAATCGCACTCGGATGCAAATGAAACTCTTTGTAACGAATCTTAAGGGATTTATTCGTAAAAATTCTCGACCCAAATTGTTCAGTGACAAAAGGAAAATAAATTGGACCGCAGAGAGTTTACACAGGGACATTGTAGCTGGAGGCTTATAGGGAGATACGTTACATGCATACTGGGCTAACGTGATGAATTTGAAACATATTAGATTTTGTACTAAGCAGAAATACTATTATTTTTTACCTTTTTTGTACTATTTAAAGCTGCATAGTGGCAGCCATAATGACAAAACGCATTTGCTATTAACACAACTTTGATTGACTTAGAGTAGATACTATATTACTTATTTGCATTAAATAAAATCAGTAAAGTTAATAATCATCACTATCTATGATATTATACATATAAAAAAATATAACGCGTTTCCAGATTTAAGATTCACAAGCCATGGGCGCCTTACTTAACTAATTCAGGCATGTTCTAAGCTTGCTTGAATATAAGTGAATAATAATACATGAATTCTCTAATAAGTACTAAAAGCAAGTTTAGAACAACTCTCTGTCTAATTTTAACCCGACGAAATATAGGAATCGATTTAATCTATTGCCTTTTTAACATTAGTGCTGGATTAATATAGTTTGCTCTTAAACTATTTGCGTGTGGTGATGAGCTCAAGTAACATGGTAGGTACATAATATCACTACACCCATAGATCTCATTCTTAAAAAAATTAAAGGAAGAAACTTAAAATAAGTTTAAGAAATATAAGACCCAAGCCAGGAGTGAGTATGAGATTGAACCAGTTCTGACATAAATCTAAATCTGTCATCATCTGACGTATTATTTATTCTCATAACGTCCTTCATAATCCAACCAACGCATTAACAAATCCGTAAACAAAGTTCCGAACGAAGCCGCGGTCCAAACTCTGTAAACACACAAACCTACGCAATTCAGAGTTTGGCCCGGTAGTACTTCGGCCCAAATTAAAAAGTTGTGGTCGACCTCGCCCCTCTTGAATGATAGATTGAATTCCAGATATAATTTATTTTCAACAATTTACATTTCTTTCCTCTTAAATGGTCGTAAGAAATACTTTTTTAATGTTAAATGGAAGCCCCGACTTCCTTGGCTTTATTCATTTACTTAACAGATTTTTTATGTTTTGGGTACGGTAAGTACGTTGGGTTACATATTATGGTTAAAATAAAAATACTAAGCAAGTAAGTTTACAATCTAATTAATAACAAAACAAATTAAATAATTAAAGTTATGTTTTTATAAAACTTATTGTTTTCTGTAAATAAAAACCAACAAATGATTCAAATTATAAACATGTCCTTTAAAGATTTTCTGCCATAATCGTAACTAAGAGCAGAATAAATACGAGTATAAGACTTAAAAATTAACATGCAGCAGCTTGAAAAAGAAAAAAAAATTGCAACAATATTTTAATTCATTTAGAGTAAAATTCTTTGCAAAGATAGCACAAGTACCTGTTGGATTAATTAAAAGTTTGAAAATTACGACCAAATCATGTATAAGAAGAATAAGCATTATACCTTAATGAAGCGTAAGACTAATGATTTGATATTGTATTGTAATAATTAATCAACTCCTTCAGTGGTAAAGCTGTCGTGTACTACGTGTCCGTTGTGCATGAGGTAGCGGGTTCCAACTCCACCCAAGAAATTTAAATGTCGACGAATAATAGTCTTGAACCTGGGTGCTTATTGTAGGTATACGATAATTTTATGACTGTTGGTTGAAGTCCCCGCGACACAGGGATATTAGTCCCCTATTAGTTCAAGAGTTGTCTTTTTTTGTCGGTAAAAATATAACAATACGATTTTGTATGAATTAGATAATAATCAGTTAGTAACAGAACAACTGCATAATATTTTTCGTCGTAAATATTTGGTGTTGGTGTATGCGTCCCCCAGGGGTCGTAGCTGTGTCCAAACATTATGTAGGAATAATTAATTATACCTTTTGTTTATATATTACAGTACCATTTGAATTTCAGTAATAAGTTGATTAAATGGGACGCTTTTGTTTGTTTTAAATTACTCCATCGGGTGTATTACGATGATTATTAAAATAACGTATCCATAGCGAAGTTCTGCTGTTTGTATTAATTATACTCTAACTGTAAATATTTCTAGAGACGTAACGTGAAATACAATGCTTAATATAATGAAATAAACAATCTACTAAAAACACTGGTTAATCGATATGTCACAGCCAAAGTAATAAATATGAATATTATACATAATAACTAGCCGTTATGTATAATGGCTACTCAATTTAGATAAAGTGATAAATGTCGCAGAATTAATCACATTAACTAGCCATTATAAATAATATCTTCAAAGACTCAGATATTGTAATAAAACAAGTAGGTAAAGATAACTAGATTATATTTATATGATACGGAGCGGTTGATTATTGGATTATTTGATTTATCTGTGGTTAATATTTATATAAGGATATATTATAAATTATAATAAACGAAATCGTATATTACCTAATCGTCTTTACCTATAATACTTTTGTGTCATAAAATAGGGTCCTATAATTTGTTTAAATATCCTATTATTTCTTGCTATAAAGTAATATCGCCGTCCCCAACGAACACTATGGTAATAGCTATAACCATTTTTTTTTATTATTGCATATTCGCTATCCACAGACTGTATTACATTACTCAAATTTTTTTTAGGGCCCTGCGATAAATACTTTCTAAGATAATTAAAAAAGTAATGATCTTTAAGTTATTGTTCCAGGAACACTTAGTAGACAATTTGAAACGATTATTACCGCAAAAGCATATTACCAAATCTTTTGAATCAAAGTTGTAAAGTAAGCTACTATTACCATATTGCTCAAGGGAAAAATGACAACGCCGTGGCCAGTAATCGCCAACAAAATATCGTTCGGATGAGAACTCGCATTCATATTTATCGCAATGTGTTATTGCTCTCTCTCACACCCTACATGACAGACAGTTTTATTACATTACGATTGAAGGACGAAGCATTAGGCATGCTTCGTCCTTCAATCGTAATGTTGAAGAAAAGAAGCATTAATAACAATAACAGGTAAAGAGGTAAATCAGAGTAGGTATATTTGTTTTTATTTTGTTGTTATTTTTGATTTTTAACTAAGTACCGGCACATACCAGACAGTTATTTACTGTTGTTATGGTTTCTACTCTGCTCAAGAAGTTAGTACAATGCAAAAGAGTATGATTAGTATACGTGTTTTAATTTTATATACTAATTATAACGTTTAAACTATGCTAGTACGCGTTTCATTATTATAAATATTATATAAAAGGGATATTAACGCGCATTTTATTTAACTTGACGTTTCGGCACAGGTTGCCCTGGCCGTGGTCGCAAGCTGACTGGTGATGCGATTAGATTATTATCATCTACCGTCGTATCTTGAGATGTTACTTTAATGGTTCTACACATAACACTGACCGAATAGCTGTTCTGTACGTTACCCGACCGTTCAAAAAAGGGAAGTTTTGTGTTTGAAATCACTGGATTCCACATTGCTGACAATTAGAAACCGTCATTCCAGTTAAAGCTCCTAGGGGACTTTTTGATTTCGATGGCCTCGCGCACAAGTCTTAAGTATAATAGTGGCAATCGGTGGAGATTACCCGAGGTTTATGAAATTCTATCTAGTGATTAGCGCCAGCGTTCACCAGGTGTTCGGCGATTGCTGACTTGTTGGTCTGTCGGTTTTTTGCTTCCGCTTTGTTTGCCCAATAATAGAGCTGCCACAGCTACAGTCAATCTTGTACAATCCAGGACATTGCAAAAGAAGGACATCCTTTACTGAACGTACTATACTATTAACCTTGGCCTCCGGGGTGAATATAGTGTTTATAGAGAAGTTTCTCAACATGGAGCCAATCTTATCTGTCACGCCTTTCAGAGACGTACGCAGGTCCTGTTCACTCCAGGATGTCTCTCCCTTTATATTGGTGTCTTTACAATGGATGAATAATGGTAAATACGCAAGAATAATGATTCTTAAGTGCTATGGTATAGCTCTCGCTATACTATATAGGTGTCGCGGGTGGTGATAAGACGTTGCGTGTAAATACCTGTCCGTGTGTATAGGTTTACTGTAAACACTGTGTGATATGGACCCATATAGTTAGTCTTATGGCTAGTTTGACATCTAAGAAAAACAATGACATGTCCGCCTCCATTTCATACGTTAAAAGCATCTTTAAATGGAGAGTATTAAGATGTGCAATATATTGACCTACCTCCTGCTTGCTTCCTTTACCTATGCTAAAGATGTCATCAACATAACGTTTTCAAAGCCTGATAGTTTTTTGGCCAAGGCTCAGGGCCTTCTCTTCGAAATGTTCCATCCAGAGATTAAGCAGTACCGGGGCTACTGAACTTCCCATTGCGACGTCATCAATCTAGAGGTAGTATTGACCTTGGAAAGGAAGTAGTTGCCATCCAAGCAGTGTTTTAGAAGATTAACATAGTTGTGGGGCATATCATTGTCACTTAGTTTGTCTCTAACTACCTCAACGCATTCTTTGATTGGAATATTGGCGAAAAGAGATTCTACATCAAAACTCACAACCAGTTCGTCAGGTTTCAATCGTAGATTCCTTGTTGACTAGACAAAGGGGCGCGAATCCTTCACAAAAGATGGTGTTTATCACAGGTGGCTGTAATACTAACGTAACGTACTTCGCAAGGTCGTAAGTAGAAGAAGAGATTTGACTTACGAAAGGCTGCAATGGTACGTTAGACTTATGTATTTTAGGTAGCCCATATAACTTAGGTGGCTACTGCGATTTTAGTTTATTTAATCGTTCGTACTCGTCTTCTGTGAAAAAGTCCATGATATTGGATTAGTGAGCGTATTTTTCGTGGCACTCTGGCCGTGGGAGTGTATGATACAAGTTTGTATACCTTATCATCACTTAGTAGTACCCCTATTTTACCGTAATAATCAGTTGTGTTCATCACTACGGTGGCGTTTCCCTCGGCCCTAAAATGTAAGCACTCAAATGACAGAATTTTCCCTGATCTAGATCTTGACGCTAAAAGCTAGAACGATCGCTAAAATACGCTTTGTTTTTTGTTGGGTGTTATCTACTTTGGAGTAGATAATACTGACAAATTATTGGTATAATAATAAATATGGTATAATAAGAATAAATATAATAATTATCCATTGTCTTCCTTTCATTCGCATTTTTTTTTGTATGTAATTAACGCTTACCTTCCTTAACGTCTGAAAAAGGATTATCGAAGAAGCGCGTTATATATCTTTACCGTAATTTTGAGCTCAGTTAAATCATCGAATAAAATTGATAAGACATTTTACGAATACAAAGTACATTTATATTTCCCTTCAACAATATCACAATGCACTATAACTATAGCAAGACCGTTTTGTGATTTCAGTCGAACACTATGGTTAAGTTAGTTTGCGTTAACATTCTCCTTTATATGAGTCGGTAATAGACATTTTCTTACTTTTCTTATAATAAATAAACATTTTTCATAATAAATAACTCATAATCGGATGCATAAAAAAAAACACCCAATTTTTGGTACCAGAAAGTTTTTCTTAAGTTTATTAGTTTTTATGATATTTAGTTTTTATGCCCTCCTGTAAAATTGTCATTTTCCTATTACGACTAAAGGACGACTAAAGGACGCACGAGCCGAGCGAGCGAAGCGAGCGTGCCGCGGAAGCGGCCGGCGAGTGCTAGAATATAGTAATACTCATAATAATTAGGGTAATAATTAGTTGGTTATACCGTATTTATTACTTTGACTAACTTTGATCAGCTATTATAAATAATATCTAGATGAAGTGATTAATTTATCACATTGTCTAGTCAATTTGGATATTATTTATAATGACCAGTCTGTATGTATAGTATCTATTTAATTACTTTGGCTGTAACAGATATAATAAATATGAATTAAATATAGGCATACACCTCGTGTAATAAAACATACCTAAATATAAAATTGAATATTTTTTTAAATTTTTGAGGATATTGTTACTTAGCCACTCTTGTAAAGAATGGATGCTGAAATACCTCTGTTTGTAAGTTGTTAAAGAGACAAAATTATGAATCCTTAACTTTTGAAAGAGGTATCAAAACTGTAACATTTAAAAAAGTATTGTCAAGCATTGGCAAGAATTAATAAAATCAATAAACTTTTACTAAAAATAATACATAAAATAAAATCTGTTCTATAATTAAGTTTTACGCTAAATTTAGTAAAAAATAAGCAGACTAAGTATAATTAAATTGAAGTTGTACTAATAATAGTCCGATATTGTTGAGTGATTCAATAACTTAAGTAACCACTATTGATAAAGCGTTTTCCATTACCAACTACATAGTAGCTACTGAACGAGATAATTGAATGAACCAATTAATTTGATTCATCATTCGATTGGATGGCTTCAAAGCTGCGTCTTTTGTTAATTCAATATTGATGGTTATTAACCTTTACATTGCGTTGCCCTGTTCAATCGATGTCATTGAATAACATAAATAACTAACAATAGTTTTATTTATTTGATATGATTTTAATTATTACTACTTTGAAAATATTGATGAAAAGGACGATCATGTTATATTTTACTGGGCTACGAGAACGATCCGGTTAATTTCAGGGTCGCGATTACAATCGCCTCTCGCGATTGCCTCTTCACATCGCTCTTCACCAAGAAACGCAAATTATGCTTCTACTGCTTGAAGAAAAAAGCACGCGACATTTGCAGAAAAAAATGTTGTAATGAAATATAAATGAATATCAGTGAAGCGTTAATTAAATATGGTGCATTTCATTTTAATTATGCTTGTCATCAATCCTTTGACCCTTCCCAGGATGACGAGACTTCAAAGGAATTGCTTAAATAACAGCAACTTAATATTCCATACAATTTAAAAATAATGAAATATAAAATTGCATTCATAAATGATTGCTGCAAAGTGATCTTCGACAAAGGAATTTCGAAAAAAGCCGATATTATAAAAACGATGAATGAAAACCTCGTG
Organism: Schrankia costaestrigalis; assembly: GCA_905475405.1. Lineage (NCBI taxonomy): Eukaryota > Metazoa > Arthropoda > Insecta > Lepidoptera > Erebidae > Schrankia > Schrankia costaestrigalis. Next base: position 499,424 of record FR997830.1, read on the forward strand.
TTGATTCCTGATGAACTATAAAACATCAGTATAAATAATGAGTTAAGCTAATTTTTGGATAAATCAATACCAGGAAAATTTTATAAATATCAAAACATCGTCGCTGCCTAATTTCTTACATTAAAGAAGCAATACTGGGCACAACTTGAGTCCTATACAGTCATGTTTAAATACATTTCTGGATAAAATTCAATTTATTATCAAGAAAGGATCTTTAGAAAATATCGCCTACTCATCATCACGAAATCAACAAAAAAAGAATTCCTAATCGGTATTTGACAGAAAATTATAAATGCTCGAATAGAATATTCCCGTTACTCATAACACGGACATGACTTGTACTTACGCCTGTTTCCGAGACAACATTCAGCAAAACCTTACTGTCACTCAAGTACTAAAAGCCTTTTTATTCGCCCGTCAAAACCCAACTTGATGTTACATTTAAATAAAGTAAGTATTACGTAATACGTTTACGGACATTTTCATGAGATGAATCCATACTATGCTGTACCATTACAGGGTCGTTCACCTCACTAAAGCTTACAGTAAATGCGTTGCAATATGTCTGAATGGCTATATTGAATGTTTCTAAAATGAACTTTTAAGCTATACAAGTTCTCGGTTATTGCTTCAAACAGATTGGGAATGTTTTCAATTTCTTAGTGAACGTAAAAGGTTTAAAGTACCTAAGACTTTTTACGGAATGGCGTAAAATTGGAAGTAACTGCAAGTTTAATCTAATATTTTATACGGTATTATTTTATTTATTAGTTGAATGAATGAATTATTGATAATGATAATGTAGTGTGTTGATAATGATAATGTAGTGTGTTGATAATGATATGACTTATTAATAACTCCCAAAAAATATTAGGTTTACATAATATTTTAATTAAAAGGCTTTCTATTGAAAGAAAGAATACGACATTGTAAAAAGCTACAGTTAGTTATTTATCAGTATCAAGCAATACAATAAATACAACGCAATTTTAAGCTAAAATTACAGTAAGTAAGTAATCGTCTTACAAAATAAGAAATTTTCTTATTCTACATTAACCTATTTCTAATAACCGTTAATCATAGGGTTATCTTCTCGAAAATTTACTTTGTTATTTTCTTTTTAACTACTATAAATTACTTAGAAGATATTTTTACCTTCGTAATTTATTCCAAGTTGGAACTTTTTTTACAAAATGGTAAACGGTTTCTTTTATATCTGGTAATCTATTTCACCGCTTTTGAAGTAACCTTTTTACGTAATTATTGGCAACGAGTATGAAATTAATTTGTGGTTTTACAAATATTTTATGTACCAAATATTACATTTATGATGCAAAGATAAGTCAATGTTAATGCGTTAGAGAGTCAAGCTTTAATATAACTTAAATATGAACCAATGATAATCGATTTAAAGAGATTCGATCGGGTTTTTTAATTAAAATATCTTATATTATAAAATATATATATAAAATATATTGATTTGCGGATGCTTCCATTCGAACGTTCCTTAGGAACTGGAACTTAGCTATTTAGATTACCTATGCCATGCTATGATTACATTAACGTGAAAATATTTAGATAATTTCTAAGTCTGTAATTTATTATCAAGAACGTTGATAAGGCTCTGGATATTCTACGTGCCCCACATTTTTACCCTCTAAGTTAATTTTAACGAGGTTTTCCAACATAAATTAGTTGAAGTTCGTCACGTAGCTACTTTCATTAGAATTGGAAGTAAATTTACTATCTCTCAGGAAGAACAGCTACTGCCCTTAAGACGTGTAGAGATAACCGCGTCAGGAGGCAAACGACGTCGTATGAAGAACTAGATTTAAATCATTGCGTAATGTAAGGTGCTCGAGGTGCAAACCAATGAAAATTCACTATTTATTAAAATGATTAAATATAATAAACAATAATAATAAGTAAGTAAGTATACTTTTATTTTTAACACAATTTTACCTATATCCTATTCGCGTTTAGTTAGAATGCAGTGAGTTGTCATTGTTCGCCGACCTTGCCCCGCCGTCTAACCAATTAAATCTTTTAAAATTCAATTAATTTGAGTTTTAAAAGATTTTGATTGGTTAGACAATGACAACTTACTGCATTTTAAACGCGAATAGGATATAATGTCAATCATAAACTACGCATAGGTACAGTCACGAGCAATAATATGTACACATTGTCAAATTTTCTAAACTATCTGCACGTTTATCTAGACATTATAATACCAAAATTATTTCGTAATTTAGAAGAAGTTCCCTTCAGTTTTGAAGTAATCTTCGAAAATTCAATTTTGGATTGGCAGAACATTAGATAACTGTTTTACAAAATGTGAAAATGTATACATATTATTGCTCGTGACTGTACTTACAGTAAATGTAAAATTTAATATTTTACCTTTTTTTCTTTCCGATAAACCTTAAGTACTATTCATTATATATAATTAATTAAAGTAAGACAGTTAATATTAAAATAATTTATGTTGACACGTTACTTGTATATGCGTAGGTTTAGATTGACTTTAAGTAATATAATTTCGTTAATAAAAACACAAAATAAATATTTCAATTTCCGAAGTTTTGCTAATGAAGCTATTATGGATAAGACCGAAGGATCGACGATCCCTTAACAAAAAGAATGTAGGGATTGCTAAGCCAAAGGCAAAATTATGGAGTTTTGCTCCACTGTACCTCTGACTTATACCGGTGGTAAAACAAGTAAAATTGGTATGAGGTACAGTGGAGCTTAGTTTCACATGTATTCGAGTGTTCTACTGCAGATATTATGATGCATGCACACGAGTGCCACTTTCAATTAATTACATATTATTATATTGTTAATTTAAATTAGATTTTAAATCGTTACATTCGTTTTGCAATTTATAGTAAATGTGGTGAACCATGGCCACGAGTCAGAACAAATGCCCGTATGTTGGTGAACACCAAGGTGAACATGTTAGGTGTGCTAGGGATCGAGAAGGTTTATACCGTTGTAACGCCGCACTCCTTCATTGATCCCTTACCTTTGAAGACTGGGGTGATGATGCTGTCACGTCTCGAAAGGTTCGGGATCTTAATTTTTAAACATAGCTTTACATAATTGTTTTTAGGATCTTCTTATTTTCAAGGCATTTCTATAGTTAATACGACAATATTGTATGCTTAAATATACGGGAAAGGAGAATTACCTTTCCACCCATCGAATACAATAAAATAGAAAACAGAAATAACGCCAAGGGTTGACTGAAATAGAAACTCATAACATCTTGTAGGAAATTAATTTTCCAATTTGCTTTAAATATAAGTCGATTATTTTTCTATCATATCGACATTCAATCATTATATTGACGCTGACAACATTCGATGTGATTGTAAAGTCTACCTTAAAAAAGCGCAATCTCAAATTATAACTTAAAAGGATGCCTCTATTCTGCCCAGCCTTGAAGATAAACTTGGCCTACTTTTACAAGCCTAGTCAGAACTTGGTGAGCATTTTATTATTACATTTTTAATCCGCATGATATTTACCATGACATAAAAATTTAAGGACTATGAAAACTCATCTTAAAATAGGTCGGTTGTTTCCAGTATTGCTCTAAAATGAAATCTGGATTTACTGTCTGTAGTAACATTAAATAGTAATAGTATAATAATAACGTAAAAAAAAGGAAATTCAGAAAGCTAAGTATATTCCCTTACAATTAAAATTTCATCAAAATATAATTTTATAGCACTGACTGCTAATAATATAATTAATATCTGCAAACATTATTAGCCGAGTCACTAGCATAGCTTTATATAAATATTGAATATGCACCGTTCGCTCTCTCTGTTTTAGTATTCATCGCTTGCTCACAACACAACTCAATAAAACGTGTTTACGAGCGAGAGACGATGTACAACGAAGCGGCGGCCCATGAATTGCTAACGCGCGATCAACTCACACATTACGGTGGGATTTTATTCGCCTCAGATAATATACTAGGGAGCTTTGAAGTCAGGAGTAAGCACGGAGTTATGTCTTGTGTATACGAGTGTTTGAACGGCTGCAAGCTGCACTTTAATACATAGCGATCTTTGTAAATCACGTGAAATATTCATGTTTTGTCTCGCTTTTGGTATAAGACAATCATAAAACTATATCAACTTTTATTCTATGACGGTTGTTTCATAAACTTCTAAACGAAATTATGTGTATAGTTGAAAGCTTTGTCTATTAATGCAGTGTACTTATCATTAAAAAAACAACTGCACAGAAATCCTTGTTGTTTATTTTAAGACTATTATTATAAAGTTCTATTATAGCTCAAAGTGTTAAAATTTACCTGGTTATAAAAAGAGATTACAATTTTATTTTGACGAACAAACTGCTATTTTACTTTTAAATTTACAATTTCACAGGAACAATTTGAATATGAATTATTTAAAATAAGGTACATAAGCATCGCAAAGAAAGCAATTACAAAATACTAAAATTCAATAATAAAGGTTCAAAAGAGAAACAAAATAGGAGTATACCAAAATATATTATATTTTATTTTGTAACATTATGTTGAAAAATAAAGAAAGAAAGAAAGAAAGAAAGGAGAACAGTAAACGATTTGAGATAATCCGAAAAGCTAATCAACATTGGAACACATTACAATGAAAAAGCAGTTCCGGCAAGAATCTTAAAATAATTTGTGCTGAAATAATCTTCCATTGAAGACCATCGTTAGTAATTATCATCATCATTTAGCCACAAGGCTGGACGGCATACGCTTCAAACGTAATACTTCATGTTAGTTGACGACCTCGGTGGCGCGCCGGTAAAGCCAGCGGCTGCCGCGCATGAGGTTTTGGGTTCGATCCCCACGCAGGACAATAATTTGTGAGATCCACAAATTATTGTCCTGAGTCTGGGTGTTATATGTGTCCGTTAATTCATGTTTGTAAAAGTCCCCGCGACACAGGGCATGATCCCTAGTGCGGGAGTTGTCTTTTTTAAAAAAGAAAAAGAAAAAAAGTTAATATTATTATTTAATCATAACAGCCCATTAATGTCCCACTGCAGGCTCGGGTCTCCTCCCATGACGGAGTGATACTTGGCCTACTAATACCACGCTGGCCAGACGGATTGGTGGGTTTAATTTCAAGTTATCCTTCTTTTTATTTCGTAAAGATAATATTCACGGATAGTCCCATAGTCGGTTTTTACGACACCCACGGAAAGCGTTGGGGTGGTGACATAAATATTGTATTCTTACTCCGTCACCACAATGAGATATTATTTAATACTGAAACCTAAATCATCTAGCTTTATACCCCAAAAGCCTCATACACGTGTAGTCTTGTAGACACTACAATAATTTTTATCTGTATTTTTACATTCAACATCATTCTATTGTATAAAAACACTGAGTATATTTTTTAAGTATTAATTGTTGAAACTCTACATTACTGTTTTAATTCTCATCTGATACTTTTACTTTACCTAACCATCATTTGCTACTGTAACAGTTACTAGACATGGTGATTGCATTTCAAAAATAAGTATAAGTATAGTACAAGATGTGATATCTCTATATCGTACTCGTAGTTATATCGTTGTGACACATGACGTATGATCACGTGAAACGCTTAGTTGCAAGCGTAACGATCCTTCGCGCACCATTACACACGACTTGCATCGCTCAGCAGAAACCAATATTATATGTACTTACATTACTTGTCCATGTATTAAATATTTTAACTACATAGTCAGTATTTAGTTTAAAGTTAATGGTAATATTATATAATTTAATTAAAGACGGCATTTAAAATATTTTAAACAAGAAACGAATAAATGTTTATTACAAGATGTTGTAAGCTCAAACTAAGTCGAAAATAAGTTTCTTAAAAAAGTAGTCAACAGTAAAATAAATAAAAACTCTTATAATAATATATTATTGAGATATTTAATACCTACATACCATAGATTGCGTAGTAATACCATAATTTTCATAAAAGCTAATAATTGTATTCCAATTCACTTGCCACTATGCAGAGGGTATTAAAATGCTGAACAAGAATCATGCTAAGGCTTCTCGATATTGATAAATAATTACGGAAATACTCACAACAGTTTTATGGACAATAATATAATATTCCCGGAAATCATAAGTGAGTTAGTGTGTTACAAGTGCGATATAACTTATGTTGCACAGCAAGCAGTTTGTGCAAAATTTTAGCGAATCGAAATATACATCTTAGAAACGTGGCGGAGCATCTCAAGCCATTAGTCGCAGCGTGCAGCGCTTGCCGGAATTGCATCAAATTGCTGGAAACGCTTTAATGTAACACATCGCATGTACCTTAGGGACACATTTGCGGACCAAATATACGACGCCATATTATATTGTAAAACATCTCGTTCTTGTCCTTAAGAATCGGTGGCCGGTGTGTTGTGGAAATATGATTGGGATTTACTTAACTCTTAGGGCCAGATTCAGAGACCGCACTTTGACTTTACTTTAGCAAAGTCTAGTTATTTTCTCTGAATTTGAAAAACATTACAAGTTATCTTTCGCATGAAAAGTTTACTTTGGGAAGATTACTTTGAAAGAAAGTAAAGTCACGACTCTGAATCTGGGCCTTATATCACGTTTTTGTATCAAAGTCGAACTTTCCTTCAAAGTAAAGTCAAAGTGCGGTCTCTGAATCTGGCCCTTAATAACCTTTACTTTACTTTAATAATACTTTACTTTTAATAATGTAAATAAACTTAAAAAAAAATGTTTTATTAATGCACTCATTAATAAGCCATATCAATAACAAGACATAAGCGCTGGAATGAACTACCAGCTCCTTCTTCAAATGAGGTTTAAAGACAGCATTAGCTCCAATCCCACCCACTAACGTAGTAACCACTTCCGGATTGGCGGTTTGCTTGTCTGCCTTAATATAATTATGCTTATTTATAATGATTCTATGTTTATCAAGTGGCGATTGTCAATATGTCACCACCCCATCTATTCCCATGGGTGTCGTAAAAAACGACTAAGGTACTATCCGTGAATATTATCTTTACAAAATAAAAAGAAGGAAAATTTGAAATTAAACCCTATACCAATCTGTTTGGCTAGCGTGGTATTAGTAGGCCAAGTATCTCTCCGTCACGGGAGGAGGCCAATCCCTGCAGTGGGACATTAATGGGCTGTTATGATGATTGTCAATAAGGAAACAAGAACATAACGTTAAGACTAAAATTGTCTTAAAATTTAATAGACTGCCTCCGGTCAAAGCGATAACCTATTTCGTTCAGCCTACTTCACAAGTGGGATGGCTGATCAATATGGAAATTGATGTGAAATAGAATGCAAAATAGATCGACGATAAAAATAACTCCGTAATAAAAACATCACTTGATGTCATGAGCTTAAACAAAGCGATAACGATATAATATGCATAAATTTACTCACACAGACATCAAGTAGTATGGGGGTGAACCAAAAGAATTTAAACAACACCAAATTAAAACCTCCGTATGATAACAGAATAAGAATACAATATGTCACCACTCCATCTCATCCCATGGGTGGAGTAAAAACCGACTAAGGGACTATCCGTGAATATTATCTTTACGAAATAAAATAGAAGGAAAACTTGAAATTAAACCCTATACCAAACCGTCTGGCCAGTGCGTGTGGTGTTACTAGGTCAAGTATCTCTCCGTCGTGGGAGGAGGCCCGTCCCTGTAGTGGGACATTAATGGGCTGTTATGAAAAACCTTCTCATTAAACTCTTTGGTCTTTCGTAGTGCAGCGTTTATCAATTATTACATTTTCAACCGACTTCCAAAAATGAGGAGGTTCTCAATTCGATTGTATATTTTTTATCCTTCTTATGTGTGATGAAAGATTAAGAATACAATGTGTCATCACTCCATCTTACACCATGTGTATATAGAAAGTGGTCAATAATTACTGAAGATTTTAAATGAATCTTGGTAACCAGGAACCTTAACCGTATTAATTTATTTTATAATTTTAACCTTAATTGTAGCTATTTTATTACAAATAATATTAATTTTTCGTGTAATAATGTTCTAAATAGCCCCAAAGCTAGGTCACTTCACCAGATTAAATTACAGGCTAATAGCTTGGGAACATAATCTTCTAAAGAGCTTTCCCGAATTCATTTTCGTGAAATTTTGTGGTAATTTGAGAAATAATTATTATAATTATTCATTTTGTTAATCGCGTTATGTTTTGAATTGTTTGAATAATATTGTCAATTTAAATATATATTATATTATATAAAGTATACACTTTATATAATTTCCTCATCAAATTGACATCGTAGTATGAGGAAAGTTTGAAGGAGGGATTTAGAGGAGGCTAGCAGTGGACGTCTTTTTGGCCGATAATGATAGCATGGAAAACCTCAAATATGGTGTCGGAAATAACTTTTTTGAAATCAATTTTAAACTTTATAAATTGATTAAAGATTTGATGATAATAACATATAAAGATTACACAACCACATATTGTTAAGAAATGTATTTTCTTCATGTATTTAAAGCTTACCATAAAAATATCTTTTAAATTTAGGTAAAACATATTTTTCAATAAGAAATTCTTTTAACCAAATAGACGAACTTTGCTCAAGTCACAAAGTTTTTAATTAGTCCCACCATTTTTATAAAACTTTTTTGACCTCTATTTAAGAAGTGCGGTCTACCATAAGTCCTTTACACACAATTACTTGTACAAGTGCTTTATAAACTCAAACCAGTACTTAGTTAACTGTTTACAATTGAACACTTGTTGAATATCAAAATATGAACCAATTTAGTTTGTTTTTTGTATTTTTTTAGACGTTATTAAGTATTTATTATTTTTTAATATCTAGACGAATTAGGGTCATAGCACATATAACGTAACGTAAACGGATCGGCATCGCCTCGCCTTTTTCCTCGGTGTCAAACGTCAAAAATCCGATTACGTTACGTATCCGATTAGTGTGCGTTGCAGTAAGGAGTTTTATACAAAGAATACTGAACGACTCGAGTTGATACGGTGACGATCCGTTTACGTTACGTTATGTGCTACGACGCTTAGGGTCAAGTAGGATAATTATTTACGAATACAAAAAGTATTAACTTTTTCAACAGTTCAAGATACTTTATAGATAAATTACTGACTATCTACTATATAAAAATAAGTCGGGTTTTCCTTCCTGACGCTATAACTCCAGAACGCACGAACCGATTTCCACGATTTTGCATTCGTTGGAAAGGTCTCGGGCTCCGTAAGGTTTATAGCAAAGAAAATTCAGGAGAAATTCAACAGAAAAGCGGGAAAATATTTTTTCACATACATATAATACAACGCCATCTCTGATACATAGCATGTACTACAAACGCCGGTGCGTGATACATTGTTTGACAGCTACTCATTTTTCTCTGCTCAGTTAATTTCGTATTATTGGTATTGTGTTCACTGTGAATTGCAAAAAAAAGCAAAAAAATAAGTTTTTCGTTTCCTTACATTTTAATTGGAAACCATCAACATTTAAATTCAAATCAATCACGTGTATTGTGCAAATTTTTATTCAATTTGACCCGTTAAATATGTTGAGCGCATGTACAATTATACTTAAAATATTATTACAATAATATCTGTGGCTACTAAAATTAAGTTGGGATGAACGGGTGCCTGAGAATATTAAAAGAATATGGATAAAATTTATTTCTTACTAATAAACCCGGTGAACTCCATTTCGCCACCAGATGGCTTCGTTTTATGTAATATTTCGCAAAAAAATCTAATAGTGACAAGGAACTCCAGTTTCAGATTGGCCACAGGTGTTATCCACTGTTGCATTAAGTCGCATGTATACTGTTCATCCTAGAAATGATGAATGTTTTTATTTGCGACTGCTGTTGGTAAATGTACGTGGACCAAAATCATTTGTGCATTTGAAAACTGTAATGAACACCAATGCTTAACATATTTATTAAGAAGCATGTAAACTATTGGGTTCGCTGGAGAACGATTCTCATTGGGATTCAGTAGTTTCATCAAATGCGTTCCAAATACGAACGCTGTTCGCAATTATCAACAACACATGTTCTTTTTCACAACTAATTCAGTTATGGAACAAATACAAAGACGACATAATATGTGAAGATAAAATTTGTAAATCAATGCTTGCATCCCTTGCGCATTCAAATGAATAATCCTGACATCCAAATAACCGATGAAATCTACAATAAAGGATTGATTCTAATTGAGGATTAATACTTTACTATTACTAACAAGCAACTGATTGAAGTAGGAATGATTGCGTCAAATCGTTCGATGCACGATGCATTAAACCAAGAATTAAATTGAGAGCTGCAATACAATATTGATACATTGCACGAATTCGTTCGAAATAATGTGCCGTTACTAAATGAACAGGAAAAACAAGTATAGGAAACATTAATGCAAGCGGTGGACAATAATACTGGTGGTCTATTCTTCCTGGACGCACCTGCAGGAACAGGGAAAACATTTGTTATATTCGATCAAGATGTGACACAGCTTTGGCATTAGCATCATCTGGAATTGCGGGGATTCTTCTAGATGTCGGTCATACTGCACATTCTGCGCTTAAGTTGCCACTCAATTTAAACACAATTGATACTCTAAAATGCAATATTTCACGCTCCAGTGCAATGGGAAAATTGTTGATGCAATGCAAGCTCATTGTTTGAGGTGAGTGCACAATGGCACATTAGAAATCACTTGAAGTACTTAACTTCACACTAAAGGATCTTCGGGGAAATAACAATATCTTTGGCGGCTTGATGATATTGTTAGCAGACGATTTCAGTCAGACGTGGAACACCTGCAGATAAATTGAATACTTGCCTGAAGGCATCAACTTTATGAAATAACGTAAAAACATTATCGCTGACCACTTATATGAGTGTTCAACTTCAAAATGATCAAAGTGGTGCACAATTTTCCAAACAATAGTTAACTGTTGGAAATGGAAAATTCCCAGTTGATGCGACATGATGAGAAGCCGATGGATGAGGCAGGCACAGGACCGCACAAGGTGGCAATACTTGGAGGAGGTCTATGTCCAGCAGTGTACGTCGATTGGCTGCTATGATGATAATGATGATGTGACATCTGGATTAATTACTCTTACCAACGACTTTTGCCGATTTGTAGGCTCTCAATTAGATCTTTTTGAAAATGTTTTGCCAAACATTAGTGACAATTTTCAGAATAATAATTATTATCCTTGGTTAAGTCAACAAGCAATTCTTGCCGCATATAATAATAATGTACACGCACTGAATTTCACCATTCAATTGAAAATTGCTGGCGATTTGGTGACATACAAGTCCTTTGATTCCATAACAAATCTCGATGATGTAGTAAATTATCCAACGGAGTTTTTGAACTCTCTAGAATTATCAGGGTTTCCACCACGAATTACTGTTGTGAAATAAAATAAAATTTTACTTTTTCAAATATAAAACAAAAAAGAAATCTTCATCTTTTAATGACCAAAAATGTTACATAAAACGAAACCATCTGATGGCGAAACGGAGTTCGCCGGGTTTGCTAGTTTGTTATAATTACTAATATACACTACAGTTACACTTACAGTATACTAGCCTTCCTAATCTAACACGTGTAACATATTTTTCAGTTACCAAAGAAACGAAAACATGAAACATAAAACTGTTCAAACAAGAAGAGCAAACAATAAACAAAACAAAATTAGATTGCATACATCTCTACTGTTTCCGTTTTATTGAGCTATGTGTATTGTTTTACATACCTGTAACAGCCTACAACCGTGAGTGTCTGGTTTTTTAAAACAATTTCAAACGGTTAGTGAAGATTGCCGAAGGATTATAATATATTGAAGATCATTTTAAACTAAATTAAAGTGTATATTAGATGTATGTTAACGTTTTACCCAACCTAGACGTCTTGTTAATACCCCGCTTTTAACATCAAACACTTTTTAACAAAATATCAATCCCAGGGTTGAACAGAAGTAATCATCTCTGTGCTGTAGCATTCGATCAGTTATAAACTTATAAATAATGCTTCATTTACATATACTATTTGGGTAAATTCGTGATTCGTACCGTAATAATATCGCAATCATTATTAAAACGCTCAGTACTTCTCACCCAAAAGACGTCCACTATTCTACAAGGCTTCCTTCAACGTCTCAATGGAATGTTATATAGATAAAATATGCAAAACAACTACAACATTCGTAAATACTTAGATAATAAAGATAGGTATGCATTAACCCTTACCTATTTAACTAGTTTTATCGTCTAAGTTGGCGGTCGTCGGCACTCGCCGGTAATTATCCTCTATGTTTGTCTTTCAGTAGCTGCCTCGCCTCGCCACCAGGTTCATTCTCACTCAAACGATTAATCCCTGGATAGCAAAGTTACCAGCACACGATCCGAGATAGAATATTGGAATTCATTTGAACAGTTTCCCGTTTAGTTAAAGCAAACTGATAATTTTTAGATAAAGATCTAAGACTGAGTTTAAATCTAGCTTGACTATATTCTGCGGCTTTTATTCCTGCACCTTGATTCGCTTGGTATCACGTTTGATACGGTTGTATTGGTTGTGATTTTTTAAAGTAATACGTTTTGGTGTGACAAACTCCAGGTGGAGTTTTTTATTTTTGGTACACGACGACGCACGGTATGAAACTTAAGTCGTGTCGTAAAAGAAGCGCTGAAGAAATATTATTTGCTTCAGATGCAACCTTGAAGTCAACTATGATCCTCAAATATAAAGAGAACAACTTTAAAGAGAGATAATATTACAAAACATACTAAGTATATACTATCATAGATTATATCGTTGGTAATATTGTGTACAATATTTGCTATTCAACACTAAGTTTATTGTCTGCAACTACCAACTTATAGCCTACGAAAGAGGCTTAAGTGTTAGCAAGTTGCATCGAGTTGTGAGCTTAGCAGTTTCAAGTATCGAACGCAACATATCGGGGAGTAAGTAAGCACAAGTAAGGGAGACTAGAGGAATGAAACTATGGCGGCTTTTATTAGTATTTTATATTAGCTAGTGAAATTACAGGACATAACTTTAAGGCACATGCTATGATGTGGCATTCTGACCTTAGTACATGGTGATCATACATCTATGAGCGGCGGTCACCACGTACTAAGGTGAGCCGCTTTTTAATCTGCCATCTTAAGAAATAAAATAAATAAAAACTTTGACGCACCTACTTGCCTAGGATAAAGTCGATGGGCTCAAAAAGTTTTTTCACAATAAAATAACTGAAATGTGGTTAGTAAAACATTCAGTCTGTCGCTGTAGGAGTATTGTCAGGCATGGTATAAAATGTCTAATTCGGATTGGTGTATCTACGAGTACGTTATGTTTGACCAATTTTTTTGTTACATTTTATTTTACATTTTAGTTCCGTCAGATTGTTGCCTCGATACAAGGTAATTGCTAAAAACCTTTCCGAGCGGATGAAATTTTTTCATGGACCAGGTTTTTGAGGCATTTTTGTTTGTGCTCGTGGACGCGTAACTATTCGTTTAATAACTAGGGAAGAAATCCTGATATTTCACTGTCACTTCAAATATTTGATTCACAATTTAAAACATTTGAAGCTGAAACATGATCAAAAACATAACAGAGAGGCAATATTAAACAGAAAAAGTGCTAAAAAATCAAATAATTATTGAAATCTAGATTTTAAAAAATAGTTTCTAATTTTATAAGAAAATAATATAATCTTGCTTTCTTCCCACGGGAGTAAATAGAGGCTATTGCTACTGTAAGTCTTACTATTAATAGACAATTATTAATATTAACTATAAACCATGTTACTAAGTCAGCTTTTACGAAACCCATGGGATAAGTTGCGACTTCACATTATCAGTTAACCTAACAAAAGATATCCCACAATTTATTTAAAAAAATAATATTTAACTCAAACGCAGTAACAACAATGTATGTAAATCATTCCCCTTTTCACACATTCTCTCATTAATAACCAAAAAGCGGTTTTTTTTTCAGTTAGCATCCCTTTTCACGTTAGAATCACAACACGTATATTTTTGCGCTGAACTCGTAAATACCGACTACCTATTATGAGTCTTCACGGCGAATATAATTCATCTAGCCGTCCTCGCACTTGTAGGGTTATGCTATTGTTGGTTTTATTATTATTGTTTAGATGTTTCCTATTTAAACATAATATAAATACCTAGTTTAGAAAAGTGTACCTACACTCTTGTAAGTGTAACTAGAAGTAGAGTAAAAAAGTTTGCAGTGTTTTCGTATTCTTCCAAAACTGTGGTGGTTTTGTTGCGTAGTTTAAGAATAGATCATAAGCTTTGTCTACTAATAATTACGCTCTATAATTTATTTATATTCATTATTTTTGTTTACAACATCATTATGAGTATTTCTTAGCAGATATCTGCAAATAAAGATTCAAGATACGTACTCGTTGGTACTTTTAAGGCATCGTTTACTCGATCATGTCACATGAAGATGCGGAGCGAATACAGGTAAATTATTTCTCCAATTAAAGTAGCAGTAGGAGACGAGACGGAAAAAAGGAATTTAGCGCAGTATCGACAGGCAATAAGATTGAAGGACATAGTTATTAATATATAATACTAATGGTAATGAGTTAGTAGTGGTAGCCCTATTTGCCACAGTATAGAGTGAGTATGTATTTTCGTATTTACCCTTATTTCCTCTGACGGGGCACTTAATCAAGTCGAGGGTGTTTTCGCACTCCTTACATAACCAGAAAATGATTTTAGTGCTACTATTTAGTATGTGGAATGTGTTCTACGAGTAATACAGGTCCCTAACGGAAAAGATCTCTATGATATAACTAAGAAAGAATTTGTTCCGATTGTATTAAGAGCAACTTTCGTACAAATTAAAACCTACGGAAAAATATATCCATTATAACATAAAATAAGGAATAAAGATAAATTTAATTTGAAATCTATCGATAACTAAGTAATTAAAAATCTCTGCATATTTTTTGTCCAGGTTGCATAAAATAATATAAATGTAATTTATGTTACGTATATTTATAAAGACATAAGCATCTGTCCAAGACTAATATCTGAGTTAATTTTTAACTACGTGTTTTATTAAGAGAATACTGTAGTAAAATAAATAATGGCTAAAACATAACAAAAATGAACTAAAATACGACGTCGTCTTACGTTTTATGTGTGATTGGCTAATTTATAAAGGAGTCACGTATGAACTAAGCGAAAGAACTGGGACACTGAATGCAGTTTTAATAGGACACGACGCGACGTTAAGACGCTACTTTGAAAATTTTCGAGTTGAATTCGGCCGTGGCCAGAGGGGCGCGCCCCTCGGCGCGCGAATGAGACGGATATACTCTCGCTCACGCGCCGCCGCGCCGTGTGCGCCGTCGTCGTCCCGCCGGCCCTCAAGGACACGTTATCGCTCTGTGCCATAGTACAAATATATACAGTATTTCAACTTCATAGAAACGGACGACGAAACGTGAGTTTATACCTACACGCTCACGATCGCTGAGGGAACAGTCGCTACTGTGCCGCAGTAACGAGCGGACTGTGTGTTATAATTTGAAACTAAATATATTATTCATATGTCAATTTCAAACAAACATGGCTGATATAAATACCTACCTTACTAAATGACTTAGGTATTTAATATTATAATAGTATTTTGTGTATATCACGAAAACGGTTTGTTGTACTTAGGTCAATAATAATGAAAATTTAGCCCCCCTTTATGTAATCCCCCATGCGTGTCTTTCACTTTGATCTAGGTTTTAAGCAATGACATCGATGTCATTTTTTGAATGGATTGGTGAAGTGACCTCGATGCCTTTATTTTGACGTTAAATAGATCTAATAGACCTGTTTAAAGTTTCGTTTTGGTTATCGATAAATTCAATTTCAAACAAACATGGCCAATATAATAAACACAGTACCCGGCCGTAAATATTACACATCGACTTTTTCTCTGACGCTCTACGAAGCCGAAATTGACCGATTGTATTTTTCTATAGGTTGATATGCAATATAAACGGCCCGGTACTGTACCTACTTTACCGAATGACTTGTTAAGTACCTTCTTAATATTATAATTTAGTATTTTATTTATATCACAAACATGGTGGATATAAATACAAACATATACATGTTTCTTTAAATTAAATGTATCAATCATAAAACAACACGTTTTTTACAGAACACTTGTTATTTATTTAAATATAAAATAGAAAAATAAAAAGTATTAATTTACAATTACAAAACTAAATGGAAACACAAAGTAGATCGCATGTTTACTATTGTTTACGTACCGCGCACCCGTAGGCATTTATAATAAATATTCGGCCCAGTTTGACTACTGGTTATACTGTGACGTCAGTCCGCGGTAGGTAACAGAAAATTCTGTTACAGAAAAACCTACTATCTACCGGTCTATTATGTATATACATGTAGCCCCTATTTTTTTTTTAATTTACACCCGCGCAAGGTATTATGAAGGCACAAAACACATCCAGATTTAGAACAATAATTTGGGGATCACAAAAATAATTTGACCGCTTCGGGGTATCGGTCGCAGTGCACGAGGTCGCTGGTTTGAATCTCACGCAAAATAATAGAACTTTAAAAAAAAATACAATAGCCCCACTATGTATTGTCCTGTGTCGCGGGGTATTTACAAACATTTACTTAGCTGACACAAAGAACATCCAGACTCAGGACAATAATTTGTGGATCGCACAAATAAAATTGTCTTACGTGAGATTTGAACTCTAGGTGATTTTCCACCTGAGGGGCGAGACGAGGCAAAATTTGAAATCTTTATGTAAAAATGAACCGTATTGCTTAGGAAATAGAGTATATATTAACTTTGTAACAAAAACACTCGCTTCTCGCGATAGGCCTATTGTTGTTTGTTGCTACTTTTTGTTTGTGTAAAAATGAACCGTATTATTTCTCATGTAGAGTTCAAAATACATTAACAAGAAACACGCATGTCGCGATGTCAATTTTTGGTGGAAACAGTTCGGTGTGATTTTAATTCTCGTCTCGTCTCGCCCTTTTGGTGGACTCTTCATGCTGACTTACGATTACCGATTACTGCGCCCGCCACTGCCTAAGGCAGACAGTTTTTTTGTGTGATCCACAAACAACAGTCCTGAGTCTGAACGTTCTTTATGTTCGTTTGTTTCATGTTTGTAAACGTTCCCGCGGTGGAGTGCGTGAGAGTTCAAATCTCACGTAAGAAAATTTTTTGTGTGATCCACAAACAACTGTCCTGAGTCTGGACGTTCTTTGTGTTCGTTTGTTTCATGTTTGTAAACGTTCCCGCAGTGGACTGCATGAGAGTTCAAATCTCACGTAAGAATTTTTTTTGTGTGATCCACAAACAACTGTCCTGAGTCTGGACGTTCTTTGTGTTCGTTTGTTTCATGTTTGTAAACGTTCCCGCGGTGGAGTGCGTGAGAGTTCAAATCTCACGTAAGAAAATTTTTTGTGTGATCCACAAACAACTGTCCTGAGTATGGACGTTCTTTGTGTTCGTTTGTTTCATGTTTGTAAACGTTCCCGCAGTGGACTGCATGAGAGTTCAAATCTCACGTAAGATAATTTTTTTGTGTGATCCACAAACAACTGTCCTGAGTCTGGACGTTCTTTGTGTTCGTTTGTTTCATGTTTGTAAACGTTCCCGCGGTGGAGTGCATGAGAGTTCAAATCTCACGTAAGATAATTTTTTTGTGTGATCCACAAACAACTGTCCTGAGTCTGAACGTTCTTTGTGTTCGTTTGTTTCATGTTTGTAAAAGTTCCCGCGAAAGTAAAAAGTATTATATAAATCTTATCAGGAAGTACCTACCTACCTAAGCTTGCAAATAAAATAGGTACGTAATATTATAGTACTTTTCAATTACGTGATCTTGACGAAAACGGTTATAAAACTTATAACACTTGAGCATATAGTCTAAAATCGCTTATATAAACAAACGCTTGCATTATCAAAAGGGTCAACAGTAACTAGGTACTTAGTTGAGTTATGGCGAACTTTACCTAAGTTTTATAAAAGACATAACTACAAAAATATTTTACGATACAATGTTATCGAAATAACTATTATAAAATAATACTATTATTTACTGATAAAAGAGAACAAAGTATTAATAAAAACTTAGGTATAAATATTTTAAACCTAACCTATATATTTTACCTACGATATAAAATTACGCGATAAAATTCAGTACGAACGGTGAGTCGACATGCACAGGTCCGGCGTCGAAGAGGGCCATCGCCCGACTGAATCGTCGACCGTACTCATTCTGTATCGATCGTTAACTTATCGGTATAAGGTCTGAAATTGCGATGCGCCCGCAACGATCCGGAGCGCTTAGAAATTGCTAAAATCTTATTTGATTCATTATAAATTATTGGTTGTAGTTATGTAATGATATTCTATAGTAATACTAATATTGATGTTACGAATGTATTTGAGTAATTCCTAAGCATAATGATAGTGTACTTTCCGTGTAATATGTAAAAAACTGTTTTTGTAGAGGTGTTTTCAAAAATAAATATGATCGAGCCAAAATCAAGCTATCGCGTTTTGGTAATTACAAAAACCTAGTTAAAGGTATCAATTTACCTATATTAAAATTCTAGATCAATAGGTCTTTTCATATTCCTGTAGTAGTTGATGAAAGATAGTGCATTTTATCAATGTATCATCTTAAGGCAAAATATTATATTATTCTCTCGCGACCCATACTGAACTGCTTCTCCTTGTATAATGTACCTACAATTTTATACTTTCTTAAAATAATAATAAAGCTTTAAACTTTGCCTAGTGTCACAAAATAATAAATGTAATAGCCAGGATATAAACTATGTATTTCATTTCTTATTTTTTCACTTAATACAAATACAAATCGTTTATTTCGTTACCAAAAGTTGTTAACAATATATTGAGTTCGGGGTCCTCTTTTAAGCAAACAATGCCTGTATTAGAGGACCTCGCTCTTCCGTAGCCAGTTGATGTAACAAATTATAAAACGGTAAGTTACAAGTATTAACTTAATATATAATTAGGGTGTGTATCTATGTGTGTATGTCAGTGTTGTGTCTGGTGTGTGCAAGAGAGAGTACAGTGTAGATGTGTGAGTGTGAGTGTAGAGTTATGGGAGTGTGTGACTGTGTGATGAGTGTATGGTTTAGTAAGTGAAAGTGTGCTAATTGATATATTTCAAGACTACGACTAGACGAAGAGGACTTGAGAACAATCCAATATGTTATTTTATTTGTAAAAGAAGAGATTCAGTATCGGAATAAGAAAGAGTCCTAATCCAATTTGTTACAAGCTTTTTACATTCATAACGCTGCCTATCATATATTATTGGTACCCACAGGACAGGCTTGCCTAGTGTGGGGCCAAAGGATACTGTACAATTTGTTTTATTTCTTTTTTGTTAATAAAGGTTTTTTACTTTTTTATCATGTATGTATATTTGTGTGTGTTCGTAAATGTATCTATTTATACTTAAGCACGTAGCAAGACAACTCGTACCTACTCTTTTGTCAGAAAAGAAATATTTAACAAAGAACATTATGTATGACATTATGTATGCGAATCTTATATAATATGTCATGTGAAAATGAAAAATGTTATGCATTCTTAAACAATAATACAAGTAAAAGTAAAATAATACAAAACAAAATCTAATCAGAACCTAATTGTTATCATAAAATTATAAAGCACAAACAAAACTTGAATACAAAATTAATTAAACCGCTAACTAAAGCAATCAATAATGGCCGACATGAGCTCTCGTGCCAATAAAACTTTATTGATGTTTAATTTGAACATTCTAATAAACATAGTCATTAGACCATGACGAAATTGTCAGGCGTTCGGATTACAGAAATGTAATGAAATTTCACAAGAGTGCTATCCCACAAGCGCCGGGCGAACATTAAAACAACGCGGTGTAAAGACAGTAATACAATACATTACAATGTTAATTAAAGTTTACACAATGCCTACAGAATAGTGACAAGTATCAATATTTATATTTTCATACAATCAGCGTCAGATTTTGTACAGAATCTGTCAACCTTCTTTAAAATACCTTTATAATGTATTTTTTACAGGCTTGTATTTCTTAAACAATTGAAAACCGTAAATTATAAAAGAAATGAATGACTATTAATGCTATAACACTCATCCAATTTTTTATACTTTAGGCTTGTTTATGCATACAGACCTAAATGCAACTTTATGGTCCAACTCCTTGGTAAAGACGCATACGCTAAACTCTTTTGAGATAACACAGAGTTATGTGACTGCTTCAAGAGAAGACCACAAACGAATAACGGTATAAGTGCCTCTGTTCACGATTATAGTCTTTAGAGTTTAAGGAAAAGGGTAGATTATAGGATAAATGAATAATTTAATTAAACTGTAGCATCTTGTGTAAGAGGAAATGACAGTCACGTTAACGGATCATCTGCACTGACTCGATTATTAAAAACCTATTTTAACATGAACACAATGTTCAGATTTAAAATATAATATTGAATCCCTATTTAATTGAATTTCTTATTTGTAGTTTTTATTTCACAATATTCATTTACAACCAAAGTTCTTTTTAAAAGATACTCTTTAATCTATCAAACCGAAATCTTAGAGGTGTTCCAATATTTCGCTCATCATTACAATAAGCTTGCAAATCGGATATTCCCAAAATGATATTCCAACGCAACGGTAAACATATTTGTAGATAAAACATCACACTGCTTTACCTATCGCTGCAACTGTTTAAGCTTAGACCGTATCCTGAAAATGGACCGACAATAGCATTTCGGTATAATACTGCAGCACCTAGATAAGTGAAATTAGAATCGTTGGAGATACGGCCTAGCGTAGTTTTGGTCGAATTGAAGGCTTTCTCATAATTCACAAACGGTAGAGGCTTGTTATACTCATTGGACTTCTGTATTATTGTGGCACTCCAAGAGTCTTTGTATTTTCTTCTAATAGCTTTACAAAATGTTTGTGTAACTCACCTACAATAGGTCGATGTTGGAAACATTTTCGACTCAACAAAATCAAACAAAAGAATTCATACGAAAACATGTTACAATGTAACCATAAGTCTAGTACAAAGAGCTGCAGAATTTTCAATAAAGCAAATACAGTAAACAAGAAAGAGTTAAAGCCTCAGACACATCGGCACATACGTCACGAGGACTTACGACCAATAGTAAAGAAGTTAGTTGCAGATAAATATCTTGGAACTTGGCCAGCCTCGCGTGAAAACCACATATTCGCCCTCACATAAAATATTATGGGTTTAAAATGCGCGGTGAACCGAGCACGCTTTGTTTGCTATCTTATCTTAGTTATTGTGTTATTGTTGTTTTCAATAAAGCGCTTTATGGACGAATAGTAAAACTTTTAAAATGTAAACTCTTTAGTCTTTATTGCAACACTAAAGTCAAATGTTGCAAAGTTGTAATATGAAGATAGATGCAAGTTAATTAACCTTATAAGGCTTCTCCACGAAGCATCTTCAATGCCATGACAATTAGTTAAAATGATTATAACCTGTGGTATTAATGATGTTTTCTGGATGATAACTCGTATTTGTCGCTACAGGAATCAATTGATTTTAGAAGACTTAATAAGGTCCATTCTCATTTACTAGTCAGTGGGACTTCAATACTCGACAATCCACGTAAGTTAAAGTTAAATCACCTATAAACTGATGTCCACTTAATTATAATTACTTGTGCCCAACCCAGTGGGCAATATACGAGTATAGGCGTACCCGAGAAACTTTCATAATTACATTACTTCATGCAGACTTTGAGTAATGAACACCAGAACATCAATTTAGTTACTGACGCCTCAATTTACTACAAAACGCTTACTTAATTAACTACTAGTTTATGTTTAACTTGAATATTTAAATAAGTAACTGTTCGAGAAACATCATAAATACTAGGCCCATGCATCTTATAACAGTAATTACATTTAGTACATGAGTGACACTTAAAGAATTTATTTGTAAAATCAAAAAAAAAAAAGGAAAAAAGGTCTATAATCAAAAAAAAAGAAAGTAAAAAAGGTCTATTTAACTGAGTTTATAATTTTTAATCTCAAAAGAAATTACAAAAAAAAAATACAACCGAATTGTGAACCTCCTCCCTTTTTGAAGTTGGTTGATAATCATGGTCACTCAATGCATGTCATGTCAACTATGTATGTTTTGTTTTTACCACCGGTTGGATTATTATGCGTATTTATACAAGCATAAATTAAATCTAGTTAAATAGATCAGATAAAAGTAGATCTTTATATCTGTAGTGACTTACTCTTTCACTGGAATGTGTATAGGTTCGTGTATCCAATACATTATGTTACAAATTGTCTGACGCGTAAGCAAGTACATTGTATTTTACGTTTAAATTTGCCCTTGCCTCTTACAAGAAATTACCTACTTTAATCTCGCAAAGTGCTTTGGAATTTTGTACTTTATTACTAGTAATACAGTTTTGTAGATTAAAATGGTTCAATGAGACACTATATTATTCGTTTTATTCAGTTTTAATGCCCCATAAAACTAAACAAAAAAACTTAATCTAAATAACTTTTTAAATTAACATACAACAAGAAATAGTGGTCAAAAGCTAATCCAAATCAAACGAATCATTATCTCAAGGGAAATAAAATAATATTTTATTACACAGCTGCCAGCGTGGTGTTACGTGGTCAAGTGACTCTCCATCCCTGAAGTTATGAGGAATACTAGGTTCAGGGTCTTCCAGGGTTGCAATTATAAGACAAATTGGCATCTTGTCATTTTGTCTTTCGAGTACGACCGAACCCGATCTTACTATAGAGTTCATTGGTCAAAGACCTTGTCCAGCGACGTGAAATAAAAAGTATAATACTCTTCTACTCGTACTCCTAATTTGATTCTGGTTTTAGTACTGATTCAATCAATAAGTATTTGAAAGAAATTTTATCTTTCTCTATGAAATCCTTTTCAATTTCTGTTTTTTACTAAAAACTACGAAGCTAAATAAGAAATAAAATGATAATGAGAATTTTAAACGAACGCCAAAGTAGATCAGAGAGCAATTCAAACGGCAAAGAAGCTCTGTTCAAGAAAAATATATAACGTTATTAAAATAAAGTATACTTAGTTTTTATAGTTCAAAAGGTGATTGCATTTAAAATATTTTTTTGTGCTTTTTCAATTAATAATTAATTGATAAAGCACAAAAAATGGTACAATTTATTGTATATTAAAATGGGTTTTTATTACATCGTAAACATCCTTTAGCAAACATAAAAATAGGATTAATAAAATATTACAAAAAAATTATGACGTAATCACATAGATATCAAAAATCCTTTACTGCATTATTTTGTAACCTAGATACGTAAATTAAATCATATAATATATGTAGGTACACACCGCTGAAGGCTGAACGCCGCCCGCTCAAAAAAAGGCATGTAAAACTAGTTGGGCAAAAGCAAACAAAAGGTAAGTGAGCGAACAACCGCCTGTACCTAGATTTATTTACAACTAAATTCAAACACAAATTGTTGCGATGTAAATTGACAAGTAAAATCATATTTCGTAATTAATTTTAAACTGATTGCAGCGTAATTATTGCTAATTTAGTACAACATTTAAATAGCTCACATATGAAATTGTGCTCACACCATTGCATTATGTAGAATATAAGTGCATATAATTATAATATTAAGTGCATACTCTACAGTAGAGCTGATTCTTTACCTTGTCTCAATTTCGTCATAACCGTTTGCTTAGAAAATGTACACACTTTGCTGTTGTGTGCATTAAAGTTCCAGTAAAGTTAAAGTTGATTTGAAGACATTGAATCAGAATAAAGCTATATTTCCTGCATTGCATACAGTAAGAATATTTCAATAGAATATCTTATAAAAATGATATGCACTGCTAACCTTTCACGTTCACCTAAATTTGAAGGCGTCTGCAAACGAGCGAAGTCATTTAGGAAACTCGTGCAAAAGTATGTTGGTGCATAAGTTTGTGGTGGAACATGCATTTGTAGAACAGCTAGGGACCAATGCAATATTGCAGAACTATACGTACCATAATGGCAATAAAAGAACTTGTTGTGAAGTAGGTATTTCCTTGCTATAAATGTATGATATTTATATGAATACTAGCTGATGCCCGCGGTATTACCCGCTTAATTGTTATTTTACACCATAAACTACCTATATTCCAAATTTCATCAAAATCCATTTAGTCGTTTTTGCATGAAAGGGTAACAAACATCCATCCATCCTCACAAACTTTTGCATTTATAATATTAGTAGGATAGGATAAGCAAAGGTGTGTCACTTTAGTGTCTAACAAATAAGGTGAATATTATCTTCACTAAATAAAAAGAAGGAAAACTTGAAATTAAACCCTATACCAATTAGTGATGTACGCTTGGGAATATTGCCACTGCCGGCAAATTTCCACTGCCAATGTGCCCGGGAAACTTCCGGGCGCATTGGCAATATTGCCGAAAATGCCCACTAAACAGATTGTTACTTTTAAAGTGTAAAATATGATTAATTTTTATCTCTTGTACCTGTAAACGCTTGCTATAGCTACCCCCCGACCCCCGCGCTCTCCCACCGCTCACGCGCCGCACGCGCCCCGATGTGCGCAGTATTTACGTGTTTGTTGCCGAGAATACTTAGTAAAATCTTGTTAAAGCACTGGGCGCATCGTTATATTACATTGTAATGCAAGAGAAATCAAAAGAACACGAATATTTAATAGAAGACAAGGATAATACGTGTCGTACAATTTTTAAATGCACATTCTTTGGCGACTGTTTTACTTTAAATATTATTGTATAACTAGCTGTTTCCCGCGACCTTCGTCCACGAAAGCACACATTCACCATTATTTGTTTTGCGGAACCATTTAAAAACCCTTTGACGTGACCAAACAACTACGAGAACGACAGTCAGGAGCCACGTTTTACGTGCCCTCCGAAGTACGGATATGTTCAAATAAAATACCACTGAGTGGTCACCCGTCTATGCAATGACCTCGGTGAAATTTTTCGCTTTTAAATCTGTGACCGCAACGGGCTGTGAGTGGCTGCCAGAGAAAATGCATTTTAAACAAAACCATTTTTTTTTCTGCGATGACCTGAAAAAGAAGCCTTGAGGTCATGGCACACTTTAATGACTGCTCCAACACCGTTCCCACCCAACACCGTTCCTATACTAAAATGACTGCTCATAGTCTACGCGGCGATAGCTAGCAGGCACCCAGCAGTCCATGCCGTAACTGTTAGTAGACGGCCAGCTGTCCATAGATAGTTCATAGATACTGACCGACCGACAGCTAGCAGTGACCGCGCAGACACCGCACCGACCGCTCACCTGTAACGAGCGGTAAGCTAGGCCTTAACAGCAGCCTGGCGGCGGTAGACTCGTTGACAGCGAGCTGTCTGCTAATTTAGGATGCCAATGTAAAATATATTCAAAGAGCAATATTTATAGCCCTTACTTGAATCATATTCTTTTTGCCGGGTGGGAGCAAAGTCGTTTAGGTGTGCTATGACCTTAACCCCTAGTGCTTTGTTAAAACATCATCTATCTGCCTGAAAAAGCCCTGTAAAAAAACCTAAAATGTTACAATTTTCTTTTTTTTTCTGCAGAACCCTAACAATGTTTTTTTTGGTTATTTGTAAAATTACTTTTTTAATATAAACAGTAGAAGCTTCATCTAAAAAGCCAAACCCCTACCTACGACCAAGGTTTTGTAAAAAAAAACTGCGGAACCCTAAAAAAAGAAGCCTAAGTAACTCGTTTTAACCTTCCGTAAAATCCATATAGGTATATATTCATATAGGTATCATTGACATTTTTTGGTTTTTAATTATTTCTGCGGAACCCTAAATCTTTATAAAAATCGAAAGTAGCCAAGTTTACGCGCCGTAAAATTTACAAACCAATAGGAAAATTCCCATCAAAATCGGTCCAGCAGCCTCGGAGATTAGCCGGAACAAACAAACAGACAGACGGACAAAAAAAAATTAATTGTAATTTACGGCATTGGAATTGTGTACACATTGATATGCAATTAGTAAAAGTCGTGGATATCGTATTACAAACAGACATTTCAATTTTATTTAACTATATGAATAGATGTATATATAAGAAAAGTACTTCTCAAAGTACTTTTCCTAATTTAATTCTATGCCTATAATCCAAGTTATAGTTCAATCAGAAGATTATGGTCTTGATTGTAGTATTCGTATCATAATAATTACAGATTTTCATTGTTTATAAAAGTAAACTAGTTGCATATTATGTTTTGTTATTTAAACACTATCTATCTGAAGAAAAACACTATCTATCTAAAACAGAGATTTTCTAAAATCTAATTTAAAGATCGAAAAATAATAAATTATAAAACTTTTAACCCATTGGGAACATTGCCGGCAACAAACTGGAAATAATGCTGCCGGGCACATTGCCAATGAACTGGGAATTTTCGTTAATTTTAAGTTTTATTGACATTTTTTTATAATAAGTCTATAGACCTGAATAAATTAAAGCGAATTTAATACAAATGTCATAAAATTTCTGAAAAATTAACCTAAATTCCCAGTAAATTCCCACTTTGGGAACATTGCCGGCAGCGCTGCCGGCAATATTTCCAGTCCTTGGCAGTGTGCCCGGGCACGGTACATCACTAATACCAATCCGTCTGCAAGCGTGGTATTAGTAGGCCAAGTATCCCTCCGTCAAGGAAGGAGTCCCGTCCCTGTAGTTGCTGGGCTGTTATGATGAAATAAGTTGACAATTACGAATTTAAGCTCTCTAGATATATCAGACCCAAAGCTTAAAAAACCGGTCAAGTGCGAGTCTGACTCGCGCACTGAGGGTCCTGTACAAACCTATTTATTTTCCCGCCAAATTGTGATAACGTCAGGATTCAGCTGTTTAAATACTATTTTCCCCGCCAAAATTCAATGACGTCACGACTTAGCTGTCAAAATATATTTTCCTGCCAAAATTCTGTGACGTCACGACTCATCTGTCAAAAATTCTATGACGTCACGCCTATCTGTCAAAATTGACAGCTGTCGAAAGTGACAAATGTGACAGAGGTATCTAATATTTTCCCGCCAAAATAATATGACGTCACAAATCATCTGTCAAAAATTCTGTGACGTCACGACTCATCTGTCAAAAATTCAAAAACGTCACGGCTCAGCTGTCAAAATTTAATTATGTGACGTCACGACTCAGCGTTCAAAAATTCAATGACGTCACGACTCAACTGTCAAAAAATATTTTCCCGCCAAAATTCTGTGACGTCACGACTCATCTGTCAAAATTCTATGACGTCACGGGTCACGTGACCAAAATTCTATGACGTCGCAGGTCACGTGACACAGCTTTCCCGCCAAAATTCTATGAAATCAAAATATAATATGATTGCTAATAAAATAATTGTCAAAAAGGTCTAAAGATTGTCTGTACCAAATTTCATCGAAATCCGTTCAGCCGTTTAGGCGTGAAAGAGTAACAGACAGACAGACAGACAGAGTTACTTTCGCATTTATAATATTAGTATGGATAATCAATAAATGTATATATCATTGAGCTAATATGTACGTAGTACATATTACGTCAATGGTATATATACCTGCTTTTAAAGTATTCATACTTACTAATATAGTGTGTTTAGGGTATGGTGTAATTAAATTTCATAAACCTTCAAGTTTTGTTTGAGATGACCAGATTATTTATCTTCCATATCATTAAAGTAAATTCCTGTAGTAACATACAAGTAGATTTTTCTGTACTTTTAGCACTGTGCTATACGTGGAAATTGAAGTAAACAAAATGCAGAAATGTTAATCGAAAGAACTTCTCTTTGACCTAAGTTTTAATCCTTGTACCTCAAATCAATGAAGAAAATTGCAGACGGAATATATGCGTAAGAACATTATTTAACGTTTAGGTATATCATATACCTATTATACATAGTGATACAAAGTTAGGTATAGCAAAATCAATCAAAGTGGTAAAATAGTTTGTAATAGTAACCAACAGTTGGTATGTTGACCAGTTGCATGCGCTTTATTATAGATGTTTGCAAATAATGGCGACTAAATAGAATGCCCATTCCCAAATGTTGGAATTAATTTAACTTTGCCTACGTTGAGGTCCAGCGACGATGTTATTTTAGAGCTGTGTAAATTTGGTATGTATTTTGAGGAATAAATACAGGATTTGGTGTTGTAAATAGCACATTTGATAATAGTAATAATAATAAATAATAATCTTCACACATTCACACAACGCCACCTAGTCCCAAACTAAGCAAAGCTTGTACTATGGGTACTAGACAACGGATAAACATACTTAAATACTTTTTTTTTAGTTCTACGTCAATCAGTCAACTAGCCTATTGCAGTCCACTGCTGGACATAGGCCTCTCACAACACGCGCCACAGAACACGGTTCTCACTTTTTATTTGTGTAACATGCCTGCTAGGTAAAGATTCCGAGTTCGATCCCCTTTCATTCCTAAACTTTGTGTGCACAAACATGACAGTGGGCATACCTGGACATAAGTGTGGGCATTTGTCTGGGTGGATTTACAAAAAAAAAATAAGCCAACCAAGCCAATTTTTTTCAGTATTCAGTATTTATTATAATTATACCTACTCATTCATAAAGGCTTTGGCATAATTATTTCTTTACAGTACACATACATGAATTTACCATATTTTACAATGTGTTTGGAATAAAATTACGTTGCAATTATTGTTATGTCATTGTTATAGTCAGTGATCAGTCAGACCAACAGTGCTCTTACATTAGGTAGACATATTATTGCACTTCAATACGCTTTCACGGTGTAGTAAAATTGACACTTTATCGACAACTGTAAAAGCTTTACACACGCAATTCTGTTTACACTTGATAGAAACAAATTTACATAAAGCGGTGATGGCGTGCATTCGCTCGAACACTACCACTCGTTCGTGTATTATTATACTATCCGTGCGTGATGCTCACTGACTTATTTATGTGATACGGGATTTATACTACCTATGTATTGCTTTCTAAAAATTGTGATTTTTATAGACAAAATGTACATGGGTTTGTAGCTAAAAGTTTTAAAAAATAAAGATTTATGAATTAAGTTTTTATTACGAGTAAAATTTGAAAAGTTCAATTTGGATTGAAGGTTGCTATTCTATGACGTGTAATAGTAACCTTCAAACGAATTATATTTCTAGTAAGAATATAACTAATATGTGTTAGCGTTATGAAATATTAAGCTACCAGCTAGCGAATGAAATATTGAGAATAGCCTGCAAAAGTTAAGGTAGTTCGTAACGGTCAAGCCATGACCGATACGAACTACCGGAACGCTAAGTTCAGTTCGTCGAGACATCTAACTCAAAAGACGCAGGATCGATCACCGCCTCGAGATTATTCAAATGTTGTCTACTATTTATTTATTTCTAGCGTTGCCCATAACTGCAGTCAATATATTAACACAACACAAAAGAGCTACCGGCTTACTTATTGCTAAGACAATAGGTAATATTGGCACTTAGGATTGCCTCAATTACCATACACTATTCATTATTATACGGTTTCTACTAATCCTATAATGTATTTATTTAGGTGCAAACGAAATTATTTTACGACTCACTGACATATTATTAAATTACAGTGAGATTTAGCGACGTGGGCCAGGAAATTAGCTATCTAGTTTGATCAATATGAATTCGATAAGAGGTTCTGATTATAGTCATTAAAGATATTTTCATTGTACTAGACTTTGCAACCTTTGATCACAAATTTTTTGGACTAATACTTGTAGTTAAATACAGTTAAAACACGGTCCTTTCACCTTTAGTTTTTCATAAGTTAAATGACAAAAGTGGTTTAAAACCAATTTAGTGAAACCCTATATCAATGTTTTAGTTGTAGTATGCGTAGAACTAAATAAATGTTTCTGCAGTAGGTATTCGAAACTGCTACTTTTACATTGTTACGTTAAAGTTAACTTATTATTAACTTATGTGTTTTTATACAAATTCAGGAACATTGTCATGTGTGTAAAAATGTGATTGGTTACATAAAACAACAAAGAGATACGTGTAAAAATTACAACTTTGTATTGTACATACTGCAGACTCTATTAATTCAACTGATTTCATTGCTATATTATAATATCTATCTTTACCAGCCGGACGGGTAACCTCCGTTGATGGATGACATAGTCAATTAATATTTCGCTAAACAAACAATTTG
Source organism: Schrankia costaestrigalis (assembly GCA_905475405.1). NCBI lineage: Eukaryota > Metazoa > Arthropoda > Insecta > Lepidoptera > Erebidae > Schrankia > Schrankia costaestrigalis. Next base: position 529,842 of record FR997830.1, read on the forward strand.
GTGCGGGGAGTGTTTTGCGTTTCCCTTTCCTGGAAATGAAATAATGTATTGGTATTGAATGCAAAGGCTCGTTGAAGTTTCTTTAGGGGTAGTGAGATTCAATGTTATATTTAATACCTAACAAAAAATGAATAAAAAGCTGTAATTTATTTAACAATAATAAATTATAACAGTTTGTCAATGTAAATGACAGCGATTATCAGCTGTCTTCGTTGCCCCACCTCAATCACTACATACGTGCTTTATCCGATTTGACATTTGCAAAATTACATTTTGCCCTACAAATTTGTCTCGTTTCCTCTATAAGCTCATACATGAAGCTTACGATTGTATTATATTTGAACCGGTGACGATTTTCTTCTGATAATGGCGTTAAAGGAAATAGAATTATCGTTCACAATACATACATCAAATTATAATTTTCTTGCGCTGACAGAACATTGTTATAGAAATCACTAATCTATTTAAAATTCTGTTAAATATAAAAGTATAGTAGCTGAAAATCAAGAAGAATAATTATATATGAAACATTAGTAGGTATTGTTGGACCTAAACTGTTTAAGTGTTGTCGAAAAGCGTATGCATACCTAGTGAAAAAGATATCACTTAAACAAAGCACACATAGCTCGTATCTCAAACTGTACCTAATGGCATATATAAGCAACATTAAACCCCGTACGATGATAGTAAGCTATTAGTAAGTTTAAACATTTTACCTTAAATACTTGAAGCTGTGTCATGAATAAGTAGCATGTATGAGGTTCACAACATAATATCGAGTCCAGCTCTAATGTGGAGCTCACAATGGCGGAGCACCCCAGCGCTTAACGTCAATTACTTTGACTCCAAGTAGAGTGAAATGAAATCCCCCTTTGTCAAAGCTCCGAGTGGCTATTTGTGATAAGAACATTTGTGATCTAAAATTTTAGTGAGGCTATTGTGTAAATATTGGTTGTGATGTAACGATTTGATAGGTTTTATTGTGTTTGTAGGTATGTGTGTTAGAAAGATAGTGCTGCCTTTTACTTAGACAGTTCACCAATGAAGCACTGTAAGCTGAGGCCTCTTTTAGTATCTGAAGAAAGCTTGATTAACTATCTAATATTATGTTGGAGATATGATTTTGTATAGGGTTTTAATGTAAAGATTTTTCTTCTTGCAAGTATAATTTCTACGAACATTCTCTAAATCAAGCCGCCTCAAAGAAATTAGAGATATTTCTGGGATCTTACTTCACCAATGGTCTCATTCTCACACTGCCACCACACGTACATTACTTTAACTTATAAAACATTAAATGTACTTTATAACTATGTTTTTATATTACCCCCTGAAGTTTAGTTTCTTAATCCTTATTTATACATTTGAATTTGATATTATGTTCATCCTTGCAACAATGAGGATATAGTGCAAGTAATAACACTAACTGTTTATTGGAACGCAATAACCTGTTGTAAGAGCCGCAGTAAGCTGAGAATTTCAACATTATTAACTTAGTTTGATGCTCAAGCTATGCTATGTTGGGTTCTAATAGATTGTATTGAAATACATCTTATTGATAAAAGCAAGACACAGTTTGTTTATAATATTAGCTATTTTAGGTTTATTAAAAAAATACCGACAAACAAAATGATTCTCTCAAAATAATTAGCTTGTAATGATAATAGAAGATGAAAGAAAAACCTTTATTTTCGTAAGAACGGATACGCCGGAAGAAAAAAAATCGAATGCAACGTGTGAAGTCAGCAAAAAGTAGGAGCGATGGAAAATGAGGTTAGCATAGAAAAAATGCTTTGGCGCTTAAGGCTATAGAACGAAATAGATTAAAAGAAATGTAAGTAAGTAGGTATATAAGAATTAAAATGTCTTTTTGTCGGTTACAGTAATTACAAAAGATAACTACTTTTTGCGTAAACCGCAGCCTAAATAATTGACACAATAAATAATCAAGTTCAGCGGATAAATCATTCAACATGACAATACCTTAAATGATATTCCAGTTAAATTATAAAATTAATACTCCGCTTAAAATAGATTGCAGTTACTAACAAAAGGTTGTTAGTTCGAGTCAGTGAGCACACAATCTTATTAAAAGAATATGAAAACGGGTAGCAGGCTCTGCGAGGTTTTTCTATTCTTTATATTGATCTCAATTGCAAGGTTTTTTGCTAAGGAATGATTTTCATAATCATCGTAATATTAGCCAATACACATTTTCTATTATGTAATTTCTGCTTCCTTCCTTTTTACCTTATATTTTGATATATGTGATTAGACAGAACTTAAAATTGAAATTAAAAACTATTAACCATCCTATGATTTGCATGATGCAAAAGCCATACACAATCATAATATTATGTTGATTAATAAAAAAAAATCATAATAATCATCACCATCATCATCATATCAGTCAATTGACGTCCATTGCTGGACATAGGCCTCCTCCAAATATTGCCACCTTGTACGGGCCTGTGCCTCCGTAGTTTTATTGTTCGTAATTAATTTATTACTATTGACACATGTTCAAGCAAATAATATACAGACGAAAACATTGAGACGGAAAACGTGAACCTATTTCATACAAGCCTTTAATTTCCAAGTCATGATCACTATTGAGAATCCTTTAGAATAAGTTTAAAGCTAAATGAAGCAAACATAATTACGTTTAACACACTTGAATAGAACCAGTTACGTTTGTTCTCGTCAACCTTTATTAAAAGCGAATGAACCAAATTTTATTCTGCGCTAAATCGCAATATTATTCAACTAAAATAAGATTGCAAACACGATTCCATCTGGAAAGCGCTTTTTGCTCTCAAAACGAGATCCAAAGTTAAGCGTTATTATTCCAGTGTTTTCTTATTTACAAACATTACGAGGGCTTACGGCCGCGAGCAAGAAACACGTACAAAAAGGGATTGCGATTTAACGCACTGACAAGGAAAATTGTACCGAGAGAATTTGTTACAGGGATGCAATTGTTTCACGCGCAACCTACTTAAGGTTTATACGCCATCTAATGCTTTTATATATCTACTAGCGTGTATGCCTAAAGCGGTATTGTGAAGTTGTTGTAGAGAATGAAAGGCCTGTAAGAAGGTCTATTTAACCCTAAGTAACGCTGTGAGCATAATGTTGCCACTACAAAAAAATTAGTTATTATTTTAATAGCACACACTACAGAAGTCGCCGTCACTATACTCGTTTGGCTAGAGTCTTATAGTAGGATAAAAATACATTTAAAATTAAAAGAAACTGATTGAAAAACTAGTTGACTTAAACTACAATTAGGGGTAAAAATTTATTTATAACTATAATTTTATATTTATTGCTGCAGTCTGCTGAACAGTATAATTTTAACTTTCTCTACAATCGTCAAATATACGTAGCATACAATTTAATCTAACATTATGCACGTAAGACGTATAAGTGTAAAGTAAATGTTACGTGTGAAAGCAATTCAGCTTTACTCTTAGTCGTCACTGAGAGCTAAACGTTCTGTACTGATATTAGAAGTATAAAGCGAGTGAGAGTAAAACTAAGTTATAGGCGAATCTGAATCTGAGGAATAGCAGCAGCAATCAGAATCTGAGGAGAAAAAGAAAACAAAATTGAATAACTAAATCCTATCCTACTAATCCTACTAATATTATAAATGCGAAAGTTTGTAAGGATGTATGGATGGATGTTTGTTACTCTTTCACGCAAAAACTACTGAATGTATTTTGATGAAATTTAGAATAATGGTAGCTTAGGGTGTAGAAAACATTTAAGCTACCTGTACAACGCGGGTGAAGCCGTGGGCCTCAGCTAGTCTGAAACAGAAATGCCATTTAGCCGGCTTTACATTACTATTATGTATCAATAATCTATTTCAGCTTTATTTAATAATCAATTCATAGTGTAAACATGAAAAATATACATTTATTTCAAAACAATTATTTAATAAGTCATAATAATTGGTTTGTTAATAAGAATTTGAGGTCTTCCCTCGTGTTTCTATATTGAGTCAGCAACAACGCCCAAATCAAAACAACTAAACTTTTTGTTACAGTCCATTGACTATATGACTCCAATTTTTTTAGAAATTTTTATTGGAAAACATAGCGGTAAGCAGTTATAAGGTACTTAACAAGTATAATCTAGGTCAAACAGACTTCCGTACGGAAGTATCTTTATATTGATTGGGACTGAGACTAGTTGTTTACGTTTTATTGTACTTAATGAAGTTCTTTTAGAAAATAGAACTTGTTTCTGTTTTGTAAAGTTTCTTTAAGTAGTATTGTAAAGTTTGGAAACAATGTTAAACATTCAATTACTAAATAAAACCTTAAGGCTGTTTATTGAGTAAGGGAAACTTTATGTAAACATAGGTTTAGTACCTACTATTATTTAAATGTCTTGCTACATGATCTTGCTTCCCTTAGAACGTGACATTCACAAACAAAAACATTTTTTGTTTGTGAATGTCACGTTAACCATAGAAATTGGTGTAGAATTTATTTACGTTTCCTTTCTCCGGTAATAATACCTATAACTTCTATAAGCTGACATTTGTTTTAACTTCTTGGTTATTGAAGTTTTGGCTATAATAGACAAACTCGATAAATGTAAATCAAGTGCTTAATTATTTCATAAACACTTTCATCCCTGAAACTAACATTTCTTTAAACACAAAATCAATTGATTTTTAAAATCTAATCCGGTTCAAATATAGTGAAGAAGAAATCGTGTCATCTCCGCAACGTTGTACTAACGAGTGGTGCCGTGTCGACTCGTCGCGTCGATTCATTAATTCTACAAAACGGCACAATTGCACTTTTGTTCTGAATTTCGGACGTTCGCTGACGAGGAACCCTTCACGTTTTAGTTGTAAAGGACAGGTCACAATGTTCTGGTAATACATATTTTTATGATTTGTAATTTCAAGGAGAGCACGTCAGAAGTCGGTGTTGGTAAAAATATTGAGTGAGTGCTTTCGTTGAGCAACAAGAATTGCCTAAGTATGTTATTAAACGATTGTCTTTCCATAATACTTATTTAATTTATGTCTGTAACAGAATGATAATAAGTTATCGCAAATTTTACGTCGCGAAAGCTGGTGTTGATATTGACATCAAGCTTTTTAGTTAAATGCTATTACCCTGTTTATATATTTCAGTAATAAGCTACAATACAGCTCGATTGTTATCTTCAGAAAAAACAGTTGAGAACCACAAGAGTCGCTAACATAATAATGGTATTTTTAAAAAAAGCTTCTTAAACAAAGTAAGTTTTCGTAAGAAACGAGTACAGATTCCATTATTTATAAGAATAAGATTCTCCTTAATTTATAAGTATAGTATTATACCAGCATCAGCATTTTACCTACAACAAAAGATTTAAACTTAGATACGTTTACAAAGGGGCATCGCAGGAAGAGTATAAAGAACAGGCTGTATTCAGCCAAGTTTATTGTTACTATTAATTAGTGGTGAGACTAAAGTAGAACGTAGTGCAGGTAGGGATCAGAATAACATGGTAATGAGCTTATTTTAACTTGATATGGGCTTTTGTTTAGAAAAGTATTCGTTAGCGGATCTTCGATGTTTATTTATTTGTTTTTATCTGCTGTTTACACAATGCTTCTTAAGGAAATGCGACAAAGCCTGTATCAGTTAGTTGAGTACGTAAGAAGATTTAAAAAAAATTACGTAATTTTTTTTAAAGACTTTTATTACGAGATTGGAGAATATTTACACTTAGTTTTGAAAAGAAATAAACTATGTGCAAATATCTAATTTTTACTCAGATAATATCGCGTTAACAACGGCTAAATAAAAGGAAGACCCATACAAACCTTGGAACACAGGACAAAGTAAGTCCTTACATTCCATCATCCAGAACCATAAGGTTTGGAATTGGCCCTGGTATCTAGTATAATCAATGTGGCACATAGAAAATATATCATACATGTATAGGAATCCCTAAGAACTACTGTATTTAAATAAAAAATAATAATAAAACATTCTTAATCACAAACTGTCGTGGCCGAACGAAAGAACAAAAAACAAAACTTAAAAAATAAAAGCGTTTAAAGCCACAATTCTTTAAAACGTAGCAAATCTTAAAGCACAATTTTATTTCTAAGTAAATCCGTTCGCGTTATAAAATACGCGAATGCTTAAAGTCGTATTGTACGAAGCTGTGGTACGAAGCGTGCAGTTTACAACCTGTCCTTTACAACTTACGTGTTGCAGTTTGTCGTAGAACAGCACGCTATAGTGTGAGCGGACTTTATGTTACTTCATAGCTTTTAAACTATCGCGTTTCATTATTATAAATATTATTTAAATGGGATATTAACGAGTGCTTGAGGTTTCAGCACAGGTTGCACTGCCCGTACTCGCAGTGCCGTGACCAGAGCAACCTATATCGAAACGTCAAGCAAAAATAAAAGTAACTAGCATGCCGCGTTAATCTCCTGATTATATTGTATTAAAATGGGCACTGATACTATTTATATCTGATACTGATAGTGGCTCATCATAACAGCTCATGAATGTCCTACTACAGGGACGGGCCTCCTCCCATGACGGAGGGATACTTGGCCTACTAATACCACGCTGGCCAGTCGGATTGGTATAGAGTTTAATTTCAAGTTTTCCTTCTTTTTATTTCGTAAAGATAATATTCACGGATAGTCTCTTAGTCGGTTTTTACGACACCCATGGGATAAGATGGGGTGGTGACATATTGTACTCAATACTCAATATCTTTATTGCACTCCATATGTTACAAATAGGTGTTATGTTTAATATCACAGATACAATATGGACCCTATTGGGTATGGCACTTTAGAAGAGAGGAGGATGCTAGATTTTAATAATATTATTATATTAAATTAGCAAACTTAGTTTTAAATATGTATTTATTATATATTATATTCTAGGTATTCTTTTATACTATAATAAGTTATGTTTATTAGTATTTGTTTTGACTTTATAATTTGTTTTAAATATATTATCCTATTTAAGTATTATGTTTAAGCATACAACTGTATTAAATATGTAATTATTAAATATTTATATAATTATTAAATGATATTTGTGTAATGTTTATTTCAATAAATGTATATTATTCTTATTTTAGGTCTGTATAGTCTAGATATTACTTAATACTATAATAAGTTGTGTTTATTAGTATTTGTTTTAACTTTATAGTTTGGTTTAAATATACTATCCTATTCAGGTACAATGTTTAAGCATACTACTGTATTAAATATGTAATTATTAAATGATATTTGTGTAATGTTTATTTTAATAAATGACATTTTTTTATTTTATTTTAGGTCTATAAAGTCCAAGTATTTAGTACTATAATAAGTTATATTTATTAGTATTTGTTTTTACTTTATTGTTTGGTTTAAAATTAAATATATTATCCTATTTAAGTAAAATGTTTAGGCATACTACTGTATTAAATATGTAATTATTAAAATTTGTCAGCTGTTGTATTAATTAATACATGGTAATGTGTGTAATGTTAATTTTTATATGTATATTATTTTTATTTTAGGTCTTCATCGTCTAGGTATTCTTTTATACTATAATAAGTTTTGTTTATTAATATTTGTTTTAATTTATTTATAAATTTTGTATAATGTGGTTCATTGATAAGGGATTCTGGGAGTTTATTATATATTTTTATTGCCATTGTATATGGGCTTTTAGAGTGAAGGGTTAAGTTAGAAGTAGGTAGCATTAGGCGTTCTTTGTGTCTTAGTGATCTGCTTGTATGTCTGTCTCCACGTTTAGTAAACAGGGTTGGATTGTTTCTCACAAATTTGGATAGTTCCAGAATGTAGACGCATGTTAAGGTAAGTATTTTGTGTTTCTTAAAGTAGGGTTGGCAACTATCTTCTTGATCTATGTTAGTTAGGATACGGATTAGTTTCTTTTGAAGAATAAAAAGGGAGGGTGAGTCAGTACTATTACCCCACATGATAATTCCATAGCTGAACCAGGAATATGCATAGGCATAGTAAGTACTTAATGCTGTTTGGAAGTCAGTAGTGTTTTTTATTTCCCTGAGAGCATAGGCAAAACTAGATATTTTTGAGCGGACCTTTTTTACGTGAGCCTTCCAGTTTAAAGGAGAATGGGCGGTTTCGTCCCATGTGTTGTAACACTTTGTGACCTATATCATTTAAAAGATCTCAGCGAGTGCTATGTTTTATTGTATGGGCATAACTCTGTATCTCGTGCAGGGAAACTGTTATAGGGTTTTAAAAAAATTAAAGAAAAAATTAAAAATGTCTTAACTAATTGGTATTTTAATAACTACTACTAAAGAGATTTAAAGGTAGAGCCTACTTTGATCCAACACCCTCTCTGCCACATTGTAAGCGCAGCGTTGAGAAGATTGCAGACATGTAAAATGAGATTTCGGGCGGTCCTTCTGTAGAAGTGTTCTCAAGCTTTCAGAAACGTTTGCGCAAGTACATGAATAAAGAAAAAACAGCTCCCTATGCTCCCCGCCATTTTGTTCCAAATATGATATTTGCTCAGTCAGTTGCAACAACTTCAGGTCGGTCAAATAAGTTTGCGCTTAGTGTAGATGCCATTATTAACTTACTGGTGTAGTGTTGCAGTCTCTCCAACGATGCCAAGTACACCAACGATATTTCATAATACTGCAGTGCTTAAGTATACGGAAACGCCATTATGTTGGTTTCTCTCGAGGATGGATTATCAAGAACTATGAATTTGCAGCGAGGTATAAGACAAAGTGATTAAATATCTCCGAAACTGTTTACCGCTGCACTGGAAGATGCCTTTAGGCTCCTAGACTGGAACGGAAATGGCATCAATATATTATGGCGAGTATATCACGCACGCACCTTCATTTGCTAACGTAAATGGTGTCATGTCATAGACCAAGGAGGACCTCAATATAATGCTCGATGGCCCTAATAGTATCTCTCAATAAGTGGGTCTTAAAATGGACACGGACAAGACCAAGATCATGGCAAATGTTCATGTTGCACGCACTTCAATCACGGTTGGAGGCGCTACACTTAAAATTGTCCACGAATATATTTACCTGGGACAATCAGGCCAGATAAGTCCAACTTCGAGAAGGGGTTTACTCGTCAAATCACAAAGCTTTTGGTCATCTACAGGGGAATGGAGAGAGCTTTATTGGGAGTTGACCTGCGTAATTAAATCAGAAGTGAGATAATCCGCAGGAGAACTAAAGTGACCAATAGAGCACTCAGGATTGCCCGTTAAAGGGGTGACAAAGCACGAAGAACTTACAAATGACGATGAGGCAGAAAAGTTTTCGAAAAGCGACCGCGTATATCGCGTGATATCGGGGTGGCGCCAAGTGATAAGGTAGTCACAGGATCAGCAAAGTAAAGATATTTGTAGGAGGCCCATCTCCAGCAATGGACGCCTATTGGCTGAGGGCTGGAAGCATGGTGTAGTGTTGTTGCTGAGCTGTACTTTCGTGTTTTCAATATATTTTGAAAGATATGTGAATAAAACAGAATAAAACATTCAAAGGAGTTGTATATTTATACTGTCATTATAATTATGACAACCTTATCAACATCAACAGCTATGTAGAGAAAAATGCGATGAGGATTTTTATTTTCTCAACCTCAACTCTATAACGTATCTATACATTTACGTAAGAGATTTATTTAGCGATAACTTTACCATTTTCACTTATATATTTTTAACTGTGTACTTACTAAGTAATAACGGTCTAAACTAACGACTGTCTGTAAATTCTCTACAGTTTTTATAAGTGGAATAAGTATAATGTGTTTCCGTGTAACAAAATGTAAAAAAGTACGATTAAAGCCTTATTAGATACAAAAATTATTTTATCATTAACAGCTCAGTACTTTTGACCTGCACACAATTTTAATGAAAAAAATATATATTTATAAAAAAAAATCTAGGTGAACATGTTTATGCTAGTTGCAACATGTTACAAAGGTTGGAACGCAGAGAGCAGATGTCATATTTGGAACAAAATGGCGGGGAGCATAGGGAGCTGTTTTTTCTTTGTCCATGTAATTGCGCAAACGTTTCTGAAAGCTTGAGAACTCTTCTACCCAGGACTGCCGTAAATCACATTTTACATGTCTGCAATCTTCTCAACGCTGCGCTTACAATGGTGGCAGAGAGGGTGTTGGGTCAAAGTAGGCTCTACCTTTAAATCTCTTTAGTAGTAGTTATTAAAATACCAATTAGTTAAGACATTTTTAATTTTTTCTTTAATTTTTTTAAAACCCTATAACAGTTTCCCTGCACGAGATACAGAGTTATGCCCATACAATAAAACATAGCACTCGCTGAGATCTTTTAAATGATATAGGTCACAAAGTGTTACAACACATGGGACGCACCCCATATAAAACTGCCCATTCTTCTTTGTATCTATTGTTATTCCTAGCAATGTAAAGTCCCTAGTATGTTCTATTTTTGTATTGTTAACTGTAAAATCTATTTGTAAAGGGGCTTTTTGATATGGGTTGAAAGTCATTAATTTAGTTTTCTCGTAGTTGATTTCAAGATTATGTGCTGTCATCCATTCTGCAATCCCAACAAAAATGTTCTCCAGACGTTCGTTTAATCCATTTACATTTTTGCACGAGGTAAGTAGTGATATGTCATCTACGAATAAAACACATGGTTCCTTTGTAATCTTCGGGAGGTCGTTAATATAAATTAAAAAGAGTAGACAACCGATAACACTCCCTTGAGGTATTGAAGCATTTATAATTTTTTTATCAGATCTAATATTTACTATTTCTGTGAGGTTATGGTTATAGTTTTCAATTTCTACATATTGTTCTCTATGATTTAAATATGATTCAAACATTCAAACATTTGTGTGCATTACCGCGAATCCCTATTTTGTATAACTTGTGTAGTAAGATGTTAAATTGAACTCTATCATATGCTTTAGTCATATCTAACAGTATTCCGACTGCATATTGTTTGTTATTTATTATATTAATTGTTTCTTGTATGTATTTATAGACAGCAAGAGTAGTGGAACGCTGTTTTCGAAATCCATTTTGGCTGTCGTCAAAAATTTCATATTTTTCGCAGTAGCGGTATACGCGATCACACATGGCCTTTTCAAAGATTTTTGAAGCTGTTGGTAGGAGCGCTATAGGACGGTAATTGCTGGGGTCTGTTTTAGAGTTTTTTTTATAAATTGGTTTGATTATTGTTTTCTTTAATAAATTAGGAAATTCACCTTGTTCAAAGGATTGATTTATTAGTGTGCAAAAGGGCAATGCAAGTTCATTTGCACATTGTCTGATAAGGGAAGGTGGAAGTTCGTCTATACCAAAACTCTGTTTGTTTTTAAGATTTTTTATAATATTATAAGTTCGTATTCTTACTCTGTCACCACATGGTGATATCGATAGTAGCTCGTACTTGTAACTTATTACTAAATACAACTTTGTTCGTCTATTTTAGATAAGTTTATATTTGTTTGCCTTGAATTCTGAATTAATATTTAGAAACTAATAGTTCTTAGGCACAGTTAGTTGATAAAGTCTAATCAACTCGAAAGTCACGATGTATAGATTATAATTGTAATGATACGTTTCATCTCTCATTATGATATTAAATTGATATTTACCAAATTTAATCTAACCAGTTCCTTTAAATATTTCTGCCTTTTATTTACATTTAGTGTTATATATGGATCTTACGGAGTTTTCAACTAAGGCCTGGCGACGAGGAGTGACCAATAGTTTTTATGTAATTTTTACAGTACATCTAATCTAGTTTAGATTTTCAATATAAACATTTTGGAGTAACAATTCCTGGAATGATCGTAGTGGAATATTCAGAACTACAAACGCAATCAGTGGATATATCGACACATTTCTATGTAATAAATTTTAAATTTGCAAAGCACTCACAACTGTATGTACACGGCTCACGCGGCAGTTTGTTACAATTGAAAATAAATATGAGAGTTGTCACTACTGTTTGTCGTTTTTGTGAATAGTTATCGAAACCTTTCAAAATATTTTCAAAAATGTTTTTTTATATTTTATTTATATGTCACAAAGCTAGCAACAATAATGTCTCCTCATATATTCGAAATTGAGACTTCTGAGGTTTAAACGCTAATACTTAAAACATACTAAGTATATAATTACTGCTGTTAATAAATTTTTCACTTAATAACAGTTAATAGAAGATTAAGAAAGTTATAAATATAATAAAGTAAATCTTGAATAAATGTAACAAATATCTAAAGAGAGTTAACTACAAAGTGATCCCGCTGACCGCTGATCGTACTCGTAATTCTTTATTTAACATGAATCTGTATTGAGATATACTGCACTGCTTTACGATAATATATCTTCTATAAGAATACTTTACTACTTTAAAAATACATTATTTTTACATTTCAATATTATTGGTCGCATTATGTGGCTTGAGAAACCGGTTCAATCAACTAGCATATTGCAGTCCACTGCTGGGCCTCTCCCAACACGCGCCACAGAACTCGCTCCTGCGCTGGGAAACCGTTTATAAAAGACTATTATTTAAAATGCTATGATATAATCTAAAATCATCAAGACCTGTGTAACGTTTTTAACGTGAAGGGGGTCTCTTAGTCTTTACCCGTCATTACGGTTGGATCCCGTGATATTAACTTTCGTCTTGCCTTATAACCTTGGAATAGTGGGAGAGGGGTTTGGTTTGTACTAGTCCTGAAAGATTGAAGAAATCCGAAGAATGGTTTACGAACTGAAAACCCACGGTGTTCCTCACCCGTACGACGAGGAATCGAGGAGAAAAGTTTCACTGAAGTATTACTTTACTTTTTACATAAATATAAGACAGCTTAAAAAGCCAAGTGGTAGCTGTACTTTAGTAGACTAAAGTTATTTATTGTGGTTCTATGATTCGGAATTCTACTGGTCTTCACACCGTCCTCTCTGGGTCCCTTTGTGTGATATGGGGCCCGAGGGGCATTAGCGCCATGCATGAGGCGTCCTATGTCGCGTAGCCCATAAAGGAGCTGTCGTGTTTTTGTGTTTTCTTGGCCGCCAGCGAGTCAGCCCGCAGATAATCATTTATTCCTTAGTACACAACATCGTAACGAAACCATATCGAGATTTACAAATGTGTTACGCTGCCATCTATCGTGTATTCATGCAAATACTTTATTTAGCTTAAAGGTACAATAACTGTTCCTAAGAGAATACACCTACGTCCTACGTATTCGAGTAGCAAATACAATCGATACAAATCGTAAAGATATTGTAGAACAGTAATATCGGTAAATGTTTATCCGCTGAATGTATCCAACAAGGGCATTCTGTTTGAGCATTATTTATTCAAGAGTTAACTCGGCTCGCGTTGATCGTGGGACGAACCAAAAGGTCTTTGCTTTCTCTGCTTCACTGTTGAGAGATTCAATTTAATTTGAGTTAGCCAGTGTTGTAAGTGAATTCTGTTTGAATGTTTAAATCTTACTGATTTACATAATCATATTTACAGAACATTATACTTGAAATTAGCTACAGAGAACCTTTCTGTGTTTATGTAATGTTTGATTCTGATTGTTTGTAATTACTTTATAGAGGAATGATGTAAGAATTATGTGAAATTACTTTGTTACTGTACAAATGAGTGACGTTGCTAATACCACGCTGGCCAGACGGATTGGTATAGGGTTTAATTTCAAGTTTACTTCTTTTTACGTCGTATAGATAATATTTACGGTTAGTCCCTTAGTCGGTTTTTACGACACCCATAGGATGAGATTACTCCGTAATTAGGATTACTATCAAAATTAATAATCATTTTGTTTTGTCTTTATCTTTCATTCAGGTATCGGATGTCCATCTCTTGTGATCTACTCTGTCTTCTGATAAGGTCAGCTTAGAATGAAAAGACTCTTATGATAATAACACTTAATGAATAAGTTCTTACTGTCGACAGAGTTGTTCTCTCACTCTACATAACACAAAATAAAATATAATTGTAATAGAATGACTTATTAAATACAACTGAGTTTCCGTTAGAATAATCATATCATGCGTAGCTAGGAGCGGTAATAACATAATATGTATACTAATTCACAAACAGTATTAAAGCAGATTACCTATTCAATCAGAATATATATTATGTGTAACATGTGTTAATGAGGTAATGAGCTAAATATAATATTAATATTACTTATTTAATTGTGAATGTTTAAGTTAAAAATTTTGTCGAAATAAGATACTTATTAAGTTTTTTGACACATTGAACATAAATTATTTGAAACCTTTTTTAGACTGCGGATTTTATTTTTATTACTACTGTTAATAGATAAACAAGTTTATTAGAATGAAGTGTATTAGTAACTTGAACTTAACTGCTAATAAAAGTTTGAGTTTTAAATGCTTCTGGCACGATAAATTTTGTCGACTTGCATTTTTCTGCGTTATGATGAGTATGGCGTCTTTCATGACAGTTAAAATCTAGCCTTAGGTTCATGTTGCAGGTCTTATTTAACTTTGTTGAGCGTACTCTAATTGTTCACAAAAATAGTTAATGACAACACATTAACTATTTTTTAAATATTATACTTTAATAAAATCATATTACTAGCTTAATCTAATCAATTAAACGTCTCTGATGTAAAATGTTGCAAATGAAGGTTGGACGCTTCAGCATTCGTACGACGAAAGGTAAACGGGCGTTTTGTTTGGACATATGACCCATGGCGTACACAAACGAAATATGGCTAGGTATATAGTTAAATATAACTATTACTAACTGGTATAGGTCCCACTGTTGTGGGGTATGGGAGAATAGAGAAAAATTAAAATTTTGTTTATAGTTTTTATGGCATTAATAAAGCATTTTTGAATATACATATTTCAGTATACTATTGGGCTTATTTCGATAGTACTTGAAACAGTAGTCTGTTTAAAACAACACTGTTCACATTATTACGTTTGTACCCAAATAGCACAGAAATAAAATCACGTTGTACATAAATGTTTTTTTGTTCTACTGGAAACCTTCAGTCCGTACAACCTGGCTTGCCGGGCTGAAGTTAGCTTTCAGAGAAGTTTGGGCATGTACAGGAACAAAAAAACACCCACTCCCCATATTCCCGGTCATTTAGTGCCAAATATGACATCTGCGCAGCTGATCTGCAACAACTTCAAGCCGATCACCTTTTTGTCTGGTGTATGCGTGTTATTAAACCGTTATAATTCTAAACTGACGCTTTAATTTCATTTTCTACAAACATAGTAATGTTCAGTACTTGGTTATACCTACTCAAATACAGCCAAATAACTTTTTTCTCCCGGTAGATACATTAATTTTTTTTATATAATTAGATAAGTGGTATTAAACTCTATAATTTAAAACTAGTTTGGTGTTTGTACGCGAAAAAATCAAAGTGGGTCAGATTCGCCCTGTTACCTTTATTTTATTGTACAGTACAAGCAACAATTTATCAATATTTAACATCCATTTAATGGTGTATGTGTGCATGTACAATATAAGTTCATGCACTTTTATTAATAAAGGAGTCTAAGGGCGCCTTCAAATTTGCCGCTAAGTGTCGCGCGGAGGCAGCGCGACTGCAGCGCTGCGGTCGCGCTGTTTTGTAAATTCATAGAGATAAAAAACGCGCGACTGCAGCGCGACTGCAGCGCTACGCCCGCGCTGCGTCTCCGCATTCGTTCATCGATCGACTAGTGTTGTTTAGAATACTTTTTCTTTTTAATAGTAACACTACGAGCAGTGTATTTTCGTCTGAGTCCATCGTAAAACTAAAACACAACACTACCATTCTCAAACCTAGCGACGGCAGCGCGACCGCAGCGCTGCAGTCGCGCTGCCTCCGCGCGACACTTAGCGGCAAATTTGAAAGCGCCCTTATAACTGCACTCGTGTGTATCACTTGACTCTCCATAAATCCCATTCACTTAGGACAATCATTTATGAATCGTACAAATAACTGTCCTGCGTGGGATACGAACCTTAGACCTCGAGCACAGCAGACTCATACTCGACCATTTTTCCATCGTAGTACGTAAAAAAAAACATAATAGGTAAACCTTTCATCAGCTTATACGATGCCAATCTAATGTGATGGAGTGGTAGCACATGTTTGCTGACAAAACCTGTCAAAACAAAATAACAAATTTAAATAATTCTGTCTTTTTTTTTATGACTTACATAACTATACAATATTAATTATTACAGCAATAAATAAACAGCATTATCACAAAGTCGTAGTCAAAGTTAAAAGCTATATACGCGAGTGAACTCACGACCTCATAATAAAAGTGCACGTGCTCGTACAGACGAGGCGGTAAACTATTGTCGGTACGTGAACATCTAAACGTTACAACGAACAACTATTATACATATTTAACTTGAAGAGAAATAAATATGTACCGAAAAGAGTGTGAAGAGGTTGAAATGTTTTATCGTGTTAGAGTGTGTATGAGGAATGGATGGTGGACTCTAGTTTCCAAACTTACCATGTACTCTCTTTTGGTCCATCGTGTGTGCAAGTGTGTATGAGTGAAGCAAAGTAGTTATGTGATGATCGTAGCGTTTCCTAGTTTCTGACTATCCCTACAAGGTATGGTTTTAAAGAAGGTAAGTAGTAAGTCAATTGTTTTCAATGTACTAAAAATTATCTATTCATACCGAATGGTTTTGGCGACCTCTGTGGCGTAGTGGTTATATAACATGACTGCTACTCAGAGATCTTGGGTTCGATTCCCGCTCAATGCAAATATTTGAGTGCATGAACATGATTGTTTGCGAAATGAAAGTCAGTGCTCTGCGGGGGATCTCCTCTTCTTTGTCCACCACATCTTGAGCTCAGGGTTCACTGCTAAATTTAGTGTTAATTTTTTAAGTTTTATCACACAGTCATTGTCCCTTAGATTCAAATATTATAACATTAATCCTTAAGTAGTAAATGTACCAATAGTTTATAAACCATTGTAATTTATTTTAAGCTGACTTAATCATATGATGTATGGCTTATTAAATAAATAAGATTTAAAAAAAAAAAAAACATGATTGTTTGCATTGGTCTGGGTGTTTTCTATAATATGTATGTATTTACAAAAAAAAAGTATTTAAGTATGTTCATCCGCGTTGTCTAGTACCCGTAGTACAAGCTTTGCTTAGTTTGGGACTAGGTGGCGTTGTGTGAATGTGTGAGGAATATTTATATTTATTTATTTATATATATCTTACACATTTAATCCATGTGTAAGGCAAAGTCAGCTAAAATACATCGTACATTAAAACTTTTCAAACATGTGCGGTAATAACAAAATATAATTATGTTACAATGATTCTCATTTGAACTATTTCCAATTGAATATTTGCATTTGAAATGGAAAAGCATCTGAATTCATAAATTAATTACAAATATATCGAACTAATCAACGCAGTAATTGGTTCTGAGAGTAGTGCAATTAAATATGTAGCTGACTGTTAATAATTACGAGTGAGTGAACGTACTGCGGAGTATAATGCCAAGTGGGCGGAGCTACGTGTAATCGTACTCACACATTCATACTGTGACCTGTTGGGATTAAATAGCATATTACTTTACATAAACTTTAAACCATAACAATATACCCTTTTTTTTTAAATTTTGCATTCGACAAAGATCAATCTTTTTGTTTTAAATTATTTGTTAAAGTGTTAAGAGTGTGTTATAAACATTTACCCCCTTACTAATAAACTAATCTTAAATTTTAGTCAATTGACTAATTAGCTTAAACTCTTACGTTGTTTGGTATAAGGTTGGTTTTCGTAATAAAAATCTCGCTAAACAGTGATTAAATTTAAGAGGCGTTTATGAGTAAGGGGGTTACTTTTTGCCTTTTCTAACGACTTTGTAGATAACATTTTGCTTTATTAATCCTATTCGCGAATTATGATTTTTTTTCAATTGGCGACGCTTGTGTGTCCGTAAACGCCCTTGTATATGTCGCCCTTTTTAAATGTAGCTCAGAGAAAGGAAAAGCTAGGTGTTAAACATTTTATAGTCCTAAGAAAAACAATGAATGGGTACAATATCTACCTAGGTATAATAAAGTCAGTAAAGATAAAACAAATCCATTATTCAAAGAACATTAATGATATTCGTCATTGATTGAAATTGGATCCGATATTGGAGAGCTTCTAGTGCGACGCTAAAGTTGAGGGAAATTATCAAATTCAAATGTAAATTAAGTACCTGTTAGAATGGAATACTATTCCTAAATAAATTAAACAATAAGTATACTTACTAAATCATGGCCATTCTGTTTGTTGAAAGCACTCTTTACTTTCCAGGTACATATAAATTCAATTCATAGAAATATCAATAAATTAGTAAAAATTTAACAGTTTATAAAAAAAATATATGAGTTAAACCACCTTTCGGTCTGTTGTAGGCGCTTTATTTTGGACTAGCTGTAGCCCGCGACTTCGTTCACGCAAAAAAAAAATTGTATTACAAACGATTTTTTTTTTTGCAGAACCCTATAAAAGCCTATGACGTAGCTTAACTACTTTGTCGCAACAACGATAGCCGGGATCGACGCATCCAAAGCACGGAGATGCTTAAATGAAATACACTGAGTGGTCACCCATATATAGAATGACCTCGCCGACATTGCTTAACCACCATTATTGTTTCTGAATCAGTGATTGCAACTGGCTAAAAGTGGCTGCTATTGAAAATTCATTTAAACCAAAAAAAACCGGTCAAGTGCTAGTCTGACTCGCGCACCGAGAGTTTAGTACAAACCTATTTATTTCCCCTCCGAAATGCGATGACGTCACGACTCCTAAGTCAAAAATCCTTTGAAGTCACAGTTCGTCTGTCAAAAATTCTATAACATCACGACTCAGCTATCAAAAAATATTTTCCCGCCATATATCTATGAACTAACGACTCATCTGTCAAAAATTCTATAACATCACGACTCAGCTGTCGAAATTCTATGACGTCACGACTCATCTGTCAAAAGTTCTATGACGTCACGAATCATCTGAAAAAACTATATGACGTCACAACTTATCTGTCAAAAATTCTATGACGTCACGACTCAGCTGTCAAAATACTATGACGTCACGACTTAATTTCTACCGTTTTACCATCATTTTCCTTCACTGCTCTGCTCCTATTTATCGTAGCGTGATGAAAAGTATACTATAACCTGACCAGGAGTATGGAGAATAATTGTACCAAGTTTCATTAATATCCGTCAAGTAGTTTTTGTTTCTATAACGAACATACAGACAGACAGACAGACAGACAGACAGACAGACAGACAAAAATTTTACTGATTGCATTTTTGGCATCAGTATCGATCACTAATCACACCCTGATAGTTATTTTGAGAAAATATTTCATGTACAGAATTGACTTCTCTACAGATTTATTATATGTATATTTTTGTTTCTATAACGAACATACAGACAGACAGACAGACAGACAGACAGACAAAAATTATACTGATTGCATTTTTGGCATCAGTATCGATCACTAATCACACCCTGATAGTTATTTTGAGAAAATATTTCATGTACAGAATTGACTTCTCTACAGATTTATTATATTATGTAGACTTAATTTCTACCGTTTTACCATCATTTTCCTTCACTGCTCTGCTCCTATTTATCGTAGCGTGATGAAAAGTATACTATAACCTGACCAGGAGTATGGAGAATAATTGTACCAAGTTTCATTAATATCCGTCAAGTAGTTTTTGTTTCTATAACGAACATACAGACAGACAGACAGACAGACAGACAGACAGACAGACAAAAATTTTACTGATTGCATTTTTGGCATCAGTATCGATCACTAATCACACCCTGATAGTTATTTTGAGAAAATATTTCATGTACAGAATTGACTTCTCTACAGATTTATTATATGTATAGATATAGATAAAGCTCAACTTTAACCGCAAACAACGTACAATACAAACAATGTGTTACAATAAATAAATAATGAAGGAATGAATGGAAGATGTTACTCAATAATCCTTTTTGTTTTACTAAAGTATCTAAGTAACAAGGATTTTGTCCTTTTCGTGGAGTACCGGCTTAGTTCAGAATCGTAAGTAGATTTACTCAACAGACTTGTAAGGAGTGACTTTATATACCTACTTATTGATTGACAAGAAACATGTGAATTCCTATAGATGCCTTTTTTATAAAATAACTTTAATTGGAACTAGTTATAATACATTTGATTAATAAAAATGTCATTTTTAATTAGCTTAAAAATAATAATTGACTCATTGGCAAAGTGGTCGTGTTTGTAGCTGCCGTGCACACAAACAACAATTCGGGGAAGAATATTATTACTCTTAATAGTCAGTATTTTTACTGTAAAAAGAGAAATAATGCACTAACCCAATACCAAATGGTCTCAACAGTGTGTTATCCTGTTATGGAGGATGAAGCAGGAAAGTAAGTCATGAACTGCTACCATTCATAAGGTATAATATTCACATATTAAATATACTTTAAATATAATATTCCCAGTTCCAAAATAATGAGTGTAGAACATAATTCATTGAAGACTTAGCTCTAAACGACAGTCGGTAGCCACGTATGATATTCAACATATAATATATTGCGCCGCCATGAATCACCTCACCTAATGTATGCTCCACTTGCCTCACCTGTTAGAAACACATTCTGAGCTTCATTTTTTAAATTTATTTTCTTTGAATATAGTTTTATCTTAAATGTTTTAGCTTGAGTTGGTTTGAAATTATTTGTTTTTTATGTTCTTGAAAAATCTTGAAATATAAGCTAGAAAGTTTCTGTATTAGGTTGAAGTAACATGTTTTATAAGCAGTAGACTATTTGTTTTTATTATTATTAAACTAAAGTAGTCCCTTAATACATACTACATCCTACATTTGCAATTTTCCACCTCTCTTGTTATAAATACCGCTCTAGAAATCAGCCCTACATCTCATCGCTTGCATTACTCGTAATTCTGTCATAGTGTCTAGTCCCAGAGATATCTTTAATAAAACGAAATAATAGTTCCACAGCTGCTACATAAATTTTATAAACGCCTCAAAAAAGAAAAAAGTTCTCATTCCTTTTTTTACATAATGCTTAAAATAGGCAAGCTGACCTAAAACCATAATGTTATTTTTCTACTGGCTATGAGAATAATTTCATATTTCGTAATAAAATTTTATAACGTCGTACGGTATTCGGTCGTTTGGCACTAAAACGTACTAAAAACTCGTTGCCAGGCGACGGACGCTTCCGGCACCACTGTTTCACATAAAAAAATGGAGAACAAAGTTTTCATATACACCCTATAACAATTATCTGAGCCGCGCGTGTGTGCGAACACTTTTTTTACATGATATAATATTTTATGAGGCAGCCGTACATACTGACTGTTTTCGTGGGTGGTGCAATTTAATAGGGATAGCGTTGTTTTGCACTAATAAGTGTATTTTCAAGTCTTATAATAATATGCCATGATTTTATTAGTCCTTACCTATCCTACTGCAGATATGGACTTCTTAACAAGCTCTAAGATATTATAGCTTGTTCCGGGATTTTAACTGTCTATCATGCTCAAGAGCTTTTGCAAGGTCATAATATTGCTCCTGTCTTATGTAGACACAGTCGTGGAAAAGTATGTGCGTAACACCCTACTACATACCCTTGTGTACAAATTCACATAGTTTCGTTTATTTACACAGATCGATATCAACATACACATCAGTTTTAAGTGCGGCGCCTCTGCTCTTTTTTAGCATGTCACTGATTAAGTTTTTCACAATTTTAAAATGAATAAAAACGCTATTCTTCTTTCCTATGAACAATAGATATAAAAGCTCAGTAGTGGGGTATTGTCACCGTGCGCTTGCCAACTGCGCCCAATGTTATTATTATCTTTTAAAACAAAACTTGTATTAACATGTACTATTGGAACTATGACTACCAATGTTTTTAAAAATTGAAATTTATTTTATTCTCTCTCTATTAACCCACAATTTTATGAAATTCTTTCTTTTGGATAACTGTCATAGATTATCATGTGCAATATAATTATATTATATCGAGCTATTAAAACCAGTTAGATAAAGAAGTCAATAGCATGTAAGCACCTCACTTCCTTACTTCCTCGACCTGATTTTGAGGTAATCTATTGTTACCTTTTCTCTTAAACCAAATAATATTGTTGTATAACCATTGAATAAAATTATTATTGTTATGTACTCACACAAAGTTATTAGAAATATTCCCAGAATATTAACGAGTTGAATTTAATATAAGCAAAATATTTGTATAAAGTACAAGGTACTCGTAGTACGGTGTAGTTCGTTTTTCCGTTCACGATCCAAAAACTTTTCCATCCCATATTAGAACTTTTAACAATCTGACGGCCCAATCAAAATCTACATAGCAACAAAACTCCTGTTTCCCACTCATGGAGGCTACCATTGACAGCCATGACAGGGCCCTGATTGGTCAAACTCAACTTAAATTGGTCCTTTATTGAAGCAAATATTTTAATCAAATATATTATTTGCCTTCCCTCTTAAATTGAATTATAATTTGTTGTTTACAAATTTCATGTTTTCGTTGTACATTTTGTTTGAACATGTTTATATTGTATTGTGTAATAAAGTTGTTGTTGTATAAAACATTTGGTCCTAAGTATAGCGTATACCACGGCTTCACTTGAAATTATTTTTTGGAAATAGATTTGTGTCATTACAGATTTTGTTATCCAGCCTAACGAATTTAAATTCATAATTTAATCATTTAAATGTAATGCATACTATTGAACACAAACATGATGGTTAAATCACATTGCTACGTTTACTTTGAAGTTTTAATTTTAATCGAAAGTCGTTAATTTGCAGCAAAAGATTCATACATAAAATAATTAATAGCTACAACAAATTACATTTAATTTTGCTGCAAATCAGTCTTAATTCAGTCAACATGATTGTGGTACTGAAAAAGTAGGGGTACAAGAATAAAAAAATCTATATTAAAAACATTGGCAGTCCTAGACCCGTTTTGAAGGGTTAACAAACACGTCATAAATAAAAAATACAAGTTAAGTATTAATAAATTGGTATTTACACTTCTTTTCACTAACCCTAAATTTCAAAAGATTTTAAGTCGGTAAATATAGGACTCTAACTATTTAACTACGAGACTACAACTATACTGTGGGAGTAACCCCGAGAAGTTTCAGTATCAAATAAATTAAATCATGTTTGTACAGATAATATTATGTTAACTTTCGTGCAATATCGCTAATACTTTGAAATTATTTTAGTCAAAGCATATTCCAGAGAAGGGCATTTAATATGTTACATATCTAGGAAATATAGATTATCAGATAATCAAAAAAATATTTCAATTTTAACAATAAATAATATTGCTACTACCTCACTGATGTTATTGATTTAATTAGCCTAACAATTTCACCAATACAGTACATTAATAAAGTGTACAAAAAGTACGATAATAATTGTGTAATGATTAAAAATATTTTATTTCCTTTAAATTCCTATCTTTTCATAGTTAACGTAGTGGTTATTAAATGTAAGTTTACTAAGATACTTCAGTGCTTGGATCAAAAAGTAAACTAAATAATAATAAGACTTTAACCACTTAACATAAACTATTTCCATTGCTCATCGTCTCAAATGGTTCCTTGAAGTTCAGAAATAAAGTGACTCTATAAGTCGGTCTCTTGCCATCCTCTTGCTTTCCTCTTCCCCCCGGACCGCCGTTAGGTGTTGACGTTTACTAGACCTTATGCAAATTTTTAATATAATTATAATAATAAATAAGTAAAATTAAATAAAATAAAGTTTGTACTACACTAGGAGTGCACGAGTGTAAAAGAGTTCATTAATAAGTACGATCACTGCTAGTTATTACCGCCGCTACATATCCACGAGACTGCTGCGTTCCTGGTACACGATACTACTGCCAGACCAATAACCAAGGTACTGCCAGACCAATAACCAAGGTACTGTAACACCTTTGTCTTTGAACGCACGAATCCAGCGCACGCGCAGGCGGAGTCACACCCCTGGGACCGCCCCCTCAACGCCCACCTCAAGGCCATTGGACCTCAAGGCGCCTACCACCTGCCCACTATAACCTAATTGGATATTGATCGTCTTTTGTCTGGTACAGCATTAACGTACAATATTAATAATGGCAAATATATCAAACTTATCAGCCTCAGACTCAAATATCAATATTACTTATGTCTAAGGACAATAATACTACACCACCGAACTTTGCCTCACAGCGTTCAAAGAGAAGGAGGGAGGAAGACCTGGACGCGACCCTAGACAGCTTTAAGGAAGAAATGAAAACCATGTTACAATCAATGTTGTCGGTGCAAGCAAAAGAACTAAAATCTATTGCCCCCGCTCTAATGGAGATAAAACAAACAAATAGTAATATAGAAAACTCCATAGCATTTTTATCGGCCCAGAACACAGAGTTAAAGGACAAACTAGATAAGCTTGAGCTACAAAACAAAAAGGACAAGGAATATATTATATTTCTTGAGGATAAAATGGAGGATTTACAACGTAATAGTCGTAAGACAAATATAGAAATAAAAAATGTTCCGAAATTGAGCAGGGAAACTAAGGATGACTTGGTAAACATGGTTATACATCTATCTAAGACCATTGACTACAAGATACAAGAAGCTGACATTAGAGACATTTACAGAGTACAAGGGAAGAAAGAAACGAAACAAACTAATACAGCAATAGTCATTGAAACGTCATCAACCATACTTAAAACAAATTTTCTGAAGATGTGCAAGAACTATAATGTCAAACACAAGGGAAAGTTATGTGCTAAGCACCTTGGACATAAACAAAACGAAGATACCCCTATCTACATATCGGAGCAACTAACTGCCAAGGGAGCCCGCATATACTTTGTCGCTCGAGAGCTTACTAAAATAAAATCATACAAATACTGCTGGACTGCATATGGAAAAGTCTACGTGAGGAAGACAGATGACTCACCAATCATACTAATTAAAAGCGAAGCACAAGTTAATAATTTAATGCAAGCCATCTGACTAGGTATGATTAGTATTAAGATTAGTTTTAAGGAGTCTTTATATCACCTGTCAACCAGGGACTATTTCGACGGTCCCTATTAAGAATGTCGGAAGTTCATTTTTGCCAAAAATCACTTTTTTACATAAATAGAATCACAATTAAAAGTTCTATATACCTAGTAATTTATTTTACTCAAAATCATTATTATTATGGTAGTTGCCAGATTAATACTGTTGGTAGTAATATCGGCGTCCCTACAAAATTGTAGGTAGTGGCAGTACGAGCGTTCTACGCGGGATAGAGGGAACGCGTCTTGGTGTGGATCTGCCAGTACCTACAGTCTTAGTCGTCAGGACTGCGCGCGAGTTTATAAGTATTAGGAATATGAGTTTAAAGGTTACTACTTTTTACGAAGTAACTTTCAAGATTTTAGAAAAAATAATTTTATTCCCTTAAACAAAGTAGTTTCCGGTAGTTACAACAGTTTTCCATGGACTTCAACCAGTGAATTTGGTTGGATGTACCACTACCGACATTATTTTATGGAAGTACAACTAATCATTTTGTCGAATGTGTCACTTCCAACTTTATTGTATGTATTAGTGGCGAAGTGTCCATATAACTCGATTCCTACCGGCTTACCTTTGCAAAAACCGCTTAGCATTGTCTATTAATCAATTATAAATCAATGACGCAACATCCACTCAATACAAAATAATATAAAACAAAAAAGTATTCTCTTACGTAAATCGCAATAATAATTACAGTAATAATAATTTTCAATATAATTATTTACGTACTCATAACGCCATCTTGTAATTAAAGGTTGTCAACTAACAACTTGTTATGGTTCAGTCAGAGAGTACTTAAAGCGCGCATGCGCGGAGCGCAGTAAGCCGGTCGCGAAATTAGGAATCCAGTACAACAGACTGTACGGAAATCGTACGGTCACGTGACACTTTGTATTCGTCGATCTAAGGTACCATATAAGCCGGTGGCCATCGGCTTATGACAAGGATAAAAGATACAACTACAACATTGCGAGAGCGAGAAAGCACTATTGCAACCAGTGGACCGACCAATTGTAACGAAGTTTCATTTCATTTCACGTTAAGTACTTAATTTGCCATTGACATTCCTTTGTTTTTATCAATTATTTAAATCTGATAGAAATCAGCCTTTCTTCTGAATTTTTAGTTTTTAATTATATTTATTTGTTTTTATATTTTTATACGGCTTGCGTCTTGACTTTGGCAGAATCATCGGTAAACGATAGGACCATTTGAAGAAAAAACAGATATTTGTATTTATTTTCTGCAAATAGGTTATAAAATTCGCTTTCTTGTTTAAAGTAGTAAAATTTGTATGTTTAATTATTTATGATTGTGTATTATGTGTTGTGCATTGGTTGACTTTATTTTTGTCGTAGTGCGTTGGGATCCTATGGAATATTTTTGTAAGTACTTGTTTGTATTGTTTTCAGCAAATTTAATAGTTTGTTGTTATAAGGGACAGGTTAATAGTGTTATATTATATTGACTATCCTATTATGTGATGTGCGATAAAACATCATTCTCGAAATTGAATTATAAATATAAGAAACGCCGGCGCTGTGGATTTACGAAACATTTTAATACAATTATCTCATTTCGATACGTATAAGTAAGTGGCTTACAGACAGTATTCTCAGATTCTAAAAGTAAGTAAGTAGGTATGTAGAATCATTTAGGATATAGCAATATAAACAATTAATCTAATTGATCAAAGAAGTCTTCCAAACAGAGAAACATTTTCGTATTTTAAGTTTATGAGTTCGGGACAACTAGGTAAAATCGAAACATTTTCTCACGAATACCTATGAACTACAGAATAATAGTAATATAAAGTAGAACAAAAGTCCACGGAATCTTCGGCTTCCCTTTTATAAAAATCCACCCTTCGCCACTGGTATGTATATAAAACATATCATTTTGTCGAAAGTGTCACTTTCGACATTATTGTACGGACGTTAAATAGGTTAATTTTGTCGTATGTGTCACTATGAACATTGTTACATGTAACCCACAAACAAAGTGGTGTTGTAAGTGTGGCTTCTGACATTATTGCATGGAAATATACAAGTGAGCATGTCGGATATGTTAATTTCTATACGTAAACTGCACCATTCGTCTACTTTTTTCTATTGGATGCACATCTTAACTAGAACAGTGACTTAAGATTATTATTTAATCTTAAATCATTAACTACTTCGGGGGCAAAGCGGTCGTGTATGCGGTTGCACAAGGTTGAAGAATCGAATTCCGCGCAAGACAATTATTATTAATCGAAGTCGAAGGTTCAAGTTTCACGCAAGACAATTATTAATCAACGTCGAAGTGTAGAGTTCCACGCAAAACAATTATTAATCGAAGTCGAAGTTTCGGTTTTCACCCAAGACAATTATTAATCAAAGTCGAAGTGTCGAGTTCCACGCAAGATAAAAAATATTAATCGAAGTCGAAGGTTCGAGTTCCACGAAAACAATTATTAATCGAAGTCGAAGGTTCGAGTTTCACGCAAGACATTAATTAATTTACCAATTATTGTCTAGGGTCTGAGTGTTCTTTGTGTCAATTTATTTCATGTATGTAAATGTCACCGCGACACAGTGCTCGAATCGTAGTACGGGAGTTGCCTTTAATAAAAAGATAAAAAAGAAAAAGATAAGTGAGAAGGTAGAGCAAAAAGTCATCTGATTTTACTTCTATTTAGTTCTATAGTTACATACTGCTTAATTCTATCGATAAATACCTAACTGCTCACTTAACATTTTTATTCTAAGGTTTATTATTTTTTCCAAATGGATCTTCGCCTGTACTGGCTGCGTTCGATGTAGAAATGGCACTTTGCTTCCCAGATTTAATGCACGATAGTAATAATCTTCAGTAAACGATCTAAACAAGTAATTATAAATATTTTTAACAGTTAAGCGGGTGCCGGGTCCATCGCGTTATAGAGGACGGAACACTGGCATAACAGCGTCAGGACTTACGACCCAGATGTAGGTTTAAGGAAGCCCCCTTACAACGTGTTAACGGTCACCTTCACTGTCTGCTATGTTCCGTCCTCTACCTATCCCAATTTGGTGGAACCTAACAATGCCGTTTTGGACATTCGTGATAGTAGAGAGCTTACCGAAGTTCTCGGCAGTCCTAGTTATTTTAATAGGTTGTAGAGGGATTTAGATAGTGTAGCCCTTGCACCTATTTCTACGGCATACAGCAGAGTAACCCTGTATTTCTTGTTATCTCATTTGTCAGTCGAAGTTTTTGTTTGTCTTAATTGCCTGGTCTTTAGGGATGTCAGTTTCCCACAATACCGTAAGCTCAATAAGTAGTACAAGCTTTTTCGAATTTGAGTAGAGGAACACGTCTGATCTTAACGGTGACAAGCAGATATCCTCCGGGATTTTGTAGTGTATTTCATGCGTGTCAACCAGTAGTGTCCAGTCGTCTGCCGAACTCAGGACTGAAAAAGGCTTGTAGGTGGTCTTTTTAGTGATGCCTTCCTAAACAAATTGGATGTTTTGTGTTTCATTTGTAGTCAGTCATTTTTTTAGCTCTAGCAATCTATAGACTCACTGCTTTACCTATAATCCCTACTCTATCGTGGCGTTGCGAGTAATGACCCCTATCTAAAAGCACTTTGCAGCCCTATACAGTAGTCACCTAGAGTAACCCATTCATTTTGCATTTCTAGGTTCATTGCGTGCACGCTGTACCTGTCATTCTCATCTTGGTTTAAGAATGATTGTATAATTTCTTTGTCTGATTGACTTTCTGTGTTTCATGTAACTACATTTTATCCAGTTTTTAATGTGTAAACATTATAAACTGGATAAAATGTAGTTTATTTTCTAATTTAACTGAGTAAGACAAACACATACGACATAGAAATATCCATTTTTCCATTTTAAAATGTTGGATATACCACTTCCTACTTTAATTACTATTGCACATGCAAATAATATTGTCGAAAGTGCCACTATCGACAGTTTTCCTAAAAAATAGTCCGGATGATAATGTCAGTAGTGCATTATTTTGAAAACTATCAATTAATTCCCTTAGTTTTCTACGCCACAATGTAATGAATATTATAAAAAAACACCAATCCAAATTTTAAACGGCTGTGTCTTTTAATACCTTTTTTATCCTCAAAATAAACTTTAAACTGCTCTACTGAAAAGTTGTGTTTTTGGAGTACCGACATTCTTAATAGGGACCGTCGATTTGTTACTATGTCATGAACGTCTAAATGTCCCGCTGTATCTTCATAAGCTAAACTATACACAAAACTTACATAATTATAAAAACATTTCATACTCTTTGCCTACAAACCCTCACAGACTGTACTACACACAATACTTACATAATCACAAACACATTTCATACCCTTTACCTATAAACCCTCTCAAACTAAAGTACACACATTACTTATACTACTATATTAACAACTTGTTCTCGTACTGCCTAACTACAACACTCTCAACACTCATTAAACGAAAACATACCACAAGACAAAATAATTCTTTAAACATCCTATATTTACTAGTACTATGTACACAACTTCATTACAATTCATATATCATACACAAACTTTCTAATTTCTGCATTATAAAACTATTTACTAAAACTATTACAATACAATTTAAAATGAAATATAAATTACCTGTATACTTCTCAGATAAATACAAGATTATTCCCTCGAATCGCTCCGGGATTTCGCCACATACCTATATCCACAATTTAACTACAATAACTAATATATCGCTAACATTAATTACACATAATTTAGTACATTACTACATTACATATATAGAATTTACCTGGCTTCAATTGCTAGACAACTTATATTATACATAAATGGATAATACACTTATAGCTATGCAAGAAATAGACAAAACAGAAATCGCGAAGTCCAATGAATGTCTAATAGAGAACTTTTCCAAATTAGTAACCCTACAAAACACCGATCTAACAATAATATCACAGAACATTAGAAGCATATATAATAATATTAATGACCTACAAATTACACTAACAAGACTTAACTGTGAAATTGACCTAATGGTTCTAAGTGAATGTAGACTAAATTCAAATAAAACTATTCCCCAAATTTATAATTATATATCTTACTTCACAACAAATCACGTAAATCAATGCGACGGAGTTGTTATCTACGCTAAAGACTCACATAAAATGAACGTAAAAGAAATAAAATTATGTGATGCATCTTGTCTACAAATCTCTTTATGTAATGTAATCATTTTGGGTATATACCGTTCTCCTTCAAACCATAACGCAATTAGCTTCATAAATTCGCTTAACAGTCACTTAGAAACCATCGGATCATGCTCTAACATTATAATAACAGGCGACATTAACATCAATCTTAGCCCAAAAACAAATGAACAGAATTACGAACGCACAAACAGACTTACTTACCTAAATATGTTGGCTTTACATGGATTATTACCCGGGTATACATTACCAACTCGCGGACAAAACTGCTTGGATCATTTTATGATAAAAATTAAAGAGAATAAAATTAGTGCGTCCATAACAGTTATTCATACTACCATAACAGATCACTACATGATCTTTTTAAAATTGTCTAAAGTAAAAAGTAATGTTGTTTACAATAAAACAAAAACAAGGATTGATTTTGACAAAGCCTTAAATAGTATTAACCCGGGTAAGATACTAGAATTTCTTTCATGTTCAGATCCATACATTTTGTCTGAGTTATTACAAAATTACTTAAGCAACTGCTTACAACAAAATACCATTATTTCAATTATACCGAGTAATCAACGTATAATAAAGCCATGGATTACTTCAGGTATTCTGCGTTGTATTAAAAATAGGAATAGCATGCAAAAGAAACTTAAAACTGACCCAGAAAATAACATTTTAAAAATAACGTATAGGAGATACCGCAATTATTGTAATAGTATTATTAAAAAACTAAAACGAAAATATGATAGAGAACAGTTACACAACACCTATAGAAATCCTAAAAAACTATGGGCAACTATAAACAATATAACGTCTAGAAAACCTAATAAAACACTATGTACAGAATTATTATGTATTGATAATACACCTGAAAAGTCAGTAAATGGCGTTAATAACTACTTTGCCAACGTAGGGAAATATCTTGCTGAAAAAATTTCGACTAACACACCGCGTTATCAACAGACAACCGACGTACAGGGTTCACAATTATCGTCTTTCGTGCTTACTGAAACTGATAACAGAGAGGTCGGCTCAATATTAAACCAACTAAAAGTAGACAGTGCCCCAGGATGCGATAATATTCCTACGAAATTCCTTAAACTTGCAGCTGATATACTAGTACCTATTATTACACACCTAGCAAACCTATGTTTTAACCAGGGCAAGTTTCCTCCTACCCTTAAAAAAGCTATTATCACTCCTGTTTACAAGGCCGGTGACAAAGATGAACCTTGTAATTACAGACCGATCTCGGTACTTCCTGCAATATCCAAAGTCCTAGAAAAATTAATTAATACTCGACTTATAAATTACTTTGACAAATATAAGGTACTGTCTCCTTCTCAATACGGCTTTAGGCGGAAAATTTCGACAGAGGACGCTGTGGGTGCTCTTACGGCGCTTTTAACTAAGCATGTTGATGCTAATAAGAAGTGTCTGGCGGTGTTTATTGATATAAAAAAAGCCTTTGATACCGTCCCTACAGGCATACTATTAAATAGGCTTGAAAATGCAGGAATCAGGGGAGTACCTCTCGCATTATTGACAGACTACCTAACAGAACGCAAACAACGCACAAAAATATGTAATTACACTAGTGAAGAGGTCAGTGTTACCTACGGCGTGCCCCAAGGGAGTGTCCTTGGTCCGACTCTGTTCCTGCTTTATATTAATGGTTTGTGTAGCATGAGGGACCTACAGGGACAAATTTATTCCTATGCGGATGACACCGCGGTAGTCTTTAGTGGAAACAACTGGGATACTGTAAAAAATGCCACTGAGGAGGGTCTTTATAAGATTGCCAGCTGGTTACACGCAAATCAACTCACTTTAAATACCTCGAAGACTAATTACATAACATTCACTAAATACTTAACGACACAACCACCTACTGATTTTCAAATAAAAATACACACATGTACTAACAACACATACTTAAACTGCCCTTGTGAAACAATCACAAAACTAGAAAAAACAAAATACCTAGGTGTTATAGTTGACCAGCGTTTAACTTGGCATAGTCACCTGGAATTGATGATGTCCAGAACCAGGAAACTCATATGGACCTTTAAAACACTGAGGCACGTAGCCCCTAAGGACTTGTTAAACAACATATACATCTCACTAGCGCAATCAGTTGTCACTTACTGCATACCTGTGTGGGGTGGAGCCACTAAAATTAAATCCCTAGAACTAGAACGAGCACAAAGATCGCTAATTAAAGTCATGCACTCCAAACCATACAGATTTCCTACAAACGAACTTTACGAATTAAGCAACCTTCTTACCATTAGACAACTCTACATCTTACACACTGTATTAAAATTGCATAAATCATTAATTTATAACACAGATAACTTGAGAAGAACACGAAAACATAATGTAGCTCCAGTTAATCAGGTAAAAAGCGCTTTCGCGAGTAGACAATTTGAAAGAAGATCGGCACAACTGTATAATAAAATAAACAAGCAAATAAACATACATCACTTAAACTACTATGAATGTAAGAAAACACTGGTAGCCTGGTTGAAAGGTAAAAGTTACGAGGAGACTGAGGCTCTCTTGACAACCATGAGCTAAATCAGAAAAACCCATCATCTAACACTGTATCAAGTAGCAGTTACTGTTATTCTGATTCCATATTATAACTATATCATGGGGCTTCTTGATACTGTGTGACATTACTCATGTAAACATTGGAACAAGTAGGTAGGTACGTAAACCTTTAGTAAACAGAAAAACACGCAGATTCACTCACACGCACACACTTACACATACACACACTCACTCACACACACACACACACGCATACACACACACACACACACTACACAAACACATGCTCAGACTCTCACACACTTTTTAACACACTCACTTTGAATATTTTGTTCTAGGTTAAATGGTTGTAAGTTACAATAGTGTTTTCTTTTCTTTTATTGTTATTACCTGCTACAAATTGTATTGTTACATAAGTGCATTAAAAGATACCTTTGTTATGGAAGAGGGAGGTGTCCTAACACAGGTATTCTAATACTTAAAAGGATACTTCCATCACATGTAAAACTATGTACAACTTGTTAATGAAATAAATCATTTTATTTTTATTTATTATTTATTATCTTAGTCCCCTCAGGTAAATATTCAAAGATAACATTCTAAGAGTACTAAATAAACAGTTATTTGTATAAATAAAGGCGAGTAAAGTTAGAGTGTTCTCGTAAATATGTTTAAACGAGCCACGAGCTAGCCACTAACATAAACTGAATTATATAAATGTTTGTAGCGCTGAGATGTTTTGAGTTATTTAATTTAGTAGTCATCGTTTTGATTCCCAGGTCGAGTTGGACATAAAGTGCACAGGCCATGTACTTCACCCACTAATCTATGGATGCGGTTTTACAATAACATAAATAAACAAAATGGCTTAATTACAAAAAAAAAATGTTAAAATACAATTACCAAATTTCAATGTTAATGTTATCATCATAACAGCCTATTAATGTCCCACTGCAAGGACGAGCTTCTTCCCATGACGGAGGGATATTTGGCCTTTTAATACCACGCTGGCCAGACGGATTGGTATAGGGTTTAATTTCGAGTTTTCCTTCTTTTTATTTCATAAAGATAATATTTACGGTTAGTCCCTTAGTCGGTTTTTACGACACATATGTGACAATAATGTGTGATATGTGACATGACCATGTGTGTGATATGTGTGACCCAATATGTGACATATTGTATTCTTACTCCGTCACCACACGGAGATTATAATGAGTTAATGTTTTAAGTAGCAAATAAGAACAAAACTCAACAGCAAAGGACGAGGTATTTGCTTTAAATTTTTAAGTACTGTCTTTTTTTTGAAAGATTGACACTATGTTACAAATCCGACGAAACTCGCGCAAAATTTTTGAAACTTGAGTTTTACTGATACATAATTTACAAACAGAAAATATACACAAGCTGAACCCATTGGCTTACGGATCGCACTAGTAATTGTCTGGCAATTGATTTGTATAGTCGAGAACTAAATGGCTTTATCACCTCTAGAGTTACTGTTAGTTGCATGTCATAAAACTATTGGGTTCAATATCGCACAACAAAACATCAGCTAAATCATGACGATACTTTGACATATCAGTTTTCTTGTATTAGCAAATAGTCGTTAGGTATTCATAAAAACAAATAGTAAAGTCAACGTTATTGACTGTTACTAGAGCATATTTTCGGTAAAACGTTATAATCTAATGAATTTCTCTCTTTTTTCCTTCTATGTCCATCCCTATCATTTCTTGTATGACGTCATTGGCGCATATTTCAATTTAAAGTTTTCGTAATTTTATAATATAAAACAAATTAGGGTAAACCACCTAATCGTTAGAAGTCCTACAATTGGCACTTAAGAGTTAAAAGTGAGTAAAAAGAAAGAAAACACTATAGATTATTCAAGTTCAGTATGATTATTATTCAAGTTCAAATATTATTTATTTAATATTTTTATCATATTTTATTTATTTCATGTATCAACATAGCAACAATAAATTTAACAGAATCCTTTTATTGGCATTAGTGCCATTAATATTTATTTAATACTATTCAATCACATAATAATGATTAAGTATAAGCAAAGATTAAAGTATTTTATCATTATATGATATTTTATATTTTAGTCTGACACGAAGTCCACTCTTAAGGTGCCAACAATTGGGTGACTTACCAGCCAATATTTAAATTCTACATTTTCAGTTTTTCTGAAATGACAAGCTTGTAATGTCACAAGTAACAAGTTGACTTTAGTGTTAAGTTATTTAATGGTTTTTCATGGTTTTTCACATACAAACTCTACAGTTTAATATAGTGACATTTGTATTGTGTTAGTAGATTTTATTATTTATTGCGTTGAAGTGAAAGTTTAAAATAGATTGCGCTTTTAATCTAAGCATAGTTTTGATTACGGTCAACCAATGACGTCAAGCTCACGCATAAACATTAAATAACGATCTTAATGAATTTGAATTATGATAGAATTTTTTGTCAAAACTGATAAAGCCATTTCGTTTTCGACTATACAGTCATCACTATTCATTTTTATATTTCAAATAATAAAACAACAAAAAAACATGAACTATATAAAACTGTCTTACAACTTCCAGTATGTAACTATACGTAGGTACCTACATTCTATTTGTAAAGAGAATATCAATTTCTTCGTAGATTCATATCAACACGACTCTGTCCAGCGATGCCTGCGGGGATTCGTGCAATTTACACTGGTCGATACCGCGACTGCCTCCGTGCGCGGTTTCATTTACCGATACCCGATTACTTTACTGAAATACATATTCAAAACATGCAATAGTTTACAGAAATTAACGTGTTAAGCAACACAGGCTAGAATGATGATAGATTTTTAAATTCCTTTAATTAATTGTATAACAATGAAATATTTTAGCTTTGATGGCGCCTCAATCAAGAGAAAAGTTAAGAGACGACAGCAAATATGACTTTATTTTATTTTTATCTAATAAAATTCCCTTGAATAAACTACCTAAAGCCTAGTCTACATCTAAATAAATAACTCCTCTAAAAAGTACTACAACACACGGTCCTGTATTTTTCGCATCCAGTCCAATCTTACTACTTTTTGTAGGTTCCTTTTGCAGACAACCGTAAAAATAAAACATGATTAGGAAACCATTCATTAACAATTTTAATAGAGCATCCCTCAGACAATTAAATGAAATAATTCGAAATTTTATACCCTACCATTATAACAATACGTATTTTATTTAACATAAATTTTCATTGTTGATGTTTTCCGCGAATCTTCCAAAATGTTTTTGTGTTTCAATAAAAGAAGAATGATATTCATACGGAATAAAAGATGAATTATATTTTTAACATAAATGTTATAAGAATGTATATTTAACCATTTTGGAATATTTTTTACAAATAATACCATAGAAGTAGGTTTGAGTTTACGAACAAAATCACTTTCTAACTGCAAATTATTACACGGTCTAACTGCAAATTATTATTAAATGCTATTACTTAATAGCTTCTGTTTTGTTAACCGCTTAGTCATTTCATTATTCCACATTTTGACAACAATGTTATTTAATTCAACATAAATTAATGTGATTTTATAACCTAATAATCCTCTTACGGTGAAAAGCAATTTTCAATTTCATAATAACTGTAATTTTATTTAACTATTTCGTTTGTTTACAGTACAGAAATATGAAAGCATACCAAATATCGTTATTTTTAACGCTTGTGTACACCTCAATTGAATCTTTAATAGTTCATGCATCGTATAACATACATTCAATTAAATTTTCACAAACGTTCAGCATACGTTTTGTGGTGAGTTCAGAACATTGCAAGTCTATCTGAATGCATTTGAATCGAATGATAGTGTGTGCATGTCATAGTGTATGACGTCACAATGGTGCATTTCATTTCATTTATTTATTTCTAAACAAACATACATTTGTGTTGAAAATCATACAAAAAAAAACATAAAGAAAACACACCCAAAATCAAAAAAATAAAAAACAATAATACACAATCAATGATAAGAATATGAAAAAATTCAATAAAATAATAATTCAACAAATCAAAATACAATACAATTCTTTACAAAATACAAAATAAATTAAATTAAACAAATCGTTCAAAATGTCAGATTGATCATCAAACATCACTTATCCTTAATAAATTCATCGATGGTATAATAAGCCTTCTCAATTAGTAATCCCTTGAGTTTATTTTTAAAAATCCTAACATCACCAATATCTTTTAAATCTAAAGGTAATCTATTAAAGAGATTTACTGATTGCACACAAGCCGAGTGCTTAACAACACCAAGTTTTGCCTGTAATATTGTTGGCAAATCTTTTCTTCGAGTTTTGACTCTGTGCTCTCTTTCATCAGCAGACTCATACATGGACAGTTTTTTTATAAAGTGAGTAAGCAGAACCAAGATGTAAAGACAGGGTACCGTTAGAATATTTAACTGTATAAAATGGTCCCTACATGATTCTGTTTGTGCAATGCCAAGCATTGTCCTGAGTGCCCTTTTCTGCACAACAAAAGCTGCATCAATGTTATATTTATAACTGCCTCCCCAAAATTTGATGCTGTACCTAATCTTGGATTCCACCAAAGCAAAATAGACAGTACGCAGTTGAGCTAGTGATAAAACATCCCTCAAAGTTCTTATTGCGTAACATGCGCTACTTACTGTGTTAGTTACTGACATAACCTCAGCCTTCCAATTGAGTAGAGAATCAATCTGTACTCCTAAAAATTTTATAGTTTTTACCACCTCAATTTTATTTCCTAAGGATGTTACGTTTAAATAAGTATTATTTTTAACTGTGGAATTAAACAACACACATTGACTTTTTTTTACGTTGAGAAGAAGGTTATTTACCGAAAACCAGTTTTCACATGCTCTAAGAAAATAATTTATGTTGCTTTCCAAAGTGACAACATCATTTGCACTTATTACAGCGCTTGTGTCATCTGCAAATAGCACAAGCCTAGTGTTGGGCAAAACACCCTCGATATATGCAATAAGATCATTTACAAAAATTATGAAAAAAATTGGACCGAGAACTGAGCCCTGAGGAACACCCTTATCAACCGGATAGAGTCTAGATCTATGTATTTGTTCTAAGCCATCCTCAACCGATCCTATCTCAACATACTGAGTTCTATCAGCTAAGTACGAACTAAGTAATTTTAACGCATTGTCTCTTACACCGTAATGTTCCAATTTATCTGTCAGAAGAGAATGTTCCACCATATCAAATGCAGAACTCAGATCGAGAAAGATGCCTGCAACTTTTAATCTATCATTCATCCTGTGAACTACAACATTTACCAAAGAGTCTATTGCATCTAATGTTCCTAGGTTCTCCCGGTAACCAAATTGATTAGAATTTAAGATTCCTTTCTGACATAAATGACTAACCAGTCTAGATTTAATTAATTTTTCCAGAATTTTCGACATAACTGGTAGCAACGATATCGGTCTATAGTTCAATGGATCAGTTTTTTCACCCTTCTTAAACAACGGCAAGACTCTGGCTATCTTAAATTGATCCGGAAAAACACCCCGCTCAATACAATCATTAAAAAGATCCGTCATTGGATAGGCTAAAACATCTATGTTATCCTTGATTATACTGAGAGGTACCTCATCATGGCCAAATGATTTTTTATTTTCCATGGACTGGACCATTTTATAAACTTCAAATGGAGTTATTGTGTTAAATAGCATGGGATTTTGAACTCTAGTAGTATACCTAACCAGAAATGTTCTAGCCAAATCCGCATTATAAGTGTTTAGACCTTTATTGTTACGAAATTGTTCTGCAAAAATGTTGGCGATATCTCTTGGGTTTTTTATAAGATTATTATTCAACTTGAGTACTATATTGTCTTTGTCAAAGTTTTTATCAATCCTTTTACGAGCATTATTAACTATATTCCAAATTTCTTTGCTAGAATTATTAGCTTTTTTAATTTGATTGCTAGTTTCCATTCTTTTAGCGCATCGTATTACTTTTCTATATATTCTAAGATACTTTGCACGATATTCCAGAATGGATACATCACTATTAGCTACATTTACAGAATTAAGTACACGTTTCATTTTACTAGCTATACAGATACCCTTGGTTATCCACTTAGATCTACCAGTTTTACCAAGATTTATATTTAAATTCTTTTTAATAAATGTGTCAGAGTGTAACTTTTCAAATTGTTTAATAAATTTATCAAAACCTAAACTCCAGTCATGTTCTAATAGCTTACTTCTAAAAATTTCTCTGTTTCTTTCATTGTAAATTCTTCTCTTAATGGCTACAATATGAGAACATCCCTTTTGATCAACTTTCTGTAAATATGCTGTACAGAAGAGGGCGGCATGGCCATCTGCTAATCTGTTATGATCAATGGTTGCTAAACCAATACTATTACCACAAATATTAGTCAAAATATTATCTATACAAGATTCATTATTATTACGTATAAAAGTCACTGATTCAAATAAATATCTAAAATTATAACAAGTTAACAATGATAAAAATAAATTCTTTTGTTTGGTATCTTTCATTAAATTAACATTAAAATCGCCACAAATAACACATAATTTATTTAAAACAAACTGGAATAATAGTTCTAAATGTTCAAGGAATTTGTCAAAAGTTTTATCTGCTGGTATTCTATAACAACAAAAAATATATAAATTGGTCTCCTTGTCCCTTACCCCACAAATTTCAAAGGTATCCATTTTATACAGTTTCCTACAAATATTTACATCTTCCACCTGTCTGTTTTTATGTGTTAGCACTAGAGTTCCCCCCCTGGTTTTATTATGTCTTGTATTTGAAGAACTTAAGATGTAATTTGGAAAATTAAATTGTGATATCATTTCTTTATTTAAGAAGTGCTCACTAATACAAATAAAACTAACCTCATTTTGCAAGTTTTTCAAGTAAATCTCAAGTTCATCCTTCTTATTGTTTAATCCACAAAGATTTTGGTGATAAATGGTAAAGTTTGAGCAGCATTTACCCTGTGATCCCTTGTTACTAACGAAAAAGCTCATTACTCACATCTTTCCTTTCATTGTCTACAATATTATTTAGTTGCACATTAAAAAAGTGTGTAATTTTTTTCTGTTTCATTACAGGCATAGATGACACTCTACTTGTTTTCATTGTTTGTTTTGGATAGGAGTTACTCATTTCTACACAGTTTGGATCAAAGTACAAGTACATATACTGCTTTAAATGCTTAAAAATAACAAACATAGCCCTATTGTTTATTTTACCAGTATAAGATGAAAACATGTGATAATTGTAATCAATATATCTATTGCAGTCAAACAAATATGCATACTCATACCTACTATTGCTCTGGTATAATAACTTATTAAAAATCTCTATTCTCATGTTAAACAAGTTGACATTACTTTTAAGCATGAAACCTGGTGAACAGAGAATAATGTTCGTATGTGTTAAGGTACTCAACTTACCTTTTATGCAATTGACGAGCTTGTCATACCTTTGAGACACCCTAAAGTCCTTATCACCCACTAATACAATACAAAAATCATTCAAAGTATAATTCATAATTTTTTTATCTAAATTGTCAATCAACTGTATAACACTTGCGTTTGGCATGCAGTAATGGCATACGTCATGCTTAGGAAAAATAGTTTTTGCACAATTTAGTATATTATTTACATTATTGTCACTAATTATACACATTTTACTAGTTTGATAATTATTTTTGGATACCGACACACTGACTTTATTATTTGTTACGTTTTCTATTTCTAGATGATTAGTACTTTTTTTAACGATATTGACCGTGGTTGGCTTTTGAACTTTGTTTATAGTCTCCCGATTTTCGCAGCTAATTACAGTAGATGGCGTTCTACTTTGCGATAATGCCAGCTGCGTGGGAGATGACTGATGAGTAGAACTGCAACTTTCAATCTTAGTTAAATCAAGTTTGGATAGATCGTTAAAAGGTTCTCTTTTCTTCTGTTCTTTTTTCTTTTTGCTCGTACTGGTACATATGTGGGTCAATTTGTTAACTTTTAGTTTGTATTCTGATAGATTTTTTGCTAGTGAATTATTTTCTAACAGCAAATTATCAATTTCATTTTCTGCAATTACTAGTTTAGTTTCCAAATGACCTATTCTTAACTTTAATTCTGTTACTTCTTG
This sequence comes from Schrankia costaestrigalis, assembly GCA_905475405.1. Taxonomy (NCBI): domain Eukaryota; kingdom Metazoa; phylum Arthropoda; class Insecta; order Lepidoptera; family Erebidae; genus Schrankia; species Schrankia costaestrigalis. The sequence continues at coordinate 570,992 of FR997830.1, forward strand.
CGTTGTAATTCTATGTAACTCAAGGTTTGGATAGCTACGATTTAAATCCCTTGTTGGTGTTGAAGTCAGCGAGGTGTACTCATTATCCCTATCTGATAATTCTAATAAATCCTCAAACGAATTCTCCGTAGTCATTACAGTTCTAAGTTTTCTCTGTGTAATATTATTCGCGTACGTATCGTCTTCCATCTTTCATTCAAAAAGATAAAATATATTGTAATAAAACTTTAGAAAAATAATAGATAGTTGCTCTAGTCGTCAATAGATGTCTCTGTACTCAATTTTTATTGTATTCAAAGAACCGTAAAAATATAAATTATGTTATCTGTCTCCTAAAACATAAACTACAATGTTTTATCGACCGGACATTAACTCTTTATAGTTCTATTTCAATAGATGTCACTAGTAATCCACATAATTTTCGTTCCACTAATTTTGAATAAAAAACGACTTTATTTTCGTTTAAGCTTTTATTTTTTTGATTACGCCAACCAAATTCAGTGAGAATGACATTTGTAATAGGCTTACTTGAGAGACTTACTGCTTATTAAATGTAGCAATTTCTTCACATTTGTTAATTTCTTCTGATAATGGGAGAAATCGTCACTTGTATGCACTGATGTTACTTTTGTTATTTTTTGATGAAATGTCCATAATTATGCTCAATAACGTTGTCACTCAATATTTGCACTGTTTACATCGCTTTAATACAGAAATTTAATAATAAATGATTGGAAATATAATTTTAAAAGAAATTAGTTACGGAGCCAGTATTAAATGTTCCAGTGTTGCCACAGGAAAAAAGCATGTCACAGTGTATGACGTCACAATGGTGCATGACATCCTAGCGAAGTTTAATCTGATGTCAGAGTGATGGACGGTGCACAAAAGCTTTAGTAAGAGTTCGTTATGATACTATGTTATAAACATTTAGTTTGTGATCTGATCTCTAAGTAAAGTCCTGATTGCTGCTGTATTGTATAGTATAAGACCTTTTTGAGTTCAATGCTTAATAGCTAATCTAATATTATTATGTAAAATAAAATGTGTATGTTTGTTCCTACTTACGTACCTACATACTTAACCGATTATGCTAAGAAATATAAACAACTAGTCTTTAAAGAAGAAAGACAATGGAAAAAATTGGTACTCGATGCGGGACTCGAACCCGCGTCTCTGGACTATATGCGTCCAGCGCCAATGCTGGACGCGTATAGTCCAGAGACGCGACAAAAACTTAAAACCATTACGTATACTCTTCAATTGTAACATTGAAAGTTTACGGCTGTCGCGCCTAGATGGCGTTGTACAGTTGAGTTCTAAGTTGCGGCCCGGTGCCGTATAAAGCAATGGTTAAATTTGGTAGTCGAGACGGTTACTCGGTTGGCCTAGTGGTCATGGCGCTGGACGCGTATAGTCCAGAGACGCGGGTTCGAGTCCCGCATCGAGTACCAATTTTTTCCATTGTCTTTCTTCTTTTCGGATTTTTCTAGTTATACCTAAGCTTTATAGGTAAAAATATATTTATGTAATTTAACTAGTCTTTACTTTGTAAAATAGCATATTATTCTGGATCAACTGTTTGCAAACTATTGTTGATTTCAAAATAAACAAATTAGAACAAGTTTCACATAAAAGAAAAACAAAACTTAATTTGTCGTACCTAACCTAACGTTTCATACAAAATAATGTTATTTTGTAGACAGCCTTTGTAGTTAGATAAATTTATTGTCCGTGACGTAAATACGCTGTTCTGTGTTATGTGTACGAAAAACATTAATTCTAACGACTAGAAACTGAATTAATTGAACTTATAGTATTAGTATGTGTTAATAATGGATAAGGAAGTGTTGACTCTATTGACATAGCTTTGAAACCAATATAGCTAAGAATTGTGTACTTACGTATGTTGTATATTACACTTACTACTAGAGTGTTCAAGACGATTGGACTTCCTTAGTGTTCATCAAACTCTTATTAGTTTGACACCAAAGCTTTGCTATTCTAGTCAAACAAGTTTTGTTTTTTATTTTGTTCTCATGTTTTCCCAGAGACAGATTAGGATTATATCAGATTTTCTTATGTATCAAGCTCCAAAGTCTCCTCTTTCTTCTTACGATCCTAGGTCCTAACTATCATACCTTGCAATTACCACAAGGCACCATTCATGGAAATTCTATACGGAATGTTTACTTTAGCTAATTTCACAATAATTTTAGCAAATTCACTTGGCTTCTAACATTATAAGCAACTGACAGACTAGTGACGTGTACAAACAACGAAGCAATTACAGCGCTTGTTCAGAAAATTGCAACAGTGCAACACTGCAGTCTCAAGCGCTTCAAGCGATGGGATGAAATTAAGCAATAGCATTTCCCCAACTAAGTCCCTGGACGCTCCGATGATAATTAATCAAGAACTGTAGATGCGGCTGTCCTCTGATTAACGACATGGTATTAACAGCTGCATGGAGAATTAGGTACTATTATATAGTATATATAGTATATAATTATGTCATAGTGTAGAATAAATCAAATGACAAAAAATACTACAAAGAACATAGGCAGAAAGAATATATGTTTTATATCATAAAGTGTCTTAAATTTTCAAGATATTAAACCGGTCTGGTTGCTATGGAAAGATTATGGCTAATGAAAAAAACTACATATTTAGGTTCAGCAATTCATGCTTAGTTTTTTAAGTATTTTTTTTGAGTACTACATAAAACAATGTATGCTCTGGCATCATTCTAATTAGAATTTCAATAAGACTTGTTTACCTTGTGATAATTTTTTTATTCAGTGACAAGCAAATTTTCGTGTAGGACTCTTTTGTACTAAACATTAAAGTTACATACATGACATGTCAATTTTTAAACAGTTAGCTAACTGTACATCTACTTCAACTACACAAATTATAAAAGGTTTCTTATTAAAAAGATATAGTAAAAAGAAGGATGCTTAGGTAAAGTTGCAAACATTTTATCTACAATTAGGTCGTTATAGTTAGAACAGCAATGAACATCTTAAGTATGTTCAGCCTTTTTAGATTCTTCTGATTATCAAAAGCAAACGAATTGACTAATTAGGCAGCCAATTAAGTACACTATATCTACAGTCCTACGAGATTGTATTCAAGATGAAGCAATTTGTGAAAGCATATATTTTTATAACATGTTACAAACACAAATTCACTATGCTTGCAACTGACACTTTACTCTTTATGGTCGCAGCTTTAGCTTTTTTAATATAGTAAAAAGCAAAGAATTTTTCTACAACACAATTTTACAAACATTACAAAAATATTCCCCAGTGGACACAAATGAGGTTGCCTCTATTTGGTGCAGTCACGAGCAATTTGTTTGAAATAACCTCTGGGTGCGGGCTGGCGGTCTCACACAAAAGGTTTTAGGAAACTGTCCCACTGTGAGCGCTCTGTTATAGCGTCTTTACGTTTAGATAGTTATGTTATTGATTATAAACGATATAACAAAGAATTGGAACAGTATTAAATTTTAATGAGCCTTAAAGTACTTACTTAATAAATCCTTTAAGCTTACCAGCAATATTAAGTAAGTACAAGTAATTTAACCATGGGTAAAAAATTATATCTTAAAACAAAATGAACTTGTATCAAAATATAGGGTTGGGTAGAAGTGCAAACATTATATTTTTGTAACTTTATGTCGTGACTTATTTAACTTGGAAGTACTTAATTGATTTAGGCTACGATAACTTGCCTTTCTAACTTATTATTAGTATTATTTTTTATTTAAACTTTCAACAGGCAGCCATGGATGAGGAAGACTTAAGACAAAACAACCAGCAAGACATCAATAAGTAGTAGAAAAATAAAAACTGAAATTAATACGAAAACAAAAATACTCATACCATGCAAGTATCTAGCTGAAACACTTTTCCATTATCTCAAAATCCTTACCTAGACGAGTAACCTAAATAATATTGCTCAACCTTTAGAAGCTAAGCGACAGATAAATAATCGCTATTTCATTTACGGTGAGAACGATACTCCGAGCACCGCGATATGCACACCACTTTGCATGTTAATACATTTTTATAGTTTTTCAAATGCATAGTTAGATAACTGAGAGGTACGTTGTTTTAATTAATTTAGATACGCTACGGTAATATTTTAAAGCAGCTCTTTGATGCATATTTGAGCGTCGTTTAACGATGGAAAAAAATAAATTAATAGAAACATTTTATTCTACATAATATTGACATGGTTATTTTTTTAGAGTGGGAAATTATTTCTTTTAATTCTATTAGAGTTATAATATCTGTTTTATTTGATTGAATATCATTTTTATTTATAATATTAGTTTTTTTTTATTTCTTCGGTTGTTATTTATTATAGAAAAAGATATATATCATCAGAATACATACACGAAAGGTAAGAAGAAATAACAAACTAATCAAAATAAATAGACTCATGACCGAAGAATAAAATGCATAACTAGAGAAAATATAAATGTAGTACCATATCCTGATGAATATGATACAATACAATACAAATACCTACCTAAATTATAGGCCACTCGCAAAACAGCCAGAACACTCACAAATCGGCCGAGTGCTAATGTATTACATAATCTCATATTATAAGATTTAATATGGAGTGCAAACGTATTGCAAGCAACCCAATATGATGAAAGGAAAATTTGCGCACTAATACCATGATAAATATTGGATTTGATGTCAATTTTACAAAACTTTTTAAATTTACCTATACATAATTTTTAAATACCTATCTATTAAGTCTACCTATTCTTATTTTAGCAGGGATAGTAACATTACAATTAAATTCTTTTTCTGTCACTATAAGAAGTGCTATATTTCAATCGCTATTGAGGATAATACTACTCTACTTATTTTAAGTACTTAAACATTACATGAGATATTTGGGTAATATGGTATTAATGATGAATGCCAGCAAATTACTTTAAATACCTACACAACAAAGTATGTAATCACATCATACTGATTCAAATATACATCTTAGTAGTATAGCAGCAAGTTTGCAGCATTCACATAATTAGACTTTCAGCTTACAAGTCTTTGTGGAATGTGGATGCGTCGAGTATAGCGTACTCGTAGTCGCTTACTATTGGACAACTACAGAACTATTGTAGTAAAGTACTTCGTGGATTTTCGTCTAAGGCAGGTAACACCTTTTTTATAGAAAAATGTATACATTGATTTCAAATAGCATATTTTTATATAATTGTTCTCCTTCTGAGTAATACTTGAGATATAAACAGTTTTAAAATCAGAACATTAACCCGCAGGTTAACACCAGCGTAACAACCAGAATACCGACCACGTGAAGGCAACAGCTTATAATATGTATAAAATAAAACAGGCATACAAACAAAACAGCATATTGTTAGTATAGTCGGCTTGTTTATACAGAAAATTTTATCAGGAATTATTTATATAAATTGATTAATTTGTCATATTGATTTTCAATGTTTGTTAGTTTCCCTTTACATTATGTTATCTAATCATGCGTATTATTGTTACAATTGGCACCGATGTAAAGCAAAGACTACTTCTTTTTTTATCTACAGTTCAGAATGTAACACATGGTAGCAGCCAAGGCAAGTATATAACTATAGCTCGTATACTGGTGTATACGTACGTTCAAGTTCGAATGTTCCACAAGAGATGAGCGACCATTACACAGACATTACGCACTGAGCACTAATGGAAACATTCGCTATATTTTGTTCAAACCAACGTTCTGGCTTTGAAGTGTAGTCTCAACCACTGAGACTTAAGAATAAACGTTTAAATAAAGTACTCGCTTTTACCGTTGTATTTTGAAAATTATTATACTTTTGTATATTATTATTTTTATTACTCGTCAGAATGAAAATTATTAAAAAGAAAAAATATTAATATCGTATCGAAGTATAAAAAAATACGATTTATCATCATTATAACAGCCCATTAATGTCCCACTACAGGGACAGGCCTTCTCCCATGACCGAGGGATACTTGGCCTAATAAAACCACGCTAGCCAGACGGATTGGTATAAAGTTTAATTTCAAGTTTTCCTTCTTTTTATTTCGTAAATGTAATATTCACGGATAGTCCCTTAGTCGGTTTTTACGACACCCATGGGATGAGATGGGGTGGTGACATATTGTATTCTTACTCCGTCACCACACGAAAAAAATACGATAATTAATAACTATTTATAAACATATTCTTCATTTCGACAGTTAAAAAAGAATCAATAAGTAAATTATCTTATCTGGTACCAACTTATTATAATTACGGCTTAACCATTGTAATGTTGATATTAATTTTCCCATGGCTAAATTCTAATGGAAATCGACCGTAATCTAACATAATATACTATTAATACACGTCAGGATTATGCACTTTGTCATTATTTTAGACAAAAAAGGTTTTTCAGGGTTCCGTGTTCACTAAGTAAAACGCTTCCATCCATCTATATCAGCCTGTGGACGTGCACTGCTGAACATAGGCCTCTTACTAAGTAAAACGATTACGGCATTTTATTTAGTAAGTATTCTCGTCGGAAATTAACTTTTCCTGTATTCTTAAAGCTGATATTAGACTTTACGACGCATATTACGTAGGTATGTAGAAAGCTAAGATGTACTTAGCAATAGGAGTTAACCATCAAGTAAAATATAGAAAGCTAGAAATATTTCTTAGTGTTTGTTGTCATCCGTAGTTTAATCTAAAGAGAATAATGCACTCCGATTTATAATAACATACATCTTACAATTAACATACATCCCTATTTTGTATACAGCTCGAACGTGACACATTTCTGTAGGTTCGGAATAAAAATACTTATATCAAAATAACATTCGTTTGTGGTTATAACGTTTGTTATAACCAAACGAAATGTCAAAAGTTATATAAGGCAAAAAAGTAATTAAAGATGAATTTGTTAAATTCATTAACTTAGACACAATAAAAGACGGATCACGGAGTACATGATTATTATACAGCTTCTGTTTAGCTATTGTAAATAGTATTAATGACGTACAGAACTATTTGTCTAAAAAAAATAATTTTTCAACAGAACCTTTAACAATAATATACACCTGTCCATTTCCCATACTACAAAAACCGAAGCAAATTAGTCTTAAAGTCATGTGAAGTTGACAAAAAAGCTCAATAATTAAAGATTACCTCTAATCTGGAAACAAATCTAACTCTCGGTACAGGTGCAAGCGGTCGTTAATCAACGCGTTGTAACCCGACCACGACTAATCGCTAGATTAACCTACTATATGTTATGAACGTTTGTGTATTTTGTATTTATACGTGTTTTAATTGTTACTAACAACCCGCATGGCTTCGCACGGTTGCAATGCTTGTACTTTACAATATTAATGCATGTTTTATACAATATATAAAGCTTACTCTTAAATCTGAAAAAAGCAGCTTCAAAATCCGTTGTGTAGTTTTAAAGATTTAAGCATATACATTACATTACATACAACGACTTTGTTAACCGACTTCAAAAAAAGGAAAAAGTTCTCAATTCGATTATATTTTTTTATCTATGTTTGTGTATTTTGTGTATAAACGAAGTTTTAATTGTAAAGTTTTGTCTCGTTTGTAAACATAATGCACAATTACGATGCATTATGGATGTACTAATGCATTGTACAAACAAATTGTTGTGTTGTTTTGAATACATTATTGTGTGTAAACACGGAATTTTAATTTATCGAATTTTGTGTTTGGATATTTTATTTTATATTGAAACCTAATGTTAAATGGTAATTTAATAGTAAATATAATTTGTTAGAATTAACGTAAAATTGGTATGAAAATATTGTAGAGGTAACATTTTTATTTACTTAGTAGGAAAGAGAATAATATAAAATCTAATCAGGGCCTTTTAGACGTTTATTTAAATGTTAACATAGGTGCTCTACTTCTAACTTACAGACAAAATAAAATTAGACAGAACAACATAAGTTAAGTTGTAGTAGTGTATTCCTCGCATAAAAATAACTTTTGTGTTCTTGTAATGTAACTGTACCCTATTTATCATTTTGCAAGTAGTTTTTAGTTAGGTACATTTAAATTACTTGTACTAAAATCTTTATATTCCCAATACATTGGTAACAAAATTACAAACCTTAATCAAAGAAACCTATTTAATTCAAACCAGCGCTCATTAGTTAGTCTATGCGATCCACAGATCGTACTCTATATCGATTGAACACTTACAATTTAATTGGCTTACAAAGTCTAATTAACTTATTCCTTAGATAGAGCAACTTTTGTGTAATTTACAATAGATTTGTACGTGTGCTCTTGTTTTAATAAGTAGGTTTTAGACTATGAATACTGTAGGTTTCATGACTTCGCTGATCTGTCGTACAGGTTAAGGGTTTCTTTAGAAAGTTGGGGTAATGGAGCTTGAGATGGTTGGGACGATATAGAGGAGACTGTTATCTGAAATAAAAATTCACGAACATCTCTACACAGCGCCATCTGTTCCCAAAGCAAGCTAGGCTTAACCTGCTTGTGTTATGGGTAACAGATCAACGGATATTAGTACTTACATTTTTTTCTTTTTAAATACATACAAATATTATACATAGAAACACTAAGACCAATGCAAACAATCATATTCATGCACACAAATATTTGCATTGAGCGGGTATTGAACCTGAGACCTCAGCGTAGCAGCCATGTTATATAACCACTACGCCACAGAGGTCATCGGATAGACAAACGTCTTACCATATAGGATGATGTTGTGACAAAGTTGAGGAAAAAACGATTCGTAAAAAAGAAACTTAAGCGCATTTGAAACTGTATCTGCATTTGTCCAAAATGATAAGAAAATTTTTAGATATACCAGTGAATGTTTAATACCATAGAACAATATCTTAACACATATATACGCAAATAGTATTATGCAATAATTGGAACATACGATACAATATGTCTATCGATTATTACGAACAGTGTATTGTGTTGATCAATTATTGACAGCTTTACTGATTAAATGCAACGAGACGCACTAAGTGAGCGACAGATTGTCTTAAGCGCCGATTACACTAGACTACATGTAGGACACTACAGCTTGTAGGAGACTACATCTTGTAGGACACTACATGTAGTCTTTCCATTTCTAAAATAATTACATGGAAATGGAAAGACTACGTGTAGTGTCCTACAACATTTAGTCTCCTACAAGATGTAGTGTCCTACAAGTGTAGTCGGCGCTTTAGTTTAATACAAGCTTAGATAATATTTGGACGTAGTATCTTCAGTATACTTACTGCTTTCTTTCTTTTAACCTTCCACCAATTAAAAACTTTGTGATTAACTTAGAATACTGATCGCCACCACATTTCGAGGATTTAAAAAAAGTGATAAAAGGGATGGCTGAGTAAAAATCCTTAACAGAGAAATAATAAGTACTTGATGCTAATACCGATTTCAATTTACAGAACCGTCTCTGTGACAGAATTTTTATGAACTTTTATTTAAACATTTCTACTTGAGAGAGGCATACTTATAATGACAGTTGGATACTTATGGTTTAATTTATTACTAATGCCCGGTTTCTGAGCTTTCCACAAACACTCTCAATAGCTATTGATTCAATAAAGTTATCAAAAGGATAACTGTAGTTTAACTGACACTGCGTTTCTGACTACATTTTACACCGTTGAATAACTATCGTACTGATAAGTAACAGCTCCTCTTGCCGCCAGATGGCTCTATTATAAAAATCGTGTTGAAGAACTGTTTAACTTCTATAAAATGTCCCATAATTAAAATTTAATTAATAAAGTAGTTATACATAATTAAATTTTTCTACTAATAGGGTAAGGTTGCGACTATTGGACCACTTTATTTTAAACAGACGTGGTATCTAAATTAGAGCTTGAAATAAAACAAAATCTGTGTAAACGAGTAGTCTGTATATTCAATTATTGGTAACTAACATAATTAAGTTAATTTTATTATGTATATAGTCACAAAAGAAGAAAATAAAACTATGTGATGGTTTCCTTGTTTGAACCACCGTCTCATTCATCGGACCACTTAGTTGCTATAATTGGACTTAGGGCATTATAGGTGGCTGGTCCATTCAAGGTGCATGTAAAAAAATTAATAAAGTAAAACATTTTTTTATCATTTATTTTTATTTTCGACAATAAATAGATAGTTACATTAATTAGTCGACTCTAATTATATTTCTTTATTTGGCATGCAAAATCACAAAAATATTTCTGGTACGTCAAATCTTATCTTTAACGTCGCTTTTAGCACTCGAAACATTCTGATTACCTCATCCAATCCAACATCTTTTTTCCCTAAGCTAATTTAATACTCGACTCTTTCTCCTCCTCTTTTTGCGATGCTAAAACAAAAAGATTTGTTTTTTTAAATAACACACATTATAGAAGTTGCTATGATTGGACCGATTCAATGAAAGAGCATCGTGCCAGTCCATTGATAGAAACTCACTAACATCCACTAAAATATTTATTTCAAAAAAAGTAGGACGTTACTCAACAAAAATTTACGATAGAATGTATTCTTAATTACTGTATTATACTAGTAAAAAAAAATCACATTAAAATAATTAATGTAATAGTACTTACATGCTGTTATTTGCAGCGTAAAAATTGAATTCGAGGTCCCCGAAACAAAGTAAAGTACGTCCATCCGTCATGCTGCCTGCTGTGGTACTGGCGGTTGGAGGGTGGTGTGGGGGGTTGTAAAGCTATCCTTTCGATGCAAATATCGGGTTCAAATATGAATAGATCGCGAAGTATTGAAGTGGTCCAAACAAAGCGCTAGTCCAATGATCGAAACCTTACCCTAAATACGCAATATTATGAATAAATATAATAATTTGATAATTGGTCTTTTTTAAACGGCTTCATGATAGCCGAACCCTTACGTGCGTCAGCTAGCGGCAGTGCAAAATATTCTTTTAATAAATCAAGTGTCGGAAATATGGAATCATCATTAAAACGTTGTAAAAACTTTACTGAAACAGAGAAGAAGCTTCTTATCGAGGTAGCCAAAGGCTTTGTTGTTAACTCAACAATTTAAACCTATGAATAATACGTTTGATTCATCATCAGATTTTACCATTTTATACCTATTTTCAGTATAATAGTAAGTTGAATGATTTTTATAGTATCAATATAAAACTGTTTATTTAAATATTTAATAAAGCTGCAATGTTTATGTTACAGGAATTGAGATAAGTAAAACAAAATTAAATCAAATCCAATAACATTTATTGAATGCTTTTATTTTCTTTACTTCTGGATAGTGTTCTCTATACCTACATTTATAATTACTAAATAAAGAAACAAATATATTGTACATAATATCCTCGTAATTAACTAACGTACAAATTATTTAATCTTTTTCATTTATATGTATTGATAATGAACAAGTGGCGAGTACCCCAAATCTATACCTTAACTTGATCCGTAAACATTTCAAAAGGATTTCTCCTATGTTAGCAATAAATTCTAGCGTTTCAATATCAGATTCCGATGAACTGCTTCAATACATTGTACTTGTATTATTATATTTAATATCAACTTTGTAATAAACTCCAACACCAAACAAATAAGAAAATTACAATAATCTTGAAATAAAATAACACGCTTTGACAATTTTAACGTCAAATATAGTTATGGAACCGATAAACGGTGATAATTGGCCAGCTAAGTTAAACTAAGTTTAAACCTAGTTTATCTTGTTTTGTGTGGTTCGGAAACGCATTTTTGACAGTTATCGAACCAATAGCGTTATTGAATAGATAAACTACAGATAAGTGTGACTCAGAAACCGGGCATTAGTCAAAGATTTATCAATTTACGTTCTATATCTTTCATATAAAATAATCCTGTGATAAAACTAACTTGAAAGAAGATAACGAGTGCTATAAAAAAACTTTTATCAATATTCCTGTTAAAAGCATGTAAGTTAAGCTAACCTACCTATGTAATGCGTAAAGTTTGGCTCATGCCCAATAGTCTAGCCAAAACCATGTGTAACTATTGACCTAATTATACACAGTCGGTTGCGATCAACGCTTTAGTGGTCATATGTGTTACGTTTATGTTGTTGATATAGATATTGTGTCGTAAGGTGGTACTCAGTAATTATCTTAAGTACGTACTTCTATTAGTTACTCTATTAAGTAGATAAGTACATGACAACAGCTGGTTGTATTAATTTGCTTGTACGAGTACGTAGAAGTTAAGGGCGTTTGTACGCGCTAAGAAAATTTACCGTGTCTGCGACAGACAAGACAAATCTTCGTGTAGACGTTAAGGATTTTGTCTGTTTCACACACGAAAACTTTTCGTGTCTTCCGCAGACAAGACCAATCGAAACGTGTACACGACAGGATTTTTTTCGTGCAGTCGTCAGACGGGCGTAGGGCGCGCAAGTAATAACAAGTGTGATAATCAGTGTGAGTTTCCTTTAGTAAAAATGTTAACTAGAAAGCAAAACAGTATGATACCTTACTACACCGCTCCCCGTCACTCCGCAACAACGTGTCCTGTCTTGCACAGACAAGATTATTTTCTTATATATCGCCGGCGCAGTGTATACAGGTCGTGCTTAGAAACGACACGAATTCTTACGTTAGGCAAATTTTCTTAGCTTGTACAAGCGCCGTTAGTCATCAACTTTGGCATAATAATCGTTACCGATCAGTTTTTTCACAGCGTTCGATTTTTTATAAGAATAGTTTTTAGTTGCAATAATACTTTTGTTTCTTATTATTTATGAAGTCAGTAAATATGTAAAAAATAATTAAGTTAGTATATTTTCCGTAGATGGAGAGTAACTTTTTTTTTGGTAGGTATAATAAATTATGAAACAGTTTTATGAGACTCTCGAGATGAGAACTTCAGTGACATTCTATTTCTTCGTCTATTTTTACATAGACATAGTTTTAACAAACACTATTCTCTCATAAATAAGCCGATCAGAATAGAAACAACTTTATCGTACTAAAACATAGAACAACACAAATACGTGGGAAGTAAATTAATTTTAGTGAAAATAAATCATTAGTTAATGTAAATACAAATATGGTTAATTACCAATAATTAGCTTACCGTGTTTAATATCAAAGACAATTTTCACACAAGAGCAGCGCTACTAATGAACTGTTTATCTTATGGAGGTACGATTTACAGAATATCAATGTTTTTTATATGTAGGTAATGGTATGTCTAAGAATAGTATCGTTAAAGTCATAAATATTACATTTTGCATGTAATGGTAGAGTAAGAATATGGGAAATCATAAACCCATCACATTCAAAAGGTGACGTAAAAGTAGATTGGGTGAGTGTTCACGGGTGTATTATCTCTAGAAAAACTTATCAAAAACCGGTATAGCAATACATCTGGCAAGCAATATAAATATTTTGATTCCCAAGTTTCTTTCTGTCATTGAAGGAAGACGTTTTTTTTTTAATAAAAGGTAGGTGTTAACCTACGTAGGTTTGTTGTATAATCATGGAATTCTATAGATACCTATTTATGCGGTTAAATTTGTTTAACTAAACGGATCATGACATCTACAATGTTTTAATTCTTTTCTTGTATAGTATTTGAACTCCCACCCTCATACATGGCGGCAAGGTAAGGCGTCCGCCACGCTACCGACGCACAGCGGCGAACTAAGATCAAAGACATGTTATTGTTCTGTAATTACTATAACACCAAGTTCTAGCTGTGGTAAATTGTAACTACAAAATAACCATACTAACATCATCTAGAAAATAGCAACCATCAAGGCGGTTATTAAAGCAAAAGTAAGCTCGTCGTTGTAATATTCACTTTGTCTTTAAACGCGAGGCAGACACAAAAAGACATAAATATCTCTTTCATATTTCCTACAGGGCTTTATGCGAACATTTTTAATTCTATTTAACGCTATTTCTCTTTAATTATCTCACTAAGCGTATTTGCTGCAACGTTTTAATGGTCGCGGTACATTATTATGAGTTAGTGGGCATGTGTATGCGCTTACATCTTTTGTGGTAGTTAGAAAAGTTACTTACTGTTGTAATAAGTTCTTGTTCATTCTAAGATAAGTTTGTAAGAGATTCTTAATTGGCTAGTAAATAAGTAATAATGTTTATGAATTAGGACTTATAAAATTTTATGTGAATACAAAACAAGGCAATTTTTTGTTGTTTCTGTCCAGTAAAATCATGCGTCATTGTCATGAACACCATGTACCTATAGTTAAGAGTATTAAAAAATAAAGTACTTACTTATAATACAAATAAAATAATTAATAATTTCCCTTTCTAAATTTATATTCTAGTGTGGTACAAGTAGTTAAATTGAATGTATTCATAACATGTGAGGTATCAGTGGTTAGTTAGCTTTTAATAATCTCGTGTGTATTAGAATATTAATGTGCGGTGTGTCTGTCTATCCAGGCTGATGTGAGACATAGATAGACACTTTGTTGGAAATTATTCATGTTAACGTTATTGTTACGAGTATGTAAGTTTACACTTTAGACAGGAAGTCGAGAAACTAATTTTGAAAAATTAAGTGTTATTTTATTCGGAATATCTTTGAAAGTATACAAAACTGCGTATTATTAAGGGTCTGATAATGAAGTTGGTTTTTTGATTAGATTTTTTTATACATTACTTTAAATGTTTTAACCAAAACCTAGAAGCGAAATTAAAGCTCAAAGTGTTAAGTCGAAAAAAATTATGTTAATGAAGAAACAATTTACTACTTTTTTAATAAATTCACGATAGGTAACCTACCATAAATCACGTGGGCGAAGTAATGAAAAAGCGTAACAAATAGGTTTTACATAAAAAGATATGTTAGTAAATGCTATATGGTAATAACACCCTCCAGGTTAATAAACATAATTATTTTTAATGTAGGACTTAATCAGAGTACTAAAAAAACGTGTAGCATTTTGTTCAGAATGAGCATTTAGGTGTGTCGCGCCACAGCCGGTGCCACGATTATGTCAAATTTATGTACATAATTTGTACAACAAATGGCCGCGTGTTTTTGCCCAGCTTCTTCTAATTAATAAATTTAAGACGCAACCAACAAAATATAACCTGATTGTGGGTGATTTCCTGGTGTGCTATAAACTTGGTCAATTTATGTGTTTCACTAATTAGTAATTTGTGATATGGAAATATATTTAGGTCAGTGATATCATTTGCTGATTGACAATTTCTAGTAAATATTCATTTTCGAATGTAGATAGACAAAATTAATCCTGATTTTTATACTGAAATACCTACTTTTCCAGAATAAATCTACACCATTATAATAAAGAAGATTTGTTTTTTTTTTGTGTGTAATAAATAAATTTCAAAACAGTTCTGACAGTTCAGACTGGTCTCTGTTGTCTTCATCGTTGGACAATATTTCTTGGTTATTAACAGCTTTACACATTATGCTTTGTTCTATGTAAAAATCAAACTAACATACGTTTAAAGACATAACAAGTTATTTTAAACTTCATGTACGTTTCATAACACAACAACATTTTATCTTAAATGTAATATGAAATCAATGTCCAAGCGTTCCGAAAGCACTTTGTAACGGAGCCAACAACAGAACTGTTGTAGTGCTACAAACAGCACTTAAAGACATTGCACCGCCTCGCATTGCCTTGAAACTAATACAAGTTGCTCGATACTGATACATGAACTGTATTGTTTAATGTTAAGGCACAAGACGCAAGATAAAAGCGAATTTATTTAATTAGTATATAAAGATATAACATACTCATACGGCATCAAAGATTATTTTTAAGTTACCGATAGAAGATAAACAATGCAAATTAAGTAAAGGTATGATGAAGGTCCACTCAATTTGCGCGACGGTTTCATACTTATAAAGATTTGCATTGTGTGAAAATCGAATCCGAGACCTCAGCGTAACAACCATGATCTAAGTATAACTACTACGCCACCAGGTCACTGCCGTGCATGAGGTTACGAGGTTGGAATACCGCACAAGATTATTATTTTTGTGTGATCAACAAATACTATTGTAATTATCTTAAGTCTAGATGTGCTTTATGCTCGTTAATTTGATGTTTGTAAAAGTCTCTGACACAAGGCTCGATACTTAGTGCTTGAAGTTGCCTTTAAAAAGCAATGAAAATGAAATGATTGGATATTTACGACCTGTGTGACGTAGTTGTTATATAAAATGACTGATACGCAGAATTCTCTGGTTTGATCTCTGCTCAACGCAAATATTTGTGTGCATGATCATGATTGTTTGCATTGGTCTGGGTGTTTTCTATGTATAATATGTATGTATTTACAAAAAAAAAGTATTTAAGTATGTTTATCCGTTGTCTAGTACCCATAGTAAAAGCACTGCTTAGTTTGGGACTAGATGGCGTTCCGTGAACGTGTGAGTGTGAGGAATATAAGTATACCTAAATAAATTAACCAATGAGCGAAGGTCCGTGAAGCAGATACAGCCGTTAGTAAAGTTATGCGTGAACACGCCACGAAGGCTACAACTAGTACAGTAGTACATGCCGATACCAAATTATCGACTTATCAACTAAAGCGTATAATTAGTGCGTGCCCCAGTTCTAGGCTAAACGATATTGTTTTGATGTCAGTTTTAGTTTGATGTATAACATGTTTCACATGAATTGATATGTTATACAATTATGATGTTACCTTGTAAGGTATCTGCGTTTAGAGCCGATAATTTATGTATGTGTGGACTGAGGGCCCATTTTTTTTTCTGCGGCTTTTTGCAGTTTAATCAACAATAATGCATAGTAAAAGTAGTTAAAAAGTTTGTAAAACGAATATCAGAGTTTTGTTTTCAAGGAGAATATTTTTTTGTAAAAAAATAATTATTTTTATTACAATGTTTGTTGACAATAACTTTTTATTCCAGACGGGCGATAAATAAATAAATATAAAAAATTGTATAATTTTGCTCAATATCTTCATGAAAAGATTCACATTTCTACCCATTATTGTTACTCTTATGTTTAACAAACTCTATACCTTCGGAATGCATCATTAATGTAAACGATGCTGTAAGTTAATCGATCATTACCGATGACCTGTGCTTTGTACGCTACTGCAACAATAGGTAGGGCTGACATTATTTAAGGAACTGATTGAGATGTCAATGTTGTGTAGATTAACTTATCACTAACTATATACTAGATGGGTAAGTAAATTTTATAAAAAGTCCCTCACCGCCTCACTAATTACTTCACAGGCTTCTAGAACACAAATTCTTGCACAAAACTGTAAACCTATAATGAAACTGAACAGTGTGATGTAGGGCAAAGTTTCTTTCATCATTGAAGGAGCTCATTATCTGTGGCACGAAGATAACGAGCTAGTTATACACAAGCCCGTAACACTATCTAAGTGCTATAGAGTCTGGTACAAAATTCACGTAAAATATGGCCCATGCCATTCTTACATTATATGGTAGTACGAATTAATGCATTGAAATATGAAATATTATTATAACTAAAAAACTAGAACTCATTTTACATTGACGACCTCTTTGGCGTAGTGGTTATTTAACATGACTGCTACGCAGAGGTCTCGAGTTCGATTCCCGCTCAATGCAAATCTTTGTGTGCATGAACATGATTGTTTGCATTGGTCTGAGTGTTTCTATGTATAATATGT
The DNA here is from genome assembly GCA_905475405.1 of Schrankia costaestrigalis. Taxonomy (NCBI): domain Eukaryota; kingdom Metazoa; phylum Arthropoda; class Insecta; order Lepidoptera; family Erebidae; genus Schrankia; species Schrankia costaestrigalis. The sequence goes on from FR997830.1 coordinate 588,711, forward strand.
ACGGATTTACAAAAAAAAAAGTATTTAAGTATGTTTATCAGTTGTCTAGTACCCATAGTACAACCTCGGCTTTGTTTGAGACTAGGTGGCGTTGTGTGAATGTGTGAGGAATATTTATTGTATTAAAGAACAATTTTAAAAAGCAGATTGAGTATTATAAATTTAAATATTCTCCCAGTTTATTTTCAAGGCCGTTTTTTGAGTTTGTGGCTGGGTATCTATTAAATTGTTGATCGAATCTTATAACACTAACATGAACAACAGTATAATAAAGATATATTCGTAAGACGTCGATGAAACATTGCTATGACGAATAGTTTGACAATTAACACAATAACATCGACCAGCCATATTGAGTAACATACGCTTTGAGCTAATACTATGCCTGAGGCATATTCTGAAGATGTTCTTGTGTGTATAACTGTGTTACCTGGCATAGTTATACATAGACAAAGTTTTAAGACTAATAATAAACTATTAAGCAGTATTTTTATAAGCAATCTATGTTTATTGTGCATTTTCTTTCTAATAAAATACCTTTATCCCATCTCATTACGACAAATTTATTTAATCATTTATAAAATAGGTTTAGCAGCAAGTTATTGGTAGACCAGGTTTCTTTTCATCAAGGGAAGAGACTTGTTCCAAAATTAACACATTTACGCTCACATTTGATTGCAGTTACAGTAACTGTCTGCTCCCAATAATGGTTGTCGATACAAACGATAGTGTGCTACGGATATGCTACGACTGCTACGTCGTAGCTCATTTTTTCAATATTTGTGATTATACTAGTGTACAAAGACGACGCCGCTGCTACTAATCAAAGAACCATAAACGACCTCACAAAGATCATTTTGTTGATTTAGTATGAATAAATAATAAAATATTATTGGAAGACGAAAGGTAGACAGACTTCTCACGAGGTGGACCGGCGGTCTGGTAAAGGTTGCAGAAATCGATAGATGACGAAGATACAGGACTTAGGAAAGTGGACGACGGTAGAAGCGTATGTCGAGCAGTCAGCGTCTTTTGGTTGATATCTTGGAAAGTTGCATTGCAGACAATTTCACTTAATTACTATTCATATTATTACTACTACTCATATATTTGTCCGTGTGGTGACGGAGTAAGAATGTCACCATCCCATCTCATCCCATGGGTGTCGTAAAAACCGACTAAGGGACTATCCGTGTCTTTACGAAATAAAAAGAAGGAAAACTTGAAATTAAAACCTGTAAAACCTATATCCATTCGTCTAGCCAGCGTGGTACTAGTAGGCCAACTAGCCCTCCGTCATGGGAGGAGGCCCGTCCCTGCAGTGGGACATTAATGGACTGTTATGATGAAATTGTATGTATAGTATAATGAGCATGATGTCTTTCATGCAGAAAGATTTAGCTTTATTTTAAAGTCACGTTATCTTGCAAAATTTTACCTAATTAAGTAAATGTGTCACTCACATTATTCTGAAGATAATTTATTATTCGATGTGAAATTGATGTAAATATAACAAATCCTCCATGGATTACTACGCCGGTGGTCGGATCATTGTTATTGGTTATTACGGAATCTTCCCGCGGGATGAAAGGGATTTACATGCGAGCAGGAACTCGAGCGGAAATTACACTTGTGCGGAAATAAATTTAATGCTAATCATATTGATTGTGTGGCTTATGAGCACTCATGTATTTGTTATAATCTTATCTGAGTATAGCGGTTTTTGCTTTTAATATTTTTACTAATGTTTAATATTAAGGATTTACGACGTATTTTGTTGTTTTATTAACCTGATCCTAAAATAAAAACATTTATTTCTTGTCTTATTTATTTGGTTACCTTCATTGCAATAGAGGATGGACTTCTTATACGATTCTGGCCTTAACAGATTGGCTTAGAAGGATCAGTATCAAAGTTGTTTTTTCTATGAGTTTTCAAATGAATATAGAAAATTATAGTACAATGTATAAGTAAAATGTACAAAGTTAAACTACTAATTAAATTCACTTTTTATAGGCATACAACTGTAACATGAATAAACTTAAAAACGCTAATTGACTTAAGAAGCACTTTAACAATTTTCCAATAAACATTGTTGCTAAGAAATTCAATTAATTGATACTGTAGTTAATAGGAAAATAGATTAATTGGCAATTGATATCGTTGAACAGAGAGTTCATAGTTGCGTGAAAGGTATCAGAGGCGAAAGGCGAGTAATTAACTGTGCAGCGGTGACTCGACACTACACTATTAAAAAGTTCCCCAGACGAACGAGTTGGGCCTTGAAATAAGCGATCACAAAAGTGAAATATTTAACTGACAGAATCATTAACATTAAGAAGTTGACTAAATGTAAGGACGAGATATAAACGAATGACGAAAATTCATATGACTATCTTTGGTTGACAAAGATAATTGTGGCACATATTTCCAGTCAGTGGGCGGCTATTCTATACTAGTTAAATATAAACTAATTTTCATAACTCAAAAGAGTACAGGAAAAAAACTGAGGGTTTCACTATTATTACAGGGACTGGAATGATCTACTGGGAAACTTGGCTTACCTAAACTGTACTAGCCACACGGTTTAATGCAAGGCTTTATATCAAGTATTCCTTCTTTTGTTTTGGTCTAATAAAGTGTTGACACGGTACCGCCACGTCATTAACATAAGTCTTGTATATTATATACATAACCATTTTGTTGTTCTCAATTAAACAATGTAAGATCGCTTCTCTCATAGCCACAACGTCACAAAAACGGCAGAATTTCATTAAGAGTTTAAAAGTCTTGCGAACGATAATTTCCAATTAGGATTTAAACGATATTTTTATGAAAGTATCTACAATGTTGTACGTCGCGTCGCCACGACTTGTTGTTAACAACTTGTCTCACAATTTTGCTTTATTAATTAAGTGTACGGCAATACTTTGTGTTAACTACTACTTAAATTAATTTGTTACTTTGAATTTTCTTACGTAACTTGTGATTAAGTTAAAGGGAAAAATGCTGTTAAATATTTAATGGAACTTGTACTTAAACTCTTTTACATCTTTATACTATGACGATTACATGACTTTAAAATTATCATTATATTGATTAACACAAAGGATAATATTAATTCGAGAGTCAAAGTGAACCAAATAGCGTTTGGAATTTGTTCAATGGGGCAGTGCATATAGCATGCACAACTGAAATACCAAATTGCGTATTTTATACAATATTTACTATTATAATAAATTACTCTTCTTGCATTTCATTGAATCGTGTGTAAAAATGGTTTTCATACTTCCAAATGGGTGTAGGTATTTACTTTGCCACTGCGTGACAGCCATCATAAGTACCCTATATTTAAACTGAAACTGTGTAGAGTATGTATGTAGCTCAGACTAAATGCATTTTTATTACATAAGACTAGCGGTCCGTCTCGGCTTCGCACAGGCATTATTTTCCCGCTTTTCTGAATTTTCTTTGCTAGAAACCTCACGGAGCCCGAGACCTTTCCAACGAATGCAAAATCGTATAAATCGGTTCGTGCGTTCTGGAGTTATAGCGTCAGGAAGGAAAACCCGACTTACTTTTATATACTTAGTAGATTGTATATTATTCACTTCAAACCTTCAGTCTTAAAAGCGGTTTCAGGATGAAATGGAGCAATGAAATAAAAGCAGTATAAAGACACTGCATTCAGCTATTCTTTATAAACTACGAGCAGTCAAAAATAAAATATTCACTATTAAATTTGCACCAAGAAAGCATTAAATCAAATATACAGAAAGCTGAAAACACGAAGCATATGTTTTCGTGAAATAATTTGAGCAATTTTATGAAAGTATAGAGTGTGAAACGATTTCCATTTAATACTGTGTGTATTTATTCATGAGTTTGAAGTAGTGTCTGGTCTAGCACTCGGGGCGGGCTCCCTTACGTGCCACTTGGCTGCTATCCAACGAATACTAGACGACTCACATGAACGCTTCAAGATGAGGACAACAGTTTATTATGTGATTCGATTAAGGTTCAACTGGGAAATGTCACGTGCATATTCATGACTGCTTCTTTCTCTTTAAATTTATTTGGAGTTAGTTTACTGTGATGTAACGGTAATATTAAAAAGTATAAAAGTATGTGTATCTGTTGTCTTATATCTTTATTATAAGCAGCATTCTCTCGCTTAGTTTGGGACTAGATGGCATTGTATAAATATGTGTAAGATATTATATTATTATTATTGTAAATACTAGATGGCGGCCGTTTTTCATTAAAATTCATTGAATAGTTTTAACGTAAAAGAGTAACAAACATCCATCCATAGTTATGACCTTCCGCGTTTATAATATCAGTAGGATTGTCACTGTTCATTTATATTTCCAACGTTTGTTTTTAATTTAGAGTTTGTGATTATTTTAGTTTGGTTTTTTTTATTTTTCATTTCTTTTCTTTTTTCTTTAAAAAAGACAACTCCCGCACTAGGGATCATGCCCTGTGTCGCGGGGACCTTTTACAAACATTAATTAACGGACACAAAGAACACCCAGACCAGGACAATAATTTGTGGATCTCACAAATTATTGTCCTGCGTGGGGATCGAACCCACAACCTCTTGCACGGCAGCCGCTTGCGCTACCGTCACGCCACCGAGGTCGTCATTCACATGCTGTGGTTTCCTGTTATTGAAGGAATACACGCAATGTTCCTGTAGTTTTTTATAATAATTTCTAATGTGTATTGCGTTTGTTAGAGACCCATAAAATAAATTTAATCACATTATAATCTATTGTTAGTACATAAAACAGTTCAATCTTCATTTTAATACAGTAAACAAAGGGTTGGTGAAGGTAAGGCTAATTACACTATCAAAGTGTGCACAGTAACAAGTGTCATCAATTATGAAATACTGACATCAATCTTTCAGTCACGGACCACTAAATAATATCACCTTTAGGTCTAGTTATATATTGTGCCTTAGGTTTATATTGTTGTAGTTTACTAATTAGAAAAATGATATTTTTTGTTATTCGTTCTATAAACAGTTCCACTATTAATTTTCTCCTTTAAAAACCGAACTCTAGAATCAAAGTATTGGTACATTCTGGTACAAAGTAACTGTTATTCCATATTAAATAAAACATATTTTGAAACCAATTTTAATAACCATTTAAATATGACTAACTTGAAAGTTTACTTTTCAATAAGCTTTTCATTTCATCCAAATCAATTAGTCTTATTGAAGTTAATAATTTATAGAGGTCCATAAAATATAACGCCAGTAAACATCAAGAATCGTAAGTAGAGTGACTAATCTGACGACACAGTCATAAGAATCAAGTAACAGTAGAAAAATATCCATGACACACAAACAAATGACCCACTCAAGTAAAATAATAGAATGCATTGCATCATATTCCTTGAGTGTTAAGAATACGTCGCGATGGATCTAAAGTGCTTCGAGCTGGGACCCATCCGTGCATGCTGGCACTGCGCCAACACTCTTATGCTAACACAGAATACTAGAATAAAAACATTTATATAAGAAGATTATATTATACTTAATTTAAGAAGAAAAAAAAATCATTCACTTAGCAAAGTAAGCTTGCTGAATAATTTTTTAATCAAAATATACATACGAATATGAGTAACGCGTATATAAAATGATAGTTTATTAAATAATGCAATGAATTGTGTGATATGTATGACGCTTGTGATGTAGATGACTTATTATCATAACATATTGTTCAATCATGATACCATACAACAAAAAAGTATAGTAGTTCATTTCTTGCTTGGTACTCTTCTTTTGGTACCTACAATATGCAGTAGCGCTAGGGTTGTTACAGTTAGTGAAGTTCTATGGGTACAGGAAAAAGTGTATTATTTTTGGCGTGAAACGGTGAAACACAAGCTTCGACTAGTGCCTCTGTAGTATAAACTCTGTATGATTGAGTAAACCAATTGGTCAGTTTTTAAAATAATTTGTGAAGATCGCGATTGCTTTGCTACTAAACACAACAACTAACATTGTAGTTTGACTTTTGTACCAAGTCTTTATTTTGTGACAGAGCTCAGTTGATGTTCCCAATTTTATTGACTATTTATTTTAACCATTCATATCGCATTTTTCATAGTCATATTTGCATTTTAGTTTAGTTATTCGATTAATTTTTCATTATTATTCACAACATTTCACAAAAATAATGGATCAAAATGTAGTCTGAGTCTGCACTACTTGATAAATGTGTTAGGTACAGAAGGCAGTTTCTTGCCTAACAGGTTCTAAGTGCTAAGGGACGATAGAAAGATTATTATGGATCAATACCTATTGGTAGGTAACTAGTTTTGCTTTAAACGTTTCTTATTTGCTAGAGATGCTAAATGTAAAGTTTTTATCCCTTAGTCCTCTTTTGTAATACTGTATGCACGGGGCGTGAAAAATACTGTATTATGTTTTGCTCACTATAAAAAACCTATGTCTAGAAATACGGAAATTAAAATAAAGTGCACAAAACTGTCGAACAGTAGAGTAAAGTCAATAAGAGCATTAATGTTCTGTCGACGCCCGCAGTTGGTAGTCGATACTTATGTTGTTTTGATAACAATTAGCTGCGAAACTAACTCATATTTATGTAAGTAGTTAACTACAAACGTTCAACTTTACTAATAATATTGAAGACTGCTAACTGAGTAGAATGGACTTAGTTTATTAGTACATAGAGTACCTACTGGAATATGGTGTTATAAACATATTAACTTATTTGTTTTGATTACAGAACTTAACAAACATGGTTAATTATTAATTATATAATACAGGTGAAGCAACAGCCTTCCTTCTTTATTTCTGAATCAATCAATCATTTAACTAGCCTATCACAGTCCACTGTTGGACATAGGCCTTTCCCAACACGCGCCACAGAACTCGGCCCTGCGCTTTCCGCATCCAGTCCGACCCAGAGAGACCTGTTTGAGGTATTTCTGTGTGATTCATTGCAATTATAGCTCAAGTGATCATACCCAGTGTCGCAAATGGTTTCCGCAATTTTAACACGTTCCCAGTGCAGTGTACCATGGTACACGTGCATTGTTTTACTATTGTGTCTGCTGGCGGCACTATGAAAGGGTTAAAAAACAACCAAGTTAAGGACAATAATTATGAGGACTCACTTATAATTACAAATCACAATGTGTATGTTTATACTACCCAAGTCATTCTAAGGTTTCGTAATAACTGACTAACGGGGAAATGACTAAACGTCTCCATTACCAACCACTTTAATCAATCTTGTAGAAAGCTAAGTTTTTATCTGTCGCCATCGCCTAAAAATACAATATGTTGCCTTTTTTAATGGGCTGTTATGATAAAATATAATATTATTTTTCATAAATCAATTTTCCACTAGGTATATATTAATTAAATATACTACTTCAAAAGAGATCAAACTTGGATCAGAGTAAAGTGAGCGCTCAACGGACAAAGTAACAATCTTATGTTAGTAAAAGCCCTAACGATCGAGCTAATTAGTAATTGAATATTGTTGTTCAATGAATACTAGAAAATGTTGAATGAATTCAGGCTATTTTAACTTACATATTTTGAAAGACATTTTCCTTTTATTAAAAGTCTTTGTTCGGATTCTCGGAAATTGTTTTTTATATTAAAAATAATTTTAAATACAATGGCGTCCAACGAGTTCGAAGGTTCAAATCCTATGTAGGGCATTTGGCTGAGCAACTCATGAATGTATTCAAGTTATAGTAGTAAACATAAGTCTCAATTTACATTTTTGAGACACAATTGTATGATGTGAAAATAGATTGTATAGTTACCCAACTGTAGTACGAGCCTAAAAATTTATAAATTACTTTTCTTTGCCAATAAAATTTAGTCTAGCAGGTGCAAACTACTCTAGCGAATTTCTCTGTAAAGCCCGATTTACACATCGACAAGTACAGTGGCGAGTTAAATTGGCGAGACGCGAGAGAGGGGACTACTACGTACTTAAATCGCCAAAAAATAGGTTGGCGATCTATTTAAATCCACTTAATCAACAACTTACTACTTAACTCGCCACTGTACTTGTCGATGTGTAAATCGGGCTTAAGAAATCTTTGTTTTCTTCAGGTTATGTTTATGCTGCAAACTAGAAAGGTTACTTTAAATAAACCTTAATACATACATAAGATAAAAAGGATTAGGGTTTTTTAATAATTATTTATTTCATAGGAAAAAGTAATAAATTTTTTGAAACGGTCAAGTAATAGCTACCCAAGTAACACATCAAAGCATTATAAGGGCCGAATAAGAGTATTCTTGTATCCTTTTAGCATTTTGAGTTAGTTTTATAGTCGCATTATAAACGTTTATATGGCTACTGTAATGCTTATTTGGGCACAAATTATACAGCTTTATGCCCTATATAGGTTCACAGTTGCTGGTTAATAGCATTACTGGCGCATTATATTAGCATTATTGTGGTCAAGTAAGATGTCAATCGGATTAAAGAAGCATCATTTTGGTCAATAATATTGCCAATCGCATTAAGAAAGCATTAAAATGGTCAATGAGATAGCCTGTTGCATTACAGAAGCATTATAATAGCAAAATTATTGATAGTGAAGATGCCAACGGCATTACAGAAGCATTAGACTAGCATTTAAATGTGCTAAAAGAATTATTGGAGCAATTTAAGTGTTCACACTTAGGAAACTTTATATTATTGCATGTAAATTATTACAATCAAAAAAAGAATAAGTAAAGACGGTCAAAATAAAACAGTGAGTGACGCCCTATTATAGTTTGCATCAAAACAAATTCATCGGATAAGTTTTTGACTCGTTTGTTATTTCTTGCCTTCAAATATTACTGCGCAGTGTAGTTTACTGTACTTGTTTATATAAGTTTCATTGAAAATTTTCACGCGCCTTCGATATTTTGTGGTTTTCATACAAAATGTTTTATAAAAATGATGTGTGTAAAGCCAAAACAAATGTGTATTCCTAGTACAGAATAAGTTTTGAATAAATACAATCATAGTTTTGCTTGTACTGTATTAAATTAAGTTATATAAATATTTTAAATGACAATTCCTTTTATAAATAGGTCCGAAAGAAAATATTTTTTGGTTATAAAATATTTACAAAATGGTGGTCAGCCTTAAGCAGCCCGGTGAGCCCAATTAATGCCATCAGCATTACAACTACTCACGTGTGATTGTTTAAAGAGCTATTAGCTACACAAAAGCACTCAGTTCTTCCTTTAAAATGCAAGCATTATATTGATTCACATTTATGCTGTTCAGCAGCATTAAGCTTTTACTTACCCCTTACAAGTGCTTTTACACAGCAAAAGGCACAAAAAACAGCTTAAAGCTGGATATCGGATTTACATGGCATTATAGTGGTTCACGTTTGTGCTGTAAAACAGCTTCAAGCACTTAATAACTACTTTAAAATGTCTTTGTAGAACCAAAAGCACTAAAAATAGCTAAAGGCTTTACAAAAGCATTCTGATATGCCATTATACAACTGTTATACAGCGTAAAGCATTACAATGATTTTCAAATGCCATTGTTCAGCTTCAAGACGCTCGGTGAACTTATATAAGAGTTTGTACGGGTCTTAAGCTCTATATAAGTTCACTTGTTGCTTGTTAAAATGCTTTCTGTGTTACTTGGGTAAGTTTTAAAAACACAAATCTATATAAATTATAACACTCAAAGGTGACTGACATAGTGATCTATCAACGCACAGCCCAAACCACTGGAGGGATTTGGCTAAAATTTGGCATGCAGGTACATATTATGACGTAGGCATCCGCTAAGAAAGGATTTCGTTAAATTCTACCCCCAAGGGGACAAAATAGGGGATAAAAGTTTGTATGAAACTTTGCCAATTTTAAACCGATCGGGTTGAGGCTTTGCATGCAAATAGTAACTATGACGTAGGCATCCCCTTAGAAAGGACTTTATTAAATTCAACCTCTATAGGGATAAAATAGGGAACGAAAGTTAGTTTGAAATTTTGTCAAATTCAAACCGATCAGGCTGAAACTTTGCATGCATAGAGTTACTATGACGTAGGCATCTGCTAAGAAAGGATTTTGGTATATTCTACCCCCAAGGAGATAAAATAGGGGATGAAAGTTTATATTAAATTTTGTCAATTTGAAACCGATCGGGTTAAGGCTTTGCATGCAAATAGTTACTATGGCGTAGGCATCCCCTTAGAAAGGACTTTTTTAAATTCAACCCCTATAGGGATAAAATAGGGAACGAAAGTTAGTTTAAAATTTTGTTAAATTCAAACTGATCGGGCTGAGGATTTGCATACACAAAGTTACTATGACATAGGCATCCTCTTAGAAAGGACTTTATTAAATTCAACCCCTATAGGGATAAAATAGGGAACGAAAGTAAGTTTGAAATTTTGTCAAATTCAAACCGATCAGGCTGAGGCTTTGCATGCATAGAGTTACTATGACGTAGGCATCTGCTAAGAAAGGATTTCGATATATTCTACCCCCAAGGAGATAAAATAGGGGATGAAAATTTGTATTAAACTTTGTCGATTTGAAACCAATCGGGTTGAGGCTTTGCATGCAAATAGTTACTATGACGTAGACATCCCCGTAAAAAGGATTTTATTAAATTCAACCCCTATAGGGATAAAATATCGAACGAAAGTTAATTTGAAATTTTGTTAAATTCAAACTGCTCGGGCTGAGGATTTGCATACACAAAGTTACTATGACGTAGGCATCCTCTTAGAAAGGACTTGATTAAATTCAACCCCTATAGGGATAAAATAGAGAACGAAAGTAAGTTTGAAATTTTGTCAAATTCAAACCGATCAGGCTGAGGCTTTGCATGCATAGAGTTACTATGACGTAGGCATCTGCGAAGAAAGGTTTTTGGTATATTCTACCCCCAAGTAGATAAAATAGGGGATGAAAGTTTGTATTAAACTTTGTAATTTGAAACCAATCAGGATGAGGCTTTGCATGCAAATAGTTACTATGACGTAGGCGTCCCTTCAGAAATGATTTTGATAAATTCTACCCCTATGGAATCAAATAGGGGATGGAAGTTTGCAGGAAACTTTGTCAATTTCAAACCGATCGGGCGGAGGCTCTGCATACATATAGCTACTATGACGTAGGCATCTCCTTAGAATGGACTTTAAAAATTCTTTCCCCAAGGGGATAAAATAGGGGATAAAAGTTTTTATGAAACTTTGTCAGATTTAAACCGATCGGGCTGAGACTTTGCATGCACATAGCTTCTATGAAGAAGGCATCTCCTTAAAAAGTATTTTGATAAATTCTACCCCTAAAAGGGTAAAATAGGATTGTATAAATCTTCTTACATTTTCGAATGATTGAACTGAAATTAAAGATTGGAGCTACTATGATGAAGACGTCCGCTAATATAGGGTTTTGATCAATTCAGCCCCTATTGGGACGCCACGTCTCAGCTGCCAAAAATTCTATGAAGTCACGACTCAGCTGTTAAAATTCTATGACGTTACGATGAAGTTGTCAAAAAACTTCCCGCTATAATTCTATGACGTCACGTCTTATCTGTCAAAACTTCGATGTCGTCAGGAATTATCTGCCAAAGACGTCACGTGTCAGCTGTCAAAAGTTCTATGACCTCACGACTTAGCCATCAAAATTATATGACGTCACGACGTAGCTGTAAAAGAAATTCCCACCCAAAATTCTATGACGTCACGTCTTATCTGTCAGAATTTCTATGACGTCACGACTCAACTGTTAAAAATTCTATGACGTCACGAATCATCTTGCCAAAATTCTGTGACATTACGACTTAGCAACTCCACGCATTCCTTAGAAAAATGGTTTTGACATACAGGCAGACAGACGGACAACAAAGTGATCTCAAAAGGGTTCCGGTTTTTTTTTAAACATCATCATCATCATAACAGCCCATTAATGTCCCATTGTAGTGACGGGCCTCCTCCCGTGACGGAGGGTTACTTGGCCTACTAATACCACACTGGCCAGACGGATTGGTATAGGGTTTAATTTCAAGTTACTCTTCTTTTTATTTCGTAAAGATAGTAATTACGGTTATTCCCTTAGTCGTTTTTACGACACCCATGGGATGAGATGGGGTGGTAACATATTGTATTCTTACTCAGTCACCACACGGATAAACATAATTTATAATAATACTTTTTAACGCGAGCGAAGCCGCGGGTAACAGCTAGTAAAATATATAATACTACCGAAATAGGATCTTCTATGTATTTAAATTCGATAAACAGAGGGTTGAATGAATTATCGACCCTGACTTAACACTTTACTAACTAATTTACAAAGTCCTTCCTACAATCCAAGGTCCAGTTCTTGCCCATTGAACAAATTTCGGTAACGAGGTGTCGAATTCTGTAATAAGCGAGTTATAAGTAAGATACTTATCGTTCGCAATGAAAATGTGGTCTCATTTAATTGAATTTCCTTGCTGTCAGACATAAGCTCTTTGAGCTCAATTTATAGCTTAGGCTGCGTCCACACCGTAGTGCCACGCGATTCAATCTCATTTAATGGTTTTATCATAGTAGAAAAAAGTTGTACCTATCTTATTGCCATTATTTTAATTTTCTCTTTTATTTTAGCATATTAATACATTTTGTGTGTGTGTTATGTCGTCGCTATATTAAATAGTTAATTATTCAGCTTGGAAATAACAGTTTATTTGACTACTGTTTTAATAAATATATACAGCTTGTTTATTACAGATAAAGTCTTGTTTTTATTATAGTTTGGTTAGCATTTATGCCATTAGTGACAGTGCAGTTAGTTGGCAGTTAAGCTTAATATAGACCTACCACCTAAAAACTCCTTATGTAAATCACGAAAACATGTTTCAAAGACCATAGAAAAAAAAAGAGATGTACATTCACTTAATCATAATATTATTATAATTATAGGAACCTAGAAGTTATCAGTATTAACTATGTGTATATCTTAATTAGCACAGTAGAATATTGTCTCATACACATGTCATGCTTTGCTCGCGACTCCTAATTAAACCCTGGGAAATAACTAGTTTTAATGTTATAACTAAGTAGATTTTGACAGCGTTAATACTTATACTTCAGCGCTGCTTTTCATGACAGCACTGGTATATCCCGATGTTCGGACATTCGTTTCAAGCGTAGATTTAGAAAACGGCTCTTTTTTAACGTTTCCAGTATGAGGCGTTCTAGACAATTTGTACCCCTACAAGAAATATGACTAAAACATATTACGTACTACTTCTATCTAATAAACAGTTACCTTCAAACTTATTTGAAGGTTTTAGGGGAAGAAGTTCTAGTGTTGTAGGTTCCATAATAAAATGCAGATGAATAATATACTATATATTTCCTGGTACCAGATTATACTTAAATACAATAACAATATATTTACGACGACCTAGCTACATGATTGCGGGGAGACGACTGATGGGCGACGCTAATACAATGGCGCGCATGTAAAGGTGATTTGTCAGCAGTCGCTCAAGTTACATGTTGTGTCCCTACAATAATCCCCCTTTATTAAAAAAGAAATTTACTTTATTTAAGTTACATTACAATTATACAAATTAAAAATCAAAACTGTCATTCAACAATTACAATCCAAGTGCTATGTGTGAGCGAGCAGCGATAACAATTCGCTTACTCGTCGAAGTGATCAAATGGCTAACAATAACAAGCTTCGAAACTCAACACCGTGCAAGTATGCATGATAAAATTTTTATGACAACTTATTTTAATCACACTGTAGCTTTTAAAATATTACACTTAATTACAAAAAATAGGTAAAAACTACTACAGGTATATTCACCAAAATATGTTAGGAAGTTACATTACAAAAAACAATATTTTATACGATTAATCTCGTAGGTATAGTCGAGAACTAAATGGCTTTATCACCTCTAGAGTTAATGTTAGTTGCATGTCATAAAACTATTTCAGTTTCATCAACTATTTCACGTTTTCAGTTCAATATCGCACATCAGCTAAGGCATGACGCTACTTTGACATATCAGTTCTCTTGTATTAGCAAATAGTCGTTAAATATTTATAAAAACAAATAGTAAAGTCAACGTTATTGATTGTTACTAGAGCATATTTTCGGTAAAACTTTTTATTCCAATGAATTTCTCTCTTTTTTCCTTCTATGTCCATCCCTATCATTTCTTGCATGATGTCATTGGCGCATATTTCAATTTAAAGTTTTCGTAATTTTATAATATAAAACAAATTATGGTAAACCACCTAGTCGTTAGAAGTCCTACAATTATTGGCACTTAAGAGTTAAAAGTGAGTAAAAAGAAAGAAAACACCATAGATTTTATTCAAGTTCAGTATGATTATTCAAGTTCAAATATTATTTATTTAATATTTTTACCATATTTTATTTATTTCATGTGTCAACATAGCAATAATAAATTTATCAGAATCCTTTTATTGGCATTAGTGCCAATAATATTTATTTAATACTATTCAATCACATAATAATAAGATAAGTATAAGCAAAGATTAAAGTATTTTATCATATTATGATATTTTATATTTTAATTTGACACCGAAGTCCACTCTTAAGGTGCCAACAATTGGGTGGCTTACCAGCCAATATTAAAATTCTACATTTTCAGTTTTTCAGAAATGACAAGCTTGTAACGTCACAAGTAACAAGTTGACTTTAGTTTTAAATTATTTAATGGTTTTTCATGGTTTTTCACATACAAACTCTACAGTTTAATATAGTGACATTTGTATTGTGTTAGTAGATAATATTATTTATTGCGTTGAAGTGAAAGTTTAAAATAGATTGCACCTTTAATCTAAGCATAGTTTTGATTACGGTCGACCAATGACGTGAAGCTCACGCATAAACATTAAATAACGATCTTAATGAATTTGAATTATGATAGAATTTTTTGTCAAAACTGATAAAGCCATTTCGTTTTCGACTATACATAATCTAATTTAATCAGAAATAACACGAGTATATAAATAAAATAATTACTAACAAATTTACGGTTATGTTTTTATATAGGTATCACATACGGCACTATCACATATCACTTACGACACTCACATAAAAACTTTAATTCAAAACCTTGCTCTTCGTATGACGCTGAATATGATCTGGCTTTTCGTACGAAGAAGCAATGATGTCGTGAGTCGTCCTAGGTCTCGCGGCGGTATCCATCTCCATGCTCTGTCAGCTCCGTGTCCTCTGATAAGGCAGGTTGGGCCATCAGCACCTGGTGCGTATTTCTAGCAGCGCCACCAAAGTGTATGCCTTGCTTACGACGCGCACACTGTACCCAAGAGTGTCGCCATCGTGTTCCACCATGCCACGTGTATCTCCGGATTTTGCCGCAAACTACTGCGTTACAAAATCTATGACACAAATTTCTTCAGATATATAACGCTGTTTCAAGAACTATGATGAACGCCGTTCTAGGTAGTCTTCATGCTTGTGCTGCCGTTGAAGTTCTCAGGTCGTCAGCCCTCCTGGTCTTAAGAAAAGGGCTAGTCGTCCCCCATGGCTCGTATCCGGTGTACGCTTACCTCCATAATCTGGGCTCTGCAACGTCACATGTGCGTGCTCGACGCCACGCTAACGATGCGCGCTACTTTTCCGGCCACGTTGTCATGCGCGTGCTCCGATTGCTGAGTCCATGCCAAAAGTTGCGTTTTCTTTGTCGGGGTTACCAATGTGGGGGTTGAAGTTCTAGTGTTGTAGGTTCCATAATAAAATGCAGATGAATAATATACTATATATTTCCTGGTACCAGATTATACTTAAATACAATAACAATATATTTACGACGACCTAGCTACATGATTATTATCACAGAGTTAGGCAGATTTGAATTTAAATTCTTATTATTTATTACATGAAATAATAATATTTAAATTGATGAATTATGAGTGTGAAATGATATAAATTAGCTTGTAGTATTCCATATATATTTATATGGTCCAGTAGATTAAGCTGCCTATCTGTATATAATGTTAGATGCCTTTAATCTGTTTAGTAATTTTTAAACTGCATGTCAACTCTCTTACCTTAAAATCGTTAAAAATTCCAATGACTAGCGCTTTCGTTATCCATGTTCATAAATCAATATAGACCTGGTATAGAAACTGGTTATTACCTCTACTTACAGTTTAGTTGTGATCATTACCAATTTGTCCCTCATCACTATAGGAAAGTAAAAATAATACACTTGTATGAGACTTACCTTATACTTTACTCACTTTTACTGTCTGTACTGTATTTGCAATCATTTATATTCAACATTAATCTAAAACTCAACACATTGCATGCATTTAATATTGTTTTTATTATTATAATATATATATACTTAATATTAAGACATACACCATATTATTATACTAACACAATTTATACACATACACATACTAAATATACCTGCAAAAAGAACATTTTTTATATTACACAAAAAACTTTATATTATGTCAAGAAGAATGGCATTCATATCGATACTCCTATCGCATTTTTCGCAAAACTCGGACCTCAGCTACTGAGCGTAAGGACATTTGTCACTATAAACTTTTGCAGTACTAATGACTCAAATGAAATCATCGTTCACGACGTGGTTATTAAGTACCATAAGTACACACTAATTACGCGAATAACACGTTTCCCTCTTATTATTTTCACTAGTACAATATATTTACGGTAACATTCGATAACTCAAATGAAATAAACGGTCTTTTAGATAATTTTCAACTAGCCCAGGCGTCTGTCTGTGACATAGATGAGTGTTCTATAATAATCGACTCACCACAATCATATTTAAAAATATTTCATCAAAACATACGCAGTATAAATCGCAATTTTTCTGGACTGTTAGCTTTGTTGGCTAGAACAAACACTGATTGGGATGTGATAGTGGTCACTGAATGTTGGTTGCGTCACACACAATATATTCCATCATTGGACGGTTACAACTACATCAAGAGCGAAAAGAATATTACACAGAATGAAGGAGTAATTGTCTATTTTAAAAACTCTATGCGTGTGTCAGTATTAGAATTATATTTACAAGATGCTAATTGTGTAACAATTAAATTAAATAACAATACAGTCTTAGTAGCCATATATCGGCCACCAGGCTATAAAAATATTCAAAATTTTATAGAATCTTTAAATACGTTATTAAGTAGCATAAAATCCCCTAATATTGTAATCGCGGGAGATATAAACATAGATATTACCCCAAATAATAAAGACCCTAACTCGTCGGATTACTTAAATCTATTGGCCTCGCATAGCATCTTACCTGCTCATCAGATACCAACACATGGCAGAACATGTTTAGATCACATTATGCTTAAAAGTGCGCTGCCTGCCTTCTGCTATGTGGCTGAAACTTCCGTAACTGACCATGACTCCATTTTTATAATCTTAAAATACCACGTCCGTCAGAGAAATACAGTTTCTCTTAAAAAAATTGATTATACTAGATTAGACATTGACATGAATAACGCGAACTTTGACTTTATGTATACTTTGACAGACACCCAATTGGCTACCTCTCTCCTTTTAACGAAGCTAGAATGTTTAATTGAAAGTAACACAAGATCGATAACTATTCCTAGCCGTAGGCGTATAAATAAACCATGGATAACAACTGGGTTATTAAAATGCATGAAAAACCGGGACAGATTACACTCTAAGTCAAAGAAAAATCCTAACAATGACATAATTAAACTAACGTACATTCGGTACAGAAATTTCTGTAATCAATTATTAAAAAATATAAAGAAAGACTATGAAAAAAATTTACTACGCAATGCTGCTCAGACCAGTAATAAATCTTTGTGGGACACTATTAAAAAAGTCACTAACCATAATTCGAAGTGCAACCCTTCCATGGATTTATTGTCGCCAGCGGACCCAAAAACCTCTGTCAATAATATTAATACTTACTTTGTGTCTGTAGGAACGAACCTAGCTGCTAATTTTGATACTAGTGATTTACCTAGAGTGTGTGTGGATAATCAATCCTCATCTTTCGTCCTTACTCCTATTTGTCAGTCAGAGGTTAGCACCTTAATAACCAATATTAAAAAGGGTTATACCACGGGACTTGACAACATCTCTGGCACTTTTATGAAACGCTATCACAATATATTAGTTCCAATTCTTACACACCTTTTTAATTTAATGTTTAGCTCCGGTGTTTTTCCTAAGGAATTTAAATCAGCTGTTGTGATTCCTATCTATAAGAGTGGAGACAGAGCCCATGTCAACAACTACAGACCTATCTCAATCTTACACGTTATGTCCAAATTAGTTGAAAAGATCCTTAATAATCGATTGGTTAACTATCTAGAAGCAAAAACCATCTTGTCTAGTGCACAGTTCGGTTTCAGAGCAGGGACCTCAACCAATGAAGCAATTCATGAGTTGACGGATCATATTGTGAACTGTCTGGATAGTAAGAAAAAAGTAGTTGCTATCTTTTTAGACCTAGCCAAGGCATTTGACACGGTCTCTGTCCCACTCTTGCTGGGTAAGTTGGACAGAATAGGTATACGTGGTAAACAACACAAATTGTTTACAGACTATCTCACTGATGCCCGATTTACACATCGACAAGTACAGTAGCGAGTTAAGTAGTATTCTATGATTAAGTTGATTTAAATAGAGTTCCATCCTATTTTTTGGCAAGTTAAGTACGAAGTAGCCCCCTCTCTCGCGTCTCGCCAACTTAACTTGCCAAAAAATAGAATGGAGATCTATTTAAATCAGCTTAATCTTAAAATACTACTTAACTCGCTACTGTACTTGTCGATGTGTAAATCGGACATGACAGAAACCAACGAGTGAGACTTGGGAATGTCACCAGTGACGAGCTACCAATTGTTTTTGGCGTGCCGCAGGGTAGTGTGTTGGGTCCGTCTCTCTTTCTGTTATACATTAATGATCTATGTAACCTGAAATTGAGAAACGGCAAAATAGTAACTTATGCCGACGACAGTGCGCTGGTATTTTTTGGGGACACTTGGGAGGACGCCTTTAAGTTTGCGCAACAAGGATTTAACTCAGTACTGCTTTGGCTGAGAGAAAATGGTCTAACCCTTAATATAGAGAAGACTAAATACATTCCGTTTGCTATAAAGAATCCATTACCGAATACACTCATAAATCTTAATATCGTAGCTCATTCATGCCTGAATAATCAATCTTGCACATGTAGCCAAATTGAGCGTACTAATGACATTAAATATCTTGGTGTCATTATTGATAAAAATTTAAATTTTAACTACCATTTAGACCTTATTGCAAGTAGAACCCGCAAATTAATGTACATATTTAAGAACCTGCGCAACATCGCCGATAAAAATATCATAAAAATGGTATATCTGTCCTTATGTCAGCCGATACTGTCTTACAGTATTTCTGTGTGGGGCGGTGCCTGCAAAACAAGCCTGATTCGGGTTGAAAGAGCGCAAAGAGCAGTACTTAAAGTCAGTCTCTCATTGCCATTTCTATTTCCAACCAGCGACCTGTATCAAATGGCAGATGTACTGACGGTACGCCAGCTCCACATACAAAGCATAGTATTAAAACAACATTCGTTGCTTCCATTTAACCCAGAATATGAAAATAAAAGACTTAAACATAAAGTATGTACCTCAAAAGATAGCCACTGGACTACATCCTTCTCAGGCAAATTTTTTGGTTTTCTTGGATGTTACATTTATAATAAAATCAATGCGAAATTAAATATATATCCCCTGACTAGATCCAGATGTAAACTGGTACTCGCCGAATGGCTGAAGTCACTTACCTACGACGAAACTGAACAACTACTTCAAGTCCTCTCGTAAATAAATAAATAATGTTCTTCATACATACAGGCACACACACACTCACACACACACACACACACGCATGCACTAATTTATACATACACACTCACTCACATGGAAATATGCGCGCACTCATACGCACAGACACACTCACACACACACGCACAAAAAATCTTTATTCTTAAACATCACTTAGTTATGCACATCCATACATCGACGGTGACAACACACAAATCCCTTACCTAGAGTTGGAGAGGCTGGTAATCTGTAACACAGGTCTACCTAGTATAGATACCAGTCTCTTACACATATTATAGGACCTCATTTGTATAATGTTAAGTTGTATGCTTATTGTTCTTTGTTTTACTGTATTCTTTATGTGTGAGAGAAAATAAACACAAAATACATGATTGCGGGGAGACGACTACTGGGCGACGCTAATACAATGGCGCGCATGTAAAGGTGATTTGTCAGCAGTCGCTCAAGTTACATGTTGTGTCCCTACAAAGGTAACTGTACAAATTAGTTAAAATTTAACAAAATACCAGGTTTCCTTATAATAAGGTCTAGACAAGGCTTTAGATTGTCTGACCAAAATTCATCGCTAGCTGTACCATTACAATCACGTCTACGTTGCGGTTCGAACGTATTCGATCAGTAATAAAGCTTCATTGCAAGAAAGTATCTCACTGTTGTTAAGTTCTTAAGATTGTGTTCATTAAGCATTTATTAATCAATGCTGAACATGCAATGCAGTTATTTAGTTCAATAATTACACACAATTTTTTAATTAAGACTAGTCACGGAACAAGTATACAACAATAATTGGTGGCCCTTATGATCATTCTGCCAAATCGAAAATAAACTCGAACTGGATCGGCAATGATTACTTACAAGTTTTTAAAGATTTAATTATAATTATTTTGAATAAAACATTTGATTACTAAGTTTTAATAATACCAACGTTTTAAATACAATATGCATTGTAATAAACAACAATCTATTTTTTTATATCATTATGCGCACATTACGATTTAATAACATGATTGTTATACTTCCCCTCTCTTTCATCCAAAACAGAAAGAGAATGTACAATAGAAATATTTACCTACGAGTACAATCTTGACAGTTACTTTGTTATCTCAACTCGCAAGTAGATCACTTATAACTGATTACATCTGAGATACATTTACATTGCAGACGTAGTTTTGTTAATGCGTGAGTTAAACGTGTCGCGGGGGAGGCACAATCATGTTATATGCGAACTTGTTTAATATTGTAAAACGTTTTCGTGTTAAGTTCCTTCATGCATTCAAGCCATCAGAAGATTGGATATGTAATTACAACTAATTTATGTATTGCTAAAGAGATTTGAAATCTTTGAGAATATTCTGGTACGAGTTTGCTTATTGAATTAAATAGAACTGGTAATCAAAATGAAATCAGTTCGGAAACTGTTTTGTTCCTCGATTAGATAACATTTTCGTTTAGTTTCAAAGACTTGGAGATAGATATTATATTTAGAACTAGGTCACAACATGTTGCTTTTATTATTGTTTTAAATACCGTTTAGTTAATAAATAACAAACTGTTTTTTACTATTACCTAAATTGTTATTTTAAGTTATTGCCTAACCTTACGAATTCATATAAGGTTCATGTAGTCTTAAACAAAGCAATTGCGATGCCTGGCACTGTTCATAGCAGTATATGCAGACTGCCACCAGTCCCTGCAAGCATTAATGTAGTAAAATTAACTGCTGCGTCCTACAGTACAGTCTCACTGCAAAAATTCTTGATGAGAAACTTACCAAAATTTATACCGCTAAGTCTGACCAACACCAATACTATACACTTGCATTTACTGTCCAAATTTCCCGTTGTCACTGGAGAAGTAGCATAGAAGTAGTAGCGTATTAATGGGATGTTATGATAATTGAATAAACTGAGTATCTAACATAGAACTGTGAACGTCGACTCACTTCAAGAAAGGACCCTAGGGAATCAGATGGGAAGCATAATATACTTAGAATATTTATTGCCGGCAGCGCGATTCCTCGAGAATAATTGAGGTAGGTACATTATTAGTAAGAAAAATTTTACTTACCAACCTATTTTTAATTTCTAATCTATAATACGTCTAAGCTTTTATTAGCAAAAGTAGGTGTCAAAGTGTTGTTCTAATAAAGTACGAAGTGGGAATATAAATATTATTGAGTCTATCTTTTTATTTTAGATTTTTTTTTAGCTTTGGAGGAATTAATTTGTTTAAACTTATGTATATTAATTAAGATGTTGCTATTATCAGATTTATTATTAGGGCATACCTACTACAAACCACTTAACCATACCTGTGACTTCTATAAGCTACCATCAACATCGTGATCCCGCAAAAGCACCTAGATGGTCATACTCTAAAATGTACATAGTCTAATGTACTTTGCAGTTTTAATGTGCATTCACGTGTTTCATTAATGTAATTTATTAAAAAATAAAGTTCCTCCCCATGTACAGGACCGGAATAAAGCCTTTAACAATCGCTAAGTGTAATTGCACAGATGCAGCCTCCCTACTCTAATCCCCTCACGATATCGTAATGCGCTTAGAGTAAAATATATGTGTCATTAGAAGCTTTAGATCTTATGGATTAAGATGTCGTGTGCCTCTTAGCAGGAATCTGTGCGAGTGTTACATTTTATATGTATTTTTAAGATTAGACGTATTAGAGAGGGTTTGATTAAAGATTAACTTGTAAATTAAATAATATTCTCGTACTGAATATATTTTATGCTTTTTATTCATTGCTTTTTATTAATTTCCTTACATAAAATACTAGCTTGACTGCCTTTGATGTTTGGAAATAATATTATTTCGACCAATAATCTTAGAATTCTTACCGTACATTTGTTCTTAAGATTTAAGTTTAAGACATTGTTCTGGACACATTGCAATCACCAATCGTAATACTAGAAAATGATGATTTTTATAACCTCTCAATGCACATATTATATCTTCAATGTTTCATTTTATATAATTATTATTAACACGAGTACTGTCTACTCGTCTACTCGGGACCATGGCTGGTGTAACCTGGCCAAAACGTCGAGAGCCTCAAAGGTAAATTGTTACTAAATATTTACCAAAATAATATACGTGTTAATACCCGTGTTAATAATAATTATATAAAATGAAACACGAAAGTTTTAAGGTTAATATCTTTTATGTTGATTCGGTATATTAAGCAAAATACATAACATCAATACCTACGTACGGCCATGCCTACCTACTACCATTATAAAGACAGTATGCCAGCAATGTAAACGTAGAACATAGCGCAGTAATGTGGTGCACGTTCAACATTCAGGTCTCGGCGCTAGAGACGATTAATATCCAGTGAGCACGTCTGTTCCTGTGTCTTGCTTCCACGACGACCTAATACTAGACCTTAGTGGAGTTTTAAATGTTACTATGTTATGTACGGTAAACAAGATTACAGTACTATAAGATGGTTAATTAACCTAGTAGATCAATCTAATGGATTGAAAATTCGATTAGATTGATCTACTATCGGTCACCGAAATTAGCAAAGCTAATACTATACCAGGCTCTTCAAAGCTTTCCCAAGTAACACATCAAAGCATTATAAGGGCCGAATAAGAGTATTCTTGTATCCTTTTAGCATTTTGAGTTAGTTTTATAGTCGCATTATAAACGTTTATATGGCTACTGTAATGCTTATTTGGGCACAAATTATACAGCTTTATGCCGTATATAGGTTCACAGTATTAACCATAGCATTACTGGCGCATTATATTAGCATTATTATGGTCAAGAAAGATGTCAATCGGATTAAAGAAGCATAATTTTGGTCAATAATATTGCCAATCGCATTAAGAAAGCATTAAAATGGTCAATGAGATAGCCTATTGCATTACAGAAGCATTATAATAGCAAAATTATTGATAGTGAAGATGCCAACGGCATTACAAAAGCATTAGACTAGCATTTAAATGTGCTAAAAGAATTATTGGAGCAATTTAAGTGTTCACACTTAGGAAACTTTATATTATTGCGTGTAAATTATTACAATCAAAAAAATAATAAGTAAAGACGGTCAAAATAAAACAGTGAGTGACGCCATATTATAATTTGCATCAAAACAAATTCATCGGATAAGTTTTTGACTCGTTTGTTATTTCTTGCCTTCAAATATTACTGCGCAGTGTAGTTTACTGTACTTGTTTATATAAGTTTCATTGAAAATTTTCACGCGCCTTCGATATTTTGTGGTTTTCATACAAAATGTTTTATAAAAATGATGTGTGTAAAACCAAAACAAATGTGTATTTCCAGTACAGAATAAGTTTTGAAAAAATACAATCATAGTTTTGCTTGCACTGTATTAAATTAAGTTATATAAATATTTTAAATGACAATTCCTTTTATAAATAGGTCCGAAAGAAAATATTTTTTGGTTATAAAATATTTACAAAATGGTGGTCAGCCTTAAGCAGCCCGGTGAGCCCAATTAATGCCACCAGCATTACAACTACTCACGTGTGATTGTTTAAAGAGCTATTAGCTACACAACAGCACTCAGTTCTTCCTTTAAAATGCAAGCATTATATTGATTCACATTTATGCTGTTCAGCAGCATTAAGCTTTTACTTACCCCTTACAAGTGCTTTTACACAGCAAAAGGCACAAAAAACAGCTTAAAGCTGGATATCGGATATACATGGCATTATAGTGGTTCACGTTTGTGCTGTAAAACAGCTTCAAGCACTTATTAACTACTTTAAAATGTCTTTGTAGAACCAAAAGCACTAAAAATAGCTAAAGGCTTTACAAAAGCATTCTGATATGCCATTATCCAACTGTTATACAGCGTAAAGCATTACAATGATTTTCAAATGCCATTGTTCAGCTTCAAGACGCTCGGTGAACTTATATAAGAGTTTGTACGGGTCTTAAGCTCTATATAAGTTCACTTGTTGCTTGTTAAAATGCTTTCTGTGTTACTTGGGTTCTTTATCAACTGTCATGTTGAACCCAGAATTTGTACAGAGTAAAGCTCCGATCAAAGCGTAAATACTGATTATAATAATTTCATATACATGTATGAAACAGAAATTTTACAATATGTAACTAATTATGAACCCTATAATAACGGAACCATGTTCGTTTCAAACTTCAAATCAATAAAACTGAGAAGTAAATCCAATAAAAAGCTATGTCAAAAACAACAAAATCTAAGTAAAATCATAGCACAGTTGTTGTAGTCTCGGTCGCCTCCAGGTATAAATGTGTTTAGCTTTACTGTAAGAATTGTGTGAGTGCTCGAGCAGATTAATTTCCCGTTGCAGTGAACGGTGTCTGTTTTCGTTTGAACCTGCGAGACGAGTTTAGCTTGAGATAAGAAACGGCTCATGGTACAGGCTGGTGATGTTAGAAATTGTTGACACATTTTTAATGGCATTGAAGTGTCAGAATATGCAGCGGCTAATGGTAATATAATATAATAATAATATAATATATTCCTTTATTTCTCACCAAAACCGAAACAGTAGAAACAATAATTACAAAATAAGGTAAGCGTAGAAGGTAGCCTGAAACCTCGTTTAAAGAAAGCTAAGCCATTCAAGTGTTGAAGTGTTTAACAAGAATCATACTCAGACGAAATAATAATCTTATACATACATACATGGCATATTTACAGGCCGATTAGTTTATTAATTGTACTGCAAGGGATAAGAACTCGTGACCTCTTTGCACCGAGGTAGTTAATAAAATATTCTTACAAAAATAACCACTATGTACATTTTTTCACGTTTATTGTTATTTACTTACACTTATTTCATTTAGCTATCCAATATCCTGCGATCGATGTTGGTAATAAGGTCATAGATATCATAAGTCTGTTAATAGTCTACTTTATTAACTAGAAGAATTATTATTATAAATCGCTTACCTTTCATAACTCAGTCTAAAGCTACTAAATCTAAAATCAATTTAGTTAGGTAGCGAGTCGGCGCGGGCGCATTGCAGTAAATCGATTACGCTGACTGTTTGTCCGGTAATGGACCCCCGTGACGTCACTCATTCGTCTTTGTCTCTCAATCACCTTGTTTGTTTTGTAATGAACACTCGTGTTGACTCTGTTCCACTTGCATTCCTTACTATTTGTTGTTCAAATTGTGCTATTTGTACATTCGATTTATTGTATCGAAGTAATTTTCTTTGTGAAATATAAAATAGGAACAGCTTCCGAGATTGCAACGGTTTTGGTATGATGGTAGATAAGCTATACACAAGCATAACTTATTTTGTAACCCCAAGAAGAGTCCTGCTGTAACCATTTTCACAAGCAGCGCATACAGGTTGTATAAGAGTCAGTCATAATGAGCATTCATTATAATGAAGACAGAAAAAAAACTTGGCACACAACCCGCATTACAAGGGTGTTATCAGTAGGACGTGCATCATTGTAGGAGGCTCATCCTTATAGGAAGAATATAATGAGGTCCACTTCTTAATGATTTTGAACCAGTTACAGAATTACTAATTACTAATATACAGTTTCTTTTAAAAAAGCAGTTGTTAATCGAGGTACAGCATTTTAAATAATAGTCCTTATTTCATGTTCAGAAGCGAAAACTTACAACTAGGTCATTCAGTAAAAGCTTGCGTACTTATAACAATTTCACAAAAGTCAAGTATCATGTTAAAATACACTTAGATTTGAATTTATCAAACAATTTTATACCCTTTACCTTTGAAATTGCGTACAAAATTGTTCTCACCAAACCTTTTACAAGCGTCGCTTCATTTTGTATCCCACCAGTAAAAAACTGAACATCTCGCCCCTGACAACCCTTAAGCCTTACCCCGTTACCGTTACTATCACCCGGCTATATCAACACTATCAACGAGCGCCTACAAACACAGCCTTACCACTGAGAAAACTAAATTGAAAATTGAATGAAAGGAACTGCAAATAGACATTGCTCATGCTGACCACACCGACAAACACATTTTTACGGTAGAGGAGAACCTTATTGCTTTGTAATAATGACTATTTTCGCATACGTTGTTATTATTTTGTATTTAGAAGTATTTGGCGTTGAGCCAGAGCGTCAATAGACCGTGATGGCTATAGTGGCGGTCCGCGACCGTTAGGTTGTGTTTACACGGCAGTACCCTGGTTTAATATGCTCTTGAGCTTGCCTAAGTGGCCCGAAATCCACTAAAAGGTGTGTTAGCAAGCGTTAAAACTAACAATGTAATCATAAGAATAAGTATATAGATTCGAGTGTATAATCTGTTTTAAACTATGTTCTTGGAAACACCACGTAATAACCCTTTGAAGTAGGGTTGCGGATTATCGGTGAAAAGGATCTTTTGTAAGCTTCAGTGGTACAGAAACTCTGTACCTGTAAGATTATTGTGCTATGTTTTGTATGTTTGTAATCTTTGATACTCATATCGTCTTATAAGTAATTTGACAGGTAGTTATGTTTATACGTAAAGTTGTATCACGTATTCATGGTTGTATCAGATTGTATGAAAGTTCTCTAATATTAAAAGCAGTTCTAGTAAAAGAGGTTACACGTTTCTCATTTACGAGATGCGGTTGCGTCAAAAGTTTGTGCCTTTCAAAGATGTATTGCGTATTATTAAAATCTCCCTTAAAGAACTTCCTGGGTTAGACGGCCTTTACTAGTCAACTTTCTATGTTATTAATCTAGTCCGGCGGTTTTTTTAGTGCTGTGGCGTTTGTCTGTGTCGATCTATAGTTTTAACTATAGCTTCAATTTCAAGTAAATTCTAAAAGACGATTTCAAACAATTTGTGATAAATTTTATGAATTATTGCATTTTGAAGTTTGAAGAAGTCCCATCCCCATGTGTGTTACCTAAAAATAGTCCTAATAATTATTCGTATAATTATTTTATAATTCAATGATGAATTTTATTGTAATCGTAAGAAGTGACTTAGAAAATTTTGATGTGCAGAAGGTATTTGGATACCAAACCACCGTTAAAATAAATTGACTTAAACTACAAATAGAGCAAAATTACTTTTCTTAAATCTACAACTGCAGATTATCCAAAGCACACCAACTTGTTTAATAAAGTATCAAAATTTTAAAAATGTATGTGTATTGAAATTGGTTAGCGGACCGATACTACGCAATAGCGCCTTCATTGTCCCGCCACTCGTAAACGTGGTTTATGGCCTCCCCTTCACCTTCGCGTTTTCTAATAGCCCTTAATAGTTGGGGCACACTGAGCCATGTTTATATTATAACAATTATTGTTTAACTTGTAATCAAAGTTTCCTGTTTAATTTGCCGTACCTCCAGGTATTTATGTTATAGTTAGTTGTTATTTTGTAACCTGTGTTGTCTTTTAAAAGCTGTTTGACGGAAAATTTAGAACAATTTTAGTTAATAGTATGAAACATCAGCCTTTGTGTCGACTAAGATGATCTATGTAGTAAATGTTTTGGACAACAAAGTATTAGTCCTGGTTCCCAGACTAGTTTGAGCTGTCTGAATTAGCCCCTACCAAATTATATAAATATGTTTGTTAAGCCTACAATCTGCGATTCATACAAATTTAACTGCATCTTAGTAGTTTTATATTTTATTTATTAATATTTTGTTTTAAGACTGCACATATTAGTCATACAGACTAACACGTGGAGTTTATTTTTTATCACGTTGAGATCGTAAAAGGCGTTGTACAGTACCACTGCGCAAATGCCAATTCCTTCCGCTTGTATCATCTCTGCAAAAAAAAATCCCTCTATCCAACGTGGTGTTAGCAGGCCACGTTTTTCTCCGTCCCTAAAACAGGCCTGGTAAAAACTCCTCATAACAGGATGCAGGGAATACCCTGCATCCTGTTATGAGGAGTTTTTACATTCCAAATCTTATCCGTGTGGTGACGGAGTAAGAATACAATATTTTACCACCCCATCTCATCCCATGGGTGTCGTAAAAACCGACTAAGGGTCTATCCGTCAATATTATCTTTACAAAATAAAAAGAAGGAAAACTTGAAATTAAACCGTATACCAATCCGTCTGGCCAGCGTGGTATTAGTAGGCCAAGTAACCCTCTGTCACGGGAGGAGGCCTGTCTCTGCAGTAGGACATTAACGGGCTGCTATGATGATGATGATGATGAATATGTCTGCTCCACTAAACTAAATGTAAAAAGGTAGTGTACATATATTTTAATATTCTGTACATAAAATTAGTACGAGCTATATTTTCCCAACACGCGTTACCATCTATTCGAACCTCAACGTGATGCCAAAACGGCCATTACTGCGTTGGCATGTACAGTCACGAGTATTAATTTAGGACCCACCTAAGGTTGAATATCGTGTAGCAAACTTACGTTACTTAGGAGTTAATATTTTATTCTCATAATGTTTACCTACCATCGACAACTAGTTCTAGGGCTAACCTAGGGTAACCGGGCAACGACGTCAACTAGAGCGAGGGCTGACGATCATTTCCGATGTTTTCCGAGTAATAATTATTACTAAGGTTTAGTGGGTAACTTCTTGTAGCATATTATATCGTAAAATAACTAGCGGTCGCCCGCGACTTCGGCCGCGTGGAAATTTGGATTATACGGACTGGAATCTACAGCTATCTTATCTCTCAAGTTGGACCAGACTGCTCACGGTGTGCGAATTTAATTTAAAATCGGTTAAGTAGTTTAGGTAGTCCATCGCGGACAAACATCGTGACAGGAGATTTATATAAATAATTTGTAATTTTTATAAATAAAAAATAACAATATTAGATTGTCAATAATATATTTAATTCATGTAGAAATGTTTAATAAAATACATCTTATTACTCTTCATACTTATTATGACATTTAGGACCAAAAAAAACAAATATATAAACAACATGGTTAGCGGTGCAGCAAACAAACACTTTCACTGAAAGCTACATCGAAATTATATATTATATGTTGCCTTTGCATCAGGAGGCTCTCGTCTTGCGTTATAACTTGCGGGCGATGGTTGTTTCGCCGTAAATCTATAAGATTTTCTTCGTCCCCGTTACGTTGAATCCAACGGCGAACTGTGTTTCATGTCACATTTAATTGTCGAGATATCTCGTGAATGCCTATTCCTTGTTCATGTAAATCAATAATTCTAAGTCTTATTTGGTTACGATTAGCTGCAAGCATTTTAATAATTACATAAATATAATTGTTATGTATTAACAAAGAAAAGTAATAAATTTTCTTGACTGACACTGACATAATCAAATTAGGAGGGGAAACGACATTATGGTCATAATTATAAAACCGTAGTGATAGCCTATTACAAAGAGGTTATCATTTCAAGGGTCGATTCGATAAGATATTATACCTAACTTAATACCTTTTCAAAGGTGTCATCTTGACATTTTGACATTCAACATTATCAATCTCAAATTTCGACCTTATTGCAATATGACTGTGCAAACAACATTTGATGGAAATGGGTCCTAAATTAATGCTCGCGACTGTACAATGACGTATTGACAGCGCGTTTGTTAGTCTATACCATTTGTTAGAGCTATTGCCTCGTGTACTCGTGTTATCGTGGTTGAACTCCATGACTTTGAGTGTTCATTACAACACTGTTTAAACTTTAAGTATGATGAAGTTTAAACCTTGTTACGTACATATTTACTATATTTTAATATAAAGACACAATAATATGACCAAATCGAAAGTGCGAATACAGTTTAGATATTAAGGTAACGAATAGTAGTAAAAAAACAACTTTACTCCGTGGTCATCACCTTGGCGGTCTGGGTAAACACTTCATCATACTGTATGTTTAGGTACAATATAGGAAATACATACAATGGAGGAAATACATGAGCTGGAAATTTTACTTTACACTTATTAATAAACTTATTTCTTCTTCACATAGAGATAGTCATGTCAATCAACCACCACAATGAACATGTCAGTACCTCTTTGAGAGAAATAAATACTTACTTACTCGCTTTCTATTCCTTATTATGGAGCTTTTAGGATACAGTGACTTGTAAAGTTCATGAAAATTATATTTTTTTCTATCTAATTATATACCATGTTAGCCAGCAAAATATTAGGAAAGCAACGCCATAATCTCATAGGTTCTCGTAAAAATTGTGTAACAGTATGAATTATTGACCTATTGAAACCACCTAGCTGAATAAATAGGTTTCGAGTCGAATGAACATAATATTATCTTCATTACCTGATTTTTTTAATGAAAATTCATTTTTTCGTTAGTGTTTTCCTAAATCGTTTTCTCGGTATGCCACTGTCTTCCTAAGCAGTATTTACAGAAGCGCAATTTTTACGTCGTCTCTTAAATATTTGAGTGAGATGAAGTGATAAAAAAATGTTACTTTCTCGATTGGGATGTTGCAGTCAAGGCCATCACATGCTTCAGATCTGACTTGAACTTTAATAATAAAATTATAGTTTCAACCTTATCTCAACTTGTAGGTTGGCTACAATATAATATTATGAAGATGATTAAAAGTTTTAAAATGGTGACCATAATAAAATGCATGTCAATATGCAAAAACCCCTTAATCAAGACAAAGAGAGAAATTCGATGGCACAGGACAGAAAAAAGTGGTAAACTTTGAAGAACCCTATTTCCAGCAGTAAAAAATTAAGTTTTAGTTTTTGTAAGAATAATAATTTACTTCTCATGTACTTATAATAATAATATTATATTTATAGATGACTGTGATAAAAATAGGTAAAAATGTTCTTTAAAATCTGTTTTTTTCCAATTGTGTCATTCCTCCAACATAAAAATAAATAATAAATCCGTGGCGTGCTGCTTCGCTATGTTCCGCATCCGCAAATGTAACGTCAGCAATAAAAACGCACGCGCTATCAGAGTTCAATATTTATGAAAATTAACTATATTCATGAATAGCATAATAATTAAACCAAAATTACATAAGTTAGGTACTGTTCTTTCTGTGATAGTAATTGAGGTTTACAAAGGCCGAAAACACGAAGCCAGAATAAAATCGAAGCTTATTAAGGCAGAAAGTAGGTTACACCCTTCACGAGGTGGACGGATGACCTGATCAAGTCGTTGGGAAACGAGGATGAGGGAGGTGGATAAGTGAGGCTCAGGTCTACTCATAGTGGAAATGTTTAATGGAGGCAGTTGGATATAGCAGATCAACGTTTTTTTTATTTTTATTTTTTTTAGTACTAGAGTAATTTTAGTATACAGGGTGTTTTTTGAGTCAACGGCAATAATTAAGAAGGTGACTCTGTACGTGATTCTGATCCGAATTATGTAAAAAAATTAGGTACTTAATTTTTGACGAAAAAATCCCAAAAATTAACTAAGTGTGGACACGTTCCCGCTGCGCTAAAATATTGTTCAAGACTCGGTGCAATGACCCGCGCCGCGCGTCGTAGGTATCAGCTGGATCGCTCGCTGCGTCCACGCGCCGCGCGGTGTCCATGATTAGTGAAATTCATGGCTAAGCTTTACACGTCGTTTACTTTGTAGTAATTAAATGTTTATTTATTTTGTATTTTTTTTCCTTCATTAAATAACGTCATCTATCACGTCCTAAAGTATTGCCTATGTCTCACTTTACATACTGTAGAATAGACATACGTTTTTCTGTTATCATAATGGTTGATCTCGCGTTGGGAAAGAATTACATTAGTACATTACTACGAGTATAAATAAAAAATATTATTTACAATAAATAATATTCTTCTCTATTAAATATTTCTCACAGGATAAAAAGAAAATAAAATAGTTTGGTATATTCAAGATATTGCTGACGGTGCTCCTTGTGAACGGATTGTTCGATTTCCAACGACAAATACACGGAACGAGTGCTATTTTTACACCTTCTTATTGTGATTCTCATTTCTGATACAGGCACAGGTTGGTGTAATTTATTTAGTTTTATTTTTGAAATAAGACTCAGCTATATTGAGACTCATATTTTTATACTTAGTGAAGAAAATTGAAATAAATAATATCTGTTTACAATTTACCTTTTTAAATATTGAAAATTATTTTAGGACCTATTCAGAGGCAGAGGGACTTGTATTTGTGTGTGTGTGTGTGTGTGTGTGTGTGTGGGTCTGTGTGTGTTATTTAAAATGACGTTATATTTTTGAAAATACGTAGTCGTACATAGAAAATACCTAGAAACAGCCATTTTCATGCAAATAATTCTTGATCTAGGCTTGTCTCAGCCATAAGACATCGAAGCTCCTATGAAAATAAAATAAAAAAGAATAATAATGAGTATACGTTTTTAAACAACTTGTTCCTAACATGTATTTTACAGATCCTTTTTGTTTCGTAAAGCCCACATAATCATACTCTACTCTACACGATACATTGAACATGCACGTTCCGTCGCTACTACACTCGACAGTAATTAATTTTGTCATCTTGAAACACGTTCCATTTCATCTGAGTGTTACCATCTCGCTGGATTGCATGACGTCTTCGTAGTTGATACGAATGTTAGAATGCCTGTTTGTTGTAGATTGTGAAGCGAAGAATTTACTTTAGATAAGTATCCTATACCAACTTCGCTCGGTATACAAGGTTCTTTTTAATTAATAGGCACTCCTAAGCTGTAGTTTTGTTCATAATACACTCGAGAGCAAAAGTTCCGGGTCACTAGCATTTACTTCAATATCTTGAAAACGAATAAAGCTATCGTATTGAAATAAATTGAACTTTATAGACAATTTAATGTTACTAAAATAAAATGCATTACATTTACTACTGACCATTTATTTTATTATGTTTAAAAGGACAAATTAAAAATGGCGTCATTTTGCTTGTAAAACCAAAACTGAAAATATTGAATTTTTTATATTTACAAGTAGTTTTAACACGGTTTAGGACTGCTGCAATGCGATTTGGCATGCTGTACACCAAGTTTCTGAAACACTGTTGGGGAATGTTCTCCCATTCCTCTACCAATGCATGTTTCAAGTCACTAAGCGTAATTAAAGGAGGATCTTGTTGTCTTACCCGTCGTCCGAGCTCGTCCCAGGCGTGCTCGATTGGGTTGAGGTCGGGGCTACGTGCTGGCCACACCATGGGACGAATATTCACCTCATCAAGGTAGTCTTGCACTACACGAGCAGTGTGGGGACGGGCGTTATCCTGCATAAAGATGGCATTCTCACCAAGTCTTGCCATAAATGGACCGACGTGCTCGTTGAGGATTTCATCCACGTATCTTACGCCATTAAGAGTACCGTTTTCGATCAGTACAAGCTCTGTTCGGCTTTCCGCAGAAATTCCAGCCCACACGAGTACCGAACCACCACCGTATGACACCTTTTCTTCAATACAGGCTTGCATAAATCTTTCTCCTGGTCTTCTGTACACCTTTGCCCTTCCGTCGTGTGTATACAGCATAAATTTTGATTCGTCCGAGAATATGACATTTGACCAATTTCCAATCGTCCAATTCGAGTGTTCGCGTGCATAAATTCGTCTTGCTATACGATGGTGTCTCTCGAGTTTCGGACCATTTGCGGGTCTAAATGGTTTCAAATTACCTTCAGCAAGTCGCCGTCTTACAGTCCAAGCAGAAGGGCTGCTTCCACCAAGTCCTAAAAAATGATGAGTCAGTGCTGTTCCCGTAAGAAACCGATTTCGTAGCATAGAGTTCACTAAATATCGATCTTTCCGTGCCGTCGTACACCTGGGTCTGCCTGTTGTTGGTCTGCGTAGGTTCAAACCAGTTTCTAGAAACCGCTGGCGAACACGCTGAACTGTAGACAACGATACACCGACTATTCTTGCTGTTTCTCGCTGACTGCTCCCATTTTCCAGGATCGTGAGGATTCTCGTACATTCCTCAGGTGTGAGTAACATAATTACCACTTTAATAATGACTATTGGATACCTGGATGACTCCTTATAAATACATTTTATGACAGAACAAAAACAAAAGCAAAAACAGTAGTGAAAATTAGAAGTTCTGATTTAAAAAAAATGGATCTTTTTTTTATAACTTTTTTAATGCCATTACTTACCGCCAATCAATAAGTTTTTATATGTTTAATGAAAGATTATTAAATTGTCTATAAAGTTCAATTTATTTCAATACGATAGCTTTATTCGTTTTCAAGATATTGAAGTAAATGCTAGTGACCCGGAACTTTTGCTCTCGAGTTTACTTCAGTTGTAGGAAAGTAAGTGAATGCTTTAAAACTCCCGCACTAGGAATTGAACCATGTGAGACATTAAATTAACGGACACAAAGATCATCCAGGCTCAAAACAATAATTTGTATATCACACAAATTATTATGTTGAGAGTGATTCAAAACAGCGACAACATCGTGAACGGTAACTGCATACACGACCACGTCCCACCTAGGCAGTTTACTATAGAATAGGCTTTAGCTATTGTTCTTGCAATTTAATTGAAAATGTTCCATTATGGTTGGAGTCATTGGAGTTTTTTAACTGGTCATGTTGATAAAAACGCATTATGTAAATGACTCATAAAGACTCGTGCAGCACAAATATCTGCTCTTTGAGCCGGCACATTTGAGATTTAGTTCCGAATTCAAATAACTTCCGAAACGAAATCCAGTATTCATGATATCTTAGCACTGCAGTTCGGAAACTCAATGAACACTCCGTTGAAAGTTACATACGATCATTTACATTCTTATTCTACGTTCCGGTCAAACACAAAACTTACATTACTGACGCTTGATGTGATTGGGGACAGGAGGATGAATGGCCTTCACAGTTGACAATGTAGAGACTAGATAAATATACTATTTCCTTCAAGGAAGTACTGATATGAGTTCGTGGTATCAATTCTACTCGTATAAAACTGCGTGTCAATAGTGACTTACAGATTTTTTCATTCTGTAGCTATGTGAACATTACATATTTATTACAAACGTATAGTTATTATTATTACATGTATTTTATAATAAAATAGTAGGTACTCTAAAAACCTAATTCATTTTCTTGTTAATCAGATTGATCTAGATACTAACACCAATATATTATAATCGTTGACATTATAAAACCTTAGCCTACCCAAACAATATCAGAACATGTTTCGTTTACTGCACTTTTTATGTTTCCGCCACTTCGCGACACCGTAAAATATTTATATTTTATTACGCAAAATAAAATATTTACGTCGTCACAGGCCCACCTGACGAATAAACAGATCTACTTCCAATTCAACATTTTCTTTTATATGAAATCGTTCGAGGGTAGAAATAAAAATGAAATAGCGTTTAAAAGTCACGGCGTTCTACATACTCTATTGTTTGTCGATGGACTCGTATCTTTTTAACTGTTGTTCTGTATTGTTTTTTAATGTTGTACGTTAGTAAAGAGTTTGATTTGTTTCGTTTTTAATAGTGTAGTTTAGTTATTTTCATTATGATCCTACAAATAATAAAGCATCAAGGTAAACAAATTAATACAAACACAAACTTACGGATAGTTTCCTGGAAAGTAGGGAGAGACAGAACGCAATGTACTGCGATCGATAAAATTCTTTGCTTTGTCTACAATTCTAATAATCTCGAGTAAAGTTGTGTCCCAATAATTTGACACATGAAGGTGTTGTTCCATTATGTTTTATACTAATCTCTCACTTAACATCAATGGTCAATATACCGTTAAAATAAATAGTATTGCTGTCCTTTCCTTAAGTTTTTCCTGGATGTTTCTGTTTTATCTTATCAGTTCCAAGGATTACAGTTTCAGTATAATTACGTTACTTTCAAGTCTCGCTTCTCTTACCGATAAGCTTCTTTACAGCCTCGCTTACATCCGCTCAAATTATAGAGTATATGGATATATACTCTACACATTTTTTACTGAGAACTCCTGACTGTTTTGTTTGGTAAGTGAAATATCGTTAGTCAGTTGCAAAAGGTATAATATTGTACTATATAATGGAACACTCAACTTACATACGTTTTACCACTTGTTAACAACTCAGACTACAATAAATGTACATTTTGTTGTTACCATATAACAAAGAATATCAAACTCTTTGGCATAGTGTTTATAAACTATCGTAAGCAGAGGTCTCGGGTTCGATAAATCAAATATTTGCGTGCACGAACATAAGTTTGCATTGGTCTGGGTACTTTTTTTTAAATGTATGTATTTACAAAAAAAAGTACGTGTTTATCCGCTGTTTGGTACCTAAAGTACAAGCTTTGCTTAGTTTAGTAGTTAAAGTATATGAATCATTGTTCTATGTTAACAAAATATTGGTTGAAGTTCTCTTTTATAAACTTTAAAAATCTTTAAAAACTTTCTCTTAAAATATTGAAGTTATGAAATGTTACGGAAGCGATAGAAGTTTGGAAAAGCTTCGGAGGCGTCGATTTAAAATATATCTATTCTCTGTTCTGCTTCAGTGTAGTGAATATGAGACATTGGAACTTTACAATGAGACTTAGATTTGAAAAGTTAAGCCTGTAACATCGTGAGTTGGACAAATCTGTTACTTGTAAGTTTAGTAATATTTGAAACATACCATCTAAAAGGAATAATTTTATAAATGCTCATAGATCTTTTGGGACTGACTTGGATAAAATGGTATTACTTTTAATCTGCATATTACTAACTAAGCTAGGCACAATTGGTAGAAATTTTGTTTTAAGTTTTTTTTAATGGCTAGAGAAATTTACAGTTAAGCAGTATTCCCGTTTTCGCGTTTAACAATAACATAAAATATGAATAACATAATAGAAATTCAAAAAACCATGTTCATTCTCAACTACCTACTGAACTAGAGGTTCAAGGAGCACACTAAATGAGTAGTACATTTACGAGGGTACAATTACCCCGGCAGCGAACCATCGTATTAGTAAAGCACGCTGATTGTGGGTACAGCTATAAAGTGGGTAATAACACTGGACAATCTCCCTGGATGGGGCACTTAATAGTTTTGGTGATTGGACGACATGTTCATGAAGTTGTACAGTACTTGTTCTTAATGATGTACTTTTATTTGTTTTAAATTGAATCTATACCTACTACCTATAATAGTATATAAATTTATTGATATTTATGTGATTAAAAATGACTTACTTAACGCTATATAAAGTAATAAAAAGTACTTAGTGGTGCAAATTATGCCGTCACAATCCTACATGGTGACAACTGCTATACCTTAACCTTCTTATTTTAAAACCGACAGCAAAACTAGAGCCCTGATACAGATCATAATAAAATACAATTTTGGTAACATGAATGATGACAATCCAACAATGATTTGCCTACTTATTTACATAATTAACAAGTTTAAAAGTATCAATTAGAGTAGAAATAACTGGTTGCCGTCAAATTAAAGGAGCAATATACTCTTTTTACCTCAACCTGAATAAAATATGGCGAATCACATGAAAATAAGCATAAATAACACACTCAATATTAGATTAACACCTTCAAAAGCTACATGTGCACAAAATCCGACAGAGTACATAATGAGTTTCCAACTTAAAAACATGTATCTTTTACCTAAGAACCGTAGCACACATACTCGTAGTGAACTTTTAAACAATGCGAGATAAGCGTACTCAAGTCAACTCATTCGGAAAATCCTCTTTAGGGTGAAATGACTGAAAACATTTGAATGCACTCTGTACAGGGCACTTTTACGTGTTCGTGTATCTATACATTTTCTTAGTAGTTTGGTTTTAAAGCAAAACAATGTGAAAAGCGATGTGACTGTTTCGGTGGTATGGTGTTCGTGGTTGTGGTATCTAATCCCACACAGGCCCATTGTAATAGTATAGAAATGGAATAAATGATTATTCTTATTTCAGATCATCTTTAGTGTAGAGGTGACATGTGATACATACAGTAAGTGATTGCTACGCAGTATTCTCTGGTTCGATTTGTATAGTCTGTAAGTCTCTTTTAGCATGGACATAAAATATTTGCACTAATGTAAATTTAATGTTTTCTACGAAAATAATGTGCATTGTTATATAACAAAGTGTATCTTAAGAATCCTTATTAGTTATCTTGTATCCATAATACATAGTTGTATGTACAAGCTTTGCTAAGTTTGCAAGTACTTGTACATGTTATTTGCTTAATGTGTGATATTAATAATTATATTATATTACTTGCCTATTTTGTGGTGGCTAAAAATATAATAAAACTTGTAATATTATTATGTAAAGTACATTTATGACAAAGGTTACGACATATAAAATTTACGTTTATTTGTGTCAATAAATATTTTATTTGACTGTAAAAAGGTTGATTGGCATCGAGTGTCACAATTTTGTGTGTGAAATAAATGTGAAATTGTGTATTTTTATAGTTATCATGTCAAAGGTAACTTTTACTGTTTTTTGATGCAGAAATAATTATTATGTTGAATGTATTAATATACATTTAATATAGACTATCGACTATCTCTATGTATTAATATACATTTATATAGAAACTTTTCAATGTCTTACCGCGTAGGAAATGACTAAAGTAGAATAAAATATATACGTGATCATAACTCGTAAATGAAATTAACTGTAGTTTTAGTCCCAGCTAAGAACTATGTTGCTCCCTTTAAGTTCAAGGCAGGTCGTTTAAGCATCACTATCTATCGGAAACACACTCCGTGTGGTGACGGACTAAGAATACAGTATGTCGCCACCCTATCTCATCCCATGGGTGTCGTAAAAACCGACCAAGGGACTATCCATGAATATTATCTGTACGAAATAAAAAGAAGGAAAACTTTAAATTTAACCCTATACCAATCCGTCTGGTCAGCGTGGTATTAGTAGGCCAAGTATCCCTCCGTCATGGGAGGAGGCCCGTCCTTGCAGTGGGACATTAATGGGCTGTTATGATGGCTGATAAGCACACACTTTTCACACTGTTGAAGGCCATTTTAGTCTACAAAAATATAACATAAGCATACCTATATGTCCAGCAGTGGACTGCAATAGGCTAGTTGATTGATTGATTGATTGATACCTATAACTTTTTAATGGAGTTTAGTTTAGTAGTGTTCTAAAGTCTGTTTATCTCTAGAAGTAGTCTAATGTAAAATAACTGTATTAGAGGTTATTCGAGAGGTACAGTACTCTCTAATATTTCTTTCGTGTTTTCCTGTACATTAGTAGCCAACAACAATCTCTTGAAGCTAATTTGTTGGCTCGTACGTGATTGCCGCGTACTGGACCGTAGCCAACCGCATCGCATTACTTGCTACTAACTTATATTAATTACTTACATTGATATTTATACCGACTTTGTGTCCAGCATTTTTTTTGCTTCACGTGTAGTGATAGATTAGGAAAATAAAATGTCACTACACAGTTTTACCTCGTATGACTCATAAAAGGATAAATTTATGGAACCTTACATCATGGCCACAGTAGGAAAAAACGTGAAACAAATTATATGTCCATCGGTCAGCGTGGTCTTAGTTCGACCTTTTAGTTAGCCTATTAAAGGAAAGCATAGCACATAAAAAATATTTCAAGGAATCAATCAATCAACTAGCCTATCCAGCAGTGGACTGGACATTGTAATTGACAAGTCTTTGCGAGTACCTTTATCCGAGCAGTTGTATTTTCTTATGGTTAAATAAGAACAATACTTTATAT
Organism: Schrankia costaestrigalis; assembly: GCA_905475405.1. Lineage (NCBI taxonomy): Eukaryota > Metazoa > Arthropoda > Insecta > Lepidoptera > Erebidae > Schrankia > Schrankia costaestrigalis. The sequence continues at coordinate 629,243 of FR997830.1, forward strand.
TTACTTTATTTTTAGTACAAGCTTAGCTTAGTTTGGGACTAGATGGCGTTGTGTGAATGTGTTAGGAATATTTAATTATTTATGTTTATAGCCGACCGTGAAAATAACACATAAAAGTAACACAGTTTACTCTAAGTTATCCCAGGTAGTCGAGACACCTGGACTCATACTTTCAGTTTTAATTACATTTGCTCGGTTTTGACGAAGTGGCAATGAATAGAAGCTGCGTTTTGTTATCAAAAGAAGCAGAGGAAAGCTCAACAGTTTTTCTTAAACCGCAGACACGGGCATCATATAGTGCTTACAAAAACGTACCGTTCTATTTAGTGTAGGAAATGTGATTTACAAACTCAAACTCAAACTATTTGTTGCTCTCCATATGTGTACAAAGGTTGTAACAATACATATATAGATCAAATATGTATATTTTGTAAAAAGGCATACCTAATTGTTACACGCCCTTTTGGCTGAAAAATGTTTCAACAATATTCAAATGATTGTGTTGATCTTGAAACTAATACTAAATTAAATGACGAATCTAATTGTGTTTCTTAATTTATAAATCTGCCCACATAAGGCTTGGTCCCTAAATATTTAAAAAAATACGAGTATGACAAGAAAATGTGTTTCTAAAAAAAAACCCTCCACGCAACTTGTTTAAAGTCGATACCTGTTTGAACAACTATCTTAGCCCCATTTAAGATCATTATAAGATTACCATATTATTAAAAAAAAAACATCTGATTTGTTTGTTGTTTTAAATGTTTGTGATTGAAATTTGTAAACAGAACTCCAGGAACTGCCAGGATTTGGGCAAGGCGTGGATGTAAACACTATTTATGTATAATGTTTGTTTGTGTGGAGTTAGACCCTTCCTTTTTATACCGTAATGGAACTCGAGCGAGGCTTTTGTCTTACGAGATCATAATGAGTGCGAACGGTATTAAGCTATGTATGCAAGGATAAGCGACGCGAGTAGCGGATCAACTGCAGGGTTTTATAACCCCGCTACTTCTCTTCTACTAGAAACGCCTTAGAGATATTTCTTATGTAATATTGTATTGTTTTTTTAAAAAAACGTACGTATTTGGAGATTATTTTGCAAAGAAAATGTGTTATTCAAAAATTAAGCAATCAATATTGGAAATAATTTTACTTTTAAGATAACATATATTTGACATATTTTTTTTTTTTTTTTTTTTTTATAAAGACAACTCCCGCACTAGGGATCATGCCCTGTGTCGCGGGGACCCTTTACAAACATCAATTAACGGACACAAAGAACACCCAGACCAGGACAATAATTTGTGGATCTCACAAATTATTGTCCTGCGTGGGGATCGAACCCACAACCTCTTGCACGGCAGCCGCTTGCGCTACCGTCGCGCCACTGAGGTCGTCAGGTATGGTATGTATGGTATATATGGTAGTAAAATACACAAAATATAAATGTTTATCACAAAATGAAATATTATTTCAGCAAACATATCAAGGATTTTGTCAGTAAGAGCGAATTTGGTATCGTTCACAAAAAAGCTCGTAACAGCATCCAAACAATTGAAGTATTAATATTTTGTAAATCTCAACGCGGTCGTTTTGATAAAATAAAGAAAGAAAAGCTTTGTCCACCTGGCTGATCTGGCTAACTGCCAGTTGGCATCCTTAGAAACATTACGGTGTATTGTGTGCCCTACCCCTTACCTGCACACTATGTTACTCATATATTTTGCAAAGACTATGCCATTGAAAGTTGTTGCAGATTCAATACGTTTTTCAATATAATTCATAGAGAGAAATTCACGCAAGAATAGGTTTCTCACACTACCTTTGCTAAAATAATTGTATTTGCACCGTGTCATATCATGATGATTTTGACCATTTATTTATATTGTTTGTGTTTTGTGTAAGAAATAAGAAAATATATAGGATGTCACTTCTCCACCACAACTCGCAAAGTTTAAAGATACGCAACATTTTTTTTGACAAAAAACCCTATATGAAATCATTTGGCCAGCATTGTATAATAACTACATTTGGGTTAGTTAAGCACTATTCAAAAATATTCAAACTCTTTACGAAACATACACCCAAACTAAATAAAATAACCATAAGAGTATTATTCTACGTTGCTATAGTCACCGGTTTATCTCGTATTGAAAGTAGAGGGTAAAGCACGTGCAGAGTTTTGTAACTTGTTAGTAAAACAGTTAAACGCCCCTTCTTTGAATACGTTTTAATGTACCGCTTCACAAATACAATGCCGGAAATCTTTTAGCAACACAATGTTTATAAATACTGGAGTTTTGATACAGGATTTTGTTGTATTTTGTGAATAGTTACAATAAACAATAGAATGTCTGCAACATATTTCCTGTAAAAAAATGGATATTTGTTGGAAATTTCATTGCGATTTCATAAACTGGTGTCCAGAATCTATTCTATCGATAAAAAAATCAGCTCAAACCATTAAGGATACACAGAACCAAAAGTCGAAACTTTTGTCTGGAAGCTATTGCTAGATTCGCAGATGGGGTTGAGCCATGAGAAGAATCAGGAAGAAACTTACAAAACATTGTTGTTTTCAAAAAAGTAATATGTTTCTCTTGTCCTTAATACTCGTGTCTATTGGAGACTCGGTTCTTTGGAAGGCATACATCGTCGGGCCGAAGCCAAGACGTAGAGGCCCTTTTAGAGATATTTAATCTGGTAATGGATACACAGGGCAGATACCATCTCTGAACGCATAATATGATACACCCAGAGATGGTCCCTGCCAAGTGCAAAAACTATTGTAGTGCATCTCTAAGGATGCAATGGAAATTTAAATAATAATCTATGGATGAGTATGTTCAATGGACCGGTTATTGGGCTATGGAAGGAGACTACCGGATACCTGTCGTGATAATCAGTCTCTAAAGTAATATTATTATGACCACATATACTCGTAGCTTAGTATAAATGTTACTGTTAAACGTAATATTCTGTTATTAAAGCAATGCTACAGTTAAGTTAGTTAAACTTATCACCTAAGTCGCGACCTACATTCTAGCAGGTCGTCTAAGTACATTTTCTTACTTGGTAAGATTATCTCTCTAATAGTCAGGGTAATTGTCACATAATGTATGAACTTTAGCATTTAATCTGATTGGTGTGTACTTCTGTAAGTTTTATTAAAACCTTCTTTTTTAATATTTATTAGCCAGAAAAGGGTTTGACCACTTTTTGAACATGACGCCTCTTAAAACCTTCTTTGAAATCACTAAAAATATAGTTAGTATAAACGGATAATAAACAGACTAATCCCTAAGAGAACCAACATTATTCATAGGATAAGAATTATTATGAGTACTACAAGTTTATTCCATTTTATGTAAGGTATGGTATAATGACGGACCAAGATTATTCTGACAACTTCACACCATGTCTTTACGATGGTATAGCAAACGCTCAAATGGTTATAGTTTAAAAATTATAGTAAGTAAAACTGTCACTATCTCTGTAAAAGAAACAAACTTAATAAATAGAACTGTTTACTAACTTATTCAGGCCAGCATGATATTCGTAGACTAAGTTTACCTTCAATACGCGGACAAGACATTTCAATGCTCGCCGTCTATGGACTGATATGAATAGTGGTCTGACCAAATTGTTATTTGTATTAACTGAAATGTGAAATTGTATCGTTATTTTTTTTTAAAATTACTTAATATATTACTCAATTAAAGTCAACACAAATGTAGAGATCTGATACTCGCAACATACAGATTTTAACATAATTAAAATAAATAGAAAGAAATCCATGTAAAAGTAACTATATATTGGACAAATAAAACAACTGCACTTTCACACAAAAAGCAATACGAAACTAAACGCTGGCATTGCTCTGATTGAATCGGCCTATTATTTTTGAAATAAATGAGAGTTTTAAAAGTACCATTTTAAAGTACAGCAGTTAAATATTGTTTGGTTTTTATGATTTTATATGTTATAACATAATATACAGAGGAATAAATTTTGCACTGAAAACAAAAAATTATACAGGGTTACAGGAAAAGTCGTGCTAGATCCGTTAAGGGCGTGGAGAACCCATCATTTCCGACTTATTTTACTATGAAACATCCTACCCTAAACTTAACCCTTTTCGAGATATTCGGCTTTTAATTTTTTTATGAAAAATTGTCGATTCTTAGGCTACTAAATTTATTTTTTATTTTTTTATGTATCTTAATATTATTATTATTGCATTTTTACATGGGTAATAAGATGCTTTAGGACGTCAATAATTAAAATAGTGCATAAGTTAATTGAATGGACCGTAGTAGACAAGTAAAGGTTAAGAAAAACAAGCAAATATTGGAAAGTTTATTTTTCTCTAAGCCATAACTAAAAAAAACATTATGGGAATTGTTCGGCAGATGTTCTTCTAAATATCTACGTTTCATCAGCTATCTAACGAGGTATAACAATCTAGGGTTTGTTGTGTGTGTAACATTTCGTGGTAAAAAGGTAAGTTTTATAGGCGACAGAGAAGAAGAAAGAAAATTATTACTTAGCCCTAAATAGTAAAATAAAACAATACGTGAGCATGAAATGTTATTTATTGAGGTTTTCTCATAAGTTTTTATTGTTTACAGGTCATGTTCAACATGGCCGCCTCTATTTCTGACACATTGTCGCATCCTTCTACGGAGACCAGTCTTCATTACTCTAATGGTCAACGTGATCCTTATTTTGTTTGCTACATCCACAATCCTTTCTCTTAAGTCTTCTACAGACGAAACTGGATTCGGCTCGATAAACTCTGTCAAAAACTGCCACATCTGGTACTCGACGACCAGGGTAGCGAGTTATGTATTCATTGCGAGCTTGCGCAGACACACAACGGCAGTATCCGTAACAAATAAGCATATCAGCATATTCCTCAGGTGTGTAGGACGTCATCTTCAACACTTCCGTATTTTATTTTTATTTTATTTAAGTTCAAAGCACAAATCATACATAAAATGTTCACCAAGGTGCAGCATAAACCTGTTAAGGTTTTTCCGTGCACCAGACATTCATCATCTTTTATTACATAATACGTTAGGTAGGTATACAAAACAATTCAAGTAAGTATTACAAACAATTATACAAAACAGGCGTACAAAACAATTTAAGCAAGTATCACACAAACAATTGACAAGCTACAGGTTATTATGATAGTTAACAGATATTTTTACAATATTTGAATATCTGCGTATTTATTAACAAATCAATATCGAACATACAGCAAAACAATATCAAAAGTATCATAATAGCATAATCTTAAAAAATGTATTATTTTTATACTAGTGTTTAACAATTTCTTAGGTGGGTAAATGCGAGTGTTGTGTTGAGAAGTAAGGTGTGTGTGTGTGTGACATATTGTGTGTGGCGGGTAGGTACTCCTTGTAAAAAATAACCGGTCGAATGTGTTTGTTACATTTATAGAGGATGTTGTTTTAGTTGTACTGTAACGTAAGTAGTTTTATAATTTTTTTTTTTTTCAATATTTTTTATTTGGTCTGAGTTTTAATTTTTTTTTTTTATTTTACTGACAGACATCACTTAAGTAGAAGGTTTTGAGTTTTGATTTTATATTTATTTTTGTTAGGTCAGTTTTAACACTAGTCGGTAAGTTATTAATTAATGTGGGAACTTTGTATTTAAGGCAGTTTTTTCCGTACATGTTATTATAAGAAGGCACAACCAGTGTTGCATTTGAGACGCTTCGAGTTGTTATTTTGTGTGACGTCGGAATTTGTAAGTCCTTATTAAAAAACTCTTCAGTAAGCAGTGTGAATGTGACCTGATCGTGTATTGGCAAAATCTTGCAGAAATTAAACAAATGATGGTAATTATTATTAGCTTTATAGTACTGTCTGATTTTGCTTGGGACAATAGTTTTTAGTATACGCAACTGCAGTTGGTATATTGGATCTAGGTGAGATACGAAAGTGCGGCCATAGCTGCTGAGACCATACGATACAATAGACTCCCCTAGTGCTTTGTACAGCGACAATAAAATTTTAAAGGGGATCTTGTACTTTATCAATGTAAATTTCGCTAAGAGTGCTCTGAGTTTATCACCGACGTAATTTATGTGATCGACCCACTTTATTCTGTCATCGATAATAAGTCCTAAATATTTTTGTTGCGAGACTACTTCGACTGGTTCACAGCTGCAGTTTCGAAACGAGTCATGCAGACATTTGTGGTCGTGTGGAATCAGTTTAATAGGAAATTGTGACCTGTTATGACTAGAGCTTATGTACATGACTTTTGTTTTATTTGCGTTAAGGACAAGACCAGCGTCATGTGACCATTGTGTAAGAACCGTAAAATCTTCCTGTAGATGACTTAACGCTGTTTCAATATTTTTATCAGCTGCAATCAGACAGGTATCATCAGCATACTGAAACATTTCACAGTGCGTTATTAAGCCCACAAGGTCATTAACATAGGTAATATAGTGCAATGGTCCTAATACCGAGCCCTGCGCTGTACCTTCTGACATGTTGATCTTTGTGCTTGTATAACCATCGATCTTAACAACGGATGACCTATCTTTTAAATAATTACCGCACCATGTTTTTAGGGGTCCTCTTATACCACAATTATCGATTTTTTCAAGAAGCGTACTATGCTGCAATGTATCGAACGCGCGACTATAATCTATAAATACAACTAAAACATGGTTTTTGTCATTTAAGTGCTTGTATATAGAGTCTGTGAAACGTGAAAGTAACTGACTAGCGCTTTTACGCGGTTGGAAACCATACTGATTATTAGTGATGACATTATTCTCACCGTAATAGTCATGGATCTCTCTGCTAATGTATTTTTCTACAACTTTGTTTAGCGTAGGCAAGATGGTGATGGGTCTGTAGTTATTGTAGTCTTTTTGAGTACCTTTTTTATGTATCGGCCTAATGATACCGGTTTTAAGTTCTTTGGGGTATTGCCCCTTTAGAATAGCTAAGTTGATGAAACGTGCAATTACTTTGGCAACTCTATCCCCGATCAGCTTGATGTCTATCGCTCTAATTTCATCAATACCAGGTGCTTTGTGAGTATTTAGGGAATTTATTTCTTTAAGGATTCTATTTGGAGTAGCTTTTTTAAATCTAATCGACATAGGAATATTAATTTCATAGTCACGCTTATTTAATAAAGGTATATGGCACTTAGATTCACAGCTACTTGTGCTATTGTAAAAATGTTTTGCAAAATTATTAGCAATATCTAATTTACACGTAGTATTGTCTTCAAATGCATTAGTTATAATGTCATCAACCGATTGCTTCAATCTACCTGTTAATTGATTTAATGTACGCCATAACATTTTTGGGTTGTTTTTATTGTCTTTAATTTGTGACTTAATTGAATAATTTTTGGTTTTTTGTATTAATTTGTTAGCATAATTTCTAGCTTTATTGTATTGTAATTTAAGTATTTTATTAGTTGAATCTTTTAACCACTGTATAAACAAACGGTCACGGTACTCACAAGCGTTGATGATCTTTTTATTAATCCAGTTGTTCTGTTTAAACTTTTTACTATTTTTTGAGATTTTTACTTTTATTTTTGCTGCTGCATAACAGTTTTTGAAGTTCGTACTAATGTTGTTATATATTTCAATTGGACAGCTACTGTTATTTGCCATAGTCCAGTCAATTTCTTTAAGTGATTTAACAAGTATTTTATTGTCGTACTTTGTAATTAGTTTTTGATCATTCTGTATGTGTGCCGGCGCCATGCTCGCGAGTGCCACAGCGCGGTGATCCGCCAGTACAGTTCCTAGCGCTGCAGTGTACACATCTCGCGTGCGGGACCTCACATAAATATGATCTATACAATGTTTTGCTCAACTTGTTATTTCTAATATCTATTCGTGTAAATTGTGTTATTCCGCACGCCAGACCGTGACTATGCAATGCTGTGTTATATTTATGTTTTATAGGACAATCATTGGCAAGATCAACGTTCATGTCACCGAGTAGGAACAAGTCATATTGTTTTTCTAACCGTGTAAGTAGTGTGTTAAGTTCGTCAATAAAAAGGTGTTTACTTTGATTAGGCGGTCGGTACACGGCACACAAGATGGCGGTATAATTGTGTACTGTCTTTATTGTTCCTAGTAAACATTCAAAGTGTTTTGTGTTTGTGATTTTTGTAGTGAATTTGTGTTTGTTATTAACATATATTATGACGCCACCTCCTTTGCGGTATTTCCGCAGTTTTGTGTACATATTATATCCAGGCAGTTGATACATATTACTGATAGAATCGGAAATATTAACTTCGGTCAAGATTATGACGTCAAATGCCTTAGAACAGGCGTGAATAGTCTGTTCAAGTGTTGAGTGGTTTTTTATTAGGGACCTTATGTTAAGGTGGATACATAAAAGACCAATACTATTGGGTATTATATTTATAAAACTTTGTATATTAGGACAACCAGTCAGTTCGTTGGGGTTATCAATTAGTAGTGAGGTAGCCATTTCAAATGGGTTTTTTATTTTACATTATGATTATATTTTGAATTAAACGAAAAACAGAACACTAATCTAACTTACGTGCTAGCTTGTTGACATCATCAACATTACGTATGACTATAGGTTTGCTATTTTCATCATCTTTGCGGACTCGTAGGACTCCTTTTTTTATCCAAATGTACTTATAAATATGTTTGAGTTCCTGCTTGGTGAACCATACTAGATATTTGTTGTAAGGGGTTAGTGCTTGGTGAATAAAAACAGTATCGTTGGCAGATTGAGGTAAGGTGTTTTTTATGAGGTCTCCTAAGCGAATATTTGCACCTAAAGATTTGTAGGCCTCTAACCAGGTAGCTTGGAAAGTATCTTCTTTGAGTTTGATTATCAGGGAGCTTGATTGATCTCGTTTACCTGTAAGTCGTTGCACGGTTTCGATATCGCTCGACTTTTGTTTTAAGGTGACAGCTATATTTTCGGCAATCGTAAGGATGTTTTCATCGTTAGTTATAGGTACATTGCGGACTTCTAGGTGGGAAGATAAGTGACGCTGTTCCATTTCCTGCATACGCTGCTCTAGAGCACCTACCCTCGTCTCTAAATTGTTATTTTTATTGTTGAGTTCTACGTTTTCCTTTTTTAACTCTTCTATTGTGCTTTTAAAAGCCTCCATCGTTTCTAATATTTTATCCATCTTGTCGCTATTGTATTGCATCGCCTCCGTTATATCTCTCATTTCCCTCTTGATAGTTTTTTCAACGTCCCCAGAGATGTCTTTAAGTAGCTGCTTTATGTCGATGTGCATGTTTGACGATGTTCTTGCCTCGTTTTCCTCGTCGTCTTCATCAGGTATTATCACCGAACGGCGCCTTGGTGTTTCATCGTTGCAATCTTGGCACGACCACTCTAGGTTGTCGGTTGCTCTCAGAGCTGCCATCTGCTTATTGGAGAGTCCTGAGCACAAGTTTGTCAGATGTACCACCTTCTCACACCGTCTACATTCTAAACCAGGCTTACTTTTAGTAATATTCTTATTACATATATCGCACTTTTTATTCATTTTTTTTTTCTTTTTTAACCGTTCACAGGAAAATAATTAACACTGTTAGTTGTAAGCGACCTGTCATATAGCGCTCGCGATGACGAATGTGAATGTGTATACAGGTACAAATCAGAGTCCGGTTAACAAGCACAGTAGTCACAAATCAGAAGAAATAGTCCAGAATCACAGCCAAGTAAAGAAAAAGAGCAAAACGATATCACATCTACTATTTACGAAGCACAAAAGCAGACTGACAACCTAAACAATACCCCCTGTTGTATTCCCATATTTTTTCTTTCATTCGCACCTACATAAATCTTTACTTTGTCTGGTTTCAACTTGAACCTGGAGCGTCTAAACGACTTTTTTTCCACGAAATGTTATACAAACCCTAGATTGTTATACCTCGTTAGATAGCTGATGAAACGTAGATATTTAGAAGAACATCTGCCGAACAATTCCCATAATGTTTTTTTTAGTTATGGCTTAGAGAAAAATAAACTTTCCAATATTTTCTTGTTTTTCTTAACCTTTACTTGTCTACTACGGTCCATTCAAATAACTTATGCACTATTTTAATTATTGACGTCCTAAAGCATCTTATTACCCATGTAAAAATGCAATAATAATAATATTAAGATACGCAAAAAAATAAAAAATAAATTTAGTAGCCTAAGAATCGGCAATTTTTCATGAAAAAAATTAAAAGTCGAATATCTCGAAAAGGGTTAAGTTTAGGGTAGGGTGTTTCATAGTAAAATAAGTCAGGAATGATGGGTACTCCACGCCCTTAACGGATCTAGCACGACTTTTCCTGTAACCCTGTAGATTGTACAAGTAAATAAAATAGGAACATCTAGTTGACCGCAGATCGTCTTTTTTTAACTAAAAACCAATAAAATAAATTTATGGCAGAACATTTTTACGCATTAGAATCCCCATGCTATTCCCTTATTCACAGGAAATGAATTATTAGCATTACATCCATGTCGTGTTGTAGAATAGGTTTATATCATCTAAGTTGCTCTCACAGCTAAGGTGCAAATGGCATCTGAAGCCTGGCAACTACTTCCATAGTTCCAAATATTATTTTTTTTTGTTTTTACAAAGATATAAAATTAGTGTGGTGTTTATGCCTCTTTAAACAGACCTTTTAATCACAACCAAGACCGTCGTCATCAGTTTTATCAATTTATATAGAAGAACAATACACTTTTATATTTCACATCGTTATTTACCAAAGTATTATAATAAACAGAGCGTCTAGACGGATCAGTCACAGGTGCAACTATCGGTCAACAAGACGGAGCATGTGACTACTCTCTACTACGACGCGATAAATCTAATTCTCTCTACAAAATACAATAAAACTATACTGGGACCCTCTTACTAACTCACTTTGAAAATACCTACAACGAAATGGATAAATGCAATTCGTCGTTCATTTTTAAGAGACTTACCGCTAGAGATAGAGCATAAATACGAAACTTATTTAGTAATACGTGTGTACAAATAGCTTATTTAGATACTAAAGCAGTTGTAACAAAGGAACATTCAAATTACATCATAAATAGATCTGGTGTTCCACAAGGGAGTGTGCTTGGGCCTCTCTTATTCCTGCTCTATATTAATGATTTACCCGATGTCACGCAACATAAATGTGTACTCTATGCTGATGACGTATCTATTATTTTGACGTATAAATCTGACATCGACATTAATAATACTATTAAATCTATAATTACATGGCTAAATGACAATAACTTACAAGTAAATTTGACGAAAACGCAATACATACAGTTTCAAAACTATCAACCAATTCAAAGAACACTTCTCTATAACGATATAACAATAAATGAAACATCACATACAAAATTTTTAGGGATCGAAATTGACAAACATTGTAACTGGAAAAAACATACTGATACTGTAAGCAATAAAATAAATAGCTTCGTATACGTTTTAAATAGATTAAGATCTACGGCAACATTGCAGACGGTACTCTTAGCATACCATGGATATGTAAGTGCGATTCTTAGGTATGGTCTAATTATATGGGGTAACTCTACTGATGTACAACGGGTATTTCTATCTCAAAAGAGATGCATCAGGGCTATTGTCGGTATTCCCCCGTTTGAATCTTGTAAACCTTACTTTAAAGAGTTAAATATATTGCCATTGCCTGGAATGTATATTTTTGAAATATGCATGTTTGTAAAAATGAACACACATATTTTTGTAAAAGCCAAAGACGTCTATCCTCGAAACACAAGGCGTGGAGAGCGGCTAGTATTAAAAGAAGCGCCAAAAACAAGTACAGTCACGAGCAATAATATGTACACATTTTCGCATTTTGTAAACCAGTTATCTAAAGTTCTGCCAATCCAAAATTGAAAATTCGAAGATTAATTCAAAACTGTACGGAACCTCTTCTAAATTACGAATTCATTTTGATATTGTAATGTCTAGATAAACGTGCAGGTAGTTTAGAAAATTTGAAAATGTGTACATATTATTGCTCGTGACTGTACATATCAAAAAAATTGCTATTGCATGTGTATAAAAATATTTAATAAATTGCCAAATGATTTACAAGCACTTCCGCTGCCAATATTTAAGAATCAACTTAAAATGTTAATTCTGGATAAAATGATTTATTCAGTTAATGAATGGATATAAATTATTTCTCTTGTTTTTATTTTTTTTTATTTTATTTAAATTTTTATTATTAATTTGTTGAATTTAATTGTATAGTTTGACATATTGACTGTTTTGTACTATTATAATAGCATGCGGAATTGACTTCGTTATTAAACATATTAGGTTAAGTAGCACGATAGACATTATATTAAATTGAATTGTCTGAACATAACGTAGTCATATAAATAATTTCACCTACTAAAATGTTGCACGCCATTGTCATGGCAAAATGTGCCTGAACTAGTGTTGTAAAAATGAGCGCTGAGCGTGGAGCGTTGAGCGCTGAGTCGACGCTTTGGAGCATTTTAGACTCGAGCGTTAAACGCTTGAGCGTTTAAGGCTTGCGAGCGTTGAAGGCTCAGACTTTAACGCTTGAGTCTCGCGCTCAAGCGTCCGAGCGTTATAATTTTTAAATGCGGATAGTAGTAGTAGAAATTATGGTAAATAAAAATCTTAGACGTTGTGGCGGTGCAGTAAGTATTATTTATTTGTTGACTTTGGTCGTATAAGAAAGTCCTGTAAGTGAACGAGCATAAACAATGATTATATTGCGCATTTTCTATTATTTTCCTTATTGTTTTACATTTATATAACATGGAAAACGTCATTAGTGGTGAGAAGGATATAATGGAATTAAGTACGGAGTTAATGAATTTAACTAAGCGTGCTAAAAATCGGAAGTACAGAACACATGTGATGTTATGGTGGAAAAATAAACAATCTACATTGCCTAACTTAACTAAAATGGCATTTGAAATTTTATCTGTTCCGAGTACGAGTGTGTCAAGCGAAGTGGCATTTTCAAAAGCTGGCCTCGTCATAACTAAAAAAAGAAACAGACTTAGCAACGAAAACATACTGGTCAGATTCTTTCTTCATGGTTAAAAAAAATATACTGAATTTATGAAAATAATAAGTATTTTTCTATTAATATATCGACAATTTGGTTTAGGCACTCATTTTTGTATTATTATTAAAAAAAACTTAAACTATGTATTGCTACTCTCGGTAGCAATACATAGATAGATTGTAATCTAGACGCTCACGCTCAAGCTCAAGCCGAGCGCTGAGTTCGGCGTTCGGAACAGAGTTTTTCACTAAAACGCTTGAGCACCTGCTCGAGCGTTAAGCGTCCTAGTCGAGTCCCTGCTTGAGCGTTCAGGAAGTGCTCGAGCGTCGACTCAAGCGTTTAAGCGCTGACTCAAGCTTTTTTACAACACTAGCCTGAACGAACACAATATACCTATCACCTCTTGTACCACATTTTTGAGCAATAAACGATTTTTATTTATTTATTTATATAATAAAAGTAAGGATTGAAGAGACAACATTTATATTTGTTTGAGGTTTATTAGTTTGAAGGTAAAAAAGCATTAGTAATGGTGTTGCGGTGAATTATATAACTTGTGCCATACTAGTACAGTTACTGGGAATGTCATCGACCTCGGCATTAGCTTTAAGGTTTTGTCAAATTTATAATACACTCGAGAGCAAAAGTTCCGGGTCACTAGCATTTACTTCAATATCTTGAAAACGAATAAAGCTATCGTATTGAAATAAATTGAACTTTATAGACAATTTAATGTTACTAAAATAAAATGCATTACATTTACTACTGACCATTTATTTTATTATGTTTAAAAGGACAAATTAAAAATGGCGTCATTTTGCTTGTAAAACCAAAACTGAAAATATTGATTTTTTTATATTTACAAGTAGTTTTAACACGGTTAGTACTTGGTATTACCCCCACGTGCTGTCTGGACTGCTGCAATGCGATTTGGCATGCTGTACACCAAGTTTCTGAAACACTGTTGGGGAATGTTCTCCCATTCCTCTACCAATGCATGTTTCAAGTCACTAAGCGTAATTAAAGGAGGATCTTGTTGTCTTACATGTCGTCCGAGCTCGTCCCAGGCGTGCTCGATTGGGTTGAGGTCGGGGCTACGTGCTGGCCACACCATGGGACGAATATTCACCTCATCAAGGTAGTCTTGCACTACACGAGCAGTGTGGGGACGGGCGTTATCCTGCATAAATATGGCATTCTCACCAAGTCTTGCCATAAATGGACCGACGTGCTCGTTGAGGATTTCATCCACGTATCTTACGCCATTAAGAGTACCGTTTTCGATCAGTACAAGCTCTGTTCGGCTTTCCGCAGAAATTCCAGCCCACACGAGTACCGAACCACCACCGTACGACACCTTTTCTTCAATACAGGCTTGCATAAATCTTTCTCCTGGTCTTCTGTACACCTTTTCCCTTCCGTCGTGTGTATACAGCATAAGTTTTGATTCGTCCGAGAATATGACATTTGACCAATTTTCAATCGTCCAATTCGAGTGTTCGCGTGTATAAATTCGTCTTGCTATACGATGGTGTCTCTCGAGTTTCGGACCATTTGCGGGTCTAAATGGTTTCAAATTACCTTCAGCAAGTCGCCGTCTTACAGTCCAAGCAGAAGGGCTGCTTCCACAAAGTCCTAAAAAATGATGAGTCAGTGCTGTTCCCGTAAGAAACCGATTTCGTAGCATAGAGTTCACTAAATATCGATCTTCCCGTGCCGTCGTACACCTGGGTCTGCCTGTTGTTGGTCTGCGTAGGTTCAAACCAGTTTCTAGAAACCGCTGGCGAACACGCTGAACTGTAGACAACGATACACCGACTATTCTTGCTGTTTCTCGCTGACTGCTCCCATTTTCCAGGATCGTGAGGATTCTCGTACATTCCTCAGGTGTGAGTGACATAATTACCACTTTAATAATGACTATTGGATACCTGGATGACTTCTTATAAATACATTTTATGACAGAACAAAAACAAAAGCAAAAACAGTAGTGAAAATTAAAGTTCTGATTTTAAAAAAATGGATCTTTTTTTTTATAACTTTTTTAATGCCATTACTTACCGCCAATCAATAAGTTTTCATATGTTTAATGAAAGATTATTAAATTGTCTATAAAGTTCAATTTATTTCAATACGATAGCTTTATTCGTTTTCAAGATATTGAAGTAAATGCTAGTGACCCGGAACTTTTGCTCTCGAGTGTATATTTTTATATTGTTTTTTAACATTACTAAGGGTGTTTTACTTACCTATTAAAATTGTATAAAGTACCTATCTTAATTAATTGACAACCTCTAAGCCTTATTAGTTCCATTGGTTGTCCTATTCCTGCTACGTAGCCTTCTGGGGTGTGATGCCCATTATAAGCATTTGCGTTAATTAACCAGGTATGTTTGCATTAATCTAAATGTTTTTTAACATAATACTTATTACGTTTACTATTTATTTAAGTTTTATCGTTAGGTTACCGCAAAAAAAATATATTAATTTTACAAAGCTAAAAGTCAAGCAAAAATATTTTATTGATAAAAGCAAAATCTGAAAAGAAAACCATTATGCCTGCCTTGCTGTATCACAGCATGAGACCTATACTTTTGCAGAGAGACGTAAATAGGCTTCATACGAAAGCAAATGGTGAATAAATACAGAGAAATAGTAAAGCATAGAATAGTTTAGTTAAAGTTTATGTTTCAGTTTTATCGTAAAGCCTTTTACTGGCGCAGTGTTTGGTCGCGAGGGAGTCCGTATCGCCACATGGTATGTAGATTAATCTTTTTTGCTGGAACACGTTACAGAGTACTAAAATATTTATGTTTTAGTTATAAAAAAGCTTTTTTAGCTAAAAAAATTGGTACCTACAGTGTTTTAGGATAAGTTGATGTAGTTTTTTGGGTCAATCTCAAAATTTAGTGTCGAAAGTAACATACAATGTTTTTTACACACGAGGTATTAAATAAACTTCTTGATAGTTTTTTTATTTTATAAATTATGATGTTATTATTTCCTTAATAGTAGTTTTTATATTTATTACGAAATTTCAGGCTTTTTATTGCCATTTGTTATTGAAAACAGCACTCCATGCCATGTGAATAAGTCAAGAACTGTGTCACCAAACTCCAAGGCACAGGACTCAAAGGACAGATTTTGTTGTAATATCCGCCAAAATTGCTTACGTCTTTTACCAATATTTATATAACCTTTTTTTATAAACACTACTTAAACTCGGTTTTCGCGTAAAACAACGAGTAGTATAATAATAGTCATAGTGTATTATTAGTCAATTGTACATAGGCACAACAGCCCAAAAAGTAACTTAATATTAAGTAGATATTTATAACTAATTGATCTTAATCCAAGTAGGTATATCCAGGCTTAACAAATTAATCCTAAATACATAGTTTCTTAGTAGAACGAGAGAATATTCTAAGAAATAAAACAAATGACTACTAGCTTGTGTAAGTAAGTATTATGTAAGTGGGTAGGATTGTTTGATGAACTGATGAGGCTAATTTGTGCGGTAAATTCTTAACGATATTCTACGTACTCGAGGCTCGAGTTACATTATATACTTAGATTAGCTACGACCTTAGATAAGGGGTAACGTTAAAACAAGATTACATTTTCCTGGTTACGCTTAATTTCGGAACTGTTTTGCAAAAAATGTATAAGCTTCGTTATGTTCTTTTGTTAAAATGTTATTACCGTGTTTAGACTAAGTTAGTAGTGAGATATAAATCTTTAATATTAAAAAAAGAAGTACCTACATATTTTCGTGTTTTGAAAGATAATAATATTAGAATAAAAAAAGTATGCCATGGGCCAAAAAATCTTTCAAATCCTCTCTGACTCTATCTTGTGCCTACCTCATGTCGATGACTGAGAGAAGACGGTAGGTAGGTACCCTTGTAAGCAAAAGGTCAGCCTTTTCTAGTATAATATTCAGAACCGTACTGTCATTACAGGCGTTAGTTCTGTATGCAATCATAGTTCTAAACTAAACAAAGCTTGTACTCTGAACAATATACAAAGATACTTCTACACTTGTTTCTGTAAAAACATACATATTATAAAGTTAACTTACTACACACAAAATTTTATTAAATTTCATCTAGCTTTTCAATCGTGAACAACAAAAACACGCCCACACAAAGTCATCAACTTTTGCCTTTGTAAGACAAGTGGTATTAAAATTCACTTAAGTTCACAGGTAAATAAAATAAATGTACTTGTATTGTGCCTGGTATCGTCTCTTTGTTCAGCTCACATTATGTAAATATCAATTTTGCTGAGACAAGCAAAGTAAACACTTGTACCTCGATACAGATTTTATTTTATTTGATTTAGTCCCTAATGTGCACTTTGTTCTGTACCGCAGGCTGGCGTAACCGCAACTAGACGATAAATAAACTAAATTAAATCTAAAGTATGCGCATGAATGGAGTTTATACATTATTATAAACGCTTCAGGCTTAGAAATGTTACTATTAATGTTAAAGTACTATTTGAATATGATAATATCTAGGAGTAAATTGAGCTCATATAAAAGATATTACGAACGTACTATTATAGAGCGGCATTAACCCTTAGCTTCCACTCTGAGTCATAAAATGTAAGAGCATGTCGTATCGACAAGTCTTGCTCGTCGTGGACATATAAGTATCATAATAATTATAGTTTACAGTTTCTATCGTGCAAGGACTTTATGTATTCATTTTAAAATTTAATGGCTTAGCTTTGAAATGACTCATTGGCAGGGGTTCTATTTTCTATGTTGGTAAGAAATCACACCAATTCCATGTGGTGACGGAGTAAGAATACAATATGTCACCACCCCATCTCATCACATGGGTGTCGTAAAACCGACTGAGGGACTATCCGTTAATATTATCTTTACGAAATAAAAAGAAGGAAAACTTGAAATTAAACCCTATACCAAACCGTCTGGCCAGCGTGGTATTAGTAGGCCCAGTATCCCTCCGTTCCGGGAGGAGGCCCGTCCCTGCAGTGGTACATTAATGGGCTGTTATGATGAAGAAATTATCCTCTATGAATATTATCTGTAGCGTCGCACCTCAACACGTTTAATGTGAAAACGTGTGTAATATTATGTTTTTCAACCGACTACAAAAAGAAGAGGAGTAATCTAACTGTACCTATAAGCTTTCGTAAACTTATCGTGCTTTTAGCACTTATGGCGCTGACACCTATGATACACTGTTTTTCACTAGTAAAAGTTCCAACTTGCACATTGTTAAAACTAACTTTTTTAAAATATGTATATCATAATTTTAAGCAGCAACGATGATTCATTATTTAAATTCTATTTCATACGATAGATTGTATTGTATGAAATACTTATGTGTAATAATGATCATTATAGTAATATCCGTGCTGCTTAAAATGTCTTAATGTAAGAATGACATTATTTTCTGAGATTATAAAACAAGATAATACAAGACAAGTTACATTTTAGAAAAAAAACAAGTATTTTAGTGGCTATCATTGATTTTTTTTAAATTTTACTTTCTTTATATTGCACTTTGCGAATCATACAACTAAAGATTTATTACGCGCGAAAATATCAACAGACAGACAAATTGACAGAGTCAAAACCACGGCCCAAGACTTCTTACCTAACAGTATATAACTCAAGTATTATCCCTAAAACTTTTATAAATGTATAAGAATAAAACTGAACAAGGAACAAAAATAATATCATCGAACTCTTATCTATTGTATTAACACAAACAAAATCAACATAATCAATAGTCATTTATTCAGCTTAGTTCGCACCGGTTTTGTCTCTTTCACACACAATACATCCCGTTCACCTCATTTGCTTGCCTAATCGACGAGAAAGTACGATATGAAACGATTATATACCTTATAGACAATCTACCACTCGACCGCAGAGTAAACGAATCTATTCCCGAACTCCAACAAAAGAGTCAGGAGTAACAGAATTTGATAACAACTTTTCTACTCTATGTAACCAGGTGCCGCGAGCAAAGATGAGGGTTCATTTAACTGCAAAAATTGAGATTTTCGACAAAATTGTGCATTAAATTTAAGTTCCATATGCCGTTAATGCCTTCGTTCGTTAAAAACGTATATAACTTTGAACAGCATGTGCTCATTGATATCTTTTTTATTTACTTTCTCAATATTATGCAAACAGCTTTGAGCAATTACGTAACAGAAGGAATTTGAATTTAATATTTATTTAAATTAATTTACAGTATTAAGGATCGTTATATAACTTATATCCCATCTTTTCTTTTACGACCGAGATACATACAAGGTGTATATAAGTCGTTAATGCAGACTCAGAGGAAGGCTCGGAGATATTGCTTGTAAGAAAAACACTTCATAAAACTGTTTTGTTCCTTGTGTAAGTTAGGATTTGTGAACACCGTGAATTTAAACAACTGAAGATTGTATGTGATGATTAGATGCACCTACAATCTTCTATACGTTACTTATTAAAATGTTTTAAGGATAATAATTAAATATTATTTGTATTTGAAATTAATTTGTTTTAAACTTTATACTACAGCTTAATAAACATAAAAATTAAATTAAGAAAACTTTACAGAAATATAAGATACATTTTCTCGACTCATCTCCTTCAATCTCACAAAAATGTACATTTCCAGAAAGTGTATTAAACTTTGAAAATATTATGTTACTTGACCTTTTCGACTGAGTTCAAATTCAACCAATTTATTTCACGAACCTCGTTCCGAACTATTCTCATCGTCGGAAACTTTCCCTGCGTTTTATAAAGTGTACATTGCTGGATGCGCTTCATGTATTTACGATGTGATTTGGCGTCGGCCCGTATAACCGTCAATGGAACCAATAAATAAATTGTATTTTATTCGAGACTATACTTTTTGTGAACACGCGACTCTGCCAAGCACTGCAGTTGCACAGTTACATTTGGAATTGGGTGGGCTTAGTCCAATATACACGTGATAGCGCTATTTGCCGAAAAATATAATTATTATTTTCTCATAAAATCTTGTTTAAATTAGAATTCCTCAAAAATTGCTAATACTTCATAGTACTTCTTTTTAAATGAATTTAAATGCATTGAATCTCACGATACGACAATGACGGACGACGATGACGGACAAATTTTCCTCAAAAATGTAAAAATTGATAATAGAACTTAAACTTCACAAGCAATTAGATCTGGCTTCTTGACCAAATCTCTCTAGAAAGGAACTCCTTTGATCATTGAATAACCCGATGCAAAAAATGTTACTAAAATGTTGAATGCGGATCTTACAAGGTGGATAGGCCTTTCAGTAAGAGGTCATCTATTTCGGTACATCCTCAGTCATGATTTCAAGCAGTAAAGTGAAAATGCTACTGCTGTAACTTGTTTAATAACAGGGTATGGAACATGTAAACATTTGTCTGGGATAGGCAGCGATTTGACTGTGCATTGCTGACGTTAATAAGCTGTTGCATTAAAGCAAAAAAAAACAAAATCCAAGTAAGATATAGAGATAAATAAGATATAAAGATTCATTCTCTTGTAACTTGGACGCCATGTTTCGTTTTAGTGCCCGCCTCTCACCACAACACGGTCGTCTTTTTCTCGTACATTCGCTCGACTGCCAAACTCCATGCAGTGTTTATACCGCCAGTTTTTGTGCCAGAACGAATGGGATATGGGCCCTGGCAGGCGGATTGGCGGGACCCACTGGCAGAGAATCACGGGTTATTTACAAATTATTCACGAGTAAGTATGACGGTTTTATGGGTTGAGCCTCGGTTATGCCATTTGGAGTCAAAGATTGAGTGGAAATGTAATTTGTAGATTGCTGTAGTTCAAACATTAAGCGAATTATTTCTTAGATTGTATAAATAGTTAGCTGATACTCTTACTACAATACAGTAAAAGTAAAATAGAAGCACGACAAAATAATTACTCTTTCATAAGTCGCATAAATACTTGTGGAATTTCAGACCAAACATGTTGTTTGCCTAGTAGGTTTAAGTTCGATTAAATGATTTATTTACAAATCAAGTAGCGTGCGATGGTATCTTAAGTTTTAGATTCTATAATGAATTGATTGTATAATGAATGGAGGAACCTGAAATAAGCAATCATGTAGAAAAACTGAACGTTTTTAAGTGAAGGAGAAGGAGTTACTTAATGCACATCTTATGGCTCTTCGATGACATCAAAACGATTAGGGTCTTCGATAAACGCAATGTGTGAACTAAACTTTCCCAGGGGTTAGTAAGAAATTCCGAAATTTGTTGTTTCTGTTCTCGCATGTATCTTAATGAAACATTGATTACTCCGCCAACCCCAGAGACTAATCGTAAAAATAAAACCCTACTAATTTCATTACAGGAAACTGTATACATTCATCAAATTAATGGGAAGCCGTAAATTTTCTTTTCACAGTAGATCTAAACGCCATGGAAAGAAAAATATCCTATAATTACTTTCGAAAGGTAAACAAAAACCGAAAGGGGCTCCACAAAACGTATTAAACACAACGAAAATATACAATGCAAATAAGAACTGCCATAAACAATGGTGAGCCCCTACATTAATTTCTTTATTCCCTTTTTATTAGAAAAAGTAATTAATTATTAGTTCTGGAGGCGGACTCTAAACAGTATGAGGGAGGGACGTACTAAATCCTTTCAATTTTATTCTAAAACTAGCTGCTGTGCCCGCGACTTCGTTCGCGTGGCGGATGTTACTTACTTCGCAATTCGATTTAATACTGAAAAATCGTTTTTACTACACACGAATTATAAAATTAACGAACGAGCCAAAACCTTTTCAAAAACAGATCTATGAAGACTGTGTCTAAACTTATACTGAAAGACATGAGCGAACGTCATTCTTTCAAGTAAAATCTTAATACCGCGATACTGAAAATGACGTCACAGGCACAATGCCATCTGTTGTCAAATTTGTAAGTTAAAATAAATGACATCGCTTTTTTCATCATAACAGCCCATTAATGTCCCACTGCAAGGACGCGCCTCCTCCCGTGACGGAGGGATACTTGGCCTACTAATACCACGTTGGCCAGTCGGATTGGTATAGGGTTTAATTTCAAGTTTTCCTTCATTTTTATTTCGTAAAGATAATATTCACCGATAGTCCCTTAGTCGGTTTTACGCCACCCATGGGATGAGATGGGGAGGTGACATATTGTATTCTTGCTCCGTCACCACACGGATAATCGCTAATTAATTTTGAATAAATACATTTGCACGCCACGTTATGGTGCGGCAGAATTACCTGCCTCGGTGGCGCGGCGGTCGCATTACATGGCTGGCGTGCATGAGGTCGCGGTTTCGATTCCCATGGAGGACAATTGTGATACACAAATATTGTCCTTAGTCTGGATGTTCTTTGTGTCCGTTAAATTGATATTTTTAAAGGCTAGTGTGAAGACTTATAATAATTGATATTACACAAACGATTCATGGTTAATTTTATTAACATTTAAAAGGAATAACTTATTAATAGCACTTAATAATAAAATAGTTATATATTATTTAAAAACTCATTTATTTTATGATTACTACTGGTAACGCCATCTCGTGAACAAAAGCAACGAAATTTAAATTCATTCAACATTGAACCAAATCCATTTTTCATGACCCCTGATTTGTATTGGACTGTTCTAATAAAGAGATCTAGCGATATCTCGAGTATTACTTATCCGATTCCGATTGTTTTATTATAGTATAGATAGATACCTACTTTAAACTTAATACCTAAAAACTACGTATCTATGTATTTTAATATCTAAAGCGCGCTTATTCCGAGAAGAGTCAATAAGAACCACGTCCGTTCGCATTAAGAGTCAATGTGAATGAAATTATATAGATGCACCGGTTGGCCGTTTCGGACGTTAAACAAAAATCAACCGTACTGCCGTACTCATACTGGCGCGGCGACATTTGGAAATTTTCTTTCATCTAAATCTTGTGTGTTTATAAACCGATTTCTATAATTTTTTTTTTATGTATAAGGTATTAAAGTGTACTTTTGAAATATGGGAGTTTGAAAAAGATATGTCTATGCAAATTACAATATATTTATGTATTTAATACACTTTGAAGAAAACCCTAACGATTAAACAGGTTATTGTGACTAATATATAAAAGATAGATATATACTATTCAGGACTTTTTTGTTCATCGTTTGAAGACCATTATTTTTGTAATACATATTTTTGGCGTATGATCAACGTATGCGATGATAAGAGCTCGAACGCGCTTTTTTTCAACCGACTTGTTTCAAATTTTTTGCCACTGCTCAGCTCCTATGTGTCTTAGCGTTATGTAATACAGCCTATAACCTGCCCGGGAGTATGGACTACAATTGTACCAAGTTTGGTTAAAATGCCTTCAGTAGTTTTTGACCCATGCGTGCACATACAGACAGACAGACAGACAGACAGACAGACAGACAGACAGACAGACAAAAAATTTATTGATTGCATTTTTGGCATTAGTATCGATCACCATTCATCCTCCAATATTAATTTTTAACATATATTCAATGTACAGAATTGATCTCTCTACAGTTTTATTATAAGTATAGATATAGATAAAGAAAGTAAACACAATTATCATAATAAAATTTATTTCTTATTTTTTACCAGCAGTATTTAGTAAATTACATACAATGTAGTCTACATTAAATATTACTCTTTCATTTTGTAAACTTATTAGAAATTACATACACCGAGGTATAATTTTTTCGTTCTGTTATGTATTTTGCTCTTAAATTCCAATCCATCAGCGAGGTTGGGGTCCCTACTTGTTAGACTGAGAACAAACATATAAAAAAACGCAACATATAAAATATTTAACTTTGAAGAAATTGGCAAACATTGACTAAACATGGGCATTTGGTTTCTCCACCTATCAGTCTTGTAAAGTTTTTCTTTTACAGTTTGTAGTCTGTTGAAGTTAAATGACTACCCTATTGAGAATGCCGCACTTTTTAATGCAAAATAAATCCATGTTTCAGTATTCTTTTAATTGTAGCTCTATAAATGTAGGTTTTCAGGTAAATACGCATAAACATTAATAAATCTAAAGATAAGCTTACTACTAAGCCAAGGCACAAAAAGTAAAAATATATCTTCAAAGCAAATTTGTTATTGCAGTGCAATTAACTTGCATCGACTTGAATTACTAATACGACACACAGTATTGCCGGCAAAATACGAAGATTACAATATTTACTTTATATTATAAAGAGCTGTTTGTATAAATATGTTGTGTAGCGCTTTAGCTTCAAACAAAGTGGGTCATTGAAGTTTACTCATATTTTTTAGTTGTAAGTGATAACAAAAAATCGTATACAAAGTAATTTAAACAGGTGCTAGGTATCGTTAGAAAGAGGTTTCTTGATCAGTTAGGTTGTGTTCCAACGCTTGCTTAATCTACCTCATGCACTATTTACAAGAAAAGTTTTGCGTAATTACCCGCACACGACATCAAAGTGCAAGTAGGTACTCAATTAACAAGTACTAAACATTTAATATAAAAAATACTACTTAACTCACTTGTTACGAGCGTCCTTTTAAAAGACCACCTCTCGAAAATTAATAATTAAAAATATGAGGTTGCTTTAACAGATAGCTTTTGATAAATATTATGAGCTTAGGAGTTTTATCTGTCATTTAATACATTAATTCGCTGTTTTAAGTGTATTATATTGTGGTGTGGTATTAGCCGAAAAAGTTTTTTAGTTTGACTAAACAATACACTATTAAAATGTGTTCAGTGAGTAGTAAGCCATCTCTTACTGAAACAATACTAGATGAACCGCACAGTTGTAGAGTATCCGACCGCAGTGCTAACGCAGCTGCTGCGCCACAACCCGACAAATTATTTATAATAATATATTGGGTACTAGTTCAGCTTTTGTTATTGTAATTGTATTAAGGGCCAGTTCGTTTACGAAACGACAGATTGTTGTTATGAATTCTGCGTGGCATTTTATTTAGACTCAACTCAAGACATACAGTGCTAAAGCTACGGAACTCCGAGTTCTTCGATTCATCACTCTTTTTGCTCTGAGACATGGTAATTCATTTTTAGTAGAATTTTTTATACTTTGATATCTGTCTAAAAAATAATGTTAAATCTGAGCTATTAATTATTTCGCCCAAATAATTAATAGCTCAGATTTAACATCATTTTCTTTAATTTGCTTTGAACCTGAAAGTTCTTTGTACCTGTTAAACCCTACCTAATGCTGATATAATCCTAAAAAAGAAGTAATTTAAAAAATGCAAAAACTTTTTGTATTTCATATCTAAAATATTTTTAAAAAATCCTTTAAAATAAAAACCATAAAGTTCTAATTACGGTTTGTGGTTTAAATTTTTCGCTTTTCAAATGATGGCCCCGTAAAACCAAAATTGCGTAGGGTCGGAATGCAAAATTACGCGTCGCATCATTTTTCATTCCGGAATACTTTGATGTGTAATGGATGGTTGATTTACATTTGTATCGTCCCCTAGCTCCGCCATCTTTTTTAAAGCACTTCAACTTCAATTAATTAAATGATAGACGTTATTGACTTGCTTTATGGGTATTTCACTTTTAAAGGCTTTTTTATTATAAACTTAAGAATCGACCCGGTTCGCCGGTTTTATCTACAAAATAGTGTTGCTTTTCATTCTTTGGAGCAAGGCTTAATAAATGTGTCATAAGTTTCCACTTGTATAAATCACAAGGTTAGGTATATACTGATACTGAAGCCTACTTCAGTGAAGCCTCATTCAGGTATAAATTAGGTTTGAAGGTGTTAATGTTTTCTGTGTGTTAACGAAACAAGCTGTAAAGTGACCTAAGACAAAGTTCATTGAGATCACCTACGAAACAACTACAAAAACAAAAGATGAAATCCATTGCGTAGCATAAACTATCTAAGAATTGTAGATACTCGTAAAGACATGCAAAAAGTAGAGGCGACATCATTTTATACTATGTAAAGAAGACGCAAAAGTTTTTACTACTTAACCGCTGTAAATTAAAAGCGATGGCATCATTTACAACTTTGAGTTACAGTTCAGATGACAGCATCATGTAAAATGTAACACTGCATGAACGATCTTTCTACATTTAGTAAAAAATGTAAATAATAGTGTTTTTTCAAAAAATCATCGTTTGAACCGTTTGCAAAAAGAATGACGTTCTCAACTCGACTGTATTCTTTTGATATTTGTTACTTAATAGCTCCGGTAATTATAAACCAATTTAGAAAACACTCCGGTGGCTAGGACAAGTTGTTTTTTTAATTAAAATATATTAAGTAGGCACTTTGTTATGTATCTTACTACTGACCCGGCCCGGCTCCGCACGGGCATCTACTACAGAATATCCTTAAACAACGTTTAAGTACAGCTTCATTAGACAATTAATTAGGGATCTCTAAATTTATATTGGTTTCTATACTATATTATGCATGTGATACATATAAATCTTCTTTCCTTGAATCACTCTATCTATTAAAAAAACCCGCATTAAAATCCGTTGCGTAGTTTTACAGATTTAAGCAAAAAAAGGGACTTAGGGACAGAGAAAGCGGCTTTGTTTACACTATGAAGTGATCTAACAAAGTCCACAATGTTACATAAGACAAATTCTCATTTAGTATTACATAACCCAAGGCCAGATTAGCAGACATCCCAAAAAAATAAACTAGGGTAAATGAAGAAAACGTTAAGAAAAGCCGTCCCCTAAATATAAGATGGGTAATAATCCGAGGTCTTGTATGACGTGCGAAACGTCACCTCCAAACATTATTACGTCATAATTCACACGGCGGCCATTTTAATTCGCTCATAAAGTGGGCATACATCATGGGTGACGGTGCACTGTGACGCTCGAATCGAATTCTTGGCTCCATCGTGTTCACACAGCCTTGGTGAATGCAGTCAGATAATACAATAATTTCAAAAATTTATTTTTAACGTTTTTGGATAAGTAAAGCTTAAAGTAGTTGCGGGGCTTTCATCTCCACCTATATGCAACGTAAATCAACGAGCATTAGAGTAAACGGACAAAGTTGGTTAAAATGTCAAGGAATTATGAAAAAGAGGGGATTTAGTTCCAAAGAAAAAAGAATTTGTATACATTATAAGTTGTATTTATCTTGTAGTTAGCTAATTAGTTGATACAAAAAGTGAATTTCAAAGTTGGTTCTTTTTTTTTACTTTCATAGTTTTTGTCATAACATAAATACAGTCATAAAATAAGTACATGAGTACAGCACATCAATTTTTCCACAAGGTATATTACCATTATTTTTTAATGTTTAATTACTATTAATTTTAATAAATTTTATTATAAAATTATTGTACAACTGAATAACCTACACTATGTACTCTGCGAGGCAAAGGAAAATTTTCTCAAATGTTTTTAATAATGGTGTGCAGTCACACACATAAATTATAACCGAGTAACATTTTGCACACAGCTCTTTCAAGTTTCCAAGCCTCTCTTGGACAAAAAGTTGAAATTGAACTTTGCCAAAGATCTGCAACTTTGATTACATTAAATGAGTTTCGTGGTGCCCTATATTTGTCATACTTTTCCGTGCCAGAACAATAATTGTAGAATGTTTTATTAACTGTTTTATTAGCGTGGTTTAAATATATGACAAGCTTTTTGATAAAAGTTTAAATTTCTAATTACTTACCTATTATAAGTTCAAGCAAGGTTATAATTTGGTAAGTACAAGTAAAGCAGAAATTAACCTGTAATTGGAAATTAATGGGTTATTTTTATCTAATGTGCTTGTTATATAGTTCTCTAGAGTAACATCAGATTGCTCGGCTAATAAAACCCTGCAACTACTTACTCCTTTTTTACTTATAAGTTCGTAAAAACGCGAAGGATTTTATAACTAAGATTTTGGATAATTTTATAATGATTTCCTGACTAAAAGTGCCTGGATCCTTTTTAAGCTCTGTGTAAATATGGCGTACGGCGTTAACAAAAGTTTTGGGTTAAACTGTCAAAAGCAAAGCTGAATATTAAAAACTTCTAATCAGAGGTTATTTTATTTACTTTTGGTCAGTTTCCTTAATTGGGTATGACTGTTTGAGACATTTTTATATTAATTATACATGATTGTCGTAATTTATTTTGTCATAATATTTAACTAATGATATTTCTTTTAAGGGATAATTGCAAAGCTGCAGCATATAAACATTATAAATAATTAACATTTTTAGCTATTCTTTTTAAATTATGATTACATTAACCAATTCATCAATTAATGCCATAAACCAATAGGATATTCCCAGGAAGGAAGTGAGAATAAAGCTTATAGTTAACGTTTTCCCTCCCTGAAATGTATCTTCCACATCAATCGTTACTCATTTCTTCAAATTTTGATGTTGAAAGTGTTATTAATTTATAAAACAGATATATTTCTTTCTTGAATATTGCAGTGTTTCAATGTACAAACTGTATCTAACTATCTACGCCTACACACAGGTCCCTGACTAGTCAGCAGTTACATATTAGATTCAAACGGCACTATGAATTCTGTCGACTAACAGAAATAACAAACAAAGGTTCATGGCTCCTTTGAGCCTCTGTTTAGTAAATTGAACTTTTATTTTAACATAAAATAAAGGTGCTTAGACTTTAGCATACCATTGGAAATTCTCAGCATAGATAATATTGAAATTGCAACCCTTTTAGCATCGGGTGGACTTTATAACAAACAATATTAAGTCTCACAAATGTTGCCATTGAGCCTCATTTAAATATTTGTATTGAATCGATTTCAATTTATGAATTGTAAATGATTTTCTGATTCCATTTCCTTGTTGAATAAAATTAGTTGAAATTTGTTTGGACATTATTTGAACTGAAGTGAAAGTTAATGTTAATGGCAGTGTTAGTGAATTTAATATTTTTATATAAATGATGCAAAATATTATTAATTATTTGCAAACCGGATTAAAAAAGTTAAAGAATCAATACAAGGCAAGCAAAAAATATCTTCGTCAGATAAAAAGAAACTATAAAACATATTAAGGGCCTTTACGCAGCTCACTAGCGCCGCCAATAGAAAAAAAATCATAATTCGCAAATAGGTTAGATAATGTAAAATGTTGATAACAAAGTCTTGAGAAAAGGCAATAAAGTATTTATATAACACACTCTCAACACTTTAAAAGTTTTTCAATTAGTTAAATTTCGCATTCGAAAAAAAAACGGTTGTTTTTGTTTATAATGCAATATTTATTTAATTGAAAAACATTTAAAGTGTTGAGAGTGTGATAAACAAATACTTTATTACCTTTGCTCAAGACTTTGTTATTAACATTTTAAATTATTTATCCTATTTGCGAATTATGATTTTTTTTCAATTGGCGGCGCTAGTAAGCCCCATAAACGCTCTTAAATAAGAAAAGGTTTTTCCAGATAGTACCGTAACTACTTATATGAAAACTTAAAAAAGTTTTACGTGAACTACTACCTAGATTGCGAAAAAAGACAAAAATTATTTACCTACATGAACACATTCTTAAGTCACGGTCAATTCGAGTCTATTTTCTGAAAAAAATGTCACGGAAACTGAATGTGTTGTAGGTCAAAAAAAAAACATTTTTCACATATTATTATAAGTAACAAATGAAAATTCTCAACACCCTGTATGTTGAGCTTTACCACTGTAGTTTGTTTTATTCCAAAAAAAAAGAATAACTAGTTATTTTATTTTATCCCACGAATAACAACGCATAGCAAAGAGCATCGAGTTGTAAAACTGTAAATCAATCTGAGTTTTCCGGTACGCACTATGAATATTTAAAGATTATAAATAACTAGTATTTGCTCAGGAATTCGCTCGCGTTTATGTCATTTCGGGATAGAACGTAGGCTAATAATGATAGTCTAGTACCAGCTAGTAATCGTGCACATCATCCGTGTGGTGACGGAGTAAGAATACAATATGTCACCACCCCATCTCGTCCCATGGGTGTCGTAAAAACCTGCTAAGGGACTATTCGTGAATATTACCTTTACGAAATAAAAAGAAGGAAAACTTTAAATTAAACCCTATACCAATCCGTCTGGTATTAGTAGGCCAAGTATCCCTCCGTCCCGGGAGGAGGCCCGTCCCTGCAGTGGGGCATTAATGGGCTGTTATAGAAATCGTGCACTATAAGTGTGATAAAGAAAGAAATATCCATACATATTTTAAAAATTTGATTATGATCAATGAAAATAATTTCGTCACAAAAGTATCCAAAATCAAATTAAAGCGCATGAATTCGGTGCGGAACATTGCGCTGTCATTGATAATTACACCGAAACAGATTTGCGTCAGTCCGATACTTCGATCAGTATCCGACGAAAATCAGGTTAGGTCTTAATAAAGTGCTGCGACTTCGTCATATCGATACATTAACATTAAGTTTATACTTAATTTTGATATTTTGTAAGAAGGAAAATATTTTCTTAGTAATTAATATAAAAGCTAAGTGGAAATGGATAAAAATATTTTTTTCTGAACCACCAGACAACTCAGTTAAGTTTGAAGTCGTCGAAGGCAATTCAGCAATATTATTCAGAAAATATTCTATTACAGGAATGAGCAACTTTTCTTAAGTATTTTAGTATCGTTTTATTAACAGTGCGTGTCTCTGTGAAGTAGTGGTTATGCAAATTTTTGCATAAATTAGCAAAAATATTAGTATTGGTATGCTTAGAATTTAACAAAACGCAGCATCTGATAACTAATTATGTAGGTCACTGCTAAATAAAATGTACAATGAAAATTTATGAAATACATGACTTCTTCCAAGTAAATAGAACACTCCCAAAAAAATAGAAAATACGGTTTACCGACTAAAACCCAGGGGATTTCTCTCTAACCCATGAATGACCAGTATAGCGAGGAGACTGACATTAGCCGTCCGAGCGGGTGCTGGTCTACGACTGCGATCCCCGAAAAGTAATACACAGGTCTGCCTTTTAGTATTCTCAGCAGAATGGATTAAACAATAAAGTAAGTGAAGTAAAACGTAGTATCTCATCACTATCTTCTAATAACATGGACCAAGCTTTGACGCAATATGGCCGGAATACGCCGCTTTGAAATCCAATCCATATGCCACTTATTACCTCCACGATTGATGCTCGGTCATATGCCACTATTGTATGTGTTCTATATACCAAAATTAATTAGTGTTGGTGAAACCTCGATCTGTAAACGCCTCGTATTGTTTCGATTTCCGATGCAATTAATTTTGACTGGTTAATTGTTGCTCTGATGTGTGAAAGTCTTATGCGTACCTACATAATTTTGTAATAAATAGTATCAAAAATCAGCCTAGACGACTTAAAATCAAAAAGCTTAGTACATTCTAAGAAACGTTGTAGTCTTAGAATGTTACGTAGACAAAATAATGAAAATTCCACCATGGTCAATACATTGGTACATTTTAAAAACCTAATTAAGAGATATAAACAAGTATAAGTGACAAACTGATTTCGTTATTGACAAGTAATCTTAATGCACACCAGTTTTTCGATATTGTTGTCATACGTATCTGTATTAATCAATAAGAAGACATAGCTGCTTTTATAATTCTCAATAAATAATATATTACATAGGTATTAATTTTTATGTAAAAATACAAAAACCATTGTATTTTTCACCGACATGGATTATTCTCCAGGAACAACGTGAAACTTACAAGGAAAAAATCAGACTTCTATTAAAGCATAACAACTTGTATTGTCAGATTAATTTATTACGAGTTCAACGCAATATAATATTGTTAGTGGCATTGTAAGCCGCTTTTATTGTTAGAAAATACAGTACTACAGCATAATAAATACTATTATAGTATACATTTTAAATTCAATACAAAACTTTCTAGTTTTAAAAAAAGTTTTTCATTGTATATTTTAATTTTTTCTATTAAAATATCATATCATTTTACAATAGAAAATAATTTTGAGGAAAATATTTTTATAGAGATTCATTCTTCCATTTTCACGTTTTCCCCTATCCAAAAAATATAACATTACCGGTTATTTTCCGTAGTCCCATTGGTCGTCCCATCGATGGGACGACGGTAAATAACAATTAACCGTAGTCCCATTATCTAATGGGACTATGGAAAATAGTTTTTACTTCACGATCACTTTTCCGTGATCCCATTAATAGAGATGTAACCATATGAAAAAAAATATGATTCAAATCTAACCTGTACGAGTCGTGGTACTCTGAGTCAGGATGTTGAACATATTGATAATGATGATAATGTTTTATTGATAATGTTTTATTGAATCTCTCAAAATTTTTTCTTACTTAGTAGGTATATATCTTAGCATAAAGAGTTACAGAAAAATTGCGGGACACTGATGCCTAAACAGGGCGCAAACCTGTATTTCAGGACATCAGGTCTCCCCTTCGGACAGCTAAAGTAGGTATGCTATGGATTTGTTTGTATTTTTACAAAAAGAAAAATCTGAGTGTGTCTGTAAGAGAGTATAGGGTGTGTGGTGTGTGTGTGAGTGTGCGTGTGAGTGTATTCGTGTGTGTGTGCATGTGTGTGTGTGTGTGTGTGCGTGCTTGTGTTTATGTGTGTGACAGTGTATGTGCGTTTGCTGGGATGTATATATGAATGGTCGAACTAAATTTGGTTTTATTTAAGGGGTTTTAAAAGGGCTTCAGTCTTGTCGTAGTCAAGAGTAAGGAGGAAGTCTATAATTTTCTTTTTCGCTTGGAATTTAGTAAGTGCGTAAATGTCCAGATATTTATTGAGATGATTGTAGAGGTAACCTAGAAAGCCGAAAAACCTTTGAGCAAAGCTGGTCGACAAAGGCGTTAATTGGCGGGGAGCAGGGTTGAAGCGTCTGGTAACTATAATATCAGGTTTGGGAATGAAATTAAGGAGACGATGTTGTTTAAGGACGGTATATAGTATAAACAGCTGGCGAACTGTGACAATTTTAGTGGTCTAAAATTGTCACAGTTCGCCAGCGAGTGAGTAATGAGAAAATACCGTTGTGTGGGTACATGGTGTCTGTGATAAAACTATGTAAATAAAACCACAACAATTACTCATTTGTAATATTTAATCATAAACCGATACTTACAATATACGTTACAGAAACATACCTATACTTATATTAAGTATCATCATAACAGCCCATTAATGTCCCACACCAGGGACGGGCCTCCTCCCGTGACGGAGGGATACTTGGCCTACTAATACCACGCTGGCCAGACGGATTGGTATAGGGTTTAATTTCAAGTTTTCTTTTTTCTCGTAAAGACAATATTTAATATTTACGGTTAGTCCCTTAGTCGGTTTATACGACACCCATGGTATGAGATGGGGTGGTGACATATTGTAGTCTTACTCCGTCACCACACGGATATACTCCGTCACCACACGGATATTAAGTATGCAACTTGCAATTACTTAAATTCAAGCGAAAGATGACATAAACATGACACACATTTTAAATGATATAAAAAATAAACACAATCCCGTAAAGAGATTTCATAACTTATTTAATAATCAAAAAGTATGTAAAGTAACAACAGAAATAGTATCAGTGTTATGGCGATCCTGCACAACTCTATTGTTTAATGGGATCACAGAAAAGCGATCGTGAAATAAAAACTATTTTCCGTAGTCCCATTAGATAATGGGACTACGGTTAATGGTTATTTTCCGTCGTCCCATCGATGGGACGACCGATGGGACTACGGAAAATAACTCATACCATTATACCTATAATGGAACCCAATGAAATTTTAATTACAATAAAAAAAATGTACCCGAGTACATAACGACCCTTAAAAAGTACTAGGAAGTAAGTCGCTTTTAATAATAATCTTAGTTAAGTAAGTTTGCCAAGTTAATAACAATTTGGTGAAAGGAGTTCCTTCTCGTTAAGTTAAGTATCACTTAAAAACCTTAAACCTGTCAGTATACTGAAACTTGTTTTAAAATATCTTCAAGTTAAATATTCGCTTAGAGGAACATTAAGATATGCAGGGAAATTATCTTTTTGATTGTAAAATTTGGAGAATTACTTTCAATTTTCTTAATAATTTAGCTTCAATGGCTTAGGGCCTCCATTTAAGAGTAATAAAACATTTTATTTTATGATCAATTAGACAAGGTTTGAATTAATTAAATGGTTTACATCGAACATTATGTTTGCCATGTCAGTAATAATTATAAGGAAATTATAAATAAGAAATAATAATATGAGTCTTTGATGCAAATGCCAAACTAGCTAGTTGTTCTTCAAGACCATTGCAGTTGTTATTCACTTTGTCTGTTTCAACAATCGTTAAATGTATTTAAAAAAACAACATTATTGTTACAAAGGGCAATTAGAAATTAACTAGTTTGTTTTACCATCAGAGTATGAATTTATGGGTAGTTTTTACATTAGCATTTTGTGCTACTACTTTTACCTACTTATTGTTTGTTATCAACGATATGTATTGGATAACTAAAATTATTAACCGTTTTATTTTGTAATTTAAATGTTATTTTATAGTGTTTTTGTACCAATTCTTTCAATAAACATTATTTAATTCATGCAGTAAATACAACCAACATTCGTACTAGATGGAGAAAAACTTTATTCGTTAAAAATATAGGTAGGGGAACCTGGGGACACTTGATCCTTAAGGGAGACTAGGTACACGAGATTTTCAGAACTTGTATGGATGATATTAAATTTTATAATGGCAATATCGGTTGTCTTTGGTACCCGCTAACTTTCTAAAGTTGGTACACCTGTCAAATTTGACGCGTTTGTAAATGGCGGACGACCGAGTGTTTGTTGTTGCAAAGAGAAAATTTCCGTAAGTTTACATTTTGATTAAACATTAATGTAAATATGGCTTTTAGGTGTGTATGAATTTAATTCGAGGCGTTATCTTTATAAGTAGCGATTTGTATCTGGGTTCAATTCAATAAGATATTGTTTCAAGTCTTTATCTTAATTACGTTTAAATTTTATTCAGGGTGTGATTGCGAGACATTTGAGTTCTTTTATTATTGAAGATATAATTTTGTTTTGAGTTTGTTTTTGTTTTTTTAATACGAAACGGAAGTTTCACATTTAGCAATTGATTTATGTATGGAGACGGTGTGATATGCCTATGTTATGTGATTTTGAAAACAGATAATAGAGATTATCATATTCTAGAAACATTTTTTACTTATTTCCTTAGTAATAGTATCATGTGAACCTAGATATGGGAGACTTGAACCCCAGGACCAAGTCTCCCGTATATACGGGACACTTGATACCATTCTCTATTTTCACTTTTAGTCAAATAACTATGAAATTTAGGCACTTATATTTTTGGGTCTTACATCAATTATAGGCAAATAAATTTCACGTATTTCGGTACCAATATCTTTTAAAATGAATAGTCACTAAGGAAATTAGGGATGAAAAACAAAAGGGGGGATCAAGTGTCCCCAGGTTCCCGTACAGCTTAGAGTGTCTTTGCACTTTCATACAGAATGTCGCCATTGCAAAATAAAACGTGCAAATCGCTATTATTATATAGTAAGCTAACCATGTACCGTACTAGGTAGTAGATAAAAAAAACTTGATTAAAGAATCAAATTTTTTGGTAGTAGTGAAGCTTTGTATTATTAAAGACTAATACAAAGCTTCACTTTACTACCCATTCAGTACACGCAAGTACATGCACACAAATAAATAAGTAATTAAATTATCTGCAATTAATTATGAAAATGTAACAATTGCATAACATAACTTAATTGGGACCATGAAAAAGACCTTTGTGAACATATTCGTAAATAACAATTTGTAAAATGTATTAAAATATTTTTGGTGTTCATCAAAAACGGAAAACACGAAAAACATAACGTTTTAACAGTTTTCCGGTGGATTGAATGTTCGCAATTGTAAATTGAAGTTAAAACGGTAATAACGGCCTGCAGTTAACAATTATCTCTAGCTATTTGTATATGTACGAAATGGTGTAGTATTGGCTCATCAATCGAACATGCAGATAATAAAAGTCACAAATTAATCGCTTCGAAAATTTTCCCTTTTTTACCGTTTTGAATTGTATTTGTTATAGGTACTTACTGTTTTTTCTTTATTTACAGCGCCCTTTGAAGTTCTTCTGATGAAATCAAAAGATGATTTGGAGAATTCCAGCTCCTAGGCAAATTGGTAAAGGGTGCAATGACAAGTTTTCAATTGTTTTACAATTTTTTTTGACGAACTTTCTTGTCGTTTTTTACTTAATCCAGATGAAATAAAATACTAGCATTTTGGATTCTTAATTCAACACGAATTAAAAAATTAATGTTATTTTTAAAATAGCTTAATTAACTCAATCCCATTAACATAGATGTTTTAGAGAAGTTCCATATTTTATAAAATTTCTAATTACTAAACCAAGTTGCACTAGTTTCGCTTTATCACTAGAGAGGTTCTTTCGTAAAGACATTTCTGCAAACACGCTGCTAATGCAGTCACAGTACCATAGCTTGTTTAAATAGTTACCAACATTAAGTAAATAGGAGTTTTCCTCTTACTCTAGTAAAGAGAAAACGACGAACGTAAAATTCTAATTTATATCACTTAGAAAATATTACCACGTGAGAAAAGCACTAAAAGTCCCGTCACGCCCTCTTTGTCATAAATTATCAAGGACGTGCATTTAAAATACACTTTCCCTTAAAATATCAAACAACAATCTGAGGGTAACAAGCCTAATAATTCAAATGAGAAAATCGTTTTATAATTGTGATTTGTGTTTCCAATTTGTATGCAGATCTTGGAAATGTTATCAAGAGAGGCAACAATTGTGATGTGGAAGGTGATGGCAGTTATTAAGTGACATTAATTTAACGTTTTACAATCAAAGAAAAACCATCATCATCATCATAACAGCCCATTAATGTCCCACTGCAGGGACGGGCCTCCTCATGCTGGATGCTTGGCCTACTATACCACGCTGGCCAAATGGATTGGTACAGGGTTTTGTATCAAGTTTTCCTTCTTTTTATTACGTAAAGATAATATTCACGGATAGTCCCTTAGTCGGTTTTTACGAAACCCATGGGATGAGATGGGGTGGTGACATAATGTATTCTTAACTCCGTCACCACACGGAAAGAAAAACCATAATAAGGAATTGTTGATTTTTGAGTTTAACCAGCAGAGGCAAGTAGTATATTTAATACAGGAAACGAACAATAAGTTAGTGTAATTTAATTTAAAAAAATAATTAAAATGTTACAAATTTTATTCATAGCGAATTTTAGAAGGATGAATACTATTTTTATTAAGTTCTATTAGACTAGACATAATATTATGTCTTTGTGGATACCTATTTTATTTATAGGGTAGCGTAAGAGATGGCTAAATATGACAATCTCTAGCAAAGACAGAGGAACATTTTAATACATATAAATATTGATAACACACTTTCGTATACCTAAATCAGGAAGCCCCATCCTTGTTATGGGACATGCCTGAACTACTATGATAAAGCTATAATATACTAACAAGTTAACAATTTAAATTAACCTCTTCCATAACAAATCTGACAACTCACAAAGCTTAGACAATATTAAAATACTGAGGCTGGGAATACAGAACTGTAATCACGGGACTGCAGCGACCCTTTAATGTTTACAAACAAATATAATTTAATCGAATCAACCCCCAGTAATCAATTTACAATTTGTAAAGTGATTGTAATCAACGATTCTCTGAGCAATTCATCAAAGGATACGATCTTGTTTTAAACATAAATAATGGTCGAGTTATTGTAGAAATTAGTATATCTTACAAAGTGACTTAACAACGTTTTATTTAATGCCTGCCCTTTGTTTACATTTTAATGTATTTAAATTAAGGCTCTTTGCTGGCAGCTTGTTCTGATTAACATTGCAATGATCTAAGAGCATATTTTTTTACCTAACGGATCGCGTTGATATTAATATTGACAAGCAATTAAATACTAATACCATAGGTAAGAGATAACTGAAGTCATTTGTACCCGAAAATGCTGGATGACCTGAAAGGTAATGTGTTCCAAAACTAAGAAACCATAATCAGGTAGATCCTTCTGTCCGATAATCAAGCAAGACAAATGATTTTGCAGCAGTACTACACACACACCACGCATCCTCCAAGACATCCTTCTTGTTCGTGATACTGCAGGGCGCAAGTTATGAGTGTCAGTCTTAGGTGATGTCAAAAAGATTTGGTTATAATTGGCAAGGCCTATTAAAGAACCAAGTTGGTGAACAACCTTCCAGTTTAAGTATTCTCTGCGCTCTGGAGGTGGGTTTGGCTAAAACAAAATCGGTACGGAACCCTAATTGATATGTAAAGTAAGAGTAACCTAATATAAAATAGTTTTAAAATTACAAAGATTAACGAGCACGAGAAGCATATTCTACTAACAAAAGTCTTTGTAAGCCAATAAAGTTTGAATATCTCATGTTTCCAGAAAACAATTTAATACAAAGAATATGAACATAAATTTTATAACATACTGATATGATTTATGAAAATCTTTGAATCTGATAAAAGATTACCTTGATATTTTTGTACCTGAGTTATTGCCTAAAACTTATTTTTACTTTAAAGTTATTTTCAGATAACCTTAAGAGGATAAAAGAGGTTACATAAAAACGTTGTTAAGCAAAACCAAACTATTATATTTATCGCTTACTATTTTTTTATTAAGTTAATGCCTCCAAATTTTTTTATTAAAATGTAGATTTTTCACATAGATTTTAAAGGACTAAATACTGATCAGTTCAATGCTAAATAGAGAATAAATAAATCACTTCATGAACAAAAAATCTATACTGTAAGTACCTATTTGCAATTTAAGTTTATTAAAGTATTTAAGTTATTCAAAATAATAAGTTAATTAATAAACGTTAGCATGTAACAAGTCGATGCCTCTAGGCTACACTATCGATAATTATGCAAGCGTGTTATCCGATATTCGGTATGTATCAGCAAAACATATTTACTAAAGACACGTTTTCTCCTGTTAACCCTGCGATATGTTCAGACACTAACCTCCGCTTATCTCCTACTAGATCCTAATGAATATAACACATAGAAACATACGAAAATGTATAACGAGTTTACCTGCTTGCAGAACTGTGACAGTTTCTTCAATATTATAGTAGTAAAGTGTACTGTATATTTGAAAATATGATCACTTACACTGTTGCAGTTGCCGGAGCTACTATAATATGGTTAATAACTCTAAGGATCTTAACAACTCTTTTTCTTGGTTTCTTTCTAACTAGTGAAGGTCTGCACAATATTTCTTTCTTGATATTTTGTCATACTTGGGAAACCTGTAAGCGTACAGCATACAGTATTATTATTATTTTTCCCACCTGTGTCTGATTTGTTAAAAAATATTATTATTTTGGACACGACATAGCCTTAAAGTGATTCAAGAGAAAGGTTTATATGTATAACACATGCATAATATAGTAGAGAAACACATATAAATTTAGAGATTTCTACTGAAGCTGTACTTAAACGTTGTTTAAGGACAATTTGTAATAGATATGAGCCGCGTGTAAGCTTCAACAATCGAACAGTATGTTTTACATATTAGTCGAAGTATTAGTGAGGCGGCCCGAGGTGCACACGAACCGCGATAAGCATACGCGAGCTACAAACACGTTTTCTATGAATTACTCTTTAAGGAGCAGTCCAATCACGCAACCTGATTACATTAAAATTATTAAAGTGAACTTAATAAAAAAACTCATAACAATTTGGAAAAAGACAAACAAACGAAATATTTGGACTTGGCTCACGAGGTTGTCGACATGTGGAATGTTGATTCGGCGATCATTGTTCCGATAGTACTTTCGGTTAATGGACTTATTCCAAAGAGTCTCTATCAACATCTAAGCAGACTCGACCTTGGCAGTTGGATCATAGGTCTGATGCAGAAGGCAGTACTGCTTGACACGGCACGTATTGTGAGGAGGCTCCTGTCTCTGGAGCCCTAACCACCAGTAGCTTGGTCCCTGTACCCGATGCTGGTGGGTCTACCTTTTTTTATATTTTTAAATGTGTTTATTTTATATTTATATGAAGGCGCATCCCTGGCGCCGTGAAATTAAACCAGCCTTTTTCCTTAGACAGCGTCAAACCTTCTTAGACGTTAATACTGGTATGAAACAAACATTCAAAATGTTCGGACGAGAATGACAAGGAGTCGTCATTCTAGCAGAACGTCATGAAAACTGGAAGAATCCACCGAACCCGTGAGGCTGGTGGTCCATCCGGTATTACATGAGGGACTGCTATAGTGTCCGTGTGCTAGTGCTGTTTTTAAGTACCTTTGTAATACAATAAGTAAAGAGATTATAAAATGTAACTTAATAGAGTTATGCCTATTTATTTCCAAAATACCTCGAGCCTTTACCTACTTGAAGAAGTCTGAAACTGATGCAGATAGCCACCTGGCGACATCAGAAGTGGGATCCGAAGACCACGTGTTTGAAATCGTGGTAATATCTATGAAAAATGGCAACTGCCGCTTGAGCGACAAAACAAGAATTTTATGACGATTATTCGTACTATGAAGACGCCATCTTTGCCGACGGGAAAAATTCTGACAAATTAGATGGATTTCTACTGCGGCAATGTATTATGAAGAATGTGATCATGCCGCGCGACTCATGGCGGCTTTGTGCCATGTTTAAAGTGTTTTTGATTTCAGCAATACAGTAATGTGTCTGTGTTTGACACGACAAGGAAAATGGATATCGATACTAGGGAATGAAAATTAATTGGTAATGATGACGATTATGCTACATAACACAGTTGGGTAAAAATAAGGTAAGATTAAAGGGCGGACAATAAGTGATGTCCAATATGTCTGTAAGTACTATATTGTTACAATGTGCTATACTATTACAAGTCTGTTTTGTTGGCGTGTACCACTGCTAAGCTACGCCGTTACATTAAATTAGTACCATAAATGTACCAAGGTCCGTTTAAAGTCAAATCGGTTCAAGATTAATAGGAGTTATTTCATCACGCGTGTCGAACCGCATATCCTTTGCAGTATTTTATTGAGTAAACTCGTGATGGAGTATTAAGCTGTCCGCTATCTGATAAGGACGGTAACCCACACTCAACGTTGTTCCGAGTCCTGTGTTGTTGGATCAGGCACCGCGAGGGTGGCCTGAGTCCTCTGTTGTTGGATCAGGCACCATGAGGGTGGCCTGAGTCCTGTGTTGTTGGATAGGGCACCGTGAGGGTGTGGGTCGAGTGCTTGTCGGCTGAGTGATGCTTGTTTTGCAAGTAATAGTAACTAAATAAGAATATAGTTTTTGTGGTTCGACTGTCGTTGAAAATAACTCCTTGAGGTAGCTCATACGAGGACGTGTGAATGTCAGGACGGTCATGTGAAGGCGAGTCAATATTATAGCCTTTAGGAAGCGCCAAGTAAATACTGCCAAAGCACAAAAAGAAAACAAAACAAAAAAAAAAAAGCTGTTGAACCTAAGCCGCAGTCTTATATCTGACTGTATGTTTACAGGGAGAGCGTGTGGTCAAGAAGACGAAACGGTGGAGCACTTGATGTGTAGCTGTCAACAAAATATCTTATTCCTGGTGAAGTCGAAATGTATTCTCGACTGCTCTCTGAGGAAGAGTAAAGAGGAACATAAAGGGACAGTATTATTTTGAGACTATTTGTAGAAAAAGTGTTTACTATACTGACACTTCTAGTTTATTGGTAGACGGCGATGTGCCACCCAGACCACACTTGTTTGGGTTGGTTAAGGGGACGCAAAGGTCTGTGCTGGGTGGTTGTGGGTCCTGGGCTGCTAGTGGCTAGCAGTAGGGACGCAACACCCAGGGAAGAGATGTAGACCCTGACTTGTAGCTAGTTCAGCAGGGTTGCCTGGTTGGGTCGTATGCGTTGTGCTTGTGTGTGATGTATGGGTTCAGTTCACTTATTGATGCTGAATTGTAGAGATGTTGGCTGGAAAGTAAGAAGCATTGACTCGTGTCAGGTTGGACGAGCCTGATGCCTTGAGTAATGGTATTGTATTGTCATTGTTGCAGGAATGTATACGCCCGAGGACGGGCGATTGTCAGTCCGGCCGTGAAGGCGCATCCCTGGCGCCGTGAAATTAAACCAGCCTTTTTCCTTAGACAGCGTCAAACCTTCTTAGACGTTAATACTGGTATGAAACAAACATTCAAAATGTTCGGACGAGAATGACAAGGAGTCGTCATTCTAGCAGAACGTCATGAAAACTGGAAGAATCCACCGAACCCGTGAGGCTGGTGGTCCATCCGGTATTACATGAGGGACTGCTATAGTGTCCGTGTGCTAGTGCTGTTTTTAAGTACCTTTGTAATACAATAAGTAAAGAGATTATAAAATGTAACTTAATAG
Organism: Schrankia costaestrigalis; assembly: GCA_905475405.1. Lineage (NCBI taxonomy): Eukaryota > Metazoa > Arthropoda > Insecta > Lepidoptera > Erebidae > Schrankia > Schrankia costaestrigalis. The sequence continues at coordinate 671,833 of FR997830.1, forward strand.
AGTTATGCCTATTTATTTCCAAAATACCTCGAGCCTTTACCTACTTGAAGAAGTCTGAAACTGATGCAGATAGCCACCTGGCGACCCTTTAGGCGCATAACGTTCAAAGCGCAAAATGCTAAGCGCTCGCAAAATGGTAAAAGAGCATAATGGTAAAAGAGCAAAAAGGTAAAAGAGCAGAATGGTAAAGGAGCAAAATGGTAAAAGAGCAAAATGGTAAAGGAGCAAAATGGTGAAAGCGCAGAATGGTAAAAAAATCAGTTGTCTCACTTATTAGCCATGATGATAAAAAACAGCTTAATTTTGGTGAAATGTGACCTTTTGTTGGTTAATTGTTTATTATACCTGTACTCGCCGTGTATTAGTGTTACATAACCTTTTTGATTTTTGAAAAACTCAAAGTTTTGGTCCGTCATCGTGATAAACAGTAGTACCTAATCGCAAAATAGAAAAATATTTCACAATAATTCAGAAACTTCACACCTAAATATTATTAAGCATACTGGTTAATAAAGTAGTTCAAAAGTTATTCACATAATAAACGACAAGCCGTACTTTGCTTAGAAACTGACAAAGTTTTATTAAACTACCCTCAAAATGTTGAGATGATATTGCGTTTCGTTATTGCAAGTACACCGTACGATTAACAAATTATTACTCTTTAAAGTTAAGGAACACTATTAAAAGGAAGGAAATGTTCCTGTTGTTTCATTGTAAATGAAAATTATTATTTATATAGTTACGTAGTTACCCTGCCTGCAGTACTTAGATGATGATGTCATAATGTCGAACATAAAAAATATTATTACTTCATTTTGAACATAAACTAAATGGTTTTCGAAAAAAAAAATTTACTTACGTTTTATTTATATTGTTCCTGTTAGGGAGTCACATTTCACCAAAATTAAGCTGTTTTTTATCATCATGGCTAATAAGTGAGACAACTGATTTTTTTACCATTCTGCGCTTTCACCATTTTGCTCCTTTACCATTTTGCTCTTTTACCATTTTGCTCCTTTACCATTCTGCTCTTTTACCTTTTTGCTCTTTTACCATTATGCTCTTTTACCATTTTGCGAGCGCTTAGCATTTTGCGCTTTGAACGTTATGCGCCTAAAGGCCGCGACATATATTTAAAAATGTAATAAATTGTGAAAAATGTAAATAAAGATTATATTTGTATCAGCTGTTAAAAAAGAAAAGTTAGAATCTTTAAATCTAGGTATAGTCGAAAACTAAATGGCCTTATCACCTCTAGAGTTAATGTTAGTTGCATGTCATAAAACTATTAGGTTCAATATCGCACAACAAAACATCAGCTAAATCATGACGCTACTTTGACATATCAGTTCTTTTGTATTAGCAAATAGTCGTTAGATATTTATAAAAACAAATAATAAAGTCAACGTTATTGACTGTTACTAGAGTATATTTTCGGTAAAATGTTTTATTCTAATGAATTTCTCTCTTTTTTCCTTCTATGTCCATCCCTATCATTTCTTGCATGACGTCATTGGTGCATATTTCAATTTAAAGATTTCGTAATTTTATAATATAAAACAAATTAGGGTAAACCACCTAATCGTTAGAAGTCCTACAATTATTGGCACTTAAGAGTTAAAAGTGAGTAAAAAGAAAGAAAACACTATAGATTATCCTAGTTCAGTATGATTATTCAAGTTCAAATATTATTTATTTAATATTTTTATCATATTTTATTTATTTCATGTGACAACATAGCAACAATAAATTTATCAGAATCATTTTATTGGCATTAGTGCCAATAATATTTATTTAATACTATTCAATCACATAATAATGAGTAAGTATAAGCAAAGATTATAGTATTTTATCATTTTATGTTATTTTATATTTTAGTCTGACACGAAGTCCACTCTTAAGGTGCCAACAATTGGGTGGCTTACCAGCCAGTATTTAAATTCTACATTTTCAGTTTTTCTGAAATGACAAGCTTGTAATGTCACAAGTAACAAGTTGACTTTAGTTTTAAATTATTTAATGGTTTTTCATGGTTTTTCACATACAAACTCTACAGTTTAATATAGTGACATTTGTATTGTTTTAGTAGATATTATTATTTATTGCGTTGAAGTGAAAGTTTAAAATAGATTGCACTTTTAATCTAAGCATAGTTTTGATTACGGTCAACCAATGACGTCAAGCTCACGCATAAACATTAAATAACGATCTTAATGAATTTGAATTATGATAGAATTTTTTGTCAAAACTGATAAAGCCATTTCGTTTTCGGGTATACATACACACTTTGAAAAGTATTCTTTTTATGACAAATTTACATAAACCTAAAACATACATTTACCCTAAAAGATACAATGTTGTGAGACTATGTTGCGTCTTGGTTGGTTTAAAGAGAACTCTACTTGCACGTAGGAACTACATTGTTGGTAAGGGTAATAGATCACGTAAATAACTACACCATGACCGCAAACCACAAAACGCATTTAGTTAGTGTGTTAAATCCTAAAAGATTTTATAATTAAACTAGCTTTTGTCCACGGCTTCGCTTGCGTTTTATTGGGGGTAGCACTGTTCCCCTTTCCTAGACACAGAAGCAGAAAAAAAAGTAGCCTACGTTACTCTCCATCCCTTCAACTATCCCCACTTAAAAATCAAGTCGCTCCGTTTTGCCGGTATTGAAAGACAAACAGACACACTTTCTATTTATCTTAGGCTTTTATACCACTCAGATATTAAAAGTATTTTTTTATAAAACAGTTGCAACTTTTCCCTTTTAAATTGACAACATACTGCTAAAACGCTTATTCAGTATACATTGATATGTTGTAAGTGAATACTAAACGCGTTAAAACTTGCGTCGAATGTTACTTTGCGATGCGCCAAACTACTTTTAACTCGATCGCATGAGAACGTCACCTTAAACGAAACTTCGACTGACGTAGCATACAACTTTGTTATTAGTTGTACGTTTCATCTTGTAAATTGTCAAATAGCTATATTATTACAAGCGCATGTTATTGTGATCGACGTGCGTGATAATTTGTTTTCAATATACAATTATTTAAAGTTACATGGGATTGTATTGTATTTGAGGCTAAATAGCTTCAATAAAGATGCAGAAAAAATGTTAGATTTTCTGCTTTTTCTGGCAAAACAGAACGATTTTTGTAATTTTGTTTACTGACAAAATTCAAATTAACATACCACATTACATAAATAAAAACAGGCATCTGCGCCTCATTTCATACCATCTGATAGACAGGTACAACAAAATCATAGGTGTACATGTACACAAACATACAAAGGTACCCTTTAGTAATGGATAGTATTTAGGTAAAAGTTTTATTAAGATTTTCTCACGTAGTAATGTAATCTGTACAGATAACATTTCAATAAAAAAAAATCCAATTGGACATAATGAGGATGCAAAGTGGTAATTCAAGTTAACCTCGTTCTTACAAACCGATTATATATCAGGCTAAAGTTATTAGATTTAAGCAAAAATATTTTTAAAGAAATAATGCAGTCATATTACGCAGTTCTATCTTACTCCTAGGACCACAAAGCCTCACATTAAAGAGCCTGAGAGCCTCAACAACAAGTCATTAGCCACAAATATTAGTGTTGGTAAAACAACGGCACTGAACGGCACTAGTTGGTCGCGTTGTATTGTAACTACGCGAAGCTGTTGCCGTTGAATTAATCCTTGTTGCTTGTTGTTGCTACAGTTGTGGCGTCCTTCCGCACTTTGTTCAGATAACGGTGACCTCAGTTCCTTAATACCTTTGATGTAATTTTCTAGACAGCGGCAAAGGGAATTTAAAAAAACATAGTTAATAATTATTAAATGAGGTATCATTTTAAGGGGAAATCAGAAAAATAACTACAAATAACCTATAAGTTTTGTCACAAAAGTAAAGCAGAAAAAGATAACCTTCATTCTGATGCAGACTTGATCTAAATGACCTAGTATATTGACTCACAACGTCCTCAAGCTTAGGCTTAACAAAATTGCCTTGTCAATGTACTGGTAGTATAAGTTACAGTGGTAAGCTTCACAAAGGATCTCTCACAATACAAGAGACACGTCGCTATCGAGATCCGACAACAATACATGTTCAATAAATTTGCATTTAGGCTATAACGTTCTTTAGCTGATCACTTTAAGTATTTGAGATACCTTACAGTACACCTTACCTTACACTACTCGGATGTTTCAAGTTTTAAAATGTAACCAATACATGGAGTAAACTTTACAAAGTATTCGTAATAAATAAAGATATACAATACAGCCTTCTTTCATACTCTTCCCCAATATATCGAGCGCCTTTCGTGCAGTTTATCTTTAGATAAAATATAGCTTTTCCGACTAATATATCGCTGACTATGACAGTGCAAGCTTCGGAAATGTATGAATAACAAATATGTACGTTTGTTTTGTATGAACTGAATGATGCAGTAGATATATATTGTAATTCTGAATACAAATGACGATACGTGTTTTGATTGAACTATGAATACAGTTAAACATAACACGTTGCGTTTTAACGATGAGAACAAAGGTATTTATTTTGTCTGCATCGATACATTGTATGATCATAATAATACATTTCAATTGACACAAATAATTTTATAAGTGTTGTGTGGCAATGACAATACATAGTCCATTTAGATATGATTGACTTTCGAAAACAAATAAACTGCCCTTTTTGTAATTGAAGTTTTACTCACGGTTTATAGAAATATCTACTAATATTGAAGGTAGGTACAAATGTTTACCTAGCTTCCTATAGCTAAACTTTTCATAACTTCCTATAGCTAAAGCATTTTTCTAGCTTCCTATAGCTAAACTTTTCATAGTTCATGTTCAATCCTTTAAAGTGTTCGTAAAATACGAGACAAATTAAATTATACAACAACCAGGTCAGTGTGTTTAAAAAAAAACTGCATACAAAATAAACCCATATCAGTTTAATTTGCTTCAAAAAATAAACAAATTTCCAAAAATAATAAAGAACATTGAATTAAAAGTCAAAACTGTCGGTTTGTAGTCAAAGAGAGAAAAATATGAAAATTGATATGTTGGACAATGAATGAGTCGCGGTGCGTGAAATATGTTCCGGAACTGAGCTGCGGTGGACATGGGTTGAAAGCTTTATACTACATCTCTTTATCTTTTTTAGCATTTTATTTTCATTATTATTTAATAAACTTTTATGTTTTTATTAACAACATACTTAATATTTACTATGTGTGTAGAAAAAGTCAGCAGATATCTACGAAAACGAAAGGAGGAAAACTTGTTATAAGTCCATTCATCTTGATATAAGTACGCCTAGTTTCGATCTGTCATTGCTGGAGGCCACTTTTGCAGTAGGACATTAAGTAAAGACTTACATAATAACTAATAAAAAAATGCGCCCTAATAAATGAAAAACGTCAATTAGACACGAACAATTTTGTGCGCTTTTACGTAGAATGCCCAAGTTTCGTATGGTTGTATAACCCAGTTTAGTAGAGTTCATTTTAGTTTTAGTCTCACAGCTCGGGACGACAACCCATCAGAGACAAAGTGCACGCCCAGGGAACTTTGTTCTACCATAAAAGTATAACCTGTGTAAGCGTATGTGAGAGCACTACTCGCTGTATGCGTTTCTTATCTACCACGTCAAGCAAACTATCACGTTAATTTGGTTTATGATTATTTTAACTGAAATGATGCAATTCTATAAAAATTGCATCTATAAAAACATTGTTTATTTCTGTAAAAAAATTAACATCTGTAAGTATAGTAGATGAAAAAAAAATAACAACATCTGTACCTTTTATATTTTTAGTAAATAAATTCAACAATATAGATATTTAAAAATATAATACATTAACTAAGGTACATTAAATATCTGAACACATATTTATACAAAAAAGCTCACCATAAAAAGGTGTGTTAATGTATAATTACGTAAAATAATGTTGTTATGTAGACTGGTCTAGTTTGTACGTGCAATAAAACGTTCTAATTTACTATTCAGTTGCCGCCGATTTACGGTAATTGCCGACAAAAACTTATGATTTACGTAAAACGGAAAGGGTAAGCCTCGAAACAGCGGGGCTCTAATTTGTGATCTCGTTCCACCCAAAATGTGGTAAATTCTATTTTGTGAGTATTTTTACTAATTTTGAATGAATCGTTTTGTTTGTGAAAAGTATGTAAACTGTAATCTATGATTCTATCTTTGTATTAGTGCAAATGTATATCTTTGGAACAAGTTCCGCCATGTTTCCTACAATTATACGTCTTGTATGTCACATTATACAGTGTGACCTGTACCAAAAGAATAAAGTACTTTATGTGGTCTGAACTAATCTATTCATTAACCTAGATATGACAATACTCCTACCAGGTGTTATAGGAGCTGGGACTTTGATCATTACCACCACAAAGTCCATTTTTTTACACTTTTGGTAACAAAATAAATTCAATGTTTAACAAAATTCATTGCGAACTATGTACGTAACGTATTTACTTTACTTAAACAAAATCTATTTTGTTTCAGTGTCGAACAGTGAGAGAATCCAACAAAAAACACTAATTACCTTCGTGACTAGCTTCCAATTTAAGTTCTTTTAAGCGCCAATACTCTCTAAAGGCTTCTCTAGATTCTATTGGACGCTATATAGACGCGCTCGTTCAAACTAATTATGTACAGTATATTGGGGGCTTCGGTATTTTTTCTTTGTTGCACTTTGTAATTAATTTATTAAACTTTTTATGATGTTTTATTTATTTTTCTAATATTATAAAGGTTTATTGGTAATATTAGTCGTCTCTACTGAAATAATATTATGGAGCTATTATACCAAACTATTTAGTTATCGGTGTAGTAACAGAATAGAAATACATAAAGTCACCATCCTATTTTGTCTGTACCTACTATTAAAGGTGTCGTATATTTGATTAACGTAGATACTTCTACAACTCACAAAATTTCACTGCATCTATGCAGTAAGCAGTAAACTTAATTTTACGATTGTAAAGAAATTAAATTACTTAGAATATGAACACTTTAAAATACTAATGTATTACTAATACATCATTATCCCCCTGGCCTTATCCCAATTTTATTTGAGGTCGGCGCAGTCTTTAAAAAAACAGCATAAGATAAAGAATTCTATTCACTTCGTGAGTGAGCTTAGCTACTTAGTTACTTAAATTAAGCAACAATTCGACAATGATTCGATTCCCAGCAGAACATTACATTACGACTAAAAAATCAGGTTCGGAACGTATCCACTCGTACTGCAAGAATTTGTCGACATTCAGACTCGACGAGGAAATGTAATGTCGTTTTTCCGTTATACATAGTTATGTGTAGGTTTCAGTAACTAAGTGTCTATACTTAGAGCTTTTTGAAACGATTCTTATAGACTTGTAAAGTATGTGGCTTTAACTAAATTGTGCTAATTTGGTATTTTGACACCTCCACAAAGCTCTATTTTATGGAGTGTAGTTACAGAAAAGATGTAACAAAAAAAATAATACTCTTCTAATTTCAATATCCTAAGGATTGAAATACATGAATCTTAATTGCTTTCATTGTCATTTTATTAAAGTTATTTTATCAAAATGAAATTAACTTTTTCATTGTTTTGATTTTATTTGTTTGAATCACCCATGTCAACGAAGATATCAACGTTCAGTTTTAAAAGTAAAGTTTCATCTTAAAATGTTATGTCTTATAATCTATATATTTTTTTGTCTTCCGTTTATAATGTCACTTTTCATTTATCGTCACACATAACAATTACTATATTATATACCATACATGGAAATCTTTATTGCAGTTTACCTCATTTAAATATACCAGCGTTACCTCACAGTAAAAAAGGAGTAACAAAATTGCTAGATTTACATTGATCAAACTACATCACGACGGATAGGTTGTGTCCACGTAGCAGTAACAAAACTGCCGTGACTAACGCAATTCATTTCGCAATGCATACAACAAAACTAACTGCTGTTGATACTACAGTAACGTTCTGAATTCGTCATTTATTGAAATGCCTATAAAGAATTGACTCTATTTGTATCGGTGTTTGTTAGATATTTTGAATTTTAATCAAGTTTCTTATTTAGCTGTTGCGTTATACCGACTTATAATGTCGAATTTTTCGTGCTGCTTAACAAACTATTTTGGTTCCTGCTGCTAAAGTAAGTTCTTATTTTTAGTAAACATTTAAAAGACTTCAGTACCTTCTGTTCTCTTTTTCCAAGAGAATTTCAACGCTAAAAACATTTTGCTAGTGTCGAAGTGGCCAAAAATATCAATAGTTAAAGGAGAATCAACTTTGCGATTCAAATAAATTATTGGTGTCCATCTTGTGAGTTCGATTACCTTTGTATTTATTTCCATGATAATATCCAATGAAAGTCTCTCTGGAGTAAAATGCATGTTCCTGTGAAATTTGTCGTACTAAAGCAACACTGTCCAAATGGTTTGGTGTTTACGTCAAGTTAATCTAGATTTTGTAGAAACCCTGAACAAAACCAAACCTGTTCAACCAGAGTAGACACGTTATGGTAATAACTGGCTTGTTGTCGTTTTATAGGCTAGTTTAGTAAATACTCAATATTATCAAAATAATCCTATTGAAAACTTTTTTTTAAGATGTGCCACGTAAACGAAAATCAATTTGTAATTCGCAATATGGAGTCACATTTTGCATAAGTGCTAGCTTGTCTTAGTTTTATGAGCTATAGTTATTAGAGATCTGTTAAGAATTACCTCTCAAGTTTTTTTTAGGTATTTTTTAACCATCTGTGGCAGTCTATTGTGTATTATTGTACGATATCACACAATTAAAAAAAAATCACGCACAATAAAATGGATATAAGATTAAAATTTATATAAGAAAATTCATAACACAAAAGGTTAGATTTTATAATAATTTTATAATAACTGAGGCACCGTAGCTAACAAGAGAATGAAGCGATTTTATCTAGTTTTAAAGTTGAATTGTTCGTGAGTGCTGTGATGCAGGAAAATCGGTTCAGCTGTTTATAGATCGTCATCTCTTTGCAGCTTTGGGAAAACGTGCTATTTCTATAGATATGATTGCTTTGACATTTTGGCTAGCTAAGGTAAGTAATCCCAAGAATAAAATGTACATTTATAAATTATATTGAATGTAGAAGGATTGGAAGTGAACAAGAGATTGTAAAAAATGAAACCTTAAGCATAGATGTTCGAGAAACTTTATAATAATAAATGAATCAAACGATGTCTTATTAAAATCAAATATTTTCTATTCTGTGATAATAGTACCCATGACCCCTCAAAATATTAGTTTGAATGCTAATTATATGTAAAGCGGTAAAAAGTATTGACTTAGAAGTACTTAAATCATTTTCATCCAAAACGATTGAAGTGTAAATAATAGGCTTATAAGAAACTTATTTAAGTAGTTAACACGTGTATTTTCTTACAATAAAATTCCTAGTATCCATGTACGAAAAAGTTTTATTTAAACGTCTCCGAAGGACGTTTACTTTTAATAGGAACCAAAAATATTGTATTTGTTAAGAGATACGACAAAATTCAAATAATTTTGTGAAATTTTAAATAATTTTATCCTTACCGGACAGCGTGATTTTGGCGGAATGGCCTGACCACGGCCAGTTAAAAAAATATATATAGCATGCGCGTTAATATCCCAATTACATTATAACATTTGTAATAATAAAATGCGATAGTTCAAAAGTTATATTATTTATAGTTAAAACAATTACCTTTAAAAAAATACTTACTATTTAAAAACTAATTACGCAAAGAAAAACTTCTGTAGCTAAGTAATAAATAACATTCCGATATAAATAGTCCCGCACGCACAATAATCGCCGTGTTAATCTCGACGAATAAATAAAAGGTACGATTGATTGGTCCTCACAATAGCGGCTGTACAAAGGAGAGAATGTAAAGCAAACAGAAATCAGTCCTTTTCATCTTGTTCGAGTATATTTTCAGGTGGAAATTTGTCGATAAACAAACCACAATAGCTGAGACCGTCGACCCGCATACTAATGTTATGAGTGTCTGACTCCACTTACATACAAGTTACGGTTCGAATGATTTACGCATTCAATACTTGTTTGCCTATGCTCTCTTTGCTACTACATAAACATATTTTGTTTGCTAATTTTTGCCTTTTTGTCGTAAGGTTTTCTGGTGACATTGGGTGTCTCAAGGTTGTGATTTTTAATTAATTGCGTATATAGGCTATTACTTTCTTGTTAAATACAAAATTAAAATACAGTTTTGTTGACTTTTTCTTCTTGTTGGTTATTTTTGTCAGAAAAGTTTCATTTACAAAAAATTTTTTACTTAAAGCTTAGGTATAACTAGAAAAATCCGATTTTTTTTCCATTGTCTTTCTTCTTCTCGGAAGTTTAATTTAAACCAAAACTATCAAACATTAACTTTAGAGGTACAAAACCGAATTAGGTGTCAATACATTTTTTTCTTAAATTTAAGCATTATTTTAACCTAATGCACAAAAACATAACAAAGTACCTAACAAACAGCCTCTACAGGAAATGTTACTTTGTAGATAAGCTCATACATTACACAAATAATATTAAAGAATGAACAAAGAGGGTACATTGTCAACATGAACGTGGAACATGAGATAATTGTTTTACTTCCCTTCAGAATAACCAGCTGATACAATTTTATTTTATAATATTACTTGCGTGCAAAAAAATCGGCCCACCTTTTACGTGTTGAACGATAGATTAAAAAGAAAAATAAATTAAATTAAGTTTTTCATTCATTTTTCATTCCTCCAAATATTTAAACCCTGCGCGCTCCGGTGCCTTCCCCATTGATCGGCTTCCTGCTTTCCTAAGTAGGTAGTCGGTTCACCGTTTAGTTTTTGACATTAGTTAGTTATTTGATAAAGACCTACCTTCACATAGTATTAAAAACGATTAATTTTTTGTCTTATTGGGTTCCAGAGAAATGGCTTTAACCCTTAAATTGTCACATACTGATCCTTTACATTTATTTACATTTAAGTTTACGTTTTGGGTGGTAATAGGGATAGAAAAGAAGAATTTTTCATTTTTTTTGAAAAAATATGTATTTATATATATTTTTTCGTATGTCACTTAAAACGGACATTGCCCATTTCCTGCTTCTGAGTGGTAACCTCATATTTATGTCACAGCAAACGGACATTGCCAGAACAAAGCAAAGTATTATTTTCTAAAAAAACTAAAAGTACACTTCTGAATCAACGTTACTTAATATAAAATAAACAAGAAATAACAATGAGATCAATTTTCAGTTAAGAAATATATAAAATCATACATCAAATGTTAGAAACAAAACATAAAACCAACTTTTAACCGTTTTGGTAAAACATAAAACCAACTTCTAACCGTTTTGGTAAATAAAAAATTAAAATAAATTTATTTTTATTATATTCGTTCGAGACATGGGCAATGTTGCAGTCTCTTCAACGGTACCAAGTTGACCAACGATATATCGAAGTGCTGTGGTGCTTAAATGAAAACTTCAGGGTAAATCAACAAGCCCTATCCAGTTGCAGCGACGAGTAAGACAGGGTGATGTCATATCCCCAAAACTGTTTATCGCTGCACTGACGGACTCGGCATCAACATAAATAGCGAGAATATCACGCACCTTCGATTTGCCGACGATATCGTGGTCATAGCTGAGACCATGGAGAACCTCAACACAATGCTCAATGGCCTCAGTAGTCTCTCAACAAGCGGGTCTTAAAATGAACTTGGATAAGACCAAGATCATGGCAAATGTCCATGTCGCACCTACTGCAATCACGAATGGAGGCTCTACACTCGAAGTTGTCGACAAATATATTTAACTGGGACGGTTAGTCCAGCTAGGTAAATCCAATTTTGAGAAGGAGATCATTCATCGAATCCAACTCGGTTGGGCATCGTTCGAGAAGCTAAAACGTATCTTCTCGTCTACATTGCCTCAGCGTCTGAAGACAAAGCTCTTCGACCAGTGCGTGTTGGCAGTGTTGCCGTATGAAACAGAAACGTGGTCGCTAACTATGGGCCTTCTCGGAAGGCTTACGGTCACGCAAAGGGTAATGCAGAGAGCCATGTTGGGAGTTTTCAGAGAGTCAGAAATGAGGAGATCAGCAGGAGAACCAAAGTGACCGACATAGTGCTCCGGATTGCGCGGTTAATGTGGCGGTGGTTTTTTTTAAATAAATAGAGTGATTTAAGAGGATGCTTTATATGTATAACACATGTATTATATAGTAGAGAAACCCGTTTATATTTAGGGTTTTCTAATGTAATCGTCTAATGGAGCTGTATTTAAACGTGGTTTAACGACATTCTGTAGTGGATTGCACAAATAATAGACCTGCGTGGGATTCGAACCCACGGCACCGCAGTAGCTTGCGCTACCGCCACTCCATCGAGGTCCTTTAATAGAAAAACATATTAAGGTCTAATTGGCAAGGTCCGTTGCATGGGACAAACAAAAAGTACTCTAGTTCATAGATCAAATTGGCAAGGTCCGTTTTAAATGACATACTTTTAATTGACGAAATTAGAAATGAAAAATAGTAATATTGTTGAAATAAATTATGTCATCTAATACGTTATACTGTATTTCAATTATATGCAACAAAAAAATTCACAATTTTAAGGAAAAATCACCTTTTCATAAACTTTTATCTGAAGTGTAACGTCACCCGCCTGTTGCACTTTTTCAAATCGGTGAAATAAATGACTATTTAGCTTTTTTGCACGCACTAAATGCTTAAGTGCGGAAGATATAGTCTACAAAACATAATATGACTCGCGCGCAAGGTGGGATCACGTAATACTATCATCTATATGCGTTTAAACACTGTGTCCTTTAAAACGGACCAAATCAATTTAAGGGTTAAAAAGGTGTGCCGATTTTTATGCTCGCAAGTATATTTTCCCGTGTAAACAGAAAAATATTAAAAAATGAAATTCTTGGGGAGTTCCTCTCCATGAAACTCCAAGAGGTTTTCCCGCGAGACTGAGCCAAGGATTTGTTCATAAAACTTTTAAAAGGGTTTCTGACGGGTCGCGAATGTTTCCAGATATATTATGATTTTTTTATAAATGAACCTCTATATTTTGGTGTTGTTATCATTTGAATATTTTGTATGTTTTTCTTACTTTTAGACTTTAGCGTCTATTGTTTGAAGAATAAAATAATTATGTTAACACGTTGTATTTAGGATATTATTTATTTAAATTATTGCAGACAGCCAGCACCGCGTTATAATAATTAGAGTGACAAAAAGAAACCTAGCCTCCAAACACTCTGGTGCAACTGGTCAGAAAGATTGATATTGTATGTAGTTTTATGAATGATAAAAAATTTACGAACGCGATTACGACACCCATGTAAAGGAGTCATAGAACTATTCTTACTTAGTCACCAAACGTCAAATATTTAAACAACGTCATTCAAGTATTACCGTATGATAATGGACACAGAAAGGGCCGAGGGCTTCTAGCGCTACTAACCGAGTATTCGCAGAGTTTTGATTCAATTACAATGTATACTGTAATGATTCAAACGTTGACGTCACTGCCTTTCTTTGAATGTCGGAATAAAGTTACAATTCATTACTAATTACTTATCTGAAGCTAGTCGTCATTGAACGTACATTGTGTAGGTTGAATAGGTGTTTTATGTGTGAAACCGTAGGAGGGGTAGGTAAATAATTTTACTGTAACAATAACTAATGACGTATGTACATTAATGCTATATATAATATATATATATAATGTCGTATATATAATGACGTATATTAACTAATGTACGTCATTAGTTATTGTTACAGTAAAATTATTTAAATGATTATATAAAATACGTAGCTATTTCCCAGGGCTTAGTTTGCGTTTTTAAGTATTATTAAAAATTAGGCTTATTTCAGTATATAGTAGCATATGCATGCTTGGTCTCAGCCTAATCGGTTTGAAATTGACAAAGTTACATACAAACTTTCATCCCCTATCTTACCCCTTTAGGGGTAGAATTTATCAAAATCCTTTCTTAGATTTACAAACGTAACTCTTAAATAGGTGTTAGATTTTTTATGTGTAATACGCACGTAACTTCCGGTAGATGCCTGTCATAACAGAACCTAAAAACATAGGTAGGTATTTTATGAAATTTGTTGGAAAATTGGTCGGCTGGTAAGTTTGTTTACCTATTATTTAGTATAATCTATGTTGTAAGCTGATATTTCATTGAAATTGCTTATGTACAGATCCTCACTTTGACATAACGAAAACCAACTAACCTCAATCTGTTGAGCAAATTGTTCCTTGACTTTCAAATAGTATAAAGTTTTTGACTAGTTTCCTTTTATTTCAATAATGATGACACGCAGAGGTTTGGCTCGTCAGGAGGAGTCCAAACTTCAACAAGTTCTTTTAGAACTTAAGACTACCAAGGAGCAAGTTGTTCAACTGAACAATGAACGTGAGGAAAACGAAACTGAGCTTATCTCGGTAATAGAAAGAAACGGAAAATTAAAACAAGAATTGTCACTGATGAATACAAGGTTAGATGAAGCTAGGTTTGAGCGGGACAGCCTTCAAATCATGTTAAATAATTATGATAGATGTAGCGTTGAATATGAGCAAGCCTTACAACAAATATCCAAGCTGGAGCATGAGCTACGAGATGCCCACCGACAGATCACACATCTTGAAGAAGAGTTGCTCAATGTCAACACAAAACAAAACATATCCTTGTTCGATGAGCTGTTAGAGAGGTCCCCGCAGTTGGTTATTGATTCAAAGCCTAAATGTACTGACATCATAGATCTCACCAAAGACACTCCTCAACGCCATATAGTGTCAGACATGGTTCATTTAAGCAATTGCAGCAATAACAAACTAAAAAAATATATAAAAATTAATAAATTTATTAGGAAAAATCAAAACTTAATTAAAAATTGTAGAAGTATTAACAAAAACATTAAGAATTGTAAACATAGAATGGAGTCTGTCAAAGAATTAAGTTTGTACACATTAGAGTTAGAAAATTCACAAAAACAGCATGAAGCTGAAACACAATTACTGAACACAAAGTTACAAAAATTACAAGATTCTCTTAATTCAGTGACAAGTATGTATGACAAATCACAACTTATGATTAGGGAGTATTCACTGGCAATGGACAAACTCATTGAATCAACATCACACTATGCTGACCGTTTTGCCTCACTTGAAGACAAAACTAATTATAACTGCAACCGCTGCACTTTGCCATTGTCATTGAATAGTCCTGAGGTGTCGAATCTATGTATATCTAATCACTTGTGTGATAGTTTCGATACTATAGGTTGTGATGTTTTGAGTCAAACATACATATTTAGTGATGAAATAGGAAGAGATATGGGCTCTAAGTTAAGTTTTTACATGAAGGGACAATCATTTATAAACTATTGTACTCCTTCAGCATCCTATTGTGACATTATGAAACAAGTAAGTAATCATAATTTTGTGAAGGATGATAATTTAGTTATTTTAATGGGGGATAGGGGAAGTGTAACAAAACAGGAGCTCATAAAATACTGTGAATCATTAAGTAATTTAAATATAAATAAGATTGTTTTGTATACACTGCCCTATTGCAACAACTTGCCAGATGCGGAAAACAAAATTAGATATAATTTGAATTTAACACTACATACTATTGCATGCTATAATGATAAAATTAATATAATTGATATTAATTCTATTTTTAAAAACAATTATTATCTGACAAAAGGTAAGCATAGGCTTTCCAACTATTACAAAAGACAAGTAGCATCCTCGCTACATTATTGTATTGACATTTCAGCCAAGAACTTGGCTACTCAAACTGCTTTATTTGAGCAGTCTAATAACAGTATGAGTGAATCTAGTCAGGATAGTCTATATCCAAATAATTTAAATTAGATTATAAGACAAAATAGGCAATCTCTTGCATTGACACATTTACATTTAATAATTTTAATTCAGATCATAATAATTATATTAATTATCCCTCTGTCATTCAAAATAATATAAATTTACAAAATAAAGATATTAGTCAACAATTGATTGCTTTATCGAGGGAATCTAATCATAGAGCTTACAACAGTAACTGCCCCTTAAGAAATAAAACCAATACAAAATGTAATATTAACCTAGTGCATCAGAATATATATAATCTAACGGAGGGCAAAATACTAACACTAGAATTGTATATGAACATGGAAAATATTGATATCATATGCCTAACCGAACACCATCTTAGGGCACAGCAGCTCATGTTCAATTTTAGTAACCACCAAGTTGGTAGCGCATTCTGCAGGGTAAATAGGACTAAAGGAGGCTCTCTGATACTTATAAATAAAAAGTTAAAGTATAAAGTAAGAAATGATGTTGTATCTATGTCTGTGGAATGTGTAACTGAAATAGCCTGTATAGAACTAGAGCAATTTATAGTAGCAAGTGTGTACAGACGGCCTGTAGAGAGGAATTTTGATGATTTTTTGCAGATTATGGATGAAATGTTAACAAAATTAACTAAGTCAAAAAAGCAGCTATTGGTCTGCGGAGATTTTAATGTAAATATACTAAAGGTAAATGCTTGTACAACTAGACTTCTGAATCTGTATAAGTCACACAATTTGTCTCCCTTGTTTCTAGAGCCAACTAGAATAACAGAAACTTCTGCAACATGTATAGATAATATCTTTGTTACCGATAACATAACACCAATTAACAAATCCATGATCAGTAAGTTAGAATCTGACCACTGCGGTCAATTGGTCAATTTTACTATTGAAAATACACCAACACCCCGAAGGAGGATATCGTATGTACCAGTAACATCTAACCGTATTGAAAAGTTGAAAGATAACTTAACAAACATCTTGCCATTTCTTCCTTCTGACAAGGACCCAAATGTACTATACGATAACTTCTTTAAGGTTTTAAATGACCAATTTCAATCTATATTTACATCTAGATCTTTGATGGTATCTAACAAACGAGAGTTTGCTGACTGGGCAACGGTTGGAATTAATCTAAGTAGAATAAAACTATATGAATTATATGCACAGAAGCAGAGTAATACTTCAGAAGAGTTTCATAGGTATGTTAGGAATTATTCAAAGATTTTTAAAAAAGTGTGCATTCAGGCAAAATCTTTTTATATTAGGTCGAAGATAACATCAAGTCATAACAAAATCAAAGCAACTTGGAATGTTATCAATGCTGAAACAGGAAGACTCCGCTCCAAGGTTACTGAATTTAAACTGAGCATTGGTGGAAATATAATTACAAAGGAACCAGAGGTAGCACACCAATTTGAGACCTTCTTTACTAGTGCTCCAATTCTCTTGACAAAAACACTTGGTTCTTCTACCTCCCTATCAGAAAATTTGTTGAAAGCAAATGTAGCTAGATTTGATGAAGTATTTATATTTAGGCATGTTAGCGCACAAAATATTCGTAGAGTGCTTAAAGAAATCAATCCCAAGAAAACTAAAGACATTTGGGGGATTTCTGTACCTATTGTTAAATCTATAATTGAAGTTATTATACCTCAGCTTGTTGTTATATTTAATAGTTGTTTAGATTGTGGAGTGTTTCCTGATTTAATGAAAATTAGTAAAGTGATTCCTTTGTTTAAATCAGGTAGTTCATTAGATCCCTCCAATTTTAGGCCAATATCTGTTCTACCAATATTAAGTAAAGTGTTTGAAAAACTTATTTTAAATCAACTACTCAAACACTTTCATGATAGCAATCTGTTACATAACAAACAATTCGGTTTCACTAAAAGCCGATCGACAACTGATGCGGGTGTAGCCCTGATAGAAAACATATTTGAAGCCTGGGAGGAGTCGCATGATGCGTACGGCGTATTTTGTGACTTATCCAAGGCGTTTGATTGCGTTTTACATAACACATTAATAATGAAACTTTACCACTACGGTGTAAGGGATGTGGCACTCAATTTAATTTCATCCTACCTTAGTGGCCGGGTGCATAGTGTAGATATAAATGGAATACGTTCCCCTGGATCAATTGTAGACATAGGGGTACCCCAGGGATCCATATTAGGGCCTTTTTTATTTTTGGTTTACATAAATGACTTACCATATATGGTAAGGGACAATCATGGTATAGTATTGTTTGCAGATGACACATCCTTAATATTTAAGGTTAAGAGACAGCAATCTAATATTGACGATGTGAACAATGCTCTTGATAGAATAGTCAATTGGTTTAGTACAAACAATTTGCTACTTAATAGATTAAAAACAAAGTTAGTTAGATTTACACTTCCCAATGTAAGGCAGGCTAAAACTATAGTTAAAGTAAACAATGAGGAAATTGAATTAGTAGATAAGACAGTATTTCTGGGCATAACTTTAGACGCTAAGCTTCAATGGGGCCCACATGTGGAAGCTCTGTCCAACAAACTTAGTTCTGCCGCCTACGCGGTTAAGAAAATTCGCGCATATACGGACGTTGAGACTGCCCGCCTAGTCTACTTCAGCTATTTTCACAGTATAATGTCTTATGGCATACTATTGTGGGGATGTGCTGCTGATATTGAGACCATCTTTATATTGCAGAAAAGAGCTGTCAGAGCTATTTACAAAATGGGACCCAGAGAATCACTTAGGGAGAAATTTAAAGAAATAGGTATTTTAACTGTCTATGCACAATATATTTACGAAAATCTGCTTTATGTTCATAAAAATCGTGATAAATTTCATAAAAATAGCGATTTTCATAATCTTAATTTGAGAAATAAAGATGACTTAGCTGTGCCCAGCAGCAGACTCCGAAAAATAGGTAGGTCGTTCTGTAGCACGTGTGTACGCTTTTATAATAAACTACCAAAAGATGTTTGTAACATGTCCATTAATAAGTTCAAGAATTATATCAAGCCTAAATTGTGCAAAAAAGCTTACTATGATACATCTAGTTACCTTAATGATAAGAACCCATGGATATGATGATGCTCCTAGTCGTAAGATTACAATATAAGTTTTAGAGTAATATAAAGTACCTCTAAAAATAATGTACCTTTATGAATTAAGACTCGCGGAAAATTACTTTGGTCGATGTTAAATGGAGGCGTCCCTCTGCCATTTTTATCTTATTTCTTTTTTGTTGATATTATTGTCAGGACTCGTCATGCTCACTAAAATGTCATTGCTTGTGGTGGCGTGGGGGCCGGGTCAATCCCTTCCCTACAATATGGCGAGGGGGTTGATGGCTGACCTCTGTGTTATACTCGTGAACGGGTGCTACTTGGGGTGACTGGTCGACCTTGACATTAATCAATTTACATTTTGGTTCACTTCTAATAATTTACCTAAAGGGTTAATTGGCTGAGCGACGTCTTTATTACTGAATTGTTTATGGATGTGATTTGGTGCTCCCACTTTTATGTACTACCTGCATGACGCTACCTTTATCATTTTATAATAAAATCCTTCGTTGTATGGATATGTATGGTATACAATGGTTGCAGCGCCTGATTACAGTTATCTACAATGTAAAAAAATTGACGTCAAGAAAATGCAGCAGTAGAGTTTGTTTCGCCGCTTCTTCTCTACTAGCGCTTTGGAGGCGGTGGTAAAGTTTGCTAAACTTTTACATGTATTTAAACTTAGATTAAGTAGTTTAAAGGACGTCAAGAAATATATAATGAGAATTGTATTTATCTTGATTAAAGCGTTTTTGACTTTGACTTTGACTTTGACATACATTTTGATTTCTGAGGATAAGGTTTTCTTCTCAGCTGTCCAATTAACTTTACCTTCTAATTAAATTAAGATATTGCACAGGCTTCATATTGTTACTATGTCACTTACTGGATATAACCTTGTATCGACTTAACCTGAGCCAAAGGTCCTCTTTGGATTGGCGGATGTCCAATCTCAACAACTTAAATACTCTAGAGTAGATACTTTACTTAGGTACTTGTTAATATTTGACGACGTAGAATATAATCTTGTTAAAGATAAATATATTATACTAGTTTTACTTGAGGCTTTACTCACATAGATCAATATAACAGGCCATTAATGTGCCTAATTTTTTTTGGCAGAATACATAAAATGAAAACTTTGAAAGTCAAAAGAGCGAAAAGTTTTTGCTTAAAGAAGATGTATACTGTTTAGTATACAGTGTATACTGATGTATATATAATATTATATGTAAACTTATTAAACTGATTTGACATCCGATGGAAAGGGCTAAGTGTAACATTTACTTACCGGTTAGCTCCATTTGTTAAGGTGTTTAAGTAATAACATAATTTTAATATAACTTTATATCTCTTATAAAACGCTATCAATTTACGTGACAATAATGCTTAAAATGAAATTATGTTTCATTGTAACAATCGCGACAATTTATAACATAAAATGTAATATTTCAAATCTTCTTCAACCTCGAAAATCAGTGATTCGGACTGCTAACTTTTATGAGGTCCTGGGAACGACAAACGGCGATTGGGGCGACCCCTGTCACGCGGAACCTTAAACTGACTCTTTGGTACTTAAACTAACTGTTTGTTATTAAAAGAAAATAGTCGTTAACTTGTGAAGATCAATGCAAATTGGTAGTTTGTTAAATTTAAATGTATCTTTTAATTCAAATAATGAGAAGATTTTTAAAGGCTCCTGACAACATTTTATTTGTGTTATCATCGATTATTTAATATTTTACAACAATGGTGGGCTTTTTGAATGATATAGACTAAGTTAACTTACTAATGCTTCATTTAAAAAAGCTTTTGTGTTGTTTTTATATAAATGTATCCTTCTACCATGTGTTTTTAGCGCTATCAAATCGATACCTCCTAAGTATACTGATCCATTTAACAAATTTAGGTATTTTTATATAAACGTATATGACAAATCGTGATCTTAACGTTTATGTCAAAAAAATATAAAAAAGAACTTTAATTACCGAGATAATTTCACGTATACTAAATCAATTACAACTTCAGTTAAAATCGTACTTTGTTAACTGATCTAAGTAAAGTTGTACCCGTGTACGCGGGGCTTGAGGGGAGACGCATCGATGCAAGTTTATTGCGTCTCAGTATACCATGAATGGCGGCGAGTGTCTATATCTTCAAAAGTGGCTTAATTAATATACCTAACGGAAACGTTAGTACTTTTTATTACAAACAGAAACTTTCTTTACAAAATTTCACAATATCCAATCAGGGATCTTGTCAGGGTTATTGTTTTTCATTGCTTCAACAAACAGCAAAGTGAGGCGCTAATGAAATTTCCAGCTGTGCTTTCAAGTTAATAGAGGATACGGTGTGTAATGGTGTCAAAGATTGCGGGTTTTGGTCAGACAACTGTGAAGGTCAAAACAGAAACAGAATTGTATTCTTACTGTATAATGTTAGCTAGATCGAAGTTTGTTATAGATATTAATCATCGCTTTCTAGTAGTGGGTCACACTCTAAATGAAGGGGGAGTATGCACGCTTTATTTGAAAGACAGACGAAAGATAAGATGCTTTATACGCCTGATCAATGGTATACAGCTTTTAGATTTGCCAAATCCGATGAGAAGCCATACATTGTTACTGAAGTGTCCCAGGATTTAATAAAAGACTTTAAATCCAACCTTAAACTTATAAACAACTGGACAACTACCAACAATGGATCTACTCGTAAAATACCTTAGAATAAAGTAACAGAAGCACTAGTTATAGTGGAATATCCATTTAGGCTGTTTTATAAAACGAGTGAACAAGATGATGCTTACAAGTGGATAGATTGTGTAAAAAAACATAAAGCTACACGAATACGAAGATAATTAAATATTGATATACTTAGTTAGATAATGTTTCTTTAGCTTATCAGACACCCATTCCTATTGACCAAAATAAACACAAAGACTTGATGGATTTTTGTAAGACGCTAGTCTATAATTCCTAAGAAGTATCCTTTTTTTTTTAAATTGATTTCAACGAACTCTAATGCAGCTAACGACAGCGATTCTGACTGATCTCTAATTTGTTAAACCTTATTAATATTTTTAGAGCATTAGAAATGTGTACCTGTTTTATTTTGATTGATTGTTAGTTGTTTTTTTATGAAACTTTAATGATGAAACATTATTATTTTTTTAAAGTGATTTTTTTACGTTGTAGATTTAAGCAAAGCTAATAGGTTAAAAAGACATTTCAACTTAATTATGGTGAAAAATACATTGTGATTCTTCAAATTGAGTTGTTTTTGTTTTATGATTCTTATTCTTTCTCCTAGCTTTTCATAATCCTACATATCGTAAGGTATTACACATAAAATACTAATAAAAAACCCTCCGTAAATTACACTGGTCCAGTATACGTTGAAGTTTTAAATGTTAACATTGCTAAACACATTCCTAGTATATTGAGCTAAGTGATATAATTTCAAAATTTTATTATTAAGTAAAACAGAAAACCCCGAAAACAAACAAAGTAAAATAATATTAATAAAATTACAATCATATATTTCATGTGATTTTAGTGTAAACGATAGATTTTGATGAACGACGTACATGAATACAACTGGTAGTTAAACTATCAGTTTAGTCAGTCAAAATCATGTACATAAAAAGTCATTTAAAAACAAAAATAAGCAAAATCATTTTATACCGAAGGAAGAGCTTACAACTTTTATTAAAAAAACATTTACTTTAGATCGAATTATTTTGATTTCATTAAAATATAAACGATTTGCCTTTAAATCGCTCTCCTGTAAAATCACTATAATGTCAGTTGACTCATTATACTTAGGAGGTATCGAAATAAGTCCTTTAATTTTAAGAAAAGAAAATTATTTTGTTCAAACAAGACGCAGAATGACGCAAGAATGTGAGTGCAAGTAATGTACATAAATACTTAATATATTTCAACGTTACACACATACCTTATCATAAAATTAATATAAATAAGTAAATAATACCGTTATCATAAAATTAATATAAATAAGTAAATGTTATAGAAAGCTTATATTAGTAGATAACCGCTACACGTGTTTGTTTAGTACAGAGTGATACGTTTGATTGATGATGTTGAGCGAGCGAGCGAGCGGAGCGAACACTTAATGTTTCAACAAACGTCGCTGCACGATTCATTATTAGTATTGTGATTTATGGTAATATACGTAACGGGGTATTGCCATTTCATTACTTATTCAAACTTTTCTGTATATTGAAAATCAAACTGAAAACTCGGAAAAACGTGCAAACGACTGACAATTGTAAGAATATTACATAATTATAAGAATTTTGTTTGAATGTAGATACAGCAAAGCAGGCTTATAAGCATCTTTATAAACTAAACTACGATAGTTTAGTTTATAAGTTTATACAACTAAAATGCAACATTTAACTAAACTCTATCACTGAATCTTCCCGAGTGAAATAAATATTGAATTAAATACAACCATTCCTTTCTATCATTATGTATCATAAAAATCAAATAAATGACGTCAACGAACTGCAGACATTAATTACTAACATCCATTGCTTTAATGTCTAAATTACATTCACGCTTTCTTTCTGGTTCGATGCGTTTTGTATAAAAAAAGATTCCTAAATCATTACCATGATTTATTTTAAAATAAGGAAAACTTTTTGCCCTATACCTATAAGTAAGTCAAGTACTCTTTCACTGCAGGAAGTCAGGAAGCAGCGGGACATTTTTTTACGAAAACAGTTTGTGGTACATTTGTCAGAATGAAAAATGTGATTTATCGCAGATTATTAAGAAAAAGTATGATTATCGTGTTATATATTAAACCAATACTCTCAGGGTAACTACAACATACTGTTTTGTGAAATACACGACCATCCTACAAAAAAATCGTAGTCTTTTCGTCATAAAATTAACAAAGAAAAGATAAAAACACAGCTTACTCCTCTTAAGAATACCATTTCAACCAAAATGCATTAAAGAATATCAGAGCAAAGACTTCCTACATTCATACCGTTAACACTGCCCAACGACGCGGCAAAAACCTCGCATACCTTTTGTTTCAAACCAGAGAAACATGAGCGGCCTTTGAAAGAATGCACCAAGTCAAAGGCACATCCACCGTGAACTGTCAAAGGAAATACAGTATAATTCAAACGAGAAACACCACTTCAAAAGGAGAAATAGCAACACGCATGCGCGAGACATTTCAAACAGCCTCCTTACAGTTGCAGCGGTTGGTTCAGTTGCTCGGTGCCCGCCAAACCGACGCAGTACTACTCAGTTCTGCGAACGTTTAAATCTAATCGTCGTGCATTCGATTTACGAAAACTTTTTAAAATGAGACGTTGGCGTTCTAGAATTTGGAACGTGTTTTGAATAGTTTTTGAGAAGAGTTGTAACTGTCAGTGATGATGATGATGATGAGTGGGTTCAAACGATCAGTGATGAAGTGGTCTCAGTTGTTTGTACTTGGAGTTTCAGTGTTGTTCAAGTGTACGGACTCTGTCGGTAAGTACACACTTTTATTATATGGGTTATTTATTATTAAGCGCGTTATTATAAAGTCTGGGTATTGGCAGACTTTTTTGTGCACGATATTTGTGCTATCTATGATGTGGACCATTTTTAAATATGTTGCTAATTTTAGTGGTTTGCAAGTTAAAAGTTATTTAAGTTTTTTAAATAGCGTTAAATTGTTTTATTTTGAATGAAACAAAATGAAGAATGATTGAATGTAGTATACAAATTAAAACATATAGAGTATACCGTTCATAGGTGACAGCGTAGCGGTCGGCTATAAGCTGCTTAATTGTATTAACAAAGTAATTAATTACCTTGATATTTAAATAGATTACCTCGGTGGCGCGACGGTCGCGAAAGTGGTTTTTGTGATCGAGGTTGTAGGTTCAAATTCCACGCAGGACATTAATTCTTTGTGCGCTCCACTTATTATTGTCCTAAATGTGTATGTTCTTTTTGTCCATTACATTCATGTCTGTAAAGTGCCCGCAACACAGGTCATGATATCTATTAATAATAAAATAAGTGAATGGAATGGTGAATGGACTTATTCCAAAGAGTCTCTATCAACATCTAAGGAGACTCGACCTTGGCAGTTGGATCATAGGTCTGATGCAGAAGGCAGTACTGCTTGACACGGCACGTATTGTGAGGAGGTTCCTATTTCTGGAGCCCTAACCACCAGTATCTTGGTCCCTGTACCCGATGCTGATGGGTCTACCTTTTTTATATTTTTAAATGTTTTTATATTTATATTTAAAAATTTAATTAATTGTGAAAAATGAAAATAAAGAAAATAAGTGATTTTTCTTCTTCCTTTTTCGTCGCTCTTACATCTTGCCAGAGTGATAATCAATTTTGGTGGCTTGATTTCGTTTACATAATTTCGTCAATCAAGCAATAATACCCTCCAAACAGCAACTAGTCTTACAATTAAATCTAGTATCATGACATACTGTATAATTAAAAACAAAAAAGATAATTTAAGGTTTTATATTCTTAGTAACCTCATAAGCTTGAAATTTATAATACATTACAATCATTTCAATTAATTAAAACGCTTCTTTAATGCCCCATTGTAGGGAATAGTTTCCTCTTGTGCCATGCCGTACGGAAACAAAGCATACTAGCAACGGCGAAAAACATTACAACGGTATTCCGGTATCCAATGGTACGAGATTGTGCAGAATCCTAATGTATTATTATTCTGTCGTATTAAAAACACTTTGAGCTAATTAAGTAAAAGGTTATACACCGTAGTGCCAGCTAAATCATTCGACAGCTCCACTACTTCTAAAACAAAAATCATACAGTTATAGAAGGGAAACAAAAATCGCGTCACTCGAAAGTAAAGTACCTACTTTCGTACGCGATTTTTGTTTGCCTCCTATTACTATACAAAATACACCATACCAACAACGAAACTGCAAAAAAAAGAATACTTTAACGATATTGCAAAAAAAAATCCATTACAGAAAATTGGCTTTTTACTTTAAAAGCAAAATTAAATTGGTTGGATTTAGTCAGTTGATTCCCTTGTGACATCATATCGCACTTGAAATGTA
Source organism: Schrankia costaestrigalis (assembly GCA_905475405.1). Lineage (NCBI taxonomy): Eukaryota > Metazoa > Arthropoda > Insecta > Lepidoptera > Erebidae > Schrankia > Schrankia costaestrigalis. The sequence goes on from FR997830.1 coordinate 697,963, forward strand.
AAACCGCTGTAGGCGCGACTACTCAATGAAACAGATTATCTTCGCATTTCATAATCTGAGTATTACTATAGCAGGGAAGTGATTAGGATACTTCTATAATGTGATGACACCAATTTCTAAGAATTAAATATAAAGAATAATAATTACATGACTGTGTTTTAGTAGGCCAAGTATCCCTCCTTCATGGGAGCAGGCCCGTCCCTGTAGTGGGACATTAGCGGGCTGTTATGATGAATTAAATGACTAACATTTAACATGTTACACGACAATTACGCAGAGGTCTCGGGTTCGATTCCCGCTTAATGCAAACCTTGTGTGCGTGAACATTGTTTGCACTGATCTGAGTGTTTTCTATGTATAATATGTATGTATTTACAAAAAAAAGTATTTAAGTATCTTTATCCGTTGTTTTTTACCCATAGTACAAGCTATACTTAGTTTGGGACTAGGTGGCGATGTGTGAAGGTGTGAACTCATCTACGAGTGTAGATTAGTTCCTAAGGAAAATGTCACGCTTGATGGAGCAAAGTAAAGGAACGAAGTAAAAAAACAATTAATTCATCTAGACTATGTATTATAATCATTTTGACTTATACGGGCATGTTTTTTTTTTCAGTAGTATAGCGGATTATTATTTCATTAAGGCACAGTAAAGTCCCAACTTAAAAATAAAATAGGTAGGTACATAATTTTCATTTCTTAGCATTAAATTCTAGGTAACATTTTATGTAACGAACCGAAAGATCTTGCTTTCGTTACGGTTAACTCTTAGCGTATTTTTACGATCTTCAGAAGTTAGGTAAAATTATATAAAATTCGCTTTTTAAAATATATTTAATGGAAAAACGTAGAAAATCTTAATGAGATGTCAGAAGGAATTCAGATTATAAAGAAAACTTACATTTATCTTCCAGACAAGAACGCTGTTCATAAATTTTACGATGCCAAGGAGAGGAGATCCGCTTCGCTCGTATACTGCAGTATATGGGACGTACATGTTTTTAATTTTACTATTTGTTCCTCTATACATTAAACTATATTAATATAAAAGCAAAACTTTATACTTTACAATTTTATGAATGTATATAGAAGATCCAGTAAATCTTGCTCGTACGTAATTTCAAAGAATACTTCATTGAGGTTAATTATAAATTATAATATTTTTCCAAACATAACAGCTTAAAACTATTTTTTGAAGCGACTCTTAAGACAGCTAAAACTGGCGGTAACAGTAGCCTTCATTAATCTATTTATTAAAGAAAACTGTAGTTTAAAAGATAAAGATGATGATGATGAAGATGTAGTTTTAAAGATTTAAACATACTTAGGAACGGACAGAGATTAACGGCGACTTTGTTTTATACAATGTATTGATTACTAGATAATCAAGTTTAGTTTTATTAAATCTGAAATGAAAATTGATACTTCATTTATTGTTGTTCGTCTTATTTTATTCGACTTAGATCTTCCTGAAATTAAATTTGATGAGATCAAATTATACTTTGTCGAGTATCTAATGACAGTTAGTGAAACTTTGGAAGATTTGATATTAAATCTGATATTCTATGTATTCCTGTGTCATCTATACAGATTATTTTTTATATTTATTTTAATAGGTCCGTATAATGATGTTTTACTAGAATGCCATGATCTCTATAAAATTTGTTTTGGGTATGTTTGAAGTTTTCTATTTTCTTTTGCAATTATCTGAGAAAATTTATACAGTATATTATTATATTGTATGAGGAGCTAGGAGAAAATTTATTCTGTGTTTAACATTTATAGAAAAAATGTCTCTTACTCTATGCGGATTTAAACAGTGTAGTACCTAAGTAGAAGTTCAATCTATTACTGAAGGACCCATTTGCAGTGTTCTGTCTTTTCCTGAGTATGGTATTCAAATTGAATATTTGTTTTTATTTATAATTAGAACAACTTATGAATCATACACAAAGACAATCAAAAATTATATGCTGATTCCATTACAAGTTGACACGGCAAGCAAAACATAAAATACAGATGGTATTTATTATAGACAATGTTTTTATCTGTATCATCTATCTTCACTTTTTCCTATGCTTGTCATGCAGTGAGTAAGCTCGTACTTTCTTATATTGTTTAGCACTAAATCCCTTTATCTTGTTTTTAGTCCGCCTTTAGATCTTCGACCGTCGATAGACAGTTGCATTTACCAAAAAACTTGTCTTACTTGTCAGTCCTTTAGAGACCCACAGCAAGGACGACCCTCTTCTAGTAACCGATGGACCCTTGGTAGTTGAGTTACTAGTTGTGAGAAAGTTGACAGTTATACTCCTATTTCAACCTTGCTAATCGCTTACTATACTAATACGCTACTTACTCTACAGTATTACATAGTATTTACATAAATCTCATAAATCAGAATTAAGGTTTTCCACAAAACATGCGTAGGTTTAAATAATTATTTTTTGAGTAGAATGAACAAAACCGCAATTCACACGTTTGATGTTAAACGGATATTACGCGTGCCTCCTCTCCTGAATATAATATAAGGAGACATAGGAAGTATTTATTCAAAGTGGAGATTACATTTTACCACTTTTTGATATGCATGACTCTGTCAATTTATATTATCAAAGGCGTTGAAGTATAATCTGTGCTAAAATAACGAACGATGGCATTACTCCAAGAAAAAAATCTTTTCCCTGTTTCTGTTTATAAAAAGTCTGATACGTTTTTGGAAAAAATCGAGGTATAATTTATTTTTTTATTATTTAATAAATATGATACATTTTACCTAAAAGGGTATTACGTACTATATTTTGTGTAAAAATCTGTTCGTAAAACCTTATACCTGCTAGTTAAATTAATGCTATGTAACATGTAAACCTGCGGGAATTTTAAATAATTTGTTTAGCAATATCCTCTCTCAGAACGAGTTTAATAAATCTGGAAAATAGTGTATGTTTAAAGCTACAGCACATCATTGACCTTATTCTTAAGATTATTTTAGTTCCCTGTCCCGGAGCTGGGCATATCAAGTGATTGAACAATGAATACTTGAAAGCATGACAGTGCCTACGACTTACGGCATAGAGATATACACTTAGAGGCGTAAGTTCAGCTAAAACACATAGTTGCTTGTATCTTCCTGAATCAAGTTAATTAATACTTTTCATATGTAGTAATAAAAGCCATTATAATCACAATAAATAAAAGTTTATATATACATATTTCCTCTCAACCAAATAATCGTTTCATTGTAACGATGTTTCTATAGATTGTTGTAATCGATATCAACGTAGTAACGCTACACTGCTTCCTTCAATAGATTTGAATACAATGTATTGATCGCAGATCTATTGAACGAGGCTCACATTCACTAAAATATTATATAGATGAATAAACTGTGTAGCTTTTCACAAATAATGGGAGCCCTTGAAAATGAAACCATAGTTATGAATGTTGGAGTACATAATGAAACAATTGAAATGGTACTATGTTTTTGGTATTATCGTACTTTAACAGAAATTAACAGTTTTGGTGCTAATAAACCTATGACTAGGTACAAACATATATCTTAAAAAATCTGTAAAATTGCGAAAAAGTGGTTCTTTCTGCAATTTTACAGACTTTTTTATTATTTAACTTTTTTTGTAAATACTAACTAAGAATAAGTATAATAGCTGTGGAAACCTATAAATGACTTTCTGTTTTTTACTGATAATCTTGTAATGTGTATTTATAGTCGTTAGGTAAGGGTATAGGTTTTCCTAATAAAAAAAAATAAAAAAATGGACCTGTAACTTTAAATTGCTATAGTTATACAATTTTGAGGGATATACCTAAACGTAAAAAAGAGCCGTACTTTTATTAGCCGGATAAAATATTAAACGTATCACTGTGCCAACAGTAAAAGTTGGGATAAAGTACAATATTTAATGACTTTAATACGAGTAGGTACATACCTACTCATATTTTATACATAAATAACTAACAGATGAATAACAAATAACTCAACATGGCAATTCAATAAAGAACGTATCAATCAGCTATTGAAAACACATTAAAATTAATACGCACACATTAAACATGAATAAAGTGGCAATTGATTGGCGATTAGCTACAAATTGCCAACTGCTAGTCATTTTACTGTCGTTTTACTTCGCAACGGTTTTTACTATTAATATTAAGCTGGTTATGTTTGATATTTCGCTTACTTAGACACTTTGTGCATGCCTATTATTCCTACATTTTATATAGACTTTTCACTAAATGACAACACTTAATGTTTTTAAAGTCTTGTGTTATTGAACTATACTTAATTAATTTTAACAAGTAATTGTTTTAATAGCGCGTTAAAAATCTATATTTTCTTATTAAAAGCCCGACTTCAAAACCAAGGACATCGATACCTAATAATACCTACCTACTTTTACATAGCTTTTTATAGGGATAATTAAAATATGTTCAATTTGCAGAAAAACCCTAATTACTAAATTTGGGAGTATAATAAAAAATACTCTTTTATCGTCTCATCGGGTGTTGGTCCACACCAGCGACGCCCAGAAACTTTGAGACAGAGCCATGACTTTTCTCTGTGGAGACAATCATAATCCATAGAGTCGCCTTATTTGGCCTGCATAACACTGTTTGTTTCAGCTAGTACATCGTCACTTCCATATTTTTGGGACTCACTTAAAGAGGTGAAAGATAGTTAAAAGATAACTTTTTTTTAAAGAAAAAAAAGTACAATAACAATTGAATCGACACAGTTGAGTTAATATTGTTGTAATAATCTTGAATAGCAAATTACCTTTTAATTGTAGAACGTTTGTTGTAATAAATAGTTAACTCGTAACTCCTTGAGGGCAAAGTGCTGAACTTAAATATCTATTCGCACTTCACCAAGTTTTGGAAGTTGCCGAGCAAAAATTAATTCGCAATTAGCTTGCTACGAGTCAAGCATGGTTTATAAGCCCACCGCTTATTTGAGAGTTAACGAAGCATAGTTACGTTATAAACAATAATTAAAAGCTGTCTTTGACTGTATTTCGGCTTCCTTGCCGTGGGTAAAAGTACATTTTAAAATGGTATACAATGTTTCATCCATATCAACTGTTTTTTGTCTCTGATATACTATTGTGGTGACGAAGTAAAAAATCTGATGTTGAACACTATTTTATATCAAAGGTGTTTAAAGGAAAGTTTACAGAGGAAAGTTTACATCTCTACGGAAACTTGAACTTATACCAATCTCTCTAGACAGTGTGGTAATAGTAGAGTCAGTTGTTCTCCGTCACTAGTAGAGCCTAGATATAAAAATAGAGCCGAGATTTACTAGATATCCAACAATGATAAAACCACACGTACATTTATTTTTCAGTGTATCGTCTACGGAAAATTACTTGCACGGTAGCGGGACGATAGCGCTGTCGTGCACGAAATCCATGTTGGACTCATGTTGTTTGGCGAGACCTATAAATCATTTTCCTGCATATCTTTTATCTATAAAATAAAAGTTTGTTAAGCTCCCTGTGGTGGCATGATTATTTAATATTATTAAAACTTAACTTTTTCATCATTTATACTTACATAGTATCGACGACCTCGGTGGCGCGACGGTAGCGCAAGCGGCTGACGTGCAAGAGGTTGTGGGTTCGATCCCCACGCAGGACAATAATTTGTGAGATCCACAAATTATTGTCCTGGTCTGGGTGTTCTTTGTGTCCGTTAATTGATGTTTGTAAAAGGTCCCCGCGACACAGCGCATGATCCCTAGTGCGGGAGTTGTCTTTTTAAATAGCAATAGCAAGTATATATATTATTACATAACAGTGGTTAGTTGGTAGAACTAACTACTACACTTTACTAAGTAATTATTTTTCAAAATTATATAAGATATATTTTAAGATAAATAAAATTATTAGAGATCGATTTTCACACGAATATCACGTACTTGTTCAAAGTAATAATTATATTCAAAGACACTTAACACTTAGTATCAATATTGAATACGAGAATTCAATCAAAGAAAAATACATTATATTTCTTTAGAAACTTCCAGCTTCTGCATTCCGATATAATTGGGTTCTATTGAACCCTTCTCGAGCCAAGTACAGAAATTAGGTATTAATTTGTTTAAGAGAACCGTCCGAGTGAACAATTGATGTGGTTACTCGGAGTGGCGCGGAGGTATATTGGATTTACTTGTATTAGATTATGTGTAAGAGAATATATATATATTGATTGTTTCACAATAATGGAGGAGTTAGCTTACTTTTATAGTTAATTTTTTTTTAGAACTAGAGCATGAGAACATGAAGAGAGAGAACAATTGTGGCCAAAAACTTTACACTTTGAAATAAATAAATATAAATATTCCTCACACATTCACACAACGCCATCTAGTCACAAACTAATCAGAGCTTGTACTATGGATACTAGACAAGCAACGGATAAACATACTTAAATCATCTAACCTAGGAAATATTTGAATTATTGTAATAAATTGAATTACTGCATTATATTGAATTTTTGTATTATATTAAATTATTATGTTATTTTGAGTTATTGTATTATATTGGATTATTTTTGGATTAATGTATGTTTATATTGATATTGAAATTGGATTTTATTTACTATGACATAGCATATAAGCGATTTGGTGTACCACTGTGAGCCTATAATGTTTAATAAATAAATGAATTCAATTGAAAATACTTTTTTTTTGTGAATAAGTATTTGTATTGTTCAAGTAATCTCTCGCAATTATGAGTTGTCCACTGCTGCACATAGCCAAGTTAGCGCCACTCCTTCCAGTCCCCTGCTTCTGCTCTCTTTCAGTAACGCCACCAGATTGGTTTGATGCTTATAGAAGCTCTTTTTGTGGCCAAAAATAAATAGATAGGTACTCTTAGTTCAAGATAAAATAGCTTTGTGACAAAAATAAAACTGTATTTGTGTATGTTATTCATCAACATAATAAAATAACATTTCCCATCCTTAATGTTAATTAGTATACAAGAATATATTTATATTATGATTCATAAGACAAAACAAGTAAGAAATATATTCGTAGGATGGTTTATTCAGTGAGTCACAATATTATCTTGAATCTAATTAATGAGAACAGGTAATCTCGACATGTTCGCTCATTGTTCAATGGTTCATTGCTCGTTTGAGCTCATGCTCTAGTTACTCGATTGCACATCTTATTTATGTATTGCTTGCGTATTGAATGAAATATACTTTGATTGAATGGTACTGTTTGTCAGGACTGTTGTAGCAAAGTATTGTTATTCATGTTTGTATGTAAAGACGAGGTCTCCATTTAGGTTATAACTAAAAAAAAGCTAACTGTTATCAAAGATGTATATCTTCTTGATGACTTAGTTAATCCATCATCATTATAGCAGTATATTGGCTTTATCAAATATTATTTTCCTCTTGTTCAGTGTGTGTTTCCCTCATCCATCAATTTCCCAACATCCTGGTTTTCCGTCTACCCTGTAGTGAATATGATTGGACTATCAAACAAGGGCTTTATCTAAAGAGACGTCCAAAAGTGTTATTTTTTTTATAAAACTGAAAGTGTTAGTAATAGTAAAAATACTTTTTGTATATTATTTTTCATTGTATTGAAGCTTCTTTAGTGATATACGAATATTACAATATAAATCTGTTCCATGGTGTAATCAGACGCATCGACCTACTTTCATCACAAAAGAATATAGTGAAGGCAGCACGTGACCGGTAATATTGCCCAAGGATGCGTCCTATTGATATTTCATAGCTTTTGTAGTAGTTCGGATACAGAAAGAGTGTTTCAGACGATAATATCCTATTCTTAATAAAAGTCTTGATGTAGACAAGTAATTATTTCCTCGCCCACATTTTAATTAAACATCTCTCATTAATTCATAATGAGTGGACCCATCTTTATCCGATTTCCATATTAAACGAAGAGCATATTATTATCATTAGGCAGATAACAGCGCTCAGTTCATTAATTGAGTATGAATTTTATATGTGCTGACTGGCAGAGGCAATAACACAAATTGTCTCATAAATAAAGCTATATTATATAATGTTATTTAAAAGCTTTAGTTCAATTTTGCTAGAAGCATAATATTTTGCTTTTAATATTTATGTTGTGATCCTTATACGTGAGCTGATTATTTATTGCCGACATTTTTGCTGCCTATTATACACACATCAAAAAAGTCTAAGCAACATGCATGATATTACAAATTTACCATTTATATTAATTTATTTTACCATTTATTTTAATTATAACGTTGTATTTTATTTTTAAAATAATATTTTTAGGGTTCTATGATGTAAAAATAACAGCTGTTTTCTTTATAAGTTCTTTTAATAACAGAAATTAACAATATTAGAATATACAGGTACATAAGAAACTAAACTTTTTTTTTACAAATTGAAATTTCTTAAGAAAATGAATTTATTGTGAAAGAATAGGACAATTTAATACAAAGTATGGCCTCCTCTGCTATTCAGAACTTGTCGGCAACGATTATTCATTGAATTAATGAGACTGTTTATGTCATCTTGCGGTATTCGCTCCCAATGGAATTGTAGCAAATCCTTCAGCTGTTGGGTTGTTGTCACTCCGTCCAAGTCCTTCAAAACACGTCTCTGGAGCATGTCCCATGCGTGCTCGATGGGGTTGAGGTCTGGCGATTGTGCAGGCCAGGGCAATACCTGGATGTTCTCCGTTGCCAAGTATTCACTGGTTCGCTGAGCTGTATGTGAACGCGCATTGTCATGCATTAACGTAAAATCGGAGCCAAAGGTTTGTGCAAATGGATGGACATATTTAAGGTCTGAGAATATCCTCAACGTAATTTTCAGCGTTCATGTTTCCATTTACAAAAACGAGCTCAGTTCGCCTGTTCTTCATAATACCCGCCCATACCATAACTGTTGAGCCGCTGTATGGATGAACTTCCTGAACGCACCTGAGTCTTTCAGTATTTCCGGGTCGACGGTACACTCGCACCCTTCTTGTATCAGGCCTAAACCCGAATCGCGACTCATCGGAAAACATAATTTTATCCCATTGTTCCTGGGTCCATGTTATGCGTTCTCTACACCATTTATTTCGACGAGCGCGATTCCCGTGACGTATCGGTGGGCACCTGATAGGGCGTCGAGCTCATAGGCCGTACTCATGCAGTCGATTTCGCACAGTTTGGGGACTTACATCAACACCACTTGAATTTTGTAGCCTCAAACTTATCTCTCGAGCGGTTAACATCGGCTGGCGTCTTGCAGTCAGTTGTATGTACCGGTCTTGCCGAGTGGTTGTACTCCTTTTACGGCCTGGATGCTGTTCAGCGGGTTCCCCTGTATTATTGTAGCGCTGCCAAAGACGACAAATAACACTTCTATGAATACCAAAATGTCGAGATACCTGAGATTGATTACTTCCCGCTTGCAACATCCCTACAGCTCTTTGCATTTCATCTGCCGTCAAATGACGTCGCTCCATGACGTAAAGAATATCTAACAATTCAATTTTGTCGCCAACTGTATTTAAATGGTTGGTAAAATTATAAAATCAAGACTAAAACGTAGCAATTAACATGCACTCAAATTCAAACAAATTCGCAGTCATTTGAATTTTATGAAAAAAAACAAAACATAATCGAATTTTTTTTACCTATACACTTGAAGTTTACTTACCTATACACTTTGAGTGAGTAAATACTTAGAAATTAATTAATATAAATGGTAAATTTGTAATATCATGCATGTTGCTTAGACTTTTTTGATGTGTGTATTTAGTTATAGAGTTTTTCCTAGAAAAAGATAAGAGTTATTTTATTATTATAAATTATACAAGATTTGCCAAAGGAAGAAAAATCGATTATAACGAGGTAGTCGTTTTTATTACAATCTTCTAATAGCGGCTGTCAATGTTCTTATTTAGCAAAGTACGTCCTGATAGAAGAGAAAGCTGGTCTTTAGATACCTCGCTAGCAACATTCTGTTATGGCCGTAATCATTCATCGACCGTTGTGGAAGCTATTTTTTTTTTTTTTGTAGATTCTCTTTATTTTTTACACATAAACGAGAAATAAACAGCAGATATATGAAATAATACTCGTGGTGTAATTAAAATTATTTAAAAAACAACTCTAGTTCATGTTCAAGGAAAACTTCTAAATACCTTCTAGCTACAAGTGTTGTTTTTTCTTACACCTCATAAAGCTAATTTACTCGATTGAGTGTACGAAGATTGGTTTTCTTGCGACAGTGGTAGAAAAAGTTAGTAGTTAGCAAGTTTACTCATCTCATAGACACGTCAAGTTGATTTATGAGCTACCAGATATCCAGGGTTGGAAATTAAAGGATTTTTTTAAGAATGGTCCGTTACTTCGATCTTACAGTTATTTTTGTGTTTTTGAGAATAATTTTACTAACTTTTTATATTATAAATTACCTACTTATTTGATAGCTTATACAAATTATCAAACGCTTTGTTTTTTTTATTCTCTTAACAACTTTAGCAATAAATAATAACTTATGCCCGTTGTCGTAAGTCGGTATGTTTCTAAACTCCCTGCGACATTTAACGAATAAAAAGAACATACAGACTCAGAACGAAAATTTGTGAATCAAAGAATAGTTTTGCGAAGAATTTGAACCCCGAGATCTCGTGCATGGCAGCCGCTGCCGCAATCGCCGCACCATCAAAGCAAATGACCTAAACTAATGAACTCGTACTAAGCTGAAAACGTGTAGTAATATTATTATTATCTAAGTATTAGCTTGCATAAAAATTAGTGCGTGAATAACAAAACCCTATTCATAAATTCAGGCTATGACCCGAAAGAATATATTTCTAATAAATCAAAAATTATGTCTCCCAAGAGACTCAGCCTCTTTCAATGCTAGTTCCAATTAGACGGCCTGAAGATGAGTATCCATTTGAACGCAAGGAGGTGAAGTAGGCTCACAAAGGTTCTATTCACCCTAGCAAGCCTTGTGAAGATATCTTTTGAAATTAATTATAATGAAAGATCTAGCAGATTGAGGAGCACTAAGGACTCTAATGACGAGTTTCATTGTAAATGCATTAAACTCGAAATATTTTTATTTAATGATGTATGTACTTCGTTAATCTTATGCTTTAGATTTTGTATAAGGAGAATGTTTATGATCCAAAATTAAATAGAACATGCATTGAACTTATCGTAACTAAAAATAACATTAATAATGGTTCTCCTAACAAAATGAAAAATGTTCAAAACAAAACCTTGAAAAGAAACTGTGGTTAGTGTATCATTACCACATGGTTTATCAATGGACCTTTATCATTTTAGGGAAAACACGTTCACTATTAGACATAGGCCTTCTTCAAACGTTTTCACTATTCTCAGTCCTGTGCCTCTCTTATCCACCGTCCCGGCCTTGCCCGCAACCTTTACCAGATTATCGTCATAATGGATCTTTCTAAAATTTAATTATATAACATATTACTAAGCATCTTATAAACAATTTCAGACTAGATAAGTAAGAGCACTATAACATAAAATACGTACGCTAAGGCTTTAATACGGTTGCTTTAAATTCTGTCTGTAAACATGGTTAGTTCACAATACGGAGAATAAAAAGCAAGCCGGGCCAGGCCATTGTGTGAGAGTCCATTATTAGGAGTCCTCTTTTGTGGCCTTGCCGGCACAATGCCACGATTATTGCTAATAATAAGATTTAGCGACAAGGGCAGACTTGCCCGATTTTTATACATTTTACTTCCATAGACATTAGTTTGTAAAAGGTTTTATATTGGACTACATTAAATGCATGTTATATGAATGCAAACTATATAACTTGATGTATATCCATATAAGATTATGTAAGGTATATTTATTTTGTGAACATGTTCACGTAAGGTGCGTACGTGCTTAATAAATAAACTGTATAGGCTACCTTACCTAATACGCGTAGAACATTTATCACCTTGCTCATGAGTCTTCTAGCAAGATAGGCTGCTTATTGTTTCATGGTGATTTTATCTTACAATTACTTGCATAATATTATCTTACTAGTCTTTAACCTCTCCAAGAAAATCCTTCATTGATAGATGGAATGCTGGCCTGCTTATAGTATTAAAGCCAGATAGGTATAAGATTTGCTTTTAATTTTCTTTTTTCTGGCAATGGTATGCTTAACTTACTTTTCTATCGACTATTACTATAGTTGTAGAACAAATATGAGTTACAGTAAAATATTTATGTTTAAATTAATTAATTCAAAAATAATTAATATAAACTAATGCCTATTACTCATACAATAGGTCTAATAAATATTCAACTAGGAGCACGAAAATCATTTTTGACTGCCCGTCAATTTCATTTCAGTGTATTCCCTAGAGCAGTAGCTGTTGTTAGCATTAGTACAACGAAAGGTTACACAGACAAGTTGTTTAACTAACCAACCATAAAACTTTAGAAATATCACTATCGTTAATTTCAAATAATTGATTAGTATTAAGCTACATAAATCTTAATAAAATTATTAATATTTCAAACAAATAATTTCCTCTCGAATGAATCTCAACAATCAGAACGCCGAGATGAATCGAAACAACTATAGGTAAAGCACGTCAAATATCCTTTGTTGTACAAATTGAGGAGAAATATAGTGTATTGTTATGTAGGTAATAGGAAATAAGAATAGTTAAATATCGTCGTTGTAAGTTGTTCATGCGTGAGAACAGAAGGCACGCAAAGTGAGGACAAAGATGGCGTCATGTGTTACGAAGTTCTGAAGAGTGGAGTGACGGTTAATATCGTGCATGTACGTCTTTGCTTCACAAAGAATATTGTGAAACAATATGACGCCTATTACCGTCTGTCTCTATCTACTACTGATGTTGAAGGCAGGACTTAATTATATGAGACAATAGAATAGGATGTCGTATCGAAGATAATCTTAATAACTTTGTGACAAATGATGTATTGATATTAGTCATGTGTGTAGACTATTCTACGAGTATAGTTTACTGTTAGCCTTGAGGCTCGAGAAGGAAGGCTAAGAAATCGAACGTAATGTTCTAACTTTAAATTATTATTGAAGTTTTTTTCAAGTCAGCTTTAAGCACTAAATACTGTGATTGGTCTCACTGTGGTAGCACCTACCCGTGAAATTTATATTAGTAGTAAATATGAGCAATACATCTAAGACTTTATACAGAAAACTCTCATTAAATATTAATTATTCTTAGATCCAGTTTAACGGTAAGCTTGTACATAAATACAGAACATTTCGCTAACGCATCAGTATGCTAAGGTAGATTCAAATATGGTTACCCACGGAATTCTGTAATGCGAAATTAAATTCCACCTACATGAATGAGTGCCGGTAACCAAAGTTATTATTCAAATAAGACTGACAAACGTTGCTTACAAACATACAAATTTACCTTAGAAACGTTGCCACGTGTAAAATATTGGCGTGTCCCGCTTCCCGCTAATTGAAGGCAAAATTACGGCAAGAATTAATGACAGCCGCACACAGACGTACAACAATCCGTTTAACTTATCATTGTGGCAGGCAAGTTACGTGCACTGTGGTCACAATCTATAAGCGAATAGCGAAACATACATTGTGGTTTTTTTTATTTATAGCTTGTGTTGTTATGTCATAGGAAATTATTGATGCGTCAGTGAAGTGGAACCTAAAACTATAGGCTACGAAACAAATTAATGTTAATAAATTATTCTTTATAATAAATGGTGAGTGTATAAAAATTTGATATAAAATTGTTAAAAGAAATCAGACATCATGATGATAGGATACTGATGATAAGAAATATTTAAAAGCAATGCATAAAAAAGGTTTTCTTTAAAAGCAGCGTCGCTTTACGCCTATAAGTTAGGTAATTCATATTTATTATTATTTCTTCTTCTGATATTTGTTTCACAATAACCTTTTAACGTGGCAATGCTGACAGGTGTTCCTTCTGCTGATGATGAAGTAAAACATGTCCTAATAGCCAGATAAATATAAATATTCCTCACACATTCACACAACGCCACCTAGTCCCAAACTAAGCAGATTATAGAAAACGGATAAACATACTTAAATACTTTTGTTTTAGTAAATACATTCATATTATACCTACATAGAAACAACCACCAGACCAATGCAAACAATCATGTTCATGCACACAAAGATTTGCATTGAGCGGGAATCGAACCCGAGACCTCTGCGTAGCAGTCATGTTATATAACCACTACGCCATACAGGTCATGAAATAAATTAGTACGTAAAGTTTTACTTTCTTTATTTATAGAAATAGTATCTGCGTTTATGAAACAATAATAGAGTATAATATGTACAGTACCTATTAAACAGGAATTGAAAATGCGTAGCAGTCATTATATTATAAACAATATTATGCACAGCAGCTGTTGTAAGAACTTTTAGTTGCTTAAGCGACCGTTAAGCTAAGGAAAATCTCCTTTTTTCGGCAAGTTTGACTATTCTCAAATAAAAAAAAAAAAATGAGGCCGGAATCTTTTATTCATAACAAATATTAGCAAATCTATTTCATTATTCCTAGGAATATTAAAAATTCTTCGTGAAAATTCTATCAATACTTGTTAAGCGTAACCTACATTTTGTTCGTTGAATCCTAGACGTTTCTTCCTTCAAACATAATGAGTGACGACAGGCACATGAAACGAATCACAATTACTTCACTACTATACTGTTGAACAACTTTTCTTACATCTGGATAGTATTTTGTAGCAAAATACTATCCAGTGTATACTACACATTCAAAAGATGTATTGGATGAATCTACTTGTTAACAGTCCATTAATGTCCCACTGCAGGGACGGGCCTCCTCCCGTGTCGGAGGGATACTTGGCCTACTAATACCACGCTGGCCAGACAGATTGGTATAGGGTTTGATTTGAAGATTTCCTTCTTTTTATTTCGTAAAGATAATATTCGCGGATAGTCCCTTAGTAGGTTTTTACGACACCCATGACATGGGATGAGATGGGGTGGTGATATATTGTATTCTTTCTCTGTCACCACACGGATACCATCCAATGCCTCAGGTATCTTAAAACCCGTTTAAGTGAATGTTAGGATTATTTTTACTGAAAAAGGATAATTTAAAAGAAATCCACTTGCCAACCCGTCAGGCCAGCGTATTAGCAGTTTTACTTTGTCGTAAGAGAAACCCGTCAGCGCAGTTGTAAATTAATAGACTGTTGAAATAATACCAATTAAATGCTATATTATAATATACCAAAGAAGGAGGTGGGTGTAAAGGAAATAAGAAAAAAACGCGCAGCAAAATCTTATAACAGTATTTCAAACGCATGCATCTCAGAACATACTAGCATAGTACAACACGACTACAATCTGAACGCAACAATTTTCCGCTAGGTGCTTCCAACTCGGGCGCCTCTAGACTGATTGCCTGTCACTTTAGGCAGACGGACAGTAGTGTCCCCTTATGGATTACACCCATCTACGAATGGCTCCCGTACTAACCGCCGCCGTATAAGCTCCCGGTCATTAGTTGAAAAGCTTTTGACTATCCTCGCTAATTATGTTGAAACATTGCATTATTTTGTGCGTATTTTAGTTTGGATTTTGAACGAAGCTTCACAAACATAAAAGTAAGATAATATAGAATAATAATAGGGACTGAGAATTCTAACTTCGTTTTGATTATTTAGAAAAATTATGCCATTAGAACTACAAGAAAAGGAGACTATAAAAATATAACTTATTGATTTTAATAAAATACTTTACCTATAGCTTTACTTGAGGTGGGGTCTGAAAAATGCAATTAAAGTCCCATATACTCAGTCTAGTCTGTAGGTTTTTCCATATTATTTTAAAATCAAAAAGGTTACGGAATGACTCATTAAAAATAAAGATATAAAAAGAGTGTAAAATAAGAGTTTATTATTTTACGAAAAGCTTTCAATTTTTATATAAGATGAGTAAAGTTTAATAACTGGGTGTTTATCTAGAAACGTAATCTTCTTATTTCTATGAATATATTCCTCATTTTTCAAGATAAAGGTCATAAAAACTTTTATTTAACTTTGCGGCAAAGCTTTTAAGTTTTGCTAACGATACGGTCGAATATAAACTACTAGTTTCTGGGAAAGCAAATATAAATATTTTTTCAATAAGTTTCAATAGTCGCGATAATAAAATTATTAACATCAGAACAGACAGACAAAATATTTATATGATCTCAAAATTATTGTTCTGAGCCTTGACGTCGTCGTTTTAGAAAGTCTCTGCGACATACGGCTAGATTTCATGGTAATATTAGTTTTTTAAGTTGATTTTAGGCTCGTATAAATGTATTATGTTAGTATGAATGTAGGCAGAGTAAAGCAGGTTTTTAAGTATCTGCATACCACCATGGTACTAAGCCGTCTATATTTTTTTTATTACTTTTCCTTTTAAAATGGTTCCCTTATCATAAATTATACAAAATCTTATACCTCATAGTGTAAAACATAACGCGTAGCTTGAGAAATATTGCCTGTCTTCACGGGCGAGTGACAACGTCAGTATTAGATAGATCGCTGTCATTGCATCTCGGGTGGCACACTATGAAGCTAGATACTTCCCATTTGTATCTTTCAACGTTGATGCTGTATCAGAATAATGGTTGAATTATTCCGCGGAATATAATGTAACGTTTTCTCAAAGTAGTTTTACCTACTTTTTACTTTTTACATTATTCTTAGAAAGGGTACTGTCGCACCTAGGTATTAGTCGAGGACATGAGGTCTAGGAAAATTAAGCTACCTAGGGAGTTATTATTAAAATTGTTAGCAAGCTAACAATTTCTCTTATTGCTTGACTTTATATATAATAGTCTTTCTTATGTCACTTATGTATACTCCATATTGTCACCGCTTCTTATTTTACTTCACTTATTCCTTAACTAATATTATACCTAAGAGCTCATTAATTTAATATTATTATCATAAAATACTACCAGCATGAAAAAATAAGTCACGTACGAAACATTTGAATAGTGAAGTAACTATCTGCATAATATAAAGGGATAAACGCATTTTTCCTTCACAATATCATGAACAGAGTGCTAGTATAGTAAGACAACACATGTACTTCATACATAAATAATAGCGCGTAACAGCCGCATAAAGGCGAACTAAACTAAGCGGGGCTAACCTCGGCTTTCCTTATGTCAGTATTTTCATAAAAAATGTACGGGGACGGTAACCATTTTTCCCCTTAAGGCCGTCATTGCTCAGGCGCAACATACGAAGTCGCCGGCCAAATAAACACAAGTCGTATTTATCAAACGGCCTGCTTACTCCGTGGTTAGAATATTCAGAGTTAGGTCTTGGGATTACCGTTATGAAGCTCGGCCACGGCTTTACATACAGGCCATGTAGGACATAAACATAATATGGGTAATGTTACTAATAGAGCTGGGCTAAACTGTGTTCTGTTTATCTCACGTTTATTTTCATATGGTTTGTCAGTTATCTTAAGTTTATTTTAATGTTTGTTGTGGGTTATATAGCAGAATTTGCATGGGGATTTAGCAGCTGTTCTGAGTTGTCAAATATAACTTATTTATGGTTACGTGTAGGGTTGACCTTCTCACCCCAGAAGGTCATTGAAACCATTCTACTCAACATAAAATAATCCTCGTAAAAATAAAAAAAAATATCCTCTTTCTCTATCTGTCTCTCTCACCCAAATATTAGACATTTCTATTTTTGTCTCCAATAAAAGTACTACATTCTCTCTAGAAATAAGTCCAAATAATTTTCACATCTGACGTTTTCAAACAATAAACATAATATTCCCAATAAAGAAGAATTACTTGTAATAATTGAAACAGAACCACACTAAATCAACATAACATGCTGTTGATCTATCTTAAGACGTTCATAAAAGAACCCTTTTTATCAAATGGTTGGGACCCACCCTTTCCCTGTAACCGAATCACTACCCATTTAAGATGGAGCATACTAGTCGCATGATGTCTTGTACGATAGTTCGGAAACGTCGCATCTAACAGAGTACGTTCTGAAATAGCCTGCTTTATGAGACCATTTCTCTTTGTTATTGCTCTTCATTTTGATTCTTCAAGGTTAGTAGGTTATGTTGTGATGATAGATAAAGTTATTTGTGATTTGTACTAGCCAATATTCTTATAATGACTGTGATTGATTTGACGTTATGATAAATTAAAACATTATTATCTACTTTTAAATATAAAATTATAAAACCTGTATTATTTATTATACAATTTATCAACTTTACTGATTAAATACATTTAAACGAATACAAATTATATGTAAGGAAGTAAGTAGCTCTCTGAACGCAAACAGTTGTAAGCTACGAGAATGATCTTTAAATTGAAAACCCTTTTCTGGAAATATTAATTAAGCAAGATGAAGAGAGATGGACTGATAATAATATGATAAACATATCAGTCTCATTTAGAAGTGTGTTCTCAGTCTTATAGGTACCAGGAAACGTTGGTAGTGTTTATGTGCGCCCCCCTCTCTGCAAATTAATTTCATTATACTTTATTCGAATATTTACCGATCCATTTCAAAATGTAATCTAATTTTAAGAGACTCACTCAAGTAATCAAATCACTTCTGAAAAATTAAATGCGCTTACCTTGACCTAAAGTTCATTTGTTAAAACAAGTCCAGTTAATCCTCGCTCACTCTGTGTAATTCTACTAAAATAAAAGAATATTTTCCTACTTTATATAATTTCACACCTTTGCCTCCCCTCTTGTTTTTTTTTCAAGAAAATGGTCCAGAACAATACGAAGCCGCAATTCGTGGCGATCTTTTTAAACTTAATCGCTTGTCTCAGGCGTCGGGGCACGACGTTCATCGTTTTCCGATATTTCGATTCGGTTCACTTCGGTAAAGTTCGACTATTTCCGTATTGATTTCGTGAAACTTTGTCGATGTACAACTTACATGATTCAAAGGATCTTGCGGATGTTAATTTACTTTATTAATTAACATCGTATCTGCGACTATGTCTTAGGCGTATTGTAAATTAGTTGCTAATTAATTAAATATTTAAGAATTTACATGTTATTAATTAAAGTTGTTAATTGTCATTATTAAAAACACCAAATTTTGTCTGCCTTGTTAAACTAGCGTGAACATCTATTAATTGTTGGGGTGCTCTAATATGGAGTAAGTAACGCGCGCTAAAAAATTGCTAGCTACGCAGGTAGTCCGGTGTAGGGTTTTTAAAGCTTTCCTATGATTATAATCTTTTTCTAAAATCTATAACTCGACTGTCAAGACAACTACAAATAAAAATACACGATTCATGTGTACATCGTACATTAAACTGAACAGTGTGGTTTAATATTATTCACAGTATAACAATTATAACATATCTGACGCCTACATTAAACGAAGTGTAAATCCACACTTAAGCGTCGTAACATAAGCGTAAACAGTGTGTGAACGAGCCTCACTACTTAATACTCCATGATCATTATTCTCATCTAAGTCTCTAGTTTTAAGAGCTTAGTTATAAATCCAAAAGTTTCCTTACAATCGCGAATATGGAGACGGTTTACAACTAAGTATCTCACACAATTAAGCTGACAATAGCGTCCCTTGATTAAAAGGAGGAGGATTAAACTGCTTCGAGTCGTTTGATTTCCAGATTATGTAAATGAGTGGCATTTGTTTGTGCACAGATCCTTGCATAATGGATGAATTCTTATTGTCCGGAGTCGCCAAGTGAACAATAATGAATTGACAGTGGATTTTGTATTCATACCCGTGTGAGTGGAAGGCGTTCTTGCATTATTTTTACGGTTTAATGTTTCCTGTTATTGTGAGATCTGCTGACAATAATTATTTTGGTAAGGTTGGCAGTATCTTAAGGGACGATAAATATTTTTATTTAGACAATGATAATTGACTGATAACGTACAATGAAGCTTCAACAACGAGGGATGGCAAGATATAGCATGCATTATTCATTTCCTTTAAAAATGTTTAAAGAATATACTTTAAATTTTGCAAGTTTAAATAATATTTTATTCTAACTACTATGTGGGATCAATGACATTGTTGTTAAAATTGTTTGGATTAAATGTCCTTCCCAAGTTGGTGATGCTTAATTTTAAAACAACATTATCGTCTTAACTTTATGGATACCTATTTTTATTACAGCTTATTTTAAAACAGCAAGTAGTAAAAATCATGACTATTAATCAAAATTTTATGAAATTAGGTCGCGTTGTGCAAGAAACCAATTTACTGTTATACGGTACTAAATGTTACTGGTTTCCATAACTTTCGAGTATGTACAAAGACTTGGCAAAATGAACCTCCGAAAGAAACGGGGCAGAAAAAAGATATTTTACGGAAAGTATACACAACAAGTTCGAAACTATCTGTGATAAGATAAATAACCTAAAAGTTTAATATCAGACACTTTGTTTCTTACTTTCTTATAGTTTTTCTTTGTTGTATTTTTAGCAACATGTTTTTATAAAGACATGTTATAAGGATACTACATGCTTATGTTAATATTTAGAAATAATAATATCTATTTATATTTTGCACTTACTACCGTTTATTAAAGTATAAGAATTAAGTTGAAATATTGGATGAAGGAGGACTGCAAACAGACCTATGTCCAGTAAGTAGTACTGTCTTGAGTTCTTGAGTTTTTTGATAAAAAACAGTTACTCATTTGAGTGTAAAATAAGTTCGTATAAGTCAATGAAGTTTTCTTAAAATTAAAATTCAACGTTTGCAGTGTAATGTATATAAAAAGGCATATACATTAAAATCTTATTATTTTAATATTCATTAAATTTCTGAATGATTCAACAGTTAATTATTTATTTAGACGTAACTAACTAAACAAAATAAAGTAAAAACATTGTGGGCTTTCTCTAGTTAATAAACTGGATTAAGTTATTCACAAGGAAACCTTTCAGTAGATTGAAGCTCAGCTGAAAATACACATCACACATGAGACGGCTTATATAATTTATTTGAGAAAAATGTTCGTTTGTATACGATCATACAAGCCTCTTCAAAATATAATCAGGATATAATTACGTAATCAGAAGCACTTTTGACGTTTATTATTTGATTAAATTCAGCTTTAAGGAAAAGGTGTTATGAAATTTTATAGCTTCATCCCAACACCCGAGTAAGGGCCTACTACAGGGATGGATGGCCGTCTTTTAATGATTAGGATCAAATAAATTTGTAAACAAGTATACCATACTAGCAAAGTAGAGCTTGTACTTTGGGTATTACTAAACGACGATACGACATTCATAAATGAGCAAAAAAACACCCAGAGCAATTTAAATATTGATGTTTATTCATGTTTTCGTTGTCTAGTACCCATAGTACAAGCTTTGCTTAGTTTGGGACTAAATGGCGTTGTGTGAATGTGTAAAAAAAAAATGTTACTACTTTATCAGCGTACTATTTTATTTATACAATGTATGTAATAATATACAGCACAATATACCAGAATAATATACAATGTATACCCGAAAACGAAATGGCTTTATCAGTTTTGACAAAAAATTCTATCATAATTCAAATTCATTAAGATCGTTATTTAATATTTATGCGTGAGCTTGAAGTCATTGGTTGACCGTAATCAAAACTATGCTTAGATTAAAAGTGCAATCTATTTTAAACTTTCACTTCAACGCAGTAAATAATAATATCTACTAACACAATACAAATGTCACTATATTAAACCGTAGAGTTTGTATGTGAAAAACTATGAAAAACCATTAAATAATTTAAAACTAAAGTCACTTGTTACTTGTGACATTACAAGCTTGTCATATTTCAGAAAAACTGAAAATGTAGAATTTAAATATTGGCTGGTAAGCCACCCAATTGTTGGCACCTTAAGAGTGGACTTCGTGTCAGACTAAAATATAAAATATCATAAAATGATAAAATACTTTAATCTTTGCTTATACTTTATCATTATTATGTTATTAAATAGTATTAAATAAATATTATTGGCACTAATGCCAATAAAAAGATTCTGATAAATTTATTGTTGCTATGTTGACACATGAAATAAATAAAATATAATAAAAATATTAAATAAATAATATTTGAACTTGAATAATCTATAGTGTTTTCTTTCTTTTTACTCACTTTTAACTCTTAAGTGCCAATAATTGTAAGAATTCTAACGATAAGGTGGTTTACCCTAATTTGTTTTATATTATAAAATTACGAAAACTTTAAATTGAAATATGCGCCAATGACGTCATGCAAGAAATGATAGGGATGGACATAGAAGTAAAAAAGAGAGAAATTCATTAGAATAAAACGTTTTACCGAAAATATGCTCTAGTAACAGTCAATAACGTTGACTTTACTATTTGTTTTTATAAATACCTAACGACTATTTGCTAATACAAGAGAACTGATATGTCAAAGTAGCATCAATCGTTTTGTTGTGCGATATTGAACCTAATAGTTTTATGACATGCAACTAACATTAACTCTAGAGGTGATAAGGCCATTTAGTTTACGACTATACAAAATATTGCTTGGTTGTTCCACCAAAGGTGTAAACTCTTAAAGTTCATAATAATAACTACACTTTGATTAAACTCTACAAAGTTTCTAAGTTAGAAGGCGTACAGGTCTTTGTCATCAAAAACTTTTGACGAGGCGCTTCGGATTAAAATATTTCGGAGGCCGATTCATTAACCCTGCAAGTAAGGTTGTTACGCGAACTAATAAAGAGAGCCTTATATTAATATCCATCGAGTCTCCAGCCGGCAGCGGGATTATCAAACGGAAGTGGATACATTACACAAAGAGATTAATGAACGATATTTTACTTGAATGAAGCTTAGGCGCGACAGAGTAAGAAAAGACCTCCGACCCGCCATTATGAGTCACTCGTTAAGTTTTTCCGTTTGGGGAATTAAGAAGTGCTCACCTCAGCTATTAAAGATGAGAATCAAGATTCAAGGTAAATAGTTCTCAAAGCGTAATGAACACCACAGACTTACGTTTCTACAGAATTATATTTTGACTATCTATTGTCGAAGTTTATTCATGGTTAAGTTATTATTTTCGAGTTTGTACAAACAAAATTTCTCATTGTTAGCGAAGAGATTTCAGTAAGATCAAAATTTCAAAAGTTTTGTTTGATTTACAAACAATAGAATATTGTTTGCACCATGTTCAGTCTGTCTTAGTGTCCCGGCGGATTGAAATCGAGAGTAGGTCACCAGAGACTATTAATATTTTATTGTAAATATCTGACATACTTTAGTTGTTGTTATCTCATAATGTTATATTTCATATTACAAATATTTCATTAGTCAATTCGCTTTGCTTAACTTATTCAAAAAAAGAACACAATAATTTTATCTAACAAAAGTTACTGTTCTACGTTTAAAATTGTATTTATTGGGAAGTACAAAATACATAAATATATCATGAACAAAAGTTTTGATAGAAGTTAATTTTTCTTGACTATAGCATTATTAGCTACTTAATCCTTTTACAATCTTACCTTCCTACCATTCCGTACATTTTAATAGATTTTACAGGAAATTCTACAATACAGTTCAAAGCTCCTTTTAAACTTTTGTTTATTAATAAATACCTATATAAGACTAAAAAAACAATTTTTATACATTTTTTTAAATTTATATACAAAATCCTTAAAGTTTGTTTGCTTAAAAGCGTATACAGAAAGGAAAAGAAAGGGTTGAAAGCACTTTGAGGCAAAAAACATTAAAAAATATACAATCGAATTAAAAACCTCCTTTTTCTTTTGGAGTCAGTAAAAATGATGTAATACAGAGAATCCATAAAATAGTCAGATTATGCTAGGGATTAAAATAAAGCACTGCAGTTTCTAAAGTTAGTATAGAAACATTCTAAGGCAAATAACAATATTTTATAAAAGTAATATAAACTTAAACATATCCCCTGCGAAGAGACCCAGAGGGAGAATAAAAAAAAAAAAAAAAAAGGATAGACATCTCGCAAATTCTTTAAGTAGTCACTGGCTCTTGTAGTAATTAGTAATATTACTCGTACTAGAACTTTTCATAGAATAGTCACAAACTTGTAGTACTCATTAGTAGAAATGTAGCGACGGGGAAGTACAAGTAGTTTCTGACTTCCGCAGCGCACTGCATGTAATTAATATGTCCTAAACTGTTTGTAACATAACTATTTGGTGGAGCAGTCAAAACTTAAATAAATAGAAATAATATAGCCCCTTAATAGAATTTTCATTTTTTGGTGGCATTGAAAATCACAGATGATAATCTTCTTTGCACAGAATGTCTTAGAAGACATTATGTTTGGTACTAAGTTTGGCTTCAACTTATGCCGAGGACGTGCTGAAGGTTAAGTGTTCCATTTTTGAACTTGAGAACCAAATTGTTGATGGTTGGTTATGCCTGCATGAGCCATGTTTTTTTCTGAGATGGGAACTTCCAAGTAGATGTGTGTAAATTTTATGTGGTTTGGTGATAAAATCCTTACCGTCCGTGCTACGGCACTAGAAAAATACCTATTTACGATCCAATGGTGCAGTAGTGCCAGTTGAAAAGTCTTTCTGTAATTTTAAGCTTAAAGTTTATTTAGTCTTATTAGAAAATTTTATGAAACATTCTAAACAAGAACTTAAATATTTCTTTGCTTTCTAAGTGTTTTTAGGTTACCTAATTTATTTCAAGTCATGTTATCATCTCTCAGTCTCTTTCATATTAAAGATCTGATATAAAAGTCTATTTATATACCATTGACATTAGATCACGTATCTGTTGAAAGCAAATTTTTCACCACGTCCTCTCCGTTTTACGACTTACGATATTATATGAAAAGGGTATTTTAGTGTAAACGGGTCGCTAGAAACTACATTGTTGATAAGGCTTATTACTTTGATATTGGTCATCGAGACTCTTTTTGGTCAGTCTTAGGTTTTTTGAAAGACATCGTTTTGTTGTTTAGAACCCTATTTCCTTCTTTCTAGTATTATTGCTTCTATAATTGGTGATTTCACCGATAAAGGCAAAACCTTTCATAGACACCATAATCATAACTTCACACATTTTAACTTTTATTTTGAATAATACTTTATCAAGTCCAGTTATTTTGATCTCTAAAAAGTTTTGGTGGATAAGAGAAAACACTTTATACTATTTATCTATTTATGTTAAAATTCTTCTACTAGTAGCAAATAAATAAACTAGTGCAGTAGCGTAAACAAACATTAGAAAGATTAAATGTAAACAACAGTGACACAGAAAGTTTCCTTGTATATTGAATAATGCACACACCTGGTCAACTAAATTGAATTGCTTTCCTAATGGTAGAGGCTTACTTTGAAATACATTAAATTTGTTATTGTAGATAACAATTTTACTAGAGACTAAGTTTATATGGGGTTAAGCCTATTGTAGTACCTGGCGATGCAAATGCCTAGTGCTAGCACTAGGTTATTTTACGCGGTGTTTTTTGCCTAGCTGCAAGTTAGTTAGGCTTTTACTGTTGCTCATTGCGTGAAGTTACGGAGTGCTGGCTTAAGCGCCGATTATACTACCCTACATGTAGTACATGATGTAGGGCGGACGGGACTCGCCAATCTCCGATATGTAGTGTCCTAACAGCCTACATGTGATTACACTAGACAACATGTAGGCCCTACATGTAGGTTAGTGTAATCGGCGCTTTACAAATAAATGTGTTTAACTCATACTATCTTATTGACGCCTACTACGAGTAATATGGGTTCCACAGAAATATAGTAAATTTTTATATTTCAATGAGTCTGAAACTTAATATCTTATTTATTACAATAGTATCGAGTTTTGTGCCGTACTCTCCTTTGTTTTGTAATGCTGTTATTTGTTTTATTAAAGCGTTAGACATAATACACTTCTCATCAAAAAAATCGAAACAGTTGCAAGTTTGTGTTTGATAAGGATTATCTGAAAAATGTGTATATTTAGGAATATAATAATATGTTATATGTCATTTAATAGGGAATTTAATGAGGTTTGCAATTAATGATGTTAATGTTCTAAATTCAAATTAAATTTTCATAGATTTCGTATTTTGTTGCTTGCGTAAGTCGTACTTGCCCTGTACGTAGTTTGACGGAGAATGATAAAATTAGGCACGTAAATGAAAAAAAAAGCTAGAAGACGTTTATTTAATACAATGTTTTTATATTCTCTACTTAAAATGTGTTCATCATCTTTTATTTGTCCATTAAATAAGTATATAAACTTCGGGATGGTTCCCTTGTTTTGAGTACTCAAAATAAAAATAATAAAAATGCGTACTACTACAACATTGTCGCATCATTCTAACTCTGTTGTTAAGATTGTCTTAAAGCTAGGCTAATTAATGCAAATCTTTTGTGACAACATTTTTCAATGTTATTTTCATATTTGACACTGTGGTATTCAATTACTCCATAATTACCGGATTAGATATTTCCCTAACAGTGTAATACGATCACTGATCTAATGAACATAAATATATTACAATATTATAAAGAAAACCTTATCACTGATACATAGGCAATTTGTAAATAAATTCAATAAAGGATTTATTTTTAATACACATATTTCCATTAAGCTCTAAATAAACATGCTATAATATCTAAAAACAAAACAGTTAATTAAATGAACAACTAAAAGATGTTACACAATATTTATTAAAACATTGCAATTAAAAATAACCAAATGGATATTTTAACGGTTATTATCCGTGCTGTATTTATTTTTCATGTTTATACTACATTGCTGAAAAAGGATTTAATAAAAGGTGTAGCAGTATTTTATTTACACAAATGGAGAAAAAATTAACCTGCATAGCGTGGGATAATTAATTATTGATAGGAAATAGATTTCCTGTACAGTAATAACTGCACACGCATTACTGACTTTGTAAGTTGAAAAATAGAAGAGGTTTCAAGAATTTTTAAATGTCAAGATTTTAATTGTCGTATATGTTGCTAAAACTTGTACTATACATAGGTATAATTTTTATCAAATACCGTTAATATTATTTTAAAACAAGGTTGGAAAATTTATCAAAACTGAATCAAAATATTGCTAAAAGGAAAATTAAACTACTGCGTACAGTAACAGAAGTACGATAATATTTTTTACTAAGTGCACCTAGTAGGTGAAGGTAATAACTTGCATTATTTTATTCTTTAAAACAGGGTTAAGTATGATGAAGACGGATTTTAACACAACGGATCTTATTAAAAATGACGTAACCAGTAAAACAAAAAATATGGGTCAAAACGCTTGAACAAAAGACGTAACTAGATCCATGAAATAATAAAAGTGTATAATGGTTAGCAGAAAAGTAATATCTGCATAAAAAGAAACAAAAATCACAACCTATACTAACAATTATCTCACCAGCAATGTATTAGTAAGTCAAAAGTTCATTCGTTATTGGCGCAGATTTGTCCCTGTAGTGGGACAGCTATCGGCAGACAAGACTACGAGTAAAATAACAGCCTAGAAAACAGTAGGTATATTCATCCAATCTGTATTCGTTGGTTCAATATACTACATAAAATATAATCAACTTGTAAGGCTTATCTTAATTGTAATACAACGCTACTTCATCGCTTTTTTTATCCCGAAACGTTTTTGCTGAGAGAACTTTCTATAAAAGGAAAATCCTGCCTACACGCGGTATTTTTTTGAAGAAACTAGGACAGCCCTGAAGCGCAACCTCCCTGTCACATATCTGATTGGTTCTCTCCCTGATATCCATTTACCTGAACTTTCTCTGTATCAGTTTACAAAATACTCAATCAATAATTGGCTACTATAGACACACATTATTAGAAGGGATTCTAGAATTACTTATTAATTAATTTCAGTTATCTTTTTTTGTAAGAATTGCTTATTACGTTTATTGGATACAGTAAGTTTTTTTTTGTTTTTGCTATGTCGCTGCTTTTACTACATTGCAGTGTTTTCATACTGAAGTTTTTGCTGTGGCATCTTCAAAAGCAAACAAAATTTAAGCTTCTTCTTTTTCGCTAATTTTAAAAAATAGATGTTACATCATATCAGCCAACACTAGCCAGATATAATTATATAATAACTCTGAACTAATAAAAATAAACTTATCATAAACATAAATATTATATCATACAAAATTTACTTTAAACATAAAGTAGTTAAGCAGACACAAAAGCTACAAGAACTCCGAAAATAGATAAAGCAAAGAGACCACAGATACTGAATAAACGTAGTAGCTGTACTACCGATAAATTTTGAAAATATTCAACGTAAAATATAAAACTAAAAATATTTAGAAAACGAAACTTATGAAGTGCAAAACGATCTTCACACTCTTTACTGCTTGACCTACATTTGCTGAAGTAATTTAACTTATCGACAGATAAAATGTAACCGACGAAGGCAAACATAAGTAGATTAATGAGTGTTCTGAATGTCTGTCTAATGGTGCATCAGGATTAAGAGCTCTCGTTCCATCCACGGCAGCGACTTGCATTACGTTGAGGAGGTACAAAATGAACGCTCTATATGTCACACTGGATTTATGTCGGGAAAATGTGGTGCCATTTTAAAAAATATCAAAATCTTTATTTGTTAAAATGTGGTACATGAGAGGTGATCCAAAACATTAGTAGTTCAGCACATTTGCCACCTTAATTTATGGCATACAAATATATACTAATTTTAAAAATAGCCTATCTAAAATACATTGTACAAATAATTACACTTATTACAGTAATTAAATTATCTATTTACATTAAAAATTTAATTCTATCCAAATTATGCGAATATCAATAGCATTTAATATTAATTTATTATCATATTATTATACATTTTATTACATTATTATTATTATATATATTTCATAAAATTATACTGAAATCACCCATTTACAATTTAAATACTCTTACAGAGTAAAAACATTTATCTATTAAAAAATAAGACAATTGGTTCCTAAACTTATTCATAGTCCGATTTCGTAAATTTTGGGGCAAGTGATTATATATTCGAACTGACATTGCAAAACTATTCCTACTACACAAATCAGTCTTTATTAGAGGCAACACCAAATTGTTTGGATATCGTGTATTAAAATTGCAAGTGTCTTTCTTTAAAAGGAATAGTTTTATATTAGTTTTAACAAAAATGCATACCTCAAATAAAGACTGGGTAGTGTCAGCAAGTTGAGATGACGGAAAAGTGGCTTACAGGATTCCCAAGGGGGCACATTGCAAATGGCTCTTACACACTGTTTCTGAGCGATGAATACTCTATTTATATCTACCGAGTTCCCCCACATCACGATACCATATCTAAGAGAAGATACTACGAAGGCATGGTAGGCCTCAAGAGCCACTCTTTTACTTGAGATTTTTGTTAGTCTCCATAGTGCATACACAAATTTATTAATTTTATTACAGATTTTTTCTGTATGTGCCTTCCAGTTACAAGTGTGATCCAGGGTGATACCGAGAAACGGAATATTGTTTACTTCTGACAATATCTGGTCATTATGACTTAAAACTAGGTTCATTTTGTTGCCTCCTTTATTGTGAAATTGAATGTATTTAGTCTTATTTATATTTACATTTAAATTATTGTGTTTCAACCAATCAATTACGGATCCCACAGTGTTGTTTATTTCAAGATTGTAATCATGCATGCATGTAGAGTCTTGAGGCACGATTATGGAAATGTCATCTGCGTAGAGAATGGACTGATACTTTGTTACAGATGGAAGATCATTAATGTAAAGAAGAAACAGAAGAGGTCCAAGAACTGTTCCTTGTGGAACACCAACTCTATTAAACCTTGTTTCCGACCTAGATGTCTTCTCCTTACTTTCTAAATTCAAGCTAGTGATTTCAACATATTGTGACCTTTCAGTGAGATAACTTTTTAACCAGTCCTGTGCAGGCCCTCGTATTCCATATAATTCACACTTTTTAAGAAGCAAGTCATGCCTTACAAAATCAAAGGCTTTACTCATGTCAAAAAACACAGCAGTAACGGGTTTTTTTAAATTTACGCAGTCTACTACCATATTCATGAGCTTAAATGTTGCCAGAGTCGTTGTCTTCCCTTTCAAAAACCCATGCTGTTCAGGACATATAATATTAAATTTATTTAAAAAGGATACCAATCTATTGTACATTACTCTTTCTATAATTTTTGCTAAGGTTGGAATCAAAGCAATAGGACGATAGTTATTTATGTCTTTTTTGTCGCCTTTCTTGTGAAGTGGTTTTATGACAGTTAACTTCAGTTTATCGGGATATTTTCCTTGAGCGAGGGACAAATTAATAATATGAGTTAGGACAGGAGCAATGAATTGATTACATTTTTTTAGTATGCTCGTAGGAAAACCATCAAAACCTACAGAAGGTGTATCCTTAAGCGAGGCAATAATCTTTAGTATCTCCTGTGTGTCTGCAGGAAATAGAAAGATACTGGCACCGTTTGACTGCAGAGTTGGTGAATAATCTATTTTAGATTGAGTGTTATTAGTATTTGTCAATTCAATAAAATAAACGCTTCTGAAAGATGTGCTGATATAGATATTTTGTTTCCGCTTGGAATCTTTTAAGCACTTCGAGTTGTGCCAAAAAGGTAAAAAACTTGATACACTTTTAACATACATTTATTAACATTTTCAATATTATATTAAGGGTCTCCTTATACTTACTCGTAAATATAGAAAATGAGAAGAAAAATCATTAACATCTTTGCATTAATCGCGTAGTCTTTATTCCTAAATTTAATACATAAGTGCATATTAAAACACTGCGTTCATTAAAAGAAACCTGAAGATAAACTTTTTGAAGTTTAAAGAGCTAGTATAATAATAGGTATATTTTTAGTAAAAAATAAAAAAAAGCATGCCATGTTGTCACTAACAAACAATATCATGTAATGAAAATATTGTTTGTCTCTCATATCGATTGAATTCGCTTATTATCAAAAAACAATTAAATTTTCCAAACATACAGAAAGTAGGTACGTATATGAAGGTTCTAAAACTAATTTAGATTAAACGGGGTATGAGATAGCTTTGTAATTATACTAGTTTTCTAATTACATTACCTACTTTAAATGTTAATAAGAAATATTTAGAGTCTATATTTACGTAAATTACTTGACCTTTTTGTAAAGTTGTAGGTAGGCGTACAGTTCTGTTACGACCTCATTTATGCGTATATCAGTCGGAGCTGAGACGGTAAGCGACGAAAATGATCTCGTTTGTCAACACGTTCCTACAGTTTTTTTTTTATATTTTCCCCCTTTAGCGTTACGATACTCTGTCGTGAATAGAATAACTTATTGTTCTGTTTCGTTGTATAAGGTTTATTTTATTTTTTGGGAAGTGTGGTAATGAGTGAAGTAAGTATATACCTTGCTATTTGTGTCTCAAATTATGTGTCTTATTCGATGGGTATTTGAAAGAAATAAATAAAAGTTTTGTAAGGTTTTAAATAGCCAACTTAACCCTAGATAACTAAACTATATTTGTAGTTACGTTGTAACTAAACTTTCGTCAGGCAGACTACGCAATAAAACATGAAATTTATAAAAAGTATTTATTAAAAAAAGGAATTTGTTACATAGCACAATTATTTAGTTCAATAATAAGTACTTTTAGTAAAAATCAACGACAAATACCTTTCGGCATAGTTATATGTGTCGTTATCGTGAGGCCCAAAAATGGCATTTTTTATGACTCGCATCAATGCTTAGTCATTCTGCTAGATTTTGATAGACATAAATAACATATTTTCTGCACGTTTTTATCAGTAGGAATAGGAGGATCAGGATCAGAAGAATCACTAAGAATATCGTTTATCATGACCTTGATATCACGCCTCAAAGTCAGTATATGTATCCGCACCCGTAACCAAGGCTCGACCTGCTGGTTTCCCATCTTCCTGACAAAATAGCGTTGTAATATAGATTGCTTTTTATTTCTTAAGCTATATGAGTCAGCATAGGTATTAATTGAATTTAGGTTTAATATTACTGTTTACTATTACACTTATGTTTGTTTTTTTCATCAAGAGATCGGGCGGTTATTTAAAGCTCTCATTGAATATCCTGGTTTGAAGTTTAAAGAAAAGTAGTAGTAACATTATCCTTATCAACAGAGTAATTAGAGTCTATAATTTGTGTCCTTTGTCATCACTCCCTGAATCAAAAATTCGTTTGAAAAATTAGCATCTCTGTCGTTGTCACGATGTATTTCCTCTTCCACCTAATCCTCTGTCTGCCTGAATTATTTAAACTCTCTTCTATTTATTAACTAATCCACTAACGTATTTGTTGTTCGTTTTTTATCAAATTCACCTAAAATATTAATATAAATCATATCAAGCAAAAATCATGTCATATAATGTACCTTTATAAATCAGAAAAATTAAAATATTTCATAAAATATTATTTTTTATTACAACTTTTACTTCTAAATAATGTAGTGTATAACCAAAACCAATAATAAAAAGAAACATTATATATAACGTGTGTATACATTATAGAAAACGTAAATAATATCCATACATACCGTTGAAATAAACTAGCGTAGTTACTAATCTTTCGTCAGCCAGACGACGACATGGGCCTAGGTCAGTCCCTAATAACCGATTAATTGCAATTATGTCACATAATTGACTAATTGCACGAATTAGGAAGGTAAACAAAAATTGGCGGGAGCAGGACACGGGGAAGTAGGTGCACTTAACTTTCTCGGAGTAGGGCGTAGTCGCCTGGACGAATGTTTAGTTATCTAGGGTTAAATAGAAGTGATCGACAATTATTTTAGTTTGTAAGAACTTCTCTTCATTTCATTTATTCATTCACTAGCTGTGCCCGCGACTTCGTTCGCGTGGTGGATGTTACTTCGCAATTCGATTTAATACTGAAAAATCGTTTTTTAAACCTTTTAACGAACGAATCAAAAACTTTTTAAAAACAGACCTTTACAAAGACAGATCTATAAAGACTGCGTCAGAACTCATACTGACAGACATGAGCAAACCTCATTCTTTCAAGGAAAATCTTAACACCGCGATACTGAAAATGACGTCACAGGCACAATGCCATCTGTTGTAAAATTTGTAAGTTAAAATAAATAACATCGCTTATTTCATCATAACAACCCATTAATGTCCCACAGCAAGGACGGGCCTCCTCCCGTGACGGAGGGATACTTGGCCTACTAATACCACGCTGGCCAGTCGGATGGGTATAGGGTTTAATTTCAAGTTTTCCTACATTTTTATTTAAAAAAGATAATAAAGATAATATTCACCAATAGTCCCTTAGTCGGTTTTACGCCACCCATGGGATGAGATGGGGAGGTGACATAGAGGACAATTGTGATCCACAAACTATTGTTCTTAGTCTGGATGTTCTTTGTGTCCGTTAAATTGACATTTTTAAAGGCCCCCTTATGTACCATATTATAGCAAAAACTATTTGATTAAACTTAGACTGGATTATATTATTATCTATAGATAAACTGCGTTCAGTATTTTTGAATTACTTAATAAAATAAACACAAACACATTGAATAATTATTTAATGTTTTGTGATTGTATTTCTATATTTTATTGTCAGTTTTGTATTTTTTCAATGTTGACAAATAGCAATAATGTGTAAAATGATTTTATAAAGAAAAAAAACGTGTTACTTATTATGTTGTCTGTTATATACCTATATATTATTTATTAAATAATTATATAAGTGTGTTATAATTGCAGTTATAATAAGATTGTGAGAAAAGGAATGTTATTTAAATCTATATTTATAAAACTCAAAGGTGACTGACATAGTGATCTATCAACGCACAGCCCAAGCCACTAGTGGGATCTGGCTGAAATTTGGCATGCAGGTAGATATTATGACGTAGGCATCCGCTAAGTAAGGAAAATGATGAATTCTACCACCAAGGGGATAAAATGGGGTATGAAAGTTTGTATGAAACTTTGTCAATATCAAACCGATAGGCCTGATACTTTGCATGCATATAGCTACTATGACGTTGACACCCCCTTAGGAAGGACTTTGATAAATTCTACCCCCAAGGGGAAAAAATAGGGGATGAAAGTTTGTATGAAACTTTGTCAGTTTCAATCCGATCGAGCTGAGACTTTGCATGCATATAGCTACTATGACGTTGACACCTCCTTAGGAAGGACTTTGATAAATTCTATTCCCAAAGGGATATAATAGGTGATGAAAGTTTGTATTAAACTTTGTCAATTTCAATCCGATCGAGCTGAGACTTTGCATGCATATAGTTACTATGACGTTGGTACCCCCTTAGAAAGGACTTTGATAAATTCTACCCCCAAGGGGAAAAAATAGGGGATTAAAGTTAGTATGAAACTTAGCTTCTCTCATGGACTGCATGTTTTATGTTGCTTGCTCACGAGTAATTTCTCTCAATAGCGTAATAGTTTTAGCGCCTAATGACAGATTAATTATTAAGAATATGTGTACAAAATGTTTTGTAGGCCCCTTATTTCTACACACGCTAAACAAAAAATAAGCCTAATTAATCATAACTTCTGAACGCGAGCGATGCCGCGGGCAACAGCTAGTTCAATTTATATGATATTGATTAAGTAGGTATATAGTTTAACTTTAAAAATTGATGTTTGTACGCCAGTATTGGCAAAACAGGAAAAGACTATTTATTTTTGTAACATGTTTTGTACCTGTGATTAACAAATAAAGGTTATTAGTATTTGTATTTATTTATATTTAAAAATACAGCACGCAGTTTAACTCTTGATGTAGTCCAGTCTAAGTTCGAAAGATGGCGCTGTTTAATATTAATTAATTAAATTCAAATATCTTTTAATAGACGGAACCGATTGCAATGAAACAAAAACTAAATGTAACTTCAAGTTACGCTCAATCGTTGTGTATAAAAATCATCTACGAAATTTTAATTCATTAAACATTGAAACAAAACCATTTTTCATGACCCCTGATTTGTATTGAACTGTTCTAATAAAGAGATCAAGCGATATCTCGAGTAATACTTATCCGATTTTGATGAAACATACCTCAGTTTAGGCCCAATAAAAAAGGCTACAATACAATGTATTGGTCTTAAGATTATATTAATTCGTTTTAAAGATGTGCGGTAACAAACAGACAGACATTAATTCTAAAAATTATGGTTTCGTGCTTTTTGACTTTTTTCTAGATTTTGTAAATAATTTTTATCTGAATTTTCGAAAAGAACAGACATTTCGACCTCTACAGTTTTATTATAGTATAGATAACATCATCATAACAGCCCATTAGTGTCCTACTGTAGGGACGGGCCTCCTCCAGTGACGGAGGGATACTTGGCCTACTTATACCACGCTGGCCAAAAGGATAGGTATAGGGTTTAATTTCAAGTTTTCCTTCTTTTTATTACGTAAAGATACAGATAACATGGTAAGTATAGATAACATGGTTAATTTTATTAAAATTTAAAAAGAATATTTTGTAATTAATAGCACTTAATAATAAAATAGTTATAGATTATTTACAAACTCATATAAGAGTATGATTACTACTGGTAACGCCATCTCGTGATCATAAGAAACGAAATTTAAATTCATTCAGCATTGAACAAAAACCATTTTTCATGACCCCTGATTTATATTGAACTGTTCTAATAAAGAGATCAAGCGACATCTCGAGTAATACTTATCCTATTTTGATAAAACATACCTCAGTTTAAGCCCAATAAAAAAGGCTACAATACAATGTATTGGTCTCTAGATTATATTCATTCGTTTTAAAGATGTGCGGTAACAAACAGACAGACAGACAGACATTAATTCTAAAAATTGTGGTTTCGTGCTTTTTGACTTTTTTCTAGATTTTTTAGATAATTTTTATCTGAATTTTCGAAAAGAACAGACATTTCGACCTCTACAGTTTTATTATAGTATAGATAACAATTTACATTGTGTTTGAAATAATACATTACAAAATAATAATAAGACATGCATTACATACTTTATATAAAACGGGAATAATTCAACATAAAAAATAATTAAAACAAATAATTACAGTTCAATTGATTTGATATAAATTAACTTATTGAAAAATATCAGTATAAATAGTATTTAATGTCAACAGATAAATGTATGTCTACCAAAATACGTTTACAACATAAGTAACATTCATAGTTTATTTAGTCCGAAGTCAGTTCTGATACTGAGTATAAACACTTTCCCAACAGGAAGGCCTTAAGTCTTGACTTAAAAACGTTGGTTTGATATACCAAAAGTTTCAAGTCGTTTGGTAGCCTGTTAAATATTTCTACTGCTTGGTAATCAGGGCAATGTTTAATAATATTAAATTTTGGTGATATTTTGTTTTTTATATCCTTCATATATATCCTTTATTATATCAGGTAGACTTTGTGGACACTACAAAATTTCTTGGTATAACACTAGACTCTAAGCTTCAGTGGGGCCCACATATTAGGACATTGGTAAAGAGACTAAGTTCTGCAGCTTATGCCGTTAGGAAAATTCGAGAACTGACAGACATAGAAACTGCTAGATTAGTATATTTTAGTTATTTTCACAGCATAATGTCATACGGTATTTTACTATGGGGACATGCTGCCGACATTCATTCTATCTTTGTGCTGCAGAAGAGAGCTATTCGTGCAATTTATAATTTAGGTAGGAGACAATCACTTCAAGAAAAATTTAAAGAAATCAATATATTAACTGTAGCAAGTCAATACATTTATGAAAACATAATTTATGTTCATAAAAATAAAGACCAATTTGTCAAAAGAAGTGATGTCCATAGTATAAATACTAGAAATAAAGATAGACTTATTCATCCGTATTCTAGGCTCCAAAAAATACATAGTTCATTTCAGGGTCAATGTGTCCGATTTTATAATAAAATTCCGAAAGATATTCAAGATCTAAGTTTTAATAAATTTAAGAATGTAGTCAAACAAAAACTTATCGTAAAGGGATATTATACTATCCTAGACTACACGAAAGACAAAAAGGCTTGGGATTAACTGCTTCTGTTCCCCAGGCTGTCTCAAATAATGCAAGTTTATGCACTTTTTTTATTTATGTGTGCTACTTGTGCTAATTGTTTTATCTCTAAGTTCTTATTGTATTATTGTATCCATTCTATCTTTTTTTCTGTCTTCCTTGTTCTCATGCTTGTCTTCTATTTTTCTTTTCTTTGATTATTATTTTTTATGATGTATAAATGGTGTATTATCCTGTCTGGTACTGTCAAATATTTTGATTGGGTATATGATTTATGTAAAAAAAAATATGTAAACACAACTGAATTTTAAAAGAGTTGCCATGAGTTTCTTTGCCAGATTTCTTCTCATTGGCCCTACCATTTGGAAACTGGAATTTATAGATCAACACAGACAGACAAGTAGATTCGAGTAGTAGATTGGTTTTATTTTTCTCCTTTAATTTACATTTGACAATACAACGCGGCTTTTTTAGTGCTGTAGCGTTTGTCTGTGTCGATCTATAATTTTAATTGTAGCTTCAATTTTAAGTAAACGACGATTTCAAACAATTTGTATAGTAATAAATTTTATGAAATAAAGTATTTTGAAATTTGATTCGACGCAAACCAATCACAGAGGAGCTCCACAGTTCTATCTATCTACACGTGTTACGTGTACTCAATTCTTCAAGGTTAATTGCATCTATTACAATATTTGTGTCGTCTGCGAAAACAACGAGACTTGCCTCTGGTTGAGTTATATGCATGTAATTGATTAGGTCATTTGTAAAAAGAATGAAAAGCAAAGGTCCAAGTATCGAGCCTTGAGGCACACCACGTTTTATATTTGTTATTTTTGACGCGTACTATCTCATGATTACTTTCATTAACAGATTTTATTTCGACATACATTCGCCTATTTTGTAAGTAAGATGTTATGAGCTGAAGTGCGCTACCTCGTAAACCATAATGTTCAAGCTTCAGTAATAACAGTTCAAAATCTACGGTGTCAAAAGCGGAACTTAGGTCGATAAATAAACCAGCCACTTTCATTCTGTTGCCTAGCTTATTCACCACGTCACCAACTAATGCACCCACAGCATCAGAGGTACCGACTCCCTTCTGATAACCAAACTGTCTCAAGTTTATTATTTTGTTAATAATGTGTACTACAAGTCGATGCTTAATTACTTTTTCAAAAATTTTTGACAGCGTTGGTAACAACGATATCGGCCTATAGTTTTGCGGGTCTGTCCGCAAACCCTTTTTAAACACTGGCATTATTTTTTTTAATAAACCTTTCAGTTGAATCAACTATGATGGATATTTCGAAAGAAGTTGTGACTCACAAACACTGCATCCTATACCCTATATATTATAATATTTATATATATAAATATTATAAAAATACATGCTTACTAAATATTAGTTTCACCATCACCCTTCAAAAGTTCATTTCAGTTAAATACATTGCATTATAAATGGAATCAGAGTTAAAATTAATTAGACCTTAAATATCGTTTTCAATCGTTTAACATATTTTAATTACAGTTTATACATCGCTTAAAGTACTTAATTTACAATATATACTTTTAGACGTTTATTGCAATATAATAGAGTTTAATACAAAAGTTAATTAAGCCCCAGAGTATCGATACTGCAGCCCAATTTATCTCAAAAGACTCATCCATTATTCATTCGAAGAGTGCAAAATGATTTTAATGATAAATTGCAGCAATTCATTAGTGATTCACAAGAGAATAATTATTCATTGTATTCGGAAATTAAAGTCGAATGTATTATTCTCATGTGGCTTCTTATAATTAAATTGTTCGGAATCACTTGCACCCATTATGCCGAGTATTTGAACAAAGGAGGTAGAATCACTACGCCGAGGTGCGTCGGCCTCTTTGTGGATAACAAGAAGTTCTTTGTGGCTTTCTAATTATCCGTAATTGTTAAATGTATGAATAAGATAAGAGAATGTATGCTTAACTGTTAATTAAACGTTTTAGACATACATTGTTATGGGAGCGTTTCTTCCTAGTATCGCTGCTACCGAAGTATAAATTTAGGTTAGTCTTATGAGATAAGAGTTAACCTTATTATACACATGTATTTTGATTTTTGCGTTGTAAAACTTAAAGGGAAAATTTGTAATGTAGCTAGTTTCGAATATGAAAAGAAAAACCAAATACAGACCAGTAATTAGGGTGCCTTTGAAATCTCTTTACTTCGTTGCTAAATATCAATCACATGTATGTTCTGAGTATATACCGGCCGATTCCTAAAGCGTAACATGCAAGTGAAACTTCTTAAATATTTTACTCAATTGTATAGTGCCCACTTATCTAATAAAAATAGAATAAAAAAGCAGTTACTTATAACCCAAAGTAAGGTCAAAAGATTAGCAACTATGTTACCAAAAACCTTCTTTCAGTATTTATATTATTCCACGTACTAAATTTTCTTCAACACTTTTTCCTGAAGACGTGTTCAAAAATCAATCATAAAACACTCATAGTAAGTAATGTACCGATGCATTTACGCTAAGGTAAGCTGCCAATATTTCTAACATCGAGAATGCATTAGCTGAGAGCGTTATGAATGTGACTGTACATGAGCACTCGATGCTTATGAATAACATTACTGTCACATTTGGACAGCGATTTATTGTCTTCAACATTTCTGTTAGTCGTCTGAATGGGTCCATGGAATGCGTGATAGACGACATTGGAAATATATATCGATCTATGATGTGATAGATATTATGATCGTGTATAATTTTTGTACAAGTTGCTTTCATAACTCATAAGACCCTATGAATATACGACATACCTTTAAGCTGAAAAACAACTAAGCGTAAAAATACCACTCTGGGTAGATGAATTAGTATAGGGTTATATTTTCAGTTTTAATTATTTTGTTTTTGCTGTGACATTTCACTTTTGCAATTTTTTTTTAGTCGAGATTTACGATATCCAAGCTATGGCACGATGTATGATCCTCGTAGTTCTAATCATGTAATATTACGCAATTTTTTACTTAATGGAAAACAACGCCAAAAAGCGATCATCATAATACCTACTTCTATTACGATATCTGGGCGATCTGATCAGCATAGAAGTAGGGACATTTTGCATCCTTAGTCTGTTAGACTACACGGGCAAATATGAAAAACCATTAACAAAATATAAAAATAAGGAGAAAATGTATGTTTATTTATAAGTGTCACCACCTACATAAATAATTGTACGAGTATAATATGTATGACACCCCAAGTATGTCGAGTTGTCATAATTTATTCAAGGAGTTTGTTATTGGTAACCATTTTCATATTTCTTTCGTATTTTACTATAATGTAGACAGTTATTTTCTTTTCTAACGAGTATTTTATGTAACTGAAGTAATACTACGCTAAAAGTATGAATACGTTTGATGTTCGCCTTAATGGGATAATATTTTTATCTGAACTTACGTAAGCATACTTTTTAATATGTTTTTTTTATAATAAAGTATGGCTGGTGACTACAATGGCTGTTTTTATAAAGGATCCTGAAACTCATCGGTTTTTATTATGTTTGCTATGGAATAAGTAACGGGAAGCACTTTGTTTTTTAGGAATAGAGCATTGAATCATACCTTTAAGTACCCAGGACCTCTGTTATAAGACCTGCCGTTTACTTTTCCATAGGGTCTGTGTACTGTTTTTGTTTCAAATGTGTCTCAAATTTATTTGTAAGTGTAACCCAGACGTAAGGCTTCAAGAAGTCGTACCCTATTTCAGCAGGTACCTTTACGAACCGCCATAAAAACGCCGCTTTACACTTCGAATTTCATATGATCGTTGGTACTACAATTAAAAAGTAATTTTACTTGGTTCTTGTCGTAATAAACTACAAAATGAGCCTTGAAATTAAGTGCAATAGTAGTTTATGCAGCAATAAGACTTAAAAATTAAAGTAGGAATATACTTGTCTGATTTTAAAACTGGCAATTTGTGGTTATTAATATTTTATTAAGCCTGCATGCACAAGTTTATAATGCTTAAGTGTACAGCAAAACATCAAGTGTTATTTTTTATTCCATAATAAGTAGCTTAGTAGATTGTGTGTACAGACTAAAGTTTTTATTCGATATAAAGTTTTGATCATTATTCATATTCTTAGATTTAAAAGCTTATTGATAAAATATTGTTTAGTTGCTTTTGAAACAATAAAACAATATCTAAGCTGTTTTATAAAAGAATACTACTGTACTACGCTTTGAGCTTCCGTTTCTTAAAACATTATTATTTTCATATCATACTTATCTACGAGAATTATGTCAGTTTTCATGTCTAGTTACCTACTTGTAAAACTGAAGACAAAGACTTTGAATTAAATTGAAATTTCTCATATTATATCCTATAAATGTTGTAGCTCAAAGTATCCTTTAATTCTAGGAACAGCTTCCATGACGATAACCTTTAACCTACTATTCAAAAAATATTTCATACTTACAAACAAAAGCTTAGCTGTTTTGTTCTTGAACGAAACAAAGGAAAAATATCTATATAATGTTTCAAGCATTAGTCAGTTCAGGACCTCGTTACTGTGTTAAAATTATATTTTAGAATATTTTAAACAGAATAATATGATATTATCTTAATTAAAGTCGACTAAACTTACTTTACATAATTGCTTTCAAGTACAATGAAGCACTTACTTTAGATGAACTTTGTTTATGTTTTAGGTTTTTATTTTAGGTGCTACACCGGTATTGCTCTATCTTTCATAAATATATAAACAGGTACATTACGCATCAGAAAATTTTAAAGTAAATTACTTTTTTATTTTCCCCAACAAGACCATATCTTGTCTGAAAAATGTAAAGAAGTAAGTAGGTATATGAATATGAACTACTAGGTGAGGTTCAGACGCAAACTATAATGTATTTGTCTCGTTAAAAATTTAAAGCCTCTGACCTTAATAAACTAATTTTAAATGACTAATTTCCCTTGGCTAAAAACAAATGCAAAACAACTAAGAGACTTAGAAGACTAGAAATATATCATTGAAAGAGGTGTTACAAATCTTAAACTAACTCTTTACTGTTTTAGGGCTAAGTGTTTTAAGAGCCTGGTTTTAAATTTCTACCTACTTAGCATAATAACATAATTGGCAAACCCCTTATGAGAAATGATAATTACTTACAAAATTATTAATACAAAACATCTTAATAAAATGGTACCTTGTTTTATATA
The DNA here is from genome assembly GCA_905475405.1 of Schrankia costaestrigalis. Lineage (NCBI taxonomy): Eukaryota > Metazoa > Arthropoda > Insecta > Lepidoptera > Erebidae > Schrankia > Schrankia costaestrigalis. The sequence goes on from FR997830.1 coordinate 740,289, forward strand.
CAAAGGTTTTGTTTATATTTGGACAGTAATCGACAAAACAAATTTCCAAAATTTAATTATGAACCAAAGGGTGCTGATTAATTCCAAGGGTTCGACTCAGAAATTTAATACTGGTTTAATAAGTGTGTTAATAACCTTACAAGTACGGTACTTTGTATTTTTTTCATCTTTTAATCTTAATAGAAGGGAAAACAAAGTGCTGCGAAAAGGGGTTGTTTTGCTTCCAAAGTTTTATTGGATCGCTAAACATGATACTATGATAATATACTCTATTTAGTTCGAGTTATCATTACTAATAACTATATATGAATATCAATAATAATTGAGATACCTGGTACGCTTTTATAGCAAAATGATACATCGTTTCTTATAATACTTCACGTATAAAAAGCTCTTTAAATAGACCTTTACATTGTATAAAAACTAGTAGCGACTGCTATAAAATACAACGACAAAAACAGTCTGTTTTACTACGAACTTTATAGTTAAACTATCTAAAAAGCTGTTAGAACACAATACAAACAAATATAAATATTGTTTTACAACTAACTCTTGTATTTCTTTCATCTGATCATAAGAATAAAACAATAAATAATTTTCTTTTGTGAACAGTTAAGATAGTCTTGGCACGACAAACGATTGCTTGGCTAACAAACTCTTATTTATTTGCCAAGGGCCTTGGAGCTTTCTTGATGAATACTTAGCGGTGCCAAACGTTGTCTACTTAATAATGTAAACTAGATTAGTGTGACCTAGGTCACTATTATTACTTTATCCTCCTCATTAATTAAACTTATCCAATTATTTATCTACTTTATGCGTGACCTACTTGTATTAAAATTTCCCACATTGCCTGGAGGTAACTTTATTCAACTTCTTTATGATTAAACTCGTTGCGGGTTCTGAGACAATTTACCTTTTCCTGGGATTTACTGAGTGTCATGCTTGGTGCTTTTTAGAATTCTTGTAATTAATCGTATTAAAAATAAACTCTTAAAAATAATAATTTTAATATTTTATTTTGTCAAAATTATCTAAAAAAGGTATCTTTAAAATACCTAAATCGGGCTGTTTACAAAACCAACTTCATTACTATAAATACCTATCTATAACATATCTCGAAGACAACGACATATTATTATGTAATCATCAATCAACAATAATTTGTCTTTCAACAGAATATCAGAATAAAAATCCAACGTAAAGAAAACTGTAACGACGACGCTTCTATCCATCAATTTGCGTACATTACTCGTTTAGTATCATACACCTGTCAAAGGAGGTAATATTCTTTGCCAATTCATCTTTTGTTGACAACATTGAGATAAAATTATGCTTATAAAACATTTGTCTGTAATTTATTTTTGAAGTATGACTTTTTATTTTATTTTAGGTTGTATAAATATTATATTCATCGTAAAAATATTATTATTAGTATGGATGATGTGGGAGTGATCCCACGGTGTGATGCTCGCTATCTAAGATTCGGATCACGCAGCAGTCGAACGTCAGCTCAGGTTCTTAGACGTCCACCCTTTTTATGTTTCGTACAAATTACGTCATCAAAAGTAGATGGCAATGACGAGACCTATGACATTCGAAGCGGTGATGACATAAACAAATGGTGATGAAGTCATTGTTTAAGTAGGAAATACATTTTAAACAATCTATTTAACATAATAGAAATATGTTTTTGACAATTTCAATCCACGGCAAAATATTTACATCAAAAACATAAGTTTTTAAATTGCATTGTTCAGATAATCCATATTATAAATAGCAATAACAGTATTAAACTAATACATACAAATGTTCAAAAACTAATCTCCAATTAATTAACAAATCCCAATCGTATCGAAACTCTGTTTAGGTGCATTCACATTAATTAAAATTGATAGCCTGCTGGGAATAAACTGAAAACTCACTAATATGGGACTTTCAAGACCTTCAAATCAATTCTAATAATTGTGCTTGTTGGTTCAAGTTCGGTAATTATAAAGGACGTCGTTAATTAATGTAGGTATCTTCAAGGCGGAATAGATATCAATTTAATGATAGCTCATGGCTTTTTAAGGAAGTTAAATATTTAATAACAAAGCTAGATTTTGAAGTCCACTCATAAATTGTTTTAAAGTAACAACCTCTAAGTATGTTAAGATTTTTAATTTTTAAATGACTCAGTCTAAACTCTATCTAATTTGATTTGGTGTCAGTTGTCCGTTTTATACTTATGAAAATCACGAATAACTTAGTCAACACCTACTTATATACGCTAACTCTTTTCATTCCACTAAGTACTTCTACACATCCATCCAAACCAGCTTACTCGGAGTTAAAAGCCAATTTATGAGTCCCAATTTTGTGCATTATCATCTACCACCTACACACTGACAAATATTCACACGCGAAGAACCCTACACACTCATACATACAGATTTTGTATATACACACATTTTGAAGACTCAACACTGGAGTTGAGTGAATGTATTTACACACTCACACACACATACGTCCATCGCAATCTCATGTTGTATGCTAACGCTTACAGTCAAGAATATTTATTCTATGATGAATTACTTGAATTTGCTGCCGTGTTGTGTGTGAAATGATTTATGAATGTGTGTCGTTATGTGGTGGTACATTAAGTGCTTTAAGACACTTCGATGATTTCAGTAGCTTAGTATGTAATTGTAGGGTGTGTATTTTGGTTTAATTTCAAGTGAAATTTAATTAGGTACTCAGTGAAATGCGGGTTACAAAAATAAATAAAAGCAGGGCGAATTGAGCGTAGGTTTTCTTCACGATGTTTCTTGCTCAAGTTATTAGTAGCAAAAATCGTATTGTTTATTAATTTGCTTTTAAATTTGTCATCTCATTACTAAAATAACTTCATCGCTAGAGATCTTACAAAAACATGATATATTTAAAGCAGAACATTTAGATTTGGGGCTAAATTCGGAGATCACACAAATATTTTTCTAGCTGTCTCAATACAGCTAGGCTTAATATTAACACAAACAAAATAATTTTAAAAAGCATGTAACAATTTCTAGTTAAAATCTACGTAGGTAGGTACTTATTGCATCAAGAGCTAGTTACTACAAAAGAGGTCAGGTATAATCCTGACCTCTTTTTAGGAAAGTTCATTATGAGAACAGAAAGGGTAAATTCTCAACCGTGAAACTCTGAACCAAATTAATTTAATAAAATATTCTCTGAGTCCTTTTTGACTCAAACCCGGAAAAGATTTTCTTTTTTTTAGCGACAACGAAATTACATGGACTTTAATTAAATCATTACTATTTTAGTAAACTGGTTGCAAGCTTGGTTCTCGTATACAGAGAAGGATTAGTTGGTGAGTAATGTTCAAGGCTTTCAGGTGAATAATGGAGTGCGGGTTTAAATATTAAATGACTCGTTAGTATTCGTCAAGCCTGTTTAATTCGTTTATTTGAAGAACAGCCTCCGAGTAATGTTTTGTGATCAAGAATTACTTTATTGTGCGTTAATTTAGAAAGTTGAACGAAGTAATTGTTGAGTGAGCGTATGTGGATTTTAATGTTTATTTTTGGTTTGTGTTTATTTTACTTACTTTGTTGTTCTATCGATTTAAGGTAACATAAAGATGATTTGAATAAGATTTTTACAAACAATTGTTTCTATTATAGTAATATTATATGCCTATGGCCAAGAATGTTTCGCAGTCGGGGTTCTTACATGTATACAGCGATAACTTGGCCCAAACTTACCACGCTGCCTGCCCAGTGGGCATAGTATCGGACCTTTGTGTTAATTTTTTTTTTAAAAGAGTGGAGTACTAAAAGATACCTGAGTTCTTTATCCGGCTTATTAACAGTCTGATTTACGTTGAGTCATGTAAAAATATATAAAATGTTTACACAAATGTTAACTGAACGTAAATCTTTATTAATGTAGAGTTAACGTAGTCATTAACTGTTAGACGAAAAAGGTTACAGGTTACCTCACCACTTCACTCACTCCTTAGGGAAAACATCTAATACAGGACTAAAAATAGCCATGTTGAGCTGCCTCTGATATTTACGACAAAACAATATTATAAAGGACATCCATCATTTATATTTACCTTCGTATCTTGTCTTCAGTACAATTCCCAGGCGTATGTCCCTCTGTACCTACTAACAATTATTTTGTACCTTTGTTTTGACATGGCTCGTAAGCTTCTGCCATAACTATATCCTCAACGTTGTTATATCCCACGAGACATATTGAAAGATCGAAAGAAATACACAATTTTGTTATTACCTGAGGGAATTGTAACCTTTATATAGTATCAAAGACATCCATTTTATGATTATGGCATCATTATTTGATAGGCAATGTGACAACGTTTAAATAAATACGATTTTTTTTAATCATCTGTTTACTTGTCACTGTGGTAAAATAAGAGTACAAATATGTTAACTTCTATTTATAGTGCTTGACGTCAATGAAAGAAGTTATATATTGTACCTACTAGCTAATGCCCGCGACTTCACCCGCGTGGTATAATATAGCATAATTAAAATCCGTTTAGTAGTTTTGCGTGAAAGAGTAACAAACATTCATCAATCTATCCATCAGTCCTCACAAATTTTCGCATTTATAATATTAGTAGGAAGTAGGATAGGATAATCATTCCATTAAAAACATTTTACTCTTACCTAATGGTAAAAAATCAGTGCTACCATGTTAGTTGCAATAAAGTAGCAAACACGACGTTCAGGACGTTCTCAGGATATGTTTTTACGTATCTTGTTAGCGGACACAGGATTATTTAAGCACGAGTGCTGATGCAAAATCTAAATAAACCCTTTGTGTGGTTATTAGTAAATCAAGACTCTTAGTTTAAAACTGCCTAATATAAGGTGTGCCTTAAATACTGTTACAGAGAGATTTATTTTAATTATTGATTTGTTCTCGAGAAAGAATCTGAGTGGAAAGATAACGTCTTTGATTGATAGCACTGACTTCAAACAAAAGGAACGTCAATTAATATTAATGCCGTTTAATCAATCATTTGAAGAATAATGAATAACTTTGTTTTATTTTTGTTTATCAGAGGCTCGTTCATTCAGTTGACTTATTTTAGAAAATTATTTGCAAACAACTGCTTTGTAAATACATATTTGCTAAACAATTTTAGTTTCATGAGAGCTTAGTAACTAAACCATAATTATTTATTGCTTATTTTTTCACTGATTTGGTATTACTTTGCCGGTGTAATCAAACGCTTATTCACCTTTATAATACCCGATATCATAGGAAAGATGTAATACATGTATAGTAAGAGGGTTTTCTATAATTCTGTAAGTAGTTATTACATTGGTTATAATTGTATTTTTATTGTTTCAGATTTACCAAGGTTTGTGGGCCCAGGGTCCAACGTCACGGTCGCAGTCGGCAGAGATGCAGCCCTCACTTGTAGAGTTGATAATTTACAGACATTCAAAGTAAGTTTTGTATTATATTAGCAGAAATTATATTATAGGTATAGATAGTATAATATAAAATATACTTAAAATATATATAAAATGGAACTAAATAAATATACTAACAATTCTGTTAGCGAAACGTGGTTAATATTCACGATCATTTAAATTATTCCGTCATGCATTTCTAATGTAAAAATGTCATCATAATGTCTCCACACAAATTGCATCATAAACGTTTTATCAAAGTCGATTAAGGAAGCTTCGGTCCTGACAGAATAAAAGCATAAAGAGCCAGAGAAGATAAACTGCAAAACCGTGTACCAAGTGCTCCTTCCCTCTCAATATTAGTAGGTATCGTTACCCTTTATCACAAGAGAAGGTCCCTCCTATCAGTAATTTGTTACTCAGTTTATTGTTAAACAGTTACTAAAAGAAGAGTAAAATATTTAGATAATAAAGTAGGACAAGTGACTCTGAACGTTTCTGTTGAAATTGAAGATTCCTTCCCTATTTTGAATTGAGGAAGCTTTTAGCAAACCATTTGGTTAAGGGAAAATGGTGCGAAAAATGTATCAAAGTAGTCGAAGCAATTTATATTGTTTGGCATTGCGTATGGGTAAGATAAAGTTTACTTTTTATAGTAAGTAATAAATAAGAAAGGATCTACCGATATACACTCGCTTGAGAGTTTGAAGTAACAAACAACGGAGTCACTTTATTTATATAGTGCAGATTATTAAATGTTTTACTGATAAAAGATAGTATTATTTATCTATGAGTAACAAAAGTAATGATAATAAAATTGCTGGCAGCAGACTGTCGCGGCCTCTTTTTAAGTTATAATTACTGGGAGACGAGCAAGCAATCGAATTTTTGGGAAGTAGGAACTGCCGCGCATAAAGAATAAAAATACCTATGAGTATTTTTATCAGATTCAGTTGTCTAGTTCCTATACTCGTATTACAAGCTATGTTTAGTTTAGAAATGGCGTTGTGTAAATTATGTTGTATTAGTACAAATCAGTGTCAATGCTCAGTGACGAAAAGTGTCTAATTTTTTGGACAGCAAGTGGACGTCCATAGGCTGATATATAGATAGATAGTGTCAATGCTCTCGTTAGGGTTAATTTTTAATTAGAAAGTCATTCAATATAATTCAAGATTAGTATTATTTTTATGATCTTTATAAGCTATATTTTTTTAATAATAATTTTCAATTATATTTGCCTATAAAAAATTAAGTTTGTCTATAAAAGAGCCATTACTTACAACAAAAATACACAAAAATTACAAGTTAATAAAACTACGAATGTAATTCTCATGTTTTATTATCAAACGCACAAAAACTCTTGCAAACACATAATATATATATCTAATAAACACATAATATCATTCTAATCTTAGTAAGAAGGGAACCATTACGTATTTTTCGCTCACTTAGCTCGCTATCACGTTCTGCGGTTTCCGAGATAGCTCGCTTGCCAAACGAAGCTTGGAAACATGTTCTGTGTTCCGTTTTCCGCCTGGCTTAGGCTTTATTACAACTTGCCATCCATGGAAAAATACCCTAATAGGTTGTTTTACTCCACTAACTTTGAAATTGTTATGAATATGTTCTAGATATTGAATTTTCTATCAAAATCTATTTCATTCTGTTCGTGTCATGTGTGTGACTTCAAATTCAAAGTCACCTTGACGGAGGCGAGGTATTTTATAGAATTGTCATACAAGGAGCGGCGGCTTTAATTATTACGCAGGACATTTACTAATTGATTTTTTAATGTATAAAAATTTAAAAGCTCTTTTTTTACATATGTGTAACTTAATATTAAGTAATTACTTTTTCCATGTCCCGTTGTTCATTCTACATTTCGCTACTCATACATAACAAAAAAAATATTTTTCCTCTATCAGCGTATTCAATGGACGTCCACTGGTAGACAAAATGACTGTCTCAAAAAATCTTTAAGATACAGTCTTCTTTTTCTCTCAAAATATTTTCAAAACATTTACAAAACTCATTACCATCTGACTTCAAAAGTTCGTCTCTTCAAACGCGGTGGTTAGAACATTGTTCGCGTGAACAAAAGTAACATCGCTGATTCAGAGGTCCGGAAGCGTCTGCAGTCTCCCCAATTTGTCCCCCAAGCTCTCGCTATCTTAATTACACACGCTCTACGATTTTTTTCTAACTACTATCACGTCGAAAGATAATAGAGAATAAGTGGAACGTTTTAAATATAAATTATTTTATAATTAAGGAAAAGAAAAAATAAGCATCTAAATATAAGTATTTAATGACTGATTTTTATTTCATTTTAGTAGCTTTTTATACTTAGAACTTGTTAAAATAGTTAATGATCGAAATTAATTACCAACATTGGCGTAAAATCTTTAATTTTAGTACCTACTTGGAATTCTACTGAAGTAGGCAATACTAAACTGTGTCTCTAATATGTTTTTAATTCCAAAAATAGATTTGTTATGACTAAGAACTAGAAAACACTTGGTACATAAACCTTTTTAAATATTATTATGAAAGAAAGATAAAAGAAAAAGCTGCAAAACTATACACTTTAAAAAGTACAATTACCTTAACTTTTCTGCAAAACATTCTCAAATCAGTAATTGCTAGTTAAAAATAAATAGCGCTTCGGTAGCGCTTCTCTTCCTTTGAGACCAGTAGTTGGCAAGCGACGTACTTTGAGGAAACATGTTTATTTATTTATTTACCATTTGTTTGTAAAAAGTTTGTTTAAAAAAAAATGTACTGGCTCTATTAATTAACAGGCAGGATTACATTTATTTACTGATCACATACAGGTAAAATTACCTAAGTTTAACAAGCGTAATTTAAAGCTATGGTTTATAGTATATTATTATAATTATCATTCATTTATTCAGAAAGATTGTTATAAGATTATAAATAAAAGTAATAATAATTCATCATAACAGCCCATTAATGTCCCACTGCAGGGACGGGCCTCCTCCCGTGACGGAGGGATACTTGGCCTACTAAAACCACGCTGGCCAGACGGATTGGTATAGGGTTTTATTTCAAATTTTCCTTCTTTTTATTTCCCATAGTCGGTTTTTACGACACCCATGGGATGAGATGGGGTGGCCATATTGTATTCTTACTCCGTCACAACACGGATAATTAAACATAATTAAATGTTTTCTTAATGTAAACATAACATTTAGATTAAAAACTCTTTATAATATCTACATGTCGTGAAGTACACCTACTAATTCCTTAAAAAATTTGGCTGAATGAGCATTCGCGCGCCTTAGCCACTTTAAAAGCGCGGGAAGAGGCAACATTGACTGTGATATCTTAGAGCCTAACTACTTACATAATTATTACGGGATAAAATTATTTGCTAACATTTTAAATTTTTTGTTATGTGTTAAATTCTAAAGTGAATACTGAATACAAACTCGAAGAATGCATTGAGCTAGTTGGTTTCCCGAGTCGAAGCAATCAATGGCAGCTTCATTATATAATACGTTTGCAATTTGGCACATTCGTTTCCTAAAGTAATAATTATATTAATGTGTTATAATTTATTTTATTTTCTTAATCGTCTTGATTGTGTTTGAAGCTACAAACATATTGTTTTTTTTTCTACAGGTGGCGTGGCTACGAGTAGATACACAAACAATACTGACAATCGCGGGCCACGTGATAACAAAGAACCACAGAGTGAGCGTCAGTCACGGCGATGGCGCCTGGTCTCTGGGTCTCAAGGAGATAGGACCTTCTGACGGAGGGAGGTATATGTGCCAAGTTAACACGGAACCCATGATGAGTCAAACTCATCATCTACAGGTTGTTGGTAAGTTAATAGTATTTTCTTTTTGTTATATTGACGATATAACCAAATAAATATGTTTTTATATAATTTTAAATTTAGAATTTTTATATTGATCTTTCATGAATATCCCTCCGTCACGGGAGGAGGCCCGTCCCTGCAGTGGAACATTAATGTTATTATGTTATGATGATGATGATGATTCATGATCAGTGTTGCATTATTGCTCGGGCATATTAGACATTTATTATTTTTGCCCGATAAATGTCCGTTTCTGTCTAATAAATGTCCAGGTGACTGGGTATTTACTAATATTACGTGAAAGCTTATATTTTAGGTATGACAAGTGATCCAGATATACAATATAAAGATTTATGAACTTAATTTCAATCAAAATTTATTTAAATTAAAACATTATTTTATTGTAAAAAAGATCGATTTTTAAATCACAACCAAATTTTTTTTTAATTGGTTCAATTAATGATCGTTAGATTCTGCCAGTAAACAATCAAAAAATCTTTCTCCAGTTTTGAAAATAGAATACTGTTCCATTTTCTGCCAAAATTAAAAAAAGCATTATTTCAAAAGAATTATTATTATTGATTTTTCATTGTAACATTACTTAGAGACTATTATAGTAATAGTTTATTTTTATCGTGATAATAGGTCTTTACATATGAAATTGCTGTTTTTTTTATCAGCGCCGTTTTTAGTCTCTCTATTCTTCTTAAACATATTATATTGTCTAAATTATTTTTGTTATTTAAGAAATATAGGATATTATCAACATCTAACAAAAGATAAAAAAAAAATATTATTATTATAATTAATAAGCCTGTGAACATGGGTCCAATTTAAAACAGCGGATTTTCCCATTTGTTTAATTGTAACTTCTCCCCTGAAACTTTTTTTAAACTCAATAGCAAGCTTAAATGTGCGCCATTACTTATACCAAATTTAATTCTATTATGTTTAATAATTATTTAAAACTCCAAGAAAACGTTAATATGAAAAATCAAACTTCTGATAAAATCTTCTTTATAGACGGTAAATTATTTAATTTACATTAGTTATTTTTAAATTTGAACGATCGAGTGCAAGTAGGTGTGATAAAAAATTGATAATATTTTTCAACAAAGTACACACATCAAAAAAGTCTAAGCAACATGCATGATATTACAAATTTACCATTTATATTAATTAATTTCTAAGTATTTACTCACTCAAAGTGTATAGGTAAAAGTAGGTAGGTAGGTAGGTAGGTGTGTGTGTGTAAAAAAAATTTCGATTATGTTTTGTTTTTTTTTCATAAAATTCAAATGACTGCGAATTTGTTTGAATTTGAGTGCATGTTAATTGCTACGTTTTAGTCTTGATTTTATAATTTTACCAACCATTTAAATACAGTTGGCGACAAAATTGAATTGTTAGATATTCTTTACGTCATGGAGCGACGTCATTTGACGGCAGATGAAATGCAAAGAGCTGTAGGGATGTTGCAAGCGGGAAGTAATCAATCTCAGGTATCTCGACATTTTGGTATTCATAGAAGTGTTATTTGTCGTCTTTGGCAGCACTACAATAATAAAGGGGAACCCGCTGAACAGCATCCAGGCCGTAAAAGGAGTACAACCACTCGGCAAGACCGGTACATACAACTGACTGCAAGACGCCAGCCGATGTTAACCGCTCGAGAGATAAGTTTGAGGCTACAAAATTCAAGTGGTGTTGATGTAAGTCCCCAAACTGTGCGAAATCGACTGCATGAGTACGGCCTACGAGCTCGACGCCCTATCAGGTGCCCACCGATACGTCACGGGAATCGCGCTCGTCGAAATGAATGGTGTAGAGAACGCATAACATGGACCCAGGAACAATGGGATAAAATTATGTTTTCCGATGAGTCGCGATTCGGGTTTAGGCCTGATACAAGAAGGGTGCGAGTGTACCGTCGACCCGGAAATACTGAAAGACTCAGGTGCGTTCAGGAAGTTCATCCATACAGCGGCTCAACAGTTATGGTATGGGCGGGTATTATGAAGAACAGGCGAACTGAGCTCGTTTTTGTAAATGGAAACATGAACGCTGAAAATTACGTTGAGGATATTCTCAGACCTTATGTCCATCCATTTGCACAAACCTTTGGCTCCGATTTTACGTTAATGCATGACAATGCGCGTTCACATACAGCTCGGCGAACCAGTGAATACTTGGCAACGGAGAACATCCAGGTATTGCCCTGGCCTGCACAATCGCCAGACCTCAACCCCATCGAGCACGCATGGGACATGCTCCAGAGACGTGTTTTGAAGGACTTGGACGGAGTGACAACAACCCAACAGTTGAAGGATTTGCTACAATTCCATTGGGAGCGAATACCGCAAGATGACATAAACAGTCTCATTAATTCAATGAATAATCGTTGCCGACAAGTTCTGAATAGCAGAGGAGGCCATACTTTGTATTAAATTGTCCTATTCTTTCACAATAAATTCATTTTCTTAAGAAATTTCAATTTGTAAAAAAAAAGTTTAGTTTCTTATGTACCTGTATATTCTAATATTGTTAATTTCTGTTATTAAAAGAACTTATAAAGAAAACAGCTGTTATTTTTACATCATAGAACCCTAAAAATATTATTTTAAAAATAAAATACAACGTTATAATTAAAATAAATGGTAAAATAAATTAATATAAATGGTAAATTTGTAATATCATGCATGTTGCTTAGACTTTTTTGATGTGTGTATAATAGAAGTTTAAAAAGTAATATTTATTTTATTCTTGGAAACACTTTAAGGATTTTAACTGCATTTAATTTTAAAGAGTGGACGATAATGACGTTTTCGCTCAAGTTTTATGTTTTATTTTATCTTACCACGCTTTCTCACGAACATATCACGCCCTAGCCGGCCTTACATTTAAAACTACGTTATTATAATAATATTTAAATTTCTACAAAAGTGTTCTAAAAATAAATTATTTTTATCTACTGACCATATTCTTAGAACACCTCAAAGGAGTAAAAACTTTTTAGTGTAAATACTGTTTGCCTAGTAACTGGACATTTATTTGGACAAACGTTTTTTCCCTATTTATACAGTTTATGCCCTTTTTGCCCATTTGGGTTTTTTCCCTCCGTGCATCAGTAGGTAGGTATTCATGATAGTCTCGGAAACTAAAAATCCAAATAAATCTGTTTTGTGTTAGACTGCTTAGTTTTTAGAGTTTTAAGCAAATAATACTCGTATCATGCTACGACAGATTAGGACTCGAGTGTTTATGAAACCAAATAAAATATCACCTTGTCTTCCTAAAGATGATTCAGCTAAGGAAAATAAGAGACTATATAAGTATTATTATTGCAATAGAGGAGAAATTTGATACAATAAAATAAAACTAAACTGTTAAAAAATAAATTTAATAATAACAAAAGTACAATGTTTCTGGTGTATATGTCGCAGGGAAATGAGGAAACCAGGGATTTCACGAAATCACTAGGGATATCACGAAATCCCGGTAAATGTCGAAATGCCTTGCCTTGTGGGTTAGGTTAGGTTAGAACTGTGACCATTATGGTCACAGTTCTAACCTAACCTAACCCACAGACGATAGAATTTTTGTGTTTTTTAACCTACAAACAAAAATATGAGCATTTCTTTTCTAGTACAAATGGGATTTCGTCATATCCCTAGGGATTTCGTGAAATCCCTGATTTCCTCATTTCCCTGCGACATATACAAAGCTAAATTCTTTAATTCCGATATAATAACGGAATAAAAGTCCATTAGAACAATTATTAATGTACTATGTTTACTATAAACATACTCATTGTTCTGTTACTAGTTTAATTAGATTTTATATTATTATTACCATATAACTAATAACATAATACTTCTAATACAAATTAATATCATTACCTTCTATAACAATTGTCTTGTTACACAACGTAGCTTAGAATAAGCTCATCTCAAAATAATATTATACAATATTGATAAATGAAACATCAGGACGGGTGATATTGAATAAATTAATCCAAGATTACGAAGAAAAAAACGGATAATTTATTCCGCTTTTCGATATTAAGATCTTTCATATTTTGTATTTTGATAAGTCGACAAAAGCAGGGATTGGAAATATTGCTGTTGGTTGCATGTTGTATATCGATATTATTTTCAATTTATATGTCATTTACCTACTCATAAAATAGTCCGTAGATGTAACATGAAGGGGCGCGTGGGACTTGGCCGCCTCCTCTTTCTGGCCATTGATGCTGGAGGGGAGAGGCGTAGGAGCCCCACGGGTGGGATACCTCCGCGCTGGTGCGTCCCGGGCAACGGGGGCGACCACGCGGTCTTCAGGGGAGGAGCACGTGGTCGTCCGCGGCAGAAATCCTGCCAAGGGGGAGGCCTTATAGGCCTTTCTGGGTCGCTCCACCTGTGCTCTGGCCTATCAGAGCACACAGTGTGGAGCAACCAGACTAGGGCGACGGGCTCGTCACCGTTGAGCTTATCAGCGGTGTCGAGCACGGTCTCACAAAGACCACCGTTCGGCCGACCCGTAAGCCCGTCCATAGACGGGTCCGGGGGCTCCCTGGAGCCTCGAGGAAGGACGCCTCTATAAAAAAACCACCGGGCGGGCGGGTTCGTCGTCGCAGGCTTGCCCAGTGACGGCGGACATGGTCTGGCACAGACCACCGTCCGGCCAAACCGTAGCCCTGAACGGACAGGAGCGGTGGCCACTCGTGGCTGCGAGGACGGAAAACCTCTATAAAAACCTAAACCCAAGTTTTTGGCGCCCGGCAACGGGGATACTGGTCAGCTTCGGCAGGCCGCGAGGGCCCCCGCAGGGAGGTGTAGGAGGAACCATCCCTCCTGCGCGTCCCTGTGTATTAGGTTAGGTACTAGGTTAAGGTTAGGTTTAAGTTTAAAACAATGGCAGATTATCATAAGGATACATCTACCCAGGAGGGTTCCGGGCGCGTATCGCGTCCCGGGGAGTCCCTTGTTGAGACCGGTTCTCGACTGGCTGATGACCAGTCGGGTACCGGCCTCTTCGGTCCCGGGCCGAGTGAAAACACTCGGCTCGTATCTGGGCGGGACCACCATTGTTCAACGAGCCCGGGGGTGTGCTCTAAAACCACCCCCAACCCCGACGCGGAGGTCGCGTCGACCGACGGAGCCTCGGTTCCTTTGCCGGGGCCCCAGATGTACACCCAGGATGGGGTGTCCGTTGGGGACTCCGACACGGGGAGCGAGGCTCAAACAGCTGCTTCTGGGCGCGGTAGGAAGAGGGGGCGCCCAGAGGAGAAGGAGACGTTTTTGTTCCGTACCGGAAGCCGGAGTCTTTCCGGCTCCGGTATGGAACTAACATCTGGGGATCGGGCACCTTGGGTGCCGCAGGCCTACCCGCCTCGGGTAGGCCTGCGGCACCCAAGGTGCCCGCAGTGAGGACTGGGCGTGGGAGGGGTGCCCCGCTCAGGGGACAGAGTCGGCCGAAGGCACCGTACGTGCCACAGGCCGACGGAGCAGTACTTCCTCCGGGTCTGGAGACACTTCTGGCCAAACTAGCCGATGCGGCTAGGGGCCAGAAGGGGCTCTCACAGACCCGGAAGAAAATATTTGCGGAGGTCACGGAAGCCGTCCGCAGGGAGTGGCGGGCTCCTCCGTCCCCGCCAGCCTCGACTGGTGAGGCAGGGGTAGTGGCGGAGCTCAGGCGGCAGATGGCGAAGAAGGACGCCGAACACGCTGCCGCCATAAAGCGCCTGGAGGAGCAAATGGCTGCCCTCCAGGACGAGCTGAGGCAGGCGCGGAGCGGCGGCGTGGCACTGCCGCCAGTGCCGCAGCGCCCTGCGGCGTCAACATCATCCGCTCAAGATTTTGAGCGGATGATGCGAGAGATGGAGACGCGCATTATGAAGCGCATCTCCACTCTCGAAGACATAAGGCGCCGCCCGCCGCTGACGTCGGCCGCGGGGGCGTCCTGCGATGAGGTGGCCCGCCCCAAAGCTGGAGAGCGAGCGCCTCCACCTGCGGCTCCTCCGCCGCCTACAAAAAAGAACGTGGCTGCTTCGGCCCAAAAGCCGAAGCAGTCCGACAATAAGAAGGGCAAGGGGAAGGGGAAGAAGGCCCCCTCTGCCCCCCCTACGGTCGTAGATGGGACCCCGGATCCCTCCCTCCCTGAAGCAGAATGGAGGGTCGTGGGGTCCAGAAAGAAAAAGAAGAAGAAAGTCGCCGCCGCGACAAAGGCGCCGAGGCTCCGCGCCCCACGGTCCACTGCTGTCGTCCTGACGCTGACGACAGCAGGCGTGGAGAAGGGCGTGGAGTACGCCGAGGTTCTACGGAGGGTGAAGGCCTACGTAGACCTTAAGGCCCTCGACATTCAGGGCGGGCTCCGGTACAAAACGACACGTACCGGAGCAAGAATGCTCGAGGTCTCCGGCGCCACCAGTGGCCCCAAGGCAGATGCCCTAGCGGCTAAGCTGCGGGAGTCACTGGACGCGGAGGCCGTCCGCGTCACCAGACCCAACAAATGTGTTGGCGTGCGCGTCTGGTTTGGATGACGCGGCCACAACGGAGGAGGTGATCTCCGCCGTTGTGGAGGCGGGCGGCTGCCCACGCGACCAGGTGAGGGCCGGAGAATTATTCTTTGGTCCCACAGGTCGCGGGACGGTGGTCGTCCACTGCCCGGTCGCGGCGGCCAAAAAGGTAGCGGATGGACGGAGCCTCCTGATAGGAGGCTTCCTCAAGGCGCAGGTGCTCCTTCTGCAGCCCCGCGAAGCCAGGTGCTTTAGGTGCCTGGGAGCGGGGCATGTAGGAGTGCAGTGCACGGCGGGAGTTACCGTGGGGGACCGGTGCTTCCGCTGCAGTCAGCCCGGTCACAAGGCCGGATCATGCACGGCCCCGCCACACTGCTTCAAATGTGTGGCGGAGGGCAAGGATGCGGCACACCGGGCGGACAGCAAGTCCTGCGCCGCCTCAAGGCCGAGGCCCCGTCCCCGTCCATCCGCAGGTAGAGAGGCCCCAGAGCGGCCCAGTTCGCGGCGGGAGGCGGAGATGGACACTCATTAATGGGTGCCCATGTCCGCTTCCTGCAGGCGAACATAAACCACTGTGCCGGTGCTCAGGATCTTCTGTACCAGAGCGTCGCACAGTGGTCTATCAATGTGGCCGCAGTCGCCGAGCCGTACTGGGTACCACCGGGCGCCCCGGTGGACTTGGACGGCTTGACGTTTCTTATCGGGGGAACCGCCGCTGGCTCCTCCCCCCTTGCTGTTTTAGCAAGGGGACGAGGATGCGTCGCGGCGGATTATGAGGGGATAGCGGTGGTGGCCGCTTACATCTCGCCGAACCGAGACCAGTACCAGTTTGAGCAATGGCTCGCTGGACTGGACGTCGTTCTCGCTGCGTGTCGCCCCCGTCCGATACTGGTCATGGGAGACTTCAATGCCTGGTCACAGGCTTGGGGCTCCCGAGAGACCACGGTCAGGGGGAGGTTGTTGGAGGACTGGGTCGCTACACGCGGCCTGGCGATCCTCAACCGGGGGACTGTCGCCACCTGGGAGCGAGGGCAGCTCGGTTCGGTCGTGGACGTAACGTTCGCGACCCCTGCGCTTGCCCTTCGCGTCCAGGACTGGCGTGTTGTGGAGGAGGGGGAGACGCTGTCCGATCACAGATACATTCGGTTCAGCGTCGACCCCGATGCCTCTGCACCGCTGAGGATTGACAGCCCTCCGGATCCTCGTTGGGCACTCAAAAAAATGAGCAGGGAAGTCCTTCTGGAAGCCGCTACCGTGCAGGCCTGGGTACCCGCACCGGACAGGCCTGTCTGCGTTGATGACGAGGCAGAGTGGTTCCAGAGGGCCATGTCGCTAGTCTGCGACGCGGCGATGCCAAGGGTGAGGCGCACCCCGGCAAGGAACCAGGCGTACTGGTGGAACGCAGAAACGGCGCAACTCCGCGAGGAGTGCGTCCGTGCACGCCGCCAGTGCAAAAGGTTCCGCCGAAGGCGTCGCCGCCCAGACAACGCGGCAACCCTGGAGACGGAGCTCCATGAGAGGTACAGGGCAGCCAAAAGAGCCCTCCAGGCGGCTGTAAAACGGGCCAAGCAATCAGCTCGTGAAGAGCTGATTGGGACTCTGGACCAGGATCCGTGGGGACGCCCATACCTTTTGGTACGGGGCAAACTACGCCCCAGGGCCCCCCCGCTGACGCAGAGTCTGCAACCCGACCGTCTGGAGGGAGTGCTGGACGCCTTGTTCCCATCGGGAGGGGAGGAGCATGTCCCCCCGACGATGGCTTCGTCTCGAGTACTCAACGCGAGTCGTAGCGAGAATGACGTGCCCGAAGTCACAGAGGGTGAGCTAGGGGCGGTGGTTCGACGGTTCAAGGCCAAAAAGAACACCGCGCCCGGACCCGACGGCATTCCAGGCCGTGCATGGGTCGTGGCCCTTGCGGAGCTTGGACCCCGACTTAGAAGGCTATTTAGCGCATGCCTCGAAAGAGGTCAGTTTCCGAAGGTGTGGAAGACGGGGAAACTGGTCCTCATCCGAAAGGCGGGGCGGCCGGTGGATTCACCATCCGGATACCGACCGATCGTGTTGCTTGACGAGGTCTGCAAGCTCTTTGAGCGTATCATTGCAGATCGCCTCGTCGAGCATCTCACGGTGGTAGGGCCAGATCTGGCGGATAACCAATTTGGTTTCCGCCGGGGGCGATCCACTGTGGGTGCGATCATGTGCGTGGGTAGCCTGGCAGAGGAAGCGACCTCCCGGGGTGAGGTGGTGTTGGCGGTGTCTCTTGACATCGCCAATGCATTTAACACCTTGCCTTGGAGTTGCATTAGGGAGGCACTCGATTATCATCGGATGCCCCCCTACCTCTGCCACATTGTCGGGGCCTATCTCTCTGAGAGGGCCATAGCTTACCCTAGTTGGCTAGGGCCAGGTCGGCGAGATGTGTCGTGCGGTGTTCCACAGGGATCGGTGCTTGGCCCGCTCCTGTGGAACATCGGATACGACTGGGTGCTGCGTGGTTCGTTCCCCAGAGGTGTCGCGGTGTTTTGTTACGCCGACGACACCCTCGTGACAGCACGAGGGAGAACGTTCCAAGACGCAGCCCAAGCGGCCACGGTAGGGGTTGCCCAGGTCGTTGCCCGAATCCGGCGGCTGGGGCTGGAGGTGGCGCTCAACAAATCTGAGGCCCTGTGTTTTCACGGACCCAGACGGGCGCCCCCTCCAGGCTCCAGTGTCACGGTGGATGGTGTTAGCATCAGCATCAAGCCCTCGATGAGATATCTTGGGATCACCCTCGATAGCCGATGGGGCTTCGGACCACATGTCCGAAGCATCGTCCCCAAAATTAAGGGCGCCGCGGCTGCACTGTCGCGGCTTATGCCCAACATGAGGGGACCTAACACCCCGTGTAGGAGACTCTACGTGGGGATCGTACGATCGATGGCGCTATACGGCGCGCCTGTATGGGCGGAGCGCCTGACGGCCAGCACAGCGACTATTCTTCAGAGTCCGCTGAGGATGCTGGCCGTCAGAATCATCAGGGGATATCGTACGATCTCCTTTGAGGCGGCGAGTCTCCTAGCCGGAACTCCTCCATGGGATCTGGAGGCGAGGGCTCTCGCGTCACTGTATCGGTGGCACAGGGGGGCTCTGGAGCAGGGACATATACCTGCCCCTCGCGAAGTCGAGGCGCAGCGGTCCTTGCTCCATGACGATCTCATGGAGGAATAGAGACAGCGACTTGGGCAACCGAGGTACGGGCACGCCCTTATCAGGGCGGTAAGTCCGGTCATGGAGGATTGGCTCGAGAGGCGGCATGGCAGCCTCTCTTACCGGATGTCGCAGATGCTTACCGGGCATGGATGCTTCGGTAAGTATCTGCACCGTATTCGCCGGGAGCCAACGCCCGAATGTCAC
Source organism: Schrankia costaestrigalis (assembly GCA_905475405.1). Lineage (NCBI taxonomy): Eukaryota > Metazoa > Arthropoda > Insecta > Lepidoptera > Erebidae > Schrankia > Schrankia costaestrigalis. The sequence continues at coordinate 759,487 of FR997830.1, forward strand.
AGTTGCCGGAACTGCAGCGAGGATTCCTCGCTCCACACACTGGTGGAGTGCCCGGCGTGGGCACGGCAACGGCAGGACCTCGTTGTGGGTCTAGGAGTGGCATTTCTCTCGCTGGAGAAAATGGTTCAGGCCATGGTCTCCAGCGAGAGCGCGTGGCGGGCCGTCGCCACCTTTTGCGAGCATGTAATGCTAGCGAAGGAGGCGGCGGAGGACTTGCGGGAGAGAGATCCCTCATTCCCGCATGTCGCCGCGCGTCCTGGGCGTCGGAGGAGGCATTATGCCAACGATCTCCGACCTCCATGACGGGGGGCCTGGGGGTAACGGGACGGATGGGCTGCCCGTTGCCCCGTGCAGAAGCAGGCCAAGACGTTGGCGTGTGTAGGTGCTCCCCCCCACACACTCCCCCCTCCCCCGGTAGAGAGGACTGGGGATCCTCTCCCACATAGGGACGGGGCCGTAATAGAGCGGCCGAGGTCTGCAGGGGACCCTGGGGTCGATGCTTAACGGTGCATACCCGGGGCCCCTGCGAAGAGACCCAGAGGGAGAATAAAAAAAAAAAAAAAAAAAAAAAAAGATGTAACATGAAAATACACAATAGTTACACGGAATAAGATGGGGTGGTGATGACACCATGAATTCATACTTCGTCACCACCTGAAGAAAAGTAAAAATAATGCTTTAATTTTTTGTCTTGTTTGACCTCTCCGTAGGCGGTTGGTTTCAAAATCCACTAGTAAAAGCTTCTGTGTTCGCCTAATTTAACCCCAAGCAGTAACTAATATGCAAATGTAACTGTGTTTAGTTGGAAGGATAGCTGAAATAACAGGGCTCTGGGATTTAACAACTATATCAAAAATATCTCAGAGTAACTATCCCATCACAATACGACACCAGAAATTTATTTTTGTAAAATGCTGCCTTTTTATATAAATGTTATAAATGAAAAAGGAACTTACTACCGGGTGATCGTCGCCTTTGTCATGCTACTATGATAAATAAAAGTATATAAATAATCCCTTGATTGATACGACAGAACCCGAACTTCACCCATTAAGTTTGTAGGGGGCACGCCCTTACTATTTCTAGGTTATATAACCTCTACTTACGTATACTTACGATAGCGGCGTGCGTGCTCTATTTATGCGTGATGCACCAAGTACGGGATCTCACAACTGGAATTACTGCCACTGGTCAACTCTCCAAATAAAACTCATTTGGTAATATAAAAACAATATGATTTATTCCTCAAGTTAAGACTCTACTAATAATTATCAATTACAATTTGTTTTACAATATATTGTGACTGTATAGCGTGACCAGTGCGCAGTAACTGGCGAGCGCTGTGCTTATTTCACCTAAGAGCGAAATTGCTGAATTGCAATACGTGTACGAACAAAGTACTCCGTACACTACTTCCCCCAATTTTTTACAAAATTTTGAAATGCCAAAATTAAAAATTATACATTGAATATGGTCACTCTACTTACATGTTCTCTTATTCACAAAACAAAAAAACATATGGTCACCCTATCATTACATTGATTCATATTATATTAAAATAAAGCTACCTTGTTACACTCACGTTAGGACCGATAAGAGTTCTATGTCTCATATTACATTTCGCTATGTACTGCTTACTGCGAATTGATTTCGCAACATCCTGCTTCTACATTTATTCAAAACAATTTGCATGTTGATACTTATGTTGCTCAACATGTTACTGTGGCCATAACAAAGACCTATTTTACCTTACTTAACCTACTTATCACTATGTATAACTACTTATTATACCTCCACTAACATGCCTTACACTTTACCGGTTATATGCGTATAATACAATATTACACACATAAATACTGCCATAATAAAATAAAATCTACCTTAAAACCTTTTTAAGACCGGCACTTGCACTTAACACTAACGACACTTTCACAATACCCTTTACGTATATTCTTGCTCTTCGTATGACGCTGAATATGATCTAGCTTTTCGTACGAAGAAGCAATGCTGTCGTGAGTCGTCCTATGTCTGCGGCGGTTTCCATCGTCCACATGCTCTGTCAGCTCCGTGTCTTCTAATGTGGCAGGTCGGGCCATCCAGCACTTGGTACGTACCTATTTTCCTTAACGCTACCAAAGTCTGATGCCAACATACGACGCGCACACTATACTTAAGAGTGTCGCCGTCGTTTCCCATGCCTTGCATCATCGGATTATGCCGCATACTACTGCGTTACATAAGCCATGATTCTCCAAATGCTTGCGCTGACAAGAGTTAAGATGATCGCCGTACTCTTCGTATAATCGATAAACTTCGTGCCTGTACGCTTATCGCTGCTAACTCAATACTAGGGGTAGACATACCTGCGTCCGGTATCTTCGCGTCACTATTTTCCATCTTCTTCAGTGTCTGGAACATCACCGCACTTGCACTTATAGTCTTTAATTTTAATAAATAATTATTTATTATAAAAATAAATTATTATTTATTAACCTACACGTAATCCTAACAGTTGCTTCTAATCCACGCACTTACTACAGCACACATAAAACAGTACGGGGTCACCAGATGTAGGGGGCACGCCCTTACTATTTCTAGGTTATATAACCTCTACTTACGTATACTTACGATAGCGGCGTGCGTGCTCTATTTATGCGTGATGCACCAAGTACGGGATCTCACAACTGGAATTACTGCCACTGGTCAACTCTCCAAATAAAACTCATTTGGTAATATAAAAACAATATGATTTATTCCTCAAGTTAAGACTCTACTAATAATTATCAATTACAATTTGTTTTACAATATATTGTGACTGTATAGCGTGACCAGTGCGCAGTAACTGGCGAGCGCTGTGCTTATTTCACCTAAGAGCGAAATTGCTGAATTGCAATACGTGTACGAACAAAGTACTCCGTACAAGTTCATACATTGTTAAAATGTAATATGATTTACCTAAGTAATTCCACACACCCAGCTTTTCTCCTTTATAATGTTTCATGCATAAGTTTATACATACTTACTAGTAATATATTTTAGGTATTAAAGTGTACATCATCATCAAGTAGCTTATCTCAGTCTAATGCTGGACAAAGGCCTCTCCCAACAAGCGCCACAGAACACGTTCCTGCGCCTTCTGCATTCAGTCCAACCCTTAGTGTAACATAAACGAAATAACAAAGCACATATTTTATTTATAAGTCTTACATTTTGAAATTTAATGTTTCTTGTATATTTCTACTTAAGAAGTAAGAATACGTAATCTGACACAATTTTTCCCAAGGGCGCCGTAAAAGTCAATTAAAGGAGAAACTAAAAAACCGTTATCATTGTGAGAGAAGGAAAACTTTACACCAAAATAATATATACACGGCTGGTAAATGTAGATGTATAAGTAGTATTTATTATTATTCGAAATAGCTTACTTAGGTGTCAGTGTCACTGTAAGAACACTTCTACTTCAGTGGCGGATTTTGTTTATACTAGGCTGGCCATCAGTCCTAGAGTGGAGACCGCGACTCGGTAAACATAGAATAAGTCGCCCCCTAGCTAGATACACCGACGACCTTAAAAGAACACTGGGTCGGACTGGATGCTTAAAGCTGAGGACCATGTACTGTGGCGCGTGTTGGAAGAGAGTGTATCTATCAGTCGACTCTGATAAAATGCTTATCAGTTGATTGTCGCTGGCTAGGAATATGGATACAGCGTTTTTTTTAAGATTTTAACTTAAAGGTAAAGTTTACTAAAATATCAGTCTTTGATTTTTACAATGCTAAAAATACGTGGTGGCGTAAAACGCAAAAAATGTGGTCCCATTAGTATTTAAAGTAAGATAATGGACAAGACAAGTATTGTTTAAATTAATGAGAAATTAACATTTTATTATTATTTTTCCCCTAGTACCACCAGACATAGATGACGATGCTAGCAGTGGTGAAGTACTGGTTAAAGAAGGTGAGGACGCAGCCCTACGATGCGTCGCGTCGGGCACCCCGCCACCGAACATAGCCTGGAGGCGCGAAGACTCCAGGCACTTCAAGATTGACAATCAGACTTTAGGTAAAATGTTTTACAATTACTTTATTTATCAAAGAGATTTCATAATGAATACATTAACTTTTATCTAGTTTATTATGTTACTGACTTTGTTTACGTTGTTTTTTTTTCACATGGCGTAACAAAACGATTTTTGTATTGCAAATCTGTCTCTAAGGTACTTTTTTTTACCTACCATAATTCGTAGTATTCATCTATTTTAATATTTCATGTGTATTTAGTTCAAATAGATTCTTGGGAAGTAAAAGAGTCATCAAGACCCTTTAACAGTTTGTAAGATATGTTACGGAATCATTGGCGACATTTAAAGAAGGCTGTCGTCTAACAGCGCATATTCTTTACGCATGTCATTTTATAATAAGGCTACGCTACTTTAAGGTTTAGGCAACAAACAAAGCTAGTCAATAAATCCGAATACAGTTAGAGAGAGAATCTTTTATAATTCAATCGAAACAACCAACAGACAAACAATTGTTTTATATAAAGTTAGAAATAACCTTTATCTGTTATTCACACTGGCGCGCAGAGGTCCACAAACATTATAAAGCGACAGCGTGCAAAAACTGTCACAGAATGCACACAGCCAGTCACCAACAGAACTAACTACTGTACAAAGAGAAACTTTCGCGGCTGCGGCTATAAATTGAATGGAAGCTCTCTTATTTGCATTGTATACTCAAACGGATTTGTTATAAAATTGTACAAAGTATCGTTAAGCCTTTTCCACTAACTTAACATAACTTCTAAATAAATTCTTACTTATTGTTTCCTCGATGAAATTTTCATTCTAATTCTTGTCGCGACCTTCTCAAAAGTATTAAGTAGGTAGGTATTAAAATTCATGAATTCGGCTGGCAAATAATTGTTTTGTCACAACCGCAAACAGACTCCTTTGTGGTCCAAATAAACAGCAAAAAGTCGTCGACTCAATACAATTTACATAAAAGAAAGGATCATATTACGATGGCGACGAAAATAAACAGAAAATATATCAAACATCTCTGTCATTGATACGGATAATAATATCTGCACGACCAAATTACTTTTCCCAAATGAGATAGACTTAAGCTTCGTATTGATGGATCAAAGATTAAATTGTAGAAAACAGTGTCATGAATGTTTCGTAAAAATAGTAAGCAGGTGTTTCTAAGATTATATTAAATAGTTGACTGGTAGGTACTTACTCGATTGTCGACCATTCATCATCATTGATTAGCCAAGACGTTGGACATAGCGTATCCTTGAATAAGATATTCTTAACGTTATTTTGTACTCTTCTTAATCTTGGAGAATAATACACATAATTGTTATTATACATTATTGTGTTAAATTCAAATCACTCTCCTAAATAATGCATATAGTAAGTATCTCTAAAAATATTTTCTTTTTGTGCAGTGTCAAAATGGAGCGGTCAGTGGCTGAACCTGAGCGCGGTGGAGCGAGTGGTGTCGGGCGCGTACCTCTGTATCGCGAGCAACGGAGTGCCGCCCTCCGTGAGCAAGAGGATACAGATTAATGTGATATGTGAGACAACTCTTAGACAAATTGGCTCGCCCATCATAACCGTAATTACCAGTTTCGAGGCCGGAACTTGACGCCAGACTCGCTTGAAGGATGGCTTTGTTTTCGATGGGGGTTTTTGTGAAATTAGGCGGCGGAATATTTTTTACAGTTTATTATTTAAAATAATAAAAGAGGAATAAGAAGTACAAGACATAAAATTACAATATGTTCAATATTGAGCATTAATTATAAATGATATTTTACTAACTAACTTTGTAATGAACTAACCATATTTATAGCAATTCTTTGTATTAAACAAATAACTGAACCATGTTTAAAAGTAACTTTTTAATCACAAAAATTCTTACCGTAGTTAATTTTATTTTATACATCACAATTTCGCTGCTACTACGTTATGGAACAACATCAAAGTTTAGAGCAAGTTCTTTCTAGATTAAATAATTCTTTTGTGTCGTAGACCTCATTCATACAACCTACCCGACGACTTAACTACCAGTTTTTCATTTAAAAGTACATCGTTTGAAATAAGTTTTTTAGTAATATTCTAAAATATTCTCTCATTCGCAGTGTCCTCATTAATAATGTAAAAGTTTGGACTGGATGTTACATCCTTTTGAATTTTCCATAGCGAATTGAATTTGGATTCCTTTGTGTTCTGGCTTTTTAGTGGAAAAATAAATTATATCGCTTTAAAGGCAAGCTGATTAAAAAAGCTACAGTTTTGTTTTTTTGAATTTATGTCTTTAGCTAATACGTAAGTGCTGTACGCTTACAATATTGCATGGAATATTGTTATATAAACGTTTGCTAGAGTTAATAATACGATTGTACAAATACGATCTTATTAATTGTTCTCAAAGTAATACAACATCACATTAAAACGAAGGCAGGTCTATTATAAATTGTTGTAAACTCACAAAACTCAACAATCGTTGTAAAGGTCAGAAGTAGGACTTATTACCAAGTAAATGAAAGATAAATAGAGCATCAGGATCCCTTTCTCAAAGTACTCCAAAATACAATCAAAATAAAGCTCAAACAACATCTTTGAGAAGTTATCTGAAGTATTAATAATTTCGGGGTATCTAATCCTTTAGCAATAAATTAATACCAGGATATATAATTGTCATTGACAAATGAAGCAACACAAATACTTAATCTTGTCTAATTGTAATGGAATTTGTACTCAGAATGGAAACTTTTAGTGTCATTATAACTTTTGGATGATCTTTGGACGTTATCAGATTTTTGATTTTACTAAACCTTCTGTCCTAAACATTAATAAAGTTGCGAGCACTTATGGCAAAGAAAACTTTTTCACTTCCAAAATTTTTAATAAGAACAGTTTTTATTTTTCTCAAATCAAAATAGGATAAAAATGGATATAGACACAATATTATTATCAATTCTAAATACATTTTTCTTTTAGTTGTTGTTGACATAGAGCTGATGATCCAATAACAATTATCGGTCCACCTTTATAGCTCATAATAATTATTATCATTTCACCAATAATTACAATTGAGAGTGTTAAGCAAATATATAATAACAAGTAACTTTCCATGGACAGTTGCCCCGTCAGTGTGGGCAGGTCGTGTGGCCATCAGAGCTCCCCCGGGCGGAGCGATCACTCTGCAGTGTACTGCTGAAGCGTATCCGCCGCCACAAGTTTATTGGACCCTCAATGGTGAACAGAGGATCATAAATGGTAAGTTTAAATTGATTATAGTTTGTTCGTTAGACTTGTTTGTGACTAGAGTCGACTTGGGTTTTACTTTTATTGTATTCTCTACACGTCTTACCAACCTTTTAGTATCCTACGGTAAGAACAGCCCTCTAGTGTACAAAAATTGGCTTATAAAAACCTGAAATTGATTTGTTAAGGGTTCGTAGCATTCGATCTATCTGATTTTGCTAGATGTTTCGTAATGCCATGACATACCTTATCATCTAACCAAGCTGATTTATAAATAAAACCGGTCAAGTGCGAGTCTGACTCGCGCACCGAGGGTTCCGTACTAACCTATTTACTTTCCCGCCAAAATGCGATGACGTCACGACTCAGGTGTCAAAAATCTAAAACTCACAAGTCATCTGTCTAAATTCTATGACGCCACGACGTTGCTGTAAAAAAAAGACCTGCCAAAATTCTATGACGTCACGAATCATCTGACACAAGAAATTTTCCCGCCAAAATTTTATGACGTCACGAACCATCTGTCAAAATTCTATGGCGTCACGACTCATCTGTCAAAATTGGCAGCTGGCAAAAACATTTCTGTAGTGCAGACTGTCTCTTTAAGATTTTTTTTTTTATAAAGCACCGACTTCTTCTAATTTACTATTTAGACGAACGAATTGTTTAGATCGTCACTATGTCGTACGGAAAGTAGGCCATTAGTCACTAGTTTTATGTCATTTATCGTCAAACTCACCAGGAATGACAATATAAAAAACAATTTCATTAATTAATGAAATTTTTTTTCTTATACTGCGAAGATAAACCTAACAAACAATAAGTTAAAACATACTTAAATTTTAATTTATGAACCGCTTAAGGTAGACTTCGAATCCAATCATCGTAATAAGTAATTCTTTGGAACCCATTAGCATAACCAAGCTGGCAACCACTGGAAGGAATTAAAGATGCTATCCCAACCTATAAGACAAAAGAAAGTAAGTTAGTTTCAATACAAGCTATATATTTTCATATTAGGGTTTACTAATGTTTGCCATAATTTGAAATGGAATAATTTCACATGCACTACTGATATTGGTCATAATTTCTTTACATTATGACGCCAAATAATCTTAACGGAGCCCCGGGGTTTTTTTGCGGGTCTCCTACTACAGGATGTTTTATAGATTAAGCTTAACCTAACCTATTTAAGTCGGATTGCTCTAAGTCGGGGTGATAACCATACTTGTAATGGCAAGCCAATATTATGAGCGAGGACGATTATGCCACACAACTTAAGTGTAAATGAAATTATGGAAAGCAAGATAATACCGTCATAATAATTAGATATTCAAAATAAAAGTTCATACCAATATGCGCCTGTTCTCCCGCATGACAACAAGAGGACTCCCAGCATCTCCAGTGCAAATGCTACCACCATTTAATCCACCAACGGTGCAAATGTGACTAGGTCTGATAGAGTACGGGAAGGACTTCAAGCACTCAGTGTTATTGATTACATGAACATTTGCGAAGCTCAGGAACTGGTCAGAGCCGATAACACTGTCTGCAGAGAAAAATAACGTAACAATTAAAAAGTTTTAGTTTTTACTTATAAGCTTATAGTAGTTAGGGTACTATCCTGCCTTATGGGCCGACGACCTAAGAAGGGTGGGCGGATAGAATACAGCAAGAAGTGGCGCGAACTTGGGGATGCCTTGTGTCTACTAGAGGACCGCTTATGACTAAGAGTCTAATAGTTACAATAGTAAAAAAATAAAAGTAGTTGTATTCTTACCGTCACGTCTTAAACCGTAACCAGAAGTAGTAGCAATTACATCCACGAAGTCCTCTTGTAGTTCTGTACCAGTAGGCCGAGCAATGGCGGCGAGGCTGACTGTTAAAGAAATTAATTATAATTATAGTTTATGTTCATAATACAATTTACCTTAACTTTATACTTGTAGTAATTTTAATTAAATATTATTTGTATTTTATTATGTGACCTGAACATTATATTAAAAAGCATATACTTACCAGATACTGTAAAAGCAGTTCCTACATAAACCACAGCAATGTTGTTTTGATTATTGTCCGGGTTGTACGCTCCATGCATAACCACAGCAGAGGTAACACGTCTCAAACCTCCAGAGAACAATGTTAAGGAACCGCCAACAACAGTAAGCCTCCAAGCTTGATCATTTCGGTTCCACCAGCAATGTGCAGCGGTCAAGACCTTTAATGTGGTAATTATTGCTCCACCACATACACTCTGATGTCTTGAAACAAGGTCCACAATTATTCCAGCCTGAAAAGACATGGTAAAATTAGAAAGAGGTACACTAAGTACATAACATAGCTGACTTTTCGTTCTAAGAGCATGATGCCTTTTATCTGTGAAATTTTACCGGCTAACCACTAAGGCCCGCAAACTAATGTCACTCTTTTTTGTTGTGCACTCTACAGTTTGCTAGAATTTATATGGGAGTTTAACATATTTACCCTACTCTAATGTATAAGGAGAAAAAAGCTTGTAGATGTAGATGTCGTGATTATACTCGTACCAATCATCGAAGTGCTCAAGCAACTTACTGTCATACAATGATGTTCTAAACATAACATCATTGCTATCATAGAAATTAGATTGACTTTATGGTATTTAAACTGACAATGTAAAACTAATCCCCATTTACTGCCGAAGTAAAAATAACCAAAACTGATATACCTACGCAGATTTATTTCTTTGCAACCAAATAATTTTAAAAATGTCATTAAATCCTTTATCAATTACTCTGGCCTGTGTCTATCCTTACGTTGTAACTGGCTGAGACTCTAAAAGGCTGCTAAAATAACTAATAAAATGTTCAGTTACCTGGTAAGGGAATTGCCCAAGGGACGCAGGAAAACCGCTGACAATTCTTGAAGATCGTTGTTCTGCTTCAGCTGTGCGGATCTCGTTTGCTAAAGGTATACCGATATCAGTGTGATAATTGTTAACGCTTCCATCAGAAATGTCAATTGGATCTTCAACATCGATATTTTTTGCGGAAACTGCTGCCGCTAGTACAAAAAGGGTTGCGATAAAGATCTTCATGTTGGAATTTTAGTGTGTTAAATTTGCAAGACACCTCAGATAGTCACACTGGTGTGACAACCTGGTGTGACCAAGAGTCCGGCCCCCAGTATTTATACTTCTGTGTTTTGCTGATTATAATTGTTATCATTATTGCAAGATTTAAGATTGATTTGCGATTATTTTTGTGTGTCTATATGATTTATTCGTGACTTTCCTGTCATTATTTTTGCTATATTTACTAATGCTATTTATGTAAGGCTGTAAAATTCTGATAGACATAGATCTTAATTTTCAATCTCACGAAACTAGAATAGGGTTTATAAGCGCAAGCAACTGATAAGCCTACTGCTTACTGATTAATTGTTCTTTTTTATTATTTTCTTAAAATTTGGCATTTGTGATTTGTACGTAACTACCTATTAAAAGTTAATAGTTCATTAGCGTTAATAGACTGAAAAATTAGCAAACTAACGTTTTTCGTTTTTCAGTTTCATAAAGAACTTTTTTCCGTACTAACAACCTGTATCTGTGCAATAGGTTGATTGATTGAATGGCATGTACTAAACCCGATTTAAGAGAATAATTCTGTTCAGCATATTTATTACTTAGTTTCTTATCCTTTCGAGCGTCCGACCAAATTTTGACCCACACCCCTACATGTCCAACTGTTTATGCGTTTTTTATGAGAAAAATACCCGTCTCAATAAATGAAAATTTATGAATGAAAACTATAATTATATGTTATGAAACGAGTAGCACTTATTGTCATATTATATAGCGATAAAATAATGAATAAATGAAGAAATAAAATACATACATTTCTTGCCAGGAGCTGTTTGTTATTAGCAAATTCAAAAACAGTAACCAAAATGGCCCCGGGCGTCAACACTTTATTCTCAAAAACACACACTTTACACATTTCGACAATAAAACATTTTAAATAATTTACTTATTAACACAAGACAACACTTTAGTAACATTTAACACTACTTGAGATAATAAATCACTTTATTTACACAATTGAAACAAAATACTCCGTTATTACAATTCACTCACAAAAACCCGCGAATCACGAAGAATAAACACCTGCACTTGTTTCATTTCTTTAAAATATTTTTTTTTGTAAATTGCCACAGTAAATATTTATTTGACCGATAGATTACGAACTATTTAAATAATTAGCATCAAACCATAGTGCATTTAGTGAATGAAACGTGAAATATTACCAATTGAATGAGCGCGGGAAATTTGGCCCTATATGTAGTGACGCGGACGGACCGGGATCATTTTGCATATGGACCGATATGCAGGGACGCGGACGTGTCACGAGTTAGCAACTGATAAGCCTACTGCTTACTGATTAATTGTTCTTTTTTATTATTTTCTTAAAATTTGGCATTTGTGATTTGTACGTAACTACCTATTAAAAGTTTATAGTTCATTAGAGTTAATAGACTAAAAAATAGCAAACTTAACGTTTTTTGTTTTACAGTTTCATAAAGAACTTTTTTCCGTACTAACAACCTGTATCTGTGCAATAGGTTGATTGATTGAATGACATGTACTAAACCCGATTTAAGAGAATAATTCTGTTCAGCATATTTATTACTTAGTTTCTTATTCAACTTTACATTAAATTGATTTCTATTATTTACACGGGGAATCACATATTATTGCATCTAACATACATTATTGTAATACTTAAAGTATCATAAAAACAGATTATATGAACATTATTGGACTATCATGAAACATAGATTAGACAAGTAACCCAAATATTATTTATTTGGGTCACTTATCAATTATTAGAATTGACAAATTATTTCTGATTGTCTGTCTGTAACAAAGAGAAAACGGGTTTTAAATAACTTCTAAAAAAATGTGGTTCTTTTTTATGTGCAAAACAAAGAGGTGCGTGATTGTATGTACCAATCGATATAATGTGCAGCATGATCATGAGACAACTCCCGCACTAGGGATCCTGTGTCGCGTTTTGCACGGCAGCCGCTTGCGCTACCGTCGCACCACCTAGGTCGTCTATTGCTTCTCTATTGTCCAAAACTCCGTAAAAAAAGACTCTCAGTAATTGTATTAATAATATAATTTGTATGCCCAAGTGGCAGATCATATCCGCTGACTGCTGTCAAAATAATACTTTTTTTTTTGACAAAAATGACAGCTGTCAAAATTTATTTTCCCGCCAAAACTCTATGACGAAATAATCAAAATATACTATGATGGAAGTCAAAATTTAAGGTTTTCGGAATTTTCCCTTTACATGTACTCGTACTATAAGACCTTGATTCGTGCCAAATTTCAAATTTTGGAGGTAGACTGAAAGTACCTTGTAGGTTTTTGCCTTTACCCCTCTAAAATTTGCTACAATAGCTATATCTCTTGATTGCGTTGGATTACAAATTGATTTTTTTACAGCACTAAGAGGTAACAAGCCTTAGTATTTAGTGAAAATTTTAGCATGAGACCTCTACGCGTTCCTGAGATAAATGGTCTTGACAGACGGACAACAAAGTGATCCTATAAGGGTTCCGTATTTTCAAAATCGGTACGGAACCCTAATAAATATTATTCACATTTAGTACTTGTAGTGCATTATCTTTAAAAAAATAATAGTAGCAGATTTTTTTTGTATAAAACTTACTTATTCAAAACACCTCCCTGCTGTCGTAAAAGTCACTTAAGCACAATAAGTATCAGGTGCGCAGTAAACAGCTCACCGATATGTTTACGACAGGTCACGGCTCACGGTCGTAAATGATATCGGAGCTAATGCAAATACGTAATGGTCGAGGTTTAAAGCTTTTTGGTTAGACCTGTTGTTAAGAAAATAAACAAAAGTATTGATGTTTATGTATTCAGTGTTTTTCCTAGTGACAGAATGTTTAATGGAAAATAAATGTTAAGTATAACTCTAAAATAGCATGGCTAATCCAACAGTGGATGGAATGTACCTACTTTATCTGAGCTCATAGATAACTTTAAATACGGTTTTTTTCTTACACAGTGATAATAATACGCTTAATATTAACTTTGTTACCTATTGGTGGTGGACTTAAAATACAACACAGGCTCTTATGTTGTGTATAATAATCTTAATGTTTCAACTACCAATCATTACTCACTTCAGTCAATGGACGTCCTCTGCTAAACATACGTCTTTTTCAAATATTGGCACTTTGTGCGGTTCTGTGCCTCCCTTATCCATTAGTATACCATATTATTATTATAACAATTTAACTGTCAGCAAGGCATCCGTGATTCCTCTGGTGTTGCGGGTATCCATGGGCAATGGTGATCACTTACCATCAGGTGACAGGATGACTCGTTTGCCTTCAATCATTAAAAAAAAATAACAATTATCTTTGCAAACATATTAGTAAACATTAGCTGATAAATGAATCCGTGTATTCCAGTAAAACAAAACATCATTAACACAAGTAACGTAAGTTATAAAAAAGCATAATTTCATATTAACAGTAAGTAAAATGAAACAAAGAAACAACTAGTAACAATAAAAGCGGTTGTACTCCTTTTCATTACACTCTTTTGTGTCCATTTATATAAACAAAAAGTACCCGTTGTAATCGGAAAAGTTTTCACTGCTAAAGGAAAAGACCCGTATACAATTAGTTCATAATGCTCCCATCTGTATATTATATTTTAATGTTGTAGAAGATTATTTATTTTTATGTTTTAAGAAGACAGTCATTTTCTAAATGAAAAATTAGTAAAATGAAATACCACTAATAGGAAAACGTGTTCATTGTTTTCTTCAGAAAATTCACAGCATTTCCTTATTTAATAATAAAGTAGTTTTCTTCTAAATAAATGACATAAAAGAATCTGAATATTTTATCAAATTCTTATTCCATCGTGGTTTCAACGGCATTACATAATTCAAGCACTTAAATTAAATGTTTTCTCCTCTGTTGCATTCTGCTCGTTGCATTATATTTTATACTTAATATTTAATTTTGCTTTACTTTTTAATTGTTTCTATTTTGTAGGATAGTTACGAGTAAGTTAACAATCCAAAATAATAGAAACAATTTAAATCCATATAGAACAGTTCTTAAAATTGAGTCAGTCCTAATCTAAAAAAAGTGGTATTTATTTTGTATGTTTTGGACATAGCTTCACATGTAGTAAATTTTTTAAGAATTGGCTAAGAGATATTCAACAATTAAAATGTATCTTTCCATGATAATAAATACTTAAAATAAATCTTATATTTGAGTAGTAGCATACAGAATAGGTTACCGATATTAACTTTCAAAATATTGAATTCTATTTATGTATGTAGGTTCTCAAACTGAACCATTAGTAGAGTAGAGAATTAGCGATGTTAATTATTAAAAATATTTTATTCTGTCTTCCATACAGGTACAAAGCATCGGCTCAGCATGACGTCACGCGGCTACCGACACACGTTGAGTCTTCTTGTGACCGACACTTCGCGTGATGACGCCGGCGCCTACCGCTGCCTTGTAGACAACTCTCAGGGGAGAGCCCAGGCTGAACTGTTCCTGCATTGTGAGTATATACTGCACTAACTGTAATGTTTGATAGTGCTGGCCTGGTCCTTAGTCTATTATATCTCGAGGCGGCAGCTTAGTAAATACCTCCCTTTGTGTTCCTCACTATATAAGGCGCGCGTGTCCCCCTCCGAGCCGCGTACAGGGGCCCTGGGTTTTTCTTCAGTAATTAAAATATTTATTGTTTGTGCAGTGTTGACAACAACTACAACGACAACGACTACAACAACTACTACTACTACAACGACGACTACAACTACAACACCAGCGCCAACAACAACCGCAATGTTACCATGTAAGTATGATTGAATTTATTGTTGTTTGTTGACATTCATCGAGTTACTATAACTGTTAGCCTAGCAAATGCCTCTCCCATTAACTTCTACGTCTCTAGGTCCATGGCTAATAAAGGCTAGTGTTTCTTTGCCCTGTCTGGCTCATTTTCCCGTTTACGTTTAATATTTATATTTATGCAACTGCTGAACACAATAGTGTATCACAATAGTTTGTCCATGGACGTCTACCGCTGGCTATAGTCGTACCTTGCGATAATTACTTTAATTTTAAACTGGTGAGGAAACTACAGACAGTTACGGCGCTTGTACACGCTAAGAAAAATCGCCGGGCCTACGCAAGAATTCGTGTCGTTTCTAAGCACGACCTGTGTACACAGCGCCGGCGATGAATAAGAAAATATTCTTGTCTGCGTAAGACAAGACACGGCGAAAGTTGTTGCGGAGGGGCGGGGAGCGGTAAGAATAAGAATCATTTTATTTGTTTTCAGACATATGTACAAAATGGTGTTAAAAAAGTAACAATAGTTTCAACATGCTGTGCCGTACAGACATAAAAATACAAAATATTGCTTGAAATGTCATAGTTATGTCAAGCAAAATTTAAATTAAATAACTAATTATATTAATACACTTATGTCATTATAGTTAATTACATTATTAAGGACAAAATAAAAAAAAAAAATAAAAAAAAAAAAGAAGTTAACATTATGTTGCAATTAATATTTGCTAGATACTATTAAAATTTCATAAAATACAAGGAACAATACAATACAAAAAGAAATTACCATTTATCATTATTTCATCAATACCTCAATAGTCAGTCAGTTATTACAGATCATGGTCATTTAAAAAATCCTTTATGCTATAGTAGCATTTGCTCAACAACAAGCTACCCAGACTTTGCTTAAATACATTTATGTTTAAATCTTTGAATTTATTGGGTACTTTGTTATAAATTTTAGGGGCCATACAGAAGACACTGTTCCATAATAGAGTAGTATTTGACCTATGCATGCACAATCTCTTTTCATCTCTTCGGCTGCGTACCGATATATCTGATACACGGGGAAAGAGTTGCGGATTGCTTTTCACAAATATGGCTATTTCAAATATATACAACGACGGAAGAGTCATAATTCTATGCTCAATAAAATATGGCTTACAGCTATCTATTATCTGGAGACCAAACATATATCTAATACAACGTTTTTGTTGCTTGAACGCTAGATCTTTATCGACCGAGTTTCCCCAAAAGATTATCCCGTATCTTAGTATTGAGGAAACTAGCCCATGATACGCTTTAAGTAAAGTGCTAGTATCGACTACAGGTGCAAGTTTATACAGTACAAATGAACCGCTACTTATTCTCTTACAAATGTGTTGAATGTGCGCTTTCCACTTAAACCCCTCATCAATTATTAATCCAAGGAATTTTGTTTCATTTACTTCATTTATTTTGATATTACCATATACTATGTCTAGTTCTTGGATCAATTCAGTACGTTGTCTAAATTGCATTATGTGTGTTTTATTTAAATTAATTTTTAGGTTATTGTTGTTTAACCACGATATTATCAATGAGAGAGAATTATTAATATCGTTCGCATATGTAGCTGGTATATCACATGGCACAGTAACGGTACTGTCATCGGCGAACAGAGTCATATGGTGATTTATACATTTAGGCATATCATTTATGTAAACTATAAACAGTAGAGGGCCAAGAACGCTTCCCTGTGGAACTCCGAATGTGATTCCTCACTCCCCTGATTTATAGATTTCCTCCTTTTTTGTCCCTAAATTGAGTTTTGATATTGTTGTGACCTGTTTCCGGTTTGACAAGTAAGATATTATTAACTGAAGTATGTTACCTCTAATACCGTAGCATTCAAGTTTGTTTTGCAAAACATTGTGGTCCACGTAATCAAATGCCTGTGTCATATCACAGAACAACGCACAAACATGGGCCCTTTTATCTACGTTTAACATTATCGTATGTAAGAAATCAAATATGGCCATGTTTTTTGTTTTATTTTTTCTGAAATCATTTTGTTCCTTGCAAATAATTTTGTTTCTTTCTAAATATGTATATAGTACATTATAGATATATTTTTCAAAAATTTTTGAAAAGATAGAGATCAAGGCCACCGGCCTATAATTCGACATTATTTCTCTATTTTCTTTTTTAAACAGGGGTTTTATAATAGGTAGTAGGGTATCATACTTTGTTGCTTTCTAGTTAACATTTTTACTAAAGGAAACTCACACTGATTATCACACTTGTTATTACTTGCGCGCCCTACGCCCGTCTGACGACTGCACGAAAAAAATCCTATCGTGTACACGTTTCGATTGGTCTTGTCTGCGGAAGACACGAAAAGTTTTCGTGTGCGAAAAAGACAAAATTCTTGACGTCTACACGAAGTTTGTCTTGTCTGGCGCAGACACGGCAAATTTTCTTAGCGTGTACAAGCGCCCTTAATGTTAAGGTTTATTTGTTTTAATAGGACAGTATCACACTGGACAAACCTACATACTTAGGGTCCCACGTAGAATCTGTTTTATCACCAACAGGACGAGACTTGGTAACATTTTAAATTCTTATTTCACGACGACAAGTAAAAATAAATGAGACAAAGTCATAATAAAAGTCATAAAATCAGTTGAAATTATTGAAATAGAACGAGAACCGTTCCTTTTTGTTTATGTCGTTGTAAGCACTTTTATATTTCAAAGAGCGAAACTGATAATACTCATGACTAGGCGAGCTGCTTTATTAATTCAGAACCGTATTTAATAGGAAAAGAGGAAGCTTTTACTTTTTATACAAAATGAAAAAAAAGTACTAGCGTATAACAGCAATGTACGAGACTAAGGATTCGAATCTTGTGCGACACACAATTAGTACTTTAATCTAAGCTATAATCCTTTTTAGTTGGGAAGTATAATTTATTATGTATTCGTGAGAATATGTTTCGAATATTGGTTTATCGAATGGTTTGTGCTGTATATTATTTCGTTGCCAACCCGCCTGTTTTTGCTGGACTTAAAATTATTGCATAGAATATTTTAATACGAAAGTTTGCTAGTTCACTAATTTACGTTTTTTTGTCATAGACGATACAGAACGACACTTGGAGCAGTTACATCGCGGAGTACTCGAGGACCCGGGTCTTGATGACCCCTACATTGTTTTAAGCCAACACCAAATGCAGAATTTAGGTAAATATCGTACTTAACAGAACACATATTAGTAAAGTCTGTATTAAATCTGTATTATACTTTAGTACGCTTAATTTCCCCTCACGACAGAAAAAGACGTTGCTCTCCAAGTTCCGACCCTGCAAAGTTTAGTAAAAATATTATCCTTTTGTTTAGGTATCAGATACTGGCATTAAACACGAATTTTAGTGAAAATTTAACATGCCATGTTTTTAAATTGATTCCTCCTAACGTTATTGATTCCTAAGGTCTCAGGATAGATCCTTTTGCAATGATGGAGGGCCGCTTTTCACAAGAATTGGTATAGGGAGTCAATGTCTGGCCTGATGCATTTTGTTGCCTACGCGCAATACACAGTGGCTTGCTACGTTGTAGAGCCGCATTCACTATTGCAATCGCGGAGTGTACATTCATTAGATCTTTATAATTGACCAAGATCCTTAATACAATGCTATAGTCCCGTTAGGTAATGCTTAAAACCAAATTTTTCATCTCTGATAATAAAGTTTTCTTAGGTATAGATTGCGCGTGGTACAGTCATATTAATTTACAAAACAACTTTCTTAAGAAAACCTTGTTCTTCGATTAACTTTGATGAACAAAACTTTAAGTTTGCTTTAGTAATTGACAACTGAGTTGAGTGTCACCCAGAATTATTTATATAGAAATCTAAGAATATACAAGATATTGGGTTTATTGTTTATTTATCAAACATTAAGTTAATGTCTCTTGTATCAGTTCTATTTTATTGCCTACTATTTGAACATTAAATATCACAAATTGCTTTATTTAGTACAATTGAAATAATTTGGTGGTTAAAGTCTATATTATTGTTAAATCTAAACTATTCTACATAAATCATAGATTTGAGAAATGTGAATGTTTTTTTAAGTAGGTAAGGTGGCCTAATGATGATACATTCAACTAAAGAAGAATAAATATGAGTATAGGTGTTATGCTACATTTTTTGCAATTTCTTTTACAGAATAATATACGATATTATAATATAAATGTTTTAGCGATATGGATGAACTAAATTAATGTCGATCAGATTTTCGGTATTTCTTTGTTTGTTTTCTAGGTTACATAAATATTATCTTTAACCCTTATGGTATTCAAAGAAATCTAAAAGATACATAATTAAGTATCTACATTGAAAGGAAATATAAAAAAAAAAACTTGTACCATGTACAGAAATGGTGACGACGATGTGACCGGCGGCCGCCGCGCGCCCCTCCTGGAGTGACGGCTGGCCGCCGCGCGGTGCAGCTGTGACGTCACGCGCGCGCGAACATCTACTGCTGCTCACACTGTTGTTGTTACTAGTGTTGCAGCAAGCGTGACCTCTACTGTGAGAGTCATACATGTAGGTTGTTGAATATTGCTTTTGGAGGTAAAGGCGTGCCTCGCAGCACAGTGGAGACGAGACCGCGCACTCGCCGCACAGCGCGCCGTGTGGGTGACGGCGCCGGGACTCTTCCGAGACGACGAAGTACTAATAAGGCTTAACGTGATACAGTACGAGCCCTTACCCGAACTATTCTATCTGCCTCACAACTAGTGATGGGCAGGACTCGAGTTCTTTAAGTCGTAATTTAGGGACTGGACTCGATTTTTGGAGACTGGACTCATAAATGAGAGCTCAAGCCTTTTGTCAGTGACAAGACTTACGAGTCCTCACAATATGACTCGAGAACCCGAGTCTTTTAACGATAATTATTTTTAAATAAACTTTTAAGACTCAAGTTCAATGCGAGCTCCAGTCTTTTTAAAAAAAGTGAGTTTTATTTTCATTCTGTTCATATACATTTCCGGGCTATAGGTTGTTAATTAGATTTTAAGCAATAAATACTGAACCTAGCATAATTACGTATAATTTCGTTTATTATTATGTATAAGAATAAGTTGGTTACAGAGTATTTTTGTAAATGAGTAATTTTGTCAAAAAACTTAAGGGGACTCTATTTTCTTTGAAAAACTCAAGTTCTTTAATATGACTTTAGTTTTATTTAAGAACTTAAAAAACTCGAGTCCCGTCCAACACTACTCACAACGCTCTATACAAATAACTATAATATGGATAGGAATGTCCAGATTTGAGATGTGTTGACTGTTTGAAAAATCTTCTCTCTCGTCTCCACTTTGATGAAGGCCGCGCTTAAAACTAGCTTCGTTTGAAGCTTGTAACATATTTTGACATACTCATAGCAGGCAAGTAAAAATAACTATTAAAAAAGAAACTTCATTAATACATAAATAAATTAATTGCCTGCTAAGAAAATGTCATAAACTTGTAAATTATAATTGTAACATTTAATTATACAACGACTGCTGAAAACAATTTTGTATTGTTTAAATGTATATAATAATTTAGGATCATAATAGTTCGCTGTACATAATTTTGCACGAAACTAGTCATATCATAGGTCACGATATTAAATTAAATAATTGTTAGATATTTCAGTAATAACTACACCAATAATATAATATTGATAAACTAATATGACGACGGAACAAACAAAAGAAAAAACTTGATACAAAAGTTGTTGTTTTATTGTGTCTACGTACATTACAAAGATAAAGAAAGAAAAACCTTTCAAGAACGTGCTGTATACGTTTTATTTGATTTTTCCATTGAAATATTATTTTTCTCTTAAAACTGACTGTATATTTAATTGTAGTGGTTTTCTATTGATTTTTTTTTGTACAAGTCTAACATAAATGTTATCTCGATATTATGAAGACAACTTTTATAATGTCTTGTACAGTCATAATAATAATGACTAGATATAGAAGTATAATTATGTCTTGATTGTACTTATTATTCTGTGCGTCGACCGCGCTAAGATTGTTAAAGAAGAATGGGCATTTTTGTATGGAAGCCGTCCCCACCCTTGTAACACTTATAGTCATACATCAAATGAAAGTACTTGAAAAGTGAAGTATTTTATTGTATGAAACTAATCTGTCAGTCATGGGAGAACAGAGTTATTGAGGATAAGAGAATAAAAAAATTAAACGATAATATTACATACTTTATGTTAATATTTACTTTTTAAGCACGATAAAGTCAAAGGCTATCTTACTAGTAGCCGGACCATACATCTAGATCATCCAGAAAATCATCCACAGCATTTTCCTGACTTTCGGATAGCTAGCCTTGCTAAACTAAACATTAAGAGAACCATTTAAGAAATATTCTTTATCCAGCAACCATTGCAGAAATAGTAAACGACAGAATTTAGGTTCCTCAGGCTCGGCAACGGCTCGACTCAGACTAATAGGTCGATAACCAGCCGGTTCGGACTTCTTTTATCGGGTTTCGGAATTCCGATAACCACGGCGTCTTTCCATTGTTGTGGGAAGACACAATTTGATATCGCGACATTGAAGATGTATGTTAAGGATCAAGAGACGTTCGGGGAATAAATTGATGACTATATTTGTTATTCTTTCTGAGCCGGGTGCCTTTTTAGGGGGCGAGAAGTTTAATGTCCGTATGGTGACGGACTAAGAATACATGATGTCACCATCCCCTTTCGTCCCGCGGGTGTCGTAAAAGCTGACTAAGGGAATCCTTACGCAGATGTTATCACTGCTAGAGAAGGAAAACTCTAAATAAACCCTTTAACAAACCCGTCTGACCAGCGTGGTAAAGTAGGCCAAATAACCCTCCAAAATGAATATTCCTGGTCAAGGTAGCGGTCAAAGTCAAAGTCAAAGTCAAATAGCTTTATTCACTTAGGTTACAAAGTAACACATGCAAATCGTTATACATGTAGTAGAATAGTATAGAGAAAAATGTCTGCCAAACTACTACCACTTTCGCAGACGACTATAGTAGAGCTCTGAGAAGAATGTGGCCAAGAAACTCAGGCCACTCTTTTCAAAAATAATAATTTGACTTTGTTACAATTACCAACAGCAGCGTGAAGAATGATGTGTGCAAGCAAATCTTACATGCATAGCAATTTAAAGTTTAATTGATAAAAAAAATTTCATTGTTAATAAATTGATTTAAAAAAGCTTTAATTGCATGGCACGTTCATCAGTCATCTCGTCACTGCGATATCCGACAGAAATTAACACACAAGCATTTGTGTCGTCAAGTTGATCATGGTAATGGTGGAGTAGGGGGTGCGAAGAATCTCCGGGGGAGGTCAGGTTACCAACACAACCTAGCTTTGGCCCTGGCAACATACAACGCGCGCACACTGCGGACCGACGAGAAGGTCGTAGAACTGGAGGAAGAATTGAGAAGGTTACGGTGGGACATTGTTGGCTTATCTAAAGTCCGAAGACAGGGGAGGACTCGATAACCATGATAGATTAAGTCTGGTAACCTGCTCTATTTCCGGGAGGGCGACCAACAGTCCTAGATAGGTGTCGGGTTTTTACATCCACAAGTCTCTCGTGAACAACGTGGTGAAGATCGAGAGTGCATCTGCGAAGTTGGGCTCTAGAAGTGGATGAGTGGAGAGTGAGATTCTTTGGATATGGACAAAGAAGTCAACGGGGCCAAATGCTTGCGGACTTCATGGAGAAAGGAGGTACTTTTTATGATGAACTCCTTCTTCAAGAAGCGTTACTGCCGCAAGTGGACTTGGATTAGTCCTGATAGTGTCACTAAAAATGAGATTGACTTCATCATGTCGACAAAACGCCATAATATATATTTAATGATGTCTCAGTGATCAATTCGGTATAAACCAGAAGCGATCACCGGATGGTGAGAGGCAAATTAAATATCAATCCTAGGCTGGAAAGAAGTCGGCTGATGAAGTCTATGCTCCGACCTACACCAGTCTACATCCCCGAGAATTTCCAACTCATATTACAGAACCGCTTTGAGAGCCTCAGCGAAGCATTACATTTGAAGTAGTTGCCGCGTCAGGTCTTTATACCCAACTTATCTTTCTAATATACCCAACTATGCATACGAACACAGTGCTCAGAATTGCCCGGTTAAAGTGGCGGTAGGCAGGGGACATAGCACGGAGAACCGATAGCCGTTGGGGTTGAAAGGTTTTGGAATGGCGACCGCCTATCAGAAAGCGCAAGGTGGAGAGACCCCCCACCACGACCTAGTTAAGACGGCGGGAAACCGATGGATGAGGGTGCCACCCTCGCCATGTTTCGAGGAGGCCTATGTTCAGTAGTGGACATCAATTGGCTGATATGACGTACGAATTTTTATTTTTATAAAAGCTGTATGTTTTTTATTTGAAAAGCGAAATTCATGGTTTTCTGGATGATGTAGGATATTCTAGATGTATGGTCACTCTACTTGTAAGATAGCCTTTGACTCTATCGTGCTTATATAGTAAATATTAGCTTAAAGTATGTAATATTATCGTTTATTATTTTTGTTCTCTTCTCCTCAATAACTCTGTTCTCCCATGACTTACAAACTTGCTGTCATACAATAAAACGCTTAACTTTTCAAGGGCTTTCATTTGATGTATAGATGAAAGTGTTACAAGGGTGGGGACGTTTCGCCCATTCTTCTTTGTCCTACATGAAAATATCCTACTTGTTAATTGAATTATTTATTGAACTAAAATATCACTAAAACGATTTTGTCTGAAATTGGTACATTGGAAATATTTCCCATCTCTCTCGTCCATCGTCTCGAGATAATGTGACCGGGATATACATAGACATCTGTTTCATGGTACAGTCACAAGCAATAATATGTACACATTTTCGCATTTTGTAAACCAGTTATCTAAAGTTCTGCCAATCCAAAATTGAAAATTCGAAGATTAATTCAAAACTGTACGGAACCTCTTCTAAATTACGAATTCATTTTGATATTGTAATGTCTAGATAAACGTGCAGATAGTTTAGAAAATTTGAAAATGTGTACATATTATTGCTCGTGACTGTACAGTCATGACAATGTAATTATATTTAGTTATGAAAATGTTCAATTTATTTTAGAAAAAACATTGTGATATTTTCTTTAAGGATTATTGTGTGATAAGTAAGTTAAACTAACGCATAATTTGTGTTACAATAATAAGTTTCTGTTAATGCTTCAGATTATTGTATTGTATTTATTTTGCACCACATGAATTTGAATTGATAACATTCATTAACGCGAGTCATATAATAATAATATTTTTGACCTACCAAAGAAAGAAACAAAACCAAGCTGGTATTACTAATTATTTGTTTAACTAAAATCCACGTAGTCAAATCTCGCGAGAACAATGTGGAATATTAATAAGCTGTAATGGTGATAATAAGATACTTATGTTTCCAAAATAATATTAAATATAATATAATATTTTTACGTTGAAATTTCCTCAAACTCCATAATACTTTGTGACGTGATTTGGCATGTTACATGATGGATGAACGTAAACCCTTCTAAGTTCTCACAAAAAATATTCAACATTTTCTTGTCTTGAGGAAATTAGAATGTCCAACAGTTGTAATACATCCATCTTTCATATAAAAAAAAACAAAATAATATTTTGTTGTGTTAATACACGAACGGAGTACTTATGTATACCTAAATATTTGTAAATTCCTAAAATAATGTATAGTATATTGTATTGACATGTTCCGTTGTAATATATAAAGTTTGGAATTGTGAACAAATTGTTTTATTTAACATAACTTGGAACTTAATATTATTTGTTTCTGTCATGTGGACTGACAAAGAAAAGAGAAACAAACCCTAAAATCCCCTCTCTCTTCCCGTGGGTAAAAGGTAAGTATTTAAATCAATAAAAATTCGAAATCTTAGTTCTATTGAACTACGATTTCGAATTTTTATTTATTAACAATAGATTTCCAATCGTAGAGCAAAGAAGTAAAAGATAATAATAATAATAATAAGTAATCTCTTTATTTCCTTCACAATTGTTTCTTAATAACTACTTAAATCTATGATTATAATCATTTTGCGTATTGTGAAGGACTGGTGCCAGAAAAAGGTATATTATACCTGTGCCACTGGTCACCAGGCCCATCAACAAATTATGTGTCACACTTTAATTGTGATGATGATATAGGTGTTTTAACATTATTTCTATACACTTACACTATTAACAATAATAATTGTTTCTATAATAATCGTACTTATATATCGGAAGTGTAGTGTGTGGTTATGTGTTAGGATAAGTTGGGATGTATAGTTTCGTGTGAACATGTATGTATGTGTGTGTGATGAGATGTGTATTGTTGGCGGAAGATTTTTGTATACTTATTTGACATTTTTTAAATTATATTATTTGTTTGTATTATTTGAGGGGTCGTAGTAGGTTTTCTGTTTTTTAATAATCTAGAGGGAGAAGGAATTTTATGATAGTATTTTTGCAGTTGTAGCTATTTAGTGAGTAAATTTTTAATTTGTTGTTCATCTTATTATATAGGTATGGTCCTAGGTATCCAAGATAGTGTTGTGAAAAAGCTGTGTTGTGTCTGTGCTGTGTGATTACTTGTCCCATACGTCTCTTGTCTTTTATTTTGTTTGGTTCGTATGGTGTTTGTGAGTGTTTTAGGAGTATTGCCCTAAGGATAAATGTTCTCCTAACGCTTAAGACTTTCCATAGCTCATATACCTTATGCGTAGGGTGACGGTATGGCAGTTTCGCTGCTACCTTTAGCAGGGCTCTTTGTGCTCGCTCTACATTAATCATGTGAGACTTTGCGGCACCACCCCACGCTACTATACAATATTCTATGAGGGAGTGACAAATAGCAAGGTATACTGTCTTAATGGTTGCTAGATCTGCTATGTGTCTTAGCGACTTCATTATGTATATCATCTTGCGTAACCTTGATGACAGGGCCTCAATGTGTAATTTAAATGTGAGTGTATTGTCCAAGATGACACCTAGGTACTTTATACTAGTGGTTCTTGTAAGTGTGTGACAGTTGCATGCGTGAGTTGAGTGAGTGTTGCACGTGTGGGCAGTGATGGTGTGTTCGAGTCCTGGTGAGTATATGGTTTTTATGCTAAAGGGAATGTATTTGGTTTTGGTCGTGTTTAGTGTCAGGAGGTTATCTCTAAGCCACCTGTTCACCTTATCAAACCCTTTCTGGGCGTTCTTGTAGGTTTCAGCCCAGGTATCTCCCTTGAAGAAAATCGCTGTATCATCTGCGTATGTATAAATTTGCCCTTCTTCTAGTTTCATCTGACACAAGTCGTTTATGTAGAGAAGGAACATCGTGGCACTATTAACTCCCCCTTGAGGTACGCCGAAGGTAACGTTTGCATCTTCACTGGTCCATGTGTCAACTTTTACTCGCTGTTTTCTGTTTTCCAGGTAGTCTCTACACAGGTCTAAAGTGAGTCCTCGCACTCCAGCTTGTTCCGAGTTTCAGGAGGAGGTGGGGAATTGAGACAGAGTCGAATGCCCTTGCAATATCTAGAAATATTACTAGGCATTTCTTCTTCGTGTCTAAAGCGGAGGTTATGGCCTGCGTGAGGTCAAGTACTGCGGCCGAAGTGGAGGTTCCTTTTCGGAAGCCATATTGTGAAGGGGCGAGGATTTTTTTGGTCTCTAGATATTTTACGAGGCGTGAGTTCATTATCTTTTCTAGAATTTTTGACAGGGTGGGCAGTATCGAGATCGGTCTGTAATTGTCAACACAGGTTTTGTCTCCCCCTTTGTATATTGGTTTTATTAACCCTGTTTTAAACACGTCGGGAAATATGCCATTTGTAATTGCCAGGTTGCATATATGAGTAATTGGCCTGACCAGTACTTGGTTATATCTTTTGACTATATGGTTGGTTATTCCATAGATATCTGCCGAATGTTTATCTTTTAGGCTTTCTATCAGTTTTTTTATTTCGTCTTCAGATGCTGGCGTCATAAAAAAGGAGTCTATTGCTGTGATTTGTCTGGGGTGATTCGCGGGCACGTTGTTTTCTACATGTTGTAAATTTATGTTCTCAGCCAATCTCTTGCCTGTGTTGGCAAAGTATGTATTGATTTGATTGAGGGTTTGTTGTTCGCTCCCAGTTTTTAATAATGCTCTTGAACTATCTTCCTTGCTTTTAGTGTTAGCTAGAGACTTAATTATATTCCACAGCTGTTTCGTATTCTTTTTTGCTTTATCTATTTCTTGCTTCTCATAGGCTCTTTTTGCTTTTTTTAATACTGATACGCAGAAGTATCTATACCTTTTGTATGTAGTAACGAGAATGATGTTGTCTGGTTCTTTCCTTGTTTTTTTGTGTAAGTTATCTCTATTTTTTAGACATCGTAATAGGCCATTTGTAATCCATGGTTTTTTTATCATTTTCCTTTTGGGTGGATTGATAGTTTTTGTGCTATTTGCTATAGCCGTAGCTAGCTGGGTGGTTAGATATAGGGCAGCTTCGTTAGTGTTTGTTGAAATATAGATGGGCTCCAGATTTATTGCTTGTATCTCCATGTCAATTTCTTCCAGCTTTAATTTGGTGATGGTATTTTCAGAGCCTATTTTGGTCTTGAGTTCTAGATTGAGTGCAACGCAGTCATGATCCGTTATAGAGCTGTTCATGACGCAGCAGGTTGCTTTTAGTTTGGACCGTAGTATATAGTGGTCTATGCACGACCGGCTGTGTGTTGGAAGCGTGTGGGCAGGTAGCATCCCGTGACTGGCAAGCAGATTTAAGTATTCTTGTGAGCGCCTGTCGGTTTTCTCTGGATAGATATCTATATTAATATCTCCACATATAATTATATTTTTAAAGTTTGATAGTTTTGTTAGTATTGCATCGAGGGAGTTGAGAAACTTTGTAATGTCATGGTATCGAGGCGGTCTGTATACTCCAATAATGCAGGTGTGGTTTTTTATCTTGAGTATGAGGCAGTTGGCATCTTCCAGGACTGGTTCTTCTATTAAACCTTGTAGGTTTGTTTTGTGATAGATAACGACACCCTCGTTTTGCGATTTGTGATTCGTAGTTGTTGAGGTATTGTATTCCGTGATATCTTTCACGCCTTTTTCCGATTTTCGCCAACACTCAGAAAGGATTATTATGTCCCAGTCGGTTTCTGTTCTTTGTATTAATGTTGTAAAATTATCTAGATTACAATTAATGCTACGTATGTTTTGTGAGATAATGTTCAAGTTGTTGTTATTAGATTTTATATGTCTATGTACGTCTTCCACGTCACAATTTATTGTTTGAGCGATGTTAAGGGAGTCCAGATCCGTGCCTATGTCTTCTATGTTTTGCATCTGTTTGCTTTAATATCAGAGTCGTGTGCATCGCTGCAACGGCGCGACGCTTTGGATATTGTTTTAAAATTACGACAGGCACTTGTCTGAATTCCCCAGGTCAAAGGCTCGATGAGTAGGTTTTTGAAAGTGTGTTTTTGTAATTGGTTGTGTATGCGTTTGTTGTATAGTTGTGAGTGGTATGATTGGGTGTATTGTGTGTTCGTATTATGATTGTGGTATGTGAGCGTTATGTTAGTATTTGTATGTAATTGTGTGATGTTGTGTGGTTGAATATATTTTTGAGTAGTGTTTGTGAGTATTGTTGTGTAGCTCAAAGTAACAATTGAAACTAGTACATAATTGAATGTTTTTCTCTTAATTAACTCATGCATTCTTTGATACAATATATATTAGTTGAGCGTGCAGTATTGATTATTAATACAAGCACTATATAATATAAAAACATTTTTCTTAAACTAAGTAAAATCAGTAAAAAGACAATAATTAATAGTAGGAAGCAGTAAACAAAGTTAACAAACTTACATAATGTTTGGATATATCCGGTTTTTGTGTAATATAATAGTTTAACTTTATGTAGGTAATAAAAGTGAAAAAGAAATAAACTATAGAACAAGAGACAAATGTTAAAAAATCGTATCTGCGACATTATGTAGATCCGATTTATTAGTCATAGTGGACTTGAGAGTTCTTCCTCTTCAGTGATACGCAGAGGTGGGGAGTCTTCATTCTTTCTTATGAAAAGCTTCCCATATGAGGTCCACGCTGCTGCAATTATATTGTTTTTTACGTTTTGCCGCGCGATATAGAACAGGCGTTTCGTTTTATTTGTGAGACGCTCAGAGATATATATTTCTTTTAGAGAACACTGGAGCTCAAGATGATTAGTGTTTAGAGTGGGTTCTTTGGACTGCTTCTTAGCCTTATTAAAGGCTTTGTAATGGGTAATCATTTTTTCTTTACGGAGCATCAATCAAGATGACACCCCATAACTTTATAAACATTAATAGAACTTCTTCTTGCCTATGACTATACATACTAGAGACTACTGTACATAGGAGATCGTATTAAAAGTTCTATAGTAAGAAATAAATAAGAAAAAGTGAGTACAGACAAATATTTAATGTAAAGTAAGTTTTGTGGAAAAAGACCACAAGAACACGATAATAAACTATTAATATTTTCACTATGCTATAAAGTGGAAGTACTTGGCAGAGGTGGCACATCCAGTAGTGGGTGTCAATTGGTTGATATGATGATGATGCTTTATTAGCTCATTTACTTAATAGCATTCTTGATTAAGATTCCCCTTCCTATAAAAATCATTAACGAATTACGGTTGACTGAATGATGTCAGTGGCATTAGGTTCGTACAGAATAATATTAGGGTGATACTACCAATTATCAGCACTTTAAGAGTTAGTCTTACTTTAATATCGTTTATCTTAGTGATAATACTGATAACAAAAGTTAACAACATGCTTTCTCGGTTCACTATTAAATAAGTAATTGATTTTTATTATAAAAATTTGTATTTATGCATACACATTTTATTTAGATGAGTTTGACTAAATAATTACCCTAACACCAATTATTGGCACCATCATCACCAATTACTAGCATCGATCAAGCCAATTATCAGCACCTTAATATTAGAAATAAAATTAGGTAGATAAATGAAATAATCCAATGTTTATAGCAAATCTCTTTTATTTATACCTAGCCTAACAACCGAAGTTTCAGAAAAAAAAAATACATAAATATAAAAAATTCCAAAAAATAATAGATATATTCTTTTGATCATAATATCAACACTATGAACATAACTAGCAATGTTAGTTTCAGCACCATGCCAGGATATGAAATCCGAAATCATAGAGTACTTTTTCCAAGAATATTGAGTTCTAGGCATAAAATAATCACGCTTTACAATAAAAAATATGGATTAACAATTTTACATACCAGTTTGTTAGTACAGTACCGGTGCCGATAATTAGCAATTCGCAAAAAAAATGAACCCAGATGTCAGCACCTCATTTATTAACATAAAATCAAGATAACGTTCATTTCCATTGTCAGATAAGCCTTATAAAACATTTTATACATGAATAAAACCTAAAGGTTCAGTAAAAAATATCTAAAAGAACTAAAATAAAGTAAAATAAAAAAACCTGAACTTACCTACAATCATAAGAAACTGTCAAAAATAAGTAATATGAAGGACATGTTCCCGCGTTTTTAAAAATATCGTTTTTTTTTTCAAAAAGTGTCGTGTTTGGATCAGTTTATAATTCCAAAAGGATCTTATTTCAATGTTTGTTAAATGGTAGCCGAAATTAATTAATAGAAAGCTTATAATTTGAGTTTTAGTTGGGGGTGCTGATAATCTGGTGCAGTGCCAACATTAGGACGTGTGCCCCTATGTAATTTATAAAATGAAACACGCACATAATAAGTGTTTTTAAAATTAGTAACAAATCATATTATGTTTAAGATATTGTTTAGGTTTATAGAGCATCTACCATGGATCAAAACCATATTGTACACCACGCTTATCAGATAATGTATTCAGTCAAGACATTTTTGTGAGAAATGTTTCTTAGAAACTGTTTGCTTTCGTCTAAAGTTCAAATAAAGTATCTAAGTAAGAAAGTTGAAAATAGTCCTCCAACTTTGCAAAATGTTTGATGAACAAGTCGTGTTTCTTTTTATAGTTGACTCACCACAGACACGAGTACACAGTACATTTTCCTCATTCTGATAAATCTGAACAACACTTAAGCCCAACAACATGCATTAACACAAATTGTGTACCATTTCTATACAGAATGTACCCTTATTTTAATAAGAATCCCTTAAACAACACTACCATGTTATTTTGATTCCTTTCGTAAAAAATCCGTGGCTTTATTTCCGTCTACACAACCGTCCATCTTAGCTTAGAAAACACGCCCCTTGAATAAAGAACCTCTTACAGTACAAATTACATCTAGTCCGAAGTGATTTATTCTCAGATTTAGTCGAGATCTACCTAATTCTGAGTTTTACTTCGCCATTTTATTCAAACGTTTTGACATTACACTGTTAGAATAAGCAATAAATAAACATTACAAGAATTAATTTTGATGTTAAAATACTGGTGTTTGGTTTAATTGGTGTAATTAGTGCCGACGAACAACTGATATAAAATAAAAGTGCCTTTTTTGGCGAATTTATGCAATATGACTATATCGAATCTAAAGAAAATTGCTAACATAGTCTAGAAATAAAGGCATTTAAATTATAAATAATATACTTAGTCTTAATTTCTATCACTAATCTAAATAGTGTATGTATACTCCTATCTATACAAATTGTAAAAAATATTTTTAAATTTAGCAAAAAAAGTAAATGAGCAGAATGTCTGAGTCGCCTAAAAGAGCTACTCGCTAAAAAACGTTTCACTTAAAAAAGAAACAGCATCTTATTTGCGAAGTCAGTTACAAGACTCGTTAAACTTTATTTATTCAAATTGTACCGGACCAAAGCACGAGTTATCTTCACGATCTATAGTCGTCAACGTAAGACGATTGCCTCTATCTGTACTTTGTACATTTTGCCAGCGAGCGTGTCTAATTAATCTCTAGGGCGGTTTGCATTTTGTACGAAGCGGTAGGTGGGTACAGTCGCGCATAAAATTACAATAAAGCAGAGTTATCTTGCGTAATGGCCGACGCTTATTTATGGCACCTGCGTCGATAAATTCAAAGATGGTGGATTCATAAGTGTTGCGCGCTTCTTTAAACTTTAAGTGTCTTATTAACATATTTTTTTCTAATTAAAAAAAATATGTTAAATTTTATGATTATTTGTAATGTGCATGCAATGTTGTTGCCTCCCCATTCTTACATACAATTACTGTTTAAAATAGCTATTCACTCTATAATAAGTATGACGATAACTTTTACCACCCGAAGTTCAAAGAATCAGTTATGGGGATGGGGACATTAATTACTTGCTGTGATATGAAGTTACAATTATACCTACTTCAGTTGCAGATATGAAAAGGCTTCTAAACACCTAAAACTCTTTCCACTAACTGCTTTGTATTTTAAGCCTTTTATTAATTGTGTTAAACAATTTAAAATAACTTAAGAGCACAATAATATTATCTTAACTAAGACATCAGAGGTACGTAACTTTGTTATTTGTTCATTATCTATCCTTTGTCTTTATCTTTAGTTGATAATTACTTGTTCTTTATATTATACTATATATATATATATTTATATATATATTTATTTATATATATATTTATTTATATATATATTTATATATATATATATATATATATATATATATATAAAATTTAGGTTTTTAGAGTATCTTACCGCCTTAAGTACTTTTTAATTATATTATCTTTGTGATGCGATTACGGTTTATTTTACAGTTACTATGCTAAGTTAATATCACGAAATGAAAAGAGTTCTAAAAGAGTGTCAAGAATATTTTAGGAATTATTATTATTTTACTAAGTATAAAAACTTAAAACAACACAGTACTTTAGGGTAGTCTTTGTGTTTTCTTTGTTTAGAATACATTTACTTAAAATCCACTTTCCTTGTGTATTTTCAGAAACAATTTAAGGTGTTTTCTCTAGACGCACATCTCTGCTAACCCTTTGTAACAATAGTGACATTTACATTAAACTTACGAACTCCCAAATAACTGATTCTTCGAATTGATTTTTCAGGTGATTTTCAATATTTACCCTTTAGCTTTGAATGTATTATTGGCTGAATATATAAAGTAAAACCTTTTGTTGAATATTTACATGATCCTGAATCTTTTTGTGTGTACTAGATTAGGAGGGAGCGGCTATTCGTCGACCGTACGCCTTTTATTTGTTATATCAGAATTTACTTTAGTGAGTTTGTTGTTGACCTTTGTGTTTTGTGGTCAGGAGGGCAGAGTGTGGGGAATGGCACTTATCTAAACAATATTGTCTGGTGACTGGTGAATAGCTGACAGCGTGCTTACCAATTGAGTATTATTTCATCAATTGTCTTTTTTTATTATTTGGCGTTTTTTTTATTAATGTAAGTACATTGATTAGAAATATGTTTTTTACCATGACAACCTTACATGGATGGCGTGGTCTTAGTGGATTTCTGAATAGTTTGGTTTTTAGTTCTGGTTAGTTCTTAAAAATTCAATACAGCATTCAAGAAATTGTTATTGAACTAAGCTTAGTATCAATGTTTAGTAGTAGACGTTTTAGACGTATAGTAGTGATTTTCAGACAACTTCTGTGGCGTAATGGCATGACTGCTACGTAGAGGTCTCCGGCACAGCTACATTACGATTAAAAAGCATTCACTGATAGTCTCCTCCAAATAATTCAACTTTGTTTTCTCCCTGTTTCATTGGATCGAAAAATGTATTAATAGCAATTATGCAATAAAAAAACAAATATCTACCGTAAAACAAATTGTGGTTTCAATTCTCATCACAAAAAGCCGCAAAACAATATTCACAAACATACTCCATAGCCACGTAATCAAACGTAGTATTAATTAAGGGCCATGTTCCCGTTCGTCGGCACATGTTCGGCTGAGGGGACAATGTGACAATTTTATGAAATGCCCTTTTTATGTACCTATCTAAAACATTAGGCACGTCCCAGAAATGAAAGAGTGACCTCAAATGTTTATAATCGTAGTAAGTATTAAACGTTTGAAGCATTTTAATAATCTTTTAGAAATTAAGATTATAGAAATAAGTTTACTAGATACTAATCTATATAGGTAAAGAAATTATTATTTTATTTTCACAACAGTTCATAAATGTATTTCTGACCTAAATATGAGTGTAGAAGAGACGCTACTAATACTACGTGGTGAACAACGAAGGCACAAGACCGGTAGACTTGTCGCAGGAGATCTAAGTTTCTCGCTCGTGTGATGACCCTACATAATACATTAAAATGTCACCATAACAGCCCATTAATGTTCCACTAAAGAGACGAGCCTTCTCCAGTGACGGTGGGATACTTGGCCTACTAATACCACGCTGGCTTCTTTTTATTACGTAAATATAATATTCACGGATAGTCCCTTAGTCGGTTTTTAGGACACCCGTGAGATTAGATGAGGTGGTGACACAATGTATTCTTACACCGTCACCACACGGATATAATAATATCATTATAATGTATTAATGAATAATCTAGTTGAACAGATAGATAATATCATATTATTATATAGACAGCTCCATCTAGTCCCAGACTAAGCAAAGCGTGTTTTTTGAGAACTTGGCAACGGATAAACATTTTTTTTCGTCCTACATCAGCTAATTACATTAGTGGAATAATGGCTAACGCAGACCTGGACGGCATGGCAAAGTATTTTAATTTTTACTAATGGAAATTCAACCGTACTGTTACAGAAATACGACATAAATTTCTATGCTTTAAAATGATGCCGCGGCATTGAAAAATCCCTTTTAATGCCGCGGCATCATTAGTACGCAGTAGTAACATCATGTTTTCTTACTCCCTTACCAAACTGACAAAATGAGTGTACATAAGTCCCACAAAACAGAACTATTCATAACCTAGACAAGTCCCACAGTATCATCAAGTCAAAACGCTGGTTCAAGAGGTACATAACCCATGTACTGAAAGACCCTTTGATCTCACTATTAGTTTAAGGCCGAACCCAATTACTCCGTTAGTGCAGGTATTGAAAATAATTGTCCTCAAAGATTTAATAATGAACGGTTGAACTTTGAAGAGCAGTTGGGGACAGGTTGGCTGGAAGTTCCCAAGTGAAGAGTTAATTAATGAATTCGTGAAAGGATTAAGTACTTTAAATCCTCTCAGGCCTGTACTACCCTTTATAGCTTCGATGTTTTTTGTAGTAACTTTCTCAGGGTTATATTTGTATGGGCCAGTTACGACGGTAGCTTTGATCGTCAAGTGGGTACTTAGTCATTCGTGTTATTTTATTTGACTGTGACTTGTGAAGATGTGAGATGTTTAAGAATGTTTTCTTTTTATTACATATGCTGTTAATATATAATATAATAATTATTTACTGACTAGGTTTATGCTATGTTCAAGATAAAGTTAGTTAGAATACCTATACAACATTGAGTTGTACATTCTAACGAATATTCTAAGAAAATATTTATGTGCGTTTTGAGTTTTTTACTCTTTTATCGTAAAACTTGCTTCAACTTCTCACTTCAAAATCTCTAGTCTTTCATATTTATGGTAAAAAAATGAGAACAGAGAAAAACATTATCGATTCATTTATAGTAAGATAAAAAATATTAGGTGGTAAAAAAAGGAGAACATAAAGAAACATTATCGATTCAATGATAGTAAGAAAAAAAATATAAGTTAAAGAGTTAAGAGAGGATTTTCCTTCGGCACTCAAAACGATTTTCCAATGATGTAACAACATTCTGAGATATTTTAATCTTACCTTATTTTGCATTTTTCATAAGAATGTAACGAATTAAAACGTTAAATAAAATTAGGCAATAGTTACTTAAATGAAGACTAAATTAAAAGAAATTTCCTGTAACCCCATGCCAAGTCTTTATCCTTCCTATGCTGTTTTATACAAAACTATTAATACGTCTAGTATGCCAATATTGTAATGCTTGTACGACCTTGACATACTTTTTTTTATTAAATCATCGAAATATTTATGACAAACAGTATTTTTTACAGCAAAACATCGCACTTCAACATAAAGAAAATAATAAATTATTATTGGAATATACTTACATTTTTACATTTGGAGATTGAAACAAGATATAAAATGAAATTTTGTGGATTACATTATATTATTATTATTATGAAGGCAGGCGTCATAAAAATAAGAATATCACAATACTAAAACTCTACTATAAACGCAGAGTTATACCTACTTTTTATTTGCTAAGTACATACTGTAAAAGGGACATGCAAAAACTTTATAATATTTTAGCATACCATCGAATGGCTATTCAAAAAGAAATTCGTTTAAGCAAAGTTTATGCAGGCTAAAGGTAATCTATGTGGAGAGCACAAAGAATAACTTATAATATAAAACTATTAATATTCATACCATATTGTCCTCATAATAATGATGAATTACAAGAATTATTAGAGATTATAAAAGCCCAATTATACCTAATTAGCTTTTGTCCGCGGCTTCGCTCGCTTTGAATTCGGGGTAGCACTGTTCCCTTTTCCTGGACAAAGAAGAAAAAAAAAAGTTGCCTATGTTACTCTCCATTCCTTCAACTATCTCCACTTAAAAAATAACGTCAATTCGTCGCTCCGTTTTGTCGTGAAAGAAAGACAAACAGACACAATTTCCCAGTTATAATATTAGTATGGATTCGTCAGCCTTGAATTAAAAGACAAGTTTCCTTCAGACTGATTTATTTTCTCCAATAGCTAGAACAACAAATCAGCATCAATTATGTTCAT
Source organism: Schrankia costaestrigalis (assembly GCA_905475405.1). Classification (NCBI taxonomy): domain Eukaryota; kingdom Metazoa; phylum Arthropoda; class Insecta; order Lepidoptera; family Erebidae; genus Schrankia; species Schrankia costaestrigalis. Next base: position 796,553 of record FR997830.1, read on the forward strand.
AATTTTTTAAGAAGCTAGCTGAATTTCCAGACTTAGTAGCTATTTACTAATCATCGCATTGTGATCGTAGTACGCACTACTTTATATTTGAGTTTCCTCACCGACTTACCTACGACTTGCAAGCTTGTTTTACTACACCAAATCTACCCTTTGCTACTATAAAATAGTTTTTATTTATATCAACTGATAAAAAGTAATTCAAAGTACCAGTTAATGTGAACGACAAAGCATTACAAATCAAACTACGCATGAACCTGACAAGGTATATATCAACCTTTAAACTGAAAGCAAACAAATTCCAGTTAATCACGTCACTGAACAATGTCAGCGACATAAAGGTACAACCGTTTGTTTTAAAGCCCCATTTTAGTTTTGTCTTCGTAGGTGTGAATGGGTGTCAAAGAATATAGCAGCAATTCAACTTGGTTTGGATGTAAAACAAATAATGTTTTCTAAAATATAGTTAAAACGCAGTATTTTGATGATAAAGTTTTAATTAGATAAATTAATAAACATTTTGAATAAAACTTGAACTCTTTTTGTGAAATAACAATAATTACAATAGTTTTTTATTAACATTAATTGCCTACTGCGTTATTTCACATTTACGTTTATAATGCTAAAATTTAAAGCTGGGCAAATCTTATAAATTTTATAATTTAACATTATATTTTATGTAGTCTAACTACATGTCGCCGTTTAGACCTGACATTTCCTCTACTTAAATTCAAATTATAAAAAAAAAGCGTGTAGTACTTATTGAGCTCACGGTACCGTGGTAAACTAACATCCCTAAAGACCACCCAATTAAGACAAACTAATACTTTGACTAGACAAACCAGATAACCAGAAATGGCCACAGGGTTTCTCTATATGCCTTAGAAATAGGTACGAGGGATACAACAGCTAAATCCCTCTACAGCCTACTAAAATAACTAGGACTGCTGAGAACTTCAGTAAGCAATAACTCTCTACTATCACGAATGTCGAAAACGGCATTATTAAGCTCCTACCAAATTTGGATAGGTAGAGGACGGAACATAGCAGACAGTGAAAGTGACTGCTAACGCCTTGTAAGGGGGTCTCCTTAAACCTACATCTGGGTCGTAAGTCCCAGACGCGGTTATGTTATATATGAATTTCCATTGAATGTCATACTACACTTGGTATTCTGTAACATCACTACGTAGTGAAAATTTAATGTCACCAATTCACGTTTGCTCTAAAAAGGGACCGAAATATGTCGTTTGCGTTTACCTCGAGAATTTCACGCAGGACTTTAATACATGTAGCAGGTGATAGTGGGCTATGTTAGTGTTAATTTATAGAGGGGACCGTTAATACTCGGAAGTAAATAGCTTACATTTACTTGGATTGAAACTGAGAGGTTACTGTATTTCAATACTGATAATGTTACTACATTACTGGTTTAATATTTGTGAGTATACAGGTGTATTTATGAGTTTATTAGTTGAATTGTGATAATTGGAATTTATTTGAAAACTGTAGACGATGTTAAAGTTTATAATTGTTGAAAAATAGGTTTTGCAACTTTCTTTATTTTAAACAGTTAAATCAATTAGTACTTGTATTATCTGAAATTTTTCTACTTCTTATTATTGTCTGTAAATCGAACAGATGATTATTAAATTATACTAAGTGCCACGCATCTCACGACAGAATCAGTAAGAGTCGTTTTTTTGTAGGTGGTTTAGTAAGTGGCACGGCCAGATCATGTTCTGACTGGCACAATTTGTCACCTTTGACAGCTGGTTTTGAAAGTTTTTAAACCGTATCGACCATGATGAGCAGGTTAGCGTCACCAGGTGGCACCACTGAGGAACACAGCGGGGCACCTTATCACAGAAGAGGTCTGCATGGAGACTTCAGACAGCGTTGCAAACATGCAAGCACCAAGGTAGTGATATTCTTAAATAACTTACGTAATAACATAAAGATAAACAATATATTACACCAAAGTAACACTAATGATCCAAATACAAATAGAGAATCACTAAATAACAGCTAAACTAAACGGAAACAAGACTAACACATCACTACTAATCCAATACACAACTACAGGTACTAACTAAAATAGTTGCGAGAACCGATACGTTTTCGGACATTAATTCCGCACGTGACCGAAATACTCCGGACAATTTAATTGGTTGGGGTAACAAGTTAGCAAGTCGCGGCCGGCGAAGTATTTCTGGTTTGACACGTTCGGTTCTATGCATATTTGATGTTGATATTTTTTGTGACCTATATTTTGTTTAGCGGTTTGCCTTTTGAAGTTTTTTCTCAAATGTATTTAGGTTATTATTTTTACTTAGGTATCGCCTAAGTTAAAATATGTTTTCTGTTGGAACAGTGCAGACTGCGCCTTTAATTCATAAATAATATTTTAAAATAAACGCTGCTTTACCTACGAGACATGATAGTTTCAAAAGAAAAATACCAACTCAACTTGTAAGAAAAGTTAAGCTTTGCGTTGTAGGTAAGACTTGATAAATCGGTGCGTTAGTGTACTGCGTTCAGCTATATCTAGCCTGGAGTAAAAGTGTTGTTTCTTTTTCTTCACCAGACTTATGGATTAAAAGTCTACCATAGTACCCCGACCCACGTGCTAGCTGGGTTCGAGTCCACCTGCTGACACAGGGAAACTGATTCCTTAAAAAGTAACTTGCTTTAAAGATAAAATCTTAACTTGTTAGGACATAATAAAATTTTTGAACGATTTGCTCTATAATAAAATGTAATAGTAATAATACAAAGTCAAGTTAACATAATAAACACAGTACTACAGTAAAACTTATCGTGACCCTACCGCCATCTTGCACTACGTAATGACGTGGACTCTTTCACAATGCTTTTCTTGGGAAACTTTTTTACAGCCAAATTTAGAAGCAATTTTCATTTGAGGTCAACAGAGGCTATTTCGGAGGTCACAATGACCCTGATGGCCCTTCCGACTAGAGTTTTTGTTACAGAGTAAAATATGTTGGGATATATCCGGGCTGGAGTGACACATAGTTATGACAATGAATGAAAAATTGTCTTCGTAATGCCATTGTTATTATAAGAATAAAGCTTTATAGGTACGTGGTCAGGATTATGCTGTCTTAAAAAATCTCTGTCGCTGTACCGTATAATATTCCTAGACAGTCTATAAAACAAATTCTTCGTACTTCTTCCTACAGAACTAATCTGGGTCAACATTCACCTCTTGAAAGAATGTGTAGGTGTTATAACTCAATTAACACTTTAAATGTAGATATATTTCATGACCAATTGTCAACATTTCGTCGCCTGAATGCTTATTTGCTCAACCGACCATTTTGACGAATTTCACTTTTTAATGCAATTTTATTAAGGATCAAATTGCGGTTCGATTGGTATATAATACTTGCTGTTTGGACTTAAAATACATTATTTATAAGGAATTTAAGTTTTTGAAAACTAACACAAGAGAATTTAAGCTTAATGCTTAATTGCTCAAAGTCCGTAGAGAAACACCAAACGTGCATCCGAACATATGATTAAGTGCTTAAGTATTCAATCTCCTCACAGGTAACCAATCACGACAGCGCATTTTGATGACGCAATACGCCGCCATTATTAATTTATTTTGTAACGAAGCTGGCGCTCGCACGCATTTGAGTTAAAACTAACGCGAAATATAGAAAAAACGTAATATTTTAATAGAAATCAGTACCCGAAATGTCCGTGACGAAATATAAATCGGAAAATATAGTCACAACTATAGAAAAGAATCGGTAACTTGTATTTTTGTTAACATTTCTTTGCAGATTATCACTGCGTATCGTTAACTTATAGTACAGGATGTTTAAATTTAATTCTTATAATTTCAGATTTAATTAAATCTTTAAATGAAATTGTGACGTATCTATAAATGAACAGATTGTTTTGAACATTTCGTAAGGTTGTAAAATATAACTAATATAATAATAAAAAATATTGCTTTTGTGCGGTGACTGTCAAAATATACCTGCTACTTGCATGTTTGCTCATTGTTAAATGGGTAAATTTCTTAGCATTAAATGGGTAGTTTTGTATTTACGTATACCTACGCTTTGTGTTCGCAATGATGTTAGATGCTAGATAAGAAGATTAATACTATTTTTTACTCGCCACAGATCCATTGCTCACATTGTACATCTATTTTTATTATGTCCGTTGCTTTGCATTTTCTTCCCTATTTTGGATGAGAAATTCAGAACTAATTACGCCGTTGAAGGATGAATAGCCGCAAAACTAAAGAATTCCTTATGAAAACATAAAGAATCGTCAAAAAAGGGTTATTTTTCTTAAAAAAATCCATTCTAAATTGTTTAAATAGTGTCAGTATATTAATTATTTTTTATACGTATAGGTATGGTCTTATCACCGTTTTATTTTCAATTTATGTCGTTTTTATTGTACATAATGAAATGAAGAAGTAGAGTCACGGTAATACCATAGTTCCATTTTATGTTGACATTACGTACGATAAATTAAGAATCCGACGAAAGAAGAATACGACGAATAAGGACTAATTCAAATCAGACACTAACCGAAAAGAAAATAAAATATATTAGAAGTACCTACAAATATATGAAAGCTGACGACAAAGCCTTTATGGAATCTCTAAGGTTTTGACAGGATCAGACAACATAAACAATACCAGGCGAAGTAAACGATCTTGTATCGGTACAAAAACAAAAAAATATTGTATTTTTTATTTATACTCGTATTGTATTATGTATAGGTACCTAGTGTAGCAACCAACCAACCACATTCTTAATTTATGAAAAAAAAAATATCTGCTGGTCAAAAAACGTTGGGTTTTTATTTATTTTATCACTTTTACCAACATGTGTTGTGAATTATTAATAATTACTACTAAAAGTAATAAATTACGATCGATTAATCACATTTACCAAAACATGTAATTATTATTAATAATAACCGGTAATTACTAATAATTTTCAATTAATCACATTTACCGTAACATATATATCAGTGTTTTTTTTTCATTCCGTGTTTTTTTTAATAATAAATAGCCAGTTAACTAGTAATTTTTTTTTACCACGATACCCAAACACACTGTATTTGGTTATAGGGCACTTAAGTACTAAATATATTCGAATGCAAAATGCTCAACCTCCACTCCAGTAGTGGTCTATCTCCAATTGCATAATTTGTTTTGTGTTTATTTGCTCAACCTCCATAAAAAATTGTGAAAATAAACATAACTGTTTGACTTTTTAATGATTATTTGTAATATATCATTTCATAAACACGTTAACTATTTTTTTAATATAAAACTTTTATAAAATCATATTATTTGCTTAAACTAATCAATAAAACGTCTCTGGTGTAAAATGTTGCAAATGGAGGTTGGACACTTAAGTATTCGTGCGACGATTTGTTACAAAAGTAAAAAATCTCTTGGTACAACAAGCACCTAACATTGCTTCAACTTAGACTAAGATAAATAATTTGTGTGTTACCTTTTGTTAAATTTTATACATAATATATTTTTGTTTTTTTAAATTTCATAGTTATGTTCATGTTAATTTTAATTTTGATATTATTTTCTTATTAATTAACGTGTTGTCACCTAGTCACTGTCAATGTTGTGTACGCTTATAATAGGCATACATATCAGAACAATACGTATGATTTGATAGTTTTAAACAATGTATAAATGTGTATAGCTGTTAGTGTACCATATTTAATAAATAAATAAATAAATATTGCGTCCTGAGAAAGTTTTCTGTTACGATGGTATTTATAAATTTTGAGATAAAAGAAATGTTATTCATTATCACACCTAACCATTTTTGAGTTTAAAAATTTAATATGTTCCCACAATTCAAGACGAAGTTTGCATACCAAAAGCAAAATCATTTTGATGAAAATATAAATAAAGTTATTTATAACAGCCTACTTATGTCCCTCTGTAGAGACGTGATGTTCTCCAATGGCAAACGGTGGCTTAGCCGTATAACTACGCTCGCCAGATTATGTGCCATGCCATAGGGTTTAATGTCAAGTTTTCCTGTGTTTAAGAGATATTATCTAAAACTTTCCGTTTGTCGGCTTTCAGAACATCCATGGTATCTATGAGATTTCTATAGTCACACGTTGTATTTCGTTACCGTGAGGAGATAGTGACAGACGTTGTAAGACAAAATTTATAAATAGGTAACTATTTAATTTGCAAAATTTAGGCAATGGGACGTGTGTGAAAGTAGTTAACAATAATGTGATTTTACAAAACGTTTACATCCTTAAATATTATGGTAATGAATTCTAATCCAAGCTCAAGGGAATCCTTTGAAGTAGACGTTATTAAGAAATAAGTCCCGTGGGATAATAGGGTCACAACGGCACAACATTTTATACGTTTTCTAATGCCACTAAGGTTAAAAAGAAATTCGTTATAATTACATTACCTTCTTCTGTAAATCTTTAGTAGCAAAGAAGTAACTACATTTTTACTGGAAAATGAAATACTTTGTAAAAATAAATACCTTGTGAATGTTTATGTTATTAAGTGAGTAATAACAGCCCATTAATGTCCCACTGCAGGGACGGGCTTCCTCGCATGACGGAGGGATACTTGGCCTTTAGTCGGTTTTTACGACACCCATGGATATGATAGGGTGGGGGGGACATATTGTATTCTTACTCCATCACCACACGGAGAATAAAGTGAGTAATTAAGGAATCGTAGCATGTTATTAAGTCATGCACGTTCTTCTTTTTGCTAATAGGCCTACTAATATCCCACTGCGAGATAGTCTATCAGTTAGTTGCATGCATTTTCCCGTTCTAGCGACAAATACTCTTATTTCCTTTATATATTCTTTATTGCTCGGGTGTCTTGAGTTGTTTCATGTATACTCGAAAACGAAATGGCTTTATCAGTTTTGACAAAAAATTCTATCATAATTCAAATTCATTAAGATCGTTATTTGATGTTTATGCGTGAGCTTGACGTCATTGGTTGACCGTAATCAAAACTATGCTTAGATTAAAAGTGCAATCTATTTTAAACTTCCACTTCAACGTAATAAATAATAATATCTACTAACACAATACAAATGTCACTATATTAAACTGTAGAGTTTGTATGTGAAAAACCATGAAAAACCATTAAATAATTTAAAACTAAAGTCAACTTGTTACTTGTGACATTGCAAGCTTGTCATTTCAGAAAATCTGAAAATGTAGAATTTAAATATTTGGCTGGTAAGCCACCCAATTGTTGGCACCTTAAGAGTGGACTTCGTGTCAGACTAAAATATAAAATAACATAAAATGATAAAATACTATAATCTTTGCTTATACTTAATCATTATTATGTGATTGAATAGTATTAAATATACTACACTACTACTATTAAATATACGGCACTAATGCCAATAAAAGGATTCTGTTAAATTTATTGTTTGCTATGTTGACACATGAAATAAATAAAATATGATAAAAATATTAAATAAATAATATTTGAACTTGAATAATCATACTAAACTTGAATAATCTATAGTGTTTTCTTTCTTTTTACTCACTTTTAACTCTTAAGTGCCAATAATTGTAGGACTTCTAACGATTAAGTGATTTACCCTAATTTGTTTTATATTATAAAATTACGAAAACTTTAAATTGAAATATGCGCCGATGACGTCATGCAAGAAATGATAGGGATGGACATACAAGGAAAAAAGAGAAAAATTCATTAGAATAAAACTTTTTACCGAAAATATGCTCTAGTAAGAGTCAATAACTGACTTTACTATTTGTTTTTGTTAATACCTAACGACTATTTGCTAATACAAGAGAACTGATATGGAACTGAGATTTAGCTGATGTTTTGTTGTGCGATATGGAACCTAATAGTTTTATGACATGCAACTAACATTAACTCTAGAGGTGATAAAGCCATTTAGTTTTCGACCATACATAATGTCGTATTATATTTTTGTAAACAGCAACTTTTTACTTTTTCATATTAAAACTAGCAGTTTAAGACTTACATATTAAGTTAAACATTTTAACACTGATAAATGAAAACTATCAAAAATCCGTTACTTTGCTATACCTCTGAGTTTTAAAAGCAATTATCAAAAAGCCATAAATACCCTTTTATAATAATACAGTTAACAATACCTATTCAGGTATTCTATTCCTTATTTTATCATAATGCAGCTACAATTAACTAAAACCTAAATATAAAAAGTAACACTTATCGATAATCACATAACGACAATTAATCGAAAGTCAAATAACTCGCGATATTGTAATAATTGGTGGTCACTTAAAGCTGTCTGTGGTCGGCTTTATGGATAGAGCGAGTTATGCTCGGGTTTGGCGATTAGCAATAAATCGTGGTCGGTGCGGTGAGCGCTATCTCGTTATATTACCTTTGTTATTGAACACACTGATCCGCTTTCATGTTACTAGTTACAATATAAGCCAGGTCACTGTTTACTCAAAAGGAAATGAACATTCTGAGATATAAATTGACGTTGTGTAGGCTACTCGTGTTTATTAAAATGCGTCTTGGTTTTTTGACCATAGATTTTTTGTACATGAAGCTGTTATAAAACGTTGAAAAATACAAGAAGATTTGGAAATTCTTGAATAGGTACTTCGATTGGAAATTCCTGTGGGAAATCACTTCTTAGTAAATTAGTTGCTGCACTGCTTATAATTAATGTCAATTCAATTCTGTTGCTGCTTGTGGCCTTCACAATAAATTATTATGATGATGCTGAAAGATCAACAAAAGTAAAATATACACTCTGTGATTGTATAATATTTTTCTCATATCGAATTATTAAGTTGTCGTTAGTTTAATCTGTTTTGAGTCAGTATTATTCGCTGTGATGGATCTTTTTTACATAAATATTAAAAACTGTAATATATTTTATCGTATAGTTTACTCCACTATATTTAAAACCCGTTTCCGTCCTTTTTATATCCTGTACTCTTTATTTTATATCTGGCCAATACTTCTAATGTGCAATACGTAGCTATCTATTTTTTGAATTGGTATAATAATATTTTGATCTAATATTATAACAATCATTGTTAGTTATCAAAATCACAAACTCTACCTAAGTAAAACTCAAATCTATACCTAAGTAGGTTAATATTCTTACGAACCGTATAAAATAAATATTTGGTAAGAGTATTGATATTTAATACGCCAAACAAACTAACTGTGCTAAGCCAATAAGGAATTCAAACAAAATGCCTACCAGTCTTTACTCGAAGTTTGTTTGACCTAAATGAAAACTATTCCTTCATCTTAGGTGTCGAACAATCATAATGGCCTCATTTCTTCAACAAACAGAACTTATTCATGTATATTTTTCTTCTTTTATATTCAAACTTAAAAGTTTTTTAATAAAAGAACTTCTTATTTTTTGAATATAGAACATTCATTATTTTTAAGGTCAGGTAGGATTTTAACTTCGTAAATATTTATCTGTTTTTCAAATGATACATTAGTCATAGCAAGGATAAGTTATCCCGCAGTGCGAAAGTTTTTGTGAGCATTGGAAATGCCGACCTGCGCACATTGGCAATTGGGTCCTCAAGTCTGGGCTTATTCGTTTCTATGGCTTATGGACACCTCTGGTTTATTAAATTGTGGTATAAAGTATTCAGATAGGCGTCGAACTCATTTTAAAATGCCTTGGGTTCACGCTCGATAGTTGATATAATTTTATGAAACATGTTTGACGTTTGACCCCTTAAGCTGGTTCCGTGGTCCCCTAAGGTGAACCCACCGTTCCGTTCCTTAGATAAGTAGGTACCTACTGCAAAGGGCGGGGGTAAAGGAAATTGTGATAAGCTCCCCTTCTCGAACCCACAGGCATTTTGAGGGTACTAAAAATGGCCACCGCGAAGTGCCACTATTTTGATTTTTTTTTAAATCTTTATTTAAGCGGACTCGGTCAACAATGACGATGTCGCCCTATTTTGTACTATTTCTGTGATTTGTTATAAGTAGGAACATAATTATCACAAAATAATAATCAAGAAGCTACGGTTTAAATCTTTCCTCATATAAGAAGATATAAATATTTACGAAGCGACTTCCTACGTTGCTCGGGTTGTTTAATCATTTCTTATCTCTGTAACAGTAAAGCTTAAATACTTACCACATTATCCGTACATTAACTAAACACAGCCATTAACATTAATTTGCCATTAATCCTCTTTTTATATCTTACGAGTTAAGGAATACATATAGGATCAAGGAAAGAAACCTGCAATCAAGATCTCATCAGAAGGTATACCTATCACATATTTATGTTATACTAGCTGACCCGTGCCCACTTCGTTGGGCGTCGAAAAAAACGCGTCCGATTTTTAAACATATTTAATTACTGTTCCACTCCTATTAGTCACAGCGTCATATAAGTAGCACTATTATGACACTCCCTGATAAATGAACTATTCAACACAGAAATAATTTTTAAAATCGGTTCTTTAGATCCAGATAAATATTTATTACTTAATAAGTCAAGTCAGTAATATAATTAATTCTATTAAAGCCTAAAACATATTATTGATAAATTTGTTTGAATTATAAAATTAATTTTCCAGAACAAATTGTTTTATTTAGTGCTTAAATTAATTCACACACTGTAACAAAAGTTTTGGAAGATAATTATAAATTATTTAAATAAATAATTAAATGCGCTTCAAATAATTCAATTAAAATAAGTAATTAAATACACATACTTTCGTAAAGGCAGAAAAGTTAATCACGTGATAATTACGAGAGTTAATTAAACTCGACAAGCAATTAATTTGATCATTCCGTTGCACCGAACCAGAGAATAGACTCTCTTATGTAACACTCAATATTCGATTTACTTTACTTTAAACTAGTAATGCCGAGGTGGTTTACTTGCGGTATTGCGTTTTGGTACACATAGACTAATTAACCACTAAGTTTTATCTATTAGGTAATCGATTAGTTGAGAACCACTGTCAGTAAGTTTGCGGAGTAAGAATACCACCCCATATCAAAGATATCCTGTATTCTGTGGGTGTCATGAAATGCGGCTAAATAATAAGCTGCGCTTGTATTCACCTCCGCCCAAAAGAGATTAGACACAATTTGTTTTATAAGTACGGTATTTTTAGGCCAATTATTTGTTTAATTCCTGCAAGAGGCTCGGCTAAGCTCTTCAACCCTCAAAAGTCCCTCAAATTAATGCCGACCTTAGTTCCGTGCAAAAATGTAGAAGTTATATTAAAAAAAAGAAGTTCATATTCTTTTTGAACAAATCCAAAGCAAAACTAACTTAAAACTATATAAAATAAAACTCTTGAGAAGCGATAGTGCGCAATTCCAACGTTTATATATTTTAAGAGATCAGAACTAGCCACGAAAACCATTAATGAAGTTTGTCGAAGTGGTCGAAAAGTTTTTTAATTTCCCGGTAAGAGATTTGAAATCCCTGGAGAAATGGATTTTTCTTATTACTATGCAGATGGACAGAAGTCTAAACTAAATTTACCTTATTGATTAGTTTTTGATTAATTATTTTAATAAGGTATTGTTAATATATAAAGGTTTGCTTAGGTAAAATTTTAAAAAGAGTTTTTTTCATTTTATGGTTCAACTTCTGATTTTAAGTTTAACTTAGCCCAAACTCAAAACTTTTATTCTCTTACTAACGTTATGTTTAAATTCAACATAAGCTTGTAGAAGTAGACTAAGAAGAAGCGTATATTACATAATATATACGGTCCTATACATAATGAAATGCTACTCTTTTAATATTGTACTTATTTTAATATTTTTATATTTCTTCAATAAAATGCAAACGATAATTATGTTTGTCCAAACTAGCAATTATTTCACGTAGTGCATTTTCAATTTAATTATTAGTTTAATAAAATGTATGCTATTAATAACCCATGTTCAGATTAATGTATAAATCTCATGAAAAGCTGCCGCGAAAATAAACTTTTTCAAATTTACGGCAATAAAGGACATTCATTATCATTATTTTGCACTAAGCAGATGAATAAATATATTTAATAATTAATTTTGAATCAATAGTTATAGTATCCTTACTAATATAATAGGTAAACACAAAAGTTTGTATGTATGTTTGTTTCTCAATCACGTTTAAACGACTGAAACGATTTGGTTAAAATTTCGGAATTATTAGCACCTTAGGTTCTCTACTCTATCTTGAAAACGACATCAACATAGGCAAAGACACAAGTACATACTAGTTTATAATAAAAACGTAATACATTTATGTGTACTTAAGAAATCCTTTATGAAAATATGGTACATCAGTTTGTAATAACAACGTTTCCGTTGTGTATAAAAGTTATAAAAACAAAAGAAGGGGTCGACACAACGCTCTGTTTGTTCTCGCCTCGAGCGGGTAAGCAGAGGTCTTACTGTACGCGATCGTGAGAGAATTACATGGATCAGAATAAATAAAAATCTTTTTATAAAATAATATTCAGTTTGAACGAAAACTTGTTTTTTTTTAATAATCTGTGATTCTACCTCATTTATGTCAGTTTTTTACTAGCTTAGGCAACCGAAATGACCATAAGTAGACCTCTTGGTAAGCTTAGCAATAGAATCTAGATCTAATGGTTATAATGCCAGTTTTCTTTTAATTTACATAACAACAAGGAATAACCTTTTTTCACTATAACATGCTTTACTACTAAAAAACAGACATGCGATGTATTACTATGCGATTATTACATGTCATGTCTGTTTTGATAAAGAAAATACGTAGTAGCCAAACAAATTCCTTATAATATAAGAAATTTGTTTGGCTACTATTTTGTTTTGTCTCCGTGTGGTGACGGAGTAAGAATACAATATGTCACCACCCCATCTCATCCTATTGGTATCGTAAAAACCGACTAAGGGACTATCCGTGAATATTATCTTTACGAAATAAAAAGAAGGAAGACTTGAAATTAAACCCTATACCAATCCTTCTGGCCAGCGTGGTATAAGAAGGACAAGTATCCGTCCGTCATGGGAGGAGGCCCGTCCCTGCAGTGGGGCATTAATAGGCTGTTATGATGATGATGACTATGTTTTATTATTACTTTAATTATTTGTAGCGTTAATCGCTATCATTACGACCAGGGTTTTCAATAATTATTAAAATGTCTACATTAATTATTAATCTAGAGGAAGTTACAACTGCAGATTCAACCACATTTGTCACAGGTTACTGTTAAGAAATATCACTGTAGTCCAATACTTGTTTTGCTTTACATCTTTAGAGCATGAAGCGACTGTATGAAAGAATTCCTCTCAAAACTATGATGACACATGGTGTTTGGCATGACCTGGCGCCATACATGTACTAAAGTAAGTTTTTGCGAATCTCTAGAGCAAGTTCGTAAAGCAATGTCACACAGAGAGACAATCAAGTTTAAGAAGGTTATTAGTGACGACAACATCAGCTGATCTCTGTTTAACTCCCGGTTTCCGAATGTCTGATCAAGTAAAAATCAACTAAGGAACTAAAATGACAGTTTTGACACTTGATTAGTTGATTTTTAATTGATCAGTCATTCAGAAAGCCGGGCTAAATCGGCAAGAATCGTAAATAGGATTTCCGCAATATTTGGCTTGGATTGATTTTTAAATAATAAGTAATGATTTTATTGTTTGTTTTTAACATTTTTAGAGACAACCTTCCCTTATTAGGTAGAACTCTTCTTAGATATTTTATTTTTCGTAACAATGGAAAAGAATGTTCACATAAAAGATTAATTACATGTTATTTATTGCTATTAAAATGTCCGTTTCTATGACTGCTACCAGTGCCATATATTTCACAACAGGGATCAAATTCTTAATAGTTTTTTGTTGTTCCGTTACTATTTTAGGGGCTGGTATAAGTCAAGAGGTACAGAATATAACTTTAAATATAAATAATTGTTATTTCACATTATAATGATCGAGATTCAGACTGATAGTCCACCCTGCACATTTGTTTTTTAAATAAAGCTTCAGCTTACTCTAGTTCTATTTTTTTTATTAAATAATTTATTTACTATCGAAAGATACTTTTTTAAACACACGAACGACTAAGCTAACTAATGAACATACATCTTAGCTATAAGTATAGTCTAGGCACCTTCGCACAGTTTTGGTAAAGACACCTTTTTGGAAAAACATATCTTCCGAAAATTGCTTCGTACATTTCAAATTTATTGGAGTCCGGTTCTAAAAGAGGAATAACATCTTGATTTGAAGTTTTTTCTAAGAAAATCATCACCTACTTCAATCGAAGTTATTAGGTTTGAAGGTTTTTATCCCTCGTACCGGCGCCCAACAAAAACGTAATCGTTCACGTTTGACGTTAGGCCACGTTAAATTACCGGCGTGGAATTTTATTTATTTGACAGACGAACGTGGATCCGCCGCCATCGGCCAGATTAAAGTTCCATTCTTTAGATATCTCCCGACGACAGATTACCTTTTTTTGGAATCTCAAAGATGGAAAAATAAATATTCTTTCTGTGATATCAAATTTTCGGTATATTGGATGCGGAATTGGTTTTGGTACTTGAAGACAATGGCTGTGAGGCTGGCTCACATTGTATGAGCTGCGACTTCCATAATTGAGTTCGACGTCGCGAATATAGAAGCCCTTCAAATAGGATAACGTGATTTATTCACAACTTCGTGACCACTGCCTAAGTTTTTTTGTGTTTTTTCTTTGTTATAAATCATTGCTACCAATTCTGTATTATGTTCATTTCTTGATTTTTTTTATTTCCTCTGTAGCATTTTATGCACTTATTTAATATTTTATGAAGATACAGGTTACTGTAATAGTAAATCTATTAACCTATACGAACCATTAAATGCCGAGTCCAAATCGCGCGTTTGCGTTAGTTTATTTAGAAAGAACATTGAACTTCGCACGAGCACGCCTTGTGTCAAAAACATTAAGTATTACTAATATGGATTACAGAGAAGAGCGACTGAGTACAGTTAATAATTTATTATTCCTATGAATCTCATTCATAGGAATAATAAATTATTAATCACAAAAGCCATTTGCTCTACTTTTTAATTTAAACTCGTAACCGCTTATTTACAAAACTAAGTACTTTTCACAAATATAGGTCACTATTCAACACTATTTTACTACCAAAATAAATAGATAATATGTCAAAGTGATCAAATAAAACTGCCAAAATAACACATTTTTTATTTACTACAAATATTTTTCATACAAATAATATTATATTGAAAACGTTACCAATCACAGCGTAATAATAAAGGAATTTACACACAACTCAATTCTAAACAAATATACACTAAAATAGAAACAAAATAGGATTCAACAAAAATCATTTTTGTTATTCAACACATTGCTGCTTTTATTCGAAAATCGACGCGTGAAACATTTATTTGTTTTAAAATATTCTTAAAACTCGCCCGAGGGAGAAACAAACACAACAATATAGATAAAACGACGATGGAAACTCATGAAGGGTGATTTTTACTTGTGATGACTTCTCTCTGAATTCAATTTACAACGGAAATAGACGATACCGTGTGATGTATCTATGGTTGAAATCGAAAACGATGAAGGTTATACTAAGTATGGCAGGATTTATAACGTACCTATATGATGAAAGCCTTTATCTTGAGATAACATTTTATGGGCCATTATGATCATAATTGTAGCTGGTTTCATTGCCCATACCGAAAAGTCTTAGTCTCTAGTTTCTTATGTATCGGTTAAAATTATGTGTTTACACAAAGACTAATTATTATTATTTAAGTTGTAGCTATTTTTTGTAATTGTTTTTGTACATAGGCTATTGAATAAGGTAATAAGTACCTGTAATAATATAAGAATTAGGTAATAAGTACCTGTAATATAATGTATGTATGTGTGATTAAATAAATAAATAAAAATTTTATTTCTGCAGATTTTCTTGACAAATATTTTAACTTTATTCAATCTTCTAAGGGCTTCTAAATGCCATATTCAAAAGTTATTTTTAAAATTTCCAGTTTCTAATGAGACATTTTAAATCTCGTACATAATTTAATCTCAATTAGTAATGAGGTGTTTCCGTGACCTTCGTTACATGGAGCTTTGATATTCGCGCGTTCATTCTTATTCATTAAACTTTCAAATGGGTGTAAAGGTTCTTCTGGAAGGCGATGTGCATTAATTTTGTATCTTAAACCAACACCACGTTTTCTAAACGGTTCAGAGTTTCATGTTAAGTTTCGCTTCTTCATAATTGGGTAATTAGATGCCAAAAAAATGCACAATATGTAATAAAAATCTATAAAATAAATTAATTACAAAAAAAGTATTATCAAAAAATACTTAATAATAAAATTAAATAATAATTTCATTAATTATTGAATAGGTACGCAAACTCGCCACAATTTGCAGAATTAAAAAATATTTAAAAAATAATTCTTAAAAACAATAATTAATTAGTTATGACAATTTTAATTCTTAATTATGACAATCTAATCATGCAGAGTCAAGAGCAGCTATACGGTTCAAATAACTATGCTGACTTGGACGCAGCAAAGAACATAAATTCATCATAACAGCCCATTAATGTCCCACTGCAGGGACGGGCCTCCTCCCGTGACGGAGGGTTACTTGGCCTACTAAAACCACGCTGGCCAGACGGATTGGTTTATGGTTAAATTTCAAGTTTTCCTTCTTTTTATTTCGTAAAGATAGTAGTTACGGTTATTCCCTTAGTCGGTTTTTACGACACCCATGGGATGAGATGGGGATGTGACATATTGTATTCTTACTCCGTCACCACACGAATAACCGTGAACATAATTTGCTCTACATTTAATCATTCAAACATTTAAGTCATAAATTCCGTACAAGTTTTAAGTGGTCACTAGTCAAGCTACAAAATGTTTTGTTATTATCAAAGCGTTATCTTTTGTCTGTGCATATGCATGAAGTTGTTAATTAAATAATGTGTATCTTAAAACATAATAATATGATCACTGCATAGTTGCTAGTGCCGTTGTTTCGATAAGTTGTTGTGACTATTAAAACTAAAATTGTTATTTAAGTACAAGTAAATGTTTGTAATTTTTTATATTTCAATAAATTGTTAATAATTTGGTTCGTTGTCGAACGGTTTTGATGGGTGTGTACATTTATGTTTTTTTGACAATCATCATAACAGTCCATTAATGTCCCACTGCAGGGACGGGCCTCCTCCCGTGACGGAGGGTTACTTGGCCTACTAATAACCACGCTGGCCAGACGGATTGGTATAGGGTTTAATTTCAAGTTTTCCTTCTTTTTATTTCGTAAAGATAATATTCACGGATAGTCCCTTAGTCGGTTTTTACGACACCCATGGGATGAGATGGGGTGGTGACATATTGTATTCTTACTCCGTCACCACACGGATATTTGACAATACGATTATTAATTGTTTAGTGTAATGACAGTATATGTGTGCAAATGTGACTGTATAGATGTGTCAGATATTTTTGTTCTAAATTATATTAACTCTTGACCTATAAATTACCTAGGTGCAAAGCGATCGTGTCGCATACAGGACCGCTGCCATGTACGAGAACGCTATTTAGTTTCTTTTATCAGATATTTACAGGTCAACATTATTTGAATGACCAGCCTATCAGAGATTGTCTTTTTTTTT
Organism: Schrankia costaestrigalis; assembly: GCA_905475405.1. Lineage (NCBI taxonomy): Eukaryota > Metazoa > Arthropoda > Insecta > Lepidoptera > Erebidae > Schrankia > Schrankia costaestrigalis. Next base: position 814,271 of record FR997830.1, read on the forward strand.
TAATCTTTATTGGACAGAAGGGCCTATTCACTTTGTGAACATGTCGCCCAGTTTGTCTTCTTAACTAGAAAAATCCGAAAAGAAGAAAAACAATGGAAAAAATTGGCACTCGAGGCGGGACTTGAACCCGCGTCTCTGTACTATACGCGTCCAGCGCCATGACCACTAGGCATCTTCTTTATATTACTATCATCTTCAGTATGCTGAAAATTGACTGTTATGGTACAAAAGAGTGGCATAAGCTTGTAGTCTTTTCAAAGTTTATCTTAAGAAAATCTGAGACGTTGCCTTGAACTACCTAAATGAAAACAGATTTATTTTATTTAAGCTTTCCCTTTAAACACTTATTTCGGTACTTCAAATCATTGGTTTTGCGATGGTGATCTCGGTGTCTTCATAGAATGTATTTTTACATGCATTTTAATAAACACGATTTTATAATTGTATGGTTTCGTGATGATAATTATATTATTATTGTTTATTAACTTTATTACGAAATTTAATTTTATATTTTATAATAATATTGTGTAGATTTTTTGAAAAAATAATTCTAGCTATACAATAAATTTAGGTAATTCTTATTAAAAACTTACTTTTACTGTTTAATTATTTTTCTGGTAATTAATAATTAGAAATAATAAACTCTTAGGTCATTCATACAAAAAAATGTGTATATAATTGTCTTTGCTGTTTCGTGGGAACAAATAAATTAAGTAAATAAATATTCATATAAAAAGACACGAAAGTTGATGTTTATTGGGTGATAGTATTTAGTGCTAAAAGGTCGTGTTACAATACAAAGCAAAGTAGGTCTTTATATTATTTTTAATTGTTATCAGTTGTTATAGAAACGATAAAATATATTTTTATATATTTTAATTAATTTGTGATAAGTCAAATATCTTTATTACTTTTTAGCCAATGCCCTGCATCGACCGAAACCAGGGTCTGAATTATTATCAAAGACAAATAAATTCAAAATATAATTAAACAACTAGTTTTCTTTAGAACTATGGCTGTTAATTTGAAACAACGACCATTTGACGTAGGCAGTGGACTACAAGGTGGAATATACTGGACCCTTGGATCAGGAAATATGAAATGGGAAAAGAAAATCATGGAATACCTACAACTGATTCCAGGAAAACTGTTTAAATTATTTTCCAATTTAGTTATTGTTTTGGGTTTAGTAACTTTAGCAGCTTCACTATGAGGTAAGAAATATTTAGTTAGCTCAATGAAATTATATTCTAGTATCGAAAAAAAAAAAAAAATTACTTGACATTGAAAAGTTTAACTTTAACAATCACTTTATATTTAATTTATTTTATAAATTCAGTTTAGTTTTTGTAAGTATGATCTATTTAAGCACCGTTAATTTACATCTAAAAGTGTCAAAAGTCGTGCAAAAGCCGTTCACCTTTTCGTGTCTAGTTGATAAGCGCGATACAGAAGCGATATGAAAAATCAGTACAGACGCACTCGTTCACAACAACAAGGAATGCAAATGTACTATCGTACTTCTTATCTGCTTCATTATATAATTATTGCAACAAAGTGTAATACGGTGCTTGATAACGTTTTGATAAAAATAAGCGTTGGTCAAAATCAATCAATTATAATGATTAATTTTTACAAGAAATTCGCATGATACATCGAGTTCAGAATAATTATATTTTACTCATTACCCGTAACTTCGCCGCGAAACATGTATTGTAAAGTAGCTTCTAATTTCTGCGAAAACTTATCTTAATTTTTTTAGAAGAGCACCCAAAGTAACTCCTAAAATATTTAGAAGTAAAAGCATCTGCAAATGTTTTCACTTTCCTCGGTAACTGTGCCTCCCACATCCATCAGATGTCATCCACCTTTATAAGGTGATTGAAACATCTACCCACATATTATGTTTGCCTGGCGGCGTTCACCACTTGAAAAAAGTGAATACAAGAAAAATATTTATTAAGGGTAGAAATAAAAATACTTAAGGTGTTTTTAAGGAGAATGGTTGGTGATACTGATGGCAGCATCGAAACAATTAGCTGGTCAAAGACAGAACAACATAAATAGCACCAAAGATGTACTAAATATGTTCACGGCAAAAAACATAAAAATGGAAAATTTCATCTCCATTTGGATAAGTGCTGTTAGTGTTAGCTGTATCATTTACTTCGTTATAGGAGGGTTCTTACACGTAAGTATGTAGTTATTTACCATTATATTATTTTGGCTGATTTTCAAAGTCTGAAGATATGAATATCTACCATAATGGAAGGAAATCTTGCTCTACAAATAGTGCATTGGCCAGACTGGTAGATCTAGATCGATTGCCAGGTTTTCCTTCTTTACTCGAGTTATTAATCTTTTAGACAGTTAAACCTTAGACTAAAAAACCTTACTCAATTTCTTCTTCTTCAAAAAATTTTTATGACATGCAGCAGTTATCCCGTATTATTAGTCAATTATCAACCGGACAATTTTTTGAATGTAGCGTTGAATGTAGACAATTAGCCGTTTTGTACACATAATGCAAAATCTGTTTAATTTGGGATATAATGATAATTTGAAAACCATGAATATCATTTTACTATTATTAGCCAATGGAATATTTATTATATTCTTATGGTTTTTGAGCCCCCTAATTATTCGGATACTAATCTATCTTATTCACTGTGTGATGATACCGATAAACTATAGTAATTTGTTATACCTACTCATTACTTTGCAGTGGTACTATTATGTGAAGAGACGACACTTGTCCAAAGAATGGAAGCTGCAGCCTGACAAGTGGTTGTCTCCTGAACTAGAATGGAATGCAATACTAGTTGGCATTACAACAATGGTGATAGGTACTACCTTTTCATCGTTCCTAGCTTGCCATATCCTCAATGGCAACCCATCGACTATGTATTTCCAGTTTGACGAATACGGATGGTGGTGGTTTTTTCTACAAATACCGGTTACTTTCATATACCAAGTGAGTATTTTAACTGCTTTTTAATAAGGTACTGTAGAAACAGGTTTCCTCCAGCAGCAAAACTTGATTAACCCTACCTACTACATGCTAACTAGTCGAATTGGTGATATCCTTCTGTTACTTTTATTTATATTATTGCTGGCCAGAAAGAGGTAAGAGGGTGCACGAACCTTTTCTAATGACAAAAGAAAATTGAACTTTAAAAGGTTTATACCAAGTTTTTTTTCTTTCGCAGTAATTATCAGCGAAATTGGATGTATTTTACTGTATTCAGAAAATTAAAAAGACATTTTTCGGTGTTCCAGGATTATACGACATACATAATCCATCGTTTGTACCACACTCGTTGGTTCTACAAGCACTTCCACAAAGTACACCACAAGTACAAGCAGCCGAATGCCTTCACAGTGACAGCTATTCATCCTATTGAATTCTTGCACATGCAATACACGATGTTTTTGCCTCTTTTTATGTTCCCTGTTCATTGGGGTAAGTGATATGGTTCATATTATCACACATAGCAATCATCATCATCATCATCATTATCATTCTCCTGCCCTTATCCCATTTTCACTTGGGGTCGGCGCAACATATATGCTTTTTCCATTCATCTCTGTTTCCTGTCATCTCAACATTCACTCCTTTCCTAGCCATATCATCCCTCACACAATCCATCCATCTCTTCTTCGGTCTACCCCTCCCCTTGTACTTCCATAGCCAATGCCTTCCTTACTATATTACTTTCATCACTACGCATTACATGTCCGAACCAGGACAAACGATTTCCTTATATAGCAAACTTTCCGAAAATTCCAGAATAAGCAGAACTTTCACACGATGAACAATTTTTCATCTTTTTAAGCTCAAAATACTTGTACTTGTACCCTCCTACAAAAGGAGTTGGAGTATCTCATCCAACAAAATAACTTCCAATCCCTCTAAACTCAAAACGGTTTGCATTTGAACACAGTTTTCGGGAATCAGCGGGGGCACATTGGGTTTGATTCCTGGAATTCACATTTTGCATCATGTTCGATTTCTAGTCATGTTTTCTTATTGTTATATAATTATATTTTCATTTCAGTGCCACAGTGCCTGATTGATCACTCCGGCATCAACTTCAAGGGTCAGTGGTGGCAACCTTGGCAGCCAGATGCTGAATTCCATGACAAGCACCACGAGTTTTACCATTGCAACTTTGGATTCAACATGTCATTGTGGGATAGAGTAAGTTCAGAATTACTTCCCTTTTTATATCTGTTGGGAGGAGAGAGTTCTTGAAAGTTGAAAAACATGACGGTAATGGTTATTATTAATTATAATAATCTGTAAGGACGGCGGGAAGCCGATGGATGAGGGGGGCGCAGGACCTCACAAGGTGGCAATATGTGGAGAAGGCCTATGTCCAGCAGTGGACGTCAATTGGCTGAGATGATGATGATGATAATAATCTGACACACACAAGCTAAAAGACGGTAAACGAACGACGACAGTACTACATATTTTAATATTAAAGACTCCTTAAGAGGTGTTAAGTAAACATTAGGTTTAATATTCGAGTTCTAATATAACTCATTACAACTCAGACTCGGCGATTAATACATCGATCTGTAATGAACCTGTGAATGAGTACTTTACTTCAATAAAGCGGCATAAACGTAACTACGACGAACTAAACTCACAATCTCCGTCTTCATATTTGGAACTCAAGTCATTGTTTGACTCAAAGTTCGACGCATTAAATGACGCATTACTCACTATATGTAAACAAAACCAAGCTATACAAATGGCGATCGAAACATCGAATAGCAAACACGAACTATTACTATCCAAAATTTGTAACCTCGAACAGGAAAACAAGGAATACAAACAACGTGTAACAAACCTGGAGAACAAACTAGAGGTGATGGAAAAATACAAGTGCAACACTTCACTCGAAATTCGTAACATCCCATTACAAAAGGTAGAAGACAAGAAAGAACTTATACCTTTCCTCCAAAACGTCTGTCTGACCTTAGGCAGCGAAAAACCATTAGTGTTGAACGAGATACGAGATATATATCACGTACGGGACTCCGGAACATCAGTAGTAGACTTTACGACCACCGCTCGCAAAGAAAATATTATCACCCAATATAAAGCCTTCAATAAGGCTAAAAGGCAGACTAAGGAACCCGGTCTAAACACCAGCCATCTCCAACTAACGGGCCCTACCAAGCAAATTTACATCTTGGAATCCTTGACAAGGAAAACTAAAAGATTACACTACCTAGCACGAGAACAAATCAAAAACAAACAAATTGCTTATGCATGGACATCCTATGGCAATCTGTACGTCAAAAAGGACGATCTATCACCCGCGACTCGAATCACGGAAGAGGATCAACTTACAAAATTATTGTGACTATTCATATTATTATGGTCACCAAAACGGCCTCTCACCGTATATGTTAATCACCTTACCTATATTTTATTTCGATTATTGCATGTTTATTATAAAATTGTTTTCTATTATAAGTTTTTTTCCTTTGTTAACAGTAAGTGTAGTAAAATACTAATAAATAACACACAGACACAGGTACACAACTCATCTATAATTAACATCACATCAAAACACTACATGAAAGTCACTCACTCAACTCATACACACTTCATAATTACAACATACTCACAAAAAATTCTTACACTAAAACAAACCTCATACACTCAATTAAGGGCGGGCAATAGAGATCGATGTCTATATTATTTTGTCTTCAGTATTAAAACATGCGTCACTATAAGAGTGACGAGTTTAAATTATACTACATCCATTTTACTAGTATGCTTAATATTGAGGAAATAGGCCTTGATCTCGACTCATTGTCCCCCGCTCGTGTGATTTCATGTGATGTGGATCTAGCACACAACTATACACCACCCACCAGGAACTCCCTTAATCTTATTACGCAAAATATACGTAGCATCCAACGTAACATGGCAGACTTTTTAACCATGAACCAAAGGTCTAAAGTCTCATGGGATTTATTATTATTATCGGAGTGCTGGTTACCTTCGATGAAACATATACTAAATATAGATAACTACACCTACGCTACCTCAACTAAACACAAAACCCAGAACGAAGGAGTTGTAGTATACTATAACAACCGACTTAAACCTCAAGTGGATGAACCACCGTTCCTGGACGCAAATTGTCTTACGCTTAAAATAAATAAAGATACATGTGTCATAGGAATCTACCGCCCCCCAAGTTACCTAGACACCACTCGTTTTATAGACTCACTAGACACTGTTCTCACTCAACTTAAAAGCTTTAAGAATATAATTTTATGTGGTGATATCAATATCGACATTCACCCAAACGGCACTGACAGACGAGCTGGTGAATACCTAAACTTACTGGCGAGCCATTCAATGCTTCCAGCTCATACCTTACCTACACATGGCCGCACATGCCTAGATCACGTGATAGTCAAAACCAAGCTTAAGGCGACTTGCTTTGTGTTCCCCACATCTATTACAGACCACGAATGTGTGGCTTTTAACCTGCAAACCAAGCCTAGCTCCCCGTGCAGAAACTCCCCTCCTACTATACTAGACCACCAAACTCTCGACACATTAATAAATAATATAGACTACAACAAAATACTAGAATGCGTGGACACAAATAAAGCGACAGATCTTCTAACCAATAACCTCACCACAGCTATAACGCAAAGTACAAAACCCAGAAAGCCTCCAAAAGGGCAAAAAATACTGAAACCTTGGATCACTACAGGACTACTACGTTGCATGAGAAACAGGGATAACCTTCATAAAAAACTTAAAAGGGAACCCCAAAATGAGGTTATCAAAATGACTTATAAACGTTACAGACAGTTTTGCTCAACAATACTAAAAAGAGTTAAACAGTCATATGAGAGGCAACTAATTAACAAAGCTGGCAATAACAGAAAGGAAATCTGGAAAAGTATTAAAGAAATAACGGGTTATAACCGCTGCACGGACTACTCAGGAATACTGGTTGCAACCGAGAAACCTCAACAAAGCGTCAATACAGTAAATAATTTCTTCGCAAGCACTGGCAAGAGGATAGCAGAGATTATTATCCCAGTAGATTCAAACAATCCCTATCACACGACTGATACACCAACCACGTCCTCTACACCTCCGACCGGATCACTCGTGCTGACTCTTTTGAACGAAAATGAGGTGGCTCACATAATCTCTAACGTGAAGGAAACGAGCTCTGCAGGAATAGACCAAATTTCAAACATAATCATAAAAAAGTATGCGGATACACTTGTCAGGCCAATAACGCACATATGCAACCTTGCTCTGTCATCTGGAATATTTCCCTCAGCCTTCAAAACCGGCCTCATCAAGCCTATCTACAAGAATGGTGATAAAAAAGACGTGAACAACTATAGGCCCATCTCCCTTTTGCCCTCCCTCTCTAAAATACTAGAGCGAGTGATGAACATGCGGCTCATCACTTATTTAGAAAAAAACTCCATACTATCGACCTCACAATACGGATTCAGAAGTGGAACATCGACCTCCAATGCAGTACATGACCTTGTGCATTCCACTGTTGCTGAGCTAGACAAAAGGGGAAAATGTGTCGCGGCCTTCCTGGACATATCAAAGGCATTCGACACTCTATCTATCCCCCGCCTTCTCTGCAAACTAGAAAAAGTCGGAGTGAGAGGCCTGCCACTAGAGCTTTTCAAAAGTTACCTGACCGATAGGAAGCAAAGGGTAAAAATCGATGACTGGGTTAGCGATGAGGCTGAAGTTGAATTCGGTGTGCCACAAGGAAGTGTCCTTTCCCCAACACTATTTCTGGTCTACAGTAACGACCTCTGCCGTCTCAAACTGAAAGGAGGAAAAATTTTCACCTTCTGCGACGATACCGCCTTATTCTTTAACGGCAAGACGTGGGACGAAGCGTTTGCGAATGCTCAGTTAGGACTCAGTATTGTATGCAAGTGGATGCAAGTAAACTTGCTATCATTAAATGTAGCCAAGACAAAATACATGACTTTTGCCATTAGGTCATCAGAGCTCCCACCACAATCCTACCACATCACAGCTCACCTATGTCCGCTACGAACGTCATCCCCATGCTCATGCCTCGCCTTGGAGAGAACAACCACGGTAAAATATCTCGGGGTGATACTAGACCAGTTTCTCTCTTTTAAACCGCACATAGATCACTTAACCCCTAGACTACGTAAACTTATTTATGTGCTAAAGTCACTAAAGAATTTAGCCTCCAGAGCTGTCGTAAGACAAATTTATAATGCATTATGCCACTCACTCCTGGAATATTGCATTACATCGTGGGGCGGAGCAGCAAAGTCCCACATGATAGCTGCAGAAAGAGCACAACGGGTACTTCTTAAAGTAGCGGCAGGCTTACCTTTCAGATACCCGACCGCCGATCTCTACAAAGACTGGGACATACTAACAGTTAGGCAAACTTACGTACTCCGGATTATATTACTCAAGCACACCCAAACACCATACGACCCTAAACTGATTGCTGGAAAACGACGTAAGGGTACAGTTTGTCCTACCCAAACCCACAGGACTGCTCACTCACAACGTTTTTATAGCTTCTTAGGCTCCTATTTATACAATAAAATTAACACAACATTAAATATATACCCACAAACCCTTAACAAAGTCAAACGTACCATAACCATATACCTAAAATCCCTGTCCTATGATAAAACCGAAAAACTCCTACATCCACCCCAATAACGCCAACGCCATCTTCTCCCTAAATCCGCATCATAGATACACACAAAACATACACACACACACGCACACACTTAAATACATTAACTGCACTCATATACTTTTAACTGTAATTTGCATTTGCTGAACTACACTCATATACTTACTAACTTTTTTTTTATTTTTTTTATTTGTTGTTCTCTGTCGTATTTATAAACAGATTATTTGTAAACAACTTAGTATAACTGTACCACTAAACTATAAGCCTCTTCTTAAATATAGTGCAAATACCGTAGGGGTGGGCCTGGTGACCTGTGGCACAGGTTATCCAACCTATATCAGGCACCAGTCCTTCACAGATTGTATTCGGCACCATAACACCATCTTATATCTAGCCTAAGTTTAATTGTATTTTATTGTTATAGTTATATCTTTAATTGTAATATTTGTGAAGGAAATAAATGATTTTGATTTTGATTGAATATATTTTTCGAGTGTTATATGAAGACCCCGGTTGACCTTTACCCTTTTATCATCTTCATTTATTCTTCTGTGTAGATAAAAATAGCTATTAAGTCCAAATAGCTTTGGCTATGCCTGTTGACCGGTATCCATAGTACAAAATTTATACCCATATTATTAATTCAGGCAAGGTTTTAACAAAGACAACTTTTTTAAAATAAGTAACGATGAAATACTATAAGTAGACATTGAATTTAAATCAAATTAACATTACATAATTCTTTTAGCTGCACGGCACACTAAGGCAAGAAAACCGAGTGTATACTGAAGACACCTTCCATGGAGAAGCTCCAATACGTCATACTAACGAAAACCCAGCCGTAGAGGAAGTAGAAAAGCTGAAAAACAAAAACGAATAACAACTTGAAGTATCCGTGTGGTGACGGAGTAAGAATACAATATGTCACCACCCCATCTCATCCCATGGGTGTCGTAAAAACCGACTAAGGGCATAACCGTAACGTCTTGACGAAATAAAAAGAAGGAAAACTTGAAATTAAGCCCTATACCAATCCGTCTGGCCAGCGTGGTATTATTAGGCCAAGTAACCCTCCATCACGGGAGGAGGCCCGTCCCTGCAGTGGGACATTAATGGGCTGTTATGATGAACTTGAAGTATCGTTGTTTTTTTAATTATACTGTCTAATACTAGTACCTAACTGTTTACTAAGCTACATTAGCTATCATTAAAACAAAAAGCCCGATAGATTCGTAGAAGAAGTTAAGTCATAAGAAGCGAAATAAATTATTATGTCTTCGCCAACTTTATAGCTAAACTCAAAAGCTAAAATCACATTTAAAAAAAACGATTGATTGAACAACTGGGAATAATTCTTTTAACAATTGTGTAAAAAGTAACAATATTTCACAATTTTGTTAAATCTTGTCTCTTTGTCGATATTTATGGTTCATATACCTACCTAGCAACAAAACAATATTATTATTTGACTATGGCGCACCCGACGCAAATTCACGGAAATGTTAACAATAAATACATGATAGGTAAACAATCCGTTCTCTCGTGAATGTGGTATAATGTAACACTATGTTAATACAGAAATAATAAAAGAAATAAACTTGTTTATACACAGACTGTTTCAATTTCGCAGAATCCCACAAATTAAATTTTGAAAAAAAATTATGATAATTTTAAAAATGGCTTTAACATTCGAATTATCCTTTATTGAAGATCATGTTGGATAATTATTTGGCTTTCTTAATTTTGCTAAAGCATTTTGGTAACAAGAGAAACATTTTTCTTTTATTAATAGCAGTGGTGGCTGTTTTTAAATAACAACTTATGCATTACCTAGATCGATTCGCGTTTTGTATAGACACTACACTATACATTGAACTATTAACATGATTAATTATTAAAATAAGTGCGCCACTCCTGAGGCATGGCATAAACCAAGTAAGGACCACTTTTGGCAACAAAAGCAGCATGGATGGCACCTTTGGGACAGCTCTGTATAATTGACAATCACTTGGTAAACGAGTTAAGCTTCACAGATTACATTGCAACTCCATAGTGTGTTCTATTGTGTACCAAGAATACCCTTTCCATCTTACATAGGACGACAGGTGTACCGTGTTTGAGATGATTTGTCTGATAATATTCTGAATTATTATTAAGAATCGGTCTCTATATCTTATGCCTAGCGGCAAGATTGCATGCTCGACGAACAGGGTGTTATGTGACCCATTCTTTAAAGTGTTATAACAGCACTCCTACCAGCGTTGTCTTGGTCAATCAAGCCAGAGACAAGGCTGGATTGACCAAGACAAAACTGGTATCATAAAACATGTCCACAAAAATGTAAAGATTGTCGATTGGTAAAGGAACATCACTAATGATGGCAAGTGCCTTGCCAAGGTCCAAGAGTACTTACTCTTGGACCAAATAATAACAGATGTAGAAATACTAATAACTGGTAGCTATTATATATATTCAAATAATAAAGTAACACTTTAGCTTTCCGTACAATAAAACATACCCAATTATATCTTTTAACTTTTAGTATTTGAGCATTTTTAGTTAACAAAGAAAAATTAATTACTCTTGTTTAATATTAAAACAATTACTTCTGACCTTTAAAGGTGAATATGAGTTAGAATAGAACATAAAATACAGTTTAAGTATGTTTTGAACTTTGGCATTTGCGTTAGTTACGTTACGCACGCTTTAAAAATATTCTTTTGAACATGGATGTTCTTTGTGTCTTTTATTTAATATCTGTCTTCACGACACGACTCTAATTTAAAGAGTAAGTAGTAAGTACTTTTACTTTAGGTACTGCAATTACTGTGCTTTGGTGTTTTGGTAACCAGGTAGTCCTGTTGGTAGTGTAGCTAGGTCAAAGGTCGGGTTCCAGTATTTATGATTAAATGTTACGATTCTAACAACAATTATCTTAATAAGCAAAATATACATAAAAGTAGATAGCAAAATTAGATTCTTGTTTCATATAAACATTGAAACATGGACGGGCTATTTTTTTTACAAACATTACTCAATTTAACACAAAACTTGACACAGTAACTTGTGCAATACAATCAAAGAGAACTTTTTCCCCTTTTCATAAATTAATTACAGAGATTTCCCCATCCACTTTAAGTGCCGGCCCGGTTTTATGGAGTTGAAAAATTGACGTAGCGTATGAAAAATGCCTCTTTATTGACCATTTGACGAAAGTTCGTAGTAGATTGTACAAAAGCCTTTTTAATTTTACTTTTTACAGTTAGTTACATAGAGTACATTCACTGATAGACTTCGGAGTGGTTTTTATTGAATTTTCGTAACGAAATCGGGTCTCTGTGGCAGATAAAAAATGGTTTCAGTATCCACTAGTGATACTGTTATGGTCAATATTGAAAATGTGTAGTTTTTTTTGGTGGAATAGCATTTGTAAAGGCGTGCGGTCAATTCACCAAACTAGGTTTTCACACTTTTTTGGGTTGAATTTAAAATGTTCGGTTATTTATGTTCTTTTGTTTGGAACCATCCAATTCCGCATTCAATTTACGTTTGTACTCAACTCACACCTATTTTTTGGGTCTAGTACTCAAAAGATATAATTTCATTTTCTCTCGTGAGCCACAATGTCTTTGAACGTCTTTAAAATATAGCATTAAGTATTATTAAAATATTTCTTTGAACGTAAAACGGGAGCGAGAATTAACGGAGCTTAAAAAACTTTGAATCACAGGTATAAAATCCCGCCTTGAATATCCTGAGGTTGTTGAATCGAAAATAACGTTCCAGGAAGCAGTATAAATAAAAGTTTGCAAGAAGAAAAGCTTAAAGATATCAAGCTATTAATAGGAATAATTAAGGGAGAACAGTTTTTTAATAATATAAAGTAGAAGATGCGGCTTCGATTTTTGACTAATGCTTTTATTTTTTTAACATTTTATGTTTATTTTATTAGTTAACTATACTACAAAGTAATTGGATTTTAGTACCTATACATAGTCACGTTTAAAAACAAAAAGCACTATTTTCTGCATATTTATTGTAATAGAATTGCTTCTTAGCACAATTTTGACTATCATTAGCAAAAGTCACTCCTTAAACGTTCTACAATGACTAAACGAAAAGAACGCACGAGTAATCACTTGAAATGTTATCTCGTTTCAACCCAAAGGATTCTTTCGTACATCGGAATCAATATCGACGTATCTTTTCTATAAAATGTAGGTATAACGTCGTACGTATTAGAGAAACATGTCTGGATCGCGGTTAACACAAGCGAATGGTTATCAAAAAGAATATAAGTGCGTGTAACGCGGGAATGTCCTCATCCAAACGTATAACTGGGACCCAAGTTCTTAGGGGTGGGTTTTTATGTTGCTACTTTTATTTTATTTGTTTTGGTGTAAATTGTTTTAATGATTTAGCTTCTCTTTTAATCTTCGGGGTTCTTTAAAATATTTAAAGCTGCATTTGGCTTGTAAGAAAGTAGGGTATCAGATGAACGGATTATCTTAAATAAAATAAAAAAACCCCATTTGCGAAAAACGGTCTAGTATTGTACGCCTAAAGGAAATCTTAAAAAAATAAAATTGTGGTTTACAATTTGAACTATTAACTCAAAACAAAAGATTTAAAACTAAGATTTTCAACTTTTTATTAAAATTATTTAATATCCAGTTATTTGTAACATAATCGTATTCACGAAACTCCCCCTTTACATTCCGCGGCGCAGGCCGTGATTGCCAAGATCAAGGGAATTGCTTAGTAATTCCCCTGCAATATTCCGCTTTAATGCCGCACTGTGGGGAGTGTAATATAAGTTTTTTTTCCTCTATACAATCTTTCAAGAAGAAAAGAAATGTTGGTATTAGTTCGGGGTCGGCTTAGAAAGTACAAGTGCTTATCCTTTGTGGCTTCGTCTGTAACGTCTCAATAGTAACGGAATTAATTTGATCTTTTTTTTTAATTTAGCGTATTTTAATAACAATGTTCGTAATAAGTATGAAATTATGATGATAGAATAGGGACGGTGCACATTAACAGGTATTTGCAAAACAATAGGCGTAGACTGTATGTAACTAATAACTATTTCTTGACTTGCATACTTACTTGTCTTACATTTTTTGCTAATACAAACAATATTAAAAGCCTTAAACTAAAAAAAAAAAAAAATAATTAAGATGTTCCTTGTATTCATTATGTTGAATGTTTAAAAATGATTATTTAATTATAATTATGTAATTATATTAAAATAAAAAGAGTCTGGTTACATTTTAACAAACCTAGTAAGTATCTACTAAAATTATTTTTAACATTGTAATATTATTTCGAGGTCGGATGGGTAGAGGCTTGTCATAAACTTGACAGTTTACTGGCCAAAAGCGTCAAGTGTTAGCCTCCTAAAGTTTTTAAACATGTTTACTTAAAAGCTTAAATAAATATTAAAGTATGTTACTTTGTTTTTATATCTACGTATTAGAATGTTTTACTTATATTAATCAAAATCGTTGTAAAAACTGTTATGATTTACTCCAATGAGATTAATTTTACTAGATTAGTAAAGTATAGTTAATATCTAGTGCATCGGAGCTCTTGTTTCCTTATCAAATAATTTTCTAACACAATCCTTTGTTTTTCAGATATTAAAAGAGGCTATTTTTTAAGAATAAAGTAGAAACACACAGACAAACTTGATATTTTAATGTTAACTTTATTTTATGTTTACATTGAATACTTATATCAAACTTTTGAGGTCAAAATATTATTATACAAATAGTTACTTGTAAAAACAGAAAAGTACAAACAAAACTCAGATCCTGAAACCTTCTTTTATAAGCGTGTAATACTCTTGAGGCTAATATTTTATAGAGTGCCTTTTTAAGTCATTGAGGAACTATACATAAGTAATATTTTGGTAGTATATTGGACCTCTAGGGGGTCTGTTGTGGAGAAATATGTTGAGTGACGGGCAAGGACGACCTCTAGGTAATGTACTTTTATTAACAATATTGATATTGGACCGATGTTATAACATTTTCTTTTTTGTACAAGTAACCTTGTTGTGGACTTTTAGGTTGTTTATTTTTTATTTCGTTTGCTTTTTCATAAGATTACTGTTACATTAAAATGGATAGATATTTCAAAATTAAATGTAACTGCTCTTTACTCGTAGAAGAAGACTGCACGCACTTTGTTATGCAGAAGTATAAATAAATCCAATTTATATATTTATTTAAATACACAATTAGTTTATGTATTCAAACTAAGAGAAACTTAAGTAGAAGTTTTTGCGCAATACCGTTTTAGAATACCCATAGATTGTCGTAACCAGGCCATCTAGTCCTTGTAATATTAATATTATCATCATCATCATAACAGTCCATTAATGCCCCATTGCAGGGACGGGTTTCCTCCAGTGACTGAGGGATACTTGGCCTACTGATACCACGCTGGCCAAACGGATTGGTAAAGGGTTTAATTTTATTTTATCTTTACGTAATAAAAAAAAGGAAAACTTGAAATTAAACCCTATACCAATATTGTTATAATACAATCTAATTCTATTAAACTGGTGATAAGTCTACGCAAAAGGTTAGTACCACCTTCTTAGTTAATATCACCACCGTTTCTACAAGATCCAACTTCAAGCAGCATTTTGCCGATAAAACATAATAACAATTTATTATGTTTGATTATTCAATATCTGAAGAAAAGTATACATAGAAAGTATTTTATAATGCTATTTTAAGGCACTTTATTATTATTATATTAATTTAAATAAAATTTGCTGCTAAATTACATTGTATTTAAAAATAACCTTCGATATTTTAAAAGAGCAATGTAACTAAAACAGTTAACCTATTGTGGCTTCATTAATTGTTTGTGTTAATATGTTTTAATTTAAAATAACAATGTAATTTATGTTTGCCTAAAATATTTATGAATTTGAAATTTAATAAATTTTAACAAAAGTGTTGAAATAAAATTACAGGTAACATTATCTATATTGCCAAAACAGTTAACGGGCCATGAAAACGAAATTTGTTATTAAATAGTTGTGGTCAGTTTTGAAAGGGCAACCGCCTGGCTTGCCACATAATTAATTGGATTTTTATTTATAGATTCTATTATCAATATACATGTAAATTAACCTGTAAAGTTTAGAATCAACTGAAAATTTCGAAAATAACAAAACAAAGGGAACATTTTTACTGTTTTGTTCTTTTCGAAATATAGAACTTAGACTCGGGTGGCCTAGCGCTCAATGAGTGTATCCTCAGAAGGAGCAGGTTTGATTCGTATCTGTAGTGTCATTCCATTTTACGTTGTCTTTGGTTCTTTTTAAAATTTTCTGTTATCAATATAGATAGTAAAAATTAAAATAAAGACGACCTCTGTGGCGTAGTGGTTATATAACATGACTACACAGAGGTCTCGAGTTCGAATCCCGCTCAATGCTAATGTATGTATTTACAAAAAAAAGTATTTATGTATGTTTATCAGTTATCGAGTACCCATAGTAGAATAAGCTCAACTTACTTTGGGACTAAATATGGCGTTGTGTGAATGTGTGAGGAATATTTAGGAGATATTCGAAGGAGACCTATATCCAGCAGTGGACGTCAATTGGCTGATATGATGAATATATTACATTTCGA
The DNA here is from genome assembly GCA_905475405.1 of Schrankia costaestrigalis. Taxonomy (NCBI): domain Eukaryota; kingdom Metazoa; phylum Arthropoda; class Insecta; order Lepidoptera; family Erebidae; genus Schrankia; species Schrankia costaestrigalis. Next base: position 830,646 of record FR997830.1, read on the forward strand.
CACCAACAATTTATACTACGCTAACTCGAATTTTAGGAAAATACGTTTTTTACGCTAAAGTGCTTAAAATGTGCTATTAATTTTATTTGTAATAAAAAAATCATGAAGTAATATACAAAAATAATGAAGTTACAAATTATATACAACGCTAAGTAAAGGTAATTTTTAGGATCGCTCGATTTAGTTTACGCTAAATTCACTTGTCGCATTATAAGATGGAAGTGCGCGGTTTGAAACACTTTATTAGTATAATGCTAATTAATAGAGCTATTGTTACAAGTTAGTCTAAATATTAATAGTGTTAGTGTATTTTTACAAAAATGACACAAAAACGAGCTAAATATTTAGTGAAATTTACCAAAAAGGTAAAATATTCATTGAGGCGTGTTGATAAAAAGGGAGAGATACCGCTTTATACTGCTATAAGGGGTAAGTTTAATGTGCTATTAAATATTGTATTGTATGTTAAAGTATATAAAATATGGTTTATATAATTTACTATATTATTTTGTAAGTTTTAGCCGCTTTGCTTAAAGTTCGTGTAATACTACGCTAATTGTTACTTAGCGTAATGTAGCCTGATCGGATTTCGTTCTTCGATTGGCCATACACTAGTTAGCGACTGTATGTTTTATATTATTTCTCGTATAAAACTATGTTAAATACTTTATAGACAACATATTTGACATTTTTAAATGTAGGCTTAAGTTTAAATGAATGCATAATATATTTTAGAGTAAGCAATGTAAAGCAATAAAAATCACACTTGTTTAGTACTGTGACCGCCCGTAATACACTACGCTGACTACTAGTTAGACGTGTGTAGTGCGTAAAATCATATTGTGGAATTAGGGGTATATACGGCTAACTTGCACTAAATTAAAAAAATATACACTATTAAGGAAAAATATAAATGTGAAATAATTATAAATAAATCAAATATTAATCATACAAAATTTCAAATCAATATCCTTATTAACATAAAAGTTATCGCGTTTTTCCCTCTAAACGCGTCTACTGTAAAGTTCACTTTTATAGGTTAGCGTAGTATAAATTGTTGGTGTCGATTTGACAGTATATTCTAAGTATGTTTAATAAAACTTATTTTGTTTCTCTCCCGAGTGCTGTACATTTAAGTCTAGAGAAGACGTCTACGTAATGCGACATAATGGCCTGCTTTTACATTCACTATGTTTTTAAACATTATAATAAAACATAAAATGTGTTTTATTATCAAATTTATTTAACACAACGTGTGGTTTGTATTGTTTTATAAATATAAAGGTATTTGAGTCATTAATCTTGTGTTTAGTTTTTGAAATGTTTTTAGTAATGCTACGAGTACATTATTTATAATAAAATAGGTTTTGTTATTAGGTTTAACTTAAATTGTAAAATATATTTTTTCAAGAAAAACCAAAGTAAATATTTGTCTGTGGTTTTACGTTATGGGGGTTAATAAATAATTGTAAACATTTTTGAGATAGGTAAAATTTTTACTTTTATTTACACTTCAACGTAATAAAAAATTCAATAATCAATGCCATATTATAGTAGAATAAAGTAATTTATCCTTTACTTTTTGTTCATCCTTGACACTAATCATTCCATCTTCTTACATAACGTATGTCAGTTCCGAGACTTATATACATTTACAAAAAGAAATGAACTAAAATCCTCAACATCATAAAGTAATATACAATTGTCTAGAACAAATTCCCGGCACTCAGCACAGGACAGGTGTGCAGAGTACTGCGGTGGTTGCACCCCGCGTCGCATTATGCAATAAATCCCACTAACTTCCCGAACAAACTCTGACTCACTCAGAATTGTACGTTTTATAAGAAAACTCAATCCTACATCTTCATGACCTAGATGAAGACTGGGATGAAAATTTATAATGCTAGAGAAGGATTTCATTGTAAGCGAATAAGGAAACTGGGTTTTCTTGATGGAGGAGAATTTAAAAATTATGTAATGTATATTTTGTGGGTACAAATATTTGTATTGTATATTTAATGTTATATCAGTAAGGTCTAAGTGCGGGCATCTTATCCGCGACCCTGTAAATCTACATCGATATCGTGCCGAATTATACTAATGCACTTATTTCTTCACCACCTCCGAAGTAGAACGCAAGGCGCGTATTTACATGGTTTCCTACATAGACATAAAAGTTGTGTCATTTAATAATAAATATTTTGTTATTTAAATTCTAGACAATAAAAAAAAATATAAACATTTTTATTTCATCCACTATCGGTATCTTCACCTTTTTATGTGGAATAGTTGCTGACAAAACATCAAGAGGGCTCTTGTTATCCAGAATAACATCTACTTTATCCTTTTTATAATAATAAATAAAATAAGTCTACAAATAAATGTGGACTTATTTGTGTATTTGTTAATTATTTTAAATTTGCTTACCAATCCTACAACTATGCTTAACTTCAGTTTCGTTGCACATACTTTTCCACGTCACTATAAAAAAAGTAAAGTTCAATAAAATTACTTCACCAAAGCGTCAAAGATTTTCACTTAAAAGTGTTCTTCTCTACAGTAGATATCAGCTTATATAAAAGTTTGAAGAATGTAAAGCAGCTCAAAGCATAACTACTAAAAGTATTTGACAATGACACCTAGGGAAACTTAGCAAGATGATAACGTCAGTCTGCGAACTCAAGAATTTCATTATTGATAGTTCCTTACTGCAGTTCGCACGAGATTTCGTTCATCGATTTTAATTCGATGTTTAGGTGTGAACACTTTGAGAATTTAATAGAAATACACTATGTTTCGTAATCTCTGCAAATGCTTAGGGGAACAAGATGTAAATATTTATATGTTACTAGATTTTATCCGCAACTTCGTCCGCACAAGTTTTTTTTGTTTACTCCTGGCTGTAAGTCCCCATTTTTTGTCTTCACTAACTATCACTAACTCAATTCAGTTTTGAGCCTACTTCCTACCCTAAGTACGATGACGTGGTCATTTTGATGTTATATCCGTTTTTAGGTAACCATCTATTACCTAACTTAATTTCATCAAAATCCGTTCAGCCGTTTAGACTTGAAAGAGCAAAAGTCCCAATGAAAACGACTAAAAATCACTAACTCGATTTAGTTATGTGCCTACTGCCTGCTCCCTAAGAACGATGGCGTGATTATTTATTTATTAGCCCATGTCCATTTCTAGGTTATCATCTATCACAATACCAAATTTCATTAAAATCCGTTCAGCCGTTTAGGCGTGAGAGAGTGAGAGTAACAGACAGACAGAGTTACTTTCGCATTTATAATATTAGTATAGTATAGATTCAACAAACCTGTTCACCTTTTCGCATACAAGAAACTACTACGTATAAGAGAAAGCCTACAAAGTTTTAACGATACATTTCCACTAGGCCATCTTCACACAATAAAAGGGTGTTCTAATACCGAGGCCATTAAAACGTCGCACAAGACCCTCATTAACGACATAAATCTTCACTTATTTTTACTACTCACTATAAAACATTCTTTTGCATTAACAACCATTGAAATATTTAATACTACATTTTGCTTAAAGCGTTTTGGTACGATATTTTGTATTACCTGTAAGGTAAATCAATTAAGGTATGTTTACAATGATAAAATTTATGCTTCTGTGATACAGGTCTCGATCCTATAATTCATAGAAATAAAAGTTAATTGTAGCCTTTGATGGCACAACTTCAAGTTCAACAATACTCATAGTACAATTTACGCAGTCCACTTACAACAATGGAAAAAAAATTACGGGTTGACGTGAAACCGAGTCAATTACATCATAAACTCACGTATAAAAATAAGTAAATAAGAACTAATTGTATATACACAAACTCACGCCTTTTCCCGTCCGGGTTAGGCAGAGACGACAGAACGCCACTTGTCACAATCCTGGCAAACAGATTGGGTCTTGTCCACATTCATTACTAATTGTCTCGGGATCAAACTGGCCAAGTTCACGCTACACAAACTAAAACAAACAATCAAAGTATCATTCATGTTCTTAATCCTGTGAAAATAATAGCTCCCTAACACTAGTGTAAATTCTAACATGTTAGTAGTAGCCACATAATATACAGTTACTAAGTAAGCGTTTCCATCCTTTGGGAAATCTATAGTCGCGCCAACGTTTCGTACAGAATTTAATCTCGTGATAAGGTTTGTGTTAAAATCGTCTTAAAACTTTCACGTTGTTTTAAAATAATAATTGTTAGTGTTTTAAGTTAACTATTTATTTTTACATGTTTTTTTTTGCTGGAATAACATTTATTTAACAGTAAAACCTGCTTTCCGTGGGATGATATGAAAAAACAAACTTTGAAACTTCATAATAAGTCATCATTCTAACTTATTGTATCTCTCAGTGTCTTAAAAGTCGACTAAGGGACAGTTTCTATGATATAAAAACGAAAGCTAAAAAAGAAAAACTTAATTAAAAATGTTATATGAATTCGCTTAGATATCGTGGTATTAGTAGGCTAAGTAGGTAACTCTCCATAACTGAAGGAGCTCTGCATTAAACAGGCTGTAATAATGCTGATTACTAAGCCTATTTCAAAAAGTAGTTTGTGTACTTATAGCAAGAATAGTTATCCATCAACACTAAGTTACTTAACTTAAGCTAATTTATTCACTTAGGCTACAAAGTAACATGTTTCTACTTAAAAAACTTTTGTATTCTGACGTCACGTTTAGTTGAGAAACTGTAAGATTATATTAGTCATATTAAAGTTTTATAACTTTACAAACTTTTACAAGAATAAATAAACTGTGAAGCTTGTTTTCACATCATATAGGTATTATATTAACGAAATTTCTACCCTTGCCTTCAGACTTTTAGAAGTTATCTTAAAACTATTAGATTCTCTACTTATTACATAACGCATTATTTCAATAGTGATAATATAGTTTTAAAAAACAAAACTAGGGATGTGTCAATAAAAATATTGATTTCGGTACAAACAAAGCTTGAAACATAACTAAAAATTTAAAGATTTACTCTCCAAGTAACAAACAAAAACATATCTAGATAAATACAAGTTTATCTTATCAAGCCAACTAAACAAACTGTACGTGTGAAATTGAATTCCCTGTATGAAATACAAAGCTCGATACAGATTGCACCTCTTCGCAGGAATTGGCTGTTTGTAACTTTGAGCAATTCTGTCTACTATATTCTAGAGAACAATATTTGCGTTTTAGACGTTTATTGACTTGACCATTTGAGGAGGCACGTTATGACTAAGTCCTAAATATGATTTAAGCGCCGATTACACTATCCTACCTACATGTAGGGCCATACATCTTGTAGGGCACTACATGTTGTCTAGAGTAATCACATGTAGGCTGTTAGGACACTAACGACAACAGGACACGAACGCCCTACATCATGTAGGGCCCTACATGTAGGGTAGTGTAATCGGCGCTTTAGAACTGGCTGGTCATGTAGAAACAATCATCATAATACTTTTAACAAAATATTAAACTTATTTAAAAGTTTGTACAACTGACTTACCAGAGCTATTAGCTTAAAAGCCTATTATCTTTCTGTAAATGTTTTGCACATAAATATCGCAGGAAATATCTTGAAAATGATATTTTTTTATTCAAAAACCGTCACCACACGGACTTTTTGAAATGCACAATGATATAATTTGACTTGTGCGGAGATCCGTAACTGACAGCGTAGAAAATACCACTCTATCCGCCAATAACTGATCACCGAATTGTGATTGTTTAATAATGATTAATAAATGCATTGTTAACCACTAATATAAGTTCATATTGTTTTGTCTGTTATCTAAAATTGAATGAACACGTGTTAGTGACATTTAATTTAAGCAATTTTCTAGTTTAATTTTGTGTCGTTTTGTTTACTATTCATACATACATACATACATAAACTCACGCCTTATCCCGGCCGGGGTAGGCAGACTATTACATTATATGTTACGTTTACTATTCATGTCGTTGTTTTATCTTTTATACTTTATTAGCTTTTTGTTGCAGCATTGTGCTGTTATGCTAGCTCAATGTTTAGAGTAACGATACTTTTCTGATTTTTTCATATGTTTGTTGTAAATGATTTGCATTAATTTAAACCCGTTCTAAATTAACAAAACTTTTACCTTTATACTAGACTATTGATAACTCGAAACATATTTTTGTAAACTTTGAATACCATTTTATCTTCGCCGTGGCAAACATATTTACTAACTGCTTTGCCTTTCGATTATCAAACGTAACATATACATTTAAGCTTCATCTTTTCAAATTTGATTACAAAAAAAAATACAACCGAATTGAGAACCTACTCCTTTTTTGAAGTCGGTTAAAAAGTATGAGCTACATTCTGACGTCATCAAGATGCAATATCTATACTACAACACATAACCGATAGCTAAAGTACAAGTACATAACACAGTATCGCTCATCTCCAGTATAAATCCTTTCATCTCATAGTTTAAGAACACATCCCGCTCGCGGCTCCACGGCTCAGAACATCGACATAACATTTTCTCATATCGTCGGATCAGAGGCATACCCGCGCGTGCTCCTTCTTCACGAATTAATTGTTCTTAACTAACTTTCCTCTATTCCCTGATTTCTTATCAAATTCTTGTAGCTGACTAACTTCGTAATAACTTTGTATATTCTTTTATGAACGCGAGTGTATGTTTTTTGTTTCTTTACTTTCTTTGTTCTTCTTGGGTTTTGTTTATCGAATACTTACTCATTTTCGAAAGGTTTTCTAGTAGTATCTATACACTAATACCAAACCTTTCGAAAATGAATTGACTATTCAAGAGATATCATTCTATTAGGATATATTAATAAATATAGTGTACATAATAATACCATATGATGTCGAACAATGTTCCTTTTCACTGATATCAGGTTCAAAATAGTATGAATAAAAGTTTGGCTGGACCGTAAAGTGATGGCGATGGAATGTTGTCATATTATGACTACTTCTCTGTTGTGTTCCTTTCCGGATCAAGCGGAGCTTTACATCGGGTACAGTACCTGACCGTTTATATTAGTCTCATTACAAAAGTCGATGTACGTCGAAGACCGGGTACTGTACAATACAGTCATAGTATTGTATAGTGTCTATGCTAAAAAGGGTAATCTTCTCGTTAGTGACAATGTATTTCTTTAATTAATTAAAACAAATCTTTTATAAATTGTTTAAAATATCTTTCAAATAATTTATTAATCAAATATTTGTTTAGAATATTTTAAAGTAATTATTGATAAAGTTTTGGATTTACTTTAATAACTTAAGATATATATCTAAACCACAGTAAACAAACTGTGTTTAGAAATTAAACATCTAACTATTTTATCAATTAATTGTAATCTTTGAATAAAATATTACAGAATAGAAATTAATTTATGTGCTCTTTATCTTTAACGCCCAATCATCTGCGTCCTTTATTTTAGATGTAGGTAAACTTTTTGCACGGTGGACGACGCCATGCTTTAAGACAAATGTTATCACAAGAATAGGTACTTAGTTACTATAAAAAAGACGATTTGTCCTGAGCAAAGACATTTAGACAATAAACCGTAACTTAAAATGTATTCTTTTGCAAACGAAGTTAAGTGAGTCAGAATATTGTGTAAAAAATACAAAAAAAACATTTTTTTTTTTTAGGTTTTTATTTCCAAAATACAAAACAACACAAATAACAAACAAATTAGCCGCACCACACAGACCTCACAGGGTCTATCTAGGTGACAGCGAGCCGCTTCAAAACATTTTTTATTTAAATATATTTACTAAACTAAAGGTACAAAGTGTCTTTTTAACGTGACTTTAAAGCTATCACTATTTAAACTGTACATCGTTTGTAAATTATCCGGGAGTTCGTTTAAGAACACAGGGACCAGATATTCGTCAGTTCTTTCACCATATAAGTTGTTACATTTTGGTAATTTATATTTTTTTCTATGTAAAACTGTTCTCATGTAATCTGGCCTAGTGTTCTCAGACAAAACTTCCGGCTTCTTAACATCTAGGAGGACATTATATTTAATCCTGTCAAATACGCTTAATAATTTACAATATTTAAATAATTCGCTTTCATTATTTTCATATTTCTGTATTATATGTTTTGGTACAATCATTTTTATTAATCTAAGTTGTATGTTATATATATCCATCAAGTAGGTCTTATATGTCCTACCATAGCTACTCAGGCCGCGGTAGCCGACAATCGAATCCGCAAGAGCCATGTATATCATTCTGAGTGTATTGTATGGTAGTTGATATTTTAATATTGTAAATTTACTTAGAATAGATCTTAGCTTATTACATACATGATCTTTATGTGGACCCCAGCAGAATCGACTGTCGATCACGAGGCCAATGTACGTATGATTATTAACTACTTCCAGCAATGGACACGTACATGTACGGTTCATATTGGCCGGCCTATGCAAGCAGTGATGTTCATGAGCGACTATTTCGGGCTTGCATATTGTTTTATTGTGTGATGAGTGAATGTGAACAACTTTAGTTTTATCTGCGTTGATTACTAGTCCTCTATCGTGCGCCCATTTACATAACTGATCGAAGGCCAATTGTAGCGATACTTGGGCCTCGTTTATACTTTTATTGGCCGCCACCAAGCATGTATCGTCAGCATACTGATAAACTGATGCCGAATGTACTACATTACTCATATCATTGACATACAGAAGGTATTCAATAGGTCCAACTATCGAGCCTTGAGCCGTGCCTTTAGTTGTTAATAGGGGTGTACTGAAACAGTTTTGTATTTTTACTGTCGTGTATCTATTTCTATGATAGTCTTTCAGAAGCTCCAGTATTGGACCCTGTATACCATTTCGCCAAAGCTGCTCAAATAACATATTATTATTTAACATATCGAATGCTCTGCTGAAATCAATAAACAATGCTAATACGTGTTTTTTATCGTTTAGGTAGCCATTTATTTCATTGGTAAATTTACTTAAGAGTTGGCTGGTATTTTTGTACTTCTGGAATCCGTACTGAGTTTCATTAATAATATCGTTTTTTTGCAAAAAAGTATTAATTTCATTACTCAAAAACCTCTCTATAATCTTGTCTATACACGACAGTATGTTTATAGGGCGATAATTGTTAATGTCATCGTGTTTCCCCTTCTTATACACTGGTCGAATGATACCTACTTTTAAAGGGTCAGGGTATATACTACTCTCTAAACAACAGTTGATAAGATGGGTAATGACTGGCACTAAATTACCTAATTGCATTTTTATATCTTTCACCCGTATTCCGTCATACCCCGGGCTCTTTTTACAGTTCATTTGTCTGACTATACGTTCTACAGTTTTTTCGCTTGCTCTGTTTACCCTTATAGATCTATCTGGATCGATCAGGTGGGCACTAGACAGTATAGGTATATCGCAAAAATTAGTAATAGCCCTGGTAGTTAAATCAAATTCACTTCCAAATTTATTTGCGAGCGTTAATGGGTCAATTTTAAAGTAATGCAATAAAGTATTTTCAATAGACTGCATAAGTCTCCCAGTTAAATTATTTATAATTTTCCATATTTTTTTCGAATTTTTGAAATTATTTGTTACTTCAGTCCTAATATGTTTATTTTTTAAATAATGTATGTATTTATTTGTCTTATTTCTGTACTTGTTATACAACAGTCTTTTTTCTACATTGCATTTATCTTTTGTCCATATCAAAAATAATTCATCACGTTTCCTACTCATATATTTCAACCGATCGTTTGCCCATATACACATTTCACGTCTACTATTCGTTTTTTTAATTGTATATTTACTTTTGTCGTATGCGTTTGTAAAACCCTTGCAAATGTAATTTACTTTTTCAGTGGGATTATTATATTGCAAAGGAGTTTTCCAGTTCAAGCTATTGAGTTCATTATTTAATATATTATGATTAATACGGGTGACAATTTGTTGTTGAGGGCATACAATAGCGTCGGCGCCGAGTGCACCTGCTATCGCACAACCGGTTATGTAGTGGTCGGCCGGCGCACTGGTTATTACAGCGGTTGTAAACATATAAGACCCACTATTTCGTATAAACACATGATCAATGCACGATTTAGATAAATGACTAACAGTTTTGTCGATACGTGTATATGAGTTAACTCCGCTTATAAAACCAAGATTACATAATACGTCCAAGTACCTAGTGGAGGCGGGGTTTCGCTGTTTTATGTTAATGTTTATATCTCCCATAACAATGTGATCCTGATGTAAAGAATAGGTGTCTAGAAGAGAAGATAGCTCTTTTATAAATTGCAACTTTTTGGTATCAGGTGGTCTATATACAACTGTCAAGCCAAATCTATAGGTACCGCACTTTATATCACCCGTAATACATTCGAATTCTTTTATAATGTGATTATTTTGCCGTTCAAAAGATATTGAAGTATGTACATACAGCAATACCCCACCTCCTCTTCGATCCGTTCTTAATTCTGAGTATAAATTATACCCAGGGAGGTTATACATATGAATAATATCTTTAGTTAAATTGGCTTCGGTTATTAGTATTAAGTGGACAGGGTTTATTTTGTTTGATATACTATACTCCAATTGAGCAAAATATTTCTTCATTGAATGTATGTTGACACGAAATATTGTTTTTATCATAATAATAAATCCCTCACACATCGACACAGGACGATCGTGTCTTAAACTAAGCAAAGCTTGTACTATGTGTGCTTATTTTTTGTAAACATAATATATTTTTATATACAGAAAACGTCAATAGCATGTTGTTTCCACTTCAATTATTTAGCTATATAGATACAGTTTCACTAAACAACTAATTAATCGAGGTCAATTATGACAGAGTAATATTGCTCAAATTACTCAAAAAATAAAACCGCTAAACTTTACTAATGGATATTAAAAAGCCACCATCATGAAGTAGGTAATTTCTTTAAGTAATTGTGAAAACAAAATGTAATTGAAACAGTAATTAAGTGTGAAGTCTACCTAAAATTACTTTTGTTTTCTTTGATGTAACAGTGAGTTCTCTGGAAAATATTATTTTGATGTCGAAAAAACGTCGTTTTTTTTTAATACAAATTGTTTCTTTAAGAACAAAAGAAGGGAATGTAACTTAATAAAAGCCTCGCTAGAGTGGCGCCCAAGAGAATGCCGCTTTGAATCCCTGGTAGTACAATTATTTAGTGCAATGCACAAAATAATGTTTTGTATGGGAATTTATGACTGTTAAATAAAAATCTACAAGGTTTACGAGACGCAGGTACCTATAAAAGTACATACTTGCTATGAACAGACTTGTTGTTTATAATTCATATCTTTATTGCATTCCATAGTTTACATAGATGTTATGTTATAATATAATTGTTCAGTATGGACCCTGTCGGGCACAGCAACATAAGAATAGGAGAAGATGGCTTTTATCTAGGCTTAATAAGATCTTAAAACTAAAGAATTTAAATCTATAAAATAATTTAGTTGGGTTACATTAACATCATTTTAGCATCATCATCATCATCTCAGCCAATCAACGTCCACTGCTGGACATAGGCCTCCTCCAAATATTGCCACCTTGTGAGGTCATAAGCCTCCCTCATCTATCGGTAATAACGTAGGCACTGTATTTAACATTTAGTGAGGAAATATAACTGTTTATTTGCATAAAACAATGCTCATGATACTATTTTATTTACAAATTTTACGAAACATTATTTGATATTTTACGTATTCTCTTTGTATTTTTAATTCTGAGAATAAAGTCCATAGCATCCAGAATGATAATATGATATGACAGCATTGCTTATTTAAATAAATATAAATAAAATAAATAATATAGGACATTTCTACACAGCGCCATCTGTTCCCAAAGTAAGCTAGACAATAGCCTGCTTGTGTTATGGGTAACAGAACAACGGATATTAATTCTTATATAGTACTATTTTTTTTTGTAAATACATACATATTATACAATAAACACTCAGATCAACGCAAACAATCATGATGAGAATCATGAGCGAGAATCGAACCCGAGACCTCTGCGTAGCAGCCATGTTATATAACCACTACGCCACAGAGGTCGTCAATACTTGTTTATAGCATGATAATTTTTACTGGGAATAAAATGAAACCAGTGAAAGGCTCCAGGTAGGCTTATGCAGTTTGTACCTACATCGTAAGGTAAGGTGTCGTTCATCTTCGTAGGTGTCGTTTAAGGTTATTTTGTCAAGTGCACCTTCTAGACAATCACATCTTACATGTAGTTAGCAACTAAAACCTAAGGATTTTGTCATTAAGGTAGTCATTTTTTGTGACATAAATATGGTAATAACCTATCACACATAACAAACTTTACTACCAGTGAAAGATTATTTTTGACCATTTGACCAAGCTAACAATATTTTTGGCAATTCATGAAAAATGGGGATTTTATATACTTACTTTAGGGACTTTTATTTGATAACATCTATTTGTTTCCTTTTATCAAATTTAAAATACCTACTTCTAAATTTACGCCGTAGCAGAGGTCTATCTTTAGAATATCTTAATTAAGAGGGGACATGGGCCAAACTTAATTTTTATAAAAAATTCTATTGATAATGAATGTCTAATTAATTCTATACAGATATTAACCTTAATTACCTTTTGAGACCGTTTTCAAAATGTTTATATTCTATTTCAAAGTAGGTTATCATCCTCCTGCCCTTATCCCATTTTTACTTGGGGTCGGCGCAACATGTATGCTTTTTCCATTCATCTCTGTTTCCCGTCATCTCAACATTCACTCCTTTCCTAGCCATATCATCCCTCACACAATCCATCCATCTCTTCTTCGGTCTACCCCTCCCCTTGTACCCGTCCACTTCCATAGCCAATGCCTTCCTTACTATATTACTTTCATCCCTACGCATTACATGTCCGAACCAGGACAAACGATTTCCTCGTAGCCTTTCAGTAATTGGTGCAACTTTCAAACTTCCTCTAATGTACTCATTTCTAATCTTATCTGTCCTTTTCACACCACTCATCCATCTCAACATTCGCATCTCGGCTACGTGCAGTCGTCTTTCGTCCGTCACTTTTACGGGCCAGCTTTCCGATCCATACAGGACGGCAGGCCGGATCATGCTCTTGTAGATTTTTCCCTTCAGCCGAAGGGGCATACGCGAATTTTTTTTTTTTTTTTTTATCTTTATTTGTTAAAAAAGACAACTCCCGCACTAGGGATCATGCCCTGTGTCGCGGGGACCTTTTACAAACATCAATTAACGGACACAAAGAACACCCAGACCAGGACAATAATTTGTGGATCTCACAAATTATTGTCCTGCGTGGGGATCGAACCCACAACCTCTTGCACGGCAGCCGCTTGCGCTACCGTCGCGCCACCAAGGTCGTCAAATCACATGTAGTTGCCGTAACCTGCCGCCATTTCATCCAACCAGCGTTAATCCGGTGCTTCACAGCTCGGTCTAATGCTCCATCGCTCTGTAATAGTGAACCGAGATACCTAAAGTCGGAGCAGGTTGGTATAAGGGAGCTATCAAGCGCTATGGCCGTGGGGTTAGAGAGACCGCCGAAATCGCAGAACATGTATTCAGTTTTGGTTCTGCTAATTTTCAAGCCCACACTCTCTAACCTTTGTTGCCATTTCCCCAACCTACTCTGGACCTCGGTTCCATCCTCACCCACAAGGACGATGTCGTCGGCAAATAACATGCACCAGGGTGCCTGTTCCTGGATATCCGATGTTAGTGCATCCATTATTAACAGGAAGAGATATGGGCTTAAAGCTGACCCTTGGTGTAAGCCTACAGCTACACTGAACTCTTCGGTGTTACCGGCGGCCGAGCGAACATGCGTGTGGGATTGCCTGTACATGGCACGGATTAACTCTGCATACTTCCCTGGCACACCTTTCTCTTTCAGGGCCCACCACAAAACCGATCGAGGAACTTTATCGTACGCCTTTTCGAGGTCCACAAACACCATGTGCAGGTTCTTGTGCACGCGTCTATATTTTTCGCATAGTTGGCGCAATGCGAATATTGCATCTGTGGTACCCCGCCCTGGCATAAAACCGAACTGGTTTTGGGTGATCTCACTTTCCTCACGCATTCGTTTCTCAATTACTTTCTCCCACACTTTCATACTATGTGACATGAGCTTTATTCCCCGATAGTTATTGCAGTCCTGAACATCACCCTTGTTTTTAAAAATGGGCACTAGTTCACTACTGCACCATTCGCTTGGGATCGTCACTTCTTGCAACAACTTATTGAAGAATAGAGTCAGCCACTGCCATCCGTCCTTTCCCAATAACTTCCACACTTCTACAGGTATTCCATCTGGTCCCACCGCTTTCCCATTTTTCATACTTCTTATCGCTCTCCTTACTTCATCCATACCAATCTCCTTTACTAAACCAATATTTTCAGCTCTATCTTCTAGCATTCCATGCCACGTATTCTCCTCATTCAATAGTCTTTCAAAATATGTCTTCCATCGTTCTTTTATATCATTCTCCTGCAATAGGATATTTCCTCTTTTCTATTTCAAAGTAGGTCAAATGTTAAAAACAAATTAGAAAATATTAGTAAAACAAATTCATAGAAGAATATAGGTAGGTAAACTCAAAGGTACTGACTATTCTCCCTGTGACAATCAATAATTACTTAAAGTTTAATGTTCTATAAAGGGATGGACTTCTTTTTAAGATAGGGATAGTTGCCCTATTCCATGCTGTTCTTTTCATAAATTGATACAAGGGTTTAAGATTTGATTTATTATTCTTAATGAACTCTTTTAGGAGAAGGTTCTCTTATCGATTGTTTTTAAAATTATTATAGAGTTAATTAATAAAATTAATGATTAATATTTTCTAATATTAGGTTGGGGAAAAAGTCTTTTCGTATTTTTGTATGAAAAGTCAAGACATTTTTTTCAAAGTTTATTTACATTTTTTTTTTTTTTTTTTTATAAAAAAAAAAAATATGTACCGTTTTGTTGAACAACTTTCTGCCATTTTGTGGGCAGAGACATTATCCCGTTACTGTAGAAACTTTGGGACTTCTGATCAAAAAAACGGGACAAATAGTTTTGGCAGTCCTCTCTTGAGGTCAACCTTACAGAACCTAAAGAATTCTGAAGAGACCGAAACAGGTGAAAATCTGAAGGCGCAAGGTCAGGGCTATATGGTGGATGCACTAGGACCTCCCAGTCGAACTCTCTTAATTTTTGCTGAGTGGCTAAAGATGTGCGTGGTCTAGCGTTATCGTGATGAAAGACCACACCCTTCCTGTTGATCAATTCCGGCCGTTTTCTCTCGACTGCTTCCTTTAATCTCATCAGTTGCTGGCAGTAAAGATCAGAATCGATGGTTTTGCCGGTCGGTAAAAGCTCATAATGAACAATGCCCTTCCAATCCCACCATACACACAGCATCACCTTATTTCGTGTTAGGCCAGGTTTGGCCACAGTCTGTGAAGCCTGGCCAACTTTCGACCACGACCTTTTTCGCACGTTCTTGTCGTACGTGATCCACTTTTCATAGCCAGTTATCAATCTCTTCAAAAACGGCTCGGTTTCATTACGTCTCAATAATGAATCGCAAATGAGTACACGGTTCATTAAGTTTCTTTGAGTGAGCTCGTGTGGCACCCAAATATCGAGCTTTTTTGTATAACCAGCTTTCTTCAAATGGGTCAAAACTGTTTTGTGGTCAATTCCCAGTTCTTCAGCTACATCGTAACTACTAATATGCCGATCTTGCTCCACTCTTTCAAAAATGACGTCCATTTTATTCGTAACAGGGCGACCAGAGCGAGGTGCATCTTTAACATCAAAATTTCCGGACTGAAAACGTTTGAACCAAATTTGTGCTACTCTTACTGACACTGCATCAGGTCCATAAACATCACAAATTTTTTTCACTGTTTGAGTTGCATTTTTGCCTTTTTTATAATAAAATTTTAAAATGTAGGTATCGAATTTCTTCATGATTCACTCATTTTTACAGAGAGAAAAACAAATGAAAAATAGCGGGAAACAGCTTTTTTTTATTTTTTTCTTTTCTTTATAATGTAACCTTTTTAATGTTACCAAAACCAGCCAGACACAAGTAGTACAGTCAAAGAAATTTTATAATAAGTTTATACCTACGTTATGCGAAAAGACTTTTTCCCCGACCTATTATTATGTAGATGAACCTGTCCGTGTAGTGACGGAGTAAGAATACAATATGTCACCACCCCATCACAACCCATCGTAAAAACCGACTAAGGGACTATCCGTGAATATTACCTTTACGAAATAAAAAGAAGGAAAACTTGAAGTTAAACCCTATACCAATCCGTCTGGACATCGTGGTAATAGTAGAATAGTAGACCAAGTATCCCTCAGTCACGGGAGGAGGCCCGTCCCTGCAGTGGGACATTAACGGGCTGTTATGATGATGATGATGAATATTATGTTGATGAAACTAAAAGTAAACAAAAACAAATTTCCTTATATCCGTACTCTTAATATGATTGGCGTTGTAATTATGAGACGGGAATTCAAGCAAAATGTCTGCAATGTCCATTAATAATATTTTAATAAAATAAATTTGACGTCACGGGCAATTATCCTCTGTCCCAATTATGGCAAGCTCTCCCTATTAAATTCTTAACTTATGAAAACTTCATTAATATTCACATAATCATTTACTTTGTAAATAATTATATTTTTCATTCATATTTTAAGATAATATTTTGTAATCATTGGTTTACACAAACTTGGTATTTATTTTTGATACAAATATTATTTTTGATGAGGAATTGACGCATCCGAAGTGGTTTGAGAAAAAGTTATAAATTGTTTCAGACGGGAAAATGTGTTTAGATATAGATCTAAACTAACTAATTATTGTATTAACTATATAATATAAATTATTTAATATCTGAGTTAATAATGTTAGGACTCTCACTATTGAGTGTCCTAAAATTATAGTTTCACTAAAGTAAGTACCTAAATGTTTTTTTTATGGGAAAGAATTAACTAACAAATTAAACAGAAACCTTAAGCACGATTTATTTTGTGTATTGAAATAAAAATATATTACGTAAATTAAAATTAAGGTGTAAAACAGAAAAAATATGAGTTTAGAGTATATTTGACATTTTCCTATAGGTTTAGTTAAAGGTTTGATGGCTAAAATAATATCGTGAGAACGATAGGTGTACTAACTGCACAGAAAATGATTTTACAGTTTTACTTAATTTAACCTTTAACCTAACTTAACCTTTACCCATTTTAGAAAACGATAGGTGTACTAACTGCACAGAAAATGATTTTACAGTTTTACTTAATTTAACCTTTAACCTAACTTAACCTTTACCCATTTTAGAACATTCTCATCAAATAAAGTAACTTCTCTACAATTGTAAATGAACGACTTATACGCACGAAATACATACATCACATAATTGCTTATTAATTCATCACCTTCGAAATATATAAAGTTGTTGACGAGTTCTGTCGCAAATAAGCTCAGTAATCACTTAACTAAGTACCCTTTATGCTACCCACGATTGCACATGAGTGCCCATTGCGTACACAGATACATATTAGCTAAACTTCGCAAACTTTAATTATGTTTCTTGGAACAAGATAATACTTGTTTCATAAATAGTTAAAGACTTAAGCTGATAAGCTTTGACGGAGATGGGTCTAATCTTTAAGATAGGTTTTTGAGAGATTTTACTAAGTTTCATTCAAATCACATCATTTGATAAAGTACGATCAACATTTAGAGGGGAAATATACCAACCAGAATTCAATAATCTGTTATGATGCATGGTAGACCGACGACTTGGCGGGACACCGATGGATGAGGGAGGCACTGGATCGTTTAAGGTTTAAGGATTTAGAAGAGACCCAAGTCCAGCACTGGACGGATTAGTATTTTTAATATGTATACTTAATAACGCAACGCGATAGTTATTATAGCTATGATCAACATTATTTGTTTTTTTGTTAAGATCTCACCTACTTATATCTTCGGCTCCTAATCGCCTTATCATGTTCTATGTGGCGATAATTTTTACAACCGCTAATTTAACATGAACATCCTATAGAATGTAATTTATCAATATCACAGTCAGCGATTCAGTATGCTATTTGAACCCGGGATCTCGGCGAGTACACAAGAACTAATAAGCTACCGAGTCAGTTAAAAAATTAAATCTCGACAAGTAAGGCCAGCGTGACAAGGGTTAAAATACAATACAAACCCGTCTTAATTATGGATTCCGAACAATATTGATGTATCTCCAATCCTGTCTATTTACATAATTTCCGTATAAAGACGTTAATTTGTACGTATTCAAAATTAAATGAAAAAATATTTATTTTTGGACGGAAAAATAAACAGAGAAATAAAATAAAAGATATATTTTCGAAAAACAGGAAAATAATATGTAAACAGTGTAGTATTTTTTAACTTCTTAGCTCATAAATGACAATGTTAAAAAACACAACAATTTCTCAATTTCTTAACTTCTTTCTTTCTCTCTCTGCTATACATGTACCTATTAGTTTAACATTATAATAGTATTTAAAACATGTCCTCTTGCCGCTATTTTGATTTGGCTAAACCACCGATCAACTAACTTTACCTCAGCGGCATCCAATTAGAAGGTTAACTAAACTCATATTATCTTTTAAAAATGAAATAATATTTAATACTTATAAATTATGGCTTCCGCGATTAATGCAAGTGGGCATAAATCAAGGTACGTGAGATAAAAGGGAACCAATATTTTACTTGTTTTTTAATTAAATAAATTAAGTTGTTAAATAGTAGAAACTTTTGAAGGAGAACTTACTGTGATAATAATGGTGATGGAAAGTGTATTACAATTCATTGTACTCTAAGAACACATATGTCTCACTTCATTAAGACAGGGACGACCATTTACCCCATTACACAAACGTTTAATTGCCTTAAATGCATCTATCTAAGAACCGCGCGTTACGTCGGCACATTGTATTTGGAAGCTAATAAATTAGCTACTCTGGGCCGTTTCCGCAGCTTCCGTACTGAATATGTATTAGACTTTCCAAATTAAATGGCGTTAGCGTATTTAAGGCTGTGGTTGTGAAGAAGAAAAGTTTCCGAAATGTAATATTAACAAGATGAGAAAAGTTTGTGACTAAATCAATGAGTTAAAGAAAATTGGTGAACTTTGTGTCATTATTGGCCATTATTTAACTAATCTGTAGAGATTTACATAATGATTTGAAAATGATTATCGGTGTACAGAGAACGGTGAAATAGAAGCGACAAAAAGCGCTCGGCTTTGGTGGGAATGTTTTATAATTAGCTGTCAAAAACTCGCTCGAAATCTGGTTTTCATTACTAAAAAGAAAATTAATTCTGTTACAAACCCAGCTGATTTCTGATATTCGTGTACTGAACCTTCAATTACTTGAGCCATTATAATTATACACGCACGTTAGTTAGACGTGTATATTATGTATAAGCAATATATTACAAGTAATATGTTTACTTATTAACGGCAAAATTTTGTAAGAAGAATATTAAAAATATAGTAAATAATATAGGTATAAGATTATTATTTGTATTGATTAAGTGACATAATTTTTTTTTTTTTTTTTTTTTTTTTTTTTTTTTTTTTTTTTAAATCACAACTCCCGCGCTAGGGATCATGCCCTGTGTCGCGGGGACTTTTACAAACATCAATTAACGGACACATAGAACACCCAGACTCAGGACAATAATTTGTGGATCTCACAAATTATTGTCCTGCGTGGGGATCGAACCCACAACCTCATGCGCGGCAGCCGCTGGCTCTACCGGCGCGCCACCGAGGTCGTCGAATTAATTATAATTCAACAGTAAAGTTATTTTAATAAATTGACATTTTTAATTTACTATGACAACCGAATAAACACAACCCGTGTTCTCGAACTCAAAACTAAAAGAAACAATATATTTTTTCTCTAAATAGGTATTATGTATTTTTATTCTAGGATTGAAAACTTGCTTACTTGAATCTCTACCAAAATTCCATTATCTCGCTGGCGTCCATGATTTAAGTTCCCGTCACTAAGCCAGTGTGCGTAAGTGTAACTTGTGGATTACAATGTTCTAAGCAAGCAATATGGCAGAGACTCCATTGTTTAGATATAAGCTAAACTCAAAACGATATTGTAGATTACATTACAAGACAAAATACTTTTTGTTTCTCCTCCTCCCAATTTAAAAACGTAATTAGCATTCCTGATTTTATTTTTAGAAAGACCCAATTGTGATTGTTCCCCTGTGCGGAAGGTTTATTTTTAAATGAAAAAAAGGTTTTTTCGTAACCCAGACACTTACTCATTAACGAAATCGAAGAACTCCAGACAGTGGAAATAAGGCAATGCCAGAATAAAACAACAAAATTTCAGGTTACGAGTTAGCTTCATGATAAGTTTTTTCCTTAATTTAAAAAAAAATCAGTTTGAATTGAATGGTTTTGTATGTAGCCTATTATTTAATACAAGTTTATTTTTTTAAGTGCCCAATGCTATAGTATATTTATCTATTTATTTGTTGCATTCTATTATAATTTTTGATTTTTGCAGGTGATTTTAATGGTCACAAAATAAGACAGAAGAAAGACCCTAAGTTTATGAGATAAGGGCATGCGATGAAGAAGCAAGTGCTAACAAATTAGGCTAAGGTATAGTGCAGCAGTAAAATATGTATTTTGGCTGGCATGCTGACGATGACAAATGTAAACCAAAAAAAGTAATTCAGTTCTATTGAGCCTTACCTTGATGCCTAATTTGTTTCAAATGAACAATCAAAAGTCTAGACTAGATAATTACATTTAAGACATTACTTTTTTACATAATTTATTTGTTTTTGTAATACTTAATTGTATTTAGTACTCAACTCGTTTTTCTTGATTACTTAAGTTGCTTTTTGGTTAATGCACTCTTGATTTATGTGCTTGCCAAATTATCTGTTAAAAGAAAAACAAAACGTATTTTTGTAGCAAAATTTACAAAAGGATATTAAATTGTGAACTAAATTAAACGTTGATTTATATCCAATTTTGTATCTCGTTATTTACGAGTTTAATTTGATGAGCACATAAAAAGTTGGTTCCGGTTATTATCGTAATGACAGTAATCGATAAACTACTTACGTCAAAGGGCTACTTGATAGGCAATAAAAGACTTTAATAACACTTTAAATATGATAATAAATATTATGTTCGCCCACTAAACCACACGATATAAATTATTAAGTTAGATTAAAATTATTAATTAATCAGCGAAGAAAATTTGTATACTTACGTTTAATACTGTGTCTAAGGGTGTTGGACAGTGTATGTACACCTTATATCATATAAGAACACTAATATAACATACCCTTAGAAAGTATCAGTGAACCGCAGCTGGATCATTTAAAACAGCCTAAATTTATACGGAATTTGCAGATGTAGCACTGATTCGCAGCACTTGAAAAGGCGCACCCCTTTTTAAAAAGACAAAGCGACGAGTGGCGTATTTTTGGGGTGAAAATTTATATATAGTATAGTCCTGTTCGAGAATCAGCGCCCGACCTAGAGTAATCACTATATATATTTGAAACACGCAGTAGGTAACGGTTTTAACTGCTTACTTATTCATGGTAAAACATCATTCGTACTAAAATAAACTCGTACCTTTATGGGACCTTCAACTTGAAATACAGATAAAATCAATCATACAGTAGTTCTGAAACAAACAAACATATTTGTTTGCAGATTTTAGTATAAGTGGCAGTTTTACTAGGCAAACTTTCTTATAAATAATTTCAAAGTTTTTCTTGACTCATGAAAGATACTTTTTTATGGCGTATTTTATGATAGTTGTTCACAGATCTTTGGTATAAACTCATGCTTATGTTGTCATAAAGTATCAATATTTGTTTCATGTTTTTCTTGTTATTGGTTTGAAATGTTCACGTTATGATACCTTTTACTACTTCTTAAACGTGGTGTAGTCTTATAGGTAAAAGAAGGCGGGTTATTTTTTTGTTTTAAAACCGTTATTGTCTTGACTTAAGTAACACCCAGCGCATCTTACTTGGAATTTAAACGTAAATTTATGTTTTTAAAAAGTTTCTTTAACCACCACGGCTCATTGTTCCAAGCTTAATGTAATCATTTGTGGATCCTAAATATATCAAATTAAATCAGACCGCATGCACACCGTCCACATACCCAGCCAGGCTCGTCGCTAAGATACAGCAAAAAATAACATATGAAAAAAAAAATTAAGTAATTGACATTTTCGATGTAATTTTCACTTGCAAACTAGAAGTTTATTTTTGCATAATAACCCCTGTTAATTTTACTTACCTCCACAAACTTTTCGTTGTTAACAGTATAGTATTTAATACTATGACTGACACCTGTCTTTATAATCTAGGTATAAAATACCCAGTACATTCCATTTCACAGAATTACCCTTAGCTTTTACAATCTTCCCAGAATCGTAGGTCGCAAAATTTTACAAAACTAATTTGGTAACTTTTATTCACCTGTCCGGTTACCATGTCTGTTACTGGCACAGAGGTATAACGAAAAAGTTTGACTGCTAGCAGAAACATGAATCATGATATGATAAAGGTTTAACGGTATATTAGTTAATTAATCGGAGTTTACTTCAGTTTATTTGCTAGCTCTGTGCTTAGGGAGATGAAATTATTGTACTCTTGAGGATGTTGCTCGGAATTGTACTTGTATTTCGGTTTCAAGGGTCGATCTTGTTGCTTTACTTCGATATCATTTATCTTGTATAAAAGTGACTTCAATAACATTATTTTATTTAAAAATTCATTTAAAGCAGCCAGCGAGACTATTATGACAATGGGCTTTTATTATGACAGTTAAGGGCTTTTATATTTATTTGAAAGAATTACATATTTATGTTTTCTTATATGAAGCTAATTTACAATTAACAGTGTCACACAAACCATTGCTGATTTTTCCGTACACTGGAACACATTATTCATCATTTCCGTATACAAATTTAATCATCATAATTTTTTAATGAAAGAAATAATATACTTTATATAATATGATATGAAATTGTTAGCTGTTTGCCAGGATCGTGACAAGTGGCGTTCTGTCGTCTCTGCCTACCCCGGACGGGATAAGACGTGAGTTTATGTATGTATGTATGATATGAATGTGTTGAAAATAATCTATACAACTTTTAAGCAATAGCCTACATTATCCTATACTTTAATTTATGATACATCACTCTGAAAAGAAAATAGCAATTTTCGTTCAGAATTTAGCCGCGTTAAGCCTCCAAACATGGGTAGTCCCATCCATAAAATAATGAATCGCCGGCGATAGAGCGGGGTCGGCCTGTTAATCTTCTTAACGCCTCCGTATCTAGTACCAATATACTTGCAACGGACCGGACTAATAAAAACCTGTTAGGGACAGCCTTTGTGTGAAAAAAAAAGTATATTTTATGTTCTTTTGAGTAAGGCAATGATAGAATAATAAATAAATATTCTTTAACACAGACAAACAACGTTATCTAAACCTACACTACGCAGAACTTTTTTTTATCATAAGTATATGTAATTTGACAACTAAAAAACATATTCTACAAATGGTTTTTGTAAATTGTTACACTCAAATTATACACCTAGGCCAAATTGAAAAAAAAACTATGTTAGAGTATGTTAATGTACGGCTAAAGATAAAAGCTTTTTTGGTCAGTTCTGAAATAAATAATATTATTTAATTGTAACATTAGAAAATGTTATGAATAATTATTATACCCTTTGATGTAAATTAAATGAAATGGAGGTTTCAGAACGCTATTCTATAATTTCAGATATATTGAGTTACCAAACGCAATTAAATACAATTCCACTTATCCTTGACATTTAGAAACCAAGTCTTGATATATCAAGTTAAAATACCAGCAACATATGAAAACAGTTCTTGAAAATTCATTATTTGTTTTAGCTTAGTTTCCAGAATTACGTACAAGTTTGTAACTGCTAGCTCAAGTGATCAAACATAAGACTAAACTTATTCCAATACTAGGAATCGTACAGATAGTATTATAACAAACTTCTATGTCGGAAGGGGGTGACTTACTAAGACTTAACTCTAAAGAAAATCACCAGTTATGTTCCAGAACTGGTGATTTTCTTCAGAAAGAACAAATGCATAAGACTTGGAGCCATGCGTCGTGAGGACTGCACACTCATCAATTTAATGGACACAAAAATCATCCAAACTCAGAACAATAATTTTTGATTACATATTATTTTTTACCTATAAAGCTTAGGTATAACAAAAAAATCCGAAAAGAAGAAATACAATAAAGAAAATTGGTACTCGAGGCGGGACTCGAACCCGCGTCTACTGGTTGGTCATGGCGCTGGACGCGTATAGTCCAGAGACGCGGGTTCGAGCCCTGTCTCAAGTACCAACTTTTTTCATTGTCTTTCTTCTTTTCGAATTATTTTTGAATCACACTAAGAAGAATTGTCCTACATGGGAATCGAAGACTATGCATGTCAGCCGCATTCGCAACCGCTGAGCTAACGAGGCAGTGAAGTACTTTTCTATGAATCTAGACCTAGCCCAGCAGGGTTGTGAGGGAGGAAAAATGAATATGTGACTCAGTAAGTTCTGCCTACCTCCATAGGAATAAAGCATGAGTTTCATCATAACAGCCCATTAATGTCCCTCTGCAGGGAAGGGCCTCCTCCCATGACGGAGGGATAGTTGGCCTATGAATACCATGCTGGCCAGACGGATTGATATATGGTTTAATTTTAAGTTTTCCTTCTTTTTATTTCGTAAAGATAATATTCACGGGTAGTCCCTTAGTCGGTTTTTACGACACCAAAAACAAGTTAGATGAGACGGGGTGGTGACATATTGTATTCTTACTTCGTCACCACACGGAGCATGAGTTTATATTATGTATTATGTGACATCTATGTGTCGTAATAATAACAATAGATTTATATTATTGTTAATAACAGATAAGGTTTACAGTGACCAGTTTAACCGTAATCTAATACTACACCATTGAGCTCGGTATTGATTGAAACATTAGCCGCATACTAATACCTATTAGATTAGTATTGCTGAGATTATTGTTTACTGCTATGTATTCTAGATACGTTTAATAATATAGGAACCACTCTAATGAATTTGTATGAATAGGTTTGTAGCTTATATCATTATTGGTAACAAATACTTACAGTGTACAAAGCACAATATAAACAATTGCTCTTTCATCTAGGTAAAAAAAAGATGGAGGAAAAAGAAATCGGTACAATTTAAAAAAGTAACTGCTAACCATTGATTTATAAAAAACCCAAGATGCACATTTTCAAACATAACTAACAGCCAAAAGTGTCACCAAATTAAACATACGCAATAAATACGTATAGTAATATCGTAAACATATATTTTTTTCAAATTCAATCTTACACGCATGACATAAAGTTGTATATAAAAAGTAATGCACAAAAAGCAATAAAATTAAAGATTGACGTTTGCCGGTAGAACAACGCGATACTAAATTTAAAAAAAGTGCACAATGCGCCTATTTGTTGCGGACGGTTTTGGGAAGTGGAGTGTGTATCTTTTTGTTTTTTTGTAAATCAATGCTGCTAACGTGTACTTTTTGGTTTAATAAGACCACTACTGTCAACATTTGGAAAGTTCAGGGTAATGTGATGGGTTTTCACTAATTCGTAGCTCACAATAAGCATCTATATTTTAAATTATAGAACACAGTTTCTTTAAATACTTTTGTATAGATACTTAAAGATTTAAATGTTGCGCATACATGATCTTATAAAAATATAAGTTAGCATTATCATTTTGTAGTATAACAAAAATACAGCTTATTTCTCGTAAAACTAACTACTGAAAGCAATTTATTTAAGAAAACTAAAACTAAAGTTTATACAAAGGATTGCGGCAAAAATATGAAACCGGACAGTCATGAGCGGAACAAGAATTTATAACAGAAGAAAGTCTTGGCAAGACTTGATGTTTATTTATGTAGTTGTACCTGTCTTTATATAGAACTATCTTATGTATAGCGAGTCAAGTATAAAGACAATAAGTAAGTTGTGAATCATCTTTAGAGTACGTACAAAGTTAAAGCACTTATAAAAAGATAGTAACTTGACCAAACTTGTACTAAAAGTTATATTTGGAGTTAAGTATTATGTAAGTTGATTGGTCATTAATTATTATCTATAACCTTAGCAGGGTCCGTGTAGCGAAAGAACATAAAATGACTTTACTCCTTATCGACCCAGGGTGGACATTTTAGTCAAGCATAAATCTAATAAAAAGCACACACTCATACACAAACAGAATCCTGTCGTCATTACTTTGTTAGGCTTGTCCACTGATTGGGCCCGCTATTACAGGAAGGATGGAGAAAAGTTCAGAACACTGTACCGGAAGACTGTTTCACAATTGCAAACAATTTTTATAGGAACTGTGTAGCATTAAACTTGACATTACATGCAAAATATGCTTGTTAAATTATACAAGTAGGTTTCATAAATCTGTATTTTTATTAGCAAAACCAACCTTATGCCAAACAAAACCGTAAGAATTTAAGCTATGGTATGGTATGGTATGGTATAGCGGGCTGTTTTCCGCAATTCCACGTCAAGGCGCGGGTTTTGCGTTAGGGTGGGTGATTTATTCGATCCACCCCAGCTCGTCGAAAAACGCCAACAGGCCCTTCAAGTTGCTGATGGTTTCTCGGAGCGTACCTGGATTTCCGAAGTACTTAGCCCTGTATGTGGCGGTCGCAGGACAGTGTAGGAGCACATGTGCCGCCGTTTGTTCCTCTCCCATGCAGGCTCTGCAGAGAGGGCTGTCTGTGATACCTAGAACTGAAAGGTGTTTGTTAAAGGAGCCATGCCCTGTGATGGCGGCTGTAGCCATTCGTAGTTGCCGTTTGGGCAGTTGTAGTAGGCTCCTTGTAAGTTTATGGTCGGGCATAGGTAGTGCATCTCTAACTTGTCTGCACTCTGCCAGATTTGCCCATCGAGTGTTATGGCTATCCTTCGTTTGCCTGTGTATTGTGGTGCGGAGGTATATAAAGGGGATCGGTATTATGGGTTCAGGGCCCATCACTACCGTATCCGATCCTTTTCTTGCAAGTTCATCCGCAGCATCATTGCCACGTGATCCACTATGGCCTTTGATCCATTGCAAGGTTATGTTGTTTGTATAACCTACTTGGTTTAGTTTGTGGTGGCATTCCAGAATAAGTCCTGAGTTAATAGTGTGGCTGTTTAAGGCCTGTAGCACAGCCATGCTGTCCGAGAGTATTCGGATTGAGTGTCCCTCCACTTTTCTTGCCATGACCGCTGAGGCTGCCAGTGTGATTCCCACGCATTCGGCCTGGAATACCGAGCTGTGAGTTCCCAGTGGTTCTGAAATATTGATATTCAGGTCCTCCGAGAAGACGCCTGTCCCGGAGCCTGTACTTGTTTTAGATCCATCTGTGAAGATGTGTAGTTCCGCCTGTTGTTGTGTAGGTTCACAGTGGCGGTCTTCATGGAGTTGGATCTTGTATTTTTTGTCGAAGACAAATTGTTTGGGCACACGGTCATTTACTGCTCCAATTATAGGTAGCTCGTCTGTGAGCGCTCTGAGTAGTGATGTGTGCTTAGTGTTATTGTTCTTCCATAAGTTTAGCGCCCTTAGACGTGTGGCTGCAGCTGTCGCTTCCTGTCGGATAAACAAGTCCAGCGGCGGCAAGCCAAGCATGACCTCCATTGCCGCTGTGGGTGTGGTCTTCATGCATCCAGTGGTCGCCATGCAGGCTAGTCTTTGGGTTCGCTGTAGTTTGTCGGTTGATGTGGTGTATTCAGTTCTTGGCCACCAAACGATAGCACCATATGCAATCGTGGGGCGGATCACGGTTTCGTAAAGCCAGGTGATGATTTTTGGCGTTAAACCCCACTTTTTACCAATCATCCTTCTGCATTGCCAGAAGGTGATACCGGCTTTTTCTAGTTTCTTGTCAAGGTGGCTCTTCCATGTTAGTTTATGGTCAAGAATGACACCAAGGTATTTGACCTCTTTTGACAGTTGAAGTTCAGTACCGAAGAGCTTTGGCAGTTGGTACTGTCCTAGTATTCGTTTGTTAGTGAACATCACTAGCTCTGTTTTTGCTGGATTCACCGACAGCTCAAATTCCCTGCACCATTTTTCCACGGTGCGTAGGGCTTGCTGGGTGAGATTACAGACTGTTCCCGCTGCCTTCCCTGAGATGAGGATGGTGAGGTCATCTGCATAGCCTATAGTATAGTCTCGGTTTTTGTTCAGTTTTGTGATTAGGTCATCTATGACCAAGTTCCATAGGAGTGGGGACAACACTCCGCCTTGGGGGCAACCTTTGGCTATTAGGGCTGTTTCATCAGCCTCCCCCAGGCGGACCACCCTTTTGCTGAGCATGTTTGTTATCCAGTCTATTAGTACCGGCTCTACTTTGTGTCTGGACAGTGCGGCCTTGATACTTGTAAAGTTGGTTTTGTCGAAAGCTCCTTCGATGTCGATGAAGGTTCCTAGACAAATGTCCTTTTGTTCAATTGCCTCCTCTATCCGGCTGACCACCAGATGGAGGGCTGATTCCGTGGACCTTCCGGAGCTATAAGCGTGTTGGTTAATGTGTAAAGGTGTTTGTTTTAAGACCCCATCTCTCAGTTCCCTTTCGCATAAGCGTTCCATGGTTTTGAGCATGAAGGAGGTCAGGCTTATTGGTCGGTATGCTTTAGGGTTTGTGTAGTCACCTCTTCCCGGCTTTGGGATAAAAATGGCTTTCACTTCCCTCCAGCCCTTTGGAACGTATCTGTGCGCCAGGCAGGCTTTGAAGACACGCTCCAGTCTGCATGCTACTAGCAGGTTACCCCACTGCAGCAGCGCAGGGGTAATCTCGTCTGGGCCCGCTGCCTTGAAGGGGTGAAAGCTGCCAATGGCCCACTGGACTCTTTCCAGGGTTACTACTTTATCAGCATACCGCCAGTCTTGGATGTCTGGTGTTTTGGTTTCATCAAGCCAGTTTATTTGTGTCGTTAGGACACATCCAGGGAAGTGTGTTTCTATTAGAGTACGCCTGGATTCTTCTGGCGATGTTGTGAGTGTATCATCGGGTTTGCGGATGGCTGTCGGAGTTGTCGATTTTTGTTGTGACAGGACTTTCCTTACCCTGTTTGCTTGTTGGCATGACTCAATACTTTCACAGAATTTGCGCCAGCCTTGTTTACTGCGGTATCTTATACATTTTTTGTAGCTAGATTTGGCTGAGCGGTAAGCGTCCCAGTCCTCATCTGCACAGGTATTCATAGCCCTGTTAAACGTTTTTCTTACCTTCTTACGCTTGCGCTCTAGTTCGGGACCCCACCATGGTTGTTTGCCCGGTTTACTAGGAGGTAAAGTTTCCGGGCATGCTATGCGGTAGCTGTCCGTTATAGATCTGGTTAGGTGATTTACCTCTTCCTCGATCTGAGTGGTGTTTTCGAAAGTTTCTGGGGAGCATTGTTGAGCTAGTCTGAGAGTCAGTTGTTGCTCATATTTAGCCCTGTCTGTTTTCCTTGGGTTGCGTCTAGGTGGAGTTTTGAGTGTTTCTGCCTGTAAGTCAAAGCGGATCCACCTGTGGTCCGAGCAGGATGTCTCCTTGGAGACATGCCAACCTGTAACCACTTCTGCTATATTTTCCGTCGCTAGCGTCAGATCAATAATCGTGCGGCTCCTCCTAGTGACGAAGGTTGGTTCAGAGCCTGTGTTTAATAAAGTAAGGTTTGTGGTGAAGAGATACTCAACAAGGTACTTACCTCTGTCATTTTGTATGTTCATGCCCCATAGGGGGTGATGGGCGTTAGTGTCAGCCCCTATGATGACCTCAAGTCGCTCCTTCTCACCGTGGTCCACCAAGCGGATGAGGTCTTGAGGCGGCAGCGCCTCCTTGTCGGGCATGTAGGCTGATGCGAGGATGACCACCTTTTCCTCGTCGTCCAGCTGAGTGTATAGCCTTACGGCTGTTAGGTCTCTGCAACAGAAGTCTGTGAGGACCTGCGTTTTCAGGTTGTTTGTGACATAAATACATGACCTGGGGTGATCATGATCATTAGTTACTATAAGCTTACCTCCTAAGTTAGAGAGCCCATGAATGTGGCCAGCCTTGATCCACGGCTCTTGGATCAGGGCGATGGCCGTGCGTTGTGCCTCCAGCCACTTCCGCAGCTGAGCCGTCCCGTCCCGGCTGTGCTGGAGGTTTGCTTGAAGTATTCTAGTCGGGGACGAAGGGGACGACATTTTTGGTCGCTTCCTCCTCGTCACCTCCAAGTTTTAGGTCCGCAAAGA
The DNA here is from genome assembly GCA_905475405.1 of Schrankia costaestrigalis. Lineage (NCBI taxonomy): Eukaryota > Metazoa > Arthropoda > Insecta > Lepidoptera > Erebidae > Schrankia > Schrankia costaestrigalis. The sequence goes on from FR997830.1 coordinate 861,112, forward strand.
GGTCGCCAGGCTCGTCGTCGACTCCCAGGATGCTGGATCGAGGTGAGCACATCCTCCTCGTCCTCCTCCATGGGGTGTGGCCTGTGCTCGTCGTTGGCGGGTGTTGGCGGCTCCGCGTTTGCAGGCGCCACCTTGACCTCTTGCGGAGTGTCTTTGTGTGGGACATTTGTTTGTTTTGGGGGCTTCTTCAGCTCCTGTTTTATGCTTAGTGTATCGTGGTCCCATCCATGTGGGATGTTGGTAAAGGATCCGTTCGGGCCCTGGAACTTGATGTAGATAGTCCCGAGCATAAAGGAGAGACGTCTGCCTGCCTTCATTAAGCTCGGGATCTGGTCCTCAGGGACACCGACTACCACGAACCACGCGTCAGCCTTTTTTATGGCGTTTATAAGGGTCCATTTGGATATACCGAACTCGGGATTCTGGTATGAGAGATTCCGGCCTATATCGGCCGTGTCTTTCAGGAATCCCTGTTGGTCCGGGACCCATATAGCGCAACGTGCCCGCTGAGTGAGATCCGACTGGTTCCTTACGACCAACTTAGTGTTGGGCAACGGTTCCAGTTCGGAAACCACTTTTACGAGCCATGTGTGGGTGTGCTCATTCGCGCACCATAGTTTAAGTACCCCCTCAGAGTAATGCGGTTTCGCATTAAACTTCGGGGGTTGAGTTTCGCTCCGAGCTCGGGCATCGGCGGATATACGTACTTGTATACCCAGGAGCACTTGGTCGGATACGTCCTTGCTGATGCTCCCCTTCAGTTCGCAGGTGATTGCGACGCTGAGAGGGGAGCGTACTGCTTGGGCGTATGTGCTTTTGGTGGTGCCTTTAGCTGCGTCCAGTCTCTGCTTCTTGTGCTCCCCTCGAGGCGACATTGTCTCGTTGAGAGCACGTTTGGCAGCGGACTGTCCACTACCACCCGGTTTGGGCCCCTTCTCGCTTGCTGGCGGTCTCTGCTGTTCCTTGGCAGCAAATTTGAGGGGACCGTGTGTCTCTGCTTTGTTTCCTTCAGCAGAGGGTTGTGTAGTAGGGGTGAGGGCTGCAGCCTTTAAACGGGCCGCTACCCTTCTTTGCTGCTTGGTCTTGCGAGCCCTCCATTTTGGCTTTATGGCCACTGTTGGACCACCAGCCACGTTTGTGGATTGCGCGCCTGACCTGGGCTTATTTGTCCCCTTCTTGGTTTGGACCCTCCAGCCCAATGAGAAGTCGTCTTCTGGTTGCTCATCCGTTCCCGTCTGCCCAGACACGTCGGACGGGCAGGAGGTCGCCGGATTCGCGCCTTGGACGTTCCCCTTGGGTGGTGGGTTAGTGTTTTTACGGGTGCTCGTGGATGTTCCCACTGAACTACCCGTTTCGGAAGTTTTGATCCCCGATATGATGCCCGTGGATTTTACCACTGAGCTATCACCCGGGGATCTAGAGATGTTGTCATCTTGTACTGTGTGAATGTTGTTACCAGTGCCTGTGGCCGAAGCCGCCGAGCTACTGGTCGGAGTCGAGTGAGCGCTGAGGGCGCGTGTGGTGTGTGTACCCTTGCTGGTGCCCGCAGTTTGCCCGTCTGAGCTACCAGCAGGGATGGTGTTCTGCTTTATGTGTTTGCCCTTCTCGGTGCCTGCAGCCAGGGCCGCTGAGCTACCTTTAGGGGCTAAGTGAGCGCTGAGGGCGCATGTTGTGTTTTTCCCCTCCCTGACGCCCGTGGTCGAAACCACAGAGCTGTCAGTTTGGGGATTTGTGTGTGTGTGAGTGTTTTTGTGTGTTTTTTTGTTTAGGTTTGTTTGGCCAATTATCCATAGTTTATATAGTTTGAGTTCGTCCATCTGGCTTCCCACCCTCCATGGAGCCCGCAGCTGGGAGTACCCTTCTCGACATAATTCGAGGGGCACTAGGACTACCAGACAGATATAGGAGTGCAAGGCTGGCTTACAGTGCGACATCGGGAGCTCGATCGGGTTGGCGTTGTGGCATGTTAAGTCCAAACCACAACGACTGATCAACCCTCACTTACCCCGTCAGCATGACCTTCGCCCACCACAGTAGTCGCCCGAAGACGGCTATCGTGGACCCCACACCCCTCGCCGATGGCCCACAAGTGGGAATTTAAGCTAATCAGTTGACTAAAATTTGAGAGGCGTTTATGAGTAAGGGGGTTATTGCTTAAAGTCTAAAATATTCTTTTATTAAATTTGACCACGTCATGAACAGTCAGTACAAAAGTCTGTTATCAGGAACTGCTGACAAAAAATATTAGAGAAACCATAAATTTATAGACCGAAATTGATCCATAAATTGTAGTTTGTTTGTGTAGAGTTTCTGAGTCAAAGGTTTAATACATCTTTTTGTTGGCTATCTGCCAAATACTCTTTAGCTACTGCGGGAGCGCTAACAGAAGGTTTTTTCTAATCCGAGTACATTAGAGAATATACGTTCATTTATAGCCTGATAATAAGTTGAATGTTTTATTCGTCGACCATTAGTTAATCCGTAGCTACGAATAAAATCGTTTTTATAATATAAAACAATGAATGTCTTTACTACAGGGAAAAGTGATAAGAGCAGCTAGGTAATTATTTTTTTATATAATGGGAGGCAAACGAGCCAGCGGAACACCTGATGGTAAGTGATCACCGCTGCTCATGGACACCCGTAACACCAGAGGAATCACAGATGCGTTGCCGACCTTTTAAAAGTAAGTACGCTCGTTTCTTGAAGCTTAAATTTATATCACACTAGCAAACTTGAGTTTGTTCAGGGTTGCGAACATGAGATCAAGTTTCTATTAGCCATTTTGTTTGTTTATGTGTAAAAGCTATCGACTGTCCAAAAATTATGGTATATACTTTGTGATACATTTCATGACCATCATATCTTCTGTCTAGAATATTGTAATAGTCTATCAATACAACCTTTGTCTTTTTATTTGACTAAAGTAAAAATTCTAACAAAATCGTTACCAATGTTACAGCATAATATTTATAATTATAAACAGGTGTAATCCCACCATAACGGATGAAAACTTACCCCTTTAATAATAAGGGGGTAATAATAATAAGTACTACAAGTAGGTTTGTTAACACATTGACAACACATATTTGCACAAGTAATATTCTTCTAACACAAAGTTCTTGTTACCAGTTATTTAAAATTATTACTTCTTTGAAACAATTGTTCAGTATTCTTTAGATATATTTTTTGTTTAACTACCTGTTCGAGGAGCTCTGCAGTAGCATAACGAATCTACATTTTCTTACCTATTTTTACTTCGTTACATTGAGAGAACGTGTTTTATGAATTCTAAAAATGCGCAAAATGATCCGTCTCCATTCGAGTCTCGTTTGTCTGCGATGTCACTTTTGTACTATGAGTAAAATAAATGAGTTCAGGCATTATTTTCAATTTTAGATAATACTGTTAGCCGGGTAGTTTTATCCTGTAGTTTATCATTATGTTATAGTATATTAAGTACTATCATAAATATCACAACTTATTAAGATTGGTGGCAATACTTGTAGCAGGCCTATGTCCAGCAGTGGACGTCGATTGGCTGAGATGATGATGATGATGATTAAGATTGTACAATCTGCCAATAAAATTAGAATGTTCTTTGTGTAAGGTTAATTAATGTTAGTAAAAGTCCCGCGACACAGGGCATGATCCCTAGTTGCCTTTTTTTGGAAAAAAATAGTATCCCGAAGTTGAATAGGTACTCGTCACGAGCAAAATGTTTAGGTTTCTTATTGATAACATAAGAGTTAATATAAGTATTTTTTAAAATCTCTTCAAGGGCCTTTACGTCTTGGCTCCGGACCGATGTATGCCTTCCAAAGAACTGGGAGACCAACTTTGTCCATAACAATGGACAAAGTTTAATATTTGTATTGCCTTATAATTTGAAAAAAAAAATAAAGAATTGACAGAACTAGCATTAGTTCAATATTTTATTTACATTTCTGTGAGTTCAATAAACTTTTTAAAGGATTTGTAAATCTTGGCAAGTAGACTACTAACATGAGGAGCTATTAGTAAATTGTAATTTAACAAAAAATATATCTCCCATAAGCCCCAAATATAACAAAGTCACAACAGAATTACATAACATGTCCAAACGTACATATCCAGTAGCAAGCCTATCTCGATCATACAAATATTATTGTACACCCAAATAAACAATTTAAAAGCTCCCAAAACTATTTCAAACAGATCTTGATAAGCATTTCCAACTAATTTGAATCGGTCATAAGGTACCAAATAACCTTGTGCTATCTGATCTTTTAACTAATTACTGTTGATAAACTCTTTGGGCTATACCCACAGAATGTATAATTAAGCTACTAGTAATTACTTCAGACGAGAACATCTAGATGTATAGATAGGGTATTACGATTTAACCGCTAGATAATTACTTCTAGCCGCCAGGGAGCTCATATTTTAACACCAAGTATGTTTTAATTGCAACTGGACATAGTATAGATGAACAAGGTTTCTCTTTACTAACTTCTTTGCATCAAGTGTAACTCAGTGACTTTTTTTACTACGCAACAAACAGAATTGACTAAATAAACTATTTAATTTTTGTCCATGTATACCCGAAAACGAAATGGCTTTATCAGTTTTGACAAAAAATTCTATCATAATTCAAATTCATTAAGATCGTTATTTAATGTTTATGCGTGAGCTTGACGTCATTGGTTGACCGTAATCAAAACTATGCTTAGATTAGAAGTGCAATCTATTTTAAACTTTCACTTCAACGCAATAAATAATAATATCTACTAACACAATACAAATGTCACTATATTAAACTGAAGAGTTTGTATGTGAAAAACCATGACAAACCATTAAATAATTTAAAACTAAAGTCAACTTGTTACTTGTGACATTACAAGCTTGTCATTTCAGAAAAACTAAAAATGTAGAATTTAAATATTGGCTGGTAAGCCACCCAATTGTTGGCACCTTAAGAGTGGACTTCGTGTCAGACTAAAATATCATAAAATTATAAAATACTTTAATCTTTGCTTATACTTAATTATTATTATGTGATTGAATAGTATTAAATAAATATTATTGGCACTAATGCCAATAAAAGGATTGTGATAAATTTATTGTTGCTATGTTGTCACATGAAATAAATAAAATATGATAAAAATATTAAATACATAATATTTGAACTTGAATAATCATACTGAACTTGGATAATTTATAGTGTTTTCTTTCTTTTTACTCACTTTTAACTCTTAAGTGCCAATAATTGTAGGACTTCTAACGATTAGGTGGTTTACCCTAATTTGTTTTATATTATAAAATTACGAAAACTTTAAATTGAAATATGCACCAATGACGTCATGCAAGAAATGATAGGGATGGACATAGAAGGAAAAAAGAGAGAAATTCATTAGAATAAAACATTTTACCGAAAATATACTCTAGTAACTGTCAATAACGTTGACTTTATTATTTGTTTTTATAAATATCTAACGACTATTTGCTAATACAAAAGAACTGATATGTCAAAGTAGCGTCATGATTTAGCTGATGTTTTGTTGTGCGATATTGAACCTAATAGTTTTATGACATGCAACTAACATTAACTCTAGAGGTGATAAGGCCATTTAGTTTTTGACTATACTTGGCCAACTAATACTACGCGATGCAGGTTTGTTTACTACAAGTTTTCCATCTTCTAACTTCACCAGCAATTTCTGTTGACTACCTATATGAAGTCAGTATTACCTATATGAATTATTTCACTAGAAATCTCAATTGGAGCTTCAAAGTGGAGACTGCCTAGATTGAAATTAAAATACAATAAAATGAAGGATATAACTCTAACTAAAACTTTAAAAGCAGTGTCTGGTTTTTATTCTATTATTATACCTATACAGTGGCAAGCCACCTCACACCGGTACCCTTTATATTAAAGTAAGAGTTTGAGGATACAATATAAAACATTTTCAATGATAAATTTTATATAATAATAAAGTTATTACATTTTTACATAACAGGTAAAGTAACCAACGCTTCTTCAAATTCTAAGTAAAATTCATATATCTGTGTGGAAGTCTTAAAGAATTTAATTTAAAAATGGAGGCATGAAAGATGTTCAAGCATCTTTACTATTGGAATTTTACTTCCCTATATAAACGTGAACGAAGGCAGGATGTGAAGGAGAATTTCTAAATTCAATTTTAGGACCAACTTCATCATAGTCACATTCACATAACTGTGAAATGTCAGTATCTTTTCAAAATTGTGTATTTGAAAAAATACATAGTCACAATTATCTTAGCACAAGACTTTTCTTTACTGTAAAACCTATGGTAGCAAAACTGTTATTAAAATGTTATCTAAAAATTGATTTGAATGATAATTATGTAATAATATCTAGTGAATATATTATTTCTCACACATTCACAAATTATATTTATCTAGTACATACTAAAGCAAGTAGATCTTGTAAATGAGAATTCTCAGAAACGGACCTCATCAAACTGATAAATTTTCTGGCAGCTGCGTTGAAGAAGGCTAGTAAGTAGTCAAGTTAATTTGGGTTTCTAGGTACAAGGCCCGCATTAGGCGGTTATAATTATGTTCTTCAAAATTTTAAGGTACTCACTATTTATACTACCACCCATTTTTAGGTCACCTGTTTATAAATTTGAAAGAAGTTCAGTATAATCTTCTGAAAACTAAATATTAAGAAAGATTTATATTAGTGTGCTTTAATTTTATCAGAATAAAAGAACCACATACTTAAAACAAACAGACATCTTTTGCAAACTGCGGAAAGCATTTTTGAGATTCGCAAAAGCCAGATTTTCTGTCGTGGTTATTTTTTTAAATTTAAACCTTATGAATAGTTTTACAAAAAAATTACTAATCACAAAATAGACTCTTTTTCATTGCAGCTAAGAGTAAAAATCGATTGCAGTGTTGGTTCCTAGATATATCGCGAGGAACCTTTTCACTCGAAAACTTTCAACACAAATTCCATTAACGGAATTAAAATTAAAATAGCCTCATTAATATGTAAGGAAAGATTAATGAACTAGCTAATAGCACTGCTCTGCCTTGGTTTAGCAAAAACTGTAAGTGCTTCGCCATTCGTTACTTCAACTTTGTCCTTCGCTTTTTACGATAATATCGTGGTTAATAGTTTTGTTAGATGAAAGTGGGTTTCCAGTCATTTTGTGGTATTATAATAGACAAAAATAATTTTGTAATAGACTAGGAATAAAAATGTTACGAGACCGAGTCACTAGAGTGTGTTTAAAGTCGACTAAAGAGAGGTTATATGCAAAAAAAAGAAAGAAATACTGTACAGTATGCATCGACTACATGCGATTCTTTGTCTTTTAGATCTATTTGTCCTAACGACCGGTTGAGAGGTCTGCCCAATTATTGTTTTCTACTCGTAGTACACAGTTGCTATGGTAGAACTATTCTGTTTATTTGACGTACTTTATGTCTTGCCCATTCTTCAATAATGTGTGTTCCTTTATCGTTTCAGTAATCGATCCTGCCTCATAAAAAGTTTCGTTATAAAATGTTGTATAAAAATGGCTCCGCCAATATGCCTAACCAATTCAGTCTACCATACTTTGCCTATAAAAAAGCATGAACCTAACATTTTCCTGCCTCGTATACAAACAAAGTACTTTACTAATAACTGCGCTAACAATGGATCCCAGATGACCATGTTTCAATTTTCTACCTTTTAAAAAAGTTACTCGTAACGCTGGAAACACGCTCGCAACATGTTCCTGGCGACAATGGGACGGAACAAAAGCTGCTTTGTTACCCGCTCTTTTGTCGTGCATTGTCGCCAACGCCCTCACTCGTTAATACTGTATTTATTCTGATAATTTCTGGGGAACTGCTTGTTTCGGTAATAGTTTTCGATTATAATGCCAGGTGTATACCTTTCTTGCTATTGTTATCGAGAAAATTGAAAAGCAAACAATATAACTATTGAATGAATGGGAAACCTAATTTCTATTACTCGGAGCTTATCAAATAAATGCAATATGAGAGAAATACGCTTTGTGCAATAATTTATTTATCTTTCTATGTACAGTCATGGTATTTAAAGGTCCGCCACCTTAAGGCCTATTTTCGTGTGCTTAAGCAGTAGAGCGATACTCTGCTTTACCAATTGAATATGACATAATATTGCAGTCAATGGTCGCCTGTCATTAGTAGGGATGACAATACAATATCGGTTACCTAGGATACAAAATTAGTCCTTCGTGACAGCTCGTGAATCGGAAATAATATTTATTATTATTTAATATTACTTATTTAATATTCAAGTTTTATATTCTGTGGCTATAGGTATAATAAATTATTATTTAAACAGTAATAAATAAACAGTATTAGACATTGACAATGAAACAGAGGATAACACAGCAAATTAAAAGTTTGTAATGACTAAACAGGCCTGTTGGCAGAATTATCGATTAACTTAGGAGCCATTATAAAAAAATAGAACAGAACAGACTAAATAGTTTATTAAAAAGGTTTAATGTTGACATGTAACTAGACGTTTCTATACAAAACTGTGATCTGTAAGTATTACTGTTGTCTAACAAGATGATTGAAAGAAGTCTTAACCTTTAGCTACCGACGTGGTTTTTTTGTAACATAAGTACCGACGTGGGGCCTGTGAGGCCATAAAACAAAACATCGATTTTTGTAAAATATGTTTATAATTTGTTTTAAATTATGCTTTATTTTGATTATTTGGGATACTTGAATGAAAGAAAACATAAAATTATTTTCAACTGTATTAAACTTTTGAAATTAGAGGCCTTTTAATCTTTGACTACGTTTTTTTAACTAAAATGCGACACTTATCTTAATAACACAAATTAAAAAAAAATTTTCTTCTTAGAAACTTAAAATATTTTTTTTTCTTAAAGATGAAGGTTATATTTATCAAAAAAAGAAATAAAAGTATTTGCAAACTTCTAAATAAAAAAAATGACATACAGTAAAGTCAATCTATTCAAATTCAGGACAAACTTGCTTAGCGCACTATAAATAGACATGTTTTTTACATGAGAAACATCTATAAGTTGACTTTCTATTGACTTCCTGTATCATGATAGCTGATTTCTGGAACAAAATCTCCTCCTACATCGTCTACTTCTGATCCGCTGAAGTCCTCCCCTATCAAGTTTTCAATCAAAGTCTCGGTATTTTTATCCGAAAGATTTATAGGGTACCTAGGTATTTTAGAAATGCCTAGTTGATTTGTAGGTATTTGTCCAGGCCCAGGTACATCCATTTTTAAAATTAGTAGTTAGATATCTTTAAACAAGCACTAAAACTTAAAAATAGCTAAAACAAAAAAGTTACGTAAGTACCGACGTCGGGCCTGAGAGGCCGCGTCGTAATTTCAAATCCCCATAACGTACCAAAATCACGTCCACCGGCACAAGCCCCGCACGGAATGGCGTCAGAGCAGCTAGAAGCGCAGCTACTGAGAAGCAGGGATCTCTCCTAAGCAAGGAAGGGGTAAAACTAACAACATGGTTACTTGCCGCGGCCTGACAGGCCCCACGTCGGTACTTAAAGGTTAAGAATAAAATGTATCATCATAACAGCCTATTAATGTCCCACACACTTGGGAGTGTGTGGGACGATTGTTGGTGACGGAGGGATACTTGGCCTACTAATACCTACCACGCTGACCAGACGGATTGATATAGGGTTTAATTTCAAGTTTTCCTTCTTTTTATTTTGTAAAGATAACATTCACGGATAGTCCCTTAGTCGGTTTTTACGACACCCATGGGATGATATGGGGTGGTGACATATTGTATTCTTACTCCGTCACCACACAGACATAAAATGTATAAATGCTTAAAACTAGATATTTTTAATCTCAGTGAAACAATTTCCGTACAGTGAGTGGGTGTTGATATGTCAGAACACGAGGCTCTTACATTGTAGGCGGATGACCTTTAAACCCATTAGTGTTTTAATGTTCATCTAAAGAGTATTTGAAATTATACAACAAAAGCTTTAGTTTAGAAAATAGATAAACAGCTGATTAGAATACTAATATTAATTCTATTTTTTTTTTTAAATCTAATTTATTTAAAATAGCCATACATCATATAGATTAAGTCGGCTATATAAATAAAAACTTTATTATAACAGTCTATTCATGTCTATAGTGACGGACCACTTCGGAAGGAAAACGCCTACAGATACCGCGTTGGCAGTTGATTTTATATAGCCTACAAACTTTCGCGGTAAATAGACTCGAATACAAAAAAAACATAGTGCTTGCTATGAGTATAATCGCGTTCAACTGAATAAACAAACTTTTGAGTTGTACTAATAATTTTGATTTAATAAGGTTTCATAGTCTACATAAACCCAATTTGTGGTAGATTTGGTAAGCCAGTCATGGGACACCTCACAATTGTAACAGTACGTTCTGTACAATAAGTACGACTGGCTAACACGTCATATTGCAAATAAAACGAAATCCACTTAGTTATGGACTAGATGGAATAGAATAAAAGCGCTAACATTAGCCATTTTAGTTGAACTAAGTGCAAAATAATCTATATTCATTAATCCTATTACTATTAAATATTAATGTGCCTCATTGCTATTCAACGAAGTCTATTTGAAGTATCTATTTGATTAATTACAGCAATCTGTTAATCATACGTACTCTGCGGATTAAGCGAATCGCTTTTGCATTCGATTTAGAGTTCAACGGTTAAATAAATGGGACCAATATTATACTGTTGAATTGCAGCTGCAATTGCGATTGTGTTGGAATTATATCGTTAATATTAATTAGTCTATACGCTATTGCAATGTTAACTGGAAACAAATCATCTAAATGTATTGCTATGTAGATAGCATCTATTCCTGTAGGCAATTTTGCATTACGCAGTTTCTTTTGTGTGATGTAAATGTTAGTATGAATTCTTGTGTTTTAAAATCTCATTAAAACTAACTAAAGCATTTTCGTACAGTATCTATGGACTAAGTTGAACTATTGTGTAGCATTGCATTGGTAACTTAAGAACTAAGTAGTTTTTAATAATATTTATTCTAGTTCATAATACCACGGTGAAGAGATACCACAAACATAATAAAATGCCAAACAATGGCTAATTGCTTTCACGTTAAATTGATACAAATTGATAATCCCCTGATTGGCGTAGGCTTAACTGATGGAAATAATAGCATTTTTATTTTTCGTAATGTTTGGCACTGCAAATGTTGTTGCATTGAGCAAATCCTTTGTGTAGCCGCCATGAACTACAAACTACTACGTCGTAAAGCTCCTCCCATAATAGAATATCAAGATAAAACGGCAATACATAAACAACGATATGAAGAGCAAATATAATTACTTGTAATATGTACTGATTAGAAACTGCAGCCGCTGCGCTAATATTATAACGCGTTTGAACGTCTAAGTTTACATAACAAAGTTTAACTAACACGTATAGTTACTAACCAAATAGTCCAAATACTGAACTGTGTAATGTGAAACGATATATCTGAATATTTGTGAGATAGTAAGAGATACTGCGCTTGTGTTGCAATATATTTGTATTAAGGATAAGGACCGGACCTATTTGAAACATTTCTCTTTGTCTTAACAGCTCCTACATTATAAAGTACCAAATTTTGTCGATGAGATCTACAAAAAGTCCGGTGGGTCAAGATGTCAAGATATTATTAGTATCAAGATGTCCAAATCTATAAAAAGTCAGATGCATCAACATGTCCGGAGTGTCAAAACGTCAGGTGAGGCTAGAAGTCCGAAGTGCCAAAACTTCAGGTGTTTTTCAATTTCAATTTATATCATATAATTCTCTCAAAAGGTACAAAAGTTCTTATTCTAAAATAACATTAAACAAAAAACCTTGTTGAGAGTTGGAGTCTGAGCTAGGTTTGAAACCTGTGTGACAGATCTCCAGGATCTCACCTCGGAACAAATTAGAAGTAGAACAAAAACAATACAATACAATACAATTCTTTATTTGCGAAATATGGGTTTACATGAGATCTTAAAATTAGATTATGTATCTAGGTTTCACCATACATCAGCCTTCCAGCATGCAAAGTAAATAACCAGTACCAAGTAAAAAACCATGAACCAATGTCAATAAAACAAAAGTAGGTAGAAAATAATTACAAACGTGTGTCAAGATATCAGGAGTGTCAGGATTGCCAGAGTGTCATAATGGCCGGAGTGTCAAAATAAACACAAATCAAAGTAATTAAAACCTAGTCAACTATGAGCTTAATAAAGCTAACAAAATTCCCAAAAGATGTAGATTTGCAATCATCTTGTTAGATCGTTAACCAACGTAAGACTCACGTATAATTTATCTGAAACGTCTAAATTTAAAAATCAATATCCAAAATAACCTTGTTCACAAAGTTAATTAATACACACGAACACAGAACTTTATTCCACACTTTAGTGTTGGCTAAAGGTAATACAACACATGAATATACTACAAAGTTAATGTAACAGACAAACGCGTAACACAAAGTGAATTCTATTTGGCAAAGCAAACACTGAGTATTCTTGTTTCCCGCATTGCATGCTCCGATATCAACAATTGGTAACTTACACACAAAACTATTGTTATTTTCCATTCGTATGTTTAAGCTCTGGATTATTTCGAGCTCCATTTGGAATTAATAATGAAACTGCAACAAAACAGTAGTATATTTCTGGCAAAATTACAATCCTGATGAGAAATAATTTTGCGATTCGCAAGCAGTAGTTGGACACTAACTCAACCGGAGTGTGACGCAGCGGATTTCATCGACAGAATATGTAACGAGACCAGATTAAAACCAGCTCTAGCCAACCTGTCACAAACTTTATTTAAACTGCGGCTTTGAGAAATAATTCAGTAGCCGAATGCGCTTAATGACTTCGGAACAGTGGCGGGAAAATACATTGAATAGTTGTAAATATTTGATCATTTATGTCGGAAACTTCTATAAATAGGAAATGTGCTCTAATTGTATATACATGGGTAAAATCAAAGTGAACAACATTGTCAGATTAACTGACAACTGTTAGTGATATAGCACATCTATATAAAATATATTTATAAAGGCCGACATTTTGTTCAAAGATTATACCAGTTAGCTAGCTAGACACAGTTAATAATAAGAACAATAAGACACTCAGGATCAAATTATAGTCAAATTTTCAGAGAGGTTAAAGTAGCATTATACTTTGTCCATTATCACAACGTTCCCGTTTTAATATCAACTATTATTACAAAGAGTTAATTTAAAACGTTCCTAGATAGTTGAAAGTTGGGTAAAACTAAACAACTAGGTATATTACTTTCTTTGTAGCCAGCACTTTCAAATGCTCTGGTGCCGAGAGCGGTTGAAATGAACTCATACGCCGGGAAAAAGTTAAAATTTGTTTGGAAAAAGCTGCTGCTCTGCTAAAATAGTTGCAATATGACGAGTATTGTGTTTATAACTTAAACTAAGTATAAGTTTTATTAGTAGTTTCAAAAAAATAAGTGAAAACCTTATTAAGTTTTGAGCAGTCCTTGCAGCTGCACTGTAATGTTACAGTGTTTATTAAACTACTTTTGCAATAAGCTTATCCATCCATCATCCTAAGGACGTTTACTGCTGGACATTATAAGCTTGTGGCCTTTATAAGATTCTACTAAATCCAAGAGACAAGTGGGAAAGGTGGAAATTATTTAGCCATGGAATGGGCCTACTTCTTACACAGATATAATCTTGGTCTACAGATACCATGCTGATTAAACGGGTTACCAGGAAGTTTTCGCACAAGTATTTTTCTTAAAATATAGGATAGTACTAAGTTTTACTTCTCGATATTGTTATATTTACTTTACAAATAATATGATTAATACAATATTGATAGAAGTATTGTATCAATTTGATACAATACTTTTATATTAACAAAATATCTGCTCATACTAAGAGCATACAATACCATTCATCAGATTAAGTGATCAGATAAACTGTATTATTACGTTAAGAATACGCAAGGTATAGAGTGATACGCCCATAAACGATGTATCACTAAGATATAGCCTATTAAGAGGACTCATTGACAAAATGCACTATCTTTCATCAACTACTACAGGAATATGAAAAGACCTATTAATCTAGAATTTTGATATAGGTAAATTGATACCTTTAACTAGCCTTTTGTAGTTACGAAAACGCGATAGCTTGATTTTGGCTCGATCATATTTAATTTTGAAAACACCTCTAAAAAAACAGCTTTTTACATATAACACGGAAAGTACACTATCATTATGCTTAGGAATTACTCAAATACATTCGTAACATCAATATTAGTCTTACTGTAGAATATCATTTACATAACTACAACCTTACAACCTTAATTAAGAAAATAAGATTTTAGCAATATCAAAGCGCTCTGGATCGTTGCGGGCGCATCGTAATTTTAGACCTTATACCGATTAGTTAACGATCGATACAGAATGAATACGGTCGACGAATCAGTCGGGCGATGGCCCTCTTCGACGTCGGACCTGTGCATGTCGACTCAACGTTCGTACTAAATATTATCGCGTATTTTTTAATCGTAGGTATATAATATTATAGGTTAGATTAAAAATATTTATACCTAAGTTTTTATTAATACTTTGTTCTCTTTTATAAATAAATAATAGTATTATTTTATAACATTGTTTGGTAAAATATTTTCGTAGTTATGTCATTTACAAAACTTAAGTAAAGTTCGCCTAACTCAACTACCTAGTTACTGTTGACCCTTTTGATAATGCAAGCGTTTGTTTATAAGCGATTTTAGACTATATGCTCAAGTGTAATAAGTTTTATTACCGTTTTCGTCAAGATCACGTAATTGAAACGGCCTCAGTGGCGCGGGCAGTGTGACGCGGTCGCGGTAGTGGCTTGCGTGCACGAGGTTGCGGGCTCGAATCCAACAAAGTTGTTTGAGCGATCCACAAATTACTGTCCTAAGTTCGGATGTTTTTTGTAAAAGTCTCCGCGACAATACCTAGGAGTTGTGTGAAACTCAAAAAAATAAGTACCTACCTTAGGTACTTACTAATAAGATCTAAATAATACTTTTTACTTTCGCGGGAACTTTTACAGACATGAAATAAACGAACATAACATCAATTTAGCAGGCACAAAGAACATGCAGACTCAGAACAGTTATTTGTGGATTACACAAAAAAAATGTCATAAGTGAGATTTGAACTCTCATGCACTCCACCGCGGGAACGTTTACAGACATGAAAGAAACGTACACAAAGAAAGTCCAGACTCAGCCCAGAACCAAAAATTGATATCGCGACATGCGTGTTTCATGTTAATGTATTTTGAACTCTATACGAGAAATAATACGGTTCATTTTTACACAAACAAAACGTAGCAACAAACAACAATAGGCCTATCGCGAGAAGCGAGTGTTTTTGTTACAAAGTTAATATATACTCTATTTCCTAAGCAATACGGTTCATTTTTACATAAAGATTTCAATTTTTGCCTCGTCTCGCCCTTCTGGTGGAAAATCACCTAGAGTTCAAATCTCACGTAAGACAATTTTATTTGTGCGATCCACTAATTATTGTCCTGAGTCTGAATGTTCTTTGTGTCAGCTAAGTAAATGTTTGTAAATACCCCGCGACACAGGACAACACATAGTGAGGCTATTGTATTTTTTTAAAAGTTCTATTATTTTGCGTGAGATTCAAACCCGCGACCTCGTGAACTGCGACCGCTACCCCGAGGCGGTCAAACTATTTTTGTGATCCCCAAATTATTGTCCTGAATCTGGATGTGCTTTGTGCCTTCATAATACCTTGTGCGGGAGTAAATATTAAAAAAATGGGGGCTACTTGTATAGACATAATAGACCGGTAGATAGTAGGTTTTTCTGTAACAGAATTTTCTGTTACGTACCGCGGACTGACGTCACAGTATAACCAGTAGTCTAACTGGGCCGATATTTACTATAAATGCCTACGGGTGCGCAGTACGTAAACAATAGTATACATGCGATCTACTTTGTGTTTCCATTTAGTTTTGTAATTGTAAATTAATACTTTTCATTTTTCTATTTTATATTTAAATAAATAGGAAGTGTTCTGTAAAAAACGTGTTGTTTTATGATTGATACATTTAATTTAAAGAAACATGTATATGTTTGTAATTATATCCACCATGTTTGTGATATAAATAAAATACTAAATTATAATATTAAGAAGGTACTTAACAAGTCATTCAGTAAAGTAGGTACAGTACCGGGCCGTTTCGTAACCTGTAGAAAAATACAATCGGTCAATTTCGGCTTCGTAGAGCGTCAGAGAAAAAGACGATGTGTAATATTTACGGCCGGGTACTGTACTTATTTATTATATTGGCCATGTTTGTTTGAAATTGAATTTATCGATAACCAAAACCAAACTTTAAACAGGTCTATTAGATCTATTTAATGTCAAAATAAAGGCATCGAGGTCACTTTATGGATGGGTGACCAATCCAATCAAAAAATGACATCGATGTCATTGCTTAAATTTACCTAGATCAAAGTGAAAGACACGCATGGGGGATTTCATAAAGGGGGGCTAAATTTTCATTATTATTGGCCTAAGTACAACAAACCGTTTTCGTAATATACACAAAATACTATATTATAGTATTAAATAAATACCTAAGTCATTTAGTAAGGTAGGTATTTATATCAGCCATGTTTGTTTGAAATTGACTGTTTGAATTTAGTTTCAAATTATAACACACAGTCCGCTCGTTACTGCGGCACAGTAGCGACTGTTCCCTCCGCGATCGTGAGCTTGAGCTTGTAGGTATAAACTCACGTTTCGTCCGTTTCTATGAAATTGAAATACTGTATATATTTGTACTATGGCACAGAGCGATAACGTGTCCTTGAGGGCCGGCGGGACGACGACGGCGCACACGGCGCGGCGGCGCGTGAGCGAGTATATCCGTCTCATTCGCGCGCCGAGGGGCGCGCCCCTCTGGCCACGGCCGAATTCAACTCGAAAATTTTCAAAGCGTCGTCTTAACGTCTTCTGCTACTTGGACTTAGAAATTATTACTATGAGGGTTATAAAACAAGATTCTCTTATAATATTTATCTGATTTTACATCCTTTAAAAAGGGCATTTCATAATCAATAATGTAAGATTTAAGAGATAAGATAATGTCATCAAAACAGCGATTGCACAAATACACTTGTTAGTTTATTTATTGTTATTCAAATCAAATCATTTTATCAATTTAAGACCATTTGGGTCTTAAATTATAGCTAAATTAAAATCTAATTACATGACTATGTGCTTTAAAGTTTAGTATGCCTGTACTAGGATTAATCCTGTGTTACAGGCGTTATAATAGCTAAATACATATTTATTAGGAAATTATTTTATCATAACGCTGTCTCTATACAGTAGTTTAAAATTAATATTATAATTTATTTGTTCTATAATAATATGTATTACTTAGCACGAATTTAAATTTTATTTAATATTGTTAAATACATATTTGAAAACATGCAATGATGTTACTTGATCCACTCAGACTGAAACACAGGATTACGTAGTTCAGGCTAGATTATAAGATTCTAATGTAAATTACAAAATTGTATAGACAAGGTTTGATTGTAAAGATTAAATAAATTTAATTTAAAAAAAAAATATTTATTTCATGAAGCAAGAATTAATGTATTCGTAGGTCTCAACATTTTGCATTCTACTGACTTAGAACTCTCAGACAAAACAGCGATTATAAATAATAATTTACTCGAATTTTCTGGTAATGATTGACTGTTGTCTTACGCGACACGGTTCGTATTTGTCGTAAGCAGCAAATTATAAGAAATTGCGTTTACGGATATTTTAATGAAATAGGATATTTATCTCAAAAAACTTAGGTGTTTTTCGCGATAAAGAGATAGTTGTCCTTCTACTACGCTGACTCATTTTGTAGCAAGTCGTACTTCTTTCCTTGAAGGTTGTAATATTATTATTATTTGTATCCCTTACTTATGCCAGCTTTTGGTACATTCACAACATGAGATAAGTGCTGACTTTATAAACAAATAATATTTTCTTTCGCTTACATCAAAAGATTTTTTTTTTAATAGCTTCTCTCGCTCTCGGTATCTAGCTCTGTGTCCCAAAATCTTTTGGTGGAATGAAGAAACAGACACACAGAACGTCTGCGCTTTAGACAGTTATTTGTTAATATCATAAATAATTATTATGCAAAGGGTTTCGAACCACTACCCCGTGCACGACAGTCACAATCAAGCCTACTTTGCCACCGAGGCAGTTAAATATCTAGTATCACTAACCATTTATAAAAAAAACACATAGTATCTTATGTCTAGCGGCAGGTATGTCGAGAGCTCAGTAATCACATGGATCATTGCGTAGCTAACTCATCAGCCACGAATGACAAACTCGAGATCGGGCCGACTCACTACTACCATAGTACAAATATATACAGTATATCGACTTCATAGAAACGGACGAAACGCGAATTATACCGTGTAGGCTCACGATAGAGGTGGCTTTGCGGAGTGAACAGTCGCGACTGTGCCGTAATAACGAGCGTGAAAGTAGGTAAATGTAATTAAAAAGCTGGAGGTAGGCAGCCCTATCGCATGTTTACGTACCGCGCAGCCCGTAGGCATTTATAATAAGTACCTATTCGGCCGAGATAGACTACTGGTTGAACTGTGCTACAACCTACGAGTAGGTACATGTTTTGTTTCGGAAAAACTTTCTTTTTTCTCGACTTATTCAGGAACACTTTTTGTTGAATGAGCTGATCTTTGAAAGTTAGTCTTGTTTTGTCAAGAGTTACACCGATTTGTCATTTTATTCGTACTGTGATTGATATTATTACATTCCGTTCACTTGTATAGTTAACATTCCACGTTTTATTTGATGTAAATAATATGCGAAATAATGTATAAGGTAATAATAATAATTATGTAAAGACAAGTAATAAGTAGTAAGTTTTTATTGTATTACTTTTTCCCTTTTTTATATTTTTAAATGTTTTTATTTTTATATTTATATTCAAAAATGTAATTAATTGTGAAAAATGTTATACAGGATACAACAGTTCATAATCTCCGCAGACTTTACAAATTTATAAATTCATGTTTTTCTTTTAAGTTTGATTTATTTCTTTATAAAAATACCTCAACAGCGAAACTTAAAAAATTTCTGTCATTTTAACATTTTCCCCTTTTATTGGCCAAGGTTTCCTCTAACTGAAGCAATCTGTCTCATTCTTTACCTGTTGTCATCCATTAACGTCCTGCTGTTTTTTTACTACATCTACTGATCGTTTATGTGACCTGCCTTTCTTGCTTATCACCTTAATAAAAGTAGTAGGGGAACCTTATGTCAGCCCTACTTTTGTTGACTATTTTTATCCTTGAAATGTTTTTAAAGATATTAATAGTATAATAGATTTTAAATTATCGTGATTTGTATACATAATACTATTTTTACGGGTCTTACTCGCGGTATATACTAATTATCCTAGATACTAGGAGCGGAGAGACTGGTGTCAGCGGTGCGACCACAGCCCAAAAAAAACCTAATAAGTATATACCGCAAATAAGACCCGTAAAAATAATATTAAGTATGTATTAATAGTACGTTTATATTTCATTATTAATTTACCCTAACAATTCTCACAAGGTACTACAATTTGCCTAAGTTTATTAACAGCAGAGTGGATGCTTCCAGAACGATCTAACAAACATAAAGCGTGTCATAGAACTATGTTGCCTGACCAACTTGAAGGTTCAACAAGCAACAAAGATACAAGTCTAAACTACAAACAGTCGCAGCTATTTGCTATAAGTTTCTAGATTTAAATAAATAAACAGATATTCTTTAGTGTATTTCTGTAGTTTATATTATTATGAATATAGACAAAGAAACAGCAATTTTTAAAAAAACATGGCGTTCCGTAGTCTTTACCTATAACACGGAATCAAAAGTGTGTTTATGTCCTTGTATCGCGAGGACTTCTTATGCCTCAATTCAAGAGCCTCAAAAAAATCCTGGCACAAGATAAAAATACGAGTATAAAACAAAAAAAAACGTTCTACATTCAAATTAAATTTTGTTTTTTACTCAACTATGCATAATGTTTACTCTTATCATTAAAAAAAAAATTGTATACTCAAGCAAGTACCAGCCAGTATTAATAACAACAGCAAGAACTAAACAATTCTTTTTACAGTGGAAAGTGTTCTTCATACAAGTCTTAGGGGCACGTTACAAAGGCGAGCAAACCTTTTGACATCGCACGAGTGGAACGTTACGTCTTCATAAAATATACGAAACAATGCATCTTACTGCTCTAGCATTTCTTATTTGTACTGTGCGGTAATGAGCGCTCTGGATTCTCCTTAAATTTGGACGACAAATAATTTATGATGATGATCTTAATATTTGGTTTCTGGTGTTTTTTTTTTGTACTTTATTCATTTGTAATATTATAAACTACTTGTTCTTTAGCTATTCATCATCATCATAACAGCCCATTAAAGTTCCACTGCAGAGACGAGCCTCCTCCCGTGACGGAGGGATACTTGGCCTACTAATACTACGCTGGCCAGACGGATTGGTATAGGGTTATTTTTACTTCGTCACCACCCGGTCTTTAGCTATTGTATTGTAGTATTCTATACCTACACGTATTACAATTTATGTTAATAATATAGCTTAACACAACAGAATAGTCATAACAGTCCAGTTGCATTCAACAAGGTTTTGAGTAAATTAATAGTAATATTGAAATGGATAAGGTTATTGGTGGAGCAGTCTTCTTGTTTGGATATCTAGAGCGAGATCAAAAGTTCTTATCTCACATAGGGTAATTGTTTTGAACGAGACCAAGTAAGTAGGTAATACCTCGTAAATCGTAAACCGCTTCATCATCATCATCTCAGCCAATTGACGTCCACTGCTGGACATAGGCCTCCTCTAAATATTGCCAACTTGAAAAAAAAAACCGCTTATTATCGCGTAATCTTTCGTACAAATAACAAAAGGCTTATAATTTCATAAATCAATGGTACGGAACCCTTTGTGCGTGAGTCCGACACGCACTTGGCCGGTTTTTTTTATGAATACTAAAAACCACATTGCACATTTTTTTTATCATCAATAATTCCTATCAGTAGTTCTAAGACTTTGTAGGTATAAGTTTACCTTTACCCACCTGAGATTTATATGTCGCCAACTACACGATCAGATCAATCAATGAACCAAGTACATAATAATCTCTTGCCCCAGAGAATACACTCAAGCAAACCCCTAAACCTATAAGGAAAACATCGATATTGAATGAACGCAGTCAAATGTCCCCAAAGCTTAAGATTTTTATATATTACCAAATGTCTTCCAGAAAAATACTCATAATAAAATTCACAAAGATGCGAGTCTTTCATGTTTTGCGAATAAAACTCCGGTTTGGTAGACAAAGGGTTAAGGGTACATATTGCTATAATATGAACCAATTGGGGTCAGCCGAGTTACACATTGAATATCAGTACATATTATATTATTTTCCGGCCTTCATGGAATGGGTCTTATTAGTTAATTTTTTCTACGTTCGATATTTAGTTATATCTATTTATTTTTCGAACTCTAGCGTGGCAGTGAAATAAAGACATGTAAATACTAATAATTTCAATATAGGAATTAATTAATAGTTACGAGTTTATTTAATTAGTATTCGTCAGCTACATAATTCTATGATAAGTATTAGGAATAGAATTCTGATACTGAAGTCTTTTATTTAGTTAGATGTATTTAACGATACTACCCGTATAATGTCGCTTTTAGACGTAATCTTCACACAGGTATCTCTAATTCAAGAACGTACGTAAGCAGCTTAAACGAACACGCTTCACTCAGAGTTGCGTAAGATACCGAGCGATACAATGATATACCTCCAACAATGTTTTAACTTAGTTGCTTACATACGATGATAAAATTCTTAAGTATTCCCCAAACAGGTTTCATAATATATGAGACACAAAAAGCAAAAGTATGTTACATGTAAACGCGAACAAATAGATTCAGTCTAAAAGAAATCAATGAACGTACATCATGATTTGAGCCGCTCGCCCTCGTTTGTGTAGATTAAGTTTAAGAAAAACTGTAACTCGAGTCACTCAATATCTCTTTGAACAATTAATGAAATCTGGGGACACTTTTAGGTAATGGAATAAAGCTTTTTTCTTTATATTGAACAAAGACGTCGCTTTATCCCTTAAGGGCTCTACTTTCACCTTAACTAAACCCAAGCTTCAGCTTATGTAAATAAGAACCAATCACAAATTCTGGGATGCGTAACAAAAACTGTAGCCCTGGGGTCGCAAATGAGGGTCTGTTTACTGAGGACCTTGCTGTCTCAGCCGCACCTATCATTGTCTTCTTTATGGAAACCTTTATCGCCACATGCTCCCATTTGAATTCATAAGCCGTCTACGAAGCTTTTGCTGACAGTTAATTGAAATATTGTGTTTTATCAGGCCCCAAATAAAGTAAAATAATTTTTAGAACAAAAATGTAATAATAACATGTTAAAAAGGGGCCGTATGCTGATTTTCGGAAAAGATAAACATCTGTTTATACTGTTTTAGATTTATTCGGGGGAGAAAATGAAAACGTTCGTGTGGTTCTGGGTTTGAATTGTAAATTTTCAGAATTTTCTGTTAAACAAATAGTGATGTTTGCTTTGGTACTAGCAAATGTGACAAAAATGTTTGCATAATATTTTTGCTCTCTAAGTTACTTTACCTCTACAGTGACGAATTGTTTTAGCACTCTTCTAAAGTGAATACATCAGTTTATGTCTGCTCGAAGCTACGGTTACAAGTATTATAGAAATTATCTAACATAGTGCTTTCTTGGTCTTACTAAGCAAACAAACCCACTGGCTAATAAATTATAATAACATATGGAGTAGGAACCGCTCTTTTCTAATATGTATTTTATATATTCTTGAACAATTTGTACTAATAAATTATTTTGTTTTTTAAACATGGCTTTCGTATTAATATTAACTTTTGTGACTCTACTTTACGTACGTACATAAAACAATAATTATAAAACATCGCTACGCCACAAAGTCAGTTAATACTTTCAAATAGTAATAATAATACATTCACATGTATGAGCACATACATAAATCGTAGGAGTCTGTAGAGGTTTGTCAAGACGAATAAGTTAAGAGTACCCCGAGGAGCGATATAATTAATTGATATTCCGTAGAGTCATCGCTCTGAGATATCGGCCAGTAAGGTAAACTCACAGAAATCAATGTTTGAATTCCCAAGAGTATTAATATTTCGACTGCTCGATATCCACCCAAATTCAAATCGGATTATAGACTGTATTTATACGGAAATGTCATTCGATTCTACGCGATTTAGTTAATTATTCAGGAAGTTAGATCCAAAGGGCTTTGAGAATACGAAATCGTTTCTGCAAATCTTTTTTGCTTAGTTTTTAGTTAATCGATATTACGTTAGTCGTTGATCTGTATTGTTTCTGTATTTGAACCACTGAATCATCATCGTCAGCCAATTGTTTGCCTAAATTTAAAGTTTTAGTGTATTTTATTACAGCTAATAAAAGTCTCACTACATAAGCCTCTTCCAGAGACTAAGGATATCTTGGCATACAAAAAAAGCCAAAGACAAGTTTTAGGAAGAGGGACTTATGGGAAGAGACGAGGTTATGCCACTTAACGTCACACAAGTCTTTCTTATTGTACAAATAAATTGCAAAAACCTTTACCAAAGTACTCAATATCTTGTCCTTTACGAATATATGATAAACGTAGCTAAGGAGAAGACTTAGTTACAACAATACGTTTCCAATCCGGTATTAGATCGATTAACGTAGAAACACGTTCTACCGACACAACTTGTACAACTGAATAATACTAAGGTAATACTGTTTCGTAAAAAAAAACGATATCCAGAAAAGAAAGCTTTTATTAAGTAAAAATAATTTTGTATTATGTTTCTAATAATAGCTAAAGATTTGTATATTTGTATGGATAACTAACGACAACGAAATGTATTTTATTTCTTTGTTTTAAATGACATTTTCTGGATTAGAAATGGAGCACTGTGTCACGGAGATATTTCCAGATATTAAATTAGCGGACACAAAGAACATCCAATATAATAATTTGTGGGTCAATGTAGGTATGTTATTAACATTCCTGTAGTAAATTGTTATTTCATTATAAAATAAATTGTAATAGTAGATGTTATATGAATAATACTATATTTAGTGACCTGGCAGTGATTAGTATAGAGAACCTATACCCTAATTTAATAAAGTTACTTTGTCGAAACATACCTTACAATCTTCGACTTACAAGTTTTGAACCAATAGTTCGTCTAGAGACAGCTTAATTCACATCTATATCAAGTCCTGAATACAAAACTAATCCCGTTTTGGGTTATCCCTACGTCATAATATTGTTTTATTGACGTTAGCTTGCGAGGGTTTGGTGTGAGTCTATGTTGTTATCTGACGTCTGCAGGTTATTATAATTTTGATAATCTGCAGGTCAAATAGAGTTATTTTACCTATGTGTGAACGATTGATGATAAATACTCCTCAGCCATAATACTGCTAATGCTGAAAAATTCGTGCAACTGTTTCTTGTTCTCTAGCTTTTTCATCTAACAATTCTCAACTAATTTGGCTTGATCAAGATAGAAAGTAGGATGAAAAGGAAATCAACTAATTACCCCAGCTGCGATAGAAGCTTTTGCTTCCTTCAGTTTTATGCTATTTTTATAAAAAAACTCACCGTGCCTGGCTGGCACTACCACCTAATTAATATTTCACATATCACAACAAAAAACGCCTACAAGAATTTTTTACATTGCAACTCGCAAATCACAAAAGTACTCATATACACATGACAGAATGAATGTAGAAAAGAAATTTAATTTCGTCAATACCCTTTGACTTGAACATTGTTGAGAATTCCTTGGTATCCAAAATTTACTATTTGGCAACAAATTGAACCACATTGTGTTGAAGAACGACGAAAAATGCTACTTTTGTTAGAAAATAAAATGTGAGGTAGGAAACAACAGACGGAAAAGAAATACAATATTTGATTCAGAGAAAAAGAATTATAAAATGAGAATGTGATTTTATTTACCGCAAGAAATATTGTAGAACAATATGCTATTTTGGGTGACTATTGTTTGTTAGTAAGAAAACGTTTTATGGAAGAAACTTCTGCGTGATATTGATAAATGATAGGCATTTTCTAGAGATAGGTGACTCATTGGTCTATCATCAGAGTTTCTTGCTTTACAAGGCAGTGAATAAATAATTCTCGGTTGTATTTAATATGAAAGGCTACAGAAAGTTTGAACATTTCTGGTAGACCTTTAAAAGGGCAATTTTAAGTGCTCGTACGAGTATGTCGCGCACTTTGGTTCTTCCGCAGTTCTGTTTTTTTTTTAATTGGCCTACTAAAATGTTTCTATGGTGCCTGATGTTAAGCATCCAATAGAATCCAAGAATGGCGAGCATCATGTTTGAATCTTATCTAGTCCTGATTTACATAATTATTTGACCCAGAAACAGGGTAATAATATTTTTTTCATTATATCATACACTTTTTATAAAGTTACCTCTAATAACTTTAAATATCATCATAACAGCCCATTAATGTCCCACTGCAGGGACGGGCCTCGTCCCATGACGGAGGGATACTTGGCCTACTAATACCACGTTGGCCAGACGGATTGGTATACGGTTTAATTTCAAGTTTTCCTTCTTTTTACTTCGTAAAGATAATATTTACGGTAAGTCCCTTAGTCGGTTTCTACGACACCCATGGGATGAGATGGGGTGGTGACATATTGTATTCTTACTCCTTCACCACACGGAAAAACTTTAAATATAGTAGGCTCTTTGTAGTGGTCTTTAAAGCCTACTTAAGTTTTAATTACCGGTTAGCTATCCACAAAGCAGTTTAAATGCTATTCCGAGTTGGAAACTAAGCTCATTTTGGCCCTCGCATTTTTGGTATAAAGTTATAATTGTATGTAAATTACATTTATTTTTGTATTTTTTATAATATAGAAAGAAACAATACACCTCTAAATTGTTCACTAATTTGTTTATTAGTCGTTTGATAATTAATTCCTTACACATTAATTGTTAAAAAATATTGTACGCTAAAAGAATACTGGATAAACTAATTATTAACTTCTATGTAATTTATTAACGAAGTGATTTTTAAAAACATTGTATTTTATTAACAACATGTAATTTATACACAACACATAACATTTTGTTAATGCCGATTTGAGCAAGCTACTTACTAATATTATTTCTATTCTATTTGAAATTCGGTTACATTAACTCTATAATAGATACGTTGAAAACGTTCATTTCTATAAAATAGTAGGACACAGGTGTCACGATACCCAGGTCTAAATAGTATGAAACATTGAATTGAATTTTGCCATTAGTATATTATTAAGAGCTCTGGAAATTGTGTTTAACAATACGTAAATCAGATTTACAAAAATCATACACTAATTCTGTGTTAAATTATTAAATTAACCTAAAACTAGTTTGGGGGCTGCAAGAACAATTATTTAATTTTCCGTGTGGTGACGGAGTAAGAATACAATAATGTCACCAATGGGTGTCGTAAAAACCGACTAAGGGACTATCCGTGAATATTATCTTTACGAAGTAAAAAGAAGGAGACTTGAAATTAAATCCTTTACCAATTCGTTTGGCCAGCGTGGTATTAGTAGGTCAAGTAACCCTCCGTCACTGGAGGAGGCCCGTCCTTGCAGTGGGACATTAATGGGCTGTTATGATGGATAACAATTATTATACATTTTTTAACAACGAATGAAAAATTATTACTATAGTCTTACTACTGATATAAAGTCTTTTCCAATGGCATGTAGATTATACAACACAGTACTGTCTAAGATCAAACATATAAATAATGTAGTATTTGCAGTTTATTATTGGGTATGACAAAGTACTGTCTTTGTAGCATAAGGACTAGCTCATGTCCGATCCAGCTTGAGAAGTGAAACTATCACCTGTCAGAGTAGTAAGTAATGTAACGGACTCTCTACCCCAACAGAGATCCGTACGAGGGAACATAAATATCAGACTTTAAATGGCAACCATGCGAATTTGAGGAACTAACCAGCGCAGTTAAAATAAAAAACGGGTTTGTTTATTCTGTCTCATATACTATACTAACATCTAAGCTTTAAAGGATTCCAGGAATGTATTCAATACTTTAACATTTGTATCTCCTCAATATTTATTTAATGTCAAGCGAGATAAGAACTCCTTTAACGCATAAGGGTCGTAGCACATATTACGTGACGTAAACGGATCGGCACCGTATCAACGCGAGCCGTTCAGTATTATTTGTATGAAACTCCTAACTGCAACGCACACTAATCGGAATCGTAACGTAATCGGATTTTTGACGTTTGACTCCGAGGAAAAAGGCGAAGCGTTATAATATAACGTCCCTTGTGTATATAAATAAGGTAACATCGATCGGCTCATTCAAGTCAATAATTTTGTTAACAAGCCTCTTCGTAGATGCTCTATTTATAACGTCACCATTTAACATCACATGTATTATTCATTTTGAATGTACGAAAATTGGTACGTCAATATTGTCAACACATTCGCAAGTTCTACACTCACAATTCGTTCAAGGACAGGCTTATTGAATTAAACTTTCCTCGTTACGTTAGTACGTAGGGTGACTGATTACTTGAGTACCGTTTGTTATTTGTGTGGAAGTTAGGTGACGAATTTATTTTATTTGTGTTTGTAACATTTTAAGTGGAACTGTAAGCAAATTAATTCAACAAATCTAGCTCCGGTTTGGAACTTTGTAAGATAATTTACTTGGCTGATGTTCCTATGTTTTAAAAGACTGTGCTTTTATGATAAATTAACAAATTTTATGCGTAAAATTGCTTTGGTATCTATTGTATTGGTATTTTTTGGGACGTCCGATGCTAGACAAAGGTATTTTTTTGCAATCAGCGTGCAATCGTCCTTTTGTCTGCCTAGTATGTTTACTGGTACACTATTAGTAAATTTATAACAATGTACTTCTATAGAATGAAGGCTAATCTTTAACATTATGTTATACTTAATTAAATTCTGAATAAAATAGAACAAATGTAACACTATAATCACTTGACTCATTCTACATGGACATTGTAGAGCGCATTATATAAAGAATACGCTCATTTTATTTTGACTTGTATAATATTTTTGCTGCTAACAACAGCTGCTTACTTTTTAATATCTAAGTGAAGTATTGTATTATTACTGTATATGCTGCTAAGCAAAATAAATAGGTTGTCGTAAAAAACTTAATGTTAAGTTTTTCACATTTCTAAGGTAGGTAGGTACCTTAGAAATAGTAGTAATAGTAGTCCTTTTTCTACACTTTTCACATTACGTGTATTACATTTTTATGTAAATCAAGAATAGATCTGATTTACTTGATTTAATAGACTGTAGTGGCGAAGTGTCCATATAACACGATTCCTACCGGCTTACCTTTGCAAAGGAGCTGTACCTACATATAGTTAAAAAAAATACTAAATTTTGTAGTTACCTACGTACGTCAATTCAAGGTATGTAAGTGGGTTAAGGACCCACATTACACCAATTATTGGTGTATGTGTAATGATGTACTACAAAATTTAGTTAATTTTAACTACTTATCATAGAAATATGAAATACTTAGCATTTCTATCAACTATCGTATAATTTAAAAGCTGACTTAAAAGAAAACTTTAAACTTTTACTATGGTGACATTATCTTCGCTAAAATATTACACGAAATCATGCTCTTTACTATCTATAGGATCAGTTGTATTCCAGTGTTTTTGTTTGTCGCCTGATTAATACGTCGAATAAAATAGTCTATTAGTAAAAACTAAACATAGGCATACTGAATGATAATCTTAAACTATGAAAACATCGTATAAACAATTTTAATGTTTACTTGTAAATACTGTAGATATTTATTATTAGAAGATAATTTTTCGCGTCATTTCTTTTTAGCCGCCCCGTCGCTCACTGATCGTGAAATTTACAAGATCTTAAAGTTATGAGACTATTTTCACTCTGTAGTATCAGATGTACGATAAATGCTAAAATATTATTTCGACTTCTAACGATATGAGTTACTTTTATTTATCAAAGTTGTTTACTTTAAGGTTAAAGAGGTATAACTTCAATCGAAAGTGGGTTATAATTTACCGCACAAAACTTATTGGTTTGAATTTTAATTAGTTTATGTAACCACTTTATTAGTGTTCTATTTGAAAAGTCTTCCCGCTTTTCTGTCCACAATATTATTTTTAAGTATTTACTTGGTGAATTTTCACAAGGTATTTTATGATAAAACGGTCCAATCTTCTAAAGCATCTTTACAAAAGAAACTACTCTTATATTCTTTAGAAATAATAGAAGGTTTTCATGAAAAATGGTTGAACATAAAGTTGCATAGTCATCACATAGTATCATTAACAAAAGAAGCACTAGTCATGATGAAGTATGTAGTAACGTAATATTCTTAGTTACATCAGAGGCTAGTTTCACAGATCGTTAGCTTAGAAGTTAAGCTGAAATTAGTGAGGTCATGACTCTGATCAACGATTTCGTCATGAAGATTAGGCTTAGGAAAATAGTTCATCAATCAATGTTGGAAACTATTGTTGAAGTAGCAACTATTGCTACTATAAACTGGAATATAAATGTTTTTGACTTTAGACTGACCTTCTACAACATCTATTGAATAGTATAAAAAATAAAAGACGTTGTTTACTCAAACTAATACAATCACCGTCATCATCATATCAGCCAATTGACGTCCACTGTTGGATATAGGCCTCCTTCAAACATTGCCACCCTCTGCGGTCCTGTGCCTCCAATAATTATATTTAATAATTATAAAGACAAAAGCAAGTATAATTTTTATATATAGCTCAGACAATAAGCCATTAACATCGTGACGTATTACTGAGAAATCACACCAAACCACTGGCTAGTGCAAATAAGCAGATTCAAAGCATAGTTAAAAGCCTTCCACAAATACATTCACGGTTCGTTTAGCTAACTATTTTCGATTTCCACCTTTTGCACAAATGGACCCGCGGGGCAAATATGTTCCATATCATGTTATTGGCTAAGCATTGTGCTAACTTGCCCCAACATAATGCTACAAATATGTTATGCCCTTTGGGAAAAGTCCCGTTCCTTGTAATAAAAATTCCGAATGCTTTTGGAATTTACTTTGCTTATGTTGAGTAATATTATGTTTGTATTTATATGTTGCTTTATTGGCTATAAGGTTTAATAATATTTTTGAAAAGAAAAACTAAAATTACAAAAAATGAAAATGTTCAATTCCTACCAAGTTTATTAGTATACTGATTAATAATAATTGATATAAACCTTCTAAATGGCGGACTTGACAATATCCCTCCGTCACGGGAGGAGGCCCGTCCCAGCAGTGGGACATTGATAGGCTGTTATGATGATGATGATGTCGGACTTGACGTAGTTAAAGCGTAAAGTAAGTTAAATACCGACAACATTAAGCCATAGAAACAAGATACAACAAGTAGTATTCGTCAACATGTAAGCTTCACTGCAGAGATTACCACGCTGACAAAACGAGTTACAGCGGGATTTCGTGTTAACCATTGCACTGCTAGCAGACACAATAGTAAAACAAGGCTAATGGACTATAATGTGGTTCACTGCTTCAGGATAGTATTAGAATTCTATACTGTACTGCATATGGATAGTATACCTTATGAGAATGTGGTTTATAAAAGGGACATAATTCCACCCAACCACATCCAATACATCAAATCATTAAGGAAAAGGACACAATTAAGGATAGAGCGTTTATTATTATCATAGTCAAATAGGTAATTTAAACATTTTCTCTTCAACAGATATCTTATCTGTTATAGTACAAGAACAAAAGCGGGAAAGTGCATTCACTTCAATAAGCACTGGAAGTAGCGATGATCTTCGAGATCGTTGGAGTGTGTTTTCCACATTACCTACTTTTATTTCTTCTTGTCCCTACAAAACCATCATAGTACTTATGATTTCAAGTTCATATTGTAAGTATAAGATATAATGTGTACTTTAAAAAAATGTATCATTTTGAGAGAAAATAAAAAAAATAAAATGAAAAGACATTATAGAAAACACGTTATAATCTAAGTACTCCAAAAAGAGACAGAAGATAAGAAGAAAAGAAGATCCGTCAGTGTAAGCGAGATAGATATAGAGAAATGATATAGCTTAAAGACTTAGATAATAACTCGTAGTTTAAGTAAAAATAGTAGTTGACCCGTGCCCACTTCGTTGGACGGCGAAAAAAAATGCGTCCGTTTTTCAACCATATTTCATTGCTGCTCCACTCCTATTAGTCATAGCGTGATACTATATAGCCTATGACACTCCCCGATAAATGGACTATTCAACACAGAAAGAATTTTTAAAATCGGTTTAGTAGATCCAGAGATTACCCCCTACAACGTCACAAACACACAAATTTTACCTCTTTATAATATTAGTATAGAAGTATAGATAACAAAGAGACAGACCACGATAAAATGAATAAGTAAAAAAGAACTTCTGACTGCCACTTAAAAGTATAACAAAAAGTGTATCAGATACTTAAACTTAAGTTCAAGATTACGTTCGGTATTCGGAAGCCAATAGATCAAAGAATTGTAGACTTAAAATTAACTTTTTTCTTCGAAGAAGCCTGTTCCCGACATTCATTATAAAACTCATTTGGGGCTTAAAGTTCCGTAATTAACCAATTCCAAGTATCTGCAAAGTCATCTCACTAATCCTGACCTCGCGAAGTTTGAGTTAATCGTACGTGGCTCTCAAGATAACGTTTTAACATGAGCTGACCTATTTTAAGCTTAGCTCATTTATTGTTTTGTTACGGTATTATAAATTTTGAAAACTTGAATGCATTTTATGAATTTAGTGCCTACTTTTTTTTAGAAACTATGATATTTAAGGATAATATTATCGTTGCGTTAGAAGATGATAAAAGACAGGTAAAAAAAAATGTTTTAAAAAAAACTTACAAAGACCATCAACACACATTTAAACATTCAGTATATCAGCCTCTT
Source organism: Schrankia costaestrigalis (assembly GCA_905475405.1). Taxonomy (NCBI): domain Eukaryota; kingdom Metazoa; phylum Arthropoda; class Insecta; order Lepidoptera; family Erebidae; genus Schrankia; species Schrankia costaestrigalis. The sequence continues at coordinate 893,411 of FR997830.1, forward strand.
CGGTGCATTGATAGAGAGCTCAGATTGGATTCGGAGGCCCAGGATGTGTGTGTGTGTGTGTCATCATCATCATCATCATTTCAGCCAATCGACGTCCACTGCTACTGCTGTGTATTTTTAACTAAATAGATTCCGCATTCTAAAGATGGAATCTATTTAAGATTATATTAAGATTCCATCTTTAGAATGCGTTTATCATAAGGTCTTTATTTCTGGTATTAAATAAAACTAATGCATAAGTCTTAAAGTAATACTTCGGTATTACTTACTATTTAGCATAGCACGAACTAAATCATTTTTATGTAAATGTTTGGTTTACAAGGTAAAATTGTGCTCCTTTCAATTTTAAGGGGCGTCCGAAAGGGTTCCTGAACCTTACACACAACACACACTTAATGTCATTTATTGAGGAGCCTGTGGAGTTGATTACATGTAGAGTTTTACCTTTCCCTGCAGTCGTCATTTCCTTTCTGAGTCAATAAATAATATTAGTACTCTTACGATGCAATGGCTATGTTGTTAACTTTTTAAAACAAAGCAATTTTACATAAAATTCAACTGTACCAGTAGAAAATACTGCACAGTAAAGTGCCTAGAGATGTACATCTACTCATATTAAGCAGGACACTAGATATTCTAGTTGCAACAACTCTCGCGAAATTTTGTGTGTAATTTATACACAACGAAAATGTTTGAAACAACGTACAGCTAGTGGAAATGTTACTCAGATACAATGTGTTATGTCACTGTTGATTTAGTTTTGTACGCGACTTAGTTTATTGTGTACATCACGATTATGCATTTGAAAGTTTTAATGTTTAATTTTAGAAATAATATTAAGGTAACTTCTGTCTATCTCTTTTCTAGTAACTTTAATCTCCGGTTTACATTAATAATTTGGTTGTTGTCTATTAAAATAAAGACGTTCTATTAAAGTCATTCAAGTAAACAAACTTGCTTAAATGACCACTTATTAGAGTAGAAACAATTTGGAATATAACGCAAGGTGAGAGACCTCACGCGGTGGGCATTATTTATAACCTGATGAATGCTACATTCTGGAAATTGATTCGTGTCTGAAGTACATGAACTGTTTTTTTAGAAATATGTAAGTAACAGCAGGTAGGTATTTTTAGAATACCAGTGGCAATAAAAAACAGGCACACAACTGTTCTAATGATAATTCAGTTTTAACTTAAATTTTATAACAAAATCTATGAGTAATCACTTCCTGACCTATAAATAACAAATTGTTTAACTATAATAAAACTGAAATAAATGTGGTCGCCTTTTGGACAGTTGCATTGAATTGACACCTTAAAATAACATCTGAACAAATAAAAACGAAATAGAACTTAAGCATATTTCCAAAACTTCCCAAAACTGTATACAAGCTGTAGACAAATTAAACATAATCCGGTCCTCATTTCCGACTAAGTCCCATCTTTGTACGCGAACAAGCTTGGCTACTAATTCGGCATTATCGCACATGTGCAGTAAACATAAGCATTAGTGTTAATGAGCCATTTGAAACAATCCGCCGCGTCGGCAGCGCATCGCTGACAATGTTCAACTTGTTAAACTATAGGTTGGATCTAATACTTAAAACTAATTTTGTACGAATGGTTTTTGTTTACAGGGCTATCGTTCACCTAATGTTAAGTAATGACCTTTAGAAATCAGATCTGGGCCTCCTATGAAAGTGCTAAATAAAACAACTTCCAACTACTGTGGAGAGCTTAGAGGCTTTTTTTTCTTTTCTTTTCTTCCTCTTCAAATCTTATCCTCTTGTTTCCTGTCATTAAAATAATTGATTCATTGTCGAAGATGCGCACTTTTTATATCATCAGTTTCAAAAAGATATCGATGACTTTTATCAGCGTACCTACTTTTTTGTTTCTGCAAACTTAGTCAGCGAAATTATACGACAAGGTTTTCGTCTACTTTTATTTTTGTAAAAACCGAAAAATATGTTTTACAGTAATATTCAACAGGATTACACTTACAAAAAGAATTCCGCACTAAAATATATTCTTTCGAGTCTGTTCGTTACACCGACTCCCAGTTATAAGCACTAGTCTTGCATAATTACACCGTTTCTGTATCCAGTACAACAGTTTCTGGCAATTATGTCCATTTTGAACGCGATGCAACAATTTAGTGTGGTATTTACGGCATTTTAACGATCTCGGCATTAACAAGGATTTTCTGTTTAACGATAATTTCCTCTCTTTGATTTAATGTAGTCTTGTTACTAGATTGTTTATTTGTTTTAGCTTTTATTTTAAAGATTTTGTTAGAAATAAACTTTACTTTTCCTTTGTTTTATTGGTTAAAAGTAATCGAATCACTCGAATAGACAAAATAAAATTTTGAGTTCGTTTTTAAGAAAGAGATAAGTTTATTTTACACATTCATGTTTATCGACTATTAAAGCTTAAAGTAAGTAGTAGCATTTTCCTTAGACATGTCAAATTTACAAGATAGCATTATTTTATTCCTAAAAAAAGAAAATATTTTATGTAATAATTTTATAATGTCTACATAACGACACTGTTTTATTCATTTACAAAACTGTAGGTACAAAATAAGTTAAAAAAATTGAATCCATAACTTAGATTATACAACTGACTGAACCATGCTCAAGCACCCAAAATATCAAAATCCCCCTCTGCCCGTATCCTCCCTACAAACTTAATTTATTGTTCCGTGTAGGAAGTCATCAATGTCAGAATCTAAATTAATAATTTGGCTTAACACAGAACCTTCTATGTTCATACTGAATAAGCTTTCATTTAAAACGACCATTCTCTTTGACGATTTGTAACAAAGTGGCTTAGATAATTTGAAAACGATTTATCCTTTATGATACTTCTCTCTTCTTCTCCGTGTGGTGACGGAGTAAGAATACAATATATCACCACCTCATCTCATTCCATGGGTGTCGTAATAACCGACTAAGGGCCTATTGTGAATATTATCTTAATGAAATAAAAAGAAGGAAAACTTAAAATTAAACCCTATACCAATCCGTTTGGCCAGCGTGGTATTAGAAGGCCAAGTATCCCTCCGTCACAGGTGGAGAAGCGTCTCTGCAGTGGGACATCAATGGGCTGTTATGATGATGATGTTTCAAGGTTCTGTTGGTGATTCTGATAAAAAGTTTCGGTGGTCTTGATAAATTTATATATCTTTTAACCGTGCTACATTCATGTACATACGTGCGTACATAAATATTCTAATAGAAAAATATTGTAACTTTTGTTTGAGTTTATATTCATGGATCAGTATTCGGTGTCTTGTTCATGAATTGTGTTCTTCTTCATGAATTGTGTTCAATATTTGGATTTAGGGTTTCAATAGAGATCCTAAGGTCAATAATAATTCTATATTATAATTTATAGTGCCAAGAATCTAGAATTCAACAACTCTTTTACATACATTTCATGTTTTGTAAGCAGATTTGAACCCTATACCTAACAATCTGGCGCTACAGTAGTCAAAGACATTAAGTTTATAAACAAATAGAATAAGTTTCCTAAGCATAATATAATTGTCTAATCAATATAAATAATTTATTAACTCCTCACCCATTTCTACATAATCTTCATTAGTGATGTGCCTTTCAACCATTGGGTTTTGAGAGGAATCATTTTTACTTTAAAAGCACCTTTTCTTAAAAACGTACAGTTTTTTGTTTACACTTCATCATTAATGAGGTGGTTAAAAATATGTGGTAGCTCCACCCAATGTGTCTCATGGTCATTGTTAATAAAAGCCGTTTAACTAAATAAAAACTTGAAAAACAAAAAGAAGGAACACTTTGCTTTGCAGGTTTTGTTTTCGGTATAATAATAATAATATTATGTATATTTAATTCTCGAGTTTGATTCCCGCTCAATGCAAATCTTTGTGTGCATGATCATGATTGTTTGCATTGGTCTGAGTATTTTCTATGTATTATATGTATGTATTTACAAAAAAAAAGTATTTAAGTAGGTATGTTTATCCGTTGTCTAGTACCCATAGGTAATACAAGCTTTGCTTAGTTTGGGACTTGAATGTGTGTGGGCAATGTGTGAATGTATGAGGATTATTTATTTATTTTATTATTTATTTGTACGTGTCAAGTCAATACGTGGTATATTGAACTTTGTAGTAAAGTTAACATCTGATTATTTTAGATGTCAGCCATTAGATGTCAGCCATTCTATTTCATATCCGATTTTTTCTGTACAAAGAACATAATAGTTTTGTCGATGACGTATCACCTGATACTACGCGGACACATCAATATTAATAGATATGACAATGTTTTGACTAGAAGTTTAGAATTTTAACATAAAAAATATCAGGTATACAAATAAAAGTGCTGAGAAGGTAACCGTAGTTAACGCCAGATCCTACAATTACAAAAAATACCTTAATAAAATCACGCAAGATAATACCAATAAATAGTACCGTGCACTTCTTATTGTGTACACAGTAGGAGTCCCAACTTTGTCCCTTAGACCTGCGTAAATAAATACACAAAATTATTATTGTCTACCTAATTGTGTATTCTAAATGGTCGTGTCACGTCCCTATCAGCGTAGCACACTCCCTCGCCAACCCGTCCCAATACTCCGGTTATCCGGGTTATCTCTACCTCCTCGTCCCAACTCGGACCACTCGCCCTGATTACCCCAAAATAATCGTATTAAACGCCTTTTAATTTAATGTTAATGTTGTTTACGTTCGCTCCTAACTGTTGTATGGTTGGTAACTGGGTAATATTGAAACAATGATGGCAATTACGAACCCCGTTTTATTAGGAAATAATCTTGTGTGCGTTTATTTGTAACGTTATGGTATTAGTATGGGTATGATGTGTTACAACGTAATTAAATTTTAACTGTTTTCTAATTATAAAACTGGTAGCATTAATAACAAATTACAATATGCAATTTCATTTACTATTATTATTTTTCAAGAAGGTGTGGCTGTACAATAGTTATTTCAATGTGCCTTTGTTCTTTTATAAGTTTTCTTAATAACACTTACCTACACATAATTATGACCATTGACTTACTTTACTAAGGAAAGACGCTTAGCGTTAGGAACCTGAGGGTGTCTAAGAAGGAATATAAACTACATAGAAACAATATAATTAAGGAACTGCACACATCAATTGCTTAAGATAATTTCTAAACAAGTTTCATAAATACTTTGTCAATATTTTAATCTAGGCTCAATTATAAATTACCTGGATCTGAAAATGAGTACGAGTAGATAATAAGTAAATATTTAAGAACCCCAATCAATTGGGACGTCCTTCCTCTTGACAAACTTAAGAAGACAACATTGTTTGTTTTCGCATAATTTTGTGTAAGACCAACGTAAATGAACTTTTCAGAGACGGTCTACATTAAAATTCTATCCTAATTCTTGGTAAGGTAATAAATTATATTTTTGTTAGAGAATTCTTTAAGCATAGATAGTGTGGGGGTCATCCAGTAATAGGTTAAAACGTAATAGGTTTATACCGAGACTATAAAGACCTAAAATAAAAATAATATACATTTATTAAAATAAATATTACCCAATCTACTATATAAAAATAAGTCGGGTTTTCCTTCCTGACGCTATAACTCCAGAACGCATGAACCGATTTCCACGGTTTTGCATTCATTGAAAAGGTCTCGGACTCTGTTAGGTTTATAGCAAAGAAAATTCAGGAAAAATTTCAACAGTAACGCGGGAAAACTTTTTTTCACATCATATAAAATGATGACATCTGGTGGCGAAACAGAGTTCGCTGGATTTGCTAGTTTTTTATATAATAATTACATTGATTTAAAACTAAGTATGCTAATGTGATGCTTTTTCATATAAATATAATATTATTAAAACCTAGCATCCTCCTCTCTTCTAAACTGCCATACCCAACAGGGTCTATATTGTATATCTGTGATATTATAAGTAACACCTTTTTGTAACATTGGAGTGCAATAAAGGTATTGAGTATTGAGGTTTTTTTTTATGAAATTACATACTAACGTGTAAAGAATGATTAAAAAAAAGTTCAGATGGTAGTATAATAACGTCAGATAATAATATAGAAGGTGCTGTAAGGTTATATAGAATGGTAAAGTATTTTCTTCAAAAAAGGTCACAATGGCATTTCTTAGTCACGTCTTACACTCGCATTATCACATAAAAACTTGGGCACATTCAAACATAGAGTGACGATTCGCAGGCACCTTGATTTCCTGAACTCTGAATATTTTCCTTGGGCTGAAAATTCAATTACATTTTCTTTATACGAAGGTTAAACAGGTCACACGTGTACGTACTGTTAAGTAACTTGGTACATAAGTTGGAAATATTGGAATATTATACGAATACGACAAAAATATTATATTTTAACCTTCTTCGTATTCAAAGTTTATGTAGGTACAACAAAAATGAATATGTGTTAGATGATGTGACGAGGTAAATTGCGGAAGTTCTAAATAATATCGGTATTTAATAGTATTTTTCTTACATTTCTAATCTTTACAGTAATACATAGGTACATTATATTAAAATAAATCAAAATTTGAATTAACTCATACAATAATTATTCGCGAGGGGTGGAAACGTTTGGAGGAGGTCTATGTCCAGCAGTGCGCGTCTATACGCTGATATGGAGAGATTAGTACGCCTATAATACCCGTGTGGTGACGGAGTAAGAATACAATATGTCACCAGCCCATCTCATCCCATGGGTGTCGTAAAAACTGTCTAAGGGACTATCCGTAAATAATATCTTTACGAAATAAAAAGAAGGAAAACTTGACATTAAACCCTGTACCAATCCGTCTGGCCAGCGTGGCATTAGTCGTCCAAGTATCCCTCCGTCACGGGAGGAGGCCCGTCTCTGCTGTGGGACATTAATGGTCTGTTATGATGATGATTATGATGTATGTAAGACAAAAATATTAGTGAGCCGTAATTATACAGTAGGTTATATTTTATTGAATAATTTATTATTATACACTCTCAAGATTTTTTATTGTAACAAAGTTAGAAAAACAATAAACTATCCCGATATCCTCGTGTTTTTGTTTATCAGTAACGTGATTGGGTCTGACATAATGGGGTTCATCCAAAACTGACATGGATTATTAAAGGACAGAACACGCATTGTGCAGGGCAACAATAAAGTATTAAATAATATCCTTAATGCTGTACTTTTTTATATTAAGTATGTCTATGCAGTAGCATAAGTTAGTTAGTTGTGAATTATGTTTTTTTTTTGTTGGAATAAACAGCTGTAAACACATAATATTTAATTTTTTTGGAAAAATTTACTACCTTTGGCGCAAGTAGGTGGTTATGTTGATTTGCCAAGTAAGATATGGTTTACCGACTTTATTCTACCGTGTTCTTTCATCTACCATCAACACGCAGGATGGGCTGACTCTAATACTGACCTTACACTTCGGACCAAGGAAGGACCACGCTTCGTTCATGTTGTTGGTATAACAGGCAACCAAGATAAAACTAAGCTTAAAAATTATGGATCACTTCCAGAGCTGAAACTGGAAAAAGTTAAAGGTTCACACATTTCATTAATGCCTATGTTCTCACAGAGAACGACCCGAAGGTACAGTAACGTTGTCTTATTGGGTAAAACGTCAGTCAAGTATGACATTATTAAAAAACTTTACATTAATTGTTTCACCAAGACAAAATATTAAAATTATTCAAACTCAAAAGCCCAGTTAATTTGATTATTAAAAACGAAATACTTACAAAACTGTTTCCAGCGCCTCTTTCAATTTGTAATTTCCACAAACTAAGAGGTTAATTAAGAAACTAATTTTGAGTCTGTGATTTAATTTGCCAACCAAATTTTGAAGCTTCGTTTCCACTTCAACGCTGTCTATAATGTAAGTTTCGAAGTTAAAACAGGTTAATTATAATATTTTAACTTCTTTTGTATAATAAATAAATGTAAATAAAAATTATTTACGGCTGAATAGTTAATAAAAAACCTGGAATTTTGTTTAGTATTATTACAGTACCTAATAATAATCATTTTATTTAGAATTGTATGAACCAGTAATACTTTGATAGGTAAACAATGACTCAATGTAATGCATCAACGTACCTTTATTCCAAATACCGTATCGCTTAGCAACAGGGTGCGTTACGCTCATATAAACATCTACATGAAAACAAATAAAAAGTAATACCAACAAAGGTATTTTATCAAATGTGGCGGTCCCTTTTATAAGGTTTATCGGGCCCAACGGTCGACCTCCGTCACGGTCTAGATCAAACGACTTAACATATTTACAAAGAATCCTTATTTTGATATCGCTCCTTACATGAAAAACAAACAAAAATGAACCTTATGACATGACATTAAAGACTAAAAATATTGTGGGAAGACCATAAAGGTTTGAGAAATAAATCGAATTGCCAATGAAAAAGTGTTTCTCTCGCATTTAATAAGTTATTTTTGTTTGAGCGATCACTAGAGATGTCGTGGAGAATTGGGAAGCTTTGATTCAAAAGACCATTGTCGGAGGTCAGAATTCAACAAATTACTCTTAATAGAATCGTTATGATGTTTATTTACCGTACATTCGTTACTTACTAACATCATGTATACATTTCGTAGCGATTAGTACTACATTAGAAACTAAGTAACGAATTTAATAAGCCCTGGAAGTATGCAGTGTGTATATCTTTACTTTGGTGAAACAGTTTATGATTCAAATTAAGTCTAAACTAAACTAGAGAAAACAACATAAAACCTGGGCCAATGGTATAGGGTTTGCATAGAGCAATTGGTATAGGGTTTCCTAAAACGTTTCCATCTCTAGGAATGATACTACGTTTTTAGAATCCTTCTGATGTGGTGACATTTTAAATCTTAATACTTAATGGTAATTTTTACATGTAGTACGATTAAAACACAATTTAAAACTGAATTATTTATAAGAAGCTGCAAAACCTTCGCAACGATAAAACGTCAGCCATGAAACACGTTTTAATTTGGACTAGAAACAACACTGGCGCTAATTTTAACGTACCTACTACAATATTACCTAAAAATCTTAACGGCTATATTATTATTTATGTTAATTTTGTGGTAAAATCTTGCCTTATCTAAGATTTTATCTCTCCGTATTAACTTCACTATATTAACTTCTTCTTACTCACTAAGAAAGTAACATTTTAATACAAATAAAGTAATAGACACAATTTGTTAAGCGCTTGAGAAGCAAATCAAATAGTACAAGAGTATTAAAAATTTATAGGGAGGCATTTAAAAAAAATATTTGATCTTAAAAGATGCGCGTGTGGTGATGAACAAATAAACTATCAATTGGCACACTTTATCTCTGCTAAAGAAGGAAATCATAATAAATTTTATAGGATTCTATATCAAGTTTCCTTTTTTTTGTAGAAATAATTATCTGCGAAGTTTCTCTTACCCGGCTTTTACGAAATCATTGAGACAAGATGGGCTGGACTGTTGACACCGTGCATTCTTAATTCATCACCAAACAAAAAGTTAATACGTATCATCAAAAATATTTTTTCAAGGACAATCACCTTTATTTCCCAAGGGCAGTCGCTAATTTCCTTATACGCATTTGGTATCGCAATCACGCACTGTTAAAGGGAAACCTTCCTCGATACATGGCTTCCTTTTACCAGCGCGTGATACAATCAACTTACCACGATAAATACGTGTCTCTGTAAAAACGTAACTTACCTTTTAGTATTTGCGTCTTTTACAGAAATAAGGTAAATGTGTTAATTTTTAATTTCTTGTTTTAAATTAAAAAATAATCCTCCCACATTCACACAGCGCCACCTAGTCCCAAACTAAGCAAAGCTTGTACTATGGGTACTAGACTACGGATAAACATACTTAAATACTTTTTTTTGTAAATACATAGACATACCTATTATACATAGAAAACACTCAGACCAATGCAAACAATCATGTTCATGCACACAAAGAGCGGGAATCGAATCCAAGACCTCTGCGTAGCACCCATGTAATATACCGACTGCGCCACAGAGATTGTCAAAATTTAAATTATAATTTTTTATTTTACTTACTTATTACACTTACTTATATCATGTTAGTCGGACAATTAGGTTACTTTTACGACAACCTTACCTTTTTTCTTTTCGAAGAAGTGATCTTTTCCAACATTCTTTAGTCGGGTTTTACGACACCCATGGGGTTAGTTAGGATAACCTATGTTCTATCTTAGTTAAATTTCATTCAAGCTAGACGTAAGATCGATTTTACTTATAATAGAGCATTGTAAACTATTGAAATGGTAGGTACCAATAGAAAGGTATTTGTTCCGAAATCTAAGTAAATCCAGTTAGATTGCTTTGTAAACGTTGTATTGGCAAAAAGCTGCTGTCTAAATTCAAATCGGCATGTCTCGAACCTTTGTAAACGGCTTTGCCTTGAGAGATAATAGAATTTTGGTAGAAATTTAGTTTAACGCCGATTACATCTGTAAAGGAAAGTTAACCTTCTTGAATACAATATTTGGACTTCTTGTTTATAATAATATCTAACGGATAGTCCCTTAGTCGGTTTCTACGACACCCATGGGATGAGATGGGGTGGTGACATATTGTATTCTTAGTCCGTCACCACACAGAGTAGGCAGATACGGCAGAATGCCACTTGTCACGATCCTGGCAAACAGAGGTCTATGTCTAGTCTATTATTAGCAAAAATATAAAATGATTGTAATTACATTTATGAAGAGAAAATGTTTCTTATATTCTGAGGTCTTGTCTTTGTACCTACACACTCTTGCTTCAGGGCTGATCAGAATTTATAAAAAGACAGCCACGTAATATTTTAACAACTCAACGTTGTGTAAGTAAATAACTTTTTCTTGAAGGAGCTCGCTCTGTGTAATGTTATAATGTACAGCGTGTTCTTGTTATAAATAAGATATAATACGATTTCAGTTTATAATGTTTTACGTATCATCATCATAACAGCCCACTAATGTTCCACTGCAGGGACGGGCCTCCTCCCGTAACGGAGGGATACTTGGCCTAGAAAGAAAGAAAGAAAGAAAAACAATTTATTTGACTTGAAAGACACAGACACATAAAATAGAACAAAGTTTGTAAAATACATTAAACTAACAATCAATAATTTAAAATTCCCGCCACCATCTTAAAGCTAAAAATTGTTCACGAAATACACAGATTCAACAAAGTTAGGTTGGCAGCCGCGTTTGTAAACGCGTCGCCATTCCTGAAGTTGAAAACTTCAACACAGGGGCGCCAACCCAACAAGCAAAAATTCAGTTTATGTCTGAGCTCTGATTGGTTTGATAGTTTGATGAATCTGTGAACCCCTGAACTGGAAAAATTGTTGTTAATATTAGTTTAGTCTAATACAAGTAAAAGTTATGGACAAATTAAAAAAAACAGAGAGAAGGTGGACACTAGTGGACAAACGATTGGTGACTGGACAATTGTGTTGTGTGTCTCGTCTAACAAGACAAAAAGGAATGTCGCTCAGCAATACTGTCATGTTGCGTCAACGCATCACAACAGCGCTGTTCTTCCGCGACACCCATTTTTCGCGCAAGTCGTAGCCGGGACAGCCTAGCGCTCATCCTTACCGATAAGTACATATCATATTCAAGTGAAAGAAGAGAAATGAAAAGCAAAAATATATTGAAGACAAACCAGTGTAAATAAACAAAAATAAATATGTATACAATAAACTTACTTAGTCAGTAATAGCTGTGTGTAAATGAGTGAATCGTGCCTGTGTGTTAATCAAAAACTAAATAAATAAAATAAATAATTAAAATGTAAAATAAATAGTAATAATACTTTTACTAATAATATTGTTACTGTAAAATACGCACTTGCAGAAAGAAAAAGAGAATAAAATTCAAAAATAATATTTTTTTATTTTACCTAAGTAATTAAATAAGGTATGACATTCAAATTAAATTTAAAATTTAAAACAATATTACCCAGAACAGCACTAGTGCAAGTTCAATAATTGCCCAGCCAAGAATATTTTTTTTAAATGATTAATTAGACTAAATTTAGATTTCAGATTGCGGAGTGGAGGTGGAAGGTCATTCCAACAGTGGGTTGCAGCATACCTGAAACTACCTCTGAAAGCAGTAGTCCTGTGCATTGGAATTATAAGAGGGGCTACTCCAGTCCGGTTACTGTATATGTAATGGTCCCTTCGCCATGTCAACTTTTCATAAAGGTATTTAGGCTTTTTACTAGTGGTAACACCAAACATCACAGCAGCTAGATGAATCTTCCTACGAGCAGCCATTTTTAGGATTTTGTGTTCATTTAAATATGGTGTTATGTGGTTTCTCCTTGGAACATTCACACAGAACCTAGCACAAGCATTTTGTATTCGCTGTGTGAGCTTTGCTGTCCTAGCCAAGAGACAAGGGCCATATACAGTGTCACAATAATCAAGCTTCGAGAGCACTAGGCTGTACATCAATTGAATCCTAAGAGATACTGTTAAATACCTACGAATCTCATATAGGATTTTAAGCCTGTAAAAGCAGTTTCTGAGCAAATTATTTATATGCTGCTCGAACCGAAGCTCCGGATCCAACAACAAACCCAAATTATTCACGGTATCCACCCTGTTGATTTGTTTACCCATTATGGCCAACTGAGGATTGCGCGCTACCACTGCACTCACCATTGCTCTGCTGCCCAAAACCATAAACTTTGTTTTTGAGGGATTCAGAGCGAGTGAATTTTTCTCTGACCAATCAAACACCCTTCGGATCATTCAGCAGCTCAACTGCTTGTTGTGTGTCTGACGGCAAGAACGAGGTATACAGCTGTGTATCATCTGCATAGAGGTGATATTTACATGAAGTGATAGTATCAGCTATATCTGCACTGTAAATAATAAAAAGTAACGGTCCCAAGATTGATCCCTGTGGTACGCCTCTAACCACAGGGCGTGTGGCAGAAGATAGTGTGGATCCATCCGCCCTAGATATTGTCACATGCTGTGTTCTATTATAAAGATAGCTGTAAAACCACTTGATTGAGTCAGAGTCAAATCCGTAATAGGCAAGTTTGGACAACAAAAGAGCTGGATTTATCGTGTCAAAAGCACGTGAGTAGTCCAACAGTACTAATATGGTAGCCTTACCCTGATCACGTGCCTCCAGCATATTCCCCACCACATCACTAAGAGCAGATGAAGTACTTCGGCCCCGTCTAAATCCTGATTGTAGGTCTGGAAGGATGTCATTCTCCTCCAAGTACTGTACCATTTGTGTGTAAACAACTTTTTCAAGTATCTTAGACAGGCAGGGAAGGATACTTATTGGACGCAGATCTCTAAAGTTAGTTGGATTGCTGGTTTTAGAGATGGGATACACTATGGCATGCTTCCATAAGTCCGGGAAGGTATGTGTCTCTATTGACCTATTAATGATGCTATAATGAGTAGGCTGTGTTAATTTTAACATATCCAGAGAAATGCTGTCCAGGCCCTGTGCATTAGATGAGAAACTCTGCACTATTTTAGATACAATGTCTTCTGTGACTGGTTTTATACTAAAAGTAGAGGCACAAAATCTCTGCTCCTCAAAAAAGGTTATTTGTGCGAGATTTAAAGAACACCTACCTGGTATATCTAAAAAAGCGTCATTTATTGAGTCTGCATTGTCGAAAAAAGCTGGTAAATGTCTCTCTTTATGATTTGGAACTACGTCTGATTTTAGATTCTGCCTTAGCAATTTTGGGTTGTTTTGGTTATTATTAATATTTTGATTAAAGTATGCCCGTTTTTCCTGTACAAGGGCCTCAGCAGCTACACGTTTTAAGTCTAGGTAGTAGACCTTGCTCGAGTCGGTCCCAGTCTTATGATACTTATCCCTAGCCTCATTTCTCAGTTTGAACATAAGTTTTATAGTGTCTGTAATCCACGGTGTTGGTCGACTGCGAAAAGTAATTTGTTTTTGGGGGCATGCAGGTCAAATAAATTTAAGACACAACTTGTAAATGTATGGACCATGGTGTTCACATCCCCCTGATTACACAAGTCTGACCACGGAATAAATTCTAGGTCATGTGCGAATTTGTCATGTACAATGTACTTTAAAGGACGATATAGGACTGTTCTTGGCTTTGGCCTATCCTTTTTTAGCAACATGTTGCAGGTGACAAATGAGTGATTGCCCAGTTCAGGAATGTGATCAACCAGAACATCATTGACACCAATATCTGTACAGATCAAATCAATAAGAGTTGCACTATCGCTAATAAAATGTGTTGGTTTGTTATCTACTTGTTTCAGATTGAAACATGATAAAAAGTTTGTAAGAGATTGAGTTCTGCTGTTTGTGTCTATCATGTTAACGTTAAAGTCATCTAGAATAGTGGCATAGTCGAATGGGGATAGGGAACTAATGCTTTCGGTTAGAGCTTCCAAAAACCTGTCTAAGTTCAACCATGGCGGCCGATATGCTGTGCCTATGAGTACTCTTTTACCATTTACTTTAAGTCCTAGCCACATCTGTTCTATGTCAGGCTGCTCAGGGCAGACTCTGACTCTAGCATTCACCCCTATACGAATGTAAAAGCCGACACCCCCCCCACGACCCCCACGTGTACCAGTGGACCGCGGGATATGTTTCAACCTGTACCCAGGAATGCAAGGTGCCCTTCCCTCCTCCCCCAAGCGCAGCCAAGTTTCATTTATAGCTATGATATCTACCGCATGACGGTCCATGGCTATTTTAAACTCATCATGTTTAGTTGAGAGTGAGCCCGCATTAAAAAGACCTAACTTTAATAATCCTTGCACAATCATTTATAACTATTTTTGTACTGTAATAACACTAAGTAGATAAAGTAATTATTTATTAATTCATTGAAATATTCATGCATTGTTTGATTTATATATTGTAAAATAGAAAAAATTGTTGAACTTATTGCAGTAAAATTAGATACCAACAATGAAAAGTGTTTGTGTATTATTAGTGTATTCTGCTTTGAAAGTGGTAAAACAAATATTTTTATTAAATTATCAATTATGACTGAAAAATTGTAATTATATATATAAAATAGACAACATGTATTAATATAATAAGTTAAGGTAGTATGTATTGGTATATTATTTGTGTATTTTAAGTATATTTCATTAAGGAAGTCTAGTTGAATTATAAAGGAAGTAATTATATTTAAAAAATTGTAAATATATATATGAAACAGACAACATGTATTGATATAATATGGTATACCTACTAATACCACGCTGGCCAGACGGATTGGTATAGGGTTTAATTTCAAGTTTTTCTTCTTTTTATTTCGTAACGATAATATTCACGAATAGTCCTTTAGCCGGTTTTTACGACACCCATGGGATGAGATGGGGTGGTGACATATTGTATTCTTACTCCGTCACCACACGGATTTTCAGTTTTACGTATGTCTCAACAAAAAAAAATTTTTTTTTTAATTTTTACCAAAATGTTTAAATGCTTACCTATGTTAGGTAAGTAAAGGCTTTGCTAAGCTAAGAATTAGACATAGGCGTGCTTTACAAATATAAAGTTTTAAGTGCGTATGCAATGCGTTCGTCACTTTTAGATACAAGCTAGTCCTACAATGCATCAATTTCATTCAATAATTTAGTAGTTCTGACATTAGTTTAAGACAAATTAATTGCAGCTACATCAGTAGGAAAAGATTGTTCGGGTAGTTTCAAAACATAATAATTTGTATGTATTTATTTGACGACCTCGGTGTCGTAGTGGTTATATAACTTGACTGTTACAAAGAGGTCTCGGGTTCGATTCCCGCTCAATGCAAATCTTTACGTGCATGAACGTGATTGTTTGCATTGGTCTGCGTGTTTTCTTTGTATAATAATATGTATGTATTTACAAAAAAAGTAAGTATGACGTATGTTTATCCGTTGTCTAGTACCCATAGTACAAGCTTTGCTTAGTTTAGGACATGATGGCGTTGTGTGAACATGTGAGGAATATTTGTATTTTTTATCTAAATGCCTAAACCGACCGTAAATGTCACGGCTGGTTGATGATGAATTTCCTAGGTTACTCTGTTATGTAGTTTATATGGATACTAAAGATCCAATACAAATGTAATTAAAATGAAATGAAATGGACAAAATGTTACAATATTCGTACATCATAAAACCCTATAAAGTCTCACTGCAGGGACGGGTCTCCTCCCGTGGCGGAGGGATACTTGGCCTACTAATACCACGCTGGCTAGACGGATTGGTATAGGGTTTGTTTGTTTTTTTTCGTAGTTTTCTTTCTTTTTATTTCGTAAAGATAATATACACGGACAGTCCCTAAGTCGGTTTTTACGACACCCATGAGCTGAAATGGGGTAGTGACATATTGTATTCTTACTCCGTCACAGCACGGACAGTAATTACAATGAAATATACAAAATGTTACAATATTCGTACAAATAATTGTAATACTTACACTCATTTAGGTCGGCTCGTTTGTCGTGAAAATGTCTGGTGTTATCGCTCGTTAGTGGACAGCTATTGTGTCGTGGTCCACATTAAAGTACTACCATTATACTTTGAAACTGTACGCCTATTTAGAGGATCTGTTTGTTTTGTTTTAAATAGGCACCCAGATTAATATAATATTAGTTGGGTGCTCTTGAATACAGTTAATTTGTATAGAAATGTTGTTAGTCTATCGTTTTGTAGGATTATACAGACGTAAGCTCGATGTAGACCATGTAGAATCAGCACTTTGTTTCCAATATCACAACATAAATAAAAATTATCAAATATTTTGCTTTGCGGCTTTTAGGTGTATTTCAACTTCGTCACAATCGTTTATAAATCGGATTAGGCATAAAAATCGCATACGCTGAAAACATTTAGAGATGCTTATGTCTAACTGTGGTCATCTTTTAACTTATACCTTCTTCTCATTCCTAGGATCACGTAAAACTTTTTTTAGTTAGCAATCATTATTTCTAAGTATCTCCGTGTGGTGACGGAGTAAGAATATAATATCTCACCACCCCATCTCATCCCATGGGTGTCGTAAAAACCGACTAAAGGACTACCCGTGAATATTATCTTGCCGAAGTAATAAAATTAATTTTCACAAAAAAAAGAACCGACTTCAAAGACAAAAATTGCACTAAAAAGTAATAAATAATTACTTGTATTTTGATTTTACAACAATAAATCAGCCATACTTTCTATTTAATTTTAATCTAAAGAATAGGTTCTTTTCATTAAGTATTGTAAAAGTATTGTTAAGGATATTTCTTGAAGAGTCTGTAAATAATATTTATTTGTAGATTCTTTAAAAGATAATCAAATTATTACAAATAATGTAATATTATTGTTATTTTTGGAGTCGGTGTCAGCCACGATAGTTATTATTAAGTATACCATTTTTTATTTCTGACTGAAAACTTAAACAAATATTATGGCGCCGTGTTATACACAGACTAATAATTACATAAAATTCACATTCGAAAATGAAACGGCCGTTTTCGTTTTAAATGCAATATTTATCTAATTAGAAACCATTTAAAGTGATGAGAGTGTGTTATACAAAACTTTATTGCCTATTCTAACGAAGTTGTAGACAACATTTTGCATTATTGATCCTATTCGCGAATTATTTCTTTAAATCTAATCTATTTTAAGTTCTGGAAAGCTTTAATCAGTTATTAAATATAATATTAAAACGTTTAAATGTGATACTGGTATTTTAAAATATATTTATTTAAATATGATAAGAATAGTTGTTTAATATTTGTTTAATTTTTAAACTAATCCATAAACAATCAACAACTATAATGTCGAAGTCATATATAATCTGTAATTCATGGCCGTCATTCCGTTTGCTTAGGTATTATCGTACTTATTTCGTTGGCTGACACCGCCTCCAAAAATAACAATAATATTACATTATTTGTAATAATTTGATTATCTTTTAAAGAATCTACAAATAAATATATTTACAGACTCTTCAAGAAATATCCTTAACAATACTTTTACAATACTTAATGAAAAGAACCTATTCTTTAGATTAAAATTAAATAGAAAGAATAGCTGATTTATTGTTGTAAAATCAAAATACAAGTAATTATTTATTACTTTTTAGTGCAATTTTTGTCTTTGAAGTCGGTTCTTTTTTTTGTGAAAATTAATTTTATTTCTAAATTTTTAGTGAATTCCAATTCTATAAATCCGTGTGGTGACGGAGTGAGAACACAATATGTCACCACCTCATTTCATCCCATGGGTGTCGTAAAAACCGACTAAGGGACTATCCGTGAATATTATCTTTGAGATATAAAAAGAAGGAAAACTTAAAATTAAACCCTATACCAATCCGCCTGGCCAGCGTGGCATTAGTAGGCCAAGTATTTCTCCGTCACAGAAGGAGGCCCGTCCCTGCAGTGGGACATTACTTTGTCTGAATATGGGTAGACCTACGAAACGCGCTGCTTATATGAGACAGCGCCGATTGAATGAAACAAACGAAGAAAGGGATAAACGCCTTTTAATGTAGGAAATCTACCTCCAATGTCATTTCAAAAGAGACTAGTGAACAACGGAGGACCTACATGCAAAAAGTTTTAAATAGGGAGAACATCGAAAAGCGTAGCCACCGTCTCGGCATGGTTAATTGGTAATAATAATTAAGTTAATTAAAATAAAAATAAATCAAATAAATATAATAATTATTATTATCAATTTGTTATATCTAAAGAATAAGTTTAAAATAAATTAAATGCAATTCAACAATTTTGTCTATTTATAATCCGTTATTAATTCCTATTTTAATTTAAAATAAGAATTTCATTCAAGTCTTAAAGTCACCTGCGATTACATTCACAATGTTAAGTTTTCATCAATACAATTAAAATAAGCCCAAACACAAGGTAGCTGCTATATGCCGTTGAGGAGTTTCCTCGACCCTCAGTCGTCTATATCATGAGATCATGTTTGTGTAAAGTTGTGTAAAGTTTTCATCAATACGAATAAAATAAGCCCAAACACAAGGTATCTGCTATATACCGTTGAGGAGTTCCCTCGACCCTCAGTCTTCTTTATCATGAGATCATGTTTGTGTAAAGTTGTGTACAGTTTTCATCAATACGAATAAAATAAGCCCAAACACTCGGTAACTGCTATATACCGTTGAGGAGTTGCCTCGACCCTCAATCTTCTTCATCATCAGATCATGTTTGTGTAAAGTTTTGTAAAGTCTTCATCAATACAATTAAAATAAGCCCAAACACAAGGTAGCTGCAATATGCCGTTGAGGTGTTCCCTCGACTCTCTCTGGTCTCCAGGATCTGACCAGTTCTTACTCTTGACTATTTGGTAGTGACGTCAAAGATGCACATGTATGACAAGATTTTACACAATGCGTCCCTACAATTTTCAAGAGATGCCCTCGATTTCTCTGGGATCCCGTCATCCAGATCCAGATCTGGTGACAATGGGACCAAATGGGAAGCATACCCATACGAACAAAAAAAAAATTTTCAAATCGGTCTAGCCGTTTTCGAGAAATCAGGTAACAAACACAAAAAAAAAAAAAAAAAAAAAAAATACAACCGAATTGAGAACCTCCTCTTTTTTGAAGTCGGTTGAAAAGAAGGAAAACTTGAAATTATACCCTATACCAATCCGTCTGGCCAGCGTAATATAGGACATTAACGGGCTGTTATGAATGAAAAAAATAATAATTCTAAGAAGACGAAAAAGATAATACTCAAGCTATTAATCCACATCTTATGAGTCTATTATATTTTTTTTTTGATATTTATATAGATTTTCCTCTTTTAGCTTATTCGTTTTTAGTGTCGAGATCGGTGGACGATCAGGTTGATAAGGTAGTGTGTTAAATTATTATTTTTATTTTAAATGCAAAATAAAGTTCAATTATATAGTACATTATATTAATTGTTCCTTGTCGATCATGGCCCGTTGGTTTTAGAACATTAAAAGTACAATAAAGTCGCGTTTTATTTTATATACTTAAATTTACATAATACATGCAACAAAATTTACATTTACAATAAAAAAGCTGATTTGGTATAAAATGCAATAGAACTGTAAACAGAGTATTTCAATTCCATTCTCTTTTCTCTCACATATTTTTCAATCTCAGAAACTTAAAGTAAGTAACACTGCAACTAAAAGCCTTGTTTGAAATTCATTAAGAGACCTTTGTTTCTAGACGTTAGCATTATATTCTTGTTTACTTTCAACTGTATATTAAATGAAACACTTATTTCTGAAACTGAAGTTTTTTCGAACACTGTGTTGACGAATTTCAACTATCGAAAAGAATGCATAAGACCATTTAAATAATAAAATACTGAAACAATTGACAAAAATGACGACCTCTGTGGCGCAGTCTTTACATTACATGGCTGCTATGCAAAGGTCTCGGGTTCGACTCCCGTTCAATGCAAATCTTTGTGTGCATGAACATAATTGTTTGCAATTTATGTATCTTAATCCGTTGTCTCGTACCCATAGTACAAGCTCAGCTTAGTTTGGGACTAGAAGGCGTTGTGTGAATGTGTGATGAATATATTTATAAATGTAAATTGTTCGTATAGTCATGGCGCTTACCTAAAACCAACCTGAGATAGGCATCAGCCTATCTCATGGCCTGATGGCCATGAGTGTCGTAAGGGCTGGGAAAACTTAAAAATGATCTCTGTGTACAGAAGAAGGAAAACTTGACATAACAGCTTCACATTTCATAATGCTGATATAAGTAAGGAAGAGGTCCGCTCCTGAATTAGGACAATAATTAGGTGTTCTCAAGTTCTACATTACACAATAAAACGAAAACAAGTGATAAGTCTCTAGGAAAATAAAAAAACGTCTTGGAACCCGCAACAAAAGAAAATAGTAAAAAGTTGTAAAACTTTTCTCCGTGCAGCGTGGGAAATTTGAATGCAAGTAGTTTTACACCTTTATAGAACAAGAGTGCATCAATAAACTTTCGGTTAAAGTTCTTCAATAGTCCCAATGGTGTGTCGCAGTCTCAAAATTACTAGTACCTACTAAGAATACCTACCTACCTATACCTACCTATTATTAGTCTTAAGTTTTTAAAATACCAACTTTTTAAATAATGTTGTGCCCAACAGGGCATAAAATGTCGCCCTTCAATATTGTTGTGTCCGACAGGGTTACAACTTCATGTACCTATGGAATGCAATAAACAGTTTGAGTTTTAGAGTTTTTAGGGAGGGGTTAAGGAAGACGATTTTTATCCTAGACTAGGGCATCAAAGTCCTGATTTCGAATCAAACAGATATTATTATGGCGTATTAAAAAATGATTTCATCATAATAACCCATTAATGACCCACTGCAGGGACGGGCCTCCTCCCATGACGGAGGGATACTTGGCCTACTAATACCACGCTGGCCAGACGGATTGATATAGGGTTTAATTTCAAGTTTTCCTTCTTTTTATTTCGTAAAGATAATATTCACGGATAGTCCCTTAGTCGGTTATTACGACACCCATGGGATGCGATAGGGTGGTGACATACTGTATTCTTACTCCGTCACAACACGGAGATATTTTGTATATATTCATGTAACAATGGGTGTAATTTCTCCTAACTTGCCAAATGCATGTCAGGAACAAAGAAGGAAGGGACAAGGAAATCGCAACCCTTTCAAGTTTGATAGATAGTAGTTCTTGTATAAAAAGTTACACGTCCGGACCTACCAACGAATGAAGCTGTATTATGTAACTCAATCGATACAATTCGCTGTGGCTAACAGTTTTTATTAAACTTTCTTATCTTTTATGTCAACTCACATGTACCATGTTCAGTGGAATTATCGAGTAAGAAAGTTTTGTGTTTGTTTAAAAGACAACTTCCATTCTAAATCATGCCATAAATGTCAAGAAGACTTTTCATCATCATCATCATCATAACAGCCCATTAATGTACTACTGCAGGGACGGACCTCCTCCCATGACGGAGGGGTACTTGGACTACTAATACTACGCTCGCCAGACGGATTGGTAGAAGACTTATACATACGTTAAATTTTCAAAGTCACAAACAACAAACGTAATTATTGAGGACAATTATTGGCAAATCACAGAAGCAATAATTCTGCATTGGATTCGACCTTCGACCGGTGCACCAGTGAGCCCGTTGTATTTTAATTTTTTTCACAATTATCACCACGTTAAAATAAGACCCTGAAGTGATAATGGGCTTATCATATTTGCAGAAAGAGCTAAGAAAGTTGGAAAAACTAATAATATGTTTCAGTTTTATTCATTTATTCAAAGTAGTACAATAATATTGTATCTTTTTGAATTCATCTAACACTACTTAATCTAAGTTTAAAAACATTTCAAAGTTTAGAAAACTTTACCACCGCCTCTATAATAATGATGGTCACCACTTGTTTACGTTACTCATACGCTTTATTCTTCTTATTGAAATTCCTACTTCTATTAAAACAATTAACTTAAAGGTACTTGTGAGTTATCTCCAAAACCCGCACAAAACTTTTCACCGACATGAGGCCGACCGTCGCCGGTGAATAGTCTCCGATGTTTTATTGTTTTTTTACGAGAAACTAAGAAAACTATTCCTACTTCTTTGTATGTCATATTCTTACGAAGAAGCTTAATAAAATATTTTTGTTACTTTATAGTTGATACGTGACGACTCGATCAAGATAGTTCTTAGAGCTTAAATATAAAGTTAGTCTCGGAAATGTAGTGGGCGTATAATATGTAGTACTTTGCTGGTAAATGTTTATCATAACCATTCTATTTTTATTGTCTGTAAATGCTGCTAAAAGTAATAAGCTATATATTCACCGTTCCAGTAAGTAGTTTGTGTATAAATTATTGTGTATTTTTGTATTTCATTACCTCCTCTTGTTAGAACTCATTCCATAAGCGACTTTACGTTTTTAAAGTGACGGCCGTTTGCTTCATATACATCTGCAGACTTTCACAGGTCAATTTGTGAAAAATGGTAAGTCGTTGCCCAACGCCTTAACTGCTTGTTTTAGATAAGTTTTGTTTAAATTAGATTAGAGTCGTTTTAAGCTATTATAAAGCCAAATAATTGTTTATTATTTACTACTAACAATAATGTTTTTCTTGTAGATCAGTCAGGTAAAAATAAAATAAACCATTTCTAAGCACAAACTTTAGACAGCATACGACACATTTTAACTGTTTATGACAACACAGTAATTCATAAAGTCATTAAACTTGTGCTCCATAGTATAAACTATAACAACGACAGACTTCCTGTACCGGTCTATCGCAGGGAACCTTTAATAATAAAGTTTTGTAAGTGGATTAGTGACCGCAATACGGTAGTCTAACACCAGGTGGTTATATTAATATACTTTCTCAATATATATGAAATTTATTATATTTGTGGTTGATAATATAAATAAGGTATGTTATAAGAAGTTAAGTAATAGTCTAGAGTTTATTACGGGCATTTAAACCACCTGAAAGCAGTAGTAAATGATAAGAATAAAACAAATAATTTCTAAAAAAAAACATATGCCCGAACTAAAAATACAAACCTGTGTCACGAGACTGAAATTACCGGAAATTACCGGTGTCCGGTAATTTCAGCCGAAATCTGTAATACGACACATACAACCGCATTACCACCTGTATAAAGATAAAGAAGCGCTATAAAATTTTAAAAATCTTACTCACATAAAACTATTAATCATAATTCACATAAAACACTTAATTTTTCCCTTGTCACGAGAAAATCTCTGTCATTGTGATGTTATTATCCTACTTCCTACTAATATTATAAATGCGAAAGTTTGTGAGGATGTATAAATGGATGGATGTTTGTTAACATTTCACCAAAAACTACTGAACGAATTTTGATGATATTTGGAATAAAGGTAGTTTAGGGTATAAAATAACATTTACCTAGGGACGTGTACCGCGCGGGTAAAGCCGCGGGCATCAGTTAGTTAACCGTAATTCTATACAAGAAAATCCAAACCCGCATAAATCTATAAACGAGCAAATTGCTTTTCATTATTCCACCACAACGCATGTCATAAATATTTTAGTCAGCCAATTTCATACAAAGAGAAGTCAAGCCTAAAAAACAAAAGGTAAAAAATTGCTATAAAGCTTGGAATGTGGATGTTGGATTTCAGGAATGAACTTCCCGTATAATCCTGGAGTCAAAAGACCGGTGCAGTCACAATGCATTATGCAGGAGGCTTTTCGACGCGTTTGAGTCCGCCCCCGTGGTTGTACCTCTTTTTGTTTGTATGGTCTAAATTATAAGAAATCTGATGTTATAATAAAATTATATAATATTAGAATTTTTTTTTAATACTACCTAAAATCTACCAATGCAAAGTATAGACGTCATTTAATGATGAATGGAAACAGAAGCCTCTTTAAGTTCAGGTTGTTATCGGGATTTTCAAGTTTTTATTCTTAAGTTTTGATAATTTCTGTAATAAGCGCTAAGTTCACTTAGTATTCTAGGGTTAGGTTACAACCATCATTGTTAAAAAGGATTACTTAGTTAAGTTTTAATCAATAAGTGTGTTCTAAAATGATTGGGGATTCAGTAAGCTCGATATAAACTTGTAATTCAAAATGTAATGCAAAATTTGTCATCATCGGATAGATGTCCATTGCGCTACATAGGCCTCCCAATATTTTCACTTTTTATGGTGCAAGTTGTATGACATGCGGTTGCCTTTTCAAATTCTATCATTCAATAGTACAAGCTCTGCTAAGTTTGAGACTAGATGGCGTTGTGTGAATGTGTGAAGATTATTTATTTATTTATTCTAGTGCCCGTCAGTACTACGCGTTTTGTGCCTTAACCACCGTCACTTTAATTAAGGAATCTAGATCGGTATGTCGTTCACTCTAAGTTTGCTGCGGGACTTCTCATTTCTGATACGATCACAGAGAAATTTTGGAAATAGCTCTCTCTATTGCGCTCTGGGTGTTAGTATTCTAAGAACTGACTCTATGACCACGACTTCTCAGTATTTCGTCTTAGTAATACACATACAAATGAAATCGTTGAATAACAATGTAGATGAGAGAATATGAGATGAATAATATTTTAAACACTGTTAGTAAATCTAATTGTTTTAATTTTAATTTTGCTTTTATTCTTATTGTGTTTTTGTGTTTGTTCTGTTCATGTACTTGCTTCGGTGTAAATGTGAGTTATTCTATTCTAAAGTGTTTTATTCTACTCTAATTAATTAATGTTTTATAATTGAAATATTTTAAACAAAATAAAACGCAATCTACCGTAAGAAGCAATAAGTATGTCGGCGTTAGCTTATGATGGCACGTTCTACGATAGATCGGTCAACTCGAAATAACATTTTTAATACACGTAACACTTTAACTACACTGAACACTACACCATGTGACGTGCTTCGCGCGTCCCGCTTCGTGCCTCACGGCAGCGGCGCGAGCGCGCCGTGGAGGGGACTACCCAGCGGCCGCTATATAAGGAGGACGCGGGGCGCGGGCCCTTCCCTTTTTGTTCCGGCTTACTGAAGATAAGTGTCTGCCTTTCTATAGGGCAGCCTTCGAACCTCGTGCTTTCAAATCCCCTAAAAATCCTTCTGATTAGACCGGCTTGCTTATTTTATCTATTATTGTTAACGTAGTGATTTCTAAATTTTAAAACTAGTAATATTGTATAGACTCAATTATTTACGGAATAATACTATATTGTCGTACTTGAGTTGTTTGCATTTATCTCCCTATACCACCCCACTACGTCACAACCATATTCGAAATAACACTACTCAAACAAAACGGGTAACGGTTCCTAGTAAGGAGCACCGATCACGACCGAAGTCAAACTGTAACTGACTCGCGTCTCCCTCCGGCGCGCCCCACCTAGGCTCCCTTGTAGCACGAAGCTAGCTATACACGTCATTGCGACAGTGTCGCCTCTAACGGCATTCGTGCTGCGCTTTGTTTATGAATCAAATTAAGTACTGTTTCTGACACGGCCATCCTGCTTTACACACGTCCTCGTGTGTTTATTTACGATAAAGGAAATAGAACACAGTATAAACCGTTAGGTCATTCCTGACCTGCTTCTTCACAACTAGGGGTTGCAATCGAAATAATAACCTTTCATAGTTATTCTTACTAAATTTCTCGTATGTTACATACCAACAATTGAAACGGTAACATTTTTTATTGAATCATCGAGCAACCTATCAATGCCCGAAGAAATAAGTATCACTTTCATTTACTACCACATTACAAATCATTGTACTTAATGAAACTAAACCAATTTAATGGAAAGAATCATATTCGTGGCTCATCATAGGCCTAACAATACTCCAGTTTGTTTTAATGCATTTCTCCTAAACTCAGAGTTTTGTCTACAAAAGGCCCGATCTCCGCTAAAGTCACCTGCGCACCGTGTAAATATGAACTGCTTAAAACAGACACAAACATTGACTATCGACATCGACGAGACTACGGCTACGAAATGACCTACCGTACCAGTGCGGTGCTACCAGCTGACCTACTAGTAGTAGTGCGTTTTGGAAAAGCCCTTTGACCAGCACTGGACTAAATAATATCTATCAGATACGCTTTGATTAATATTGTAGATATTATCCATGTAAAATTATAAAACGTAAAATTCCTTACTTATAATATTTTGCTCTCATGAAACAGCTGCTAACAACTCAACAAACGATTCAATTTATAAAAGGAATTCTTTCCTATCAAGCTCGTATATTAAAATGTGACTGCAATAAAATTGAAATCAAATAAAGAAAATAATATAACAAAGGTATTACAGATTTTTCTTCAAATCATTATAAATCTGTTGGAAGGGTGGAGAATACTGTATATTCATTTGTATAACAGAAATGTTGCTGCTCATAGCATTTAATGAAATGAATTGTATATCGACGAGTCTTTAGAGATTAAAATTTTCTTAGTAACATTGATTTGTCTGAATCACAATGTATTATCATTATCTCTCTTTTGTATATAATATTATTATAATAGATTATGTACAAATAATCAATATTACTATCAGGATGTTTTCATTGCTATAACTAGGTATGAATATACAAAAAAAAGGAAATAAGTATGTTAAACCGTTGTACAGAACAACCTCCGATTAGTTTGGGACTAGCAAGCGTTGTGCACGAAAAATATCATATAAATAAATACAAGTAATATAATTAATAAGTAAAATAAATATCATATAAAATATAAAAATATTTTTATTCTTTTTATATATAAATCTCCGTGGGGTGATGGAGTAAGACAATTGTCACCACCCCATCTCATCCGATGGGTGTCGTAAAAACCGACTAAGGGGCTATCCGTGAATATTCACGGTACCTAGTACCTTTACTATTAACTTTTAAAAGTTGAAATTAAACCATATACCAATTTGTCTGGCCAGCGTGGTATTAGTAGGCGAAGTATCCCTCCGTCCCGGGAGGAGGCCTGTCCCTGCAGTGGGACATTAATGGGCTGTTATGATGAATATATAAATACAAGAACGAAAAAACTACGGGATAGATGGAAGGTAGTACCTACTAATAACTATAAACTAAGTTTAGATAACAGAATAAAGGTGTAATTTTCCAAGGATTCAATTATCCCTTAGTACAAGTGAGCTACACATAGAAGCTTAATTAACCAGATATTGTAGACGGCATAAATCAAATGAAGTAGGCCCTATTCTCGCATTATTTTCACTTGGCCCCTTAAGACCCTAGCAATTTTTTCCTTCTCGTGAGAGTGATAAATGGTTGGCATGAAAAGGCGGAATTCTGTTTTGAACGCTGAGTTATTATGATGGTCGTCGATAAGAATGCACGAGTTTCTTTTTAAATTAAAATGTTACATTTAGATATTTAAATTTTTGTGTTAGGTATGTTTTAACGAAAATTTAAGTACTTTTTACATTACACAATAGATTTTGTATGTGGTGACGGAGTAAAAATGACATATCACCATCATCTCATCTTACTCTTGTCGTAAAAGTGGACTAAAAGGAAGCTCGCAGCAGACATTTACCGTATCTACAACATTTAAAAATGGAAAACTTGGCATACATCCCAAATATAAAATTCAAAGTCAATAGGAAAGGCCCTGCATGGGGTATTAAGGTTTGTAATACGGAACAAAATGGACATACGGGTCCAAACGGAACAAATTGTACTCTGTACCTAAAATCAACATTATGTACAGTATGAGGACATTGATAACATGATTGGTTTTTAAAGAAATACAGACAACAATGAAGAAGCGAGAAAGTGAGATTATAATTTATTGATGATTTTGAAATTGTATATTATGACGTTAACAATAAGTGCTATATTTTGTTGCACTTTTTATCGAAGTGCAATGTTTCCGTCACCAGTGTCACTTAGTAAGACATGATGAAACATACAATGTCAAATAGAAGTAAGTAGGGATTCAATCTTTTATAATTTCAACCTTATGCCGAACGACATAAGATACATTTTAATGTGATAATTTTCAAAACTTATGCTAAAATTATTCAGCTATTTTCGGTAATCGAATGTACTTTTCTTACTCATTGATTTGCTGTCTTTCTTTAAAAGCCAATCACATTATCAATGTCCCCATACTGTACCTACATATGGAATGCAATAAAGAATTTGAGTTTGAGTTTTAATTTCTTGCTTTATGAAGACAAAAATTGATGAAAAAGAAAACATGTTTTATCGTGAAGGATGTATTGCATATGGGCAGTTTTCATACATATTCTTATAAAATATTTTAAATAAACAAGGGAGGACCTTAAGTACTAAGAGCACAATTTATGTGTTAGTCTGCCGTGACCGAACCATAACTCGCGTTAGGTCCCCCAGGTCACACGCAAAATGGACGATTGTTTTATACTGAAATACGATTCCCTCATCCTTTCTGAAGTATCCTAACGATGTATTTTGCTTAAAAAACTAAATAAAATTAGGTTTTTAGAGTATCCGGGTACTTAACCATTACGGATCATCACAATGGCGGTAGGAGTGGGTGGGATTACAATTACGATATTTAACAACTTATCTTTAGTGTAGCCATTTTGCTTACGAAAGTTCATCATCATCATAATTATCAGCCAATAGAAGTTAACAGCACTGGGCTGGACATCATAGGCCTCCTCCAAACATTGCCGTCCTGTGCCTCACTCATCCATCGGTTAATCAAAATTTCATCTTTCCATGCTAAATTGATAGAATTTATTTTAAAATAAAATGACTGAAGTCTTTATTAAAACAATAGATAGTTTAACGTTAGACGGCGTTTAATTTCCTTTATACTTAAAAAATAAATATAATTTGTTTACATCTAAAATTACTACAATAATTTTAAAAATGTGATTTATTTTAAGTATTGAGGTTACAGTCACATTATTATTTTACAGTAATAATTTTATTACACAACATGTAACTAATAACTTTTAATTAAGGGAGCCCACAACTTTATACTAATTTGACCTTAACCTTTAACCTTATTACTTAGTTAATTA
Organism: Schrankia costaestrigalis; assembly: GCA_905475405.1. NCBI lineage: Eukaryota > Metazoa > Arthropoda > Insecta > Lepidoptera > Erebidae > Schrankia > Schrankia costaestrigalis. Next base: position 923,020 of record FR997830.1, read on the forward strand.
CTCTTAACAAATTTTACTTAGAGTCGAAAATCGCGTAACCTGCATTACGCTAAATAATAATTTGACCATTCCATCCGGTTAATGTAGTTTTTCAGTTACTTTTGTGGAAGATTGCAAGTCTTGATTGTTAATTTTTTCAGTGGAAACAGGTTTATCTTTCAAAAGGGTGCCGTGTATCTAAAACAAATTGATAAAATCGATTTAAACGACATTAAAACAACTTAACAAAGTATAACTAAAGCTTTAAGGTTCTCCCATAAGTGGCATACTGGTTTAAATATATTTAATGCATTTCACTGCGACAAGACTCGTTCAGAGATGTAGAGTAAGTGAATCTACTGCGGGAAATATAATCAGTCGAGTTTTCCCACGGCATAAGAATACGCTACAAGAAGAACTGAATACAAACTCTATGCAGGCTAGACTTTTCTTTATTATTTGAGTGCGCTTTTTGATATTAAACAATTACCCCCTTACTTATAAACGCCTCTTAAATTTAATCACTGTTTAGCGAGATTTTTTATTACGAAAACCAACCTTATACCAAACAACGTAAGAGCTTAGGCTAATTAAGCAATTGACTAAAGTTTAAGAATTTTTTTATGAGTAAGGGGGTTAATATTCAAAACAACCACAATTGTAACCTCAAATAACACATCATCATATTATTATCAGCCAATCGACTTCCACTACTGGACAGAGGCCTCGCTTTCCACTACCCGATCTCCATTTCAGAACCTTTCTGCCCAATAATAACACAAACATTTAATTTTTTTTTGTACATCATCATCATAACAGCCCATTAAAATCCCACTGCAGGGACGGGCCTCCTCCCGTGACGTAGGTATACTTGGCCTTCTAATACCACGCTGGCCCGACGGATTGATATAGTATATTATAATATAGACTTACTCTATCAAAGAAAGCGATGTTGTATCCAAAGTTGTATTGTCCCAACTCGTGATGTTTGTCATGGAACTCAACATCTGCCTGCCAAGGTTGCCACCAATAACCTTTGATGTTAATGCCGGAGTGACTCATGATGCCGTGGTAAAACCCATAAATTATAACTGTGTTAAATGGCACTGAAATAAAGGTTCCAAAATAAATAAATAATCCTCACACATTCACACATAAAAATTATAAGTATGAGTAATGAGTATTAATTTGTAAATTTTGGTGATTACTCAAATTCAAAAAATGTCCAAACAACTTAGTTCGCACTATAATGTGTAAAGGTTATTAAGTTCAGTACAAGAGTCTTAAACAATGTTGAAGTAGCTACTAGCTATTAAAATACGAATACAACATACATAATATAGTTAAGTAAAAATAATATGATTTTAATATTATTTTTCCGGAAAAAGACAGCATTTTTAACAAATCTCATAATCTGTTTAATAGTTTTTTAATTGTACTGCATTATCATAGCGATGGCTTATTTAAATAAAATAATAATTCGTCAAATGACATCACACCTTTGAATTTACTGACATTCAGGTTTGTTTTTGCTGTTGTTTTAAAATAAAATTATTTCATATGGAAGTTAAAAATATCGGTAACAAATCGTCTAACACAATATTGTGGTTTTAGCATTTCAACCACTTTGTTTATTAACAACGACATATTTAATTTGCCTAGCTTCTTTAAATTTCATTAAATTAGAAAAAGATGTCCGCACAAGCACAATAAAACTTTTAGCGTGGGGAAATTGCAGCTCTATAAGCAAAACTGTTGATATAGATGGTAGCATGCCGTTCTCAGGTGTTTTACCCTAAATTATCGAAACTGGTTAATGTTATATTTATAGTATGTTATGCATAAGAAATCCAATAAGTGTCGAAGTGCTTCTAAAAAGGCGTTTTGTGGAAAATAAATATGATAAACTTAAACTCATCGTTTTGGCCTAAAAATAAGTAGGATCTACGAGTATAATAGATTAAGATTTAATAATTGCGTATTACTTACACCAATGCATAGGAATGGTAAAAAGTGGTAAAGTTTGAGCACATTGCACGGTTATCAGCTCGATGGGATGAACAGCCGTCACGGAGAAGGCAGTTGGTTGTGTGAACTTGTGGTGAATCTTGTGGAAGTGTTTGTAGAAAAAGCGGGTGTGGTACAAACGATGCATTATGTAGGTAGCGTATTCCTGAAAATTAAATATATAACATAAGACATAAATTGTAGAGACCTTGGACTTTATATCATTATATCAGCCCATTAATGTCCAACTGCAGGGACGGGCCTCCTCCTGTGACGGAAGGATACTTGGCCTACTAATACCACGCTGGCCAGACAGATTGGTATAGGGTTTAATTTCAAGTTTTCCTTCTTTTTACTTCGTAAAGAGAATATTTACGGTTAGTCCCTTACTCAGTTTTTACGACACCCATGGGATGAGATGTGGTAGTAACACATTGTATTCTTACTTCGTCACCACACGGACAAGTATAATAGTAGCTATGAAAAAATACTCACATTATAAACAAAATACGCAGGAAACTGCAAGAAGAACCACACCAAACCATATTGATTGAACTTAAAGTACATAGTGGCTGGGTAGTTCTCATTGTAGATGAAGCAGGCGAGCAAAGCTGCGTATGTCGTAGAACATACGAGAGCAAAGAAACCGAACAGCACTTCACGGCGCTTTACGTCTGGTGGCATCCATTTGTCTGGCTGGATCTTCCATTCCTTTGCTAAGTGTCGCTTTTTCACATAGAAGTACCACTGTAAATGTTTTAAAAAATATATATTTTTAATATTTATGTGTCTAGCTTTATGGCAATAAGTAGGTATCGTCTTATAAAAGTATCTAGTGGTTAGAATTAAACTTAAATCTAAAATAGCTATTCGAGTAGCGTTCCTATTACCTAAAATCTGTCTTAATATACGTAGCAATTATGAGCAGTTTTCTTATTTTGCATTATTTGTAAAGACAATAATTATCGTTTTATTAATTAAGAAGGAAAACCGGGTTGCGGAGTGCCGATTTGTTGGAATCGAAGTCCTTAGCGCCCAGTGGTCTTTGTCTACCCTTTACGGAAAAAAGGCTTAAGGTATATTTATATCATTGTATGTAATAACAATAATCTAAGGAGCTTCAGTCAACTATTACTTACCTAAGTATTTACCTTTTTTCTTAAAGTGATAAATTTAAATGTAAAATAATGTAATATTTTATATAAAATAGTATAAAATACTTACATGTACAAAAGTCCCAGCACTTAAGTATACTGTGAGAGTGAATGCATAAAAACCAAATAAGAACGTTGTGAAGTTGTCCATCTTAATATTAGTTAAAGAAAACATTTTAGAGGTATCTTCAGTACTCAGGCTTGAAGTTTGATTAGAACTTGGTATCTCTTTGACTGCTCCTACTAAAGTCGTGATCCATTCGCCTTAAATTGTAATATATACTTACTATTAAAACACTTTTGTTTTTGTTCATTTTTAGGGTTCCGTACCAGTTTTGAAAAAACGGAACCCTTATAGGATCACTTTGTTGTCCGTCCGTCCGTCTGTCCGTCCGTCCGTCCGTCCGTCTGTCTGTCAAGACCATTTATCTCAGGAACGCGTGGAGGTATCAAGTTGAAATTTTCACAAAATACTAAGGCTTGTTGCCTCTTAGTGCCGTAAAAAAATCAAACTGCTAATCCAACGCAATCAAGAGATATAGCCGTTTTAGTCGCAAATTTAGAGGGGTAAAGGCAAAAACCTACAGGGTACTTCCAGTCTACCTACAAACTTGAAATTTGGCATGAAGCAAGGTCTTATTGTACATGTAATGGGAAAATTCCGAAAACCTTAAATTTTTACTTCAATCATATTATATTTTGATTTCATTGAATTTTGGCGGGAAAGCTGAGTCACGTGACCTGTGACGTCATAGAATTTTGGTCACGTGACCCGTGACGTCATATAATTTTGACAGATGAGTCGTGACGTCACAGAATTTTGGCGGGAAAATATTTTTGGCAGTTGAGCCGTGACGTTTTTGAATTTTTGACAGATGAGTCGTGACGTCACAGAATTTTTGACAGATGATTCGTGACGTTACAGAATTTTGGCGGGAAAATATATTTTGACAGCTGAGCCGTGACGTTTTTGAATTATTGACAGATGAGTCGTGACGTCATAGAATTTTTGACAGATGATTTGTGACGTCATATTATTTTGGCGGGAAAATACTTGAGACCTCTTTCACTTTGACAGCTGTCAATTTTTACAGATAGGCGTGACGTCATAGAATTTTTGACAGATGAGTTGTGACGTCATATTATTTTAGCGGAAAAATATTTTAGACACCCGTGTCACTTTTGACAGCTGTCACTTTTGACAGATGTGCGTGACGTCATATAATTTTTGACAGATGAGTCGTGACGTCACAGAATTTTGGCAGGAAAATATATTATGACAGCTGAGTCGTGACGTCATTGAATTTTTGACAGATGAGTCGTGACGTCACATAATTTTTGACAGATCAGTTTTAACGTCATAGTTTTTTGGCGGGAAAATACTTATTGACAGCTTAGTCGTGCCGTCTTTGAATTTTGGCGGGAAAAATAGAATTTAAACATCTGAATCCTGACGTTATCACAATTTGGCGGGAAAATAAATAGGTTTGTACGGAACCCTCTCGGTGCGCGAGTCAGACTCGCACTTGACCGGTTTTATTTATAATGATATGATGGTCTATTGTCACAAAGGCTATTATTGTGTGCTAAGTAAAATAAAGTAAGGGCTATCGATGTAAATGTTAGATGTATTGGATAAATATTAAAGTAAGTATGAGAAATTAATTATATTATTTATCTCAAGTTAATAAGCTTGCCATAACTGGTAGTAAATATTGTTAATATACAGACGTTGACTTGTAAATTCATTGTGTATTAGTAAGTATTTTAACCTACATTAAAAAGAGGAAATAGGTTTTAAAAGTTCTAAATCAAACTTTTATTTGAAAGGGTATGACTAGAACTTGTTCCCATAGAAATTGTAATTAAAGATAATTAATTAATTTGAATAAATAAATAATGGTATTTTATCATCGTGAGTAGTTAATGTCTCCGTGTGGTGACGGAGTAAGAATACAATATGTCACCACCCCATCTCATCCCATGGGTGTCGTAAAAACCGTGTTGTGTATGGAAGACTAACTATTTCTAACGAGTAAAACCGAAAAACCCGTGTTGTGACGGAGTAATAATACATTATGTCACCACCCCATCTCATTCTATGGGTGTCGTAAAACCCGACGTATCCGTAAATATTATCTTTACAAAATAATAAGAAGGAAAACTTGAAATTAAACCCTATACCAATCCGTCTGGCCACAGTGGTATTAGAGGGCCAAGTATCCCTTCAGCACGGTAGGAGGCCCGTCCCTGCAGTGGGACAGTATTGGGCTGTTATGATGTAAAACCAAAAAGCCTAAAGTGTCAGTCATTATTCTTGTCATCAAAGCAGAATCTTACCTTTGAATGTGGCTCTGAAAATAATTAGTGCTGCAGGAAGAATAAAAGTATAATCAGACATGAAACGTCTGTCTGATTTCTTTGTATTTACATATTTGTTTACATTATCGACAACGTATGTAACAGGGTTCCAGTATTTTGCTTTCATTTCTGCTTCAGAAGTTTCCTCTTCTTTACATTCTTTTTGCATGAAATCGTGTCTTTGTTTAACGTTCTCCTTCATTTTACTGAAAAATCTAAAAGTAAATTGTGTTATATTAATTAATACTTAGAAGAGAAATAATTCTTGGACTCAGCGTTGATTTAGAGAATAATTCTGGGAACAGTTAACGGTCAGACACCGATTACACTACCCTAAATGTAGGACACTACATCTTGTAGGGCACTACATGTTGTCTAGTGTAATCACATGTAGGCTGTTAGGACACTACATATCGGAGATTGGCGAGTTCCGACCGCCCTACATCATGTAGTCTCCTACAAGATGTAGTGCACTATATGGTAGGGTAGTGTAATCGGCGCTTAAGCTAAAACCACACGGTTTTCTTTTCGATTGCTATGTGCGAAGAAGCGTAATCCTACACACAGCCAATGGACATTGATTTTAATGCCAACGCGATCCTATCATTGGGGTTAGGCCGATTTAGACCCCCTTTTATAAAAGCATGCGTGAGAATACGAAACACTTTCGTCTCTGAAATAATAACTGTCATATTTCATTGTTATGTACTTTAAATAACCCACTTGAACTTATATTACTATTTTTTTACAAATAACTATTTAAGTTTTCTTTTAAATTATTTGTGTATTTATAGAATATTTATTAATGTAATTCGTCTCATACTTATTATATACTAAATATATGCTCATAAATAATTAATGTATATTTTTGGATCTAAAACATAAAATAGAATATACTATTATAGAAATGTATAATTTAAGAGATATTTTTTTTGTATTCTTTTTTTACATAATTTATATTTAAAATTAATCGGAAAGGCTTAAAAAAAACATACAAATTGCAAACACTTAGTCATAATATCCGCTCATAAAATCCATAAAAACTATTAATCATAAAGATCCCCATTAGAATCAGAAGAGAAGTAGTTTTTCTAGAGATTATAATATCTACCAATTTTTTTTTAAAATCGGGCTTTATGATAGTCCGGGACTAATAAGGGGTGTCGGCAGCTTTACTACAATAACAGCAAAATTTAAATAATTGTTACCTTAGTTTGTTTGAAGGTTGTAGTAGATTACCTATAATTATTTGAAAAGTAACAAAAAAAACTTAAAGTAAACTGTATAAAAATCAATCTAAATCACGACTACTACAGTCGCTACAGTAAAGACGAATAAAACAAAGGTGAGTATTTATACTTGATATAAAGTACACCTTAGACACGTCATACACATCAAACAGTACCGTACCGCCCATTTTCCAAGAGGCGTTACCGGCTTCGGCTATTTTAATAAAATTTCCACTCTGAATCGTAACAGCCCATTAATGTCCCACTTCAAGGACGGGCCTCCTACCGTGACGGAGGGATACTTGGCCTACTAATACCACGCTTGCCAGACGGATGGGTACAGGGTTTAATTTCAAGATTTCCTTCTTTTTTATTTCGTAAAGATAATTCAGGGATAGTCCCTTAATCGGTTTTTACGACACCCATGGAATGAGATGGGGAGGTGACATTTTTGTATTCTTACTCCGTCACCACACGGATAGCACCACTCTGAATTAGTCATTAATACACCAAGATTCTCTATTTTAATCCGCTATAAATATGAGAATGAGGTCCTTTGCATCACAATCGCTTGAACCTACCTTAATCATTAAAGAAACGCTAATTTTAGAGAGGATTTAGCGGTTGAGGCATTTAAGGCGAATACTTGGAACACAAAGTTTTATACTCTTTCATGTGCTTTAAATTTATGGCATTGCATTTTTTTTTTTGCATGTGCATGTATGAAGAACGAAATCATCGTCGTCACGAATGATGGCTTACTAATACCATGCTAGCCAAAAGGGGTCAAATTTTATTTACAATATTAGACATGCGGCAAATACTGCCCTTCCATACTAGTATCAGTACTCAAAAGAGATAACCTAGACTCTTTAAACATTTTTTCTATTTTTAAAATCACACCGATCACGACCGTATTGTTATGCTCTTTTGTGTTCTGGGATCGAGGAGTGATGTTCAGAGATAGCTGGTGACAGGATAAAATCATTTCATGACTTCCATCAGGTTGCCTTACTTACTTAATCTTACTTGCTGTATAAACTTATTTGCCTTTGTTTCGAATTATGACTTAGGTACTCATGCAAAGGCCAATCACCATTTAGGCTACAGGAAATCATCATTAACCCTTATTTTTTAAAGTCGTGTTCTTTTTTGCGAATGTCATGGCCCGCTTATACCAGGCCAACCACCAATCACGCCTGCATTACACCACAAAGGCTGAGGACATCGTGGAGTACGTCCACCATAGGTTGAAGTACACGGCGAGAGTGCAGTTGTTAGAGTCGCGCCGCAACGTAAATTTCAACGCGTTCGTGGTTCGGATTCCGACGTGTTACTTGCATCTCGTCATGGAGGGGACCTTTTGGCCGCAAGGCGTGGTATTCCGTCGATTTCGCGGACAAGTACCACCTGATCGCACTGTGACGTAATTTATTTGTATTTATTGTGTTTTATTAATATATGTTTTTATTTTTTACGTCACATATTAATATATGTTATAGTTAGTAGGTATAAATAAATTAAAATATAAATATGTACCTATGGCTGTTGTCTGGTACCCATAGTACAAGCTCTGCTTAGTTTGGGACCAGTCAACATTGATAAATTATGTAATATTGTATTATTATACACTATATTGTTATAATTAGTATTTATAAATTATTGTAAATATAAGTATGTATGCCTGTTGCCTGGTACCCATAGTACAAGCTCTGCTTAGTTTGGGACCAGTCAACATACCTTTATATTGTTATGTAATATTTTATTTTATTTATGAATAAATTTGAAATTTGAAATTTGAAATGATTAGCGTTGACATAATTGTGTAAGGCATATATTTATACTCGTAGCTTCCCATGTGTGCGCTTATGCAGAGCAAGTAATAGTATTTATTTCGATTTTATTACCCACTAGCTTCCGCCCGCAGCTTCGCCCGCGTGAAATTATTTTTTGTCAATCAGAATCAGAATTTGTTGTGAGTGAGAGAGAAGTGAATGTGAGTTTGGCTTTGTAGTTCCCGTTCCGAATCCGTACAGTTCGAATTTCGGGAATTCCGTTTGTAGAAAAAGCCTACGTACCAAGATTTATTGTCTTATCTTCAATTCAACCCCTATTTCACCCCTACACTGGTAAAAATTTCAAAATGCTAGATAGAACATATATAAATGGAAGAAAATAGTGATGAGTTGCTTCGTTGCCTCTGTTTATTTAAATTTACAGTAATTATTAAACCAAACAATTTTATATTTCTAATACACAATTCTTCAATTATTTCTTGTTAAATAATTGGTCTAACTATCACACTAAGAAATATGATGATATGAAAACCTCGGTTCTTCCTCGTGGTCAAACTATTTTGTCAAACTAGTATAACCTTTTTACAGAAAATACTGTATGCTATGAAATCTAATAGTACAGGTACCTAATGCATCAAAGTATATACAAACTGCATAGCATGGTATAAGCAGGTTAAATTCCCTTAGTAAGAGAAAACTCATCACAAAACATTCAAACCCTTATAAATCATAACTCTTAATAAATCATTTGTGTAAATTATTCTGAACATTGACCGTTAAACAAAATAAATTGTTATCGAAAAATAACATCCAAAGTATTCAAAATTTGACCTTGTCATTGTCCTAATTGTACCCATTTTGCAGATTTTTGCAAAGGACGGCAAGGGAGTTGTCCTTTGGGGGTCACATTATTGTAATTTGATTGCTGACGCTTTCCTCACCTGGGAATATAAAAAGGAAACAGGGTCTGAAAATTGCAAGATTGTTGGAACAGTGGTTCTGATTGTAACTGCCGTGTTGTCGTCGAGTTTTTGATGTCACGCAGGATAATAGCTATTCACAAGAACATAGTAATACATTTGAGTCTTCCTATGCCTTTAATTTGAATAATATTAAATTATAAATAAATAATCCTCACACATTCACAGAACGCCGTCTAGTCCCAAACTAAGCAGAGCTAGGGTAGGTAAGGGTATTATGGGTACTAGACATCGGATGAACATACTTCAATACATTTTTTTTGTAAATACAATTATAATTATACATGGAAACAGACCAATGCCAACAATCATATTCATGCACACAAAGATTTGCATTGAGCGGGAATCGAACCCAAGACCTCTGCGTAGCAGTCATGCTACATAACCACTACGCCACAGAGGTCGTCAAAATTGACGGTTACAATAACGACTAGATTAGTATAGTTTCTTCATTACATAAAAGCCCGATTTACACATCGACAAGTTGAGTAGCGAGTTAAGCAGTAGGTTGTTGATTACGTTGATTCGAATAGATCTTCATCCTATTTTTTGCGGGTTAAGTACGAAGTAGCCCCCTCTCTCGCGTCTCGCCAACTTAACTCGCCAAAAAATAGGATGGAGACCTATTTAAATCAATTTCATCAACAACTTACTACTTAACTCGCTACTGTACTTGTCGATGTGTAAATCGGGCTTTAATTACCAACTTACTACTTAACCCGCTACTGTACTTGTCGATGTGTAAATCGGGCTTTAGTTGAAGTGACCTGCCGGTAGTGCCAGCAACTCCTGTGGTGATAATTGTCTGTGACATATTATTATTATGGAGGTTACTTACGATACGACCGCTCTTCCATAGGCTTCTCTACCTAGATAAGTTAAAAATAACTAGATACTTTTATATTATTTGAATACATATTTTATTAGTTCAAAAGTGTTATATAATATTAATTGTCTTAATATTTATTGATTCTTAGTTATATCATTTTTCTTTTCACTAGCAGTTTCATCGTAGGATTTATCTTTGGTCTTCTTAATTGTTCCATGTATCTAGAGACAACAACAAAAATACAAAGTTAATTGAACACGAAATAGCAAAGACATTACATTTTAAATAAATAAACAAAATTACAACTTATTATAATATTTTATTGTATTCCATATTTTAATTAATAGTTAGAGGTAGAAGTTGCCTAAGTTTAATTCGTTGTGGCAACGTAAACAAACACACGTTTATACTGTGCACGTGCTTCATAATATATAATTCATCAAAACAGCCCATTTATGTCTCACTGCAAGGACGGGCTTCCTCCGTGACGGAGGGATACTTGGCCTACTAACACCACGCTGGCCAGACGGATTGATATAGGGTTTAATTTCAAGTTTTCCTTCTTTTTATTCCGTAAAGATAATATTCACGGATAGTCCCTTATGCCCGATTTACACATCGACAAGTACAGTAGCGAGTTAAAAAAATAGACAGTTCAGTAGTAAGTAATAAGTAGTAAGTACAGTTCACACGTAGGCAAGTACAGTTCATAAGTTGCCGAACAGAGACGAAGACTAGTCGCGTCAGGCGTGCGTCGCCTGAGATTGTTTACGGTTATTTTAAGCGATAAAATGGACATTGAAGAATTGAATACTTACCAATTTACGTGCTATTATTATACGAAATAAATAATCCTCACACATCGCCACCTAGTCCCAAACTAAGCAAAGCTTGTACTATGGATACTAGACAACGGATAAACATACTTACTGAAATACTTTTTTTTTTGTAAATACATACATATTATATGTACATAGAAAACACTCAGACACACAAAGATTTCCATTGAGCGGGAATCGAACCCGACACCTCTGCGTAGGAGTTATTTAATATACCGACTGCGCTACAGAGGTCGTCAATACTTGCACAACAAATTGAAAATTTAATTTCAATAGAAATAAATAGACCCCAACACACATGGGAACGAAAGTGGATTGCTAGAAAAAATTAACGTGGTAACAACAAACACTCATGTTGTCACAAAAGAAACTGTAGTATTTTCCAACCATTCCATTTTTACTTTATTCATATTTAGAAAACAAAAACACAATCATATGCAGCCGCTTTGTACGAACTTGTGAACTGTACTAAACTCGCCCATCTACACGACGGGAAACGCGTGCGCCGAGCCGACGAGGGCGTTGGCGGGGTGCGGGAGACGCGAGAGAGGGGGCTACTTCGTACTTAACTCGCCAAAAAATAGGATCGAGCTGTATTCAACTCAACTTAATCGGCAACTTACTACTTAACTCGCTTCTGCCGTCCACACGCAAAAAGTGACTGAACTCGCCAATGAGGCAAGTTAACTCGCTACTGTACTTATCGATGTGTAAATCGGGCATTTGTCGGGTTTTACGACACCCATGGGATGAGATGGGGTGGTGACATATTGTATTTTTACGCCGTCACTACACAGATATCTTACTCCGTCACCTTATAATCCATCATAATATATAATTACTTTTATTATAATCTTTGTCTTATGTTAAAAACAATTATTATTGTTATGACATACTATTACGTGATTCTCGCCTGCATTAACCAACCGCTTGGTGAGAAACCAGGTTTACTTGAATTATAATTTTGCTAGAAACGCATTTTAAAACTTTAGACTATTCAATTAGTTGCAAAAATACTAATAAATTGTTAATTTTCATTGTGTTATTACGTAATAAATTATTTCTTCTGTATTTGTTTATTGTGTTTTTTAAGTTTGCTGGAAAATCATGTTTTGAATTAGGTAAGTCACGTTTTAATCAATAATGATCTGTTACTTATCAAGTTCCTACATTGATTACAGTGATAATTTGACGTAAAAACTTGCATTACACGTTGATTCCTGTTTTCGTTAATGTATACAAAGCTATATACAAAAATAATAAATAATCCTCACACATTCACACATCGCCACCTAGTCCCAAACTAAGCAAAGCTTATACTATGGGTACTTGACAACAATACTTTTATTAAACAATAAATGCTTTTTTTTGTTAATACATACATTATACATAGAAAATACCTAGACCAATGCAAACAATCATGTTCATGCACACAAAGATTTGCATTGAGCGGGAATCGAACCCGAGACCTCTGCGTAGCAGTTATGTTAAATAACCGCTACGCCAGTTTATTTTTAGGGTTCCGTACCAGTTTTGAAAAAACGGAACCCTTATAGGATCACTTTGTTGTCCGTCCGTCCGTCTGTCCGTCCGTCCGTCCGTCCGTCTGTCTGTCAAGACCATTTATCTCAGGAACGCGTGGAGGTATCAAGTTGAAATTTTCACCAAATACTAAGGCTTGTTGCCTCTTAGTGCCGTAAAAAAATCAAACTGCTAATCCAACCCTTTATTCGCTGAACATGATATTCTCAAAACATCATATTCGCAAAACATCATATTCTCAAAACATCATATTCGCTGAACATGATATTCGCAAAACATCATATTCGCAAAACACCATATTCGCAAAACATCACGTTCGCAAAACATCCCATTCGCAAAACATCACATTCGCAAAACATCACATTTGCAAAACATCATATTTTCAATATCTAAATTACGATAAATACGATAAATTATCGATAGTTATACCCCATTATCCCATTTATTTACTTCATTTTTAGAGTTTGAGCACCACTCATAATAATATCATCAGCATTACTCATGTGGTCAGATTGGTCGGAACCATATATCATACCCTATTCAAATAATTAAAGTTTAGTTGGAAGAAAAAAAATTTAAAGATTCAGTTTTTGAAGCAATTTAATATAACCTAATAATCTATATAAAGATAACTTAAAATAATGTAACTTCATATATAAAACAAAATCTCCGTTTTAAGGGTTCACTTCGTTGTCCGTGCGTCCGTCTGTCAAAACGCGTGGAGGTATCAAGTTGAAATTGATATCCCAAACGCAAATCTTGCATCTCTTAAAGCAGTAAAAAAATCCAGCTTCTTAATTAAGGCAATCAAAAGATACGGCCGATAATGTTACATTTATATCGACGATTTTGACATTCACAAAGGGAATCAAACCTACAAGATCGTTTGAATTGTTAGTGGCCTCTTAATAACAGCAACTGTTTCAGGCAAAGTTGAATGCTTATTTTACATTTTACGTAATCTTCGACTATATTGTTTATTTGTTCATTTTTCTGTATTGTTTTTCTATTTCTTTTTGTGTCGGGAAAATGAAGAGCGTTTCTTGACAATTTATTTTTTTGGATCTTGGCTTCTTTCTTAAGGAGTGATATAAATTGAAATAAAGACGGTTTTGATTGGATTTTTGTATTTATGCGATGATGCCAGCCCTCGACACCATTAGTAGTTCGGTTTTTTTGATTATAGCAACTGAAGATGTTGGTCGTGATAATACTCATCCATTGTTTATTAAAATAGTCAATGAATGTGTTGGCTGATTGCGGAGCCATTTCTATAATGGCAAAAAAGGCATCAGGAATCACTCTTGGAGGCAACAGAGGCAAAAAAGTGCAAAATTGTGTGATTTTGCGGCATTCCGCATTTTCTTCAATTTTCAATTTCTTACTCATTTTAAAAACAGCATTACAAAAATGGTAGTAACACCCACTGACTTGTATAGACGGAAACACTTCTTTTATAGCTTGCACCACGGCCAATTCATAATCACATTTATAAGAAACCAAGTTTAAACTGAACTGTTCTTTAAGTATCGTAAAGAACCTCCTATAAGTGGTTTGTCTTTTGTTTGGAAGGAGAGCATAAACTAATGGTACAAAATTTACCGTTTCTTCGTTTCTAGCAATGTCAGCGTGCAGAGTGTACATCTGATAAAAGGGCGCAGGCACTACTTTAAATGTTCCATCGCCGTAAAAAATATTTATTTCTTGAAAATATTTTTTTATGTCTTCGCGAGGCAGGGTTGAGAAAATAATTATTCGATCAGACGAAATGCATTCGTCATACAAAAAGAACTCTTCCACTAAATTTTGTGGCAATTTGATATGTTTCGAGTCTGTTCCATAGGAGTTAACAATACCCAAATATCTGTTTCGGGCTCTATGAAGAGTGTCTTTTACCGAATCAAATTTAGGAATTTCATGGTCTTTTAAGTTATGATGATTGTGAATATTCTTGTCATAAATTTTTTGAACCGACTCAAAATTTTCGCAAACTTCCTTTTTGCAGGTATCGACAAGGGCGCTTATTTGATTTCGCGTATAATCAGGAGGGCCGCAAGTATGGTTTGCAGGTCTCGCAACTTGATTTTTGTTTTTTAAAGTTAAAGATGTACGGCATATTCCCTGTTTGGAACAACGCCAATTTGACGTACCCGACTTATTTTGTAAATAGAAATTGTATCTATAACCTCCATGTAACAGGACACGTTTATTTTTTTGGCTTTTTATAAATGTAAATTCACTGTTCTCCATTTTTTACTATTTTATATTACACGCAAATAATGACAGTAGGTACCAAGAGATGACATTGCATTGCCATAAATACTTTTATTATTTATTAGTCATAATTAGAAGGAAGTATAACCGGCCTGTTGAATAGTTTTGTAATAAAGAGGAAATATTTGAATAGTGTGTAATATATGGTTCAGACCGAAGGGGTATAACTATCGATAATTTATCGTATTTATCGTAATTTAGATATTGAAAATATGATGTTTTGCAAATGTGATGTTTTGCGAATGTGATGTTTTGCGAATGGGATGTTTTGCGAACGTGATGTTTTGCGAATATGGTGTTTTGCGAATATGATGTTTTGCGAATATCATGTTCAGCGAATATGATGTTTTGAGAATATGATGTTTTGCGAATATGATGTTTTGAGAATATCATGTTCAGCGAATAAAGGTTCCAGTCTACCTACAAACTTGAAATTTGGCATGAAGCAAGGTCTTATTGTACATGTAATGGGAAAATTCCGAAAACCTTAAATTTTTACTTC
This sequence comes from Schrankia costaestrigalis, assembly GCA_905475405.1. NCBI lineage: Eukaryota > Metazoa > Arthropoda > Insecta > Lepidoptera > Erebidae > Schrankia > Schrankia costaestrigalis. The sequence continues at coordinate 938,512 of FR997830.1, forward strand.
AATCATATTATATTTTGATTTCATTGACTTTTGGCGGGAAAGCTGAGTCACGTGACCTGTGACGTCATAGAATTTTGGTCACGTGACCCGTGACGTCATAGAATTTTGACAGATGAGTCGTGACGTCACAGAATTTTGGCGGGAAAATTTTTTTGACAGTTGAGCCGTGACGTTTTTAAATTTTTGACAGATGTTTCGTGACGTCACAGAATTTTTGACAGACGATTCGTGACGTCACAGAATTTTGGCGGGAAAATATATTTTGACAGCTGAGCCGCGACGTTTTTGAATTTTTGACAGATGAGTCGTGACGTCACAGAATTTTTGACAGATGATTCGTGACGTCACAGAATTTTGGCGGGAAAATATATTTTGACAGCTAAGCAGTGACGTCACAGAATTTTTGAAAGATGATTCGTGACGTCACAGAATTTTGGCGGTTAATATATTTTGACTGCTGAGCCGTGACGTTTTTGAATTTTTGACAGTTGAGTCGTGACGTCATAGAATTTTTGACAGATGATTTGTGACGTCGTATTATTTTAGCGGGAAAATATTTGAGACCTCTTTCACTTTGACAGCTGTCACTTTTGACAGCTGTCAATTTTTACAGATAGGCGTGACGTCATAGAACTTTTGACAGATGAGTTGTGACGTCATATTATTTTAGCGGGAAAATATTTTAGACACCCGTGTCACTTTTGACAGATGTGCGTGACGTCACATAATTTTTGACAGATGAGTCGTGACGTCACAGAATTTTGGCAGGAAAATATATTATGACAGCTGAGTCGTGACGTCATTGAATTTTTGGCAGATGAGTCGTGACGTCACATAATATTTGACAGATCAGTTTTGACGTCATAAATTTTTGGCGGGAAAATATTTATTGACAGCTTTGAATTTTGGCAAGAAAAATAGAATTTAAACATCTGAATCCTGACGTTATCACAATTTGGCGGGAAAATAAATAGGTTTGTACGGAACCCTTGGTGCGCGAGTCAGAGTCGCACTTGACCGGTTTTATTTTATTTTAATGCTTATTTCTATAAAAACTGTATTCACATAATATTATACTTACTCTATCCCATATAGCTAAATTGATGCCATAGTTGCAGTTAAATAGCTCATGGTGCTTATCATGAAACTCTGGACCAACATGGCCTAGTTGCCACCACTGTGCCTTGAAGTCAACACCGGAATGACAGAACATACCAGTTATGAGCATGTAGTAGGTGCTGGCGTTGTACGGGACTGTAAATTAATTTAATTTGTATGCATTTTGATATGATATTGAAAGAATTACATATTATAAGTTTTTACCTATAAAGCTTAGGTGTAACTAGAAAAATCCGAAAAGAAGAAAGACTATGGAAAAAATTGATACTCGAGGCGGGACTCGAACCCGCTCTGGACTATACGCGTCCAGCGCCATGACCACTAGGCTTTTAACAGCTTTGGCGGTCAGATATGAAGACCATGACACTTCTTTAATTCACATTGTTATGCCCAAAACATATTATTATTTTCTAAATAAAAATTAGAGTGTTGATAATAAATATTTAGATAATAGGAATTTTAATATTTGGATGACAGCGTAATAATTTAAAAACAAATTCTATGTTATTTTTGACGTATTTGTGCATCTTGTTTAAAAGAAAAAGAATTGATCAAGAATATCTAACAATTCAAATTTTAAATCGCTTTATGCAATTTATCACAAATTATTTGAGTCGTAATTAGAAAAAAAAAGTTTAAAAAGAAAAATCAAGTTTGTAATAAGCGTCATAATTAACTCAAAAATCTTTGATCATCTCAGCCTGTAAAGTCTAAATTTACATAATATGTAAATAGTAGACTTAAATTAGATAATTACTTACTTATAGTTATAATATAACTATATACTTATAGTTACGAGTATAATATAATTATCTAATTTAAGTAGTACTCACGTGATAAAATATGGTTTTGCTGTATCCACATGTGGTTGAGTTGCAATTTAGAATTAAGATAGCTGTAATACTTATTTAATACTATCAAAAATTGTAACTTGTTTTATGGATTAAATGAATAAATAAATAAATATAACTAAAATATAGCAGTTACTCACGCCAGTGCACCGGCACAGTTAATAAAGGTAAGCACAGAAACAGGTATATGTTGAGGCTCTCAATCGGATGGTGAGCAGTCACGGAGAAGGAGGTTGGTTGCTTGTACTTGTGGTGGATTCTGTGGAAATGCTTGTACATCCAAGGTGTGTGGAACAAACGGTGACTCACGTAATTTGCGTAGTCCTGAAAATATTCATTAAAAATTCACCAAAAGACGAAAAGTAATTTGAAAACATTGAGTATTGAATGTTATTTATGTTCATAGAATAATTTATACTCGTACCAATAGATACGTAACATTATGCATGGTTTATATAATATTTATACTTCAAAAAAAATATATTCATGTTGTTCCCAAAACGCTGGTAAGTAAAAGTGACGCGTTTTTTTCGCGGCCTGACGAAGTGGGCACGGGTCAGCTAGTAAGTAATAAGTCTGATGGTAAGTAATAACCGTCGCTTATGGACGCTAACAAACCCAGGGCACAGCGAGGCCGCTGCCTACCTAAGAATGAATGCTCTCTTTAAACCTCGTTTAAAGAAAGACGTTCGGGACACACCGCAGCTCGTAGTCTATTCGATAGCATAGCCTTTACAAGTAACTGGACAAAACTCTAACACCACTATTATCATAACAGCCCATTAATGTCCCATGACGGAGGGATACTTGGCTTACTAATACCACGCTGGACGCACACCACTTATACTGTTATAAGAAAGGCAAAAAAATACTTACCATGTAAATAAAAATAAGTGGAAATTGCAAAAAGAACCACAACCAACTGTATTCATCGAATTCGTAATAAACAGTTGTATAAGGATTTCTGTTGTATATGTAGCAGCTGACTAAAGCTGAAAGGCTTCCAAGAAGAGCTATATTAAGAGAACCAAACATGATTTCATCGCGCACCAGGGCAGGAGACAGCCACTTGTTTGGCTGGATCTTCCATTCTTTCGCCAAATGACGGCGTTTGGTGTAATAGTACCACTAAAAATTAAAAAAGCAGCTTTTAAGTGGCTCTCTGGTATATTTAAACGAGTACAAACTATTAGTAGTTCGCGTTAGTGGCAAGGCTGTCCAGATAGGCACCTGACGTGACCTGCACGAGATTTTATGCAGTTTTTAATCCATTGTGCGGCTGGAATTTTTATGTATTAAGTAAGTTATTGTTTAAAATATTAATCAAATAAAGGATCATTTTTGTCTATTATTACAAACTTAAAATTTGAATTTAATCTTAAATAAATTTTTAGGTAAATTAAACTAATAACTTGATGTTAAGTAATATAATTAAGTGTATTTCTTGAAAGATGGAAGTCTTTAATGTTGGCTGAATCCTACACTCTGAATTTTAAAAATGTTTAAAGAAAGACAGAAACATTGTTTATTTTTGAGTCAGACATAAGAGAGAAAACAAAAAAAATACATTAAATCTTAACAAAAAAAATACTACCTTACAATAATATATTGACGAACACAAGAAAGAATTACTTAAATTAAAAACAATATAAATTGTAATAAGTATGAAAGAAAAAAATACGTACGTCTATAAACCATCCTACTCCAAAATACATTAAAAAAGTAGAACCATGAGTCAACATTAAAAAATGTTGCCAATTATCCATTTTCATATTTGATGTTTGTAATTCAGTTTCGTTCATGATCAGGCTTTCCCTGAAATAATATTATTATAATCAACTAGCTGACCCGTGCCCACTTCGTTGGGTGTCGAAAAAAACGCGTACGTTTTTTAAACATATTTCGTTCTCTCTCCTCTCCTGTTAGTCATAGCGTGATACTACATAGCCTATGATACTCCCCGATAAATGGACTATTCAACACAGAAAGAATTTTTGAAATCGGTTCAGTAGATTCAGAGATTACCCCCTACAACTTCACAAACACACAAACTTTACCTCTTTATAATATTAGTATAGATTAACAAGCCTATCGCAGGTCACTGCTGGGCATAGGCATTATTGTAATAACTGAAAAAAAAAATTATTACTTTATTCAAATTAAAGAGGACTTCTATAACACGAGGGCTGTTCTTGCAAAGAGAATTGGTTGATAAGCAAGCGTCATTATAATAACTACTCAAAAGAAGAACGCCCTTACTTGGGTTCTGTAGCAAATAAAATAAGTATTTATATGATATCTATTGATACCTGCATACATAGATAGACTTTAAGATATAGGATATCAGCACCTCGTTTTATCCGAAAAGAAGAAAAATAATGGAAAAAATTGGTGCTTGAGGCGGAATCGAACCCGCGTCTCTGGTCTATACGCGTCTAGCCCCATGACCACTAGGCCACCCGAGTATCCGTCTCGATCACCAAATTGACCCATTGCTTTATACGGTTAAAAATTTACATGTAACCTCGTTTTATGCCAAAACCGAGGTTTTCTTTGTTAGAAATATCTATAAAAAATCCTCTCTAAGTCTCAAGCATTAAAACCCGACTTCAACCTAATATATAAACGTGTTATTGGGACCATGCAGAGGAACATCCATAAGTTACTGTTACTAAGAGAATTAGATTCATCATAACAGCCCATTAATGTCCAACTGCAGGGACAGACCTCCTCCCGTGACCGAGGGATACTTGGCCTACTAATGCCACGCTGGCCAGACGGATTGGTGTAGGGTTTTATTACAAGTTTTCCTTTTTTTTATTTCGTAAAAATAACATTCGCGGATAGTCCCTTAGTCGGTTGGTTTTTACGACACGCATGTGATGAGATGGGGTGGTGACATATTGTATTCTTACTCCGTCACCACACGGAGTAGAATTAGATTGTTACGAACAAATTTAAACTTACCTTTATCGAAACAATTATGTAAAACAAACGCAAGCTAAAGAACGAATAACAAATAAATTATAAATGATAAAAAAGAAATTAAAATGTTAATGACTATGATTTAAGTCACGAATTGCTGTTATCATTATACTTTTGTGTCATTAAATAAACTTAACTACACAGTAAAATCATAACAAACAAAAAAATATAATTTATACCTACCTACTGTAAAAGATGTTCACCGAAGGCAGGCGATAGGAACATCTTAACCCATAATTACAATCATACAGTTTCAATTTAAGTTTAAAAATTTGTAAACTAATTGATATTATATTTCTGGTAAAGGTAAATTACCCCTGGGCTGTTGTCTTTTTTTTATTCATCTACAAGACGAAAGAGAGGATTTAGCAAAGAGGGGACAAAAATATGTTAAAGGGCACTCCGTATCCCGTTATCATTTTAAGGCCTTTCTCGCAATACGTATCGAGTCTTCTGTAGCGGAGACTTACAGTTACAGACAATAGACACAAAGCACATCCAGGCCATTAATTATCTTGCCAGAATTTCGAAACCAGGACGGCTTTGGCAGCTAACAGGAAGCAACATTAAAAATAAGGTAAACTAAATTTAAAAGAAAAATAATCTCCGTGTGGTGACGGAGTAAGAATACAGTGTGTCACTGTTACGGGCAATGTGATAAGTCCGGGCACTATGAATAATGACCGGTCTTTATTCATAATGCCCGAATCAATTGGGCAATGTGATAAAAACAGCATAATTAATCACTTTTCCCGGCCATTATGAATAATGCCCACCCTATCTTGGGCAAAGTAATAAAATAGGTGAACTGTAGTGTTTTTCTTTATTAAATGAAATTAAACTTACAAAATTTTCATGAAAAGTTAAAAAAAAATAAACTATTAGACATAGTAATTACAAAATTAAACATTTTATTATTTTAATTATTTATTAAAAAAAGTTTCTGGCACTCGTCGGCCGCTGCCGCGGCCCGCTCGCTTCGCTCGCTCGGCTCGTGCGCGTTGTGGTCGCCATACTAACCTAACCTAACCAACTGTTTCTGACTTTTGGCTTTTTTTAAGCTATCTCAAACACTAACTTATTATATGGACCACGGGCCGTCGGCCATTATTAATAATGGCCGGTCAAAGTGATAAATTTATCACTTTGGCCGTCGGTATTGGGCATTATTAATAAAGACCGGTCCTTATTAATAATGCCCACTTAATCACGTTGCCCGTAACATCACCACCCCATCTCATCGCATGGGTGTCGTACAAACCGTCTAAGGGGCTATCCGTGAATATTATCTTTACGTATTAAAAATAAGGAAAACTTCAAATTAAACCCTGTACCTATCCGTTTGGCCAGCGTGGTATTAGTAGGCCAAGTATCCCTCCGTCACTGGAGAAGGCCCGTCCCGCAGTGGGACATTAATAGGCTGTTATGATGATGATGAAACTAAATTTTAAAAGAAAAGTAATGTTTGTTATTATAAATCTATTAATTATTGATAAGCCAAAATTTATACCAATAGGTATGTCGGTGAGCATACACTGCTAAGAAAGCAGGTTAGACACTCGGTTATGTTGAGTTTTAACTAAGTTCTGAGCTTTTTAAACACCTATAAATATCAGTTCCTTTCAGCTCTATCTGTATGGCTTAAGTATATTTGTTAAAGTCAATGCATATCATCTTGTAAATCAATGATATCATCATAGTGTTCCATTTATAAAACGGTTCGAATAAAAACACAGCCGTGTCATTTACAAAAACTTATAATATTTTTTTCAAATTGTACCAATTTATGACATTCGATAAAATGAAAGTATTTTATAAGAGAATTGGACCCAATAATGTGTACTTGTATGTGACCATTTCAAGGCAATTGTCACATACAAGTACACACCCAACAAGCAAAGTAGCGATAACAGGGTCTAAATTTAAAGCTCTAAGTTATATAGTAGCTATGTAAGATATAAAATAATACTTTTAAATGATAGTACGGATATAAGAGAGCTTGCTTAAGCACCAGCAATAGTAAGGTGATATAAAAGATATAGAACAATTACGCTGCAGCTTAAAGTTGTAATAAGGTGCTATAAGCTAGAACTTTACAGTTTTATTGCAGCTTTAAGTCGATTTTAACATTAAAAGCTCTTTTGGAGTGACTACTATCACTTGCTGATGTAAATGCTCTATTTAGGTGCTATGAATACCTTTAAGTGCTAAACATCACTTTTGATGTTAAAGTGGTTATAAAAAAACCCTCAAGCCGTTTAAGGGTAATAATAATCAATCTTATAACTCTTAATAGTGCAGTGATATTGTAGTATTTTATTGGTGTTTTAGCGCTTGAGGTGCTAGGGAAGCTTGAAGCTTTAGAACCCTCTAAGAGTGCTAGTGTAAACGTTATTTAGTCTTAAAGCGATATGCGAAATATTAAACCCTTCTATATCACCTTAACCTGTTTAACGAGGTTATTTATATTAATAAGCTTTAAAAGTCTACATTAGTGTTAATAATCACTTGAAATGTTAAAAAATTCCGTTATATCGCTTATGTGGTAAATTTTAACGTCCATCTTGTATATTAGAGGAGGGTTCCGCCCATCAAAATATTGATTCTTATAGTGAATAAGAGATTTGGAAATACATATATTAATCTGACCCTCGGACTATTTAGAAAACAACGAAAAATAAATCTGTTTATTGGCATCATGGGGTCACAAACAGTCTGACTAAAATACTGGCTAGTTGGGACAAACTCCCTGATAAAATTGAATTAAATATAAATTTGGATGGTTTACCTAAGTATTTACAAAAGTGCCAAGAAAGAGTTTTGGCTAATTTTAAATATAATATTAGTCTATTTATAATAGGAATTTATTACGGAACAGGGAAGCCCAAGAATCTAGAGTTCTTTTGAATGATTTTGTTAATGAAATGGGGGTATTACTGGAGCAAGGGGTTTTTGATTGGACGGGAAAACTGATCCTATTAAAATACGGTGCTTTATTTGTGATTCAGCTACCAAGATATTTCATATTTTATACCCTTGATACATACAATATGAAGATAAATAAAATACAGTTTTAATCAATACCTTGTATTTATTTATACCTATTAGATAGGATCTAAGTTGCAACAATAGAAAGACATTAGAAACTTAAATGCAAAACAATAGTGATTCTCCTGCATAACATAATGCTGAATTTATATTCTTCACATAATTTTGACTACTTTGAAAGCACATATCTATCTAACGCTGACTGTACTAACAGAAATTATATAAATCAATCAATATAAACCTCGCCAAAATTACTTAACAAATTCTACATACCAAATGCAGCATTAGGGTGCGTTTCCACCAGAGATGTGCGATGTAAATGTGTCGTGCGAGGATGTCTAGCTGTGCTGTGAAAATGCGCATTAATGTGTGGCGCGAGGATGCGTTGAATGGCTGGTACAGTATGCGCAAACCTCGCAACAGATCTTTTATCCACATCATCATTCACACATGCCTCGGACACATCCTTCGCTTGTTTTGTATGCGCAAAAATCTAGCTCCGCTGAGCCGTTTTCACTAGAGCTGTGCTGACCGAGGCAAGGTAAATGAAGCGATTCTATTGGTTCTTTACAAACACATCCCTCGCTATACATCCTCGCACCTCTCTGGTGGAAACGCAGCCTAAATGTGTAAAAATAGAGATCGCTCCTATTTGGCAAAGTTTAAATAAAAAGATTTTTGTACTTCACAAAACTACTGTGGCTTATTAATTAATAATGTACTAAGTAACAGAAAATAAGTCAGTCAATATGAATCGCGTTTACATTACTAAAATTGCACATAAATATAATACAAATCGAAAATAATATGTGATCAATAAATATTTGGCAAATAAGAAATATTTGGCAAAGGAGTAAAAATAAGATCCTAAGGAAGGTCCAAAGGTTTTAGTGCAGTGTTTTTGGACGGACGCTGGTTTCCTCTTCAGTATAACTTTGTGTAAGCATAATAGTTATTTAATTTTCTGCCGCTTCGTAAGTATTTATATATGTTATTTCTTTTAACACTGCACGGTATGGAACACCAATGCGCCTGCGGTATCGATGTATCGTCGTTAATGATTTTTGTGGCTGTTTAGGCCTTAGAACGCTATTGTGCTTCCATGTAGACGGTACTGCAATGAGTTGTACTTTATTTCGCTCTTTGGTCTGAATTATTTTAACCGGCATACTGAAATGTAAAAATTAACTTTGCTGTAGTAATGAAACATACAAAATCCAAAACATTGAGATATAATTATAAGATTAGATCGACCAGGGGTCCGTGAGGTTGTAGTCTTTAACTTATTCCGAACAAAGTAGTTTAACATTATACGCAGAGGCGGGGAGAGGGGTAGGCGTAGTGCCTACACCGCGCCGCTTACCAATATAATGAAATTAGGCGCGTATTTCAATATATTAGTTGAATACCTATATAGCTAGGTATGTAGCAAAACAAGTATTGTAACTACTACTTTATTAATTAAATAAAAGCCTATTTAGATTTCTCGTACTTATAACATCATATACCTACCTACTGAAAAAGATACAATAAACTTGATTAAAATCTTTTATGTTTTCATATTAGTGGTTTACGTATCTTACCAAGGAACCCAAATGTCTCAAATATTATAAAAAATCCCTTCAACGATATGACTTAAGGTTCTAATCGACGTAGTTGTTCAAACAGAAGAGCTAATAAATAATTTTATAGCACCGTTTTAAACTTATGAGTTCTAAAAAAGATATAAGTATCACTATTGCCGCTAGCCTTGCATTTAAATTGATAACGCCATTATTGTTTACATATATAACCTAAAAATCTTGATATACGAGTATCTTTTAATAATAATGTGTACTTAAATCATTGTTGTTTTCTTACAATTAAATATCTAACAACTTTTGATTACCCATTTGGAAGGAATAAGTACAATTAGCAAAATTACAAAAAAAAATCTAATATATTTGCTATATTTTTGGTTTGAATATTTCTTAAAACGCCTTATTTTAAAGGCGCTTGAAAATTGAGATTAAAAATAGTATACATATTAACAGAAAAAATACAACCGCAATAGTATTTCAAATTTCAAATTTTCAAATTTCAAAATACTTTATTTCATAAAATTTATTACAAATTGTTTGAAATCGTCGTTTACTTAAAATTGAAGCTACAATTAAAATTATAGATCGACACAGACAAACGCTACAGCACTAAAAAAGCCGCGTTGTATTGTCAAATGTAAATTAAAGGAGAAAAATAAAACCAATCTACTACTCGAATCTACTTGTCTGTCTGTGTTGATCTATAAATTCCAGTTTCCAAATGGTAGGGCCAATGAGAAGAAATCTGGCAAAGAAACTCATGGCAACTCTTTTAAAATTCAGTTGTGTTTACATTTTTTTTTACATAAATCATATATCCAATGAAAATATTTGACAGTACCAGACAGGATAATACACCATTTATACATCATAAAAAATAATAATCAAAGAAAAGAAAAATAGAAGACAAGCATGAGAACAAGGAAGACAGAAAAAAAGATAGAAAGGATACAATAATACAATAAGAACTTAGAGATAAAACAATTAGCACAAGTAGCACACATAAATAAAAAAAAGTGCATAAACTTGCATTATTTGAGACAGCCTGGGGAACAGAAGCAGTTAATCCCAAGCCTTTTTGTCTTTCGTGTAGTCTAGGATAGTATAATATCCCTTTACGATAAGTTTTTGTTTGACTACATTCTTAAATTTATTAAAACTTAGATCTTGAATATCTTTCGGAATTTTATTATAAAATCGGACACATTGACCCTGAAATGAACTATGTATTTTTTGGAGCCTAGAATACGGATGAATAAGTCTATCTTTATTTCTAGTATTTATACTATGGACATCACTTCTTTTGACAAATTGGTCTTTATTTTTATGAACATAAATTATGTTTTCATAAATGTATTGACTTGCTACAGTTAATATATTGATTTCTTTAAATTTTTCTTGAAGTGATTGTCTCCTACCTAAATTATAAATTGCACGAATAGCTCTCTTCTGCAGCACAAAGATAGAATGAATGTCGGCAGCATGTCCCCATAGTAAAATACCGTATGACATTATGCTGTGAAAATAACTAAAATATACTAATCTAGCAGTTTCTATGTCTGTCAGTTCTCGAATTTTCCTAACGGCATAAGCTGCAGAACTTAGTCTCTTTACCAATGTCCTAACATGTGGGCCCCACTGAAGCTTAGAGTCTAGTGTTATACCAAGAAATTTTGTAGTGTCCACAAGGTCTACCTGATCCTCCTTAACTCTTATTGTGGATTTTACTTCTTGTACATTCGGCGTTATAAATCTAACACATTTGGTTTTGCGGCTATTAAGGAGCAAGTTATTAATGTCAAACCAACGAACAACTTTAGAGATAGCCAAGTTCACTTCGTCAGTGCTAGTCTGTTGTCGTTTCACTTTAAATAAAAGCGAAGTGTCATCGGCAAACAAAACTATCTCATGTTGATCTTTAACTAGATGTGGTAAATCATTTATATAGATGAGAAACAAAAGGGGTCCAAGTATGGAACCTTGCGGAACGCCCATTTTTACGACAGATCCTGGAGATAATTTTCCATTAATATTAACTCTTTGTATTCTGTTATTTAAGTAAGACGTGAAAAGATCTAATCCAAGTTTACCTAAACCATAGTGATGTAGTTTCCGTAAAAGTGTATCATGATCGACACAGTCGAAAGCCTTGGACAAGTCACAGAAAATACCTAAAGCATCGTAAGACTTCTCCCAGGCGTCATATATATGTTTTACAAGCTCCACACCAGCATCGGTTGTGGAGCGACCCCTTGTAAAACCAAATTGTTTAATATGTAAAATTCTGTATCTATTTAAATATGTTTGCAGTTGGTCTGCAATAAGTTTTTCAAAAATTTTACTGAAAGTTGGCAGTACTGAAATCGGTCTAAAGTTAGTTGGGTCTGATGTACAGCCAGATTTATATAAAGGAACAATTTTGCTGGATTTCATTAAATCAGGAAACACACCACTATCTATCGAATAATTAAATATAAGAGCTAAATGCGTTGCAACTGAGTAAATAATATGCTTAGTAATAACTACAGAATTATCCCATAAATCTGCTGTCTTTTTTACATTAATGGTATTAAAAGCTTTAATTATATCAAAAGGAGTAACATGTTCAAATTCAAAATCATTGTTGAAAATCGGTACGTTATCCTTTAAAATTAATTCTGCGTTTATAGGTAACGCGATTATTTCACTTAAATAATCGCTAAAGGTATAATAAATTGTAAGACTTACCGTTTTTGTTTATCAACTGCCATTACGTACACATCACACTTAGATAAAATACAGAAGGAATAGGTACATAAAACATTACAAAGACCAAAGATTTTATTTACACTACTCCAGCGTTTTTGCATCACTTTAAGTGACATAATGATACCATACTACATCTTTAACAGAACTTAAAGTAATAAATACCGTTTTTGCAACACTTTAAGCTATATAAAATAACATCTTATAAATAAAATAGAACCTCAGGCGATTAATATAGACTTTGCAACACTTCAAGTGATACAAAATAGCATATTATAACTATAATAGAACCTTTGTATGTAACTAAACTTTTGTCACACTGTAAGTGATATAAGACTGCATCTTAAAACTTTTATAGATCTTTTGGTAATAAACACAGTATTTGCAACACTTAAAGTAATAGAAAATAGCATCTTATTACTTTAATAGTATCTTGGGTAATGAATACGGCTGTTTAACTCTTAACTATCGCCATTGGTAAGAAAATACCATATAGTAGCATTGTTATGCCACTTATTTATCACTGTTGCAGTTAATACGAGCAGCTGTAGAACTTACAAGTGCTAACACCGGTGCCTAATTCGGACTATAAGAGAGTTATAGCACGCTATATCGCTAATTTTTAGGCCGCGCTATTGCTATTGGTGTTTAATTGAACAAATAACCGACTGTTATAGCGCTTATTTTATCGCTAAATTGTTAGTTGGGCATTGTCTGGATTTTGTAATTTTCATAAAGATAAAGATTTATTTATTGCAAAACTGTGTACATCAGGTGTTAGTGTATAAATACAGTAATCAGTTTCAACAGTCTATCCCATCGGATATGCAAATTATAGCAATATAATATCTTAAAACTACACATATTAAACAAAAACTTATTTAACTAAATGTTATTTATTTCAAAAAATTCCTTTAAATTATAGAACTCATTACTAATAAGCCATGTTTTCAAATGGTTCTTAAATAGTAAAATATTATTTTGTTCCTTAATAGCTACAGGTAAATGGTTATACACCCTAATGACAGTAATATATTTATGTACTTTTGTAGTAAACAGTATTTCTAATTTGTGGAATATTTATATTATAATTTATATTTTCTACGGACATTACTCTTTGATGCAGCTGTCATTTCAAAATATTGTATATTATTTCTAACAAACAAACACAATTCCAATACATAAATACAAGTCAGGGTTAGATAATGTTTTTCTCTAAATACCCCTCTGAGTGATTTAGTGCTATGCATATTGTATATAGTCCGTATACATTTTTTCTGTAGAACAAAGGTAGATTGCACATTTGTCGAGTTTCCCCAGTAAATGACACCATAGGTAAGTAGAGGATAAATATTACCAAAATAAGTAGTTCTGGCAATAGTTACATCTGTAGTTTCTGACAGAACGGACAAAGCATAACAAGCACCTGAAATCTTTTTATTTATTTTTTCTATGTGTGACTTCCAATTTAAATGTTGATCTATAGTAACCCCTAAAAAACTAGTTTCTGACACTTCTTCAATTATGGTGTCAGACAATGATACAGTCAACTGTGCAGGTTTGCTTTGATAATTACGGAATTGTACTAATTTGGTTTTTTTTTTAATTTACTTGCAGGTTTATTGACTGTAACCAGTCTGTTATGGTTTTTAGAGTTCTATTTATTTCAATTTCAAAATTAAAATCTTCATTATTATCATTAGAAATGAATATAGTAGCATCATCAGCATACATCACGCATAAATGTTTAATTATGTTAGGAAGCTCATTGATATAAATGATGAATAAAAGTGGCCCTAAAATACTTCCTTGAGGCACACCTATTTGTATATTTTCATATTCTGATTGAACCGTTTGAATAGTTTTAGTTGATACATTATAAGTTTGAATAATAGTAGCTTGCATTCTATTTTGTAAGTATTTTTCTATTAATTTCAGAGCTATACCCCTTATTCCAATTCTATCCATTTGGTTTAGGAGAATGTTAAAATTTACACAGTCAAATGCTTTTGACATGTCAATAAATAAAGCAGCACATTGTTTTTTACAATTTATATTATCCCACACCGAATGAAATAGTTTAAATATAGCTAGTGATGTAGTTTTTTCTTTTTGAAACCCAAATTGATTGCTATTTATAATTTTATTGGTATTTAAAAAATTAGTCAGCCTGTTATGAATAACTTTTTCAAAAATCTTTGAAAAATTTGACAAAAGTGCAATAGGTCTGTAGTTGTCTATTTCATGTCGAGATCCTTTTTTGAACAAAGGTTTGACTAGTGCTTTTTTTAAAGTGTCTGGGAATTCACCAGTTTCTAACATTAAATTTAAAATATGTACAAGAGGATCCACTATGTACTCAATGCTTTCCTTAATTAATTGAATAGGTATATTATCATGACCAAAACTAGTTTTATTTTTTAACATATTTACAATTTTTTTGACTTCGTACCTATCGACTGGATTTAAAAAAAATGCTATTAATATTATATGTAGGTAGATAATTTTGAACAACAGATGTAGATCCTTTAAGATTTTGCGTTGTATAGACATGGTTAATTGTTTGAACAATATCTTTAGGTGACGACTTAATAACATTATTATTATGCATTATATAATGTATGCTGGGCTGTATTTCATTCTTTGATTGAGTTTGTTGCTTAACCAATGCCCAAGTTGCTTTGGTTTTATTATCACTGTAGCTGTAGAGACTCCTACTCGTTTATCCAGTCAAACCTGTATAGATCATATAGCACACAATATCAAAGGTTCCAAAAGTAGTGTTATTGATTTGGCTCTTTCAGATCACACATCTCAATTGTTAACTTGTCCAGTCAAAGCTTTCTGCAGTATTAAGTATTGGAGCTCTGAAAAGAGAGACTATAGCAAAGAAAACTTGTTAAAATTCAAAAACTATTTACAATGTATCTCATATAATGATGTATATAACTGTAGCGATCCAGAGACAGCGTTTAATAATTTTTATGACATATTCGTCTTGTTATATAAGTTATGCTTTCCAATAGTTAATCATAAAACGTACATAAACCAAAAACCCAAATGGATTAGCAAGGGAATCCAACGATGTTGCAAACGTAAACGTACATTGCTTTTAAAATTCAGAAGGACAAAAAACAAGGAAGACAGATTAAAATTTAAAAATTACTCAGCAAAACTTAGTAAAATTATTAGGCTTACCAAAAAATCACAAAATGATTATCATATTGCGAATAGTCAAAATAAAGTCAAAGCGAGCTGGGATGTAATCAATAAAAGTAAGTTTCTTTTACCAAAAGACTATATCACACAACTGAATGTCAATGGGGCAATGATTACGGATCCGAAAGAAATCGCAGAAAGCTTTAATAATTATTACATTGATGAAATTGAAATGTTAACTCATAACAATAAATTAACATCGAAAAATAAATTGCCACATAATAACGTGATTTCAGATACTAAATTGACATATAATAATAATAACAAGACATTTAATAAAAATCACGCAATAAATAATTCTATTTTTATTAATCCGACCTCTCCTCAAGACGTACACTCAATAATAAGATCACTTAATAATACAAATAGTACTGGGTATGATGAAATAGCAACGAAAGTCTTGAAATATGTTAGCACAGATATATCTCCAGTTCTTAGCTATATATTTAATTTATGTATACTTAATGGCATATTTCCAACAAAATTGAAAACTACCATCATTAAACCCATATTTAAAAAACAAGACAAGGAAAATATGTCGTGCTACAGGCCAATAGCTCTTATACCTGTGCTGTCTAAAATATTGGAAAAAATTATATACGGGAGCCTATATACATTTTTGGAAAAATACAACATTTTTACGGAGGCCCAGACAGGTTTCAGAAAAAACATCTCGATAAATAGAGCTATACATAAATTTCTCAACGAAGTTATGATCAATGTTGACCAAAATAAGCCCGCCTGTGCTTTATTTATGGATCTAAAAAAAGCTTTTGATTGTGTGGACCATACAATTCTTGAAAATAAGCTAAGCGATAGTGGGATAAGAGGTAGTGCCTTAAATTTAATAACTTCATATTTAACTAATAGACAACAAGCAACAGTTATCTCCAAGATATCCAATATTAAAATAAAACCGGTCAAGTGCGACTCTGACTCGCGCACCAAGGGTTCCGTACAAACCTATTTATTTTCCCGCCAAATTGTGATAACGTCAGGATTCAGATGTTTAAATTCTATTTTTCTTGCCAAAATTCAAAGCTGTCAATAAATATTTTCCCGCCAAAAATTTATGACGTCAAAACTGATCTGTCAAATATTATGTGACGTCACGACTCATCTGCCAAAAATTCAATGACGTCACGACTCAGCTGTCATAATATATTTTCCTGCCAAAATTCTGTGACGTCACGACTCATCTGTCAAAAATTATGTGACGTCACGCACATCTGTCAAAAGTGACACGGGTGTCTAAAATATTTTCCCGCTAAAATAATATGACGTCACAACTCATCTGTCAAAAGTTCTATGACGTCACGCCTATCTGTAAAAATTGACAGCTGTCAAAAGTGACAGCTGTCAAAGTGAAAGAGGTCTCAAATATTTTCCCGCTAAAATAATACGACGTCACAAATCATCTGTCAAAAATTCTATGACGTCACGACTCAACTGTCAAAAATTCAAAAACGTCACGGCTCAGCAGTCAAAATATATTAACCGCCAAAATTCTGTGACGTCACGAATCATCTTTCAAAAATTCTGTGACGTCACTGCTTAGCTGTCAAAATATATTTTCCCGCCAAAATTCTGTGACGTCACGAATCATCTGTCAAAAATTCTGTGACGTCACGACTCATCTGTCAAAAATTCAAAAACGTCGCGGCTCAGCTGTCAAAATATATTTTCCCGCCAAAATTCTGTGACGTCACGAATCGTCTGTCAAAAATTCTGTGACGTCACGAAACATCTGTCAAAAATTTAAAAACGTCACGGCTCAACTGTCAAAAAAATTTTCCCGCCAAAATTCTGTGACGTCACGACTCATCTGTCAAAATTCTATGACGTCACGGGTCACGTGACCAAAATTCTATGACGTCACAGGTCACGTGACTCAGCTTTCCCGCCAAAAGTCAATGAAATCAAAATATAATATGATTGAAGTAAAAATTTAAGGTTTTCGGAATTTTCCCATTACATGTACAATAAGACCTTGCTTCATGCCAAATTTCAAGTTTGTAGGTAGACTGGAAGTACCCTGTAGGTTTTTGCCTTTACCCCTCTAAATTTGCGACAAAAACGGCTATATCTCTTGATTGCGTTGGATTAGCAGTTTGATTTTTTTACGGCACTAAGAGGCAACAAGCCTTAGTATTTGGTGAAAATTTCAACTTGATACCTCCACGCGTTCCTGAGATAAATGGTCTTGACAGACAGACGGACGGACGGACGGACGGACAGACGGACGGACGGACAACAAAGTGATCCTATAAGGGTTCCGTTTTTTCAAAACTGGTACGGAACCCTAAAAAGAGAACTGTCTTACAAATCTGACTATAGAATGGTTAAGTATGGCGTTCCTCAAGGAAGCATTTTAGGCCCCTTGCTCTTTCTTATATATATAAATGATTTTCCAAAAGCCGTTGCCTCACCTATGGTCCTGTTTGCAGATGATAGCACCGTGATGTTTTCGCCGGCAAGTTATGGCAGCTTAAAATTAACTATAACTGAAGCTTTGAATGACATTGTTGGTTGGTTAACAACCAATAATTTAGTAATTAATTTAGAAAAAACTAACCTTATGCTATTTAGAAACAGAACTCGACCTGAAATAGATTTAGACATAGTATTTGCCGGTACTAAGATAGCAGAAGTCGAAAATGCAACTTTTTTAGGTTTAAATGTTGACTGCAATCTTAATTGGAAGACCCACGTTGATAAATTGTGTTCCAAACTTGCCAAAAGTTCATACGCTCTGTACATATTATCAAGGACTGTTAATACATCCACGGTAGTAACAGCATATCATGCAAATGCAGAATCATTACTGCGATATGGTATCATTTTTTGGGGCAATTCAACTGACTGGGAACTTGTTTTTAGGGCGCAGAAACAATGTGTTAGAGCAATTTATAGACTGAAAAGTACAGACAGCTGCAAACCAGTTTTTAAAAGCCTAAATTTACTAAGTCTACCATGTCTATATATACTGGAGACTGCTGTATTTGTCAAAAAGAATATACACCTGTTTAATAATCTACACAGCAGCCGACATCAGCATAAAATAAAAATTATAACAAATAAGACATCTTATTTAAATAAAAGTATACTATGTATGGCATCCAAAGTCTATAACAGACTACCAGCCGAGTTATGTAAATTAGATAATGTAAATGAATTTAAAAGCAAACTGAAAATAAAATTACTTGAAAAAACATACTATAGTGTAAAAGACTACTTAGAGGATAGACATTTTTAGATAGGTAAACAGCATGCATTTGACGAAAATTTTAAGAATTGTATTAGAAACTAATAATTTAATTTATTTTAAATGTAACTAGAAATTTAAATAATGAACCTGTAATAATATAATTTTTGCATGCCTAAAGGTGGAATATGGAGAAACCTAATAATCTGTTGTAAGACCATAATTATTGTACCTATATTCGCAAATAAATGATGATTGATTGATTGATTGATCACTTTTTGAAATAAATTTGACATTCGAATTTTGTTTAGATTTCCTAATAACACGCCTCATTATTTTACAGTAACGTGTATACCTTACTCGTAGTTTATATAAATGACATTGCTTATTTTTAGTTTGTAAATATAGTTTTCTTTTATTTTTACTAGAAATAATTATACCAAAGGAAAACAAAGTTTTCCATGACTGACTTTTTTTGTATTGTATTTTTACTTTTTGTATAGGTATACATAAATTAAATATTAAATTAAAAGAGTCTGCAAAATCATCATAGGCGGCATTCACATCTGTTTGACTATAAACACTACTAAAATTTATTTGTGAAATATATTTCATGAAAATTTTAGTATGTTCTCTTATTCTGCGTTGCATTTTGTACCAATACTTTTCTCGAAAACCCACACTACATGGTAATTCAATGACTTGAGCCGTATGATCTGAGAGACCTAAGTCCCATATTTTAGCCTCATAATTCTTATTATTAAAATTCGTAATAATGTTATCAATACATGTTGCCGAATGAGATGTTATTCTAGTAGGTTGAGTTAAAACTAGGTGCAGGTTGTATGACTTAAGAATGTTTAAAAATGTGGTACTTTGTTTGTTCACAACAAGAGTAATATTGTTAAAATCGCCTAATATAAATATTTTCTTGTTCATGGCTCGTGACCGTATAGTTAGTTTATATAATAATAGTTCTAATTTATCAAAAAAGAGTGCAAAATTACTACTCGGCGCTCTACATAAACACAAAATATACCAGTTTGTCTCAGGAATTACTATGCCACAACATTCAAAATGGTGTTCCACTGCCAAATCTGTTGTACACTCGAGTTTCTTAAAGTTTATATGTTTTTTTACATAAATACACACACCACCACGTGATTTACCTTTTCTAGAAAAATATGTTGCTATTTTATAATTAGATATTTGTAATATTTCCGCACTATCGTCTTTTAAAAATGTTTCACTCAAACACAGAATGTCTATGTTTTTTTCTAACACTAATAACTCTAATTCACCCAGTTTTGACCTAACACCCTGTATATTATTATGTATTATAGTAAAATTATTTTTAGTCTCGAAAAAACTCTTGTTCGGTTTGTATTCCTATTGAAACTGTGTTTGTTTGTAGTAAATCGGTTTGAGCACTTACCGATATATTGTATTGAGTGTTGTTAGTATTTTTTTCATAATGCTTAATGTAACTTAAGTGTAATATATCTCGAAATAATGACCTACAAAGCACTGAAATACATATAATGAGAATCAGGTACTCTAAAATTTAAATTTATAAACGTTGTGTGATTAAATTGGGAACAGATAAAATAGAATGTTTCACGCAGTTTACTCTCACTTAATATTACACTACTATATACATCACAAAGTAATACGTTTGTATGTGCTAACTTATCTAAATAATAATACAATGTCGACTTTAGTCTTAACGGATCTCTATCATTTTTTCCACACATTATAACCACATAGTCTGATTTGTTAAAATTTCTGGTATGTATTAAGGATGACTCTAGTAGTTTATCGACTGAGGCACCTGGCTTGCAAATTGAAGACACAAAATATGATGATCCTGCATAATTCTGAAGCGTATTCCTCATCCGCGAGTGTATATCAGAATAAATGAGTATTCTGGGTTTACTAGTCTTTGTGTTAATTAACTCATTTACTGGAAGGATGTTCTTGCAATTATCAAAATTTTCTGGTCTATAGGCTTGCTTCTAATGTTTCACATACCAAGGTTTTTTAATTTAAATCTTCATTTTTTGACTTCCGGTGAATACTAAGGTCATCATAACTCTTATTTAAATCAGTTAGGCTTTGAGTCGTAGATGAGATATCGATCAATTTCTTACGCCTCTTTGGGGATGAAGTTCCTTTTTTATGAGTCGAAGTATTTTTATATAACATTTGTTCAATTTTTACCTGTTGAGTGTTTACTATTTGTTGTAGCGTACTGTTTTCTGAGTTAAGGAGAACAATTTCATTCTGGGATTTTTCTAATTCCATTCTTAGTTTCAATAGCTCACATCTCAACTCCTCGACTTCAGTATTAAGTAGGGCTCGTGACAAATCTGGCAAACTGCACGCTGTAGACGATATATCATGAAAGCTTAACCCTTAAATTGTCACATACTGATCCTTTAGATTTATTTACATTTAAGTTTACGTTTTGGGTGGTAATAGGGATAGAAAAGAAGAATTTTTCATTTTTTTTGAAAAAATATGTATTTTTATATATTTTTTCGTATGTCACTTAAAACGGACATTGCCCATTTCCTGCTTCTGAGTGGTAACCTCATATATGTCACATTAAACGGACATTGCCAAAACAAAGCAAAGAATTATTTTCTAAAAGAACTAAAAGCTCACTTCTGAATCAACGTTACTTGATATAAAATAAACACGAAATAACAATGAGATCAATTTTCAGTTAAGAAATGTATAAAATCATACATCAAATGTTACAAACAAAACTTAAAACCAACTTTTGACCGTTTTGGTAAACATAAAACCAACTTCTCACCGTTTTGGTAAGTAAAAAATTAAAATAAATTTATTTTTATTATATTCGATCGAGACATGGGCAGTGTTGCAGACTCTTCAACGGTACCAAGTTTACCAACGATATATAGAAGTGCTGTGGTGCTTATACGAAAACTTCAGGGTAAATCAACAAGCCCTATCCAGTTGCAGCGACGAGTAAGACAGGGTGATGTCATATCCCCAAAACTGTTTACCGCTGCACTGACGGGCTCGCCATCAACATAAATAGCGAGAATATCACGCACCTTCGATTTGCCGACGATATCGTGGTCATAGCTGAGACCATGGAGAACCTCAACACAGTGCTCGATGGCCTCAGTAGTCTCTCAACAAGCGGGTCTTAAAATGAACTTGGACAAGACCAAGATCATGGCAAATGTCCATGTTGCACCTACTGCAATCACGATTGGAGGCTCTACACTCGAAGTTGTCGACAAATATATTTAACTGCTAGGTAAATCCAATTTTGAGAAGGAGATCATTCATCGAATCCAACTCGGTTGGGCATCGTTCGAGAAGCTAAAACGTATCTTCTCGTCTACATTGCCTCAGTGTCTGAAGACAAAGCTCTTCGACCAGTGCGTGTTGCCAGTGCTGCCATATGGAACAGAAACGTGGTTGCTAACTATGGGCCTTCTCGGAAGGCTTACGGTCACTCAAAGGGTAATGCAGAGAGCCATGTTGGGAGTTTCTCTGCGTGATCGAATCAGAAATGAGGAGATCAGCAGGAGAACCAAAGTGACCGACACAGTGCTCCGGATTGCGCGGTTAATGTGGCGGTGGTTTTTTTAAAATAAATAAAGTGATTTAAGAGGATGGTTTATATGTATAACACATGTATAATATAGTAGAGAAACCCGTATAAATTTATGGTTTTCTAATGTAATCGTCTATTGAAGCTGTATTTAAACGTGGTTTAAGGACATTCTGTAGTGGATTGCACAAATAATAAACCTGCGTGGGATTCGAACCCACGGCACCGCAGTAGCTTACGCTACCACCACGCCATCGAGGTGATTTAATAGAAAAACATATTAAGGTCTAATTGGCAAGGTCCGTTGCATGGGACAAACAAAAAACACACTAGTTCATAGAGCAAATTGGCAAGGTCCGTTTTAAATGACATACTTTTAATTGACGAAATTAGAAATTAAAAATAGTAATATTGTTGAAATAAATTATGTTATCTAATACGTTATACTGTATTTTAATTATATACAACAAAAAAATGCACAATTTAAAGGAAAAAATCACCTTTTCATAAACTTTTATCTGAAGTGTAACGCCACCCGCCTGTTGCACTTTTTCAAATCGGTGAAATAAATGACTATTTAGCTTTTTTGCACGCACTAAATGCGTGAGTGCGGAAGATATAGTCTACAAAACATAATATGTCTCGCGCGTGAGGTGGGATCACGTAATACTATCATCTATATGCGTTTAAACACTGTGTCCTTTAAAACGGACCAAATCAATTTAAGGGTTAAGGAGGTATCGAGTAAACTATTATTCATACTGCTAACGCTTTCTTTTCTATTCAAGCGTCTTCTCCTCTGTGTGATGTTACAAAAGCTGGAATCCATTTATTTTTATTTACGTAATTTGTTATTAAGTCAATGACCTCATAAGAATGCAGGCGTGCACAGGTGTCAGGGGTGCGGGTGCAGTGCGGGCGGCAGGGGCAGCTCACTCAATCCTTGCGCCGTGTCACAGCGCGCGAATTTGATGTTTTTGTTGTCGTAGGTCAAGGACGATGCACTATTTTAGTAATTTTTATAACTTAAAACTGTCATAACTTTTTAAATTGCTATTTTATTGAGATGCGGTTTTCTTTAATATATTGATGAACTATTTAACTTTAATATTTTTATAATGTACAATCTAGAATGTGACTTTAATACACTTTTTTCGATTTATAAACGCGGAGCAAATAAAAACACGTCTAACTTTAACGGTATCGCGCGCGGGGATTATTGTATAGTTTAGTTATTTTATAGTATTTAAAAAAAATATCGTAACTGTATTGCTTTTCTACTATGACGTGTGTTGTAACTTAATTTTAATTTTAACATATTATTATAAAATACAATCAGAAAGTTTTTCTTTCAACCAGTTAAGTTTTGCCGTAGAAGTTAATCTTCCTTCCGTAGTTCAGTACCATGCATCTGCAAGAAATAAACATAGATACTAATTAGTATTTGTATTGCAAAGATCTCGGATTCATTGCAGTTTAATATTACTGTTTATTTAATAGATCTTTCCGTGTGGTGACGGAGTAAAAATACAATATTATGGCACCACCCCGTCTCATCCCAGGGGTGTCGTAAAAACCGACTTATGGACTATTCTTGAATTTATTATCTTTACGAAATAAAAAGAAGGAAAACTTGAATTTAAACCCTATACCAATCTGTCTGGCCAGCTTGGTATTAGTAGGTCAATTATGCCTCCCTTATGGAAGGAGGTCGGCCCTGTTGGACATTAATAGCTTGTTATGATGATTTAATAGATACAAGAGGAATATAGGGGAGGGGGAGCTCCATGGGTTATAGTCAGCATATTGCTGACAATTAGGATTTCGACACAATGACCTTGCGTAAAAAGTAAATCTGATCTTTTAGTTGTGCGGTTCAGAGTTATTTAGTATCTGATATGGCCAAAAAGATTCGAGTGGTGTTTCTAGACGTCGCTGGTCGTGTAAAAAGTCTAGATAAAAAAAAACCCTGATTATCTAACATGACACTACAACAATTTAGCTTATACTCACTCTATCCCACAAAGAGATGTTGAACCCAAAGTTGTATTTAGAGAACTCATGATGTTTATCATGATACTCAGCATCTATTTGCCATGGCTGCCACCAATGACTTGTGAAATTGACACCGGAGTGACTGATTAAGCCACTGTAATACATATAGCCAAGGTTGATGTAGAAAGCGACTGAAAAACAATTAAAAGCTTAAAATTGAATTTTGCATAATGTTGGTGTTAATTACATAGTAGTTATTTAGTTTTAGTGATGAGTGCAAAAAACAGGGCACTCCGAGGCGCACAGAGGCCTTATTTTCAAAGTCCTAAGTTCTTCTGTATTTGATATGGATAATGGTAAACCTTTGATCTACCATCATCGGAGCAGAAGGCTAATTCTAGTAAATGTAGATTATTTTGTTCCCAGTGTCAGCTTTAAAGCACTTATAATTTTATTGCTGCTCCACTTCTATAAAGCCCGATTTACACATCGACAAGTACAGTAGCGAGTTAAGTAGTAAGTTGTTGATTAAGTTCATTTAAATAGATCTCCATCCTATTTTTTGGCGAGTTAAGAACGAAGTAGCCCCCTCTCTTGCGTTTCGCCAACTTAACTAAATCTAAAATCGGTTCAGTAGATCCAGACAACGTCACAAACACACAAACTTTACCTCTTTATAATATTAGTTAGGTTAGTATAGATAGATGATTAGCGTTTGGTGTCATCTGATTCAATAGTAAAGTGTCAAATTTGTTATTTATGACGTTTGATATTAAATTAAATGCCATAATTGATATAACGTTTTAAACAAAAATATTAGAATTGCCCCTCAGCCAGTTTTAATTGTATTCTTAGTGACCAAATACATTGGCAGGTCATTTTTACGTCAATATAGCTATGATAGATAGTAATGGTTGTTTTTTAGATTTTTTAAGTAAAATCTTAACACTTATTATTATTTACTAAGGTAGAACTAAAATTTTAACTTACGCCAATGCACGGGCATAATAAATAGTAGTAAGCACATAATAACATATACAAACAAGCTCTCAAACGGGTGTAGAGCGATAACAGAGAATGCAGTAGGCTCCTTGTATAAATGATGTAGCCAATGAAAGTGCTTGTAAAACCAGGGCGTGTGAAACAAACGATGGCTGATATAACCCGTGTAGTCCTGAAATTATGAACTTTGATTATCTATGTGATGAAAGACTAAGACTATACAGAAGTACTTAAGACTGTACTTATAAATAATATTGCTAGTATTGCGTAAGTATTATCATTCATCATCATAACAGCCCATTAATGTCCCACTGCAGGACCCGACTTCCTTCCGTGACGGAGAAATACTTGGCATACAGACGGATTGGTATACTTATAGCTTAATTTCAATTTTTCCTTCTTTTTATTTCGTAAAGATAATATTCACGGATAGTCCGTTAGTCGGTTTTTACGACACCCATGGGATGAGATGGGGTGGTGACATATTGTGGGTTCTTCAATTGTCAAAATTCCTCGTGGTCAAACTAGTTGGACAAAATAGTTTGACCACGAGGAATTTTGACAATTCCTCGTGGTCAAACTTTCTATCTATTTAAAACGAACACCATGTGTCTAGTTTTGAAATGAAATTGTACAGTCACGAGCAATAATATGTACACATTTTCAAATTTTCTAAACTATCTGCACGTTTATCTAGACATTACAATATCAAAATGAATTCGTAATTTAGAAGAGGTTCCGTACAGTTTTGAATTAATCTTCGAATTTTCAATTTTGGATTGGCAGAACTTTAGATAACTGGTTTACAAAATGCGAAAATGTGTACATATTATTGCTCGTGACTGTACAGGTATATTCAAAAGCTTTCCCTTCTTACTCATAGTCAAACTAGTTTAAATTGTTAAGTCAAACTAGTTTGACTATAAGGAATTGCGTTTTTTCTCCCTTTTATCGCATAAGGACAGATTCTCATATAGACAGGACATAAAAGTGAGCCTCGCTGTAATAGAATTAAAGGAACTCTGACAAAACAAATTAACGTCGACTAAACAAAAGATGAATTAAAACAAATAAAAATTAATTATAATTTATAATATATTTTTTTTTTATAAAAAGTTTTGTACTTAGGTCTATTTTTCTGTAGGTTTTCCAATAACATTTTTTTAACAAATCTGTATTGCGGTCAATCAGTCTTTCACGATGACCCAAAAATGTTTTAATTTTACGAAGGGTCTTTGCCAAATTTATACCATTTTAAAGTAAATTTTAATGATTTTAATGCGTTGTTTAGGTGTATATCGTTCTATTTTCAACCGACTTAAAAAAGGAGGAGGTTCTCAATTCGGTTGTATTTTTTTTTTTTTTTTTTTTTGTGTTTGTTACCTGATTTCTTGAAAACGGCTAGACCGATTTGAAAAATTTTTTTTTGTCCGTATGGGTATGCTTCCCATTTGGTCCCATTGTCACCAGATCTGGATCTGGATGACGGGATCCCAGAGAAACCGAGGGCATCTCTTGAAAATTGTAGGGACGCATTGTGTAAAATCTTGTCATACATGTGCATCTTTGACGTTACTACCAAATAGTCAAGAGTAAGAACTGGTCAGATCCTGGAGACCAGAGAGAGCCGAGGGAGCACCTCAACGGCATATAGCAGCTACCTTGTGTTTGGGCTTATTTTAATTGTATTGATGAAGACTTTACAAAACTTTACACAAACATGATCTGATGATGAAGAAGATTGAGGGTCGAGGCAACTCCTCAACGGTATATAGCAGCTACCGAGTGTTTGGGCTTATTTTATTCGTATTGATGAAAACTGTACACAACTTTACACAAACATGATCTGATGATGAAGAAGACTGAGGGTCGAGGGAACTCCTCAACGGTATATAGCAGCTACCTTGTGTTTGGGCTTATTTTAATTGTATTGATGAAAACTTTACTAGACTTTACACAAACATGATCTGATGATGAAGAAGATTGAGGGTCGAGGCAACTCCTCAACGGTATATAGCAGTTACCGAGTGTTTGGGCTTATTTTATTCGTATTGATGAAAACTGTACACAACTTTACACAAACATGATCTGATGATGAAGAAGATTGAGGGTCGAGGCAACTCTTCAACGGTATATAGCAGCTACCGAGTGTTTGGGCTTATTTTATTCGTATTGATGAAAACTGTACACAACTTTACACAAACATGATCTCATGATAAAGAAGACTGAGGGTCGAGGGAACTCCTCAACGGTATATAGCAGATACCTTGTGTTTTGGCTTATTTTATTCGTATTGATGAAAACTTTACACAACTTTACACAAACATGATCTCATGATAAAAAAGACTGAGGGTCGAGGGAACTCCTCAATGGTATATAGCAGATACCTTGTGATTTGGCTTATTTTATTCGTATTGATGAAAACTTTACACAACTTTACACAAACATGATCTCATGATAAAGACGACTGAGGGTCGAGGAAACTCCTCAACGGCATATAGCAGCTACCTTGTGTTTGGGCTTATTTTAATTGTATTGATAAAAACTTAACACTAACATTATGAATGTAATCGCAGGTGTGGCTTAAGATTTCAATGAAGTTCTTATTTTAAATTAAAATAGGAATTAATAACGGATTATAAATAGACAAACAAATTGTTGAATTGCATTTAATTTATTTTAAACTTATTCTTTAGATATAACAAATTGATAATAATAATTATTATATTTATTTGATTTATTTTTATTAACTTAATTATTATTACAAATTAACCATGCCGAGACGGTGGCTACGCTTTTCGATGTTCTCCCTATTTAAAACTTTTTGCATGTAGGTCCTTTTTTGTGAAACTTGATTTATACGTTGTTCACTAGTCTCTTTTGAAATGACTTTGGAGGTAGATTTCCTACATTAAAAGGCGTTTTTCCTTTTTTTCGTTTGTTTCATTCAATCGGCGGTGTCTCATATAAGCAGCGCGTTTCGTAGGTCTACACATATTCAGACAAAGTAATGTCCCACTGCAGGGACGGGCCTCCTCCTGTGACGGAGAGATACTTGGCCTACTAATACCACGCTGGCCAGGCGGATTGGTATAGGGTTTAATTTTAAGTTTTCCTTCTTTTTATATCTCAAAGATAATATTCACGGATAGTCCCTTAGTCGGTTTTTACGACACCCATGGGATAAAATGAGGTGGTGACATATTGTGTTCTCACTCCGTCACCACACGGATTTATAGAATTGGTATTCACTAAAAATTTAGAAATAAAATTAATTTTCACAAAAAAAAAGAACCGACTTCAAAGACAAAAATTGCACTAAAAAGTAATAAATAATTACTTGTATTTTGATTTTACAACATTAAATCGGCCATTCTTTCTACTTAATTTTAATCTAAAGAATAGGTTATTTTCATTAAGTATTGTAAAAGTATTGTTAAGGATATTTCTTGAAGAGTCTGTAAATATATTTATTTGTAGATTCTTTAAAAGATAATCAAATTATTACAAATAATGTAATAAATTATTGTTATTTTTGGAGTCGGTGTCAGCCAACGAAATAAGTACGATAATACCTAAGCAAACGGAATGACGGCCATGAATTACAGATTATATATGACTTCGACATTATAGTTGTTGATTGTTTATGGATTAGTTTAAAAATTAAACAAATATTAAACAACTATTCTTATCATATTTAAATAAATATATTTTAAAATACCAGTATCACATTTTAACGTTTTAATATTATATTTAATAACTAATTAAAGCTTTCCAGAACTTAAAATAGATTAGATTTAAAGAAATAATTCGCGAATAGGATCAATAATGCAAAATGTTGTCTACAACGTCGTTAGAATAAGGCAATAAAGTTTTGTATAACACACTCTCATCACTTTAAATGGTTTCTAATTAGATAAATATTGCATTTAAAACAAAAACGGCCGTTTCATTTTCGAATGTGAATGTTATGTAATTATTAGTCTGTGTATAACACGGCGCCATAATATTTGTTTAAGTTTTCAGTCAGAAATAAAAAATGGTATACTTAATAATAACTATCGTGGCTGACACCGACTCCAAAAATAACAATAATATTACATTATTTGTAATAATTTGATTATCTTTTAAAGAATCTACAAATAAATATATTTACAGACTCTTCAAGAAATATCCTTAACAATACTTTTACAATACTTAATGAAAAGAACCTATTCTTTAGATTAAAATTAAGTAGAAAGAATGGCTGATTTAATGTTGTAAAATCAAAATACAAGTAATTATTTATTACTTTTTAGTGCAATTTTTGTCTTTGAAGTCGGTTCTTTTTTTTTGTGAAAATTAATTTTTTATTAATGGCATACTTCTCATATCATTCAAATTACAGTTTCAAATATGGTTTTTCTTGTCCTAACTTAACCTATTTTTATTTACAAAATTGGTCTGGCAAGCTGTGTCAGTGTTCCTCTTTTACGCTTTATGAATTTTATGTCCATATTTAATGCACTAAAATAAAAACGGGAAAATAATACAAGTGACATGGGCAATTGTCAATTCATTTTTATTTATACCTGTACTATTAGATTTCATAGCATACAGTATGTTCTGTAAAAAGGTTACACTAGTTTGACCACGAGGAATTGTCAAAATTCCTCGTGGTCAAACTAGTTAGACAAAATAGTTTGACCACGAAGAAGAACCGAATAAAGAAATATTTTGGCATTTTACTGCAATAAACAAAGAGAAATTGGTATTATTGTATACAAATGAAAGGAAACCTTTTAGAGGCCGTCTACCCGTCCTTGGCCCTGGCGCATAGACAACACGCTATACATACTTCTTTACTTGTACATTTTAATTTAAACCATGTAACGATAGTAAACAATAATACGAGTATATCTCACCCATTTGTTACTTCCTCCTCCCGTGAAAAAGGGATACTTGTAGGCCTAGTATCCCTCCGTCACGAGAAGAGGCCAGTCCCTGCAGTGGGACATTGATGGACTGTTATGATGATTTGTTACTTACCATATAAAGAAATATAATTGGAAACTGCGTAATAAACCACAACCATCCATATTCGTCGTAACGAAAATAAACAAAGCAAGGATTCCCGTTGAATATATAACAAATGATAAACGATGTGACGGTAGCAACAGTAAATAAAGATAAGGAACCGAGCATGATCTCATGACGCACCAGGGCAGGAGACAGCCACTTGTTAGGCTGGATCTTCCATTCTTTTGCTAAATGACGCCGTTTCGTGTAAAAGTACAACTAAAATGAACACAAAACAGCATTGTAATTAAAAAGTAATCGTCATTACCAAGCTATAAGTCGTCCATTGCAAGACATAAGCCTCCTTTAAACGTCTCTGCCTTCCTTCCTTTATCGTCGGTTCAACTTACAACAGACAACACCCGCACTAGGGATCATGCCCTGTGTCGCGGGTACTTTTTACAAACATCAAGTAATGGACACAAAGAACACCCAGACTCAGGACAATAATTTGTGGATCTCACAAATTATTGTATTATGTAATCGTATCTATTTATATATGTTTTTAGCTTATTATAAAATAATTATAAAAGTAAATACGTACGTGTAACGACCATCCAGCGCCAAAATATATAAAGAACGAAATTCCTTGACTTAAAATAAAATAATACGCAAAATTTTCCATTTTCATTTTGTGTTTTCAATTCTCTAAATGCTTTGTTAAAGGTTTTACAAGTTTTAATCACAATTCACAAAAACTTTTGCTAAAACGAAATAATATTAGGAATAATTTTCTTATACTCGTAAACATACATATTTACTAATTAAGAAAAAAGTATTTAATATGTTGTGATTTTTAATTTACTTATTATTTTTATTCTATAAATATTTTCGAAATTACTTTATTGCTTCCCTTTATTTTGTACTTGCAAGTCGTTGGTGACTGCTGAGATAGAAAAAAAATAAAAAAATATGTCGAAGTGTTATCGTACGCCACTGGAGCACTGTATGTAGTGATATAATGTTTTCTCGATGTTTCGTTTGAAAACGAACTACCTACTATGCTTCTCGCTTAGTCGTATTTTCCTTAGTTGACTTTACTATACAATGGTAAAACCAATAAAAAAACCATAAAAAATAATCTTAATAACAGGTAGCTTTTTTAACTTTTTTATCTCTCTCAAACATAATATCAAAGTTTCCTTAACAATATTTATCCTACTGTTTAATTGCACTACTTTAACAATGAACACAAACATATCAAGGATTTTTTTCATATTAAAGATGTCCTTGTCTGTACCTAATAGTTAACGACTCACGACCCGTTGTTATTACTAGATAATAAAATAATATTTATTTATAAAATACTTAATTTTAAATTCTATTTATTTATTTCTGTTTTTTTTTCTGTTTCACTAAAATAAATATCACAACAGCCTATTAATGTCCCACTGCAGGGACGGGCCTCCTCCCATGACTGAGCGATACTTGGCCTACTAATACCACGCTGGCCAGACGGATTGGTATAGGATTTAATTTCAAGTTTTCCTTCTTTTTAAAATAAATATAATGTCTATAAATTAAACATTGATTTATGTGTTGGATAAGCCATAGAATTTCTTAACCATCACTTGTACCATCGGGGTTTATATGAAGATGGAATATCAGGTCAATCTAAGTACTACGGAGTAATCTACTTTAAAAACATAGTGTCTATATCTGGAAATCATAATTATATTTGATATTTTTGTACATAATAGCAAAAACAAAACTAGGCCACGAACTTCTTAATCAACGACTCGGATTATCTGAAATAAAGGTTAATTTATGCATAAAAACAATTTTATCATTAACATTGTAAAAATTATTAAAAATACAATTTGTGGGACTTTGTAAAATTACAAAATCTTTATTTAGTTTATTATTTCTGTCATAACATAGTGTTACATTATATCACACGGATTGTTACCTATCATGTATTTATTGTTAATATTTCCGTGAATTTGCGTCGGGTGCGCCTATAGTTGCTGGCGGGAAAAAATCCGAACAATTCTGTCGAATACTTCTAAATATTCCGAACCTTTGGGAATGTTTTAACTGTGAAAAGTAATGTAGTGTAGTGTGCCATAGTTAAGTTAATATTATTTTGATTGTGGGTACCTATAATATAAAACCATAAAATCGACAAAGAGAGGTGATGGAGAAATATAACAAAATGGTAAATATTCTTACATTTTTACACAATTTGTTAAAAGTACCTACTATATTTCATAAATAATAGTTTTAGTTATATCAAAAACGAAAATATTGCTTGTTCACCCTCCCACTCCCTCACCTTCCCCTGCTAATCTGGCAGACAAGAGTTTTACTTTAATAAAAGCTCGTACCATAAACACATTGTTACTGGTATCGGCATTAGACAGTATTACTAAAAAATAAAGTTATTTGAAGGTGTTATTCTTTTTTATTCTTCAAGTTCTCGATTTCTTCTACGGCTAGGTTTTCATCAGTATCATGTATTAGAGCTTCTCCGTGGAAGGTGTCTTCAGTGTACACACGATTCTCTTGCTTTAATGTCCCGTGCAGCTAAAACATTTCAATTAATCAATCAACTAGCCTAATTGCAGTCCACTACTGGACATAGACTTCTCCCAACACGCAACAAAAAACAAAACATTTAAAACATTTCGTGTCGTGTTAACATAACTTAGACAATAAAACTAGTTTTATCTACACGCAAGAAAAACATAAAATTTTTCTATTACTCAAAAAACAATTGTATCTCATAAGTCCTCGAGTCCTTTTAACATCAATATTGAGCTTTGTGCTAAAATGAAGTCGGATAACTGTAACTTTTTAAAGTGATAACAGACACTTTCATACATAAGGAATAGAATAAGTAGTTGTTCCTTCAATAGTATTGCAAACATCGTACTAATAATATCAAAATACGTTTACTGCTGTTAGTTAGTTAAAACTGCAACTTCCTTATACATTTCAGTTAAACTTATGCCTAAGAAAAATTAATTTAATTTAAAAATTATTTTAACAATCTTTGTTGCCGGGCCGTTGTAGTTGCGTAGTATAGTATTTTCAAAGCACTTTATAATCGTTTAAGTACACAGTACAACTCATAAATTTATTTAACAGTCTATTTGTAACTTCAAATAAAAGTGACTATAAACTTACTTTATCCCACAATGACATGTTAAGTCCAAAGTTGCAATGGAAGAACTCGTGGTGCTTATCGTGGAAATCAGCATCTGGTTGCCAAGGCAGCCACCACAGACCCTTGAAGTTAACGCCGGAGTGATCGATAATACCTTGATAGTAATTATAAGTAAGTATGCTCACGAATGGGACTGAAATCAAAATATTAATACCAATTAAAAATCAATAAGAAATAAGTATTACTTGCGCTTTGTGAAGCTTTTTTTAAAGTAGTAGATCAAAATATTGCTGTATGGAATCTGATCAAATGTGTAAATAAGGTACTGTCCAAGAATAAAAGCAACCGAAGGTCGTCATAAAATCGCTTCATTTTGTGCGGATTGGATATTCGTATGGACGTCTACTGCTGGACATAGACCTCCTCCAAACATTATACGGATTGGATTTATAGCCACGCTGATTTTCGAAAACTATATGTAACTGCAATCCATAATGAGTTTGGGGGGCATTTTGCTGTAGTGCCTGGGATATAAGTTCAATGCAGCCAGTATTAAAGCTCAAATGCTGAAAAATTCTTTTAAGAGCCTAGGCCGCCTCTTAAAATCCACCCAGGTATGGAAAGCAGCAATAAAATTCTTATAATATGGATTTTTTTTTCGTTCTCCAGAGTCACAACATCTAAAACAGAGTCATTACGTGGCTTGAATAACTTGTATGAGAATGCCCGTTTCTTAAATTCTAAAAAGTAATGCCAAAATGTTAAAGCAGAAACAACAAGGCACAACGCGGCAAAATATCAGCCAGTTCTGCTAGCTGTTTGTCACTAAAAATACATTACATAATAAAATCATAAGTAACTTACTCCAATGAACAGGAATCACAAATAGAGGTAAAAACATGGTGAGTTGCATGTGCAATGATTCAACAGGATGAAGAGCTAGCGCTACAAAGGCAGTCGGCTGTTTGTACTTATGATGTACTTTGTGAAAGTGCTTGTAAAACCAACGAGTGTGGTAGAGACGATGGACTATGTAAATCGCATAATCCTAGAAAAAATACAAATTGTATTATTAACTATATTACATTGTGTCATCAGCCTACCTTACTCTACGAATATAAAAATAAAAACCAACAAAAGTAAAGATCGCAGATAATTTTAGCGAAGTTCCTAATTAGTAACCCAAATTTATAGTAAAACAATCACGCGGAAGGAATAACCAGACTTGCTGGGTTGAAGCCCATCGAGCATGTCTGGAACGAACTAGGACGACTTTATTTTCAAAATTTAGCTTAAATATTTTATAAATTATAGAGGTTTTTCTCCCACTTTAGGTGAATTGTATATAATTCACTCACTTGGAATAGGAAAATAACTGGAAGTTGTATAAAAAACCACCACCATCCATATTCGTCGAACTGATAATACATAGTAGAAGGGTTGCCGTTAAGGATATGGCAAGCTTGGAATGATGCAACGGTTGATATTATCATCATGCTTGAACAACCTGTTAATATTGCATTCCATTCTAGTTCAGGAGACAACCACTTGTCAGGCTGCAGCTTCCATTCTTTAGACAAGTGTCGTCTTTTCACATAATAGTACCACTGCAAAGTAATGAGTTTAACATAATAATATTATAAAATATTTAGTTTATATCGGTTTCGTTACACATTTTTCGTAAATACATAAACAATACAACATTGATATTCACGCGCACAATGATAGCATTGAGCAGTAATGTAACCCGAGACTTCTGCGTAACAGTTAAAGACTGCAGCAACTTTGCCACAATATCTGAAGACTAAGAGCTTGGCTGATATTTTATCTAAATACAAGCACTACCCTGTTTAATCTCAAGGGTATACTTAGTAGACGACGACGCCGACGTTGAAAAGTTTGCAGCAGTATTGTCTTTGAAGAATCCGTTTAGCGATCGAAATATTAATTGATAAGCCAAATGTATCGTAGTGGCTTGCTTGTACTTTGGGATTATTGATGTCAATTTGATCGTCTGCTACTTTAATGATGATGAAATAGAGTAATGGCTGACTTAACGTAAACAAAGAACATTGAAAAAGGTGCAAAACTTGGCACACCTACCAATCTGTTAAGCGAAGTATTAATTGGTCAATTTCCCCTTTATTTACGGAAGACATTCTTCCATGCATTGAGATTTTTAAAATCTACCAAAACAATGAAATAAAACTGTAAATATACTTACGTGTAAAACCCCTCCACTAATGAAGTAACTGATAAGGCTGACAGTAACAATACTTATCCAGATTGAAACGAAGTTTTCCATTTTTATGTTTTTTGCCTTGAACATATTTAGTATATCTTCGGTGCTATTTATGTTGTTCTGTCTTTGACCAGCTAATTGTTTCGATGCTGCCATCACTATCACCAACCACTCTCCTTAAAAACACTAAGTTTTTTATATGTACTGTAAATGTTTCTTTAATATAGTAGCCTCAAGACAATCATTTTCGTTTGCTTTGCCGCTAAGGCAGCTTTATAATAATGTCAGTGATGCGGTGGTTATGAATAAGCAAATAATGTCATATTCATATCTTCTGCTTTCATGTAAAAGTCGACAAAAAGGGATTCAACTCAACTAGAAAGGTAGCCTTA
Source organism: Schrankia costaestrigalis (assembly GCA_905475405.1). Classification (NCBI taxonomy): domain Eukaryota; kingdom Metazoa; phylum Arthropoda; class Insecta; order Lepidoptera; family Erebidae; genus Schrankia; species Schrankia costaestrigalis. Next base: position 974,657 of record FR997830.1, read on the forward strand.
ATAATTTTATTATTCCCATCACAAAAATCAAAATAAGGTAGCACGAGCTGACGTCCTTCAATGAAATTGGTCTTATTTACTCTACGTAAAATCAGTAAAAGCAACGTTTAAATCATAATTAAAATTTTCGTGTTTTTTTTCTGCGAAACCCTAATATTGATTCTGTTCAAACTAATTTATTCTTACCTCTTAATGACGCTGCTATTGTCACTAAACACAAAACAGTAACGAAATTTTTAACTAATTCATAGAGTTTGCCAGGTAATTCTTGTAAGTATTCCATGATTATCTTTTCCCATTTAGTATTGTCCAAAGCAAGGGTCCAATGTGTTTTACCTTGTAGTCCACCATCTTTGTCTTTATAATGATAGTCAACATCGTCTTTTTGTTTCAAAATATCAGCCGTCATTCTAAAGAAAATTTAGTTGTTATTTATATTATTAAAACAAAATATTGAACCAAAAAAAAGTGCAATAATTATGTTCTAGATGATAACTCGTTTTTGATAGAATGTTATGAGATATAAGAGCTATGAACATGTTTAAGAAGGGCGCCACGGGAGGATCTCTAGCCAGAGTACAGGCCCTTTTATTTTTTTGTGGAAGATTTGCATGCAGGGTATGTCGGGCTCCCGTAATTCGGTCTACCGACTAAAACCTCCACAGAACCATCCTCAGGTAAATTAACACGATCACTGCGAAGGCAAATTTTTAGTTCTTGTCTCTCTGGCGTTACGAGACCGAAAAGTACTCGTATTGGAACTTTCGTAATGACGCAACGAGACTCTTTAGGTCGCGTTCGAGGGGTTCTTTTTAATCCTTAATATTTTTATGAAAATTGATTAAATTTGTATTTTATTTGTGTCAGCAGGTAAATAATGAATGTATCTTTTAGTATGCGGAGCCGCCCCGAGTTTGGAGTAATATTTAATTGATATTCTTTCCAAAGAAACTTACGAGAACTATAGGATCTCGTAAATGCCTTTTTTGTAAAATTTATACGAGTTCATTTAGATCTCGTAATGCATATTGGTTAAAATGTCGATAAATAGATAGTGATGACTATGAAACAAAATTTCAAATGTCGATAGATTAGTTTATTTTAAAAATATTTAAACAGCTTGCTCAAATTAAAATTAATGTTTGTCATTAAAACATGGTATACAAAAAGTTTTATTACAGCCTTTTCATACCAAAAAACACAGCGTTTTTTTACTTTGGCTTTGATTTTGCAACCTCATTCATAACATAAAATTTATTAGAATTATTAAATGAAATTTATAATATTCTAGGGGATCACTTTTGATTCTTTATGTTATCAAAACCGATATGGTTTTAATAACATATGAAAACGACGCACACCATGAAAGTTGACACAACACTAATTAATTTTGCAACTAGCTTCGTACGAGATTGCTACAAGTCTTAATGATCTCGTACCGCCCCAGATGTAGATTGTACCATCTGGTCGCTACGAGACCTATTAAGTCTCGTACGTTTTTTTTCATAAAAATATTACTACTACTATAACTAATCAGGATAAGTTCAGTCATCTCACTCTTACTTCAAAAGAAAGTACTGTAAATTCATTTGTCAAACAGAATAAGTCATACTATTTCAGCTACGCGCCATAGGCAAGTTGCATACGAGACTCATCAGATCTCGTAACGCAGTGAACGTGTTAAAGAACCTCCATAACATTCAAACTTTATCCAAGACATTTCGAACTATGCTGTAAAGCTCATCGATGACGGTTCCAGCTCTGATTCCTTAGAGAGGCCTCTTTGCGAAGAATAATTGTTTCGCAAAACAAGACCACGGCGTTCCATCGCTTTTCGTCCGCCAACATAGCTACCACCACAGACGGCAAGTATAAGACGGGTTTAATCCGAGCAACCACGACTTGGTGTTCCTGCTCTCAAGCCGCGGAATGTTCCAGTCAGTGTTGCGCTGCATGCAATTTGCTTTAGCAATGGAAGCACTGCGCGGTTTCTTCTCGCCCTATACGATTTAGATACACCGAGTATCTGCGTTAATCTGAACGTGACACTTCCCCGCTTTCTACTTATCCACTCTGCAAAGTTAGGTAAAATGGTGACGACCTAGGCATTAGCGAGAACACTGTGGTTATTGTAACCGAAATTGCCATTCCTCTAATCTTATACACATCTGTGTCGGTGCACATTTTAGCGGAGTGATCCGAGCTAATCGACATGTTCCTCACTGTCCGTAACCGTGCCCAAAGAGCGAGTCCGGTTGATAGTAGATCAACACTATCATCTTTCTAGTATGGAGGGTCTGTGGGCGACAAACGTTGGCCATTTTGTCTTAGCAGGCCAGAGAAAACGGCGTTTGTGTTTCAAGCACGCTTCTCTCCAGGAGGCATGACAAAATCCTGCCTTATCAGTTTCGAGAAGGCTCGTATTTAGTCGGTACGCCGTTCCTGTGACTTTTCGGGATTCGACACACCTGTCCGCCCGTCTAAGCGAAAGGCAGGTGGAGGGCGTCTAAAATTATCGTCCCTAGTCTGGATGTTTTTTATAAGTTAAAGGTATGTTTGTAAAGGCTGCCGTAACACAGGAATACCTACTGTGGCCGTTGTATAAATATATAAAAGTAATTAAGGTATTAAATTGACTTTGGGAAAAAACAAAGTACATTTAAAATTTAAAGAAATTAAACTGATAATTAGTTTTAAACTTAAACATCTGATAACGTTATAAAATACAAACATAAATACTTACTTTGCTCGTTTTTGTAACACGTCGTTTTAGCACTAATTCCTATCACCCAATGTATAACAATTTAAGTGTTTGTTCATGAATTTTTAATATTCCCACGGGACAATAGTATTTTTTTTGGAATTAATGACCTAACATTTTATTATTTTTAATTAAATATAAAATTAAAAATAGATATAAACATTTTCCTAGGTTATTATTAAAGCGTGAATCTTATTTAAGCAAATCTACATAAAATTATTCTATTGATATTGTAAATGAAAATGTTTGTAAGTAAAGATGGTTGTTTGTTATCCTTTAGTTGAAAACCTAATTATGCGACCTGGATGTACTGGTCCCTTACCAAAAACGCTTTAAAACTGACCAAATAGGTAAAATCATTCAGGCCATCATTCATCATTATAGGCTCACAGGGGCTAATAAAGAGACATCAATAGTACTTAGCAGCTCCTTAATACCGGTGGGGATGAGGGAAATGTTCACTTATCATTTCAGTTCAAGCGCTTGCAGTTTACTTTGCTAGTGGCTTTTTTTACCATTAAAACCTAACCTTTTAAAACTAATAATTCCACCAGGGCACCCCTTGCTTTTTTTACAGGCAGTTGTGGGTTATTCGCGTGTGTCAAAAGCCTACAACCTTTTTATATACCCAGAATGCAAATAGTCCCAAATTTACTGCAGGAAAATAGACATAAATATTCGCGGATGAAGCCGCGGGCAATAGATAGTTACAGCATACAAATTGTTAAATGTAATATATTTTATTTTATTTTAAAATACAATCTGTGGGATTCTCCGAAACAGTTTGTATAAAAAAAGGTTTATTCATTTTATTATTTCTGTATTAACATAGTGTTACATCATACCACATTAATGAGAGAACGGATTGTTACCTATGTTAATTTATTGTTAGCATTTCCGTGAATTTGCGTCGGGTGCGCCATAATACAATTAATATTGTTTTGATGTTGGGTTTATCGAAGAGATCTGACGGAAAGATGTAATAACATGTTCTGTGTTTTTTATTTATTTGGTAAAAGTGTAATCATCATCATCATATCAGCCTATGGACGTCTACTGCTGGACATAGGCCTCCTCCAAAAGTTTCCACTCTGCGCGGTTTTGTGCCTCCCTCATTCAATCATCAAAAGTCAAAGTTAAAGTTTTATTAGTAAAAGTGTAATAATTATTTCTTATAAGTAAATTTAAAAAAATATATAAATAAAATTATTATACATTCTTAAAAATAGGGTAAATGAAAAACTGATAACAAACAGATTTTAGTAATTGATTTTAACAATAAAGTTGGTGACAGCATGATGTGTTTGATTGTGAACCCCATTTAAGAATCTGGCAGATCAACATTTTCCTTTAATAAGAGTTAATTTATGTAAATAAATTAACAGTTTGGTAAAAGTATATTGTCCTATGACAATATAATAAAAACCGTTAATATTATGCTGTTATTCATTTTTGTTCTTAAGTTTCCCGTCTTCCTCTACTGCTAGGTTTTCATTAGTATCCCGGACTAGAGCTTCTCCATGGAAAGTTTCTTCAGTGTACACACGGTTTTCTAGCCTAAGTGTGCCGTGCAGCTAAAACATTATGTAAGATCATTTTTATACAAAAATAAATGTAAATTAATCATTGATTTACAATGAAATTAAAATAAATTGTGATACCTAGACAAAGTTACTTTAGAAAATCCTTTGTAAAACCCAAAACAAAATAGTATCGCTACCATCATATCAGCCAAATACGTCCATGGCTGTTAGTTATACTGCAACTTCCAAATACATTTTTGTTGACTAATTCCTAAAAAGTAATAGCACTTAATATTCATTTTAATTATCCTTGTTGCCGTTCCGATTTGAATCGCTCTCCCAGAAGATCGATTTACGGCAATACGATTTTTTTAATCATTTCAACAGGATGTGTTTTTCGTTCAGATCGAATCGTATGCCTAGAAGATCGTATAATTATTTTGCATTTTCATTAAAAAATGAAAATAATGCACATTACATTGTATTTATATTATGATGTTTGTAACACTCAATTTAGTTTTGTTGAAATAGTATTGAGTTCGAGAACGTACCTCAATAAGGCGTGCTTATGAAATAGTAGTATCGAAAGCGTCTGTTTGAATCAAAGAAAAAATAAAAATCATCAAAGAAAAATGATTCGGAACTTACTCTATCCCACAAGGTCGTGTTAAGTCCAAAGTTGCAGTGGAAGAACTCGTGGTGCTTGTCATGGAATTCAGCATCATGCTGCCAAGGTTGCCACCATTGTCTCTTGAAGTTAATGCCAGAATGATCGATCATACCGTGATAGTAATTATAAGTAACTACGCTCACGAATGGCACTAAAATCAAAATATTGACACCAATTAAAAAACAAGTAAAACGTAGGTATTATGCCCTTTGTATCTCTATGCTATCTTTGCAATTCTTTTCTATGTTTAGTAGATCAAAATATGACTGTTTCAAATATGATTGAATATGATTGAATAAATAAGTACAGTTCAGGAATCAACAATTGTCATATTATGATAGTTTTATTCCGTGTAAGCTGGTTCCTAAAATGCAACTGAAAACCGTTGGAGTTTCAGGGTTTAGGGATAGATATGGAAAGCAGCAATAAAATACGTACCTATGTTTTATTTCTTGTTCCAAAGATGCTATGAATCTAAAAAAGTATCATTATGCCACTTGACTGACTCGTAAGAAATTATTCATTCAATGACGTACATAATTTCAACAGATGAATTAGAGGTGCACAGAACTGTTATGTCTCTAAAAAATACTGCCTCAACAGGTTGCGATTGCATCTCATCATTATTTATCAAAAAATTCATACCTAATTTGATATCACCAATAACTCATATAATCAATTTGTGCTTGTCAGCGGGCAAATTTCCAAATATTCTAAAAGACTCGATTGTAGTGCCTATATTTAAATCAGGTGAAAAAAACAATATTACCAATTACCGTCCGATTTCTCTTTTACCAACATTGTCTAAAATACTTGAAAAAATTATAAACGTTAGACTAATTACATATTTAGAAAAAAATAACATCCTATCAACAAATCAATATGGTTTTAGGAAATCAAAATCAACCGTAGATGCTATAGAGGAATTAGTTACTTATGTTGCCGAGAAACTTGATAGTAAAAAAAAATGTATAGGTGTGTTTTTGGATTTGGCAAAAGCCTTCGATACTATCTCGATTCCCCTACTGTATCGCAAGCTGGAGTCTATGGGCATTAGAGGTTTGCCTTTAGAATTATTCAAAGATTATCTTAGTAATAGGACACAAACGTTAAAAATTGGTGACGTTACAAGTTCTAAGCTAAAAATCAACTTTGGTGTGCCCCAAGGCTCAGTACTCGGGCCTACGTTATTTTTAATTTATGTAAATAACCTCTGCAGTAATGAAATACCTAATTCTAAAATAATCACTTTTGCTGATGATACTGTGGTTTTGTTTGAGGAGGCTACATGGACACAAGTTAAAACATCAGCTGAGAAGGGGCTCCGTAGCATAATAAATTGGCTTGACTATAATCTACTTACTTTGAATCTAAATAAAACAAAATATTTAACATTTAGCATAACAAATAAATATCAACCCCTTCCCAATTATATACTTAAAGCACATTGTTCAGCTTGTACATCCACAACCGAAGATTGCAATTGTTACATATTGTCCACAAGCAATAGCATTAAATATCTTGGTATTGATATAGATAAAAACTTGAACTGGCAAATACATATTAGTAACCTTAAATCTAGAATCCGCAAACTCATACCTATCTTTAAAAAAATAAGAAACCTACGAGACCACAAAACTAACAAGCTTGTTTACATAACCTTATGTCAATCCATAACTACGTACGGCATTAACGCTTGGGGTGGAGCTAGAAAAAGCTCCCTTATAAAAATAGAAAGAGCTCAGAGGTGTATCCTAAAGGTTATAAACTTTAAACATTTTAGATACCCAACCTTCAAACTCTATAAAGAATTCGAAGTCTTAAATGTCCGGCAGCTCTTCATCAAAACTTTCATTTTGAGACAACACTCCTATCAAAACCCTATTATTAAATCTGCTAGACGAACATATACGGCCTTATTACAGAATACGGTCTAACTATAAACCACGATTTATTACGTCACAAAACCACTGTTTTTGAAATTTGTTGTTGCAAAATCAGTCTTAACGCTAAAGTGTTAAAACTGATTTTGTATTAACAAATACAAAATCATAAATTTGTTAATCCAAAATCAGTTTTAACACTTTAGCGTTAAGACTGATTTTGCAATAACAAATTTCAAAAACAGTGGTTTTGTGACGTAATAAATCGTGGTTTATAGTTAGACCGTATTTTGTAATAAGGCCGACGATGTCTATGAAGTTCCTTCATGTAGAACTACGTTTGCTCAGACTTTTTCATTCTTTCTTGCTCCGTTGCTTTACAATCGTATAAGCAAAGTTAAGCTCTTAAAAAATATGACTGAATTTGTTTGCAAAAAGACAATTGATGAGTTTCTGTGTATGCTAGACTATGAACGGACTGAAAAATTTATACAAATAATTAAGTAAATTATAAATTGTTATTCAATAAACATAATATGATTATATATTACATTATATTAAACATATATACATATATACTCTTACCTCATTATACTATAGTTTATCTTATGGTAATTACTTTATTTCCAATATTTATGTAATTTTATTTCGGTACAAATAATTCTCTTTTTTTTTTTTGTTTTTTTGTTTTTTTCTTTTTTCTAAACGTTAACATAATAATAAAGTACATACCTACATACTTACAGATTATACAAATATACCAATTACTACGTTAAAGTAAATAAAAGGAAAAACAAATTAATTAATTCTTAAAAAAAAACCATACCTATATATAAAAAAAAAAAGAAAAAAAAACCATTTATTGTCTTACCTTTAAACATAAACTATCTTAATAGTCAAATTGTCAGATTACTAGAATTATAATATTACAAACCTCACTTTGTCTGTAATGCTTAATTGTACTATGTGTTTACTACAAACTAGTTTAGTTGTGGCCGACTACCTTTTGTTCTATTGATATTGCTACTGCCAATAGAAAACTTTCTTTATGTTGATTGCTTTACAGTCGATATTTCTCCAGTGAGAATCATTATCTTGCCGTAACACAGTCTTTTGACTAGCACGGGAGGTAATGCTATTTTTTTCTGTATACCGCCACTAGTAAATATTACTGGTATTGTTAATTTTTATTGTATAAAACTAAAATCTGTTACATGTTTACTTTAAGGCTAACTTTTTGTTATTATTTTTTGTTAAGTAGCAGTTTTTATGTCGTGTATCACATTATGGAATGTAATACTTACTTGTTTTTTAAATAAATTTCATTTCATTTCATTTCAATTATACGTACAAAAAGTAATGCCAAAATGTTAAATCAGAAACAACAACTGCTGGCTAAAAATACATTTCATATTAAATCATACATAACTTACTCCAATGAACAGGAATCACAAATAGAGGTAAAAACATAGTTAGATGCATGTGCAATGATTCGACAGGATGAAGGGCTGTCGCTGCGAAGGCAGTCGGGTACTTGTACTTGTGATGCACTTTGTGGAAGTTCTTGTAAAACCAACGAGTGTGGTACAGGCGATGGACTATGTATATCGCATAATCCTAGAAACAATAAAAATATTATTATTTTACTACATTAAATAAGATAGCATTGTGTCAGCCTATCTTACTTTATAAATATCGTCAAAGACAAAAAAAAATATTGCAGATAATTTCTGCGAAGTACCTATTTAGTGCCCAACATTTTTTTCAGTCATGTGTTGCAAATAGTGTTTTAAATTAGAAAAATTATTTTAGACATATTTGAATCTCTTTGAAAAAGATTTTTGCGAATATATAAGATAGCGTCACTATCACACGCATGAAAAGGCTAGCACGCATCCCAGACGTGAAACCCTTCGATCATGTCTACGGACTCAGTCGATATTATTTCAAAAAGTCTCAAATATATTAAAAGTTATAGAGGTTTTTGTCCCGCTTTGTTTGTGGTGAAGAAAATATTTTACTTACTTGAAAAAGGAAAAGAGCTGGAAATTGTATATAAAACCACCACCATCCATATTCGTCGAACTGGAAATACATAGTAGAAGGGTTGCCGTTAAGGATATGACAAGCTAGGAACGCTGTAACGGTTGACAATATCACCATGGATGAACTGCCTACTAGTATTGCATTCCATTCTAGTTCAGGAGACAACCACTTGTCAGGCTGGAGCTTCCATTCTTTGGACAAGTGTCGTCTTTTCACGTAATAGTACCACTGCCAAGTAATAAGTACAACTTAAAATAGTATATGTCGGTTTTACAATACATTTTTAAATATTTTTTTTTACTTTTACTAAACTGTTAATAGTATTCCATCACGTCCTCAGAAGTAATCCTATTAAACCTAACATCGCTAATGTGTACATACGAATCCCGATTGTGAAACGTAGTTTAACATTTTGTGTTTTAAATTATTCATCTTCTTAATAAACGTGTGATAAAAGTTCTTACATACTGATTGGGAGGTTTCAGTCTTACTTTTGACCACAGCGACCATTGACATTTTCTGAGTTCCTATTCTCATATTTATTTGCTGCCATACTTTGCCTATATCTTGAATAATATTTTTGCATCTTTGATCCAGATGTAATTGAACAGTACAGTTGGGTAGTACAGGTATTCGTTTATGTAAATAGGTGTCATGTTATTATTCATGAATAGTAAGTTGTTGGTCGGTATTTTTTTTACTATTTATCCATTTAGATTAGGATTTAGTTGATTTCAGCTTAACACTCACAGGTCTTGGGCCCTTACTTTCTTGATTACCATTTTTCACTCGCTATGTTTTTCCTCCGCCTTCAAAAAGTTTGAATGGATGGTTTTGTATGATATTGTTTATCTTTTCACCCTCTTTTTTTTCTAGGTTTAATACAATTTTTAAAGTTATGTTGCTCGCATTGCATAACTCTTAGATCATCTAAATTCTTGCAGATCATCGGTTTCCTCTTCTCCACGCTTCTTTTTATCTTGTCACTTACTCATAAACGTCTCTAAATTTTATCACTGTTTAGCGAGATTTTTCTAAATAAAATCGTATGAATTTAAGCTAATCAGTTCACACTTCAAAATCTTTCAAAAGATTAAAATAAGATCATAAATATACTTACGTGTAAAAACCCTCCCACAACGTAGTAAAAGGTAAGAGTAACACTGACAGAAATTATCCAGATTGAGACGAAGTTTTCCATTTTTATGTTTTTTGCCGTGAACATATTTAGTATATCTTCGGTGCTATTTATGTTGTTCTGTCTTTGACCAGCTAATTGTTTCGATGCAGCCATCACTATCACCAACCACTCTCCTTAAAACAAGTTAAGTTATTTTTATATGTACTTACTGTAAATATTTCTTAGACAATCATTTTCGTTTGCTTTGTCACTGAGGCAGGGTAATAATAATGTTAGTAATGCGGTGGTTATGAATGAATATAGAACGTTGTCACCCTTTCTACTTTCGTGGGTCTCGTAAAAGACGACAAATAGGGATTGAACAAGCCTCATATTTAAATAGGAGAGAAACTCGATACTAAACCACCTCCCACTGGGAGTGTAATAAATAGGTCCTGGTGGGTATCTAAAAATGGCTGTCTATTTGATTTAGATAAACTCCAAAATACTTTCTAAGAATCTTGTCAAGCCTTTGGTGGCCATTAAGAATCTTTTTTGGAAAAAGATTATTAATTTTACCCAGAAAAAAACATTTGTTTTGAAGAAGAAGCTGTAGAATTTTACTTCTTCAGAGAGTGAGAAAAATACTGAACACGAACCTAAGTTTATTTTGTTTCTGCGGAAAAGTGATCTTAGTTTCTCCCCGTACTATCACATGTACGAGTATGTCCTATAAAGCTACGTGAAATTGTTGTTAAGACTTTCATGGTTTTTAGTTTCTCTGCGGAACCCTAAAATTAATTTGGTTACAACTTGAAATTATTCTTACCACTTAATGAAGCTGCTATTGTTACTATAAACAAAACAGCAATTACATCGGAAACTAATTTATGGAGTTTACCAGGAATCTGTTGTAAGTATTCCTTGACTATCTTTTCCCATTTAGTATTGTCTAATGCAAAGGTCCAATGTATTGCATCTTGTAGTCCACCGCCTTTGTCTTTACATTGATAGTCAACATCATCAACGGTCATTCTAAAAAAATGTAGTTGTTAATTAATCGATACTTTAACAGCTGATAACGTTTTAAAATATTAATATGGTTAATTACTTACTTTGTTTTGTGACACGTCTTTTTACCTTTAATTAATATCACCTAATGTATATCAATATAAGTGTCTCAAGTGTTTCTAAAGTTCTCACGAGACTTCAGAGACAATTACATTTGTTTTTTGGAAAGAACGCCCTAAATAGTTAATTATTTTTAATTAATAATAAAACTAAAAATAGTTATAAATTAGTTTCGAGGGTTATTGTATTGTTACAGTTTAAGATTAAATTTTTCCTATCGATATAATAAATGAGAATTTTATATAATTAACCCGGCGTCATTTGGGTTGGGTCTGTGCGACCCGCCACATTTTATTTCGCTTATAGTTAGGTTACTATACGTGTGACGTTGCTGCTCATCTCAATAGCTAGAGCTGTTGAGTTATCCTACACGTCACAAGCAACACGTAAGTCGTGCCACGGCTGCAGTAGGAGATACAGGTGCACAAAGTTAAAAAAAGTACGTGAGACCTATCTCCGCAGTCGGTGTAACATTTTCGCGCCGTTTTGTGTAGATATTGTTTTACTTATTATCTGTGTTTTTATCATTTTTATGTTTGATTTTTCGTTGTTATTTACAATATTATAGCTGGTTAAATAAAGTTCAATGTATTTTATTTGTATTTTTGTAGGTACTTAGTAATAAATATCTGCTGACTGTACCAAAAAATAAAATTTCAAATGATTATTTTTTTTCTAATAAATTTATTTAGCTACTTACCAAAAAGTGCCAATAAAACGTTAAAACTGATTGTTTATTAATAATATATTACATTTAAGTAGAAGAGAAAAAAATTGTTGAAAATTTAAGTTATTTTTTTTAAATTTTACTGTACATAATTGAAACATAATATAACATAGAATTTGTGTTTTATTTAATCATGTAGATACCCAACAATATAAACGTAAATAAATATAATCTTTATTATTTATAAAGTACTAGCTGACCCGTGCCCACTTCGTTGGGCGGCGAAAAAACGCGTCACTTTTTTAAACATATTTAATTACTGCTCCACTCCTATTAGTCATAGCGTGATACTATATAGCCTATAGCTTCCGCCCGCGGCTTCGCCCGCGTGAAATTAGTTTTTGTCAATCAGAATCAGAAATCATTTACTTGCTTTGAACAAAGGTAATATATTATTATGATGGTATGGTATGGAATCACAAAATCATATATAGCAATAATAAAGAATAAAAAAAATAAAAACATATAAAAATAAAATAAATAGTATTCAAAATAAAATAAAGAAATAACATGTCAAAAACATTGAATTATAAAGTCACTTTTACAAATAAAAAAACAAAAAGAAAATATAAATAAATAAAAATATAAAAGAAAAAAAAATAGCATTCAAAATCAAATACAAAAATAATAATAAGAAATAACATGTCAAAAATCAGCCCCTGTAGTGGAATATTAATTGGCTGTTATAATAAATTATGAGAAACCATCAAAAATTTCCATTGTCTTATATCTATTGTTTTATTATTCACATATAATTAGAACCAAACCAATTATTTATTTACATACAAAACCTTTGATCTATACATATACCTAATTGGTACTACAAAAGTAATTTTACGCTTATATTTAATTGTATCTATTGTTTATAAAGATCATGGGAAAATTCCTATAACGATTAAATATATAGTAATGGCTACCACGAAAGGGTAACAAACATCCATCCATCCTCACAAACTTTTGCATTTTTAATATTAGTAGGATAGGATAAGCAAAGGTGTGTCACTTTAGTGCCTAACAAATAAGGTGAATATTATCTTCACTAAATAAAAAGAAGGAAAACTTGAAATTAAACCCTATACCAATCCGTCTGCAAGCGTGGTATTAGTAGGCCAAGTATCCAGTTTCAGTTTCAGTTTCATTTATTTATTCAAAGTAGTACAATAATATTGTATCTTTTTGACGTCATCTAACATTACTTAATCTAAATTTAAAAACATTTCAAAGTTTAGAAAACTTTACCACCGCCTCCAAAGCGCTAATTGACAGCTGTCAAAAGTGACAGAGGTATCAAATATTTTCCCGCCAAAATAATATGACGTCACAAATCATCTGTCAAAAATGCTGTGACGTCACGACTCATCTGTCAAAAATTCAAAAACATCACTGCTCAGCTGTCAAAATATATTTACCCGCCAAAATTCTGTGACGTCACGAATCATCTGTAAAAAATTCTGTGTCGTCACGACTCATCTGTCAAAATTCTATGACGTCACAGGTCACGTGACCAAAATTCTATGACGTCACACGTCACGTGACCAGAATTCTGTGACGTCACAGGTCACGTGACCAAAATTCTATGACGTCACAGGTCATACAAATTCTGTGACGTCACGAATCATCTGTCAAAAATTCTGTGACGTCACGACTCATCTGTCAAAAATTAAAAAACGTCACGTCTCTGCCGTCAATATTTAATTCTGTGACGTCACGACTCAGCGTACCAAAATTCAATGACGTCACGACTCAACTGTCAAAAAGTATTTTCCCGCCAAAATTCTGTGACGTCACGACTCAACTGTCAAAAAATATTTTCCCGCCAAAATTCTGTGACGTCACGACTCATCTGTCAAAATTCTATGACGTCACAGGTCACGTGACCAGAATTCTATGACGTCACAGGTCACGTGACCTATGACGTCACAGGTCACGTGACCTATGACGTCACAGGTCACGTGACACAGCTTTCCCGCCAAAATTCTATGAAATCAAAATATAATATGATTGCTAATAAAAAGTAGCCTATGTTCTTTCTCAGGGTCTAAAGATTGTCTGTACCAAATTTCATCGAAATCCGTTCAGCCGTTTAGGCGTGAAAGAGTAACAGACAGACAGACAGACAGACAGACAGACAGACAGAGCGACAGACAGACAGACAGACAGACAGACAGACAGACAGAGTTACTTTCGCATTTATAATATTAAGTATAGATTATCGTAATTTTTATCAGATGTTTTATACACTTAGAAAAGGCTTATAGTATGGTAGGTAGGTAGGCTAGGTAGTATGTGCAGGGATGATTACTATTATGGTCAACCCTATCTAGTATGGTGTTGACTCCCGCTAGGTGCAAGGGCTAAAATCATTGAAATATAATTCTTGAGCCAGTGTCAGATTAAGTGGGATGGACTTAGAATGTGAAAAGACAACTAAAATGAAAAACAACATAAATGTACTGCCCAAAACTGATTTATTTTTCGAATGTATTTGATCAGTTTTTTTCTGAAGATATGTAAAGGTATCTGCAATCTAAAACTAGAAAAAGTAATTATTTCTGTAAAAGTCGCAACTGCTTGTCTTCTTCTTCCTTTCAATCAACACCACTATAATAGTGGTGTTCATGGAAAGGATTTAATATAGTGCAGGAGGGAGGAAGTGTAAAACTAGTATATCGAAATAAACTAAACTTTATATTGATCCTTTAGTACAATTCTTAGTTTTTATATGGTATACAATGGTTGCAGCACTTTATTACAGTTACAATTTTTTTGTAAAATTATAGAGAAAAATGCTGCTAGATAGAGTTTGTTATACCGCTTCTTCTCTACTAGTGCCTTGGAAGCGGTGGTAAAGTTTGAAAAACTTTTAATATGTAAACTTAGACTAAGTTGTTTTAAAGTCACGTCAATAAGTTGTTATTTTGTAACATTATTTTTCAGAATAAAGAAACTGAAACTAAACTGAAACTGAATTTTCATATTTGTTTGTAACAGCATATTAGTTATAGGTGAAGAATAAAACTGTAATAAAATATAATCTCTTTAAAGCTCATGATTTATTTATAAAATTTACAAATAACGTCATTTACATAAATAAAATTTTAAGACGCTGTTGGTAAATATATACGTACTTAAGTATACATTTTATACAACAAATTCATAAATCTAATCGATTCACTTTTACCACTCATTTTTACTCTAATTATTTAAATAATTATGACTATGTACTCTGTAAATACTTAGTAAATAATAAATTTAAAAAACAATTCGTACATACGGCAACACATCAACGTCTAGGTTGGTATCTTAATCCCTTATTATAACAATAGTTTCCACTCAAAACCTAGTCTTACTAGACTCATTTTTGGATTGAAACGTCTCATGTTTATTTCTGATTTCAGAAATATATATATTATTGTTTATCTTTTCTTATAAATAATTATATTAAATAAGAGAATTTTGTAAACGTATCTTTTTACAAAGTCTTTTTGGAAGCCTCTATGTTTTCCTTTAGATCTTCAGCAAGTTCAGGGTTGTCGTCGAGGATGCGCTTGCCTTCGGGTGTATTGATGGGTGGAGCTTCTCCGTGATAAGTATCTTCAGTGTACACATGATTTACTTTCCTCATTGTGCCATGAATCTGTAAATTAAAATTTGAATTGTTGTAAATAAAATGTTTTATGTGAAAAACTGTCCTGAAGTTAAAATGTGGGAGAAACTAAATTGAATCTATGTAAACCGTATTTAAAAACAATTTATTGTTTTTAATGTTTCACGTTTTAAGTTGCAATACATTTTATATAAAAAAAAATAGGCAACACCTGTCAATCTTTTTGGTCGAATTATAAGCACAGTATCACATAAGCCAATGCGATATTTAACATATTGCTTGGTGTGTTGCTGTGTCCACCCATAGCCACGACAGCTTGAGCGTTAATTTAAACTTTGACTCAGGTCAGAGTCACTATGAGCTTAAAATTTTTAAGCGACGATTCTTGTGATTTACTTATTAGTTTTTATCCATGAATGAATCGCAGAATTTTCTGTTTTGGTTCAGCTTAACAAAAATATTAATTACAAAATGATCCTTACTTTATCCCACAAAGACATGTTAAATCCAAAGTTGCAGTGGAAGAACTCGTGATGCTTGTCGTGGAAATCAGCATCTGGCTGCCAAGGTTGCCACCACTGACCCTTGAAGTTGATGCCGGAGTGGTCGATAATACCGTGATAGTAATTATAGAGGGCTACTGAGTAGAACGGTACTGGAAATAAATATTTGAAAAGTAAGAACATAACTCGTTATTCATATACCTATACGAAGAGAACGTGCTTTAAATTTATTTTATTTATCTTCAATGGCATTCATTCTTTTAATGTGTCCAAGCGACTTTACAAACTTGACACTACGTCTTCTTTCAATTCCCAACGCTTTTTTATCTCACTTCGCACTTTGTCAATCAAGTATGCCTAAGTAAGAAAGTAGCTGCAAGTTTGCAAAATCATGATAAATATAAAGATGTATTTATTTGTAAGAATACAGTCACTGGGTATTACATAATTTTATAGTCTCATATATTCTACCATAATCTGGTATACAAATACTTTATAAAATTTAAAACAAAACATTGGCATTGACTTATTACATTATTAAATTTACATATAATGTTATTAAATTCACATAATACATTATTAAATTCAGATTATAATTTTACTTAACATACAAAATGGGCTGAGGATAACCACAGAATGAACTCTAAGTAACAGGAAGCTCAGCGAGGATGATTCAAAAAGAGATGGCGGGAAGAATTAGACGCGGTCAAAAATAATTAGCAGAAACCACGAATCAAAAAAAACGAACAAACTCTGAAAGAAATGCCTCTTATTTTCCATGGAGTGGAATATTACAGGCTTTAAATAAGTAAAATTATACTTACACCAATGAACAGGGACAAAGAACAGTGGCAAGCACATTGTAAGTTGAATGTGCATGATCTCGAAGGGGTGAATGGCGGTCACTGAGAAGGCGGTCGGCTGCTTGTATTTGTGGTGGAGTTTGTGGAAGTGCTTGTAGAGCCAGCGAGTGTGGTATAGACGGTGGATAATGTAAGTTGTGTAGTCCTGGAAGTAAAAGAAATACGATTTGTTTGACATAAATGGTCTTCGTAACCTCGTCGAAGTCTCAAAAATAGCAGAACTATTGTTTGAACTTCATTCAGCTTTTACTATAGAGTGACGATGTAAGAAAACATGATATCAGCAAAATAATGTAATGGTCTAGATGTTTTGTATTATTTATTCATACAAACATGCTTACACAAAAAATAGGTTATTCCTGGTAACTAGACCAGGAATAAACAAATTTATTTTAGTTGTATGAATGTGTGATAACTTCCAATATATAGATAATTACCTGGAACAGGAAAATAAGTGGGAACTGCAAGAAGAACCATAACCAGCCATGTTCATCGAACTGATAATACACAGTGGAAGGGTTTCCATTGAGGATGTAGCAGGCGAGGAAGGCAGAAAAGCTGCCCACAATCAACAGCGAGAAAGTTCCCAGAAGAAGTTCATGCCTTTCTAGTTCAGGAGATAACCACTTGTCTGGCTGAATCTTCCATTCCTTAGCCAGATGTCTTCGCTTAACGTAGAAGTACCACTGTAAAAGATATAATAGAATAAGTGTAAGTAAATATCTCTTTATTTACATTTTTCATATTAATTTACATTTTTAAATATAAAAATAAAGACATTTAGAAATAAGTAAATATTATTATTATAAAAGTTTAAAATAAAGTTACATTGTATTTGTATTTTGTTTGTGATTATGAGTGGTGATAAGTGAAGTTTATAAAGTGTTCATTGTTATTGTGTTACAACAATGTAATAATACATTCATTAAGTAGTGGTTTATTTTTATAACTCGGAAGGGACACTTTTTTTGCAAGGTATGATTTTTGCAAGGTAAAGTTTATCTTTTAATATTAAGAATTTTAGTAGTCTTATACAACATTCCAATTGGATTTTAAGAAAATTTGCTATTTGCAAACCTTAGGTAGCATTTTAACCCTGGCTGGCAAGGCGCCGTAAGGCTGCTGGTCAAATGTGCAATTTTCCGTCATTTTGCCTAGTCAGCTGAGAGGATATTGCTTATACTTTATATTGAAAATCATACAAATAAACTAAAATTGCGTACTATATATGATCTACATTCTAACGCGGGTTCTAGTTGAAGTCGGTGTTTTAGAAAAACTCGTAATAAAACTTCTGAAAGATTTTTTCTTTTCAACCTCAATCAAATCAAATAATTTATTAATCTATAATTTGTCTTAAGTAATCTTATAACTTGTCTATAAAATTCTCTATAAACAAGTAAATTTTGATCATTATTTCAACTTTCATGATACAAGTCGTATCTGCTTAATTAATCATCATGAATTAATGAGATTAAAATAACAAGATAAGATGAGGATTGTAACTTATCTAAGTGACGTAAGTACCAATTAGATGTTATAATTAATTACCAGACGTAAAGATTTATTAAATGATTGCTTTTGAAGAGGCGCTTCTCCAAAAGGTTATTAATGGAATATAAGACAAATAAAGGAAATTAATCAAGTATAACAATCTTTGTTCTAACATTATTTTTGTTATTGTTGAATATTTCAAACAGTTGCTAGTGCCTAGGAAAAAGTTAATACTACTTGTAGCGTAGGAATTACATAAATTTTGTACATAACCATGTACAAAATTTATGTAATCCCTAGGCTACAAATAGTATTAAGTTTTTTCCGATAAAATCATTGTATGTCTGAACACTCTAAAGTAATTTGTTTGTATTACTTTATGATAAGTCTGTTACGATATATTGTTTAGATTCTTATCGTCCGTGTGGTAACGAGTAAGACACTACCCTATCTGGTCATATGGATGCCATAACAGTAAACTAAAACAGTTCTAAGTGGTCACGTTTTTAAGTAATTCTTTTAAACATGTAGTTATGCTTTCAATCCTTGCAAGACAAGCAAAGGCAGGGAGAGCGTCTTTATTTATCATTTGACTTTTATAATAACTGCGTTTATTGTAAAAATTGTATCATAAGTGCGAATTTTATATCTCCTATTGGAAGGGACATGTGTCTTTTAGCGTCAAAGGGAAACTTGTTCTATTGAAACACTTACATGATACACCGGTGTACAAGGTTTCAGATTAAAAGAGAATGGATAAAAAAACATCCTACTATCGTCACGTACCTTCCTACATAATATTATAAAAAGAAAATCATCATCATTGTAACGGGCCTCCTCCCGTGACGTATGGATATTTGGCCTACTAATACCACGCTGGCCAGACGAATTGGTATAGGATTTAATTTCAAGTTTCCTTGTTTTTATTTCGCAAAGATAATATTCACGGATAGTCCCTTAGTCAGTTTTTACGACACCCATGGAATGATAGGGGGTGGAGAAAAATAAAATGCTTTACAAAAATCAATACTTACATGTAAGAAACCTCCAATAGCGAAGTACATGAACAAAGAAACAAAATGTGCAGAAACAAAGATGACTCCAAAGTGTTCCATCTTCATGTTTCTAGATGTGAACATGTCTATGAGATCTGTTGTGTCATTGCTTTGTGTCTGGCCAGTGATCTGCTTTAACGCTGCTACTAATATTACCACCCATTCTCCTGTAAAATTAAAATAAAATAATTAGCATTCATATTTTGATTATTCAGTGCATGTATTTATCTAGGTAGAATATACTTATTTAAATTTACTTATTTTTTACACAGAGTTACTTATGGTTTAGTTATGTTTTTAGTTTAAAATGTTCGAAAACCCTGGCATTGTTGTAGTTTGACAAGTTTGAAATGTTCATATTATTTCTCATGCTATCTTGAATAGAGTAGGTATACTTAGTCATATGTCATAAAATGACCAGTGACCAATCCAGTTTAAAATCTAACATATCTAACATTTCTAAAATGAAAAGTTATTTCATATTCTACAAAAAAGTGTTACTGTTGATAGCTTTTGTAGTTTATACTATACCACTAGCTTTACTTTGTACACTCTGTAGAACAATTTGCATAAACGATCGAATCGACTCGAAACCCATACATATTCAGTATTTGTCGGCTACTTTGTTTAAAATTGAATAGATAACACTTGGAAATTTATCGTTATTGGAATTTTGGTTCTGAAAGCATGTGTGTAGTTAGTAAAATAATTTGCTTGTTTTAACTTAAAGTTAACTTGTAACTAACTTCAATTTGGTGCATCGTCTATTAAAATATTAGCTATTTTGTATTCTAATTTTATAGTAGATTAGTATAGTAAATTATTATTTCCTGATTATACACCCCGTCTTTCGAGACTAATACATATCATTATGTAATAAGAAAAAATCTTTGAATTTTTACTTAATTTTACTAACTGTTTATAATTTGTAATCGTAATTGGTTTCGGGTATGCTTGATTTCCTAAAACAAATCAGCAACAAACAACTTACTTAAACAATTAATGGTTAAATTAGAATTAAGTTTACTGGAACTGAATGACGTTTACCGTTAGTTTGCAAGTTAATAATAATCTATCATTCGGAAATAAGTAATTACAAAAAGTATAATCAATAAAGGCTTATTACGTATATTTAAAAGTATAACAGACCATTTAAATAGACAATTATTATTAACAAATCCAATGCGTTTAAACAATGTGGTTTTAGATTTATTTGGTATGTATCAATTATTATTCTCCGTGTGGTGACGGAGTAAAAATACCGTGTGCCACCATCCCATCTCATCCCATGGGTGTCGTAAAAACCGAGTAAGGGACTATCCATAAATATTATCTTTACGTAATTAAAAGAAGGAAAACTTGAAAAAAAACCCTGTACCAATCCGTTTGGCTAGCGTGGTATTAGTAGGCCAAGTATCACTCCGCCACGGGAAGAGGCCCGTCCCTGCAGTGGGGCATTAATGGGCTGTTATGATGAATTATCATCCTTGGTAACAATCTCACCACCAACATTTATATGCATAGTATCCGTTTTTATTAGATAAAAATTAAATTAGTAAGCTATTATCTTCATGATATGTTTTAATTACAATATCATCCATTACGTATCTATGATTAATTGATAAGATTACTAATGTAAAAAGATTGGATATGGTTAAGATTTAATGTAGAATACGTATGTATTTGTATATTAAATAAAATATTACATAGTTCAGAATAAACTAATACGTATATAATACATACATTCATGCCTCTACAAAATATATTGTAGCTGGCATGGTGCTTGCCATTCTTAGGCTCTATTGGATGCTTAACATCAGGCACCATAGAGTCATTCTGGTAAGCCAATTAAAAAAAAACCAATGTGCTGTTATGAAAAGACGGAAACATTTTCAAAGGTGTGTCGCCAAAGACGATATTAAAATTTATAATGAACTTGAGAAAAAAAAATTTTTAGAACTAAACATCACTATTAACACGTGTAACTGTAAAGGATTGTTTACAAAGTTCTTTCTTTTTATATTAAACTAAACAAAATTTAAAATCAAACAGCTAATGCCGTTCAGTTTACCAATAAGTTGAATTTTAGAGTATTAAAACTTTACTTCTTATTCCTTCGAACGCTCTTAATACCTTAGTACAAATAATTTTAATATACAGTGATCTATAAAAGCAAAGCTTTGAATTAATCACGTATTTATCAAAAGCTTTAATTTAACTTTAAGCTTAAAGTAAAACATACAAATCATTCGTAACCTAAAAATTAAGCAACGTTGTAGAAAGTTTCAAAGTGCACATTGAAAACTACATTCTTGCATCAAATTACTTTTAGGATCCCCACATCCAAAGACTAAGTATGCGGGGGTTTATAGGCACCAAACTCAGTTTATGTTTAGTATTATAAGCTCGAGAAGATATTAGCATTTCCTCCATTACTTAACGATACAAACGTATGCACCGTCCGTATAAATTGTACGTAATATTATTTCGAATACAACATTGAATGTTAAGTATATTTTTTGTTCTTTTACTACGCAATAAAACGTAGGGCATCTTCATAAGTTTTTATAAGACACTTGTTATTTTCTTTTAAAGTATCTTTCACAAAATTTATTCGTACCTCTTAATGTGGCTCCAAATGTAAATACGGCCAAAGTAGCAATAAAAGTAGAAATGAATTCAGGGAGTCGTTCAAAGAATTTCTCTAGAGAGTCTGAGTATTTCTCAATCCATTTCACACCGTCTGTTAGTGGGTCCCAGTATTTTGACTTTTTTTCTACTGTTGCTGTTTCTGTTTTTTCTTCATGGTGACCGTTAACCGGTCTTTGTTTGAGATCCGTATTTGACATCCTGAAGAAAATTTTATTTTATTATTATCATTAGTTCAAAAGTAACAGTCATAAGTTCAAAATGTTTAATGTTTGATTCTGTTACTGTATCTTTACTGTATTATAAACGAAAATCAAATAATTTATCTTTATAATGTTTATTAGGAAGGAAGAATTCACCTTTTTTTTTATTCAGTAACACGTAAAACACGCCCTTTTTGCACAAACTATCATCACCAAATGTAGGTACGCTAAATCACTGGTATTCACGAACTAAGGACTGATAATGTGTTACGTGAGTATGCTTATTATAAAGTACAGTGATTATTTTGTTTATCAGATTATTTGGCAGTAATGATATTGTTTTGAATTATTAATCCGCGTAATCTGAGTTTGTATACCTATAATTTTTAAATTAGTCACGTGGTTTGCAAAAATCTCCTGAACTTAAAATGGTTTTGAATGAATACTTTGAGCCGCCAGCTCAGATTGGGGTACCTCTGTGCTAGTTAGAAATCAGCATAATGCTTTACAAAATATTGTTCAAGTAAAATCTGAACCTTTAAACGTAATTTAATCAATTACCTACGAATGCTCTTAAACAAACAAGATTCGTTATGGTTACGCTGATTATGATTCGTGTGTCCCAAATTATTCCTAATAAATACATTGTACGGATCATCCGCTATTTAATTCAGCTAACATAATTCCAATCTGATATGAAAAGCGTACCAGATTTTACCAACGTTTCAAGTCTAATTTGCAAGGCTCACCCGATTTAGGTCTTCATAAGCCAGAGTTTCTGCAGCTGCTTAACAACCCGTTACAGCAATAAAAAGTATTAATTGATTATATCCGTCCTACCTAAAACAAGAAAATATTTATTAATTAAAATAATTCGTCTTTGATATGATGTACGGAAGAGTGGTATGAAGCCTTAAAGTTTAAATTTTAACTTCCAGTCCAATTGTTTCATCAGATATTAGGTATATTGTTTTTGATACAATTTGGTGTAATCGCAGGTGGGAGTTGCAAGGACAATATTATTTAAAGTTGATGGTGATAAATGAAGATACTTAGTGTTGCCAATCACGCAATTAGACTTAACATTATCTGATTAGACATGAGTTTTAAAAGTACAAGTTTAGATTACCTTTTTGTTAACAAAACACCTGGTCTATCTATTTATGTCAAGCTGGTTTAAGTACTCATATTAAAAATGGGCAGTTTTTTGAAATATATACTCATTGAGTGTACCATAAATATTTTTTGAGAATTATATTTTCAGAGATAAGCTCTTCACCAAAAGGCCGTCTTTTTTTTTGGTGCTTAGGTGGAAAGATACAGCTGTAGTTGGTGACATAGAACTTGGAAATAACAGCTTGTGTGTAAGGGTAACGAACTCAACGCCGAAGCAATTTAAGGTCTATGTATGTCTCTTCTGTATCTAGTATGGACAGAGTTTACTACGTACCTAAATAATCGTTTGTGTCATCGTTACCCAAAAATATATTTTTATTGTTTAAAATATATAGCTGCTTCAGAACAGCGCAAGAATGCGAATTCCAGCTACCGTTAAAATTTTGAAAGGTGCGGTTCCGAATTATGAAAGGTTCGTATTAATGTGCAGTATTCAACACAAATTAAACTAAGCTTTAAACACGTAAATTAGTATGACAGTGTTAAAACTAAAATAAATGTTACTGCAATTATATTAAGTTGATTGTCATAAAAATAAGTCACAAAACTTTTTTTTTCATGAAGAGTTTCTATAAATCAGAACTTTTGAAGCTTCTCTTGTTTGAAGCTCGTCTTGCGCGCATCGTATATGTAACCTAATTCATACGTCCTAAAATCTGTTAACCAAAGAGCTTATTCATGAAATTATATATTGATTCAAAATATACTGTCAACCTTTTGTTCGATTTCAAATCTTACTTATCATAACAGCCCATTAATTTCCCACTGCAGGGACGGTCCTCCTCCCATGACGGAGGGATACTTGGCCTACTAATACTACGCTGGCCAGACGGATTGGTATAGGGTTTAATTTCAAGTTTTCCTTCTTTTTATTTCGTAAAGATAGTAGTTACGGTTATACCCTTAGTCGGTTTTTACGACACCCATGGGATGAGATGGGATGGTGACATATTGTATTCTTACTCCGTCACCACACGGAAAAGGTTAAATTTAAATCAACAAAATAATTGTCTGTATTTGCACTCATTTTGTGTTTACCTGGATAGCTACTAGATAAAGAGAGGTCATATAGCTCTAAGCCTTATCTTACAATTATAATCAATTAATACGTTTATACGTAATACATTCGATAACTTATCTTATCGCAGCTATTTTGGAATCCGGTAGTGATGTTGGATTCGACTTGTATCTCTAATGCGAGGTATAAAACTATAACGTAACCGTTTTTAGTTTTGAGTACTCCCTTCATATTGCACAGAATCAATACTTTACTTTACATACGATGGTAAATTGACAAAAAATCGTGGTAGTAGCACTCTTATTCTCAAAAAATCCCGGTGAGTTGTTTGTTGAAGTTTCATCCCGAGAATCGCGTTTGAGCAACTTAGAGTAAACTTTGTGCTCAATGTTTTCAAAACGCTACAGTTTTTAAATGAACGTCACCATTGATAAAAGCTCAAATTTATATTTATGACTTCAATATAGATACAAAAACTCTAGACAAATAGATTATAAGGTATCGAGCCTGCTATATTACTCAGAGGCACTCATAACGGTTAATGCACCTGCCCATCGTAACAAAAAAGTGGAAGAGCCACACCGTGGGTTTTAATTGGTAAACCAGTTACTTTTGGGGGAAGTCCAACACACCTCGCGGCCAGACCTAAAAGAGGGTCTTTGAAATCACTATCTACGTAAAAATAAAACAGAATAAAATGGATACTCGTACTTAGTTCCTTGATTAATTTTTGAGAACTGTGTGCGTGACTGTTATCAGGTGTATGTTGCACGAAAGCAATTTTAATGTACCTTTGATTCCGTAGTTATCTATGCTGTGTAACCTAATGAGATACATAAAACGATGAAGTTCTTAGAACTAATACAGTAGATTCTTTAAGTACCAAATTTAAGGGAACCCTACTGAATAAAAATGGTCTAAGTTACTTGAGACAAAATGTATTTTTAAGATCTATTTTTCATATTTATTCTATACTATCTTTGAGTTCATTCTCTTATGGCTTCTAGACTATGTTGCTAAAATCCAAAATAGATCTAACAAATTGAAGCATAAAGTTACAAAAGTCTTTTAAATAGTTCGGTGATAATTACTTTTAAAAAAGGGTAGCTTGTGAAAACTTATTTGTTGAAGTAAACCATGAATAATATGAAGCAATGCGTTTGCGTATCATAATCGTAATATCTTAATACCATACCAAATAACATTAGTAACTGTACCTTTGTGTGAGGCCACATTGAGATATAAGAGGTCACGTTGTTTTGAATAAACAATTGGCCATACCAAACTCATTCCATGGATGTCGTAAAAACCGACTAAGGGACTATCCGTGAATATTATCTTTACGAAATAAAAAAGAAGGCAAACTTGAAATTACACCCTATTCCAATCCGTCTGGTCAGCGTGGTATTAGTAGACCAAGTATCCCTCTGTCACGGGAGGAGGCCCGTCCCTGCAGTGGGACTTTAAATGGGCTGTTATAATGAATACCAAACGCAATGAAACAAGGCTCTTAAACGCACATCTCTGTCGACATGAATTCTTCCCGAGAACCACACGAAATCCATCGAATGTCCTTTCTTTTACCTGATACAGGCTAAGCGTAATTCTATATAAACTTTAAAATTATAATATTCACCTCTTCTTTAGCTCAATTTTTTCTTCTAAATCTTCCACTTAGTACAACCTTCACGTCTCCTTGAATAAAGCCATCAGAATTAATTAATTGTTTTATCAACATTGCACTACCGAACAGCGAGGTACAATATTCAATCTCATGTGTTATTAGTCTTAACATATTATTAGCAATAAAAACATTAACGATAGACTTAACTACGCTATTAGCAAACAAACTAATAAATAACGAAATGGGAGGCATACGAGCCAGCAGGTCACCTGATGGTAAGTGATCACCGCCGCCCATGGACACCCGCAACACCAGAGGAATCACAGGTGCGTTGCCGACCTTTTAAAAGGGAAGTAAAGGGACGGCGAATGGGCTACCGGACTCTCACTCACCGGACAAAACACAGCAATGACAAGCACTACTATTTACGCCAATTTTCTGTGAGAGGGTGGTATTTCACCGGACGAGCCTGCCCATGCTTGCCGCAGCCAAAGTCTGACGACATGGCTCTACCACTAGAAAATATAAATAAAAATATCTCGAAAATATATTGCAAAAATAATTTATATTGAAACCCCCACAAAATATTGATTTTCATTATGATTAAAAGAGTTCAGTATAGCTTTTTCCGCTTTCTTCAAAAACCTTAGGGATACTATGTATTTTGCTATTCATATCCGGGATGACTAAACATAACACAGCTGAGTCGAAGTTTTATGCTGATCATGCAATATATAGACGCTCATGTGAATTTGAACCTGGGTGATACGTAGGAACGCTACGTGGATGCATAAACTACTTTGTACCAGTATTTACATAGTATTTAAGTAATCAGGTAACTAAACATTTATCACGGAGTATATGGTAGTGGTGTTTTCTTATTCTAAACTAGCTGACCCGTGCCCACTTCGTTGGGCGGCGAAAAAAACGCTTCCCTTTTTTAAAAATATTTCATTACTGCTCCTTTCTTATTAGTCATAGCGTGATACTATTAATATAGCCTATGGCACTCCCCGATAAATGGTCTATTTAACACAAAAATAATTTAAAAAATCGGTTCTGAAGATCCAGAGATTACCCCCTACAACTTCACAAACTTACAAACACACAAACTTTACCTCTTTATAATATTAGTAGGTATAGAGTATTATCCATGTAACGATGGATTAAGAATACATGGTATTAATCAATAAACCAATTAGCCTATCGCAGTCCACTTCTGGACAAAATGCCTCTCCCAACAAACGCCACAGAACAGGGTTCTCCGCCCTACGAATTTAGTCCGACCAAGAGATCTTCTTGATCTTTCTATCCGTGTGGTGACGGAGTAAGAATACAATATGTCATCACCCCATCTCATCCCATAGATGTTTTTGGTTGAGGGCCATCCGCCCCACCACAGCCCGTGTAAAGTAGTAGCGGTCGTCAGAGACCAACTACTCGTCCTAAACAAAAAAAAAACCATAGGTGTCGTAAAAACCGACTAAGGGAATAACCGTAACTACTATCCTTACAAAATAAAAAGAAGGAAAACTTAAAATTAAACCCTATACCAATCCGTCTGGCCAGCGTGGTATTAGTAGGCCAAGTAACCCTCCGTCACGGGAGGAGGCCCGTCCCTGGAGTGGGACATTAATGGGCTGTTATGATGGAGCGATCTTTTTGAGATAGAATTAATTTATAGTACAGGTATTTAAAATTAAAATCTTAATCCAGCCAAAATGTTGATACTAAGAAAATTCATCTATACTAACATCGCCTTAGACAGATATTTTACGTTATTCGCGCATTATTTTAAAACTGAGATATCTTTCAAACTAATAGTCGGATCTCATCGCTGTAAAGGTCAATTTTGTTTAAAATTAAATAAATATAATGATTAACGTAATTTATTTTGATAAGGGTCAATACCATATACATAAAATACCTTTACAAACAATGCATTTCTTTAAGTCAAATATGATTATTATAAAAAAGGTCGTAGTGAGTCAACCTTAGAAGATAAATATATGCTATCGTTGACTTAATTGTAAACCTTTTTTAAAGGTTCAATTCTCTAATACATCATTTCAGTATATCTCCAGACGTTTAAGCAGCAGAAGCAAAATAAACGTTTTTAAGCGTCCCTTTTATATACATATTTCATTACTGTTCTACTCCTATTAGACATAGCGTGATACTAATAGCCTATAACACTCTCCGATAAATGGACTATGAAACACAAAAAGAATTTTTAACTCGGTTCTGTAGATCCAGAGATTACCCCCTACAACGACACAAACACACAAACTTTACCTCTTTATAATATTAGTATAGATTTAATATAACTTACAACATAAAATTGATATAACACATACGATTCATGGTTAATTTTATTAAAATTTAAAAGGAATAACTTATAATAGCACTTCATAATAAAATAGTTATGGATTATTTAAAAACTCATTTATTTTTGAGTATGATTACTACTGGTAACGCCATCTCGTGAACAAAAGAAACGAAATTTAAATTCATTCAACATTGAACCAAATCCATTTTTCATGGGCCCTGTTTTGTATTGGAATGTTCTAATATAAAGAGATCAAGCGATATCTCGAGTATAACTTATCCGATTTTGATGAAACATACCTCAGTTTAAGCCCAATAAAAAAGGCTACAATACAATGTATTGGTCTTAAGATTATATTAATTCGTTTTAAAGATGTGCGGTAACAAACAGACAGACAGACAGACATTAATTCTAAAAATCGTGGTTTCGTGCTTTTTGACTTTTTTCTAGATTTTATAGATAATTTTTATCTGAATTTTCGAAAAGAACAGACATTTCGACCTTTACAGTTTTATTATAGTATATACATAGATATATAGATTATTAACATTGAAAAATACATAACCGACAATAAAATATAGAAATACAATCACAAAACATTAAATTATTGTTTAATGTTCTATTTGTTTAACATAATAAGTTTAATTAAGCCACCAACAGATGGCGTTATTTGATATATAGTTAAGATATTTTTATGTTCATCTTACAGCATAACTATGTTTTGTAGTTAAATATAAAAGCTTTTTCACTCGCCATCAAGTACTTTTTGGGATTTGTTCATGGTCCTTCGAGCCGGATAAAAAAATGTTAAATGTCTTTATTTTATTTATTCAAAAATACTGCACGCAGCTTAACTCTAAATATATTCCAGTCTACATTCCTAAGATAGCGCTGTTTAATATTTCACTTTGTAAACATAAACTACGTATAAAACTAAAACTACTTATTCTTGAGCACTTTAAATTCAAATATCTTTTGATAGACTGAACCGATTGCAATGAAACAAAAATTAAATGGAACTTCAAGTTACGCTCAATTGTTGTGTATTAAAGGCATCTACATTTTAAGTTACATTTAAAAATACTGCACGCAGTTTAACTCTTGATGTAGTTCTATCTAAGTTTGAAAGATGGCGCTGTTTAATATTAATTAGTTAAATTCAAATATCTTTTAATAGACGGAACCGATTTCAATGAAACAAAAACTAAATAAAACTTCAAGTTACGCTCAATCGTTGTGTATAAAAATCATCTTAATTGCTTTGGTACTTTTTACGTGATGCCCGAACAAATTTTAGGTTACAGATAAACAGACATACAGATATACAGACAAACAGACAAAAATTCCAAAAATGGTGGAAATGGGTTCTATTGGTTGTCTTTTAATACCGTGGCTATTTTTTTTGGATTTATTTTCAATGTACAAAAACGACTTTTCTACAGTTTTATTATATGTATAGATACTTAAAATAAAACTGTAGAGAGATCATTTCTGTACATTGAATATATGTTAAAAATTAATATTGGAGGATGAATGGTGATCGATACTAATGCCAAAAATGCAATCAATAAATTTTTTGTCTGTCTGTCTGTCTGTCTGTATGTGCACGCATGGGTCAAAAACTACTAAAGGGATTTTAACCAAACTTGGAACGATTGTAGTCCCTACTTCTGGGCAGGTTATAGGCTGTAAAACATAACGCTAAGACACATAGGAGCTGAGCAGTGACGAAAAATTTGATGCAAGTCGGTTGAAAAAACGCGCGTTCGGGCTCTTATCATCGCATACGTTGATCATACGCCAAAAATATGTATCACAAAAATAATGGTCTTCAAAAGATGTACAAAAAAGTTCTGAATAGTAGGTATATATCTATCTTTTATATATTAGCCACAATAACGTGTTTAATCATTAGGGTTTTCTTCAAAGTGTATTAAATACATAAATATATTGTAATTTGCATAGACATATCTTTTTCAAACTCCCATATTTCAAAAATACACTTTAATATCTTATTCATAAAAAAAAAATTATAGAAATCGGTTTATAAACACACAAGATATAGATGAAAGTATATATCCAAATGTCGCCGCGCCAGTATGAGTACGACTGTACGGTTGATTTTTGTTTAACGTCCGAAACGGCCAACCGCTGCATCTATATAATTTCATTCAAATTGACTCTTAATGCGAACGGACGTGGTTTTTATTGACTCTTCTCGGAATAAGCGCGCTTTAGATATTAAAATACATAGATACGTAGTTTTTAGGTATTAAGTTTAAAGTAGGTAATCTATCTATCTTCTATACTATAATAAAACTGTAGAGGTCGAAATGTCTGTTCTTTTCGAAAATTCAGATAAAAATTATCTATAAAATCTAGAAAAAAGTCAAAAAGCAACAACACTACACACTTACAATTTTTAGAATTACTGTCTATCTGCCTGTCTGTCTGTTTGTTACCCCACATCTTTAAAACGAATTCAAATATAATCTTAAGACCAATACATTGTATTGTTGCCTTTCTTATTAGGCTTAAACTGAGGTATGTTTCATCAAAATCGGATAAGTATTACTCGAGATATCACTAGATCTCTTTATTACAACAGTCCAATACAAATCAGGGGTCATGTAAAATGGATTTGGTTCAATGTTGAATGAATTTAAATTTCGTTTCTTTCGTTCACGAGATGGCGTTACCAGTAGTAATCATAAAATAAATGAGTTTTTAAATAATCTATAACTATTTTATTATTAAGTGCTATTAATAAGTTATTCCTTTTAAATGATAATAAAATTAACCATGAATCGTATGTGTAATATCAATTATAAGTTTTATTAAATTAAATCAATTGTAAGTTTACTTGATTGTTATATTATTGTGTTTTTCGTAATTGAAACGCAATTTAATTAAATATAAATTGTATTAGTAAGCTATTAATCTAAAGTATCAATTATTCTTTTGGCATTAATTTAGTTTAAACTGTAGTAGTTACTGGTCAACGTAAAAGTATGCAACAGACTCCACCTGTTTTTATTAATGTAAATAAATACAAATAACTTTTATTAGTTAATCACAGGTACAAAACATCTGACAAAAATAAATAGTCTTTCCCTGTATTGCTAATATTGGCGTACAAACTTCATTTTTTAAAGTTAAACTATACCTATACTTAATCATAAATATTAAATTGAATTAAAATAACATTCATTTTCTCACAATCTTATTATAACAGCAATTATATCATACTTATATAGCTATTTAATAATTGATAATATATGGGTATAATTAATAACAAACAACATAATAAGTAACACGTTTTTTCTTTATAAAATCATTTTACACATTATTGCTATTTGTCAACATTAAAAAAATACAAAACTGACAATAAAATATAGAAATAAAATCATAAAACATTAAATTATTATTTAAAGAGTTTGTATTTATTTTATTAAGTAATTCAAAAATACTGCACGCAGTTTAGATAATAATAATAATATAGTCGAGTCTAAGTTTCGTCAAATATGTTTTGCTAGATGGTAAAAAGGTGTTAGGTACAATAATTTATTTCAGCTTTTTTTTTACAAAAGACAAATCTCACACTAGCCTTAAAAAATATCAATTTAACGGACACAAAGAACATCCAGACTAAGGACAATAGTTTGTGTATCACAATTGTCCTCCATGGGAATCGAACCCGCGACCTCATGCACGCCAGCCATGTAATGCGACCGCCGCGCCACCGAGGCAGGTAATTCTGCCGTACCATAACGTATCGTGCAAATGTATTCAGGAGTAAGAATACAATATGTCACCTCCCCATCTCAGCCCAAGGGTGGCGTAAAACCGACTAAGGGACTATCGGTGAATATTATCTTTACGAAATAAAAATGAAGGAAAACTTGAAATTAAACCCTATACCAATCCGACTGGCCAGCGTGGTATTAGCCCATCTCATCCCATGGGTGTCGTAAAAACCGATTAGGGGACTATCCGTGAATATTATAATTACGAAATAAAAAGAAGGAAAACTTGAAATTAAACCCTGTACCGATCCGTCTGGCCAGCGTGGTATTAGTGGGCCAAGTATCCCTCCGTCACGGGAGAAGGCGCGTCCTTGCAGTGGGACATTAATGGGTTGTTATGATGAAATAAGCGATGTCATTTATTTTAACTTACAAATTTGACAACAGATGGCATTGTGCCTGTGACGTCATTTTCAGTATCGCGGTGTTAAGATTTTCCTTGAAAGAATGACGTTCGCTCATGTCTTTCAGTATAAGTTTAGACGCAGTCTTCATAGATCTGTCTTTGTAAAGGTCTGTTTTTGAAAAGGTTTTGGTTCGTTCGTTAATTTTACAATTCGTTTGTAGGTATATCTGTTTGTTATAAGGTTTAAAAAACGATATTTCAGTATTAAATCGAATTGCGAAGTAAGTAACATCCGCCACGCGAACGAAGTCGCGGGCACAGCAGCTAGTTTTAAATAATAATATGTAAAACAATATAATTAATAAAGGCTAATACCAATAATCTATTTACTTTAACTACTTCCATTATAATATTATGAAACCATAATTCAATAAATAGACGTTAAAAAGAAGTTTAAAAAAAAAGATGCCACATACCAAACGTGCTCTAATGGTGGAAAACCAACCAAACAAAACGGTATTTCAGGTTTTTATTTACCTAGTTTATCTGCGATCAAAATTAATCCATAAATTGTAATTCTAGTTTATTTTAACTGATTATATTATCAAATTGTTAGATTACTTTCAAGTTCTTGCAGGTGTTCGATTGAGATTATATTTTCACGGACAACTCTAACAAAGCAACTAATTAAGCTTTCTGATAATGAGGATTTAATCAGTATCAATGTCTAGTCTGCTCTTTGGTCTACTGTCCAACAACTAAAATGAAAAAATATGTATTTTTTCTTGGTCTGGGTTGTTGAACAATGATTATTCTTCTTCTCTCGTGTAAATGGTGTCGAAATTCAAACAGTTTTAAGATAGTCAGCATCCACTTCAATGACACTTGAAGTGGCCGCATAAAATCGGCCATCGTACACCGCTTAGGACACAAATGACGACCTCTATAGGCCTACGCAGACCGGGACGGCATGGCAAGGGATTTTAATTTTTACTAATGGAAATTCAACCGTACTACAAGAGAAATACGACATAAATTGCTATGGTTTAAAATGATGCCGTGGCATTGAAAGGGATTTTATCGCACGGCATTTTTCATTTTAAAGCATAGCAATTTATGTTGTATTTCTGTAATAGTACGGTTGAATGTCCATTAGTAAAAATTAAAATCCCTTGCCATGCCGTCCCGGTCTGCGTAGGCCTTATGGCGTAGTGGTTGTATAACCTGACTGCTACGCAGAGTCTCGGGTTCGATTCCCGCTCAGTGCAAATCTTTGTGTGCATGAAAATGATTGTTTGCATTGGTCTGTGTGTTTTCTATGCTATAATATGTATGTATTTACAAAAAAAAAGTATTTAAGTATGTTTATCCCTTGTCTAGTATCCATAGTACAAGTTCTGCTTAGTTTGGGACTAGATGGCATTGTGTGAATGTGTGAGGAATATTTATTTATATTTATATAAAGGGCACACCAGTAGAAGCGACATCGATTGTTCTGGATCAACCTTACTTAACGTGATGCCTCGGACCTAGAGAGTGTGAGTCTCCTTCGCCTGGTTTAGTGATTCGGTTATGTCCCTACGGAAGGCGGTAAAACGAGAGAAGGAGATATGTTGGTTGCTGACTAAGTTGCAGCAGAACGCGTGACGTTCTTCGTGCGTTTTTTTAGGGAAATCTTCTTATAAATATAAGGCTGAGAGAGACCTGAAAAGTCGCGGAGGCTGTTTAAAATTTACTAAACTCGGTACTTAGGTACCTACGTCAGTTATATTCAGTACACCGGACACAGGAACGCACCTTTCTGCCGAGTCTGCTAGACAAAATGTGTATGACCGCAAAGTAATGTTAAAAAAAAAATTCTATAAAGTGATTCGTCTTGCGCTAAAACAGTTGTGTTAAGTGTTTCAAGTTTTTAATTGTTTTAATTACATCTGAAAGTTGAGCAGTAAAATAATTAGGATATTCCTATTTTACCTCAGTTTTAAAATTGATGAACATTACAGATTTCCTGTGCAAAAACTGACACGTGCTCTTTCTATCGTATTATGCTATCGATAAACGCATGATAAATTCAATTAACATGATAATTGTAATTGATTAAAAGCTAATTAAATGGTTAATAGTTTTATATTACTCTATTGATATCTCCTCCGTGTGGTGTCGGAGTAAGAATACAATATGTCACCACCCCATCTCATCCCATGGGTGTCGTAGAAACCGACTAGGGGACTATCTGTGTATTACCTTTACATAGAAAAAAGGAAAACTTGAAATTAAACCAAATTAACCATATACCAATACGTCTGGCCAGCGTGGTATTAGTAGGCCAAGTATCTCTTCGTCACGGGAGGAGGCCCGTCCCTGCATGGGACATTAATGGGCTGTTATGATAATAATAATAATAATAATCTTCACACATTCACACAACGCCATTTAGTCCCAAACTAAGCAAAGCTTGTACTATGGGTACTAGACAACGGATAAACATACTTAAATACTTTTTTTTTGTAAATACATACATATTATACATAGAAAACACTCAGACCAATGCAAACAATCATGTTCATGCACACAAAGATTTGCATTGAGCGGGAATCGAACCCGAGACCTCTGCGTAGCAGCCATATAATATACCGACTGCGCCATAGTGGTCGTCAACGATGACTCTATTAATTATAATAAATGTTAAGTATAATGTGAAAGGCAGATTAACGCAGCCGGCATGCTATTTTTACCTTTGTTTTGCTTGACGTTTCGGTACAGGTTACACTATCCGTGGTCTCAAACTGGCTTATAGATTACAATTGCACCACACCGCATTCCTATCTCTTTTGCAAATGTCTAGGTAAACCTCTTTACCATACTATATCCTATACCAACACCCTTTGCCAACACTTGCCAAACACATAATAATATACACACATACATGTTTATTACCATTTGACTACGGAACCCTAAAAAGACCCAAAGATATTATCTGCTCATAAAACAATAAAAGTTAGATATTTACCTCCAAAGATGAATTCTTAGTTACACGGTACAGTCACGTACAGTATTGATGCTAATATAAATATATTTAAATAACTTATAGAGTACAACTTACAAGGATACAGAAAAGTAACTGACTGTAAAATAACAAAACAATTTTTTAGAAACTTAGTAGGTATAATGTTATGATATTTTTTGTTAAAAAATGTAACAGTACTACAAATTATAATGGGCCTACACAATGACATTGACCTCGTGGTTCCAAGATAGAAAAACAAAATCTGTCTCACAAATTTCGTTTACAGTAGGCAATTATTTAAAACATTAATTATAAAGGTATCATAATAAAATCATAATGAAAATTTTGTCACACATAAAAATTGTTGTAAACTCGTCACAGTTTCAAAATAATTTCTAACACACATAAAGACAGCAAAACGATAATGTTTTTTCTACTATCAAGTTATGTAGTTTCAGAAAAAAGAAAAAAATGGTTCTTGTGTTACTTAATTTTTTGTAGGTATCATCATAACAGCCCATTAATGTCCCATTGCAGGGACGGGCCTCCTCCCGTGACGGAGGGATACTTGGCCTACTAATTCACGCTGGCCATACGGATTGCTATAGGGTTTAATTTCAAGCTTCCCTTCTTTTTATCTAAAGGTAATATTTACAAATAGTTCCTTAGTCGGTTTCTACGACACCCATGGGATGGGATGGGGTGGTGACATATTGTATTCTTACTCCGTCACCACACGGTAGATTGTAGGTATATTAATTTATTACTACTTATTTATTTATTTATAAATATGTATTGTCCTTTATCCATTTTAAAATATTTTTTATGTAAATATAAATTGCTTATAATATTGACATAATAGCTTCATTAAGTACCTACATTATTATTTATGTCGTTGACGTATCTAATGATGGGAGCCCACAACCAGTTCTCTTGCTACTTTACAAAGACTTCAAAATGCCATTGTCTTTATACAAAATTGTCAATGAGTGTTACCGCCTAGGCTTAGTTTAGTTAATAGTAATTATGTGTTAGTGTAATAATAATAATGTAATAAAAGTTAGAAAAATAATAAAGAAATAGAATTATGAAGTTCCTGTACATTTTGTAATAGCAATTAATTAATATGTAGTAAGTTTTGCTCCGTCATCATCTAACTGTCAGATTGTATGTATGACTTTCACTCGACATTCAACCATTGTACGTGTAACTTCGCTATTAAAAATTATACTAAGAACCACAAGAAGGAGTTTTATTTTATGTTTGGACTCTCTGTGTTCCTGATTGGACAACTCGGGAACAATGAGCTTAGTAGTTACTTTATTATTTTTGTTTTATTTTTATTAAAGGTAGGACGATCAAGGTTTTATAGACAAAGGACTAAAGTACTCTCAAAATGGGAGTAAAATAAAGTAAGTTCAGTTGAATGGAAATATTCTGTAATTTGGAAGTTTTAAGTTATTTTAAGTTTCTTTTTTCTTCTGATTTCATACACATGGTTATGTTAAGGAATTAACATAAAGTCAACACAGCATTCTTTAACATAAAACACTGGGCTGAACGTTTGTTATTTTTAAACCATATAATTTTGGATAAGTACTATTGATTATAAACTGTTTCAAAATTGGCAAAAAAAAATAAATAAACGTATTTCAGCTTTTTTGTAAATCATTTATTTAGATAGGCTGTTGCTGGTTTATAGATGTGTTGTCAAGATATACAAACATAATAAGCTTTTAAATCCATAATATATTAACATATTTATCTGCGAAGAAAATAATATCTTTTTATCAAAATAATTATTTTGATTAAATAGGATGTTAAAATAATCACGTAGTGTTTTGTTTTTGTTTTGAAAAGATTATTGTTTTAAATGCGTTGTTACCGACTTGTTTTTATTCTTATATTTATACCTATTAATTTAATATAGTCTAACAATGTCAACCTATTTTTTTATTATAGGTATCTTAATTACCTTTTGTTTTTAAATACATAATATTCTATTAATATTTCTACAACTATAAGGCTAAGTAGGCCAATAATAGACTTTGCATACCAAATATTTTCACTATAGTACCTTTTTCGAATGCTGGTTTTGGTTTTGGAATGGTGTGATAACGCTACATGCCAATGAAATATGGTTTGTTTACATTTCACATCGAGTTTGGCTTTATTAAGTATTAGCTGACCCGTGCCCACTTCGTTGGGCGGCAAAAAAAACGCCTCCGTTTTTTAAATATATTTCATTACTGCTCCACTGCTATTAGTCATAGCGTGATACTATAAATATGGCACTCCCCGATAAATGGACTATTCAACACAGAAAGAATTTTTAAGATCGGTTCATTAGATCCAGAGATTACCCCCTACAACGTCACAAACACACAAACTTTACCTCTTTAAAATATTAGTATAGAAAGAATTCTGCCTCGATGACGTTAGCAGTTGTCGTGTGAGCGCCTGCCGTCCATGAGGTCATGGGTTCAAATCTCACGTGAGTCATTTTTTGCTCGATTTACAAACTATTGTCCTGTGTGTGTCCTAAAAATAAAAAAAATCTCTGTTTAAATGAATATTGTAATTTGTCATTAATTTTAAAATTAATTGTTACCCTGGGAACCGTGGGTAGAGTACGTTTAATGTGATTATTAGGTTTCGAAAATTACTTGGTACAGTATAAAATATAATATTCGAAAAAAATATCTGGTTTATTTTATATCCTCTTTAATAATCTATTGTAACATTGTAATAGACAAGAATTATTCAATCAAACAAAAATGCACAAAGTGACATCTTACATAATACTTGAGAAACTTAATTTCCAAACCATGACCACGCATTTAAACTTCTTAAAGATAAAGATAAAGATAAAGATATTTTATTTGTCTCAACATGTGTACATAAGGTGTTACAATAAAAAAATGTCTCAACATGTTCTGTCTGGATAGACATGCAAATTTTAACTTAGTCTTATCATGCGAGTTAATAGTGCTTAGTAATTAATAAACAATATAATATTAAGTATAACAATTTCAACAGTAGGTAAAAACAATATCAATATAATTACATTAAGATTTATGAAAATTAATAATTATGATTATGAGAATTACATTATTAATAATTAAGAGAATTACATTATGTTTTTATCATTTAGGAAATCTTCAGTGCTATAATAACATTTTTTGGCCAACCAATCTTTTAATTTACGTTTAAACCCATTGTTGTCAAGGGTCTTATACATATTCGGTATTTTATTGTATATTTTTGGCGCCATACAGAATATGCTTTTACTTAAGAGTGCTGTTTTAGCAGTGTGCATACATAATCTATGGTTATCTCGGCGATTGCGGATAGAGATGTCTGAAAGCTTATTAAAAAATTGCGGGTTAGTTTTCACAAACACAGCTGTCTCATAAATATATAAAGATGGAAGGGTTAAAATATTGTGTTTTATGAAGAATGGTCTACAACTATCCATTATTTCAATTCTAAACATTGTTCTAATGCATCGCTTTTGAAGTTTGAACACTATATTCTTATCGACTGAGTTTCCCCAGAAGATAATGCCGTATCTAAGTATTGATTCGACTAGGCCGTGATAAGCAGTCAGTAAAGCACTTAAGTTAACTACCGGAACAAGCTTAGCATATGTACGGCTGCTTATTTTCTTAGATAGCTGTGATATTTGTTCTTTCCAGTTTAGTTTGTTGTCTATATGGAGACCAAGAAATTTAGCATTATCGACTTCATTTATTTTATGATTTTTATAATTTATACCAAATTGTGTTTGATGCTGAGTTCTTTGACTAAAATGCATAATTTGAGTTTTTTTTAGATTAATTTGTAAATTATTGCTCTCCATCCACTCTATAATTTGTGATAGTGATTTATTTATGTCCTGCTCATAGGAGTCAACTGCTTTACATTCCACTGTAAGAGTGCTGTCATCTGCGAAGAGAGTTATAGGATTGTCAACCGATTTAGGCAAGTCATTAATATATATATTGAATAACAGTGGACCCAATACACTTCCTTGCGGAACTCCGTATTTAACTACACGCTCGTTAGAATAAGCTGTTATTTCTTTCTTTGTTTTAAAATTTATTCCTGTTATGGCAGTTAACTGTTTTCTGTTTGATAAGTATGACGCTAGTAAATTTTGAATATTTCCTCTAATACCATAACAGCCAAGTTTATTTATTAAGGTGCTATGGTCCCCCTTATTCGCTATATGGCAGATTCTGTATTGGACAGATTCGCGATTAGGCAGATTCGCTACTGGACAGATTCTCTATTGGACAGAATCGCTGTTTGGCAGATTCGCTATATGGCTGAAATTGTACAGTAGAGCACATAATTTATTTATCTTATATCGTATGTTCGTTTCACAACCACCCGAACACGTTGTTCGGAGAAGTATCTAGAGAAGTAGGTACTTAATAGAAACTACTTCTATGCATAGATAAGAACTCCTTGAAAACTTGGTTTCAATAAGTCAGAACACGGAATGTATATTACGCAACTTCACATGCAATTACCTTTACGAGGTAGCACATGATTGCGAAGGATATGACGAGTTTAACGAATACTTCTCAAGAACATGGATGGGAACATATACTATAACATGTTTTTGTGGCATTTGAGGCTGAAGAACAGGTTTCCAATCAAGCCACAACTTTACCATTTCATTGATCTATTGAAAAAATAATCGCGATTTCAGGATGTTAAGTTAAAAAAAAGTCTAGTTTATTGCAAAGAAAAGCGGCATAACTCGAATTTGTTAAAAAAAAAAAACAGATAAACATAGTTGTTCAAGCAGCCTTAAATATCGAAATAAGCGTGTTAGAATGTCTGAAGCGATTATGCAAAATAAATTGCATGATATGACCGATATATATATATATTTGTTGTTTGTTAGTTGAATATAGGTATATTTTATATATTTGTTCTGGCATGATATTATGACCGATGATTTAATGTTTCTGTTTTTTTTTCTATACTTAAATTGAATAAAAAATCTCACATTAACTTTACTTTTATCAACTGTACTTTTGCCGAATTATAATTCTGACCAATTCAGATTCTGTCCAATAGAGAATCTGTCCAGTAGCGAATCTGCCTAATCGCGAATCTGTCCAATACAGAATCTGCCATATAGCGAATAAGGGCTATGGTCTACACAGTCAAACGCCTGCGTCATATCGCAGTACAATGCACAAACGGGATTTTTTTTATCCATATTTACTATTGTCCTATGTAGGAATTCGTAAACGGCCATATTAATGGACATGTTTTTTCTAAATCCTTTCTGCTCTCTACAGATGATTTTTTTACTTTCTAAATATTTGTTAAGCTGATTATATATATACCTTTCAAAAATTTTTGAAATTATGGGTATGAGCGCAATAGGCCTGTAATTTTCCATATCATCTTTGTTTTCTTTTTTGTGTATTGGCTTTATTATAGACTTTTTTAGTTCCTCTGGGAAGACGCCTTGGAAAATACAGAGGTTAAGTATGTAGCTAAGATGTTCACATATAAGATCTCCTACAGCTTTTAACACTTTGGTGGAAATATTATCGTACCCTACACTATTGGTGTTTTTAAGATTTTTTATTATAGCTAATATATCTTGAGGCATACTAGGGGCTAAGAACATTGAGTCCTTTTTGTGTTCTATGTGCCAATTATCTTTTGTTGCAGTTCTTGTAAGTGGCCTAATTTTGTCAATGTAATAATTATTAAAATGATTAGCTATAAGTTTGTTATCTGTGATAGATTCATTATTTATTGTTAATTTTTGAATAATCTCTTTTGGTGCATTAATTTTATTATTATTTATTATGTGCCATGTCGTTTTTGCTATATTATCGGATGTATTAATTTTATGATTATTCTGTGCGCGCTTTGTCAATACTATAATTTTTTTAAATAATTTCGTATAACGATTGTAATTTCGCTTATTGGAAGCAGTTGGTGTTATTCTAGAAATCCACAGAAGTTTTCTTTTTTTTCTGCTGCAGATTTTTACACCTCGCGAAATCCATTTGGGCTGCTTAATATTTTTTATCGTGATAACCCTGTGTGGAAAACATAACTTATAAAATAGACTAAATTGCTCATAAAATTTAGTAAATGCTGTATTGGCGTCATCTGTTTCATAAACTTCATTAAATGATATCTCTTGGACGCAATTTCTAAATTTTAATATATTTTCTGGCGTGTAATCTATTTGATCTTTACGCCAATACTTTAAGATGCATGTGTTTTCTATTGGACACCTAAGAATTTGGGCCGTATGGTCTGATAAAGCAAGCTCCACTATATCAGCCTTCCATCTTTTTTTGTAATTATGTGCAAAATTGTCAATACAGGTTTGGCTTGCTAACCTAGTGGGACGTTCTAGAGCTAAGGTTAAATTAAAATTACATAGTAAACATTTTAGTTCTAATGTCATATTATTATTTTTCATTATGTCAATGTTAAAGTCACCAGCTATTATTATATTGTTATATTTTGTTTTGCCTACTAGTAATAAAATTTGTTCCAATTTTTTGAAGAAGACGCTTAGGTTGCTTAGTTTTGGAACTCTATATATGCAGATAACAACCACTCTATAACATGTTAACTCTATTGCACAGCACTCTATAATACCGTTTATAGACAATTGTGAGATTTCAGGTATCTCTCTCCACATATGCCCAGCTCTTACCAATATGCATGATCCACCTCTTTTACTATCAGTTCTACTATAATATGATGCCAAAGTATAGTTTGGCACATAAACATGAGATTCATAGCCAGACATGACAAAATGTTCAGTTATGCATAAGATATCTACATTGAATTTATTTTTGTCTGCAAGATTAGCCAATGAGACAGATAAAGCTTCTATTTTATTTATTAAGCCAGCTATATTTTGATGTAGTATGTATAAAGATTTATTTACGAAAAAAAGTATCATCAATAAAGTTAGTGGTGTCACATTCGCTAGTCTCGCCACATTTAACAGTGTCATTTTTATCAGTTAGGTTTATAGGTAAATAGTTCGATTCCTGAGTAATTGTTAGTCTAATAAAATATTTTAAATTATGAAAGATATTTGCAATTCCTCTATTGTTAATTACTCCACTATATTTCCGGAACATTGTATTGTCATAAGATAAGTTTAGATTTGAGTCAAATACCAGTGCGTAGTCATATATTTG
Organism: Schrankia costaestrigalis; assembly: GCA_905475405.1. NCBI lineage: Eukaryota > Metazoa > Arthropoda > Insecta > Lepidoptera > Erebidae > Schrankia > Schrankia costaestrigalis. Next base: position 1,017,406 of record FR997830.1, read on the forward strand.
TATGTCATGGTAGAGTAAATAATTAAACATTTCAATTCTCCGGTTAAACATAGTGTTGTAATAATTACATTTAAATGTCGGTAAACACAATATAACATTTGTATGCTTTATTCTCAATAGTCTGTCACGCATATTAGTTATTAACAAGGAATAGTTGTGGGTCTTTTCAAAGTCATCACTTCCTATAAATATTACGCAGAGGTCTTTTAATGTGTAGCCTGTTAATTTGGACTCTAAATTATCAATAAGTTTAATTATTCCACAGTTTGGTGAGATGTAATGGCAAACATTATAATTAGGATAGGTATTTTGTGCTATGGACAATATTTTGTTAGTCTTATTACTACTAATTAAACATAGTTTTGTCTTTTGTTGTATGGTTGTTTTGGGTACATGTACACTTTGAGTTGTGGGCGCTTTCTGAGTTGGTTGTTCTTGTTTGTCATAATGTTTCGGTGTTTGTGATAACTCTAATCGCTTTTTAATAATAGTTTGTGAGATCCTTAACGGTGTTGATTTATTTTTGTTCGGAGTAAATATTTCGCTCGATATTTTTTTAGTAGCTTTCATTATCAAATCTTGTTTTTTGTTCAGGTTTTCAATTGTTTGCTTCAGTTCGGTATTCTCAATAGAAAGATTGTCAATCTCTGCGTGTGCTGACAATAATTGTTGTTGTAAGTCGTTAATCTGTTGTCTTAAGTGCAACGTTTCATCGTCTGTGTCATCCGATATTTCTAATAAGCTCCTAGAGCTACGTACATCTGTTAAAGATGTATTGGTACTATCCATTTTGTCCGGTGTTATTTCTGTTAAAGATAGAGTACGACGACGACCCTTTCGCAATGTTACGTTTTTGGAATAACTCATGGTTGATGATTAGTAGTTCGGTTGATACAATTTCAATATTTTTAAAACATTCACAAAAAGAACAATCTGGACCGGGGTTTGAACCGTTACACTCAGGTTCGTATCGGTTGGTCTAGCCTCGAGGCCAACGACTCGTTACTAGTCTGCTTCGAAAATGTTATTCTTATGGTAGTAAGGGCAATTTACTCGTTTGAGTACAAAGGTCGAATGTTGATTGTGTACGATATATTTTATTTATCGGTTACCTTCTATTTTAAAAACACTGTCACTAATATTTAAACTTTTTCTATATTTATAGCACAGAAATGTAGACGAATCATATTGTAATGGTACTAATTCGCATGGATATGTAATTGTTTGGTAGTTTGGAGCACTTTTATGCACTTTTGTAAATGTTAACGGCGCTATATTAGAAGTTTATACACTGATTTAAAATTGTCTTAAATATTTTTATATTCCGAAGATATACACTAAATAACAATGTCACTTATTTATCAGCGTGTCCTTATCACATTTACAACTTTTTTATAACATAATTCTCTTTTTATTTATTTTTAAGCAATGGTAAACACAGAGCAGCTGTTTTTTTTTTTTACGTTCCGTTGAGTTGAATCAAACTATTACCTCAAAGGGCAGAGGTACTGTTCGGTATTGCATCAGTCAGTACAGTGCAGTTCTATTTAGTACAATGCTTTTACCATAGATGTCGTAAAAAACGTTCTAACTATGTAGAGGCACTTTAAAGTGAAAGACTGTTTACGTAATACTCGTAATCTGTCTATTATAAAGTTATCAAAATAAACATTTTTGATTGTAGTTATATTCAAGACTCTCTAATAAATTAATTAATAAATAGTATTTTTTAAATTAATATTCGATTTTGTGTTTATTGTACACAGCGCCATCTGTTATAACAGTAACAAAATTGTATGTGTAGTAGTAAAGACGAGTGTCATAGTTTTAAGTACTTCGCGTTTATTCTAAGAGATGGCGCTGTACGTAATTGTAATAAAAGCATTATTATTAAATAAGTAATTAAAACCGTAATTTTGTTACGTTGTTTCAATAAATTTAATTTTGTTATTTTACTATGTTGGATAGTAGAATAAAAATACAAATTAATAATCTTACTAGATTTTATATTTGATTTTGTACTTTTTTGTAACTCAATATACAATATTTTATTTACAAACCTTTCTTTTTAAATACACTAAAAACTTTTTAAATACGCCGAAAACGGGTCGCTTCCAAAAACCTTAATAACTTAAAAATACTGGAGCTAGCTTTATGAAATAAAGATAATTTTATAGTCCTTCAGTGGCAATCATTACAAGTACAGATTTTCAAGTTCACGAAAGCCGCACTACTTCATCATCATCATAACAGGCTATTAATGTCCCACTGCAGGGACGGGCCTCCTCCCATGACGGAGGGATACTTGGTCTACTAATACCACGGGCCAGACGGGTTGATATATGGTTTAATTTCAAGTTTTCCTTCTGTTTATTTCGAAAAGATAATATTCACGGATAGTCCCTTAGTCAGTTTTATGTCACCCATGGGATGCGATGGGGTGGTGACATATTTTTGGAAGACGCACTTAGCAGTTTATAATTTTTTTATTAATTTCAACCTCATGACAGGCTATGAAATGAAGTGGTAGCACCTTATATCCACCCCAACACCACCCTGATATAAAAATTATATACTTATTACATAACTATCACACAATTAAACACTTTTCAAATGGACCTATCTTGCCCATAACACCGTCATTTCACTGTAGGTATAAACATTAATCATTCGCTGCGCGGGCGGTCCTTTGTGAACGAAATTATGGCGTACCATGAATTATGGCGGCGGATTTAATGTACTAACCCCACAATGGCTCATTGATTCGGTAGGACTAATGCTTGTTCGGCACGCTAACTTGATCTATGGCCTTGCTAAGGGGTAAATATTAGCTGTAATAAGATATTTTTATTGTTTACTAGCTTTGCCCTTCGACATCGTCTGCCTATTTTTGATAATTTCACACAATATTTTTGTAAATTGTAGCATATGTGTTATTCTAATGTGTAAGCTATAAGTAAGTAATAAGTATTATTGTTAAATTTCATTAAAATCCATACAGTAGATTTTATGTAATTTTATGAGTGATAAATGTTTACTCACAAACTTTTGTGTTTATAACATTATAACACGATTATTTGAGTGTAGGTTACTCTTAAGTGGGTAGGCAGTGGTAGGAATATAGTAGCAGTGGGTAGACACATATATTACAAAAAAAATGTTTTTTTTTTTAATATTCATTACACATTCACACTACGCCATCTAGTCCCAAACTAAGCAAGGCTTGTACTATGGGTACTAGACAACGGATAAACATACTTAAATACTTTAATAATTGTAAATACAATAAATATTATACATAGAAAACACCAAGACCAATGCAAACAATCATGTTCATGCACACAAAGGTTTAGATTGAGCGGGAATAGAACCCGAGACCTCTGCGTAGCAGTCTTGCTATATAACCACTACGCCACAGAGGTCGTCCAAAGTTGTTTGACACAGTCACACTGCCCATGGTGGCAAAGCGGTCTTCTATGCTACTGCCAAGCACGAGGTGGCTGGTTCATTTTCCAAGCAACTTATATTGTTTTGATCCTAAATGCTCTTTTCTGTTAAGAGCGTTTATAGGGCTCACTAGCGCCGCCAATTGAAAGTCTGAAAGAAAGAAAGAAAAGTCTTGATAAAGGCAATAAAGTAGCCTTTTTTTAATGCGAAATTTAACTAATTGAAAAAAATTTAAAGTCTTGAGAGTGTGTTATCCAAATACTTTATTGCCTTTCTCAAGACTTTGTTATCAACATTTTACAATATTTAACCTATTTGTGAATAATGATTTTTTTCTATTGGCGGCGCTAGTAAGCCACGAAAAGGCCATTCAAGTCCCCGCTATACAGGGTGGCTCATTCAAAAGGGTCAGTATGGGAAAGTCTTAAACTATAAGTCATACGAAGATTTGTTCTTAGGAACCATGACACCGATTTTGATAAAAAGAAAAACTGCATTCATACATTTGAAAAAGATACTGTACCCAGCTGGGGAATCGAACCCGGTTGTTTTGCAAAAATAAACTTATACTTTTTCTATTTAAATATCGATTCTGTAGGTCTTAAGCAGTAAATATCTCTATGAAACATTATGTCTTAAATGAATAAAATGCATTGTTTTCACATAGTTTAATTTATCATAGTAGGTGTTCGAAGTGACCACCATTACAATATTCAACAAGTTCAGGCATGTAAAATTGTCCCTACGGTTGTTTGTACCCCTCTACTAGTTACATACACCGTGTTACATAATCATGTGGCATTGCATTAAACTTTTAAGGAAGTTTTGTTATCTACAGTAATATTATTATCATGCAACTACTTACTTCTATTATTCAAACACTAACAATCAATTGAAAAGCCCACATAAAGTAAGTATGTAGATATTGTAGATACAGAGACGTGTTAAGTTAAGCCTCATTTGAAAATGGAACGTTTCAGTGTGACTGGCTGCATGAAGATACAAAATGCATTATGGAGATCGTTACCTAAACGTGTTAAATATTGTATTGAACAAAACGGTGGCCACTTCGAACATCTACTTTAATAAATTTAAGTATGTGAAAAAAATGCATTTTATTCATTTAAGACATTATGTTTCATAGAGATATTTACTGCTTAAGACCTACAGAATCGATATTTAATTAGAAAAAGTATAAGTTTATTTTTGCAAAACAACTGGGTTCGATTCCCCAGCTGGGTACAGTATCTTTTTCAAATGTATGAATGCAGTTTTTCTTATGTAAGTATAAGAATAATATTTTCGGTAATACATACTTACAAATAAAGCACGTTCTAAAAAAACATCTTGCAATAAAAAGACGGGTTGGTATTTTATTATTTTCTAAATTCTGTTCCCTTTTAGAATCACGGGATGAAGGTGTAGTGATACACTGGTTTTCCAATCCTATAACACATCATAACAGCCCATTAATGTCCCACTGCAGGGACGGGCCTCCTCCCGGGACGGAGGGATACTTGGCCTACTAATACCACGCTGGCCAGACGGATTGGTATAGAGTTTAATTTCAAGTTTTCCTTCTTTTTATTTCGTAAAGATAATTTTCACGGATAGTCCCTTAGTCGCTTTTTACGACACCCATGGAATCTATCCTATAACACATGGCCAATTATTTATATACTAACTATATAAAAGTAACCCCTAAATAATGAAAATAATCAAACAAAAAACTTCACCCCACAACTTGGTATAAGTAATCAGCAATTTTAGCTTCATCATTACGCTTAATATTGAGAGTAACATCAGGATATAATATTATCATGGGTAGCGAGTTTGATTCCCGCGGGGTGCGTCCAGGGGGTCTGAGTATTAAGGTCATAGATTAAGTGATATAAGGTAAGGTATGATTATGATTATGGTGTTTTCTGCCTAAAAGGAAATTTATATCTTACTTTCTTGGAGATAGGTATCATCATCATCACCATAACAGCCCATTAATGTCCCACTACAGAGACGGGCCTTCTCCCGTGATAGAGGGATACTTGGCCAACTAATACCATGCTGGCCTACGGATTGGTATATGGTTTAATTTCAAGTTTTCCTTCTTTTTATTTCGTAAAGATAAAAGTCACGGATAGTCCCTTAGTCGGTTTTTACGACACCCATTATGAAATGAGATGGGGTGGTGACATATTGTAATGTTACTCCGTCACCACACGGTACGAGATAGGTATAACAGAGAATATCTTCTTAATAATGATGAATCATCATCTTATGTAAAAGATGTCCACAGTTGGACTTAGGCTCCCTTCAAACGTCTCCTTCCCCTTACCTGTGCTTCCACTAGATAGTCGGTCCACCTTGTGAGGAGGCACCCTGCATCTTGTGGCACGTGGTATCCATTACAAAACCTTTACTTACGTTGCTCAGCAGACAGATTGACATAATTCACACAGACCTCTAAGGCGTAAGTACACAGAGGTCTCGGGTTCGATTCCCGCTCAGTCCAAATCTTGGTGTGCATGAACATGATTGTTTGCATTGGTCTGGGTGTTTTCTATGTTATAATATGTATGTTAGTTTGGGACTAGATGGCGTTGTGTGAACGTGTGAGGAATATTTATTTATATGTATATTAATTAAATGTACGCCTACAAATACTTCTACATAATAATAACCACGAGTTTTAGGTTTTAGCTAAAAGAAAAGCATTCGTTTAGGTACAAAACACAACACATGAATCCACTGACTCATCTACGTAAAATCTATTGTAACGTATTGGCTAAAACTTCATCAACCGAAAGGGGTTTACTCAACAGGAGGTCAAAATCATGGTGGGATTTGAAATTGATACAAAATTTGGTTTCGTTCAATAGCAGTATTAATTTTTTGAATCTTTTGTTATTGAGATGAAAAAGTATTGAATTTTGTAGGGTCCAAAAGTCCCTATTGAATGTTAATGATTTTTTAATGAATTCGTATTTAAGGAGCGAAAGAAATTAGTTTAAAGCCCAGGGGTCTTTGATTGAGGGATTTATTACAAGTTCCCGTAGAGCTTTAAAATAAATTACAATACTTGGTATGAAAAGAAACTGAAGTGGTTTTCTCTCAGTATTCTTTCAGCCGAACTAATACCAAAGACCACGTGGGAATTTACATACTTTAACAGCTTAATTCCTGTGATCAGCGGTAATAAAGGAATTGGTTGCAACTATCAATATTTTCAGAACATAGTTAGCAAGAGGTAAACCACATCTGTTGTGTTAGCGTAAAAGAGATAGAGAGTAAAAGAGGCACATTAACCAGACGCGTATTATTCTGAACTAGACCGGGACAATTAATCAGTTGATCAGATCGAAGTCAGTTCGATCATCTGTACACTACTCGCTGTAGAAGAATGTTTAGAAGTTTCAGTCATAAATACAATACTAAAATACTTCATAATAGTAAAGCGTAAACGGCAAACTTGAGAGAAATTATATTTAAGATCATCTTACGAGTAGTTTAAAGACGTTCACTGCGTGACGATTCCTTCCAATGTTTTCAAGTATATCTGCAATTTGCATTCATTGTCCATCGATTGCCTGCAAAGAGAAAATACTCGCTTTTAATAGAAAAACAAATCGTATTTTAAGTCCAAAGCAGTAAGGTCTTAATTTAACTTGAGCTTTAAAACCCCAACGATGTTTCTTTTACTTGTTAGACAGTGAGATCCACCCAAAAAGCTCTGTGTTGGTATGTTTACGTGGCAATAAAGTACAATCCAGCGCTCCAGACCACCTATCGCAGTGCTATCGCAACAAATTGCACGTGATGTATCGCTGGCTATTATTGGGAGGACTATGATTCTTTGCTACACATGGAAAGTCCTGGAATGAAAAATAATTGTTAAACACTTTGTATGATTAGTGATTGTGTTTTAGTATAGGTTCACGTGAAAATATTTAGTAAGCTATTCATAGTTTTTAAAGTAGCAATAACAATAATAGTGTCTATCTGGTTATGGACTACGAATAATGGGTTATATCATTTTATGTCTTGCCAAGATATTTTAAGTGAAAGCTGAGCTTTTAGGACCTAACTTTGGTAGTTCATAGTAATAAAAAGTTTAACCTACTAATACTATGCTGGAAATAGTCTGAGATATTTTTTATTATAACTCTCTAACAAATGAATGGGATGAAATTCAAAAATGTTAAAATAATTACACCGTTTTATCTTACTCCGTCACCACAGAAATAATATGTATGATTAATTACAATAATTCAACATTTTATCATATAAATTACAAATAAATAATTATACAACATATAATTATTTGTTTACATTGTACGTGTAAATACCGTGACAACAATAAATATATCTTGAATGGACAGTCTTGATTATAAATATAGTTTATGACTGGTTAATAACGTGTTGCGTCTCAACGAAAACGAGCCATGTGGCTTGTATGACAGAAAGATCAATGCCTTGGTAGTTATAAAATCGGTTTGAATATTAATTATAATAGTTATAAAACGTGAATAAATATTATAATTCAATAATTAGTCAAATATCTTGGTGGATGGCATAGCGGTGGTCGTATAGTCCAGGCAAAATAGATATCCAGTTTGCATTAATTCCCAACAAGCTGGATTTTTGTGCAGGCTTTGAATACGTCATTACAAATGATATGTCAAAAGTCCCCATCGATCCCGCTTGTGCGTTGTTTTTTATTCGAGGTCAAAGGTCACAAATTTGCGTTTTTTGCGTATATCTTTGAAACAACGAGAGCTATCGAAAAATGGTTCAGACAAAGTTTGTAGACCATAAAATTATCTACAAAAAAAATCTCAACACTTTTCTCCTACAAGGCATCGCTTTCGAGATATCGTGACTTTAGAGCGCAGTAAAGTCGTATTTTTGACTACATGCACACACTTGCTTTTTCCCGCGATTTCGCTCGCTTTTATAAGTATTATTAAAAATAAGGCTTATTTCAATATACAGTAGCAATATGCATGCTTGGTCTCAGCCTAATCGGTTTGAAATTGACAAAGTTACGAACAAACTTTCAACCCCTATCTTATCCCTTTAGGGATAAAATTTATCAAAATCCTTTCATAGCGGATGCCTACGTTATATCATCTACCTGCATGCCAAAATTCAGCCAGATCAGTCCAGTGGTTTGGGCTGTGTGTTGATAGATAACTATGTCACCACCTTTGAGTTTTATAAATATAGAAGATTTCCGCACCACCTCTGAGGTAGATAAGGCCAATCTGGTACCAACATTGAATCAAATACAACACTACATTGAATCAAATACAACAGTACATTGAATCAAGTACACGGCGCTTTTTTTAAGGTGTTTTCTCCAATAGGAATACTCCTACCACATAGTGATCTATGAACGCACAGCCCAAACCACTGGACAGATCTAGAACAACACACAAGCGGGATCGATGGGGACTTTTGACATATCATTTGTAATGACGTATTCAAGGCCTGCACAAAAATCCAGCTTGTTGGGAATTAATGCAAACTTTAATCATAATTTAGTCTATTTTGACTGGTCTAGTATGCTAACGTGCACGGGTTCCAATCACACGCATGACAAATTGTCTTTGTTCTTGTAATTATTATTGTTAATTTAAGCTCTCGTGACATTAATATCGTAAATTGTTAAAGAGCTTGTCACATGACAATTTGTGCATATTAACGTATTTACTTATCTATTACTTTTCATGTATTATGAGCTGACTTAAACACGTCTATTTACGTATAATAATTGCAAAATGGAAAACTACTGTTTCCAAAACTAGTTTTCCATCAAGGGCAACCCTTGCACACAAAAGAATTATCTTCACAATACTTAACCAACACTATAATAACCATACCTAAAAGTACATACTTTAATAATATTATAAATGGGAAAGTATGTCTGTCTGTTTGTCTTTCTTTCACGGCAAAACGGTGCGACGAATAGACGTGATTTTTTAAGTGGAGATAGTTGAAGGTATGGAGATTAACATAGGCTACCTTTTTTTTCTTCTGGGACCAGGAAAGGAGAACAGTGCTACCCAGAATTCAATAATATTCAATTCAAATAATAAATGAAGACTAAAAAGCAAAGTAAGTAGGTACACATAAAACGCAGTACTATCTCATTTTTATCCAAAATGTTAGGCACCATCTCCATTACGCGGGCCGGCCTGCCCGACCGCCACAGCTAGATTTTATCGCTCCTTCGAACCATTAAAACGACCATAATGAAGTTTCTGCGTCGGATAATGCACTGAAGCATTACGCAATGATTTACAAGGGCGGCAATAAAAAGAATTTAAGGGATGACCCGAGGATAGTAAAAATAGCGAATCGCTCTCATAAAGAAGAGGAATGTTCTGGCCGTGGTTTTATTATATCATATTACATGTAGAATGTGCTTTATGGTGCTTTTAGGTGGGGATGTTTTGGATAAATTCGGGTATTATGATCGTTTTATAATATTAATAATAGAAAGATAAAGAGTTTTACGCTGATAAAAAGAAAAAAAACTCTAAAACTGGGTTTTAAAGTGAAAATGCATGTTGCTTGAATGCAAGTAATTTAATGAAGTAACATAATAAGAAAAAACGGTATCAACATTCTTACTCTTCCAGTAAGTATCGTAATAATCGACTAAAGGAAGTTTAACACTTACCTATAATATGTGTACGCAAAAACAGAAGAAAAATTGAAAGTAAAATCAATCCTTTCTGTCTGACTATCTACCTACGCCAGGTTCCTCTCCATCACTAGGGAAGACTTGTTCCTATAATGGGACATTAGAATAACTGTTAGCTCACAAATGAAGTTTTGCAAACGTTCAGAATAAGTTTAATAAACTGACTGCAAAACGAGGAGGTGGTTTTTAATTTACTTGGTTATTATCTTGGACACCACATAAATAGATTTATTTATAGAATTTATTTTTTATTATAGGAGCGAAAACTCACAAGTGAGTCCCATAGAAGTTTAATATAAATTAATCACTGAGTGAAGCTAAATAACTAATTAATTAGTAATAAAAACAAGTAAATTAAATTGCCTCTTGTAATCCATATCTACGCTTTGATTTTGGACACGGTTTTATTACTATTTAATAATTTTATTAAGAAAAAATTGTTAATAAAAAATTAAGTAAGTTTGTTTGTCAAAAGAGATGATAATGACGATTCTCTAAACACTATCCATCTATTATTCACCAAACATTGTTTAGAAGTTCTTAATCTCAAAACTAACAAGTCACAAATATGTACTAACAACAATATTTTATTAAAACACGGTATAATAATATTTATAAATTCTCTACGCTGATTAATCTTCACATAAAACAACATAACAATTACACGAACTAAAGATAAGACCTCGCCACTTTCCATAATTCAAAACCGTTTAACCCTCTCATCTTAATTTATCCATCCAACCTTTTTATGAACAAAATTTCTGTGTTCACATTAAGTGTCCATAATAACAAATTGAATTGATGGCCTGATCGGGCTACAATTAAGGCGGTCTGCTATAAATCGGCCCGTATCTGATTCTGAACATGAAAGAGGCGTTGCGGTCGACGGCGGCCTATAGGATCGAGGTATAGTAGGAGATGTTTAGGATTATAATTGGACTGTTCTAAATGAATGGACAATTATTATTATACTCTTTATATTACCTATTATTATGGGCATTGCAGAAACGATATACGGAATAATGAGCCTTCATTATTTTGATTGTTTTTCAACCTCGTAGATATTTTTGCACTGATTTTACAAAAAGTAATGTAACTCTAGTCTAATTTAACCTATTCACATTGATAGTTGATTAATATTGCTTACGGAAATTGTAAATTTGAAAGTATCTTAATCAACAGTATTTAAACGGTATCGTAAAAACCGACTAATGAAAATTATTTTGTTCTCTTCTTTGGGTCTTGGGACTCACTGTGTGTCATGTTCGATGTTATTTTACGGTTGATCGTGGCTCCTCCTGTTTATAGACTTCATCGGGCATTACTTTTTTGCCCTACTACTTTTACAAGGTCCATGATATGTCTCCTCACTCTGCATCTTCCAGTACTTGATCGCCATTCCAGATTATTTGTGCTCCATCAGCTTTTAGCCCTGTGAGCTCTGTAACAATTAAAATTATATAATTAAATTACATTAAATATGCAATCTGGGCTTTCCGCGTACCAGAAAGCGCAGGGTGGGGAGACCCCTCACACGGTGGACCAACGATCTAGTTAGAACGGCGGAAAGCCGATGGATGAGGGAGGCACAGGACCGCACAAGGTGGCAATACTTGGAGGAGGACTATATCCAGCAGTGGACGTCGATTGGCTGCTATTTCACGATCCAAAGGTTGATAAGAAAGGTTTTAATATCCTTCAGTTACAAACTTTAATAATATATTATTATTTATAAGCTTATTGTGTTACCATCTTTCATGTTTATACAAATGTGTGGAGGATGGCTGACGTCCGACTGAAGCTCACGTCTTGTTATTGCTATATCATAGAGTGAAGCATGTTCATCTATGTGTTATATTGTTATTTTACTTGTAAATACTTTATTTATTGATGTACTATTAATGTAAATCTTATTGAGGTTGTCTCTAACTGCAACAAGTCGCCGTTTGTAGATATTATTAAAGATAGCAGCCATTTCAGCAAAGTGAAGGCAATGGAGTAAAAATATAAAAAAAACATTAATTTGACATTTTTACAAGCTTATAACTTGCTTAAAGCTCTTGCAAGTTCGATGGTGATAAATTGCCATGTCATTACAAAAAAATAATAAAAAAGCCACCAATTATAAAATATTCAATAATATTCAAATAAAAACAAATACAGAAAAGAATATTTTAAATAAGTTTCCAACACCCAAAGCATATTATCAAGAGCAACCCAACATAAAAGACAACCCATAACGAAGCCTTCATCACAAAAAGGCTACCGTATAAGATACACAATATTTTGAAATATGTTCACAATAAACATGGCCACAAAAATAGGAAACAGAGACATAAATGTTATTCTGTATCGGGGTCGTAAATAAAGAGTTCGTGAGTGCTCGGCCCTACTGGAACACAACTTACTTAACAATAATTCATTTTGATTTTTACTTACTGTTTTATTGTGCGTTTTTACTACAAGATACTATTATTTTAAGTAGATAGTTTGCTATTAAAAGCACAATTTAGTTATCTAGGTATTTTAATAAGATCGTTGTTTTTACATCTTACAAGATGTAGAATTTTTTACATCTTATAGAACTTAATTGAAAAATCTAGTTAAAAATACCTAGATACCTAAATGGTGCTTTTAATAGCTAACTATATATATACTCTTTATATTATAACCTACGTTCTTACGCTCTTAAGAATCTACGGATTCTCGATTCGGTTGAACCCATAACCAAGCTTACAATAGCTGCATACACAGCTGCTATGGGGTTAGTTATTTTTAATAAATAACTAACCCTTTCAGCTTTAATTACAAAACAATACTTAAATTAATGAAATCTTAAATATCTATTAAATCATTTCACCCCTTCCCAAGATAACAAACAACCCTATTTAGTTAGTAATCCAACTGTTAGCATAACACAATCGTTTGTGACCGCACTAAATCACAGCTCGCATTTATATGGAGCGTGGCAGTGTTGGGACAATGCGGACTATGTCTCGATTTATACGAAATATGCTTTTATTAACGCTCACGAACTTAATACTAGGGATGACTGTTGTAATAGATATAGTTATTATTTTTATATCTTTCGTTGTTCAATATTGATATTCCAGGTTTGTTCTCCAGCAAGAGACCATCTAGGTCGGTGGTATCGCTATCATTGTTTTCGTCGCCAAACTACAACATCATTAAATACTGCGTACAAGGTGTATGATAGGTTACAGGACCTAGGGAAATTACAGTAATTTACATAACAGCTGTTGCCTGCGGCTTCACCCGCGTAATATAGGTAGCCTAAATGTTATTCTACACCCTAAACTACCTACCTCCCAAATTTCATCAAATCCGTTCAGTAGGTTTTGCGTGAAAGAGTAACAAACATCCATCCATCCATTCATCCTCACAAACTTTCGCATTTATAATATTAGTTGAGAAAGCTCCGTAAATAAAGATTTAAAAAAGAAATAGTAGGAAGGATGACCCAGGAGACGAAGACGAGGCTTGTCTGCTCTCTAGCATTACCGATGTCCATGAGCCAGGACCCGTTTGTACTGATTAAATTACAAAGGGGTAGTATTGTCCCTTAGCGACAATGCCCGTAAATAATTTTAAAAAATCCTTTGTGAAGAGAGAAATAGACGACCTCGGTGGCGCGACGGTAGTGCAAGCGGCTGCCGTGCAAGAGGTTGTGGGTTCGATCCCCACGCAGAACAATAATTTGTGAGATCCATAAAATTATTGTCCTGGTCTGGGTGTTCTTTGTGTCCGTTAATTGATGTTTGTAAAAGGTCCCCGCGACACAGGGCATGATCCCTAGTGCGGGAGTTGTCTTTTAAAAAAAAAAAAAACTTTTTTATGAACATTACGTACTGTAGAGTTATGCATCATTTTGTATTTATGCGTTTTCTTGACCACTCTCTACTTATTGTGTATAGAAAGAACAAACTAAACCTTCAGCTTTGACTTAAGAAGATTAATATACTTATGACTAAAATAACAATCCCCAGCCGTGTATAACATCACTAGAACTAATACTAACTGGTATAACTCATAGAACAATGACAATATAGTGACAACCCTTTATATCCCATACGCGATAGTACAGGTCAAGCTGTAATTCACTGCGCTGTAGATTATTTATCTGCACATGCACCACCATTACTGTGTGGAAACGTATGAGGTGTGTACTCATATTGTTTCATATATCTATACTATATATACCTACTATATAAATATATAATATAAATAATATTATAAAGAGGTAAAGTTTGTGTGTTTGTTTGTTTGTGTGTTTGTGACGTTGTAGGAGGTAATCTATGGATCTACTGAACCGATTTTAAAAAATCTTTCTGTGTTGAATTGTCCATTTATCGAGGAGTGTCATAGGCTACATAGTATCATGCTATGACTAACAGGAGTGAAGCAGTAATGAAATATGTTTAAAAAAGGGACGCGTTTTTTTAGGTAAATATGTATGTTCCATGTACCAGTTAGCCTTTATCCTATTACATTGATGCAGCAAATACCCTGTAGTTATTTGGCCGAAGCATTTTTGGACAACTGAGTAAATCATTATAACAGGCTATTAATGAGCTACAAGTAAGACGTGTCTTCTTTAAAAACGGCTAGCTCGTGCACCGCTCAGAATAATAGTATCAAGTTTTTTTCTTTGGTTTCAATAGAAATAATAACTGCCAACTTGTTCTAACTAAGATTTTACGACATCTATGGAATAAGTTTAGATAGGAACACATTACAGTATATTCTTACTACGTAAATTTAATATTTTAAAGTAAATAAGTAAACCAGTAAAACAAAGTTAGTACATACCACTTATTGTGAATTATTTAACTTCAATAAAGATACTATTTTCTGAAGTCTCTTAAAGCCCTCCGTCAATTTGAAGTAGATACCTTCACAATTTATATAAGAGCACCTTGCCATTTATTAAAACATTTGCAAGTACGTGATTACGATGAAGGGGGCTTTAGCGTTAATTTGACAAATAGGAGTCCAAATTTGTCAAGTATGAAGGGTCCTTGTAGTCCCCGCCTACAAGGAGAGAATGTCGTTATTAACACGAACAATCTAGACATGGCGTTTTAATAAAAGGATGTATCTACAACGACGAGCTTACAAGGGTTTGATAGAATGGAATGTTCTGATTTTGTCTAAATATAGGATGTTATTAATATTTTCGTCTTTCGTAACAGCCCATTAATGTCCCACTGCAGGAACGGGCCTCCTCTTATTATGGAGGGTTACTTGACCTACTAATACCACGCTGGCCAGACAGATTGGTACAGGGTTTAATTTCAAGTTTTACTTCTTTTTATTTCGTAAAGAAGAAAATTCACGCTTGGTCCCTTAGTCGGTTTTTACGACACCCATGGGATGCGCTGGGGTGGTGACATATTGTATTCTTACTCCGTTACCACACGGAGAGTCTTGTCCAAAGTCCAAAGTCTTGTCATCTAAATAACATTTACAAAAACTGTAAGTCCTCAGTAATAAAACAATAACAAGAAACAAAGCACTTATTTATAAGAAAGTACATGATAGAAGAGCTTTTATCGTCTGCTATTAGCGAAACGATGAATATATTGAAGTGTCATCAAGGACCTCGTTAGTGATGGGCGGGAACTAGTACCTAAAGGGGATGGATTGAAGAGTAATAAAAAAATATAAATTTTATTCTATTCCCTTACCTATTGCTTTTCTATTTAACATAAAAACGTATAAATACCCCAAAAAAAGTACACAAAATAATAGAAATTGAAACGGAAACTTTATAAATGTAATATAAATTGAATGTCTCGATAATAAATGTGTTGTCGGAATTACAACACAAGTTTTTACCACATTATATCAATATGAGGGTGTAGTAGATTGTACTAAGGACTATTTCGTCAGTATCTCATGATAATAAAGACAACTTGACAGAAAATTCGAACCTTGTTGTTTTGATTTTTAGATTAGCACTTATAGGACAAAACAATATCAATGATTCGTAACAAAATACTTTAACAAACCCACAACAAGATTCAATTATTACACAACATCAAAATACAAACCTTTATATTAAAGCAATTCAAAATATATATTAACGTAGTCTTTGTATTACAGCTATTAATTCTCTCGTCGTGACTACAAACACGTTATCAAAACTGCAGCAATCAGAACAAACATATCCCTTAACAGGCCGCCTGGAGTGCCACGGAGGCGTGGCGGTCCGCCCTCTTACCGAAGAACAAATTATATGCTGCCAGCCTTCCAGTACCACCTATAACTTCAACGTCTATTTGTTTGATAAAAACATTATTGTTTGCACCTCTGACTTCAATGAGTATTTGTTTATCATTATTATTTTTACAAGCACCTTTTCCTTTGGATTTATTGTTAAGAACAGTTGGTGGTGTGATGTAAATAGGCGTTTGTAGAACAACAAAGCTTTGAATTATTTATTTGTATTGAGTTTGCATACTAGATGGTTGATTTACTGTGTTGTACGTGTTCGCTTAGTAAACGTGATTTGTTTTATATTTGTGTACTAACTAGAAACACACACTAAACGAATGACAATAACCGTTAATAATGGAAGTGGAACTGCAAGGACGGGTTTCCTTCAGTTATGGAGAGAAACGTGTATTTCTATTATGTTCCATTAATTACGTCAACTTTCCCTTCTTTGCTTTACAGGTTTGACAAATTTTTATCTTAATTGGGCTGGTGTGTGTTATTTATGAAATTATTAAAACTCGAGCTAAAGCTGGAAAAAGATATGCTTAAATATAATTCGAAGTAAATACGTAACCCCTTTACCAACAATTTTGCTGAAATCTCTTTATTTCTTCGTTGAATAAGATAATCGAATTTTAAAACTAGAAGACAGGCCATAACTCGTCTGTCGCTTAGAGATGAAGTAGGGACATAATTTGGAAGAAAACGGTTATACAAGTAAGAAGGCCAGTCTAAATAATAAAATGCTGGCAGAAGGCCTCGCTATGAAACTGATTTTAAGACATCATTGTAGTGTAAGATGGCCGTACTTATGGAATCTGTTACGTTCGAGTTTACGGTGACAGTAAATATAAGAATTACTATTTGAACATAGTATATTATATTATGTGGGATGTTTCTTATCATAGCAGCTCAAATATCTAACAGCACGGATGAGCCTTGTCCTCATTCTAGGCAATGGCACGGAAGGAAGCTTGGTGTATCTACTATAATGTCTGCCACACCGCAAGCTACAGTTTCGATCTCTAAGATCTCATAATATTTTTTTAATGTCTAGTTGTATACCTATTGCTTAAGAACATCTCTTACAAGTCTCTGTCTCCATGTGGTGACGGAGTAAGAATACAATATGTCACCACCCCATCTCATCTCATGGGTGTCATAAAAACCGACCAAGGGACTATCCGTGAATAAGGAATAAAAAGGAGGAAAACTTGAAATCAAACCCTATACCAATCCGTCTGGCCAGCGTGGTATTAGCAGGCCAGGGTATCCCTCCGTCACGGGAGGAGGCCCGTCCCTGCAGTGGGACATTAAAGGGCTGTTATGATGATCTCTTACAAAAATATCGTAAAATTAGACCAATATAAATTTTACAGCAAAATAAACAATTTACACAAAACTATTCTTAATAAAATGTAGGAGCACATAGTAAGAAGCGTTGTTTTTCATAACATGGCGCTCGGGTCGTACAGCGGCATAATGGCCGAGTCACTGCCAAAATAAATGTTGCTTAATACGCCGAAACTTTTGAAATATGTCGCCTTTAAATGTGCCGTTGAAAGCGCCATAATTTTCCCCTTTATGTCCCAAGTTGTGACGCTTTTTGTACGGCGTATCTTTTTATTGTTTAGCATTTTCTCAACATCTTTTGTTGTTTAATGTTGCTTCTGTAATGTCACTAGTAAATGTTGTGCTAGTTTAAGAAATTTATATTTTTGAAATTTAAATAATGTCTTTATTACTCGATGTGTAAGTTTTTAATGGTTTTTTGAATAATGTAAGGAATAAATTGATTCTTATTACTGCCAGAAAGTTTGTCTAACCGAAGTTCAAAATAAACTCTTGTGTCATTTGCATTATAGACTCAACATAACACTTTGAAATTTTAGAAAACAGTATTATTTTTAGAGTTTTTAAAAAACACTCATTTTAGTCTTGTTTAAAACAACTTCTTCAAAAACACACGTTATAAATATCAACCAGTCATAATAAAACAATTTAACACTAACACAAACAATAAACCTTTAAATGCCTCAATACAACAAAATTAAACTCTATTGAAAAACTTTACGTATATAAAGTTCACACAATGCTTTCTACGGAGGCCATTTCAGCAATAGAGTCATACAGATACGATATCTTCACGGCTCCACTTAAGTGGGCTATTACAGATAGGGAATAACGTATAACAGATACTGCATGTGCACCACTGATGGCCTATTTCCATACCGATTGAGGGCTCAATGGCTCCGTTTGATAACGCCTGGCTGTCTCTTGAACTCGTTTTCCAATTGAACTAACTATTGGTGGTACATGTTCTAGTTTGGGTATATATTTTGAAAACTGTGCGACACAATGTTTTGTGTGTTGTAGCATGGAGTTGCTCCCACGTAATACTATGGTTAGAGGTAACAATAGGGTATGTTAGATGAGTATGTTTTTCATGTGTTTGATAGTTGAATTATCTGGTAGATATGCCTACACGAAGGTGTAAATTTCAATTACTTTGTCTGAGTGTGTTATGACTGGATAGAGTTGTGTTGACAGTTTTGATCACAGATATCTGTTCTGTGGTTTTGGTGGTGGTAAAAGTAATATTATTTATATTTATTTTACAATATAACTTGCAATCTTCTAAATTATTTAACTAATTTATCTCATTATTAAGGATAAAACATAGTAAATGTTCTATGTTTATGAATGTATTTTTACTTCGGCTTTGAGATAAATATAAGATTAATTTAATAAGTACAAAACTTAATTTATCCATAACTGACTATTAATTTTCCACTGTAGGAATGGACTTGCTTCAGCAACTGGTGGAAAATAGGGCAAACGGATTTTTACAGAATTCGTGACAAGTTTTCCTTCTTTTGAAGAAGTAATGTATGTGTAGCAACCTCTTAAGCAGTTTTGGACGCGTAAGACAGTATTATGAATTAAATTACTGAGAAACTTTGATGTATGTATTCACTTGGTAAACCAAACCAAAACAAGTAAGAAGCAATTTAATACAAACCCCTTTATTACAATCGCCATAGTTTATCAAATCCCATCGAAAGTCGCCGTTACTACATATCTATCACGCCCAGCAACATTATCGTCGGCCCCCGAACGGCACAGGATAATATTATTGGATTTACGAGGTCGCGCTCCGGACCTATGATTTACGTCTTCCTCAGGCGATAAATTACAGCATGATAGCCGGTACTATGGGGCTAGATCTCGCGTTGAATTGGTGGTTTGTTAACTCTGGATATATCTTGCGTTTTGTCTTGGATATAATAAGGATTATTCTGCAAGAAGTGAATGGGTTACGATCATATTATAAATTAAAATGGATGTGGTTAACTATTTATAGAAGCCTAAGAAAATATAAACTAATCCACGACGAATTCGATATAACCTTTATTTCAGACTGCATAGGCCCATAGATATTGATAACTCACATAATCAGATATGATTGAGTTCAGACGTGTTATAAGTTAATAAAATTAACAATTATTTTAATTTGAAATTGTGACCTCAATAAAGAAAGTGTGTAGTGGCAATAAATAACTAGAGCAGCTAATGTTTCTAAATGACTAATATTGACTAAGTGTATTAAATAATAATATGTAAGTAGTGATTTATTGTTTAAAATTAACACGATGGAAAATAGTCCATTTAATAGGAGTGGCATGACGGCTAGAACTCCGCCTCCTTCTTCTCCTGCAGTAACTTCGGCCTCGACTTCAGCAACAACAACTAGACCTTTCGACAATACCCTGGAAGTTATCTCTACTCCAGAGATACATAACTGGATGACTACTATTGAGCAATATCTCAATGAGGTATGTACTTTGGTATCCGAGGGCAAAATGAACTCAGAGCAGAAGATGCGTGTCAGCAACTTATGCCGTAAAGTGGGGTCTGGTACATCACATCTCGCAGTGCAATATCAAGCTTTAAAAGCAAAGGCCATGCGAGCTCACTCCCATATACATACCTTACAAGACCAAGTTGACATTTCTCAACGTATTAGTGACCTCAAAATAAGTATGCAGGAGAGTGTAAAACCAGCACCAGTTACATCCTTTGCCGATATGGTCAAGAAGGGAAATAATACTTTCATCCAGCCCAGTAATGTCAGCTCAGTGACCATTTATCCTAGTGATAAACTAAAGTCCAGCGAGGAAACTAAAATGCTGGTCCAGACCTTAATTAACCCTGAGCAGATGAAACTACATGTTAGAGGCCTACGCAAAATAAGGAATGGTGGTGTCATAATTAGCACTGATTCCAGCGATGACATCGTAAAGCTCAAGGACTCCGTACAGCTGACAAATTCTGGCCTCACAGTTGGTGAACCGCAGAAGAAGAAACCAAGGGTCGTGATCATTGGTGTGCCCTCAACCATGAAGGAAACAGACGTCCTCACGTGTCTCTACCATCAAAACCTAGCCGATAAATTACAGGACTCCAGCCTAGAGAAGTTCTTAGAGACCACCAAACTAAGCCATAAAACAGGAAAGAGGGAAACAGAGACCTGTAATTATGTCTTAGAAGTGACACCTGCCATACGTAAAGCCCTTGTAATTTCGGAGAGAGTCTTTGTCAACTGGACTTCTTGTTACGTGAGAGACTTCACACTAGTGACGCGCTGTTACAAATGCCAACAGTACGGCCATGCAGCAAAGTCGTGTAGAGAGGAAGTTAGCACGTGCGGCCACTGTGGCGACAATGGGCACAATCTGCAAGAATGTACAAAGAAGGCGCAGGAGCCAAAATGTGCTACCTGTCTTAAGTACAAAAAGCCACACAGCCATGCCACGGGAGCTCTAGATTGCCCAGCTAAATTAATGGCCGAAAAGAGGTACATAAACAGTATTGATTATGGAGGCGCCTAAGAGCGCCATCAGTAAAGTTTATTTGACAGGTTTTTATACTTTCGCTTTATATTAATTTATCTTCCACATTTACCTTATTTTATTTTTGTTTGTATTTTTTTCTCTCCTCGCATAGTGATACACTATGATTAATAACTTAATTAAAGATTTAGATGACTTTTCTGTATCCGAATCTAAAAACTGCGACGTAGAGAACAGTAGACAATTAATAGCCTCAATTACTCACCCATTAACGATACTAACACAAAACATACGCAGTATTCATAAAAACTATGACAACTTTTGTATATTTCAACAAAGACTTAACATTGATTGTGACATTATTATACTAACAGAATGCTGGCTTGGCAAAAATTATAATTTACCTGTAATGCCTGGGTATGACATGTATAAAACATTAATAAATTATAACCAAAATGATGGAGTGGTCGTATTTGCAAAAAGTACTTTAAAAATATCAATAGAAGAACCGAACATGAAAGACTGTAACAGGTTGCTGATAAAAATAGGAAAAGATATAGCTATATTGGCCCTCTACAGGCCTCCATCATTTAAAACAATAAGCAACTTTAGTAATTCCCTTAATGAGACGTTGCAGACCCTTTCATCACTCAAAAACGTAATAGTAGTAGGGGACTTAAACATTAATATTATGCCTGAGGCCTCAGGAACAGTATCTCAAGACTACTTAAATTTACTCTCCTTCCATGGCTTACTCCCTGCACACTCTTTACCTACACATCAAAGTGGTTCATGTCTAGACCATATCATGCTTAAATCAATTTGTCCTTCACTTGCACTTGTTATTAACTCGACAATAACCGATCACAAGGCTGCTCTACTAACCTTAAATTGTAAGTTACCTAAAGCATATGAATCACGAATTATTACTAAATTAAATGCAAATAAACTCGAAGAAGACTTGCGCAATATCAATTTAGAAACAATATATAATTCCGTTGACCCAGAGTTTTGTATGTTATATTTAATAAATAATATACAAATGGCTATTCAGAAAAATACTGAATACAAAAGGTTAGGCGTAAAAAATCACAATTTAAAACCATGGATCACACCGGGTCTCATACGTTGCATGAGACATAGAGACAAATTACACATTAAAGCCAAAAACAATCCTCAAAATTTTTATATACAGCTAACATATAAGAGGTATCGTAACTTTTGTAATGATTTGTTAAGAAAAGTTAAAATTAACTACGATAAAACTGCTCTGGAGAAAGCTGGATCTAACAATAAACAGCTATGGAATTATATAAAAAAAGTGACCTATAATTGTAAAAAGGCTGAGTCTTCCTTAAGTTTATTGCAATCACACACTTCACACACGGAATCGGTTAATAGAGTAAATAACTTTTTCGTCAATGCTGGCAAGGAGCTAGCAGAAAAATTACAGGCTCGGCAGTTTAATCAATTACAAACGTCGTCTAGATCTAGTCACACTTTATCTTCTTTTGTATTACTAGACATCGATGAAAAAGATGTGGATAGGGTTATAATGTCATTAAAAGATGACTGTGCCGTTGGTTGGGATAATATACCAAATAAAATCATAAAACAGTTCAGACACATATTTGTACCGCCTTTGACCTACATTTTCCGTATTTGTTTAAATAAAGGGATATTCCCTAAGTGTTTAAAAAAGGCTATAGTGATTCCAGTTCACAAAACTGGTAGTTACAAACTAACAGTTAACAAACTATCGCCCTATCTCTTTACTACCAGCTATGGCAAAAGTACTAGAAAAAATTATTAACTCCAGTTTAATGAGGTATTTAGAGAATAAACATATTTTATCCAGAACCCAGTATGGTTTTCGCCCAAAATTATCTACAGACGATGCCGTGCAAAATCTAACAAACTACGTTGTACAAGAACTCGACAAAGGTAAGTACACATTAGGAGTCTTCCTAGACCTTGCCAAAGCATATGACTCGGTGTCTATTTCTATCCTGTTGCGCAAGCTTGAAGACATAGGTATAAGAGGAACGCAACTAAATTTATTTAAAAGTTACCTCGAAGACCGCACGCAATGCGTAAGGATTGGCAGTTTTATTAGTAAAGAACAACAAAACACAAATTTTGGTATACCTCAAGGCAGCGTATTAGGAAGTACCCTTTTCATCATATACGTAAATGATCTTTGCAAGTTACAATTAGATCAGGGTTTAATAATATCATATGCTGATGACACTGCCCTCCTTTTTTCTGCTGACTCAGAACAACAAGTTTTCAAGCACGCGCAATGTGGACTCAATATTGTAAATAACTGGCTACAGCAAAATTTACTAACACTTAATGTGACAAAAACAAACTATGTTAAATTTAACATGCGCAAATCACTAACGGAGCAATTTACACCAATATTATTGTCCCATAACTGCAAAGTCCCTTTTAATAACCTACAATGTGACTGCCTTGAGATTAAACCTGTTAATAAAATTAAATATTTAGGAATAATCATAGATGAAACATTATCTTTTAAATATCACATAGAAAATTTAGCCGGTAGAGTACGTAAGTTAATTTTTGTATTTAAGAAACTGCGATATATAGCAGACATAAATGTTGTTAAAAAAGTTTATTTTGCATTATGTCAATCGGTGATAACCTATTGCATATCATCCTGGGGTGGAGCGGGAAAAACAATATTACTACCGCTGGAAAGAGCTCAAAGAGCGATACTCAAAGTATCTACCTTTCGCCCATACTTATTTCCCACTAACCTTCTTTATAGCTCTTGCAAAGTATTAACAGTACGACAACTATTTATTATGAGTATTATACTAAAACGGCACAAGGCGTTAACATACTGTACTGACCATACTAACAAAAGGCGCAAAGATATTGTGTGCTCACATATACAAACTAAACATGCTTTCGCAACCAAATTTTATATTTTTCTGGGCACACTGTTATACAATAGAATAAATGCAATAGAAAATATATTTTCACTAAATTACCACAACTGTAAAAATGTTATTAAAAATTACCTTCTAGACATGAGTTACGAGGATACAGAAAAGTTACTCATTGTAACAAAATAATATTAATGATATGATGTAATGTAGTAGGTGTATATGTTAGTAATAATTATGTAAATAATGATCTATATATTAGTAACTTTGACATTATGTATAATTGTTAATTAATTAAATAAATAGTTTTAAGTTTTTAGGTTAATTCCATTAGTTTAAATAAGCTATTAGATAACTATTTGTATTTAGTAAAATTGTATTTATCAAATCAGCAAAAATTGAATTGTTAAATAAAGAAAATATAATCGCTAGGCATCTTAGCCTGAAACACAGGATTACCTAGTTCAGGCATTAAATTATACTTGATTTGTTTTTAATAATATGTCAAAATTGTATAGTTAAGGTTTATTATGACAAATAAATGATTTTTATTTTATTTATTTATAGAAAAATACCTTATAGACTAACATACATAAAACAATATAATATATACCTTAATGACTAACATAAATAAAATACAATACAAAATTAATAAAGGAACATAATGCATTGTAAGAAAAAATATTGTCTTTGAAGTTTGATGATGTGGAATATAAGTTGTAACATAAATGTATAACCATTAAATATATGTATTTAATAATCCATTGATAATAGAAATAATGCAATGTAAACTTATTTTGTGGTGTTCAATGTACTTCTTATTATTGCAATAAGAGATAGCAGGGATATAGAAAGTTCTATGAGCCCAAAACGAGTAATACCTAGTTTGAGAAAGAGAGTAACTTATTTAACTAATTCTTAAAAGAGGATCTGAATAATTACCATGACTTGCTAACACCACTGCTTTGTAGTCACTGTAACCACTATGCCACAGAGGCTGTTCAAGCCTAGAAACATTCTTTGCTGGGCCTAAGCCATGTCCTTTAAAAATGTTCACGTTAAGCGGTACTGAATACTGACAATTCATTTGTCGTTTAGTAGATCGATCTTCCACGTCCCAAGTATTTTACTTTACAGATTTATAGAGACTGAAACTAAGTAACGGGTATAATAGCTTTATGTTGTCTAAAGATTGCTCTCGTAGATATCAGTACTCCAACAAAGTGAATTCAACGATTATTTAAACAGTATCCATGCCGTAATCGGAGTTGTACAACCATTTATCAATAATTTACCCTTAAGCACATTAAATACTAATTCAAATAAGACAAACACAACCACAAAACCAAACTATCGAATGCAATATTTACGAGCAAATCCAGGCACAATGCTATCGGGATCTGTACACCCTGCCCCGAACAAAGACCATTCATCCGCCGATGCGGCAACAAGATTATCATATTTAATGGCCCCACACATTATTTATGCCGCGCCGGGATGTGAATTTACATTCAGTTACGCCTTTAGATCTCAATATGGGTAGACTGATAGCGGGGTTGCAACACTTAAGACAAAAATGTACACTCAACACATAAACGACTTCCTCTTTCTTGAATTATTTCAACACTTTTATATTATTGGACATGTACATTAGCCCTTAAGTTATCTTTCTGTGCATTTAGCTGATAGTTATTGGCTATGTAGGATTCATGGGGTCTGATTGTATCTCGAATTCAAGCTGCGTTTACACTTACGACAATTCTCGTGACCTATCTTTGGTTCAATTTTTGTTTGAAGCTGTTATTCTGATTGATCTAGAACCGAGTTGATTACTTCTTTATGAATTCACGTTATTGATACGTAAATTTCTCTTTACTATTTTATGTTATTGTTCTCTTTTAAAATCTATATTGTTTCTTCTACATTAGAATAGACATAAAAGATACAAATCTTTAACGTAATAATTTGTAAATCTCATAAATTATTGTCAAGCATAGAATTTCAATACAACAGGCTATGACAGGATAATAAAGCAGTCATTGATCAAGTTAAAGCCTAATAGAATAAAGATGGAATAGAGTAGTCACTGCTTTAAATATTCCCAAATAAAAAACATAGTTTTATGGTTGCAGTATATGGCTAATTAATACTATCATTGTTTTAAGTTATTTTTATAATTATAAATATAAAATAATGTTTAAGTCAAAATATATCATTCGTGAATTTGAAACGTCAACTTAAAACTAGTTAAGATTGCTGTTTTCAGATTGCGCCCTTCATGAAAAGATAGCCACAAGAAAGGCTTAAAAAACGTATCTAATTGCATCTCAAACTTCTCAAAAAGGATATGAATATGATATCCACACCCATTCATTACATTATGCACAAATTTACCCTTAAAATAATTATCTAATATAAAAGATAATGAAATACAAATAACAATTAGAAACTTCTGTTATATCTAATGCAAAGTTTCTAAAGGTTATTTAGCAAATAGTAGTGATCAATGTTAGATGACATTTGATAAATCTACAGTGCACCTGCACAGTTATTTAATTATTAATAATACTAGTACTCGCTGCTTATCAATAATTGATCAAAACATGAACTTTGCATAGGTATTCACCTTGATAGAAACACAAGTTATGTTTAGTTAAACTTATGTTTGAATACAAATAACCCCTTAAGGTGAGATTGGGCGGTACTCCACGTAAAGCGTGTTGTGAAGTTAACTAAGAAAATGTTTGAATACATAATCATAACAGCCCATTAATGTCCCACTGCAGGGACGGGCCTCCTCCCGTGAGGGAGTTATACTTGGCCTACTAATACCACGCTGTCCAGACTATTTGGTTTAATTTCAAGTTTTCCTTCTTTTTACTTCGTAAAGATAATATTTACGGTTAGTCCCTTAGTCGATTTTTACGACACCCATAGAATGAGATGGGGTGGTGACATATTGCATAAATAATCATCTAAAAATAATCTAAGCAAACGGTGATGAAGGAATGATTCCCCATGTTATGTTTACCTGCAAACACATCTATAGTGATAATATAGTTAGATACACACTGCAGGGGCCTCCTTCAGTGACGGAGGGATAATTGGCCTACTAATACCACACTGGCCAAACGAATTGGTATAGGGTTTAATTACAAGATTTCCTTCTTTTTTATTACTTAAAGATAATATTCACTTAGTCGCATTTTACGACACCCATGGGATAAGATGGGGTGGTGACATATTGTATTCTTACTCCGTCACCACACGGAGAGGACTGTCTATAGTGTATTTTATTTAAAACTTGTATTCAGTCCAAAGTTGTATAATAGGCCAAATTGACTTCCACTGTCAATGGATTACAGTATGGCGTACGTAGAACAGTTTCTTTTTTTTATATAAACAGACAACAGTCGTCTGTTTATAAAAAGAAAAAAAACTGTCGAGTTACTCCACTCATGCATCTGACCTTTTTCGCGAATCCTTTTAAAAAATCTATTTGACAAGTCACAAAGAACATCTACTCTAGTGACAAGTATTTTGTTATCGCTCTAACATCTGTTTGGAACTCATCTCTACAGACGCAGCTACCGTTTGATAAATACAAGTAGATTTACTTAAAGAGCCTGCCCAATAACAACTAGCAATATAACATCCGTGCACATAGCAAGTGGAATAACATTGAAAGGCTGCAAATATTAACAAAGTTGAAACTGCAATCGGAACGGATAGCAAACGCACATGGTCTTATGTGAGTTTAGTCATCGATATAGCTCTTTTAAAAGCGACGATAAATCCAATCTCTGCGTGGGCCATGACTGCCCACAGAAAACTTTATTGAATTCATTGTTCCATACAAGACTATACCCTATTCTTTAACTACAAAGGCTGATTATTGATAGTATCGTTTTATGTGCAGTTTACCGATTCACTATTGTTTCTCGATTTGAGCCAAACATTACTTTTTATCGTCCCGAAGTGGTATCGAGATATCCTTTTGAGTTTCATTTCTGCTGTTTTATTGATTTTCAGTTATATTCCCGTAGTTATAAATTGTACGTTATGGTATTGGATCGTAAAAATTCGAGCTTTTTTAACATAAGGTTTCGCCGGACTCGTGGTCACACCAGGTTGTCACACCAGTGTGACTATCAGGAATTTTTTTCTTGTTAGTCACACCGTCAATAATACAACACCTTGTATTAGGTATGAATTAGTGCGGCGGATGATTAACACCTCTTATTCATCGATATTTCATTATGACATTTTATGCAAAAATAGAATAATGTTAGTGTTAGTTCTTCTGTTTATTCCTTTTTTCTATCACTGGCAATCTTTGAAGTTTATGATAAACACACCAAATCAGGTTTGGTGTGTTCTTCATAAACTAACTAACACGTTCCCCTATTTCGCGGACGTAACTTTTAATTTTTCTTTTTTCTCTTCTTTAGGTCGTGAAGAGGCGCCATGCTCCATGGCAAAATTATATATTTGCTAAAGATAATTTTGTTTTAGGGTGTCAATTAAAATTATTAAACCATGAAATATCAGTAGGCCATTTCCTTGAAATGCTGAAATAATTTTGTACTTACTTTAATTTAAAATACCTAGTTATACCCCTTCCAGCGTAAGTTTAGCTTTTTGACAGTTCACGTCCATGAAGTTTCGTAATATTTCCGCTTATTTTTCGAACAAATTATATTGTATTTCATAGACGTACCCATGTTTTTTTCAGTAACCATGGTTACTTAGTGATGGACACTCATAACGATTACCACCATTATGAAAGAAATTACAAATAATCGGTAGAAATAAATGCTATGAATAAACCTGAACTCTTCACAATACGTTTATAAAACGTAATATGATATTTTAGATTAGTTATAACCCGCGAATGTGTACCGATAAATTATGTATTTTAAATAATACCTAAGCCAACCAAAATTTTATAATTTTAAGCTATAGGCTAATTCACTTAACATAGAAGAAAGAAACAATAATAAAATGATAATGTAAGTTGATGTAAGGATCCAATGTGTAAAATAAAGTAATTTGAAAAATCGCGAAATCGCTTACAATCGTATGGCATTACATTCGAGATACTGCTGAACGTCACTAACGTCAATCTGTCAAATGTTGTTAAATATAGTGGAAAGGGTATAGTTACTTAAATTTAAATATTATTTTGTTTGTAACTAGATATATGATAACGAATTTTAACTTACATGTCGATAAAACAGCACTAGTTGACAATGACAAGTAACGATACAAGGTGTTGTTTTAGTAGCGGTGTGACTAACAAGAAAATAATTCCTGATAGTCACACTGGTGTGACAACCTGGTGTGACCACGAGTCCGGCCCCTTCATAACTAGAGGTTTTGTGAATTCATTGATAACAATAATTTGGACAAATGTAAATCTTTTGACCAAATATTTATCGACTTTCTTTTACGAAATAATCGTACTAACTTATATAAATAAATAAACCTCACACTTTCATACAACGCCATCTAGTACTAAACTAAGCAGAGCTTGAACTATGAAACATACTTAAATACTTTTCTTTTGTTAATACCTACATATTATACATAGAAAATACCCATACCAAAGCAAACGTTCATGTTCATGCACACAAAGATTTGCATTGAGCGGGAATCGAACCCGAGACCTCTGCGTTGCAATCATGTTATTTAACCACTACGCCACAGAGGATGCCACAGAGGTCTAATTGCAAACGGAAATAGGAATCTTTAACTTATTTCCATGTGACGTCTAGAACGTTCATGAACAATCAAATCAAGGAACTTTACAAGAACGGTACCAGTATAGTGTTAAACAAGTATGCTTCGTGGTACCCATACAAATAATCATACCACACCGGTGTATTACCACACAAATTATTACGTGAGAAATAGCTGTAGGTGTTACAACTTGAATCATAACTGCTTAAACCATATAAAGGTTTTGTATCAAATACCGACATTGTATCAAATACCGGCCATTCTTGAAGCTGGCAATTTCCACGTCATAAGCAATAAGTACAGCATTTGGTGTATGTCTTAGGGATGGGATGTTTTAAGTTATAGTTATTGTCGAGTAATCAGTTTTGTAATTAACCAAGGTAGTTAATATGAAGAAAATACATTTAAATTTGCTTTTATTAAGTAAATCTTGTATGAAAATAACCAATGAAGTAGTTTTTTTAATTTTCAAAAATGGTCCCCAGAGTGTTGATATCGATTATAATACTTATCAATTTCGTTTATATGGATGATACACACAAATTACATATTTTAATAAAATTTATATTTTATGACGACCTCTGTAGCGCAGTCGGTATATGACACGGCTGCTACGCAAGAGGGTTCGATTCCCGCTCAATGCAAATCTTTGTGAGCGTGAACATGATTGTTTGCATTGGTCTAAGTGTTTTCTATGTATAATATGTATGCATTTACAAAAAAAAAAGTATTTAAGTATGTTTATCCGTTGCCTAGTACCCCTAGTACAAGCTTTGCTTAGTTTGGGACTAGGTGGCGTTGTGTAAATGTGTGAGGATTATTTATTATTAATTTATGTTTCTTGGAATTACCTCCAAAGTATACATTTTCAGTTAATAGTAATACTAATAAGTTTTAGAAGGAGCGTTTTTACACTAATTAAATTTATTTTTTGATCCTAATGTACTACACACACACACATACGTGCGCGCTTATGTACGCCGCGCATTTCTTCATTATCATCATAACAGCCCATTAATGACCCACTGCAGGGACGGGCCTCCTCCCGTGACGGAGGGATACTTGCCAGACCACTTATACCACGCTGGCCAGACGGATTGGTAAAGAGTTTAATTTCAAGTTTTCCTTCTTTTTATTTCGTAAAGATAATATTCACGGATTGTCCCTTAGTCGCTTATTACGACACCTATGGAATGAGATGGAGTGGTGACATATTGTATTCTTACTCCGTCACCACACGGAGAGCGCATTTCTTAGTTTGTCACAATTGTACTCAAACCATTAAAGGTGCAAAAATATACTAAACTTGCCAGATCAGTACGGAGATGGTTCTAAGCATCGACAGTAACGCTTCTGTCATCATATCTACAGAGCAAAACTCTTAGTTATTTAATGTGTTCCGTGAAAATAAAACAATAAAATAATTTGTTTTCTGGTACAACGTTTCTAAAGTACGGTCAGCAACAGTCAAGCGCAGTGAAAGTACAGTCGTAAAATAAATCATAAGCTAACACAATGAGCAGTTAACCGCGAGATTGCCGCTTCATTTGACTTATTGACGGTTGGACGGGCAGAAAGTAGGCTATAAATATACGTGTAAATAAGTATCATTTTTCTAAGTATACTTTAATAATAGAGGGGTATTGTTTAGCACTATACGTGTGCTTAAGCATAAGTTTCATTTATTTTTAACTGCTGCTTAACCCTTAATTACTCGCACCTAAAAAGTTTCACTTACACTCGCGTGGGGTATATATAACCCCAATTTCAAAGTTAAAATAAAAAACATTCGCAACCACTTTTAGTTATATTTACTATAAAAATCAGAAACATTTAACTTTGTACTAATTGTTAATAGTACTTATTAGTAATTAACATTTTTTTTAAGGTCTAATAAGATCAATTGTTGTTATATACTTTTCAATCAGTACATTCATCACATGTCAGGGTAGAATGGTCATTACAGACATGCTTATGGCATTTGAAGCATAAAAATCTATTTTTATTATCTTTTGATCATGGATCTTGTGACATCTTTCATAAGATGTACATGGACCGCTTCTGGAAGTAGAACCAGCACCGTGAACTTTTGCAACTATCTTGAAACGTTTTTGTACGACGCGTGGCAGTTGTGGTATTGCTAATCGAGATTGCTGGTGGGCTTTCGTCAAATCAACCTCAAGATGTTTTAGAAGCTCTCTTCTTCTATACCGTGGTCAATTTTATTTTTATAAATCACGCAAGCATTCATATCTTCGACGCGACGTTCAGAAGGTGATAGAATAACCATAGGCCACTTTTTGCCTTCCAATGTTTTAATTGGCACACATTTAAAGTGTCATTAGGTAACTGATACGGACCCTCAGGTTGTACTCCTGCATAAATTTAAAATTTTAGGAGGTAAAATGTTGCAGAATCGACCATTGGTAATGTTTTATGCCATCTAAGTATAGCATAAAAAAGTCTCACTACTACTCGCATGGGGCAATATATACCCCAGACGCGCTCTCCAGACAGAACTAGGCCGTAGGAAGCGGTGTTTGCGCCTGAGTCAGGACGGGGGGTGATAGTTAAGCAGCTACTACTTATGCTGAGACAGTATTTTCGAAAATGGCGGAATTAAAACGCTTCAAAATCGTGGTGGGGCAATATATACCCCATGCGAGTTATTAAGAGTTAAAGTCCCATCACTAATTAAACTTGTTTTTTTTTTGTTTGATCTTTTGACATACCTAAGGCCTATTATTTACAAGAATAGCCTACAGTTAATGGTGGCACAGCACTATTTTTTGGTAGTGTAATTGGTATTGAAAAATAACTTTTACACCACCCGGTGGTGGTGCAGCTTTTTGGTAGTGTAATGGATACCCATTACACTACCATTGGTGCAAGACGGTGGTGTCACGGGTACAAAAGGTTAAGAGTCTGCCTACGAATCAAAGATCGGCTACACTAAGTGAATTCGACTAGACTATTTTTCGAATCTGGACTTACAATACTGAAGGAAAAAATTATACATATAAGCACTTAACAATAAATCAAGTACTAACACGTCTTGGTTGCGGATAATTTTGTAATATTTAAATATTCATGTACACTTGATAGTTAAATTACATATAAAAACCTCCTATTACATGTCACATAGAGTCACTTTACATACATAAATAATTATTACACATTTACCTTAAATGGTAGTAATAACAGTTTCTATCCAGTTGTGAACATTAGTTAATAATATACTTACAAACTAGGGTAATTGTACCATTTATTATGCATTATATATAATACAGTTTTATATTTTATAAAATGATAAATTACGTATACATCGTTATTAGTAATGTAGGTAAAAAAGGAAATAAATTAATTTAAAAAAAATATATTTTGTATATTTTTATGTTATTTCTACGGGCACACGATTTCGCTTAACTACGAGTGGTGAATAACAAGTCAATAGTCTACTTAGTACTTTTTAAAACAGAAACATACGCGTTTCTGATGTATGAGCCTCTATAGCACGTAACTAGAATTATTATGCTAGAATTACGAGTAGATATTATTATATTGTACGCTGAAATCAATCAATCAACCAACTAGCCTATTTTAGTCCACTGCTGGGCATAGGCCTCTCCCACCACGCGCCACAGAACTCGGTCCTGGGCCTTCCGCATCCAGTCCGACCCAAAGACCTTTACAAGGTCGTCGGTCCACATAGCTAGCTGGTCTTCACTACGTAGAAAAAAAATACACCCCTTATAAGTCAACCACTGCATGCTATCTCAGCAAAATTACAAGTATTTACATAACGTACTAATATTATACATTACACAAAACAGTTAACCGGTATAAAATGGTTACTTGTCAAAGATTTATGACAGTAATGACGTAAGGTTGCATTAGTAATTATATAGCGAGTTGTAGTAGCAAGTGATTAATATTTGTATTATAATAGATTGTTATTTACACAGCCATTGCTATTATAAATTGTTATAATTTACTTTAAATTCCATGAATCCATGAATTAAATTACATTAAATTCCATGAGTCTGTGGGTAATGTTTAAGATTAGCTATAAACTGGAGTTATGCAGAGATTTAAATAAGTTCCATTGGTGGCATTGCGATGTTAATGAGCAATGTCCATTGATGTCTGTAAGGTAAGAACACCGTGTGTCTTAGTCTGTTTAATTAAAAAAAAACGCACAATGTCATGGGTATGTCTGACATACATACTCATGACATTGTGCGTTTTTTTTAATATAATCGGAAACGAGCCTGCAGGTCACCTGATGGATGATGATTCACCTTTTTGTTCAAATACCTTTATCCTGAGGGATCTGAGGGATGCTATAGATCGAGCTAAAGGAGTCTCTCGTAAAATTTTAATGACGTATTAAAAGTCGCCTTTCACCAGTCAGCAGTATTTTCCTTTTCTTGAATACTTGTAAATACAGTGTGTAAGCTTTACTTGTAAATTAAGTAAATTGTTGTTAAAAGCGTATGCAAGTGGTAGTAGATCTTCTATACACAGTATAAAATAAAGTCACTTTTTCTGTCCCTATGTCCCTTTGTATGCTTAAACCTTCTAAACTACGCAACGTATTTTGATGCGGTCTCAAGAGGAAGGCTATGTGTAACACATGCATAGCATAGTAAAGAAACCCATAAATAAATCTAGATATTTTTAATGTATTTGTCTAATGAAGCTGTACTTAAAAAGGACATTCTGTTGTAGGTGACAGTGCGGAGCCGGGCCCGGTCGCTAGTAATAAATAAATACATATAACATTTTTGGCGTGAACAAACAAAGGCACTTAACGAAAATCAACCATACTACATTCTACGATCAACATACTAACATTCAATTATCAACGTTCTAATGCTATAATCCAATTGTATGTAAATTGTAAAATATTGGGTTTTTTTATACCATAAAACAGTAAACTAAACAACTCTATGATATGATATTAGTTCTGACAAATATACACAGGGGATTACAATTATTGCTGTAATAAATATCATGAATAATACTTCGATATCTTTTTCCTATCAATAGAAATACCACCTTAAATCTATGAAAGTAAAATATAATATTGATAAACAGATAATGATAAATATTTTATATGCAAGTACATAGGTATTCCCTATGGTCACATTTCATAAGCCAGGTATTATAGATATAGTAGTTGCCAAAAATATTACGCTAGGGTTTTTCGAATTATATCTATATATTATGTAATTTTATTTTATAACCTAATATTGTTAAATTTTGAAGGTTGTGATGACTAAATCAGTAGTATTTTTCCTTTAGTACTTGTATTAAAGACGTATATTATAGACTTACTTATAATATAATATGATATTTAAGAAATTTTTCTGGTGTAACAAAGAGAGAAAAGACTTTTGTAAGCATTTTTAAGCGCTTATGAGTCCCTCGGTATGTGATAGGGTGATGATACGAGTATTCATAGTCGGTATATTACAAAAAAAAAGAAAGAAAACAAAATTATTCAGACCTGTTAAGCACTAGATATTTAACTATCACATCATAGTCCAATCGAGAAACACAAAAATTTTGAATAGAGATCATAATCTCAAAAATCAATTAATTACTTAAATGCATTTTGCATAGATAAGAATGTAGCATCAGAATGTTATTTATTTATTTTATTTTTTTATTTGGCTCTTCAACAATGAGTACACTATTACATTATAAATTATACAATTATACTTATGTCTAAGTGCCCCATTATTCAAAGAAGAGCACTGCATGCACTAACTTAATATGCGCTTAAAACTTAACTTAACTAAGGTTCATAATATGTTGTTAGATATGAAATACAAAATTGATATATACTAATTAATATTACTACTATTTTAACACTAACAATTTTAAACTAACTAACGATCTTAATCTAATAATTAATAATTTTAAACTAACACTTTGAAAGTAATAAACCAAACTGCTCTTAACACAACTTTAACCAGACAGTACAGTTTTCTTAAGATCACTGACAGATGTATGAAACAAGTCAATATCCGCTTCATGGTCTCTGTATGTAGTACACATTCTATTATAGCCGATATTAATACAATTTCTACTTTGTTTGGGATAATACATTCTGGTTTCATTATTTTTATAACAGCCTAGCTTAATAATCACAAATTGTAGAGCCCGATTTACACATCGACAAGTACAGTAGCGAGTTAAGTAGTAAGTTGTTAATTAAGTTGATTTAAATAGATCTCCATCCTATTTTTTGGCGAGTTAAATTGGCGAGACGCGAGAGAGGAGGCTACTTCGCATTTAACTCGCCAAAAATAGGATGGAGATCTAAATACACAACAGAAGTATTATAGTTTGCGGTGGACGCACATGTATGAAAAACTGGCATGCATAACTATGCGAGCTAAGCTAAACCAACTTAGTTTAGTCAGCGGTGGACGTTCGGCTTAACAGTAGAAAACTAAGTCTACTGAAAGCACGGTGTCCGAAATGCTCAAGTTTCGTATGTTAGGTTCTCCTTTTAATGTTTAAGTAGAGATATTATCTGGGCTTATCACCCATGGAATCTGATAGAATGCTGATAAAATAATGTTTTCATTAATTAACACTGCAATCACACTTGTATAATTACAGTAAATAGAGATATAAACGTAAAGTATGTCAATATATGAATATTTAAGAAACAATCATAAAATATGAAAATTTATGGATAAAATTATTAATTTACAACACGGATGTGAGCACTAAGCTAGTGATTTATAATACTTTATAGATATAGCACGCTTAATGACGTAATATATTTATTAACATAAATATCGTTATTAATTATATTTAATACTTCAAAGCTTCCAAATGTCATATACTGTCATTATGGCAGTTCAAATATAGCCTTAATTAAAAAGTTATGATTGTTAAAAGGCTTAAAAATACTATGGAGCCTATTTTTATTTAAGTCTTGCCCGAAGGTAAGTTTCTCCAACTCCTCTATTCAACACTCTTTCTTTTTCTGTTTGAATTCTTTATGGCCGGAAAACATTTTGTCATTTTCCGACACTTTACCCAAAGCTATAGCACTGTGGATACAGGTTAACAAAAGTTTTTGATATTTATGAAAAGTCCCAATACAAATAAATTCTAAGAAAACATGAAGTAAAATTTGACAGAAAAACAGACGATGTAGTGTTAGAACGCAAATTTTTTTTCTACCCTTCCACCTGAACGCAGTAATTAAATGCCTGGGGAATGGATTTAGCGTATACAGCTATGGTACCGGCCTAGACTTAACCTTCTCCTCCAAGAGACCTACCTCTCATCATCATAACAGCCTATTAATGTCCTTATGACGGAGGGATAATTGGCCAGACGGATTGGTATAGGGTTTAATTTTAATTTTTTCTTTCGGATCTACCTCTACTAGTGATTATTCTTTCGAATAAGCTAGCTTTTAGTTAGCTAGTTTTATTAATTAGTTCTAAGTCAATATTTTCTATGCCACGACATTATTCAGAAATTACAAGACATTAGCCTCACAAGATAACCAACTATTAAACACTAGTTTATTTTCAAATGATTCCAGATAATTAACAACATTGTAATCAAGCTATGTCAATGAGAAAGTGCTTATTACTGTAATAAAATAATAATATATGTGACATAATAACCGACAGAAATAATTACCGGAGCTTGAATGAGAAAATATATATAGAGACAAGATAAAAAGTGATAGAAAGAAAGAAAGAAAAATTTTTTTTTATTTACACACAACACAGCAGTTTAAGTACCTTACCAACTATACAGAAAAAGATTAAGATAGTTTAACAAAAAAACATACCTACATATTTTTGCGTTTTAAAAGAACAATAAAGCAAAATAATAAAAATAAAAACTAGTTTGTTTTCATGTAGATATATCGGACGTTTTTATATAAAGTTATGAACAGTGAAAAGTTAACAAACAGAAATACTGTATAGGTATGTGTATGTGGACATTAGTAAAATAGGACCTATCACATAAACCATAAGAAAACATTACTGTTAATGCACAAAAAGATTTTCAATAGAACCCGAAAGCTTACCTTATTTACAAGCAGAATTCAGAATTAAAATCATCATCATCAACACAACAGCCCATTAATGTCCCACTGCAGAGGCGGGCCTCCTCCCATGACGGCGGGATACTAGGCCTACTAATACCACGCTGGCCAGACGGATCGGTACAGGGTTTAATTTCAAGTTTTCCTTCTTTTTATTTCGTAATTATAATATTCACGGATAGTCCCCTTATCGGTTTTTACGACACCCATGGGATGAGATGGGCTGGTGAAATATTGTATTCTTACTACCACACACACACATTTTAAATATTACATACAAATTACTTAACTCAATACAAAGTCTCATTAACTTATTAAAATACAAATAAAATAAATTCGTACATCCACAGTGTTGTCGCACGGTGGCTAACATTGATTTATAACGAATATTCATTTCAACAGAGTCGCTGTCAGATTGCACGCGATTACAGTACAGATTTATGTCGCGATGGCCCGTCTGCTCGTGTGGGAGATTGTAAAGGTGTTAACTGACGGGAGATGCGATAGTTCTGTTCTTTGTGTACCATTTGCTAATATATATATATATATATATTTTTGATCCAGTAACTAGTATTGGGATGGGCTACAAATACTTCATAACAGCCCGTTAATGTTCTACTACATAGACGGAACTCCCCTCGTGACAGAAGGATACTTGGCCTACTAATGGCTACCACGCTGGCCAGACGGATTGGTATAGGGTTTAATTTCAAGATTTTCCTTCTTTCTATGTAAAGGAAATATTCACAGATCGTCCCATAGTCGGTTTTTACGACACCCATGGGATGGCTGAACTAAAAACAGGAAGGATGGCGCGGACTTTGGGAGAACTATGTCCAGCAGTGTACAGCTCTTGGCTGAGAGAGAGAGAGAGAGAGAGAGAGAGCTATAAAAATAGATTTATTAAAATGTCTTTTTCAATTAAACAAAGTATTTCTATGATAAATAATCATTTAAAATATGTATTATTTATAAACCAATTTAAACTCAACAAATCCGACCAAATTCGTGTGTAAAGCCCCTTAGTTTAGCAACACAATACTGGTGACAAGATGATTTAGTAGAATAATAGGTCATGAGGCTGATTCACTATGTCCATGTCAAATAATAACAAACTTGTGACTGCCAGTACTTATACCTCTATGTGTTCTATGTCACTTGGCAACTTGGCAATGTCTTTTACTAAGTACTTTTCATGTCAAGCGTTTAGTGTATTCATTTACCCCCTTACTCATAAACGCCTCTTAAATTTTAGTCAATTGATTAATTAGCTTAAACTCTTACATTGTTTGGTATAAGGTTGGTTTTCGTAATAAAAATCTCGGTAAACAGTTATTAAATTTAAGAGGCGTTTATGAATAAGGGGGTTATTGTGTGTCAATAAGACCTACTACTGTATGTTGCATATGCGATTAAGAACTAAACAGAACGTATAAATAAACTTTATGATAATTATCGATATTAAATAGTATTTTATTTTAACCCAGATACTCCTGAAACTATTTAGGGTCTCAGATCTTTGTAATTTTTTGATATGTTAGTATTAGTGTCACTAACTTTTCAGGAAAAATACAAAAATAAATCCTTTTCATCTGGGAAAGCTGGAAAATGATCGGTGTTATAACACCTGGTAGGAGAATGGGCTACTATTGCTAGTAGGGAACTATGGGACATATTTTAGATAAAATTATACACTTTATTTATTTTTTTAATCTTTGTTAGACTTTCATACAGTTTTATATTGTTAGTAGAATATAAGTATGTCATATTTACGTTAAATTAGTTATAAAGCAACTCTTAGGGTGAAAATAAACCTAACATTTTTTACATAAAATACTCGTAGATTTGTTTTTGAAAATTTTACAAGTTAGGTCCGTGTATAAATTGCGTGTAACAATGGCTCCCATAATAAAACACTACTGCTTTATTGATACTATAATTCTATAAAAGCCATAGGTAAGAAATTATGGTCAATACACCAAACTAAGATCTCACTTTTATAAATTAGTCGTTACTTGTCACCACTTAGTGTATTATCACAGCAGTAAAAATGTAACATTACTTATTCGATCTCGTAAAAGAGCGTTACTACTATGTGCAAAAACAGTATCTGATAACTTTCCCAGTACATGCCTCTTCGATAGACCACATCCACAATAAAATGATAGCCATGATCCCTGGATCATTTTCTTCTCCCTCTTTTTTATAATGCATTGCTTGTGACAATAGTCTACTTATCTTTTGGCTAGTGTATAAGTTTGTACACTAAATGAACAAACGACATAGCAACAGAAACAGCATATCAGCGACATCATCACCAAACATGGCATCAGAATAATATTATATTGGTGGCTGTAGTTTATTCGCACCTTCGGATGTTTGCCATTCTGGGTAAGAATTTGGATAATTCTGTTTCTTTGATATTCTCGCTGCGAAGGCAGTACCACTTGTTAAAAGAAAGGCTACAGGAGCTGAATGAGGTACAGTAGATTTTTTTAGGTGGGACGAATATTCTGTACGCCTTTCCTTAGTTATATAAGACGTTATATTCATAGTAGTCAGAAGTACTTTCTTCATATTCTACTACAGCGTTAACCCTAAATTGACCACCCAGAACCCAAAAATGACTATACTTCGTGGAAAAGGTGTTTCATCATTCATTTTTTCTAATTTCTCTAATATTTCGAGTAAACATAATGATTTTTCTGGCTGTGACCTAACATTTTGTAGCAAAGCGAGATAGACGTATATTCTCCTACTAGGTGTTATAACACCTCTGAGAATTTTATTCATAAAAAATAAACAAATTTAAATACAATATAATTATGTTTCTAACGTTATAGCTAACAGTCATTAGTTTGCATAATCAGGACGATATTATTAGGTCCCTATACAATAATTACAAAGAAAATAGCTTTTAGTTGGGATTTTGAAAAAAAACCACTAATCTTTTTTTAATTGACCAAAAATCCATAAAATTCAATGCATATAACAATTGTTTTTGCACGTAAATAACTATGCACATGTACTAAATAAGATATAATGAGAAATGCTGATCACTATTCGCTTTTTGTATATTTTATTTGATGGTATTGTTAAAGTCATTTAATCGGTGTTATAACACCTGGTAGGAGTATCTGGGTTAACATATTTTGATAAAAGTGGAGTGTGGATGAGTTGCCATCTTAGAGAAAGGTATAAAAGGCCTGTTTACATACATTTTCGAAAGGCCATATGTTTTTAAACATAAGAATAAATAAGTAAAAAAAAAAATCCTTAGATAAACAATGTTTACACACTTGCCTGCAATATAATAAACGCCAAAGTGTGTAAGTATGAATGAATGTTTGTTACTTAATGACGTTTAAAGGGCTGGACCGTTTATGATAAAATATTGAAGGATTAACATATTTAGGCTACTTCTTCTTCTATCGTGTCAATGGTCAAGAACTCAAACATTTTTGGAATAGTGAGTGGCCACTTCAATGGCATTTGGAGTGGCCGCGTAAAGATCGGCCATCGTTCACCGCTCAGGGCACAAAAGGCACACTAGTAGATGCGACATCGATTGCACTGGACTGTCGCAGTCACATTGGGGGATACAGGCGTCTCTGAATGCCCACTAACACATATTTGCTCTACGGGCTACTATGTTTTGAAAACGACATCAGCACTGATAGAGCCGCGAACAAATTTTTTGAATAAACATAAATTCAAATAACTCATTGGGTCCGATTGCGTTTCTCCATTGACTTTAATTAAGAACAACAAAATGAACTTAAATGTAAACTTAAATTTTTAGTACACATGGGTATTACCTTTCCTTTAAATAAGAACATGACACTAAAATAGGGCCATCCTAAACTTAATTAGTGATAGTAGTTTTCTTATTCCGATTGCGTTTCGTCTTATTTGACATTTGACTGACCTTTTAAGTAGAAGCTGTCAAAAGCAGCCTTAATTAAAGTCGCTCGAAATTTTGTGCGAACTTATTTTTATCTATTAAAAAAAAAATATTTCTTGGATTTTTAGTAACAAAAATGTTTCCTATAAGTGTTATAATTGTGCAAAGAAGGTTAAATGAAGAACATCAACGGTAAGAGTGTTTAAATGTGTTAAATTACCTAACTGAATGCCTTTGTTCCTTATAAAAAAGTGTGTCTTTTCTTATTAGTTTACAGACAAAAAGAAGGCTTAGGTACATATCGGCATATCAGAGATAATTTCTGATCCGTTCGATGTGAATGTGAACTACAGTGTTCATAAAACTGTGTTGCTTTTTCTTCATCCTTCTCTTTTTATCTGTTTCCATGATATCACAAGTAAAAACGCAAAATAAGTACGAACGAAAGTAAGACTAACTTTGACGTAATACAGGCGGCGATGTGGTCGCTAAGCAACAAAGCCTATATAAATAAATTTAAAAAAAACTTTGACGTACAGATGTCAAACTTGATATAACAACACTCTTAATTAAGGTTGTTTTCATAGACAAAAGGAATTGGTAGATTTTTAGGTCACCTTCTTATTTTGTGATATCCGCAATAGCTTTCAAATAAGGACGTGGTCTTATTTTATAAATTTTAGTGTATCCTTATTTAAGATCGAAAAGAAAGGCAATCGGACCCAATTATCTCCTCTTCTCAACGGTTATAAACTCCGATGATTACCTCATAATAAATGTTTTGCTCTAACAATGTTTCTGTTGATCTTTCTATTTCATAGTTTACATATCTCAGATCTTTATTACACTGTATTGCACAAAATAACTGCTCTTTAAATGTTAGTTGGTTGCAACTACATAAGTAATGCTATGATTTTATTATAGCTGTCTTATTACCGACATTTTGTATGGTGAAATTTCTCTTCTTTACAAAAGTGTATCTTGTAATGTTTAATTAATAATGTTTTTTTAAAAATAAATTATGTTAAAGAGTTTTACTTAAAACTCTAGTTAAAGTCAATGATACATCACTGACTACCTGATGACTTGGTTGTTTCAGTGTGTTTTAGCTCATGTAATGTAACTCTTGTATAAGTATAATTCTTTGTAAAGTTGTTCAATAGACTAAGTAACACAAAGTATCAAGTTATCCACAACATATTAATACATTTATTATAAATATACCGCGCTATCACACTTCGCAATCTCATACAGATCATAATTCAACGCATTACAATGCAAAACGCATACTAACCATATTATGACCATATTAAAATGCTAATAAGAATTCATTATGTCTTATGTTAGTGTCATAAAACTTAATTGCTTATTATTATGCTTGGCAGGATGAAAATTAAATATATTACTCGTGACGCAATAAGGTTGGCTGCCTAGATATCTGTATATAGAAAGAGATGCGATTTATAAATAATCCTCACACATTCACACAACGCCATCTAGTCCCAAACTAACTAGAGCTTGTACTATGGGTACTAGACAACGGATAAACATACTTAAATCCTTTTTTTGTAAATACATACATATTATAACTCAAAACAATGCAAACAATCATGTTCATGCACAGAAAGATTTGCATTGAGCGGGAATCGAACCCGAGACCTCTGCGTAGCAGTCATGTTATATTATTGTAACCACTACGCCACAGAGGTCGTCGTATCTATTCATAGGAATAGATCTGTTGTGATATAATTAGTGTATGTATAATTAGTAAAAAATGACAGTTTAATGTAAATACGTATCATAATCCTATAAATGTTTTAAAATTGAGAGAAAAGTTCACATAATCCTTCGTTGCTCTAGAACCTTTACAAATTTTCCAGCCCAGTGTGGCCGGTAAGATGGTATAATACTGTCAATATCATACTTACCTTATCAAAACAAAACATTATAACATTTTTGCGTAAAATAATTCAAACTAAATACGAAGAATAGAATAATAATATGGATTTGAATAGACGCTGAAGATTTCTTGTTGCAGTTTGTACTCCTGTCCATGTCATAAACATGACAAATTTTGATATTTCTTTGTGCTTCGGGTAAAGTTTACATAAAGTACATAACATAAACATAAACTCAAGCCTTATTCCGTCCGGGGTAGGCAGAGACGACAGAACGCCACTTGTCACGATCCTGGCAAACAGATTGGGCCTCGTCCACATTCATTACGCGAGTCATACATGCCCATCGGTTACGAGTGCTCTTTATTTGGCCCTTCTCCAATGTGCAACCTAAAGTATACCTATTACCTATTTTTCATTAATGTTCTAATACATACGTTCAATTTCTAATTTATCAGATAAATTTAACAACACCTACAAGACACTTTACGCCAATGTAGTGACATTAAGAGTCAATATTAATTTGTCATAGAAAGCTTAACATTCAACAGACGTTTTAAATGAGTGCATTCAAATGAACAGCACGAGTGAGTGATTGATATTGCGTTTATAAGAGCTTAGTGAATGAATACAAATATCTATAATATATATACAGCTATATACAGCTTTGCATTTATTTTCATTTTAGATTCAAAATTAAAGGAAAGTATTGGTACCTATAAATATGGGGGGACATAATAGAGATAGGTGGCGACGTTTGAAGGAGGCCTACCATCATCTCAGCCTTCAGCAGCACGGCGTTCAGCCTTTTGGCTGAGATGATGATTCGTACCTATTGGTAATTATAACAGCCCATTAATGTCTCACTCCAGGGACGGTCCTTCTCCCGTTACGGAAGGTTAGTTGGCCTACTAATACCATGCCGGCCAGTCGAATTGGTTGAACAGCGC
Source organism: Schrankia costaestrigalis (assembly GCA_905475405.1). Taxonomy (NCBI): domain Eukaryota; kingdom Metazoa; phylum Arthropoda; class Insecta; order Lepidoptera; family Erebidae; genus Schrankia; species Schrankia costaestrigalis. The sequence continues at coordinate 1,062,156 of FR997830.1, forward strand.
TTCTGTAGGTCAAGTTTTTTCTTCCGTCCTAAAACCCGTCCCTGGAGCAGCAATAGCCGGCTAATTCTGAGCCGGCTATTATTCATTTACGAACTTGATCTAACTGTTACATATTACTCCCACTACAAACGATTTATCAAATATCTTATAATTGATGAACTACTAAAGATTAATGCTCCCATTTTAAATATACGTTCCATGTGTGCGGCCGAGAACAATAGTGTTACGCCCACATTTAGCAAGGTTATCATGATTGATATGTTAGTGTTATGGTGAAATATAAGATTAATGATCAGCTGTTGTAGATAAGGTGAGCTAATGAATGCTGAATTAGTTTTAATTGTAACGTTTATTTGTTGCTTACTACATACAAGGATTACCCATCTACTTCAAAACTAGATTTATGTTTTAGGTGCATAGATATTACATGTACTATCATCATCATCATTAGCATAAAAACATCCACAGAACGGAGAATCCTTTGGCTAACCCAACATGGACGATAATATATTTACATAACCAATTATAGTTATATTTACTTGGACGACGACCTCTGTGGCGTAGTGGTTATATAACACGACTGCTACGCAGAGGTCTCGGGTTCGATTCCCACTCAATGCAAATCTTTGTGTGCATGAACATGATTATTTGCATTGGTCTGAGTGTTTCTATGTATAAATGTATGTATTTACAAAAAAAAGTATTTAAGTATGTTTATCCGTTGTAAAGTACCCATAGTAGCCGACTTAATCTATACGATGTATGGCTATTTTTAAATAAATGAGATTTAAAAAAAAAAGTACCCATAGTACAAGCTTTGCTTAGTTTGGGACTAGATGGCGTTGTGTGAATATGTATGGAGTATGGAGTTCTATTTACTCTTGTGTTGACGCACAGCGTAAATCATGTCTTAATCCAATAGTTTTTTAAAGAAAGCCTGCAACAACAGCTATACCCACCTGCCCAACCAGCATGGTTTTAGAAAACCAAGTTTAACTCCGTCATTGAAAACCAGCGACCTGCGACCTCCATTCCTGCAACAGAACACAAATAGCCTGTTATGATGCAAACCCATTTTAGAATCTAAAATGAATTCCAGTGAAATTATTTCCTAATCAAAACATGTCAACTATATTTAGCCTCCATCTTGTTGATCCAACCCGCCATTTCTAACGTCCATACATCAGTCATAGCTCGTAAAATAGCACTTAGCCGGTACAGGAACGTAACGTTAACTATGGTGGCGATTACACAAATAAACTTTTCAGTTAAAGCACTAACATTATGAAACAATTCATCGGTCCGACGGTTACTATGAAGCTTTACTGATAGCGGGTAGCGAATGTTCTAATAAATTGACTTTTATTAAGACACTATTATTTACTGCTAAACATATGAAGTTCTAAGTAAGAGCCTCTTATTGCCCGTCTCATCGAAGCATTTCCTTCCATAAAGTCTTTTCAGCGAAGAACGTTCTTCGACCCAATGGACTAGGAATTAGACACAATATAAATACATAGTGTCACAATGGAGTATTTGATTATAGGATTAAATACACCATTTTCACACAATGTCTTGTGTTATTGAGTCATTAAAGCTATCTAGGAGACAGCGTAGTGTAGTCAGTCAAGTTACCTTTGGTCACTTTATTGAAGCCCGTCCCAGTATTGGAATATTAAAGGGAGGCTACGATGATGATGGCAATACTACTTAGATATCTTTGAGTCCTGTTATCCCTCGGGACATATTATTAGTTTTATCTGCCATTTATCTTACGAAGACAAGTAAATGTAAACATCAATTTATAACACAATATTGATAAATTTTACTATAAATATTTAAACTTCTAAAGACTGTATTAAAAGTTCTTGGAACGATTAATTCATATGCACCCGCAGGCGTTATACTTACAGTAAACCGTTATTAACATAGTTGCATTAATAAATTCGTTTTACTTGAGAAATTATGCTGCATAGATACGCCCATATACCTTATAGGGGTAGTCGCCACTACTAGTTATATTATTATGGACAGTAAATGTATCAGCTGGGCCTTATAAACCTCCTGTTTAAAAGGCATGTCCGTGTTTTAATTTATCGTTTAGCGACATCTAGTATATATAATGTAAATCGATTACTGTTTTATGTAGTTTATTCATTGGAAATTTACTTTAGAATGCAATGTCTGTTGAATTTAGTTTTAGCATTAAACTGAATAGTGTTTGTACTACGGGTACTTATTTATGTAAAATATAGATTATTTTATGCACACAAAACCACCAGTCTATTTTAAATATTTATGTTTTTTTATAGCATTAAGGTGGCAGTCGAGGAAGTGCCCCACTTGAAGGTGTTAACACCAATCATGGTCGTGCTACTGCCACCACTACCTATCCAGCAAGTACTCTCTTAAAACCTTGGTTTAACAAGAAGTTTCGGAAATAGTTTAGAGCCTACAAGTATACACACATTTAATTAATTTAAACGTTGTTGCTAACAAAAATATTACTTACACAAACTTCAGTTGTATGTATAAAATATTATTTACGACTATCAGTTTCTTTAAAAGTCTATCAACGACATTAGACAATCCGCTATAACTAACACTCGACCCTATTCAAGCACCTAAGGCGTGCGAAGTAATTTCCTGCGCTCAATATTTCACAGTGCCCACACTGCGGCATAAATATGAATAATCGACAGCGCTCGCTTCGACAACACACATAAATTATTCGAAGCGAAAGCGATAGGCTGGATACGCTCATAGGGTAGCTATTATGGACACGATTTATAACTAAATATATTTGTTTATTGCCAAGCTTATCGAGTTTCAACGGGTAATTATTTTGTCCTGAATCGAATAAAAGAAACGTAGAGATGGTTTTCGATTTGAATTATAGTGGAGTTATAAGTAGCATGAAGTACTCGTAAGTACACGGCTTTTGCTTTTAAGATCACGATGTTGTGTAATAAGATGCTACGATATTCTTTTGCGACGAATTATTGATTCTATAACAAGATTGTTTACAGATGGTGTATTCTAAAGAAAAATAAAATAATTACAAAATCAAGCTCAAAAAAATCAGGTGTAGGCTTCAGGATAGGATGTATTAAAACTCCTAAAAAACTCCTTTATTTTGGCGTTAATCCCAAAATTCAGCAAGTTAGCTAGTGCTTATGTAGCCAATCATTCATTTCTACATTTCTGCTCATTAAATTAGTAGCAATATGTATTAGCTTTTTGTTTTACTGCAATTCTGGTTTATAGGAGTCACAGTTGTATTAAGTGGAAGTGCTCCAAAACTTATTCTTGATTTAATTAAATGAGTTTATTTTAATTAAATCACTACTATATACATTTCAAAATGTCTGTTTCTGTCTGGAGACTGATTTGTTCGTGACTAAATGTAATGTAGTTTGTAGTGTAACTTTCTTGAGGTTACATTATTTATTAAGTCAGTTTTAGAGTAATTGTGCCGCTGTTTGTTTATAATATGACTAATTTCAGGAAGTATTGACTTTATTATTAGTCTGTCTTGTGAGCTAAAATACGGACACAACTGTACTAAGGCGAATGAGTTAAACAAAGCAATCGAAATAAATTTGTAACAAAGTAACTACTTACTTTGCTTAAGTTATATTAAGTTTATTTAGAATATAGAAATAGAAAGTAAGAAATAATATTTATTTTTAATAGATAAGTATATCAATCTATTTACCAATACTTGCAATAGTTAAACTGCAGAGATGCAAGAATTCATGCGGATTCATCCGCATGAATTCTTATAAACATTAAGTTTGTAATTTTGGTTGTCGATAACAAAAATACTAAGCTTATAACTGTTATTCTACCGAAACAAGTAAATGCTAGCCTATAATTTCCCCCTGTATACGTCAAACAGCACAACCCCTATGTCTTTATGCATCAATTTGTCAGTTGTTTTGTGTCGTCGAGTGTCATTAGGCCGCCTTATAATCCTATGTCATTACAGGGTACTGGCATATTTCCTTGTAATCAACATTCATTATTTGAATGGTCTAGTCCTCTATATCTGTGTCGGGATAGGAGACAACTTTATAATGAAAATTTTGTACTTACATTTACATTAGGTGCTAAGGATTAACAATTTTAGTATTGCGACTGTTTCTTACAATCCTAATTCTTATTTAAGTGAGGGCCAAGTTTGGTGCCAAATTTTTCATCTCTTATTTATTTGTCGCTTTTTAGCATGAGACTTGAATTAGAGGTTGCATGTGTAGAAGTTTTTAAGCCAAGGAAAACCTTGGATTTAAAACATTGGTTAAAAAAAATACACATCTATTGTTAGCTAAAGACAGAAAGGATTATGCTGTTGCAATATTTCATGAAGTTTACTTGATCATACTTGAAATAGGTTATAGTCATTACAACACCATTACCAATATAATGCATAAACAAAGCTACACTACTAATAATATAAATAATAAATAGTTATTTAACATTTTTGACACTCAACAGCAAACAATCAATAGGTAATATCAATAAGAAACAGTTCTCTAGGGAGCATAATAAGACGCCCCATTGATACCGCGGCGCGTATAACATGTTGGTTACATTAATGCTCCCAATAAATTACTATGAACAGCCACAAGCTCGTGTTACCATTATACAAGTACCACCAACTACTATTTTAGACCTGAACTCGAATTTAGGTGAAATGAACTTAGGTGACGTTGATTTAAATGAGTGGAAGTTTTTATTTTGTTTTTATAAGTGCGTGTAATGTTTTATAAGAGCTAAGCATTGGGAGTTTTTTGACAGAGAAAGACTAGCCCAGTGGTTACTACGATGCTCAGATTGGAATAGAGTTTAAAGTCAAGATTTTATTATTTTTTATCCGGCTTAATCTGCGAATGTTCCCTTACTATACTTTTAGACACCCATGATATAAGATCGGATGTGCCTCAAGGGCTAAATTTACGGTTAAAGTTATTCAGTAAATGAAACCTAAAATCAAAACATACAGCGTGTTACAGCGTTAATGGTACCTGTATCTAATAATAGTCTGACTCAATCATCTCTAGCACACCTAAATGAATGTCTTCTACACTTGAATCAAGTCAAACGTAACCAAACCATGCACATTTTTCACACCTAGTTGGCATGGGGCGAGATTCTTAATGGATTGTCAATCGTCGCTAAATAGTTGGCAGCTATAGCTCGCATTGCGCCGGTAGTAAATGCCAGGCCGACAGATGACAGTAACAAGATCTGAACTGACATTACAGTGTTACACGCAATAATATTTTATATTATAAAAATATACCTAATGTAAAAGAAAACTCATATTGACACTGTGTGTGTAAAGATGGACTAATTATTATTCATATTCATATTCTTTATTCAATAACAATTTTTACATTGTGTCTGAATTTTATACCACAACTACATCGCATCTTATATTTTTTTATTTTGTTACGATACTCTTTGACTACATAATATTATAAAGCAAAAATGATTGCTCATTTTCAGTGTCATAAACAATAAACGTGGATTGTAAATATATTTCAAAAAAAGAATAATTCCTAAATGTCTTAAATGAACATCTTAATTTAAAAATGACTATCTTGGTTTACCGTACAAGGTGAAAGAGTTGAAACGTTTAAAGAAAACAATAGCTATTAGGCTGCTATGTTGATTACAAGACAAAGGTCCTTTAAAACGTAAAACAAATACAAGTAATCATTCAATACGTAATCTTGTAGATGACTTACCGTTTCTATGTTAACATAAGGTTTCATTAGCAGGAGTGGCGTATCCATCATTCTGTCAGGGTTGCTGTTCCCGTGTGACTTGGGAACCATTAGTGTCTTCATTTTGTACAAGCCTTAATCACTCTCTCAGTTTAAAAGAACCGTTGATCTTCTTATGTTTTAGATACTTTTTAACCGGCTTCAAAAAAAGGAGGAGGTTCTTAATTCGGTCTCATTTTTTTTTCAGTTAAAGATTTGAATTGTCTTATAAAAATACTCAAGTAACAAATATTTTAGCATGATCCATGACCTCTTTTGCGTAGTGTGAACATTATTTATTTGCGTTAATTGTTTTTAATCACTTTAAACGTTTCAATTCTTTAATATTGCGTGAACATTGGTTTGGATACTTTCTATGTATAATTTGTATACATTTACAAAATAAAAGTTAGTCTGTTCATCCATTGTTTAGTACCCGTAGTATATAGGGTTGTGTTAATGTGTAAGGTATATTTTTATTATATCGTGTTCATTATATTATAATTAAACAATCGACAATTTTGTCTTTAAACATCCAAAGAAGTAACGCTAATGTAGAAATCATGCAAGAAACAAAATCAAACTTCAATATTATATCGAACCACGTAATAACGAGACAGTAATCTTAAATAATGCTTCCTACTGCATGTTGATCTAATCAATTTTAAGTCCCCCGAGGAAATAATAGCCTCGCTATCTCAGGATCTATAATCCACCGCAAATAAAGCCGCGCCAAAACTCATGTATTGTACACACAGCAACTAATCAAGCTAGACACTCATGTACCTTAATACCTAGAAATAAGACACAATTTCAAATAAAAATGTTTAACTTGATGTGTTGCTGTGTGTACACGAATCAAATCGATCGATCACGATTTTAAGCTTTACGAAGTTTATCGTTCGACATCGAGGTAAACTTGTTAATAAATAATACAATATCTAGCGAACAGTCAATATAAATCACATATTAATACCAGATAATAATGATTAGAATGATTTCTTTGACAGATATTGATTGCTGGTAAATAGATGAGGTTTGATTAGGTATTGTTAATGCATTTTCAATAAACGTATAGATTGCATCATTTTAGCATGTTGTTTATGTATTTTTATTTAAGTCTGGCAATGGCCGATACTTTTTGTGCAAATAACCTGAAGCACGATTTCTGTAAGCTAATTTTTTGTGAGATGTTCCTATTCCTAAATTAGGTATAACAAATTTTCTCAAAGCCTAGGTATAAGCAATAACGCATTACTTTTAAACAGACTTTTTTGATATTGTAATTTATTTGAGACCGTCTACATACCTTAGGCCAAAGACGTCTTGTTATTGGGGATCTGAAAAGATAGCAATTAAGGTATACCCACATTGTTCTTACTCCAACTATCATGCATCAAAAGACAGGCCTTATAATCCGAAAAGAAGAAAGACAATGGAAAAAATTGATACTCGAGGTGGAACTCGAACCCGCGTCTCTGGACTATACGCGTCACACACAGACCTTATACATACTTTTTTATTGCTATTTTTTTATCTTCTTTTAATGATCTAAATTAAAACAAAATGTATATTGATTGTTAGATTAGAACACAACTATGCTTTAACAGCTTATCTGTTATCATCATCTATTTAATATCTAGTGTAATTAATAATTTGTCTCCACCGGTTAAGTCATTATATCGATACTATCTTTTAAAAACTACTCAATGATATGATGATAATAATGATAATATAATTAGGTTAGAACTAACATAATACGTTAATTATTTTAGGAATGGTAAGAAATTATTCGCAAATGCGTCCGGAATATTTATATGATATTTTTCATGATAACTGCATAGAACCTGATAGGAAAAATTAATTCGGTTGCTTAAAAAATGAAAAAAATGAAATGAAAATGAAAAAATATTTTATTTCATCTAAGTCACGTCAATGACATTTATGAAACGTCGGAGTTTTTATAGTGATCACAGCACGTCTAACTTAACGGCTAAGTTTACTGAGGGTTCGGAACACTACCATGACAGAGAAGACACCCACAAGAAACTCTGCTGGGTTCCTATCGCTCTTTTAGGTGATCACTTCACAAATATTTTATTAAGAAAACAGGACAATTCAGATCCAGGCATTTTTATCGTCTAAGTAATCCTTTACACTGTAATATGATTTCAATATTAACTTATGTTTAATGAAAGATTTAAATTTATTAATTGACAATTCTTTAACTTCCATAGGGAGCTTATTATAAAAACGAATACCATTACCAGCGAAAGAATTACTTATTTTATGAAGCCTAGTGTGGAGAACAGCAAGTTTATTTTTATTTCTTATTTTTATTAACATTGTGTATATCACTCATTTTTTTATATTTGTTTATATTTTTGTGTACATACATTAGATTTTCAAATATATACTGGCAATGCACAGTCATAATCTTAATCACTTTAAATTTATCTCCAAGAGACTCTCTTGGGCCCATATTATATATACAACGTACCGCTCTTTTTTGCAATACAAATATTGTGTTGATATCAGCCGCACTACCCCACAACAGAATACCATACGACATAACACTATGAAAATAGCTAAAATAAACTAGCCTAGCTGTTTCTATGTCTGTTAACTGACGTATTTTTTTCACTGCGTATGCTGCTGAAGAAAGCCTACCTGACAAGTTTTCAATATGGGGGCCCCATTGTAATTTACTATTTAAAGTAATACCTAGGAATACTGTAGTGTTAACGATTTCTAACTCCTCATCACTAATCTTAACAATTGGATTTATATTAAGTACGTTTGGCAAGGTAAATTTTACGCATTTTGTCTTGGTTTTATTTAATAACAAATTATTTGAATTGAACCAATACACTATTTCCAAAAGAGAATTATTTATGTAGTCTACCGCAGGTTGTCGTCTATTAATCTTAAAAATAAAGGATGTATCATCGGCAAACAAAATTTTCTCGGGGTTCTTTTTAACTAAATATTAATAATATTTTTAAAACTCTTTGCATGTTTTTAAATAAAGGTAGAAGTCCCCTTTAAGCAGGTCTCACTCCCTAGTTTGGATTAAAGATTTACTATTAAAATCGAAGACCTTTCTTTCTTCCGCTCCTACTTGTGTAAAATGTGTTATGTAAAATAATGTACATATTTTCAAATGAGCACCAACCATTCCTTACAAAGAAGTGAAATTAAGTAATTTACTATAATAACTTTCGAGCTAAAATAACCGACATTACGTTAATGCCACGAACAATTGTCAGCTCTGACATTAAAGTAAGTTCGAAACATGTCATTATAAAGATATAAGGGGCCAAGATGACAAGTTGGTTACAATAAAAATGAGTTGTGACGTTGATAAATTACTGGCAGAGGGCGCCGCCGGCGACTTGTTAATGTTGCTGGTGTGACTACTGACAGTTTGGTGTTAGGTAAAATAAATCACACTATTTAGTATAATAATGTGTATTTTGTTGTTATGGTAAAGAAAGTCTGAGGAGCACCTGGGTGTTCATGGGTGGCGTAATTTATCAATTTTCTGATTTGTATAGAATATAATAGAGAGTCTACTTGTGACCATAGCTGGTGTAATCTGGGCGAAACGTCGAGCGGCTCAAGGTAAATAATTTAAGTGTTTACCTAAAATCTATACCCGATAGTATTATTATAATAATAAAATGAAACGCGACAGTTTTAAAGTTAATATTGTATAGCATTCTTCTTACGGCAGTGTATTATAAAAACCAATATTTAAGTGTAAATATATTGATGGGATAGTTTAAATACCTTCAAGATTTGTTTATTTCACAATTTTTACTGTTTCTCCTACTTATACGTGACTAATATGATCCTTGACACTTTAGTGAAACAATCACGTATTCCCAATGCTTCAATATCATCCAAAAGACGTTCATTTATGGAGATTATAGGACTCTTCAAATTGTTTCCAAATGAAGAGTTTTTCTTCATATAACCACCTCCCGCTATCTTTATTAGTTTGTAGGACTATTGCATGTGGCCTGCCCACTCTTACTTTTCCGGTGCAGAGACGATATTCCAGAATCTTCTCTATTATAAGTTCTACGTATTATGAGAACCATAGCAATAACATAATTTAAGTGGAGCTTTTATTAAAGTCTTATTAAGTGCGATCACGTTTGTGTTACAACTCTGATAGTTTGAATTAAATCAAGTTCGTAATAGCGTTCGGAAATTGATTGATCTCAGACTGACCTTTCACTAAAACTATTAATATTTTATAATGACATGACATTTAATGTAAATTATAATATCATTAAAATGCATGTCTTGTTGCATATATTAGTTGTCTCATAAAATATCTAAAGGCGTTTGTTTATTCCGTTTGCAAAATGGTTAATAAATTATTTTTTTAAATTTACAAAATACAAATTTAGAAAAAAATGCGAACTTATTTATTCAATCTGTTAATTTTTGTCCTGATTCTAGATTTCTAAATATAATTATACTAAACCTAAAACGAATAAATAATGTCCAGTAATAACACAACGGGTGAAAATGAAATAACTTCACTTCATCCCCATCAGTATGCAGTATGCCAGTAGCCGGTGAAGCCAAGTACAATATTTAGGTACCTTAAGAAAGGAGAAACCATTTCTTCGAAAAGAATATTTTCAGCTATTGCACAGACCGTCCGGTTATGACAGTACTGGACCTATACCTATTCTCTTGGTGTAAACAGAGGAGAAGAATAAACTATTCGTACACCCTTCATGGTAGATATTATAATGTGTCAGCTAAATGCAAGTTAATATCCGTGTGGTGTTGTTTATCCGTGTGGTAACGGAGTAAGAATACAATATTATGTCACCACCCCATCTCATTCCATGGGTGTCGTAGAAACCGACTAAGGGACTATCTGTGAATATTACCTTTACATAGAAAGAAGGAAAACTTGAAACTAAACCCTATACAAATCCGTCTGGCCAGCGTGGTAAGAGGAGGCCCGTGCCTGCAGTGGGACATTAATGGGCTGTTGTGATGAAATGCAAGTCTATAAAAGTCTCCCCGAGAAATAGCTTTATTACTAGTTTGGGTCCCATCCTTTAAAATAGAAATTTGACAAGAATAATTTCGAATGCTGATGACGTATAGAAAAGACGACCTTCATTTGACCTCGTAGTTTATTGACTCCCATTAGTCGTAACTGACTATATATAAATACTATTAATGACTACTATCTAATTTTACATAAATGAAGTTAAACAAATCATTGTAATTTTTTACACGGACAACATTAATTCCTTTTTAAAATGTTAAGTACATATAAATTACAGAGTAATAAATTTTTACTTGTAGCAGTAATACGTGACACGACCACAGATATTACAAAATAAATAAATACACAATAAAGAATGTTGTCATTATTACGACTGGTAATATTATTGTCTTTTTTAACGGTTACCTACCGCAGTGTCATCTTCAGAATTAAGAATGATCAGAAGCTTTACGAGAATGCTAACTTAAGCGCCGATTACACTAGACTACATGTAGTCTCCTATATGATGTACGAAACTACATGTAGTCTAGTGGACTACATTTAGGCTGTTAGGACACTACATATCGGAGATTGGTGAGTTCCGACCGTCCTTCATCATGTAGTCTCCTACATAATATAAAATAATAATAATAATAAAAATATTTATTGCTTAAAACATTAGTTCAGTACAAACATTTTTATACACATCTTATTTTAGTCACAATATCTAATTGTTATACAATATATCTCTGGACCTCACACTAGGAATCCCTGTGTCGTGGGGTCCAGTTCCCTCCGGTATCTTAATCTAAGTACAAATTTAAATCTTTTTACATTTTTGTTGTGTATAACACTTTTATAGGAGATAATAGTCTACTACATGATGTAGTCTAATGTAATCGGCGCTTTATTAAATTTCTGCTTATGCGTACCACGTCATTCGATGCTACTGCCTTATCTATTTGTTATATCATGTTGTAGTGGGTCTTGAAGACATTTGGAATAATAAAGCCAAATTCTAGTATTCTTTTCTTTGAAGTACAGTTACACAATAAAATGTGGGAGATCCACATTTTTTCTTTACTATTCTTTGGCGACAGAAGACTAAGGCCTATTAAAGTATCAAAACACAAAATACGTTTTTAGGCTTAGGTCCTGTTACTATGACTTGGTTTGTATTATCAAGGATTTTATCGAAATTATAAAACCTACACAAAAACAACCACTTTAAAAAAAATCTAGCCAATGCTACTTATTACAATGAATACATGCTCCGTGTGGTGACGTAGTAAGAATACATTATGTCACCCACCACCCCATCTCATCCCATGGGTGTCGTAAAAACCGACTAAGGGACTATCCGTCAATATTATCTTTACGAAATAAAAAGAAGGAAAACTTGAAATTAAACACTATACCAATCCGTTTGGCCAGCGTGGTATTAGTAGGCCAAGTATTCCTCCGTCACAGGAGGAGGCCCCTCCCTGCAGTGGGACATTAATGGGCTGTTATGATGATGATGAATGTAACTTATTACATAATGATGTTCAACAAATTCATAGAAGGCATAACAAAAAGTTAGTTAGGTTGTTCATCTCGTCGATAGCATAGCATTAGAGCGTTCATCAATACAAGCACGCATCAACCGCGGCGTAACTAGATAATGATTGAAAGATGCTTCCAAATGATTTCTTCCATTATGTACCGCAGTATACGTAGCAAAATTTATTATTATTATTATAATATCATCATAACAGCCCATTAATGACCCACTGCAGGGACGGGCCTCCTCCCATGACGGAGGGATACTTGACCTACTAATACCACGCTGGCCAGACGGATTGGTATAGGGTTTAATTTCAAGTTTTCCTTCTTTTTTATTTCGTAAAGATAATGTTTACGGTTAGTTCCTTAGTCGGTTTTTACGACACCCATCGGCTGAGATGGGGTGGTGACATATTGTATTCTTACTCCGTCACTACACGGAGAATTTTTTAACATAGCTAGCGTATACGAGTACATTTATAGTGAAAAAATCTTTAAAATATAAGCGATCCCTAGTGGGCTTAAAATGGTTACAAAATTTATGTTCTTTAGTGTTTATTAGCATCTTCTAATTTTGCTAGATGATTATGCTTCTGTTGTAAGCATTTCTTTATAAGGAGTTAGTGTTATGTTTGATTTTGTCTGCTAAGTAGGTAATATTTCTCCAGGCGGATTTGCCAACTTTAAAGGTAATAAAACCGGTCAAGTGCGAGTCTGACTCGCGCACCGAGGGTTCCGTACAAACCTATTTATTTTCCCACCAAATTGTGATAACGTCAGGATTCAGCTGTTTAAATACTATTTTTCCCGCCCAAATTCAATTGACTCAGCTGTCAAAAAATATTTTCCCGCCAAAATACTATGACGTCACAACTGATCTGTCAAAAATTATGTGACGTCACGACTCATCTGTCAAAAATTCAATGACGTCACGACTTAGCTGTCAAAATATATTTTCCCGCCAAAATTCTGTGACGTCACGACTCATCTGTTGACGTCACGCCTATCTGTCAAAATTGACAGCTGTCAAAAGTGACAGCTGTCAAAGTGACAGAGGTCTTAAATATTTTCCCGCCAAAATAATATGACGTCACAAATCATCTGTCAAAAATTCTGTGACGTTACGACTTATTTGTCAAAAATTCAAAAACGTCACGGCTCAGCTGTCAAAATATATTTTATTGGCAAAATAATATGACGTCACAACTCTTCTGTCAAAAATTCTGTGACGTCACGACTCAGCGTTCAAAAATGCAATGACGTCACGACTCAACTGTCAAAAAATATTTTTACGCCAAAATTCTGTGACGTCACGGGTCACGTGACCAAAATTCTATGACGTCACAGGTCACGTGACTCAGCTTTCCCGCCAAAATTATAATATGATTGAAGTAAAAATTTAAGGTTTTCGGAATTTTCCCATTACATGTACAATAAGACCTTGCTTCATGCCAAATTTCAAGTTTGTAGGTAGACTGGAAGTACCCTGTAGGTTTTTGCCCATACCCCTCTAAATTTGCGACAAAAACGGCTATATCTCTTGATTGCGTTGGATTAGCAGTTTGATTTTTTTACGGCACTAAGAGGCAACAAGCCTTAGTATTTGGTGAAAATTTCAGCTTGATACCTCCACGCGTTCCTGAGAGAAATGGTCTTGACAGACGGACGGACAGACGGGTGGACAGACGGACGGACGGACAACCAAGTGATCCTATAAGGGTTCCGTTTTTTCAAAACTGGTACGGAACCCTAAAAAAAGTACCTACTTTTATTCTGTTAGAAGCAGTACGAGTATATCCTTGTGACTTACTGTGTTAAAGCCTGCTGTTAATATTCCTAAACATTTAGTAGAAATTGGAGATAGCGCCATATACAAAGTCGCTAGATGGAACAAATTTATTTACGTGTAAAAGCATTATTTGGGCAGTCCATAGCTTGCATTCTGCTCTCCTGCTTGCTTCTATTTAAGTATTATGTTTGTGATTTAAGGTTTTATCCCTATTCTTTTATTTTTAAAATTCCATGTAGGTGGCATACGAAATCGTATCACATTTCATTGACGATCATAACAGTCATATTAAAGGATTATTTGTGACCTTGTTTTTGTTATGTCTGTGGTCTATTTTTTATACCTAATCAATAAAGATACCGTTAACAATAAAATAGTGATAAAAGAAATTGCATTGTATTATGTATAACAGTATGGCTATAGAAATGAAATGAATGGTAAAATAACAATCATCATCATCATCATTATCAACCAATCGACGTCCACTGCTGGACATAGGCCACCTCCAAATATTGCCACCTTGTGCGGTCCTGCGCCTTCCTCATCCATCGGTTTCCCGCCGCCCTAACCAGGTCGAACGACTTCTTTGTTCCTTACAAAAGATAGTGATAAAGGCCGCCATAAATTATAATTACTTTGTCACCTTCATAAGAAATTTTATCATGTTTTGTTAGATAATTGTGCCCACAATTTCCTTTACTGCACTTGGTTGGGAAGTTTCCAGGCATCGGTCTGATTAACAACTTATTTGTGCCTTGTATCAGCCTTAGACCTTTCACCATTTAGCGGAAATGTGGTTACAAAGAAATGAAAGGATGCACATTATACAAGAGTAATTTGTTCCATTAAGAAATACTATAATGCAATTTTCATACAATACCATCACTACGTAAAATTTTTAAATTTTTATTGCAAACTGTGTCTTATTACAAAGAATTAAGGTGTATGACATAAATTTTATGTCTTTCTGTATACATGCGTCTTAAGTGTGTCATATTATTTATAGAGATATAAGTGTATCGTAAAAAGTAAGTGTATGCATATTCCATTACGCTTATCTGTTTATGACCTCCTAAATTAAGCCGGCCGTAAATCACCTCCTAAACATCTGATTATAAACGGCTTAAATTATAAACTGTGTTTAGGGATTAAAGTATTTTAAACGCGATGATTAAATAATATGGAACAACGGAATTAGTAATAAAATATTAATTAAAAGATAATTACGATAAGTTTGTAACTAAATTCTAAAAGTTGCTTAATTTCTAGAGGAGATTATTCGAACAATCAGGTGGAGTAGAATTTCGGACCTCGGTCCTGGGTTCAATATTTTCTAAATAATCACTAAAAAAGCAAATTGCAGGTCACAGTGTTCACGAGATGTTTCTTTAAACAAATTAATACCTACTTACTATATTCACACCTTAAACGACGTCACTCCTATTAGTCAATGAGTTACATGAAAGTCGAAAGAGAAAGTTAGTAAAGGTTTAAAATTAGAGAAAAGCTAAGAGCATTGCACCCATAATAAGCATTAGCTCAATGAGGCTATTATCTATGTATAAAATATTCTGATACATAATTAAATTACAAACAAAAAAATTAACTAAATTCGTCCAGTAGTTCTTGCGTTATAGACTAACAAACATTAAGGGCGCTTGTACACGCTAAGAAAATTTGCCGTGTCTGCGCCAGACAAGACAAATCTTCGTGTAGACGTCAAGAATTTTGTCTTTTTCGCGCACGAAATTTTTCGTGTCTTCCGCAGACAAGACCAATCGAAACGTGTACACGATAGGATTTTTTTCGTGCAGTCGTCAGACGGGCGTAGGGCGCGCAAGTAATAAAAAGTGTGATAATCAGTGTGAGTTTCCTTCAGTAAAAATGTTAACTAGAAAGCAACAAAGTATGATACCCTACTACACCGCTTCCCGCCCTTCCGCAACAACGTTCGCCGTGTCTTGTCTTGCGCAGACAAGAATATTTTCTTATTCATCGCCGACGCTGTGTACACAGGTCGTGCTTAGAAACGACACGAATTCTTGCGTAGGCCCGGCGATTTTTCTTAGCGTGTACAAGCGCCGTAACAGCTACATTCACACAAATTTTAGCATTCATAATAGCAGTAAGATTTAAGCTGCAAATGTCAATATAATTCGTAATCTCAGATAAATAAATTATTGCAATTTCTTGTATCACTTTTTGACACAAACATATAAAAGACAGGAACTAGTTGTCACCTCTAATCCCTGTCTGGTCGAGATAAACATCAGCACAACATAATCGCGCAGAATTACTCATATAAACAAGTGAAGGTACAATTCCTCCGGTACCAAGTGCAACCACCTCTCAAATCTGACAAGAACATGAATAAATCATAACCGTTCTCTGTAATAAAGTAGCCATGTTTATCCCTACATTCATTTATCACCGTTTTGCCAGGCCAGTATAAGTCGAACCTTTTTGTTTCTTGAATTACTTTAGACATAACCAGTAAATAGTTGGTTAGAAAGGTCTTGATGACTGGACGGTTGGTATTCATGATTGCAATGGTCATCAATCAAGCAAGTCGGTTAGAATGATGGTCGGTACGTTGCGTAATGTGTTTGAAGAATGTTTATTTGTGAGCTTTTTGTGTGGGGTTTTCAAGTTGTTTTTGTTGATTAATTGCTTGATGGATGATTCAAGGATAAGGAAAAAATATTGCTACTTTAATTGCTAAAGTAATTTGGTATATTATTTATATATAAATAACGAAACAAGCATCCATTTATTATTGTAGTTTGTTAGCAATTATTTAAATTCTGTTTTGGAATAATTGATATGAATAAGCTACATACTTGCAATTGCTTTATTTATAGTACTGGCTGGCTTCAACTAACAATAAAAAATGATCTAATAGGTTTGTTCCCATCCATTTTTCGTCTAGATTTCACACTTATAAAAGTCAAAAGATTCAGATCTATTTTTTAAATAGAGATATCCTTCTTGAAAAATCATTTACTCCACTATCGATAAACGGCGACACCCTGCGTTCAGTCTGTCACTCCACAGCTAATAAAATAGCTCAATATCATTTAAATACTTGTTAAATCGAATGTTAGTATAAAACTTAAACGACAACCTTTCAAAATCGTTTATTTGAATAAGTAATTTATAATTCTGTTCAAACATTCATAGAGTACACGAAGTTAATGTACTCTGTGACAAAACTAATACTTACTAATGACTAACGTTAATGGAAACTGACTCCTGGACATTGCAATAAAACTCTTTGAAGCACATTATTAATGTTATCATATTAATAGCTTTCACTATTATAATGTCTTCATAAATTTTGACGACCTCTGTGGCGTACTCGTTACATTACATGGCAGCTACGCAGAGGTTTCGGGTTCGATTTCCGCTCAATTCAAATCTTTGTGTGATTGGAAATGATTATTGCTTGTAAGCATCTGGTTATTTTAAAAACTAAGGCATTTAAGTATGTGTTATAGTACAAGTTTTGCTTAGTTTGGGACTAGATGGCGTTGTGTTAATGTGTGAAAAATATTAATAGCTTTCACTATTAAATGTTCCTACGCATAATTACTTCTGATAAATACTTTTGATGTTTGTTTTATTTGGACAACACATCAAGCTGGTATTTTTATTTGATTTTTTATGTGACTTAATTGCCTATTCTATTACTATTTATATTTTTAATTGGGTAGTTGTCGTGTAAGCTTTTTAAATAATAATTAATAATTAATTTAAAAAAAAAATCAAGTAAATTTAACAATAATATAACTATCACTCTAATGTTAAGATATATTTCCAAGGTAATTTATGTTTTTGATATTTATAAAAAGTGCATAAGTATATTTATGTAAAAGTTCTGCTTAGTTTGGGCCTTAAAATTGGTGGGTGTGAATTTGTGGGGATTACTACGAGTATATATTAGTATAGCTAATTTCAAAATTGATACGTAGAATAAGGCTTTGCACCTGGCACTCAGATGAAAAAACTATGAACCAGGAGCTATACTAATTGGAATGAAATACCGAATTATTTATATCTACTAAATGCATTTTCAAGGTTAGATGGCGTGTAATATTATTTTTTCTCCGTGTGGTGACGGAGTAAGAATACAATATGTCCCCACCCAATCTCATCCCATGGGTGTCGTAAAAACCGACTAAGGGACTATCATGCTATCGAAATAAAAAGAAGGAAAACTTGAAATTAAGCCCTATACCAATTCGTCTGGCCAGCGTGGTATTAGTAGGCGAAGTATCCCTCCGTCACTGGAGGAGGCCCGTCCTTGCAGTGGGACATTAATGGGCTGTTATAATGAATATTATTTTATAATAATATGTTTTACCTATCAAAGTATTTCTATGAGTATGAATACTGTTAAGTACTAGGTCGTTAAGTGTAAAGAATCTTGAATATTTCATTACTTCTCTGAACATAGTGAATAGGTATACGTTGACAGCAATATAATTTGAAGTAAGGCATTGCAAGAATAACAATGGCATAGTGCTAGGAATTGTTTGATTGATTACATTGATAATAATTATAATTGATGAGTATGTCCCAAGCCTTTATAATTTTATTATTTTCTACACACAATCCGTTTATGACAAATCTGAGTTCATATTAATTTAGTATTTTATTTATTCTACATAGTTTAAACTAGTCACAAACTACAAAGAGTAAGGATATTATTAAATTAAAGTAATGCACTTTTTGTTAGTAAATATTATTATTAATTAAGTAACTATACAAGTACTAATGACGACCTCTGTGGCGCAATCGGTATATTACATGGCTGCAACGTAGAGGTCTCGGTTTCGATTCCCGCTCAATGCAAATCTTTGTGTGCATGAACATGATTGTTTGCATTGGTCTATGTGTTTTCTATGTATAATATGTATTGTATTTACAAAAAAAAAGTATTAAAGTATGTTTATCCGTTGTCTAGTACTCATAGTACAAGCTTTGTTTAGTTTGGGACTAGGTGGCGATGTGTGAATCTGTGAGGATTATTTATTTATAATAAGATTCATCAGCAAAAGGACGTCTGTGTTGGTACCACTGCTGTGCTGTCCTCTAATATACCTCCAAGCAATAATGTGCAAATATAAAAGGGTTTATACCACCTGAACACAGTACAGCTAATGTTAGCTGGCACTTTCAAGAACAGTAAACGGCTATAGCCGTGATAACAATAAAACTTCTATTGTGCCCCGTTTACTGTCCACGAAAATGCTAGTAAAATTACTGGGTAATGTGGGACTTAACAACTCGTGTCTCAAGGTAATGAGCGCACTGCAGAGGCACTAAAGCCCGATTTACACATCGACAAGAACAGTAGCGAGTTAAGTAGTAAGTTGTTGATTAAGTTGATTTAAATAGATCTCCATCCTATTTTTTGGCGAGTTAAGTACAAAGTAGGACCCTTTCTCGCGTCTCGCCAACTCGCTACTGTACTTGTTGGTGTGTAAATCGGGCTTAAAAGTTTGATATTTATAAGCCCTTTAATTTGTTTTGCATCTGGTATAGAAAAGTTAGAGTTGTTACCAGAAAGCTTCTTGTTTCTCCCATAACCATGTCATCTAAAAACTATACATCACCACAGATTTAACATACGTACATACATAAATTCACGCTTTATCCCGTCCGGGGTAGGCAGATTTAACGTCATTAAATATATAAAAACATCTATGTTTATGCTCGCAAAAAAAACAAACTTGTCTGGGGATTAAACTCCTACCCTTATACTCGCGGAGACACTAACCAAAACGCTATCGATAACATACCTCATAACTTTAATATTAATAACGAGAAGCTAACTGGTCAATATTTCAATCTGTCATTGATAAATAAAATGGTCAAACATAAAGCAATCATCAATTGAATACATACTTAATGTCACAGTTGGCAAGTGTATCAATAATTTTGGTCAATACATCATTATGATTCATTATCTCGTTGTTGTTGATAATGTGTGACCTGAATGCATTATCTTGATCAACTTTATTAGTATTTGGATCAGGTTATATATTATTTACGATGTTAGTGTTTATTGGTGTATGATAAGTTGCTTAAAAGTATAGGGGTGCTATCATTAACTATCAAAAGGCGAGAGATATTATTTATGTCTACCAGTTCATCATAACAGCCCATTAATGTCCGTGCCTCCTACCGTGACGGAGGGTTACTTGACCTACTAATACCATGCTGCCCAGACGGTTTTGTATAGGGTTTAATTTCAAGTTTTCCTTCCTTTTTTCGTAAAGATAGTAGTTAGTGTTATTCCCTTAGTCGGTTTTTACGACATCCATGAGATGAGATGGGGTGGTGACATATTGTATTCTTACTCCGTCACCACACGGATACTCTACCACTTATTCAATCAATCTCTAAAACTTATTCTAATAATAACACTATTTGTAGATTTTGTTTAAATAACTTTCTGTATAAAATAAATAAACTCTCGCAAATATTTATGTGTCACGGGGATTGTTACAAAAATATTCTTTTATGGACAAAAGTTCAATGTTTTGTGAAATTATACTCGCACAAATTTTTGTACCTATGTTAAATAATTATAATACTTCAAATAATCACCGCTTCACAGTACATAGTTTTAAAAGCAAAATTTGTTTTTCTACATACGATACACACTAATGTAATTATCGCTTAAATACTAAGTATTATGTTAAACACCCTTTATTGCATTTCAAATAAAAATACAGTATCATTAAATATACAACGAAGCTACAGGAAATAAGGCAATAAACGTATTTACAACATCAAACAATGATAACTTATGTATAAATATTATCTATATTTTTATAACATCCATAAAACATTATTTTTGTATAACCTACAATGAATTATGAAGTTACCTTGGCTGTAAAAGAGATATGAGTTTCTTGTTATATAAAAAATAAAGAGATACATTTTGATGAAGTAGTACTTATGATAGCTGATAATAAAGACAATACGGAAAAAGTAATATTTGTCATTTCAATAGCCTCCCAAAATGACCCGCTACTATACCCCTATCAGCGTAAGTTTGGTTTTTTGACAGTTCACGTCCATGAAGTTTCGTAATACTTTCGCTTATTTTTCGACCAAATAATATTGTATTTCATGGACGTATGTACCCATGTTTTTTTCAGTTACCATGGTTACTTAGTGATGGACACTCATAACGATTACCACCATTATAAAACAAATTACAAATAATCGGTAGAAATAAATGCTATGAATAAACCTGAACTTTTCATAATACATTTATAAAATGTAATTATGATATTTTAGATTAGCTAAAACCCACGAATGTGTCACGATAAATTATGTATTTTAAATAATACCTAAGCTAACTATAATTATATCATTTTAAGCTATAGGCTAATTTTCTTAACATAGATAAAGAAATAAACAATAATTAAATGATAATGTAAGTTGATGTAAAGATCCAAATGTGTAAAATAAAGTAATTTGAAATATCGAAAAATCGCGAAATCGCTTACAATCGTATGGCATTACATTCGAGATACTGCTGAACGTCACTAACGTCAAGCTGTCAAATGTTGTTAAATATAGTGGAGGCTTACTTCTAATACAGTAGAATAATATGAATTAGTATATGACTGCCGCTAGACAAACTAAAACAACAAGGCAGCCCAATCGATAAACCAGATAAAACATCTTCAATTGATTCTACAACTCTCAAAATCATAAAATATTTACTAAAGTCATTCAGGCATTTCAATCACAATGTAATGAAGTATACTAAATACGTCGACTAAAATACACTATTACATATTCAACACATCAAAAACCTGTAAAAAGATGAAGACAGAGATGGACAACACTATCAACCTACTAAAAACTGAGAAATATACTTTATTTGTTAAAGAATAAAGTCTAAAATACAATGACACAGCGAAGAGTATCATGTAATTACTCACGGCTAGCGGCGTGATACCGATTGACTTTGATAAAACGCCCCAACCTACTTGTTTAACACGATTTATTACCTGCGAGCCACGAGAGGGCCTGGATGTCCGTCACTCTGAATATAGAATTTTCGTAAAACTATGGAGGTGATATTGTTATCTATTGTTATACGGATAGCAGGTAAAATGAATAAAAATGCCTACAAAGAGTGACGGACTGACGAAAAGCTTACATAATTTAAAAAGCTGCAACCGTCATGAACGTAAAGAAATAAGGTTTACACACATCTGACACCACCATGTCAGTCACTTAAGTTTAGTTGACAAAATCGTGTCGTTATGACGTGACATAGTCTACTCATTTCTGCAAAATGCAAACATATTTTTATGTAATAATAAAGGCAAAAGTTTCTACTTTATCAAGCCTAACAAAAAGCTTCCTTTAATTAAGGGAATGGCTCTACAGAATAAATAATATACCTATAATTTATGACAAAACATATTTAACAAGCAACGATCTTCACTTCACTTTAACGCAATAAAAATGGAGAAAGAAAAATGGAAGAGGTTTATCTGATGATAATCATGTATACGTCACGCCTGCCTCAAGATTAGACGTACGCCGGTGCCTACTCCTTTGTGTTATTGTAGAAGAAAGTTTTACGATGTTCTGCTCACACCCAGAAATGTCCAGAATGGCGAAAAGACTATCATTACCAAAACCGATCCGGCAGCCTGCTTATCAATCATCTTAGCTTCTTTACCATAACCTAAACTTACTTCTGAACGTGGAGTTACTATTTTCATCACTATTTTTAAGTTAAACATAAAGATAGTGTGAATAAACAACAGTAAAACATAGTATACTTTTAATACAAAGTGTATCACAAGTGTTGACAAACAAGTTAACGAAGTGAATTATGGCAGAAAATAATTCAGATTGTTTCATACATTGTTGCTAACATCTCTTTAAATCAATAGATCAAAGCGCTCGACGAATAAATAATAAATAATAAATAAAATAATCTCTTTATTTCCTTCACAATTGTTTCTTAATAACTACTTAAATCTATGATTATAATCATTTTGCGTATTGTGAAGGACTGGTGCCAGAAAAAGGTATATTATACCTGTGCCACTGGTCACCAGGCCCATCAACAAATTATGTGTCACACTTTAATTGTGATGATGATATAGGTGTTTTAACATTATTTCTATACACTTACACTATTAACAATAATAATTGTATACATATAGAATACTCAACTGTCAATAAATAAAGACAGTCATATATATTATCGACACTATAGTATTTTTGTAGTATTTTATGTACAATGTCCAAATGATAGTGTCGTAATAAAATAAGAGAGATTAAATCTAAGCATTTTGAGGATGCTCTTGAGGTTAACTGGTTTATTCAGTAGGTGTGATTAAGGAAGAAAAATAAATATAGATAAGAAAATGTAAAGATGGCATGGAGAGCTTACAGAAGTGTTCGTCTAGCTGTTGTCTAATTAGGTTTTCCACAGCTTCTTGAAGCTTCTTCTACAACATAGAGTAACTAATTTGGCTTTACTTGTTAACACATTAGTAAAGTCAACGTATTTGTTTGTCTTTATTGCATGGTCTTCAGGGGTGTTAGTTTCCCACGTACAGGTTATCGTAAAAGTACACTATAAGCTACTTTTTTTAAGCAGGTCATGTCATGTTTGGACTTTACAAGTGACTAGGTATGATTATGTTTAACCATGCAAGATGAAATTGTGATCAGCAGTTTTAGCCAAGTATTCAGAATTAGAAAAAAATCTTCTTCTTCAAGGAAAATGCATGAAGTTGTCTAATTTTATACAATGCTCACAACTTTTGTTCTTTTAATAAAAACATGTTTTAAGCAACAAACCTAAAGTATATTTATAGCTTGTAACTCACAGTTCGCCTTATTCTTAGTAAAATTATAGCGTAGATGAGTATTTATTGGTCTAAGTTTAAATGCTAATGGCTGCATGTTTTCTAAGGCGTGAACATAAATTGCTATCTCTTGTAATTTATGATCAATTTATTGATATTATTAACTATGTAGGTATTATTCGTTGGTAAAAGTAGTTTATTAGTGACTTGGTTGAATGAAAAACTGATTTCTATTAATTTATTAGATAAAGGCTTGATTTAAGTTTCAAGCCAACGTTGGCGGTATTACAACAGAGTGCAAATTATTACAGATTCGATTTATCTTACGTTTGAGATTTATAATTGAAAGAAATACATTATGGGTTGATTTAGGTTGGAGCACTTTGCAATAGTAACTGTGTTTACTAATATAATTATTAGTTATCTAACAATTTGCTTAGCTCGAAGCAAATCTTGGTTAACATTGACAACTCTAACACAGACAGTCTCCGTGTGGTGACGGAGTAAGAATAAAATATTTCACCACCCCATCTCATCCCATGGTTGTCGTAAAAACCGACTAAAGGAGTATCTGTGAATATAATCTTTACGAAATAAAAAGAAGGAAAACTTGAAATTAAACCCTGTACCAATCTGTCTGGCCAGCGTGGTATAAGTAGGCCAAGTAACCCTCCGTCACGGGAGGAGGCCCGTCCCTGCACTAGGACATTAATGGGCTGTTATGATTGACAGTTTGGTTAACTACTTGGTTACATTCGAAGGTTGGTAGGGATCAACTCTGCCTACTCTGGGAACGTAACTACTACTACGCTGCCTACTCTACTAAATAAGGAATAAGAAGTGAGTTGTAGGAGAGAGGTAAGTATGTATGTTGTTGGTTTAGTTTTATAGTTACCTAATACCCTTTCTGAAATTTTGCATTGGTTCACAAGTAACAACTTGCTGCTCAATGCGAATAAAACAAAATGTTTAAAATTTACTATGCCCAATGTAAGACAGATAGATAATCATATTATAATGAATAATGAGTCTGTAGATATAGTCAATACCACAGTTTTTCTGGGAATAACGTTAGATAGTAAACTGCAATGGGGTTCTCATATCACAGCCTTAGCAGGAAGACTTAGCTCAGCTGCCTATGCGGTCAGAAAGATAAGGTCACTAACTGATATAGAAACGGCACGACTGGTTTATTTTTCCTACTCTCATAGCGTTATGTCATATGGTCTGCTGCTATGGGGCTCGGCTGCCGATATTGAGACCATATTCATATTACAGAAACGAGCTATACGAGCAATCTATGGCCTCGGACCACGTGACTCGCTGAAAGAATTATTTAAAGACATTAATATTTTAACAGTTGCTTCTCAATACATTTACGACAACATCTTATATGTACGGAAGAACTTAGAACTCTTCGAAAAAAAATCTGACATACACAAATATAACACGAGAAATAAAAGTAAGCTAGCAGTGCCAAAACTCAGGCTTCATAAAGTTAGTAATTCGTTTGTAGGCAAATGTATAAAAATATTTAATAAAATCCCTCAGGATTTAGCTGACTTGCCACTTAATAAGTTTAAAATGGAAGTGAAAAGAAATTTGATGAAAAAGGGTTATTATGAAGTAGACGATTACCTTAAAGATAAAAATGCGTGGTCATCCTAATCTCTTGCTCTAGCACAAATTTGTTAAATGATGTAAAACAATAAAAAACAAAGGTTAACGATAATCTACCTGAGTTTCTTGCTGGTCTCTTCTCAGTAGATTCAACTTACCGAACCAGCGAAAGAATCATTTTCAAATGATTTATTTATTATATTTATTTTAATTTAGATTTAATAAAACTGTAAAATTTTGACATTCATATGTGCTCCTTGTGTGCCTAAACTGAATAAACGAAATTGATTCTTTGATTCTTTGATTCTTTGAGTTAAGCTATGCGTCATTCCATCACGTAATGTAATGCACTTAAAGGATTGCCAGACAGTGTTAAAAATAGATAGAATTATTTCTTATAAACACATAAAAGACCACTAAATATTGTGCACATAATAATACCACATCCACAAGATAGACTCACGTAAACTCTTCACTGATCCCCGGGCCTCACAACGCGATGATCTATCAACTTGTCTTCACAAGATTAATGCGTGCAGATGATTGACGATTCGCGTTGTCGGCGTCGCTCTAATGGTACATATGCCCAACATTTGTTGTGTGAAGTTGGATGTTGGCGATACAGACGCGTATTTAGTTGTATCTAGTCATTAAGTCTCAATTTTATTTATTGTTGGCAAGTGTCATCCTTTAGAAAGGGCATGTATAAAGATATGTTTAGGTGTAAACGAAGCAAAGCTGGTTTACTTGAGACTCACTAGTCTCTGCCTATACCTATGACAATCAGGCGTGAGTTTATGTTTGTATTTACATAACCCGGTGGGAATACAATGTGAACTTTTGTATGTAAAATGAGTGTATCAACCCTTAAGGTAATATGCACGTCTGAAGCATATTATAAAAGAAGGTTTTTAAGTTGGTTTAAAGAAGTTTGCAGCTTGTTCGACTAGTATGTAGTACATATTACCTCAATGGTATCAACGAGTGACGAACTAAAACTACAGTATGGTACACTACCCTATCTGATCCCGTTATTATTATCTTGACTTTCTGAAATACTAAGTTTAGCTTAAAACATATTCTATTAAAATAATTATATTAAACAAACAATCATCTAGGACGTGGGTTCCTGAGATCATACTCAAGGAATAACTCAAACTTATAATCTCTCATATAAATGCTATTTTTAATCAATTTATTTACCAAATAATTATCCATAATAGCTTTAACTTGAGTACAACATTTACTTTATTACAAACATTACTGTATGAAGTGGCGTGCATTGTCTGGGTGGTCCTCGTTACACAGATAAAATTCACGTTCATATTGTTCTTGACAAAAAACAACTGATGTTAAATATCTCGAATAAGTAGCATTGTATATTTTTTTGCAGTTTATGTTTTTGAATATCTTCCAATTTTAAAATATGTTTTATAAATGTCATACTTTCACGTAGATATTCAAAATATGATGCTTTTTCTGATAAAAATAGAATGGAATATAATAAAAAAAAATACAATTGAATTGAGAACCTCCTCCTTTTTTTGAAGGCGTTTAAAAATATAGGTATGACAAATATTTTTTTTTGATGAGACAACGTAGACACACGATTTAGTATCATATTTGTTTTAATTAGATGTGGGCTACTGTTAATAGTGTTACTGTAGTGTTGTAGTTGACTGTACAGGCTAGGCGTGGCGACACCTTGTATTCTTAGTATGTCTTCACTCAAGTGATCGAACATTATGTGTGCGAAATGTGTGATGTCGTTCTACTAACTGCATGATTGATCAACTGATATTGAGTAACTGGATGATGCCTTCATATTTTTGCACATTAAAGAATCAGACGGAAGCTTCTGCTAGCATTAAAAAAATATCATAGTTTTATACTGTAATTGTGTTAACACTGACATTGGCTCGGTAAGAAGCAGAATAACTCTACTAGATTGGAACAAACATTGGCAATACTGTACTAAAAAGACTTGTTACGTTATTTAAATCGTATATGAAAGCTTATTTATGTGCGTCTTAGCGGATGTGTAGTAGACAATGCGTTCTTAATACTTAAATCAACTTGTCAGGGATCAAACAAAATTGTTAGAACACTTTTAATCTTTTTGATGTTATCGGGAAACGTTTGACATTATGTTGATGGAATCTTCATAACGTATGGAAGAATCCATTAGATTAGTTTTAATAATATTGATTACACTTTTACATAACGCCATTTATAACCCTTACTCATAAACGCCTCTTAAATTTTAGCCAATTGATTAACTTAAATTCATACAATATTTTACTTAGAAGAATCTCTCTTAGCAGTGATTAAATTTAAGAGGCGTTTATGAGTAAGGGGGTTGGTCATAAACAAAGCACAGCTTGCTGTAGGTGCTAGACAACGGATAAAGACACCGTGACACATATAAATCACCCAGCAAACATACATGTTTAGAGTAAAAATCCTTGCAATGAGTAACAAAATGGCTGATAAAAACTCATTTATTTTAAACACACCAAAAGTTAAATGAACTCACATTAAAAATAAAATTGTCATACGCTGACTCTCCGACGTAAATGTCTAGATTACTAATAATAACATTTTGAAATACATGGCAACCATAATACTGATACTATCTCTCTAATATACGCACTTAAAACACCCACGGGATGTCACTAACTAGATATAATCTTTAACAAGAAAACAATTACAAAGAACCCATTACTTAAATCCATACATTATTTCTTGTTCCAATCCCGTTAGAAGTAAACAAGCGATTTCAAACTTTACATAGCAAGAAATTAAATCTAGATTTCCGTGAGTCTAATTATAAAGTAGCACAAGTGTAGGTAATTATTTCGTATCTGATAGGCGATAAATCTTAGAAACCATCGCGTGACGAGCAGAACTGAGCGACGCGTCAATCATAATGGCACAAAGAATAAAATTGTAGCAGACACGACAATTATAAATGTAATTATAATATAAGTCAAGACGATAACAATATGACGTCTTTATTGTCTAAGTATAGAGACAGGTCAGTCATGGAGATAGAGTTTTAGTATGCAGGTTTGGAGAGTACCTTGGTCTAAATAGCGTAATTAAAACTTAAAGAAAATACAGCAGGAAAACTTTTTAATTTTTGTTCATGGGTTGGTAGACGAGCAAACGGTCCACCCGATGGCCGTTGACTACCATGAACGAAAATTGTTATATTGTCTCATACAAAAAGAATTTCAGTAGTACTGCAATTAGGTGTGATAGTACCGACCTTGACGGCCTCTTGTTTAGGAGACCTATCACCTCATAACAAAGTTAGAGTTCAAAACCAAAAAAAAAGTACAGTTGTAAAAATAATATTCGTGATTTAAAACTGTCTGCTGTCATATCTATACAACAAATCTATAACTCTACCTATAAGTTCGCTTCGTTGAAAAACCACAAGAACTTGATGTCTGTCATCACAACGACACTATAATCATAGGGAATGTTTGCTGTTCATTGCTGTGATTTAATTAATGCTAATTCTATTCTAGTGTTGTGAGTGTAATGTATATTAAATGTGAGTAGAATTACAATGAGGTTAATATCAGTTGTAGACACTTAAGATCTGTTACATTGATACTGTGTTCAAGTACGTATAACGAATGTATTAACTTGATTGTAAGTTACTTCGAGGTTAAAATTGAAATATGAATAATTAAAATTTAATGTAATTTGTCTTAGAAAGATAAACAAGAATATAAAACTTTTTATCGACGACTTTTTTTTACTTTCGCTCAAACGTGATTCGCGTTTAGGGCTATCGTTTATCACAATAATAAACTTGGAAGTACGTTACCACCGCTCTGGCCTCTAAATCCAACTAAAAGGAGTATACGAATGCTACTGTTTAGGTGAAATGATAATGTAGCTAGTGAAATTAAAAGGTGATTAAACTTCAAAGTTTCTGTATATTTAGTACGTAGTGGCATGACTACTTAAGTAGAGGATTACTTAAACGATAAAAATGCTTGGATCTGAATTGTCCTGTTTACTAAATAAAATAATATTTGTGAAGTGATCACCAAAAGAGCGATAGGAACCCAGCAGAGTTTCTTGTGGGTGTCTTCTCTGACATGGTCGTGTTCCGAACCCTCAGTAAACTTAGCCGTTAAGTTAGACGAGCATATTATGTGATTACTATAAAACGACCTAAGACCCGGTATTTTTGTATCTTACGTGAATAAATGAATTTTTCTTTCTTTCTTTCTTTCTCTAGCTGACATCCAACAGATGCGGTTACAGGTTACGATGAGGCAGTCCGCTTACTACCCAGCCATCTTAAAACAATAAAAAAATACCATACTAGCTAACCTTAAAAGAATGTCGTTTCAATTCTAAAATTTAAATAAATAAATAATCATCATAATAGCCCATTAATGTCCCACTGCAGGGACGGGCCTCCTCCTGTGATGGAGGGATACTTGGCTTATTAATACCACGATGGCCAAACGAATTGGTATAGGGTTTAATTTAAAGTTTTCCTTCTTTTTATTCTGTTAAGATAATATTCACGAATAGCCCCTTAGTCGGTTTTTACGACACCCTAGGGATGAGATGGGGTGGTGACATACTGTATTCTAACTCCGTCACCACACGGAGATAAATAGTAAAATCAATCTATAGCTTTCCAAATCTCAATACACATTAACTGCTAAATAAATGAGACATCGCCGTCAACTCCGTGTCATGTAAGTGTCAACATTACGCTAGCGTGTGTGCAAACACTGAGCCCAGATTAGTTCAGGAGCCGGACTGTGAAATTATATTCTACAGAAGTATTACGATAGTTTTTGTTCCTATGTATTTGCATTAAGATATAATCAATACGGAATACGCTCGTGTATAAAAACAGGCCATTAATGTGCTACTGCATTGATTGGTCTTCTCTCATGACGGGGGGGGTTTATTAAACTTCAAACTTCAAACTTCAAAATACTTTATTTCATAAAATTTATTACAAATTGTTTGAAATCGTCGTTTACTTAAAATTGAAGCTACATTTAAAATTATAGATCGACACAGACAAACGCTACAGCACTAAGAAAAGCCGCGTTGTATTGTCAAATGTAAATTAAAGGAGAAAAATAAAACCAATCTACTACTCGAATCTACTTGTCTGTCTGTGTTGATCTATAAATTCCAGTTTCCAAATGGTAGGGCCAATGAGAAGAAACCTGGTAAAGAAACTCATGGCAACTCTTTTAAAATTTAGTTGTGTTTACAATTTTTTTTTTACATTAATCATATACCCTATCAAA
The DNA here is from genome assembly GCA_905475405.1 of Schrankia costaestrigalis. Lineage (NCBI taxonomy): Eukaryota > Metazoa > Arthropoda > Insecta > Lepidoptera > Erebidae > Schrankia > Schrankia costaestrigalis. The sequence continues at coordinate 1,093,070 of FR997830.1, forward strand.
ATATTTGACAGTACCAGACAGGATAATACACCATTTATACATTATAAAAAATAATAATCAAAGAAAAGAAAAGTAGAAGACAAGCATGAGAACAAGGAAGACAGAAAAAAAAAGATAGAAAGGATACAATAATACAATTAGAACTTAGAGATAAAACAATACAGTAGCACACATATATGAAAAAAAGTGCATAAACTTGCATTATTTGAAACAGCCTATGGAACAGAAGCAGTTAATCCCAAGCCTTTTTGTCTTTCGTGTAGTCTAGGATAGTATAATATCCCTTTACGATTAGATTGGTATATCAGGCTTTTAGTCCAGCTTTCCTTCTTATGGTTTTCTACAATTATTATTATAGGAGTATTGCTGTATCAGGACTCAAAAAACAGCAATTTAACTAACACGCAAAGAATCTACTGAGTCTGGTCACTAATTTGAAGATTGCACAATGATTTGTCCTACATTGGAATCAAATCCGCGACATCATGCACGCCAGCCGCTTCCGCGAACAACACGCCACCGAAGCTGTTATAACTCCAGTGATTTATGTTATTTTAATGTAGAAACATCTACGTCCATACTTGCAATTCGTAATTACTTGCAATTAACTGTTATTTGTGCAATAATTTGTGGGTAAATATCGACATTAACATATTTGTATAATGTTGTTAGTCAGTTCGTGATGAACGATTGTTAGACAAATTGATCGACTAACGATGAAAATTGATGATAATTATGCCTTTTATTTATTGTTATTTTCATGTTATGTTTGTTTTCTGGTGCAATTTTTAATTATTGTATTCTTATGTAACTAAGTACATTATTGCCTTTTATTTTCTATCTGTAAATAGATTAACAGTAATAGAAGTCCAACAAAATTTGACTCTAAGCAAACGCTTTCTTCATAAACCTAGCCGACATTTCAGTTATATGATCACGTTATCACGCCAAAGAAAACACTTTACATCTCGAAAATTTAAATCTCAAACTATTTCGTTAGCTTTAGGTGAGCAGTTACGCATTAAAAAAATAAATACGCAAGCAAATGACAGTTGTATAATGAATAAGACATCTGTATTTATTGAGCAAAAAATTAACGCGCCTTAAATTTTGCCTGCTATAAATATCACTCAATCTTAGACTGAAAGTGACAGACAACAAATATTTCAAATTAAATCTTGGTAAAATTAATATTTATTCGTTTGCCCTGATTAAAGTGATTGATACGTTGATTGATAAACATTTTCGAAATCCAAGCTCCTCGTCTACATTTGCCTATAAATCAGATGCGGTCGATTGGTTTGCGTGTCGAGAAATGCGATTAAAAATAAACTAGTCGATGCGCTTGCGACGGTATGTCGGCACGACAAAGACTGCCTTATTACAAAATACGGTCTAACTATAAACCACGATTTATTACGTCACAAAACCACTGTTTTTGAAATTTGTTACTGCAAAATCAGTCTTAATGCTAAAGCGTTAAAACTGATTTTGTATTAACGGATACAAAATCATAAATTTGTTGATACAAAATCAGTTTTAACAGTTTAGCGTTAAGACTGATTTTGCAATAACAAATTTCAAAAACAGTGGTTTTGTGACGTAATAAATCGTGGTTTATAGTTAGACCGTATTTTGTAATAAGGCCGAATGTGTTTAATACTACATAACGTTTTGACGTCTGCGATGTTGCATTAAGGCTAACTGCCATATTAAAGAAGTTTTTTTTTGTTTATTAATAGTTATTATTCGCGATTACGCTTGTATACATTTATTATTTTTTATTTCGCACTTCTTATAAAGAGGAGATTAAGTCGGACTTAATGACTTAAGCATTCACGTAGATTGATGTAGAAATAAAATATGTTTTAAGTTTTTATAGAATAATATTATTGCAAAATTCTATAGACATAAAGGCATCGAAGTAGTGGACCAAAATTATTTCATAGCTGGGAACAACTTCCTTCCATTTGCGTGACGCTTAATGCTGTTTCCTAAGAAAGTTCTAAATCAAATTTAATCCACCCTTGAAATCATTTAGAAGTTTATCACTGGACCTGGCTTTGTCAAGGTGATGAGTTACAACGTAAAAAGTCGTCAAAATTATTAACCATTTCCACGAGAATCTTTATTTCAAGAAATTTTCCTTAGCTAACGTTTTTTTAACACCGTGAACCAACGGTCTGTTTAGGACGGCGGGAAACCGATGAATGAGGAAGGCACAAGACCGCGCAGGATGGAAACAATTGGAAGAGGCCTATGTCTAGCAGTCCATAGGCTGATATGGAAAAACATTTTAAATAAAATAATAATTTGAATTTGGCAATTTTAAATCGTTGTTTTTAAAACTCGTAAAATGTTAATGTTCCCAATAGTTTAATTATCATTATATCAATCAACAGACGGCCATTATGCCCGATTTACACATCGACATGTACAGTAGCGAGTTAACTTGCCTCATTGGCGAGTTTAGTCACTTTTTGCGTGTGGACGGCAAAAGCGAGTTAAGTAGTAAGTTGCCGATTAAGTTGATTTGAATACAGCTTTACTGAACAAAGACTTCGTCCAATATTTTCTCAACCGACCAACTCATTTTCTTTTCCCATATTTATAACACGGAAGTCAAGTTTATATTCATAATAGACTTCACTGGTAATATTTTTGCAAACCCACAGTGAAATAGGGCCCATAAAATATGTCGACTACTTTCCACAAATCACGCGCTGCCAACGTATAGCGTCGAAAAGTTATGTCACTTACGTGTCGCTTGTCACGTCATGTCGTTTCAGTTCGGACATGACAGCATGACGCGGTGTCACGCTCGTGGCCGCGGCTGTAATTAGCTAATTGTTACAACAGTTTTACTTCACTCGCTGTGACCTTTAATTTCATCGTACTAAGGTTTAATTTTACGTGCAGCTTACAAACAAGAGTTTATCGTAAATTTCTCCTCATTAAAACATCACGCGTGAATCATATTTGATTTATGCTTATTGCGGTGCAATAGAGACTATTTTGGTTTGTTTTATGAGCGATGTCGCCCGGCTGTTGTGATCTGTTAGACAATAATGGTTCGTTGTCTGTTGTCTGTAAATCCTATAATGAGCTAATCTGACAATTGATAAATACGTTCAAACTGATTGATGGTATTAATTAGTATCTGTTATAGAATTTTATCCTTTGTTTTATTTCTAGGAAGATTTGTTCTCTATGTATAAAGTTCTGTAAATCATTTTATACAAAATAATATTAATTAAATATTCTAATCACAAAGTGCTTTTTTTTTTAAACTATTCGGTAAACATTTTTATTACGGTTTCCGCGTCGATAAGTTATTGCAACAATCATCTTTTGGTCCCTTGTGGTTTAAATTTTAATGAGGTGATTGAAAAAGCTGCTGCAGGGTCAAAAATCTTATGAACCTTATGAAAAATTGGTCTCATGTAAGACATTCAGCCAAACAAAGTCAATTATGTTGACAACCAGCCAGTCGAACCACCGCTACTTCAGCAGTCACTGCCATTTTAAAACTAATCCCTTTAGCTGTCGAATTGATATCATACCGTTAAAAAATGAATAAATAAGAGGCTTGTTACCTTCTTTGATCTATTAAATTGTTGCTGGCAGTTCATAAATTTCAAACTAGGAAACAAATGTTCGGTATTCCACGTAAAACAGTCGGCATCGTGTCAGATGTCAGGCGCGTGACAGATCACCGTCGTGACACTCGACGCCGCGTGACAAGGACGACAGGACAACGAGATTTATTGTTTCGTTTTGTAACCTCTGTAATTTTGGACACTCTTGCGTTGAAGTGATGGTTACTTAGATATTAGAGGATGAATAATTGTTGTACTGACTTGAATGGCGTCTTTGCTTGTTTCAGCTTTGTTTAAAATAATTGTGTTATTTTATTATCAAAAAAGAAGAAATGTACATGTCTAGAAAGCATCAAGTATCATTTGGTGTGCCCCAAGGCAGTGTGTTAGGCCCACTACTATTTATAATATATATAAATGATTTACCTAAAACAGTAGCACATCCCCTCACATTGTTCGTTGATGACATCACGGTCACTGTAGCTTGCGACAGATCTGAATTATATGAATCGGACATTAACGACACACTAAGTGCAATTATACTATGGTTAGAAAATAACAATTTATCAATAAACCTCAAAAAGACGGAAATAATGCATTTCAATCAAAGACACGTTATTGAGTGTATTATTACCCACCAAAATACTAATATAATCTCTACTAATAATACAAAATTTCTTGGTGTAATCATTGACAGTCGTTTAGATTGGAAAGATCATATAGAAAGCCTTTGTAAAAGAATAAGCAGTTCCACCTACGCATTGCAAAGATTGTCTCGAGTAGTTAATACAGAAGCACTATTAATGGCCTATCATGGCATGATTGCATCCATTCTAAGATACGGTATTGTCTTTTGGGGCAACTCTACAAACAAAGATGTGGTATTTAAATGTCAAAAAAGATGCATCAGGGCTATGTTTGGCATGGAAGTAACAGATAGCTGTAGACCATATTTTATCAGATACAACATTTTGAGTCTACCATGTTTATTTATTTTTGAAGTAGCGTTATTTGTAAAGACTAATATACATCTATTTCTTAGTCTATCAGACGTAGTCGTTCGCAATAGGCGAATAAATAACTTATGTTTACGTAGAGTTAACACGACTCTTTTGTGGAAAAGTGTATTTTGTTTGGCCCCTAAAATATTTAATAAGCTGCCAGATTCTATAAAAATATTACATATAATATAATTTTACACGAAATAGGCTTTTTCGTGTAAAATTAAGAGCAATCCTAATTGAAAAGTGTTATTATTCCATTACAGATTTTCTTAATGACACTATTTAAAACTAATTTTAATTTCATTTGTGTTATTCTGTGCAGATATTGTACAATTTTTCTAAATTTTCACTAAAGAATTAATTTTTACTGTTTTAACTTATTTAACTTCTGACATTTATATTTAATTTACTAGTACTTATTAATTTTTAACTATTTAATTTTTGTGTTTATGTTGCCATAGTTAGATTTCAGTGAATTGTTTCTATTAAAATTTATTTTAACTTCAATGATATACCTAAACTTCAATGTTCTATATTTGTACGCTAATACGGGCAAGACACAGAAATGCACTGTACACTTGTTAATTGTAACATCTTATACTTATACCTGTGTTTCACAAATAAATGATATTTCTATTTATATTTCTATCTATTAGTGAGATTCGAAAAGTTAGCCACTATCTTAATCGAATTGAATGGTAAAGATAACTCTCATGTCCTTCAGCAAGAAGACGTCTGCAATGGTAGGTATAACACCTGTGCCCGCTTAATCTAACTTTAAGCTGTAGCTTGTAACATGTTATTGTATAGTAAAAGAATACAATAGCTAATGAAATTATCTGATATTTAACGACCTTTGTGGCGCGACGGTAGAGCGGCCGTGCACGAGGTTGTGGGTTCGATCCCCACGCAGGACAATTATTTGTGAGATCCACAAATTATTGTCCTGAGTCTGGGTGAAAGAACACCCCGTGTCCGTTAATTGATGTTTGTAAAAAGTCCCCGCGACACATGGCATGAATCCTATATCGGGAGTTGTCTTTAAAAAAAAATGAAATTATAGAGCAATGTTACTTCCTATCTTATGGTTCAGGGTGACAAGTAAAGTTCAGTGGCACTCTGATGAAACAACAGATTAATTTTCTTCATCTGGTATGCACAAGCGTGAATTGGGGTTAACTCGTTGTTTCCCTAGTCTTTAGTCTAATACTAAAAACATTTTAACCCTATACCAATCCATCTGGCCAGTGTGGTGTTAGTATGCCAAATATCCCTCCGTCACGGGAGGAGGCCCGTCCCTGCAGTGGGACAGTAATGTTTTTGCTACGATGAGATTATTGTAACTGTTTTAATTCTATAAAAGATCAAACCTTGCAGTAACGTAAATAAAATATATCTTTATTTTATCTTTGTCAGTGAAGTAGATTCTTCTGAAAGATTTCGGTCACGCTCCCCTTGTCAAACTGACAAAAGGAGTAACACTATATTAAATGAAACGGAAGGGTTTGTATGAACTTCGTGAATGACAAACAACCCTATTCAAATAATATGTATTATATTATTAAACTGTTATATTAGTCTCTCACATGGGTACCTACAAATTATTGTCCGTGGTGACGGAACAAATAAATAAATAAAATAAATAAATCTTACACATTTACACATCGCCACCTAGTCCCAAACTAAGCAAAGCTTGTACTTTGGGTACTAGACAACGGATAAACATACTTAAATACTTTTTTTTTGTAAATACATACATATTATATATAGAAAGCACTTAGACCAATGCAAACAATCATGTTCATGCACACAAAGATTTGCATTGAGCGGGAATCGAACCCGAGACCTCTGCGTAGCAGTCATGTTATATATCGACTGCGCCACAGAGGTCGTCAAACAGTACACAAGGTAGACCACTGTTCTAAAATACGACTAATATTTGGATTTTGTCTGCTACGGGACAAGAAGACAGAAGATTGAAAATCAAACCCAAAAACTTAACTTTAAACTTCGTTATGGGTTACTCTACAAGTTACCTCATTTATTAAATATAGAGGATATATAGCGCATTTATCCTAATTCTTTTTTATCAACCAATATCTGCAATATTAATTAGAAGATTTAATGATTGAGTAAATAATTTAATGTTTAACATACGATTTATTAATTAGTATTTTGTATGAACGTCTGTCAATATGTCCAGTTTTAACAGCACAGTTTTAATGCACAATCTTGGCAGCAGTAACTATTTGAGTGGACGAGAAGTTAATTTGTGTCAAGATGACAGTAAACATTAGTATTCATTAAAAAACGAGTAATTAGGAAAAATCCGTGTGGTGACGGAGTAAGAATACAATATGTCACCACCCCATCTCATCCCATGGGTGTCGTAAAAACCGACTAAGGGAATAACCGTAACTACTATCTTTACGAAATAAAAAGAAGGAAAACTCGAAATTAAATCCCATACCAATCCGTCTGGCCAGCGTGGTATTAGTAGGCCAAGCAACCCTCCGTCATGGGTCCCTGCAGTGGGACATTAATGGGCTGTTAACATGATGATTTAACAACGAGTAATTAGGAAAAGACCATTTTGTATCTTATTTGTACTATGCGAGAGGTAACGAAGTAACAAAACCGGGTGTCGCACAGTGAACGATAGGACCCGATCATGCTCGACAAAAAGGGTCAACGAATTTCTTTCATTGCACTAATTATAATGATAGCCAACACCTTAACTAACATGACCTCGTATTTTTTTTTCTAAAAACCCTCACATTTTTTTTCATATGATTTTTTGAAAGTCAGAAAGTGGTTAAAATGATTATAAATTGTCGATTTCGTTATGCGTGTTTGTTAACACCTCCGAGTTTTATTTATAAATAAATTGAAATTATCTGTTATGAATCGTGAAGTACTTGGCAAGTAGTATTTTATTTATATATTATAAGTGTAAAAACATGTTCGGTTATTGAGATATGTACAGTGGAACTCGTGAGATACTCAAATTTTCTACATCTTCTATGTTTGTTAGAGCGAAACTTATAGTTACCCTCTGGTAACCAGGCTGGATTTTTTAGATATTATAGCCACATTCATGCTTTTTATAAAAATAATAATTTTAAGCAGCACACGGTGTTCATTATATTTTTTTTTTCAGAACACAGTATTTACCTCTAGAGAAAATATTTTTTCGCTAAATGGGTGAAACACCCAAAAAATAACAAACAAAAACTGTTTTTTGATTATCTAATAATAAAGTGAGCTACCGAGGAGTCGATCAGGCGTTTCAAATAGGTGATAGCACAAAATTCCAACAAATAAAACGAAAAACGGTTTTTAAGAACGTTGTTTTGACTTCCAATGCAGGTTTATACTGGTTGAACAGTGAAGCCATAAAACTTACTGTAAAATGTTTAATATGATAAAACATACGTCAGGATATCGTTATCACATAATTACAAGCTCTAAATATTTTTGTCGACCATGCTTGTATGGGGATCGTTCACTGTGTGTCGGGCGGACCACGGGTTTGCAGGTGCCGTGCTCGGAATTCCATATTTGTAAGCCACATAAGTTGATTGTATAGAAAGAGGTGATGCATAAGCCTTAAGGTTTGTTTTGCTTTGTATCTGTTTATTCCATGTCTCCAAAATTCCAAATCTCAACACCCGGCTTAGTTTCTAATACAAAAGTAGTTTTTTAAATGAAACCTAAAATTATAGCGTTCAGTTCAAAATTATAGAGCAACGAATAAAAATATAAAGAGTAATTTTCTTACAAATTATTGAAATATAAAACCAACAATATGCAGTATACACACATACATACATATTTGAACTAGAACCCTAAGAATAGTTTTCATTTTCAAACTCGACTACTAGGCATTGTGTAACAATTTCCTTACTACATGTCTATCAAGACACGAAACTTCCAACTAGTTAGATGAAACTTCCTTCACTCCAATCTAATGCATAACATCGTTAGCACCTGTAGCCTAAGGAAGCTCTATAGTAAATATAGATCAGATTTAAACGATGCCAGAGCACTGACAATATACACCGGACCGCAATTCTAATTGACACGTCTCGCCGGGCGGAAATAGTGATGGGAAAATTATTTGTACTTATCGATATTGTAATATTACTTTAGTCTTGTGATTTGGTGTAACATTGGTTTTAAAGTGTAGACGTGACAGTCAGATTAAAGATCATTGGAAATTAAAAAAAATGTAGTGACAATCTTGATTGTCACTACATTTTTTTGTGCTATCTTTCAATGTGCTATCTTTACATACGTCTCTTGAGACGTACGTAAAGATAGCACATTAAGGATATTGATTGAGAGAGTAAATAGAAAAATGACACAAAAAAAAAATTACAGCGCTAAAGCAGTAGGTTGTGTGTTGTTATGTAACGCTCTATAAGAACTAACAGGAGCTACTTACGGAATATGGTGTGAATGTATGTCGGTTAGAAAGAAGTGCTTTTCTCATCAGGTACTTACAGATGTTATACCTCAGAACTTAAAACACTAACACCATAGTCATTGCATGCAATTCAAATAAAACTTCTTTTTTTTGTTAGGGTTATATCTTATCGTCCAAATTCGTACCGTTAAAAATTTGATCAAAATTTGAGAACAGCTGTAAAACTTTTGTCTAATGAAATTGGTTTTTATTTCATCATCATCATCATAACAGCCCATTAATGTCCCACTGCAGGGACGGGCCTCCTCCTATTGTATTCTTACTCCGTCACCACACGGAGAGGTTTTTATTAAGGCAAATCATAACATTAAAACACTACGCATCGTTAAATTTTATCGATAACGTCTAACTTGTTGTAATCACTAACGTCGTTGGTGACAGACGGAAGACGCTGCGGAAGTAATGGCGCAGGCTGTCAACAGTTGTAGACGTGGCTGCCACGACTTTCTATACAGCTACGATATTTTACATGAGTGTTAACATGGCTTTAGACTATTTTTTATATTTTTCTACTTCAGTAATTTATATGGTGGTCACATTTAATACCTGGTAATAATAGTAATACTTTTGGTTGACTAATACTACTTTGGCTGTTCAGTATCAGTTAGCGGACACATGTGTCAAAAGGTGTGTCCAAACATTGAGCGGCAATCAAGCGCGGCGGTGGACGACTGCCGCGCGCGGCAACCCTGAATTACTAGCCGCAGAAATGTGTCTTACGAATGCCGCGTGTTGCTGCCGCACTCTTGCTGCTCAATGTTTGGACACACCTTAAGAAAACTTTAAATGAATATTGATTTAAATTTAAACGAGTATTTCACTTTTTAGACACAAAAAGACTAAAGACCGGTATTTAGGTATTTTTTTAAAAACAAAGACATAGTTAAATACTAGGTACTAATATTTAACTATGTACTAAAGTCATCATCATCATAACAGCCCATTAATGTCCCACTGCAGGGACGGGCCTCCTCCCGTGAAGGAGGGATACTTGGCCTACTAATACCACGTTGGCCAGAAGGATTGGTATGGGGTTTAATTTCAAGTTTTCCTTCTTTTTATTTCATAAAGATAATATTCACGGATAGTCCCTTAGTCGATTTTTACGACACCCATTGGATGAAAAGGGGTGGTGACATATTGTATTCTTACTCCGTCACCACACGGAGTAATAAAGTGTTATCCCTTAATATAAAAAAAAAACTGAAAACAAACTCTATAACATACCGTTTGGCCATCTTTATACTGCTAGGCTTTCCCGATTATCAACAAAGATCTATTCTTATTTTAGAACACTAAAGTATTGTTTTATGTCATTCAAAATCTGCCAAAATAATATTTGATTTGATGTCAACGTTGATTGAAATACCATTACTGATTTTAACGACAGACTATGTTACCATATTGACAGATTAGTTGGTACGAAATATTAGCTAAATACTGAAAGTTATGAGTGATGGATGAATGATGAATATTATATGAACATGGCTGCCAGAAATAATTTTGTGAACTGTCACAATGCTAATGTGGTACAGTGTTATCTATTTGGAGACTAATTCGAAACAATACATACTCTTCCATTATGTGATTATTATTAACCATTTATCAGATATCTTTCAAACAAAATGCTTTGTATCGATCTTACATACTTTAGTTTTATTAAAAATCATTTATAGTTTATTAAAACTACCCAGAAAATTTAGCAAAAAATAAAAATTCAAAACGTGATGCGAGAAACATTTATTTTCTAGACGTTTGTAGGGTTGGAATGCAAAAGTTCACGTAAACAAAACCACAAGCAAAACCTAGTATTATAAAACATACAGTGTAAGTACAAATTACAGAATTTACCTTTTATTTATTCAATTTGAACGACGGAGTCAATGCCACGTCGTATTCATGGTAATGTCAGTGGCGTTGATTGACAGTTGTTTGTGTTCAAATGAAGAACAATGAGACAACTACAGGTCGTGGGTTCAGAAGCGAACCTGCTCGTTGATTTATGCCTGACTTTGATTTGCTGGCGTTAAGTGCTTGTACTTTTAAATGTATAAATAAAATAATTAATTGCTTACTTTAATTGAGCTATTGAGGGTCAAAGGTCTGAGTGATTGTATCTATCTGATATGCTTCAAATAAGCAGACAAGTGAGATCTTGAGTTTTGTAATGACGTGTAGTAAATATTATGTTATTTTGTAAGGTAAGTATTTTAGAAATTGCTTGCTATAAGCTTGTATAAATATATTATATGTCTGAATTATTTTGAGTCTTTATCCCGTTAAGCACGAGTACTTAGATGCTATAAGAAACATACTTATTTTATTCAAAATAAAAATCAATTTGATATAATCATCTCATTTCATGGTTGCTGTTAAAGCCACCTTAATAGATATTACCTGTACGAAAGCAAAATAAAGAAAATTTATCATAAAACTTTATAGAAGATAATATAATTATATCATGAATCTCCGTGTGGTGACGGAGTAAGAATACAACATGTTACCACCCCATCTCATCCCATGTGTGTCGTAAAAACCGACTAAGGGACTATCCGTGAATATTATCTTAACGAAATAAAAAGAAGGAAAACTTGAAATTAAACCCTATACCAATCCGTCTGGCCAGCGTGGTATTAGTAGGCCAAGTATCTCTCCGTCCCGAGAGGAGGCCCGTCCCTGCATTAGGACATTAATTAGCTGTTATGATGATATCATGAAATAATAAAAAAACAGTCTGGCGAGCAAAGGGACAATAATGGGCTGTTATCATGACGAGGACACGAAAAATTCATTCCAACAAAATTAAATAATTTTAAAGAAATTAGTTACACAGAATGTGTGCGGCAATCATACAGTAATTAGCATTATGAATATAATTAACGATGACACACACTAATGTAAATTTAACATGTAAATATTTCTACAACATGCGATTACGTAATTAAGTAATTAGCAGATATTTAAACGATCGTTTTATTTATGAATTTTAATTATTTTTTTATATGGAGAAAGTTTTACTTAGTGAGTGCGTTTAGTATGAAAGTGAATAATTAATTTTACTATAAGTACCGTCTCTTCTAGATCTCCCTTTTACATTTCTTGGTCTTCTATTACCACAGTGGTCTGGTAGTAAGGTATAGTATTAAAATGAAACTCAAACTCAAAATATTTATTTTACTAAGTGTACATTTGGTGTTACATTATATTTAGGTACTCTTGACTTAGCGCCTTTTTCAGGCATACTACTTTCATTAAAGCATGTTAATGTCCTGTAGCGTTTTTAGGCTGTTAAAATAGAGCTTGCAGCATCATAAATCATTTTAGAATCGGACTAACAATAACTATCGTTCTGAGTATGAATTGAAGAAAACTGGTATGAGGCTGTCGTATAACGCGACCACTGCACCGCAAAATCACTGAACAACACTTAGGTAATTTTAAGTCTGTTTTTTTGGGTTTTAAATGAAAGATAAGTATTTGTTCGATGCTAGATATACTAAGCCCCTAAAATAAAGTAAATAAAAACAAAAATAAAAAAACCCAGTTTAATCACATTTAAAAACAGTTTCAGATTGCAATTTAGGAAATCGTTATCGAGGTAAAAAAAAACGATTGATGAACCGATTAAACAGTTTTTACTGTGCGTGTTAATGATGATTTATCGTACGAATAATCCGACGTGGAATGATTTGTGAGTTTTGAGTTATTTGCCAATATGCACGTTGGGCGATTTCGATATTTCAACAGAATTTAGGTATTGCATATAAACGGAAGTAAACCTAATTAACACGTTAATAAAAGTGATTTTCTTTGAAGCTATCAAGAGGCGCAATTTTAATTTACTAGTCTTTTTTAACTGTTTAATTATAAATCGATTTCTAAACAGTTGATTTATTTAAAATTCCGATAAAAATGTTGAGCGACAAAGAATATTTTAATTAATTGATTATAACAATACAATGTCGTATGCATACTTAAATGTTGACTTTAGCTGTCACTGTATGTAAGAAAGTAAGAGAGAATATACCTACCTCATAAGAATTACAGGGTGCTGTTTGTTCTGATTGCGTTATCTGCCAATATTTTTCAGTTTCCACAATATTTAGGTATTACCTGCCATAGCGACAATTTAGGGGGTATCAGTACAAAAACATAAAGAACCACCCAAGGTTTGTATCAATCGAAAAAAGAAAACATCACGGTGACGCTTCAAGCACTCGAACATAATACAAAAATAAATAATCTCAAAATAATCCATCCTGTTTTTAATTCACTATACTTATAATTATCTTTACTAGACATCAAAATTATAAAATCCAATTCTATCAATCGTAAAACGATAATTTGTAATTACTCATGTAAATTTTTATCGATTAATCGCATCAATTCATTTAGATTCTTATCTAAACATTGACTCGATTTCCAATGCTATGCATCGAGTTTTTCTAAGTCGCGTTGATAGATCGCAATCGTTATGATTGATAGATTGATATATAAATATTAATTGGATGTCGGACAATAGCTAATTAGTTTTAATGAGTTTGTTTTGCAAATCGTAATTCACTATGACAGACAGCTAGTTAATAGTTACTTTTAAAATATTGGATGATTGAAATTGTCCATTTATTAGTTACCCTTTGTTCTAAGCCATATCATTAGAAATCTTGTGGGAATTTTTATGACAGGTTTATAAGATGATGTATCTAGTTACAAAATATTGAACAAAAAATAACCTTTACTACTATCGTTTGCTCGCCACTCTTGTGGAACCGTTGGTCGACCTTGTGATGAGACTCCCTATACTGCGTTTTCTGGTATTTCAAAACCGTACCTTCCTTCTTGAGGCGCAGAATATACCTTCTGAAAATTGTGTGTAACTGAAGGTAGCCTATGTCCAGGAGTAGACGACGATAGTAAATTTTATTTATTTAAAACGAAAAACAGCATCATTTAGCTAGCATACAGAGATTTTTTCTCTGATGTGGTAATAAAACAACATCAGCCTATTCGTATCCTACTAGGTACGGTTAGTGACCTGGGGTAGCGACCCTAGGAGTATTGGGATATGAGATTATCCCCCATATTTTGATGATATCTGCGAACTAGCTCATAGTCGGCTTTTACAACACCCATGAAAGGTATACAAAGGCGACGCAATGTACCCTTACTTTGGCACCACACAGAGTACTATCACCTTATTATAAACTTTACTCTATTAAAATCACACATCAATATGACAAAGCAATTAGGTGGCAAACTAATCGTCTAAATTCAAATATGAAGAACATATTAACCGCGTCAATCACATTAATATCGGCGACGTATCGTGACGAGCGGCGACGGGCGTCAGGGCGAGCTACGGGGGCGTATGATGGATGGTACGTCGTTAATCACTGCGCCACACTCATCATTCATCGTCACGACGGGTATGTTACAGTGTAGGGGAAACAGTTAGACAATAATCTGTTAATTTCGCGTTTTTTTTTTGTTGAGGACGAGTAGATTGTCTCTGACGACAGTTCTTACTTTACACGGACTGTGGTGCGGCGGTTGGCCCTTAACCAAAGAATGTTTTACAATGAACGACTCTCCTTTTATATCTGTGGGAGTAGTAAGAGGCATCTGAGCGATTGAGCTTAGTGAGCAGCTTGCCCTTGTATATCGTGTACCTGCATCAGCCAGTGTACATTTATCGCTCAAGTGTGGTAAGATCAGCAAAGTACAGAGAAGACAGTAGCAATACTGGACTGTATTTAGCCTTGCCAAGGTTGGATACAGTCATGGTATTGCTTTGGGGTTTATAAATTAAAAACAAGCCCTACCCTAAATCAACTGAAAGTTTTGTAGAATATTTTTAATTTGTTAGTGTACTTTTCATTTTACATTCATTGTCTTATCTGTTTAATAATACAACGCTTTTTACGACATTACTCTCGACCCGAAAAACTTATGTGATGTTTAAAGTAAATTTGAAGGCTGACTGGCGTACTTTATTTTTTCTACACTGTGTACTAACAGAGGGGGGACTTCTAAAAGTGAATTGTGTATCGTTCAGAATTGATCACTTTAATTTCTGTGTTAATAGAACAAATTGTTTTTAGATATAATAAAATGTATTTCGCAAGTGAAATATTACTAGCTGTCAAATATTTAACAAGATATTTGTGGATGTAATTTAGATTTGATTGATGCTTGTTACAAATTAATATATTGAAAACTACCCTTGTAGTGACGCACTATTGACTAAGGATTGATGATTCAAAAAAAAAAGATAAAGCTAGAATACTTTCAGAATAAAATGCCTAAGATACTCTACTACTTGGCTTATTGTAAATCTGGCCTCGATATCCACAATTGTCTATTGATTTGCGAAAATTAAAAGATAATTATTTCTTCTAATAACAATTTACTTTACTTTTAGCAATTACAATCAAATTAATTTAATATAAAAAAAACCGGTTGAGTTTTAGTTCTAAGTATGGGAAGCCTCCAATATTTATTATTATTTTTTTATTTTTGCATCAAAATCTTAATGCGGTTCTCAGAATACATCATACCAAGTAACAGTATAGCTCTTATAGCTTCGGAAAAAATGGCTGTGACATACAGACGGACAGTCGGACAGACAGACGGACAGACATGACGAATCTATAAAGGTTTCATTTTTTGCCATTTGGCTACGGAACCCTAAGAATGAAGTTATTTATTGTGATTGTCTTAATTCGGTAAGTTATAAGTTTACCTAGGCAGGCTATCATAGTATAAATTATTTAGTCCCCTTGCTCTGAATACAGAGTTTATTGGTAACAATGTAAAAGTCACAAATTACAGTTAAAAGGAGAGTGAGGGCGTCCTCTTTAGTAGACTAAAGTATACTTTGAGTCCAGTAATGTTGTTTTTTTTAATGTGTTAGGAACTTCCTTATACATGGTAGAGTCATTAAAACCAGTTTAATTTGCGAATCGCAAATATCATTTATTTACCACGCTAACAGTATTTCGTAACTAAAAAAATAATATGAAGTAGTGAATTCAATATCTGTTTATTACGATCATCAATCATAGCACTTAAACACATAAACCATTCAAATTTCCGATTAATAATAAGGCGATAAATTGATAACTAAATATATAGTGCAAACAGGCTTGGCATGTTTGCTGCCGCTCCAATATTTGCTCAAACATTGACAGGTGGGAGCGATTAGGCAAATATTTGCTCCAACGACACTGAATTATGATTTTAACGATAAATACGACGCAATATTAATTAAATACGCTCAGATTAAGTAAGACGATTGTCATTAATATTAGAAGGACTTATTTATGTACTCTTTTGAGTTAGAATAACCAATTTGAATATTAATAAGATATTGAAGTATTTATTTATTACCAACTACATAATTTTCTATCATCAAGTTACGGTTTTATGCGCAGAATACGTATAAAAAAATATCTATATAAAGCGTAAAGTATAATTTGCAACAATAGGTAGACGCAAAAAAATATTTTTTCGAAGTTATAGTAACATTAAGAGGTTTTTAATCGCTGTTTTATTTATGCCTCACCGGGTTTCCTGCCTCCTCCTCTCTAATATCAGCTGACAAGGCTTTCTATAAAGATTTCTTTCTTTTTCAAATACCATGCATAGCTTTTCTTTTTCCGCAGACCCTGGGTGAATAAAATAAAACACTATGGTCTTTAATCGAAATCCCGTAGTCAGTCAGTAACTAAATTTACTGTCACGTAAGCCATTTTTTTATCAAAAATTCCATAAACAAACAAACCGGTCATGCTTATAACATTCTGTACTCAAATAAACAACTTGAAAAATGTTCAGGAAACACCTCAATAAATAATATTTAATTCCACATACAGTGGCAAGTGACTGAGTCGCTCCTGTACTTTTATATCAAATAATTCAAATATTTGGGCAGCCCTCATCGATCACTTACTGATGATGGATGAAGTTGTTTCTTTAACCACAACTAAATTAAACGCCTTAAGTCTAAACGAGACCCACTGAAAACTGAACTGTATTTTCAATTCCACAAGGTTGAATTTTAAATGTGTTTCTACTACTAATAGTGTGTGGTATCTAAGCTCAAGCTGGCCCTAATAGAACCAGTAGGTCAGTGTTTGTACAAATGTAAAGGGGACGAATGTTTACACAATTGACATTATCGTTTATGTTTCACTTAGGAATAATTTATTGACGCCGCGCTTGTGGGGATTAGATAAATGGTAGATTAGTTAGATGATGTCAACTTGTAGATATTTTAATGCTGTGTAGCATGTACTTATAATTAGCTTGACTTATTTTCATGTGTAGAGTTAACGAAGTATTTGTGCTATTCAAATCAATTAACAAAAGTAATCTTGAACTTAGAAAAACGGATTAATGGACGATATTTATTATACTATGAACGTGGCATGGCAGGCTATTCTGTCACAAAAAAGTGAGACGACGACCACGGCTAAGAGAACTACTTAATACTTTTTATTTGTAGTTCAGTTCTTAATATACGAGGCTTTTTTTTGCGACTCGTAACTCACACATCTATAAAGCAACCCGTGAACTATCATAAGCTCACTATAACTTATATGTTATTTTTACAACAATAAAGCATTATTTTATGTTAAAAAAAACAAGAATATAAATAATCTCAAAAACAAACTTCAAAAAAGTTAAAACATGAAATAAACTAGAAGCAGAACACAAGTAATAAACAAAAACTGACACATTTATTCATCTTAATATGACACAAAACAAGTTTTATCCTCAAATAAATAATATCAGTAGAAACATAAATAGTAAGTAAACACAAGATATCATAAATTTAACTCAGCTTCGAAAACATTTAGTACTAAAGTCCATTTTTATCATATCAGAAGATCAACTCTTATAATTCCAAAAGTGACTAAAGGCAACGTATTTCTACCCACATATGACATTTAACACCTCAATTTAACTCATAAGAGATAAAGTCGGCGCTACTTGTTAGAATAAAAAAGGTTAAAATAAAAAATAAACACTGAGTTACGGTTGTAGATATGCCTGGGACAGCTTGCCAGTGACAACCATAATTTTTTGTTAATCTCTACACATAAAAATTGTCACGGCGTTTGTATCAACATATTGGGATATTAGTTTAATGTACACCTTTTTGTCTTGATAAATCGTTTTTGTGGTATAAATAACTTTTATTTTTAGTTGACTTTTTGTTTACTTTTTACATTGGCAAGTTTATGTGCGTGTTCATTATATTTATGTGTTTTGTATAAAATATTTTATGTTGTAGCAGAAATAAAGATGATTTTTGCAATAAATATGTTATTTTTATTACCTATAGTTTATTTCAACTACTTACTAAAAATCATAAACATATTTCTTATAAGTCCAAAAATCATATTACTACGTAAATGCTTAATCATCTAGACATAGGAGGTTATTTATTTATGAGTATGCTGTTCAAATCGATGGTCTTGTTACTATCAAATCATATTAATACCTACTAATCCTACTAAAACACTGTCTCTCTATTCAAATTTATCTTTAGTCAATACCCAGTACTCCTAATAGAGTCTCAACATCTAATAAACACACCTTTATAATGTCACGCAAGTTTTAAGTCAATAAAAATTGTAACATGTACATTTTTATAAAAGTAGCATTTAGGCGTCAACGTTTTTATTTGTCACACACATTAATGTTCAAACAGAGAGTCGAGGTGCCATGGCCGGTAATGATAAGAATATTTTATTTTTTACTACCCGCAACACTCGGTGGTATGTAATGACGGTCGTAATCATAAGTCAGTAACTTAATTGGTCATATTATACGTAAACGCAATGAATATACGGTAATGTTGACATGTTTATGTTTATTTAAAGTATATTACATATAAATTTTATGTCGCTTCTTGCGTTTTGAGTGTACTTTTTATTTGTTTGTCTTGATATCGGCGTGACACAGATAAATAGTTTCGACTGCTTTTTGATAAAATATTATATATATTTTATGTACAGAAGGGAAAGAATGTCCCACTGCTGGGACGGGCCTCTTGAAATGAATTGGTCTATTGAAATCAGGCTGACCAGATGGATAATTGGATACTTGGATTTGTCTGTCATTATACAGATAGTAACTTAAAATTTATAAGTACAAAAAATTGTAGCATGTTCGTTTGCTTCTTGTACCTAATAAGCTCATCTTAAAAAACGATGTGTTTTTACTGAGCTTCTTTCTAAGAAAACACACAATAGTAATCGGTATACATCATATTTTATTATCGCTTATGAAAAATGGCGTATCATGCAGTTCAAGGTCTATCTTCTTCTTCTTATCTTCTTCTCCTCCTTTTCGGGGACCCTCCCGGCTGCACTTCGACCCCATCGGATCTTTTGTGCCGGTCCCCCGTTCACCACCCCACAGCTTCCTCAATCACCTTCGCGAAGGATATAAGTAAGCCTAGCGGCAGCTTGTCGAAGTCACTAGGGGTAGGATATCCCACTCCTAGTAGCTTCATCCTTTGTCTGGTGAGGGCTTCGCAGTTGCACATCAGATGTTCCACTGTTTCGTCTTCCTCACCGCACGCTCTGCACTGGTTGGTGCCTGATAGTCCCATCTTCATCAACCAGTCGTTGACGGGAAGGTGACCAGTAAACATACCGATTATTAGTCGGATATGTCTGCGGCTTAGGTGCCACAGTTTTGTGGACCTGCCCGGATTTACTCCTTCAATAAAGAGCTTTGAGTGCCTCATGCCAGTCGACAACTGCCACTCTGTTGAGTGTTGCTGTCTTGTCTGATCATTGACGGCCATTAGGAACGTACCTTTTGAAAGACCTACGCATGGTTCCGGTCCGCCGAAACTCCTGCTCGAGCCTTCCCTTGCAAGTTCATCGGCTCTTTCGTTGCCGACATAACCTTCGTGTCCTGGGATCCATACCAGTCTCACCTTGTTCGTTTTGCCAAGCCTGTTTAGGGCCTGGATACCATTTTTGACTAGTTTGGAGGTGACCCTCGGTGCCGTTAGGGCTTTGAGTGCCGCCTGACTGTCGCTGAGAATATAGATAGTTTCGTTGTTCACTCCACTGTCTATGTTCTCCTGTGCGCATGCTGTAATCGCGTAGGTCTCAGCTTGGAAGACTGTCGCATACTTACCCATGCTTGTGCTACTACCGTAGTCTTTAGTATAAATACCTGCTCCGGTACCCGTGCTCGTCTTCGATCCGTCCGTGTACCATATCTTACCCTTACCCTCTGGTGGTTCGAGTCCTTCTGACCATTCAGATCTTTTGGGAATAAGGATCCTGAATCGTCTTTCGAAGATGTAACTTGCTGGCATCTGGTCGCCACACATGTTGATTGCATCTTCCACTTGCCTGGATAATGTTGGCTTTGCATGTCTCGTGCTAGTGCCTCTGTCGCACCATAGCCCAAGACCTTCTAGTCTGTAGAGTGCCCTTACTGCCTCAGACTGAACCATCAGGTGCAGTGGTGTTAAATTTAGTAGGACCTCCATTGCAACGGTTGGGGTGGTCCGAAACGCACCCGTCATTGCAACGCAGGCCAACCTTTGAAGTTTTAGTAGGCCCTCCCTGCATGTGCCAAGGTTCGTCCTCGGCCACCATGCCAGACTTCCGTACAGCACTATAGGTCTGACCATCATCGTGTACACCCACAGCATGATTTTGGGTTTTAACCCCCATGTCTTACCATATGCAGATCTACACATGCCAAACACTCTGTGTGCCTTTGCTGTTGCCGACTCTACGTGCTCCTTCCAGGTTAGTTTATTGTCTAGGATGAGTTCAAGATACTTTACCTGCTCTGAGATCATTAGATCCTGATTGAAGAGACTCAGATTTATTGAGTTGTTGATGTTTCTCTTCCTTGTAAACGGTACTACCACCGTCTTGCTCGGGTTGATCGAGAGTTGTTGCCTACCGCACCATCGCTCTACCCGCCCCAGCATCTCTCTCATGATCTCCGTTATTGTTTTCGGGAATATCCCGTTAATCAGAATAACCAGATCATCAGCATATCCTACGGTCCTGACTGGTCCGCTGTTGAGTTCCTCCAGGAGAGAGTCCACCACCATGTTCCATAATAGCGGTGATAGTACCCCCCCCTGTGGGCATCCCTTGGTGGCAGTGATGGTTAGCTGTTCTCCTAGTAGAGTTGTTGTCATCGTTCTGCCGTTCAGCATGTTCCCTATCCATTCACAAATGGTCGGGTCAATGCCATGTCTTGAGGACGCTTCCTTAATCGCAACGTATGATGTTCGATCGAAGGCGCCCTCTATGTCTAGAAATGCTGCTAGACATATTTCTTTGCATTCAATTGCCTTTTCCGCTCTGTCTACTACCAGATGAATCGCCGTTTCTGTAGATTTTCCAGGTTGGTAAGCACATTGCATTCTGTGAAGTGGAAACCTGCGTAGCGGTCCATCGCGGATGTGTCTGTCAATCATTTTTTCTAAAGTTTTTAGAAAGAAGGATGTCAGACTAATGGGCCTATATGATTTGGCCTCGGAGTAACTTTCCTTTCCAGGTTTTGGTAAGTAGATTACTCTTATTTTCCTCCAGTCACGTGGTACGTGTCTGAACGCTAGGCAAGGCTAGTTCTAATTTGAGGTCCCTGTTGTACGAATCCCAATCCGTGTGTCTTGGGTTTCTTTTGTGTACAGTTTCGATGCTGATATCATCACTGTACCTGAAGCATACGTACCTGTGATCCGACAGTGTGATTTCGTCGGATACATGCCACTCACTTATGCTTTTGCTGGCATTGTTGCAAGCCAGCGTTATGTCAATCACTTCCCCTCGTCTCGAGTTAACGAAGGTTGGGTCATTGCCTTGGTTTAACAATTGTAAAGAGGAACTTACCGTAAAATCCAGTACTTTGTCACCTCTCCTGTTGACATCTGAGCTCCCCCAGATGACATGGTGTGCGTTTGCATCGCAGCCTATTATGAGCTCGTTGTTCTGGCTGCTTTGTGCCGCTAGACTCCTGAGTTCTTCGGTGATGGGGTCTGCGGCCTCGTAGGGCAGGTAGGCCGCTGAGATGGTGAGGGCCTTCCCTGCCCTA
This sequence comes from Schrankia costaestrigalis, assembly GCA_905475405.1. Taxonomy (NCBI): domain Eukaryota; kingdom Metazoa; phylum Arthropoda; class Insecta; order Lepidoptera; family Erebidae; genus Schrankia; species Schrankia costaestrigalis. Next base: position 1,115,254 of record FR997830.1, read on the forward strand.
CCTTTCAGGATCTTTACGGTGGTGAGATCCCTTGAACAGAAAACATTTTGAGGTATTGCCCTAATGCCATCCCTTACATAGATGCATGTTCTCACGTTCGTTGTGGAAGGGGTGTGGTATATCACCCCACCTGTTCCATTTAGTCCCTTTACAGAACCTCCGTAACAGTACGGTTCCTGTATAAGAGCTATGTCGAACTTGTCGCTTTTTAGCTGCTTGGCCAGAAGGGCTGTTGCCGCCTTGTTATGTTGGAGGTTAATTTGTACAAACCTTAAACCTATGGTGTTAGTGGTTTCCTGTTTTCGGGGTGCTGACCATATTGCGATCAGTCCCCTTCTCCTCTTCGAACACCACGGTCTCCTCTTCCTCCAACATCGGCGACAGCTGGTCCTCCAGACACAGATCTCCCAAGTAACACAGAAAGCATTTTAACAAGCAACAAGTGAACTTATATAGAGCTTAAGACCCGTACAAACTCTTATATAAGTTCACCGAGCGTCTTGAAGCTGAACAATGGCATTTGAAAATCATTGTAATGCTTTACGCTGTATAACAGTTGGATAATGGCATATCAGAATGCTTTTGTAAAGCCTTTAGCTATTTTTAGTGCTTTTGGTTCTACAAAAACATTTTAAAGTAGTTAATAAGTGCTTGAAGCTGTTTTACAGCACAAACGTGAACCACTATAATGCCATGTAAATCCGATATCCAGCTTTAAGCTGTTTTTTGTGCCTTTTGCTGTGTAAAAGCACTTGTAAGGGGTAAGTAAAAGCTTAATGCTGCTGAACAGCATAAATGTGAATCAATATAATGCTTGCATTTTAAAGGAAGAACTGAGTGCTGTTGTGTAGCTAATAGCTCTTTAAACAATCACACGTGAGTAGTTGTAATGCTGGTGGCATTAATTGGGCTCACCGGGCTGCTTAAGGCTGACCACCATTTTGTAAATATTTTATAACCAAAAAATATTTTCTTTCGGATTTATTTATAAAAGGAATTGTCATTTAAAATATTTATATAACTTAATTTAATACAGTACAAGCAAAACTATGATTGTATTTATTCAAAACTTATTCTGTACTAGGAATACACATTTGTTTTGGTTTTACACACATCATTTTGATAAAACATTTTGTTTGAAAACCACAAAATATCGAAGGCGCGTGAAAATTTTCAATGAAACTTATATAAACAAGTACAGTAAACTACACTGCGCAGTTATATTTGAAGGCAAGAAATAACAAACGAGTCAAAAACTTATCCGATGAATTTGTTTTGATGCAAATTATAATATGGCGTCACTCACTGTTTTATTTTGACCGTCTTTACTTATTATTTTTTTGATTGTAATAATTTACACGCAATAATATGAAGTTTCCTAAGTGTGAACACTTAAATTGCTCCAATAATTCTTTTAGCACATTTAAATGCTAGTCTAATGCTTTTGTAATGCCGTTGGCATCTTCACTATCAATAATTTTGCTATTATAATGCTTCTGTAATGCAATAGGCTATCTCATTGACCATTTTAATGCTTTCTTAATGCGATTGGCAATATTATTGACCAAAATGATGCTTGTTTAATCCGATTGACATGTTTCCTAAGTGTGAACACTTAAATTGCTCCAATAATTCTTTTAGCACATTTAAATGCTAGTCTAATGCTTTTGTAATGCCGTTGGCATCTTCACTATCAATAATTTTGCTATTATAATGCTTCTGTAATGCAATAGGCTATCTCATTGACCATTTTAATGCTTTCTTATGGCAATATTATTGACCAAAATGATGCTTGTTTAATCCGATTGACATCTTTCTTGACCACAAGAATGCTAATTTAATGCGCCAGTAATGCTATTAACCAGCTACTGTGAACCTATATAGGGCATAAAGCTGTATAATTTGTGCCCAAATAAGCATTACAGTAGCCATATAAACGTTTATAATGCGACTATAAAACTAACTCAAAATGCTAAAAGGATACAAGAATACTCTTATTCGGCCCTTATAATGCTTTGATGTGTTACTTGGGCTGCCAAGTCGGCTAGATCCCCGGGCTCGATCGACAGTGTTCCCGTCGACCCCGCCCTGGTCTCCAGCCCCCCCGTCACGACCGTTGCCTGGTCTGCAGCAGCCGCCTTGCTGACAGGATCTCTCCTGTCCTTTTCTGTAGGGGCATCGGGCGCCATTGCTGGCTTTCCCTTTGCCTCCGCTTTGGACGCAGCATCCTCTAATAACTTAAAGGTGCTGCAGTCCCCCCCTGAGTGTAGGGTGTAACCCGACTCCCTGATATGCGCCGCGGATACCTGGTCCATATATATTATGCGCCTGGTGCCCACGGCACACACCTTGGAGTCCACAACCTTCCACTCTTCCGTGTGCAGCTCCGGGTTGAAGCGCTGCATCAGGCCGAGGAGCAGCTTGATGTCCTGGACTCCCGTTATCTTCGTCTTCCAGGCCATCTTCACAGGTTTCGGCAGCTCGCTTGCCCTCAGCACCTTGATGGGTATGTTGTCGATTCGCTGCCCCTCCACCGTCGACCTTACCCATTCGGCGGAAGCTTTGTCTGCACAGGTAATGTGCAAAGCGCCACCCACAATGTTGCCCATCGTGAATTTGGGCAACGGATCTGGTGCCGTGAAAAGGCTGGTTAAGAGCAGCCTTTCCGCCAGCCCCGCATGCTTCTGTTGAAGCCTTGCAGCCGGAAACCTCTCTGGAACTAGGGCCAGACGCTCGCCCGACAGCGCCTCCGCGAACGAGACCTTGGTTCGTTTGCAGTCTCCGCCCGCCACTGTAGACTCGCCGCTGATTTCCAGCTGCCTCTTCTGCGGTTCCCTCCGATCACCGATTTGAACCGCCTTCCAGGCTCGCTTCCTGGACTCGTACCTTCTCTTGTTCCTTCCAGACCCAGCCCGGGGCGCGGGGTTTGGCCCGCTGCCTCCATCTCGCGACGTTGACGGCCTGGCCTCGTCCCATCTACCCGTGCCCTGTCCGGAAGTCCCAGTCGAAGGTGCCCTATTCTGCGCTCTATATCCCCCCCAATGGCGTCCCCCCTCGCTGCGGGCTCCACCCCTAGTGAAAGAGGAGGTGCCCTCCCATCGCCTACCCGTATGGTCCCCCCCCCAATATCGTTCCCCCCTCGCTGCTGGCTCCAACTCCTTTGACAGAGGAGGTGCCCTCGCAGTGCCTACTCGTGTTTCCCCCCTGTAGCGCCCTTCCCTCGCTGCAGGCGCCAACTCCTTTGACGGAGGAGGTGCCCTCGCAGTGCCTACTGGTGCTTCCCCCCTGTAGCGCCCTTCCCTCGCTGCGGGCTCCAACTCTTTCGCAAGAGGAGGTGCCCTCCCAGCGCCCGTTGATTGCGCTCTCCCCATGTCGCGCCCTTCTCCCGCTGCAGGCGCCAACTCCTTTGACAGAGGAGGTGCCTTTACAGCGCATGTTGGCTGTGTCGAGTTTCCTCGGCCACTGCCCTTTTTGGCCTCGTCCCTTGCGGGTTCAGCCTTGTTTCTCGGTTTTGAGTCTGCCATCACACCGATTCTGTAGATTTTCATCCAGCTGGCTCTCCACCCTCCATGGAGCCCTCAACCCGGGGATGCACTAAGTGCACCAGAGTTACCATCTGGACATAGGTCTCCTGCACGCGTTGTCCACGAGTCCGCACGTTGCCGGTAGCGTCGTCCCAACCGATGAGTCTTCGAGACCGTGCCCCGCCGACTGCAAACCCCCTCGTGCTGGCGACCTAACCCGCGGCCATCTGACTGGACGCGACAGCCGATTGATCGCGGTCCGGCTAGACCGCGACCTCCCGTGTGGGAGAATCCTGAGCCAAAGCGGCGTGTTGCAGAGCGCTGCTCCACTCAACCTACCAGGATCTCATTTTCCCCCCGTGTACGGGTCCCCGCGCACGGCACAAACACGCGGGTGGCATTCTACCGCCGCCCATCCTTATGTGCGGATGAGAGGCCCGCTGGCGACATGCCACGTCATCGCAGCAGCTGAAATGAGCAGGATATAGGGATGGGATGGGTTTGGATATTACTATTTGGAACGACTGGTACTTCGGTCGTACCTGCTTTATCGGAAGCATGTACTTAACAGGGGGCACCGCGGGAAGGATACTACCTAGTCTTGCCCGGGGGATCATGGTAATTGTATACTATCCCCCGAGCCTTGCCTTGATTGATTACCGGACAGGTAGCCAACCTGGGCTCCAGCCTTGTTGAGCTAGCGACCGGTCGCAAAATTGCGCTCATCAAGCCCGAAACCCACCCCACTCAAGGTCTATAGAACAAGTTCGATTTTAAGTCACGAGTTTTTAGAACACATAAAGTTAAAAGATTTTTATCAGACAAAGCTCAAAATCTGTACATCTGACTATATAATATATCATGGTGTCAAAAGTTCCTTGAAAAACTTATCCACTATTAAAGGCACTTAAAATTCAAGTCGAACATCACACGTCACTATAATATACGAGGTACATTACGAGCGTTCATTTAATATTCGCCCTTTGTGTTCTTTTCAAACGATGATGTAAAGCTGCCGACATGAAATGACCACCCACCGCCACTCGACGGACGGCCGACAATCGGCCAATCCATTACCCGCACACATTTCTACCACACACTTACAAACAACCTCGTTTAGATAACTTTCACCACTAATTTGAACTCTATTTTTAGAACGGTTAAGTACATTTTGATTTGTCTTGTTGTTGGTTGTTACAACGTTATAGTCACACAAAAATGCACTTACAATATAGTGGTGTTTACACAATTCCGCCGTTTTGAAAGCGCAGGAAGCTCGGACGGTACATTCTGTTTGTCCGTCACGATTGTCGACTACAATGGCATGGTGACGGGGACACGTACCTATTGTGACGAGAAATAAACGCGGTGTGAGGTTGACGGTTGACGCGATTTACTTTGAACAATGTTGTTCGTATAATTTATTAGGAGGGTAGATAAGTGACTTGCTTGTACTCTACTTTCATTGTAGGAAAGTGGTTTCGGTTATATTTGCGGAAGTATCTGACACGATGGTTGACTAGATAAAAGGGCCTCTATAAATAGGAATTTTATATTTTTGACTTGAAAAATTGTAAAAAGGTTTCTGTGCCTTTAGCTTAATACTGATTGCCTAATTATTGATTTTGTATGTTATTTCAAAAAAAAAAACTATTTATTCATCATGATTAAAAGGAATTTGCTGAATGTGTCACGTAACGAAAACAATTTACCCTTCTTTACAGTTTATCTAATAGTAAAAGAACGATTTTTTAAGATTAAAGTAGTAAACTGGACGAAGACAATACTACTACCAAATAGCTTTTATAGTTTTATTGGTCTGTATTGCTTTTATTCGTGTTTCCGTACAGAATCTATATTATATCACCGTGATACAATATGCTAATAAACTGTTCTAATGCTGGTTATATTAAACGTACCTATCTAATTATTTCAAGTCAATTGTAGACGGTCCTGATTATATTATAATGATGGAAAGCATTATGCATTTAGTCACCCCTACCTATGGTTTTTGCTAGTTATTGACAGCTGGAAACCAAGTCTTACAAAATTTCCATTAAAAAAACTTTTAGGTAAAAGCGTATCTTTAATGTATAAGATTGTGGATACAGTTGAATTATTACATTAAGATGACTAGCAACTAAGTTAAGGGCAGAACAATTTATAAATGTCACATTTTCTATTAAAATTTGACAATGGCTTGCCGCCAACAAACGCTTAATTCATTATAAGATTAATCCCCAATAGACATGATCCAAACAGACAGGCTTTTCCCATGGGTTTTGAGTTCCTCATTATTGCTTCATCATGCATCAGTGAATTTGTGATCATTAACCGATGTCCAAACTAGAAAATATACGAAGTGACGTGGGTAATACTTTTGAAATTTGAATGAGATAGCTGCCACTGATTGGGGTCTCTAAGTTTTTAATGTAGTTTTTTATTTTGTTCTTTAAACCAGAAATTGTTATAACAATCGCCAGTGTTTGTTTTGATTTTTGTAAAATCTTTTTTTGTCGATTTTCGTTACAGTTTTCATAATAATTTTGAACGAAAACATCCTTATCACGAAGCAACAATTATTCATTATTCATACCTTTTTTTCACGTACTCTGTACAATACAAGTATATATTTTACATCAATTGAATGTTTAAACAATCCTATTCAACACATTCGACACCCATATCAAATTTGCCACAGAACTGAGCTCAGCAAATCCCCGACCATGAAATGTGTGTTTGTTATTGCTATCTTCACGGCTTTTACCCTATTTATTCTCCTTTTAAATCACTACCATTGTTGATTTACCACGGCTGTCTATCCGTTTCACACTACCACCGATTATAGTCACCTCCACCCTCTACAGAGTAAAATATATGCCTTTAAACTATCCTAAAAAATCAGTTAGGCAACTTCCATACTGGGAGATATTTTAGTCTGTAGCACGTGGTGTAGGGTAGACGCCCCAATGAGCGTCATTGTCGTCGATGTGATGAATCGATATCGCTCGTATTGTCGTATTCCCCGCAGCTGTCGTCTGTCACAAGAAAGATGACACTTGGGTCGTTTTTTTTGACGCGTCTCTTTGAGTGAGCACAGTGTGGTGCCCGAAATGAGTTGATATCGATCGCTCAATATTATGCTCGTAGAAGAGGGCTTTAAGTTTGAATTGAACTCATAAATAAATAAGCTGTGTCGTGGCGTGTACGTTTTTTTTGTGCGGCAATGATCTAGTGCTTCCCTTTGTTGTGTGATTCCGGGGGATCCGATACGCCGGAGGTAGAATTTATTACCCGAAATTGTTATTAACAATAGAATTGTCGGAATAAAAATATTATAAATGATTTTGCATTATCCGAGAATTCGAGGATCGACGATTAGCACGGTTACCTTGATTTATTATGCTGTTTATATTCTGGTTTTAAATAACGTAACGCGTTATAAATAAAATTATTTTATTTGTCCTCTTTCCTGATTACAAATAAGGGTTATTTATCATATTTATTGTGATATTAATGTGCGACGCTATTAGCAGTTCTTATCACCCTTTATTTAAACCACTGTAGACAGTGTGTTCCATATATATCATTTTAATTTATTTTACATATTTTATAACAGTATTATTATTACTAATCTGCCTTATCTAATGACAGAGAAAAACTTGGCAATAGTTATACCACGCATGGGCAGAAGGCATTTATGTCAACTTGTTTTGTTTTTGCGGAGATAATAAATCTACAAACCCAATTTATGACTCCCACGGAATGAGATAGTATGATGATAGTAAGTATTATTACTCGTGACCACACGCAAGATTTTCACTTATTGCCTGTTCCAAAAAAATCTCATTTGAACAGGGGTATCAACGGTTCTAAGAGTTATATCATCGGGAACTTAGACTTTATAGATAACATTTTTAACTGACTTCATGGGGTCCAAATAAAAGAAAAAACATCTGATAATATACCTTCTTCAGCTACGTTATTCCAAACAAAACCAATTAAAGTTAAGCGACTACCGCTGAACAATTAAAGTCACAAACACACAATATATATTTACAAATGTAAATTCAAATTTCATTTTTAATAACGTTTCACTTAAACATCCGCACTGCAATACGATTTAAAACTAATGTCGTACCACGAAGTCGGGCGGAGTCGTAAAGCGGGCTATAATTTTGAAATATTACTCGGTTACTGCGCGTACGAGCGTAATGAAACACCCTGTATATCACAATTCCAACCTCGCTCGGAGGCTAAATGGTCTCGCTAAATTAGCCTTTCTCGCAATGTATGGCTTAGTATGATATAATGTCTATAGAGGTGGATAATAGACACTTTTTTACATTTGGGGGTTTGGTGACACAAAAGGTAGGTAAGTACTTTAGAGTTACGTATTATTAAGGTTCTTGATGCTACGTTGAATTGACTGTAAAATTTAATACTGGGTACCTACTTTACTTTGTTACAAGACTACTTATCACACCTACTTTCCCACAACTGTGAAACCTAGTTAGGGACCTTGCGAGAGCAATGACCACTATTCCCAAAATTATGCAGTATAATAATGTAATGCTGGTACGGAGAAGCGCAAAGCTTACCTTAACACAACTTATAATGTGCAAGGAACGCAACATAATGTAGATATGTGTGTTATGACAGTCTAAAAATGACGTGTGTCATTACATTATCTAAAGTCTTTCGTGAAGGCTAAAGAACCAATACTTTGCAGTCAATATTTATGCTGAAGGAAAAGTTGATAAAAACCCACTCGGTCTGGTCGAGGTAGAGTTAGCTTCATTTAATAACTGTTACCAATAACAGTGATCATCTTCTATTTAATAAATTTAGACACAATTAATGTATAGTAGGTACTTAATATTTATTTTACAAATAATATGGAAAGTAACAGGTACAATATTTTTGTAACAAAAATGAAATAAAATGAGCTTTGAAATTGTAACAAAGTCAAAATTGTAAAAATTGTCTTTAAAAAGAGTGCTCTAAGTTTCTTAACAACTTTGTTCCTAGAGCTCTATAACACTCTACAGTGTAAAGTATTAGTTTAATAGCTCCTTCAGTGACGGAGATAAAACTAACAAATAATACCTCGATTAACACAAGTCTTTTAGCCCAGTTTTCCTTCTTATGTCAGACAGATGATATCTGATTACTGACTACTGATTACTAGGAAGAACCTTAGGTGAGTCTTTACTGTACCCATAAGTTGAAAGGGAAAGACAAAATTTTCTTTTTCTGTCCTCATAATTACGTACTTTTTCTCTCACACTGTTACTTTGTAACAGAAATTAATAAAGTCTATGAAAATCACTTCAAAATACTCCTTACAAGATTAATTATAAAATTACTTTCATCAACTTAAGTAGGCATACTTAAATTACGGAAAATATTTATCTACATCAAAATTAAAGAATCATTTCCTAATTAACAAGTTAATTATTCAAAAACACCTACCCCTTATAATGTTCTAAAAGGCTGTACCAAAAACGTGGTCGTAAAAACGTAGCACATTGCTCAGGGCCGCCTCACAAATTGAAATATACAGGCAGCCATATTCATTACTGTGGCTCAGAGCGACGATAATTCAAACTTATGGCGCGCCTTTTACGAGTTTAAAGAGTGGTACTCGCGGGAGAACGGTGTCACGATGAGAAGGCATCATGCTGCTGTAAAAATTTTTTGGTTGCTATAAATTTCTGATGAGCCACGGAAAGGTCAGATGAGTGTGTTTTAAAAGTCGCGACATATACTCACAGCTAGCTGTTCTTTTTTAGAAAATACTACTCTGCACCAGGGAAGTTCATGGCATTACTGGGCATAGAGAAAAGTTTATGACAATCGTGAAATTACTAGACAGAAATAGGATCTAGGTCCTGAACAATCATTATATTTCTCTAAATGCATTTACAGTTTTTTTGTAACTGTTGTTGTGTTACCAGCATGTCAATTCTTACACAATAGGTAAGACAATTTGACAACTAAAAGTTAACATAACCGATTTTTTTACGATTTTAAGAAATGAGAATTGACATGCAGAATAAAAAGTGTTAAACTCGTAAAACCACTTAAACATAACACTCAGGTGAGTCCCCTGAAAAGCTAAAAGGTCTTGAAACCCGCAATAGAAGGGAGCAGAGATCGTGAAGTTTGATTTTCAAGAACTTTTTCTTCTTTTATAAATATAAGTACCTTCAAATTACTTTGTTGAAGATTATAAATCTATAAAAGATACGGGGGAACTACCAGATTATTATAAAATAGCGTATTCTTTACTTATTTTTGCCTATTTTGTAAAACTAATTGGACAGTATACCGTATTACATAAAACTGCAGCTAGCCAATGAAAAACTTGATTTATGCTTAATTTATATTTGTAACATAACACCTGGAAAGTTATATTTGTTTAGTCCCGAACAACAAAAACCGTATAATCGATTTCAGAAATCGAAGCTATAAAGATCTTAATCCTCAAAAGATCTCCCACTTAGAAAACACACCAACCATTTATCAGTGAACATAATAGACATGACAACTTCCCTTTTTACACTAAATCGCCAATTTCTGACTCCTCAAAAATTTATAGAACACGCGTTACTGAATTGAAATGGTCGAAAGAACAAACCACGTTGTTTGTTACTAAAGAGTCAAAGGAAAATGATCTGTAAGGGCAACTGCATAAGATACGCAATTCTTGCAAAAAAAGGACATTCAGAAAAAACAAGATTATCTATCATTTGTATTAGCCATGGTAAAGTAGACCTTATATTCAAAAAGATAAAGGTAACAATAGTAAGAATGAGGTACGAAAAAAAAATTGACAAACGATCGAATGAGTCGTTCATTATGTTCTAATGTTCCAATATATTATCTATCCGAAAGGTGACGTGTAAAGTGATAAATTGGTATTGGCATCTTTGTAATTTTCAAAGATGGCGTAAAGCAAAAACTGGCAGGTGGTAGCCATGTTAATTTATACAGTAATGATGGCACTTAAATACGCACGATGTCATCTTCTGAACATTTTATTTATTAATAATGTTTGTCTGCGATTATCTTGATTTATTTACGACTTTGTCAGAAAATTGTTGGAATAATATAAATTTAATTTTAGTGTTGAAAAGAAAAAGAAATAGTTTCTACAGACAAGCGGTAAATTAAGCGGTAAATTTAACCTATAAATATATGTGGCTAATTTTTTTGAAGCAATGAAAATTTTCCTATTTTACATCGTGGTTTATTGCTTTATATTTAAAAAAAAAGTGTCTTCTTGTGATGAAAAAGTACACATGATTACGTCGCGTTCGTCGCGTCGCTTTCGTCGCCCACGTAGGACACCGCGTAAGATGTAAATATTTAAAAACGCAAACTTCCTACATTCATTCATAAATTTACAATACATTTGTCAAATATAATCATAATTCACACTCCATAAGAATACTTGACATTAATCTAATAGTCCTTAGGTTTTCGTCGTAAATAAAATATGATATAAATAATATCCCCTACACCCCACAGAACCAATCAACGCTGAACAAGCAAATAAAACAAAGTCGAAACATCACTGACACTTCCGACTGCTATATTTTATTGAATAAGGCTTTCTACACACATGGAGTTTAAGTTATGAATTTATTCGATTCATCATAACAGCCCAAATATGTCCCACTACAGGGACGGGCCTCCTTCCGTGCCGGAGGGTTACTTGGCCTACTAATACCACGCTGGCTGGACGGATTAGTATAGGGTTTAATTTCAAGTTTTCCTTCTTTTTATTTCGTATAGATAGTAGTTACGGTTATTCCCTTAGTCGGTTTTTACGACACCCATGGGATGAGATGGGGTCTCTCCGGTCTTACTCCGTCACCACACGGATTTATTAGATTACGTTATAGTATTAATGTGTGTGCTTAGGGTCGTAGCACATGTAACGTAGCGTAAACGGATCGTCACCGTATCAACTCAAGTCGTTCAGTATTATTTGTATGAAACTCCTTACTGCAACGCACAATAATCGGAATCGTAACGTCATCTGATTTTTGACGTTTGACACCGAGGAAAAAGGCGAGGCGGTCCCGATCCGTTTACGTTACCCTAAAGGGTAATTTTTATGAGTTACAAAATAAATTAAAAGTCGACTTAGATCAACGTCCCTATTAGGTACGTATTTCTTAGAACGATCATGAAATATCATTAGATGGAGAAAGTATATGAGCAGAAACTTTTTGTAGGTAAAGCAAATATAATTTTTTAACCATCACTTAAGGATATCAGTCGGAGAATGGACCTTTCTTAGGCAATACGACTTACTCGCATTATCAACAGTAGGTATAGTTTTAGCAAATACATAACTAAAGCCGGCCGATAAATGACGACCTCGGTGGCGCGACGGTAGCGCAAGCGGCTGCCGCGCACGAGGTTTTGGGTTCGATCCCCACGCAGGACAATATTTTTGAGAGATCCACAAATTATTGTCCTGAGTCTAGGTGTTCTCTGTGCCCGGTAATTGATGTTTGTAAAAGTCCCCGCGACACAGGGCATGATGCCTATTGCGGGAGTTGTCTTTTTAATAAAAAAAGCCACTTAATAAACCGTTCTAAAAAGATATTTTAATCAATCAAACACTTAAAACTTTCACTAGTATGTTGATACTGGACACTTCTGGAAATAGCGTACCTTGGTATATTGTTCTTAATAATGAGAATTACTGAAAAGTTACTTAAAAAATTAAACCTAGATAAAAACTGTCAGCTCACCTGAGTGTGTAGTTTACCTTACGTAGCGCTACGAGGCACTACGGCCTACGCTTGCTACGAGCCCCGTAGCAGCTGAAATATGGCCCATGTATTATTCAAAGAAATTGCCACATATTTCATCCGAGGGAAATAACTCTGAGATATGTGCTCGTACGCGAAACGACGACTTGTTACTGTGAAATTTACGATTTTATTTCACTATGTTGAATTTGTAATGACAGCTTTTGTTTTTTCATATATTAAGTTTTAACTTAAAATAAAAGGTGATTTTTATTAAACGCCTGTGAGTCTTACTTTTAAAATTTAAAATTTTTATTGTTAAAATTACCGTAAACTTTAAAATAATATTGACTTATATGTAATATTGCATGTGAAGGTATGTTTGAATGTAGATGAAACAAAGTAGCTTTATAATGTATGCATGTTTGTCATTATCACATCACCATATTATTATTCGCGTCCACAAAATTTCGCAGAATTATTTCTGCAATAATAATATATCTTTTTTTTTTCAAAAAAACACTATTACATAATTGAGATACATCTCTGGTCTCCACACTAGGATTCCCTGTGTCGTGGAGACTAGCCTCTTTCATCTTAGAGTAAGAATTTAGGTACAGTAGAAATACAAATACATAATATTTTTTATCAAAGACAGAAAAGTTAATTGAATGCAATGCACTGTATAATCTACGTTTATTCTTTGAGTCAATGATGTGCATGTATTTTATCTTACGTAGTTTTTACAACATCTACGGTACGAGATAGAAAGGTAACGTTTTGTAATCCTACTTTGTCAAAAAAACCTCAATACTGACATTTAACCCAAGCATCAATAAGGTAGTAAGTAAATAAATGATTACTATACGAACTCCGTGTGGTGACGGAGTAAGAATACAATATGTCACCACCCCATCTCATCCCATTGGTGTCGTAAAAACCGACTAAAGGACTATCCGTGAATATTATCTTTACGAAATAAAAAGAAGGAAAACTTGAATATAAACCCTATACCAATCCATCTGGCCAGCGTGGTATTAGTAGGCCAAGTATCCCTCCGTCACGGAAGGAGGCCCGTCTCTGCAGTGGGACATTAATGGGCTGTTGATCAATAAGGTAACATGAATCACGATATCAAAAACCATTGCCTTTCTACCTTATCTTTGCAATTGATTTGACGCACCGTTCACCAATATTTATGCTAGCTCCCAGATTTATAACCAGCGCCGTACAGCGCTGTCATAGGTGCACGTTTTATTAAACGAAGCTCAGTATGTATGGCGTATCCGTCTTCTAAATGGTACAGCTAGATTTGTTGCCAGTATTTATAGGCATGTTTTTAGACAGGTATTTATGTTTTTAGTTGATGTAAATTGTCGTGTAATGGTGGATATGTTTCAAGCTATTTGTCGATAGATAAGAGAGTAGTAAAGGTTGGTGTGAGAAAAAAGGGTTTTGAGCAAGGTATAAAAATACAAGCAAAGGTATACTTCAATATTATAATAATTTCTAGGTTTCTAGGAAATTGGATCATTTCCATAATAAAGTTGAATTTAATTCCTTGCAGTGACACATTCGGAACGTGACAATTCCTTTTGCATTTGCACCGTGACGCATTTCGACAACGCTGCTATAATAAAGCAATTTAGTTACTTCAGTCAGCCTCGTTTACGAAGAGTGTTTCCAACTTCATACAACAGCCACTTCAATTTACACAGAATAATAATATAACCACCCACCCCATACATGTAAATCTCCGATCCCCTGACACATAACACCTCCTATACTTTTTAAGCCATTTTTATCCGATGCCATCAATTTGGTAGGTGGAGTAACAAAGATGTCATTCACCTCGGAGATGCCATTTATCCATGAAAGTACCCACTAAACTAGGTACATAAATTATTTTGTCTGCTTCGCCAAGTGTAAGGAACTCCTAGGGAATTTATCACGCGTGGTGTTGTGCAATTGATGAGCTGTAGCGTTTTTTAATCTTGTCAATCTTTGTGTGCTTTTTTTGACAGGTTTGAGTAGCCAGAACTAAAATTGAATAAATAACTTTATACAGTTTTGTTTAAATTCTTTTGTTTAAAGTAGTCAGAATGTGGCCTTATTTCTAAAGACTTACAAATTAATGAATACATATTTTTTTCATACTCGTAGTACAAGATTTTCTTTAGTTTGAGACGATAATGTGCGTATGTGAAACATTTTTTTAAGCATTAAATTTTTATTTAAATTCCTGACAATCTCATCGTTAATATTTTTATACAAATTATATTAACTATGACATTTTATTAACCCATTAGGTATTTATACTAAATGCAGTGGTATGAAAATAACTTTTATGTAAAAATTTTAAGCCAAGAAGTAATTTTAAATGTAACAAAATGTAAAAAAAATACACAACCTAGAAATGTTAAAGGCAAAAAAGTTTAATCCCATTTATACAATGATCATTATTTATTTAAAACAACTCCGCATTTCTCTTACAACTTGTACCACATCTTGTAGGAAAAATAGTAGCGAGTGCCGACAGCCATTTTGTATAAAGCAAGGGGGTGGTTTAAAATATTATGCATCGTAAGGAAATGTATTTTTTTGTAGGTAGATGTAGCTACGTTTATTTAGCGGGATGATAACTCTAATTTATAACTGTGAAGTCAGCTTTATGTTCATTTGGGAAATTGCTTAGTTTTTTTATTGAGCTCAGGGAGATTAAGTTTAAATAAACATTTTACTATTTTAAGAATGGTTTGTGACTTTATGGTAATAGTTATGAGTGGGTTACATCTTACTTTTAGGAAGGTTGTAGGGTAGAAACAATGTCAAGGTAAGTTGAAAAGCAGTAAAACATCAACAAAATATACGATAGGGGAAAAGTTCTTTAACTCAAATAAATGCAGGTAAAATTAAAAACACGAAATAAGGTTTAGTGTGGATTTAGGGTCTCTACTATTGGAGGATACTATTAAACAATCTATAAAAAGCAAAAAGGGTAACAAATTTTAGTATTAAGTGGTTTAAAAACAATTATTAAACTTAAAGAATATTGTGAATAAAATAAAACTAACTTAGTTCATTCCTAAATAAGTAGCACCCCTATTATTTATAAGACAATTTTCAAAGCGTTCCCGATTGTTCGAGAGCGCGGTTTTGTCGCTGTCCGCAACTGTACCCTGTTAATTACTTGTCAACATGTTTTAAACTGTTGCATTTACTAGCTCTGCTTAGTCTATTTGTAGCGGTTTGAAACTACTTACTTATTGTTTCTAAAGATTTTGTTTTTGTTAGGTTAAACTAGGTGGCGTTGTTATGTGGATTTTTATGTTGTCATTATTGAAATAATGTAAAATTCTTTAATTGCGTAAATGGTTACATGTTTCCTTCAATGATCTCATCCCATGGGTTTCTTTCAAGCATATTGTGAAAGGAAAGACTAAAGAAAATAATCGCAGATATTATAGAATGTATACTAATGTAAATAGGATAGTATACAACACAAGCTATTATGTCTAATGATCGAATGTTCCCACTATCAAAACATAAAATACCTATGAATATACAAAATTAGCAATTCATGCACTTAGCAATAAAAGTGAAAATCCCGTGTCATAAAACAACAAGAAACAGCACAGCTATTTGTAAGTAATAATCGTTACTTGAGTTGCATATTCAAACGTCTGTATACAAAGACTGGACGTTGTTCGACACCGGTACACCCTGTATGCAAAGTTATGCTAATAACATCTTAGTCTTGCCTTAGTTTTACAATACAACATTATGTAATGTGTGTACAGATGTTATTTAGAGAAATGCTTGTATGAATTTTAACGCTTTCTTATTGTGCATTATTACTTTTGTGGTTGTTTTATTGAATACAACTTGCATTTTAGGAGACATTATGTATTTGAAATTGTCATAAATTTTTCATAACTGCCATTATGATAACTCATGTGGCATTTTCTAATAGTTTTAGCGTATGCCTGCTGCGTCGAGGTTTCGGGTTCTCTACCCACTCAATCTAAATTTAAGTACCACGTTAAGTAGCGTTTTATTAAATAGTTAACGTAAGACCGAGTTCAAACATAAAATACAACAGAATTTTAAATCCTCCTACACCTTTTAGAGTCTATTAATAATGAAGTAAATAAAACCTTAGCAAAGTTAACAGTACAAAATCTTAGCGTAAATCCCAATAGTAAAGACGGTAACACTAACAAACCGATAACCTCTCCTCAATTAAAGCTCACCACAATAAATAACGCCGTAGATGCAGACCATCCATCTTCTAATGAAGAAAAGTGCGCTCCAGCGATGCTTTATCGCCGATCTGTGTAATTAAAACGTTACCCGCAGGAAATGTGGGGTAATAACAATAAATCCAAGCCTGTGGAGACGGGGTAATTGCACCATTTGTGAATGGATACCAGTGAATATTTGATGGCAGCTCGTGTATCAACTTGAAGTGCTTAGTTTGAGTTAGTGACTTGTTACCTTTTAGTCTTTGTGACTTACGTGTCCACTTAAATTAAGTGCCGTTTTTTTTGGCCGGTTTTTATGTTTGTTACCTTGGAACTCAGTTATTCTTGGCCAATTTGCTAAAAGACCAACTTGGTCTAATGAAAGTTTAATTTAAATTGTTTAGTTTGTATTAAGGAATTTCTGTAAACAGGCTTGGTCGGCTTTTGAGATACCCATAAGGCGCACAAAACCCAATTCTAAAGGATGGAGGTCTAGCAAGCTTTGCTAAACAGATAATAGATTTCGATTAATGTTTTCTATGCGTGCTTAAAGTCTTATTTTACGACGTATGGACGAAAGGTTATTTTGATTTATAGCTTTGTATTTATCGTTTGCTATTTTGTTGTTAATTAATTTATAATTTACGAAAGTGTAATGTTAGTAGGCATGTATGTAACTTGTTTACGCCGCCAAAACGGTTAGACAAAATTCTATTGAACTTTGCGTATAGATAGCTGATATTTTACACACACTTTGTCCGTTTATTTTTGGTGAAGAAGTAACACTTCTTATACACTGGGTATCATAAAAGTTTTAACATACAAATATACTATCGTATACAAATCTAAGTCTGACTGAGAGCACATCGTAAAGACTGTTCGATATACACAACCTCGTAAGAAACGGATCGCGATACGATAATACGATGATCTATTTACACAACAAACAAGTTATGTGCTTAGAAATATACATTTTTAAAATTTTGGAATAGTCATATTTTTTTTCGTGACAAGTGGCGTTCTGTCGTCTCTGCCTACCCCGGCCGGGATAAGGCGTGAGTTTATGTATGTATGTATGTTTTTATTCCATTAGTGCAAAAATCCATTGCAGGGATTCCTTTTTACTGTTGATACTGAAAAACTAGCCTCACAATAGCCTCATTCTTTATTTTGCAGACACAACGTTTGCTTTTACGCCACCCTAATAAAATATCTGACATTAACTATATAATTTTATACCATCACCACATGGTGCAAATGCATAATAATATAACAACAATAAAAACACACAAAGAGCAATCGCATCAAATATTACAACCCACCCCACCTAACACAAAAGATATCAATTGTTCCACACTCACGGCAAAAGCTATAAATATTTCACAAAACTAATATCATAGTGCTTGCGTCATCACTAAATCGTATGTCAAAACTGTTAGAAATGATATTGGTGAACCCAAAGCAACATTGGAAGCAATAAGAATCATAAATCAAACGGTTCATAAGAGATCTCCCCTAACGTATACGACACTACATGAACTGGCAAAAGGGAAATCGCCATTCGAAAAACATTCGACATTTCCTTCAAATGTACACAATAAGAGCGTTTTTCGCAGGTCCGGTTTGGATAAAACCTTTGATCGGTATCAGAGTGCGAACTGAGAAAGCTATCGACACTTTCCGTATTCACTTATCATTCATCACTGGCACTTGTTTTTTGTATACAATTTTGAACCTTACTAAAATCTTAAATAGTAAAGTATTTTTTGTTAATTCCATGTGTTATTAGTTTAGTTATTGATAGTCTTCAATTTAAATATTTGATAATCTACACAGTAAAAATTAGCTTGAATTTGAATACAAACTTAAATTATTTCTGAAAAAAGTTAAGTATTTAAAGGTTAAGCAATAAGTGCTATATTGGCTTAAACAGAGCTTGAACTTACGACACAACACACGACACGGGGTCTTCCGCAGCCCATTTGTCACGGAGGCCATTTGTACTTGTCGAATCACGGCCATTAGACGAGAGTGTGTGACCGCGTGGGGTTAGCCTTGTTCAAACTGAGCGACGTCACTGCACTGTAATGTCACAGTATAGAGAAATGTTCCACATGGGATATACGGTTGTGACAGAAGGATAAAATTTATCGGATGAAACATTTAAACTGTGGAAATACTCTTAGTGACAAGTCGTCCAATACGAACAATCTACTGGGACCACCGCGCTTGTCAATATCAACTTGTATGAGCCGAACTGTCCTGACCATTTATCTTACTTTGCGGCTATTGTTACAGACGACCGAGGTTACAGCTGATTTATAAGTAGCCTAGTTAATTACGGCGGGCGTCGACGCATCGTTAATTTCTCTTCGGCTCCCATTTATCTTTCGACTGTCATTCGCGCCAGCTTCCTATTTCCACCTGACGTCCGCTTCTGAGTAAAAGCGTAACTTTAAAAGCTCGCCAATAAATACATTCGCATAAAACTCAAGTTTATCTCCGTACCCTTTGAAGTACGGCCCGAGAAAACAAACAAAGCAATAAAGAAGGCCTTTATCGGAGCCACGAGTCGACACGCGAGCTAATTTACAACACAGCCGCGGGTTTTATCTTCATTAACCCATCGATTCACAATTAAGACGCGGAATAAATCTCCGGTAATGCGCTCCCCGTCCGCACCGGTAGATTCAACTTCAAACAGATGTTATGTATAAATAAAGCCGAACGGAGGCAACCACTCGATATATTCCTGTCCGCGGCAAACTTTACAGATCTATCAGTGCTCGTTCGCCGGGGACAAGCGACTCTCGTGCGCGAACCAAAACCGACCTTAGTAGCAAAGCGCCATAAAACCATCTGTTACTGTCCATCGAACGACTCTCGAGGAAATTAATGTGCCTCGAGCAAAACAGCTGCACTCAATACCGTCTATAGTTCGTTAAAACTGTGCACGAGTTACGTCTTTTCCAATGACGTAGAGTCACAAACCTCATCTTATTTCCAGCGTAACGAGTCGATGCTCACATTCGATTATCTGGCTGCGGTATCCGAGGCATTACAGTTGATGTATCGACGGCGACTGCGCGAGATTGTCGACCGACGGTTGATTTACTGTACCCATTTCTTCCTGGCACTCCATACGGAATAGATCCCCATCTGTCGCGAGCGGTGTGACGGATCGCAGCAATCGGAAAGCGTCGAGGGGCTCTCTAATGAATTGTCCCAAATAATTGGGATAGTATTTTATATTGACGTCATTTGTTCTTTTATCGAAACATTTGTTGTTGCTTTGATTTGTTGAGCTCTTTAACATCGCGGTATAAGACAATTAGTCGCACCTATTTGGTTTTCTCATAGCTATATCAAAACACAACTATATTTTTATTTAAAAATAAATTTTATTTCAACGCCGACAGAAATGTAGTTATCCGTGCATCTGTCTGATCGGTCGTGAGTCTTTCAAACTTTTATTTAGACGGATGGTTTTTGTTCATTGTTGGATGTGAGTGCGGTGGCATCTGATCAGTAGTCATGAGAGCTCAGACAATGCTCGCATCACGTTAAATCACATTCCTCATCTCCGTTTCTGCTGTCGAACGTGCATTTAATACTGAAACGAACGTTGGAACATTTGAAATACCATTTAGTTTTTATACGCTTTAATTGTCTACTAAATCATCGCTTTTTGTACCTAATAGCTTTCTGCAGAACGTTCCACATTTTAATTTCCATACAATTTCAATGTATTTTGTGGTAATGACTCGTGCTGTAAACTAAAAACTGAATTAAGGCGACGATGTTATATTTTAACACATCATTACATAAATAACCTTTTATGTACTGTTGTTCATGACAGCGCAAATAGTAACACATTAGGAATGAAAATAATTGATGTAAATTGTGATTGCGGAGTAAGAATATATTATCATAAAGCCTCTACCATAAGTCATCCCATTTACGTCACATAATCAGACTGAATCAAAATCAGTATAATGCTATTTCTTTTATAAGCCATGTACCAATCTACCTTTCGTTCCTATTAGAAGGTCAAGATTCTAACCATCTAAGTCGTGTGATGGTAAGAATGGTTCTCCAGCCATCTTTGCAGTACGTCTCTTTTTGACACTGATAAGTCATAATACATAGCATGTACATACATTTTTTTTTTAAATTTATTTAACTTTATTTATTTCTAATAATGCGTTGTTTTACTACAATTTTCTATTTTTCTTGTACATTCCTTTTTGGCTTACTTGTTATGATATACTTTTGTAGCTATGTGCTGTTTTGCATTAACCATATTTATTTTCTTTCTTTACAGAGTTCTCCAATAAACTAGCAAGTAGGTAGTTAACATAAAAGTAAGGAACATCGCGGCTGTGTGAATGCGTTCAACGTCGCGATAAGAGTTGACTTTGATGTATGCGCCGCATCTTGATACGTGTCTGCAACCGTTTCAATAAGCGTATGTCTGTCTGCCGCTACTTGGTAAACAACTAGTTTTAGTCTTGGGTTTTGTTTTAAGTAATGCACATATTTATTATGTTCTTCTTGAAAAATCACAAAAGCGATTAAAGTTTAGAAAATTCTACAATTGAAAGGAAAAGCGATTAAAAAAATCGGTCTAAAAATAAATAGGTACCTTTGAAATATAACCAAAAAACAACAAAAACTAGTGTCCATCCACACTGCTTTCTTACAGTAGGTAAATTAACCAAAACCAGCCCATATTTCAAAATTACAATATAACAAAAGATAGGAAAACCTTTTAAAAATACCTTTTAAACCTTGAGTTATAAAAATTGACAATTTATTTACCAATTTAAATGGAATTTTGTAACAAAATTCCTAAAACAAGATAAGGCCTTATAACATTAATTTATAAGAATCCAATAATATGCATTATAACACCTACCATTCAAAGAACTAAAGGTTATGGGAACTTTATGTCATGATTACTATGCACGTTAGATCAAGAATCTAACCGTCTGACAATCATGGAGTCAATCTCCCCTGTATCGCTTACTAGCCTGTGGGAAAGCTCCGTATTAAGAAACAAATGCAAAATTGTTTTAGGTCCTGCGAGTTACCAACAATTTAAGAGAATCATGCAATACTTGTGGAAAAATATAGGGTTTTGTTTGGTGTTGATGACCTTGTATTATAACGCTATAGATAAAAAAATTAACAAAATACTCTTCAGACGTTGAAACCATGTAGAGCTTTGCATTGTGCGGGAATCAAACCACAAATTAAATATTCCGTAACATACAGACAGAATAGGAGCCACACATATTTTGTTCTATAATCATGTTGGATATTTTAAATATAATATTTAATCTTTTCATCACAAAGTAGGTATTATTGGGAACCAAACCCAAATCTACTGAATACTAGCATTATAACTACTACACCTCAAAAGTCGTCATAAATAATTCCAACCAATTAATTCTTACCATAATAATTCTGTTAAGCTACAAAATAGTTTCCTACATTCAATCGGCCTTACTTCCATATTGAGATAGCTGAATGATTAATATTATATTCTTAAGTGATAAATGTATCATATTAGTCGGACATTGCCAACTTAATACGTTCAATAAAAAATGCCAAGTAGATGGTGATTGTAAATGGCTCTGCCCCGATAAGATTTAATCACAATGACATATACCAGCAATAAAGATTTTATGCCGATCGGATAGTATAAATAAAGTTACTTTAATTTGACAATAAACCGTCGATTTTAAGTCAAAGAAAAAAGGATCGCTTTACAAATAGAGGTAGACAAAACTGTTACAACTTTACCAGAAGACAAAATATATTTTACAGTAAGCTAACAAGAAAAAATATAATCCTATTTATTACAATATAACACTCTTATTTTACATACTATCAGCCAGTTCGTGTCACATTGCACTAATATACTAATTACTGTAGTGCAAGGATGCAACCTCTAGAAATAATGGTTATCTTAGTCTTTTTGTACTACGCTAGCCATACAGATTTGTAGATTGGTGTTCCTTTCTTTTCTCTTTGTGGGTGATCAATTTTCGAATACCTCTTATTCTCTTGATAAACGAAAATTAAATCACATTATTTAACTTAGTTTTTAACAATAACAACAAACTTAATATTAATACTAAATGATTGACCATTGATGATCATACAACAGACAGAAACAAAATTAATGATCACGTTAACAAAATAAACGAGCAACTTTCTATATTTACAGACTATGAATGTGAATACAATTTATCATTTAGAAGCGTTACGACTATAAATCATAATCATTCACGAATACTATAATGTAGGTAGACAAATATAAGAGATCTGCCTTCTGCCAAAGCTCCTCATAAAACAGGCTGAAAGCCTTTAAATATAGAAGTTGTAATTACGTAAACAGACATATTGACGTACGTCTGAAAGGTAATCATAAGCTAAAATTTATCACGGAGTGAATCATTCATGCGCTAAGACAGCTGACAGCTAGGCACATATATTATAATGATCGACAGCCTGACGTTGCTTGTCACAGAGGGATAATGTTGTTGCCACACTTAATGTTACAACTCACTCCAAATTATACTTTAACGTAAAACAACAAGGTATTATTCACTTCATACCAGTATGGTTCACTAATGACATTTCTGTTTCAAGCGATGTGAATTCTAACGAAAAGAACAAAGTACTACATTTTACTGCACAGCTTAAACGGAACTTTATTGCGTTACCATTTGCTTCAAAGTTCTCTGAATCCATCAGTTCGTCGAGTTATTAGTGTTGGAAAATGTGACTTAGTTCCAGGTGTAAGTGGTTATGCTGTTATGGGCTTTATGTTGGAGATGTTTCGGCTTGAAATGGTGTGATGATGTGGAGGTGTTGTAAGCTTTTAGTATTGTAAGGTTAGATGGTAGCGCGGTAGCAGAGAGACGTGTCGCGGCATGTCATCGGGACGCAATGAAGATTTATGAACAGTCCGGTACTACGGTTCAGTCGAAACCACATACAGTTTTCTACTTTGTTATTAATTTTATGTTCAAGTTTTAAACACAAATATATCTTAGCTATGTTTATGTCTTATGCACGTTTATGTAATTCTGGTAAGAAAACAATATATAATATTGTTTATGTTGCGTAAATATACAGAAAATTCGTGTTTTCGATTTTAACCTTATTTCTAAACAGTATTTTATTACTTCTGTTAGTTTAAACAAAACGTGTATTTGTAACATATTTACTTTAAAAATTAAACAATCATTTTACACTCTATGTTTTAAGAATTTAATTTTATTATCTCATATACTTAATAAAAAAATAGTGCTTTACTCTTCAAAACTGTATTAATGCATACAGTTTTGAAGAGTGAAGTTAAACAACAAAAAAACACTATAAATTAAATTATCTAGTCAAATTAAGTATAAAAAAGCTACTTCTGTAGTTTCAAGTAAGTAACTAATAATAATATAATGCAGGCATGTTTATATTTAAGAAGAGGCAATTATTTCGGTGTTATAGTTGTACTACATTACAAGTAATACAATGTAAAGCGTGGCATTCCCGATATAAAGGATTTTTTATCAGGAAAACCAAGCTTCTTAACTTATTCTCAGTCGATTTGTCAGACACACATGGGATTGGACAAGGTAGTGACACCATGTGTTCTTAAACCAAATGGAAACCAATTTCATAGTTTACTAGCTGACCCGTGCCCACTTCGTTGGGCGGCGTAAAAAACGCGTCCCTTTTTTAAACATATGTCATTACTGCTCCACTCCTATTAGTCATAACGTGATACTATACAGCCTATGACACTCCCATAAATGGACTATTCAACACAGAAAGAGTTTTTAAAATCGGTTAAGTAGATCCAGAGATTACCCCCTACAATGTCACAAACACACAAACTTTACCTCTTTATAATATTAGTAGATAACTAGAAAACATTTCTTTCTTTACTAAAGGACGGTGTCTCTCAAAAAATAATCAAATGTTAATCTTAACACCTCCAAAGCGGCTACTTCTAATGTAAAAGTGTGTCAGGAATCCATAGTAGAGGTTGTTAGATCCCCTCATTACGTATTTATAGGCGACAGGCGGGATAAGCCGCGTCATGTCGAGCGAGGAGTGGATGAGCAGGGATGTCAGTACTGCCTCTCTTGTTGGATATTGTATTCGTTTGTGTTGAGAGGATACTGTAGGAATGGACATGGGTTTCTATAGAGTAAGCTTTATTAAGGATTCTTTTCTTAATAATATTTTGATGGGTAATTAATTGTAATATTTTTTATTTGTTATACTTTTTTGACTGCCTCGAAAATGTTAACACTAGGTTGCTGATTAGAACTCAACGTACAACAATTGTTTGTGCGATCTTACCTCGTCCTAACTTCAGTAGTTACCTGTTGTAAAGATAAACTATAAACGATACCATTCAATTGATTTACTATAAAATAATGTTTTATTATTTTAAAATGATGTTGTTATATATGTTTAACATTATTTTCTCTATACAAATTGTGTCAATTTGGTCAAAAATCTCTTCAAGCTAAACAATGCCACTACAGTATCATATTAGTAGATGAAATAATGAAAATAGATAATATTATAATACATTAGATAGTAAGTATAGACAAAGCATAAATACGAGTATAATATAGCACACAGAACATTCCATTAAAGTTTATCACCCTCCTGTATTAGAATTTAAAAAAGTAAAATGTAAAATCACATTTTCCCTACTAAAATACAATTCAGCTAAGCATACTGATCCAAGTCGTTTGTGCGACGACATCGTATGCGTATTGTTTTATTCACAAACCGATGCTTGGATAAGAATTCATGCATTTTTATTTCAATTTCTACCCGTAGGGGATGCTGCTTGAATGTTTATTTTATTTGTCACCTTTTCTACTTGTTCTTTGTTGATTTAGTTAAGTTGTTTGTGTGCTTTTTTCATTTAGTATTGTTCCTTTATCGTTTCTGGAATACCTACCAAATTAACACCCGCAATTTTTTTTTTACTATTACGTCTTAATACTTAGACTTATTTATTACTCTGGCTGACATTAACATGAAAAGTAATAATTATTAATTACAGTTCCATTTTTTTGTAACACACATCTTGAATGTTCATTGTTCATTACTAATACTGGTATATGAGATCTTATACACAAAACACACTCATTAATAACACCACATAGATAACAATAACGCTCGTTTATAAAAATATTTTATACTAATTCAAAACTACCGACCTTCATTATAAACATCATCGTTCAAAAGGAAAATTGATTTACAACACTGCATTACGCTATTATTTTATGACGCGAGAACGCCCCGAAATAAAATAGTAACAAACATTCAACCGGCATCCACGACCATTACTATAAAGCTACCAACATTTCTGCTACTCATAAAAGTAATATCTAACTTTATACTAATAAGAATAAAGTTGATTTTAGATTAGGAATCAGTTAGTTGAACGTATATGACAAGGTTGTCAGGGACCGTCATAAAGCGAATAAAATACGGGGCACAAAGAATAAGCGGTCGTATAAGCGCTGTTATGTCTGTCAACATAAAATATTGTATCCTGCGCGAGCCGGGAGCTGGGGTTCAAATTGTACTGCCTCTATTGCGCCATTAATCTTAGTAATGCACCGTGTGAAACGGCAGATGAAGATATTGCACTCCTCTGTCTTTGTCGTTGTTTCGGACTTTGCGCTTTGTCCGCGGGGAAATTAATAGGCGGTTTGAAGGTGTGGGCAGATTTTATGGATTCTGCTAAAGGAGATTTAATGTTGAGATTGTCGGCGATAAAATTAAGTGAGCATATGTTTTCGTTTATGTTGGTAACGAATTTGGAGAACACTAATACAGTGTCAGTTTTAAGTGTTATTTAAGATTGTATGAACACGAGTGTGTTTCAATGCCGAACTAATACCAATAGGATTTGGTTGATTAGCACCATCAACGTAAAGTTATTAATATGTCTTTAGTTATTAAATTAAAAGCTTTCAACATCTCCAAAAGTAAATTCATTGTCAAAGTTATCGTGTTTTTGCGCTCACATATCACCAAACTAAACCTCTAAAAATATGAGCAACATTGAACATTGGCGGGCAAGCTCCGTGGCTCGGTCATATGTCACTAGTAAGCGTAGAAAACATTGCTTGTCGCGCGTTAATCCAAACAAAGTACTTTGGGAGCCATCGTTCATGCTGTCTCGTAACAGACAAACGACATACCTAAGTGCTGTTCTAATTATCGCAGCGTAAGTAAGATTTATGAGTGTGATTAGAGTTTTATTATGGTGATGTTTAGTTTTAAGGAATAAATGTAATGGTGACTATTCATTTACGTATCGAATCAAGAATCTTAAACATTCCGTAGCTATTTATGCTATCATGGTAATGTTGTATATACCACACCATATACAACATTACCATGATAGCATAAATAGCTACGGAATGTTTAAGATTCTTGATTCGATACGTTAATGAATATTTCTATTTGTACACATCATAAATTTTTACGTTGTAGATATTATGATTATAAATCTATTCAGTGTAATCAAATCACTCGTAACTCGGCATAGCTACTGAACTAATGCATAATTTAAAAAAAAATACAACCGAATTGAGAACCTCCTCAGTTTTTTTAAGTCGGTTGAAAAGAGTTATTTATGGGGTTTTGCTGAATTTAAATGTGTGTTTGGGCACGCTGTGTCGTGTTTTAAACTTTATCCATTTTAATAAAGTTATTTTGTTGTGCGTATCATGCGCTAAAGTGTCATCATCATCATTGCGTATGGCTTCTGCTTTGAACCTTGCTTGCTTTTTGCTTGCTATACATCTATATCCAGCTGGAGAAGCCAATCTTTTGCGGCCGGAGTAAGGTTGTGGAGCTCACGCATTCCCCCAGAGAAACGACGTCGGGGACATTCCTCGACGATGTGCATCATCGTTTATTTTGGAGCTCCACAATCACACCCCGGCGAGTCTTTGAGGCCCCATCGGTGGAGGTGGTAGTTGCATCGCCCTTGTCCAGTCCTAAACCTATTTGCCCTTTTCCACACAGTACGGCAGCTGTCAAAACCAGGGGGCTTAACAGAAGGATCGGGCACTAGGTCCTTCCAGGGGTGGTGTTCGAAAGACTCCCAGGTAGTTCTCCATTCCTCCAGGAGATTGGTGTCTGTTTGAAGGTGTTCGTCTGACCAGATAGGGGATCGGGATATCAGTCGTCGTGCTGGTAGGTTGTTAAGTGTCTCTCGTATTGGCATTGGTTTTCCATTTAGTTCTTGCCAGCATTTCTTCCACTCAGCAGCCGCCGCCTGCCACCTACGTATACCCGGTGGGGGAATGTGCGCCAAAACTGGAAGCCACGGTAGGGGAACAGATTTAATTAGTCCAGTGATGGTTCGCATAGCTTCGTGTAGTTGGGTGTCAATCTTGTGCGTGTGCGCACTCCGACACCATACAGGAGCACAATATTCTGCCACCGAGTAAACTAAGGCTATTGCAGACGTTCGCAGCACTGAGGCGGTGGCACCCCAGGATGTACCAGCAAGAGACTTTATGATGTTTAGTCTCGTTTTTAGTTTTTGTGATGTTGTCTGTAGGTGCTGTCGGAATGTGAGCGAGCGGTCCAGTATAACGCCCAGGTATTTAGGGGCAAAGTTGTGCCTTACTTCCTCTCCGCAAAATTTCACACGCAGCTGGCGCTCAGCCAAACAATTTGTTAGGTGGAATGCGGAGACCTCTGTCTTTGATGGGTTAGGGCAGAGCCGCCATTTCCCATAATATCTACCCATGATTTCCAGGTCTCTGGTCAGAGCTCTCTTCGAACGACTTTGCTTGGAATGCTAGAGCCAGATCGTCGGCGTAAGCAAATTTTAGAGATGTCGTTTCTGGAAGATCTCGGATGTAAATATTAAATAAGAGGGGAGCCAAAACTGAACCCTGTGGCAGTCCATTTTTATGAGCCTGTATTTACTTTGCTTTTCTCCGAGGCAAACTGTAATATATCGGGGCTGGAGCAGTGATTTTACGAGAGCAATAGTTTTTCGGCAGGGGACTATGTCAGCAACCTTGTTAAGAAGGCCTGTAATCCAAACTGTGTCGTAGGCAGCACTCAGGTCAACAAAAGCTGCAAAAGTCTTTAGTCCTCGTTGGAACCCTGCCTCGATGTATGATGAAAGAGCTAGAACCTGATCAGTACAGTTTCGGTTTCTTCTAAATCCAGCCTGCTCTGGAGGTATTTGTGGGTCTACCACTGGGTAGATGCGGTTGTACAACAGCCGTTCCAAAAGTTTGTACGTTACAGGAAGGAGTGAGATGGGTCTGTAGCTAGCTGCTTCGTTCGGCGGTTTACCCGGTTTTAGCAAAGCAATAACTTTAGATTTTTTAAAGGCGTCGGGGAGAAGGCAGGACTCTTGGATGTTATTGAAAAATTTTAGAAGCCAATCTCTACCCAAAGGACCAAGATTAGTCAGAAATTCCGGATAGATCTCGTCAGGCCCAGCAGCTTTATTCAGACGCAAAGCTTCAAGTGCCATTTGTAGTTCTGGTTTTGTAAATGGTTTGCAGAGGTCTTCATTGGTGTTCGGTTTGTTCAAGAAGTTGCGTAGTTGGTTTCGTGCCTGCTTGTTAAAGACTTTATCAGACTTAGCTGCGGTCGTAAGACACCTCATTCGCTTCGAGATTTCTTCTGGGTCAAGGTTTGGGGTCTTTTGCTCATGTTGTGGCGCGCCACCTAGTTTTCGGAGTACAGACCAGCTTTTCCTACTAGAGTGAGTAAAGTTCATGCCCTCAACACAGGACTCCCATTTTGAACGCCTTTGTTCGTCGAGCGAGGCCAGAAGGTCTTGTGCTGCTTCGGGGTCTTCGTGTAAAATAAACTCCTCGTAAGCCTTTTGAGTGTCGGACGACCATCCAGGCACATATTCCCCGCGGAAGCCTCGTGGGATTGTTCGTTTTGCAGCAGCGATTGTAGCCTTTACGAAGCGGTTATAGTTATCTGCTTCAGGTCTAATAAAACGAAGTGTAGCATCCAGGCTTTGGGAAAATGCGCACCAGTCAGCTTTGTTAAAATTCCAGCGTGGTCGAGGTATAGACTTCACAAGAGGTATCCGAATACCTATAGTTATAAGTGACGGTCTATGTTGGCTACGTGGGAAGTTCTCTAGAACTACTCTAGTAACTGGAAGAGCGTGTCCTTGGTGATCCTCTGATGCGAAGCAGAGGTCCGGATTTGTGTCACTGCGCCATCTTGCAGACCTAAATGAGCTTCGCCCCTTTGGGTCGTACACTAGGTGTTTATTGTTTAATTCTGCCCATGCATGGAGTTCTTCGCCGTTCTTGTCGTTTATTGTGTAACCCCAGGAGGTATGATGGCTGTTGAAGTCTCCGATGGCAAGCGATGGGTGGGAGTGGTTTGGCAGTGTGGTGCGGTTAATATTTACACCTGGTGGTTTATAAACGGAAATCACTCTTATTTTGCCAATTTGTGCTTCTATGACTTCAATGTCATTAATGTTGGATGCTGCCATTACAGTGCAATCGTTGATGGTAGATTTTTGATAGATCGCTGATCCGTATGTGTTTGACAGTGTAAACCCCTTGATATTAAAGCCGTCTATGTGACCACGATGTGATAGGTCAACTTCTTTACCAATGTGGTGCTCCTGTATGCAGATTATGTCGACATTGTGCTTGTGGGCTAGGTTTGCTAGATAGTCACACTTAGAGTGAGAAGAGCCTTCGATGTTCAGTTGTAGGATGCGGATCGAAGGTCCGATGCATCTTATATTTGAGTGAGATTTAGCTGGGGGTTGAGGAGCGGTGTTATTTGTGTACCTCTGAAAAGAGTTGTCTTGAAGGTTCATGTTGGTAGAGCAGATATAAGCACCGGGAGGTTCTTGATAAACAGTCCGGTGAGCCAGTTTTGTACAGTATCGTTCTGCCGTCTGCCTGCCACTAAAGTGCCTGCTAAAGTGTCTTTTCCCAAAGACTCAAGTGTCATAATTAGTAGTTTTTCTACGTCTAATTTTTTGTCCTAGGCAATGGAAGTGGTTTTACTCGTAGTATAATTAAAAAGTAAATAGAAAGTAGAAAAAGCATTCCCCAGCAATACAATTTCACACTAACATTTTTACTGTATACTTTGCCACAGTAATTATATTTATTAACCTCTTTAAAGTATTTTTCATCAAACAATAACATCTTATATTATAATAAAATATAAAGTAATTTATATTATTTTTACCTTGAACGAAGAAACTTTCGCAATCACAATGCCTTGTTCCCAAAGTAATTATAAAGACAATGTGTTGTCAAAACGTTATAATTACTTATTTTAACAACAAAATGACCGTATCTAGGTCGCTTATTAATTCTACAATGCATGTGAACGTTTATTGTGACTTAAATAACTAAAGTGAAACAACAAGCGGATAACGGGGCGTTTAAGCTAACTTCAAAAGAACGTTATATTTATGTATTCTTTTTGGAAGTAGGTATGTTATGGTATTATTTTTCGATAATTTTTAAAAAAAATCTCTGCAAAATATTGCCGATATTCGTAGAACGACATGAGATCATGTTGAAAAATGTAAACAAAATAAAGTGTTTATTTTATTACTATTTATCCGATAAAAATCAACAATTGAAAATGTTTGTACTTATTCGTTTCTATCACTAAAAGTAGCTTGTTTTATAATGATTATTTACTTTGTTAAATAATTATTTACCTACAATAAATATTTCCTCTTTTCTTTAAGGCTTGATCTTACGGCATTAAATAAAGTGTTTTTTCTTACAAACATTCCTTCAAAATTTTAATTTCATGAAATACTTAAGCTAGGTATATTAATATTCATAACATCAAAAGATAAAAAAACGCTTTCCGCTTCATCGCTTATAACGTTTCAGTCTTATTATAAGTGTATAATATTCCTTTTGTGTATTCGTTAATTAGAATGACAAATGTGTTATTTTTGTTATTTTGTGATTGTTATTATAAATTGTTGGTGAAAACGTGTCAGCTGGCAAGTGATTCAAATATGTCGGCATGCTATTCATATAATTTTAATTGCAATTTTTTGCATTATTCAAAAGTCTAGCCAAACAATGACGAATGTTTTAATAAATTTTATTATACTTTTGAGTGTGGCAAAATATGAACAATAGCTGAAGAATTTATTATTTTATTTGGTGCATTTTTTTTAAATATTAAATGCAAAAAGAAGTGCTTATTATAGTTTTCCTTCTGTCCTTTCCAAAATGTACTTATGACTTTCTAGTATAAAAAAAAACAATATTTTCATATTTTGATAACGATGGCTAAGCTTTTTCAATAAAG
The DNA here is from genome assembly GCA_905475405.1 of Schrankia costaestrigalis. NCBI lineage: Eukaryota > Metazoa > Arthropoda > Insecta > Lepidoptera > Erebidae > Schrankia > Schrankia costaestrigalis. The sequence goes on from FR997830.1 coordinate 1,147,159, forward strand.
CAACTTAATACATAATTTATTTTGTAGCTGATTTTGAATTATTTTGTTGTGGACAGGTGATACTGAACACAAAACTGATGACTTTTTTACTCACGTAAATTAATTGAACACAAATAATCCGTGACTCGCTCAAACAACCTGTGTGGCATCCGCGTATAACAATAGCCAAGACAATTTTGTTTGACAAATCAGTAAAACCTTTCTCGAATCAATAGGAATAGTGCGATTACTGTCTAATTAGACTATTACTTAGAAAACAGTGTTCACCAGTTATTATCTTGATATTCACTAAATAATTAAATTAGTGTGGTGACGGAGTAAGAATACAATATTCACCACCCCATATTATCCCATGGGTGCCGTAAAAACCGACTAAGGGACTTTCATCTTAACGAAATAAAAAGATGGAAAACTTGAACTTGAATTATACCAATCCGTCTGGACAGCATAGTATTAGTAGGCCAAATAACCCTCCGTCCCTGCAGTGGGACATTGGTGGACTGTTATGATGATGATAAATTAAATTAGTAGTTTAGAGCTTAGGTTCCATAACTCTAGGTATATGAAGTAAGAAGTTGGGCAGACCGGTGGGTGTGGCGGTAGCGACGAACTAAATTTATTTTTGACTACCCACCGTTGTTTTATTTATGGACTGTATTTGCACTTTTCACCACGATCGACATAATTATAAAAATTGTGTGCCTTATTCAACCCTTCTATTGCAAGCTCGTTTACCTACATACATAGTTTTTCCAAACCTATTCAAAGTCTGTAGGTACCTATGACCTACATCTATACCAAGAAATTTAGCCTTTACTGACTCAGAATAAACTACGAATACGAATATCGAACTACGATAATGGTGTCTAGCTAAGCTACACGTCCAATAACACTATTGAGTTAGTTAGCAATTTCAGATATCGGATATCTTCTCTGCAAGTGGCCAGACTAGTTCTCAATCAACTCCCGTATGTTCATAATAGGCTTGTCTATCATCGTGTATATTCATTGCATCTTATGCCTTCAAGCCCTATGTTGTGTATTCATTTTATCATCATAACAGCTCATTGTGCCCCACTGCAGGGACGGGCCTCCTTCCGTGACGGAGGGTTACTTGGCCTACTAATACCACGTTGGCCAGACGGATTGGTATAGGGTTTAATTTCAAGTTTTTCTTCGTTTAATTTCGTAAAGATAATTTACAGATAGTCCCTTATTCGGTTTTTACTACACCCAAGGGATGAGATGGGGTGGTGACATTGTATTCTTACTCCGTCACCACACGGAAAGTGTAGTCATATGTATTAGATAGGGATAGATAAGGGATTTGCCCTTAATAAATATCGTACATCTATCTACGTATTAACATAGGACAGATTGTAAAAACAGGTGTTTACTAAACAGTCACTTTTTCATTTCTTAATAATTCAATATCATTAAGGTACAACTGCTAAATACTATTTGTCGTCTATCCTCTTTTAAAACGACACTCGTATATAATTTAATAAATTACACGTCAAACCACGGGATAGACTAGTGAAGCATACAATTTAGATCTTTGTAATTATAATGTAGACCATTCATATATGTGACAGCTTGGCGACCAATTTAACCATAGTTATTTTGTTGGTACAAGTTGTAGGATATAGCGGGGAACAGATTGTTTTATTGTTAGGAGTAAGTAGCTTTGTATGATATTAGATGATTCAAGTTTTCGTGATTTAGTCTTAAATTTAATGTTTTTTATTGCCAGACAAGTATGTATCCAACCTGGTAAATGGCAACTGCTAATGTATATTATCAGAACGCAGCTACGTCGCTGTCTACCCTAGAAGTAAAACACTGAAATACTATTGGTAACACACATAACTCATTTAAAATTAAGGCTAAAAAAGCAACATTACACAAACCTTGTTGCTTTTAAATAGAAATATCTCTATCTATCTTATTTTTTTAAAATTGTCACGTACTCATTTTATGTAGTAGGTTTTGCGGTAATCCTTTTTCTCGAAGTAATTCAAAGAACTTTATTCTTTTAGACTTATAATTTTGACTCAAGATCATCAACACTTAAAACTAAAGAAGATTTTTAGGCAGTTATGATGTTACAACAGACGGTGTAAGACATATTGGTATTAATAAGTGTTCAGCGCTAGTAAACAAGTTTTATAAAATTAAATAATATCAATTTTCTTGTCACTTGTACCACATTAATGTTAACCTTGTAATTTGTCCTACTATAAGCGTCACATGTCATATAATTAAGTTTCTCTTTTCGTTATAATAATATCTGATACAATGATCTGTTATATCGAAACATAACAGGAAACTATGTTTCATTTATATTTGGATAATTACTTCATTGTCTTATTAATTAGCACTTTTGTCACGTTTTAAATAAGCGTTTAATTGTCACATTGTTAGTATTAATACCAAAATTATTTTAATAAAGCTTTTTTTTATAATTTTTATATAATTACCAATTCAAGAGTCGCATAAAAGTTTAAATTTTTTTAAGTCTTCTTAACATTAAAACTTCTTTGAGCTGTAAATTAAATATAAATTTACTTAATGTGATTTTTATTTTTAGACAGGAGAAAGAAAAACCTTTGAAATAATGTGACGAAGTTAAAAGAAGCCTTATAGAGAAAGGTTGAGAAACACGTGCGTAGACACGTTGAAATGACGAAAGTTATTTTTAATGTTTACATTAGTTTACTCTTACGTGTGCATCTGTAATAAAATAATAAGTAAATACACTTATAATCCGTGTGGTAACGGAGTAAGAATATACTATGTCACCACCCCATCTCGTCCCATGGGTGGTGTCGTAAAAACTGACGAAGAGACTAAAACCCTATACCAATCCATCTGGCCAGCGTGGTATTAGTAGGTCAAGTATCCCTCCGTGACGGGAGGAGGCATGTCCCTGCAGTAGGACTTTAATGGGCTGTTATGATGATGATACTTATAAAACTTACCTTAGGATTAGGGGTTTTATGTTTTTAAATAACGTATTTATTTAATAAAATACAATAACAAACTTTTATTAAAATGTAATGACTGCCTTCAAATTAACAGTTTTATATTATTTTTCAACCAAAATACGAGTATACATATAAAAATATTCATATGAATATGTATAATAAATACATAAACTTTTTATCACCCGAATGCAAAGTGCACATTATGTTTTGTTTTGTAATTATCTACTTAATACAATGAATAATAATTAAAATACTATTTACGTCATAATAACAAAGAAAAATTATTTGAAAATTATTCATTTAAATAATATTTTTATCATAATAAAATTAATTGCTTCATATTTTATATTTATTCAAAATTATTCAATATCAATATGTGCACAATTTATCATTTAAATGAAAATTTATGTGAATTTATGCAGTTTTAATTACTCGACACGGGTTTTTATTTATTAAGTGACGTCACGAACGTCCGCCATCTTGCTTCGTGGTGGATTATTGTATTTTAATTGTGACGTTTGGTATAAAAACAATAAAATATTGAGTTTTAATGCTGGTTTTAAATATTTGTTTGTCCAATAAGACTTTTTACTATTAATAACCTTACAATTACATTAGAGTTATTAAGTACAACAAATATTATATAATATTTGAATGTCCGATAAGAGTTCCATCAATGTCGTTACAATTGCACTAAAGTTAACGATTCTGTTTTGAAACTCTACATTTACACATTCAATATTCCTCTTCTTTTAGTAACATATTTATTTTCCTTTTCCTTCTATTTTAAATACAACTTGTCACATTTTTATTACTGTCTGAGTAAAATTTTCTCTCTCACTTATTTCATTTACGTTTCTTGATGTAAAAATACTATTGAGAAAACCTAAAATTGACGTGATATACAAATATAATTAATTCTATAAACACAACTTCGTAAGTTATTCGTGACTTCCACGAAAACGTGGACAAATACTTACTTTGAATAAAACCCTTACAAAAGTTAAGGAAAATTGAAATAATTGCAAAACGTTAAGGACCACGTGACAAGTACGAACTTGATAAGTCAAAGTTAGGCTCGATACACAAAGTTAAAAAATAAAGCTCTATTCACATGTTCCCAGTGCAGTGTACTATATATGGTACACGTCCATTGTTTAACTATTTTGTCTGCTGGCGGCACTGTGAAAGGGTTAATATTTCAAGATAACTTAGTTATTTTTCGAACCTGGATATATGACGTATCCCAAGTAACACATCAAAGCATTATAAGGGCCGAATAAGAGTATTCATGTATCCTTTTAGCATTGTGAGTTTGTTATATAGTAGCATTATAAACGTTTATATGGCTACTGTAATGCTTATTTGGGCACAAATTATTCAGCTTTAGGCCCTATATGGGTTCACAGTAGCTGGTTAATAGCAATACTGGCGCATTATATTAGCATTATTGTGGTCAAGAAAGATGTCATTCGCATTAAAGAAACATCATTTTGGTCAATAATATTGCCAATCGCATTAAGAAAGAATTATAATGGTCAATAAGATAGCCAATTGCATTACAGAAGCATTAAAATAGCAATGTTATTGATAGTCAAGATGCCAACGGCATTACAAAAGCATTAGACTAGCATTTAAATGTTCTAAAAGATTTATTCGAGCACTTTAAGTGTTCACAGTTAGAACTAAAGTGAACTAAACACTGCAAATTATTACAATCAAAAAAAGGATAAGTAAAGACAGTCAAAATAAAACAGTGAGTGACGCCATATTATTGTTTGCATCAAAACAAATTCATCGGATAAGTTTTTGACTCGTTTGTTATTTCTTGCCTTCAAATATTACTGCGCAGTGTAGTTTACTGTACTTGTTTATATAAGTTTCATTGAAAATTTTCACGCGCCTTCGATATTTTGTGATTTTCATACAAAATGTTTTATAAAAATGATGTGTGTAAAACCAAAACAAATGTGTATTTCTAGTACAGAATAAGTTTTGAATAAATACAATCATAGTTTTGCTTGTACTGTATTAAATTAAGTTATATAAATATTTTAAATGACAATTCCTTTTATAAATAGGTTCGAAAAAAAATATTTTTTGGTTATAAAATATTTACAAAATGGTGGTCAGCCTTAAGCAGCCCGGTGAGCCCAATTAATGCCACCAGCATTACAACTACTCACGTGTGATTGTTTAAAGAGCTATTAGCTACACAACAGCACTCAGTTCTTCCTTTAAAATGCAAGCATTATATTGATTCACATTTATGCTGTTCAGCAGCATTAAGCTTTTACTTACCCCTTACAAGTGCTTTTACCCAGCAAAAGGCACAAAAAACAGCTTAGAGCTGGATATCGGATTTACATGGCATTATAGTGGTTCACGTTTGTGCTGTAAAACAGCTTCAAGCACTTATTAACTACTTTAAAATGTCTTTGTAGAACCAAAAGCACTAAAAATAGCTAAAGGCTTTACAAAAGCATTCTGATATGCCATTATCCAGCTGTTATACAGCGTAAAGCATTACAATGATTTTCAAATGCCATTGTTCAGCTTCAAGACGCTCGGTGAACTTATATAAGAGTTTGTACGGGTCTTAAGCTCTATATAAGTTCACTTGTTGCTTGTTAAAATGCTTTCTGTGTTACTTGGGATGTGTTTCTTTTGAAAATCATAATGTCTACTCTACATTACTCACAGAATGTCTCTACATTATCTAGTAATACATCCTACAATAAACATCAGTTAGCACACGATTATTTGTTATATGCTCTACTAGAGTAATAAATACACTCTGGATGTATTCTATCATCTGCTTCCGGCTTCCAAGAGATACATTACTAATCTGATAGCCCACACAATTTATAACACTATATAACAACATAATTTTACAAAATAACATGATACATTACATAAATACACAATGGATTCTAATAAATCTTCGAACTATTACATTCAGTCTAAAGTAATAAAAGCCGAGCAATTTATATTCTACTCTTTTGATGTTGAAAAAAACCGCTTGCTATAACAAAACATCGTTATTCATCGAGTAATCTCTCTCGACGTATTTGTGTCAAAAGATGCCTGTATAACAATAAAATGCTATTAAATTTAAAATACTCTAGTCCCTATTATATTACATTGCTAACAAGTATTTCTCACATAAATAGAATAATAAAAGAACTAAACCCCAACGTTGTCATGACTCGTATCACAATAAACTATCGTTTAAGCTTTTAATATTCTAAACGCGAACTTGTATTATCAAATGAACCGATCGCTCACTCGGTCACGCATTGTCAAATTTCCTGTCATTGACGCGTCACCGTCACAAATACCCGCACACTACATTGAGGGTTATACATAATACGAACAACAAATAAACTTTAAAGGAAATAATAAAATGTTGTATTGACATGCTCTTTGAAATTTATGTTTAATTCATATATAAATTAAATTCAGGTACAAAAACACAGAATTAACATAATAACGAGTATCGTCTGAAACGATTTTGACAATCATCGCTAGGTAGGGTAACATAACCCTCTAATTTGATGTGCGGGTACATAATACCCCGGCATGCATTATTCATCCGCTGATAATATGTTAATTTACTCCACCTTATGTTTATGCTAATCGTAATTGGTTATTTCACTGCACGGATTATAGCGCTGTAAGGCATCAATCTTCGCTACGCATCTGTCAAAGTTAATCCCCCCGTGAGAGGTCATTTATACACAAACACATAGTGATATTTCAAGGCGTGCCTTGGCGGCATTAATAAAATCTACATTATTATCTCAATTAATATCTCAAGATTTATACGTCCCCTTTTAAACTTTTTAATGTGACAATTAATCACGATCAACGCGTAAAAACACAGCGCGAGGGAATAAATTTCATGAGTTTTTGACACATTGACATTTTAAGACACACCTAATGTTTGGTAGGTTAATTACATATGACACTAAAATGAAATAGTCTCTGTAGTAATTAATTACTTTATTACAGACACGTTTTAAAACAATGACATAGTTTTAATTTACGTGAGGATTCGAACCTGTTGCTGGCTCTACTGGCTATCAAAATACATACCGCTTTACTTACCTTGATATTCAATACCGCTTTAATTCATTTCGAAAAGATATCGCAATCTTATTATTTAAGTAAAATATTGTAATAATTATGTGATCAAATGTTATTAAATGTACCTAATTATAATTAGCTGGTTGACTTGACTGTCTTTCTAATTAATCGTACTTCATACTTCTACGTGTTGTATTCAAAGGTCTATTTTCAAGCAGATTTTCAACATTCGGCTTTAACTCAAGTCGTTCCTGAGTCAAAGTCATACGCATCACGATGTCATTAAATATAATTGAGATAACTAATAGTAATATCTATAAATATCAAAATAAATCTACCATCATCACATCATCTTGTCTACAGATAATACAGCTAAAGTCACTTCTATGCAAAAACACATCGCAAACCTTCCTTGCAGTCTGATTGTAGTTCAACATGTTTAAACTAGAGGGCGCTACTAGTTTCAAAACAAAACACTCAACTGTGTCAAAGTCGTGTCATTAAGCCATTATTTAGACGATGTGTTTTATAATAAAATCAATGATTTATGATATCAAATCAGAACGGATATAAATGTCACTATCAATCATTCGCAATATATTTAGCTTTAGTTATTTCAAAGCTGCGTTCGAGATCTCTTATTTCTTTAGTGTTATATATAATACTTACGTTATCCATATTAATAAAAATATGTTTCTAGCCTAGTTTATGTTATTTAATTACTACAGGTTCGTGAAGTAATTACACTTAGTACAGTCGCATTAAAGATTTGTAACAATTTTCAAATTCATTACATACTTACATTACCAGCTTTTCTTTCGATGATGCTTAGTCTGTTTTCATTTTGTCATCTCTATATTGAAGATCTCTAGCCAGCTTCAATTGTAATTTTCCAAAATCCTGTGTAAGTTTCCCCTACTATTAGAATATACTCGTAATTATTAGAAGAATTTGCAAATGTTCTGTGTAGAGAACTATGAAATTATATTATTTCTCAATTTTTTAAACGTTATTAGGGATAATAAACCTCATCCATTCGATCATTAGGATCAAATAAATCACGATATTCTTTTATTTTATCTTTGACAGCTTTTTATTACTGAATAATATTATATGATGATTTTTTTAGCAATTTAAAGTTTACAACTTGTAGCGGCAAATAGTAGCTATCAATGTCAGATTAAACAAACTAATCTCTTAAAATATGAGACTTAAATTAAAATACGTCAAATCTTTTGCTTTTGGATGCTGAAGAAAATATTCAAATGTCTCAAAGTGGTAAGGTTTTTTTTAAAGGTAATTTAATGCCTTATTTTAATAAAATTTTGGATTACATAGCAATCAATGATTATTTAATGTTATGACTTTACTAAAACTTCAAATAGTTCCGAATAAAATGAAAAGTATGAAACACATTCAAAAAATTTAATAAATTGACAATATTTCAAAAGTAAACCAAAAAAAATAACACAACATGTTATGAAAGATTAAGGTACATATAACTCAGCAAGCGACGGCTAGTTCTTTTTTTTTTTGATGAGCTGTCAAGTCGCCTCTGTTTTATGTTACTCTGTCAGCCGACCAATTACGCCTTTTGACAGTTGAATTTCCAACATGACGTGGGCCTAATCAAAATAGCATTTATTAAAAAACTTGACATTAAAGCTGACAGCTCACGGTTTTCTTATTAATGACGATATACGTCGACCTCTTTCGTGAGTTTTTTTAAATTATAAATTATATTTCAAAGTTTTCTTGCAACAGATGGTTAGTGCACATGTAATTGTTGTATTATAATTTACTTGAATACATGTATAACATGTTATTATGTATTGTAACAGACTTAATGTCTGAGACTTTAATGTATTATTGTTTTAATTCAGTTGGTACTTTTAGATCAAAGGTAAGAAAGTTTTATTCAACACAGCAAAAGAGTTAGGCTTAATAAAATTCAACTATACTACTAAAGATTTCTTATTAATTTTAAATCATTTGAAAACTACTTGATTTACACTATGAATGGAAACTAACTGTAGTAGTTTGTTTTAAGGTAAAGAAAGCTTTGCTCTATCACTGTTTGTTTTGGATGAAAAATAAAATAAATTTGTTAATGATTGGTAGTTAGATATTATATTTCAAATAATTCATTTAATAATAAACAGAGATTTTATACACAAACATTTGGCTGTACAGTCCACAACATTTTGTCGCAACGCGCCGTCGGCGTGTCCATTTATCATAAATAATAATTATATTTAAATTGCACTAATCACTAATTTTGTCAAGGCGATTACCGCCTAAGAACTTGAATAGTCTATTGATATCACAGAAGAAAATTGGACAATGTCTTAAAGTGTCCAGGTTTGCACTTCACTTAGTTTATTGGTGTACGGCGGCTCCGAGCCTCTGACCGTACATTGCATATGGAGAGTAAAAAGGTCCAAGCGCAGGGTTGAAGGCACCATAAGGAGACGCACCAAGGCCTGCAGGTAGGCCGGCCTTAGAGTAAGGATGGTAACGGCTTGCCGACAGCGGACTTAGAGGCGCTGTCGGGTATGCGCTACGCAGACCTGCTGTCGTAAACAACGGGTTTAGAGGGTTCAATAGTGAAGCTTGCGTGGAGGCTACTGATGCAGGCGTAGATCCATCAGTTGTATGACTTCTTAAATGTTGCAGAAGTTCCTCTGAATTACTGAATCTCTTCCCACAATATGATTCGCCAACAATCCAGTTGCAAACATAAGGACGGCTTAATTGAGGGTAAGGTAGACCGCCAGCTGCGGCCCCTTGCTGTGACAGAGCCATCGCCATAGCTAAGTTGTACTTTTGATGTTCGCATTGTGTGCAGCCAGCGGGGCATGATCCATTGCTCATAAGTAAATGATGATTGTTAACTGAGAATTGGCATCCAGTGCAGTAGGGGTCCTTACACACTGGCACAAGGGTTTCACCGCCAGCGGGCGTCTTAACTCTCGCGTAACCGAGGTATGGGTTGGGTGAAGCTCCAGGAAAAGCAGCCGCGGCGGCAAGCATTGCAGCGTGATGGGCACTAAACGGGGCCCCTGCGTAAGGTGGTCTGAACGCTGGGTTGGCATGTTGTTCCATACCCGGCGGGCAGCAAAGACCAGCTAACGGATTAAATCCTTGTAAGCCAGGTAAGTTTTTAAATGCTCCTAGATGATCTTTTCCATGTCCTAAAACTTCTAATCCTGAGCGAATGATAGGACTCGTTCCGGATGATCCAGCTGGAGAAGCTTTAGATTCGCTGATCGGACTGCTTTTTCCATGATCCGCCGACGGCGGTGTGGATTTGCGTCCAGGTGTACTTTTTCCCGATTTTTTGTCATCAGAACTGTCAGAACTAGCTTTAGATGAAGGCCTTTCTTCAGGTTTCTTTGTAACAACATTGGTTTCATATGGTTTAAAAGCCAGATGTTTGTTGTCAGGTGTTGAACGTGGCTTATCTTGCTTCATTGTAGTATTTGTCGGAGACGAACGACTAATTGAATCACTGTTAACACTGTTCACTTTTTTCTTATCTAGCGGCGGCAGCAGAGGTTTGGCTGGAGATGTATCAACGCCGATTTGACTGCAAGTTTGCGCTAAAAGCGCAAGAGGACTTTTCTTCGAATCCAACTGTAACAAAAGAAACAAGAAATTAGTATTGGTATAAATAAAAATAAATAAAGTTTTAGTAAATATTTAAAGTTTATAATTTTATAAAAAAAATATTTATTTATTTTTAAAGTATTATATTATTTTCTAAAAAATATAAATGACGACAATATTATTCCATTTTATTAATAGTTTTAATTTTATTTACTTTATTTTATTTTTTATTAAAGTTGTTTTTTAAATATTATTTTATACTTACAGAGGAAGGAAGAGGAGTCAAATAATCTGGTTGTAGATATTGGTTAGGGTTAGTAGTCATCATTCCACCGTCTTCAAGCACCACCATTTGGGAGATAACTTTTACGATCACTTATAAACTTCACTGAGCGGTCACGAAATGCCTCTAGCAACAATTGCTCAAAACAACCGGAACGCGGAACTCAAACTAAAGCACGTGCGTACGTAGCGGCGGTCGAGTCAACTCTGAGAGACTGAACCCCACCAGTACTCTACGTTCTGACGTCCCCTCACCCCGCGTCGCGCAAGACTGAGACAGCGATACCTCAAGTTAACATTAGAAAGAGAACGCTATGTCTCACCGCTGCAGCGCTCAGTTTAAAAAAATAAAGCGGAAACGACATATAGCTGCATTGCGGTAGGGGAAAAAGGAAAGGCGGTATGGTCGGCAGCCGGGTGCGGATTGAGACGTGCGATGGTGTTGGTGGCTCGCCACCCATGACGGGCAGCGCTTTGAGCTGCCGCCGCGAGCGTGACTGTGCCTCTACCTGAGCGGCTCGGCGCTCGCTGGAGAGCGCGCGCCCGCCCGTACCACTGCGCTCCACAGCTTTTTGTTTCACGCCACTTTTATTACGCCCCCGACAACAACGCAGCTCCATTCTTTCTCGGCGTCATCGCACTTTACTGCTGACACATTCGAAACTACTTACTCTTTTACGAGCTCGCTTTGTTCTGAGATGCATCGGCACTGGTTCAAAGAGTGGAAATTGATCTGTTCCTTAACACAGGGGCTTTCTGTGAAACCTTTTGATGTGTCAACATACGTTCTAACTTTAGTATTTTACAAGTAAATCGATAAACATGGAGCGTAACAAAAGGCGATATTTCAGTTTATCGACATCACTAAGTCCATAACGTTAATGTTAATCTGACACTAAAACCTGTCAAACGGGCAAGTCAGACCCTCCGTTGCGATCAAATTAAATATGTCAATTTGGGAACCCATATCAACAGCTGCGAGCGACAGCGGCGGGGCCCTTTAGAAATATTGCTTATTGTGTCCAAACAAAGATACTAAGTATAACGTATGGGCGGACGACAGAGGTCGTAAATAACCCCGCGGGCTGTAATATATTTGACAGTGCGCGGACATGCGAAACAAAAAACATGTTTATTGCGAGATCGGGCCGGTGTCGGCGCTCGGCGCTCGCTCCATGTTGTTCTATAAATTAGGCACGCCGCGTTTTAGTGTTTGTTTAGGAGTGTTGAACAAGCTGAACAACTTACAGACTAGCCTTTAGTTATTCCGTTTGAGTACACCAAGTTATGATGTCGTGTTTTAATAACATTGTAGGCTTGCCATAAATCATGACAGATATTAAGTACAGAAAATTTAATATTATAATCATCATCTACTTAAAAGAACCATTAATTAAATAAAATTATCAATAAATTACAGGAAAAATAAAATAAGTTTTGAAACAAAATCAAAATCCCAGTATAATCTAAATTCAGCAACAAATGCAACAACGCACGATCAGCTGAAGGGATTTGGAAAACAATTTCCTTGCCCAATTACCGGTACGTTGAAATCCATCCGAGTGTAAACAACCACAATTATGATGACAGCCTTGTCACGCAAAAGCTTTGACGGGAACAAATATTTTCTAATACATATTTGGTTTCAAAGAATTTTTATTCTGGCTTATAAAATTGGTGAAAATTAGTAAAATGTTGGGACTCTATTTAGTAATAGATAACATAAGAAAACAAAATTCTTACAAAATTATACAAAAAAATGTCCCTGGATTTACTTAAAATAGGAGTGCCTACTGTAATTAAAGTTTACATTTTTATAAGATTTTAAAGCATTTTGTGCTTAAGAATAACGTTTTTTTAAATAACAATCACTAGATAGCACTGCATTGATGGTCTTCTCGACCGTCCATCACAATGTTTAGGCTAATTCAGAGAACTTTCACAAATTTTCATAGATATATAACTCGCCTTTTAGTCACTTGTTATGACACCCACGGGATGTGTGTGATGATGGATAGATTATGTAAACTTACGTACTCTGGCACTAACTAAGGACAAAGGCCTATAGAGTAAGGCAGTTTATTTATGACATAAGTTATCACATAAGTACAAATAACTTGAACTAACTAATGACATTTAGAGAAATTTAGAAGGTCAAATTTGACATCGTTTTATTAAAATCGAATATAACTTTAAAGTATTTCAATAGCAATGCAATAGTTAAAGCAATGAATAGGTTGATGCAATATTAAGCTAACATAAATAGATTTTTTTGTCAAAAGTGGATTTAACCAAAACCACAAATTTAATTACAAATTTCCACTTGAATAAACGTAAAAAATCACTAAACCATGCAGACAAATCCGCTTAACAAGTAATGGCACAATCATGAAGCTTGTTCTACTGTGAAATTTTCGAGATAGACGTTCATTGTATAGAGCGGATGCGGTAACATCAAAGTGTAGACCGACAGTACCAAATTACTGTTTACCAACGGTGTAAAAACGTTGACGGGTCCCACACGGGGGCTTCGGTTTCAATGCCTTTGATGTTCTGTTATGATCAAGAACATGTTAATGAGTCATCAATACACTGAAGAGTGCTTTTAAATGATTCCTACGCTTGTGTTGTGAAACGTTTTGTATTTCATTTGGAGCAAGCATTGTTAGTAGTATTAGGCTCAAATTAGATTATGTTTGATGATAGACAAACAAGGTTTTGTTAGGCTAATAATTACTAGACAAGTTTTGTAAAGTAAGCAAATTTATTAAAACAGAGTGCATGCATTATATCTTCAAATTCAAAAATTGTGAGGTGGTTGGGCGATTGAGGTTTTAGTAAAATTATAGGAATTCCAAGATGACTGTTTCAGTGCTTAATGTTGTGTCAAAACTTCTTTCCATTATTTAAGAACGTAAGAATGCACCACTTAATTCAACAATCCTTCTTTAGTCAACTTAAATATTTGTTAAAAATACAATACACAGGCTACCAAATTAGGAAACAAAAAAGTGAGATGTTTACTCCAAACTTTACACAAAAATCTTACCAATATGGAGAACAACAATAAACGGAGACCTCCCACTGACAAGTCGTTAAGAACTATGCCGCTCGTAAAGCAATTCCCCAACCCCTAATTGCGATATTTATTAGTATTGTAAACGCTTATCAATGCGTTAAAACTTACAGAAGATAAAAACTGGAGCCTTCTAAATCTTTATCTATGCAATAAACCCCAGGCCTATATACTTACCAAATGTGTCAGTTTGTGTAAAACTGCAATAAGACCTTTTAGCAAGGAATATAAAAGAAGAGGAAGAAGTAAATGCAATAAAAGTAGCATTTGGATATCAGATGTGCGAAAATAGAAGTAGACTTGACTTTAATGTAGTACATACAAATTAACCCCTTAATCATAAAAGCCTCTTAATTTTAATCACAGCTTAGCAAGGTTTTTATTAATAAAATAGACCTTATACCAAACAAAACCGTAAAAATTTAAGCTAATCAATTGTCAAAAATTTAGGAGGCGTTTATGAGTAAGGGGGTAATTTTTTTAAGCGTAGACATTGAAGATTTAGGATTACTCAAAAATCAAGAATTAGAGACTCAGCTTATACAAGGGATTCAGTAAATCTTTGTATTTTCCAGCATTAGGTACTGTTATATTATTATTTTCTTTTACATAGAACTTCAAAAGCATTAAAAAATCTGATGCACGGGAAATCCTGGGCACTGCTTTATAGTTATAAATAAAAGGTGAGACGAAATAAATTTCCCCGGAGTTGTATTAGTATTTATGGTGGCAATAAACAGCCAAGCTTTTGTAAAACGCCGCGCATTGTAAATAATTTCGTTGTGCGCAAGTTGCCTTGTAACACTTGTTAAGATGGGCTAACAAAGCAGCGGGTATGATTTATTGATCAAGCTTGCAAATTTTTTTATAAACCTTCGACTTCATGAAAGTTCATGAAACGTTCTTCTTTTACTTCAGTTAAAGAAGAACATTTCAATATTACTACAGTTACTGACACACATGTTTTAAGTTTGAAATATTCAGATACATTTATTTATAAATACAATAAGAAGATGCAATTGAGAGAGTAAAGATTTTTAAAAATTACTTTTTATGTCATTAAAAAATTATTCAATAAAAAAATCATTGCTGCATACAGTATGAAAAATTTGTTATATAGCGTAGACTGGTCAATTATTCTCGGACTTCGGTTTGTACCTATTTGTAAAAGGTAAGTACCTTCATTTGTAAAGTCAAAAATAAACATGTCAGTAGTTGTTTTTAAAACTCAAAACAAGTTACACCTACTCATTTTTCGGGTTAATAACGCCGTAGGACCACTTTTGTTCCAAATTTTATAGTTTTGTTATTGCTCGCTGTTTTCAATGGCCGACAACGGTCGGCAAAGCTCAAAGGAAGACAAGACAATACCTTAACTACGGCCATAATGATTATGTATTGTAAGTTTTCGGCTGTCAGTAACTTTGTGCCTGGCGCTACGTCAAACAACAGCCTAATTTATAGTAGGGTCTAAATGGTATGTTTGTTGCAAATGTTATATTATCAACCATTATACTTTTTGCAACGTTAAAAGAAAGTATTTATAATGTTACAGTTATATTTTATAACATTATAAAACTAGTTATTAATACTGCAAATGTTTCTGTGGATAATAAACCTATAGGATGTAAAAATACAGCTTGAAATCTAAGTCTGTAACACAAGGCGTACAATCGTCAAAACATCTAATTGAAAATAAACTTGCTAGACCCCACGAACCGACAAATATAAAACAAAATCGTCTACTAAATAAATATTTCACTATTATAACAGAAACACCAGTAGCTAACGCGTAACAAAACATTAAAATTTGTAAACACGACCGAACGAACAGCATGCGCATAATAAATAACTACTTTTAACACATTCTCAGAAATGCATTCACAAAATTCCATTTACAGTCCTAAATCTAATACCCAGCCTTATAACTATAACAATAAAATATACATAAAGAACCGAATTATACATTTCAAACTTCTTGGGGTTTAATTCGTTTTTCATATGTAAGTCATAAAAACTAAACCAGTTAGGATTTCGTATATAAATAAGTTTATTTTTTTTAGGTATTTTAAATGATTGTTTTGTTCATGGTTTGGAATTAGCATTTAGCTAACATTTAATAATATGTACCTAAAATAATATTTCTTAAACATCACACTACATTCACCACTCTATTTCCAAACTAAGTAAAATAAGTGCTAAAAATTTTGAACGACAGTAATACCTGTTTCATATTAGGCACCTAATACTTATTTAAAAATTGCTTATACCTGTACTTTTTTAAATAACGATACTACAGTAACTAAGTGATCGTGAGATATACCAATTATATTATAATTAAAGTAAAATGCTTACTTTTAAGTAACAGAAATACCCAGAAACAACGATTTTACAAAGAAAATCTGTTCATTCAAATTAACTGATAAACGTTAATTCAATATCTGCTGTACTTTATTCACGATTAGTAAACGAGTCCTTATTCTAATCCAAATTCTTTGTTCTTATGTTTTCTTATCTAATACTTGTTTTTGAGAGGACAATAAGCTTAGATTAAATTTGAACCTTATCTGTCTGGAAAGATGACAAAACTTAATCGGTTCTCTAAACGATTAAAACAATGGGCTGTACTCGAATGAAGTTAAAGGATTTTATCCAATTTCGATCTAACAACTTTGATTATTCAATCAGGAAATTTGTTCTTCTTTAGATTGGATGAGGAAACGTACCGAGTTAATTGTGTGTTGATTTCTAATGAAAATGATAATAAGGATTATTTACTTTTCTTATCCTTTTAGAATAAATGGCTTTGTAAACAAACCTTTATAACGTTATCATAAAAAGATAGAAGAAAGCTAGGTAACGGATATTTTAATTGAAAACCATAAAAACACCATTTTAATGTTTGTAAATTACAACGTTTAAAAGGCTCAAAGCAGAATATTATAAAGAATCACTTTAGTAAGCTTCGATTAATAATACAAATAGTTGAAAATATATAACATGTACAATAGAAATAGATTATAAATCACAAAGCAAGATAAATACAATTAACAAATTAAATATGAGATCTTTTCCACATGAACAATTCAAAATGACTCGCCCTTAACCCAATGTTTATTCCAAAACGTATTATATTACATGTCGTACACGCATGAATACAGTATAAATAAACTGTGCCCACCATAAAGATAGCGATAAACAAAATTCAGCCCTGTGGTTCATTCCCCTTTTTTATTGGCAGGGGGCAATTTGAGACGATGTATTCTACCAGTTTTACCAAATTCAAATCACACTTCGAAAGTAAAAAAAAAATCTGATAAGAACCTCTCTTTTCATGTCGTTAAGGTTGATTATTCTCGAGCAGGAGTTTTTGGTAGAGGAATAATAAATGTTGTTTTAACGTAATTTATATTCCAGCTACGGTTTAGTGAGAGTTTACGAAATTGTTAAAGACAGATAAAAGGGCGATATTTAGATTAAGGGGGTGGTTTATGGGAGGTCTCAGATAGACGGTAACACTAAAATGACAGACATTACGACTTACGCTAATAGTAAAGAATGGCTCTTATAAAGTTTCGATGGAGGCAGTGATATTAGTATCCTGTGACATATTAATACATTTCTTGCTTTTATGCACTATTTTTGCTAAAATATACGGTTGAATATATTTAGTCGGTAAGTTTTAATGTTACAAAATCGATTTAGAGCATTTTTTTTAAAGTTTGAAACTAAAATATTCATACGGAACTAATACCTAAGTAGGTAACTTTATTATATATTTTATTTTACAAATTGTTTAAACAGTCAATAACTTTTGTGCCAAACCCCTTCTCACGTACGTCAAAAGGAAATTATAGATTGAATCGAAACAAACAAATGTTAATCTTTGAAAAGGTAAATAATTATTACCTATCTAGTATGTGATTCAAAACCACAAACACGAGCCTTTTATTTATGTCTTTCTATATCATATCAGTTCTTAAAATCTAATGGGACATAATCCATTAAAATACCTCACTGGCTAAGCGGATTGGTATAGAGTTCGCTATAAGTTTTCTTCCCTACACACAATATTATTATGGCATTAGCAAAACCTTGATCAACTTTCTCAGGACGAAATAGCTTAGGGTCCTTATAATTATATTATTTAGTTCCTTAATACAATTACCATACAACAATATTTTAATAAAACAATAAATACACGACATTCATATCGCTTTCTCCTGTTATTTTATCACGAATTGTGAAATCATCGTGTAATTAAGTGAGAGCTTATTGAAGTTTCATGTCGTAATAAATACTGTGTCACAGTTGACAGTTTAATGACTGGTCATTTATTTCGTGAGTTTTAATTGCGCAAAATGTACAATCCATCACTATATTTGCAATTGCAAAAGAGCTCAAGATCACGAAATACGGAAGAGAGTAAATTATTATTTATTTTTAACAAGATAAAAACTCTATTATCATGACAAACAAGAGCAGAATCAACAAAAATATTCGAACACCATTAGTCTTAAAACAAATAATTTAATCTTACCGCATATTATTTAATTAAACACCGCCATCTAAATAAAACAAAACAAATTTGTTCAGTGACAACTCTGTTTGTTGTGAAATAATGTCGGTAAATATTATGTGTCGTGTGTCAACAGACTCTTTGAAATTTATTGCTTTGAATCCATGGAAGAGACCTAGACAAACTGCGGTTGATAATTTTGTATCGTGCTGTTTGTTGTATTCTTGGTTTTGTTCGTAACTTTGAAACCTTGAATAGAACAAAAAGCGACATGTATGTTGAACTAAGAAATAGCATTGTCAAAGTTAACGACAAAATATTTTTACAACTAGATGAAGATAAGTGAGCATAGATCGTGACGTGAGTTAGGAAAGTACTTTTGGCAGAATGATTAATGGTAGATCAACTTATCAACAAGGCTCAACAAACAATCGTGAAGCAGAGGGATTACGGGATAGTCAGGGCTGCAGTCAGATCATAATATGTTTAGGGTATTATGATGCGATGAATCTGTGTGCTTGATAAAGATGGAGTAAATAATTATGTTCCTGTAAATACACCTTGAAATTATTTAGATTGGGGTTTTTAAACAAATATATTTTATTTTGCGGCTTTATGTGAAGTAGGTAATTTGAATGACATTTGTATTTGTGTAAGTTGTTTTTCATGTTTAATGCATTTAAAGGCAAATAAAAATTGATCGTTTTAATGATACCTACTACTTCTTACCAGATTTTAAATATGTCGCTGCAAGTACGGCCTAGCCCTAATTATAGAAACTTTGGGTAGTTCAGCTAGTATGTTTATTGGTATAATTTCGTGTTACCCTTGTATTAGTGTACTATTATGCTTACCTAATTTCTCTAACAAGACTTATTCCAGACCATAATCTCAAATATTCCACAGACAGCCTCTGCGTTTTACTTAGACGATTGAAATCAGATTATACAAGTACAGGGCTTTGTTTCTGGCCACACGCAAGTGACTAGATAGTAGACTACTAGTACCCCACGCCAATTATTTATACCGCCAACCGTGGGGTCCATTATAACCAATACTTTGCTTTAATCATAATTTCTCTGCTCATAAAGATAGAAAAGTAACAATAACGAACAAATAAAGCAACACTTCACGAATATAAAAAAATGTTTATTCTTTAAAATGTTATTATTTTTCACAAATTCGTAAATCCAAACACACGTCTATGTAAGCTACAAAATCTCCGAATAAGACAAAATGTATTTCATGAACAAATTATCGTGTTTAAATATTTACACGTCCAATATCTGGGAGGCTGCAGAGCAACGCCCAATGTCATTAAACCGTAGACGTGCTGGAAAAAAATATCAACATAAATAAACTCATTTTCGTTGGCGTGGAGCAAACTCAAAGTGAAATTACCGAAGCTCGGGGCGACGTGTGTATGAAAAATTCATTCGGGACATAACAAGAGGGCGACGACGAATAATAATTTGAATAAATATCAAGGAGACTCCCATACGTGTGACGTGACAAAAAGCGGGCTCAGTCACGCGTGTTTATGCGTTGTGATGGTGTAATTTGGCAGTTACAGTTGGCACAGATCGCATAACTCGACTTGACGTTTTCTCCTACACAAAAATGTTATTAACTTTTTAAGGATACGTCGTGGAACGTTTGCTAAATGTGATTTTCTTGCTCTTTTTTATAACTTTGCTTTTGTATCATCGCTTTTAACCGTGCGAGAGATAATCGGAGATTACGAATTGTTTTCGTGAACCGCTTAACCGATGTTATTACTATTCCATTCACATGAAGCTATTTCATGGAAAGATCGGAGTTACGACGCTCAGCTTATAGCTCACACATCCCCTCTTCCGAGAAGGTCCGCGTCACACAAAAGGGTGCTAAGTGTGCTCGCAAACACAAAAATAATAACAAAATCCCCGTGTATTTTGACAACATAATACTCGACGGACACAAAGGCCGTCACGTCACGAGCAATCGGTTTCGCTTCCTCGCCGCCCTTTGAGAAGGGTTCCAAACAAGTTTCGCAAATAATTTATTAAAAAGTTTTTTTTCAACGTTCGCGGCAGTTGGCTCACTAGCTACCGTTTGACGGGTCGACGATGAAAGATTTCGTGGAGATTATAATTGACAAGATCTTTGTTGGTTGTGACAATGGGGTTTAGTTTAAATCGGGCCATTGTTGGTTAGAAGATTAGCTGGAGTGAGCCCCAGCGCCCGTGGGTTTAATTCACGAAGTAATTGTATACAATATGTATTCAAGTACACAATGTGTGGTTCTTGCTAAGTTTAATTCTGTATAGTTCACTCGACGCGTCAGATTACAGACATAATGCAGTTTAACTGGTTCCTTGATAAGCGTATATTGTGTATGTTCCCAGAATGGTGTTTAATAGACAGCGAGTAGGGGAATGTTAATATGCTGAAGTACTTCTTTAGGTTATAATTCTTAAGCCGACTTTCATTACTTGTTGAGAAATACATCCTGTTTGCATTTTAATATTATTATAAGTACATATTCTTCTAAGTAACTGTTTATTGTAGTAAGTCTCATCAAATAAGGATATTAGATATCACAATCACAATACAATAATTGTAAACTTATCTGACTGACTGTTGTGGCACGCTATTTATAAATATAAGGTTTTAGGAACTTTTAATTAAAACAGCAGTAAGTATTAAGCAAGTAGTTAGAGATTGAAAAATTTATTTTTACTCAGCATGTAGTTATCTGCACTGCACTGTTTTAAACCAGCTAATGACAGTTCACGTTAATTGATTCTTGTTTAATATTTGTGTTCCTGTTTCAAAGCATGTATGTACTATCAATAGCATAAAACAGATATCGTCAAGACAAAAGACAGATAAATACTTTGCACAACACCATCACATAAAGTTATCAAAGAATAAACAGAGTTGGCCACCCAGTGCGTCGAACAAACGGTTCGTAGAAACAAAAGCATAGAACATAAATTCGCGTACGTATGCTGCGACGTGTTGCATACGAATGTTTCATAAGTAGACAGGGTTACCGAATAACTATTATTAAAGAAACTTGTTCAATAAAAGTTAATTATGTTTTCTCTTCTTCATAGCAGCCAATTAGTGTCCCACTGCAGGGACGGGCTTCCTTCAGTGACGGAGGGATACTTGGCCTACTAATACCACGCTAGCCAAACGGATTGGTAAAGGGTTTAATTTCAAGTTTTCCTTCTTTTTATTACGTAAAGATAATACTCACGGATAGTCCCTTAGTCGGTTCTTACGACAACCATGGGATGAGATTGGATAGTGACAGACTGTATTCTTACTCCGTCACCACACGGAGTTTTCTCTTCTTAATAGATTATAAAACAAGTCCATAACTCCTGCAGTGACCAAAGGAGCCAGGTAGAAACAGCGTTTATTCAATAGGCATACTAGTACTAGGCTGATCCGATGCATTGATTTGATTATATGTGGTTTGTGTTAAGTTCTCTTCAATGTTTACGTAGACACTATATTTTAACCATTTTTTTTTACCATTAAACCATGCAATATGGGACAGAAGCAGCAGGTGTTAATTCCAATCCAATTAGACAGCCTCTTGCTAAATAGATCTTTCATACTGACAAAATCCATTAATACTGTTCTATACAATACTTAAAAATATATCTCATACAGACACTTACACACATAATTACACCATATTGCAAGTCCATGTTAAAATCTGACGTGAGCGTGACGTTGTTATGACATACGTCACTCTTGTCAGACACATCCCTAGTTTCTGTTTCTCGGTACTTGATTATAATGTGAACACGTCTGTCACTGAATTGTGTTTTATATAATATTAATGACGTTTTTTTTTAATGTACAAGGAGATAGATGAGGATATAAATGTTATTTGACGCTTAAGCCCGATTTACACATCTTGCTACTGTACTTGTCCAAGTGTAAATTGGGCTTTGGTTAACAATCAAAAGCACGTTGCTGGCGTAAGGTAATTATCGTCTATTTGTACATCTATTGAGCAGTGATGGAGTCACAATACCATTATGGTATAGCTATCTCATCTTATGTGATATGTGTCTAAAAGCCAATTAAGGGAAAGCTTAGCACTTAAATTATTTCTTTAGTTAAACTTCAGTTAAGTCAGAAAGAGAAATCGATAGAAAAATCTAACAAAAGCCCTATTCTAATTCATTTGGCCAGCGTGATTTGGTCAGAGTTTTCTCCACTGACTCATACTCAAGAGTAGAGCGAACACCGTACAATAAACGAAAAGCAACAAGTACAACTTAGAGACCAGGAGACGGCTGTGCAGGGTTTTTAGGCACTACAATGAACACCAGTTCTGCGTTAAATAAAAACTCTGAAGTGACTGGAAACACGAAATATCCAATAATAGCTGACCCGTGCCCACTTCGTTGGACGGCGAAAAGACTCGTCCCTTTTTTAAACATATTTCATTACTGCTCCTCTCCTATTAGTCATAGCGTGATACTATATAGCCTATGATACTTCCCGATAAATAGAATATTCAACACAGAAATAATTATTAAAATCAGCTCATGAGATCCAGAAATTACCCCCTACAATGTTACAAACTCTACCTCTTTACAATATTAGTACAGAAAAGCGCATGATTATACTCTGTTTATTGTTATAGTTATAAAATAGCATTCAAAATTAAATTGACAAATACTCTTATAAAGTCATTAATAGCTTGTCAATCACCGAGTGTCACTACAAGTTCTATTAGTTCGTATACCGTGACAATATCTTTTATTAAATGACAACTCGTGATCGGATTCATGACAAGGTCTTTGTTACACCCACGACGTTGTCGTGACATAAATATAATCATTATTTACATTTTTAGGTCGTGAATTAATTGAATTACTTATTGTATTTATATTAACAACAACGATAATGCTACCCGACATGGTTAAACATGTTTTATTTTAGTTATTTTAAATGGATTGCATACCAATCATACCCATTCCGATTATAACATTGTCGTACCACTGCAAGGACGGCCTTCCTGAAGAGAAAGATGGAAGATTGGTCTATTATTTACAACGTTCAGACAAAGGAGTGTTGTGAATTTTCTTTCATTATGAAAAAAATATTTTTTTTGAACATTCCCTTAGTCGGTTTGACGATATCTATAGAAGGTGATACGGTCTTAGTCCTGGATGTACCGAAAGTTTGAATGTATTGAAAGTTCCCTTGACACATGACTCAATCTTAATGTGGTATTTGTCTAAAATAAAAAAAGCTATTTTATTGTTAACACACATAAACGAAATGGCCTTTCACTTACTGCTAGTGTATTCAAATTATTATAATAAACATAATAAAAATATTTTCAAATAAATAAAATTCAAAATATTCAAGGATTACTTTAACAAAAAACTTGAACTAGTTAGCTAACGTTGCGTGTTTGATAATAATGGCATAGTTACATTCTAAGTATGCCACTTATTGATTAACTTAACCACGTATATGCCACATAATAACTACCTAGCATTGTAATTATCGCCTAATAACATCGCAACAATGTTTTTCTATTGTAACATCAAATAACAGACCAATTATTATTCACGTAAATTGTATACCGCAGCGAACAGTAGCGGAGCCATACCAATTATTCCACCCTCGGAAAAAAGCATTTATTATTTGAAAACAAGTTTCATTATTTGAGCAAAGCACGTCCGCATAAACTGCTTCTAATATTACCTTTAACATTACCATCACAAACCCTTACATTTATGATAATTAATACCTTTTACATCGGACGTCTTTGAGAAAAAACCAAGTTATTGTCTCTCATCAACAAAAGCTATTGAATGCAGCTGCCGTTTATGGCCAGACAAAGCTCCGATGGGATAACATCGGGATAGTAGATCGTGGCTTGTCGGCAAATGTCGGGCGTCATCGGCTATGGTCGGCAGGGACGATTGAGTGACGTTGATCGACAGCCTTCGTAGACAGGTATGCCGGTGCAGCGGGACATGCTAATGGCACTGTTTACCATATAATAAGTCGAGTATTAACAAAGTGGAATGGCGGCTCTACTTCACATTTAAAAGTTGTTTTATTCAAATAAATTCTATTTCGAGTTTTGTCAGTGCCATTTTGAATTTCAGACTTCATTTGACCTAGACATTCAAATTTAAAGAGGTTGCTAGCTGCAGCATCAAACTTTGATATTAAAAATCTTGATTTTTAATGTCAAATTGAATTTAGCGATGTAGTACTATAATTATTAACATTTTGTGTGACAGAATATTAATGTGACTACCCATCTAATCCTAAAGTTGTTATAAAAGACCGTAACTTAACATCTTTATCTGCACGGTGACAAAAGTTCGAGTCCATCTACAAATTTTAATAAGGTCGATGGATAAAAGTCAAATAAAATTGCAAGAAGGTCAAAGATAAATTTAGACATAACCAACATATCTTTTTTAAATACTATTAATAATGAAATGGATTTACAAAATTGATATTAATAAATTCACCAACCTTAGGTACAATTAAATAGATCGCGCGCTAATGTCGCTTACTTATTTTAACTCTCAACATCTGTTTTCTAACAATAACAAAATAATGTCCCAAAATAAACACCCTGTCTTTTTAACAGAATTATATTTTCAACGTCATGCATATGATCCGATATGGTCTAGTGGCTAGGATACCTGGCTCTCACCCAGGAGGCTCGGGTTCGATTCCCGGTATCGGAATAATTTTTGCTAATTTCTGATATCTATTTTTATTAAGTATTGGCAAGAAGCAACTAAAACTATATTACAAAAACAATAAAAAATATGGGCAGGTGTTTATAATCAATTTTAATGATACCTGTAATTATAAAGAATTTTAATTTTATTATAACAAAATAATAGTAATAAAATTCGAATTTACTTTATGAAAAATGCAAAAATTATGTAAATTTACTCGAATACTGATAGAATCTGTGAAATTAGTATAATTAATAACATGCTTGTTAAATTTATGACTGTATATTTAATGTACTTTTTACCTGTTTCAATATTAGCATAATTATAGTTTTAAATATTGTTTTTCTTATTAAACGCATTTACAAAGCTTGTAAAAATAGATGTATTTTTATTAGTCATGACTTACGTCACTTGCGTAAGTAGTAGGTTTTGTCAGACTTACAATAGATCTTAATCAAGATCTTATTGTTTGTGTCTAAATATAACTTTTAGGGAAATTGACAGTATTCCAAAAGTTGAGCTTAATCACTTTATTGTTTGTACTAAGACTTTTGTTTCTATTTTGAAGTTAGTCAAAATCAAATTTAAAATTGAATCTATGCTTAGATGTTAAATGTTTAATGATGACAATGAAGTCTTGCTTCTATTATATAAACTACTAATTCTATGTAACACAGAAAATAGTGACTTTGATTGTCTCTATTTCCAGCCTGTAACAAAAACCCAAGTATAATAATATATTCATGGCGCATAAATCCAGCATCAACCAAACTGTATTTCAAATAGACAGACAATTATACCGTTGTTATAAATCTGTAAGTCTACTTACCATGCTTGAAATGAATATCAAATGTATAAGAAGAAATTTAAACTTTAAGGTAAAGGAATTGAATGTAAAATGCATTGAAGTTGGCTAATTTTCGAATTTGCATTTGATCCGAGATGGATGTTTGTCAGATATCAATACGTTGCTCGTAAGACCGGACTAAATTCGAATGTTACGATACATTATTTCGTTGGAACTTAAACCTTAAAGCGGATGTATCAACAATAAAAGATTTGAAAATGATCAGATGAATGTTTTTGATAACATTGCACAACAGTCAACTGCTGACTCCGTAAGAAAATATAAGTATAGTAATAGTCGACTAACATTAAGTCTGAAAGCATTATATCTACGAAAATTAAAAAGGACACTGCTTACGATAATATCTCAATCTACAAAAAATAAGATATCTACTATTAAACATATTATAAACATTAGAACATAACAATAAGTACATAATTATTATTAAAAAACTAAGGTAATAATACTAATACATATTTGAATACAAATAAGAGCAAGTGTAAAAAGTATCAGGATGTGCTACCACCCTTTTCCATGCAACAATAGCTGAATAAAAAAAAATAAAAAAAATAATAATTCTAATTTCAGTATTAGCTGCCACTTAACCCGCAGCGAACATCGACAGCTGAATAAGTTCCAATTTCAGTATTAGCTGTCCCTTACTAAAAATCTGCGCAGATTGTTAAAAAGGGACTTTTGCCATGTCGTAAATTTCCCGGTCTTCATCAGCGTTCTATAATTACACAACAATATTAATTTAAAAAACAAAATCAAAATGATAAATTGGACATGACACATCCTTTGTAATTATGTGATTATAATCTCATCTCAATTTGCATATAAATAAACTATTATATAAATAAAAATAATGGCCGTGTTCAAAGAGTTTTTGTGTCATTTTTATACGCCACATAAATAAACATCGTAATCAATAATAAAAATGTAAATCTTTGACATTGAACCATCAAATGTTATTAAATAAAAACAAATTGTCGTAAATCAATCGCTCGATAGAAGTTCCGACCTTTTCGGCGTCAATGTACATTAATCACTTATTGTTCATAATACTTTATTGAAACTAATTGATTTCTGACGTAATTCCTATTGATCTTATAAAAATATTTAATAATAAATAAAAGAATAAACTAAAATGGTCTTTTACATGTCACTCGGTTAATGTTGTCTAAAGTTAATAACTGAAAAATGTTAGTTGAATAAAACTTGAAGAAAATCCATAAACGCATCCATTATGCCCGATTTACACATCGACAAGTACAGTGGCGAGTTAAGTAGTAAGTTGCTGATTAAGTTGATTTAAATAGATCTCCATCCTATTTTTTGGGGAGTAAAGTACGAAGTAGCCCCCTCTCTCGCGTCTCGCCAACTTAACTTGCCAAAAAATAGGATGGAGATCTATTTAAATCAACTTAATCAGCAACTTACTACTTAACTCGCTACTGTACTTGTCGATGTGTAAATCGGGCTTTAGTAGCATATTTGGAGAACAAGTTACCCTCTGCCGCTGTAAGTGGTTCGTCTACGATGTTGAACATTAATGGACCCTTCGATGTAGTATTTATAAATTATTTAAATTTTGTGGTATTAATTACATATTTCAAGTTATTTCCTAAGTTTTAAATACTTTTCAGTGTAATTTTATATAAAATGCCATGTAAAATAACCGAATTTTTACCCACTTCCCATCGCAGGATGAAGTCCATCCCTGCATTGGTACATTTAAAGGCTTCAAAAATTATAAATCAAATTTATATTTGTCCAATCCCAACATGAAGTATAAAATAGGTCTACTAAAATCTTAGAATTCTTAAAGTATATAATCTCAAATTTCATTCAACCTTTTATATTATTATTTCCATTATATCAGAGCCTGTTATTGTTATTCCATCTTTGAGGTGTGTTTTTTGTTTGCCCTCCACAGTAATTTATTTGGGAACTTTTTGTTCTTGTGGTGCGTTGTATAATCCTCGGGCTGTCAAGTCGCCGCCCATGATGAGATAAAAATGTTCGACTACTGCCATGTGGAGAGCGGTGTCAGCTACTGTTTGTCTTACATTTGACGGTTTCGTTTCATTGCAGTCTTTCTTCGAATTTATTTAATTTTTTAAATGGTATTTTTTGTGAAATTCTGTATTATGTGTAAATATGATTGTACTTTTTAGGATTAGCCAACACTATCCTGTCCAACACGTATCGGACACAATAGTGTTAACTACTATAATAATCTTTCTCGTTTAAATAATTTCAAAAATATGTAATAAGGTGATCTTCAATGTCCCATACTGTAATTCGAACTTTAAGTTATGATAAGGATGATAAGTTTATGCCTTGTAAAGAAGCAAACTAACAAGAAATAATGTTTTTGACCTTACAGTATGTCAAACAAATTACATTTAAATCTATCTGTCGTACACAATTGAACCTATGAGAATAATACAGTACAAATCAATCACAATCACTAAATCACATCGCTTACGGAAATAATATAGCGACGTAATAACCACTCTATGCCATTTGTTAGCCTGTAATGTCTGACTCGACGGCTACCGGTTTTTACCGACTGATTGACGGCTGTCGGCTTCGCTTATACACAAACAAATTTATGAACAACTTATTATAAACTTTTACAGTCATCAACATAAGGTCCACTTTCCTTTGAATTATTGTTGAGATTAAATTTGTATATCAACATTTGCCGCGGCGCCGGTCTTCGGCCAGATCTTGAATATCATCTACTTATTCATTATGGCCCCCTATTCGGTGTTAATCATAATCGGTAGTCTCATTACTTCGGAGTAAGAAGATTTCTAGTCATCGTGTTGATTATAAGTTGTTTGTAAGTATGCTGCGTCATTGAACGCTAACAATCACTTATAACTTATATGAATGGCTTTTTAAATAAAGAAGTTACTTATATATCTGTGTAATTGTTACTTTTGAAAAAAATATCCCACGGATTGTTTAGTTCAAGGCTAAATAATCTAGACATTTAGGTGTCCCACTGCAGCGACGGTAGACTAGTCATGGTAAGCAAATGTCGCCTCTTAATACAGTTGAAAAGCTGTAGTAGTATAAAGATTATTTTAAGAAATGTATTTGTCTAATGTTTTGCTTATCGGATCCCCCTCAGTCGCATTTTGTGTTTTTTGTTCATCACCTTACAGATAATGATTTCATACTCAGCTTTTGCTCCTCCTCTGGGCTATGACAACATACACATATTTATTTTCCGTCACCACACAAAAAAAATGGAACAGGAATATTTTATAGAAGTCGTAAATAAGCGAGGGTTGCCAGCAACATATTTGATTAATATTACACAGTTGACTTACGAAACAAGTCTACCATGAAGTATAATTATGTCTTGTCCTTCCATTAGTTGTTGACATGACATTAATTACCTGTTATTATAGTTATTGCTCATAAATTAGAGAGGCATATTTAAAAAAACTATATTATTTTTATCATAGGTTAAATCGATTTGCGGTACTAACGATTTATATTTGAGAATATTATAGTCTTGATTGTTATAACCTTTTAGATAATCGTGATATTAATGCAATTATATTGCTTACTGTTATTATAATGTCCAATTATTTGCTCGTGTGGTGACAGAGTAAGAATACAAGAATACAATTAAATAGACAGCGTGGTGTAAATAGGAAAAAGATTTTTTCCACAACACTATGAGGCTCGTCTCTGCAAAGTGCCATCTTGTGGCAGTTAAGTATAGTCATTCGAACCATAATAACTTATTTTCTTGTTCAATATACATTTATTTAATCATTTTGATACAACCACTTTTTTTTTAAATATTTACTATTCGTATATTCTAGGGTAAAAGATTTCAAGTACATGAAGCAAAGAACATGAACGTTCTTTTATTCTTATACATTTATATTATTTATACCTAAGTATTTATATAAAACCTATTAAAACTTATATAAAATAATCAATTTACATAAAAACATTCACATTATGATAAAGTCACGGTTATAAAAAGCCTCTCAATGTGTGATCAACTCAATCATCTGTCAGATTAAAATCTACATAAAAATTAACAGATTGAAATCCTAACAACGCAAAAACATCAATATAAAAACGAAACTATAAAAATTTCAACTACACATTCATATTTATTTGCGTTTATACAACGTTATAATTCAAGTAGATTTATTAATTAATACCCGTCAAAGTCTAGATGTTGATATAAAAAGTACGAACGAACATAAATCATCTAGTCTGAGAATATTCGATAAACAAAAGAAAATTGCCCAAGAAACGCTTGAGGGTTTTGACTGGTAGAATTTATTAACAAAATTACTCAAAGACAATGAAGAATATTAAGAAGCGGTGAAGACAAATTGCACGAGGTATTGTATAGATAAACAAATTGACTAAATTGAAGAGAATGAAAAAATATAAGAAACAGAGACAGGTAACGAGATATGGCGATAATTATAATGTTAAATAATAAATTATCGATCAAGATTATATTGAATTATGATATTGATGCATACATCACAATCAACATTGATGTACGTAAGGATAAACCTGGTACTAATTACGGGTTTTCCCAAGTTGTTAATGTACTTTATCAGAACTTTTAAATCTTCTTTAATTATCATATTTTGACAGGTTATCAATCATAATGTGATTACGTTTATTACAATAGATTGTAATTTAAATTTTGTATAACTTTTCTAGAATATACGATTTTTTAAGATGCATAAAGTATGTTGCTAAACTATCATTATATCAGACCATGAATATTCTAGAGGTATTTTCCCGGATTCTCTTTATCCAATATTGGTTTAGATAGAACATTGCAACCTCGATAAGAAGCGATGCTGCTTAACAGTTCACTCTATAGCCTCATTGCTTCCGAAGAAAAAGGTGCTTACTAAGAATTTAAATTAATTATACATTTAGCAATTTATTAGTGAACCGCCGATCAATTAGCTTCAAACAAGTCAATCGATTCTGGGTATTACGCACCTGCTACAAACAGACATATTTATTTTATATTCAATTCAACTTACATGTCAGTTAACATTTAATATTAAAATACAATCATTCATACAAACTACAAAGTGATTTTACCAAGATAAGATCTTAAAACTTGCACCATAACTTCAAAAACCATTCAAACCGTTCGTCATAGTTGATGGATGGTCATGAATAGCACTTTTATGCATTGCCGAGGTGAATACCGTTTACTGTTGAGGATTGATTGTGAAACCGCTGCCTGTTTGTTGCCGACATTTCAACTCTATTGCTTTTGAATGAATTATAAATGTATATTTACGATTCATTTTGAAGGGAACTTAAGATTGATGTTATCACTTTTATGGGAATATGAAATATAAATCAAGATACTTAGAATGCCCGTAGGTTGTTAAATTAGGTGTTTTAAAGAAGACTAAAGACAATATAGAAATAAAATAAGTAATGCAAAGTAAACTTGGTGGGTTTCAAAACATGGATCTTGCAAGCGTGGTAAACGTAAGCTAGGTTTATGTTAATCAGTAAAGCACTTATGACAGACATGCTTATGGTACTTTCAGAGGCGAAATAGTGACCAGTTTTTTTATCTTAAAGTTCTTTTATTATGATTATGAAGTACTGAAATATAGTTACTTTATTTCAACGCCATTTATATCAGGCCTGATGTTCCATTCAAGGAAAGATTTTCACAAGACTGTTACAATTGCTACCTAAAACAAACGTTTCACGTTATTGTAACAATGTTGATAGATAAAATAAATTGATTTGATAAGCTATTACGAGTGTAAGCCCCAGTTCTTAACGCAAGCTTGTCAGTTTTAGCTGTCATTGTACTAAAAGCAGTAAAGAGATAAGATATTAAAGTGACGGGAACACAATAACTGGTAGACGGTACACACAGTATTGTGGGCAGACAAAGGGAGCGTGGTGAGACAAACGGTGCTAATTATTCATCATTAGCGGCAATCGCGGCCGGGATGATGTATGGCAGGCGAGGATCATTCATCATGGTGCCTTTGTTCTTAGCAATACGAATAATTTGTGAAAGTAAGACATTAAGAAAACGGTAATGTTTACTCTCAGTTTACTGTTGCTTTGTAATTATTTACTCTTGTAAATAATGTAAAATGATGCTAAGTTAGCGCTCGTTAATGTCCCACTACAGGTATAGGATTCCTTTAGTTAAGAAAATAACAAATATGCCAATACCACGTTGGTCAGACAAATTAAAAAATTTAACCTCAACTTTTAATTTTTTGAGTCGTATATATCGACACCAGAAGTATCAATTAACGTAAGGGACATTTTGGCCAAAATGAGTTATATATACCGTTGGATTCGGAATTTCACGCTCTATCGTTTGGTATATTTGAAATTTCTCTATCGTTAAAAAAATGTCCCTTACAGTACACGTTTTCGAAGGTCTAGACTGTTTTTTTAAAAGTCGATAAAATTCACAGATATATTATATCTGTGAATTTTATCGACTTTTAACGACAATCAGATGAAATGAGATAGTAAGATCATGTATTTTTACTGCATATACTATGTAAAGAAGGTTTTGATAATAAATAAATATTCACACACATTCACACAACGCCATCTAGTCCCACACTAAGCAGAGCTTGTGCTATGGGTACTAGACTACGGATAAACATACTTATATAGTTTTTTTTTGTAAATCCATACATATTATACAACCAGCCAACAATCATGATCATTCACACAAAGATTTGTATTGACCGGGAATCTAACCCAAAACCTCAGCTTAGCAGCCATGTAATATAACCACTACGCCACAGAGGTCGTCAATACATTAGTAATCATTTAACAACTCGACAATATTTATAAAAATGCTCGAGCCAAACTAAATATTACTATTTCAAGCACGTAACGTAATTTTTTGACCAAACTTATTTCGACCGAACGTTTGTAAGCGACAACATGTTGGCATTTCATTGCGTAACAGATTTGATAAGAGTAAAAAAAAACAAAATAATACATTCGCACTTCATACCTGTCAACTTATCCTTTAAAAGCAAGACAACTAGTTTTAATGATCGACCACAAAATAAAAACGCAACTTACAAAACACCTCGTTATGGGTTACCTTCATCAAGAACTGTCAAATTAATTGACAGCTCATACAACTGACATGTATTGCCAGGCGTTTTGAATTTAAAACAAAATTAATTATACAATCAATCAGACGACATGTCATGGCCGCAAAGGTGTTGCTTTTCGCGCGGCAAAATGCCAATCAACGTACAAAATGCTCACCCAAGCGGCACGATGACCGCAATTTTAAAACAACCTTACAAGCTTTTTGTGCTTTTGTAAATTTAAACTTTATTTTTAGGCAGAAACAGTTAACTTTTGAACAGAACGAAATTGTTACTTAAGTAACAGCTGTCAATGTCTACGTCGGTAGTTTAACAGCCCGATTCGCCACACTTTAATCGAGTCGCTCAATAAACTGAACCTGCTCAAGGTGAGATCGGTCTCAAAAGCCGCATTTACAAGAAGATTTTTTTATGTTTCCACTGTCATTTCACGCGCATTTAATGTTAATTCACACAACACATTTCTTGTCTTAGACTGAATGCCTTTTAATTTTCTCAATCGGAAATCGACTGCAAATTTATGTGGACGCATGTTCAATACAGTGCTGGCAGTAAAATTTACGACAGAACCAGACCAGACCAGAAACAGACAAGAATGAAAAGATAGAATTGAGAAATAAAACTGTTTTCACATTCAAAATACCGCAATATATTTTACAGAAGAACATTTATGATGTTGAAATTTATATTCTGATTCATTTAGTAGGAGATAAAAAATAATAAATCTTGATAGAGAACCAGGCATCGGTTAGCAAAGATAATGGCTTCCTGTGTAACGAATGATCTTGTGGAAATTAAACAGCGGAGGAAATGAAATGATCGATACGACCCACATATTAACGTCAAATCCCCTTTATTATTGCCGGATATATTAGATACTTGAGTTCATAAGCTTCGTAGTAGCTGGAAATCATATCATAAATATGTATAAGAAAAACCTTGTAATTCGCTGAATTGAAACACTCTTGATCTACGCAAATTTTATTACCTTTTTAACGTCCATAACTGAGGTGCAGTTTATTCAAAAGCACGTACAAAATGTTTTAATTAAAATTAGAAGGTATTTTATTTACGTCAAGGAATTAACACTTCACATTTTATATTGCGTATAACTTTTCTTTTAATTAATTTTGACAGCCATCAGTCATTTTGACATGGCATTTTTTAAGAATGAAATTTTACTGCGATTCCATTAATTAGTCAACTATTTGATAATTGCAGTAAGTGGTGAAAGCGAATATGATTGTTTAGATGGAATTTTATATAATTTTCAGTCATTTCAAAGTAAATAATAATTTGAAAAGGAAACCATACTTATTTCTTTATTTGTAAGTCAGATGATTGTCAAAATAACAATACTATCCATGATTGAATGATTAATCTCTATTTTGACAGGACTTTCGCGCTATAGTACAATCCACGTAGGAAGGTAGTGTAGACTACTGTAGACCCGATCCTACATTGTCTTTAAAAAAACATAAACGGACATAAATTATTGAGTTCAATCAGTGGGACAGATTATCTACGCCATCAGGTCTTAAATACAGAAAGACACCATCAAGATTATTTATCTTTCCTTGATAAAAATCACATTTACTCCTACACATAAATATTCTGATTTCATTTTAATCAACAAAGAGGGGGCAAATGGACTAGTAGACGTATTAACAGAAAGCTACTACATACTGATAGTCTCATTAGTATTAATGAGCTAAGTATTATACTACTAACACTATTTTAGTATAGTATTAAAATGCAAATAAGATTATTTGTATTCGTCATTACCCACTTTTATGAATTTTTAAACTTCTTCACCTTCACAAATGACGCTATAAAATTTTATTCTGTAAATAGCTGCTCATGCAACATTATTGCAAATGTTTAGTGACTCATGATCACTGCATAAATGATCGACCATCATAGAGGAGTGGCGGCGTGTTGTGAAGCTTACCATATCTGAAGTGATGACCACGAAAGTTGACATTATAATCATTATTATAATGCAAAATAATTCTCCTATTAAAATTTTAAAAAGTTTATTTTAACAAATATTATGTGACATTTATATTTACAGGATATTTTTTAATATATTTGTAAAATTAATAACTTCTTTTTCTTGAAACAAAAACAAAATAGTCTCTATAGTTCTGAATTAATCTAAATCGTTTAATCTAAATTGTTTGTTATCTCAAAGAAAATAAAATAAATCAAAATAGCACTCTCAGCATAGTTCTTCCATACTACCTGAAATCGATCTCTTCCAGTACTTTTTGAACAACTAGTCCTTCTTAAAACAAGCTTTTATTAGTTGCAGATGTTACTTACTACTACTAACCATTATTAGCTGGCCTGTTTTCTTACTGATTTACAATTAAGATATTATATTTATCTAACAATTATGTTGAATAAAAAACTTTACGAAAATATTAATATATTTATAAAAGAGTAAATGCGTTTTTTTTGCAATCACTAATGGGCGCTGACATTGATGTGTTTGTGTTATTTGTTTGCAAAAAAAAATCCTAATTTCTTTAAATATTTCTTCTTTTTTGGTTCATCTGTTTGGGCTGTTTGTTTAGGATCTTGTGCCGAAATCTGAATGTTTATGTTGGTTATCCCATTTTATTTATTGGTTTAGGTCGGAACATGCAACACAAACTATAGTACGGAGAATATTTTTAATGTCATAATATGTATTATTTTTTACTACTCTAAACATCAACGGAGCACCACTATATAAAGAGAAAATTTTTGTGATGTTGATATCCTGTACTCAGGCAGGACTAAACCGAACTCATTAAACTTTAATAGACTTTTAGGACGAAGGGATATTGAAATTATTGTTTGCGTCGTCGTCTATACTGAAGTGTAGTAGTATTTAGATTGTAGTATGTAAGAACGTAATTATATATTATATTCATGCAACGTATGAAATAAAGGCAGTCTTGATTGAACTTTCATCGCGGCTTCACTTCTAAAACTCCTAACCATACAGTACTATAAGACCGCACTATAAGACCTCGAAATCCACTCATACTTTACCAAAATGAATTCTAAAAGTGATAAACTGTCTGATTCTAAAAATACTTAAGCAAAAAGTTAATGAGAGACTAATCAAGCTTGGTAAGCTCGATTAGCTTCGGAACTGATGCATTATAATCGATTTACACTAGTTATACATGAACAAAGTCTTGATGGCGTTTCGACAGCTTTAGTGATGCGATGAAGTGGTTTCGACATTTAGTTAGTGGTACAGGATTGAATGGCTAATGGCCACTTAAATCTAAACAAAACAGATGGTAGTAGTTTTAATGTGATTTATTTATATCAAATTATCATAACAGCCCATTAATGCCCCACTGCAGGAACGGGCCTCCTCCAGTGAAGGAGAGATACTTGGCCCACTAATACCACATTGGCTAAACGGATTGGTATAGGGTTTAATTTCAAGTTTGCCTTCTTTTTATTACGTAAAGATAATATTCACGGATGGATAGTCCCTTAGTCGGTTTTTACGACACCCGTGGGATGAGATGGGGTGGTGAGACACTGTATTCTTACTCCGTCACCCCACGGATATACGAATATATCAAATTACTAACATTAAAACTACCAATGTTGTACTTCAGGAACACTAGTTACTATTGCTCTATGAGCGATTTCAAATAATCCACTTTTATATTTTCTTAGTAGGTAGTTTATAATTTTCACCACATTTTCTTCAATTGTTCCTTTTGTTTCCTATTGTGCATTTTTAGAGTTATTTTTGTTACTGTTCA
This sequence comes from Schrankia costaestrigalis, assembly GCA_905475405.1. Lineage (NCBI taxonomy): Eukaryota > Metazoa > Arthropoda > Insecta > Lepidoptera > Erebidae > Schrankia > Schrankia costaestrigalis. The sequence continues at coordinate 1,184,229 of FR997830.1, forward strand.
TTTATCCTAGCAGCATATGGACAGCTCTTTGCAGGCATAACTGGCTGTTTAGAGAAGTTGGTATTGCATTTTGTGTGAAGCTTTTCTTTTTATTTATATCTTCCTTTCTCCTGATTATCTAGAATTAGTGAAGTGTTTTTAATGTCGACATCTTGCAGTATATTTTCGTCATATTCGTTTAGTTTAGATTCCTCATCAGATCACCCGTTTACATTTCAAACTGATCTTACAACTTTAAAATCCTAACAAAATTTTTATTAGTTTCCCCAGCACCTGTCTCGGTTACCCATTTCTCTATTCACAAAGCCGCCGCCAATCTAGGCATATCAATCAATTGGTTACCGATACTGCGGCTAGAATTGATTGGTATCATCGGTAGTTGAATATACAGCTTCCCATGAATATTGTTTCAATATTGTCTTTTAACTAAAAAAAGTTGAATTGATTATTTGTGGTAAGCAGATGAGTAATGCAGTTAACATTTTTTGTTAATAACAGCTAGTCATTTTTGTATGTTTAGTTTACTTTGTAAATTAATTTTCTTTATAACTGTATAAAATGTTTCGTCATTTTGATAACAAGTCAATTTCAAAATTATAGGACTTTTACAGTAAAATGTTTTAAAATACAAAAAAAATCTCATTAATTCACACAGCAATACCTAGTCCTGTAAGCAGAGCTTGTACAATGTTACTAGGACATTGAGACACCCTGTCCTTTTATGCAAACAGATGTATGTCTTTCGTAGTGTCCGAACCCGCGACCTCTGCGTACCAATCGAGCAATTTATCACTACGCCACAAAGGTTGTCTAACCTATATTGCCTTACCTCAAAAGAGCCTTTTATTTGGTTTACTATTATTTCTATGTATTGGTAAAATATAAGCATATAAATTCTATTTTATTCAACGCAAACACAAACACTAACATACACATTCGAAATAACCTCTGACAATTTGACAAGCATATTACAACAAACTTGTCAACTATAGCAGTTATGTATTAGTAGTTGTTACAAGGTCCAATAAAACATTTGATAAATGAAACCATTACCTGCTGTATTACGTGTACGGACCAACACAACAGATAACAATCACTCTTTACATTATGCTCTGACAAGCATAAAATTGAAGTTTAAAAATTAAACGTGAGGTGCGAAATTGGAAACTTTTGTATTCGTCGAGGGCCATTGTACATGTTTTATGAACATTTTGGATTATTTCTCTTCATGTTTTTGCGTGGGATGTTATTTTGTTAATAGTGTTATTTTATATGTTAATATATTATTTTGACTATAAATGTTTTTGTCCATATTATTTTTTTTGGTTAGATAGTAGGTCATTGATGTTTAACATAATGACTTTATTGCAAAGTTAAGCTGTCACAATTTTATTAATTTATACTTCTATTCTCTGTGTGGTAACACAGTGAAATTAGACAGTGTCACTACTTTATATTATAGCAATGATGTCATACTAAATCTGACTATGATATAGTTATTATAAGGTAAATGTTACCTTTGTTTCTGACTGTAAACAAAAGGCCAAATATTTGGCATAAGACCCTTGACCAATCAGCTTGGAGAGTAGCGTGGTAATAGGCGTAAATAGGCAATATATTCCACATTGAGCACCTTTAACGGCACGTAAGTGAATAGCTATTCACTGTCTGCATAATAACACAAAACTTTTACCAACAATTTGCTGTATATTTTTAAATAGCCTCATTTAAATAATAAACCTTGTTTAATTGTTACCATTAATTGAGATTTACTACATAGCTAACTTTCATGACATTGAATTAAATTAAAAAATGATTATTAAAATAATTAAAATGTCGATAACAGTAATTAATTAACTAGATAAAAATGCTATTATTTTAAATTAATCGGTGTAAATTATTCACAGACGTCTATTTAAATAGTGTTGTGTAAGACAATAAATCAAAATGTAATCAAGAAGTTGTTATTAGAAGTTGAACGTTAATTGGCGAATTTCATAAGGCGTTGACTTATAATTAATCAATCTTGCAACACTAAAATTTATTTGTGTACTTGTGTGAAAATTACTGATCGAGGTGATAAAGTTTTGTAATTGGAACTTAATTTATCTGTGCCCATTTAATTTGTGAAGATATTAATCTGTTGCTTTAGTAGAGGTGAAAGAAATCTACAAGTAATTTTAATTCATCATGACTGTCTATTAATTACCTACTCGACGAGATTTTACTGTGATAGATGGAAACTCAGCTTCCTTATACTAAGCTGCAAAGACTGATTGGTACAGGGTTTTATGTTAAGTAAAATACTTTATTTTCATAGAGAAAATTGCGGACTTTTCTTTTGTTGACATGAAAAACTGAGTAGGTGACGTCATGAATTTTTATCGATCACTACCAGTGCGCATTAGCGGCACAAGAAATCAAAGTAAAGACTAGGTCTTAAAATCGTAGGTGTTTTACAGTATGAGAGATTAGAAAACTAGAAATGTTTATAAAAAAAATCTATTCCAATCGTATAACCAATAAAATTAACTCAAAAATATCGAATAACTTTAGTTTTGGACTCAATAAAAATTCTAAAACATTTAAACACCCACGTAAACGCATCAAGGTTAGTATTAATAATCAGTAAACATAATATTTAATACCCACATACAATAAAAGAATTACGAATTAATTATAAAAATAATGTATCAAAATAACATGCACAAACGATTACCAATAATTTATAACCATTAACGAACCATAACATCCTACACAAGAATATTAAAAATATTTAAACTACGATATTACCTCATTATATTTTGATTAGAATCTAAGCATCAAAGTGAATACTGATACAAATTAATCCATCAAGCTATATAATCCGGTGCGCTGCCGTGGCTTGTCTGCCTGTGAAGCCGGGCTTGTCAAGCGGCCTGTCAGAATCATGACGCATGAGTGCGCCCACCGCGATGCCGGCGACTTTAAAAACCTTTTTTTTTTCTCTCGAATGACACTGTAATCCGTGACACTGGAAACTGGTGGATTATTATCGCCTGGCTTTCGGTACGTTTTTGTGAGTGACCTTTTGTGTGACAATTGTGTAACTTTAGATTAATGTTGAGGTAGTATTTTTTTTTATTGTAGGTTTTTGATGTTTGTTGATGGGGCTGTCTTATTTGCTATTGTTGAGTTCATGTTAAAGTATGAAATGATGTACGCCTTTTGTAACAAGACAGTAAAAAACATGGCAAAAAAGCGAATAAAGTTATATTATGTAGGCAATCTGTGTGTGCATCTGCATCATTAAGCCGATGTATTGTATGGGTATTTATAATGCCGCTAGAATTCTGCGAAAGCAATTTTTTTTTCCCCTTAATTTCTAACCTACCAGTAACTTACAAGAAAAGAACCTGAAACTGGTTTTAGATACTACATAAATAAGTTATTTAGTAAAATTACATATTATATTAGCGGAAACATTTTTAAGCAAATATCAACTCGATCAAGATCTTACAGTACTGGTTTTCATTATTAGATCACAATGAAATACCTTCAACCTGCGTTATATTTAGTTTTTAAGGATTCAACCTATAAAAATAAATAAATAAAATTACAAAAAAATTACAACTTACACATAAAATAATTTAAAACACATTTATTTAATATATGAATGCGATACTAGCAACGTATTCCGCGTGCTAAAGTGAAACCTTCCTAATAAGTTAGTTAGCACACTCTAGAACGAGCTCTACGTATGCGGATTAACTTTTTATCGTCTCATTTGTTACGGCGTGACACTAACTGAGCGTGTCCGCAATCTGTCAGCTGTCACGCTTGTCGAATTGCTGAATATCAGCTGACCTTTTGTAAAGGATAATAAGTTATTTAGATTATTCTATATATTTATTAACAGCGAATTGTATTAGGTGTCGAGGCAAAAAATATGAAATGTTTCAATTATAATGGTCTTCTCACTGGTCTAACCACGAGGTTATAGTAAAATACGACTAAAACATTCCACTTCAATATTATGCCTGAGTAAGAACTATCTATAATCTAATATTTAATCATATTCAGTACTATGGTTGGACCTAAAACGATGTACACCATGACATGGAAATAAAGAAAATCCGGGTGTATACTAGCACATACGCAAAAATTTAAGGTATCAAGAAATACAATCAAAGCTTTCCAGAATATCGTCATAATGTTAAAGTCATTTTACAAAATTCAATTCCTCAGATTTAAAAATAAATAAATTATACATATTTATAGAAGTAATCATATTCACTTATAAAACGTTTGCTAGTAGTGTCACAAAACTTATTTTTTATATTTATAAAATGAATTTATTGCAATCATTTAAAGAACATTAAAAACTAAAGACCTCGATTTAAAATCCAAGGTTTGTTTGCTATCCGTCAAGTATCGCCTAAACAACTATTATTGCTTTTATAATTTCTACATTCAAATTAATTGTTATTCTTAAAGTAAATACGTTAATTCATTACTATAATTTGTATCTTTTTATGTTAGAAAAATCACATTTATGTTGATAATCAATAAAAACGAAAACTTTCTATAGACGTCAAGTCAATAATAAATCAAAATAATTTACAATGTGTACATCCGTTTAATTGACAGTTCAAAACATTCATTTATTACTGTGACCAATTAGCACCCGTTGCGACGAATAAATAATTTAGCACTCGTCATATGACGTACGTGACAGTAACTGTCACAGCGGCATGTCACGTCGTGTCACGTGATGTGTGCAACGTACTGGAGTGGAAATTAGGGATGATTTTTTGTGTAACCTCGTATCGAAATGTGAATTAAATTGGGCTGTATTTTTATGTTATACTTTTTTTCAACCCGCGCCGTTAACATATTGCAGGCTCACTGCAGCCAGATTATAATAGCTTACTAATATGCTGGCCAGATTAGTTTTAAACAAGGTCTTCGGTTTAGGATTTCTTCTTTTGTATTGTGTATCCGTAAGTTAGTTTTTGGGCACCTTTAGGATTTTCATTTTGACAGAATCGTTAAATTAAACAAGGTGAAATAAATTATACATTCTATGTTTGTTGGAAGTATAAATCATGGCAAATTATTACTATTTAATAGATATTGAAGCTGATGGATGAGGAAGGCACGGGACCGCACAAGGTGGCAATACTTGGAGGAGGCCTATTTCCAGCAGTGGACGTCGATTGGCTAATATGATGAGGAATAGATATTGAATAGTAGTAGTTTGTCATGATTTATATGGAGGACGAATGATTTTCGTAATGATAATAAGGTATAATTTCGATATTAAAACATTTTTTGTTCGTTTTGAAACACAAATTAATTTGCTCTCTTTGGTTTGAAGTTCCTCTGACTATTTCAATTCTTTAACATTTAAAACAAAATATTCATCGTTCAATTTAAGCTACTTAGTAAAACTAAGCTTATTTTGTACAAAATTTTGTAACATAGGTACAATTTGGTAATTGTTTAAGAACAATACATTTTTATTTAAAAACAACTCTTTTATATTTTCTTTTACAAATAAGTATATCATAAATAATATTATATTCATGACATTAATGAATATTTTTCATAATTAAATTAAAAGTTTTTTACTAAATTCAGTCGTTGTGGACATTATTAATGATAATAATGATAAATAAGATTACAGTAATTATATTAAACAAAGAATTTGCACACAATAGTTTCAGACAACTTACATAAAGAAATATAAAAATTTATGTTTATAATAAACAATAATGAATGGTCTTGAATGCAAAAACCTAAATGAGCAAAAAATTTAACAAAAATTAAAAGATATCTTAATTAATTTTAACTATTCATAATTATAATTATTTTACCACTAATGCTGTTACAAAAACAAGGACTTACGTGTTTGTTGGTTTTTGTTTCATTTTAAATTGAATATTATTATATTATTAATTTAAACTCAAAATCATTTTATTTACACAAAGTTTTATTAATGTAACTAGATTTTTTAAAATATTTTCGGTACCTTACAAGAGAATCTTAACCTTCTCTTTTAGTTAGTCTGTTCTTTGAGATTAAGGTTCATAGCATTATGTAGGTAAGTTTAAATTAGCTATAATTTATAATTAAAATGATCTAAACTTATAATTGAAGAAAAAAAATCCAATTAAATAAACTCGTTGATTTTCAATTTCCTTAATGATATCCCTAGGTGAGATTTAAGATCAAAACGAATTCTACAAGTCAGTGCATTTCTTTCCTAATACGTTGATATTACTAACTGGGACTACATTAACATGATCTGTTGGCCTTCTCTTCAATTAGTAGGTACTTGATGTTTATTTATCATTTCTTCGAGTTAATTAAGGTGGGTACATACAGCGAAGTCGTCGGTTGTCGCTACCAAACACGTCCATTCCTTTTTGAGTTGTGATTCACACTAGTTTCTTAGCAGGGCTGTCAGGAAAGTACTGGTAAATATAAGATAGCAAGAGCAGGGACCTACATTAAATCTAGCTTTGAATAAAAGAACCTGGAGGTTTTGTACAAATAAAGATCAACCCTCATTAGATCACGTCCAAGTCGAACTTCGCGTGCAGCTGACTTCTTAAATGTTAAATGAGAATGATCCTTACCTTGTTAAATGAGGTTAATTTTAAGGTCCTGGTCAGATATGCTGGTAGAAGATTTCTTGTCAAACCCTTATTCACCTGTCGTTACCTATTCAATAGGAACGTTACTAGAGTTCGATAAACGATATTTACCTTTTTATTTTCTAACGCATCGATCAATGTAAAAAAACCCTTTACTTACTGGGAAAGATTAACCGGCTATTAAAAAATCATCATAATTATGTTTTCATATTCGTATTCATTTTAAAATACATCCTCCAAAAATAATCCTTCTAATATTATAAATGCGTAAATTTGTGAGGACGGGTGGATTTTTCACGCAAAATCTACTGAACGGATTTTGATGAAATTTAAAACATAGGTCGGTTAGGGTGTAGAATAACATTAAGGCTACCTATACCACGCAGGTGAAGCCGCGAAGATCAGCTAGTGCTACATAAAATTACATACACACATACACTCAAGCCTTGTTCTCACAGAAGTAAGCAGAAACTACTTTGTGCCATGTAGCAGCAATATAATAAACTAAACCTTAATTTGAATATCAAATACAATACACAACATAACCACACCAGGTAATAACATTGGCACAATTAAACCCCCTGCAGACAACCCTACAGGTACCGTTGTATGACGTGACCGAACGGTTGTCAGCGGTATGAGTGATGGCGTGCCGCGTCGACGTTACCACCTGATTTATTACTTCCGAACGTTCCCGGCACCGTGCGTACAGTCAGCAGAATATATTGTAATTATGTGTTTTACTTATGTGGGTAAGGGTTGCAGTTATGATTATGTAAGTACTTGTGGTAAAATGGTAAGAATAGGTTGGTAAAAAAAACTTGTTTATTAGTTCTTTACTAGTTGTAATAAGAGTCTTTGCAAAGTTTTGCCGGTCCTGTGTCGAGTGGACTTTGTAAACATGAATTAACACAGACACGAAACATTTAGGCCAAAAACAATCATTAATTTTTGAGCGCGTAATTTTATCGGGTTTCGGATCTTCGTGCACCAGCATTCATGACCGCTTTGCCATTAAATGGCACTTAATATGTGTTTAATTTAATAAAAATGGATTTAAAAATGTACTTAATTCACCGTGCTGCACAGCAATAATAATTGAGTAAAAGTAAAATTATTGAACATAATCTAAACTCCCTTAAATAACTCTTCAAGTAAAGATAGCGTAATGTTAACAACAATTTTTCACATACCTTATGGCGCCAGTATGTGTATGTAATTACATACTTACATATCTGCACGCTAACTCCTTACTAGGTACGGCAATTACTTATGGAAATAATGAAATTATGTTCTTTAACTTTCTATTTGTGTTATAATTATTACAGTAAATATTAGCTTTTTACTTCAAAGAAAACGTAAGGTGTCTTAGATTTGAAAATATGATTTATACTATTGTTTAATTTAAAAACATAGTGTTATAACCCAATAGTACACTGCAGGTGTCGTAAAAATCGATTATAAAAAGTGTCACTGATACTATAATTACAAAAACAAAGTAATAAAAATTTGACCTAAAATTCTTTACCAATCATCTATGGTTAGGTTTCTCTCAGTTACTGATGAGAGCCATCCGTGCAGTGGAACTATAACAAAAAAGTGTCATTATACATAAAAAAAAAAATAAGACCCTATAAACTAAAATTTTTAATAATAGTAAGTAAATTATTATTGACGACCTCGGTGGCGCGCCGGTAGAGCCAGCGGCTGCCGCGCATGAGGTTGTGGGTTCGATCCCCACGCAGGACAATAATTTGTGAGATCCACAAATTATTGTCCTGAGTCTGGGTGTTCTATGTGTCCGTTAATTGATGTTTGTAAAAAGTCCCCGCGACACAGGGCATGATCCCTAGTGCGGGAGTTGTCTTTTTTAAATAAAAAAAAAAATATATAAATATTATTTGCACTCAGTACTTAACTCGTCTGATGCAGGTGTAAGAGCTGTCCTGATATAGCTGACATAGGTGGAGTACACTATTTTATTCTTTCGATACTGGAATATTTATGAACTTTTCACTAGTACATATATTATTTTGTACTCATGTAATATACACGTTTGTGTCTTTTTCTTAGTAATTCCTAAACTGATGTCATTATTTCTTAAATCGTCCAATATCTTACCCTTTTGGTGATGTAGACAAACGAAGCTTATTAATATAATGATCAATAAAATCTGGTTAACAAAGGACATTCTGGGCATCCTTGTAAAGAAATAAAATAATACTAACACTGAGAAAATATTCTAAATACGATATTTTTTGTTGCTAATGAAAAATACAAGAAAATAGAAGTAGTTTCTAGCTAAAACGAAAAACTTAAATTCATTGAGTAATAAATCATTTTCTTATAATGATTTCTATAAACCAATTCTAAAATCTCTATTTCTAACTAATTCTCAAATCACAAGCACGTAAATAACCTTGTAGATATGCAATACGTTTATCAACTGTATAGTCGTGGTGTTAACTAAGACTCGGTGTAAACTTCAGCACAACGGCAATCCTCAAGCGCATATATCATTCTGTTTTATGAATTGTAAATTTTACGTTATATAGTCTTTAGTGGGCCATATTTCAACTTGTATTAATGTCCCGCCGGCGACTGCAGGGTTGAACGTAGGGTGTGCAGAATAATTTAGATTATTTTGTTTAGAAATTGAAAAATGGTTGCTGTAATGAAAAATGGCTCTTGAAACGTTCTTTTAATTAATTTGTTTTACTGGATGTGCGAAAATATACATAAATCAAAGGAAGAAAACTTCTTATTTAATTGGAGAAGTAAGTAAGATTATAACAAATGATAATTTAAACTTCAATTACTTTTCAGTTCCTTAAGTTGCTAATAAAGTTAAATATTTTAAAGATTTATTTATACTAAAGATATACATAATATCTAATGTTAGTGAAGCTGACAAATGTTTAATTCAAGACTTATCGTAAAGTTAAATAAATCCATAATCCACCGGAAGTAACACGGTCCTTTTAAACCATAAAAAAAATTATGTTAATAGCAACTATTTTGTTTGACATTTTTCCATTTCGTATAATTGTTAATTTATAAAAGCATATTTAAATATAAAAATTTATTATTTAAAATTATCTTTTTAATGTTCTCATAATCTAAGAAAAATGCAAATTTTATGCATAATTATAAAAACGAAAAGAATAAATAATAAATCACTGGAACGTTTCTTGCAAAAAAATATACGTTTAAAATTAAATAGATAATATATGTTAATGGCGTTGAAATTTTTGAATTAATGTATTTAATTTATGTATGTACTGTATCAGTTAATGATATGCCCTGGTTTTCGCTGAATAAATTTAGAAAACGTGAAATGAATTAAGTTAAACATAATCGCTTGTTAGACCGGGCCCTCGGGGCTTTTGTGAATAAAATGAATCATACTGTAAATATTTCGTAAACTCTGATACCAAGCGGTGTTTGTCATTTACGAGCATTACTGGGACCATACATGTCATATTGTAAAGGCATTTGATATTATTTATACACATAAAGAGGTGCTCAGCACTCGGAACCGATTTGCGTTGTTGATATGTATGAGTGTATTTGAATCAAAGCAAGTTTGTAACTTTTGGAGGAGGCCTATGTCCAGCAGTGGGCGTCTATAGGCTGATATGATGATGATGATGAAGTTTATAAGTAGCGTTGTGTACAGCGTTCCTTTGTAAAAGCTATGGACTTACGCCTTATTCTGATAGACATTATCTAGTGAAATTATATGACTACTAGCTCATGCCCGCGGCTTCACCCGCGTTGTAAGTAGCTTAAAATGTACACACCCTAAACTACCTATATTCCAAATTTCACCAAAATCCATTCAGTAGTTTTTTCGGGGGGGAAGTTGGGGTATGGTCCTGGTGGGAACACGCTCATAGTGAGAATAGCATTACCCATAAATGCCAAGGAACCATCTGCTGTGTTCGTAGCGGAACACCGACTAAACGCAGAGCCCTAACAAGTCCGAGTCATCCACGTCCCCGTCTCGTCCTCCTGGAAACTGCTGCAACCGCGCACTGCGCGACCGCTACCTCAGAGTTGCAGATGAGCAGAGGATGCAGGGCGAAAGGCGAATTTTCTGCGCCTTAAAACAGAATACACTCACTAGGGAGGATACCCGCATAAAACCGAGCCAGCCTACAGGCTCCAAGGCGGCAGCCCCGCCGTAGGCTAGGGTATAGAGGGTTAATCACCCACTTGCCTGAAATCAAACGATTGAAGAAACCGAAACAGTGAAGAACCGGACCGATCAAAATACGACGACTTTTGGCATGAAAACTCGGACACGAATTGCTTGCTGGAATGTGCGCACACTGAGCGACGATAGCCGACTAGCCCAAGCGGAAGCAGTAATGCTTAATTACAAACTGCAAATACTCGGTCTCAGTGAGGTGCGCCGGAACGGATTCGGAGAGCTGAGAACGTCCAGAGGCCTTACATTTCTCCACTCGGGGAAGGAAGATGAAGAAGATAACCTCGAGTATGGTGTAGGATTCCTCCTTACCGAGGCGGCAAAGAAGAGCCTTCTGGACTGGAAACCAATCTCAGACCGGATCATAACAGCCCGTTTCAACACTAAAGCCCGAAAGATAACCATCGTTCAATGCTACGCACCCACAGAACTGTCTCCAGAGGAAGCGAAGGACGATTTCTATAGCGCACTAAATAGAACCATGAAGAACATCCGTAGGCAAGACATAGTTATCGTCATGGGTGACTTCAACGCTAAGGTTGGAGCGAATAACGATGGTTGTCAAAGACACATGGGCAAGCATGGGTTGGGAGTTCGCAACGACAATGGAGAGCGGTTCCTGGAGTTCTGTCAGGACTACGATCTTACCATCGGAGGGACTTTATTTATCCACGGAAAACATCATAAATACACCTGGAATCACCCCAATGGAGTCACCAAGAATCAAATAGACCACATTGCCATAAGCGCTAAATGGCGCTCTTCCCTGCTCGATGTCCGCAACCGACGAGGTGCGGATATTGATAGTGATCACCACCTGGTGGTGGCTGAGGTTCGGCTCAAGGTAGCCGTGATTCGAACTGCCGCCCAAACCAAAATAGGCAAACGATTTGAGGTTGGTAAACTAAGAAACCCTGACACCAAGGCAGCTTTTAAGATCGAGCTGCGGAACCGCTTCTCGGTACTCGATGCGGACTCATCCACAGTCAACGCGGAGTGGAACCGCATTAAAATGGCCTATACAGAGACCAGCTCCGTCGTCCTGGGACTTAAAACACATTCACGTGAAGACTGGATGTCTCAAGAAACTTGGGACCTTATTGAAGAACGGAGAGGGCTCCACCTGAGGATTCTATCGACCTGTGACGCAGAAACACTGGACCACCTGAGGATGCAATACCGTCTGATTCGGAAGACCATCTACCGAAGTACTCGCCGTGACCGACGAGTATGGACGGATGGTATTGCCGATACCGCCCAACGTGCTGCCGACTCCGGCAATCTCAGGGAGATGTACAAAGCGACGAAGACTTTGGCCGGAATACAGAACCGAAAGAAGAAGCCACTGAAAAATAAGGAAGGCCAGTTAATTGTGACATCAGAGGGACAGCTTCAACGCTGGTGGGAGCACTTTGAGGAAATCTTCCGGATCCCCAACGATTCCACTGACTACACGCCACCTGCAGCCGGCGTGCCCCTGCCCGACCTCGACATCGAAGTGTCTTCGCCAACAGAGGAGGAAGTAGCGAACGCTATATGCTCGCTGAAACTCGGCAAAGCCCCGGGTGCCGATCTGATCACAGCGGAAATGCTTAAAGCAGACCTACCTACTGCTGTAAAAGCACTAACGCCGCTACTTACCAACATCTGGCAAGCAGAAGAGTTGCCGGACGACTGGAACAGAGGCCTTCTCATCACCGTGCCAAAGAAGGGAGATCTCAGTGAGTGTAGCAACTGGAGACGCATCACCCTGCTTTCGGCCCCATCTAAGGTGCTCTGCAAGGTCATCCTGGATAGACTGTCGAAGGCCGTAGAACCATCTATCCGTGGGGAGCAAGCCGGATTTAGACCCAACCGATCGTGTACGGACCAAGTCAACACTCTGCGTATCATACTAGAACAGGCATCAGAATGGCAAAGGGAGATTTACTTGACTTTTGTGGACTTTGAAAAAGCCTTTGATACGCTGAGATGGACTTGCATCTGGGACCGCCTGCACGAAATTGGAGTCCCCGAGAAGATCATCAACATCATCAAGGCCATCTACAGGAGCTACTCTTGTAGAGTTACGCACAATGGCCTCGTCTCGGAGGACATACCAGTACATGCAGGAGTGCGCCAGGGATGTCTTCTATCACCTCTCCTCTTCCTCGTCGCCCTGGACGGTGTGTTACATCACGCGATATCTACTAAGCGCCGCGGCATAGAGTGGGGACTTTCCAACGTCCTGGAGGATCTGGACTATGCCGATGACCTATGCCTGCTGAGCCATACTCGCGCTGATATGCAGACGAAACTGGACGACCTACAGAGAGAGGCTAAGAAGATGGGACTCAAAATTAACATCCGGAAGACTCAAGAAATGAGGTGCGGAGCGACAAGTTCCTTGCCGCTTGTCATTGGCACTGAGGCTGTGGAACGAGTCCACAAATTCACATACCTCGGAAGCGTCATGTCGGAAACTGGAGGAACTGAAGAGGACATCGCTTCTAGGATCGCTAAAGCCCGAGCAACCTTTGCGCAGCTCCGCCCGATATGGCAATCACGTAAATTGACACGGAGAGTTAAGCTCAAGATATTCCGGTCCAATGTAAAAACCGTATTGCTGTATGGGTGTGAGACGTGGAAGGTCACAAAGGACACCACGCGCCAGCTACAAGTCTTTGTAAACCGATGCCTCCGCCGGATTCTCGGAATACACTGGCCCGTGAAAATCGCCAACCTTGACCTGTGGGAGCGCTGCAGCGAGACTCCGATCGACCAGCAGATAAAACGCCGCAAGTGGAATTGTATTGGCCACACTCTCCGAAGGGACCAGGAATATATACCGAGGCGAGCCCTAGACTGGAACCCCCAAGGAAGGCGTAAACGTGGCCGTCCAAAACAGACTTGGCGGCGGACTGTCGCTGCAGAAGTAAAAGGTATAGGGAAGACCTGGAGCGAAATAAAGCGCGAAGCTCAAGACCGACCGGGATGGAGACTCACTGTGGACGCCCTCTGCCCCATCGAGGGGACTTAGGAACATAAGTCAAAGTAAGTCAAGTTTTTGCGTGAAAGAGTAACAAACATCCATCCATCCCCACAAACTTTCGCATTTATAATATTAGTAGGAAAGGATGGGAAGTAGGATGAGACTTATGATCTTCTGCGTAAGGTCGGCAGCGGCTTGTTTGTGGTCTGGCATACCCGACGTCCATGAGCAACGGTTACCACTTATCATAGGGTGGTTGGTGGTATCTCTCGCTCTGTTTTCTTAGGATGGTGATGCCATTGCAGAGCAGTCGAAATAAAGAGTTCTATGTCGTCACTATACTAATAAGAATTCTATTCCCACTGTCACCGACTACTTAGACCGCTATTGCTATTTATGCATTCTCTTCTAATTTGTAAACACAACAATGTTCAAGAAAATAGTTTGTTAATTATCATATTATTAATTTATACACGTTAATCAGTACAGCATCTTTAAGCACATACAAATAATTATTTATATGAATAACGGAGAAAGTCCGTTAGATAAAGGTCTTAATACCACCTAACGTAGTTTTAACTACATATTAGTTGAAAACTATGTGGTGTATGAGATTAGATGTAAAGATTTGGTAACTTTCATTATAAATTTAAATAGTTATCATATAATTTTGAATGATATAAGACTTATAAAGATTAATATCTCGATGAAATAAACATATCTAACTTATAATTAAAAGGAAATGTTAGTAGGTCTTGTGGATATGATCTCTTGTAATACTGAATGGATTTGAATAAAGTTTCTCTAGTAATCTGTTAATTTAATGTATACTTGCGAATCATATCTGCTTAGATATTACACTAGTCATTAATTTGATAAGAGATTATTATGCGAGTAAGGAAAGTAAATTATTTATCCCGTTACAATTCGCAGCATGAGCTACGATGAGTAAAAAACCCATAAGATTTTGCACAATATTATACGAAAATTATAGAACAAAAAAAGTTGATGATTAAGCATACCTAGTAGACTTACTAAAACATGAGCTATGAGTAAGGAGGCAAGAGTCTATTTTTACAACAATGGAATTTTTAGTCTTAATTTTTTTTATAAATTCACCTTTACGTCAGGAAATAAAAATGGCAGAAAAGTATACAAATAAAACAACCTTCGCCGAGTTTAATGTATAAACTTTTATAACCTACTAAGTGGCAAGCAACTTCATAATTAAAATAAGATATATTATATTAAATTTAATTTCGCAATATTTTAAAAACTTTATTTATTAACAGTATTTTAATATTTTAGACAAGCGACAGAGAGAAACGTTGCTAATGTTAATTTTATGTAAATAATTTTAATCTGCAGTTTATTTAATTAACATAAAAAGAATAGGTGTACCATTCTAGATACTAAAGTGGGCACAAGAATCTTTTGTTCAAATGTTTAGGTATTCAAATTAAGATAAAGAAAATAATTTAAAATACTTTTAACATTTTTTTTTATTTGGTAATTACAATAGTACACGCGAAGTTTTTAGTTACATTGTCTCTTGAAAGAAGTAAATTTCAAAATTTATTAAACAATAGATATTCATATATTATTATCCAACCAAATGCTATCTGATCAAGTCTGTTTTATTATTGCATGTTAATAACGGATGCGAAAAGTGTCATGTGTATATGTCATTCTTCTACATAATAATATTACTGAGCTCATACATCTTAATCGCAACATATTTACAAACAAAATCTATAGACTTTACTCATAAAAGAACTGGTTTCGTGAACTGTTCAATTTTGTTATATTTTATTCTTTATTTATACTTATTTTTTTATACTTATAAGTCTACTAATTATTGTAATTACCTACTTACCAGCAAAATAAGCTACAACCTAACTTACAGTAATTACTACACACAAATACCAACAAAACACAACAAACACAACTTACACAACACACTTTTACTACTGTCCTTAAAACACTATTCATACATGGTAGTATATGCATCTGGCATCTGGATGACATCTTATATACGGGTTGAGTGCTCCCAGTTCCAAGTCCCTTTTGTACCTATATTATGTACTAGATGTCACGTGTTAACCGTGACAGCATACTACTACTCGGTTAAATACAAATAAATGCAAACAATTGAAACAATAAACTTGGAACTGGACGCAGTGCAGCTTGCTAGGGTTATCACCTGTGATGCAGAGGATGTGAGGAGGAATATATATAATAAATCTATTAATTTACTGACCCAAAATATTAGAAGTATCACATGTAACTTATCGAGCTTCCTTACACTTCTACAGAGATCCGACACCAATTGGGATATAATAGTCCTCTCGGAATGCTGGCTAAATTCGGCAAAGTACATCCCACATATAGACAACTACTCTCATATTTCTACGACTGGTAATAAAACACAGAATGAAGGTATTGTAATTTACTACCAAAACCATCTTAAATTCAGTCATGAAGAAGTAAACATCAGCGACGCCAACTGCCTTATAATGAAGCGTAAATACGATCTCTGTATTATTGCGATCTACCGCCCACCGAGCCAACGCAACATTACTGAATTTCTAAACTCACTGGACACCCTGCTAACGAGTCTACGCAGTTATAATAATGTGCTGATATGCGGAGACATAAACATCGACATCGTGCCAAACACTCCTGACAAGAGATCCTACGAATACCTCAACCTACTTGCCAATCATGGAATGTTACCTGGCCACTATGTCCCGACACATGGACGTACTTGCCTAGATCATATTATACTCAAGACCAAACTGAGGGCTAAGTGCCTCATTATAGAATCCTCTATCACCGATCACGTTAGTGTAGCCCTAAGTCTAAACTTACAGTCACCTTATAAATATCGCCCCCGTATTCAAAGCAAAATCAACACAGTGAGTCTGGATGTCACTATGTCAGAAATTAACTTCCTACCAGTCCTACAAAACAAAGAACCCAACGAAGCTACAGACTTATTCATAAGGTCCCTGACGACGGCTATTAAGAATAACACCAGCCAGATCAAAGTTCCATGTCGGCAGAGAACCAGCAAACCGTGGATAACCAGAGGACTAATTCGATGTATGAAGAACAGGGACAACCTGTACAAAAAAACAAAAAGAAACCCTGACAATGAAGACATTAAGAAAACCTATAAAAGATACCGCAACTATTGCTCTATCATCCTTAAAAAAGCAAAATGGTACTACGAGAGGCAAGAGTTTCAGAAAGCCAAAGGCAACAATAAGCAACTGTGGAATGCCATAAAAAAAACTTCTGGTACAGACAGGAAAAACGACTTCTCTTTCAGGCTCATTGAGAATGAGGACCCGTCTCTTGCCATAAATAGAGTTAACTCGTTTTTCACTAACATAGGGAGACAGATAGCCGAAAAAACAAACACATCGCCTAACCTAATAACCAACTATAACCGATACTTAACAACATCGCTAAACTCTATGGCCATTATGCCTACTGATGAGCGAGAGGTACGTTCTCTAATTGAAGGCTTAAAGGACAAATGCGCCGTGGGTATTGATCTTATATCCAACAATTTCATTAAGAGATATGCAAACATACTAACCAGTCCTATTACGCACATATGCAATATGGCCCTAGAGACAGGTATCTTCCCTGGACATTTCAAACAAGCGGTTGTTAAACCAATTCACAAGGGAGGAGATAAAAGCCTTGTTGACAACTATCGCCCCATATCAATACTACCAGCCTTGTCAAAGATTCTAGAGCGTATTATCAATGCCCGCTTGATTTCTTACCTAGAGAACAACAACCTTCTGGCGAGCTCACAATTTGGATTTAGACGTGGCAAATCTACCAGCGATGCCGTACATGAGCTGATAACTGCCATTGTTGACAATCTAGACAAAGGCAAGAAGTCACTGACCATCTTCCTTGATATAAAAAAGGCTTTTGATACAGTCTCTATTCCCATCCTACTGAAGAAACTAGATTGCATGGGAATAAGAGGAACACCACATAAGCTGCTGGAAGACTTCCTGACACACCGGAGACAAAGAGTCGGAATCGGGAATGTTTTTAGTGACGATATAACACCCACTTATGGCGTCCCCCAGGGCAGCGTGACAGCATCGACGCTGTTCCTGGTGTATGTAAATGACCTATGCCTACTGAAACTCCACAATGCAAAAATTATTTCCTTCGCTGATGACACAGCCATCTGGTGTACTGGAAATGACTGGGCGGATGTATTTGAAGTTGCTCAGAGAGCACTCGTGCGAGTCTGTGAATGGCTTAGGTCCAACGGTCTGGCCCTTAATGTCGACAAAACCAAGTACATGGTATTTGCTCATAAATACAACATGATCCCCCATGAAGACCTAAGCCTAATAGCACACGAATGTACCCAGACACGAAACGGTTGCTCATGTCCTCAGCTACATAGAACGGATACAATAAAATACTTAGGTATCACGATCGACCAACATGTAACCTTCAAACCGCACATAAACATCTTAGTTTCCCGAATACGCAAACTAATCTACATATTCAAAGCGTTAAGACAAGCTACAGATAGAGACGTCATCAGGATGGCCTATCTTGCCATCATACAATCATTGGTCAACTACTGCATAACATCTTGGGGAGGCGCAGCTAAAACCCACATGATTGAATTGGAGAGAGCACAACGCGCCGTACTTAAGGTGGGAGCTGGTCTTCCATTCCGCACTCCTACAGTCCAGGTATATAGATTCTGGGACGTACTCACCGTTAGACAACTTTTCATACTGCGGATGATACTTAAAACCCACTCCACACTTCAATATGATCCCGCACTTATAAGCAACAAACGTAGGAAAGGCAAAGTATGCATTACCCAGAAACTTAATACATCACTTTCCCACCGATTTTCTGCATTTTTGGGGCCCTATCTATACAACAAATTAAACTCTCTACTCTCCTTCTATCACCTTCAAAGCAATCAGTGCAAAGTCACTATTACCAACCACTTAAAGACCCTCGACTATACACAAACTGAAAACCTTCTTTGTCCGCTTCAGTAAATAAAATAAAGTCAACAGTCTCCTTACCATCATCCTTTATCTCTTCTCCATCCATCCTACCAACGAGGACTCAATACTCACAACCATGCTACACATTCTACTACCACTCATTAAAACACTCGCACAGACTCACATACACGCACACATACACTCAAATAAATAATCATTACATAACACTGGTATCAAAAATCAATTTACGTATCACTACAAACTTCTTGTTTATACCACTTGTCCATTGTATCTGTATTTCTCTTCTATGTACTGTATAAAAGTTACATCTACACTTAATTTAAATAATTATGATCTAAACAAACCAAGAGGTAACTATGTATTAATGGCGAAGGGGGCCTGGTGACATGTAATACAGATTCTTAGCAATCTACAACATGCACCAGTCTCTCTCACAAAGTTGGTCCAAGTTATTCTTAGCTCTAAGTTTCTCATTTATGTAACCTTGTGAAGAGAGTTAATAAATAAATAAATAAATAAATAAATAAAATAAATTATCTCCCTGTTGTAAAAAGTTTTATTGTAAGAAAACAATATGTCACCACCCCATCTCATCTCATGGGTGTCGTAAAAACCGACCAAGGGATTATCATCTTAACGAAATAATGAAATTAAACCCTGTACCAATCCGTCTGGCTAGCGTGGTATTAGTAAGCATAATATCCCTTCGTCACGGGAGGTGGCCCCTCCCTGCAGTGGGACATTGATGGGCTGTTATGATGAGATATTCATATAAGACATTATGTTAAACAATTAGAAGATTAATTATTTTATTTTATTTTATTTATTTATTTGTATATTACACACGACAAATTACAATTATAACAATACACAACAAAAGATACAGAGATATCGACGGGTCCTACGTATACTGGTGTAACCCGCAAATTGACGAAAACGACTTTTTTGCTTGAATGGCCCTATAATAACCTATTCTTCTTAAATCAGTAAGAAAAAAATTAAAATTTCTTTTAGTTTCGGCGATACAAACTCGTAAACTGATGTAAGTAACACAATTTAATGCAAGGAGACGGTCAAAACTGATATAAGTTACTTGCATTAGTTTACGTAGTTACGATATACGTGACGCGTAGGTGTAAGTGACCGTTGCACTAGTATACGCGCGGCGACGATACAGCGCGTACGTACGATACGGGTGTAACTGCAACGAATTTTACTTTATGTATTGAATTTCTAAAAATCATTCATATTTTTACGACGTTTTGAGTGTTTAAGATCAGTGAAAATAAAAAAAATAATAAGTATGTAGCGTTCTCGGAGTCAATTAACCCAGATACTCCTGAAACTATTAAGGGTCTCAGATCTTTAAAAAAAATTGATATGTTGGTATATGAGTCACTAACGTTTTAGAAAAACTACATAAAAAGTAATCCTGGTCCTCTGGGTAATCTGGAAAATGATCGGTGTTATAACACCTGGTAGGAGAATGGGTAGCATATTGCTAGTAGAGAACTATGGGGAATATTTTGAATAAAATTTTACGTTATTGATTTTTAAATCTTTGCTGGTTTTTTATATATTTTAATAAATTGTGGGTAAATGAATAAATAAGCAGCTAAAATTTACGTTAGTTGTGCAATGAAAGAACTCTTAGGGAGCAAATAAACTTAACATTTCTAACATAAAAAAGTTAGTTTTTGCATTATTTACAGGTTATCTCTTAAATTGCTTGCAGCTATAGCTATCACAATAAGGCAACGTTACTTTATAGATAATATAATTCTACAGAGCCATATAGCTAAGACATTTTTGTTCAATACATAAAAAAAATCTCACTTTCATAAATTTGTCATCACTTGTTTGTAACCACCTGTGTATTAGCACAGCCGTGAATAATAAGTGACATTATGCAATTCAATCGATATTGTGAAAGAGTGAAAAGTTATCACGGTAGAATTAGTATCTGACAACATTTCCTAGTACATCCACTTGGAGGGACAACAATGTTTCCACTAAACAAAAAGATGGCCATCCTGCACGCCTTCTTGTAATAAAATAAAACGTTAGAACGTTTTATATATACGTAAACAAATCTGACTAGGTTTTTATTTTAATAGAAGTCTTATTTTTTTAAGTTATTTTTACCACTTAGTAGATTGTTGTTGTGGTACAAATTTAATTGTGCAATGTATATTTTATTTTGATGAGTCTGAAAGACAACTATTTAATTAGTCTTAGTAGTCGTACAGTTCTTACCTAAAAAGAATCGAACATTTTGTTATAGATACATATTATTTTATTAACATGGTAAAGAAAGCACTGATTACTTCAACTAATTATTATTACTAAAATGACGAAGCCAAGTATATATTTTATTAAAGTTTATAGCTTGTTAAAGACTGATTTAATAATATAATATCTCCTTAACCTATTAAAGATGATATTTACTATCTGAGCGAGAATCATGTTAAATTTTTAACATTTTAAAATTAAATGGAAAAGACTTCAAAATTTGAAGTCATTATAAAAATAGTAAATACGTTTATTTTTACACATTTAATGTTACACAATAAACGTGTTTTACTATTTTGTACGTTTGTTTGTTTCATTTTTCCATAAAAAAACAGGTTCATGACCACAAAACTACATAAATTACTGGTACAACTAGTTTCTTAGTAGCTTGTAAAGTAGTGCAAGTGCTAAAAGTAGATAAATGAAATTATTTTCCCATATTTCGAGGTTTCATGATTTACAAATTACACTCATATGTATGACTAATAAGGTGTATTTCTTTTATTTTTATTATTTAAAAACTTAGTCAGAACTTTGTAAACTAGTACAAGTGGTTACTTGTAACAGTTTACTTGTTTGGATACTTTGATCAAAACAAGCTAAACAAATGCAAGTACAGCTATTTTCTAAAATACAAAGAAATATAAAAATATATTTAGTCCGGTTTTTTTCTTTCATTTCCAGGTATAACCTATCAAAATTTCAGTAATTTCTGTAGAACTTTGACAAAGTTATAAGCTTTTGAACCTTTGAATTGCTCTCCTGTAAACTTGTGTTTTTGCACTTATACTAGTCTACGTAGGACCCGTCGATATGATCTAATTAAAAAGTCATAATGTACTTATATATAGGTAATCTGTCATAGCGACCATTATAGGAACTTTATTGAATTTTCGTAGCATACTGTAATAAACAACATTTATTATTTATTTTAACTTTTACTCGCAGGTAAGTCTTTAATATGGTTCTTATTGCTAATATTACTTAAAGCTTAACCCCTTTTTCAGGTTACGTTTTTAGTAAGTATTCACCTCTTTCATAACTAAGATTAAAACTAAAGTTAAGGAAGTAATTAAAAAGCAAATTATTTTAAAATAAATTTAATTTTGTTGTGAGAAATAAAGCACAGTTCCCTATAATTAATAGATATTTCATATAATATTAATTGTGTTGTTTATAACCTTTTTATTAGCTAAGAACTAAATATAAGTACTGAATTACATGTATATTTTAATAGCACTTATAATATTCCCCACACATTTACATTGACTTAAACTAAACAGAACTTGTACTTTGGGTTGCTAGATAACTGAGTAATGATAAATTAAACAAAATATAATTACTTACTAAATAACTAAAACTGCACTAGGTATAGATACACCCATTATCTAATAGTTAGAAAACAAAATATATAGGAATAATTAAGATATTATAAGCAGATAAACTAAAATCTAAGTTCAGCTTGTCTATAACTGATACCAAATTTAGCATAATATCATTAATACCACTACCATATGATTGATCGATACTTAATCGATATAACTCGTATATCATCCGATAAAATCGTTACAACAAGTCACGATGGTAAGCATTAGAATTTTTATAAGATCACGAATGTATTAACAAATAAAACTATTAATCATTTCTTAAGTGAAGTATCGATAAAGATTTTATATCGATTTTTCTTTGAAGCGATTGTATCGATATAAATAATAGCGATTAAATTGACTGCGGGCTCAACGGGATACTTTTTTCTATATAATTCATAGCGCTATTAAAGTTCTCGCACTAATAACGTAAAATAAATTATTATTTCCGTTCTTGGATAAGCTATAAATATAGACAAGAGTTATGTAACTAAACTACCGCTTTTAGTTAAGGTATGATAATATCCTACATTATAATTAAAGTAATCATTCTGTCTTAAGGAGATATTGTATTAAGGTCTAATGAGTCTTTATAATCATTAACATTTTCAAACACCTTATAGATCTTTCGTTTATGTACAATTACATATTTACTTATATTTATATTATTGCTTAAAGTGTTTTTTCTGAATCAATGTACTGGAAAAAAGTCTTTTGAATTCTAGTCACGATGGAAATAAGTATATAATTTTTAGGTAGAAAAACTGGCAAAAATTTTGCAAAATTAACAAAAATAACTTGGACTTAATAGTACTTACATCAACCTTTTAATATTGTTTCCTTCAAGATCTTATAGCAATAAAATAAAATGGTTACCAGCCCTATGGCAGTAATAAACAACTTTTGTGAGGAAGGCAGCTCCGGTCGATTCATAAATTGTACAGTGGCGTTTAGTTTTATGTACGATATTATCTATGTACTCTATCACGCCCTTCTTTAACATGACGTAATGTATCACTGAAAAACATTTATTAAGTCTAATTTAATTATTATTTATTTTATTTAAAGCCTGTACTGTCCCATTGCAGGACAAATAATTAATTAAATACAATATGTAGTAATATAATTATTGTACGTAATAATTGAAACAGCGTATCTATCTTTTGAACGAAAATTGCACTTGCGAATATAATAAGATTTAATCACCAACGAAAAAGAAAATGCTTCATTATACACGGATTTAGAAGCTAAAATGTTATAAAATTGGACTTATACTTATGTCATGAATTGGTAAAAATACTCCTGCGTATGTACATGTTGTATCGTTGATGTATGAATATAACACACAAATAAACACAATAATTAAAGTCAACTCAAAGTTCAATGCTTTAGAGATTGAAAAGGATCGCAGTCACATCAATCATTATCCCTGTCGCTACACGAGATGATCTATTATCCACTAGTTCTGCTTGTCTGCTATTTACAGTTACTAGTGCTGAGTGCTTACTACTTTAACTGATAATGTAGAAGTAAAACGATGAATGCTTAATTGAATCGTATGTAGAAAGAGTTGTCGAGAAATTTACATTTTATTTATTAAACTTTCTGTTCTTACAAAAGGTTAAGTTGATAATGCAAAATATACGTTATAAATCCTTTAACAAAATTACACAAAAAGCCAAATAATTCATTAAAAGATACCCGCTAAAGGAAAGCATTAACATAATCAGACACATTCGTCGAAATAATGTATGTAAAGGTTTTTAATGAAACGTCCCCGAGCGAGCTTGGCGGGTCATGAAATAACTATCATTAAGACCGACACGATACGAACGATAATCATCGGCTTCGAAGCAAAAAGCCATAGCATCGACTCTGATGCAAATTGCATATGCCATAAATCAAGTGGTTAATCACTATGCAGCGACCGAGTACGTAATAATGAGATTACTTGAAAAAATTATAGTACGCTCACTAAGATGGGAATGATATGACTCGTGAACGTTTACAATGCTAATGATAGTTTTATTACAATTGTTTGAAGTTGCATACTAATACTGACATCCTCTATATGGGACATCTGTGTTTTACAATGTTTGTATTACTTTTGACTCTCTTAGAAGCAAGGAAAAGAAATTATGAAGATTTAAATAGTTTTAAATTGCATATACGTCCCATGATTGCAATCAGGTCAGCATTAAAGATTACTTTTAACTAAACAGAATATAAACAATGTAAACCATGTTTTTGCATAACATACTTATTCGGTAGCAGAAAAGTATTCTAGTACTACTTCAATCGTTAAAAATAATGCTACAAGTGATGAATCACTACTTTCACAATAAGAAATAAGTAAGAGACAAAAACAAATAAATACAAGAGCTATTAAGAAGTAACAATCATAAAACACGATCTTAACGCTTTTGAAGTAAAACAAAACGTGAATCGTAAAGATGGTAAAGATATAAGAGGCGATAATAAGATATCGAATGCGGCGAAAGAATTTATAGTTGAAGGTGAAAGAATGGTCGATGACGATAATTCACCGCATACAATAAAGAGAGCTATTGATCTTTCAGAAAGCGAATCGGCTCGTAACAGAACAAAACACGCTACTACCGAATGTCGCATAAATCTTTATTATTGCGGCAACAAGCTTATAGTCAGTCGTTTCAGGTACTCAAACCGGATCCCAGTCAGTATAAACTCACGACTTCGAAGCATTTTTTCGCTCAATGAAATATGCCACATCGCCCCCGGCCCAGAGGAAGGAAACCCATAAATAAATAATAATACAACCATTTATATTACCAAAGGGTTTTGCCCGACGTGTCTATTATCATCTGAATTGTTTAAATATGATAATGTATCAAAATAACAGGCAGCTCGTTCGCGGCCGCGACTTCTGTTCTGACATTATCATAAAGATTCACTTAATAGACTGTTTCAAAATTATTATAGTGGTCTGACACTGCTTTATAGTCAGCGAGTTATACGGTGTTCACTTTTTACTTGACTTCTTTAATATATGCACGTATTGGACAGAGTTCCAAGACTTTTAAAATGATGAGATTTGTTAAGATCAAATGATAATAATGTCTCTTTAAAACAATCACTACAGGGTAATAAAACATTTCTAAGTGATGTTTAGAGAGCAAATAAACAAAAATTAAAGTACATTTTATTATGGTCGTAATTCTTACAAGGTAATAATACTTTTGGGCTGCTATGTAATAACGGGTCACGTAATCATATTCGCAGATCAAATCAAATTTAATTATCACCATCCGGCCGCTCAGTCATTTTAAAGCTCGCAGGCTATGTTTCTGCATTAAAGACCGAGTATAAAAGGGGTAATAAAGTAACCCTAATAAACCCCGAAACGCACTGAGTTGCCTCGCAATAACCGTACGTAGACTAAACAAATGATTTTCTCGATAATAAAAACTTCACAATAAAAGCGTTCACGAAATGTCGGTCATTAAGTGTATTTACGCAGCGAAACGGATATAGGGGCCGTAAAAATGTAGAGCGGCTTATTGAGACGTTGGCAACGGTCTCACGACATGATCCGAGTTAATCTATGGCCTACACGCCTCAGCAGACTAATTCGGGACGTTGGACGGCACCCCGACGTAAGAAGATTATATTTGGTTTAAAAAATTCTGACAAATTAAATTTTCAACTCGAGGAACTGAGAACAATATTATCAAGATCACATAAAGAACGTGCGTCCTTTGTATTCCATATTTACGAGCGTTGCAAAGAAAAATCGTTTAGGTAAACACGAGGGCAATAAAAACAAGCGGGCGTGCAATTCGCATTCGTGAGCAACGGACGTGAACAGTATTTAAAACCACAATTTATTCAGTTACTTTATCGTTAACACATGAGTTTACACTAGCCGGTAGCGGCCAATTACGTCGGTTGAAAGGCGAGGCAATAATAACTTTATATGGATTAACTGTGTCAGATGCATTTAGAGATATAACGTAGAGCAGTCTATCGTACGCTGGCGGCATGCCTGACTCCGCTTCAAATGCATAAATTATTACTCTCAGCGAAATTTCACTTAGGGCTGCACGGCTTCAGACAACAATTAATATATTTCTCGATAACAATAAAGATAAAAACGTCGTTGAGCCACATGAGGCGGAAGGCGAGCCAAGCTTAAAGCACTACGCAACAGAAACCCATATTTATAGTTCTATTGTTGTACACACAAGCGCTTTTTGTTGTTCGACTCCAAACACGAGCTGATGCTATTGAAATCGGAATTGTTATTTCATTCATAATTTATCACTCTATCGACCTTTGTATTTAAATGTATAAGAACGAATTTCATGAGGACAAGCTGAGATTAATGCGGTCGGGGTCCTCAACTAATTCAAATTTTTCATTATGCCATGATTTGACACAAAATATGCAAGTCATTGCACTGTTTTCTATTAGGGTGTTGGCGTAAAATTTCGGTATGTTAAAATTTAAGTGAAATTTTATACCTATTAAGACGTTTAATAAGAAGTTTAACATTGCACAATATCTTTATACAGACTAACCAGCCATTTTACGTACCGAACCCAATATTTAATCGAACCAATAATTATTTATTTGAAAAGACGAGTAATCATCGTGGTAATAGAGATTATGATCTAAACGTCCCTTATGTTCAGCGCTCGTAACTAAATGTGTGGTACCAACAAGGCAATAAATTTGAAGCCAATCGCCTTATGATTTCCTGCGGCCAACAATACGATAGTTTGTCAGTTCTAGGCGGTTGTTAGGGCGCGTGGGCGTGGAGGGGCCGTCATCAATCACGCTCCGTGACTCTTTCAACCTGCCGGCGAGGGGCGGGGGGCATCGCCAGCTAGGGCTGCTACACACATAAATTATGCCCGTTTTTGTCCAACTGTCGACTGGAGACAAAATTTGTTGGCGACACTGTTAATTAATAACCATTCGCGTCCTATTAAAAGAATCAACAGAATTATTTAAATTTTATTTTAATTTATATGATGCATTTATCTTAACACAAAAACTTTGTTAATAGATGCTTGTAATATTGAATATAAATTGTAAATGAATTTGAATGAACGGCGAATAAACGACGATGTGCAAATTTATTGAAAGTGAAATTAAAATATTCTAATTTAATACTAATATTATACTATCTAAATCGTTCCAATGTAAACTAGTAATTAGATACAGGAC
Organism: Schrankia costaestrigalis; assembly: GCA_905475405.1. Taxonomy (NCBI): domain Eukaryota; kingdom Metazoa; phylum Arthropoda; class Insecta; order Lepidoptera; family Erebidae; genus Schrankia; species Schrankia costaestrigalis. The sequence goes on from FR997830.1 coordinate 1,211,960, forward strand.
ATTGGTAATAAAACATAATTTATTAGTAATAAATAATCTTGAATGTAAATGGAGTATTAATTTTTATGTAGATAGGTGATAATGAAGAAATCGACATCTATATAATTTAGACTTAAAATAAATACAAAAGAAAAAACTTGTTTGAATAAACCAAGGAGTCACAAATATTTAATAAACAGTACATTTTAATTTATCTTTTTGAGGAAGATAACCAACTGATATAATATTATCAGCAAAAGTAACACAATGAGACTTTCCAGGTTTTACTTTCCTTGAACACTATAAGTTAGTTTTGGGGATATGTCATCACCAGGTCCAGTTAGTATCAGGTATTATCTGTTAAGATATTGTTCTCTGCTTTAATAAGATACCCTCGGGATGAAATGGGGTGACGACACTCTGTATTATTATGCTATCATCAAATAAGCAAAATAGATTTTAGTTTGATTGAATCGCACAGTAAGAAATACTAGCCAGAGTAGAGAAAGCTTTAGTGTTTAACTGTGAAATTAACTTTGCATAGTATCAGTAACGTTTTAATTACTTAAAATATATATTATATTCCACACACACACATTCACACAACACCATCTAGTCCCAAACTAAGCAGAGCTTGTACTATGGGTACTAGACAACTGATAACTAACTATAACTCGTATTTCCACATTATAATTTTTCTGTTTCGCTTAGTGATAATTTAATTCTAGTAATAAGGTAACCCTACAGTAAACAGGGATACTTGATCATAGTCAGTGTCGGCATTGGCTGACGTTTTTATACAGCCTTCACACGATGGATCGAGACTGTCAGGTGCTTACGAAAAATTGCCTCCGTCTCTTGCCTTTCACTGTGTTTGTACGAATACATTATTTTCAAATAAATTGTCCTGTATATCTATCTGTAGTCCTTATTAATCCATACTAATATTATAAATGGGAAAGTGTGTCTGTTTGTCTTTCTTTCACGGCAAAACGGAGCGACGAATTGACGTGATTTAAGTGGAGATAGTTGAAGGGATGGAGAGTAACATAAGCTACTATTTTTTTTCTGTGTCCAAGAAAGGGGAACAGTGCTAACCCGAATTTAACGCGAGCGAAGCCGCGGGCAAAAGTTAGTATCAGCATTAAGTCAAGAAACATGTCGTGACATTCTATCATCTGCCTCGATGTCAAAGTAGTCGTGTTTACGGCAATGCTTGAGGTCGCCGGTTCTATTTTCATTTAGGATATTTTTTTGTGTGATCTATTCCTGGTTGGTTCATGGTTGTCCTAAGTCTGAATATTTTTTGTATCAGTTGAATTGATGTTTGTGCAGTCCCTGAAACACAGTGCATGATCCCTAGTACGGAAGATGTTTGAAAATAATATCAAAATAAGAAATAGAACATGTTACAAACATGAAAGAATGTTTCTGGAGTCTTATTGGGCGATAAACTGCCTGACATAGTATACTATTTTGTTTAATAAGTAGCGGGAAGATGGTGTAAGACTTAATTTTATAGGATGAACCATAATTATACAGAAAGAGAACTTAGTTTCTAAGTAACTGTATAGGCTATAGACATTACATAATTTTAAAATGTTATTATCTATGTAAGTAAGTAGTTTGAGTATTTTACTTTTACGCAGGAGTATCAATTTCGATTCAAATGAAACTTTGTTCGAGTGAATGTGAATGTTTTGCCTTCATCATTGTATTTAAAGACATTCTTTAAAAATATGTATTAAAACACAAAATTCACCACCACCCCATCTTATCTCGTAGCTATCGCTTTCGACTAAACCTAAAAATGCCAAAAGACTTCCTTTGCTGGAGATAACCCTCCTTCATACGACACCAGTTTCCTCTGTCTTGTGTTTCCCTCATCTACCGGGTGTCTGCTACCCTAACTTGATCTTGGTCCACCTTAGTAGCTAACCCTGCATCTTGTTAATTATATTAAAATGTAATACAAAGAATACGTCATGAAATACAACTTTATCTCCTTTACTATTTTTTCCAACTTTCAATTTAAATTACCGGAATAAACCATTACATTACTACACAATGACTTATTACTAAGCAAATCTTAACAAAAGAGAGATTACACCCATCAATACAGTACGCGCAACTCACACAATTCCATTAGAGCTAAAAAAATCAATATGAAACACGTTTAAGCTTCTTTTTATCCAAATACAATGAAAGATTAACAGGCCCGTCAAGGTGAGAGTAATGAAGTAAATAATGCGTTTGACAGTGAAGCCGCTGAGCAGAACGTTCCATTGAATTTTTAAGAGAGCACCCGTTTGGGGAATAAAGGAACTACGATTGGCAAAACGGAAGAGAATGTAATAGATTTTTATCTAGTTGCAAATTTGTTCTGTTGATTTTAGTGTGGTTTTTAATTTTATGTTTGAGAAATGATTAGTAGGTACACTTAGTAATGAAGCAAAATATATTAAATAACACAATTAGCAAAGTGACACCATGTAAGATGACTTTTTTAACAAACACAAAGAACCCGAGACCTCTGGAATTTAGTCATGGACAATGGCTACTACGTAACAGACGTCTTCAAACTAGAACAAATTATTTGTTGATTTTCAGTATATAAATCAATAAAATAATCAGTCTCATTGTATTAGCAATTTTGATTGCTTATGTTCATAACATAAGCAATCAAAATTGCCAATTTACAGAAATGTAAAAGTCAAGTATTACAAGTTCAAAATTCAGCTCAAACAAAGACGAATAAAAATGTTCACCGCAGTAGTACCTATATAAAACGTACATCCTTTTAAAAGGGGTGAACCGCACAATGCTCGTTGTTTCACTGTGGAAATTAAACATTTGATTTACTAGACACATCCGCAGACGACGTGACGTCCCGTGGGAACGCCCCTAAATTTATTCACACACATTTGCCTTTAAAAATGTTCAACAAGCATTTTGCATTACGGAACTGTCTGTGTAAGTTATTAGCCACTGTATATCACAACTCGCGTCAAAATATATTTACGACTTTTACCACTTTACTTTAAATCTTAATTGCTATTTATACTCCCAATACTCACAAGCGTGGGCCGAGGATATAAAACTTAAGAATGTTGTAACATCAAATTAAAACGGCTCCTAATGATTCAGATGTTAATGATTCAGTCACAATTCCAAATATGTCTTCTCAAAGAAGAGATCCTATCATGACCTGTGTCCGACTATAAAATATTTTTATTTATTTCAATGGCGCTTTGTAAGATGTCAGATATAATGAATATATTACCAGTAGCACGGACGGGATATACTTTTTAAAAGGTAATTATTTAAAGAAACGATCTTCGTATAGCGATAAACAAGGCAGATAACAATACATCTCTGACAGCGTTCACGCATTCCGTATCCCCATCCATTACTGTTTCATCTTCAATAACACGTTTCTCCGAGGCAGACTACGCGTACAGATTAGCTTTACAAAAAACAACCTTATGCATATCAACGCAAAGCTCTATAGATGAAACAATTTCATCGGCTTTGTATGCGCGCTAACTCTTTCATCTATCATAATCGTTCATGCTGAAAACAATCAAGATTGATTTTTTTACCGCTCTATTTGGAGCCCTACGCCTGTTGTTATAAGTATAACTTTAGCTTGAAGATAATCACTATATCTGTTGGTAGCTAACCACTGTCGGAGGCGGCGGCGGCGTAACGAAGGGACCTACGGATCGTGGAAAATGACAAATGACATCTGCCTACCGCCTGTCAAATAACGGACAGATAATAAATGACCCTGATTGTTTATCATCAAATATCGCATATATCATTATCGTGTACGCGCTAGAAGTGGGGGGAGGGGGAAGTATGATTAATACTGTTTGCTTTATTTTGAGACGGGCCCGTAATGTGAACACTTCGGGGGTAAGGTTTAGCTTGTCATTGAGGGTTGATTACTTTAATGGTATGGTGGTTATTTGATTTTAGATACGCTTAATCAGAAAAGGTATACGCTTGGTGTTACAACTATTTACCATCAATTCATCGAGTATTGATTTTTGGCTAATTAATCATCTTCATCATAATAACAGCTCATTAATGTCCCACTGCAGGGACCGGCCTCCTCCCGTGACGGAGGGTTACTTGGCCTACTAATACCACGCTGGCCAGACGGATTGGTATAGGGTTTAATTTCAAGTTTTCCTTCTTTTTATTTCGTAAAGATAATGTTCACGGATAGTCCCTTAGTCGGTTTTTATGACACCCATGGGATGAGATGGGCCTAATTAATAATAGCAGAAATTAAAGACTGAGTTATTTTCACTTACAATAGTTTTTACTCAATAAAAGATTCTAGAAGGCAGAGTTAAGACGTTTATTAGTCGTTTGCTAAAAATATTATAATAAATTTCATCATGAATATTCTTTTAACTAAAACTATACAGTAAGTATATCAATCAAGCACGAATGTCTCTTGCAATTGTTTACTAACACGGTGCGCAACATTTCCGTGACACTACATTCAGTCATACCAAATATACTACAAAACTACCTAAAACCTACTTTATACACAAAGTGTTAAGGTTCAAATGAGGTCGTCAATTGAAGTGTAGATCTGGACAGTTGGTTGTCAAGTGACACGGAGCAAGCGTGAGTTGATTAATTCAGAGCTGACCTGCCTTCGATGTTTCTCGTGCCTTGGGATTCCGTGGGTAATGAATTAACGTACCAACGTCCAGATTTTAATACGGATTTGTACACTCGAATTATTTGCTACGACTTGACATTTTGAACTTGAACACAACATCAAACTAAAAGCAATTTGTGTTTATACGGCTTCAAGAACTTTTTTGCCTTTAAAGAACTGAATTAATATAAAACAAATGTTTTAATTAACTTTTTATTTTAATATTAGCTTCATTTATTTGAAAGTTTGCGTCGTTTAACATTCGCAGATATTTTTATTAGTTATGTAAAAAAAAACAGAATTAGCCAATCATCACGTGTCGCACATAAGTACATTAAATTAATGGTCACAAGGGTTTCCGAGGCTCAGAACAATAGCTGTAGGTCAAAAAATTTCCATACTTTTGACCGTCAAAAATAATATCCCAAACTTGGTACAAATCATTTGTGGTTCACATCCCATAGTCTTAGATGGGATTGGAACTTTAAACTTACAGATTTTTCCAAAACGTTTCCTTAGTCCAAAACCAACGAACATAATTAAACGATGAATAATAACGGATCAAGTATTTAAAGGCTCTTTTGAAAATCTATGAATACAGCCATCTCGTTTCACCGGTAAATCATTTTTCACCAAAACCACCCCATAAGGCGATACGTCAAAATCAGTGTTCGCGTAAATTTTGCTTGACGCCTCGCACCACTTAACTTGCTTCCAAGCCATAAGATGAAAGCTGTTTTATTTTCTGAAATATTTTAAAGATTAATACTTACCTAGATTTATATTGTCCCTGACGGGAATCTGAATTACGAGATTTCTATGGAGACGTGTTAGTAGTTTGTTATTATATTCATATTTTACGTTACCATACACTTAAACTGGCTGAGTAATAGTCTTGTTTACCAAGACTTGGAACTTGACCAGCTCCCTTTTTTCTAATGTTACACCAATTTCAAGTTCTCGTTATTTACTAGTAGTAGTTGGCCTGATATAGATTTGAGAAGGCCAAATATGAGGAAGAAGTGTTGCGAGCTTAGAAAAGCCTATGTCGGACCGATTTTAGCTAAGATATAGACAGGGAGAATTAGTAGCCTAGTAATAGTCTAAGGGACTATTACTAGGCTTCTAATTCTTCAAGTCACCACTTGTGACATCCTCAAGATAACCTTAAGTCAATCTCAACGTTTACTCTAATTAATTAAAAAAACGACAAATATGTTTACAGTAAAACAAGTTTATAAATTATACCAACACATTAATTTTGAGAACGGAACAGTAAGCTTGATAAATGAGTGTCGGAATTTCAAAGGGGGCACAATGGAGATCTGACCCGAGAGATGGATCGTTAATCAAAAAATGTCTATGACGTTTAGGTGAAGGGGAATCAAGACATTTTGGTATTTAAGGTGTTAAGATTAAGTTAACCTTATTAAATGTCTTGTGTTAGAAGATATAGGATTAGGTAATTTCTTTTGTTCCTTTGATTTTCTTAGTATGGTCTTAAGAAAATTAAAATTCTGCTAACGTAATTACTTAACACTTTATGATTGCCTAATTTCTTATTGTTCTGACATTTTTTTGTACTGCACTTAATTCTTTTGCTAATAAGAACTAATTTGAGTAATCTTATCACAGACTAAGTTTTGATGTAACGAACTTGAGACTAAATATTTATTGAAATTTGGTTTAAGAAAAATAATAAAGTTACTTCAAAAAACATATTTCTTTAAAAATAATATTTCATATTTAAATAAAAGTTATCAATAAAATGAAGTCATACAGACAGATTACAGTTCGAACCACACACTTGAAGTTGAAACAACTTCAATACAGATTACTCGGATTAAATTCTATAGATTATATTGGCTATTACAAACGAAGCAATACATTTTATTTGGCGAAGCGAGTTTCCTAGAAAATTGTTGTAATACAACAAACAGGATGCGAGGCGAATAAAGTCTGACCGGATACGAAAATCGCTCCATCGACAAATTTATGCAGTTGTAAAGTCAGATTTATACTTGAAGAGGCGACGTGTGAAGTCGATCTGACACAGTGATGTTTAACATGTCAAGTAAAATTCCAACAATAACTAATAAACGTGGCACAACACCAAAGAAAACATGATACTTGATTAGCAAAGAGTCTGCATCTATAATGAGTTTTGAGTTATTTCGATCTCATAGCATATGGAAAGAAGAACAAATCTGAAGTGGCATTATTAGTCAACTAAATAGTAAAAAAAAAACAAAAAATGCAAAGCGCAGCTTTTCACGTAACTTTGCATGGCACTAAGACTTATCCAGACACGACTATCAAATAATGAAAATACTATTAAAGTAAAAGATTATATTTATTTACTGAAACAAGTTAAACCTGGCGTTCTGTCATCTCTGCCTACTCCGGACGGGATAAGGCGTGAGTTTATGTATGTATGTAATATGTAAGTTAAATCTTTTTACTGAACTGTAAGTAAATTAATCTTTTAAGTTTTAAGACATGAACTCAGTAAATAATATATAATATTTAGTTTTATAAATGTCTGTGTGTCACAAAACGATTTTCATGTCTAATAACGCGTGGAGCTCTTTATGGTACGGCGAAAAATTTATAGCTATAAAAAAAGTGACATCAAAGAAACACTGTAATGTGTAGTATAAATGTAAACTCGGGTAATAGTTTATAAACGCTTATTTACAAATCATCAGTTCTATTTAACTTCACTCATAAATTCGAAGCATTAGATGTATCTGATGAAATTATTAAGGAAACAGATGACGTTTGAAGTGATTTTCGTTGTAATTTACAATTTTAAGCTCTGTGTGGTAGTGATGCTTGAATATATTGTGTTTCAAGAAGTAAAAGTGATTCACAAAATATATTTATAAAGACATTTAATATAACGGGTTTTATAAACAGATGCAAGATTGTCAAGACTTAAAATAAAGAAATAATCATGTTGCAAGTAGATAATTTATTAAAGTAGTTATAGAGAGTAAGTAATAAGTTATGTATACGTTACTATTTCAATGGGTGCAATACAATTAACTTGTAAAAAAAGTTGTAAATCTTGATTATATTGTTACCCTATTCGATATAGTGAAAGGTTAATAAACTAAAAAAGGACAAAATGTCCCAAAATATTCGTAATTTTAAAAAACTTACTGAACTTACAAACCACTACCGTGAATATCACCTTTACAAAATAAAAGAGAAGGAAAACTTGAAAATAAACTCTATACCAATCCGTCTGGCCAGCGTGGTATTAGTAGGCCAAGGATCCCTCCGCCACGGCAGGAGGCCCGTCCTTGCAGTGGGACATTAATGGGATGTTATGATAAGTAACCACTTATTATCAGTTTTAATAAACACAATTTTTCTTTAGAAGTGCTCCTTGAAAGATTAGTAAACTACTAAATTATTTATTTCAAAACTCTACCTAACCGTTTCACTTTATTACTAACGTGCCAAAAGAAAACCAACAAACGGATGGATTAGCGCAGCGCAATTAAGTATTTAAAAAATATAAATTATAACCTCAAAGCGGATGCAGTGATGGGCAATTTACACTGACTGTATAATTCGACAACTCTTTGAAAGGTTTAATTTGCATTTCGCAGTGGGTTATTCAATGTTTTAAAATTATGATGAGTTTTGCCAAGCTTTTGATGTATTACTTAAAAACAGGCAAAAAAGTATTTTAAATTTTTACACGAGATTTGTTATTAACTTAAATAATTGCCTTGTTTATTGAAATTTATAATACTTTTTTCTTCCATAAATGACGGGCCTTTTTTAGCTAAGACTTTTTGATAAAGCGAGGGGTACTTGACCAGAATGGTTAATATCAGTTTTTTTTCTAGTACCATAAATAGTAAATTCTACACTTTTAAATTAAGATGAAGTACTGACACTTTTATTCTTATTCCATTACCATAAAGTATTTATTTAAACAATATACTTGTTTCAAATAAATACGTTATGGTATGGTGGTAATAATTAGGCATTCTCATAATCATAAACATTTTTCCTTAAGTAAAAACAATTTTCATTTATAATAAGAAGCTTGCAAAACAGCTAGTTAACAGTAAAAGCTACCTCACTAACATTAATATTATGCGTAATGACTTTATCTTATGACTTTCTGCACATATTTTATAACTTTCTCTAAAATTAGGGTGAGAGAACCATTACTTTGTAGTTTATTAGTGCTATAAGCGTTAATTTAATTAATATGACTTATTATATTATGCTTTTTAAAAATCTATTAACGCTTTCTATTTAAATATTTAATTCGCAAATTGATAATATTATGTATTTAATTAAGCTTAGCTGGCATTGACTTATGACTTGGACAAATTGAGACTAAGACAAGAAGCTATAGAACGCTATCAGGAAATAAATTAAGAACTATATTGTAGATATCGGAAGATAAAATCTAATTGTATCGAAAACAAATCCCTTCCGTAAGGGAGAAAGAGAACAAATATTTTCACCCGGAATGGATATAAACAACAAAATAAAGTATCTATAATGTTTAAACGAGACAAGCACCTATTAAAAAACCTACATACATTACTCAAAAACGACCCTTCAATCAACAAAATAACCAAATCATCGGCGATTATCCTAAAATTAAACCCTTTTACCTAGGCAGCAGATTAAATACAAAGCTAATAACATAACACTAGAAGTTATTTTCGTATGTTTCTTACTTATAGAGCATAATGGAATAAATGAATTAATAAATCTATGGGTAAACATTGGCTATGCATGTGCAATCTAACCTCTCAATAATAATTCACCTGCCCTTTGTTTTGATTCCTCGAATGAGTGAACGATACCCGCACCATTCGAGTGGAAGAATTTAACGACCAACATTTAAGTTCATTCTAAATATTTGATTAAGTTTTTGTTTGGAACCAAAACATTTTTTTATTTGATGTTAATGGTGTGCAAATTGCGTCCGTATATTTAAATCAATTTTTATAATTGCTTTGTTTCCCCGTTACATTTGTTTTGGTTCTTTTATAGCTGTTATTTGTATTGTATTAGCATATTTTTTGTTCGTGTTCATTTTCATTTTTCTGGTCTTAGTGATAATTGGATATTTATTTCAATTTTTATTTTTATCTTTAACTGAATTTAACTTTGTTAGAAAATCAGATGGGATCTAATATTTAATTAAATCAAAAAGTTTTAGTTGGTTTTAGTGAGTAACGATTTTTTTTCTTAGTCCTTCACCACCAAAAACGAAACTAACTAATTTGTTTTATTTATTATGACCAACATCATCATTGTAACTTTAAGAGGCATTTCTGGTAAAATTGAACAAAATATTATTTTATATTATAACACGAATAAAGCATATAATATGCACTTGCAACATAATATGCGCCTTGATCGTAATATGCGTTCTGAACGTAATATGCACTAACAACTCTTAATAGTAAGGTTCGATGCTAAGCACGGTTATGATAAAGGCTGATTATTACCTTCAGATATTGCTGATCACATATAATCTTAGGGAAATTATTTTGTGGTTGAGGCATCGGGAGTCTTGTGATTTAGTCTTGTTTTTTCATTTTAAAAGGTCAGAAATACAGTATATTCCTTGGTATTGGGTTATTATAAGTAGGTCTCTTTAAAACTTCGTTTATCAGCCTCTCCTACGACGTCTTTTTGTAGCGATGCCTGTCGCATCTCCGTATCGATAGATAATCCGATTCGATACAGTCGAAAAAAGGTCGGAATCCGGAATCTGGGTCCGAAATTCGCCCACTCACTTAGGGCCAGATTCAGAGACCGCACTTTGTCTTTACTTTAGCAAAGTCTAGTTATTATCTCTGAATTTGAACAACATTAAAGTAATTTTTCGCATGAAAAAGTTTACTTTCATTATTTATTACTACAAAGTAAACTTTTCATGCGAAAAGATTACTTTAATGTTGTTCAAATTCAGAGATAATAACTAGACTTTGCTAAAGTAAAGTCAAAGTGCGGTCTCTGAATCTGGCCCTTAGATTCAGACGCTATGCGCTTGCATTGGCAATCGAGACTCTGTCGAGCTTCTGTGATAACTCGAGTTCGTTTTTCCACTTACTTGCCTTCCTCCCTCTGTTCTCACTCCGATGTTGTCCCAAACAGTCGCGCTTTAAATTTTAGAAAATCAATCAATCAATATTAGCCTACCGCAGTCCACTGCTGGACATAGGCCTCTTCCAACACGCGCCACAGAACACGGTCCTGCGCCTTTCGCATCCAGTAAGACTCAGGGCCAGATTCAGAGACCGCACTTTGACTTTACTTTAGCAAAGTCTAGTTATTTTCTCTGAATTTGAGATATAAGGCCCAGATTCAGAGGCGTGACTTTACTTTCTTTCAAAGTAATCTTCCCAAAGTAAACTTTTTATGCGAAAAGATTACAATAATGTTTTTCAAATTCAGAGATAATAACTAGACTTTGCTAAAGTAAAGTCAAAGTGCGGTTTCTGAATCTGGCCCCCAGAGTCCTATTGATATTATATAAAAAATATATATTAAATTTTAATTAACCATAAATTGGTAAAACGGATATTTTGATATAGAAGTTATTTAACATCAGCGTTTATAGTAGAGTGTACTTAATAAAATACTTAATGTTAGTAAATATTCTTAAATTAACTATGGTCTTTTAATCGATAGGTTTTATGAGCCTAATAACGATTGTACAACGTTTCTCGAATAACTTTATGTTAAAATAATTACTTGTTCACGTGGCAATTAACTTCTTATTTATTACTTGTAATAATTTAGTTTTTATTATTAAAATGGCGTCCATTGAGGTTTAATTAATATATTTAATTAAACACCTACACTTTAAAACATAAAAATGAATTATTGACGCTATAGATAGTAAGGATGTTAATTAAAATTGTTTTAAGAAATCGCTTAAATACGTCACCCTAGAATGGCTTTAGCATTGAGGTCAGAACTAATTGATACCACGTAACGGTATTGCATTATATAATTTTATATAAGTATAGCTAAAGGATTAAATGGAATTTTATTAACTTGAAAAAACTATTTCTAATTCAGTTAGTTATGTTACATTATTTTTGTGTCAAAACTAACTGCCAATATTACTTTTTTAGGAACCTAAAAATGCACCACGGCTCGCCCCGCAGGGTCGGGCTCTCCTATATGCCTGTATCGAGCCTAAGCGATTCGTGAATACACTTTATATATGTATTTCTAACAGTCGCGCCTAGATAGCAAAGTGTTATCTCCTGTCCGGCGTCAGAAGATGTTTGGCCCTTCAGTAGAGTACAAAGTGAGCTACTTACTATAAATCAGTCCTTGGATACGAGCTGTTTAAAAGTACCGGTACTAAAACATCATCATAACAGCCCAATAATGTCCCACTGCAGGGACGGGCCTCCTCCCGTGACGAAGGGTTACTTGGCCAGTAGGCCAATACCACGCTGGCCAGACGGATTGGTATAGGGTTTAATTTCAAGTTTTCCTTCTTTTTATTTCGTAGAGATAGTAGTTACGGTTATTCCCTTAGTCGGTTTTTACGACACCCATGGGATGAGATGGGGTAGTGACATATTGTATTCTTACTCCGTCACCACACGGACAACTACTACTAAAACATACTTAATAATAATATGTTACTAGACACAATCGTAATAATTAATTTTAATACAATAGAACAGTTTGTCAACTCCCACGCTTGCAAATAGAAACTGTTGTTCCAAAAACAGTTTAATATAATATATTAAATACATAATAATATACTAGAAACGTTTGGCACAGAAAACCATAACATTTATCAATTCAATATACCGCTGTCATTATGAAAGAATAATTACAATTATCGAGAGCCACGAGAGAGACTTTATTAAATTATGGTAGACACGAATTAAAACATTAATCGATGTCATTAATACACGAACCGCGTTTCGTAATGAGTGTACGGTGCAATTGATAGCGTTATTTTTATAAATTATGTGAAATCATTATTACTTTTTAGGAGCCATGTCATTGGCATTTGCTATGGCAGACTTTCTCTAGTTAAAAGCTATTTGGTCTATCAATACCATACCACGCCATACCATCAACAAACGGCGTTGGTATTATGCTTTGTTAGGAGATTTGCCTGTCTTTGGAATGACAATCTAGTGACATTTTACCCACAGGACAGGCTTGCCTAGTGTGGGGCCAAAGGATACTGTACAATTTGTTTTATTTCATTTTTTGTTAATCAACGCATTTTTTTTTACTTTTACATAAGCATCACTACGGTATCCATTTTATTTCGTTTTCAACGAAGATTTCATCTAAAAAAATTGTTTCAAAAAGTATTTTGACAGGTTTCAGTCAATGTTTGTAAACTGTAAGTACCTCCTCAGTATTTCGAATTAACAAACTTATACAGTCACTGGTCGCGCGAAGCTAAAGCTGAGAGTTAACAAGTTTTAACTCTTCTTTACATGTCATAAACCGCTCACCGCTTTCACTGGAACCACACACAATGATTTACGTCGACACATAGACTGTACTTGTAACTGCCAACGTTCCGACACCACCTGTCCATGCAACAAGCTTCAAATTATCATTATAAATAAGCACTGATCATTTATTCTAAGCTGACGCAGTGACTTAAGATTTGATTTCCAATGTTTTGAATTATATCAAATGATTATTTCGTAGGAGTTACACCTAATTAATAGTCATCTAATACGACCTCTTTGGCGTGGTAGTTTAAGTCATAAAGAGCGGCTACGAACAGGTTTAGGGTTTGATTTCGGTTCACTGCAAATCTTTGTGAATATAAGTTTTTATCGGTCTGAGGTTTTTAGTAGCATCATACTGATAGAGCGACTTTTCAAGGATAAAGATTTAAAATTTAGCATTAAAATACTACATATTATCACACAGGTCTAGAACCTAGTATAGACTCCAGCTCTCACAGAGGTATTTATGTAAAATTAGTTGATAAGGAATATTGTAAAAATGGCAACCTTTTTGAGAGAAATAAAATACTATCACTAAATTACTAAAAATTATAATTATTTGAGATAGTTAAACAATTATTACGCTATAACTAAAATATTTAATTGTATAGTAACAATAAAATAAAATAAAAAGATAATATTTAAAATAAATGAAAAGGCGATAAAATTAACCACCGTTACTTGAAATTGTGTTCAGAACTATAAATTAAGTAAATATCAGGGCTATAATAATTCAATGGTTATAGCGTATTATACCAATACATGCAAATTAAAATGGCGACACTTACAATGTTAATGATTGACTGTAAGTGTCGGCTAGAGGCTAAAAATAATTGTCCATTGAAAACGCTCTTACCTATAAACATTAAGGAATATTGACATTTAAATTAAGGTCTTGAAGTCAATTAATTGGACTTTGTACAAGGATATTCAAGTTTAAAATATTTTGGACTATTATTTATTATGTATTTAAGGCAAAATAAGGACATTAAGGCTTAGAACAATTTATTGTGGATCTCTAAAATGAATGCAAATATCTGCTGATAATATAGCAATCCCGTGTAGTGACGGAGTAAGAATAAAATATGTCACCTCATCCCATAGGTGTCCGTAAATTTTATCTTTACGTAATAAAAAGAAGGAAAACTTGAAATTGAACCCTATACCAATCCGTCTGGCCAGCGTGGTATTAGTAGGCCAAGGATCCCTTCGTCATGGGAGGAGGCCTGTTCATGCAGTGGGACATTAATGGGCTGTTATGACAATATAGCTAAAATCATTGTAACGTACATACATAAGAATAGTGTAAGCTCTGTGCAAACATTTGTAAAGCAATTATAAAGCTGATCAGCAGGAGTTTAAATTTGTGGAGTTTTAAATGAAAAAAGATTAAAAATAGGTATTAAAAAATTCAATAACAACTAATTTATTGATAACTAGATGTGCCCGCGACTTCGTCCGCGTGGAAAAGTGACTTTACGCAGTAATTTTAAATACATATTAGTATGTTTAGTTTTATTGATGGTCATTGCGAAGCAAAGGCTTACGGAAAATTGAGTTCTTTTAAATTGGAAGGGGAAACTATTGGGTAATAAGGGAATGCGTGGAATAAAAACTCTTTCACTTCTTCCACACTCCGATAATATTTCAGCCTCAATGACATTTTGCTGAAGGTTAATGACCTTAACACGTGCACCATTGCATAATTTTGGAGGACTTAAATTACGCAAGAGAATGATTGGTACACTAACCTTTAGCGAAATGCTGTATGCTGGAAAACCAGAAGCACTCAACGAATTTAAAAATTCCACTGAAAAATTAGTGGCGTTCGTCCTGATCAACCATTGAGTCGATTGCTAAATAAATGACGACATTACCAACAATTTCAGAAATAATTTTTGCATTAATAATATTGGCGTGATCATTCCTAGGTGTTTAAATTGACTGCTCACATAACCAGGAATTTTCTTTTTGTGTTATATGGGACGTATTTCCATAAACACTGTGTAAGTCTTCCTCACTGGTGACCAGGGAGAAAAGGTTGGGTGGCAAAATAATTTTAGTCTGATTTTCGGGAACTTTTCCGTTTCCTATATCAAGTAAGATATTAGAAAATTGTTGAGCTTGAAGATTATCACTCATATGCGCCCTCATATTTAAAGTTAATTCTAACCTAACGATATGTCGCCAAAAAAAAGACCTCTTCAAAGAAGCGTTCACTTCGTCAGCTCTTATGCCCCTACTAACAACCGGCAAGACTGGCGAAACTCTCCACAAAACACAACAGTTACCCCACCCACAACTCGTTTACTTCTGCGCAAATTTCTTAGTGTCCTATCAACTGGCTCTATAGCTTTCTTATGAGCCATAGTGCACTCATCCCATACAATTAAACAGGTATCTTGCAGCACTTTAGCTTTGTCGCTATTGCGTGACACACCACACACGGGAGTTTCAGTGTAATTTAAATCCAAAGAAATTTTAAATGCAGTGTGCGCTGTTTTGCCACCAGGAAGTAATGTTGCTACAATACCTGAAGATGGCCGCTAAGGCAATTTTTCCCATTCTTCTAATTTCCGCTAGAATCACTCGGGTAAGAAATGTTTTCCCTGTTCCACCAGGAGCATCGAGAAAATATACTATGCCCTCTTCGTTTATTACTACGAGTATTTTGTAGCTAGCCTAGGATTACTATTTTTAAGGATTGAGGATAGTTCAGCTGCACTATATTCTGTTTCTTCAATATATTCCCGGTTGAGTCTAGGCTGGATTGGAATGACTACTGACTCATGTAATCCGTATTGTACAATATTGTTGTGCTAACAACTTCTTAAAAAGATCTCATACATACAAAAAGATTCGTCGGCATGGAATTCGAACCTCATTACCCAGCTCCTACTGTAA
This sequence comes from Schrankia costaestrigalis, assembly GCA_905475405.1. NCBI lineage: Eukaryota > Metazoa > Arthropoda > Insecta > Lepidoptera > Erebidae > Schrankia > Schrankia costaestrigalis. The sequence continues at coordinate 1,228,025 of FR997830.1, forward strand.
CCGTTTGTCTATGAACGACTTTCAAATAGGGGAACGAAATTTAAATTCATTCAACATCGAACGAAAACCATTTTTCATGACCCCTGATTTGTATTGGACTGTTCTAATAAAGAGATCAAGCGATATCTCGTGTAATACTTATCCGATTTTGATGAAACATACCTCAGTTTAAGCTTAATAAAAAAGGCTACAATACAATGTATTGGTCCTAAGAAATTCGCTTTAAAGATGTGCGGTAACAAACTGACAAACCGACATATTTATATCAATTCTAAAAATTGTGTTTTCGTGCTTTTTGACTTTTTTCTAGATTTTATTGATAATTTTTATCTGAATTTTCGAAAAGAACAGACATTTCAACCTCTACCGTTTTATTATAGTATAGATAGATAGAAGATAGTATAGATAGATATAACACATACGATTCATGGTTAATTTGTTTAAAATTTAAAAGGAATAACTTATAATTAATAGCACGTAATTAGATTATTTACAAACTCATTTATGAGTATGATTACTACTGGTAACCCCATCTCGTGAACAAAAGAAACGAAATTTAAATTCATTCAACATCGAACGAAAACCATTTTTCATGACCCCTGATTTGTATTGGACTGTTCTAATAAAGAGATCAAGCGATGTCTCGAGTAATACTTATCCGATTTTAATGAAACATACCTCAGTTTAAGCCCAATAAAAAAGGCTACAATACAATGTATTGGTCTTTAGATTATAATAATTCGTTTTAAAGATGTGCGGTAACAAACAGACAGACAGACAGACATTAATTCTAAAAATTGTGGTTTCGTGCTTTTTGACATTTTTCTAGATTTTATAGATAATTTTTATCTGAATTTTCGAAAAGAACAGACATTTCGACCTCTACAGTTTTATTATAGTAGGTATAGATAATATGATATACATAACTTAAACGTATTAAATTACAAATACGACAAAATTATATCTTTCATACCATGTTTAGACTTAAACTATCTTTAGTTACAACAGAAAATACAAAAGCATACATTCTACGCGAAAGAAAAATTACACTGCAATCAATATTCTTATTAATACACGTAAACTATAGAAAATTACAAGGTAAAGTATATTAAAAATTCACAGTTGAATGAAGACATTACAGGGTAGTTATGGTTTATTATAGGGTGTAGATAATACACGAACGTATACGCAACTTGAAATATTAAGTAAGCGCTATGACATGAACGTCAAGCGACATGTAATGATATACCTCTATTATACTAATAATACGCTTTTATAAAGAAAATATTGTTTGTGTGTCATTTTGATATAAAACATTAATAAATAGATATGTTTTACGTTGAAATAATGCCTTTATACAGTAACTTTCTTATCCAGAACAACACGTGCCGGACGTAAGTGCCACCGCTACACTGTAGAAACCATACAAGTCCGAACAAAGCGGTTCAGCACTTCATACATGTGCAAAACCACCAAACAGTGGAACTCTTTGCCAGCCCACGTGTTTCCTTCAAACTACGATCCAGGTTCCTTCAAGCGAGGCGTGAAAAAGCATCTTCTGAAGCCGCCATAGTGGAGACATTCATGCCTCTACAATTATTGTAGCTGGCATGGTGCTCGCCATTTTTGGACTCTAATGGATGCTTAACATCAGGCACCTTAGAGTCATTCTGGTAGGCCTTTTTAAAAAAAAAAAAAAAAAAAAAACAATATAGTCCATTATTAAGTGTGTCGTTTGCAAAAATAACAATAAAATTGTAAGTGGTTCTTTTATCTAGTGGGTTGCTTGCTTGTTCGTCGCCAATAAAAATAATTACGTATTTGTGTAGTGCAATATTAAAAAAGCTTTGATATATAATTTAAGTTATTTTAATCTTACTTAAAAGATAAAACGGCAAAATTGCCTTATTGCAGAGGGTTCTCCTTCTTTTACGGAGATCTGAGGTCAACTTTACCAGGGCGGTGTCTAGTCTGTAAACGCAAGAGTAGGTTCACCAGTGTAGACTTGTCGTGTGACAATTTATTTCCTCTATTTTAGGTCAAATTCTCCTTACCTTGTTCTTGTATAGAAAAAAAGAACCTGTGAACTCTTGCTTATCCGCATTTTACGACATCCATGATGACACCATGTATACTTTATCCGCAATCATATAAAAATAATTGAGACCACAACTGTGAAATATCTAAACTGTGTTTAAAAAAAATAATTACCAAAGAAAGAACTTTTTCCCTTAAACTTGAAATACTGATAAAATCTCCTCTGTATCGTACCCAGAAACCCTATACCCCTGTTATGAGCGACATTAATATCAAGCCACGTGTTCTAACAATAAGAGTCAAGTACCCACAGGAACATAAAAACATACGCCAACAATGAATAATAGTCGCTACTCTCTACGATACACCGACCCGTCACGTTATATTGATGACGTCAAACTTACTAATAGGGTTGTCACTGTACGTGAAATATACCCTTTCTTCTTTTTTTATGCACTGTTGCGGAGTATTTGTTAATAGATTATTTTGTTGTTAAATATATTATTTCTTCTACGTTATTGCTTAGTCTATGTAACTGGTAACTGTAAGAAACTGGAACTGTAAGAACTAAATCAGTCGTTAATGTCAAAAGACTGTCATGCAAGAGTTCGCGGCTTCCAATGTTACTAAGTTTTTTTTATTTAATATAAATGACATCATCGTACACCAATCAGCCACTGATTCTCTTCTCTATATCTCAGGTTTCTTTTTATGCTATATTACTAAGAGGCTCCCATCTCATCTCATCCCATGGGTGTCGTAAAAACCGACTAAGGGAATATCCGTAAATATTATCTTTACGAAATAAAAAGAAGGAAAACTTGAAATTAAACCCTATTCCAATCCATCTGGCCAGCGTGGTATTAGTAGGCCAAGTATCCCTCCGTCACTGGAGGAGGCCCGTCCCTGCAGTGGGACATTAATGGGCTGTTATGATGAATGTTACAAAGTTTTTTTGATTTAATATAATCGCGCACCTATCAGCTACTGATTCTCTTCTCTATATCTCAGGTTTATTTTTATGCTACATTACTTAGAGGCTAATTTCACAGCAGAATAATACTTTCATATTAGGATCAACATTACTTGCCTAAGTTCCCTCTAACCAAATATTTAAGCAGTAACCCTAGTAACATATTGTGTCACAATGACAGGACGTGATGACAATATAGTGTTGATATTGTTAGATATTGAGTATATCGAGATATCTTTGATATGATTGGATAGTAGACTGCTTGTTGGTTAGAATATAATATACTGGTATTTACCAAAAAGCTAATGTCACTTTTTTATGAATCTTCAATAAGTAATTGCTTCATAAACTTACGTCACTTTAAATTCTATGAAATTTATTCATAAATAAATGCCTCTGATTTCTGGCTTGTGTGTACTATGTGTCTTGTTTTTGGTGGTCTCTACAGAAACGATTTTTAAGTACTATGTGGCTGCACGGTTCTCTTCTGTGAATAAAACTGAACTGACTTGGAAATGGCTGTTGTCCTAAGTGGAAATCTCTTTCAGCCGAATGGCTTGTTTTTAAGTGTGTTTACTAAATATTATACGTAAGGTGATAGTTGTTCTGTGTGGTGACGGAGTAACAATACAATACGTCATCACCCCATCTTATCCCATGGGTGTCGTAAATACCGACTAAGGAACTATCCGTGAATATTATCTTTACGAAATAAAAAGAAGGAAAACTTGAAAATAAACCCTATACCACTCCGTCTGGCCAGCGTGGTATTAGTAGGCCAAGTATCTCTCCGTCACAAGAGGAGGTCCGTCCCTGCAGTGGGACATGAATGAGCTTTTATGATGAAAGTGATAGATAATGTAAAGTCTATAAGACAGGCCGATGGTCTTAATCTGTATTCTTAATCCGTTACAACGCTTAGAAAAAGATTCTGTGCCAACCCTCAACTTCTAGATAGCCCTTTACTAATGCATAAAACCGATGGCTGACCGACCCTGGAGAGCACCAATGTAAGTTATTACACAGCCAGAGGTTATTATCATAAATTTTATTAGTTTTTCTACCTGTCATTACTATTCTATCAATTAAATGACAAGAACATTTCAATAAGCCGGTATATTATCCAATTAAAATATTCTAAACTCCATTAAAATTAAAATTTCGACGTCTATGTGTAAAAAGGGGAAATTAAGCTATTAGCCTCAAACAACATGGTGGGGTAATTAAAACATTTTATAAAGTTTTTAACAATGCAAGCCCACATTTCGTTGCTAAGCCTTAAGACAATTACGAGGGGAAAATTAAAGACATACTTAGCTTACGTTGTTACAAGTGACGTAAGTAATTTTTAAGTATTTTGAGTCAAATTTTGCGTTGGTTAACATGTGGTGATTAAAGGTACTACTGGTACTGGTACTATGTAGTGGTAGAGTCACAATACAAGGCGTAACCACCGCATTTCATCCCAAAGTGTTGTAAAAGCCGACACAATAATTATTCGTACAGAAAGATAATACGTCTGTCACAATTCCAACTTTCAAAATATCATTATGTAAGCTTTCTGTCTCTTTCCCTTCTGACATATTTAAATACAAACATGATTATGAATTTAGCTGTTTTTAACTTTTTCTTCAAATCAGTAAGCTCGGCCATATCCATCAGCACTACACTAATTCACGTAGTTTTTGGTCTGCCCCTGAATCTTCGACATGTTCAGTTGGTTTAACGCGTAAAATAATAACGTAAGCTAAATATGCTTAATTAAACTTCTAAACACAACAACTAATTATAATTACAATTGTGTAATTATATGAATTTAACTTCCACAAATATGATAAAGAAACCTATAATAGTATGTTTTATACACAAATTTATTAACCGGAAATATTATAGGATATATGGTAATGGTACTATAAAAGTTATAAGCGGTACTACTGTGTTTACGGTGTTTTAATTTTTGAATAGTTGAAGTGCAGTCGTAAAAACTGCAGGTGTCTTACCGGTAATGGCATCATCTGCATAATTTGGTTTTACTACTGTGTACCGGTATAAGTGTGTGCGTTCTACCATTATTTGTAACAGGTGTGAAGTAAAGTATGCTTTGTTAGTAGTGTTTATATTTTGCATGCAGATAATGCATTACATTAATACTACAGCTAGTCATTAGACATCATGGCAAAAATATGTCATTAAAGATAAGTTCTTTAATTATAATTAATTATAAGTAAATATTTTGTGAAGTATGACTGATAACAAACTTGTTAGATATCAATCAACTAGCCTATTGCAGTCCATAGGCCTCTTCCAACACGCGCCACAGAACTCGGTTCTTGCAGAATAACTTATTAGATAGTTGGGAAATAATTCAAGACACTAACACCTTGGTGTTAGTGAATTGGATCTTAGTCCCATTGACACAGATTTTAATGTATTTTTAATAGACCAAAAAGAAATTTATAGCAACATAAAGAAAGGAACTAAAAGATTCCGTCGCAGCCACTTCATCTAACAAAACCAATACCTTCAATATTAACGAACACCTATTTAAGGTGTTAGATTTAACCTTAAATACACTTCTCATCAAAAAAATCGAAACGGTGTGCAAGTTTGTGTTTTGTAGGGATTATCTGAAAAATGTGTATATTTAGGATTATGTGTTATATGTCATTTAATAGGGAATTTAATGACGTTTTTAAATAATAAAGGTAATGTTCTAAATTCAAATTAAATTTTCATAGATTTCGGATTTTGTTTAACAAGTCGTTTTTACCCTGTACGTACTTTGACGTAAACTGATAAAATGACGCACGTAAATAAAAAAAAAGCTAGGAAATGTTTATTTAATAACTCGTATACCCTTTCCTAGCCCTCATTACTGCTTCTGTACGGTTCTTTATCGATAGGATGAGAATCACGATCAAATATAGTGGCGTACTATTCCATTCCTCTTGGATTGCATTTTAAAGCTGACTAAGTGTTTTTGAGGCATGTTTTCTAACACTAATTCGTCATTTCTATTCATCTCAAAGATGTTTAGTCGGATTCATGTCCAGGCTTCTTGCTGGCCAATCAATAGTAAAGATATCGACTTCAGTAACATAATCTCTTACGACGCTCGCGGTGTTTGCCCTAGCATCCTCGTACATAAATGTCAAACCGGGGTCAAATAAATGTGCATAGGGCATCACAAGAGGTTCAAGATACTGTTCGATGTACCTATGACTGTTAAGTAAGGGCAGACGTGACCCAAACACAAAGACAAACTCTGTCTTGTCGTTACACTATTTTCTCCTCAAACAGTCCATGAACCGCCACCATGGATGGCCTTTTCTTTTAATCCTGCATGGTGCAAATCATTCTTCATCACTTCTGTAGACCGTAGTTCTTCCATCGTTACCATACAATACAATTTTGCACTCATCAGAAAGGAGGAACTTGTTCCACTAGATGTATGACTAATTTAGGTAATTACGTGGAAAGTTAAGGCGCCCTTTTCGATGATCTGCAGGTAGTTCCTCCCTATTTGCTGGCTTGTACGGTACAAGTCCACGTTTCTTCAACCTTCTTCTAACTGTAGAGTCATTTACAGCCACCATAGGTTCATCTTGAAGCTGCTGCTAAGGTTGAATGACATTAAGGCGTAGATTTTGGAAGAAAGGTCTTACTATAAATCGATCTACTCGGTCAGAAGTTACCTGTTTTCTGCCAGATCTCTAACGGCGCATGAGCAAACCAGTCTCCTGATAGCGTTTGCAGATTCTATGAAAAGACGACAAGCTTAGATGCAATCTTTCAGCCGTAATAACCTGACTAAGTCCAGAATTCAGCAATGCCACCACTTGGCGGTTTTTGCGGGTAAACATCGCGTGGACGCAGTAATAAGAGGAGCGAGGAACTCTAAGTGCGCGATACGGGTTATTAAATAAACGTCGTCAGCTTTTTTTTTCATTTACCTGCCTAATTTTGTCAATTTCCGTCAAACTACGCACAGGGTAAATACGACTTGTTAAACAAAATACGAAATCTATGAAAATTTAATTTGAATTTAGAACATTAACATTATTATTTGAAAACCTCATTAAATTCCCTATTAAATGATATATAACACATATTCCTAAATATACACATTTTTCAGATAATCCTTACAAAACACAAACTTGCAACTGTTTCGATTTTTTTGATGAGAAGTGTATATTCTGTCAATTTAAAATGACAAGCGACTGACACAATTACCAGATCAGAAAAATAATTATATTAAAAAAACAAGATACAATCGTCTCTAATGGCATTCTAGCACCATAACTCAACATGTCAATTAGCGTCAACTACTTTTTATAAAAGCTCATAAATAATTCTGTTCATATAAGAAGCCTATTAAAGCTACCGAATTGACGGTAGAGTGTCTTTATTAATTTATTCGTAGGTAATTATTTTGTCACCCTCACTGTATATAGTAGAGGGTTACTCATGCCCCCCGCAGGCTATCATTTTTATTAGATAATAAGTAGGTTTAAAAAAAAAGATCTACTCCCCTTTTTAAAATGTGGAACAATGAAGAACAACTAATTAAAAGGTTTACTAGTATAAGTTGCCCTCAAACATGTCGAAGACGTCTTCTTGGAGCGACTGGAACTGCTAAACACTGCTATAACGTATTTTTACATTTCAAGAATTTGCTTCTTTTTAAATGTTATAAAAATTTTATTAAAAAAACTAGCTGACCCGCGCCCACTTCGTTAGGCGGCGAAAAAAACTTCAAAAACTTTTCGCGTCACTTTTTCAAACATATTTCATTATTGCTCCGCTCCTATAAGTCATAGCGTGATACTATACAGCCTATGACACTCCCCGATAAAAGAACTATTAGAATATATACAACACAGAAAGAATTTTTAAAATCGGTTCAATAGGTCCAGACATTACCCCCTACAACGTCACAAACACAAACTTTACCTCTTTATAATATTAGTATAGATTACAATAATTTTCCTATGATTCAACCACAATGTCGAATCACTTGATATACTTTTGTGATCTACATTTCATATCAGTTACTTGTGGTGAATTATTATAAAGTCTTAGAATCTTTAACAACACCCTCTTACCGATCAATGATGATACCTCATTGGTTTTTTTGCAGGTTTGTTAGGCGTTCTAAAGATTTTGACAGGGCAATCAGTAGTCTCTGCATAATATCTCTATTAAAATGGCACAAATGTATGTATTTTTTTACCTTTTTGCATATAAACAAAAATGAATAAAATTGACAAACATAAAATAACCAAAGGTGCATACGGTATAACAGCCAACGTAAAGTCCATTACACAATTTTTACGTGACTGCGCATAAACCTATGGAGCTTAAGAAACAATGCCAAAATTAATAAAACTTTTATTAAATGAACTCGTTCCGTATATTTTACTAAAAATTTAATAACAGCTTTTGCAGAAATAAACATCTTTAAAATATATATTTTCAATTTTGTAAATCACTTGTACTTTTATCGGTTCATCATGCAATTTATCTATCCCATTGACGACACGCCTTATATTTTCTTGATTGGTCTCCAAAAAATTTACAAATAACTATCAGCAAACCTAAATATTGTATCAAAGTAAAATTTAAAATTTAAATTCATAAAATTATTTCGCTCATACGATATAATATCTGTACTGACCACTACTCTTGTTTAAACTCATTACCAATTAGTATTATGACTAATATCATTACCATCTTTTTAATTATTATTAAGAATATTACTCATGCGATATAATCGTCTATACCTACTATAACCGTTCAGTCTGTAATCAGTCTTGTTCAAACTCATTACCAATACACATAAAACCAAGTGTCGTTTAACCTTTTCAATTACTGAACCCTAAAAAAACAATACAAAATGGTGTGCGTTTGTTTTACTGCAAATGGGGTCCACGCTTCATTGTATGCACATATTAATTTTATTGCCACACGGAATACTGATTGTGAACTGCCAAGTTTTTTGATGTCCTTGCAGGTATTGTATAAGGTAATATTTCTGTCGGCAGAAGATTTATTTCTTTTCAATAAGTATGTGTTCTGAATAACGTTGAATCGTAATAAAAGGGTTTTAAATCTGAGAACTGGAGTGTCGTGTCGTCCTTAGCTTGGCACTGCCGCTACTGTTCCTTTTTTATTGGCTCGTGATAAGATTGTAAATACAATTTCAACTTTGTATGAACTATCAGCTCTTTGCTATATGCCGCATTGCTTGAGTTCCGATCGGTTCACAATTCGGTGTCTAAGTTTTATTCACGACATGCAAAGTAATGACTGAAAAAGTATGGCTTTGTACAGATAATTCCTTTACACCGATTTGAGTGCTTTTTAAACCATGAACCATGTCAAACTCCTTTATTGATTCGTCAAATTGTCACTAGAGCTAGCAAATGTTTCACCCAAATTTTAAAAGGTTAGGGAAAAAAATCATAATACCAAAAATGTAAAGTAGGGATGAATGTATCCTTATGCCGTGACTCCTGAATATTAATAAATAATATTCCCAGGAGACTAAAAAATATAAACTGTATACGTACAAATAAGGTCAATAATACACAAGCACAATTTAACAACTTTTACAAAATTTAAAAAAAAGCTCCATCTAACGACAACTCTTCAAAGCCATACACGTCGTGTGCACGCGCAATCATCAATTACCTACGTTTACAAAACGAACAGCGTCCGCAAGCTCTGGCAAGTGATTTACTGCTACCCACACCGAACCGTGCACTACAGTAACTAAAATAAGGCATATACGCTTGTTTTATAGCAACTATAGTTTTTATGGTTATTTAAAAACAAATACTCACTTTACTAAAAAAACAACAAACTCTTCTTCGTCTGCCCTACGGTCATAATATAATAGGGTCATTTTTGGCGGTTTTTGGATTACAGAAATCATGCAGAACAAAATTTTGTGGTAGAAAATGTTTTCAGAATTATTAGAAATTGAATTTATAGCATCTAATAAACACATTTACATTTGTATTGTAAATTATTTTATTTACCTAAATTATACGTTATTTTTTATGACACGCGAGTTACTCTATAACACAAAAACTTGATTTCCAATAGATTAGTTTATCATGATACCCATTTGTTTAATAAATTAACTTCCATGAACCGTTAATAGTCTTTATTCTTAATTTAAACCATGTCCTATTTTGTCCACAGTTTACTAAGAACTAATTACGAGCTAATAATCTCTTACAAGAATATTAAATAAGTATTTGTGTATCCTAAAAACCATTACCTTTAGACATAATATATGCTGCCATACCCTTAACAAAACACATTAAAGTTAATAATCACACCACATCAATCGTCAGTTCAAAGAAAACCGTTGCAATTGGCCTTTGAGTCTTCGCTCATTAGCGCCGAGCTTGACACATCAAAGAGCTCAAACATCACTTGTCACATACGTCAGTTGTTGCGAGCTGTCACCATACATCACCTGTCACAAGTGACAACCGTTGTATGATTAATAGACGTACCGATTATTTAGTCATTTCTTTTTTTTTCGTTTTCACTTTTTTGTCAACACAAAAGCTGCCAAATTTTGATGTGTCATGTTACGAATGTCGATAGATTTTTAGTTAACTTTTTTATTGTTACCTATTTCGTTTGTTGTGTATTATAGTACTGTAATTTAGTTATGATTGTCTTGTAAAATGAGTTTTTTATCGTTTTTAAATAATGTAATTACCTTTGTTACTGTTTTAACTAACAGCAGGCATAGAAAAAAAAACATCGATATGTATCCCGTACGTCGTGCATCACTAACTATCCTTCAAACATAAATTACTTCAAAAGTGATTTACTCGCGCCATACAAATCGCCGCTGACTAGTCGTTGCGGCCCGTCTCCGGCTGTCTGTGTTGCTCAAAGGCACTGACTGACAGGTGTGAATGATAGCCGGCTAGACGCACGTTGACTGACAAACGCAATCACCAAAGAGTTCCACCATTTTCTTTGAAGATAATAGTTTTGTTTTTGGTACATTAAATAGTGTTTATTTAACTTAAGTCGTTAACAAAAGATTAGGAAGTGGTTTTAGGAAATATTGCAATATTTTTTTCATTGATTTTTGTTTGAAAGTATTCTTACAAAATGATGTTTTGTAATTTAAAATTTGTTATACTAAAAAGCATTTACAATCTTTTGAAGTTGTTTAAAGCTCTAACGCTCAGAACGCTTTTTTCACGTCTTCTTGACGAGCATGTCACGAACACATCTCGCAAAATAAAACACGTGCGGAGTGGCAGCCACAAATCACATTTTTTAATCGAACTCACGTCTCTGTGCGAAACTTCGTTAACCATACATACGCATGCAACCTTATACGTTCAACTTAAAGTTTAAAATTCTACGAGGCCGCTGCATTTTAATGCTTGCTGCATTTCAGTGTGCAGTCACGTCGCCCCGCGCGGAATGCTATCGACATCCGCTAAACTATCGACGTTGGCACAACACTAATTGCTCTTTTTGTGTGCCCCGTTTCTCACAATGATTTACGTAATGCTCTTACAAAGAGCGTAATCGTATCATTAATGTTTTAAAATGACTTTAACGGCCCATTCTAATGATTTAGATTGATTACAGAGAGTATAGAATAAAAAGTCTGTTCATGTGTGACGTCATGGGTCTCAAAGAACATGTTTTATGTCAATTGTTATTTGTTCTGAGTAGCGACGTTTATGAAACTTTAAATTTATTTGATCCGTAAATCATCAAAAATATAAATACCCATGCACTTGTATCAGAAGCTCGGTAATAACATCTCAGCAGCCTGGTATACGGTTTGCTTTTGTTTTAATTTTGATGTCAAAAACATAGTTGTTCCTAGTGACACCAACACCTACATCCACACCTGAGACAAGTTACCAAAGCGCTCTACCACTCGAAGAAACCAATGGACATCCCTTGCTAGACATAGGCCTCCTCCAAAAATCTCCAAATAATATGCTATTGATTTATTTAAGCCATTTGATGTTTACATTGCTTCTATTTTCGATCAAGCATTAGTTATTATAATAAAAGGTCAGATTACACTGAAATTATTGTCCAACACTAATACGGCAAAATATTTTAAATGTCGTGCCGAAACCTAGCATAGCATGCTAACGTGATTGGACCTTAATAGCAAAGTGCAACAACGATACAAAGTATCGATAAAAAAAGTATCGATAAAATATCTAAATTAAAATAGTGGTAGACACGATGCATTTGTCATGTAATCGGCAAGATAAGGTGGCTCAATTAAAATTTATTCGTCGGCGGCTTGGTGTAATTAAGATAGCAGGTGAACATAGATTATGCGAGTTACGACGTGCCCTTATCTCTGACAGTGGAATGGCGGGAAGCGATTTTCATTTGTAATTAGCGGCACCGTTCTGATAAGTTCAACTTGTGTTTTGAGTACGTCAATATCTTTATGGTTAGGGATGAAGTTAAAACTTCTTAGTTCACTGATAAAAAAGGTGTGTTCGTTATTTTTTTTAATGGTTCTTTTTATTTTTAAACGTAATGGTTTTGTGCTAGTGACTTACGCAATTGATTTTTAAGAGGCTTTTAATGCTGTGTTGGTATTATAATTTAATCAATTACATTATTTTTATTGAAAATACCGCCTCGTTGCCGTCAAAGCTGCGATATGCGGCTGCCGTGCATGAGGTCAAGGGTTCCATTCCCACGCAGTAGTATCTTTTGTGTGATCAACAAATTATTATGATAACCCTGAATGATCTTTGTTTCCTTTAAATTGAGTAATGTTGATGCTGCTAGGGATTATGCAGGAATTATAAATATATACAAACTATACACCCATTAAGAAAAATCCAACGGCACACAATTTTATTACCAATAATAAACGCATGTTCTCATTTACCTAATAATAAAATGCATCAAAACCAACATTAAAAATAATTACAGCTTAACCTATTCATACCATGTTTTTAAAGCAAAATAATGACCATATTATCGACTAATAGCAGAACTAATCGACAATACCAGTGATCATCACTAAACCGCTAGTTTAAGGTAAATGGCCTAAATCTGACACAGCAAACATGTGATCACGGTACGGTTAAACGACAACAAATTGGCTTTGTCGCAATGTCGATGTTAAATATTGATAAACTAAATTGCGTTGACATGGTGGTAAGTGCAACTTGTACAGTGACCTATCGGTAAATAAGTTCAGTGCTACATTATGAGCTTTAGAATAGATTTGTATTGATTTCTCTTTTCTTTTATGTTTAAAAAAGACAACTCCTTCACTGATAAGTATGCTTTGTGAGTTGTGTCACGGGGATTTTACAAACATCAATTTAACGGACACAAAGAACATCCAGACTCAGGACAATAATTTGTGAATCACACAAAGAATCTGTACTGCGTGTTTATCGGACCTTTAGTCTACACTACACTAAAAGTATCACTATCCTGTATGTTAATCAACTTATAATTGATTTAGACAGATTTAATCCAGTATTGGTCTCCGTGTGGTGACGGAGTAAGAATACAATGTCACCACCCCATCTCATCCCATGGGTGTCGTAAAAACCGACTAAGGGACTATCCGTGAATATTATCTTTACGAAATAAAAAGAAGGACCCGTCTGGCCAGCGTGGTATTAGTAGGTCAAGTATCCCTCCGTCACGGGAGGAGGCCCGTCCCTGCAGTGGGACATTAAAGGGCTGTTATGATGAATCCAGTTTTAAGTTGAAATTTAGTGATTTGACTAAAACACTGTCTGGTATTGTAAATGCATGAATAATAAATAAATATAGATTTATTCTCTTAGAGACAACAATGAGACAAAATATCAAGCCTCGCCTATACTACTAGTTTCTATTACTAACAATAAATTGATTTAGAATCTACAAGTAAATATAATTGACACCTACTTTACATGTTGTATGATAGTTTACTTTAAATGTTTAAAAAATATTTTTTTCTATTTAAATAATATATACATACTAATGCCATAATAACATCGCCAGGGATGACATGCTTACAAATGGTCTTAAAATTAAGGATGCCGAAGTCCGTGCGAAGTGGAGAAAAAGAAGCCGGAAAGCAGACCCCAGGCTCCATGGCTCTCGAGCTGTGAACGTAACTGGGAACTCGCAAAGATGAAGAAGACTATTGTCATAATAACAGACATAACACAACATATTCAGACTCAAGGCAATCATTTAAGGATTGTTCAAAATCTTGTCTAGCAATACCATTATCTTTCTACGCTACCGAATTCGTTACATTCACAATACACTTAATATATCAAACAGATAAATAAGACATATCTCACTAAACAGGTTTTATTTCATACAATATTCTTTGTACTACTTTTAAATGGAAACTAGCAGCCTAATTAGATCACTTTGCTTTACTTGTTATCCGGCCACGTATCTCTTAGTTTACAACCGCATACGAAGTATAAAGTCGCTTACTTTATAGCCCGAGCTGTTATCAGGATTAAGTTCTATTCTACGATAGAGTTAGATTGGATCGAGGACAACTTGATTATACGATAATAAATGTTTAGCATTTAGTTTAGTTTAGTTTAAGCTGTGATTTGTATTGATATTTATTTATTGGTGTTGCGTTGGGCTGTTGATTATTTTTTTAGGTGTGCTGTTTCAACACTAATCTAACGTAAATGAGTTAGACAAATATGTTATTTAAAAAACTTTTTCATAGAATTATGATAAAAAAATATTAACCTTATCGCGAGGCCTTTCATATCGAAGAGAAGGCTTTTTTCATATTTGGCCAAAAAGTGATTAAGTTCTTTTTGAGACAGTAAAATATGACATAATTAGGAACATCTTCATCTTTTATAGTCGTACAAAAACCACAAAAAGTGAAGCTTTAAGCTTTACTTAAAAGTTTTCGTATAAAGGACAAAAAAACTATTATTTATTTAAGTACACCTTAACTTTATTCTATCTATGAATAGATTGCGACACCTTATAAAACTTGGTTCATTACTAAGCAGATTATTTAGATAATAATCTTTTGTGTTTTTAAAGCTCTTTACTATTGTGTTTAGGTCTTAAACGATTATCGGATATTATTACTTTAAGCATTTTTCTTTGTATTATAATCTTTTTACATTATTGTCTTCACTACACAAGATAAAATCGTTGTTAAGTTGCAAAGTACCTAAAAAATTTAGGTCTGCTATTTTTTTAATGAAATAAATCTGAAAACATAGATAATATTTTAAGCTTTAAGAGTTGGATTTAAATACGCTTTTTTGACAGAGTTAAAGTCGCCCCAGAGTTTTTTGTAAGTGGCAATTGTTGTATGTGTGATAAAAGAGGTTATCTTAAAAGTGAATTCTTAAAATTTTTATTAACTTTAAAAAGGCGAACGTTTTTTTTTTTGAGTGACACAGGCGATAAGAGTATAGCGAGGATAATGAAAATCGCAAATATTACTTTATTATGTCAGACAATTTGCTAATAACTATAGTTTTATTTTTCAAAATTATTTTTCCATTTCGTGTGGTCCTGTTATTCCTGTAAACAGTTGCAAGTCGTAAGTGAAATGTTCTTTGTCATGGCATTAGACGTCTTTTGATGAATAAAATTAAGATAATTATTCTCCGGCACAAGACCGCGTAGGGTGGAAATGTAAAATGTTTTCCGTCCATAGGCTGAAATGATAATGATGATTCTTCAATTACCAACTTTTGTAAGAAGCAAAATACTGATATACCTTTCTGGTAATAATACCAATCCGTCTAGCCAGCGTGGTATTAGTAGGCCAAGTATCCCTCCGTCACGGCAGGAGGCCCGTCCTTGCAGTGCGACATTAATGGGCTGTTATGATGATACTTTTCTGGTAGTCCATCTGATGATGCTATCCTTAAATATCCATTACAATATTTGTACACCTAAATGTTCAATAGAGAAAATACTAAATCGGGTGTTTTTGAAGAAGGTTTTAGTTTCATACGAAATAATAATTACTTAATATAAAAAAGTAATTAGTAATGTAATAATGGGATAAAAAAAAATTAATGTATAAAACTTATAAAGGTTAATGTCATAATTAAGTGCTACTAATAAAATTTTATTTTGTTTATCAAACTAATTAAAATTAACATGCTATTTTATAACAGAATTAACATAAAAAATAAGTAACTTCAACTAATTACTATAAAATAATGATATGATAAAAAAATTGTATTTGCATTTTTTAAAATAAATTAATTGCATTTTGCAAAGACATGGCATGACATAAATGGCGCCGGGCATAGGAAGATGATGACAAGCCGTAACTAAAGCCCGATTTACACATCGACAAGTACAGTAGCAAGTTAAGTAGTAAGTTGTTGATTGAGTTGATTTGAATAAATCTCCATCCTATTTTTTGGCTCCAACCTATTTTACTTGTCGATGTGTAAATCGGTCTTAAACGTAAGGCAGGACGAACTACTTAGTAAAGTTGAGTAACTAGTAGCTAAAGCTCAATAATGTCTAGATTCCACTATGTCAAAAATGTCTAACCCACGAACAACATTTAATTTTGGTTTTGCTATCATCCTAGTTCCAAGATGTGTTAATAAATCTTCCACTTCTCTGTGTCAAAAAATGTATACTTATCAACACAATTCTGAGCGAGTTCCTTCGGAGCTAGAATTATATTTTGTAGAAAGAAAAAAACCGTGTTAATAAAGTGAAATATTTTTTAAAGCTAAGACCTTACCATTTTAGTGTTTTAAATTATTTTTAGATAAGTGCTGGTTTAAATAAATATGTTAACATTAATTAATTCTAAGCATTATTAATGTAATAAGTAAGTACATAATTTAATAAAAAGTTTTAAGCAAAACATTTTTTAATTAAATCTTAGATTAAAAAACCTTCATTCAATATCAATCAAAGCTGACAGGTGGTTATACAACGTATATTCTCAATACACTTTGACTTTACATCATGATCATTCAAAAATCACGTCAATGAACAAATTAATTATCATTCTTGACGTGGATAGAAACATTAAAATGGCGTTCACTTCCTTTATTCAATGCTAATGAATTTACTGATCAATCTTGTGGTCTATTTCTGTTTTAATGGTATCGTTTGTATGCTTTATTATGGCTATACTGGAATACAAATAAATTACGATTTACACTATTTATTTTATGTCAGTGCTTTTGAAAGTATTACTAGACAACATGTTTATAAAATAAGAACCGAAGTGACTGATTGCTGTGGTGGTGGGCAAAGCACGTATCGCTTATAGCTGATATTTGTTAAGGCTGTAATAAATAAATAAAGAAATGTTCCTCACACTTTCACACAACGCCATCTAGTCCCAAATTAAGCAGAGCTTGTACTATGGGTACTAGACAACGGATAAACATACTTAAACACTTTTTTTTTGTAAATACATACATATTATACAACGAAAACACCTAGACCAATGCAAACAATCATGTTCAAGCACACAAAGATTTGCAAGAAGATTCTGGCAACCATTATACCGGAAGACGCAGGCTGGGGAAACCTTTGCATGGTGAAATGAAGACATAGTTAGTGTGGCTAGAAATCAATGGAAGAGAAATACCAAGTATTGCGTTCACTGAAAATATTTGGAAGAGCCCTATGTCTAACAGTGGAGACGTCAATTGGCCACTATAAATAAATAAATAAATATTCTTCACACATTCACACAACGCCATTTAGTCCCAAACTAAGCAAAGCTTGTACTGTGGGTACTAGACAACGGATGAACATACTTAAATACTATTTTTTTGTAAAAAATACATACAATTATATAAACATAGAAAACACCCAGACTAATCCAAACAATCATGTTCATGCATATACGAATACATGGGCTCGTTACCCCAACTCTCAATGTATAACAACTGAGGTCCAGTGAAAAACTTGGGCGACTTATACCAGGCTGACTAGACAAATTCATATTCTGTTTTGTAATAAGTTTTCCTTCTTTTGTTATCGAAGAGATCTTCGTAATTATATATACCTACATTTTCCTAAATTGGCTTCTCCCACTACTTAACCACGCGACGAATACAACATGTAATAACTATTAATGGAAGGCCTTAAAGTTTATTACCTAGAAGTGAAATCAATAAGGTGTGGTTAGTATATAGTTAGTAACTATTAATAGCTTACTGTTAGGTTCCTTAAGGGCCATTGCATAACAAACGCGCAATGTATTTACCTTTATTAATTGGCTCATAACATGAAGGTACCAGTTTAATATCCATTGCCGCAAAAAACCGACAAGTTTATGACAATATCATAATTATGGCAGCGGAAATGTATGCGACAATTACGACAGGTTGATTAAAACAACTGTTTTTAAGTCGAAACCTTGCACTTTTAACTTTCTTTTAATTACTTCATTAAATTTTATTTCTCCATTAGATTAGAATATTATAATGTCAAGGAAATAAAAACCAGTACAAAATAATGACCTGCCCCGGCTTCGCACGGGCACCTACTACAACATGTCCTTAAACAACGTTTAAGAACAGCTTCATTAGAAATCTCTAAATTTATATGGGTTTCTCTATTATATTATGCACGTATTATACATAATATAAACCTTTCTCTTAAAACACTCTATCTATTAAAAAAAACCGCAACAAAATCCGTTGCGTAGTTTTAAAAATTGAAGCATACAAAGAGACATATGACAAAGCGACTTTATTATATACTATGTATAATAGATACCTATTACCAAAAGTGCCAAGCAGGCAAGCAGTACAAACAGCTGACGACAACATATCTATCAATGACAAGCACGAGATAATGTCGCGATTGCAGACACCCGCCACTACCGCAATACAGTAACTGAGTAACCGACTGGTTAATACATATTTAACATTACTCAGCGGGTTCATTATTATGAGCTTTTTTCTATACCTATAAAGTAGACATTTATTTTATTCATTTATTTTGTGCTTGTATAAATATCCCTGTGATAGAGAACTACCTTCCTAGTATAAGAGTAGAAAAAGAATAACACGAATATACTTACAAGTAAAAATGTGGTTCTAAGTAAGCCATTATTTTAATTCATGTCCTTAAAAGATTACTTATTCAATCGAATGCAGCTAAAAGCACAGGAAATACCATTAAACTGAAGACCTTAACAATAGCATAACACTTACACGCATGCTATTACTAACAAGCCTATAAATAAATACCTAACATCCACCTACTTTACAATTCAATTCACAAAATCAATACGAAATCGATAGATCAAAGTTACCGCATCCACCGGACGCGACTCCTGCGCATCGCGCCACATAAATCAAGATGGCGGCGATAACAAGCGACCACTCATAAAAGCAACTACGGGAACGACTTTACGATTCATAATTGTAGTTTATTAAATGGCCGCCACTTGCATTTTAATGGAAGAATTTTGTGTAATAAAAGGTCTGTTGAATGTCATAGATTATGAGTTGTGTAGAAAGGTTATATTATGACAAATTACATTATTAATAGGTATTGTGTTATTGATATGGGCACATATATTTTCCTAAAGGTGTCATAAAAGTCAAGTAAGAAAGAGTTCGCTAATTATTGTCTTTACGAAAACAAAAGAAAGAAAATGTTGATCAATCCCTCTGGCCATATTCATACTTTGAAAACCATTTTTTTTAAGTTTCGAGGAGGTCCGTCAACTGTATCTGCAGGGGAACTTTCAAGAGTCGTTATAGCACAAAGTTCACTCATAAGAAGGAGGTATGTGAAAACATGCTGAAAAGCAATGAACGTTCTATGATGATCCGATTTTTTGAGTACCTAGCTAATCCCTCTACTTTACAGCAGACATTGACTGGTGCGATTCACAAAAACAATATGAATTAACTAAGCTATGTACCAATTTAAACACTAATGTCTAGTGAAAAAGTATCCCAGTAGTTCTTACTCACTCTATTTAATAGCTTTTTAAAACAACATTTTATAAAACATTACGCCATACAATTTGTGAGAAATAAATTTGTAATCTTAGCATTCATATTTCATTTAATTGAAGTAGTATAATCTCATATATGAAATCATAAGACTAACAATTTTATCACCACTCAATAAATTATTATCTAAAACTGTGCTACCTACAATTAAGTATGTCGTATCTACAACGTCAAAGATTTGTGCCGCGAGTGGCAGCTATACGCCGTCTATTTACACCAGCTAATTAAATTATAAATCTTTCAAGACGCCCTTTCTTAGATGTGCCTGAGAAGTAAACGGAAATATCTCGGAGCTGCTAATGCATAGGTAATTTAAAATTATCTACATTTAGATTTAACTACAACACTCTTACAAATTAAATAGGACTTATTAGGAATAATAAATGGGATAATGTAGGATTGATATGATCCTGAATTGGGTGATTAAAAGATTGATTGTAGAGTTTGTCTATTTATTAGCAAAATATTTACACAAGAGTTTTTGTTATTGCTTAAGTGTTATGAGGGAGCAAGATGCAAGGACATGTGACATAAACAGTAATAAACTTTTAAATATTCAGGTTCGTAAAGTTAGGATCTGAAATGGAGTGGATCCGTAATATATATAATAGTAACTGACCCCCTACTAAAATATGGCGTGACTATATTTATTCAAACGTTGACTGTGTCACTTCAGTCAGCGCTTTAGCTAACTAAAGAAGAACAGCTGTTCAGTGTTAATAAGATAGCACCATCTAAACGTTTGAAGTAAGGTTATATCAACCATCTCTTCTTGTAATTAATAATATTTTGGCTAATAATGATGATGACACAGCCTATGAATGATAACTATTTTAAAGCAGATAAAACTGTTATTTGGAAAATGACAATACAACTATACCGCTGACCAAGTTAACGGTTGTTGTTTGATACTGTCAACAAAAAATATTCTTCATCGGTATAAATATTTACAACAACAGCAATTGTGATTTTATAATTCCAGGTTAAACACCATTAAAAAAACAATGAATATACATTATACTTATAGTAAATGTATAATATATTAATTTATTCTAACCTTTTCACTCTCCGCATGTTAATTATAGAGTATTTAAATTTAACAAACCAGTACTTATGTTGCAACGATACTTGTTCAAATACTCTTGTGAAATCTTCTGTTTTAAACATTAACCAGCTTTATAGGCGTGAAAGGGTATGTATGAGTAATTTACATTAATTATAACCAACAATAACAATTATTATGGCACCATTTTTTAATTAAATGAACACATTTATTCGTATAATAGCTGAGATCGTCCAAATGTTGAACAATAGAAGGTTGTTACTATTGTATTCTTGATTATAATGGTTAAATAAATCAACTGTTGATTTGCTTGTCAACGGGTATGTGTTCTAGTTAATAGCTTTACATCAATAATTGTTTTTTGTGCTGTCGGTGTATGCCATCTCCGTGCAGTGACGTAATCGCTTTTGCCATTACTTTGTCAGTCTTGCTCAACTTTTCTTTTGTAAATCTGTCTCTAAATGTATTTCTTTTTATTTATTTTTCTCTGCCTACCCCGGACGGGATAAGGCGTGAGTTTATGCATGTATGTATGTATTTTTTATTTTTGGCAGGACACCTTCCGCACTAAGAAGCATGCC
Source organism: Schrankia costaestrigalis (assembly GCA_905475405.1). Taxonomy (NCBI): domain Eukaryota; kingdom Metazoa; phylum Arthropoda; class Insecta; order Lepidoptera; family Erebidae; genus Schrankia; species Schrankia costaestrigalis. Next base: position 1,249,691 of record FR997830.1, read on the forward strand.
CTTTGTCGCGAAAACTTTACAAACATACATGTAAAGAACACACAAAACATCCATGTACTCAAGACAATAAGTAATTTATGAATATTGCACAAAGCTTGTGATCGTCCTGCTTGGGAATTGAACCAGCAACTTTGTGCACAGCAGCTGCAACTGCGATTGCTGCGTCACAATTAACTGACGTTTAACTGTTGTAAAACTTGACTTTTAGCACTATACCAATCAAACTGACTGTCACAATTTTCTTTCGCAGAAAAAAAAGTCTGCTTAACTGCTATAGTCAATATTTACGACAATATCCTTAGGTACTTTCCATTAAGTGCTCCTTTACTTAACGAATAGTTCTCATGTAAGGTATTGTCTAACTATTTATAGTTACTGCGCATACACCTCTCAGATTGCAAGATTGAAGATAAAGTGATTTACACCCTATTCTATATGACTTCCTGCAATTATAACATTATCGTATTACGTATAAATATTACGTAATAGCTGTACCTTTATGAATAAGGTTTTTAATAGCTATAGGTGGTAATTGAGCTTGGTGTTAGTTGATATTCCAATATCTTTGTTTGTTTCATATTTATACTATTAATTTCTATTCTATTACTACTCATGTAAACTAACAGCGTTTTTATTTACAAAAACACTGGGTTTTGTAATGGTTGTTTTACTATCCATAATGACCATTCTCAATACCTACTTAATATTTTCTTACTGCTTCTGTAATTGAAATTATTTTTATAAATACATTATGAATTATTAAAGCTCCATATCTATGGTGAACGAGTACCTGTTGAAAATAGTCTAGCCAGTTTTATTAGAAGAGAAAAGAAGAATACCGTATTTGGAACCAGGTTGTACAATGGATACTTACCGGGGTCATAAGGCAGTTCATAGGTATATTAAAAAACAAGAGCTCGGACATACACATTATAATAAAAGGATCAATCAATCCAACATAAATAGCTATCTCATAAAGATAAACCAAAGATAGCGTAAAGAAAAATATAACTACTTTCCTTAACACAAAATTGCTATAAAAACAAACCGCGTATCACGACTTTCTCGTCCTCTTATCAGGTTATCAGATGTGCTGACAGATAACGCGATAAAGCCTACAATACAGTACTAGAAAACAGAACGACATACAAACTAGCAAACAAATTGTAAGCGCTTGCAATTAGCTAAAGAGGTAATGTTAACTGCGTGTCCACAGAGTAAATGTTTAGCAGTATGGTTACTTTGTTTTAAAACTTTTACCCACGGAAGAAAAATCAAGTGGAAATGCAATACAACTAATTCACTATGGGAACCGCTGTCGCCAAAAAAACAAATAAACTACTAACAAAAAAATAACATATTTCTTTCGTGTTTTTACCTTTCAAATATACAAAATGTTTTTAAATGAATAAAAATAAGGGAAAAGCTTAAATCACGATAAATACGTTTTACATAAACTTTTTGTGCCCTTGACGCATTGGACCTGCAGAACTATAGGCTGCATAAGTGGTGTTTTTTGTATTTCTTTAATATTTGACAGTTAATTCATATAAAACGTTTGGTTATTAAAACTTATCCTAAGTCGAAATTAAAGCAAGTGTAAGTAATTTTTAGTAGAGTTAAGTTCCTTCAATTATTTCCACTTATTAGGAAATAAGTAAACTTAGGACTAAACCCTCGCTTTGCAAATTTTAGTATAAATACGTCAAGTTTCCCTTACCACAGAATGCATTAACAAAGGTGATTCTCCCCTTATTGCACAGGTTAATTAAAGCTAACACTCAACGATTTCAATGACTAGATACTTATCAATTATTAAAATAATTTCAAACTGTATCCACATTTATATTAACCCTCTCTGTAAAAGCTAATTCCTGGTCCAATTAAAATCAAAATCCAGTTTTGAACACCGCAGGGTTTAATTTGGCATGTGCATATTCATGACGGGCCGTAGCCAACGGTGCATAACGATGGAAATTGTTCAAACAAACCTCAAACAAATCATAAATTTAATAAATAATTCATTATTGCCACCCCTATATAATAAATGAACACATGTTCAATCACAATAAAATTGAAATTGAATATTGTTCTACTGTAAATAGTTACCTGTGGCGATATCGTGATCAGAGCCCGTTCGTCGCAGCATTAGCATATCGGAATTATTCCATTACAGCGTTAATAATTTAAAAATAATACGCCGCTGGCGCACGCGACCTAAAGTTATGAGCCCCTGGAGATGTGGTTGCAAAACGAAAACGTTAACAACCGAAAACAATCTTTAAATCAAAGCGTGTTAAGTTTATTTTTACAATAGCTACATGTGCTTAAATTACAGTGGTGCTAAACATTTTATTTTGTTATTAAGCAGGCAATATATTTACAAAATATATAGTTTTTTGATTTATGGTTGTTTAATAAATTATTTTGTTACATTCATAATTATAACAAACTACATTTTCCAAAAACTTGGGCCTTGTCGTTACTATGAAGACTTTTGGCATTTTGAAGTAATTTATACTCCACCGATGTAAACAATCCAGAATATTATAATTTTAACAGCAATGTAACTATGATGAAATAATGAGAGAAAGCTCATGTACTGCAGAGACAAACTGTTTTAAGTAATCGAAAAATACTTGGCGTTCTAATACCACGCTGGTCAAATGGGTTGGTAGCGGTGAAGGAGTATGATGTTAAGTTTTCTTACTACTTAGTTCCCCCTAACTTTTTTCTTGTTTTCTTATCTTAGTCTGCTTTTCCGCCACTCATAGAACGAAATGAGCTATTGACTTCATGATTGTCTACTCTATCACTAAGAGGAGAAAAGTTGTATTTTCATTTACATGAAAAATCATTAAACACAAAAAAATACATAAAAAAATTAAAAAAACTTAAAAAATGAACAGTTAATCAAAATTTCAAGGTTCACATAACAAATCACGCACATCCCAGTGGCTGACAGGATGACATCCGGGTGTTCTGATGCCAAAAGAGGGGGGTTGATGGTTGGATGAGCAGGGGGTGGGGGGGACGAACGGTCCAATAAATCAGCCGCGGATGCCGCCTGCAGGTGTTGCTACTGCAATACACGTTGAAATATTACGCCAGAGATTAATACTTTAAATACAACAACAGATCTGGGAACGAAACGTTAGGTTTAGAGAATTAAAGTTTCAGTTTCTTTTCTTTAAAAAATATTATTGATGCTAATTTATTTTTTTATTATCTTGAACTGTGATAAGACTCTGTGTGATGACGGAGTAAGAATACAATATGTGATGATGATGGAGTGCCATCTCATCACATGGGTGTCGTAAAAACCGACCAAGGGACTTTCCGTGAATGACTATCTTTACGAAATAAAAATTAAACCCTATACCAATCCGTTTGGCCAGCGTGGTATTAGTAGGCCAAGTATCCCTCCGTCACGGGAGGAGGCCCTTTCCTGCAATGGGACATTAATGGGCTGTTATGATGATTATGTTGAAAGTCACACGACTGGATAAAGGTTACCTCTACTACTTTCCCGTCGTTTCTTTCTATCGTGTATTTTTTTAGATACCAGATATTAAAATAGACTACTGCTACTAGACTAAATACCTATATTCAACACATGTACAGTCACGAGCAATAATATGTACACATTTTCAAATTTTCTAAACTATCTGCACGTTTATCTAGACATTACAATTTAAAAATGAATTCGTAATTTAGAAGAGGTTCCGTACAGTTTTGAATTAATCTTCGAATTTTCAATTTTGGATTGGCAGAACTTTAGATAACTGGTTTACAAAATGCGAAAATGTGTACATATTATTGCTCGTGACTGTACCTACCTATGGAATGCAATAAACAATTTGAGTTTGAGTTTTTTTAAAATAAAATACTACTAAAGTTTTGAGTACTGATTAATTTACTACACAGCGTAATTATTGTCACTATATAAAGCTCCTGTCAGTAGCACATAATATTTCAAATAATAATTGATTGCTTGTTTCTATCGGCTACTATTTATAACTTAATCACGTATCGGCTGTTAGGTGTCCTTTTATTCTTTTTAGATTGTTTAATTGGACAGGATATTTAATAACTTTCGTTCTTAAATAATATTAAGCCTTTTTGACGACCTCTGTGGCGTAGTGGTTATATAACATGACTGCTACGCAGAGGTCTCAGCTTCGATTCCCGCTCAATGCAAATCTTTGTGTGCATGAACATGAGTGTTTGCATTGGCCTGAGTGTTTCTATGTATAATATGTCATTTACAAAAAAAATATTTTTTAAGTATGTTTATCCGTTCTCTAGTACCCATAGTACAAGCTCTTAGTTTGGGACTAGATGGCGTTGTGTGGATTATTTATATTATTTATTATTTACTTTTACATTTAAAGCCTTTTATTTGGGAAGTAAATCTTTTCTTGGCAATAACATTAGTTATGTATTTTGTAACAACATTACTATTTTAACTTTAGCAAGAGTAGATAGGTAATGGTAGGGTAGAAAGACCATAAAAGGACTTACAAGAACATATCAGTGACACTCTTTATCATGGTTGGTGCGTAGTAGGTACATAAAACCGACCCGCGTGAAATAGATCTGTTTAAACGCAGATGGAACGGTTTGAAAGGAACGTAATCACCATTGTTACGTAGATAGTCTCTGCATACTCCCATCCCTCTCCACTCTTCAACAAGTACGTACTCTTATGATAATAATTGAAAAATATATAACGTTCTAATAAAATAAATATGTTTTATTCTAAAAAGTACTTTAGCTACGCGTTTTTTATCTACGCCTTTCAGAAATCTGTAAACTAACGTTCTCCTGTTAATATAATTATTTTGGTAACAAGCGCTACTTAAAATTTAAATGAAAGCTATTTTGCCGTAGCGTAGTAATTCTTAAGTAATCTGTGGGCCTAACAAGACTAACATCTTTTTCTTAGAGAATGAGCTGTGTGCTAAAACATTATGTTTACGAGTGAATGCCATATTAAAAAATTAAATACTAAACTTTAACTTCAACCCATAAATAAATTGATTATTCGAATTCATGTTATAGCAGTATACACCCACACAAAACACGATTTTATTATACAGCGAAAAATACACTCATTCATAAAGTCAACATTTTAATATATTTATACAAAAAAAAACTATTTATTGCGGAATGTAATTCTTACTAGTTTATTCACTCTTTGATAATCATAGCTCTGTTCATGAAAGCGAAAAGATTAACGTACACATAAATAATTTGTTTAAAAGAAAACGTTTCCTCACTGAGACGCTTTTATTACAAACATAATATATTTTCTTTTCATATATATTTATTTTTATCAAATAATTTAGCGATCACGTTCAGACTTTAGCTTTGCAATAAATTTGGACAAATTTAGAGAGAAATAATTTATTTTATGGGTCGACAGGCGGTCTCTATTTTTATGCAGTAGTCAGTGACTCGGTTAAAGTAATAAAAATCAAAACATTCAGGGTTGTCGCAGTGCCAAATTTATAATACGCCATTATGTTTTGACAAAACACGTTATAAATTTATGTAGAAGGAAGGAAGCTTTGATAGTTTCCCGTCGTTTATTTATGTGTATGTGAATCACTATTTTATTTGGATCATTTAATATTGAAATAAAATTACTTAATATCGTGCAATTACGTTACAATATTAGATTATAAATAAGGCACAGATTAGATTAACAAGGATCGTACTTCATTGTTTGTGACACTTAATATACGATAGTAAAAGTATTTATGTACTTATCTAACTTCAGATTATTGTTTCATTTAAATAAAAAAAATTCAATGGTTAAGTACTACACCAACAGCTTATTGAAAAGTGGTGTGAATTTTTGTATCTACCTAATTATATGGTTTTTTCTTTGATTTTAAGGAAAACGTGTATATTGGCTTATTATATCTGTAAAATAAGTTTTACAAATAATCTTTGTACTTTGTACAATGTAACATCTTATAAAATTTATTCATATTTATAAAATTGCAATAAAAACAATAAATAAAAACTTTTGATAACTTCCCTATTGCTAAACAATTATATACCAATAAAATTTATTACCAAAAAAAATTATGTATCATCAATTTTACGATCAAATTCATTCGATATCAATCCATATAGAGTTTCGATTTAAAACTATTTGATTGCTTAGTTTATATCTGCAATCGATTGATAGACAATCGTAAAATATACATAAATATATTATATTCTGGGTCATAAAATGTCCATAATATTAATTAACATTATTGCATGTATTTATAGATCGTTAAACAAAAAGGTTTTCAAGTCAATGAAATTATCTCTTCACAATAAAATTATTATAGCCAATGCAATTAATGGTAAACAATTTTATTTTTTATTTATCGTTACATGAGTTAAATAATAATAAATAAGAAATTGATTTATGTATATGTAATAAAAATACAACTGTAATTATTTTAAGTTTTTGTCTTTTTTAAAATTTCCTTTTTACCAAGATAATTTACGACAATGGGAGTTACGTTGTACATTATATTGTTTTTTATTAAACATTGACAACTTTAGCCATCCCTATTTTTATTCTCATTTCTATGAGCGTTTTCTTTCTCCAACGAGCTTTCTGTTACATTTAATTTAACAGAATAGTAAAATACTTACGTTTTAAAATAGATACATAAATCAATATTTAAGAAGTTTTGTAAATTTTTCCTTCTGTCAGTTTAAAAGTAAAAGTTTGGTGCCTATTTAAAAAAATCTGTATTTAAAACCCTATAGTTTTTCATTAAATATTTACAGTACGGTTACAGTGTAATGTATCTAATAATACATAACATACGTAAGCTTCGGTACGTTTAAGAAAAATTACATTTCAAGAAAATTACAGCTATAATACTATTTTATACGGATCTTACTCGCGGTATATACTAATTAGCCTAGATACTAGTAAGATAAATATCTAGGTTTTTCTTTTAAAATCTAAAATTACAGCTAGAAGAGCTTTGGCTGTGCTATACCTCTCTAAACATAATTTCTCTATGGTTTCCTTCAGGTTATTATAGGTACATAACTAAAGAAAATCGATGTATTATGTTGTAATACAAAACCCATTGTTTTATAGTTTACTGTAAATTCCTTAAGACAACAGTCTCAAAATGCAATTATATGAAAATGTATATGAAAGGATGATTTATTATGATAATAATATACATAACAGCCCATTGATGTCCCACTGTCCCACTCCTCCTGTGACGGAGTGATATTTGGCCTACCAATACCACGCTGGGCACACGGATTGGTACAGGGTTTAATTTCATGTTTTCCATCTTATTACTTCGTAAAGATAATATTTACGGTTATTCCCTTAGTCGGTTTTTACGACACCCATAGGATGAGATAGGGTGGTGACATATAGTATTCTTACTCCGTCACCACACGGAGTTAATATACCTATACTAGTACCCAGTATAGCCACAAAACTCAATGAGAAACTTAACCAAATAAGACCACGCTAGCCAGACTTTAAAGACTTTAATGTTGTGAATATTATGGGAACGTTTGCTTATAGGAAGTCTCTCATTTTCATATATTAACGCCTTAAAATGAAAATGCATCAAATGCTTAGCACAAAGCAATCTAAGAATGGTAAGAACGAAAGGAGAGTGCAGTTCACAGACGTCAACGTCAGCGTTTTTTCGCTCTTAGCAAGTGCTTTTTCACACTACGTTTAAATAAGCTAAAGAAAAGAGGAAGCATAACAATATGTATCAAGAAATTTGTTCTACATTTTTAATCCTCGGCATAAAAAGAAATTAAGAACCAAAGTATACATTTTTAGTATGAGAATAGTAAGACCAGCATGTCAATTCTCGTACTTTAAAATCCTTATAAATTCAGTTAAGTTAACTTTAGTTGTCAAATTGTCTTACCTATTGTGTGACAATTTGCTAACTAAAGTTAACTTAACCGAATTTGTAACGATTTTAAGGTACGATAATTGAAATGCAGATAAAAGACTACTTTTTATTTTGTTTTTTGTTAGAAATTTTTAATAAATATATGTTAACAAAATATTCTTCAACACTCCACGATTTTGTAAAAGCCCAGCAGTTATAGTGCGTAACACAACACACCTCAAATGTTAATTAACAATTCTCAGTTATTTCTTAATACACAATTAATTACTATCACACGCCTTCGTGCCCATAAAAGCATTCACAATAGCATCAGAAAAGATTGACCGAAACTTTCATACATTTAAATATGTTTTTATTGCATTTGAATAAGGTTGCTTTTAGCTTGGCAAGACTGTTAAAGTAGTGTAGCGCAACGAAAAGTGGTATACGATGGCTATTCATCATTTGTATAACAACCAAACATAAATAACGTATTTAGAAGGTTTGTTCCACTTTGTTACTGTTTGGTAATTCCTTTAATTTTTTTTGGATAATTTTTATAGTTGATAAACTCGTGTTTACTTTTTAACATAATTTCACTTAGTAACATAAAAACTATTTTTTTTTATTAGTCTTAGGACTGGTATAACTTCTTATGTTTTTTGCAATACAAGGAAATGGGTTAGATACAAGTACAAAATTATTATTGGATAAGGTGCTTATCAAATGCCGATGTGCTTGTAAAGTCTTGTATGGCGATTGAACCATTTTGTTACAAAAATATAAATAGAACACACATCTGACTAACTAAAATGTGTTCCATTTTTCACTTCCCCACAATAATATTAAACAAAAAATAAAGTGTAGGTACCCAAGAGCACTAAAAGGAACAAACCATTGACCAATAATTCAGAACGTCGATAACAAGGTTATATTACACCAATTAAGAGCCATTTTACATTTGATTTTATTGTGGCATAATTAGACTCAGTTTACGAGCAAAGGTTTAGAACCACTGGTTTTATAAGTTAACTAACGATATAATAAATGGCACGATCATAAATTTGCAAGTATTATTACCTATTGCTGTAACCGAAACATATTTCAAAATTATAGACGTTTTGAAAGCTAAGAGTTAGGACATAAACTTATCATCCCTTTTCATTACTATTAATTATACGAATATCACGATGTGGTAGCGTATCTGGCTCCTACGTTGGGGATTGTAGGTTCGATTTTTGCATAAGGAGGTCCTAAGAAAGCGTACCTCTGAAGTCTCTGGCATATTATAGCAACATCAAAGAACACAGTAGGGCAAACTGAAATTGAGCGTTTGACAAAAAAGTAAGGCTAGTGTGAAAGGGCTAGTCGGTGCGGGTAGGCCCCGGAAAATATTATGCTGACCAGATAGGTTGCCTATTAGAGAAGGGCTAAATGAAGAGCACTCGTAACCGACGCGCATGTATGACTTGCTTAATGAATGTGGACGAGGCCCAATCTGATTGCCAGGATCGTGACAAGGGGCGTTCTGTCATCTCTGCCTACCCCGGACGACGCGACGGTACGAAGGGGTGAGTTTATGTATGTATCAAAGAACACAGTGTGGTTTTAGTCGTTGCGAGGCCACCATCCCCATGACACTGGCGCCCCTTAGTATCGTGAAGTCCGAATGAGATTGTTACAAGTAAAAAAAAAAGAAAGAAATTCTGCCATCTCTTCAACGACCGCAGTAAACAATGGCTTTGTACCAAAGAGTGTTGTGTGGTTTGTATAATACTTCAGCTGTCTTCCTGATTTTTTCTGACTAAATTCTCAATAAGTACTCAATTCTTTATTGCGTTCCACAATGTCTATATAGGTACAAGATGGTAAAGTTAACAAAGGTTCAAATTGTGGACCCAGTCGGGCACAGCATAATGTAGGAGGAAGGGCGCTAGTATTTTACTTAAAATAATTAGAAATTCTAACTAACACAACTACTATAAAATTACACTAGCAAGTAACCAGAATCACAACTATTTTTTCTGACTCAATTTAGCTGCAAAACGTATAATTAAAATGCAAACAAGTATTAATTATAACGTCGTGTTGTTTTATTTAGCTATTTGTTTAGCATTCAATTATGACAGAGGGAATTACCTTTACTTAATTATATTCACTGTTGTAATCATTAGTGCCAGTTTGTTGCACATATTGATGTAAATTGTATGATTTTATGATTACTGTAAACTGATTTTATGAGACTAGAAAGTATACTAACATATTATCCTGTAAGATATTTAGCTACGAATAACTGTTAGATAAGAAACCGTTGCGAATTGAAAGATGTAGTGATCAAAATCCAGACAAGAATGGTAAGGTAATTTGGACACAATAAGAGAACTGATCGTAGGAGACTGACAAAAAAAAATTACAGAGCGAAAGTATTAAGACCTAAGTACAGTAGTAGGTAGTAGGAAAGGGTTTTTTTTGTTGAGGACGTGTAGTTTGTCTCCTGGGACATTTACTACTTTACGCGGGCTGTGGATGGACGGTTGGCTCTCAACCAACCCCCTGTGGGGTACGAGCCTCGGTCTGGACCGTCACTGACTAACAGGACTTGCGGAAGGCACGCCCTCTAGGAGCGAACGCGACGGCGAGGACGGAACCGCGGACATGTTGTTGAGGCTTCGCGAGCCGTGTGAGCTCTACGTTCAGCGATCGTGATCCTATCCAGTCGGAAGGGATAAAGAAAAGACATGTGCGTAGAATTCCGAACTGACGGGTATGTGTGAAAATGTATCAATGTAGACCAAGCAGTGTAGGTTTGTAAGGATCGCACTGCCTTTCGCCATCAAAATAAGACTTGATTTTTTTATAATGTATGTTACACTAAAGATAATCCTGCTATTCGTATCTTTACTGTGTGAATTTAAATTTTATCTTTCTTGAATAAGTATTATCTATCTTATTGAAATAAAGTTTTCACTGTTTTTTATTTAAAGTTTAATTTACAAAAACATATAAATATTTATTATTTACTAGCTGCTGTGCCCGCGACTTCGTTCGCGTGGCGGATATTACTTACTTCGCAATTCGATTTAATAATGAAAAATCGTTTTTTAAACCTTATAACAAACAGATATACACGAATTGTAAAATTAACGAACGAACCAAAACCTTTTCAAAAACAGATCTTTACAAAGACAGATCTATGAAGACTGTGTTTAAACTTATACTGAAAGACATGAGCGAACGTCATTCTTTCAAGTAAAATCGTAATACCGCGATACTGAAAATGACGTCACAGGCACAATGCCATCTGTTGTCAAATTTGTAAGTTAAAATAAATGACATCGCTTATTTCATCATAACAGCCCATTAATGTCTCACTGCAAGGACGGGCTTCCTCCCGTGACGGAGGGATACTTGGCCTACTAATACCACGTTGGCCAGTCGGATTGGTATAGGGTTTAATTTCAAGTTTTCCTTCATTTTTATTTCGTAAAGATAATATTCACCGATAGTCCCTTAGTCTGTTTTACGCCACCCATGGGATGAGATGGGGAGGTGACATATTGTATTCTTGCTCCGTCACCACACGGATAATCGCTAATTAATTATGAATGAATACATTTGCACGCCACGTTACGGTGCGGCAGAATTACCTGCCTCGGTGGCGCGGCGGTCGCATTATGGCTAACGCAGACCTAGACGGCATGGCAAAGTATTTTAATTTTTATTAATGGAAATTCAACCGTACTGTTACAGAAATACGACATAAATTGCTATGCTTTAAAATGATGCCGCGGCATTGAAAGGGATTTTTCAATGCCGCGGACGTTTGCCATGACGTCCAGGTCTGCGTTAGCCATTACATGGCTGGCGTGCATGAGGTCGCGGGTTCGATTCCCATGGAGGACAATTGTGATACACAAACTATTGTCCTTAGTCTGGATGTTCTTTGTGTCCGTTAAATTGATATTTTTAAAGGCTAGTGTGAAGACTTATAATTGATGTTACACATACGATTCATGGTTAATTTTATTAACATTTAAAAGGAATAACTTATTAATAGCACTTAATAATAAAATAGTTATAGATTATTTAAAAATTATTTATTTTATGATTACTACTGGTAACGCCATCTCGTGAACAAAAGAAACGAAATTTAAATTCATTCAACATTGAACGAAATCCATTTTTCATGACCCCTGATTTGTATTGGACTGTTCTAATAAAGAGATCTAGCGATATCTCGAGTATTACTTATCCGATTCCGATTGTTTTATTATAGTATAGATAGATACCTACTTTAAACTTAATACCTAAAAACTACGTATCTATGTATTTTAATATCTAAAGCGCGCTTATTCCGAGAAGAGTCAATAAGAACCACGTCCGTTCGCATTAAGAGTCAATGTGAATGAAATTATATAGATGCAACGGTTGGCCGTTTCGGACGTTAAACAAAAATCAACCGTACAGCCGTACTCATACTGGCGCGGCGACATTTGGAAATTTTCTTTCATCTAAATCTTGTGTGTTTATAAACCGATTTCTCTAATTTTTTTTTTATGAATAAGGTATTAAAGTGTACTTTTGAAATATGGGAGTTTGAAAAAGATATGTCTATGCAAATTACAATATATTTATGTATTTAATACACTTTGAAGAAAACCCTAACGATTAAACAGGTTATTGTGGCTAATATATAAAAGATAGATATATACTATTCAGGACTTTTTTGTACATCTTTTGAAGACTATTATTTTTGTAATACATATTTTTGGCGTATGATCAACGTATGCGACGATAAGAGCTCGAACGCGCGTTTTTTCAACCGACTTGCTTCAAATTTTTCGTCACTGCTCAGCTTCTATGTGTCTTAGCGTTATGTTATACAGCCTATAACCTGCCCGGGAGTATGGACTACAATCGTACCAAGTTTGGTTAAAATGCCTTCAGTAGTTTTTGACCCATGCGTGCACATACAGACAGACAGACAGACAGACAGACAGACAGACAGACAGACAGACAAAAAATTTATTGATTGCATTTTTGGCATTAGTATCGATCACCATTCATCCTCCAATATTAATTTTTAACATATATTCAATGTACAGAATTGATCTCTCTACAGTTTTATTATAAGTATAGATATGTTTTTATTATACTACCATCATAAACTACAATTGTTTAAACATTTAACTACTAAAAACGCATGAAAGGACCGAAGCTTTGCAGCTTGGTCCTTCCATGCGAATCAGTTCATCCAAAATAGGAACTTTCTGTGAATGTCATCAACCAGAAGTACCAACTGGATTCTACATCATACAAAACACACATATTTAACATACATCACAACATATAATTAACATTTAATGAATAGAATCTAACATTATATAAACGATTAACGATTGAATCGATTGAATTATGTTATTTACAGAATCGTATACAAGCGAGCACAGAATATAAATTTAATCAACACCGCCATCTTTGATTTGATATAACGTTTAATAAAATATATCTGTACAACGGCAAATGTTCATGTTATGTTATGTATTTTATAAAATATGTTTATTTTTATGTTTTAGAATAAATTTATTATGCGTTATGTTCTTAGATCTTATGAATCATTATCAGCACGTGTAACTTTTGAATTTATGTATATTTTATCACTCATATTTAGATCATGAATGTCGGACGAGCAGTGGGCCACTAGCACTAGCAAGGAGTCGGTGTAAAACGGTTATTTGGTTAGTGTAAATTCAATTTTGTCTATGCCCAAACTAATAAAATAAAATATAATAAACTAAGCCATCTTTTGAAATAAGTATTAAGTTGGTAAATCGAAGTTTATTTTTATTTTCTGTTCAAGTATAGTTTCTTACTTTATTTTTTAATTTTTATTAACTACACGACCGGACTTACACCGGACTTACTTACGGACCATTACGACTTAGGGAGCTTCAAGAAACGAGCGTACTCCCTTCTTAAAGGTCGGCAACGTATCTGTGATTCCTCTGGTGTTGCGGGTGTCCATGGGCGGCGGTGATCACCTACCATCAGGTGACCTGCTGGCTCTTTTGCCTCCTATTGCATAGAAAAAATAACTAATAATCCAACTATGATTACAGAGATTTGTACCCTGCATTTATATTTACAGTAGGTAGTGAAATCGAGTCAAATAATTCTATTATTTTTGAGATTACTAAAGAAACTTGTATACTCCTTGTTATCTTAAGAAGGTAAATAAGCCAGTACAGTAATTGTTTATTGCGTATTTACTTGCCAATCTCACAGCAATTACTGTAATTAAGTTAATAATTAAAGAATAAGTACTTACAGGCCAATAAAGTTTTCACTGTTTAATCACACGTAATTAATATACTTTTTTATCAAAATACCTATAGAGGTGAACATAACTTTTTAATTAAAAAACAATTCCAATAAAAGAGCATTGACACCAATTTTTTAATAATGATACGCAATATCATTAACTCGAATTATTACTAATATACAATAACTCCGTATTTTTTTACATTAAAACTCGTAATTTAACTAGTTATAATGAAATTTCAGTGGTCATTCCAACATGTGGTCACCTAATAGTCCACCGTATACCCTCCTCTTCCTTGCCAAATTTGGCAAGATTCTAGAAATGCCGCCTTGAACTAATAATCTACTAGGCTAAATGAAGCTTTAAGAAGTACTAATTCTTTTACTAGCTTATTTAGCTAATCATCCACCGGCAAATCATAATGAAAGGAGTATTTTTATAATTCTGAATAAAACATAAAATATTTAACATTATTGATATAGTTAATTACGAACATCTTCAACTAAATTATTACAGGGCAAACGCCTAATTCCCGCCATGATTAATAAATTACGCCTAGCATCATTTAACCGAACAAATAACATTATTATAAAAGTCATATTTAAATAAATACGAAAGAAAAGACATTAACATTTAATATTAAATGCCACATAAACTTTCTATACGTATAGTTACAATATTTTTCAACTAAATTATCATAAGTAGGTGTCAAAACATAGTGATCATAACCATTAGTGAAACTTATAGAAAATATACAATAAACGTATTTCATTAATTTATCATTAAATGTCTTCATAAATAATGATCGAGTCCGCGGGTGCGCCCACGCCTTTATTTTATGACTTCATTTTTTAGGGTACCGTTGGTCAACTATTATAATTTATTGTGTGCCAGGATACTAAATATACATTTATTGGTGTTTTTTATTTGTTATAATCTTTAACCTTAAATATTCCGAGAAGAAATGGTTTTTAATAAGCAATATACAAAAAAAAATCCGTCGTAAAAGTCAATACAGAATACGTACACCAATCAGTCTGGTCTGCAAGATTTTAGAATGAGAAGAATGGGCTGTTGTTAATAGACGAGCGTGTCGTGGCTTACTCATTTTAATGACGTTTTCTACCGTTCTTCTTGTATTTCCTTGCGTGCAGTCATGACCAACACTTCCCTAAATTACACAGTGTTTTGAGCAAGTTCTTCCTTGCAACTATCCCCTTACTCATACACGCCTCTGAAATTTTAGTAAATTGATTAGCTTAATTTTTTTCGTTTAGTATACGGTTGGTTTTGCTAAGCAGTGGTTAAATTTAAGAGGCGTTTAAGAGTAAGAGTGTATATTTTATCAGTATTTATACATTCCATATTAACAACGTCTTATATTATCAGACTCATCAAATAAACTTTAATCGTTTTCTTATACACTTAACGACACTTTGATTTAATAGATATTCAGTGACGTACGGAACTCGTATCATTTATAACTAAACAATAATTAAAGTTGGTCGTATTTTTTACGATTATTCAGTTAAAATTAATGTATTTCCCCTGTTTATTGTGATTTCTAGTGTTGTTTGTTTGTTCCGTGTCTTAGTGATGACAGCTGCCGGCTGCCATGGATATTTTATTGTATGTTCTGCTTTTTGTACAAGCTTTATGGTGTTTAAACTTTATTTTATTTTTTAGTTAGTATATAGCTTTGCAGTAAAATAAGCTTCCAACTGATTTAAACTAAACTATTAATCTGGTACCTTTTTCATTATAAAGTTTATAGTTATGTGTTTAATTAAATTATTGATAAAAATAGACCACCTTATATTATTATATAAGACAGAAGTACAATAGAGGGAAAATACTTCACGGAGGAAAAATATGTTTAGAGTATGTTTCACAATACAAAACAACTAATAAGACAACTACTAGCTTATCAGCATTAAATCTCTTCCTTGATTCATCATCATCATCATCTCAGCCAATCGACGTCCACTGCTGGGCATAGGCCCCCTCTAAGTATTGCCACCTTGTGCGGTTCTGTGCCTCCCTCATCCATCAAATAATTCTTCACTACTCTCCTCATCCTTGATTACTGCTAGAAAATTGGATTGAAGACACTTGATTTGAACTTTTACCATGGAGAATGTTTATGTTCATAAACATTTGTATTAGACTGAAATCAAATCAGTGAAATGCCTCAGTCAGAGCATTCTCATAAAGGAATTTTGACAAAACAAACTTCTATTTATATGTCACCGGAAAATAACAAGACTCGTATGTTGATCAATGTTCTAGGTAGTTGATCAACTCTTCGAAATAATAAACGGCATTTAAAATGTACTATTTAACGTATGTATTTTAGTAATTCGACTGATTTAACGGCGTCTTGCCGTTAAATCATCAGTGCGTTTAATTAGTACATTTCATTTGCCGTTCATTATTTTCAGAGAGTTGATCAACTACCTAGAAAATTGATCAATTTACGAGTTTTGTTATTTTGCGGTGACTTAAACAAGTTACCCGATAAATGTCTAAAATAAATACACATAGATACAAAATTAATGATTGTAAAGGTCAAATTGCTTAAATTAAATAGTTGTTACTAGTAATAGAAATATTACATTAAACTATGAACAAAATCCCCCGTGATGCAAGACTCATCAGGCCATAATGTAAACTACTGTATTCATGTCAACTCACTAAGTGCGGCATTTACATACGAATTGTATGAATTAATACGACGTCAATTGACACCAGCCTTAAATCACATGTTATAATGGACCCGTTTCTAAACGTCAAAGATTAACACACAGGCTTGACAATCTACGTGATTTTTTTGTTATCATATTTATATAAACAAATAATATATATGGATATTTTTTTAAATAAAAAATCACTATATATTAACCGACCTCTGTGGCGTAGTGGTTATATAACATGACTGTTACGCAGAGGTCTCGGGTTCGATTCCCGCTCAATGCAAATCTTTGTGTGCATGAACATGATTGTTTGCATTGGTCTGGGTGTAACAAAAAAAAGTATTTAAGTATGTTTATCCGTTGTCTAGTACCCATAGTACAAGCTTTGCTTAGTTTGGGACTAGGTGGCGTTGTGTGAATGTGTGAATAATGTTTAATATTTATTAATACACACACAATAATATGACCATATCAAGCCTAGTGACTTTGTATTCATAACATGAAGTTTTACTTTATAACTATGTCTTAACTAACTAACATTGCTTCAACTTAATCATTATTACATCACGCAAACAAAAATAGTATCTAAAGTAAACTTTAAGTAGTCATTAAAACCCATATAACGAGCCTTATCAAACCTTAATGCGTGCAACATAACGGTGTACTATCTGCAATAATATTAATCTTTGACTGAAATAAGAGTCATAAAACAGCGAGCGAGTCGGATCATAAATTTAACTGCCGTTTTCTAAAATTAATAACGCATAATTCTAATATAAAACCTTAATGAGTGGCGAATAAAGCGATAAACGGATAATTTACAACCTGCCCGGCCAATAAAAACTTTAAGATAAGTTATCTTAGAAATGGAAATCAATTATTTTGTTTACGTCAGCCTGTTGGAACTGTATTCATATAATTTAATTTGTTTTATTGATCAATTTATTTTGTGTAAAATTAGTTTAGAATTTGAGAATGAGTAGGGAATTAGTTAGATTGATAATTAAGGTTTGATTATTAAACGGATTAGTATCTATAATGTAGGTAATAATAATATGGTTTATCAAATATAATATAATAATATTATTAATGTGGTAAAACCAATGGAAAATATTTAAAGCTGTTTTATCTCGTAATCCAAATTTGTTGATTCTTACACAGATTATTATAAGCAGATCTTTATAATCATACAATCAGCAAAAAACCCGTACTTGACATGGTATGACAATACTACATTACAGTATAAAATAAAAGGATCTATTAGAAAATGTCAATAATAAAATGGTTGGGTTCATTTTTATCAATCTTAAAGTCATATTTTAGAGTCCATTAAGGTTTGAAGTGTTATTATAAAATATAATTTCCTTATGTATATAATTATAAAGAACTAATAAAAATTTATTAATACACTTTTATTAAGAAGCTTATCACTAAAATTTGATAGCCTGTTAATGGCGTTAGAAGTACATTATTACGACTTCTTGTCCCCTCATTACAGCTCGTTACGAGCATAAGATAAAATTAATGCTAGAACATTTTTGATTAAATCAAGTAAAATAATATGCAATTAAAATTTTGTAGGACAACATCCAAATTAACATAATTTTATTACTTGATATTATATTACGCAAATATTTAAATTTTCTAGGAATTTAATACCGATTAAAACTTTTTTGTGTTTTTGTATTAAATCAGTTTGTGTAATATCGAATATTCTAAAAGTTTATTATAAAACAGCAGCTGCTTGTGGGCGTTTCGTAGAATCATTCCATTTTGTACTTTTGTGTTTTGCCTTGGACATACTGTAACAACTATGATTTTTGATATTATTATATGAAATTAAATTAATTTAAATTATAAATGTAAATTGTAATAGGTAATATAAAAGTATAAATGTAAATTGTTATAGTTAATATTAAGAGAATCAACGATCTCACACAAACTGCGGAAACAGTTTTGTGAGGCAATGTATATAATGTGTATCTTTTAAATGCAATAAATAAATGATCCATCCAGCTCACTAAATTGAGTACCTCCATATCCTTACTAAACATAGGTTGTCACCATCGCTTCTCATCTTAAGTGTGTTGTAAAAGAACACTAACAAGCTTCCTTATATCAAACTGCATAAAAATTTAGACAGATTTTTTTTAAAATTTTTGATAAAGATCAAAGATGTAAATATATGTTTTTTAGATAAAATCTATTTCATTTGCCAAATGTCGTTAGCGTTTCTATTAAACCAACTTACGAGTTTACACTTTTAAACAAAAACAAAAATCATGAAGTGACTAAAGTAACAAACGATTAGGAATAATATAAACGAATCGCTAACCTTCCCATATTTGAAGTCGGTTAAAAATAAACCTTTTAATGACATTACATAAAATTATCCTTGTACCCTTAAACAAAAGTAAACGAACTCATATCATTTACAAACGCACTCACATACGCCTTTTTAATATAACGATTAATTTATAAAAGCCCCTTAAAACGTAATGAAATTGTCGGCCATAATAAAACGTTAATTCGCACAAAAATATAAGCAACATTATTTAACGGTATTATAAAAAGTTTTTACGAGCTTGCAATAAGTGTAAAATTCTGATAGCGTGTTTTAACACCACACCGTCATGCAGGCACTCATATAAAATCGTTGATCTCGATTTTGTAACGATTAAATCGAAACTTTACGATGTCTCGATAGATAAGGTAATGTGGAGCCGGCACGCATTATTTTTAATGTATTTAAGTGCTATAGTGTAATTTGGTAGCTGTATACGTTTGACCTCATCTTACTGTATTTTTAAAGTACATTGAGAATTATTTTTATTAAATGTTAAAAGTTTAACAATGTCACATATCTTGTATCTTTTAATGTCACTGGTAAATCTATGATTCCTTGAAATAATGGGTCGGAAAATATTGAGTGAGGAGGCCACTCTCACTACGCATTAGACATCCTTATAAAGGTGGTCGAGGAAGCCGGCCAGCCCATGAATCTCCCTAGCCACAAGATTGCGCAAAGGAATTATGTAGGACGTACCTATGTTCAGTAGTGGACATATTTTAGCTGATATTATAACGATGACGCTTTTAAAGAGGTACGACAATGCAAATATGAAATTATTTTCAAGAATTTGTTTCGTACTATCCATCTTTTATGACTATTACAGCAGTTGAGCATTAAGAGGTGATCAGAAAAAAAAATAGAAACACTATCTACTTACTAAATGATATTAACATTTAAATATTGTTATTAAAAAGAGTTGTTTGCAAATCCGCTACATTCACATAAAAGTAAAGTCGTGGGAAGATAAGTTGTTAAGAAACACCGACGACGTTCGATCAAATAATTTATATAAAATGTCGGTACTACAGTAGATAGCTTGTTACAAGTATTGCATAAAAAGTAAACTGTAATGATTTGTAGAAATCACGTCACGTCTTGATTACAACGATTTACTACAGACGTGGATTAATGTTGTGAGAATGTAACTTACTAGTTACAACTTTTCACCCCATATTTCATCATTTCAGATGTCCACTATTACCATACGACTCTTTCAAATTTTGCACTAATATCCTGTGTCTTTCACATCTATATGACCCTACAGTCTCCTTTGTTATCTCGTGAAAGAATAAGTATCTAGATTTCATTCTAAATAGGATAAAGATCACTTAATAACGACATAGGCATGTCCAATTGCTGGTAAGTCCTTTAATCAGCGACCAATCATTATGCTTATTTTTGCATTACAGATGGAGTTTGGGCAGTGCAAATGCAAAAATAATATGAGCCAGTAAAAACTAATAGAAATCTTTAATCAAATTAAGTTCAAATTAAATCAGTTCCAAATACTTTTAGAACGCTTACCCCCGGTTTCTGAATGACTGATCAAGTCAAAATCAACTAATGAATTCGAATTCTTCAATTTGCCGAATTCTTAAAATTTTATTGTAAATAACACTCAGTCTTAAAAGCAGTATAGAGTTTGAAGGTTTTGGTATTTAAATTAAAACCAAAATGTTCATTGAAACCTAAAACAGGACAAAAGATTCCGAAATCGGAAAACAATTACTTATTTTTTGTAGTAATTTAAACACCATAAAAGAGAATAATTTGGAGTCAAACGTCCGTTTTTACTATAAAAGCCATTCAAGGAGAGATATTTAAATACATTCACATTACTTTCTACATTAGTACAGTCCATGCCCTTATGACACATGTCCGGTAAATGTCTGCTATTGACGTGTGGACATAACAATGTCTGTTTAAGGCATTACTGTTATTAGTTGGACCTATAGGGTATGTAAGTGTATGTGGCAAAGAAATTGTACCATTTAACTTGAGTATGTTTAATTATTGAGATGTTTTTGCATGTGCAGGGTTTTACTAAGAGGTTGGAAATTGTAAAATTACCTTGGTAATTTTAAGTGATCTTAATTAACTAAACATTAATCAAAATAAATTTTTTTTGGCTATTTCTCATGACGAAGGGATACTTGGCCTACTAAAACCACGCTGGCCAAACAAATTGGTATAGGGTTTAATTTCAAGTTTTTCTTCTTTTTATTTCGTAAAGATAATATTCACGGACAGTCCCTTAGTCGGTTATTACGACACTCATGGGATGCGATTGGGTGGTGACATATTATATTCTTACTCCGTCACCACACGGAGAAGTTAAATAGTATCACTGATATATTTTTATAATAAACAACATCCTACATAGTATTATCAGTTTCAATAAATTGGTATTATTTCTTGGCTACTTCCTGACCATTTGTAATTCTTCTTAACTCTTACCAGTTGAATGTTTACTAGTGCTACTTATATCTGTCCATTACATTTAACTGTCTGTACATAGCACCTATACGATGTGTAATAAAATATAGAAGGAGGCGTAATAACATCGACATTTGCAATATTCCGGTTGTAAGAGTTTTTGCTATAATTACAAATTCCTATAACATAGTTTTACATTGAATGTACTGTGAAACTCTTAGTGTCGAAACACACTATGCCGAAGTTACGTGTCCGAAGTTGCGCGGCTGATATAACGTTCAAACGTGTTCTGCTGATTTACACTTTAAGTGCCGAACTTACACTACTGAAATTCAGTTGCGTCGTGATGCGTGTGAAGCGTGTATTCAGTATTTCGAGATGCTCGTCGGCAATCGAACCGAACTTCGCTCGCGTATAATGTGTCCACTACAGCTGAACGTTACGCTGAACTTACGCCAACCGAAATTACGTCGCGTTTATAACGCGACGTAACTTCAGCGTAATGTGCCGTCAGTAATACAAATAACATTGCAGTCGTAATCATGCCGAACTTCGGTCGCGTATGTTTGGCATAGTGTGTTTAGACACTTAGTTGGATTTCTAGAATTTTTATAGGCAATATCCGTCCGAGTAAGCTGTCAATGTAATGTATGACAGGAGTTTTCCTCTACGCCTTTTATGATTATTGAGTTTGTAAAAAAGTTTCTGGAATGTAAAGTAGTAACTATTGAATGAATGCCTTAGGTATTTGTTACTAAGGTTTTTATTGCAGTTATTTTGCTACCAATGTATAAATAATAATTAACATTTAGTTTTAAAAAAGTAAACTATTTTACGTTCGTTTTACTTATTAAAAATTTCTTATTAAAAGATTTTAGTATAAGATTGGTATTATAGGTCCATGTATACCAATTAAAATACAGATAAAAATAATATTTCGTTACCACTCATAATAGAATTTATACAAAATAACGATAGAACATAAAGGTGAAGGGGCATCATGTACAAAGATAATAATGTATTAAATAATGACAGGTCGTTAGTTCATTAATTCTAGCACCTTATGTGTTAGCTTCATTTATATTTTCCATTGAGTAAACCGGTTTTATACATGAAGCTAAAAGGCTTAACCTTTGTGTTACTTTGTATCTATGAAATATGGCTGCCTTTCTCATTTGCTTAAGCTATTGTACGTTTAGTTTTTTTATACTAATCAATATAATTTTATTAATGGAATTTCATAGTAACTACTTGATGCAAAAATATTATGTAATAAAAACTAAGAAACCTCATTATTTCCTTACTTGCCTTTTGCAATACATGTGTGTTTATATTTTACCGGTATTAAATAGTTTGATGATATCTTAAAGGTATTTACAGCTCATACAAAGTATTTTGCTGAGTTCTTTTCGTCATTAAATTTTTTGGACAACGAATAGAACCACTACTACTTCCTCTAAACAGTCAGTTTATCTAATATACATAGAGTCTAACATAAAATGCGTAACTCGTTTTGCTTCACATCCTATAAATGCCCGTTCCTCCGAAAATCCTTACACGTGTTTGCTATGACAATCTTAGCTCAGCTCAGTCTCTCATACAGTCCTAGATAATTACGAAGGAGTTGGCACTTATTATTATACTATAATTTCTCATGCCAATCTTACAACACCTTATAAGCTTAAACAATTTTCTCGTCATCATACTATCTGACATATAAATATATTTTATATATTATTATATTTCATAAAAATAATTTAACATTCAAGTCATTTCCTTCGCGTGGTATTATAAAAAGTAGGTAATGTGACGTCATAATAAGAGCAACAAACAGCTGCTAGACGTATTAACGAGCGCAATAACTCGTAAGTATAATTATATAGCTAAATTATATGAGTGTGTATGTGGTTAAGTATGGCAGATTATGGGTATATAGTCTTACTAGCTTTTTCCCGCGGCGTCCCTCGCGTTAAGAAGTATTATTATAAGCAAATTAGGCTTATTTTAGTATAAGTAGCCATATGCATGTTTAGTCTCAGTTTGAAATTGACAAAGTTTTATGCAAACTTTCATCCCCTATGCATTTTATTATTTATCCCTTTAGCAGATGCCTACGTCATAACATCTACCTGCATGCCTAATTTCAGCCAGATCCCTCCTGTGGTTTGGGCTGTGCGTTGATAGATCACTATGTCAGTCACCTTTGAGTTTTATATATATAGATTGATGTGAATTGGTCTAACTTTGTGTCGGTTAAAATGATAAATATATTTAATCGAATGTCTTGTCTATTCCCCTTTATTAAAGATAATTTTTGAATTGTTGGCACTTTGTAAAATAACCAGTGAATGTGATAGAAACATAAAAACGAATATTATTTTTAGTGAATGTAGAAAACATGTACCTACCTACCCAGTTACAATTTGAATTGTATGTCCTGCGAAAAAATAGAGAAATAATATACCACATACATAGGTTTTCTATAACACCATCATAATTCCTGTAAACAACAGTTCGCAATGCCTTGTTTGATTAACCATTCCGACAACTTTTTGTCCCAGCAACTGTTAGTTTTCAGAATGACAAATATTGTGCTATATGTTATGCTTAAAGACAGCACCCATTCACTAGGTTAAAAGTATTCTAATAAATACATTACACCAGATAATATAAAAAAATTAACTAAACTCCACTCATCCGTAATAAACTAGAAATATCGTGATAAACAAAAACAGGTTCCGCGTCATATTGATTTATTTACTCTGTCACGATTACCATAAAAGATAATTAATGATACGAAACGCCAATGCTAATCGACGTTATTATACCAAACGTTACGCTGCTGTGCACAATTACATTCACAAGTCATTTTATTATACACTAAGTTTATCATTTGGTTTCGTTTATTTGTTTTAAGTGTTTATTGATCAGGGTCTTAGTTTAAGTAATGAATTTTGCGAGTTACGTGTTCTCTTTCGTTCACCGTGATGCAATTCCATAATAGCAAAATTGGTTGAACAAAATGTCACAAACCTTTCACGTTTTACCCTCTGGTTCGTTGGATTAATCAATAATTCGTAATAGAAAGTAATCTGGAAAACTACCTGTTCATCTAGACAGTAGTATACACAAGCGATGTTTCCTTCGATCAGTCTTCAAGTCTTATACTCGCACAAATATTCCCACAATTCCTAAAATTTGATTTTTCAAAGTTGGTTCGAATACTGACATTACACTCGCGATCGTAATAGATTTTTATTCTCTCTCCGTCATCCTGATTCTTGGACAACAGTCGTGCTAAGCATTTGCAATTAAGTGACAATTTGCAATTAACCATTACTACCATAAAAATTATTCTATTAATTTAGGTAAACGTTTATTATTATTAATTTAGACCACGCAATTAAGACAAATACATACTGTGACTTGACAAATGAGATAACCAGAAATGGCTATAGGGTTACTCTGTATGCCGTGGAAAAAGGTGCGAGGGGTACACCAGCTAAATCCCTCTACAATCTATTAAAAGAACTAGGACTGCCGAGAACTTCAGTAAGCTCTCTACTATCACGAATGTCCAAAACGGCATTGTTAGGTTCCTACCAAATTTGGATAGGTAGGGGACGGAACATAGCAGACAGTGAAGGTGACCGCTAACGCGTTGTAAGGGGGCCTTCTTAAACCTACATCTGGGTCGTAAGTCCCAGACGCTGTTATGCAAGTGTTCCGTCCTCTATCACGCGATGGACCCGGCACCCGCACGGAGAATCCATGGAATGCTAAGATTAGGTCTTATCTAAAATTTTAAGAACAAAATGTGTAACTAACAAACAAACATACAACATAGTAGTCAGTATTACGTTTATTCCATTTTTTCTTAGCTCTATATTCGCGCTTATCAAGTTTTTGTAGCGCATCAACTCTTTGTGTAAATCATTACTCGTATTACACTTTATTAACTCAGTAATTACATATTTCTTGCTAACTATACAGAATGTGCGAACAATTATTTTGTTAGTCTGTTTTTTATCATGTAAATATGAATGCACGTTCTAGTAATTAATTCACCATTTCGTCGCACGAATACTTAAGTGTCCAACCTCCATTTTCAACATTTTACACCAGAGACGTTTTATTGATTAGTTTAAGCAAATAATATGATTTTATAAAAGTTTTATATTAAAAAAATAGTTAATGTGTTTATGAAATGATATATTACAAATAATCATTAAAAAGTCAAACAGTTATGTTTATTTTCACAATTCTTTATGGAGGTTGAGCAAATAAACACATCAATAATTATGCAATTGGAGATAGACCACTACCGGGGTGGAGGTTGAGCATTTTGCATTCGAATATATTTAGTACTTAAGTGCCCTATAACCAAATACAGTGTGTTTGGGTATCGTGGTAAAAAAAATATAACTAGTTAACTTGCTATTTATTATTGTTTTTGTTTTTGTACCGATACAAGATCGTTTACTTCGCCTGGTATTGTTTATGTTGTCTGATCCTGTCAAAACCTTTTTAATTAGAGATTCCATGGAGGCTTTGTCGTCAGCTTTCATATATTTGTAAGTACTTCTAATATAATTTTTTTTTCGGTTAGTGTCTGATTTGAATTAGTCCTAGTAATTTTTTTTTTAATTAGTCGTATTCTTCTTTCGTCGGATTCTTGTTTGGTCGGATTCTTGATTCATCGTACGTAATGTCAACATAAAATGAAACTATGGTATTACCGTGGCTCCACTTCTTCATTTCAATATGTACAATAAAAACGACATAAATTAAATACGCAACGGTGATAATATCATACCTATACGTATAAAAAATAATTAATATACTGAGACTATTTAAACAATTTAGAATTGATTTATTTTTTCAAGAAAATTAACCTTTTTTTGACGATTTTTTACGTTTTCATAAGGAATTCTTTAGAAAAAAAAAATAGTATTAATCTACTTATCTAGCATCTAACATCATTGCGAACACAAAGCATAGGTATACGTAAACACAAAACTACCCATTTAATGCTTAGAAATTTACCTATTTAACAATTAGAAAACATGCAAATAGCAGGTATATTTTGACAGTCATCGCACAAAAGCAAAATGTTTTATTATTATATTAGTTATATTTTACAACCTTACGAAATGTTCGAAACAATCTGTTCATTTATAGATACGTCACAATTTCATTTAAAGATTTAATTAAATCTGAAATAATAAGAATTAAATTTAAACATCCTGTACTATAAGTTAACGATACGCAGTGGTAATCTACAAAGAAATGTTAACAAAAATACAAGTTACCGATTCTTTTCTATAGTTGTGACTATATTTTCCAATTTATATTTCGTCACGGACATTTGGGGTACTGTTTTCTATTAAAATTAATACTTTTTTTCTATATTTCGCGTTATTTTTTACTCAAATGCGTGCGAGCACCAGCTTCGTCACAAAAGAAATTTATGATGGCGGCGTATTGCGTCATCAAAATGCGATGTCGTGATTGGTTACCTGTGAGGAGATTGAATACTTAAGCACGCAATCGATGTTCGGATGCACGTTTGGTGTTTCTCTACGGACGTTGAGCAATTAAGCATGAAGTTTTAATTCTCTTGTGTTAGTTTACAAAAACTTAAATTCCTTATAATTCATGTATTTTAAGTCCAAGCAGCAAGTATTATATACCAATCGAACCGCAATTAGATCCTTAATAAAATTGCATCAAAAAGTGAAATTCGTCAAAATGGTCGGTTGAGCAAATAAGCATTCAGGCGACGATTTATTAAGTTTGATTTTATTAATAGGTAAGTTTTTTTAAGTAAGTGTTGTTTTGTAATACTATGTAGAGCTAATTTTTGCCGCTCAACTTTTATATTTGGTTAAAATAATGTTTATCATTCCAAACCGTTATCAAAATCTGTTCAGTACATTAAAGTTGGACCAATAGGTACTTAATCAAAATTGCTATCAAACTTTAACATTACGTTTAGGAGGCTTTTCATTAAAAAAAATTAAAGTTCAAACAAGTTCCTTGTTCGTGCCAATGAAAATTCCTCTACCATTTCAAACAGAAAGAAGGATTTATTTTGGTTTTTCATGGTTGGGGGGCAAATTGTAAACAGATTTAGACATGGACTGTTAAGTTAAAGACCCTTAGTATGACATTTATGGGATAAGAAAGTCAACGCACACATACATTGTGGTTTATATTGTGATAAACAAAAAAAAATACGAAAAAAACGCCCAAATCAAAAATGATGGCATACAAATGAATAGTAAATGATATTGTTCCGCCAACAGGATAATGTTCATTAAGCAGGTTCATTTGCGTCACTTTGTGGGACGCCGTACACGTATTTGCGTTTAATTGCAACTGAATTATGAATATTAACTGATGTCATTCTGATGTTGACGGGTACTGGTGCAAGATGTAAGAAACAGCGGGTACATTTTTATTTTATTAGGGCTACTTTACCTGTCTTTACTAAAAGGTCGCTTGTTTCATCCTTGAACTAGCCAAGTATTTGTCAGTGCGAGCGTAATATGTTTTTTAGGGTTCCGTACCGATTTTGAAAAAACGGAATCCTTATATTAATCACTCAGTTAAGACCATTAATCTCAAGAACGCGTGGAAACAATCTGAAACTTTCACCAAATACTAAGGTTATTGTCTCTTAGAGCTGTAAAAAATCAAACTTCTAATCCAATGCAATCAAGAAACATAGCCGTTTATGTCGCAATTTTTTGACACGCAAAGGGGAAAAACCTACAGGGTACTTCCAGTCTACCTACAAACTTGAAATTTGGCATGAAACAAGGTCTTATAGTACACAGTTTTTATTAATACCTTGTACATGGTAAACCGCTTATTACCGCGTAATTTTTCATACAAATAACTTATTTTTAATATTATTATTATAGCCTTTATTGCTGAAACTACACTAAACATTAATTATCTAACTTATATATATATACATTGACACATCGGTTATCCTAGTTAGTAATCAGCGTGTCTTGTGACACATAGGCCTCTTCCAGCCTTTTCCACTCCTCTCTGTCTCTAGCTTTCCTTGACCAGTTAGCCTCTCCAATTTTTCTTATATCATCTATCCATCTTTTTGCTTGCCTGCCTCTTTTCCTTTTGCCATCTCGTGGTTGCCACTCCGTTAAGATTTTAGTCCATTTTGTTCTGCTATCTCTTGTCATGTGTCCTGTCCATCTCCATTTCAACTGTCGTATTTTCTTTATTATATCTTCAACCTTGGTTATGGAGCGTATATTTTCTGATCTTATACGATCTCTTTTTGTAACGCCTAACATGCTTCTTTCCATACCCCTCTGACATGTTCTCAGTTTTAGAAGATGTTTTTGGCTTAGTGCCCAAGTTTGGCAGCCATAAGTCAGGCATGGCAGGACACATGAGTTGAACACTTTTCTCTTCGCTGCTAAGG
Source organism: Schrankia costaestrigalis (assembly GCA_905475405.1). Lineage (NCBI taxonomy): Eukaryota > Metazoa > Arthropoda > Insecta > Lepidoptera > Erebidae > Schrankia > Schrankia costaestrigalis. Next base: position 1,278,852 of record FR997830.1, read on the forward strand.
GAAAGTATTCGCTTTTGAGGATCTCTTTAAGTGACCAGTATCTATTCCATGCATTAGCTACTCTTCTTTCGATTTCCATGTTTGTTTGGTCTCTGAATGCAATTATTTGTCCCAGGTATGTATATGTTCTCACATATTCAATATTTGAATCATGTACTGTTATAGCTATTTCTTCCCTGTTTGTCATGACCTTTGTTTTAGATTCATTCATAGTAAGACCTACTTTTCTGCTTGCCTCTGACAACTGTTGCAGCATATGTTGGAGCGTAGTAGCATTATCAGTAATTAGGACTAGGTCATCCGCGAATCTCAAGTGGTTGAGAATTTTGCCGTCTATGTATATGCCAACTTTTTCCCACTCCAGACCCCTGAATACATATTCCAAGATTGCAGAAAAAAGTTTTGGAGACAGCGGGTCTCCTTGTCTTACACCTTTAGCTATTTGGAATTCTTCACCAGATGTTTCTAATTTTATTTGTGCCGTGCTTTTCTCATATATGCTTTTTATAATGCGTATGTATTTTTTGGGAACTCCTTGCTCGACTAAGGCCTCCCAAAGCGAATCGTGATATACTGAGTCAAATGCTTTTCTATAGTCTACAAATGCTATATATAGCGCTTTACCATACTCTGTACACTTTTCTATTAATTGTTTTAAGACATGCATATGATCAGTTGTAGAAAACCCTGTTCTAAATCCTGCTTGCTCCATTGGTTGCTGCAGATCGAGTAGCTCTGTAAGTCTGTTTAATATCAGTTTAGAGAATACTTTGTATATGTTTGACATTAAACTTATGGGTCTATAGTTTTCGATGTTGTCCCTATCTCCTTTCTTGTGTAAAAGTATGATTGTACTTTTAGTCCATTGCAATGGTATTAATTCTGTTCTTAGAATGGTGTTATACATGTCTTTGAGTTTCTTTAGATTTTCAGGTATAGTTGTTGCATTTTTTATCATCTCATTTGTTATCTGATCCGGCCCTGGTGCTTTATCGTTTTTTTGACTCTGTATCGCTTTTTCTATTTCGGATTGTAGGAAATCTGGTATATCTTCTCTCTCATCGTCTTCAAGGTTTATAGCTGTTTTCTTGGTATTGGGTTCTGCTGCATAGAGTGTTCTGTAGAAATTAGTTGCTATTCGGATTATGTTTCTTCTCTTCGTCTCTTGTTTGCCAGTTTTATTTCTAATGTTTGGTATCCATTTTTTTGACTCTACTAGTTCTTTCAAGGCTTTTTTGACTCCTCCCGTCTTTTTTATATGGTAGTTGATAATGTTTATTCTTCTTTTAGTTCTGTCCTTTTTAATACTGTTGCTTATTTTTTTACTTATTTCTGAGATGGCTCTTAGATTATGTTTGTCTTTTTTCAGTTTTAAAAGTAGCTTTCTTTCTTCTATTAGAGTTTTGGTTTCCTTTTCCGTATAGTTGGTCTTAGTTTTAGTTAATTTACTTTGTGATATTCCAAATATTTCGTTTATTTCTTTGTCATAATCGTTGACTATTTTGTTTTTTGCCACTCTTTGCTGTTTTATGATATTATTTGCAACGTTATATTTATTTCTACTTTTTTTCGGTTCAGTACTGTGTAGTACAGCTCTGACCATTCTATGGTTGGTGTTAAAATTAAATTGGCTAAGAATATTTACGTTCTGGAAAAGTTTTCTATTGTTAGTTGATATATAATCTATTTCATTTTTGTATAACCCATCTGGAGACTGCCATGTCCATTTTTTCTTTGTATTTATTTTAAAAAAACTATTCATAAATGCTAGATTGTTCTCAAATGCCATGGTAATCATCCTCTCTCCATTTTTGCTTCTTCTACCAAAACCGAACTTGCCAATTACATTTTCTTCTCCAGTTCGCTGCGTTCCTATTCTGCCATTAAAATCTCCTATTACCATGACGTTCTTGTGCGTTTCTTGCAGGACTGTTGACAGTTGGTCATAAAAGTGGTCCTTAGTCGATTCTTCATGTTGTTCAGTGGGGGCGTAAATTTGAACAATTGACCATTTATGTTTATGTGCTGGCAGATGTATATTTAGTACAGCTATTCTTTCTGATATACCCTTGAACTCTTCTATGTTTCTTTCTAAATATTTTTTAACCATAAAACCAACTCCATAGCTTCCTTTTGTTTCGCCTTTATAATATAAAATGTATTCTTTATGGTCTTCGATGCTCTCTCCTAACCTTCTAACTTCGCTCAAACCTATTATATCCCACTTAATATTCGCGAGTGCCAGTTCCAATTCGGTTAGTCTCTCTTGACTTTTCAGCGTAAGGCAGTTTAGAGTGGCAATATAGAGCTTTCTTTTTTCGTTTGAATTTATTTTGACGCCAGTATTTTTTTCTGGCATTTCAGCTGGAAGGGATTGGTCGCTATCCCCCACGGGGACCAGCCGGCTTGGGGGAGGTGTAGTGATTTTTGTTTTCTGTTTGAGTTTTTTTTCTGTATATGTTCTGAGCTTCCGGTTACCGATGTGTGTTAATGGCTATTCTTTATTTAATTCTGACGTCGAATGAGATCTATTTTTGTACATTCGTTCAAAGGCATTTATTTTATTAATTTTTGAACGAGTGTTTTCGTGGTTTTTATTTGGAGAGTCCGATTGTTCTCTCTTCCGTTTGTCCCGTACATCTGCTATGTCTTTTACAACCAGCTTGTCATATTTTATATATGCTATGCGTCCCTTTTTTTTTTCTTCTAGTAGCTGGGGTATAAGATCCCTTCTCTTTTCTAAAACTTCTTTACTAAAATCTTCATTTACAAATATATTCTTAGGTAGTCTGCTTTTGTTCTTCAAAATTTCGTTTCTTTTCCATACGTTCAACATGTTAACTAAAATCGGGCGTGCTTTGCCCTTTGCCTTTCCAATTCTAAACGCTTTGTTAATATCACGCATTTTAATTTCGATACCAGAATCATTTACTGTTTTTACTATAGCTTCAATTATATTAGTATTATATTTTGTGTGCTCTTCAAAACCATAAAAAACCAAATTATTCTCCCTTTTTCCGGCTTCTAGATGTTTAACCTTCTCATTCAATTTCTCCACTTCGTTTTTTAAATACAGGTTTTCTTCCACTAAGGGTTTCAATTTCTCGTCCATTTCTTCTCTGATAGAATTTCGTAATACTGTTGTTTGTTTTTCCATCTCTAGTTTTAAGTTTGTAAATAATAGTTGCATTTGGTCATCCATTATGGGTAATTTTAAGTTTCAGTATTGGCAACACTGGTTTGAGTTCGTACAAAATAATTTATGGTAGTAACCACACTAGTTTATTTTTATTTTAGTCGATTATTGAATATTTTTTTAATAGCGGCAACACTTGGTCTATGACTTGCTTGGATTGAAACGTATTATTTCGACTTCTGTTGTTGGTAGCCTTGATTAGTCAATGTCAAATATTGTTTGTAGGTTAGAATACCACAATAAAACTTGCAATTAATTTGATATACACTGATCACACACAAAGTTCTTATTACTATTATGGTATATTTAGTCTTTAATGTTCATTTCACTTGCACAATTTATAGTATAAGTAGATTTTTTAGCACTTTTGTTATTAGTTTTGCGGATCGCACTTGTTGACGTTTGTACAGTTTAGCGGCCAAACCGGAAGTTCTTCATTTTTAATATAAGTGAAATCAAATCAATAATACGGAACCCTTTGTGTGTGAGTCCATTACGCACTTGGCCGGTTTTATTATAAAATGATAATAATCCCAAATCCGCTTGAGCTCATACATTAAAACGTTGGCGCAACAGTTGCTCCGATCACTCCTGTACAAAACACAGATATATTGATACCGGATGAGATTGTAAACGTCAATTAGTATCGTTTATTGTAATCTTGATTTAACACGATATTCTAGAAATTATATCAAATAATATCCCCACTAAGATTTTATAGTAGTTAAACATTTTTTTAAACGTATTTAATTCTATAGACATGTTTTAAATGACAGCTATTGGACACGAAAGTACTGAAATGCCTAAGAAGTACTGAAATTTATTTATTCAGAAGTAAAATAAAGAAGAAGGAAAAGTAAACCCATAATTACTTTTATTTTAATTTTTTTTTTCATTATATTTAGATTTTCAGTCAACATCTCTTTACTATTCTTCAGTTTAACTCGTTTAGTTATGCAAAACAAGATACATCTTATAATTATATGTTATTTGTTAGCGATTCTCAAAGAACTTAAGTTCAAAACAAAAAACAAAACTTAATACAAGAGCAAAATAAAAACCTATTGAAAAACTGGCGTAAACAGCGCACTTATAATTTGGACGCATAAATAATTTAGCTGTCAAAGAACAATACCCTGACATTTAAATCCAGACAGGCAAAGTCTGAACATAAAAGAACACAAAGTGTAATGCCTACAGTCATGTTGACAGAGCTCATCTCTCATCCGTCACGGTAATCCAGTAAGTCCGGTGACGGGCGTTAAATCTGCGACGTTGTTTTGATACTAGTTAATACCGGATCTGGCCAAAGATGTAACAGATAAATGTTTACACTGATAGTTTTGTGCCTACAGCCCGATTTACATATCGACAAGCACAGCAGCTAGTTAAGTAGTAAGTTTTTAATTAAGTTGATTTGAATAGATCTCCATCCTATTTTTTGGTGAGTTAAGTACGAAGTAGCCCACTCTCTCGCGTCTCGCCAACTTAATTAATTAATCGGGCTTAATAGTTTGAAATTTTAAGCCCCACTTCTAGGCTTTTTACTTGTTTGAATGGAAAATTGGACTGTAGTCATCATGCTAGGCAGAACGATGTCGGTTGGTTTGTTACAAGTTTTTCTTCTTTGCTTATGATGATGACTGTTAAGTCGATGTTTCAATCATTTATTTAGGCATAAATATGTCTGATGTCGTATCAGCGGAATTCATGATATTAAACTCGATATGTCATTGAATGCAGTCTTGCGATGAGGTGAGCACGACCTGTATTCTAGATAATATGTCACGACACGAATAATACTAAATTAAAATAATTTATGAATAAAATATCAACACATTTCTTTAAAAATAAAATTATTGATGTAAGTTTACACCTACATTATTTATTTTATATGAAAGTGTTTCATTATACCATATCCTCTTAATTACGAAGAATAAAATAATTTAGATGTTAATTACTAAAACATCAGGTAATAACGTAGAAATATATCGATTATTTACATAATTTGTATATTCGTTTGATACTTTATTGTGGGAATAAGATATCAAGAATTTATGAAATGTAACTAAATTGGAATAACCTCTTTCCATTTATAAAATTGACGATTTAGATTGAAAACGCGATTAGACGAAACGCGATTAACGAAAACATAATTAATATTCTTAAATTGATTACTATCGTCGCTTTTTCTAGAATCGTATAGATAAACGATGCTTCCGTATTCAAATAAATTTATTTAGTCACATTTATGTTAATATTCCACTCCATTTATTTCATGAAAATAATAAATGTTTATTATTCGGGCTGTGATGAAGTTATAAAAACAAAAGTTCTATCAGATCTTGTAGAAAAACTGATATAAAACTCTTTTGCAATCCCTTTGGCACAGTTTATGAAGTAAAATGCTCTCTTTCACTCCAGGTAATTCGTTGATGCGGCATGCACAGCAAAGCTCAAGAGAATAAAAGCTTCCACTTAAGTTTGACGACCTCTGTGGCATAGTGGTTATTTAACAGGACTGTTACGCAGAGGTCTCGGGTTCGATTTCCGCTAAATGCTAATCCTTGTGTCCATGAACATAATTGTTTGCATTGATCTGGGTGTTTTTGTATTCATTTACAAAAAAACATTATTTAAGTATGTTTATCAGTTGTCTTGTACACATAGTACAAGCTCTGCTTAGTTTGGGACTAGATGGCGTAGTGTGAAAAAAAAAATAAGTATCCAATTGTGAGGAACTGACCTAATTTATTAGTTTTATGATATCCTTCCTATGTTATATGACGCCTGTCACATCTCCTTAATCGACTTAACGACATCTATAGGATAAGATTTTGTGGGTGGTAATATTTATCATCATAACAACCCATTAATGGCCCACTGCAGGAACGGGCCTCCTCCAGTGACGGAGGGGTATCCCTCCTACTAACACCACGCTGGCCAAACGGATTGGTATATGGTTTAATTTCAAGTTTTCCTTCTTTTTATTTCGTAAAGATAATGTTCCACGCTGGCCAAACGGATTGGTATAGGGTTTAATTTCAAGTTTTCCTTCTTTTTATTTCGTAAAGATAATGTTCACAGATAGTCCCTTAGTCGGTTTTTACGACACCCATGGAATGAGATGGGGTGGTGACACACTGTATTTTTACTCCGTCACCACACGAAGTGGGTGGTAATATATAATTTTCAATTCTATTTAAATAACTATAATGAACTTTGAAACTCTGTACTCCAAATCAGTATCCTCAAACGTGTTAAACCATACGTAATGTTAAACATGATTTATACCGACAGCCAACATCGTGATTCCGCGTCTGTAATTTACATACAATGTTGATCTATGTCAGTTAATACTGCAGGAAGTGAGATTAGATCGCTAAACAAATGTGCTTGGACTTCATACATTAGGTGTTTTAAATTGGAGCGAGTGTTGCGTCATATGTTAAAGTAGATAATATGATAAAGAAGGCCGTTGAGATACTATAAATACTATAATCCTCTATAATTCAATGTATGCAGATATTTTATTAACAAACGCTTGTTTTTCGTTGCTATAGAAACTGTTAATGAGTCAATTATCATTTATAAAATTAAAATAAAATTATATAAAAGGTATAAAAAATATATTATTACTTGCTTCTTTATTTCATTGGATACTTTTAAGACAAGGATATTTGAAAAATTGTTATAGTTACCAAACTGCAATGTGCTTGTATTTTAAGCTATAATTTTATATACCTAATTGGCATATATTTAATTTGACTGAGGCCAAGTAAGTCAACACATTTTGATTCACAGACGTTAACAATAAAATTGTTACATTAAAAAAAATGTGTTACTAATAATTCAATCAATCAACTAGCCAATTGCAGTCCAATGCTAGACATAGGCTTCACCCAACACGCTAATGATTGTTTATATCAAAATAAATCACCATTTAAAAATAAAACCTTTTCCAACAAAAAGCTATTATTTTCATTGGTAAATAAAGGAATGAATTCTAAGGTAACAAAAATAAAATACATTATAGAAATTCAACATTCAGATAGTCTTGCAATACTTGATTAAGCTTGTCATTTAAGATAACCTATACCGAACCTAGTGGTCAGCTTGACATAGGAAGTTAATTTCCTTTTGCTAATACGTGGACTTTCTCTGCAGCTTGTCATGATTTCTCATGGTGACACCTATTACGAAAGGCTTTATACTAATATCCTGTATGTTTCGTAATGTTGTAAAGTTAGGATTACGTTTCGAAAAAAATATGATTTGTGTTACAGCTGTTTGAAAACATACACTAAATGAAAGTATTTTTTTTCAATCAGTTGGGATAACGGCTTAGTTTTAGTTTACAAACTTTTAAAAAAATACCACTGAATTAAGTAAGAACTAGTTTTTCTAGGAGTTGTTTAAAAAAAAAAACTAACGTCATTGTTGACACGCTAGTGACGAATCAAATTACTGTATTTCTTTATTGCTTGTCATTCTAACATGACAGTTGATTGCTGACAACAAAAGAAAAAAAAACTGATTGATAAAACAGTAAACAGTTGTAATGAAAGTTATTATGATTAATCAAATACAATTGCGTGTGTCACTTTTTTAAACTCACAAACGAACAAACCACAACCATTTCCTCATTAATTCCAACTAAAACAAATGCCATAAATTAACAGCCGCACACCTTCATTAATAATGGTGTAAATAATTCAGAAATAGCCATAATAGCGACAATTAGCCGCTCGCTGCCTTCCCTGTAAACTGATGGTGCTAGTGGTTTATGTTCCCATTGCACGCGATATACTCGTAAAGATGCGTCTGCATCCAGTTAATAATTAATTGTTGATCTGATGCCCTATCGGTTCACCCCTACTATTTTGTTGTGAAATATTGTTTCCTAAAATTAGTATGGGGCTTCATTGCTGCTATTAAAATTAGGGCTGTGGTAAATTTATTGTTTTGGCTAAATTATGACTACAATATTATTATTGTGTCAGCTTTATTGACGTGTCACTGCTTGGACTGACCACTGCCGGAGATGAAAGTAACTCATTTTCATTAAATCCACAAAAAAAATGTTTATAATTGTTAAAAAATTTGTATAAATTTGACAGCTCCTGCACTTTCTCCCATAGTCATTACGCTGTCTTTTAAAACATCTTATAAACGGACACAACTTTCAGGGCCAATTATATCAACTGATATGACTTACGTGACTTTTGAACACAGCCACAGTGGAGCTACGTGGCCCTACGGATTGGTATTTGTTTAATTTCACTGCCGTGATAGTCTTTGCATGTTTATCAGATATTGTCACAATTTATAATATCGCAATTCAGTAAAAACTATGACATGATTAGATCGATTAAATATGTCATTATACAATTACTAAGTTTATTATTCATGAAGGCCTATGATTAACAATAGGACTTGTAGATGATAGCAGCAATTATGTCAGTATTGTAGCATGAAACAATTAAAAGGAAAGACAATTTTCCTTTATAAAAAAGTGTAACAAATGTACACAATCTAGTGCTACAAATTGAATTTGAAAAGAAGGATCATGCGACAATAAAAATGATTCGACCACGTCGTGTTATTGTAAATGCCGTTGCTGGCATAAATTCCGATTTTTAAATGTCTAAATATTGATTGGGCTTAGCAGACTTGCGACCAACAGAAATGTAAATAGACGTCGGTAACGGAACTTGGTTGGCTTATTGGTTGTTGTACACAAAATTGTTGTGCATCAATCGGGAAATGAAGGATGCACGAAAAAAAAAGGAATATATTTGAGGAGAAGCTACAGGAGTTTCTATGTACATTATATATGAACTGCAGAAAGTGCTTAAAATCAGTCGTTCCTTCAGGGTTTCCTGTAATGACGACAGAAAAAGAATAACTAACCTGCCAAGAGGGATAGCTAGGCACAAGGATTCTTTTTCCTAGAATAATAAAATATTCAAATATTTATCTATTCGCAATATTTCTAACTCAGTAAAAATAACACTTCTTCACCCGAAAAGCTTAAAGAAAACACAAGCTACAAGTTAATCGCTCGTCTGCAAAAACCCCGAAAATATCTCATCGAACAGATGAATAACGAGCGAACTGCCAATTACACTAAAAAATGTCCATAGGCACCAATTAAAATGATTTACATATCAATAAATCCCGCGACTACGCGAACGGCGACCGTTTTTCTACGGTATCGCATTGCACATTGGGTCGTGGTATGACTTATTGCTTTTGTGTCCTGTTCTACTAAATTTTACTTTTTAATTTTTTTGTTAAATTTCCTATGTTGTTTGGTAAATGGAATTATAAGAAGAAAGCTTAACATTTTAGACAATTTTATTGACTATAAAGAAACGTATACGATCATATCGACAACCTAAAAATGATGGCCGGACAACGTTGGATATACGGGTTGGGATGGATTATCGAAGAGAGTGGCACAAACTGTGGTATTTGTCCAGCTATGGACAACTCATATGAGAATTTATAAATTCTCAGGTAGAAAACATAGATAGGTACAAAATTTTATCTTTTTTGATTGATGTTTGCGTTGCTCCACTGCATACAATGGTGTAGGTTGGAATGGAATATCCCACTCCAGAGACGAGTCTCTATGATACTAGAAAATTATAATGAATATTATGTTTTTTCATAGTATCCCACCCATAGCATTTATGTTTTAAAGGTAATTCTAAAGTCATACATTAGGGCATTTAAAATCTACAGACACGCAAGTAAATTACTAAATCATTGATAGAAATCAAATTGGTTGATTGTACTTGCTAATGCATACTAAAATACAAATACACATACATAAACGCAATTATCTAATGGCGCAAAAACATAACTAACAAAAAGTTCAAGCTCATATTGCATGTAACGAATCAAATTTGAACTAATGAGACTCATCGTTGACAATGCATTGCATGTCAAAAAGTAATATACATTTAAAACTCATACACTCATTACAAATTAACGACAAAATCAAACAAAATTAGACCTTAACCACCAAGAATAAAGTTCATATTTAGATAATTACTTTATTGTACATACGACACAAAAATGTTTGTCGTAAAAGAAAATTGTATAATTAGAGGCAATGTATACAATATTATCGTGATGGGACATGGACAATGTAATGAAAAACGTTATTATCTATTTATTGCTCTAATGATGATAGACGTATGAATAATTTTTATAACTAGGAAACCATATTAATTTATCTCTTGATGTTAGATAATTTGATTGTCATGTTAGGCATTATAATCTATCATTGACTGTTGAAGTTTGTTTCTATTTTGTTTGTTCTTTTTGTAGTGATGGAGTAAGAGAACATGGTAACTCAACCCCATCTCATACCAACGCGTCATAAAACTATCGTCTTTCTTAAACTCTATGACAAAAGAATCGATAGTAACACTTTATTTTCTTACTTAGGCAACACAAGACTCGAAATGTATAAAAACAAACTATGTATATTTCTTTTTGTTGCTGTCAAGACAAATTATTTTTTAATAAAATTCAATTTAAAAAAAAAGACTTTATACCTGTACAAATTAATTCCTTATCCGTCTGTAAACATTATTTACTCAACAGACCCGTTTATTGATACAACATTAAACACAAATCACTTGTTGATTGAACGTTCTCTACACTTTACTGCAATTAATTGTACCTTGTAACTTGTTTATGCCAGTACAAATGCACGCAAGTGTATCTCGAACGTAAAGTACTATACTATTTATTATGTCTATTTTCGTTAACTATCTAGATGCATTATGTAATAAAAGGTTGTATGCAATACCGGTAGCTGAATTGTTAGAATATTTGTTCTTTTATTACATCTATATATCAAGAGTCTTGTTGAAGCGCTTGTTAGGAGGGGCTTCTGTCCGACAATCGTAAGTAATATTATGCTGAGATAATTAAAATGCTACTACATGCTATTAAAAGTGGGTATGAATTATCACCATCGCTTTTCATCTATGAAGTAAAAAGCGACTACTGAAAACATAAACAAGCATAGTTTGATTTGTGTTACAGAAAACTCTGTACAAACCTTTTATCAAGTCTGGAGAGTGAGAGGGTAAAATTAGATGACCAAGTTACCATTCATAGAATTAATGTCTATCTGCCACTAAAACCAGAAGTTGAAAAAGCCTGAACGAATTCTGATGTAAATAGCATCTCAATCGGTTTAATGCCTTTTGAGATACAGCTTGATCTCACAAAATATTTCTTGTGTACAGAACAAATACTTAACCTAACTGAAACAGCGTACTTACTTAAGATTTTATAAAACTAAATCAACTTCTCAGTAATGACTTAACCCGTAATGATGTCATACTTATATAAATACAGAAATTTCTTATCATTTTAGTAGACGAAGATGATAACCGACACTATTAAATAAACTATTAATAAAAATATCTAATAAAAAAATATAACTAATGACCAAATATTAACTATAGAAATAATTCCTTCAAATTAATAAACATAAAAAATAATAAAAGATTGTATAATAATAATTAATAACATATTGATTAAACACAGCGTATTATGTTTCGTATCATTAATTATAACGTAATCATTAATACAATGTTTCAATGTCATTATTAGCATTTCATATTATGTATGTTAATGATTAAAGTTTGCGTTGCCTCCTACAGAGTATTTATATTTATACTACTCCAAAAGAATAAACATGTTAGTGATATTGATTTTTAACCAACTTAAGTTAAAGAGAATTTAGTTTTATTTTTGTGGTATTATATCACTTTAGTCAAGTATTTTTTGTGCGCTTCTTCAAACGTCTCCATTTTCCTCTGTCCTCTGACTCCCTTCTCCATCGGTTGCCCGCAACCTTAATCAGATCGCATAAGGTTTTACGTCAAGTTTGCTTTCGCAGAGGGCTTTATGACAACCTAGTTATAATGTAGGCAGGTAACAGCGTGTATTCTAATACCGCAACCACACGAAGTAAAACCGTAAAAATATAATACTAACAAAAAAAGCATTAACCTCCTTTTCCAAATCCAACGTGATCGTCCCAATTCCACTCGTATAATCTTTACATAAATTATATTGGCGAAATCGATTGCTAATTAAAACCAAACATATTTTTACGATCCCGTCAATTTTATGACAAAATTAATTTATTGCCATTCAACTTTTTATATCGCCTCTTGAATACTAATGAAACGTTATTTATTGACACGCTTAACACTTTACAACATGTTTTTTTCTTGATATTTTAATTTTTAAAAGTTAATAATTATAATATATTATAATTATAGCTCGTGAGATAATCTTATTCACTATACGGTTATACTAATATTGTAACTTTGATGGTTATGAATGTGGTGAAGGAGTTAGACAGTATAGTGTCAACACCACAACAATCCCAATATGTAAACGTCATCTCCATGTGGTGACGGAGTAAGAATACAATATGTCACCACGCCATCTCATCCCATGGGTGTCGTAAAAACCGACTATGGGAGTATCCGTGAATATTATCTTTACGAGATAAAAAGAAGTCCCGGGAGGAGACCCGTCCCTGCAGTGGGACATTAATGGGCTGTTATAACGATGATGATGATTTACGTGGTATAACTGCTGAATAATGGAAAGTTGGCAGATATTATTTTATTGAATTCAAAAAAGGGAAAATTTGACATAACCCTCTACACTAATCCGTCTGGCCAGAAAAGTATAAATAGGCCATATTTTGATTTTATCACTTGAAGGAACCCATCAGAGTAGGACTTTAACCGCCTATAAAATTTAAATATCATTTGCCAGATAATTCTATTGTATCTATTTCTCTTACTGTCTCTCATCCATGAGCTGTCCACAGCTGTACATAGTCTATCCCAGCTCGCATCACTCCTTCTTTTTCTTCGCTTGTCTTATCTAGCCTTTGAATAGTTGTATATTTTCGAGCTTTATTCTTAATAAACATGGATTATGAAAATGCGCTGCGATGTTAGTAGCTGCTACGCCATGTGGCCACCAAATTTAAATAAGACCAGAATATTGTTTTTAATATAATTATTTCCCATAAAGTTAAACATTAAAATAATCAGACTGCTGATGTCATGAACACGCCCTAAGAAAATCTTGTGCCGTTATGTTATTTTATGGTGTGCAACACCATATTATTTAATTTTATCGTCTTGTCATAATTTATATTTATAATTTATGTAAATTTTGTCTTTACGATTGTTTTTTAATGGTATTTATATTTCAGTTGTTCTGTCAGTTAGCTTTTACCATTTTATTAATAACTGTATGATACTCCGCGACTACAAAAAAAATGTTAATTAATTGAAGTAGTTAAGCATTTCATTTTATTTAACCGGGTCATTTTAAAAATTACTCAAAATAAACAGAAAACAGACAGACAGAAAAATACTGAAATTTTGATGTGAAATGAAACAGATACTTTAATAAAATATCTGTCCATTTAGGACAGATAATGTAATTTGTAAAATTATGATTATTTATTTAAAAAATAATCTATTCATTATACAAAAAATGTTGTTCCTTTGTGATTTTGGTTAAATCATTTCAGGTGTGTTTCTACCTTTAGTTTCAGGTAAAAGTATACAAAATATAGAAGCTACAAAAGGAATTACAGCAAACACTAGTGAAGGTATCCAGTGAGGCTTGATAGTTGCAATAAAAGGCGCAATCATTGCTCCTATCTTTGCACCAGCAGAGCTTAAACCAAAAGCCATAGTTCGCAAAGAAACAGGAAATAATTCAGATACATAAACACATAAAATACCAAATATTGTACAAGAAGCCGCAAAACCTATTATTCCTAATACTGTACAAGCTGCATGTTCATGTGGTACAAATACTAACGATGTCATTGATAAACCAACCACAGAAAATGATGCCACTAATGATACTTTACGCCCAAAAGATTTATTGAGTACCACAGCTAAAGGGCTCGTAGGCATCTGTAAAAATAAAAACCTTACTAAACATCTGTTTTTATCCTATTGAGTATTCTTAAAATTGTTTCCTTACAAAATTAAAATATTACCTGTATACATCCTAAAATAAGTACTGTAATGTACAAGTCAGACCCAACAAAAGTTATGTACTGATTTATTCCGTAGTAACAGACTCCAGTCGATGTCCAAATTATTATAGAAGCAATGGTTTTAAACGCTAAATTCTCGGTTTTAAATAAATCTAGGTAAGTGAATTTATTTACTTGTCTTTCACTAAGCATTAGCTCATCAAAAGCTTTTTGTATATTATCTTGAATATCTGCTTCACTTAAATTTATTTTGTTTCTGAAAATGAAGAAGACTTTTTATTTTATAAGGCCTCATGAAGAAGTTCTATGAATGAATTGATTATTTTTAGATTAACCTTTTAGCTGCTTTAGACATAACACACTGTAGCTTTTCCGCTTTTCCTTTAGCCATTAACCATCTTGGTGATTCAGGTAAACAAATAATAAATATGCACATAATCCCAGATACAACACTGTATTCATAAAGGTACATTCTCCAGTCTACTGCAAAATACGCAAAAAGAGCCAAAAGTGATTGAGCAAGTCCATCTGGCATAATTGCCAAGCTTCCAGCTGCTTCTCTATATTCTGGTCCAACTATTTCTATAATGAGAACCAAACTAATGATCATTGTACCACCAGAAGCCATTCCAATTAAAAATCGTAGCGCATTAAATATCCAATAGCTTGGCGACAAGGGCACCATTAACATAATCAGTATATTGATTGATGCTGAAATTAAGAGCCCAATGCGACGGCCAAATCTAAAAATTAATAATTCTGGTAAGTAAATAGTTCGTTTGGGTATATTTAATTTTCCACCAATAACTTATCCTCAACGAATCAGGCAATGATTTGTATTTTATCTGTCAACATGGCAACATACTGACTGTTGCTTTTAATATTACAAACTTAGACCCAGTACATAATTTATTTTGGTATCTCTCAATGAAAAGGTTAAGAATCAATATATAAATAGAAGTCAAACCTGTCAGATATCCATCCAAAAAGAGAAACTCCAAGTAAAAATCCAAACATTATAACTGTCTGAGTAAAACTTGCCTTCCATGCATCATTACAAATTAAATTAAACTCTGATATTAGATTTTTTTCAAACGTTGCACTTCCATAAATCTCATAATGAACACAATAATCATAACACGTTGAATTTATTGCATCAAACGTTGCATTATTCTGAAATTGTACACATTTAAATGTTGTCGTTGGTGTTAAGAATACGATTGACAGCATGTTCCATATACCTATTGATCTCACTGTAGCTGCAATAATGCAAATTTTGGCTTGCCATGGACCAAAGGCACCTATGGTTTTAACAATATAATCATTTTTTGGATCACATCCTAGTAAACAATCGGTGCTTGTCCTTATTGATACTTCACTTTCCATTATGATTTTAAATTCTAAAAACTCAAGCTATTTTAATCATTAGTTATGTTCTGTAAGAGCAAATTCAAAATCATTTAATTTATTCTATGTTATATCACTACAGTTTACACTTATTGCACAAATAGTATGACACATTGTTATTATAACTAGACATAATATCAAATGAGATTTAATAAATACATTTAATTGCCTTATCTGTATGTAACGCATGTGAAGTACAAATCATTGAAAAATAAATAGTTGTTGTAGGTCAAGAATATTATAATAATCAGTCGTTATCGTTATTTGTTTCTCAAATACTTTGGTATTGAACTCTCTGAGTCACTTGTGTTATCATGGAATTTTAGTATCAGTGTGAAATACTTGAAATTGTGACGTTTCCAATATTTATTGTTGAGCATTCTTTGTTTTTACATTGACCAGTAAATTTTGTTTTTAAATAAAAAAAACTTAGTTACATAATTATCTCTTTTATGGATTTTTTTTTTTAACATAGCTTTGTCAAAAATTATTTGTTGCTAAATATATTATAGTATATTGAACAAAAGAGTCTTCAAAGTTAGAATAAATATTTTTTAGTAATTATTACTTACTCGACATCATGCATTCTTGCGTGGATTGCCCCTGTCGGCCGTCTTAGTAAAATGTAAATTAAATAGTTACATGGAAAACAAATATTTTTAAAATTGACAGCTTGTTATGCTACTGCCAAACAACAATTTATATAAAAGCTGTTTGGAAATGTCGAGTAATTAACATTGCCCAATTTAAAACGCTTAAATAAGAATCTTCGCGTTGTCCAATACGTTACCATAAATAAACCTTCCGAACCGCCTTTGTTCGTATCGTTTCGGCGGACGAAACCACACGGGTTGCTTGTCCTCGCATTTTTTATCCAACGCCCAGCCCAATTAATCTTCCTTATCGCTCCATCGCCGCCAGTTAAATAATCGCGGCGCGGACGAGTTTAACATAAATTAAGTTTTCCACGACACCTGAGATACCCCCCTTGTGTTAAGAGCCTCAGCTAAATTCCATGTAAAGATACTGCAAACGATTTTGATATTTATTGTAAAGTAATAAAAGCTTTTGAATGTGTTTTTGAAAATTTGTTGGGCAGTAATAATGAGGCTTCGTCGAGAGATGTATATCGCAAGCCAGAAAGAAAGGTTAAGTGTGAACATTTGTTTGTTAATGCCCTTGTATAATGGATTTGTGGTTCTTTTTCGATTGGAATGATAAGTTGTTTTACTTTAATTGATCGATCGCTTGATTTTGTTTTACTTTTGTAAACAGTGAACGAATTTCTCTTAGTTGTAGACAGCTCCGATAAGTAAAACGGAATGTAATGATTGATGTCAAAATTTATTACTTTGGTTTTTTTTATTTCTTCTATATTCACACGATATTAATACGACTGTTTTAAACCTGATGTAAAGTGCGAATCAAAGAATAAAGTCAAGCAATAACAATCTGTTATTTTCCATTAGTATCTCACTCAGTTGAACTGCTAAAGGTATTCCAATAAAATCAAGTTAAGCACAGTGGATAATTTTAAACGGTTTCTTATTACCTACGTATTTGAGTAGCAGCTTACAAACTATTTGTGACTTAAGAGCTATCGTGATAGCTACCAATGTTGAAAAGGCAATTTACGACTATATTGATTTGGCTCTACTTTTAATCATCTTTTTTTATAATAAATAAAATGAATGGCTTAACGTTTATACAAGTTTGTTTTAAAAAAATAAATAAAGGTATAACATGATTTGGCATTGAATGGATTGTTGACATTTAGCTACATAAGGTTAAAACTTTATGGTCGATGCAAAAGGGCTCTACGGGACTAAACTAAGAATGGTTTACAAAAGACATTTAAATATATTTTTAAACTAAAACTAAATAACTAAACCAATTTTTACAGAAGCAACTTGGATTATATTGTGTCAAACTAACAAGATTTTTCAAAACTGGCCGTCTGTCAATTAAACAATGAAAACAATTGAGAAACCGAATTAAGAACTTCCTCCTCTCCTCAATATGTGTCAATAAGTGCATTCCAACATCTACAAATAAAGTGTTATGAAAATTGAGTAAATCAATTATCACTATTTAACGTCCAAGTTCACTCGTGCTTACTTTATTTGAGTTTTCATCCTAACGATAGTTGTATCAATTTGGTTGCATTAGCACGATCATACTGTTTGTTTACTTGGGATATTCTTTGGAAATTCAATTTATCTTGTGTGGTCTACAAGCGAAGTGTTAAGTGATATAACAGGTACAAAAAATTATAATAACATAAATGTCATAATTGTTAAGTGTCATACGTGTTTTATTTATTTGATGAAATAATTATAATGAATATATCTGGTAAAATGTTTAGAAAATCATGTGATCGTAATATATTTATTTTAAGTAATTGCGTGGAAAAGTCACTGTTGAACACTTTAAAATGGCACAATTGCAGCCTGTACAAGACATCAAGTCAGTATAATGCGGATCCATCGCAATAGCGCGAACAATACATCATGCTAGGTCTCATCATAAAAGCCCATTAATGTCCCATTGCAGGGACGGGCCTCCTCTTGTGGCGAAGGAATACTTGGCCTACTAATACCACGCTGGCCAGACGGATTGGCATAGGGTTTCATTTCAAGTTTTTCTTCTTTTTATTTCGTAAAGCTAATATTCACGGATAATCCATAAGTCGGTTTTTACGACACCCATGGGATGTGATGGGGTGGTGACATATTATTATATGCTAGGTCTCGCTTAGGCTTTATACACCAGATACCTACCTCGATTCCTAAATTAGAACAGAAGAAGATTTTAAGTAATTTTTAGTTATTATCAGAACTGCCTCCTGAGGCAGTTCTGATAATTACCTTTTTTAGGATACCAAGCTTATGGCCGAATTATTGAGAAAGTTGTCTAATACACCGGAATGAGAAAAAAACTAACAGCGCTGGAAGAAAACAAAGTAATAGTAAAATGCAGCATTTGAAGCACCATGCAACTGGACTGAGGAAAGTATTTATATAAATAGGTAACTATGAGTTTGATGTATAAAAAAAATAGCCAGTGACGTATAATAATTGTGTTAATCATAATGCTAAAATTCAAGTTACACAGTTAATTATCACTGCAAGTCGGTCGTCGTACAGTTAGTAAGTTTGATGGTCTGTTTATTTGTCTATTAACATGTTTCTAGGTGACTACTGTAACTGGATATATTTCGACTGTACTGTGCTAATTTTATTGCTTGTTTTACCAATAATATGTTTGGAGAAAATTTCAAAAATCGTTTCATATTTAATTTGCGTATCAATACGCGATTAACGGACACGATCTTAAATTCGTAGTTACTCATTTCTTCTCCGCACCAATAATTGCACTGGTATATACATACATACATAAACTCACGCCTTATCCCGTCCGGGGTACGCAGAGACGACAGAACGCCAATTGTCACGATCCTGGCAAACACATTGGGCCTCGTCCACGTAATTGCATTAGTAGCAAAGTTTATACCTACCACTTTGAAACGATCTCATCCAGTACTTTTACTTCTCTTCTACGTGTAGGCTCTGAGATGAACTATCAGCTGCAGTGCTTTCTCCGGGCTGAAAGAAAGCATTTTTTTTAAGGTAAGCAGCAGCTTTGGCTTTGCTGAAGTCTATGACCGGTGGCTACCACTTACCATCAGGTAAATCGTCAGCTTGTCTACCTCTTGAAAGTAATAAAAAAAAAAAATATGATAATTATAAAAGTCGCTACCTTTTTATTTATATCCTCTCAGCTGGCAAGGCAAAATGGCGGAAAATTGCACATCTGACCAGCAGCTCCCCGTCGCCCTTGCCACCCAGGGTTAAAATGCTGACTAAGGTTTGCAAAAGCAATTTTTTTTAAAATCCAATTGGAATGATGTATAAGTGCAATAAGATTCATTTGCCAGGCGAGTGGATATGCAATTACACCTATTATAATTCACTTCTTTTCTCACTTGCATTACTTAACTCATCAATAAAAAATGAAATTTTCAGCAAATGAACAATGTTTAATCTAAAACTTACCACCCTACCAATCTTTGTAGCTAAGCTTATCTTTCTCTATTAAAGTAATACCATACCTTTTTTTATTTCTGTAAAGACATTAAAACGTCGTTCTCGTTCTTTTAGCCTCAAACCCTTTTACAAGTATCACCAATAAAAATAAATTCACCTGAAAAACTCTTGGAATTAACTAACCTTAGTACACAGTGGGCACTCAGCAAAACCAGGTGAGCAAAGAAATAAAAAGCTGGTTTGAGTCGTTATTTCGGAGGCGAGACGTTGTTACAAACGAGGGGAGATCTGCGATAGCCGACTGAACTTGTGGGCGGGATTGCACAGTGGGCGTCTTTAACTAGAATTAAGTTTAATAACTTTATTTTGAAGTGATTGTTGTATTAAAATGTATACGCCGATAAGTTTTATAAATTGTTTCAGTGAACCGTTCCTTAGCTTTTGCTTATGTTGTTTTCATTTTCTGTCGTCTAAATTTCAATCATTATGAGCATTTTGGCTTTACAAAAACTAACAACATGAAAATTGAATTTATTTAAATAAATATGAAGTGTAATATTATATTTGGTTAAAAATTTTCAAATTTCATTTAATAAAACCTATTCAATTGAATTTTTTTTTAATATTTAGTTTAGTAATAAACAAAATAGTAATATTTTTAACTATTAAAGAGGTAAACCTTTAATAAAATAAGTACTAGCTACTTTATTTTTAAATAAATCGTTCTTTATAGATTTGCATAAACTGCAACAAGGTATATAAGAAAAGCTATGGACCAAGACTAAGCATTAATGTACAAATTTCGATGTACATCGAAATTTGTTTCACCCAAAAGTCTACCTCGCCCACTATGCACATAGAGTAAGAGACAATCAGAGGCGGCCGGGCGTTAACGCTACGTCGTAACGATCTCCGGATAATCCCCGCGATCGACTCAACGAACGCCGATCCAATTTACCAGCTCCCGGCCCCCGTCTGATATCGGGTCGAGTTCACATCGTGTTATTGGGAACATTACTCCGGGTTCCAAGCTATGGTTTACTGCTTTTAATAGAGATGCATTTTAATTTGTACAAACTAGGTACAAGTAATAAGCTGTAAGGGAATTAATGGTTGGAAGATAAGATGTAATAACGGTCTTGGTATGCGGCTTAGGTTATGATCCGAATCACTTTCGAGATAATTATTTGTCCTTAACCCAGAATATGTTCATTGTGTCTTTTAAATGTGTGTTAATTAAAGTACCCTGGACTCTCACGCACCCCGTGAGCATGGTCACCATAAAAAATCTTGAATAAAATATTTACACTGTCAGGAGAAAAATTTCTTTAAAATACTATCTTTGTTTACATCAATGTTTAGTTCATTGCGAGCTTCAATACGTTTTAGTTTTCTGACAAGATAGATCGATAGTCCTACTTCCTACTAATATTATAAATGCGAAAGTTTGTGAGGATGTATGGATGGATGGATGTTTGTTACTCTTTCACGCTAAAACTACTGAAAAGATTTTGTTTGTAAAAGTTTTGGTAGTTTAGGGTGTAGAATGACATTTAAGCGACTTATACAACGCGGGTGAAGCCGCAGGTATCAGATAGTCAATATTGTTATAGTTGTAATTTTTATATCTGTTAGCAATTATGTTGAACAGAAACAAATTCAATTAAGTATTAAAGTAGATAGCTTACTATTCTTCGTGATATTGTAGTCGACCTTAACAAGTAACATTTTATTTTACGAGTTAAATTATTATCAAGATGTACTCGTAGTTTTATAGTAATTTACACTTTAGCGTGTCTAACTAAACCAAATTGTTTTACTACAACGAATTCCACAAAACTAGTGCAGATAACAACCACTTCTCTGGTTCGTTGGTTTCATCTAGATAACGCTATCAAATTATTTTTATTTCTTTTAAAAGAAATGGCTAGAAAACTAAGCAATTTCTTTGTAAGCATTTAGTGAGCATTTGGTTTAATAAATGCTTTAGTGTAGTATCGTAGATAAGGTCGTATGATTAAGTGCTAGTGTTCATAGTTATGACATTATCTATTTGAATAGTATTATAGTAAAAAATGTATTTGGTTATGGCGCTGGACGCGTATAGTGTAGAGACGCGGTTTCTAGTCCCGCCTTGAGTACCAATTTTTTTTCCATTGTATTTCTTTTTTTAGGATTTTTCTAGTTATACCTGCTTTATAGGTAAAATTTACATGTAAGTAATATTAAAAATGTGCAGTTCTTTAGTGCATAATACTAAGCTTGAAACTTCTTTGTACCTGTAATTGTCTTGGCGACTCAGGGCTTGATCTGTAAGTAAGTACGGAATTCGTCTTTTAAAAGTAAATAATACTTAAATAATATTTTAATTAAGATGTATCCGTTTTTCGCTCATACATAAAATTCTAAAGTTTATTTGCCAATTACGGGACATTTAAAAGACCGTGCCCTAAAGTTTGTTTTTAGAATGACTATAAAAATAAAATACAACGAAAGTCGTCACGAGTCACAAAATACCAAAGTCGGCATCTTTTGTTTATTTTTCATAAGACCAATCATATCACTGCAGTAACTTTGTCCACGTCTGGAGAACGCCGACGAGACCCAAATAGTTTGTTTAACAAATTTGATATTCGATTTTTAGAATACCATATTGACATGTGGTCCTTCTCAGAATGTGTGTGAAACGAAGGCAAATGCGATTTTAGCGTGTTGACGTTAAACTTCGCGGTCGGTGATGCGTAAAGGAAAATAAATATTTATTTATTTATACCGACGTGTTCTAATTACATTTGTAATTCTGTGGAAACGGTCTCATTTTTACTGTTTGCAGCTACCATTTTTGTTGCTTTTGTTTAGAATTTGTTAGTCAATATAGAAATATTTTAGTAGAACTGCCGACATAATATTTATTGATAATATAATATTATATTTCGATATATTTTATAGCGACGCATGTATGACTCGCTTAATCAATGTGGACGAGGCTGAATCTGTTTGCCAGGATCGTGACAAGTGGCGTTCTGCCGTCTCTGCCTACCCCGGACGGGATAAGGCGTGAGTTTATGTACCTATGTATATATTTCAGCATGTTGATGCCCCTGTTAAAGTCACAAAATAAAGTACATATTACTCTTGTGCAAGTCGTAAAAATATCTGCCAAGTACTATTATGAAACTAAAAATTAAATTTACCAGCTTAGGTAAATTTAATTGTGCTTTTGCATGTTCTTTTCAAGACCGCGTATAGGCAAAACAACGTTAAGTAAAAACAACTTTAGTCCAAGTTACCGGAATCTATAAAAAAATATTGACTTGATATTATTCATCCATCTTTCACTTCAAACAATAACTGAATATCAGCATGTTTGTACAATGTATTTGAGCAAACTTTAATAACCATTATAAATGCCGTTACATGCGCTAGGTAATAAATATCCATTCTTTATGTAGGATAGTAATAAAAATGGCATATATGACAGCTGGTTAAGTATCATTTTGCTCATATTGTAGAATTATCAGATGACGTTCAGTATTTATGGGCTCTATAAAATTATTAATGGCCGTGAAATTAATAGTATACTCATTATGCTACTAGTTTACAGTAATATGATCTTCAAGATCATAATCGAGGCCTTTTTTGTTATTATTAATACATAGCCATATTTCTTTTCAAAATAACAGTAGTTCTTGAACATCTCACAACATGGGTGTCGTAAAATCTTTTTACAACACCCATGGGATGAGATGGGGTGGTGACACACTGTAATCTTACTCTGTCACCACACGGAGATGTGTTCCTATTATATTCGACATCAATTCAGCAATGATTGAATATCAAAAATGAATTGAAATTTCAACATCAATTTCTAAAATACTTTTAAACACAAACAAATAACCCAATCAATAAGATACGTGGTCGCTTAGTGCCTGCGTAATACACGAACAAACAGACACACTATTTACCGACAACTTAACGCCAAGTTTCTTTTTTATTAACATCACCACACTAAGATGCGTGAGCAAATAAAGTTGCCTCCCGATAATTTATTAACATGCCTAAACGTGTTGTTTGTACTAAGATTTAACATACTAGTGCGGCATAATTTTAAAATAATCTTTTTATTTAATTTAAGCTTCATGTTATATGGAATAAGGTTTAGTTTTCAAATGTTATATAAGTGAAATAAAATTTGCAATATGTGCCTATGCAAAAATGATTTCATTAGTTATTAATAGCAATGTCTCTTTATGTTTATGTGTTATGATGTTGTCACTTTCAACATTATCGATGACTTCTTCTTATTTACATCAAAAAGGCTGTGAATACATAAAACATACATACATAAAACTAGCCACACAGAGCCTTTATATTCATATGATAGTAAGCTTAATCTTTTTACCACTTAGAAGAGGTTTTTATTTTATGTCATCTTTTTAATTAAAACGTGCATACGTAAAGACGTTGGCCATAAGTTATACTAACTTATTATTAAATTATAACTTTACAAAACTTACATCAAGGTCGCAGTTGTAAATATTAATCGCACCTGAAATAATACAGAAATTACGATTTTGAAACTATCATAAAACGATTACATACGAATTTCATTTTATTTGAAACGATAAAAATAAAAGCAATAACCGAAGTATAAAAAGGCCGAGGGACTAAAATTGCAACGACATAACAAACCACAAATCGATTAAACTTTGCCAGTTTCGGAGACTGATATTTAAGGTTACAATAAAATTGAAGAGTCGTCAATATAAGTCCTGTTTCACACTACTTATTTATAGAGTAATATCAAGTCAATATTTCTTTTTACCTGAAATTGGATATTCATATTTATAAAATATCTTTACAAAGTTACTGAATAAACATTACATCCTGAAATGACGGACAGTCTTCAGATCCGCCGCCCAGTTCTTTACAGTGGCAAGTCTCTGTATTAACAATAACTATAAGTGCCCATAGTCATTAACATTTCTAACAACTAGAGTACTATACCTAAGAGTGATTTTACAGACTAGTAAAATGACTAGTACATAGCTGTTAAAATCCTTAGTATAAACAATCCTTACTAACCCCCGGTTTCCGAATGACTGATCAAGTAAAAATCAACTAATCATGTGTCAAGTGTCTAATTTTAGTTCCTGAAAATGATAGTTGACAAGAGTTTTGACACTTGATTAGTTGATTTTTACTTGTTTAGACATTCGGAAGCCGGGGGTTAATATGCTAGACAAACGTTGATCACTGCTGTTTAGTTCCTAATGCTTGTTTTTAACTTTAGTTAAGTTAACTAGTTAGACAACTTTATCAAGTCGTAAGACGATCAATGCATTTATTGAATATTTCATTTCAACGTGGGTTTAGTTCAGTTTGAAAGTTCACAATTCAGCAAACCCAAATATATCGTACACGTGTCACTCAGACGTGACTAGGTGGGGAACGTAAAAAAAAGTGATCGCAGAGGGCAGCACATTCCCAACGACACATAACTGGTCACTGGGGAGCCACTGCATTGACCATTCCGTATAAAATACGTTTTTACGACTCCGTGTTTGGTTAGGGCTGCCATATTACTTAACAACTTTTTTAAAGTATTTAATGCCAGTGTTAGACCTGTTTATTAATTTTCATAGATTATTCATCCAAGACCTCCGTGTGGTGACGGAGTAAGAATACAATATGTCATCACCCCATCTCATACCATGGGTATCGAAAAAAAACGACTAAGGGACTATCTGTGAATATTACCTTTACATAGAAAGAAGGAAAACTTGAAATTAAACCCTATACCAATCCGTCTGGCCAGCGTGGTATTAGTAGGTCAAATGTCCCTCCGTCAAGTGAGAAGGCGCGTCCCTGCAGTGGGACATTAATGGGCTGTTATGATGATTCATCAAAGAAACAAATTTATCATAATAAAGTTGAAAAAGGAACATTTAACAATAGGTTACAATGATAGTACCTTATAACGCATTACATTGTCTTAATGACATTCACTAATCTCTATGTTGACAGCATTTTTATTTTTTCATCTGGGAATATTGTTACAATTCAGATGGTTAACACTTTAAGCAGCCGAATATAAATTTTATGAACTTTTGAACCTTGCTTAAGCTAGAGATCTAGAAATAATTTCGTATCTTTCAAGCTAAGTGGTGGGTTTACTAATGAAGTCTTCCAAAACCTTTGCACTTGCATAACGTGTACGGATATCAAAGTTAATTCGTTTCCTACCTACAATCATAACAGCCTATTCCCAATGCAGGGACGGGCCTCCTCCAGTGACGGAGGGATACTTGGCCTACTAATACCACGGGTCAAACGGATTGGTTTGGGGTTTAATTTCAAGTTTTCCTTCTTTTTATTTCGTAAAGATAATATTCACGAATATTCCCCTAGTCGAATTTTACGACACCTTTGAGATGAGATGGGGACACACTGTATTCTTACTCAGTCACCACACGGAGATTTCCTAACTACGATATAATGCCATTTTTCCTAGACTGCGTCATCATATAAAAAAATAAACGTTAAAAATATCTCTAAGCTTATATTATGTGACAGCCCTGAGTAGAAAAACTCAAATATAGTTCGACGATATTTACGCGAAACGATGTTGCTGAAAATATTATAGGCAATCTATTGCACAGACTTTGTTTTTGATATATTTATATTGTAAAGGAACTAAAATATCGATAAATAGGGGAAACTATATAAAAATGTAAGTCAATTTATTTTATTCTGTAATGTTTAATATTTATTTTGTGGGATTTAGAGAGTTTTAGCGAGGTTTTAGCTTCGTTTCTCGCTCAATGCAAATTGTTGTGAACTTTATAAACTTTTCTACTGGTTAAGGTATTTTCTTTAATAAAAGCTTTGCTTAGTTTGAGAGACACCTCTAAAAGTTTATGAATATGTGTGGATAAATATATTTCTACTTATATTTTTAGTGTACCTAATTGTAAATAGGTAATGTTTAACGAACTTCTACGTCATTAATGTAAAAATAAATTAGGTAAAATAAAATTATATTGTTTTATTAGTTATAACATCAAACCAAATAAATAATACTTAGAGAAAACAACCTTTTATTTGCAGGATATTAGAAATAATACGTTGTTAATTAAGTCTGAATAAATAAGAAAGATATACAAAATAGGTACTATGCGTTTCAAATAAGAATAGGATCGCACTTGCTGCCAACTTCATGTGGCAACTGTCATTATAGTACGACCAACAAAAAAAAACGAAAAATAATTTAATTAAAAATATGTAGAGTTGAAAATTTCGCAAGAAACAGATTGTTTTATTTAACGAAATGTTTCTTCGTTTTTTTACTGTTTTATTTGTTTGTTACATTGAAACAATAACATAAAAAACCTTACGAAAAATACAAGTTTTATTAAAAATTTTGTCGTTTGTTACACATGAAGTCCGATTCGGATGAATAACGTAGCTATGTTGCCATAAGTGGTGTGTAAGAATTGGATTCCAATTTAAATTTATTTATGTAACAATTTATATAACATGCTGCATCGTCTAAAAAATAGTCACTTTTAGACCATAGTTTTTCATTTCACAAAACATCCAGGTATATTAGTATTCATTATCAAAATTCCACCTTCATAAAATTTACAATAATTGTTATTCTATTACCTACATTTATTTATTTACAAAGTTATCATATCTGTCCTGTCAACTGTCACTGCCAGCCACTATTATACACGTTTCGTTTCACTCTAAAATGTTTTGAGTACCTGGCTTTTTATCTATTAAATGTTTTAAATCTTAGGCAAGTGAGCAAGTGTAGATGAAATGATATTGTATTTAAATGGGAAGGATTTATATTTCTGACACTATTATAATAATAATATTACCTGGTTAATGCCTTTATGTGTGGTAGTTTGGTTTTTATTACTATTTGTTGCTTTTGATTTGTTACAAAACTCAATTTTGTTTTAGTTATTTTTTTATAGTTAATCCGTGAAATATTATATTAATTAAGTTACTTTAATTTTTTTTTGTGACACACAACTGGCGGGTGGACACGATTAATTGCAGATTAATTGTTTTATATAGTTTACGTTATATATTATATATTTATATTTGTATAATATTATATATATATATATTTAAATATTTTATGATTGATACAGATAGTAGTTTTACATCAGCAACTAGTTTTAATGATAGTTTTTATAGTATACCCTCACTTGGAGACACTATTGATTCTCAATTTTCTGACGTGCCCAAGAACTTTAATGTAGTCCATATAAATGCGCAGAGTATTCCTGCTCACTTCCCTGACATTCTGGCAAATTTCGACTGTAAGAATCTTCACGCTATTCTCATTTCAGAATCGTGGTTAAAGCCATGTCTTCCCTCTAACTCGTATTCTCTTCCTGGTTTCCATTTGATTAGGAATGATCGTGTGTTTGAGGGAGGTGGCGGTGTTGCCATTTATTTGCGCACTCACATTCCTTTTTCCATAGTAAACATGTCAGCACAGCCACCTCTTTCTAACGCTGGGGAGCATCTCTTTTTAGAAGTGGAACTCAATCACACGAAACTCTTACTAGGTGTTTATTATTCTCCTTCGTTACGCAACAACTTCTTCTCTTCTTTTGAACAAATTTTGGAAACTCTAGCCCCATCTTACAGCCACACCATTATTATGGGTGATTTTAATACGTGTTTGATTAAGCAGGACTAGCGAGCTTCTTGCTTTCGACGCATTGTAGATTCTTGTAACTTTACTATTTTACCTCTTAATGCTACTCATCATTTCCCTAATTCCGTATCTTCTCTTTTAGATCTTATTCTTGTTTCTTCTTCTAGATACGTTAGCAAGCATGGTCAATGCTCAGCTGACGCGTTTTCCTATCACGACCTCATCTATATTTCATATAAGATACGCCCCCCTAAGGCTAAACCACAAATAATTATGCAGCGCAATTTTAGTGGTATGGATATCTCCAGGCTTTGTGAGGATGCTCGTATGATAGATTGGAGCCCCTTGCTAGCATCTGATTCGGTGGACAATAAAGTGCAAATATTCACATCGCGAATCATACAGCTGTATGATGTACATGCGCCAATTCGTGCAATAAAAATTAAACACCATCCAGCACCTTGGCTTACTAACGACATCAAACTGCTTATGTCAAAAAAAGCTGCAGCCAAGGCTAAATATAAGCGGAGACCAACACCTTTTAATTTTGAACAATATGTGTCAATTCGTAATCACTGCAATAGGATGTGTAGGAAAGCACAACGCCAACATATCCATGCCTCTGTAGAGAACAAAGATCCAGCGAAAGTCTGGAAATTTCTTAATACTATAGGAGTTGGTAAATCGCGTAATAATTTGTTTCCTAAAGATTTAAATATTAACTCACTCAATGTGCATTTCTCCTCGTCTTCTAATTTCCATGGACCTACTAAATCCAATACTTTGCAAACTCTTTCTGCTATTCCAACTCCTGACTATCCACCGTTTCTTTTCGAGCAATTGTCCGCATGTGATGTTAAAAAGAGCGTACTTACTATCTCATCTAATGCTGTTGGCGACGACTGTGTCAGCCGGAATATGATCCTTCCTATCCTCGATGAAATCCTATCCATCCTATGTAATATCCTCAACCACTCCCTCTCATGTGGTATCTTTCCATCCTTATGGAAAGATGCTCACATAATTCCACTCCCAAAAATTCCCAAACCTTCTACTTTTAGTGATTACCGTCCTATAAAATAAATAAATAAAATAAAATAAAAATCTTTTATTTCGGACAAGTAACATCCATAATGGTTAGTAACAAAAGAGACTTATAACTATGTTAGTTTCTTCGGATTATCATTGAATTGAATAGAAGTAAATTATAAATATATTTTAAAATTGCATTAAGTATAACATAACATTATTAACAAATAACTTATTAATTATTAAATTAAATTTTATTAGATATTTATTAAAAGATTTAAAAAAAAAAAAAAATTACAAGTATAATTCTAGTGCTTATTGAGATACTAGACTATATCTATATTACCCTTTCTATCGAAAATCCTTGAGCGATCAGTACATACGCAACTAAGCGCTTTTTTACGCAAAAATTCTCTCCTGAGCCCGTTTCAATCAGGTTTTCGCCCTGGACACAGCACTGTTACGGCCTTAGTAGTAGTATCACTGACGACATAAAAGTAGGTATGGATAATGGAATGTTAACTGTGCTATCTCTACTGGATTTTAGTAATGCTTTTAATACTGTAGATTTCCATATCCTTATCAACATTCTCCGCTCTATTAACATATCTCCATCGGCTATTGACTGGTTTCATAGTTACCTGTTTGGTCGCCGGCAACGTATACGCATTGAAGATTCTCACTCTTCATGGTGTAATACATCTGCAGGTGTGCCTCAGGGTGGCGTTTTATCTCCTTTACTTTTCGCAATATTTATTAATTCTATCACAAATAAACTAGTTTCATCCTACCATCTTTACGCAGATGACTTACAAATTTACACTCAGGCACCTGTCAATAATCTTGCTGAAGCGTTTAAAATTATTAACAAAGATCTTTCACAAATCTGTGAGTGGAGTACAAATTATGGGCTCAAAGTTAATCCCTCTAAAACGCAAATCATAGTTTTAGGCAGTTCCAGAATGCACTCAAAAATCACTTGGTCACAACTGCCACAGTTACAATTTGATGGACAAGTACTAACGCCTCAGAGCAGTGTTAAAAACTTAGGGATTTACTTGGATAATACACTCTCTTGGAATAAGCAACTGCAGGAAACCAGTCGTAAACTATTTGCGGCAGCAGGATCATTACGCAGATTACGCAACTTTCTTCCAGTTACTACTAAGATTGCGCTTGCACAATCTCTTTTGCTTCCTTTACTTGATTATGCCGATGTCTGTTATCTTGATCTCACAGAGGAGCAACTTGATAAACTTGAGCGTCTCCAAAACTTCTGTATACGATTTATATTTGGCTTACGCAAATATGATCACGTCTCTGATTATCGCGATAAACTCAAGTGGCTCCCAATCCGACTTCGCAGGAATACTCATATTCTTATATTATTACACAATGTTTTGTTTAATCCTAACACTCCCTCGTATCTCAAAGAACGTTTTAAATTTCTTTGTGACACACATGCAAGGTCCTTGCGATCTACTGAAAATCTAAGGCTTGAAATGCCAACGCATTCCACGAATTTTTATGACAAAACTTTTACTGTACTAGCTGTACGTTTGTGGAATGCTTTACCGGTAGAAGTTCGAAAGGCTCAATCTCTCAATGTGTTTAAAAATATGGTAAAAAAGCATTTCCTGACATCAAATAAATAATAACTATCATACTTTCAATTTATCTGTATGTGTAAATATATATTGTTATATATTATGTATATGTAGTTTATAGATGGTTTATGTACATTGTATGTAGTATAAGTAGTATATAGATGGTTTATGTATGTATTACAGTAGGTATATTATGTAGTATATGAATAGTTTACGTATGTAATATAGTACATGTACCTATACCTATATGATATTGAGATATATAATAGATAGTATAATTAGGTTGACAAAATTACATTACACAAAATTAACTACACCATTAAATTGTTTTTATTTTACGTTATATATCATGTCCATCCTAAGGTTGCCTGGAAGAGATCGCACTTGGCGATAAGGCCGCCCATTGTACATTTACTGTTGTGTTGTATTTATTGTACCTTTATACCTAAACTGTATTTATGTAAGTTGGTGTGCAATAAAGTATTATCTATCTATCTATCTATCTAAAAATTAATAAAATTTTGTGTTTATTTTTTTCCCACCCTACATAATATTCATGAAGTTCGTTAGAAATGCGGAACAAGATGGCGCTCTGACAGTCCTATTCTTATTTGAAACGCATAGTACTGCGTAAACCAAAGTACTTTATTTCATAATTATTCTAAACTAAATCTTTAAACAAATAACTCAAAGAGTTACATAAAATCCTTATGTTTGTAATAATATCTAATAGTTTTCCATCGACGTGCAGCATATCTCTCACAAACGTATCACTCAACAAATCCGATACAAAGTTTAACAAGATGTCGGATCTATATCGACAGGATAGATGTCACAAAGCTGCAACTGATTCCTTTATGTTAAGATATAGGTGAATAGTTACAGCGTAACAGCAGTTTAGGGTTCCGTAGCCAAATGGCAATAAACGGAACTCTTATAGATTCGTCATGTCTGTATATCCGTCTGTCTGTCCGTCCGTATGGCACAGCCATTTTTTTCCGAATTCCATAATACCGCGTAATCTTTCATACAAATAATAAAAAGGCGTTAATTTCATAAATCATTGATTCACGAACCCTTTGTGCTTGAGTCCAACACGCACTTGGCCGATTTTTTTATGTAATTATTTTTGTTTAAAGATTCTACTTCCAACTCAGCGAGCTATGTTATACGGCGTACTTACATATAAATATAATATTAAACGGGATATTCACGCGGATTTTATTTACCTTTATTATTCTTGACGTTCCGGCACAGGTTGCACTTGCCACGGCAGTTGATAATGAGTTGGAAACGCGATAAGTAATTACACATAATGCATAATTATAATGAGGACATCCATGTTTCAGACAAAAATTGTAAATCTCAATACTAAGGTTAAAAAAGTAACTAAGTGAAAAACCTAAGTTCAAAATAAAATTCTATCATCAAAAGAAAAAAAAGAAAAATTCAATCACGATGCACCCTCACCTGAACACGCGTGTTAATCGAAGAGAGCGGCTACTGCGCTTTAAAACATTAAAAAAGTCACTTGTCATAACCAAACATCTAAAGGCAAAAGAACAAATAAATGGCACAACAGGGCAAAAATTGGCAAAAACAAAAACCAACGAATCGCCGCAGGTGTCAGTTTTTAATAAAGGCCCAATCAGTCGGCGGCCGGAAGCGACGTCGGCGGCGCTCTTCCGCACCGGAAATGGAGCTCGTGTTTGCCTGCGCCCTCTGCCGGCTTCCCCCGGAAACTACGGTGTCGCCCCCGGGCGCAAGAACCCGACAAAATGAACCTTGCGATACCTACCCCCATCTACTACGGTGGATAGAGTTTGTGAACAGATTACGGGATAAAGTATCAATTATGTAGCTTCACTTACTAAAATATGTATAAGTAAATAGTATCAAAAACGCCACTACCGAAAATGTATAATTTATTTCTAAGAAACAAAAAACTAGAAAAAATACCAAAATAAATAGTAAGCTTTCGGAAAATTGGTAGTAAAACAAATACCTACATACGTGATGCGACGATAATAATATTTTTGAAACAGTGTGTTGCTAATGTAAAAATACCATTTTTTTATTTAATTTTCAGGCACCATTTTGAAAACTTGTAAACTTACCTATGTCACTATCAAATTTAACCCCTTTATAAAAAAGGAATACTCGTGAATATTATCGTTACGAAATAAAAAGATGGAAAACTTGAAATTAAACCCTATACCAATCCGTCTGGCCAGCGTGGTATTAGCAGGCTAAGGCTAAGCCATCACGGGAGGAGGCCCCTCCCTGCAGTGGGACAATAATAGGCTGTTATGATGATAAAAAAGGACTTTCCTGAACATTCATCTAAGCTTGCTATCACACTTGCAATAAACGTGTCCCGTATTAAAATCGCTTGTGTCGTTGTTTTTTGTCTTCATGTTTGTTTTGTGTCCCTTTGATGACGCCGCGGCACACAGTAAATCCCTGCGCTTCGTATGAAGATGAAATTGTTTCACTCCAGGATTGTTTTTAAATGATTAAGAGCTTTTATGTTTTTCTCCGTTGGTGATGGAGTAAGAATACAATATGTCACAACCACATCTCATCCCATGAGTGTCGTAAAATCCGACTATCCGTCAATATTATCTTTACGAAATAAAAAGAAGGAAAAATTTAAATTAAACACTATACCAACCCGTCTGGCCAGCGTGGTATTAGTAGGCTAAGTATCCCTCCATAACGGGAGGAGGGCCGTCCCTGCAGTGGTACATTAATGGGCTGGCATGATGATAATGTTTTTACAGATTTTTTGATTTGCAAGTGTAATGTTTAAAATAAGATCCATGGTTGTACAGATTTTATTATGGAACAACCAGTAAAACTGCTGCTTCTTGTTCTCCAGAGCTCTAGTTGAGAGGAATGCCTTTGGTTTTAGGTAGTAGACCGGCATGGGAATCAACAACTATTAAAAAAAATTAAATTTAAGTTTAATGAAACAATCAATCAATCGTTTTAATGCGGATATGGGTTACAGAGATATAATTAAATTACAAAAGTTTCACCATAGACTGCTTGTTAAGTATGCAAGAATTAAAATAGGTACATTAAATAATTTAACATAATTACTAAAATACATTATTGAACTAAAATTTGTTATAAATATTATTATTAATTAATTACATAATTATTTATTTGAATTGAACAATCTATTCTTCAGCCTATTGCCAAGCTCCTATTATACCTATTTTTTCTTTTTAACTTCATTTTAAAACCATAAAGTAAATAGTGAAAAGATAAAAAGCTTCCAGAGTAATTTGTTCCACAGAGTTTCGTCTCAACGTTCAAAGAGCACGTCTTCAGTGACAAACAGCTACACTTAATCACTGAGCATCTGACGTGTGAACACCAAACAGCTCGATACAACAACGCCTACTGACTAGAGGTGGGACAAGGAATAGATAAGAAAGAGATTTTTATTATGAGACAATTTGTGTAAATATAAATACTCGCAATTTATATTTACACAAATTGACTTTCACCTTGACACCACTTGGTCTATTTATACCTTACTGGTTTGATGTATTGGTATAGCCTGACATCCAGTTCCTTCGTTTGTTTTCGTATAGAGATCAGGTAAATTTCCCTTTGTCTGCTTTTACGATGTCCATGTTAAAAGTTGGTGTGCTTACTTTGTAACCAAATGGTGCACTGCTACTGGTAGCTCCTATGATGTCCATTATTGAACAAAGGTTTCTTTTAACCTTCTTCTTAGCGTATCGATGGCAAAACGATACTAAACTAAATTGATGTAGCCCAAAACTCTGCGACACTGACTGC
This sequence comes from Schrankia costaestrigalis, assembly GCA_905475405.1. Taxonomy (NCBI): domain Eukaryota; kingdom Metazoa; phylum Arthropoda; class Insecta; order Lepidoptera; family Erebidae; genus Schrankia; species Schrankia costaestrigalis. The sequence goes on from FR997830.1 coordinate 1,313,716, forward strand.
GTTGTCGCTGGCAATCATTAGCTCTTCCTGAGTGTTTTTTTAACCTTCCTGCCTAATAAAACTTTTACCAGATCTTGGATCCACTTCACGAGGGCTCTACCAACCCTGCGTTTTCCGGTTAACTTCAGTCCATAGTTAAGTTAAAAAAACATACTAAGTATACTCCAGTAAAAAATACTATCTGTGAAAATGTCGCGCAGGCCAAAGTAACTATGTTCAACACTAGTGATAAATGCTAGTGTCGCGTTCGCCCGTTGCCGCGATCACTCAACGCTAGCGAGACAAATGCCCGCGGATTTGTCACGTCAGTGCCGACGTCACGTCAAACGTGATAGAAAAATGGCGGCCATTTTATATATTAGTACCTGATGTAATTACAGGGTTACAGGGCTGGTCTTACTGTGAAGATTGTTAGTATACTACGGCTGAGTAATCTATGTTTAAGGTTTTAAAATCTATCTTCACCATCATCATAGATATCAAATATCACTCAAGGTACCTGGACAAAAAAGTACTTGCTAGTAGCAAGTTTTCTTCAATTTACCGAATGGACTCGTCTAACAATAAAGAGAATCTTGGCCTAGTAACCTTTTCCAGACTATGTACTTTTTTGAAACCCTGCTTTTTTACCGCTGCTGACAATACATTTTTTCACCCATAATCGATACTGGAAGTTGATGATGATTTTAAAATTGGCCTTTCAGAACTTAGGTTCTCATTATTGAGATTTGCTTTTATTGAATTACTGCTATAGTTCTCATTTAATTTAATTCGTTACGATAAACAGCAACATTGTATTAGTAATGCCTGATTATGCTACAAGAGAAATATCATAGACTTGTTACATAAATTAAATTATAAAAGCAACACACCAACTTAAGTTCAAAACATTCTCGTATTGTTAACTATCCAAATGATACTGAAACGATTTCATAAAGAAAACAACCGATATCCACACTTCAGTTACCGGTATCCATAGTCAGCCATAACTATAAATCGATTCATAAAACCCACCTACACAACACTATGAATACATAAACAGTTTACAAAAGCAGGTATAACAAACCTTAACAAATTACGTGTATCGACTATAATATCGAGAAAGGCCAACACTAATGAGTCACTAAGCCCCTAAGCATATAATAAGTCTATTAAATCTAATTTACAATCATTCCCACCACTCACAATAAAAACTTTATTTTCAATGCAATATTTTTCCATATTTACATCACTAATAAGTCGACTATATAAGATATACCCATGACTTTAACAAGTTGTTTTATTCACCGAGCAGTAAATTTGATCGTATAATTTTTTAGTTTATGTTAATGACTTGCCGTTTCTTGCTCAGGGTTTGTGCGACATTGTTTTATTTGCAGATGATACTTCACTCGTTTTCAAAGTAAACCGTAAGCAAACTAATTTAGATGAAGTTAACGAATCTCTCGCACAAGTCCTGAACTGGTTTATTGCTAACAATTTGCTTTTAAATGCTGCCAAAACAAAATGCTTAAAATTCTCTATGCCCAATGTTAAAAGCCTTAGTAATAATCTGATTTTAAACGGTGAGGTCATTCGTTTTGTAGACACTACTGTATTTTTAGGAATAACGTTGGATAGTAAGCTGCAATGGGGTGCTCATATATTAGCTCTAGCAGGAAAACTAAGTTCAGCTGCTTATGCAGTTAAAAAAGTGAGGCAGCTAACGAATATAGAGACAGCAAGATTGGTATACTTTAGTTACTTTCACAGCTTAATGTCCTATGGTGTTCTTTTGTGGGGTAGGGCTGCAGACATCGAATCTATTTTTATTCTTCAGAAGCGTGCAGTTCGAGCTATTTACAATCTTGAATCGAATGTTTCATTGAGAGATCGTTTTAAGGAAATAGGTATTTTAACAGTTGCTTCACAATATATATATGCTAATATAATATATATTAAGCAAAATATTGAACAGTATGATAGAAATGGCGACATTCATAGCATTGGTACGAGGAATAGGCATAAGTTGATAGGTCCACAACATCGCCTACATAAGGTACATAACACTTTTGCGGGACTCGGTATACGTTTATTCAATAAACTGCCTAAGCATGTAATGGATCTACCTTTACTAAACTTTAAAGCATTTGTAAAAAATCAGCTATTATCGAAAGGCTATTATACAATAAACGATTATATTAATGACAAAAACTCATGGGCTTAGATTTCAATTATCGTGATTTCATGTTGCTTGTTCCATGGTGTAGATTGTGGCTTAACCTAGGTAGTTGTGCGGATGTTATGTTACTACCTTATTACTTTCTTTTACAGTTTTATTTGTTATTGTAACGATAGAAATACTTCACTTGCATTTGTAAATGTATTTAATTATATTATCTAAATGGTATTCTATTCCATTCTCAACTACTTAAAGATTAACAAAATCAACTTGACGACACAAATGCTTGTGTGTTAATTTCTGTCGGATATCGCAGTGACGAGATGACTGATGAACGTGCCATGCAATTAAAGCTTTTTTAAATCAATTTATTAACAATGAAATTTTTTTTTATCAATTAAACTTTAAATTGCTATGCATGTAAGATTTGCTTGCACACATCATTCTTCACGCTGCTGTTGGTAATTGTAACAAAGTCAAATTATTATTTTTGAAAAGAGTGGCCTGAGTTTCTTGGCCACATTCTTCTCAGAGCTCTACTATAGTCGTCTGCGAAAGTGGTAGTAGTTTGGCAGACATTTTTCTCTATACTATTCTACTACATGTATAACGATTTGCATGTGTTACTTTGTAACCTAAGTGAATAAAGCTATTTGACTTTGAAGTCACAGCGTTTCCCTACACAGCTAATCCAAAAACATACTAATAAATTCATAATAAAATTATAAGCTAACTTTATTACACATGACTTAATAAAAATAGAGATTTCTTTTGAAGACAGAACATTTAAGTTCAATTTTATCACTGGAGATGTAACAGTAGGACCTTTGTAATATCACTAGTGAATATTATCTGAAGATTTTAGAGAGATTATTGTAAAGGCCATTTCTTTACGCTAGTTTAAGCCAAGGATAGGCACTAATAAAAGTTAGCATGTATGCCAACAAGGTAATTAATATTATATTTTCTACAGCTATGTTTATATTACGAACACTCCTTAAACGACAATATAAACGATGACTACTAATGCCTTTGTCTATCCCATTAATTTGTATGATGAAAGTAAATGAGCCTCTAAAAGTTAAATACTCTCCCTTTAAAATGTTAAAGGTAACTATTCAAAGTTCGCCGCTCTCGCGTTTAGTGCTGTCGAAGACACGTATCGATAAAATATCAATTTGAGAGTCGATGCGATGTTGGCACGACAAGATCGTAAAATTTTACAATCAATAAAATGCAAATAGACACCGCATGGGATGATGACACAACGATAATCGACAATCGTTATACATTAATTAGCATTAAGGATCGCGTTTCTTGTACGCAGTTGACCATGTCATATTAATTGGGTTGTAAAGTGTTTCTTGTGTAGGCATGTTTAGCGACCAAGAATTACAGCATGTTTCTCACGATAATGGTTATAGCCTACATTTATGTAAATAAAAAGTTAAATTGCTAATGGAATGTACTCGTAAGTAACAATTGGTTTACACTGCCATTATGGATAGGGCTTGCCGTTTTTATGAACATTATTGTGAATAGTTGTTTAATTTAAAGATATAAATATTATTAAAGGTATTTTACTTATGGATAAATTGTGTAAACGTAAAAATATGTTTAAGTAAATAACTTCATTGCAGAGTAATATAGTCTGAGTTTTCTTAAACTCTTTTGCCAAGTGATTACTACCAAGATATGTTTTTGTGAGTGCCTTTATCTTTGGGAGAGGATCTGCAATTATTTCGTATAAGAAAGTTGTATTGTGGGAGCAAGCAGAGAAAGAAAGGATACAGTGATTTGATTTTTTATTCTAAATATAATTAAACGTATTTATAGGCCAATATTACTGTTTTGTACAGGAAATATGTTGGATGATTTCAAGTCATACAGAATTGTCTAATTAAAAACTTACTGCATAAGAAGCATTGATACCCTTGATAGGCAACTTCATTTACATTAATAATTCACAGAAAATCCATATTATTGAGTTAAAACCTAACCGAAATTTTTATATTATTGAGAATTAAATTGACCATTTTCCATCTACCGGTTATGATAAAATTTATATAAAACCGAAGTGATCAAGAAATGACATAGTTCTGAAAGCCTTCAAACAGCAACCGTTAGGTAACCAAGCTCTTTCTCTTTTTGGATTTGGTTAAAAATAACATTTTAGTATTATTCTAAAAATACAAGTTTTCTCTGGTTTCAATTTACTTCTTAAAAAATGGTCTAGGTTAATCAGTTAGCTTTATTGCTGTGAGTTAATGTCAAGCATAAATGTTGACCTTAAATTAACGCATTATTTATCACTGGAGCACATTAACGGTCCACCACGGCGACCTGTCTTCTGCTTATAAAGAGAGAACTTGATCTACTCATACAACTATAGCTAGGTTTGGTGTGAAGTAGCCGCCGCAGGCGTTCAAGCCGCGGTGCGACCAATGCCGTCTCTATCTCATTTGTCCAGTCTATAACTTTATCGCAGCTAGTATTTTATGCTTGACCTTTAAGCTTTAAGTCATTAAGCTTTTACTGTGGTGTGCGCTGTCAAATAATTATTTACTATACAAAAGCGCATTTACATAATGATATTAATTATAACCCATTGCTTATATACTTGTATGGTTACATGTATAACTAACGCACCTATAAAATATACTGATTGAGATCCATTATTGCAGAAGCTATTTCAAAATAATAATTCATCATCATATTATCAGCTGATCTGTGTGGTGACGGAGTAAGAATACAATATGTCACCACCCCATCTCATCCCATGGGTGTCGTAAAAACTAAGGGACTATCCGTAAATATTAACTATACGAAGTAAAAAGAAGGAAAAGTTGAAATTAAACCCTATACCAATCCGTCTGGCTAGCGTGGTATTAGTAGGCTAAGTATCCCTCTGTTACGGAAGGAGCCCCATTCTTGCAGTGGGACATGAATGTGGGCTAGTATGTTATCAGCCAACTGACGTCTACTGCTGGACATCATCCTCCTCCAAATTTGTTGCCACCTTGTGCAGTAAATAAATAAAATAATAATTCATATCATCAATTTATTATAATATCAGCCCATTAATGTTGAATTCGTTGTAAGAGCGTCCTCCTCAGCTTTAGTCATAGATCTTTGAAGATGTTGCTTTTCCGCCATAGGGTGAGTTTAACCAGATTTTTCTAAAGTGTTTCAACACTCTTTTCTAAAGTTGACTTTAGATAAATTTCCTATGTACGAAGTAGCTCCCTCTCTCGCATCTCGCCTACCTAACTCGCCAAAAAATAGGATGGAGATCTATTTAAACCAACTTAATCAACAACTTACTACTTAACTCGCTACTGTACTTGTCGATGTGTAAATCGGGCTTTAGCGTAGAGGAGCAGATACCGTCAGGGATTATGTTGTGGTTTTCGACTATGAAAGTCCAATCAACAGTTGCACTCAGGACTAAATTATTATTAAAATGCATATTTCTTTCAGTTACAGTAATTTATAAAATATAAAAATGTTAATTAAAAAAAATATCTCAAAATCGATAATTTATTTATTTTATTTATTTTATTTATTTATTTATTTATTTAAAGTTAATTAAAACGGTACAGGCCAATTACATTAATTAACTTAGAACTAACTTAGAATAATCTTAATCTTAAACTTAAATTAACATGGAACAGTGGACACCCTTTCATACACCTTCTCACAAAACACTAAACATACACGCATGATTTCATTCCATTCATCCGCGAACACATCACACTCTGGGTGTTGACTCAAGAGGTCATTGAGCATTTTTAAAGTTCGACAGACTGGGGACTCGGCTCTGGCAACGGTTTTTGATGGTAGCACCGCGAAAAGATCATGCCGGCGGTTCTGACGATGTGCGATGTATTTATCGGGAACAAATAACCTGCAAAAAAGTTCATGAAGGTCAGGGCTGTCAATTCGTCCTCTGAGGGTTTTCAAGCCAACAAGTAGCTGACAAAAACCCCTTCTGACTTCCAAGGAGTTATATGATAACATACCTAGAAGATAATTGGTAGGGTACATGTAGGGGAAAAAGTGGTACAGTCTCTGATAATGAGATCTGAGGAAAGTTTTTTGCACTTTTTCAAGCATCAAAGTTTGGTTTGCAGTATGGGGATGCCAGACACATGCGCTTGCTTCGAGTTTGCTCCGAACAAGAGTATTAAACAGGAGGCGAGCAATATTAGGGTTTTGAAAATCCCTTGAATTTCGCAAGACGAAACCCAATCGCCTGAAAGATTCTCTCGCAATAGCGGTGACGTGGTCTTTAAAAGTTAATCCCCGGTCGAAGGCTACACCCAGGTCCTTAATAGTGGAGACACGAGCAATTACCTTACCATCTAAGCTATAGTTAAAGACGGTTGGTCGCAACTTCCGACCGTAGCTCATTACGTAGCATTTACTAAAGTTAAAGTACAGCTTGTTCACTGTACTCCATTCATGAATTGCGTTGATATCCTTTTGCAGGAGTCCGCAATCCTCTTCCGTCTTTACTTGAGCAACCAATTTCAGGTCATCGGCATAGAGCAAGCATCTAGCAAATTTGACCTCTTCAGTGAGATCGTTGATCATAATGAGGAATAAAAGAGGGCCCAGAACAGACCCCTGACTCACCCCTGAGCCAGTAATGTAGGCCTTGGACTCGAAACAGCCATGCCTTACGAATTGCTTGCGATCTCGCAAGTAGTCAGCAAAAAATCTGAGCCAGCCAGATGAGAAGCCGAACATGCCTAGCTTAACCAAAAGAATGTCATTGTCGACTCTATCGAATGCTTTGCTAAAATCAAAGTAAAGAGCGTCAACCTGCCTACCGGCGTCTAAACCCCGAGAGATGTATTCAACGTTAAGCAACAAGTTAGTATCGACAGAGCGACCTGGTCGAAAGCCGTGCTGTGCATCAGATAAAAACACATTAATGTGTTTATAAATGACAGAATGGAGAATGTGCTCAAAAACCTTAGCAATTGTTGGCAAAACAGCAATGGGTCTGTGTTCTTCAACTGACGAGTTATTACCGGCTTTGGGGATGGGAATTACGCGTGACATTTTCCACTGCTCAGGGTAAACACCAGTCTGAAGGGCCAGATTAAATATGTGGCACAGAGGGGCTGCCAAGGTTTCCTGGCACCCCTTTAGGATAAACGCAGGGGTATCGTCAGGTCCAATTGAAGATAATGGTTTGAGCTTAGCGATCCCTTTAACAATGTCCTGTTTAGTCAGGGTAGGAAGTGGAATATTACTTTCCTCTTTGACCAAATTCAGGTTGCTTATGTCCAATTTAGGTTTATCAGGAAGAAACACACTAGCAAAGTACTGAGCGAAGGCTTCGGCAGCTTTGACACCAGAGCAAGTCTCCCCTTTGTGCATCACGTTTGGGTCAAAGCCGCCCTTAGATCGCAAGCTTGAGACATGTTTCCAAAATTGCCGTGGATTTGTGCCTATATTTTGTTCAATGTTAGAACAATAGCTCTTGTATGCTTCACGGGTTCTTGTTTTTAGGTCTGAGCGCAAAATACTAAATTCTAAGTAGATGAGGTCACAGTGCGCCCGTTTCCACCTAGCATGTAGTTTATTTTTGCGCTGTATATCATTAATAATGTCCCTCGTAAACCAGACAGGATATCGCCTATTACCGGAGATTTGTCTTCTTTTCTTAGGAATACAAGAGTCAAACAAACCGTATAAAACCGTGTAGAACATATCAGCAGCAGAGGGCGCATCGGAGCATTGAAGAACCTCTATCCACGGGGTAGTATGGATAAGTTCGTACAGAAGTATGTATAAATAAATCTATTTTTAAAAAGTCTATTTTTTTTTAATATTTATTATAACTGTCGGCGTAATTACATTTTAAATTATAATGTTAACCTTATACATAAATATGGAAGCAACAAAAATGTCAATACGCAAATTGGTTTTTTGTTAATTTATTAACTTTTAGCGGTCTCGGTTTGGTTTTGTTTGATCTTATCTACGCTTTCAATATTTACTGTAATTTTATGGATTTCGATGACTATATTTAATATTTATTGTAACATTTATGTACGGTAATTATATGCAATATTTTAAGTATATTATTGGTATATAAATTTTATGTTGAAAAGTTAAAATTGAAAGTCAAGCGCTGTAAACAAACTGTAAAATTTAAATTGTACTGTTACATAATTGACTCCAGCAAGGACAAGTCACTTGCCTTGCCTTGCTTTTATATATATGAGGTGACTCTACCTGAATCGGTGAGACAATTTTCTGATGTGTTACTGGATTTGTATCCACACCCATTCAGGTGGTAATACCGATTTGTTATGCTAACACTATGGACTGAATTAAATTACTTAAAATTAAATTTTACAAAACTTTATTTTAATTGACACTACCCAAAATAAGAACCAAACCATCTGTCACTTAAACTTTTAAAGGTATTGTATATAACAAACATTACATTACAAAGAAACTATTACTAGTTTCCTTAACAACATTTTACGTAACTCGTTATCGACAAACAACGATCTAACAGACAGATCTATCGCCCAAAGCGACAAGTTTCGTCATTCTAATAAACACAACGAATTACACGGTTGCTATGTTTGTACAGTAAGATTTTATGGAACAGAAAAACTGCGGAGACTGCAGTTTTACTTTATTATTTATGCTTTTGGGTTATTTTTTTATTTTATTTTAATTAATTTGGTAATTAATAAACTATTTTTAATACTAACTTCTGAAGGTAATAAAAAAAAGACATAAAAATATGTCGAAAACCAATAATAAAAATGCAAGCTTATGGCAGATTTATAATCACAGTTTACTGGAAATGGTTGGTGTCCTTCCTGACTCTAGAAATATTTGACTAATAGGACAACCAAGCTTTTCCAGCAATTTTTAAGCGCTTAAAAGAGTTTGACAAAAATCTTAAAGTTCTTATATTATTCCATTGACCGGATCTATAAGGAATTTGACTTTTAGTATTGTTTTTTAAGAATTTAGTATACGATAAAAATATTGTAAACAAAGCTAGTAATTTATATCTCAAATACAATCATGCGTAACAGTTACAAAATGTATAATTGCCCAATTATGAACTAAAAGTTTTATCTATCGATAAAGATAAAAATCAATAAAGTATTAGATAACCAATTTATATTATACTAGCTGTAAAACGCGACTTTGTCCGCGATTAAATTTGAAATGAAATAAAAAAAACTTGTATAATTCATACAAAGTTTATTCATCATCATCATATCAGCCAATCGACGTCAACTGCTGCCTTTCTGAGTAGGTCCATAGTTCAGGCTGCAACATAGCTCTCTACATTGCCCTCTGAGTAGGCCCACAGGTCAGGCTACAACATAGCTCTCTCCATTGCCCTCTGAGTGACCATGATTATTCTGAGTAGGCCCACAGGTCAGGCTACAACATAGCTCCCTCCATTGCCCTCTGAGTGACCATGATTCTTCTGAGTAGGCCCATAGGTCAGGCTACAACATAGCTGTCTTCATTGCCCTCTAAGTGACCATGAACCTTCTGAGTAGGTCCATAGGTCAGGCTACAACATAGCTTTCTCCATTGCCCTCTGAGACACCATGAGCCTTTTGAGTAGGTTCATAGTTCAGACTGCAACATAGCTCTCTCCATTGCCCTCTGAGTGACCATGATTCTTCTGAGTAGGCCCATAGGTCAGGCTACAACATAGCTCTCTTCATTGCCCTCTAAGTGACCATGAACCTTCTGAGTAGGTCTATAGGTCAGGCTACAACATAGCTTTCTCCATTGCCCTCTGAGACACCATGAGCCTTTTGAGTAGGTCCATAGATCAGGCTACAACATAGCTCTCTCCATTGCCATCTGAAAGACCATAAGCCTTCTGAGTAGGTCCATAGGTCAAGCTACAACATAGCTCTTTCCATTGCCCTCTGAGACACCATGAGCCTTCTGAGTAGGTCCATAGGTCAGGCTACAACATAGGTCTCTCCATTGCCCTCTGAGACACCATGAGCCTTTTGAGTAGGTTCATAGATCAGGCTACAACATAGGTCTCTCCATTGCCCTCTGAGTGACCATGAGCCTTCTGAGTAGGCCCTTAGGCAGCCTAAATTTGTTTTTTTTTTGTCCTCGCTTGGTGTTATATAGCCTATAGCCTTCCTCGATCAATGGTCTATTTAAAACTGAAAACTAAATTCAATTCGAAGAAGTAGTTCCTGAGATTAGCGCGTTCAAACAAACAAACAAACTCTTCAGCTTTATATAATAGTATAGATTACATCTATTCTATTCATTCTTTGTATTTCAACAACACCTACTAAAACGAGAATAAATTAATATCAATATTTAAATCAACAACCGGTTGTCCCATTAAAACGCTATTACAATATTAACATATTCGATAAACAATCGATAATCGAATGACAGCCACAACACTATTCATTTCGTATGTTTATTAGTGACCTTTTACACTAGATTATATTAATTTACTGTCAACAACACGTCGCACCAATGCTTAAGTGGCCAACCTCCATTTTCAACATGTTACACCAGAGACGTTTAATTGATTAGATTAAGCAAATAATATGATTTTTTTAAAGTATTATATTAAAATAATAGTTAATGACAACACATTAACTATTTTTTAATATAATAGTTTTATAAAACCATATCATTTGCTTAATCTAATCAATTAAACGTCTCTGGTGTAAAATGTTGAAAATGGAGGTTGGCCACTTAAGCATTCGTGCGACGAACAATTAAGTTGATACGAATTAACTTATGGAGATTTTAGTTTTTTATTTAAATTTTTAAGATTTATTAACTTTACTAGGTGAATTTATTACATTAAGTATTATATTTATGTAGGCGTTTCACAAAATAGACGAAATACTATAGTTTATGATCGTGGAAGTAGGTTCTTTCTTGTAGTCACAGCAAAACATTAAGCAAAGCATTTCATTCAAAAATGTGACTTATAACAAGATAAATAAGGTACATAAGTTTTAGTTGACGGTATTTTATTGCATAATGTAATATTTTAATAGCTGATTTAATTTAATAAAATAGGAGATTTATGATCACGATGACACCATAAATATATTTATTTAAGATGAAAGTAGCTATTGAGGAATATATAGGATCACCACAAACCCAACCCTGTGACCTAGAAGGAAATTGTTTACGTTCCATAAATAAATGGTCCTTAATTTGTCCTGATCCTGGATGCCTAGGTAATCTGTACAATTGAAGTTTACATAAATTTTCAACACAATGAAAAAATGAAATTGAAAACTTCCTTAGGCAACTATCGTGAGGTTGCTATATATTTGAATCACAATAAATTCGCAAAGTAATAAATTATTTGTGCAATCTAGAAATTATAGCTATAACGCTGGTTGTTCATTGTTTAAATTTATTATGTAACCTTTCCCGGGGTACTGGAGTTATTTCTAAATCGTTATGCAACTTTTAAAACTTAAAGATACTTTTCATCATAAATAAATTAAATTGCCAATTAATGTCCCACTGCAGGGACGGGCCTCCTCCAATGACGGAGGGATACGTGGCCTACTAATACGATGCTGGGCGAAGGATAGGTATAGGGTTGAATTTCAAGTTTTCCTTCTTTTTATTTCGTAAAGATAATATTTACAAATAGTCTCTTAGTCGGTTTTTACGACACGCAAGGAATTAGATGGGGTAGTGACATATTGTATTCTTACTCCGTCAACAAACGGATAGTTTGTTTGTCATTTGCTTTCAATTGGCGTTTACGACATGGTTTAAGATTGGATAGAAAAGCCATGTATTTTAAGACGCTACTTTGAAAATTTTCGAGTTGAATTCGGCCGTGGCCAGAGGGGCGCGCCCCTCGGCGCGCGAATGAGACGGATATACTCTCGCTCACGCGCGCCGCCGCGCCGTGTGCGCCGTCGTCGTCCCGCCGGCCCTCAAGGACACGTTATCGCTCTGTGCCATAGTACAAATATATACAGTATTTCAACTTCATAGAAACGGACGAAACGTGAGTTTATACCTACACGCTCACGATCGCGGAGGGAACAGTCGCTACTGTGCCGCAGTAACGAGCGGACTGTGTGTTATAATTTGAAACTAAATATATTATTCATATGTCAATTTCAAACAAACATGGCTGATATAAATACCTACCTTACTAAATGACTTAGGTATTTAATATTATAATATAGTATTTTTTTTATCACGAAAACGGTTTGTTGTACTTAGGTCAATAATAATGAAAACGTAGAAAGAAGAAAGAAAGAAAGAAAGAAAATAAACTTTAGCCCCCCTTTATGTAATACCCCATGCGTGTCTTTCACTTTGATCTAGGTAAATTTAAGCAATGACATCGATGTCATTTTTTGAATGGATTGGTCACCCATCCATAAAGTGACCTCGATGCCTTTATTTTGACGTTAGAATAGAACTAATAGACCTGTTTAAAGTTTGGTTTTGTTTATCGATAAATTCAATTTCAAACAAACATGGCCAATATAATAAATACAGTACCCGGCCGTAAATATTACACATCGACTTTTTCTCTGACGTTCTACGAAGCCGAAATTGAACGATTGTATTTTTCTATAGGTTGATTTGCAATATAAACGGCCCGGTACTGTACCTACTTTACTGAATGACTTGTTAAGTACAGTCAGCCCCAAAAGTCGCTGAACACATTTAAATTCCAAAACTGCTGAACACTAAAAGTGCCATAAGTCAGTGTCGCGGGTATTTCAGAAGTATCGATGTTGCCAACTCGTGCAGTATACGGGAGCCGCGCATGACTGAACGGCAACGTCGCCCGCTGCGTCGCTCATCTGCGGTCGAGTTTCAGTGTAGTTGTAGTGAGTGATTTTGACAGTAGACAAAAGTCAAGCCAATTTCAAAGCGAAATACTACATTATCAATTTCATCAAAACAGTTGTCAACACGATAGCTTTGCTTGTATAGAGCTTGGGTGAAAAGAAAACAGCTCTGGTTCGATCCTGAGGAACGGATTACTTTTTGTGTTTTTTTATTTTTTCTTATTTTGTTTTCTACTATTATTATTCAATACAAGCTGTAACCCGCGACTTCGTTTACGAAAAAAATGTATATTCGACAATTAAATTAAATAATTTAATTAATTAATTAATTAAATGGCTTTATCACCTCTAGACTTAATTTTAGTTGCATGTCATAAAACTATTAAGTTCAATGTCGCACAACAGGGAGCGCTTCTTCTTACATAACATTTCAACTCATATCATCGAATCTCCGAAAATGTTCCTCATACAATTTAAAGTCATAATGATCATTCTTCATTAAATTAAAAATTAAATAAAAATACTATTTAGTTTCCAATTAAAAATTAAAAATAATATTTTAACTTTATTAAATACCTGTGAACAGTGACGGTGAATTTAAGTTACTTGTTTTTTTTGAGATAAAATACAATAAATAAAAAATAAAAAACCAAAAAAAATACTTGGCACAACCCGGTTTCGAACGCACGTCTACTTCATCAAAGTCGAGTGTTCTATACCCAAGGCTATCGAATCTCAGTGAATTGTTTTGAAATTATGTATCTATTCCAACGAGTAAACATAATAGACACTAGTGTTCAGCTACTTTTGAAATACTAGTGTTCAGATACTTCTGAAATACCCGCGACACTGACTTATGGCACTTTTAGTGTTCAGCAGTTTTGGAATTTAAAATGTGTTCAGCGACTTTTGGGGCTGACTGTACCTTCTTAATATTATAATTTAGTATTTTATTTATATTACAAACATGGTGGATATAAATACAAACATATACATGTTTCTTTAAACTAAATGTATCAATCATAAAACAACACGTTTTTTACAGAACACTTCCTATTTATTTAAATATAAAATAGAAAAATAAAAAGTATTAATTTACAATTACAAAACTAAATGGAACCACAAAGTAGATCGCATGTTTACTATTGTTTACGTACCGCGCACCCATTTATAATAAATATTCGGCCCAGTTTGACTACTGGTTATACTGTGACGTCAGTCCGCGGTAGGTAACAGAAAATTCTGTTACAGAAAAACCTATCTACCGGTCTATTATGTTTATACATGTAACCCCTATTTTTTTTAAATTTACACCCGCGCAAGGTATTATGAAGGCACAAAGCGCATCCAGATTCAGGACAATGATTTGGGGATCACAAAAATAATTTGACCGCCTCGGGGTAGCGGTCGCAGTGCACGAGGTCGCGGGTTTGAATCTCACGCAAAACAATAGAACTTTAAAAAAAATACAATAGCCCCACTATGTATTGTCCTGTGTCGCGGGGTATTACAAACATACAAACATTTACTTAGCTGACACAAAGAACATCCAGACTCAGGACAAATTAGTGGATGGAACAATAAAATTGTCTTACGTGAGATTTGAACTCTAGGTGATTTTCCACCAGAGGGGGAAAACGAGGCAAAAATTGAAATCTTTATGTAAAATAACCGTATTGCTTAGGAAATAGAGTATATATTAACTTTGTCATAAAAACACTCGCTTCTCGCGATAGGCCTATTGTTGTTTGTTGCTACTTTTTGTTTGTGTAAAAATGAAGACAATTTTTTTGTGTGATCCACAAACAATTGTCCTGAGTCTGGACGTTCGTTTGTTTCATGTTTGTAAACGTTCCCGCGGTGGAATGCATGAGTTCAAATCTCACGTAAGAAAATTTTTTGTGTGATCCACAAACAACTGTCCTGAGTCTGGACGTTCTTTGTGTTCGTTTATTTCATGTTTGTAAACGTTCCCGCGGTGGAGTGCGTGAGAGTTCAAATATCACGTAAGAAAATTTTTTGTGTGATCCACAAACAACTGTCCTGAGTCTGGACGTTCTTTGTGTTCGTTTGTTTCATGTTTGTAAACGTTCCCGCGGTGGAGTGCATGAGAGTTCAAATCTCACGTAAGACAATTTTTTTGTGTGATCCACAAACAACTGTCCTGAGTCTGGACGTTCTTTGTGTTCGTTTGTTTCATGTTTGTAAAAGTTTCCGCGAAAGTAAAAAGTATTATTTAGATCTTATCAGTAAGTACCTACCTACCTAAGCTTGCAAATAAAATAGGTGAGTACCTAATATTATTTCTTTGATTTTTTCAGTTTCACACAACTCCTACGTACTGTCGAGGAGACTTTTACAAAGAACATCCGAACTCAGGACAGTAATTTGTGAATCGCTCAAACAACTTTTTTGCTTGGATTCGAGCCCGCGACCTCGTGCACGCAAGCCACTACCACGACCGGGCCGCACTGCCCGCGCCACTGAGGCCGTTTCAATTACGTGATCTTGACGAAAACGGTTATAAAACTTATTACACTTGAGCATATAGTCTAAAATCGCTTATATAAACAAACGCTTGCATTATCAAAAGGGTCAACAGTAACTAGGTACTTAGTTGAGTTATGGCGAACTTTACCTAAGTTTTATAAAAGACATAACTTCAAAAATATTTTACGAACCAATGTTATCGAAATAACTATTATAAAATAATACTATTATTTACTTATAAAAGAGAACAAAGTATTAATAAAAACTTAGGTATAAATATTTTAAACCTAACCTATATATTTTCCCTACGATTAAAAATTACGCGATAAAATTTAGTACGAACGGTGAGTCGACATGCACAGGTCCGGCGTCGAAGAGGGCCATCGCCCGACTGAATCGTCGACCGTATTCATTCTGTATTAATCGTTAACGAGTAGGTATAAGGTCTGAAATTGCGATGCGCCCGCAACGATCCAGAGAGCTGTGATATTGCTAAAATCTTATTTTCTTAATTAAAAGTCATTGGTTGTAGTTATGTTAATGATATTCTACAGTAAGACTAATATTGATGTTACGAATGTATTTGAGTAATTCATATGCTATAATGATAGTGTACTTTCCGTGTAATATGCAAAAACCTGTTTTTTTAGAGGTGTTTTCAAAAATAAATATGATCGAGCCAAAATCAAGCAATCGCGTTTTCGTAATTACAATAGCCTAGTTAAAGGTATCAATTTACCTATATCAAAATTCTAGCTTCATTGGTCTTTTCATATTCCTGTAGTACTTGATGAAAGATAGTGCATTTTGTCAATGTATCCCCTTAACTACATCATTACACGAATATTTTTAGCTACATTGTAAAAATTAGTTATTTCGCTAGTTTACCATAAGTGCAATGTAAAACTTGTATAGAGACTCGTGTCTATGCATATCATTACTTTTTTCAATGTCCAAGGTGAAACAAAGCACCTGCTGCGGTAGTCGTGACAACGAATATTTTAATTATTTTATAGTTTATTTTAGTTTAAAATAATATCCTAATTTAATATTAATATTATTGCTAAAATCGGAAATTATACAACATAATTTTAACCTACAACGCATAGGTATGATGACTACAAAATTTATACAAGAAGAAAGACAGAGAATGGTTTATTTTTATCTAGATGTCATTGTTGTCACGATCCTGGTATACAGATTGGGCTAGTTATAGTTGGGTGAAAATTACAAGGGCTCCGTAGAAAGCAGTGAGATCGATAAAATAAACGAACCCAAAAGAGAACCAGATTGATACAAAATAACCAATAGGTTACCAGCCGGGAGGCACAGAGCAAAATGACCTGTGAATATTTCAAAAGGTCTTTCTATGTCCAGTAATAAAAATCTTTTGGCAAAATAATGATAAGATGACGAGCACATGAAAATAATTTTTTACGATGCTGAAAACTAGATTCTAAATTAAAACTAACAATATAAAAAACAAATCTTTATTACAAAACGTAAAGTTGCTGACAAAGTATAAATTCAATGATTTAGTACAAATTATGTTTGTGGCGTCTCTGCAAGTTAAATAGTCATTGAGATAATATTTACGACTTGCCTTCATACAGTTGTTCGGTCGTAACAGTCTCAAAGATGGCCGTAACTCGTTCCTCCATAAAAGCTCTATATTATCTCATTGCATATTCAATACATAAACAGTTTCAATACAAAACAAATTACCATTTACGACAAATAAAAATATTTATTAAATAACCACGCTGCGACAATAAAACGCGAAAATTAAACTTCCATAACGATTTAAGTCGAAGAGATAATCGTAAATTTTGTATTTTATTATTACGATCGTGTGTATATTCCCATGTTATAAACGAGAAGCTAGAAAAAAGTAAATTAACAATTAATAAACATTGCTTATTGAGATTATAATTAAAAATGTTTTTAACGTTAGAATTAGAGACTAAATTGGTATTAATATGCAGCGTGCACTAGCTGTGAGTGTTCACAGATTATAAGCAATTAATATGCACAGTGACAGAATAAAACTGAGCATAAAAACACCACACAGGCCAGAGGAGTTTATTACCTTGTAATAACAAAAATACAGACTTTGAAATCAAATAGCTGAAAAACATAAAATATGACAACGTCTTCTCCTATTTTACTTAAACGTAATGCGATCATAATATTATCCGTTAAATAATGTCACGAACTGAAATCTAATCTTTATCAAAACCACTTACAAATTGTCACCCTAATCCTATCGGTTGACCTTACTCGTGTAACCTCTTAAGTCTGGACCGTTAAGCTCTTAACATTTGATCTTTTGGTCTGTAGGTCATGTCGAAGTATTAGCGGTATCTTTTGTTAAGCGAAAAATATTGATAATACTTTTAAAATGATATCTTGATTGAAATTATCGTTAGCAAGGTTATTTTAATGCATTACATTTTATTGCTTTAGATATAATAGTAATGTTTTAAAAGAAAATTTCTATTTGAGGTATAGTTTAAAGTGTGGATGATTTTCAGACCTAAGTACGTGAAAAATACACAGAGGTGGGTTTAAAAATACTGAAAAAGAAAAATGTTTGTCTGTTTATTGCTTAATAACTTCGTAAGATTTTAAAAATCAGATTTTATTTTAATAAAATATTTTAAAATTCTTTGCCCGTCAATGCAAAAATAGTTTTTACGAACTAATTATAATATGTTTTTGTAATAGAAGAGTAAAAACTTTAAGCCGTAGATTATCATGTGAAACAAATTCAGATTTAATAACTTTCACATCAATTTAAAAATAAACCTGGTAAAGATGGATCAGCGGAATCGGCTGAGACATAAAAAAAAAAGTATAATTACAGGTACTTATTATGAAATAATTATCCGATTCCCAATCAATGTAACCTTTTTACAGTCTTTTCACTTACCCCAAAAGACTTAAATGTGATGTCAGTATTCAGCTACCGTCATGTTTTATTAACTTGGTACAAACACGTGTTAATGACGACTGGTGGTAAGGTAACGGCCGGCCAAATGCCCAAGGGCATTCATACCATCAAGGGCTTTAAAGTTCCAGACACATTTTACTGCGTTATTTATTTAAGTTTTATTTGACCACTTTTTATTAGTACTCAGTGTTACGTGAGACGAATAACATTATCATTTTCTTGTATTGATAATGTTTTAATGTAATGGTTTTGTTTAGTTGTAAATTTGTACGTGACTTTCATAGCAAGTTTAAGTAGTTTTATAAAATTATCGTTTTTCAATTGATACAAATTTTAATGGAATTATTTAATTGCAATTTAATGTTTAAAAGATGCATAAATACAAGATGACATTCTTTTTATATAAAACAAATGCTTGTGATTGAACTCCTATGGTATTTTGAGTTTACTTTCACAGGTAAATAAGTAAAAGAATCACTAGGTTAAATTGGGTAAGTGATATTTTACCTTTCCTCATAATAGCAAGTTGTAATTAAGTAGGTATACTGCAATCGTGACAGTAAGATGCATAAAAGTTTTTAACTTTTCATAGAATGGTTTCTTTCCCTAACTTATTAGCTAATTACACGTAATAACTGGCATAAATCAACAATACAAACTTGCACTAACACTAAAGTACTTAAAACTCAAACTAGACTGCTAGACGCCAAAAAAACGCATTTATTCTTTGAACATGAAAAATTTATAGGGACACTTGACAAATGTCCCAGACGCTGCACTGTTTAGTGTCACTGTCAAGTATAATGTGGACACTAAAGTGACCAGACACATATTTAAAGTGTAGAACCACTCAACACCGCCGACGAAATGGTAATATTATTGAAAAGACGAACATAAAAAAATGTTAAAAGCCAAATTTGGATAAAGATTTATTGATTTTGAATTTCATGTAAAATTCAAAGATGCAATTGCTAGTGTATGATCTAATACGGACTTGGCAACTGCCGGAAAAACATTATTTTAAAATGCTGATAAAGTCTGAAGGATTGAACTTAAATCAAAGACTTCTTAAAACGTGCAACCGTCGTGAATTTATTTAGACAATTTAAACTTATTTTTATTCTTCTTATTAATAAAATATTATAAAGATAATGTAGAATAAATGCCGACAATGTCATCTCATATCTATTATCAGCCGAGAGTCTTATAGCCTTATAGCTTGCATCTCCTTCATTCCTGTAGCAGTGATCGGACTAAGATCTACAGACATACCAATTTTTCATCTTTTCAGCTTGATACCACTCTCTTCTAGTCGATACCCAAGCGGCATTATTATGCCACCTGGGTACTGACTAACTTAATCTTGAGGGGAAAACTCTCTAGGCTGTTTGCGCCTTTGGCTTTTGTCTACACGTGCAGGTTCTACACTTGCACATTGTATTAGGTACAGATCATAATACTGTATTGAAATCAACGTGACTTATTTTACCATAAACGCATGAGCCTAACATAATCAAATTATTTGACATAAATATATTTCTATAATACCATAGCAGACTTCTGAAAAACTGTGTTTCGTAAATAAACATGAGGACATATTTTCTATGTCACCAGAAAAACTAAACGAAGGTCTTCAAAAAAATCCACAAAAAAATTAAGACACAGATATCAGCAAACCTTGGGTCTTATTAATGTATATATTATACAAAAAACGGACTGAAACATCGAATAAACTGTATGTATAATTCATTAGACATCGGAATAAATGTCTTGACGACAGATCTCTGATGGATGGCCGTCTCTTGTATTAGATGCAGTTGTCTGCAACTTAAGTATAATTTGGCTATTTGAGAGTCCGGGTCACCGTTGCATAGCAAATGATTGTCTGTATTAAGTTATTTTATATTTAAATTGATAAGTTATACATTTTGGAAACAGTAGCTTTTTACATTTAATAAAATAAAGTACTTCCTGTGCTTTGAAAACTGTACCATGGATAACCAAAGAGATGATAACAGGCCATTAATGTCCCACTGCAGGGACGGGCTCCCATGATGGAGGGATACTTAGCCTTCTAAAACCACGCTAGCCAGACGGATTGGAATACGGTTTAATTTCAAGTTTTCCTTCTTTTTACTTCGTAAAGATAATATTTTAGTACGGTTAGTCCCTTAGTCGGTTTTTACGGCACCCATCGGAAGAGATGGGGTGGTGACATATTGCGTTCTTACTCCGTCACCACACGGACAATGACATGAATATATTATCAATATTATATTAACAGGTATACCTACTGATGGTAAGTAATTCTCAACTCGTCACCTGTTCAATTAAGTGCCTATTTATGGCAATTTTCTTTAATATCATTTTACTTTTACATTTATTGAATTATATTATCGTTAATTTAGATTTTATAAAACGACAACAATTTACACTAACCTAAAATATTAACTTAAATAAGCCATAAATTTATACTTAGTAGTTTAGAAAGGTTATGGAAGCAATATGGTAAAAAAAATATTGTTTTTTGTGGAAAATATGTTGGATATCAATAATGACGACATATTTACATTTAAATGACCATAATTGTGGAACCCTGCGGTGAGAGGTATTTCATTAAATTAAATATTGTTATTTATGTTATTTATCAACAAATTTGATCAAATTGCCTTTGTTATATAACATATTTGAAGGCCTACGTTATACTAGCTGCTTACATAAATTTAACAAAGCTACATGAACTTGATTAAGTAAGTTTAGGCACTAAGTATATTACTTTTATTAGGAGAAAGTTTATGTTTAAAGTAACTTAAACATAATAAAATGAAGACATTAGTGTTTAACTCGTCATTCGATTATTCGTGACGTCATAGATTTTTGATAGCTGATCGTGACGTCATCGCATGTTGGCGGGAAAATAAATAAGTTTGTACGGAACTCTCGGTGCGCGAGTCAGACTCGCACTTGACCGGTTTTATTTTTTAAATTCGTTAATAATATATTACCAATATTTTCATATATTATTATTGTCCTATGTTGTGAATATTGATTTATTCTTTCCTGATAGCCGCTATCAGTTGTTGACACACTGATTGGTTCGTTCTTATGATATTAAAGAAAGAAAGAAAGAAAGAAAATAATTTATTTTGTTGCAAACAATAAACAGTAACTAATTATCAATTAACAAGATATTACAATAATGCACACAAAATAGGATACTATACTACCGATACTACTGAATATATCTGTGTCTCCCCGTTGCATAAATGGTAGGTATTCGTCCCAATATTAAGAACACCAGTACCTAGTTCTGTTAAGGGAAAGAGCAACAGCGAGGCATCTCGCCATTGGAACCGGACATCTTTTTCCACATCTATGTCATCTTGTCACATACTTATAAGGCAGCGATAGATGGAATTACCTAAACAACTGTGTTAATTTTTTTTTTTAATTATTCTGAAAAGTAACTAAGAAGTCCACGCAAGGTGCAATGAAAATCCAGTAAGCAGTCGTGGTAAAAATGTAAAAGAAATCATATATATTAAACTCATTGTATTTTTTCCAAACCGTGTAACTATTGTATAAAATTCAATCACTTATTATCAAGTTCTTGGACACGTGAAACGATCATGGATTCCCCGGCAACCCATGATAGATGTTCCAGACGGTGATCTGCAGTTTCACGCATAATAAACGTCTGGACTCCGTGTCACCTGCATAATGCAAGAACAATTTCAAATACAATGTTTTTAAATTTCATGTTTTACAATTTTTTGGTGCTGCTTTAACTATATTGTAGATTTATTTGCCTTGAAATATTTATGTACCTACTTAAGTGCAACTGATTTTTTTATGTCGTCGAAATACATTTTTTTTTACATTTGGTTAAAATGGGCAATGTTGTTGTTAACTTTGTTACGTTAGTACTTACACTGCGAGAAATACAGCTCATTTCTAGGATGATTCGAATTCCTTTTTCCTATATTAGATTTTTTAGCTTGTATTTTTCCGAGTGATCCAAAGAACTATTCGAACTAACCCTATCCTCTCCCTTGTTATGCAGAGCAACATGTGGCGGACCGAAAGAAGTGCCACTTACACTGTGGAGTGTGTAAGAAAAAAAGAACCAAACAATGATAACAGATTAAAAGCTGGAACTCGCAATAAGCTCGTAAGTACTTCTTACGAATGTGGGAAAAGAATTTCTCCAAAAGGAAGGGAAAAAGTATATTCTAAGTGCATTAGGTATAGTTGGAACAGCCAAATTATGACATTATTGCTTATTATTGCTCTAGATTTTATAGATAATTTTTATCTGAATTTTCGAAAAGAACAGACATTTCGACCTCTACAGTTTTATTATAGTATATAGTATAGATACTAGCTGACCCGTGTCCATTTCATTGGGCGGCGAAAAAAAAGCATCACTTTTTTAAAAATATTTCATTACTGCTCCACTCCAGTCATAGCGTGATACTACATAGCCTATGACATT
The DNA here is from genome assembly GCA_905475405.1 of Schrankia costaestrigalis. Lineage (NCBI taxonomy): Eukaryota > Metazoa > Arthropoda > Insecta > Lepidoptera > Erebidae > Schrankia > Schrankia costaestrigalis. The sequence goes on from FR997830.1 coordinate 1,336,650, forward strand.
CCCCGATAAATGGACTATTCAACACAGAAATATTTTTTTAAATCGGTTCAGTAGATCCAGAGATTACCCCCTACAACGTCACAAACACACAAACAAACAAATACAGAAACTTTACCTATTTATAATACTAGTATAGATTAAATAACTTATAGGTACCACAAACATTTACTTATAAACTTGCCTACATAAAGCTAGGTACACACTATCGCTTGGCTATCACTAACACATACATCTGGTAATCAAACCGTCAGTATTAACAGACAGCGAGGCGTTTGCCTTATCTGCTATGTAAATGTAGCAACGTTTTGCATGACTGCGATGTACGGCTAACTACAATATTTGTTTCTTGTTAAACAGCTTACTGTACACACAGCAACACATCAAGTTACACATTTTCATTTGAAATTGTGTCTTATTTCAAGGTATTAAGGTAAATGAGTGTCTAGCTTGATTAGTTGCTGTGTGTACAATGTAATGCTCAACTAGACGTGCACTTGACTGGTTATTCATTTGTACCAATGAATTGAATAACAATTGAGTTGTATATTTAATACTGTCTTTATTAGAATGAGATTATTTGATGACTGTGTTTATTAAAAAAAAATAAAAAGAGTGTCTTTATAACCCACTAATAAATAAAATGCTTTGTGATGGTATATGCCATTTGGATACCTAATTGCTTAAATATTTAATAAATAGTTACTTAGTTATTTTTCAAAGATCGGTCCTTAATAAACGCGGTTTATGAGAAGTGAGATACAAGTATTGTAATAAGACTCATAAATAACGATAACGAACTAGAAAAAAATATACAACGGATAAACATTATGTACACATTTTGTTTCTTTATTTTTAATAATAATATGTTGACTACCTCTGTGGCGTAGTGGTTATATAATAACATGACTGCTTCGCAGAGGTCTCGGGTTCGATTCCCGCTCAATGCAAAACTGTGTGTGCAATACACGATTGATTGCATTGGTCTGAGTGTTTTTATGTATAATATGTACGTATTTACAAAAAAAAAGTCCGTTGTCTAGTACCCATAGTACAAGCTCTGCTTAGTTTGGGACTAGATAGTGTTGTGTTAATGTATGAGGATTATTTATTTATATGTATTTACTTTCATAATTATCTACCTAGTTGTGTACATATAGGTAAGAATTGAGTCCGCAACCTCCGGCGTGGCGTCAAATAATCTAGCAGCTACGCCATCTGGTAATAAACAATAGTAGTCACGAAATGTCAGTTTTATGAGCACAAACTGTTTACACTAATGTTCTATAAAGCCTAAGACAATAAACCATCGCCCACTATGTATTGTTTGGCAATATAAACGTAGTGTTAATGACTGTAATGTAAAGCAATCTCATGTGTAATAGAATGTTCAGTTATGGAATTAAATATAAGTACTAAATATGATAATCCTCACACATTCACACACCGCCTTCTAGTCCCAAACTAAGCAAAGCTTGTACTACGGGTACTAGACAACGGATAAACATACTTAAATACTTTTTTTTATAAGTACCACCACCAGACCACTGCAAACAATCATGTCCATGCACACAAAGATTTGCATTGAGCGGGAATCGAACCCGAGACCTCTGCGTAGCAGCCATGTAATATACCTACTACGTCACAGAGGTCATTAAGATTATTATTTAGGTGAATTTCTGAGTATTAGATTATTTTGTCATATTGAAAAAACTAAGAAGCTAAATGATAAAACAAAGAATGTAGTAGAAGGTAAACTGCAGTAATTTAAACTAGTAATTGATGAATTTCCGTCTGCTTATAGTCGAAGGTACAGTAAAGAAAGGACAGTCAAAATGCTTGTTTTCAAAAACAAACATGCTTTTACTGATCCAGTCATCAATAATCGTATACCTTTCACTTACTTGACAATATACAACAAAACATACAAGAGAATAATAAACTCCATAAAGTCCTTAAATCGCAACTTTAAATTCCAACGAGCAAATCACCTCATTTCACAAATAAGTACTAAGAATAACTGCAACAGCCACGTTTCGTCATACTAAAATGGCGTGTGAAAACACCATCTAAAATCACTTCACAATGCATAGTAAATCGTTGCAAGACATCGCAACAAGCTATCCGATGAATAATGCAAGTACACGCTTGAGTCGCAGCGATAAATAACGATTATAATTTTATCGCGATCCGCTATAAATCGCGCGATTGAATGCCAGTGTGCACGTAGCCTTATATTCAACGGAATTGGTGTAGGTACGTAATTTTCCTTTTACGTGTTGATTATACGGGAGAATATTGTGTCTAGCATTTAGTTAGTATTGTTGTCTTATACAACCGTCTTAGCTTTCCTTCAATTGTTTATTGTCTGGTCTGACTAGAGAATGGATAAACGTTACTTTATATGTAAATAGATTAATTTTATCCATAGAAAATACCAAAGCCAATTCAAACATTAACGTTCATTTATACTAATAAAGATTTGTCATCATCATCATATCAGCCAATCCACGTTCACTGCACATAGCTCTCCTCCAAGTAAGTATTTCAACCTTGTGTGCTCCTGTGTCTCCTTTATCCATCAGCTTCCCGCGGTCCTAACTAGGTCGTTGGTCCACCGTGTGAGGGGTCTACCCACCCTACACTTTCATATATATAAAGATTTGTATTGAGTGGAAATCTATTAAAGAATAATGATACCCTATGCCAATAAATTGAACGACCAGCTGTTAGCAGATGTGTTTCATCTGCCCTACAATACCAATGTAGTGCAATAAAGTATTTGGCCAGACTTTTACTTTAGCTATCAACACCGAAGTAAAGTTTTTTTTTAATACTATTCGTTGCTTTTATTACTGAACCATGTTCTACTTTTTATAAGAATCAATGAGGTCCATATGACCGCGTCGTTTTATAGAAAAAAAAGGGAAATAAAAATTAAATTCCTAATAAATAAATTATTTAAATATTAAAAACGAATCGAAATAAAACTAATTTGATTTTGAAGGGAAACAAGGTATATTATTATAGCCTTTCAAACAAAAACGTTATTTTGTGTTGACCAAAAAAATACTAAATACCCTCGGTAAAAACAAAAAAAAACATCCAAATTGATAACATCTACTTCTCATTACTCTCCGTGTGGTGACGGAGTAAGAATACAATATGTCACCACCCCATCTCATCCCATGGGTGTCGTAAAAACCGACCGACTAAGGGACTATCCGTGAATATTATCTTTACGAAATAAAAAGTAGGAAAACTTAAAATTATACCTATCTGTCTGGCCAGCGTGGTATTAGTAGGCCAAGTATCTCTCAGTCACGGGAGGAGGCTCGTCACTTCAGTGGGACATTAATGGGCTGTTACGATGACTTCTCATTACAGTACGTAATACGTCGGTTAAAAGTTAAAACAAAAAAGCAATTCAACAAGTTAGCGCGAATACACGTCCATATAAAACTGACATCGTTTTTGCGCGTTCAATACTCACGATTTATTACGTGGCGTATATTGATTTATGAGTGACAGCACGTATACAATGTATATCTAATTGTGGTGTTGTAGATCATGAGAATTCTCGTAACGCTGTCAATAGATACTTTATGAAGGACGTCAGTAAAAACCATGAACGGTTTTCACATTTTTCTTGACAGGAATGCTATATTTCTAAAGGCAGCTGTTAAAATGAATGTCATATGAAATAAATATCATAGAAAAATTACAAAAATATAAAATAATAACTCTTAAATTACATATAATTTTTACCTATAAAGCTTAGGTATAATAATAACTCTTGTTTTGTCACTAAGTCTTAAATAAATTGATAATTGTCAAAAACTAATTTTTAAGAACAACCTGTTAGCCGTATTTTTTTTTCTTATCTTATATTAAGCTTTAAAAACACTAAGACACAAACAAACATTAGGCTTACAAATTTTGTGTATTTTCTTTCAGAACTTATTTTCTTCACCAGCATGAAAAAAATGAAAGAGTGTACTCTCAAGTTGGTATTCTATAAATCTTATAAAAAAGATAAGATATTTATGTGGTTTTTATTTAAAATTGTGTTTGTTCAATGAAGCTCCTAGCTTCTCAACCAGTCAGCAAATACCGTTTTTTATTTATTCAAGCCTTCGGCGTATAATATCAACTATCAACGGTTAACATGTGGCAGTAAATAAAAAGCAATTACGTCTCCAAGTAGCAATAAATAACTCCATACATAGTACCTATTGTACGTAGTTAGTTTACCTACTTAAACTCAATTACTTAGTCGTGTCAACTCGTCGATTATAATAATTATCATTACCATACTTTTACATTATTTTTTTACATTTAAAAAGACAACTCCCGTACTAGGATCATGTCCACTGTCGGTCGTGGGGACTTAACAAACATTTATTTTACAGGCAAGGTAGCAATATTAATTTGGAGGAGGTCTATGTTTAGTAGTGGCTGATGTGAAAATTATTTAACAGAAACAAAGAACATATAGACTCGGGGCAATGAGGTATTTGTGGATCACACAAATAACTCATAACTTTTAAAGTATCGCGTTCCATAATTGTATTTTTTACAACAGGTTACAGTAGCCGTGGTCTGCATCACCTTGTCTAACCTATGCCAAAACGAAGCAAAATAAAGATAAATAGCGTGCTGTTTTAACCCCCGTTTATGTAAAACTCACACAAATAATAAATTGTCCTACGTGGGAATCAAGCCCGCGACCTCGTGCACCGAGGCTCAATTACTTAGTCGTGTCAACCCGTCGATTATAATAATTATCATTACCACACTTATACATTATTTCTCTCTTCAATGCCAGCTAATTACTTAAAACTTTCGAGAACACTCAAACTTTATTTAATTACCCATGAGGTTGTTAATTGTCATTGTGGATAGGTATTTCAATTACGTGTGTAATTTGTGTTAAAAAGTCCTTTTGTAGCATATAATTATAAGTAATTTTGAAAGTTGAGTAATGACCGTTTTAAAATGTATAACTAGCATTGATATTTCTCCGAAAATTACTGCTTTACTATGTCATCATCATCAACATATCAGCCAATTGACATCCACTAATGTCTCCTCCAAAAATTGCCACCTTGTGCGGTCCTGTGTCGCCTCATCGGTTTCCTAACAAGGTCGGTACATCGTGTGTGGGTCTCCCAACCCTGAGATTAACTAAACTATGTATTTATTATTAATCAAAGTTCTTGACTTTCATAATAGATAACTAGAGATATTAAGTAACACTTTATTTAATTCTGGCTCCTCATCAAGATCCAAGATCTTGGGCTACTTCAACGACCAGGATTCGGGATAGGATTCTAGTAAGAAGCTAAAAAAAATGACTCTTAATACTTTTAAAGTATATCTTTCACGTTATTTGAGTTCTCATTATAGCCTATAACTAGCCTATAACGGGATTATTTTTTTCTTTTTAAGAAATATAATTACTACACACCTGAACTAATTACCAGTTCTCGTTATTCCAAATAAGTACAAGCATTCCTTAATGTTGTTAGACACATGAGTTAACAAATAATTAATAAAAATTAATTAATTAAACGCGCAATATGTTACTGGTTCTATGAATTGAATATAAGCCGGAACAGTCATGTTACAAACATGACTGTTCAAAAAAACTGACATAAAAACGTAACAATGTCTTTATGTCGCAGGTATGGTGTGAATTAGGGATTTGGTTATTGTTTGATTCCGAACGGTATCGATAAGTAAATAATTTGTTGGAGTCGATTTCTCGTTACAATTAGATATACTCAAGTTTGTCAAACTTTAAACCTGTCTTTTTGCTGTGTTTTTTTATCATCAAAGCAAAAGATGAATTGCATCGTTAAATTTTAATCATGCTTTTGACTTAAAAGCAGAGCAGTGGTTCCGATTATACTATAATTTGTTGGATTATTTTTAGGTCAAGCAAACTAATTTTAGCATTGAGAAATTATATCAAATCCAGGTTGAATCCAAAAGTACAATAGTTATTTAACAATAAGGAAAATAATACTACTAAAAAATAATACTATAAAATGTTTTACAATTTTTATACAAAAAATGCACAAGACAAAAATGACAAATTTTAAAGTGCTTTGTTGTAAATATACTTTTCCTTATTACTTATTTATTGTCGAAAGATATATTTATGTATAATAAAGTCAACAAATAATATCACAACGACAAATAAAATTCATAAATATTAGTGCTCGAATAACTTCGCTAATTTAGATGTCTGAATTTAAACTTCGACTACAACACGATATATTTATTAGCACTACCATCGAAGTAAAGTAAGGAAATACCACCTGTCTAGTATTTAGAACTCATTAAGACCCATTCACACATACCAGGGGAAATTCTCCAGATAGTTTTTAGTTCGCCTTTACATGAGCCATCCGCATAGTTGATCTCTATGTGATGATGGTATTTTCACATAGTTTACTTGATATTTGACGTTGATATTAACGTTTCTGTGAAAGTATTGTGATGGATGTATACACTTGATACTGGTTTTTTTTTATTCTATTCTGTTTGAGGTATTTTTTCATAGAATACTTTTATTAGAGTTTCATTGTTTGGTGACTAATTTTGTAATCAATAAACTAACTTCTAAATAAATTAAATATTTGTTTGTTATATTATTTTAACATTATGAAATAAATCAATAATGTTAAAATAAGGCGTAACAAAATCAAGCAAAATGTCAAATTCGTATCAACAGATTTCACTCATGTATTTCGGCAGCTGCTTATTATCTGCACTTCACTTCTTCCCAATTATGATTCCTTTACTTAAAGCGACGAATATGCCTCCTTCTTATCTTAATTACTATAAAAAACAAGCCAAAATAATATTAATCACACTTTCATGCCAAACAAGTCACTACAGCCCAATATAGTAACATATTATTGTCTTACAACAACACCAACAACTGGCTAAAAATACAATACAAGTTACCAAAATATTAATATTGTCATTAATAACCCTTCATTCATCAAAGGTGTGTCAGCTCCAAAACTACTTTTTAAGGCACCATATTATATAAACTGCTCATCAATATCTCAACAAGTTGCTTCTCTTTGACCATAAACTACATCCTTAATTAACCATCTTTACTCAAAATGGTAGCGTCAAAAAATTCGCATCAGCGATTAAATATCACTTATACTATGAATGGATTCCAACACGTCCTTATGTTAATATGGACACAGGAAAGAAATATTATCTGTCTGTATAACAATTATTATGATGGCCAAACCAGATATGGTTGAGTCGAACAGTCTACCGCTTAAGGAGTTTATAATTGAGGTTTTAATTATCGTATGTGTTGTAATATTATTTGCTTAAGCATCTTTTGTCTTTGGTATGGACCACCCGGCTGTTACTTTTAAGGGTTATTGCATTTTGATGATTGTAGGTTAATGGGTAAGTAAAGTGTCAAGATTTTCTTCATGTAATAATACCATAATCATCGTCACGAAAGTGACGTAAACGCTGACTAAAGAAAGTTAAGAGAATCTGCATTGATCTATTATTCACAATCCATACAGCTTTTGTGGTAAAGTAGGTAAAAAAAATTCTGTCAATAAAAGGGTTTTATAATCGTCGAAACATAGAATAAACTTTATTCTATTTAATTCGTGAAAAAGGGCATAATACCTCTTTAATCATCTTAATTTAAACTTCACTTTAATATTATTATATTAAAGTTAAGTTCTGAAACTCCATTTTATTGGTCTTTGTCGTACTCGTATTATGGTACGCAAAAAGAATAAAGTTTATGTTGTGTTTTCTCCTTCATCTAAGTTTACTTATAACGCCAATTTCTAGCAGCAATGTTAATCTCACATTGCCTCCATCAACCATTACTATACGCTATGCTTTTTTATTTACATCAAATCAAATCTCCACTTCAAAGTTTGTTTAACATTCTTCATAATAATAACAAATATTAAACCAAAAGGCTTTCGTGCTAACCTAACGTTACTAACCAAACATGTATATACCTAACCATATTTCTTTTTGTTAACTTTTTTCTTTAACAACTCTGCCTGATTAATCGAGCTAATGAGCCAAAGCATGTTGATAGATATAATAATAATATAATATTAAAAACAATGTTTACGATTATTTTTTACACAATAGCCTTAATATTATTATATTATGAATTATTATTATGTTGTCTACTGCGTGTAAATGTTTAAAAAATTATAATTTTTCCCCTTCATGAAAAAAGAATTATGATAACGAAACTTTGTTTTGAAACGTTGTATTGCAGACAAAGAAAAATAGTTTTAAATCTCAAAGGCTTAAAGTTAAATATTCATTATCATCTTTATAACAGGCAAATCGTCCCATTACAAAGACTGGTGTAATATTATATAATAACGGACTTGACATGTTAGTTAATGAATTGGTATACCTAGGCTTTTATATCAAGTTTTTCGTGTATTAAATGGGATATTGACAATATTATGTATCTGTAATCTGTCGCAAACCGAAGTAGATGAATACTAAAATAAAGAAAAGATAAATGAATGTTATTTCTTTTAGTTGTCGTATACACAATTTTTTATGTTTTCAGAAGATATACGAATATACATAGGTGACCATTTAAAACGGTATAACAAAAAATAAATATAGGTCGAATTAATGGGAACTTACAATGTCAACCCTTCAATGCCTAAGGTAATAAAGTATTGACATACATTATTCATAAAACAATATAAATAAAAAAAACAAGTCGTTTTAACTAAAATGGCATCAATTGATATAGCCTGTATTTAAAGTAAAAAATAATGATGTCGTCATAAAACTACCTTTCCTGTAAAGGTAGTTTTATGACGACATCATTATTTATACATATACATATCATTAACATTTTACGTCAAACAAAAAGATAAGTTGATATCTTTATTGACAAAATTGTCACGGTGTTTATATTTATGTTTTAAAAGAAAAAAATATTGAAAAACATTTATGTAAAGTTAATGGTTAATTGTTTATGTTCTTTGAACATAAAATTAAAGGTAATTGTAGGCTTCGTTGTGGTGACATTTATTTAATGGACTTTAAAGGCGGTATTTTTTTATTAGTTTTAATTGTGTTTATATAATTATTTTAAACATATATCTTAACATACGGTTTAAGCTTAGCATGTTTCTCCGATTTCCTTCACAAATATTTTCATACAGTAAAATTACCTCTGTGTATAAAAGTAAGTTACATGTTTTTTTGTTTTTTATTTAAATTAATTCATTGCTTGTAATGAAACCAAGAGTTGTTAAATCTCATAGATTTTATTTAACTATGACAGCGCCATCTATCAACGCATCGTTGCAGTTGTAAGTCATTCAAGTCAAATAATAATATAACCGACGACCTCGTAAGGACGGCGGGAAGCCGATGGATGAAGGAGGCGCAGGACCGCACAAGGTGGCAATATTTGGAGGTGGCCTATGTCCAGCAGTGGACGTCAATTGGCTGAGATGATAATGATGATGATGAATAATATAACAATATTAGAAATGACAGTAAAAACTAAAGCCCGATTTACACATCGACAAGTACAGTAGCGAGTTAAGTAGTAAGTTGTTGATTAAATTGATTTAAATAGATCTCCATCCTATTTTTTGCCGATTTAAGTTGGCGAGACGCGAGAGAGGGGGCTACTTCGTACTTAACTCGCCAAAAAATAGGATGGAGATCTATTTAAATGAACTTAATCTTAAAATACTACTTAACTCGCTACTGTACTTGTCGATGTGTAAATCGGGCATAAGTGAACATACTTCAACGAGTGAAAAGTTAACTACAAACAATAACTATTACCATACCAGCACAACGGTTACTGGAATGACGTCACACAACATTTAAAATGCATGGCTACCATGCAAATATTTACCTTCAAAAGCTTACAAAACAAATAGTTACTATTTATAATTCTACATATTTTTTATCCGTGGGGTGATGGGACAAAGAATACCATTGCGTGGATTGAGATGGCTCAAACCATACGTAAAAACTAAAGGTCTCCCAAACAGTCATTGTCAATAAAAAAAAAATAAAGGAAAACTTGATACTAAACTGATACCAACACGTACCTATGATTGTGATGTATATAGCCCCAACTGCCTATAATACCAACAAACGGAGGGCTTGTCCGAGCAGTGTGACAATAACGTTATGGTTATAGCCAGCAGTAGGGTTTATTTGTACTAAACTGCAAGCTACTTAATTTATAACATACATTTATAATCATAAATACATCATTAGAATTGATTCTATTCATAAGATCCGATGCTAAGAAACAAAATCTTTTATACTTGACAAACCAACATCGCAAAGCACTATCGCTCGCAAACATCACGTATAAACAACTTTCATATAAATTAATAATTAAAAAGAGTGTCGCTTAAAACATGCCTTAATGACCTGACATACCTTGCAATCAATTTCTTGCGGTTCTCGCGAAGAATGTCAAAACGGCAGCGTCTGGCATGACAGCCACCAAGAAGTTGCCAATTATAATAGCATTGCCAGTCAATTCATTTTTGAAACCTCAGAACGCTTGTTGAAATACCAACGATTACCACCAAAGTAAAGTAACTCTTATTTATAGTGTATTGAAACTCAATATTATTTGACGAAATTTTGTAAAGTGAGTTAAAAGAATTTAGTACATTTGCAATCATAATTTGTACAGTACGGTGTTTAATGTAATTATTTTTTTTAATATTTTAATTAAATTAAAGATAATGGTACAGCTTTAGTGCTAATTAGTTTTTTTATAAAGGTATCAGAGAATAATCGAACTTCTAGTAATAAAATATTGATTAAAATAAAAACTTAATATGAGATATAATAAAATTTTGCGCCTTTTTTTATAAAAATAACTCCAAAGGATAAAGGGCTAAGAATTATAAAATATCACTACTCTATCTTCATCATTATCGTCCCATAAATGTTGATCGCGATAATTCATACAAATACTACTATACTATTTGTTTTGTCCATTGGATGCACTTTTCCTTCGAACTCGCTACTTCGTGCACTTCAACTGAATTTACGCGTCACTAAAGCAGTAAAATTCAATACCTTATTATAAATTGTATTTCTCAACTACGCCGCTATTGTATTAGGAAGCTACCTGTAGAGATAGTAGGTTATTCTGTTGAAATAAATAAATAAATTTTACTTTTGTCGGCATTAATCCTTATCGATATTATTAGTATTCTTATTTTTAATTATTTATATTAAAAATGATGAAAGATTTTTTTATAAAAAATGTCATAACATAATGTTATCAAAATAATTTATGTTCAAAATTAAGTTGTATAATAATATTTTTATTAGTATTTCGTGACCAAGTAATAAAAAGTATTAATTGAAAAGGTAAATATTAAAAGTAATTAGTGTAAAATGCGCAGTAATAATCTTTAAATGCCAGATGACGTAATTAAATGTGTATAATTTGATCAAATAAATTTTTATTACGTTCTTAACATTTTAACCCTTAACGACTTTTTCTTTCTCTTGAAATATCCTGTTACAAACGCTCGAGATATTCGAGCAATGTCAGCTCACAACTTACCCAAGGCACAAAATAAAGTTGAATTATTTGTTTAATATTTTTTATTACTAATTATAATATCAACTTTTAATGTTCGAATGTGACACTATTGTAGGAGTAGAAACTATTATGAAGGTGTTGCTAGCCTAAATATTTAACGTGTTTTAATTGTACTTTGAATTTTCTGTTTCAATTAACCACACAGAAATATTGTTTTGATATCTATGAGTTTACCTAATAAAAATCATAACTTTTTAAACTATCGCGTTTCATTATTATAAATATTATATAAACAGGATATTAACGCGCATTTAATTTACCTTTATTTTACTTGACGTTTCGGCACAGGTTGCACTGGCCGGGTCGCAAGCTGACTGGTGATGCGACGTCACAGCTTCGTCTTCGTGATAGATAATATATTATTATCATCTACCCTCGCATCTTGAGATGTTAATATAAAGTCCCCCTACACACAACACTGACCGTATCGCTGTTCTGTACGTTAACCGACCGTTCAAAAAAGGGAGGTATTGTTTTCGATATCACTGGATTCCACGTTGCTGACAACTTGAAACCGTCATCCCGGTTAAAGTTTTTAGGGAACTTTTTGATTTCAATGGCCTCGCGCACAAGTCTAGACCTAGAGTAATGGTGGCGATCGGTGGAGATTACCCGTGGCTTATGAAACTCGATCCAGTGATTAGCGCCAGCATTCACCAAGTGTTCGACCACGGCCAGTGCAACCTGTGCCGAAACGTCAAGTAAAATAAAGGTAAATTAAATGCGCGTTAATATCCCGTTTATATAATATTTATAATAAAAATCAGTTTTTTTTTATTTTGTTTCCTCTCTCCGTCTTAATGAAAGTACTGATAGTCCACCAATAAACAATATGAAACAAAACTATAGAATATAAGATATATGGTTTTTCAGACGCCTGCTTCTTTCTTCTATATGCATGTATATTATGTATATTACAAGAGTTTTCTTCGCACTAAAATAAAACAGCCAGTATAAAACACGAACTTAAGTTTTGTATAATAAAATGTACTTATGTTTGTTATTACAAAATCTGTCGAAATAAAAGAAATTTTGATTAAATTATAAAAAAAAAATTAACAATATTACACAGCAGTAGGTATTGATGAGATGTTCGATTTGCTTGTACAAAAAGAGCAAGAAGGAGAGAGCAATTAAAATTCTCATCGTCACCGTGAAGCGGTTGCATTGTAGTTGTGATCGCGGCGCGTTTTTCAATTAGGCGAGTTTCACGGGAGGCGTACTAGTGTTGCTAGCGCCAACCTTTGTCGCACCGACAGGGTTGCCAGGAGTATTCAATTATTTGGGATAGAAAATTACTTTTAATTTTTTGTATTTTGTTGTGTTAGTAAATTTGTTAAACATGGGTAATATGTAATTAACGTTTTTAGAAGTTGTTGGCTTGCATAATAACTAATTAATTACTTGTGGGCGTTAAAAGAAAAATAAATTGTGTACCTACGGCAAAGAAAATTATATTTAACTTTTTTTTTAGTTTAGTTCTAAGACCAAGAAATTTAATTACACTATTTTCTCTGTGTGCGGTAGAGTCGTGGTGGAATAACCCCGACACTCTAAAATAGGCACATGATCGTGATCGTAAGTAAAAAAATATTTTTTTACAGATTATAAATTTATTTGCCAATATACGGTCAAAGAAAACTAAATAGAAACCTCGTTAACTCTTTTTAAATTATTTATTAGCTTTAAATAGATTTATTAAAAACATAACGTAACAATATAAATCGTTGCACAAAGTCTTCTCAACCATCGAAATGGTTAATTAGCAATCTCATTCAACAACATTGTTTAATTGAAATTGAATAACCAGTTGCAAAGTAAGTTATTAATCAAAATTAATCAAACCAATCAAATCTTGTCAGAACTGTCAGTGTCATCTGTCAACCCTAACATCGCGGGTGGCTGACGCGTGTTCTTACCATTAAAAGGGTTTGACACGTAACGTCGGACCAAAGAAATTAGTAGTAACGCCGCAACGTTTGAAGACGTATCACGTTGCAACCTAATTGTATGTACACAACTTTGATCTCAGCGGATATTTTTGTAACTGCTGTTTGGGTACCGTGGATTTTAGATTTGAGGAAAACCGTATTGTATGCTTAGTACAAAAAGTACGGCAATTTTTGCATTTTTTATTTTACTTACTTTTAAATTTATAGTTTATCATTTATTGTTATTTTTATAAGCAACATGTCAATTATTGTTCCTTAAAATCGTTAAAAATTAGGTTAAGTTAACTTTAGTTGTCAAATTGTCTTAACTATAGTATGACAATTTGACAACTAAAGTTAACTTAACCGAAGTTTTAACGATTTTAAGGAACGAGAATTGACATGCTGAAGTAATAAACATGACCTTAGTCTTTTTGTAGGCATTACCATTCGGTAACATGGAATACCGTGAGTTCTAGATAGGTTGGTTACTTTTGGGAGTCTAGCACACTTACCTGCCAAAGCCAGATCGAAGGGTAGGCGGCCTCTTACATGTTTCCCAGGGAAAAAAAACTCTAACATGATTTCCATGAATAAAGAAAATTAATAACATTAAATAGGTAGACTGATCGGTATATCTACATATTACGTATTTTCGTTAATGCTGTAATATGTTTTAACATTCATCATAATAGCCCATTAATGTCCCACACCAGGGGCGGGCCTTCTCCCGTAACGGAGGGATACTTGGCCTACTAATACCACGCAGACCAGACGGATTGGTATAGGGTTTAATTTCAAGTTTTCCTTCTTTTTATTTCGTAAAGATAATATTTACGCATAGTCCCTTAGTCGATTTTTACGACACCCATGAGATGAGATGGGGTGGTGACATATTGTATTACTCCGTCACCACACAGAGAGACTAAAGAAGTTAGATTAGATGTAATGTTTTAACATTACAACCAATCTAATTTCTTTCTTATTATTACTTTTTTTTATTACTACTATTTATTATTACTTCATTGTACGGAACCACATAACAAAACGCGTTTCATACTTATCTCCTTAGCTTATAACGTTTGAAGGTTGATGAGAAACAGTCTTGCTGTAATGGCTTTGTCAGTTTAGAAGATCCCGTCGCCTTGGATCATGGCAATTAGTTAGTATTGGAATAGAGTGAACCGGGTTAATATATGGACTGTTTGTTTTGTAAATGAATAGGAAAGTGTTAGTTTTAATAATGGTCATATTTTCGTACGTTTTGGGCTTTAAAACGAGTATATTTTCTTTGTAACAAGGTTAATTAATCTTATACGTGACTTCTGTGTGGTGACGGAGTAAGAGTACAATATGTCATCATCCCATGGGTGTCGTAGAAACAGACTAAGTGACTATCTGTGAATATTATCTTTACATAGAACGAAGGAAAACTTGAAATTTAACCCCATACCAATCCGTGTGGCCAGCGTGGTATTAGTAGGCCAAGTATCCCTCCGTCACTGGAGGAGGCGCGTCCCTGCAGTGGGACATTAATGGGTGACTTCTGAATTTTAACGTTTTCATTTAAACTATAATTTTTTTTTTAACCTTTGGAGGCGATAAGCCTCTTTCACTGATGTTGTTAAACTTGGGTTACTAAAACCACTATAAAGAAGGGCAGAAAGACTTGTGTAGATAGGGGTTTTTACTGTAACAATAAGTATTCTATATTTATGTATTATTATGATTTCTATAAAATATATACATATAAATGTGTTGTTGTGTAAATCCGTGTGGTGACGGAGTAATAATACAATATGTCACCACCCCATCTCATCCCATGGGTGTCGTAAAACCGACTAAAGCACTAACCTAAATAATCTTTACGAAATAAAAAGAAGGAAAACTTTAAATTAAACCCTATACCAATCCGTCTGGCCAGTGTGGTATTAGAGGCCCGTCCCTGCAGTGGGACATAAATGGGCTGTTATGATGATTATAATTTACATGTACTTAACATATATTATTTATGCATAACAAGTTCTCGTAAAAGTATTTTGTATGTAGTAAATACCTACGCTATATTAATCAAGGACATTTTTACAACAAGGGCGTTTAACACGAACAACTGAAACGGTGTTTATGTTAAATGATCACGCAACTTTTAGGAAAGTTACAAAATAATGTTTTTACATAATTGTTACATATTATTTTATACAGCTACATTTTAGAAGAAAATGTTTGTTCTAAAAGTCTGCATTACGTCATCTTCACACTACGTACTTATTAATGGAGGTGAAGAAATAATCATCCCAACTCCTTACGTGGTTGTCATTAAGATCAACTAAGGGAAAACTTCGTAGATTATGTCTTTACAAAAGCAAAAGATAGAAATTGAAGTCAAACCCTAAATAGCTAAGTTCCTCTCTGTTACCGGAGAAAGGCAGAGCTTTAAAAAATAGAGTTATAAAAGAACTTCCAATTAATAAATAGGCTATTGTTTTCAAAATCTAAAACACTATTTTTTTAAAGCCTATGTGCTGTAAGATCTTCCTCAAAAACTGAACAAAAAAAACCTAGTTACCAAAATTATAGACATCAAAGTGAGTAAGACGAACGAACGAAAAATCCATTTTTCTTGTATATAATTAAATAATTTTGCAATAGTTACGAAGTCGAAACCTAATATCGATGATCATAAAAAGCGATCGTTATTCATCACTATTCACTACACGCCCTAAAGTACCGGATATGGTCGTTATAACCACATCAAAAGTGACCGTAAAATGGTGTAAAATTAAATATCAATTATGAAGGCGTGGATTAGTGAAGCGTTATAAAGTCGATAAATTTTATCGATATTTAGTATTTTTAACGGAGGAAATTTTATGGTGTCTGTCTAGAATAATTAGTTTTACGAAGATTTACTCACAGATTTTATATTGCATGTTGTTTTATTTTAGTACTTATAGCTTTTCTATAGTAACTATTCATTAACATAGAAAGACTAGCGACCCGGACAGTTCTTTTCTTTATTTAAAATAATAATATGAAATAAAAAAACTCTAGTTCTAGCCTTGTACCTTTTCAGGAAAATTAAATACACACAGAAAACACTTAGGTTTAAGAGAATTATGTATTTGTGGTACGTCTAAACATGTGTCCTGCAAAGAATTTTAATCCCCAGTCACTAAGGCAGTTAAATGTAATAAGTAATTAAATATTAAGAAAAAAACATCATCATCATTATCAGCCAATCGACGTCTACTGCTGAAAATAGAGAGGAAAAAAAATCTACCTATTTAAAGTTTAAATCATCATCGATATTTTGATTATATTCTCTCCCAACACTATTTCTTCTAGACTATATCATTATATCTACACATTAAACCGTACATTTGGATGACCGTATCAAAGGCCTTAGTCAAGATCGTCCTTTAAAGGCACCGACAGGCGCCACTTAATTGATAGTTTTGGGCGACTCATTAAAATAATAACTGCCCTCCGGCATTGAATAAATATTGTATTAAAAGCAAATTAAAGAAAAAAGAAATGTAACATTTTTTAGAGATCCTTCGTCTAGTAAATATAATGGTGTAGAGTTTAGGTTAGTTGGATACAATAGCTAAGATTGTTGGTGAATTAGTGATAGGTTTAAAAAGCTCCAGGTTCAAGTTTTGATGTTTTTTTTATATAATGAAGTTTGAGTATGTTTTATTTGATTTATTTTAAGAGGCAGTTGATGACCCACTGCTATCATCAAGAAAGGTCTTACTAACAGTATGTATAATACCTATACAAGGTGTGCTTAGTTGGGGAATAGATGGCGTGGTATGAACATGTAAGGTATATTCTATTTCATTACACTTTTTTAAAGATTGTTACTTAAATTTAATAATGTAATAAGTGTGTAACATAAAAATGAATGTTATTTAAGCAATAATAAGGAAACTAATATTATTTTTAAAAGTAGTAACAGTCAAAAAATCAATCGAAAATCGCTTCGCAAACAAACAGATCGTCAGAGAGCAGGCGGTCGCGTTTGATGTTACGCCGTGTTTACACTAACCTAACTGAGAAACAAGTCATTTCGTCGGGCGTCTGTGCTCGCCGCCGCTCCTTTGATCTTGCCGCTGAGTTTTTGCCCCCTTGACTTATTGCCGACATGTTTGATGCGTCAGGGATGGCGGGTTACGCTAGCGTTTTCGGTAACTGTCTGTTCCATGACTCAAGTTTTTACTTCGTTAATGAGTTCTTGATTTGTGGTATAACTGCAGTTGTCTTTGTCTATTTTTGTCGTGAATATTTTGACTGTAGAGTGCGTTTTGAGTCCTGAATGTTTGTTGTAGGTAAATTCTCGTATGGCTTTGCTTTTATAAAGTAAGTAAAATTGTATTCCTAAGTTTTTGAAGGTGTACTATCGTCAAAGTTCACATTATATTTTCTTATCCTATACTTCAATAGTATCTTAGTGGCAAAAACTTTTACTAAAAGGAAATAACTGATGCAAAAAACATTTAGGCTGAGAACAATAATGTCATTGTATTAACCTGACAAACAGACTTGTATAGGATCCAAATCCGCAAAGTCGTGCTAGGCTTACACATTATTTAATTTTATATGTTTTGCTTTTTATGTTTAGTAAAACTAATAAAAAAATTAGAGTATTATTGTAAATTATTCTAATTTTTCAGTCCTATTAAAGCCAGCAAAGGGAGATTTGTAAAACATGGAGGTGTTAAACAAACTAACCCAACACTAGGCTGCCTGCTAGCGTGGTATTATAGGCCATGTTGTAGAAGAAGCATGTCCCTCTAGTGAGATGGATAAGTACGAAGGGAGTCAATTAAAGGGCTGATCAGCAATAAGTTTAAGACAGTGGCTAAAAAAATTTGATTGAGGTCTGAAAATAAATATTTTTTATTGTATTATATAATTTAGCAACCCTTATAGCACAGTGGTTATAGTCCATAAGCAGACAAGCAGAGGTCTTAGGTTCAACCTATACTAAATAAAATATAAGCTGTTTTGTGTTTTAATATTTTTTTCACTAGAATAGAATTAGTACCAGCTCTATTTAATTATAGACTGATGGCGTTGTGTGTATGTTTGTATATGTTTATGGGGTAGATCTTCATGTAAATTATTATAAATAATAATTAGTGAATGAATAGAAAAGCTCTACTTTTAAAAGCTTCAAAGCCAAAGTGCGAGATCTAGGTACTAATTGTTACTGCTATCCACATACATATAAGTATTTAGCCGTTATGTTCTTTTATTAATCTACATTTAATCTACAGGTACCAAGAAAAACACATAAACAAAACAAAAAAAACACAAACTTTGGAGGTGGTGGTAAAGTTTTCTAAACTTGCACATGTATTTAAACTTAGATTAAGTAGTTTAAAGGACGTCAAAAAATATATAATGAGAATTGTAATTATTTTGATTAAAGCCTTTTTGACTTTGACTTTGAACAAAAACAATAAAGCCCAAACAAACTTTTTTAATTCCTTTAAACACATTTTAATATGAATGAATAATAATGATTATGATTATGAATATTATGAGATCCTCGACGAGACATTTTTTATTTTCACATAATCAAACTCTCAAATCAACTCAAGTCTAGAATAAAACTTAAAATTCTAATTCAAACTTTCGAATTACCGCGCCACTCGCTATAAAAATGTTCGAGGCGGTCGTGTGGGTGGGGCTACGTTAGCTCCGCCCAGTGACGTCATATAGCAACATGGCCGCTTGCACTTGCAACTGCACGACAACCTCTGTTAAGTCCGTGAACTTGACACTACGGCAAGGGGAAAATGGCTTTTATATTTTGTTCTATTACTTCTTTAAATTTTATGTAGGTTACTTTTGGGTGTATTTTCAATAATTTGTACAAACAAGTATTTAAGTTTCTTTATTTGAACTAATAAGAATAAAAAAGTATTTATTTTTTTAACAATGAATACATTGATGGATTAGTTTCATAAATTTATTCTTATTTGTTAGTTCAAAAAGTCTAATTTAAAAACAAAAAGCTTGGATAGCTTTCTTCACTCGGTTGTCGTAGTACTTATAATAATAGGTCCTACCTATAAAATTGCCCTTTTTTTTCGCCGCATTCTTTAGCCTCTATTTTGTTTTAAAACATAGAAAGCTTGTTTTATTTAATTTGGTAAATACAAAACATTAGCAACAACTAACAAAAGATAATTAAGAAAAATAATTATTATTTGTATAAGTAATAAGCCCGTAAATATGGGGCGGATTTTACCATTTAAACAAATGTAACTTCTTCCCTTATATTTTTTTCTTATGATTAAAATGCTAATAGTTATCTAAAATGTGCGCCATTAATTAAACCAAATTTCATTCTATTAAGTTTAATAATTGTTGAAAAAACTAAGAAAACGTACTAACGTTAAGTTTGATTTCTCATACTAATGAGAAATCAAACTTCGCATAAAATTTCCATACAAAACGGCAATTTCATAGGTAAGGTTAATATAATTAATATTTAATATTTTACTATAAAAGTTATTAAATTACTTAGCTTATATTATATGTTATTATTAGTGATGTTTATAAATTCAGTATACATAATTAAGCTTCGTTATGGTCTTTATAATAATTTTAGTTTTACTTTTCCGTAATTGGTTAAACTAATATCTACTTACTTTGATGTCTCAATTACCCAATACATTAAGGCTTTCCCTGATTTCCAATTCTGAGGACTGAGGACCAAATTACCCTTCGCCACAGTTAATGCCTCGTCTCAGCAGTGTGACAACAGTGGGTTCTTGTGATGAGAACTCTTAATAGTTAATTTGTATAAGTTTTAAAGTTGAATTTTTATAGGAGTAAATCTCTAAATTTATCGGTCAACCCACATTACACTCCTTAAATTACACCGACAAGGATAGTAACAAACAAAGGAAATCAGTGTTATTATACACTAGCGCAACCTATTATTTAAACGCAACTTCAAAAATCCATTACAATAGTAAAGACCCAATAAATCATAAATATCTGCTCTAATTCCGTCTCTGTCTACCAAATCATGATTCGGCATAGCCTTCAATAACATAACGACCACTCATCCAACAAGGCGCCAACATTTTCCTTTCGGCTTTCGGCTCCGACCAAATAACATGTAATTTAAGCAAACCACAGACACAATCACGCTGCCATTTCACGATACCAATTAGAGAAGCTAATACTTGCGGCCATCACTAAATTACAGATGTACAACTCAAATTGGTCGCTTAATCAGTACCCGCGTGATGTTAGGCCAACCCATTCATCTAAGTTATTAAGGCGAGAATTTGCCAAATTTTTGTGTCAAATGTTTGACGAATGGTTTCGTAAACAATTATGTTGGGTGTTGGCGCCAAGTTGGATGTTGGCGCCGGAAGAAAGTACTAATTATTACCTGAGATCTTCTGTGTATTTAAAAAGTCATTTTAAGTTAACTTCTTGGGTGGTAAGAAAATATGAATGGAAGTAGTTTTTATGAGCTTTTGTTTCTTTTATGGGTGGCACTAATAGTGAGTGTTAACGCCAGTGAAGATAAACCCATTGTTCATGTAATTGTTTATGGTATAATGGATTTTTTATGGTAATTGAGTTTTAGATGAGTTTTGTTCTAATTTAAACCGATTATAATAATACGTATAATCCTCGTTCAAAATAGTTTTGTACCTTCGATGAAAAATGTTTCATCAACGTACGACAAAGGTTTACTCTCCAAACTGTTCGCAGCACTTTGGCACTACATCGATGAACGCAAACAATAAATTTAATTAAATCCCGATAGATGGGAGCTACTGACGCTGCCGTCCCCTTATTGAACTTTCAAGTGCACGCTCAACTTCTATTCATGCAGCCGAACGCGTCCGATGTCGCCCGAACGTCTTCCAACGATTTGAATTTCAAACGATTCTAAAATCAAACACGCCGCGCGTTCGTGACTCGCGGTTACCAATCAGCGATTCCATCGCTTTTTACGGTGACAAGTGTCCAATTATCGTTGATTGAAATAATAATAGAGGTCTCCAGATCGAAGCGCTTGCAGCATGCGAAATTAGGCGTCGAGCGTTCAAGCAGACTTAGGTATGTCCGGTTTTTGTCGTCTACCCACCCGTGAAGAGTTCGGAACGCGAGCTTGACATTTTTGGACGTGGCGGCGAGCCTGTCGGCGGTATCAGCGCATACTTCCGACGTGTTTTGTCCTATTATTTATGCAGGCGGCACTTCTTTAACCGCCAAATCGATTCTTAAGAATTCAAAGGCCATAGATGGTGGAATTCGTGAATTTCTCTAGCAGAAACCGTTTCTTTTGTCAATCTCAATCATGCGTTGTCAGGAAAGTTGAGAGATTTATGCGATGCACAGTTCTATTGTCTTATTCCGACTTTAAAAGGCCAAAAGTATAGGTATGTCCGTAACGGTGTCCATCAAAGGACTTTAAAATACGCTACTGAATTACGGCTTTGTATTTTATTATATTTTTAAGAATAAGACAAAAACGGTCTGTATACTAAGTTTTAAAAGCTGTATAAAAATGTTAGTGCCAACTCCGAGTCAGTCTTTCTCTGTATGGCCAATTTGATTCACATTATAGATTAGGTTTTAGGAAAAAGAATAGACCTCCTTAAATTAAATAGTAGTTGTGCATCAAATTTATTAAGTACCCCACCCCGATCATAGAAGAACCAGCTTTTTGCATAAATTGTAGGCTGTTGACAATGTGTGACGATGTCGAGGTATACACAGGAAACTAACTACATATAAGTAAGTGAAATTTTTATCAACTTCGTACGCATCCCCAGTGCATGTTTATATGTACACAAGCATTTTTTAAGTAAGCTGCTATCATACTAAGTATATACATTTCAAACAGACCTAGCTCATATCATAATCAATAGCTCTTTGAACCTGATAATCTTGATATTAATTCTGCAGCTGACATTGTAATTACACGTCCAGTATTCACAGATATGTTACAATATATTATTATCATGTTACGATCTTATGCAGTACATAGATTAATGAGACCTTAGCTTTATTTTATCATTAATGTATAAACTTAGAAAAGACAATTAAATTTTGTACAATCATGATTGATAGGTACTTGATTTTTTTGTGTACGTAAATTGAATGTAAAATTCTCCTCAGCTTGAGCTCTAGTTAGTCTACACTTTAAAAAATATGATGTAGGTACAAAGTGAAATACAATGGCAGAACGGGAGAATGCTATAGACGTAGTTAAGTAACTTTTTTCTGCCCTCATTGCTTAAAATCCCCGATTGAATTCATACTCTTCATCAGTTTCAATACCGCAATATTAGCTGGCTTTAATAAAAACAAATCTCTTATTATTATGAATGGTGTTGCAAGTTATTCCAGGCTTTGCACGTCGAGTCGCCGCATCAACAGTAGACGTTTGGTCTGTCCAGTGCGAGAACTTTTTGCTCCCGTACGCGATGTGAATTTAATTTCAAACTCATTTTAAATCAACATTTTGAAAATAGCCTTGGAGTTAGCTATAAAGGTTTTTGTTGACTTATACGTCCCGTATGTCAGACAGTGAAAGTATTTGCTAACTTGTCCTTTAATCCATAATCTGTATCGTAATTTCTAGATACTATCGAGTTTGTGTCACAATATTATTAATATTACTTTCAATTTTATTTTTAAAGATTCAGAGAGTTCGGCCCCATGCCTTGTAGAGAAGCTTGATTTCCTATACCTTTATTTATATAATTTCTTTAAGTATCGCACGTCATTTAACTCATCTAATTCCAAAACTATTATAACCTCGAAATCATCCTAACTCTATCCAATTACAATATTTTCTTCTATGAAAATGATCGATACAATATTAGTGACAGGCTGCTATCCATCAATGTGGCAAAAACGTTCAAGCCGTTTCATTGTGTGCTAAGTGCGCGGCGAACGACCCCTTAAACAAACCCCTTTTTATTTAAAAACAACCTTAGTATTCACAACATAAATTTCAATTTACGACACGTAGCTTGATATGAAAGAGTTAAGTAGGCTGCAATTGAAAATGGATTTACTTTTGATAAGAATAAAGTTGAAAATACAGTGTTGGGTAGGTTTTGTTAAGACAACGTTCCACATATTGACACCGACAATACGATGTTGACTGAAAAAGTGACATCAATCATCTGTGACGATGACGGACAGTATGTTGCGGAGGCGCTTACAGAGGAGTTTATACGCGTGATTTTTTATAATAGAGATAGCAGGTTCCATGAATGTATCAAAGAGTTGATTTATGTCTTTTTATAGAATAATGTTGTACATGATCTAGATTCCAGATGAAATAAGTTGCTCGTGTATTACCTATAAGGTGCCACATTGCCACCTAGCACTAATTTTTTATAATGTTGGTTCTAACAAGTGGAAACTATCTGTTATCTGGTTGTATAGGTACTAAGAACCGCTTATTTTGTTCTACATAATTATGTATTCATTCAGACCTTTCAGAACATTTTCTTTTTTATCATTAATCCTTTTTTTTTTTGTTTTAGGTTTTTGTAAGTATCGTAAATAGATTGCATTCCGTTAATTTGGTCTTATGATAATCGCATGAGTGAAGGTAAATAAGTACTTGTAGTAAAGGACCTAATCTAACATGCCTGTGAAGCGTTCTAGTACAGCTGTAACAGTTTTATCGGATTTAATTTAATTTTTTGCTATATTTGTAAGGAATTGAAAAAGACTTTTATGTGTATTTAAAAATGCAACATCATCACGAAATGTTTATTTTTAATATCTAAAACAGTAAGCTGATCATATTACAAGCACAACAAACGACGTATACATACATACATACTGTACATACATAAACTCACGCCTTATCCCGTCTGGGATAGGCAGAGACGACAGAACGCCACTTGTCACGATCCTGGCAAACAGATTAAAACGACGTATCTTGTCTTGAATATTCATAAAAATGAAGTAATCCAAAAACAGGAGTCCAAAAAGGCAATAAATTATTTACACATTATTCTTACACGATGTATGACAGCAACACCTGCAATTGGCAGTAAAATTACGAAGATAAAGAGCATCCACCTGATAACCTCAGGCTAATGTCAGTTTCAACTGAAGGAAGTGACTGAGTTAATGCATGCAAGTTAACCATTCAACAAAGAAATATGACTGGACCCGTAAAACATCGCGCAATAAAAGTTACACGGTGAGGCGTACACACAGCAACACATCAAGTTAAACATTTTCATTTGAAATTTTGTCTTATTTCAATGTGTTAAGGTACAGTCGGGGTATTTGCCGCTCGACCACCCTTAGGCGAGAATCGCTTGGCACGCGGCGCATGCGATACGTGGGCGTGCCACGTATCGCATGCGCCGCGTGCCAAGCGATTCTCGCCTAAGGGTGGTCGAGCGGCAAATACCCCGACCGTACATGAGTGTCTAGCTTGATTAGTTGCTGGGTGTACGATATTTTACTACTAGCGTTAACTGTAATGATTTTAAGTGTTTTGTTCATTTTTTTATTTTAAAGTGATATGATATACGATTTTTAATATGCATTTCGATTTCTTTGGTTTTTAATTATTAATTTAATACAGACGGTTAACATACATTTTTGTTTTTTTATTACCATCGTTGACCACCCATCGTTGAACACTAAATGGCACATCAATTTTCTTTTCAGCTATTTTAAATAATACACATTTAGTTATTATTTGTAGATTTAATTAAAACCTATCACAAGCAAGAAATGCTAACACCAGCAGTTAACTCAAAAAATAATATGGCAGACATATTTTTTGTCAGATTATTATCGATCTACCAAGTGCCGCCAGTAAAGCATGTGTCGGCATTACGATAAAACTGTTACTTTAAAATATTTAAAGATAAAAATGTCGGCTTACAGAAAGCTTTTTTAATTATTATACTTTAATTTATCTTACGGAAAGTTTTTAAGTGTTATCGTATGAATTTTAAAGAACTTAAATTGATTGTACAAAGGTTTAAGATGTAGGTCAGCCATAAAATGAAGTACTAAACTAAACTTTCTATACAGGGTGTACATAAGAATGGCGCATTAATTGCAACCCGAGGTAGGGAATAATTTTACTAGGCAGAAATAAAAAAATCAAAAAAAGCTTTATTCGTTTAGGAGATATATGACCATTTAAATTTTTGCATTTTACCTGTACTTATATAAAAAGTACCTACTACTTATTAGAATAAATATAAGAAAGTACCGCATTACTTAATTATAGTAACAATCAATATAATAAATTATCAAGATTACGGTTATAAAGTAATTGTATAATTGCATCGTGATCACGTGCGAAATTTATGGGACATTTTCTATAACTTGGTTACATTTAGTCACCCTACTAGATAAACACCAAAAAGAACATGGATATAAGAATAAGAATTGTTACATGTTTAATTTATGACACACTTGTCAAATATGTAAGATGAAAAATTAACAGACACAAAAAACAACAATAATTGGTTTATCATACTAATTACTATATTAAAATTTATTTTCCAATTGAAAATAGAAAGTCAGGGCACTTTCATTATTTACTGAAAAATTATCTATTCAATCTTCTTTGTGGTCTTAGGTCCTTTCCACATTAAAGTAGATACAAATGAAAATTTTAGACAATCATTGTTAAAGTACTTAAGTATAAGGTCTCAATATTATTTCTTAGTATTTACCAAAATTGTTGTTTCACCAAATAAGCCCACACCTTACTTAACAACTATTTGTAGAACAATTTAAACTTTATTACTTAACAAACAAAGTTCAATTTATTGTAATGTAAATGTGAATACTGTTTAAATTTGAAGGAGCGTTCAAATCGTAGGTAAAAAGCAAACAGTAGCCGGCCACCCGCGGATTTTTAAAATGTCGATATCGAGTGTTGAGTGTGTAAACACGATTAACTGGACGCGAGTCTCGCTCCGATCATCGATCATACAAAACTGTGCTCAACAATGAGTGTTTGTTTTAGCTATGGGTTAGTGATGTTCTATCGCAGGTGTCAGTTTACATTTATGATAAATATCGATGTTTTTAAAAGTATAAGAAAACAATTATTTTACTATTACAATTTAATATACTAAACAGTGTAAAAGCATGTATTAATTTATTTAAGCTTGAGTAAGTAAAATAAATAAAAATACACAATTTCTTTAATCTATAAGTTCGTTCCCATAAATTTATATTGAAAAAAAAATAAAGCAAATAAACAATGGAATGGTCATATCTCCTAAACTGACTTGATAGTTTAATATCGGTCTTTCTACTAAATTATTGTGATAAGTAAACATAATAACTAATTGAAGTCGTTAAGCATTATTCTACAATCAACGTATTATTTTTACGACTATTTTACATAAAATTTGCCATGTCTTAAATTATCATTGTCGCAATGGTCCCATCCCTAAATCTAAACCTAACAAAGCGCACAATTATTCACTTGCTCTTGACCGTGTTGTCGCAGTAATGTAAATAAAACACTCGCTACCGTCGCGCGGTCGAGTGACTCGCTCAAGTACTTGCCGCAGTGTCAACACTCGACAACGTTTGACAGCTCAACAATTTCTCGATGTAATAATCTTTAAAAGCCCATTATATAACTTTATAATACTTGGTTATATAACGACACGAACATTTATTTTGAACGCTTATTTCTAGTAAAACTAGGTACAGGTATTGAAATATTGGTCATAAGAATTTATTTGATAGCGTGTTAGTTTTCAAAAAAAGGCCATTTTATGAAGGTGGCGTCCGCACTACGAACCATTTTACTGTGTTGATACTTGATAGACAAACAAGTGACTTTACCAAAATAGCTTAACTCATATTATACATTGATACAATGTAACTGCCTCAGGTGCTTGATCCAGGACACAGGACTTGATATGCTTATTTTCAAGTTAGTTATAGAAGTTAAACTAAATTAGATTTATCTCAAAATTTATCTTTTGTTCTAAATTGGACGTCTTTTGGTTCTGTTTTTACATCTGCCTAAGTACTAGTGTGTAAATTGTAAGTAGTACTACATTACGAGCACACGTTATAGAATTATTGAAGGCGTGTTATTAAATTATTCAAATACAAGATAAATCTTTGCAACTACGCATTAATTTAAACTGAATTGACGCAAAAACGTCAAGCAAAAAAAACGTACGTTAATCATACGGTAAAGTAAGAAGGTTTTGTAGAGTAGGTTTACATGGAACATTGCGTTGAATTGTATAAATTGTTTATTTATATTTGAGGATCGCTTTTATTCAAAAAGTTATTAGTTGTGTGGATGGATATAGGGGAAGAGGACGACCAAAGAAACTATGGATGGATTGTGTGAAATACGATATGGCTGCGAACAGTGTTACTTGTGAGATTACGTCCGATAGGAAAGTATGGAAGAAGAAGACATGCTGCGCCGACCCCAAATAAAATTGGGATAAGGGCAGGGGAATGATGATGATCGCTTTTTTTCAAAAAGATAAATTGTCAAACACTTTGCTGAAAAAGATATTATAACAGTACTTATCATAAAAGCCATAAAAAACGTTACTCCTAATACACGGATTGGTCTAGGCCAATGACAAAGGCGAAATTAGAGATAATTTCATGGTGGTGGGACGATAAGTATAATGGGGTTTTGTGTAATAATTTTTTCTTACTTTCTAGAGTTGAATATGGTTGCTTGTATGTCAGTTGACTTCTACCAAAATTCACATAAGCAGGGACAAGAATATTCAAGTGACGGAAGAAAACCTTAGAGCCTTGTAATACCATGCCGTTTATAGGGATTTGTACTGTTTTTATTTTTAAAGTATTGTCTCTGTGAACGATTCTGTGTTTTGTTTATGCCTTCCCTAATCATCTTTCATAATGCCGACGAGACAAGGTTTTACGTTTTTTATTTTCAGTTCGTCAGCACATAGATCACACCTTTACACCTTTTCAACATTTATAGGATTAGGGAGGCCCAGGACTATTGAAAATATTTGGAGAAAGCTATGTCCAGCAATGGATGTCAAATTGTCTAACATATTGATGATGACCGTTTACATTATATCGTACAGCGTATCTCAGACTTAAAATAAAATTCTTATCATTATAAAAAACGCCATGGATGCCGAGCTGACAGTGAACAAAGAAGTGGCCACTTATAGGTAGTTTTTTGATTACCCATTAACCCAGCAAACGACGTAATGGTTGCGGCTAAATCGTGGTCTTATTATTATTTAGCCGGAGGCACGGTAGTGGATTTGCTAATTATATGGTCAGCGGATTTGTGACGCTGTGTTAAGGTTGAATATTTTTTTGCGTCTTTTTTAAACCTAAAGCTTGAATAAGGCGACCTTTTAATACCAAAAAAAATATTTACTTTAGTACTCTTTAGTGACAATATTTTTTTATTTAAAAACGTATCATTTTCTATTGATTTTGTCATCATCATAATATTATTATAATTAGCTAACAGAAGGCCACTGCTGTTCATAGGTCTCCTTTTAATATCACTTATTGATCCTCTATTCATTTGTTGTTGTTATTTTTTTAAATTTTCAACAGAATGTAGGTTTAAGTGTTACACTTTATCAATAAAATTATTGCAACATAACATAGTTGAATATAATTTAAAATATAGGAATGGTATAGGGTCCTTTGTCAAGTTTTGTTTTTTTGCGAGACATACTCAATATGAAATAATATTGCTGTAATTAGGATAGAACTTCAACTTTTTAAATTCTGAAGTGGGTGCAAATTAGTCAACAGCTTTAGCTTTTTGTTATTGCTGCGGTGTCTTTGTGACAAGAACCCTTAAAACAGTTAAATTTACATCATACAGATGATCGTAAAACACAGATTAGTGACGTCACTGGCCCATTTAGAGCTCAAGTGGTTTTGAAAGACGGCACTGTGTTGCTGATAGGCAGAGTTGAGCATTTCCTGCGCATGCGCCTTTTGATCTCACTCAAGTGCTTTGCATTCTGTTTTACATTAACGACGAATTAGTTGCGAACATTCTGGCTTATAATGAAATGTAGCAAATTATTAGCTTTTTGATTTACAGAGGAGTGTTTTTGAGTTTTCTTCTGCATGCAAGCGTCCCTGGATCAGACATAAACAAATACCATAGTTTACTTAAAACTGGCGTAATATAGTTATATGTATACTAATCGAAAAACCAAATACATATAGCAGATAAAGATACGGACTTACTTAATTGTGAATGTCCAATTTATCCATTCTGACATGATAAACAGAAACTTGTTTACCATTATTTACCACACTTCCACATTTGGTATTCGGTTTTATGTTAAGTTTTTAATTCTTTGGATATTTTTTACAAGTATTATATAAAACTAGACGTCCTTTATTCCTTATAATTATAGCCTCAGTACAAGATGACACCCTGCATTTTTATTCCGTCACCTCACGGCAGAATCCTATTCCATTCAAATGTGTCCAAAACAACATACTCTTACATAAACTTTTTCAAACCCATAAATAACTATATATTTTGACTCTAACACTGGCCACGGCGAATACTGTAGTGATAATAAATGCTCGTATATTTACTTCGATATCTTACACCCCATAAAGAACATATCGATGTATGTTTAACCACGTGCGTTCGTTAGCACGCAATAAATCGCCGTAATCTGACTGCGCATAAATCCCGTCTTTGATCCGATGCGCAGGAGTTGCGTTTACGTCGTGTTAAAGCTAATATTACTATAGTGGTAATAAATAACGTACTGTCATTGTATCTGGAATAGGATTTGAAATATTTATACTTAAAATAAATTATAAATAATCGTTATGTTAATATAGTTACACAATAAAACTATATTAATTTTATATTTTTATAGTAATTAATTTATTATTAGAAAATAAACAGTTTCAACATTACGCAGAACATGTGCGATCCAGAAATTATTGTTCTAAGACCTGGATATTCTTTCGGCCTTATTACAAAATACGGTCTAACTATAAACCACGATTTATTACGTCACAAAACCACTGTTTTTGAAATTTGTTATTGCAAAATCAGTCTTAACGCTAAAGTGTTAAAACTGATTTTGGATTAACAAATTTATGATTTTGTATTTGTTAATACAAAATCAGTTTTAACACTTTAGCGTTAAGACTGATTTTGCAACAACAAATTTCAAAAACAGTGGTTTTGTGACGTAATAAATCGTGGTTTATAGTTAGACCGTATTCTGTAATAAGGCCGTTTATGTTTTTCAAATAGCAGTTTGTAAAATTTTGTGCGTCGCAAGGCTAGACCAAATGTACGGGAGTTGCTGCTGTCTTTATAAACAAAAAGGTCAATTGAATGGTTCTGCTTAAATTAAATAAAAGTTATATTTAACTTCAATATTTGTTAGGCTTTACAATAGTGTTTTTTCTTTGAATCTTCTCTTCCTTTAAATCTTTCTTCAGCGTACAACAAAGTCTGTTATAGTAAAAAAAACAATGATTTAGTAGCAATATTAATAATAATAACAATACTTCAGCAGAAATAATAACAATAAATTACCTCAAAGTTGCAAAGTAGATAATTTCAACCAGACTCAAGAAAGAGAATCCTAAGAATAGTCCAAGAAGTCCACCGATGTTAGAGAGAAAGTCAGTCACGCCAAAGAGTTCAGAACGACGCATCGACAGGAATCGTGGCCGCTTGAAATACATCTCTAATTTGGAGTACTGTCTGCTAAATAGACATAACATATTATATAGATTAAATTATAACTATCTTAATTTAATGTACTAATTTTTGCAAAAAAACTATATTAATAGCACTCTTTTTTCAAGTTCACCATTAGCTTTTTTTTTTTTTTTTTTTTTTTTGTGAGGACGAGTAGTCGGTCTCAGACGACCATTACTACTTTACGCGGGCTGTGGTGGGGCGGATGGCCCTCAACCAAAGACATTTAAGTGACGTGCCACAGGGGCACCCCCTTTGGGGTACGAACCTCGGCCTGGACCGTCACTGACTAACAGGACGTGCGGAAGGCACGCCCTCTAGGAGCGAACGCGGCGCGTATTCCGGCCTCGACGGCGAGGACGGAACCGCGGACGTTTTGTTGTGGCTTCGCGAGCCGTGTGAGCTCTACGTTGAGCGATCGTGATCCTATCGTCCGGCTCTTCGAGAGCATGCCTAGGTCTACGAATTTTGCTAATCTTGGAGGGCATTAGCTTTTTAAGTTTTTAAATGTTATAAATAAAAATGTTTTTTTAATTTATTCATTTGTTTGTAACTACACACATCAAAAAAGTCTAAGCAACATGCATGATATTACAAATTTACCATTTATATTAATTTATTTTACCATTTATTTTAATTATAACGTTGTATTTTATTTTTAAAATAATATTTTTAGGGTTCTATGATGTAAAAATAACAGCTGTTTTCTTTATAAGTTCTTTTAATAACAGAAATTAACAATATTAGAATATACAGGTACATAAGAAACTAAACTTTTTTTTTACAAATTGAAATTTCTTAAGAAAATGAATTTATTGTGAAAGAATAGGACAATTTAATACAAAGTATGGCCTCCTCTGCTATTCAGAACTTGTCGGCAACGATTATTCATTGAATTAATGAGACTGTTTATGTCATCTTGCGGTATTCGCTCCCAATGGAATTGTAGCAAATCCTTCAGCTGTTGGGTTGTTGTCACTCCGTCCAAGTCCTTCAAAACGCGTCTCTGGAGCATGTCCCATGCGTGCTCGATGGGGTTGAGGTCTGGCGATTGTGCAGGCCAGGGCAATACCTGGATGTTCTCCGTTGCCAAGTATTCACTGGTTCGCCGAGCTGTATGTGAACGCGCATTGTCATGCATTAACGTAAAATCGGAGCCAAAGGTTTGTGCAAATGGATGGACATAAGGTCTGAGAATATCCTCAACGTAATTTTCAGCGTTCATGTTTCCATTTACAAAAACGAGCTCAGTTCGCCTGTTCTTCATAATACCCGCCCATACCATAACTGTTGAGCCGCTGTATGGATGAACTTCCTGAACGCACCTGAGTCTTTCAGTATTTCCGGGTCGACGGTACACTCGCACCCTTCTTGTATCAGGCCTAAACCCGAATCGCGACTCATCGGAAAACATAATTTTATCCCATTGTTCCTGGGTCCATGTTATGCGTTCTCTACACCATTCATTTCGACGAGCGCGATTCCCGTGACGTATCGGTGGGCACCTGATAGGGCGTCGAGCTCGTAGGCCGTACTCATGCAGTCGATTTCGCACAGTTTGGGGACTTACATCAACACCACTTGAATTTTGTAGCCTCAAACTTATCTCTCGAGCGGTTAACATCGGCTGGCGTCTTGCAGTCAGTTGTATGTACCGGTCTTGCCGAGTGGTTGTACTCCTTTTACGGCCTGGATGCTGTTCAGCGGGTTCCCCTGTATTATTGTAGCGCTGCCAAAGACGACAAATAACACTTCTATGAATACCAAAATGTCGAGATACCTGAGATTGATTACTTCCCGCTTGCAACATCCCTACAGCTCTTTGCATTTCATCTGCCGTCAAATGACGTCGCTCCATGACGTAAAGAATATCTAACAATTCAATTTTGTCGCCAACTGTATTTAAATGGTTGGTAAAATTATAAAATCAAGACTAAAACGTAGCAATTAACATGCACTCAAATTCAAACAAATTCGCAGTCATTTGAATTTTATGAAAAAAAACAAAACATAATCGAAATTTTTTTACCTATACACTTGAAGTTTACTTACCTATACACTTTGAGTGAGTAAATACTTAGAAATTAATTAATATAAATGGTAAATTTGTAATATCATGCATGTTGCTTAGACTTTTTTGATGTGTGTAACTAACACAGACATTGTTTGTCTAAAAGAAGGCTCCAAACACAATGCATTGTAAAGAAAACCTTATAGAATAAATAAACTATTTTATTTTTTTTTTCTTTTACAATTTGTCGCGAAAGTGGCTGCCGTGCATGAGGGCGAGGTTCGATTGCCTCGCGGACAATTCTTTGCATGATCCATAAATTATTGTCCTAAGCTTGAATGTTCTTTGTGTCCATTATATTAATGATTGATAATTCTCGCGGCACAGGGCGTGAGTAACCCTAGTGCGAGATTTGTCTTGTAAAAACATAATTATATACTTAGGTATAATATTTTACTTACTCGTTTGCATCAGTAGTGTAGTTATAAATTTTATTGTAGACTTTGAGTAATTTAAGTATGTTGTAATCTGTTTTAAGTATCTCAGCTTCATACTCGATGCTGTTACATGCAGGGAGGCAATGACATTGAATTGCATCTCCTTCATTTTCTTGGTCTGCTATTTTTTCTACAACATTTTGTACAAAATGTTTATAATTTTTATCAGGTGTATAGTATAACCTTAAGAATATAAGAATAGTGCATCAATTTTAACACAAGATAGAATTAGCTTTACTATCATCATAGCAGCCCATTAATGTCCCACTGCAGGGATGGGCCTCCTCCCGTGACAGAGGGATACTTGGCCTACTAATACCAAGCGGGCTAAACGGATTGGTATAGAGTTTAATTTCAAATTTTTCCTTCTTTTTATTTCGTTAAGATAATATTCAAAGATAATATTCTTAGTCGGTTTGAGATGGGGTGGTGACATACTTATTGTATTCTTACTCCATCACCACAAGGACACTATCTTTATTAAACAGGAACAAAAAAAAAACACATAGGTATAGAAGTTATGTATGACCAGTCATAAAACCTACTGGATCAGGTATTTCTCAATGATTTTTTTGTTTCCAATAATAAAAGTTATGCCCAATTTCGTTTTTGTTTTTTTTTTGAAAACTACTAATCTCTTGTAGGTATAAGAGACAAGTGGCGTTCTGTCGTCTCTGCCTACCATGAACGGGATAAGGCGTGAGTTTATTTATGTATACATTCTGTATACAAAAAAGGAGATTATAAAACCAATAAAATTACCTCTAGCTTTCCTCATACAAAGAGTACTTTGGACAGTGCAGATTCTATCACTTGTTTCATCTAAAAACAAACACCAAATTAACTAATTTGCCATATTTATACATCAAAATAAATAATTAATTAAAAGAATCTTACGAGGCATATAAAATCCAACGCAATCACAATATTTGTAAGTTAAATTCGCTAAACATTCCATTCTGCAGTTGTTAGCTGTGTATATTTTAAAATACTTTAAGTATCTTTCATTTGGGAAGTAACATTGTCTTCTGAAATTGTGTTCAATTAAATATAAAACATAGGAAATACACATACTATAGTAAGTAACTATAAATATTAGTACGTGCGAAGAAAACACCATAGCTCCAAGAAACTAACGCACCAACCCCCTTACTCATAAAAGTCTCTTAAATTTTAGTCAATTGATTAGCTTAAATTCTTACGGTTTTGTTTGGAATAAGGTTGGTTTTCCTAATAAAAATATCGCTAAACCTTGATTAAATTTAAGAGGGGTATATGAGTAAGGGGGCAAATGAGTACGTTTTTTACCACAGGCGCAAGTATCTAAGCCATGATAGTATATTATCTAGAAAAGAAATGATTTAAATTATTTATATCTCACACTTCAGGATCATATTTCCTTAAGCTCTCCGTAGTGTTAAGTATACTAAAACTAAGTGCCATTGACGATACTTGATGATTTATTACTGCATAATAGTACAAAGATGACTGTGGTAGATCAGTAGGATGCTGTACGTAAACCTGAAAATAAAAGTTTAATAAAAACATTCTTCATGTCAATTCTCGTACCTTAAAATCGTTAAAAATTAGGTTAAGTTAACTTTTAATTGTCAAATCTTACCTATTGTGTGACATTTTGACAACTAAAAGTTAATTTAATCTAACCTTTAGTCAATTAAAGCAAGCAAACATTTAAAATACTGCAAAGAGTTACGAATTAAGAAAAATTAGAAGTGTAATTTTAACAAATGATTGTACTACAGATCAATGAAATGGACATAAAAACATCCAGATTATGAAATATAGTTTGTTGGTTTACGTAGAATTAACATTTATACCTATTGTTTTATTTATTTCGTTACTATAAATAACTTAAGTATATATAAAAAAATGGACGACATATGTAAAAGAGAAATCATCATTATCATCATAATCAAATTAATTGCCGTATATAGCTGGATATAGGACTCCTTTCAATATTTCTACTTTACGCGGTTCCTTTCTATGCCTCATCCATCGGTTTCTCGCCGTCGGCGTCCGTCTTAACCACGTCGTCGTCTATCCACTGTGTGAGGGGTCACCACAATCCGCGTTTTGCAGTACGCGGTCGCCATTCAAAAACTTTTCTGTTCTAACGGCTCTCGGCCACCACCATTTTAAAAGTTAAAAATAATTTTTAAACTTACTTTGAATCCAGAGTTAATAACATTACAAGACTCATCGTGTTCATTCAAATAATCAATCAGATAAATTTGCAAATCAGGCTTGTCTCCATTCTCCTAAAAGAAAATAAATTAATAACAGTTCAGTTACAACTACTATTTAATTTTTTAACCATCATAGCGCTTTGTAAAATATTCACTGCATGATAGAATCTTGTAAAGTAATAGAAGTAACTTGGTTTGACTTTTATGTCAAGCTTCTATGTTTTGTGTCATTAAGTAGAAAATTAAGAAGCATGATATGACTGGCATTACAAAATTCTACTTCCGTTTTTAGGGCAGCAGAATTTAGTCATCCCTTCTTTCTTCGCGCGGCAAATGCCTTACGATGCAGTTTACACTGTGTGGCCTTTTGAATATTTGTATGAATTACTAACCTTGCCTGGCACCGGATAGACGTCGGGACCGGAATCAGAATATCCATGTTCGGTTGTCCAATTTCGTGATGTGGTGTTAGACGTTAAATACGGATATTCTTTTTGAATACTGCATGAAATGTTATAGTTTAAAAGTTATTACAAATGTCTAATAAAAAATAGAATTCAAATGTATTCTCATAGAAGGTCTTAAAAATGCCATTAATAAAGGCCTCTTTAATATTGTAGCCTGAATCTACTTAATACGCAGGTCTGCCATGTTGGTATTCAGGTGTAGTTTAGTGGTTGCTCTGTAGAAGGCAATGGTCTTATTTGATTGAACTAGGACGACTAGGACTCGAGTGACTTATTCATAGCGTTGAAGGCATATTCTCCAAAGACGCAGGTAGGAAGACTGTCTTAATTAAGAATCAATATTTCCCATTGTCTTTCTTCTCCTCGAAATTTTCTAGTTACAACTAAGCTATTTCGTTAAATTTAAATATAATTTGTAGACACTGATTGTAAATTAGTCCCATAATTAATTAGTCCTTTAAAAAAATTGTTGTTAACCATAATTAAGGTTTTTTACTTTACTACTTACTTTTCCTCTCTTAATATTTCGCTAGCTGCTAGTGCATTAACATTATAGCATAGTCCTTCGCTAGTGAGTACTTCGGTTACAGTATTCTCACAACTGGAATCATCTTTTCCTCGCCATTCGCAGTAAAAGAATGGTCTTGGAGCCGCCTGAAAGCAGGTAAAATGATGTAACTCGTCTTTCGTAAAATCATTTTGAAGAAAGTACCTATAGGTAACAGCCTAGTTAGCCAAAGTCCATGCGGTTAATTTCACAAAGTCGCGAAATCAAATCCTGCGCATGCTAATTATTTGTGTGATCCACTAATAATTTTCCTGATTCTGGATGTTTTGTATGTCCGTTATATATCCTAATTATATCATAACAGCCCATTAATGTCCCACTGCAGGGACGGGCCTCCTCCCATGGCTTGGCCTCCTAATACCACGCTGGCCAGACGGATTGGTATAGTGTTTAATTTCAAGTTTTCCTTCTTTTTATTTCGTAAAGATAATATTCACCGTTATATTTATGTTTGTGTATAAAAGACCCCACGACTGCTCAATGCAAGTAAAGTAATCCTTAATGCGGGAGTTGTCCTTTTTAAAAAAGTATTGTACTCACGCTTCTGATGTTGTGAGCTACATCAGCATTAGAATAGTTGCGAGGAAAGGTAGCTACATAGTCATCATCATACAATGCCATTCCACATATGTGTGTAAGATCCTCAAATTTAGCAAATTCCTTTCTGTCCCTGTTTAAAAAAATACAGAAAAATATTACATGTTTTATTTGTTCATATATTAAGTCGTTTATTGATTTATTGATCTTACATATATCAAATTTAACTGGTCCCTAATTTCTTAGTGCGGATAAACCTAGTTAAGAAGAGACAGTTAACTACCTGTACTCGACAGCTCTATCATATTCGAAAAATTTAATTCTTTCATAGGACTTGATGTCGTTTTGTTAATACATGAAAAGTAGTATTATTATTATATTATGTTTCTCTTTTCCATAATACTCGGGTTTATTGGAGACCCGGTTCTTTGGAAGGCATACATCGGGCCAAAGCCAAGACGTAGAGGCCCTTTATAATATATTTAGTCTGGTAATGGATACATTATTAGTATAATTATTGTGGTAATATTTGGATCATAGGTCTGATGCCATGGTAAAAAAAGCTGTCCCGTATTGTGAGGAGGATTCTATCTATGAAGTCCTAACCATCCGTAGCTTTGTTCTTGTAGCCAATACTGGTGGGTCTATCTTTTTCAATGTTTTCATTTTTTTTATTTAAAAATGTAAATAAAGTGTAATGTGTAGTATAAGTTATACTTACGATGGTGAAATCTCCGAATCATTGCTCAACAGTTCATCAAGTTTCAGTTTAGCGTCGGTGTAATTGTATTTAGATACTTCACATTTTAGTTGAGGACAAATTGTTACAGATGGAAATGGAACCTAAAAGGTAAGACAATACAGTTTCACTAATTGTTTCTTAATTTACAACAATAAAAATTGAAACAGAAATAATTTTCAATCTTACTTTAAAAATAAATATAAACTTTAAAAATATTTAGTTACCTTTCCAACGGATACAAGTTGTTCACTGACCGTAACAATGACAGGACTTGTTTGCCATTTTATCCACACATTGTGGATTAAGTAACAACAGAGACAGACGCTTGCTATAAAAGTTATCAACCAGAAGATCCTATAAATAATACAAAATGAGATCAAAACATTATCAACTTTATTGTCATATAATCATTTAATTAGCTAAGACGAGAAAATTATTACTTTTTACAGGAGACGTTATACGTTGCCTTCAAAAAGTTGCGTAGTTCATTTGATTTTATTAGTTACTAGCTGACCCGTGCCCACTTCGTTAGGCGGCGAAAAAAACGCGTCCCTTTTTTAAACATATGTCATTACTGCTCCACTCCTATTAGACATAGCGTGATACTATATAGCCCATGACACTCCCCATAAATGGACTATTCAACACAGAAAGAATTATTTAAATCGGTTCAGAAGATCCAGAGATTACCCTACTGTGGTATTACAATCTATTTCATTACTAAGTATTTATAGTATACATACTTTTCAGTGAGAGTGACTCCTCTTTTCGTAGTATAGGAAAGTCCGTGAAGTGACGTATTATTAGCGTAGTCATAAAATATTTCCCTCACAAGAGCTTTTTGACGTTTTCTTCTCGCTTTACGGAAACAGAAGTCTCCATATATATTTGTTACAACTACTGTTTCTTCTTCATTTTCTTCGTCGCTATAATTACAAAAATATTAATTTTTAATTACTTTTCATTATTTAAAAATTTTCGTAAGCTTCGAGTACCGCTACACTGCCATCCTAGCACGGAAGCTGTTAAGCCCGATTTACACATCAACTAGTATAGTAGCGAGTTAAGTAGTAAGTTGTTGATTAAGTTGATTTGAATAACTCGCTACTGTACTTGTCTATGTCTAAATCGGGCTTTAAGTCCAGTAGCTCTGTAAATTCACTACCTATTGTTCCTTTCCGTCTAAAAACGGTAACATTTGCCCCACCTTAATTGTATCACCGAAAACACCTACGACCTATTTCATGTACCAACTATAACCAAAAAGAGCCTTAATTTTTAAGTAATAAAAGTAGCGAATATAATTAAATAAGATTGATAATTCCACATTTAATGACTTTACTGTACAATTAACTGAGTAGTTACTTTCTAAATTACTAGCTGACCCGTGCCCACTCCGTTGGGCGGCGAAAAAAAACGCTGCCCTTTCTGAAACATATTTCATTACTGCTCCACTCCTATTAGTCATAGCGTGATATTATACAGCCTATGACACTCCTCTAAAAATGGACTATTCAACACAGAGAGAATTTTTAATTTCTTTTGTTTTTTTTTTTTCAGATAGATATTACCCCTACAACGTCACAAACACACAAACTTTACCTTTTTAAAATATTAGTATAGATAACACTCACTCCATATTTCACGCAAAATTCCTTGCTATGCGTCCTTTCACAGAAATTACACTTTTACTACTAAATACAGTGTTTCAGTGCTAATAATTAAGTAAAATGTAATTAATTGGGTTAATGGTTCACTATCCGTTTGTTCCTTGGGGATTTTCTAAACCTATCATGGAATTAGATCACCAGTAATTAACTTTTTGAAACGGTACAGTTGTATGGCATCATTAATGGGGTGTGGTAGTATAATGTTACCGTAAAAGGTGCAAATAATAACTTTGGCAAATAATGAGTAGAAACAAGCAGATATGAATAGTTTTTAAAAACTAAAATTTATAAAGAAATACAGTCTGTTTAACGTTACCTAGCCTTTGTTACAGCGACAGTCGCCTTTAAGCCGTAAATCAAATCACAGAATTAGAATAAATATTCTGATTTTAAAAAAACTTTCTTATCCTCATTAGTCATGGCATTTCTCTTCTTCTCAATAAACAAAGAAATATCTACAACAAAATGACATTGACGTTCAACACGCAGGACAGGACCGCGTCACTATAAACCATAAAAACAGTGACAAGATTTATTTCTTATTCAATTTAAATGTCTGGAACAAAAGATGAAATTGAGATTTAAGACTGTTTATTAATGAAGTTCATGTGAAATGAGGATTTTATATTATATTTTTACATGCGTAAGGCGTTGTATAATGCCCTTCGGAGCAGAATGTACAAAACGCAAAATGTACACGACACGCAAAATGTACAATTCGCATAATGTACAATTCGCAAAATGTACAATTCGGGACAGAGCTGGTTCGATGATTCGTAGAGACACACGTGCAGCTACGATGAGTCGACTCGGTTAGTCAGGCACTTCTTCTCGTGCCACCGAGCGGGTTGGCAGGTTGCGGATAGCCAGATTCCGGCTTAAGCCGGACCCGGACAAGAGAAGCTCCCTGAAGTCAAATCCCAGACCAAGGGTGACCCTTTTATACCTTTCCCGTGATCCTTTTCCAATTTAAACTCCCTCCCTCCTTTCCCACTTTTCTCCCTTCGGTCCATGAGGAAGGGTAACCTCATATCCCTTAAATGCCCACAAACTTCCAAAAATGAATAAAGCAGAAGTCAAAAATGATCCCCAGGTGGGTCCCGGCCAAGCCGGGGAATCCCACACCGTAAAGGTCTGCCCCCATCGTAATCTGGGGGGGGGCACCTCACTGCTTTTAGACGCGCAAAATGCGCGACTGGCAGCTAGCACGCTAGCGCCCGCGACACCGGCTGCGACCAACGCGCCAACACACACCACACCGGCTGCGACAAACGCGCCATCAGACCCGGCTGCGACACACGCGCCTAAAAACCATAACCCGGCTGCGACACACGCGCCAAAAACACAAAAGAGTGTACCTTCCACGAGCACCTGGCAACAGAGCCTCGTACGGAAGAGTTATACCCACAACCCGGACAAAACCGCGGACAAGGAGGCCGTCCCAAGCAGTTCCAACTCTGCACCTGGCGGTAAACTACGCAAACGCGGAAGAACCAACAGGGGCAGCGAAGTAGACGACCCAATGCGCAACATCCGCGAAGGCGACAGCCAGCGCGAAGCGCAGAGGGCCGTTGAAAAACAAGTACGCGACCAGTCGCAAGTACGCGAAGGGATCACCCAGCGCGAAAAGCGACCGGACGCGGAAAAGCTCAAGCAAGGAGAAGTACGCGAAGGGGAAACCCAGCGCGAAAAATCCTTGCAAGAGACGGAACCAAAAGGTGATGGTAGCCAAGCCCGCAATAAGAAGAGAGGGAAGCGGTCAGGAAATCTGCACAAGGCGTATCTGGCCATGACATCCAGGCCGGATGACTCTGACCCACAACCAGGTCCTAGCGGCACGGGAGTGGCGAAGAGAACACGCCCTGACGACACCGCTTCACCCAGAACACTCCAGAATGACGCCAAAAGAGTGAGAACTCAACCTCCTCAAGGGGGGCAAAGGACGTACGCGCTGGCCACAAAGGACATCCCTGCGAGGCTAGCCGTAGCAATTTGCCTCTCCCCACCAACCAGAGATCTGACACAGGAAGAAGCCGAATCCATCAAGATCGGACTCGAAGACCTTGTCATGGACGCTGACTCTAGCGCGGCTCTGCCGGCGTTCCGCGGCTACCCCCGCGTGGCGGACGGAACGGTGCAGATGTGGTGCGAGGATGACGGTGCCCTGACATGGTTGACGGAGAACATCTCGAAGATCCGGCTTCCGAACACAAACGAGACACTGCAGATCATGCGGCAAGCTGACGTACCGACCCGTGCCAGAGCAGCGCTCTTTGTACCCAGGTACAATGGGGACATAGAGCGGCTCCAAGGTGTTCTTAAACGGCAGAACAAATGGTACGACATCGGCCGGTGGTCGCTCTACAGAGCAACATCCGTAGGTGGTGAGAAACCAGGAACATACCTGACTCTTGGGATCCCACCAGAAGAAGAACTGAAGGTTTTGGCGCGGGAGCGACGGGTATCGTACCTTCTTGGCTCGATATATGTCCGCTTCTACCCCAAAAGCCCTCCCCCCTCTGCAGCCCAGACGACGACACCCACAGGCACAACACCCGAGACTGACCCCGACGACATGGCCCAACTCGAGGAGGAAATGGCAAAGGCGGCGATGGAGGATGCTGACACGGATACCCTACCACCTGTATCACCGGGGTGGACGGGCCAGCTCCTCTCGTCCTCGCCGGGTGATGGCAGGCATAGGATTGAGGAGCAGGACGAGTCCGATGGATCCGATGGATCGAACCGGGACTAGCCCCTCTCCTTTGCCCCCACCACCCACACCCAGCCCTCTCGACATTATCCAAACCAACCTCCAGCACAGCCAAACTGCCACGGCCAACTTGCGCAGGGCACTGGAGACGAACCCCCAAACCATAGCACTGATCCAAGAGCCGTGGATCAGGAACAACAGAATATGCGGCCTCAGTAACATCGGAGGTAAGCTAATTCAAAGTACACTAAACACAGAAAAGCCAAGAACATGTGCTTACGTACCAAATAATATCCCGATCACAACACTAACACAATTCTGTTCCAGAGATCTGACAGCTGTCAGGCTCCAGAATGCCGGAGAAATCCCTGACATAGTACTAGCCTCAGTGTACATGCCAGGGGATGACGAGAACTGCCCACCAAAAGAGATGAGCGACCTCGTGGAATACTGCGAGGGCGCCAAGCTGGATCTCATTATCTGCACCGACTCAAACGCCCATCACCAGCTTTGGGGTTGCAACACTTCAAACACCAGAGGAGAGGTATTATCCACTTATTTATTCTCAACTAACCTAAACATAGTAAACAGGGGATCAGAACCCACTTGGGTTACATCAAGGGGTCAATCCATCATAGACCTAACGCTAGGCACAGATAATGCGGTAAAACTCATATCTAACTGGCGAGTATCCAACGAACTCTCTTGTTCAGACCACAGGAGAATCCGTTTTACAATAACAGTAGACACAATAAGTCCCATCCCAAAACGAAACCCGCGTCGGACAGATATACCTGGCTACAAGCGACTTCTCGCTTCCCTTATCGCCAGCAATCCACCACACGATACAATAACGCACCTACCACAAATAGAACAAATAGTGACAAAACTAACACTATACATTACAGAAGCATATCATAAATGCTGCAAACTAAAAGTTCCACATACAAGGTGTAAAAATAACCGATGGTGGAGCGCCGAACTTGAAAAACACAAAGAAAAACTACGGAAACAATTTAACCAAGCCAAAAACTCAAGATTAATTGAGGACTGGGAAAGGTACAAAAAAACACAATACGAATACAAAAAACAAATCAGACTCGCCAGGAGATCCGCCTGGAGAAAGTTCTGTGAATCAATTGAGTCAAACAACGAAGCTGCCCGAGTAAGGAAAATCCTATCTAGCGATCAAGATCGCAGCCTCGGTGCGCTGAAAAAACCTGATAACACCTACACACAAACAGACAACGAAATCAGCAAGGTCCTCCTTGAGACACACTTCCCTGACTGCAGCCTATTAAAAGACAAGGTCTGGGCGGTTGACACAAGAATGGAACCGACCAACAGCGACTGGACGGTGGCCCACGATATAGTGACAGCTGAACGCATAACCTGGGCAATCGAGTCCTTTCAACCATACAAATCTGCAGGCCTCGATGGCATTTTGCCAGCCCTTCTCCAGTGGGGCATAGACCCTCTAAC
Organism: Schrankia costaestrigalis; assembly: GCA_905475405.1. Classification (NCBI taxonomy): domain Eukaryota; kingdom Metazoa; phylum Arthropoda; class Insecta; order Lepidoptera; family Erebidae; genus Schrankia; species Schrankia costaestrigalis. The sequence goes on from FR997830.1 coordinate 1,380,865, forward strand.
CCCCTGGCTGGTAGAGGTCTACAGAGCCTGCATTGCACACAGATACATACCCCACGCCTGGAGAGAAGTGAAAGTTATTTTCATTCCTAAACCAGGGAAAACAGACTACACACAACCAAAGGCTTATAGACCTATAAGCCTAACGTCCTTCCTCTTAAAGACCCTGGAAAGACTATGCGATAGATACATCAGAGATGGACCTCTACGCACAACACCGCTACACAAACAACAACACGCATACTCCATAGGCAAATCAACAGAAACAGCTTTACATAGCGTGATCTCCAAGATCGAATGCGCTATAGACCACAAAAACTCTGCACTGGCTGCCTTCATAGATATCGAGGGCGCTTTCGACAAAACAATGTTCCACAGTATTGACACAGCCCTCATGAGACACGGTATAGCCCCGACATTGCGCGGGTGGATAACCAATATGCTCAAGCAGAGGGCCATTCAGGTAACGGTAAACGACACAACGAGAGCTATTGTAGCGAAAGGATGCCCACAAGGGGGTGTTCTCTCGCCTCTCCTGTGGAACCTTGTCGTGAACAACCTGATACACCGTTTAAATGACAAAGGCTACTTCACCGTGGGCTACGCCGATGATCTAACTATCATAATAAATGGTACTCACGAAAACACACTGTGCAACCTAATGCGCCAAGCCTTGAAAATAGTAGAGGACTGGTGCAAAGAGCACAAACTAACAGTTAACCCTACCAAAACAGAACTAATCCTCTTCACCAAAAAAAGGAAACTGACAAACATACAATTACCACAATTCTACGGATCCACTCTTAGCCTAGCATCAGAAACCAAGTATCTGGGCGTCTACTTGGACAAACAGCTGAACTGGGCTAAACACACTGATTACATTACTACAAAAGCCAGTATAGCATTGTGGCAATGCAAGCGACTGCTTGGGAAAAATTGGGGCATCAGTCCCAAAACCACTTACTGGTTATACACTACAGTTATCCGACCGATCATAACATACGGGTCCCTGGTCTGGTGGCCCAGAACAGACCAGCCTACCGGTCAAAAAGCACTAGAAAAAGTACAACGATATGCCTGCGTGGCTATCACAAGCAGCATGAGAACCGCACCCACAGCCGCACTTCAAATTATGCTAGGGCTACCACCTTTGCACCTAGTTGTACAGGAGGAAGCAGCGCTAGCGACATTTAGACTCCAAAATACGGACACACTGGGGAATGACTCCAGAATTAAACACACACGTATACGTCAGCGAATGATAAATTATCAACCCATGTTGACATCCCCCAACGACAGGACTTTGAAAAAGTTCAACTTCAATAAGCACTACAACATACAATATGTAGAGGAATCACGAGATTACTCAATCCCAAATGAGCTCAGAATATACACCGACGGCTCCAAGACAAACTCAGGCACCGGAGCAGGGGTATTCTCAAGCGAACTCAATATAAACCTATCCCAACCGCTTGGCAAATTCAACACCGTATTCCAAGCGGAATGCGTAGGGATTATCCTGGCAGCCCACACCATAGAGTCAAAAAGGATTTCGAACTCTCGAATCCGCATAATAACCGATAGCGCTTCGGCACTCAAAGCTCTGAATAAAACCCATGTCACTTCGAAACTAATATTGGAATGCCGCAAGGCGCTAGAGCGGATTGCGACTTCCAATGGAAACTCAGTGACTTTGCAATGGATAAAAGGACATAGTGGATCACCGGGAAACGATGCGGCTGACGCACTAGCAAGAAGGGGATCTGATATGACGGTCTTCGGACCTGAGCCTTTCACACCCATCCCCTTCAGCCAAGTTCGCAGCTGGCTACAAGAGTATACCCGCAAACAAACACAAGAGCACTGGACAGCAGCACCAGGATGCAGACAGTCGAAGGAAGCCATGCCATTCCTAAACGACAAACTGACCAGGCGCATACTGCGTCTGGACAGAAATAGCCTGCGGCTGGTGACTGGAACCATCACCGGTCATTGCTCGCTAAATAAACACTTTCACACCATAGGCATAACAGATAGCCCCCTGTGCAGAGCATGCATGGAGGCAGAGGAAACAGTGTCACACGTGCTCATTGAGTGCACGGGTGTCGCAGATATACGAAAAGACACACTAGGAGCCCCGAAATCAATCACAGAATGCCTAAACAAGATAAGACACCTTATACGCTTTTGGAGGGAGGTGGGCTGGCTGGAATGACAAGTGCCCTCACGTACAATGGTCCACCTCAAGGACTAAGTGCGGAAACCAACCCCAAATAACTTAGAATGTACAATTCTCAAAATGTACAAGTAAACCTAAATTCACACAGAAGGTGTTTTTACTGTTTTAAATAACTTGTTATAGCGAGAACCGAAACAACCAGAGTGGTTTTTTATGCTTGTCTCGGACCAACCTACCTACCTAACTGACAGACATCGTCACTCAAAACATTGGAGGTAGAGTAACACACCTTGTTGTATACTTTCATTCGAAAATGTGTCTTGTTACAAAAGTGTATCATATACTGGTGTTAATGAAAATGAAAAATAGTTTATTTGTTCTATAAGGTTTTCTTTACAACGCATTGTGTTTGTAGGCTCCTTTTAGACAAACAATGTCTGTGTTAGAAGATCTGATTAAGTTAAGGTTAATTATTGTTTTTAAATAAAGAATCTCCTACACTTGGGATCAAGCCCAGCTCTGCGGGGAATTTTACAGGCATGAAAATTACTGATGGAAAATATATCCATTCATGCTCACACAAAAAAAATCATTGACGAGAATTGAAACCGAGACCTCTTTGTAGCAGCCATAAACTATAATTACTATACCAATGTAGATATAATTAAAGATAATGAAAAAGTTGTAGTTTAGTGTTATTCTTCCATCAATCTAAGTCTAGAACTCCCCTTGAGTAATTTATTCACATTAATGCATGGAAAATATCATCTTACGCGATTTACTTGAAGCTGACAGGCGTTATTGAGTACTTCCTGCATCATTTGATATATTGCTCGATCAATTAATTCATAATATTGACTGCATATACTTCGATTATTTTATTATGCAGTTGTTAAACTTATTAAGTACACAATTACGTGCTTTATTACAAGGAAATAAGGTTTAATATAGCTATTAATGGTAAGCACTTTAGTGTTTCGTTTGTTTATATGTAGGACACAGCTGTATTTTAATTTGACAGCGTTTCAATGATATGTTAAGTTGTAAATGATTGTGATACTGTTGTAAGGTTAAATTAACTTTACTTACTTGTGTCGTTAAAGTAACAATTATTACTAACATTTCCGTATTGTATATGTTTTGAATAAGTACTTGAGTTGATTTATATAGAGCCTACTAGTATTGGGTCACGGCTCCGCCTGCGTTGTTGTCGTTTTGGGACTAGAAAGTGAATAGAAACCTTATGTATATCTAGTATGCCAGCTACCTTCATACGAAGTTTCATACAAATCGGTTTGGCAATTTATGTGTTATTGAGTAACAAATATCCATCCATACTTACAAACTTTCGCGTTTATAATATTAGTAAGTAAGTAGCATAGAGTAAAATGTCGTAACTAACATAAAGGACCAATAGGAAGGAAGGATAAATTGAAGTATAATCGACGTATTTATATAATATATTAGGATAGATCACCATTCAACACAAACTATTTGTATTAAAAGATTTTATTGCTCTACTCTAAAGACGGACATCCTTCAATAATGAGAGGAAATCTGGCCTACTGACTATACATAGCGATGGCAAAGCAGTCTTACGCAGAACAATTCTTGGTGCGATTTAATCCGTTAAATTAATGTTTGTTAAGTTCCCACATCTTAAAATAAACAATGATTCTTTTAGATTTACGACACCCAAGAAATGTCATGAGGTGGTCAACTTTACTCCATCAGCACATGAATTAATAAGCATAATTTTAATAAAGTAAATTTAAATCCTGTTCACTAATAAGTAACTATGTGTCCCGTTATCTTGTCACATCTACTTGATACGGCTACTTTCATTAAGCGACAATACATTAGTTTTTATCGCAGTGCATTGTGAGCGGATTGCTGCTGTCAATTTTATCACTGCTGTATCTCGGCTGTCAAAAGTATATCATTTAGACAGTCGGCGACCAGTTGCGGGAGACGTCGATCGAATGATAGAATTGCGCCGGTTACGGTACCGACAGCAAAATAATTTGTGATAAGTTTAAGTTCGTAGAATAAAATTGTACGAAAATGTATTTGTTTTTCTGTGAAGTTTAAAGTTATTTTTTTAAATAAGTGTTGTATGTTTTTGTATGAAAGAAAAACCAATTAACGCCTTTTTAACTTTTCAGCATTGAACTTCATACGATAGTTATAAAAGACTGTACGAAGCTGTAGATATTTGGGACAGTATATAACATAATTAAACATAATGGTTAATTCACATTATGTATTTCACTGATTTTAAATCGAGTTTTGATATTCACAATTCATTTTGCAGATGGGGAACTCTACAACAGAATAAAAATAAACTTTAATTCAAAGTTTCGAGTTTTTCTATAAAAGAGATTGTTTTTGGCAGAAATTCGAAGTTTTTGTTTTAATCGGCAGTTACTACACTAAGTTATATTAATTTGTACTTCATCACCACATGAAATTAAAATGCCAATGCCAAGACACATACTTAAATAATTATTTACATAAAAATAAATAATTTGCTGTCGCTCCTAACATCGCGCGCTACAATCGGCTACTTGATAAAATTTAACGAATCACCCGCCATCATTTTAGTAGTATCGTAATGAATGTAATATACGAGCTAGTTTTATCTCTCACTGCTACTGTCCCATACAGCTGTATGGGACAGTAGCAGTGAGAGATAAAACTCTCTTACCAATTGCTTCATGTAAACGATTTAGGAGGTATGCTGTGAACGGTATTGAATTGTTTATCATAGAAATGTTTTTTTAAATATTTGTTAGCATTTTACTATTGTCAGGGTATGTACACGGGAAGCCTGTGGGTTGGCTTTACCAAAAGATCGCTGGAGGTCCTGCGTATCCAATATAATAATGTATTCAGAATGCTGTTGGGACTGCCTCGTTATTGTAGTGCGTCGGAAATGTTTGCTATAAATCGAACCGACGACTTTTATGCGGTTATTAGGAAGAAGATCTCGTCCCTAATACAAAGACTGCGGGACAGTACCAACAGTATTCTGAGGACAGTGGCGGAGAACATTTATTCTCCTATTTTTAAACGGTTTGTATGTGTGATGCACCAGTAATTTAAAATTTAAAATGTAATTTAAAATGTATCCCAATTATTATTACTATTTACTAACATTAATTATAAGAATTTACTAACATATTGGATCATGTTGTCTGATAATAAAGAATTTTAATTTTAATTTAATTTAATTTAAGTAGTTTAGATTTGTTTAGTAATGTTTATCGGTTTTGTAGTACATACTGCTTAGGTGGCTTATTGTTCGTACATGCCGTGCACCAGGTTGCAGGCCGAGATTCAGGATAATTACTGGGTAGTAAAACAGATTTACTAAAATTTGTAATTTATTTTGATGATGTATCAAACTGTTATATAAACTTTAATTGAAATTACTGGTAAAAAAATAACTTCAATATTGATGAAAACGTGAAGTGAGTTTTTCAAATATACCTGTATTTCAACGTAAAAAACATACATTGAACAAAAACTTGAAACACTTATCATTGTGGCATGCCATTGTATTGGGCATGCCATTTCACGCAACTCACGAGCCCCCGCCAACAGACCATAACTTGAGTACATTTATTACCCCTATATATGATTGTCGTATCCAGAATTAATATCACCATTGTCTACAAATGTTCCTCTTTTATTTGCCTCCCTATCTGGTCGGTAGCTGCATAACCAAAGCCTGACTTATCTCGATCTACCGCCAATCGATCTACATCACGTCACTATGAAAACAACATGCTTAACTTTGCATATCCTTAACTCGAAATTGCCCTTTGTGACATAGAAATTAAAGATCAAAATCGTATTTATAAGATAAGTTTTATTGTTGTAAAGGATTCGATCAGTCGTAACAATCGATTTTGATTGACAGATAAAAGAAATCGATGCATCGCTTTGTTCGTGTATCGATTATTTTGTCCTCGTAATTGGATAACGGTGTGTAATGACGACAGTGTACCTACACTTATTTTAAGCACTTAAGCGATTCTTTATGTTTCTCATTTGAATTAATGTTCATTAATTTGTGTACTTGTCCATTTTTGTATGGAGATACAACCTGGCGGCTTCGTTCGCATGTAAATTTAAGTGAATAATCTCAAAAAACGCTAAATAAGTATTTATTAAGATGCTAAACCTTATGCTTTAAATGTACAAAATTTTGTAAGTTTCCGTTATGAAAACAATGAAAAACCAAACTCTATTTCCCTACTTCTAATATTTTTTGCACATTGATATCATACTTATTTTTTTATTACAATGGATGCTTTTGTACACTGTTAAGCAATAAGTCTGTTTCGAAATTATACTAAATTTAGGTAAATGGATAGATTTTTAGTCTGAAATTGTTATATAGACAGTCTTTCAACACTGCCAGAAGTGGTACTGTCATGGGAGTAGAGAAAACATTAAGTAAGTTATTTTCCGCGTAGTGACGGAGTAAGAATACAATAGCCACCACCCCATCTCATCCCATAGGTGTCGTAAAAACCAACTAAGGGACTATCCGTAAATATTATCTTTTACGAAATAAAAAGAAGGAAAACTTGAAATTTAACCCTATACCTATCCGTTTGGCTAGCGTGGTATTAGTAGTCCAAGTATCCCTCCGTCACTGGAGGAGGCCCGTCCCTGCAGTGGGACATTAATAAGCTGTTATGATGAAGTGTTATATTTTTTAAAAGAAAACTTGTATACTTATCTTTTCTGGTTGGTGGTATTCTTCATCAAGAGGCCGTCTTCTCGGCACCACCGCTTTGCCCGTCTAATCCACTCTGCCACCATAAAGTAACAATAAAAAACCTCCTAATAATCATAATAATCCATCAGTCTTAATATCTAACCACCTTTATTGACCGCAGTCGGCAAAAATTGATTCATGGGTGCGATTAGCATGTACATACAGACAGGCCAATTTACCCTAATAACAACCTTATATAATCACAAAGCTCCCTTGATAATAGCCGCAGTGGTTTTCATATTAAATTATACGTTACTGTACCCTCAAGGTACGTCTGTCCGTCTTTTTTTATTAGTACCTACTTAACTGTTGATTTTTTTGGGTTGAGTGGTAATAAGCATTGTTCGAGTGCCTTTTTGTTTCGGTATTTTGTGCTTTAGGCGTCCTGTGCGCCTTTGGCAATCTCGCACTAAAGTTATCATGTAGTTTGGTATTTTATCAAATACATGACATTATCTCGTTCATGGTACAAGCTATATTTTAACAATCTAAAAAGAGTTCGCATGAATGAATATGAAATTGTGTCAAGTAAATTTTTCATCACCACAGCCCACTTTAGTTCCCACTGCAAGGACTGTAAGAGACTTATTATATCTATGTAAACACCAAGATAAATGCAAACATTTGCACTGAGCGAGTATCTAATCCGAGACCTCGGCGAAGTCATAGAATGTATTCATTACGCCACAGAAGTCGTCATTAAATCATAATCGTAAATAATATAGTTTACTGAATTAGTTTATATTCAATAGGCAAGATTAAATTTGAATTTTATTGAAAACAAATTAAGACATTGGCATTTTCATGCGGTAAAAAATTGTAACATCAAAATTTTTATGTTTCAAAAGAAACGCCTCAATTATTTTGACCACATTCTTTTCAGTTCTCTACTTTGGTCATTTGCAAAATTGATGTAATTTTTATGATATTTCATTTCTCAATAATAAAAGTTAAACAATAAATTTAACTTTGTCTTTAACATTAAATGTCTTTTACGGACTAGGAGTTAGAAGATCTTTAGTTACCAATTACCATTATTTTAACTGCATGTAATTCATAGACATCAAAAAAAAAAGTAAAAAGTAAAAAGCGTTTATTAACAAAAAAGAAATAAAACAAATTGTACAGTATCCTTTGGCCCCACACTAGGCAAGCCTGTCCTGTGGGTACCAAAACAATCATCGTACTTTGGATTAGAAGCAGTAACAGTTAACATTTTATAGTCAATTAAAACTTCAGTTGTATTCTGTGACATACCTAAGTTGCTCATTACCCATAATATCAACTTCACTTCTGAGTTTACTTCAAGAAAGACTAACAAAAGTAAATCGCCAGATGAATAGATACTTATAAGTTTACATTCTTTTGATTTTGAAGAGTTTCATCATAACAGCCCATTAATGTCCCACTGCAGGGACGAGCCTCCTCCCGTAACGAAAGGGTACTTGGTCTTCTAATACCACGCTGGCGAAACAAATTGGGTTTAATTTCAAGTTTTCCTTCTTATTATTTCGTAAAGATAATATTTACAGATAGTCCCTTAGTCAGTTTTTACGACGCCCATGGGATGAGATGGGGTGGTGACATATTGTGTTCTTACTCCGTCACCACACGGAGAAGAAACACTAACTTTGACATATTCAAATGAGCAAAAGAAAGCGACTTTATAAAAATAAAGGTGTGTGCATAATACAAGTATGAAAACACTTTTTGTCGGCGCACGTTACCACACTAGATCTATGCTCTTCGTCGTCCACATTTTTATCTTACAAAGTGCTTGGATAGACACCGGAGGAAGTTTGTGGGAAATTCATCATGAAGCTAACATTTAGACGTAAAAAGATACACATAGCATCACAGTAAAAGCGACCTTGAAACTGTGTTTGAAGGTGTAATTTGCACTGAAAGATGTGATCAGTTAAGATGTTTCGTAATAAACTGAAAGCTTGTTGAACGCCAGAGCCGGGGTATAAATGTATGAAGGTACATTAATCCAAACAGACGCGCTTCTTTGTGAGGGCAGAGTTGAAATGGCGTGAAAATATGACTCATTATTTATGTCTGTACATGTACCGTTTTGTACCGGCTGAATCGTTTTTATATGAACTTTGAAATTTGATTTTATTGAAGTAATAAAATGCCATTGTATGAATTTATGACTTGAAATCGTGAAGGCTGTCTGAAGCAATGGTAGGGTAACTTTAATGTCCAATCATGTTTATTTTTTACTAAAACAACTGTTAAAGAGCACCATGCAATGGTATTCTAATATAAGACAGCTTATAGTTAACCTCTTGGGTGGTAGAGTAAATAGAACTGGTGAGATCTAGAATTAATCATCAAAAGATTTAGGCCCTCCTAGGATACGCATTCTTAGACTCAATTATAGCTCATAATATAAGCCCTTGTATATTTGTATATCTGGGGTCTATAGAATCTACGAAGTGGTACCAGCTTATTCTATACATGAATGCCTATATTTATACGTATTTTTTAAAGCCTTGAGGAGGTTTTAAGTGTTTCTTAATAGATACTGATTCTTAATTTTTCCCTGATTCCTCAAAAATATATTGAAGCAATTGGCTCGTGGTCAATTATTTTGATAAGAACGTTATTTTCGTGTATCTACCCGTCGATTTGTTAAGTACTTTTTTGTATCATATTATAAGATAATTATTTCAGACGGTAGCGGTTTTATATAATTGCAAGCTTCTAGATTAGTGCAATCAATATGTCATGAGGTGAGACAGTAAGAATATCTTAAGCATAACCACAAATTGTTTATCTCTACAAAACATCGCATCTAACGCAACTCCTGAAATAAAAAGGCGCTTGAAGCGCTGTCGGATCACGATCAGGCGAGTTATGACGTCATTACGCCGCGCTCAGCGCTGCAGCTTTTTCCAGAGCGGCTTTACTACCAAATTTATTTGACAATTATTAAGGTGTCCGCATTAAAGGAGCATTACTGGCTCGCTCCGCGTGGAAATTCATGTTTTTCTTGGGATGTTTTCACCAGTAACTCAGCATAAAGACCGACACGTGCGAACTATTAGCTTCCCGACGTTCGGATTAGAAAATAATTCACCACTCTGAATGTTATTATGGCGGCGAGTCGGATTTATTTTATTGCTCGCTGAGATATATGCTAGTCTTTCGGCTTTATCCGTACGTTTCTCCGGTGTTGTTTATTGAGAAAGCTCCGAGTTCGAGATAAACGCGTGTAGCAAATTTTATAGAGGAGGGAGTTTCGGCTCACCGTTTAGGCGTAAATCTTGTTTATGTCCTGCGCTCTATAATTATTGCTTTATTCGCTTGAGTAACTCGCGTTCTACATGTTATTGAATGCCGCTATAAAATATTATTGATCGCTGTAATAAAACGTTATTTATGTACGTTCTGGCATTTTTTATATATTTTTTTCTCGTTTTAACTAGCCATTTGTTCTTCTATTTTTGTTTCGGGAGCGCGTATTTGTTTTCTCTTAGTATTATTGTTATGGTTCTTATTCCTGGTATTTATGATCATGAGTCCGTTACAAAGGTTATTTATTAGTTTTTACTAACTCATGTTTTAGAACATGAGTTAGAACTAGTACATTTCTGAACAGTGCCTGTGTATCTCATCATTGAAAAAAACCTCAAGAAGTAGTATAGTATTAGTAAGTAAATGTTTCTAAAGTTTGGCACTAATTGCAACGACTGTGCGCATAGATGAAGTGATTTGTTTGAGCAGCAAGTTAAATAAAACTAAATTACTTACCTTGTGAAAGAGTTGGTAACTTATCAATTTGGTATACGTTTGTTACTTAACAAAACTTTCATACATACTGTTATAAATCATTATTGGCAATGTGCAAATGTATATAAATATAATTAAGTAAAGAAACTTGTAAAAAGTATCAAAATCAAAAAGTTTCAAAAATGTGTTTATTGTGGAAGAACTACGATAAAATACGAAAAGTATATTTCTACACGACTTTCTTAAATTAATTTCTACTTACAAAATGCATCATGCACATAAAATTTGACAAATTTAATTAATATTACTAAGATGTACACACAGCAACTAATCAAGCTAGACACTCATGTACCTTATTACCTTGAAATAAGACACAATTTCAAATGAAAATGTTTAACTTGATGTGTTGCTGTGTGTACATTGAACGCTTCAAAAGCTTTGAGATTAATATGTGATGTAGCTCATTACTTACACACATAATTATATGAACTAAATAAAATAGTTTTTGCATAATATTAACCTGTATAAATTAAATATATTAGCTTCCATAATAAAGAACCTGTACTAATACAGTTATAATAAATTTAGATAACTATCCCATAAGTCATCACATTTAATTTAAAATAACATAACTAGCGATCCATTAACTTCAAATATAACAACTATAATTATAACACTAATTAAACCATTTATTTTATTTATTAATGTCTTCCTATTTTTGTTTAATGACTGGTATACATACTCAAAATGTATTGTGTAATTTTATTATGCGTATGCGCATATCAATTAACGTCATTAATCGTTGTCGTGTCATTTGTAACTGTTACTATCCGTTCAGTTTTTATCAAGGTTAAAAATATAGGGATTAGTTTTAATTTAAGACACTTTAATTTTGTTAAAAGATTAATCAATACAGGAGTAATAAAAATAAATAATATGCCATGTCATCATGGCATATTATTTATTCTTAATTCAAAATTTTTCAATGACAACCTACAGATAAAAACCCCATAAGCTTTCATTTCAATTTAGTATCTTAAAACCACGAAATCGTATAACCAACTAACATCTAGTAATTTCTCCACTATACAATGCTCTAATAAGATGACAAATAACAGCCATTACTGGAAACAAAACAGAGTAGGTAATAACGCAGTTGCATTCCACATTGCCTCACTCGGCTCGGACAGCAAGGCGTTATTTACGAGCACCTGTGTCGGCAATCATACCACTAATGTGCCTTGAAAGTATACTCTTGGAGAAATACCAGATCTATTTCGTTAGGACGGTAATTGAATTTTATAAGTTTGCTTTTGGATGAGATAGCTATTTCGCTAATATAGCTGCAATGCACATGTTTAAATCACATCCAGCTTCGTATGTTTTTGTGAAATTCGGTGTTTGATGGGTCTATACAGGATTCCCATCTAAATTCTTTAATATTAAAGATTCCATGAAAGTAAATAATTTTTAAGAAAACAAAGTCACGACAAAAAAGTCCCTTGCTAACTACATACACATACGCGTAAGTATTCGTCATCATTAGAAGAAGCCTGGAAAATCCTGCTTGAGGAACGAACAAGCAGCAATTATAATTTCATTAATACTTGTGACGACTTCTGCTCTGGACATTTCCCGCGAAATGGGAAAGTATTGAGTGCCATTTTGGACTCTGAATCCGTATTACACGGATATCCCAGGATCGTTCAAATGCCATTGTAAAAGTACACAACGAAACTAATAAAAAACAGACATGGAGACGTTTGTTCTTTTTCTAGTTTTCTACTGATAGATACCAAGATTTTTAGAGATTCTAGCAGAAAATTGTAATATATTTGTTTAGTTAAGTACTCTTTGAACATGAAAGTAAGAATGGATACTTGGCCATTAGTTATCGGATATCTCATACGTTATTAGCAATACAAATACAATGGAAAGCAATGTTTCAACAGAACCGACTATAACTTTTTACAAGCCTTCGCTCATAAATCCTGCGGAGAGTTGGCTTAAGCCGTAACAGCCATAACTTGAGCCGACTCATAATTCGGTGGGTCATAACTTTGGCGTCACGGTCCAGTAGAGTGGGTGCAGACTTTACTGGTGTATTATTATGTTTGCTGATAATTGAATATACAAAAAAAACTGTATACGTGGGTACTATTTGCAACGAATTAATATTCCTTCCTATGACAAATGGGTGGTAGAGAAAACCCATCCATTTAGTAGGAGTCTGACACACCTATTCATCAGGACTTAGTCGGTGGCTAAATGGGATAAACCATTTTCAACTGTTTTAAAAGTTAGAAAGTTTTTTTATGAATAAAAGTGACAATTCGAAAGAGTGTTTAAAAAAGAAAACAATGATAATTTCAAACTCCTTCTATTTCTAGCATATCATTTCAGTCTAAAATAATACTTATGCCAAAGTTTTTGAAACCATTTTGTCAAGACATACTCGGAGTTAGTAACGGTAGAGTAAAACAATTAAAAAACAAACAAAATTTGCCGCAAAAAAACATTAAATCTCCAAACTTTTAATGAAAAGCCTTGCCAAATCCCATCCATCTGTCAATTAACCAGCTTACCCTATTTCACATGACATTTCGATACAGTTCACCTTAATTCGTTTAAAACTCGTGAAGGCTAAAGTTGCCCACTCAATCAGTTCGAGCATACGAAATCAGGGGCTGTTTCAACAAATAAGCGCTTGAAGCGATTTATTAGTTAGATAAGCGCTAAGTGCTCGCGGTGCAAATATTTCGCGTCTAAGTCTTCCTTGCGTTAGTTAGCGCTTACTTACACACGCTTACGTTGGAGTTTCGCGTGATGTATGCTTTGATGTGGTGTAAGGGTTAGGCGACTTGAGAGTGATGCATTTTTAATTAACTGAAACTGTCCTAAGATGTTATAGAACAATTTAGTTGGAATGCCTGGTGAGGATATATTGCCTAATAATCAGCAAAATTAACCCACCCACTCTTTCAAAATGAGATCATCATCATCATTCCCCTGCCCTTATCCCAATTTTTTTTTTTTTTTTTGTTTTTTTTTGGGGTCGGCGCAGCATGTCTTCTTTTTCCAGTCTTTCCTATCAGACGTCATATCACAAATCACACTCTTCGCAGCCATATCGTCTTTCACACAATTCATCCATCGTTTCTTTGGTCGTCCTCCCCTATATCCATCCACATACATGTTCAACACCTTTCTTACCACATGATTCTCATTCCTCCGCATAACGTTGCCACGTAGTTTTTCTGCTACCGGTGCCACTTTCAAACTTCCTCTTACATACTCATTTCTTACTCTATCCGCTCTCGTAACACCACTCATTCCTTTTAACATTCTCATCTCTGCTACATGCAATTGTCTTTCATTCATCCCTTTTGTGGCCCAACTCTCTGATCCATACAGGACGTCAGGTCTGATCATGGTCTTATAGATCTTCCCCTTTAATTTAAGGGGAATGTGGGGGTCACAAATGGTTCCCGTGACCTGCCGCCATTTCATCCATTCTATGTTAATTCGGTGCTTGACGGCCCGATCTACTTCGCCATCGCTTTGGATGCAAGAACCGAGATACCGGAAGTCGGAGCAGACTGGAAGTCGCACGCCATCAAGCGCTATGGCTTCAGGACTGGAGAGACCGCCGAAATCGCAAAACATGCATTCTGTCTTGGTTCTGCTGATTTTTAAGCCAACACTCTCCAGTTTCTGTTGCCAACGCTCCAATCTGCTCTGGATCTCAGGTCCATCCTCCCCAACCAGAACAGTGTCATCGGCAAACAGCATGCACCAGGGTGCCTCTTCCTGTATGCCCGCCGTCAAGGCGTCCATAATCAGTAGGAAGAGGTAAGGACTTAAAGCCGACCCTTGGTGCAAGCCTACCCCCACACTGAACTGGTAGGAGTTGCCAGCAGACGATCGGACGTATGTACTGGCTTGCCTGTACATAGCACGAATTAACTCCACATACTTCCCAGGTACACCTTTCTCTTTCATGGCCCACCACAACACTTCCCGAGGCACCCTATCATACGCTTTTTCGAGGTCAATGAACACCATGTGCAAGTTCTTGTGAACACGTCTGTACTTCTCGCACAATTGGCGGAGTGCAAATATGGCGTCCGTTGTACCTCGACCTGGCATGAACCCAAACTGGTTCTCAGTAATCTCACTCTCTTCTCTCAATCTTTTCTCTATCACCTTTTCCCATACTTTCATAGTATGTGACATGAGCTTAATTCCTCTATAGTTGTTACGATCCTGGACATCCCCTTTATTTTTGAAGATGGGTACTAGCGAGCTAGTACACCATTCTTGTGGGATGTCTTCTTCATGCAACAACTTATTGAAGAACGCAGTCAGCCACATACTTCCTTCATACTTTAACACCTTCCATACTTTAACTGGTATTTCATCCGGTCCCAAAGCCTTTCCATCTTTCATACTTTTAACTGCTGTTATAACTTCATCCACGCTAATTTCTCTTACCAGTCCCTTATTTACCTGTGCCTCTTCGAGTATACCATTCCAGTCATTCTCTTCGTTCATAAGCTTTCAAAATACACCTTCCATCGTTCTTTTATTTCTTCATCTTTACACAATACCTTACCAAACTCATCTTTCATACATTTCATATGTATTACATCTCTCGCTCGCCTTTCTCTCACTCTCGTAATTCGGTAGAGTTCTTTTTGGCCATTTGGGGTATCCAGGTTCTCGTATAACCTCTCCTGCGCCCTAGCCCTGGCAACTGCTACCACCTTCTTTGCCCTCTTCTTGCATTCATTGTAAACTGCCTTTTTGTCATCTTTCAAACTTGCATTCAAAATTTCTACACCTTGCCATTCTTTAAACGCCACCTTTTTCTCTCTAAGGGCGTTTTGTACCAAAATGAGATCACTTACGCAAAAATAAAAATGCCTTTTTTAAAACGATACGGCAATAAGACTATAAAACCTGATGAAAAGAGCGAATGTAGTCCTAGCAAAAATGTATCTGAGGGTAGTCATTTAATTTTATTAGCTTTACTCAATTGCCATTATTTTGCACGTTTAATAACAGCTGATCTCCGAACCGACACCCCCGAAACCATTTGGGGATGTTTTCTGTATTGCAGCCATTAGGCGATCTACCAAACTTAAAAGAATATTAAAACATTCTCTAGGCCCTCGATTACTTCTTTTAACTCCCATGTACAGTTGAAGCAGGGACTGTTTTATAAGCGATACAGTTTACATTACAAGTATGCGATACAGTTTACATTAGTATAATAATAGTTTTTTACACTTTAAAATTTAATTTAATTTATCGCTAAAAGTTTCAACCTTATACCATTTTACAGTACCTCTGTCAGTCTTAACTAGGTTGCTTACAATTTACGTGCAACGTTTTCTGTACTACATCAGAGTCACTTATTAACATCTATGTTGCTTGAAAGGGAACTCTTTTAACGTAAGCTAAGCTTAATGAGTTTTAAGATACTTAACTTACTTTAAATACATTTTATAAAACATAATTTTATTTCTAGCTTTATTATTTAATTTTTAGCTTTATTAAATTTACAAAAGAGTATTGATTCAGGATTCAGGAGTTCGAAGTCATCTTTTGTGGTAAACACCCCGAAAGGCATTCGAAAAAGATTGGAAAGTAATGGCAATGAATTAATCGCTAGAAATTAAAGTCAGAAGATAAGCCCTTTGTTGTAATCATCATCATCAAATCAGCCGATTGACGTCCACTGCTGGACATAGGCCTCCTCCAAATATTGCCACCTTCTGCGTCCTTCTTGCCTTTTCTTATGCAGAAGAACGTTATAGGATTACATAATAATTATTATATTGCGATGTTAAGCCTAAAATGCTTCATTTTGAATATCACAAGTTGATAGCTTCGCTCGTTGAATACAAAGCTAATACTGTTGAGTGTTGTATAGTTCCAATTTGCGACTACACTTTGATACTGCCTTATCTGGATAAGAACAATCCATAGCGTAACATAAAAGCTGGAAAGAACTTAGTCTTCTAGACAATAAAGGTGAATTTACAATGGTACTAGGTAAGTTGATATTGTTAGAACGTGAGGTGTTGCTGTGAAAATGTACTCTTAGGTTTTAAACCTTTACCGTTGAATATTACTATACTATGAATAATTAATGTATAATGTAAAGTGGGTACGTATGGAGAGAAAGTAAGATTACATGATCTCCTAATCTATCTCATCATATAGGTGAAAAGGTATCTTAGTATAAGTTACAAGGAAATCTTGAAACAATACACGTACCAATCCACTGGTCAGCTTGGTAAGTTTTTTGTCCTAACAGTCATTAATGTCCCACTGCAGGGACGGGCCTCCTTCCGTAACGAAGGGACTACTAATACCACGCTGGCCACACGGATTGGTATAGGGTTTAACTTCAACTTTTCCTTCTTTTTATTTCGTATAGTTAATATTCAGGGATAGTCCCTTAGTCGGTTTTTACGACACCCATGGGATTAGATAGGGTGGTGACATATTGTATTCTTACTTCGTCACCACACGGAGACCACACCGTTTTGAGTGACAGTGGTAAGTTTAGAATACTTCCACGCTAGCTACCCATTAGCAGCATTTTTTAGTTCGAAGTTTTCTTTTCTATACTAACGTTCCCGAACCTTTTTACAACCCGTATGTTTAACCCAAGGCGAATAGTGTTAGAGCAATCGCCATTATCGATAAAGATAAAGCTACGAAGGTGGTTATTAGAACGAATAAGGCTCTATTAAGTTGTACCAGCGCCGTGGATGTCCAACTCTATCTGTTTTATGTTTATTGTATTGTACAAGTATTTGGTCACGTTTTTATGATTCACGGAAATCTGGTTGTTGCTGTTAATAAATATATTTAATAATTCTATAAATAATTAGGGTAATAAGTGTGTTGTTGGTGTGATTTTCTGTGGGAATATGTATAATAATATACATTATGTAATGATGAAATATTATAAGCTCAATAACTTTGAGGACCCTACGTAGCGGTTGTTGAGTGCCTGAGTCGACAGGTCAAGGATTTGTAAGGATATTTATTTCTCACTGACCGCTATGCAGATCATACAAAACCTTACAGTTATTGGGAAAACTTTATGTATTAAAGACATAATAAATACAAAAAAAAAATCATATTATGGAAATCGTACATCAATCGTTTTAGTCGGCATGTCATAGAAGACAAATAAACCTTGTTAGCAAGAAGAAGCTTGTGCTAGTTTTGTTGTTAGCTTTAAACATAATATTGATAGGAAGATAAATATTTTAATCTACTTCAAAAAGAGGAAGAAGTTTATAGAAGTCAATGTTTATTACCTTAAAAAAGCTGTGAGTAATAGGAAAGGGGGCATTGTTACACTAATTAAAATACTTTTCTACTTTAGTAAAGACTCAACATTGTTAGAAAATAACTTTAACGATAATATCAAAGTAGCATCAACTAAAAATGTAACTAACTATCTAAAAACTATATTATATCTACGTAAGTATAACACACCCTCACGTAAGCAATGAAACCTTGATGCAGATTATTGGATTTCAATATTGCAAGAGCGGTAATGTTTACCTGCGCGAATAGACTTGCAGCTTACCTTGAATTTTATGAAAAATAATCTTTCGCACGCTATTTGAAAACGGTTTTAGCATTCCTTTAAATTGGTTTTTAAACTTTGTTTATTTTTGTAAAGGCAAAGGAAGTTTTAAATCATTCGATAATGAGTACCGATAAATACTAGGTTATAAATGTTTTAGAAATAACGTTAGCGGTGCGATTGATGCTGGGTACACCAGGCCACCTTCAGCACTTTACCAATGGTGCATTCTGCAATGGTGACCGCGCACTAGACGTCGCAAGGCAAGGCCTAATCAAAGATCTACTTTTAACATTATGGGAACCCATTCGATGAGGCATCAATAAAAACACATTTTGTTTCATTTATAAAATAAATATACCCGAAATTGATAAGGTCACAATGATATCTGCCAACATATTTATTATGAAATGAAAGAGAAATACTTAAACAAAGAGCCTAAAGTCATAATACAAACATTCAAAAATATTTACCTCAGCACATTAACTAACAGAGCTCCCAAAAATAATACCCGTATACCCATCAGAGTTTTAGTTAACACAGTTTATTAACTTGGTAGCATCCCTAATCCGGTTTAAACCAGATACACGCTCGTTGGGAACGGGGGAAAGCGTAGGATTAAGGATACCCCCAATAACATTTACATAGAAATGGACCTCTACACGAATACATTTTTGCTGGCCTTATTCATTGGGGAGTAAATTTTTCACTGTTAAACTACTACCCTTTATGCGTGGTTTGAATTTTTATTAACATATTATTTACTTTTCTAGTAATGAAATATTTGTGGTCTTTTATTGTTTGGTGGGATTATTTTGGTTTGTGTATCACCTTAAATACAACGTGTATCATCTTGTCTCAGTCTAAGACTATTGGTATTGTATACTTATTTACTTCAATGTCTATATTCATTCATTCTATATTTTTATTTCTTCTTTTGTAACATCCTTCCATAAATTTGAGCTTTCTGTCTTTTTTGTAGATTGTGTTTTTTGCAAACTCACATAGTCACATATTTTATTTATATTTAATCTTAAGTTTAATTTAACAAAATAAATTTAAAAACATTTATACCAACAACAACTCAACTCCAGGCTTAATGTAAACCGAAGCATTTTCTAACTGAGCGCCAATGAAACACTTAACTCTTATTCATTCTTGTTAGGGCATTATTAAATGCTGTAATATTCACCACTTCAGCCTATACAAACTAACTTACAAAATAAAACAACTCTGCACGCAACACGTTTAATGATATTTTCAGCAAACCAAACTATTTAATCCGTCCCAATCCTCTCCTAACATCATTTAACTTATCCGCATGTTAAAAACTACCTAATTTGTATGGTAATCATATTAGATAGTTGCTATAATCCTTCTAACTATTGTTGGTATGTTTCATGTTAGTTGCAAATCCTCGGATTATGACAATGTAATATGGCTTCATAATGTTTTGGTGGACAGTTTTGACATTACTTTAGGGATATTGAAATTGATTGTTTAGGTTTGTTTAGGAATTTATTTGTTTGTGAACATAGTTGGCGTTATTCGGTGATGTTAGACTTTAAAGGACATGACGTATAGTAGACTCTGTTACCCCTTATACAAATAAAGCGTAAGGATAGCTATGTACCTTTTTGTTTTCTGTATTGTCCTTTTCAACAACATTATCTATTTTACATTTGGTTTATTAATTTTATTTAATAACACAAAATTATGCTTACTACCTGCCATCGAGTAAAACATTAGAGGTTTCAAAGAATGTATTAACTTAGTTATATAATGAAATTCTATAAAAAAAATCCAGTTCTGTTTAAAAAATAATAATTTCAACCAAAAATCACAAGCCCAAGATAATACATTAAAACACTATTAATACCTGCGGCAGGTGAACACTAAATTCGACCCAGATTTCAAATCCTGGGATCCCGTGAAATCCCCGCACTGGGCGTACGACACACACTAACTTACCGGATTCAATCCTGGGAAAATCTCCGGGTTAATGTTGGCGGACATAGTCTGTGATTTTCACATCCGCACTCAATGACTTTAGAAATCTTCGATAAGCGACAAATGTATAAAGCTAATTTGAAATGCTGTGAAATGCAAAGGTGTGATGGAATGGAAAACTTACACATGTTTTCCCTGCTTTTAAATTTCTTACCACGGTTAAACATACTATATTTTTACATATTATGTTTACATGACTACTTCTTCATAACATTTATTAGATCTACATATCACTTTCTGTTACAGAAGGTCACAATAGATCGGACTTCCATCAGTTTTTCTCAAGCTTGAACTATCGAACTTGGTGAGTGGTGAAGGCAACGTTGGTGGTCGTAGAATAACTTCGTATTTTGATAAAAAGGAAATAATATTCTTAAATTCTTCAACTCATTTCATCTTAGATAGTCATCATAAACAGATACGTTGTCTCAAGAATCACCTCAATATTTTCCAACAACATAAATTTTCAACCAAATCTCAGCCTTTCCTCACTACCCTTCGTAATACTGGTCAAATTTAAAACCCGTTAAGGGCCGCAAATCCCCTTAATTCAGACCTCACTACTGATAAATTGTTCGCTCATATTGGCCTACTATTAAAACTATAAATCTTTTGGTCAGTGCTATGAGCTTTGGCGAGAAATTAAAGGGATAGGGCGGGTTTATTTAATAGTTGATTTGTTGGTTGTGGTCAACTTTGTGAATCCGTGCTTCAGTGAATAAGCTTTGGTTATAGCCATTATTTTATACCTCAACATTAGGGTGGAGGGGTTCGTTGAAATAGTGCGTCGTCGGTAAATTATTTTTGTCGAATTTACCCTAAAAGAAGAATATTTATGTAATGCTTGCAAGGGCGTTGAAATCAGGGACTTTCTATGTACTTTATCGGCGATTGTTGTGCTGTCAGTTAGTGTTGGTTCTTAAAAGCTAAGATTGTTTCTTTAGATTTCCTTATAATTTGGTGAGAATATCTCACTCCACCACTTCAGTGATATTACCAATATGATTGTTAGATGATTTATGAAACATCAAACGAACATACCACGTCAATCCAAGGTCAGATAATATTTTATGTAGCGCTGGAAATAGACAAAGAGACAATACGCAATAAACGTACCAAATATCTTAGCTTCCTTAAATTAACTAAACAATATTAGTAGGTAATACAGAGAGTCTCAAATTAACATGGCGGGACCACAACTGTTACATACAGAATTTAATACGGGCTACATTAAGGGTCCAACCGCACAGTCTTCCGCACGGTAGTAGACACAAAATTTTGCGAAAATTTAGGATAATCCTCATTATAGTACAGTTAGTATTATTCGTGTTTCATTTTTGTAACCTGGCATTATGGTGACGGAGGAAAAATATACATTTTCATCACCCAATCTTATTTCATGGGGATTGTAGGAATCACTTAACGTATAGTTTTCAGATATCATCTATACAAAAACAAAAAAGGAAAACTTAACCCATACCGATTGTTTTGTGTATGGTACGTGACAACAATGTTCTGGTGTATATGGATTTTTTCTAGCAACATAAGGAAGAAGGGGAAATGACCTACTAGGTAGAAGGATTCCTCTAACCAGTAGGTCACGTTTCCTTACGCTGCCTGCAAGAAAAAATCCATATACACCAGAACATTGTTTGTCTGTATCGATGATATTTTAAATTTAAATAGATACAAACTTGCAACCTAATTTTTTATAAGTTTTATACTTAAGCATATTATATACCATCTTATCTATATTATATACCATCTTCGGGTAAGCTACAATATTCGCAACTACGTCATTATCATGTCTCATCGTAGGACATCATCGTAGCTCTAATTTACTGTACTGGCAGTATTACCATTAATGTTCCTGTAATACTGTATTAAATCTAAGTAACAAAAACTCAAGACAAGATAACAAAACAGTACTTGTCCCACCATTCAAAATCTTACAGCCACCCTACACAACGACAAATGTACTAATCCTCCAAGTTTATCCTTGCGGCCCACTGAAATCTCCGAAACAATGGCCAACATGTTAACTGCCTCGGGTGACCGCAAGGCTGTGTGCAGATTACTGTGCGAGTGAGACACCAACACATTCTAACATCAGGTAAGAAAGGGATAGTAAATGGTTTCGTGTTAATTGAATTAAACGGCGGGCGGCGAACTATGGGTTAATAGGGAGCGTAATCGCGGTACAGGCTTGTCTTGTAGCCTTTAGTGTATAGTACACGTGTTTGTGGTTCATTGTATGGTTGTGGAGCTTAGTTTGTACTTCTAGTTGTCAAATATAGTGTGTCAATTGGATAGTTTAAATAGCGTTTAGAGGAAAATTCTTAAAATTATTCAGTAATGGTTTAGAATCGTATATTGTTAAAATACAGTACACATAAATATTAGGAAACTTGTAGTCGTACTTTTCCGAGAGTATTTAGATTCAGTTTTGTACCTACCTCAGTCAGCATTCATGTAGACAAATACAAACATTCAACGCAGTAATAAAATTAGGATTTGACCCCACGATCACATCTATACCCATCCTTTATCGTGTCGTACGTGCAAGCAGTATCTATCCTTTAGTTATAGGACCTTGTTCCAAGTAAATGTAAATTTAAAGAAGCACTATAAATATGGCACGCCATATAAAATATTCGTTCCCTCGTAATATGAATTAATCACCAAGCTGTCAACAAAGTGAAGTGTCATCGAGCTCGAAAGAGGGCGTTGAGGTGCGTCCCAATATGGCAACCAAGTTCAACGTGACACAGAGTAGAAAATACGAAACAAACATAACAGACATGAAAAAGAGGAGTTTAACATTTTGATTGTATTTTTATTGTCTTTGTACTGATTATTTCTTGTGATTCTTCTGTATTGTAGTTTTTATATCTGTGACAAAAAAACTCGTCCAATCTCGCCTTTTGTTAATCATTACACGACATGAAACGCCTCTTTGACGTATTACGTGGAGATCACTTAAAACAGCTGCCATGCATGAGGCCATGGTTTTGACATATTTTCTGAGCCTTTTAACAACATCCTTTGTTAAAGTTTTCACATAATCCCGTCTGTAAAAGGTACGTTTTTAAAACATAAATAAGGCATTTATCTATCTTATACTTACGTGAAAACCCCGTTAAATAATAACTTATTTAAAAAACGCACCTAATGCCACCACAAACACCTAAAACATCTTACTTATAGTTATAACTAAATTTATAAGGAGACTTTATAACATCGAAACAAAAAACAAACATTGTACGATATACATTTCTACTCTGTGACACAATACCCAAGTATGAACACGGTAAGGAGGGCGCAAGGGTAATTACTATCACATAATATACGCGACGAGTACAATTTTAAGCTAATAAATAACATGAGTAATACACCCGAAAATATGGTAACACATTTATTATAGGCAAGGCTTAATAGCTCAAGTTGTTAAGAGCTGTTATTACCAAAATCTCGGTGGTAATTTCTTGTTTAATGAGAGAGAAAGGATGTACTTTGGTTTGGTTCTCACCAGGTAAGGTTGAGTTGTGAGATTATGTATTGATAATAAATTGCTTTTTTAGTATTATCGGATGTGAGTAATTGTTATGTTGAGATCTCGTTATATGATACATGTCCTGTAATGTAAGGATGGTCTCTTCGGTAAAAAGAGAGACATTCTGGCTACTAAATACCACGTTGGCCAAAGGGGTGGTTACAGTGTTTGTTTTAAGTTTTACTACTCTGACATTTATAATATAATTTCTAAAATCCCACCCATTATAAATATTTTTCCTAATACGTACCTAAAATTTACAACCTCAGTGGCATAGTGGTTATCTTCATGAGTGCTAAGCAAGGGTCCCGGCCACGATTCTCGCTCAATGCAAAATCTTTGTGTGCATTAATTTGATTATTTGATTTTAATAAATTGGTGTGGATATTAAAAATGTATGTAAACTGTGTGAAAGCTTTTGTTAATGGCTATAATACTCGTAGAGGAAACGTCATCAACTACGTTATTAATGGACTTATTATAAAGTTAACTCTTCCTATTGTTTTCCGAACAATAAATCATTAAATATGTTTCGTATAAATCATTACTATCTTTAATGTTTCTAACGCCTGCGCCTTTAGGTTAATTTAGGTCTTATTAACGTATTCAATGTTTTATTGTATAACGTTTACATAAAAGTTATTAACCAATAGCTAGTTCATTATAATGATTTTGTTAAAAAAAATCATAGTTATTATATTTCAATAGTTATATTTCAATAGTTACAGTTCAGTAGCTAAGTAAAATTAACTGAACAAGATATACGAGTAAGCATTCCTTGTAAAATTGTCACGAAATATTTAGTTACTTTTTCTTAAGGTTACGTTAATTATTACTAAACAAAAGTTGATTTAACAACATTAGTCAGTAGGTATATAATTATCATCATCATCATTAACACTGCTGTATATAGGGATCCTCTGAGCGTAACCACCAAGCACGATCTTGTACCTCCCTCATCTATCAGTCCTCCAGCTACCCTTGACAGGTCGTTGGTCAATCCCGTGAGGGGTCTGCTAAGCCTGCATTTTCTAAACCGGGGTCACCATCTCCGAACCATTGATCAATGAGAGCTGTATTCTCTCTCTGTGTGTTATATTCTCTGCCTATCGCACTTTGCGTTGGCATATAGTCCAGAGACGCGGGTTCGATTCCCGCCTCGAGGATAAATTTTTATCATTGTCTTTCTTCTTATCGCACTTTGAATAGACAAGATAATCATGAACCCCATTTCTGATTCGATTGCCCAGAAAAACTCAAAAAACTTCATTCATAGAAAGTGGTATTCCCAGCTCTATAATATTCCATCTTCCTCTCTAAAATACGATCGCCCCCATCCGGACGCTTGTTTGTGATATAATGGATTCATTCTATATTCATTTACATGCCTAATAAGATCGGGCTGACACTGCCAGCGACGCAGAATTAGCTTGTCAAATATAATAATCTTATTGCCTTAGGGTGGCGACAGAACGATCGATTTATTAACATCAAAGCGCTTCATTTGAGTTTTGTATGTACGGATTTATGCTAATAGATTTATTTTTTTAAATGTCTGTTCTTTTAAATTATATTTAATGCTAAAGCTCTGTTAGTCTTACAAAGAAATTATTTGGTTGAAACAGGTCTTAGGTTATGGGATGGCGACGGATTCAACAAAACAAAAGCTAGTATTAGAGATAACAATTTAAATAATTGACGATATTTTTACAAAAATACTTTGACTTTAATACGTTGTTTCCATATAAACATTGAACTAAGGTGGTCAAGGAGAACTGGCTGCACTCTGTGAAGCACGGAGAATAGGAATCATCATCACATGAGGCAAAATATGTCAACTAGAGGATATTTGCCTCCTCTAAACCTTTCTAACAAGTTCGACATTGTGCTATTCCTATTATCTAGCATTAACAGGTCGTCGATTGGCTATTTTGCAATATCTAAAAATATAAATAAATATTCCTCACACATTCACACAACGCCATCTAGTCCCAAACCAAGCAGAGCATGGATACTAGACAACGGATAAACATACTTATATACATTTTTTTTGTAAATACATATTTATATAATATACTTAGAAAACTCTCAGACCAATGCAAACAATCATATTCATGCACACAAAGATTTGCATTGACCGGGAATCGCACCCGAGACCTCTGCGTAGCATTCATGTTATATAAAAAACCACTACGTCATAGAGGTCGTCAAATAATAATTACATTACAACAAAAAATTTACAAAACATTGGCAATCCCTAATTATACAAGTCAGTAAGAGCAGGACAGCGATATGACAAACAATACGTCTTCAAACATTGTAATCCAATTTGAATTTTCTCCTTTCAGATTGTGTTATGTCAAACAGTCGTCAGAATTAGCTTTTTGTCGGAACATTTGATGCGTACGAATTGGATACGAAAATAAGGGGATCTAATATTGTTACATTTTGACAGACGATGTGTAATAAGGTTATTAACTGAACATTGATTTTTAAGCCGCTTTAGCGCTTTTGTTTAGTTTGGGATTGTTTATAATAAAGGATTCTTTGGGTGTAGAGTTTTAAAGTACAAAGTTGAATCGAGTGCAATAAATATTCTTGGCGTATTATTAATAAGTGGCTACGCTGATTCAAAATGCATCTAACAGCGGTTTCTTAATCGGAAAATGCACATTAGTATTCTTCTAGGGTCTTCCTAAAAAACTATTTTAATACATAAAACACTATTTTAAAGAGCTACTATATAATGTATCTAAAACACGCATACTCATAATTTGTATCATTAATATCCATATAAAAAGGATTCCAAGCCGCCAGAATAAGTACTTAACTGAAATTGCTATACTACAGCCATTACTTTAAAAGTTAAACTTTTATCGTCCATATATTCCACTAAAAGTCATTGCTAAAACGTTTTCAAAAGAAAAAAAATAACAAAAGACATTCAAACATAAATAAGACCATTACCATAAATACTAATAATCACAGTACTCACACGAAACTCGACAGATGCGCTTTCACATTTTATAATCGATTCAAAGCTGTATCGATAAAATTAATCGAGCATCATTAAACACAAAGCGCCGACAACATCGATATTATTCGATATATAAATTAACTTTATCCCGGGGCGCATCGATAAAATTGTCGAAAGCTTAACAGTAATGTATGAGTTATATGTTAACGATTGTTAAGTATTACTCGATTGAATCGTTACGTAATCATCCTGTGACAGACTTTAAGTAAATGTTTAAATTTTATTTAATTATCGGTTTTCATTGTCATTTATTATTTTGAATCATCAATATATTTTTGTCATCTTAAATAATGTTTAGTTTAACCGCAGATACTAGTTATTCTACGATCAGATAAAACATAAATACAGGATAAAATATTGCCTCTAAGTAGGTGTAGACAGGGCAAGTGACACGCTGAACTGACGGCTGTAGCGCCAGAAAAGTACTGCCATGCCCGACATGAAAGCGAAAAGAAGCAGGGTGAGCAGACCTGTCACGGGGTGGACCGAAGATCGTAGTAAAGGTTTCAGACAAACAAGGGATGAGGAAGGCACAGAACCGAAGTGGAAACATCTGGTCTTACAGCTGAGATCATTGAATAATTTGTTTGTAATCCACACATCTAATGGTCAACACGATTGAAGACCAACAACTAACAGGCCTAAGGAATTAAGAAGTTCGTAGCATTTTCTAATTGTCGTACCATGTGCTTCTTACCAGAAGACGCCAAAAATTCTATCAATCATCGAATTATCATAAAACTATTACATAAAATTATGGCTGAAGTCCAGTCATGATTCTAACCTTCTTTTATTTACCACACAACTATCAGCGATTACAAAACAGCAATAAATAGTTGTGTACGAGCTATAATTCAAATTTCCACACCAGTATATTTGAATGGCGAAATGAATAGCCATTATAAATAAAAGCAATTTTTATTGCCAAATTTGACAGGAGTTGTATGGTACAAGTTAAGAGATTATACGGACAGGAGATTGTATATAGGTAGCTGATTGTTAGCGTAAATTTCGAATAAAATAGTTTTTAATCCTTTATTTTTACACAAAAAGACCTCGTTAACAATTTTATTTGATATCAACGCGAAATAACTTTACTTTTTTTTTTGTTTTGTCTTCCATATAGACCTAAGTAAGTACAGCTAGTAATATAGGTACTAAACAAGTTATAAGTTTACTCATAGATATATTTGTTTTAAAAAGCTCTGTTATTGTACTACTGCACTTGCAACGTTATTTTCTTACGGCTTTGTTATACGACCAATAGCCAGCGTAGTACAAGTATAAGCAGGAAAAGTCTTTTTCTAAAACTGTAGGACACTTGTACCTGCATTGTATGGAGTGTAGAATTGGGTATATAAATTAACCAGTAAAAGCAATTAAACTGTTCTTAAAAGCAATCACAACTCATTTAGAACTTTGCTATAGTTTAATTTGTAGCGCCTAAAACGATCAGTAACGGCGCTTGTACACGGTAAGAAGAATTCGTGTCGTTTCTAAGCACGA
The DNA here is from genome assembly GCA_905475405.1 of Schrankia costaestrigalis. Lineage (NCBI taxonomy): Eukaryota > Metazoa > Arthropoda > Insecta > Lepidoptera > Erebidae > Schrankia > Schrankia costaestrigalis. Next base: position 1,409,298 of record FR997830.1, read on the forward strand.
CCTGTGTACACAGCGCCGGCGATGAATAAGAAAATATTCTTGTCTGCGCAAGACAAGACACGGCGAACGTTGTTGCGGAGGGGCGGGGAGCGGTGTAGTAGGGTATCATACTTTTTTGCTTTCGAGTTAACATTTTTACTAAAGGAAACTCACACTGATTATCAGACTTGTTATTACTTGCGCGCCCTACGCCCGTCTGACGACTGCACGAAAAAAATCCTATCGTGTACACGTTTCGATTGGTCTTGTCTGCGGAAGACACGAAAAGTTTTCGTGTGTGAAAAAGACAAAATTCCTGACGTCTACACGAAGATTTGTCTTGTCTGGCGCAGACACGGCAAATTTTCTTAGCGTGTACAAGCGCCCTAAAATCAAAGCTGTCACACCGCTCTAATCTTACAACTTACACGCCACGAAATACAAGAGGCGCAAAATGCGACGGCACGTAAAAATACGAGGGGGTCCCCTCGTTATAGCTGCCGTTTGTCATCGTACGGTTTTATAGCCCCATAGCCTTACCCCATGGTCATCTACCGGCTATCTCAGGCGAAGCCAGGGGCCTATGCAAAATATATGACTAGTTTTAATGTAGTGAGACGATTTATGAGATTAAATTGCAAATTGCGTGTGAATTCTTAATGGACTAGTTGATGGGTTGGTAGTTAGAATGCGATTATGTAAAATTTATATTTATTGATGGCACGAATAAAATTTTAGAAGGGAGTACTTAATAGTTGTTAATTTAAATGCTGTATAAATAAATAAGTAGTATTCAAATAAATGAGTAACTTTTAAAAAATTAAATATTTTCTAACAGCCGTCAAATCGCACGCTATAAATAAAAGGGTATTAAGTCTGAAAAACCGTTTTTTTTTTATTTTGAATTCGGAAACCTAATTTTTTTTTCTATAAATTGGTAAGAAAATAGTATTTAAATTCCAAATACTTTTTGAAATATAACGATACAATTCTTTCTTGACTATTTATGCACGCTATTTTCGAGATAGGTAAGACAGTCGCATCTTAGTTGATTCAGTAGCCGGGCATCGTTCGTGGCCGTCGCACGTATCTTTCTGAGTTACAACCCGTCCAGTCGTCAATATCGAATCAATCTATAAAGTTGTAAGTATTCTAAACAGTATTATGTAAAGTTAATACCTTATTGCTTGTTAAAATTGATACTAGTTTCATGTTTTATTTTAAATAATACTGTCTTGCCTGTTCAATATAATATAATTTGGTAATTTTAACGAAATAATATTAAAATAATACTTTATAGCTCCCGATTTGCTTGAGATAATTCTGTACATCTTGTCCATTGTATTTAATGGTTGCAAGTTTCAAGTAAAATACTACCTTTTAAGTTGTTATAATATTTTTTCTTTTTTAAATTTTAGTTATAATCAAAACAATGAAGCGAAGTAGGAAGGCTGGTTTAATAATGAAAGCAATCAGCAATCGCCTAAGTACACCGGACAGTTCTTAAAATGAAGAAAACAAAGACCCATTTGCTCATCATCATCATTTCCCTGCCCTTATTCCAATTTTATTTGGGGTCGGCGCAGCATGTTTTTTTCTTCCATACTGTCCTATCGGACGTCATCTCACTAGTAACACTCTTCGCAGCCATATAGCTTTTCACACAATCCATCCATCGTTTCTTTGGTCGTCTTCTTCCCCTATATCCATCGACACACATGTTCAGCACCTTCCTCACTACATGACTCTCATTCCTCCGCATAGGGCATGTTATACCATGACAGCCGGCTGCCACGTAATTTTTCTGCCACCGGTGCCACTTTCAAATCTTCTTACATACTCATTTCTTACTCTATCTACTCTCGTAACACCACACAGATTGTCTTTCATTCATCCCTTTTCTGGCCAACTCTCTGATCCATACAGGACGGCAGGTGTAATCATAGTTTTATAGATCTTCCCCTTAAATTAAGGGGACTGTGGGGGTCACAGATGGTTCCCGTGAAGCAATGACCTGCTGCCATTTCATTCATCCTATGTTAACTCAGTTCTTGACCGCCCGATCTACTTCGCCATCGCTTTGAATGAAAGAACCGAGATACCGGAAGACAGAGAAGACTAGAAGGCGCATGCCGTTAAGCGCTATGGCTTCAGGACTGCCAACGCTCTAATCTGCTCTGGACCTTAGGTCCATCCTCCCCAACCAGAACAATGTAATCGGCAAACACTGCACCAGGGTGCCATTTCCTGTATGCCCGCCGTCAAGGCGTCCATAATCAGTAAGAGGTAAGGACTTAAAGCCGACCCTTGGTGCAAGCCTACCGCCACACTGAACTGGTTGGAGTTGCAAGACGATCGGACGTATAACTGGTTTGTCTTTACATAGCACGAATTAACTTTACATACTTCCCAGGTACAACTTTCTCTTTCATGGCCCACTTCAATACTTCTACGAAGACCCATTTGCTGACAGTGACAACAGGGATCTAACGTATGTCCCCAAAGTATCACATTTGATTTAGTTTGATAGTTTTGTTACTGTAGGTCATAATGTTGTTAAATTATGTTTCTTTCATATTGAGTTTCTTTTTTATTATAACTAATTATGATACTAAAACAAATAGAATTTCTAGATTTTCTAGATGCAATCAGTATTTAATTTATTATAATACCAAGCAAAAAATATCAACCAGAAACAACTTGGTCAAACGCCTAACTTCTGCGTCTTGGGGGGCAGCCCCACATGTTGTCAGGACTACGGGTCTGGCATTGTCCTACACGGCAGGTGAGTATGCGTCCGCGGTATGGCACCGTTCGGCTCACGCAGGTATGGTCGAGTCTGCCCTGAATGAAACATGCCGTATAATAACTGGCTGCTTGAAACCTACCCCATTGGTCAAATTATACTCATTGGCCGCCATTGCTCGACCTGGTGTTCGCCGTCAGGTCATTTTCGAAAGTGAAAGGAAAAACATGAGACCGACCCTCGTCATCCACTTTACTCGCACAATATACCCAGGGCACGCCTCAAAAGTCGTAAGAGTTTTTTGCGATACACACTTGCACTGTGCGGTGACACCAGTAAGGCTAGACTGGACGGGTGGGCCTCAAACTTTGCACCACCGGCGGACTTCATTCCACCCGCCGAACATCTTTCACCTGGTTTCGAGGAGCAGTGGCCGATCTGGAGGTCGCTCAATAGGCTACGTACCCAAGTAGGCCGCTGTAACTCTAACCGGACTAAATGGGGTTATCTGAACCCCTCCTATAGTGGATGTGGGTGCGGTTCTCTCGTCCAGGACATGGAACACTTCCTATCATGCCCAATGTGCCCTGCCACCTGCACACCAGAAGACCTAAATAGTGCCAACGATAATGCTGTTGCTGTCGCTGGTTTTTGGGCAAAACACATCTAAAATATATTTGAAATTAGACTTATTGCCGTCGAAACGAAGAAGAAGAAGAATTATAATCCCTTAGCCATGTAGGCAAAAGATAATTTCTGTGCTGCTTAATATAATATCAATATTAATTACAACTGGTTATCGAAATAATTTGGTAAATTTTGGTTAAGCTAGAGAGTAGCAAGTTAAACTTAAGAGCTATTTGAACTGCTTAAAGGGTATCATCTTTTTCTGTTCCCATAAAACTATTAATATAAAAAAACTGTTATAGATACACAAACTAAACTTAACCAGCATAAAGAAGGATAGTGTACTTTTAAATCTAGAGATAATTTTAAATATTTGAGTAAGTAGTTCCGAATCTATGATTTTTTAAAACTTCAATACGCGATATCTCAAAACAACGTTTTCGAAATAATACCCTTTTGTTTGTGACGTGCGAAATGCTCTTTCTTGATCTGCTGAAAACGAAACAATCTGCTGAAACAATAGGGTACGCTATTGTTTATCAGTTAGCTTAGTCGACTTTTAAAATACTTATGAAATCAAATGGAATGATGATCTTTTGTATTTTTAGTTCGTCACCTCCACGATCACTTAAAACAAAATAATATCATGTTATGATTTGGTCACTTGGTCAGTGTTCCAATTTCTTACTTTTTTCTTAGATGAGGTAAGCATGACTAGTATTTTTTTCACGCATCAATTTGTTTTCGTATATTCGTTGTTTTAACAAAGAATAGATTTAATACAGATTCATGAAATGTTATCATTTATTAAGTTTTAATAATTTAGTAGCTAAGTAATTTATTGAAATAAAACATACTTAAGTATAAATTGAGTTACAAACAAAACAATTTCAATATATTTATATTATTATAAGCTTCCTTCGTGACTACATATAAAATAAAACACCACAACAACATTGATCATTAGCCCTCAAGTGTCAGACAAAATACTTAAAAGTACCGACAACGCGACGGCCATTTGCACTTCCATTCGTTACATGAAATAGTGTAACCATACATCACGCAGAGACCGGACACGTCCCGACACGGTTGCACAATCATTTTTCATTACGCACGATTCATTAACATGTGGGGGACGGCCAATTATGTCCGCACCATTCATCACGACACCCTACCGCTTGATATTTTTATGTCGCTGTAAAATTTTATTGATGGACATTTGAATAAATGTCGGTATTATACGGGCGTGGTCGTGTGAGGTGTGTACCTCATGGCTGTCTATTGCTACCGGTATTATAACTCTTGAATCCATGTGTTTCTTAATATAAAATAAGAATTCTAAGTTTAATGTAGAAATGTAACAAAAATATTAATTACACTTACCATTACGTAAATAATGTAATAATTTTAATGCGTTTAGTAGATTGGTATCGTTGACAGGCTATTTTATTGCGTGCGATATTTATGTTGACTTAGATCCAAACAGATAATTCATAGATTAATTAGCGTCAGTAAATTAGTTACGATTATTATTATCTAATAACAAAAGGTTGGTCTTGGAAAAGCTGTTGATCGTTCGGACGATGACATGAAATATATTGAAGAAATAAAAAACTGTGTGTCTCAAAAAATAAATAAATTATTATAAATTCAACCCTCTACCACGTTAACTAAAACAGTATTTTCAAACGTCTGTTCTATATTTTTCGAAACGTTATTATCATTATTTATATCGGTCTCGGATTGTACGACAGAGCCACTAATAAATTGTTCGACTAATAAATCGTTGCAATTTATCTGTGTGTACATGCCCCTACTGTTCGCAAACGATTTGTGAGTAATTTCATTTGATTTGTGCCTTAGACATATGGTTTATGGTAGAAAGTTTTGTACCATAATCTAACGTATAGATTATTTATATGCAAATCTTAAATCTAGTTTGCTGATTTTACGGCTTAAAGAAGGCTTTCACTAATCTTTCTATTAAAATTTTGTAAATCTTATTGTATTTTAAACTGCTTTAATGTTGCATGATTAGCTATTTTAGCTTTTTTTCTTATTGTTATAGGTGTGGAAATCCTGAAACGAACTTCGTGACACAGAGGACTGTCAGAGTCGTGGACAAGGCTGAACGATTAATCCCGCATGTTCTTTCCAGTTGTCATATTGTGACGAATGGTCCAAATAAGTCCCCAGAAGGATAATCTTAGACACCTCCAAAATAGGTATATTAGCGTAAGAAATGTAAAACGTTGCAGAATTCACGTGCTCGTAGCAATGTCACTAGCTGGTATATGAAAGAGGTTGCAGTGCATGAGGTCACAGTACAAATCCTTGTGTGATCCATTAGTTATTGTCTTGAGTCTGGATGTTTTCTATGTTCTTTAAAAGTCCCTGCGATGCAGTGCGTAATGCCTAGTGCGGAAGTCGTCTTTTTTAAATAGAATAAAAAACTAAAGTATTTATTAAGAGACTCGTTATTTTAAATGATACAAAATCAAATGTAGAATAATTATACTAATCTGGCATTTAATCGATGTTGAAATAATTAGCTACGCTATTTCATAGAAATAACATAATTTAATGGATGCATAAGTTCTTAATAAAACTAATCAGTAATAAACCTATTATTGCCATAAAATTGTATAATAACTGATAATCTTCTTTATTTCTTGTCATTATCGGAAGGTCAATTTGGCCTATTAATGTCTATTATTTCTGTTACCTACCTATACTCAAAGGTTTTATTGGAGTTCGAGTGTTTGGCTTTAGATCTTTAAAACTAAAAAAAAAAAAAATACAACCGAATTGAGAACCTCCTCCGTTTTTTGAAGTCGGTTGAAAAGACATAATATCCACTATTAAACATAATCGTCCTTATTTCAAAGTACAAAAGATACATAAAAATAACAAAAAATGTGTGCTACTACTTAGAGCCAAACCACCCAATAAAGACGTTCAAATGGACATCTAAAATGCACAAAGAGTACATTTACTACTTATGTATGTACTTATCAATACAATAAAGGCTATAACCGTTATACTAAATTTTCACTACATTTTAAAAAGCACGAACTCTTTTCACCGACCATTGTAATAACACTATTTCTTATCTTTAGTGATGGGCTGTGTTCTATCGATATAACTATTTTTATAAAAGTTAAATTTTCCTTAATTTACAGGACGTGCCTTAGTAACGAAACCAAATGCCATGACAATAATTGGAATACGATTTGTAAAAGTTATTTGTGCGATCCATGAATATCCATATTTTAAGTCTAGATATCCATTGTTCTGTATCAATTTTAGTAACACCGCGGTAGTGCAATAAGCTGGTCTTAATCTAAATAGTAGATATATTTTGAAAACTATTACCAAATGAAAATAAAACAAACCTTAAATCAACTAAAATTTTTATTTTAAGGTCACGCCTCAAAAATACGTGTAAGTAGGTACTTTTATCAAAAATAAAATATACCTATACAAGTGAAACGACAAAGATGATTTATGAACACACTTATGTTTTGATTAATGTGCATATACACAGTAATTATTATATCGTTGATGTAGTGCGTGTTAATCGTGAGACAGAATAAAATGGACGCATGTGTTTAATGGTAGAAATAATTGATTTCACAATAAAAATATTAAATATTTTATTGAGTGAGTTGAGCATAACAGGATATATTAGAATTGTCTAATATATTCTGACTGGATCGACAAGGTGATGATGACGGAGTGAAGTTGCCTTTGCCATTTGCTTTACATTAGTTTCGTAGCGTTTTATAAAAATAAAAAAAAACACTATTATTTCCTTTGTTAACATAAAATAATTTTATCGACATGGTTCCGTCCCATCACAAAAACGTTTTTGAATTTGTCGAAGTTTTACGATCAGCGACAAACATGACGTGTTTGGTCTAGATGTGTTCAAAGAAGAACAATCAGCCTCCGAGAATCAATTTTAAGAGTTATCCTTGTTATTCTAAAATTGCCTTTAGTCTTTAGGTTCTTTAGGCGTCGAGGCTACTTTTTATTATACCCGATTTGATAAATGTAATAAGATTTCGTAGTAATCACTTACTTATTATTTTAGGTATGAGTAAAATAAGGAATACAAAATTTTTATACAACTTTACTTGTTCATATCAGAACAGAAGCATGTAATTTGTGATAAAACAATAATCCTAAGTTCATTTTCAAATATTACTTAAATTAAGCAAAAATAGTTCAGTACTTTAACATACATACATATTTTAAAACTGACATCATAAATAAATAAGTTGAACAAACAAGCTATTCTAAAATTCGCTCAATGACCGTAAGCATGATCACCCTCGTGGGGTAAGCACTCAGAACAGCAATAAAAAGAAAAATAAATAAAAAAATATCGCCACGCAGCATTTCACGGGAATTGAGAGAGTACATTAGTTATTATAACACGACAAAATATGTGTAATAAAATGTAATTTATCGCACAAATAAAATATAACAGTGGTTAGGGGCGGCAGATGGGGCTGGTAGAGAACAGCCGCAATGCGAGCGGAAAGCGATTATCTAATTCTTTTTTAAGCAGATGCCTACGTGGAATTGTCTTGGAAAGCAAAAATACAAATAGATAAGCAACGTTTGTTAGCTTTTAATAATATTTAGTTTAAAAATAGTAGGTAAGTATGCTATTTTATACATGTTTTATATTTGCGATAAAAATTTATACTTCTAGAACATAACAACCTCTATTCCCAGTTTCACCTCAATTCGTTCTTTTAAAAAGTGTGAAATTGAGGTTATGTACTATACTAGCCTGAATAAATGTTAAAATAAATATTTTGTTAATGAATTAAGTAATTCCTAAATGAGAATTAACTTTGACTATAGTTACGTACATATTTTTTATAATTTAAAAAAGAAATCCATATGCAAAATAAAAATAAACCAAGTCACTAAGTAAATTTTAAGTAACAAACAAACCCAAAAATGCAAACAATAGTGTAACATTGATTTTAATACGAGAGTTTTCCTCTAGTTATTTATCACAAAGAAAACAGTATATTTTATACGCAGATAATCCGCTACCCGCTCGCACTGACACCAACCTCGCAAATATATATTGACAGAGTCCTACGGATGTCGAGGAAAAATGACGTTCATTTGTTGGTGTCGCCGTTTTGTACTGTTGCCTTCGAGAGGCGAGATAATGGCTGATTTATACGTGCGATTACGTGTGACGAGCTAACCCGCTTATTGCCCGAGATATTGGGATGAATATCTTCACGACTCGCGTGGGCTGGCAGCTATCACGAAGGGATATTATGGTGTACTGGTTTATGTATGATATATTCGTTTTGTGAGAGTTATGGGTTGTTAGAATCAATTATGGGTAAACGAGAAGATTGTTTTTATCTTGTCGTGTAAAGGTGAGGGTGATTTGTAGTCAAGTTTTACTGTCGTAGCAATGATGAATTAGTGTTTTTATATTACTTTACGTTTACTAAGAAATATACTATTTTAATACATATATATACATTATGGTATGGTACTTTAAATCCATTCAAAGTATTAAAAAGTCTCTTTCCCAACCAACATTCAAAAGGGTAAAACATAAGCAAAACGATTCATATGCAAATAAATACGCACATGAATTCTCACTTTTTCTTTCACGTTTTACCTCTTCAGAATATCTCAACGCAACTTAAATTATGACCACCATTAAATAAATAATTTAGAGCTCTCAGAAGACATTAACATGAGAAATGTGTTCCGCGACACAAAAGGTAAAAACATCACTCACGCCACCTCGACGCCACTTTGTGCAACAAAGCCGATCTTTCTGCTCTTTACAAAACGGCTTATGACATGTCACATAACAGCCTTTCATACCCTGCTGTATTATACAGTCTAAAAAATACCGTAGACCCAAATTTAAAATATTACAGTACATCAGAATGTAAAAGGCAAATTATTTATGCTGTGCCAAGCAACGTGGCCCAGTTTACCTCATGTTTTCAGGGGGAATTTACAGCTGTTATAATAATGAGTATTAATAGGTTTGCCGCATAAATATAAAACACAAAAGCGAGGGATGAAGGATACAATGCCAATACTTGAGAACCATTAAGCTTAGCGTTGATAGGGGTATGTGCCCGTATAACATACTGGGGAAAAAGTGGAATATTTTGTGATGCCTAACACGAGATGAAAAAATTTTTAAAAAGCCTTTAGTGCTTGTAGACAGATGCGTTTATTTATAGTTACGAGTTGAATAAAGTTTCAAATAACTTTCAGTACTTAACTCTGAGGACATAATAGGGTTACGAAATTAGATACAGATAATTTTATTTACATACATTTGAATAATAATCAAAATTTTTGTAAAACTGGCAAGAATTAAATTAAAGATAGATATTATAATGTGAGTTCTAGTCATGCTTTAGCTATAAATTAAATCAATGTTTTCAGGTTCTTTTGTTAGGTGTTTTCAGGGATTATACGCAACCATCCATTACTCAATAGTGAAGCAAATATTAATAGTGAAGCAAATACATTACAATATGAGATCTCCTTGTGGCTGGTGGCGGAGTAAAGATACCTTGTATCACCATTTTGTCTCATCGCCTTGATGTTCAAAAAATTTACTAAGTGAAAGTTTACGTTTATTATCTCTAAGAACTCTACTCTGTGTGGTGACGGAGTAAAAATACAATGAGTATTTTTACTCCGTCACCACTCATCCTATGGGTGTCGTAAAAACTGATTAGGGAATTATACGTAAATATTATCTTTACGAAATAAAAAGAAGGAAAACTTGAAATTAAACCCTATACCAATCCGTCTGGCCCGGTATTAGTAGGCCAAATATTCCTCTGTCACGAGAGGAGACCCGTCCTTGCAGTGGGACATTGATGGGCTGCTATGATGATGATAAATGCAAAACAACTTTATGGTTTCGGTGGCTATAAGGTTGATGTTGCGGCTATCGTGCGAGCAACGAGGTTCTGTTTCGAATCTAACTCTAGATATTTGTGTGATCTAAAAAGAATTGTTTTGGCTTGGGTGTTCTTTGGGTTACAAATTCATTTCTTTAAAAGTTCCCACAACACAGAGGTCGACCCTGAGTGCAAGAGTTGTCTTGCTTTTTAAAGAAAAATTAAGAAAAACATTTCGTTTTCTATACACTTTACAATATTATTAAAATCAAGTTTTTAGACGTCATAACTCCAAATGGGACATTAAAAGTTTCGTAACAAAATATAACTCTATAGCTGAACAACTCAAACTACAACAAAATATTACCTTAATAAAACCAATTCTTTTTATTAACAAAGGAATGCTCTGCCACAACAAAACATCTGTCATTTGTTTATCTTAAATATAAGTGATCATCGACAGAAGCATTTAGGCTTTAAATCAATATTAGCTACCGTCTATTTAACCTCAATGACACTATAGTAATGTCAACGCAACTGAGTCAACATAGGACCCATCAATTTAGAATAGAGCTATGCCAATTTCAACCTTATTATTGTAATAAGAAAGTAGTAAATAGTGAGAGTGGAGATGAAAAAAGTGACAGCAGGAAATTACAAAGCTATATATATATATATATATAATTAGCAAAATTTAGTATTTATAGGGATTAGACCAACATATCCTATGTAGTCATAATAGGCGTGGATCAAATCAAAAATATTTCTTTGTGGCAGTTGTGTATAGGAATGTTATAACAAAATTGAAAAGTAACATATTATGTAGAATATTGAAATAAAAGTCTAAAATTAAAACTAAAATAATAAAATTAATTTTTTTTTAAAGTTTTTACTCATGTTCCAAAATATTATTGAAAAATATGCGTACAACCACGAAACCATCCGTGCAAATAGGGCACAGACATGATCTATCACAATAAATAATGCTAACATACGAAAATCGATAACCCTCTACGTAAGCCAGACACGTAGTTAAACAAAATATTCTTTTATTTATTGCCTTGTATTATTTTCTCCAATCACTCCTCAATGGAACCCCAATAATACAACGGCTTTACACTTTAAACATATAAATTGTTTGCAAATCCTTAAATTTATAACAGTGCGCACACTGTATCGGTGCCAAATATCTTTATTTATTAGGATTTATGAACCAATATGTTTGTATCGAATTTGTACAAATGTTATAAAAGTTTTTTTGGCATGGATAACGTATACTTTGATCCAACGTAGTGCTGAGAGGTTAAATTATAGATGTTATGTCATGCCAGAATTTCTTGTGTAATTTTGCTTAAGTTTTGTAAAACTTTCTTAGGGTATTTAATTGGAAACTTATTGAAACATTCTATTTCTATATTTAAATTCAAAAATAAAGATTAACAAATAAATAATACAATAAAAAAGAATAGAAGAACGTGGAGCAGAAAACTCAGAGTCTCTTTTTTTAAACAAGACATTATGTTGACTTTCTTACAGTTACTAGCATTAAGATTCATTTAATTAAGTATTCGAATTGGTGCAAATGTCTGTGTTTAGTTACGGACATAATTTGAACCTATTTTTGTTGAAATAATATTTCTATATTTATTCTTTTATGATATCCATTCAGAATGGTACAGAGTTTCTTAACCATTTTCAATCGCTAGACCTCAAAATATTTATCAAAACTCAATTACTCGTTTTTTACGAAAAAAGAGGACAAGAAAAATGGTGACTATTTCGTTTTTATAATCTATCACACACTTAAAGGTATTTCAATATATAAACTAGTATTAAACTACAAAATTACTATCAAATAAGTAAACTATAGTGTATTCACGGAGACGAGTTAGTAGAGCGCTATCTCACTCACACAATTTTTTAATTGCGATTGGTCAGTGATAAACGCTAAGGCGGTGTACACAGTACCAGTACTTTTTAGTCTACTCATACTTCCCGTTCTGTGCAGACGTGCTCATACTTGTGACTGTATGCTCGACTTGTGAACCGGCTGGTGTATTGGATTTTATAATTTATTAATGAACTAACGACTGGCTTGAAAACACCTTCAAGTGTGCATTTTTTTTTAATAAATGGTCCATGGTAATCTTTAAGCATAAATGATCATGGTAATTTTTAATGATCTTTTGTCATAAATGAGCATTACCATAGTAAAATACTATTTCCCAATTTTGGTATATTAAACTGGTGCGCTACATCCATTGTTATTATTATCATTAAGTTATTGTTATATTCTCATTGTTGAAACACGTGTTTTATAACATTTTTATATTCTCGTTGAGAGTGAGGATGAGGATGGAGGACGGAAGGTGGTCTAAATATGTTTGAGTCGAAGAAACAAGGCGATTATCACAAGGAGATGAATGCCGAAGAATTTGAAAATTGGTTTAGAGAAGTTTTAAATAAGCTAGATGATAATTATATTGTAAGAACGACGTCCACGAATGAATTGCTCGGACACCGTCCCTTGTCAACGACGATATTGACAAACTATTTGTCGACTGACTTCGACGTTACTAAAATGTGAAGGTGCCTTTTATATTTTAGTTACAAATTTCTATTGCTCCGTGTAGTGACCCTCTCGGTGTGGTGAAGGAGTAAGAATACAATATGTCACCACCCCATCTCATCCCATGGGTGTCGTAAAAACCGACTAAGGAAAAAAATAAACTATCCGTGAATATTATCTTTACAAAATAAAAAGAAGGAAAACTTGAAATTAAACCCTATACCAATCCGTCTGGCCAGCGTGGTATTAGTAGGCCAAGTATCCCTCCATCACGATATTTTATTTCAAATATTTATATGGTTTTTATGTACCTGGTATTGCATTAAGTCACCTTTTCAGATGAAAAGGGATTTTGATACCACTATTACATAACCCAATCACCACACAGGGAGATAATTTTTCTTATCTGTAAATAATAATAATATGATATTCATAAACCACCACAATTAAAAATTAACGCCAGTTATTTACAATTTTTATTTGTTTATTCATTGACAATATTGTTTTCTTTCTTTCCTGGTTTTCTTTTACCTGCCTAATATCTCGTCCTATTATTGCACCTATAAGAAACGATGATGATATTACCATATTTCACGATTATTACCTTATTTCTAAACACGCTATAAATATAATTTACGAACAATTCTGCAAGACAATGTTGCAATGACGTATTATTTTGACACAAGCATTAGTAACGTTTAAATGTCAGGACACTGCGATGTGACGGTTGCCATCATAACGTCTTTTTTTAATTGCGATTTATGACTGACATCGTTAATTCTAGTATTACGTTCTTGTGTACGTTATGACGCTGACATAAAATTATTAGTACATTTGTACAGACATTAAAGAAGGAAGTTAAAGTTATGATAAACATTCCTATCTTTGAATGCTATGAGTATATATCATCTTAGTATGACTTGTGGGGTTTTGGCTTACATCAGCTCAATAAACGTTCTACATATACACCAAGAACAAGATCGCCTCCAAAGATGAAGAAAAACCTGGTGTTATAATGTCTCGCTTTAATATCAGAAATGTATATTGATTTGAAAAGGAGAAAGACAATGGAAAAATTGATACTCGAGGCGGGAATCGAACCCGCGTCTCTGGACTATACGCGTCCAGCGCCATAATTTAACCATTGCTTTATACGGCGCCGGGCCGCAGCTTACGTTTTTTCTTTTCTGATTTTTCTAGTTATACCTAAGCTTTATAAGTAAAAAAATATATGTAATATAATTGATTTATTGTTAATTTCATATAATCATAAATTGTATAGTGTTGAAGAGTTCTTTGTGCATTTCAATTTACCTCATACTCTAGCATATATTAATATGAAAAGGTAAACGTTACCACATCAATTTTATTATGAGGATATTACCTAAACCAGTAGTCGTAAAGTAATTAAATTTTATTATGTGTTATTTTGCTATAAAATTAAGTACATAATTATAACTCTGCACTCAAGAACTTCATGTATAAATCAGAAGATATCTACGCAAATAACTTGTCTGAATGATTTATCGTTGGTATACTCAACCTGATACGCGATCCTTAAAATAGGTATACCTTACAGTTTACCTTATTATTTATAAATTAGCATATAATATTCATATCTCATCATCACGTCCAAACAAAATTACCAGAAATCAACTCGTTTCAATTAATCATTGCTCATTATAAAGAACATTATGCACGCAACACAAACGCTGACACAATTTCTTTATCACCAACATAAATACTCTCTTAAATCTTTATGTCGCGTATAATCGTAAATAACAGATCAAATCCACGTACATTGTCAACAGCCGTCAACGTGTAATTTAATGTCACAAAGTAACAAACATAAATTGTACGCCTACTACATGTCTAGATAAAATATAAATTTTAAAAGAATAATTGTCCCCGCTCCTTCAAGGTTAGCTCGATCAATCTTTTCCACGTCATTACCGATGACGCATTATGCTTGAAAACGCGTTTACTTGAAAAGGAATGTGTAAAGGGTCCTTACATTACGTTGTGTTTGTTCGTATTAATGGCCAGTGTCAATTGAATCAGAAAGCTCAATGAGGCAAAAGAACAATTTGTATTATTGAAAAGTAAGCAATAACTAAGTACCGCACGCAAAATACCATAATACTGCAGGCACATTGTTGGCCTTTGTAAGTAAGTAATATACCTACAATTTATGGTGTAAACAAATTTATGAGCACTCAAAAAAACTGTACTTTGACTAATAAATAGACTGATATACAGACGGGTCTATGTATTCTAATTACAGGGTAAGAAAGGTAAAGATTCATTTTTAATTTAATTTGTAATCAAAAAGAAAAAATATGGGCGCGGTTAGTTAAAATATTTTTTACATTATGTTTGCTTTATTAAAGTACTCTACTGTCACAGAAAAATCTAACACAACATAAGCGTTTTACATAATTATTTTTCTGCATTAAATATTTTTGACTTGTACCATTTCAACTAAAAATGATACAGATACATTAAACGAGTAAATCTAATTCCACGTACCTAGTAATGTATAAAATGATTCATTGAACATAATTCATATACGTTGACAGAATTAGGCAAGGAAGTAGTATACCGTCGTATGATAATTAATTTACATTTTGAAGTATATTGCTCATCATAATTATTCTTTGAATAGTTACAGCAATATTACTGGGAATCTGACATCATCGTTATTTGCTTAGCTGCTGCTCCGGATACCTTGCGTAGATGGGTCTAACAGAATACCAGCGCTCTGTAGCGTCGCCGTCGTAGTGTCTATGACGCTACTCCAATTAGCTGAGTTAGGTCAATTTTGTGTACATTTTTGTTTTATATTTAAATTAATTTATTGTATGATTTTCTTGTGTGCAACAAAATAATAAAAAAATCTTTCTTCTTTCTATTTAAATTAGTATAATTTGATGTCATTAGAATAGTGAAAACACAAATACACTGGGCCGCAATGAAAACGGGTTGCTTACAAAAACCTTTATAACTTCCAAAGTATTGGAGTAAAGACTAAATGATAAATAATTTAATCACAAATAATGCCGCAAGTAAAATCTTGCAAGTTATTTTTGATTATTGTATTAAATTCATAAATTAAAAATAAAGGCGATTTTTTTAAATTTTAACAACAGTTTCAAAACCATTTTTTTTACTCTTTTTTCTGTTATATCATAAAAAAGAAGCATTTTTTATACAGATATTCAATATTCTGATCAAATTAGCATAAAAACATGCCTCTAACCCCTAAAGAGTCTACAACGATTCCAGAAATGCTAGAAAAATGACGTAGTCATGGTTATACAGCGAGAACTGTTAGTTTATAGCTCTCAATCGTTCGAAAAGTACTCCAGCCATTAGAAGAGACTGTATCCAATGCGCGCAGACCAAGATCAGAACCAACAGAGTGCACAAAAATACAAGAGGATCGTTACATGGTGTCGAGAATGTTGAGAAATCAATTTCAAACGGCTGTTGTGGTCAAAAATCACTTGCTACGTGCTCGAGAAAGCAATCCAAGCCCTTGTATAGAGAGGCAGTGACTAGATGAAGCAATCTTAGAGTCCTAGACCTGCAAATATTCGTAAACTTGAAAGACAACATCAAAATTCAAGATAGAGTGATAATAAAAAAAACTCGTGAATAGCACTCATGGCTGATTAGTTAAGGAAAATGTTTCCGATGAGTCGAAGTTTACGTTATACAAGCACGATGCAAGGCTAAGAGTCTGGAAAAGTACACGAAACATGTATAACGAAGCTTACATTGAAGCTTACACGTGTGGGCTGAAATTTCTTCTGAAAGCCGCACCGAGCTAGTAGTGATATAAAATAGTACTTTAACTGCAGAGAGGTACTTGAATGAAATCATTAATGAGTATGATGGCTCATTTTTGGTAAACATCGGCGAAAAAGTCAGCTGTATGGATCTCAACGCTCGTCTTCATACAGATTTAATAGTGTTAAAGTTCCGTAAAGATGCCGCTATCACACGTATGAAGTGGCCAGCACTCAACCCAGACTTGAAACCGATCCAGCATGCTTGGGACGTATTGGATCAATAAGTAGGACATTAATATTTCACTCTAATTACCCATTGTGAACTCAAAGAAGCAGTGATAGAGAAATGGGTGTATTTTTGTCAGAATTCAATTAAAAACCAAATGGAAAGCATCCAAAACCAGATGACAGCTGTATTAACAGCTTCTGGTAATAATACAGCGTATTAAATAAGTGAAAATTGCATTTTTGATACCTTTTACCTGTTTTCGACATCTAATGAAAGTGTCAATTTTTATTTAACTTACTTTTGTCCAAAATACACTTAACAATCTGTAATTTTTATCACTTCCATTTAAGGACTGTTAAATTATCTTTATTTCAGTGTTTATTTCATAAAGCTAGCTCCAATATTTTGGAAGTTATTAAGGTTTATGTAAGTGACCCGTTTTCATTTCAGCCCAGTGTACTTACTATTTCAGTTCGAAAAAGCTTATTTAAATAAAACACTTAATTTCGTTTATCTTTTATCTTAATATTGCCTAAATCATTGTTCCGTAAATTGACCAACCTGGCTTACCTACTAATATACCGCTGACCAAATAAGTATTTAAAATTTCCTTTTTTTTTCTTTTCAAACCGGTAGTATCTGCGAACTTTTTCTTAGTCAGACGACTTAGTTTTACGACAATCAACGTTTTTTAAATTCCAAATAATTGTCACCTCATTAACTTGTATACAAGAATAAATACATAATTTACAAAAACAGTCATAAGTAATCTAAACACAAACATTTTTCACAATTTAAACATGAACCTATCCGCCATTTTGCTCTTGGTAAAAACATATTCAGCTTACAAAGCTTTGCAGACAATATTTCACAAGAGATGGCCGAAAAATACACGGTGGTGTAATAAATTAATAACATTTTCAACAACGACCACTTTAGTTGACCTCTCCACCCCTCTGAAACATTTTGAAAACTGGAACAAAACTGGAATTAAGAAAGGGTGCAGAGGGGTCAAGTGGACTGGTTGGCTCATTACCATTCTTAGTGAAAACTTGAGAAGAACAGTTTTATAATATTTCGCTTTTCCCAACTTAAGCTTTGAGTTTGAATGTAAACTATCATTTACGGGCCGTGAGAGAATATTATTTATACTCTGTACAGTAAGTTAGTGTTTCTTTAGTTTATGACTATTATATTAAAGAGAAGATTATAATTATTATTAATTTTCATACTTTCATGAAGTAATAAATTAAAGCTTATCGTACTTATGTTAATGTTAGGAATAATAAAGATAGCCAACTAATAGAACACTAACTAATACTATTGGTATTGGTTTTCTTCTTTGTTCTTTCTCTGGTGACATTTTGTACCATTAATCGAAAACAGACATACATTCTGCTATTAGCGTTTATCTTACAGTACACGCAGCCGTATAGCTCCCTCATCCATCGACTTCCCTCTAAGCTTAAAATTAAATATTATAAATATAAAAATATTGTTAGTCCTAAATCTGTCAATGAATATATTAAACATAATACGTTTTGTAACAAGACCCGTCTATTCAAATTATCTAATACCATTTCAACAAGCATAGTATTACTAAATCTAAATCAACCACAACGATCAAAAGTTGAAGCGATAAATCTGAAACGGGTCTTATCAAGGCATTCAATAATCATTTCGGTGGCAATCACGTACAAGCGAGCTTAAAAGCGCTACGAAATGCCACCGTCGATTGTAAAACCAAAAGCTTACGACCAATTACTGTGAGAGATAAAACCGTAACGCTGTACGATGCTACCGAGTTAATCTTGCAGTCTATTGGTTGAGCAAATTTTTCTTGCTTTTGGGTTAAAGTGTATGTGCTGTAATGTAAGTTGTGGTCATGAGCTTTGTTATTTTTTCATTTACATTTAACTAACTGCTTTATTGTAAGTTTCTTTTCGAATTACATTAGTTGCTGAACGTAACAAGGAGCAAGTAAAAGATTAGCTAAAAGGTATAAACACTTTTTGTGTAAAGTCTGAGCACAGCATAACCTACACGGGCGGCGGCGTAGCAGTTTGGTACACGCCTACATCTTTCGTTGCATCTACGCCGGATCGGATTTATCAGTGTTGTAGATAATACTTAAGATTCGATACTGATTAGACTAATAATCATTTATTCTACTTTTATATAACGGTTACAAATACGACTTGTTAACAATTATAATGCGAATAGTGTATAAAAATGTTTAAAAGGTTTGACATTTCTTTTCCGAAAACGTTTACACGACTGAAAGTTAGGTAATCTTTTAGTATAGTAGGCACTACATTACAACTATTGTATAATAAAATCGAAATAATAATGGATAACAAACAGTCACGTAAGCTACTCTGGTGTCACTCGACATGCTGTCTAATAGTCAACGGGCTGCTAATATTCACATTAAACAATAGAAGCGGATTACAGAAAAAAATAATTTTCCCTGATGTCGATATCCCGAATTTCAGGAAACATAAAATAAAATTTACTCTTCAAACACAAATAAAAATTTTGTTGCAAACACAAGTAATAAAAAGAAATAGACACATACAGAGTACGTCAATAGCATAGTAATATAAATCATATAAATTACATCGTATAGTTCAAGTAGTTGTGAATTGAACCCCAAAAACGTACCAGTGTGCCATCCGAGTGCACTCTCCTCTCTCACGCCTCGTAACCTTACAGTTTTACGATCACTTTTATTACTAGACGCTTTCGTGCGCGATTACCCACCAGAGTGGGTTCTGCTGTTAGGTGCCCTGCAATGTGAACATTCACCCTATCTGATCCACTACTTTAACAACACAAAACAGCACCATTGCTGCTTTAAATAATAGTAAAAGGACGTAGCCAGAATGTAAGCATCAATGTATTTCGTTCCTTGCAATATTGCGATAAGGGTGGGACGCTTGTCAGCAATTACATTTTAATGTGTGTTTTATTATCACGGGCGTCTAATGTACTAGTGCATTAATTTATCACCTCCCCTGTTTACGAGTTACGGCTTGACAATTGAAATGATGGTGTATTCTGTATTCAAAGGAGGCTGACGTACGACCAAGATAAGTTGAGCTGCTTCGTCGCTCGGGGAGCTTTGCTTGTCACAGCGTGAGGGGTGAATGTTAAAGTGAACGGGTTTCGAGTTAGTTTGGACATGTCGTACAATCGTTTGGACAGACAAGCGATGGACGTATCAAAGGACTGCCAACTGGAAATGCAGTTGCAGTTTCGATTGAATCGAGAGACGTCTGCGGCATGCCTCTGTGAAGTAAAGGTTGATTGGATCGTGTCTATACGCCTGATACGATACCAATGTTTGGTTTCGGCGGATGGCAGCTTACGTCAGGGTGCCTTATACTGAAAATCTATTGTTTCTTATCATGTGGTTCATTTGTGTATACCGTTTCATTTCATTAGAACATTGTTGCATTTATTAGTAATACTGCCTACGAATACCACTTTAAAGTATCGTCGTAGTGTAGTTTCTAACTGTGCTATAAAATTTTGCCTTCCAAAAAAGTGAATAAATTAAGAATTTTCGTAACTACTGCAAATCTAAATCTGACCCGAACCCCACTCAGTGTTTTCGTGACTTTTTTTGTAAAACTTTTTCATCTGCAATAGCTAACCTGGCTGGTGAGCGAGAGCGTTTGTCATTGTCCTCTGAGGTGGTAAAAGTACTTAGACAAGAACTCGGACCGACATTTTACGTAACATCAAAGCATAAAAAGGTTAACGATCAAAGTGTTACTGTCAGGACAACAGATCCTACGTTACTGTAAAGAATCAACTCTACAGAATTAAGTAATAAAATTCTAAGTATACCTCATCAATATAATTATGCACAGAAGTCATATCATTACTATAAGTCCCCATCCATCAAAACTTATCGGTTAAGTGCTCAATTTCTCAAAATTTTGCGTTATCATCAGAATATCATTACTCCATAATCAGCACTTCAATTTATAATAATTATGACGTTTAACGTCAACATGGCGTACGCGGTGTGTTATTATAGTGGGCGGTGTCACTTCACGAACAGACACGGTAATGACAGGCCCACGACTCTAAGGTGACATACACGCGATATACAAACCATTAAATTTATGTTCTCGAATACATAATTGATATTTATACAAGTCATAATTTTATTAAATAGCTACTACGTCGTTATAAAAATTATATTTAAAATTATAGTTTAAATAAGGGAAGGAAGCAATAAAGTGTGCCGGTTTCCTGCTATCGTGGAAATGATGAAAAATATAATTTAGCTGTCAACAGTGTCTTGGGTAGGTTGTGTGAATCAGGCCAACAACACAATCTTGTATATTATACTTCGTCATTCGCCATCCTGTTGCGGTTGACGTAATACTTTAACAGTTTGTGTGAACCTAAACATTTTTTCTTTATCAATTTGTAATGTTTTATGAAGAATGTCATAATCTAGCTGATTATCCAATTACCTATTATAAACGCCCGTTTATTATTTCTTATTTTAATCTTACAAAGAAAAGTATTCTTCAGACAGGCTAGTAAGCCAAAAATAAACTATTCTATGCTTGAATAAACAAAAAAATAGAAATAGGGTAAGAATAAGAAGTCTAAATTTTACCCCTGAATGATTCTTTTTGCACTTATCTTTTAAGAGCTTTTGTATTCTCGTTTAAATATACCTAAAGCTCCTTCAGCAGACCTTCTTTGCAATGCATTTGTTACCATGACAGATACTGTTAAATCCTTACGGGCTTAAGCTCTCACTAGTATCTGTACCCTATATATATAAATATATATATATATATATATACAAAGTAACAATAACCCACTACGACTTGCAAATGGATTAAGCAGACACAGTGACGTTACTAACCTAGTATTAAAACCAGGGCTCTAAATACCGTTAAAAATGAGGTATCGATACCTTCATCATACTATGGTAACGTTACTTGTAGAGGTATCGTTAAGCCAGGTATCGTTAATTGGGTGGATTTTTACCGGTAAGTTGACTTATCGCTATCGATGATTTACCGGTAAAAAGTAACAATACTGTAAGTCAAAGTTTGCTAACGTTACCATAGAAACACCGTTAATTGTCATTATAACTCTTTCCACTATAATAATCTATACATAATATTAATATAATAAAACTGTAGAAAAGTCGTTATTGTACATTAAAAAAAAATAGCCAAGGTATTACAAGACAACCAATAGAACCCATTTCCAGCAGTTTTGGAATTTTTGTCTGTTTGTCTGTAACTGTACCTATATCTGTGTTCTAAAATTTGTTCGGGCATCACGTAACAAGTACGAAAGCAATGTAGATGATTATTATACACAACTAGCGATCCGTCCCGGCTTCGCACGGGCATTATTTTCCAGCTTATCTGTTCATTTTCTTTGCTATAAACGTCACGGAGCCCGAGACCTTTCCAACAAATGCAAAATCGTGGAAATCGGTTCGTGCGTTCAGGAGTTATAGCGTCAGGAAGGAAAACCCGACTTATTTTTATATAGTAGACGATTGAAAGTAACTTGAAGTTATATTTAGTTTTTGTTTCATTGCAATCGGTTCCGTCTATTAAAAGATATTTCAATTTAATTAATTAATATTAAACAGAGCCATCTTTCGAACTTAGACTGGACTGCATCAATAGTTGAACTATGTACAATCACGGAAGTTTCCGCTTGACCATAAGTATACATAGACATAACATCTATGTAAACTATGGAATGCAATAAAGATATAAATTATGAAATTATGAATTATTACATAAAAAAAAGTCGTGATTATCATTTTCACGTATACCTAAATAATATCAATCTCATACCGAATATATATATTGCATAATTCCAAAAGTCCGTTAAACAAAAACCAAGTCGTGAGTGTAGAAACAAAAATAAATAGCGCGTTGTCAATAGCCGGAGAGTGAATCGGAACTAATTAATACTTAAGAAACAGAAATATTTTTAGGGGCGTGTCTTAGCGGGGCTAGAAATTAATGCAACATCTATGTGTGCGTGTCACACTGTCGGTGGCTGTTTAAGGCAATTTGTTTAGAAACTGATCGAGGAGAACTTTCTTCGATAGTACTTAGTCATAAAAATAAATTGAATTTAAAAAACATTCCTTTTCTCACAATCTTATTATAACTGCAATTTTAACACACTTTTATAATTATTGAATACATACTACATATGTAGGTATATACACACATCAAAAAAGTCTAAGCAACATGCATGATATTACAAATTTACCATTAAATTAATTAATATATAATTAATTTCTAAGTATTTACTCACTCAAAGTGTATAGGTAAGTAAACTTTTTTGTTATTGATGACATACTGGCTGGTTGTAAAAAAAAAATTTCGATTATGTTTTGTTTTTTTTCATAAAATTCAAATGACTGCGAATTTGTTTGAATTTGAGTGCATGTTAATTGCTACGTTTTAGTCTTGATTTTATAATTTTACCAACCATTTAAATACAGTTGGCGACAAAATTGAATTGTTAGATATTCTTTACGTCATGGAGCGACGTCATTTGACGGCAGATGAAATGCAAAGAGCTGTAGGGATGTTGCAAGCGGGAAGTAATCAATCTCAGGTATCTCGACATTTTGGTATTCATAGAAGTGTTATTTGTCGTCTTTGGCAGCGCTACAATAATACAGGGGAACCCGCTGAACAGCATCCAGGCCGTAAAAGGAGTACAACCACTCGGCAAGACCGGTACATACAACTGACTGCAAGACGCCAGCCGATGTTAACCGCTCGAGAGATAAGTTTGAGGCTACAAAATTCAAGTGGTGTTGATGTAAGTCCCCAAACTGTGCGAAATCGACTGCATGAGTACGGCCTACGAGCTTGACGCCCTATCAGGTGCCCACCGATACGTCACGGGAATCGCGCTTATTAGATTATGTTATAAAACAGTTATAGTTAGAATTAAATGTATATATATATATATATATAGAATTACTTCTGTATGAATCATCTTAGGATAAAAGGAGGCGGACACTGGAAGTCAGTCTCTTTAGTAGTAGTGAATAATCTATGCCGGTCTCTCGGTGGTTGTCATGGTAATTATGTAATAACATCGGAATGGAAAAGGTACGATATTGTATTGAATATTATTAAATATTATTATAATGTAATTACTTTAATGTCTTAATGGCTATTAATGTGTTAATACTTATTTCACTGCTTTATACACATAAATACCTAGTTGTTATAGCCGAATACCTCTTGAATATATAATATACAAAGTTAAGATGTTGTCTTATTACACTAATATATAGAAATCTAACATCAGAAGTGGGATAGATTCTTCGCCTACATTTCTAACACAATTAATTTCGAGTTCCAGAACGAATTCCTCAACCTTGGACCTGTTCAACGCGATTTGCGATGCCATTTTTGGAAATCACCGATCGGATGACGACCCTCCGAGGGCTATGTATGGCCCTCCCGATCTTCGACCCTGCCACGGGTGACAACGGTGCAAAGAGTTGGTGTCTCAACATCGAAAACTATCTAAGGAGTTTGGATGGATTAGCATAAAAACTGTGACTAAAGCAGGTAACGGACAAGTAGAACGTTACGTATCTACTGTAACTGATAAGCTAGCACTATGTATAATAAACAGTCAGATTGGCCGAACGTTATTGTAAAATTAATTACATAAAAATGTACATTAATGTTATTGTTAAGATCAATGATGAGGAACTGGAAATAATTACAGTATTTCTAGGAATTACTTTAGACAGTAAATTACAATGGGGAATTCGTCAGTTAACAGATATAGACACAGCTAGGCTAGTTTATTTTAGTTATTGTATTCTGTTGTTTGGTAATGCGGCTGATATTACTCAAAACACAATATTTGTTTGCAAAAAAAGAGCGATACGTTGTATATATAATAAGGGCCCAAGAGAGTCTCTTAGAGATAAATTTAAAATGATTAAGATTGTGACTGTGCATTGCCAGTATATATTTGATAATCTAATGTACAAAAAAATGAGCTGTATACATAATGTTAACACTAGAAATAAAATTGCTTCATAAAATAAGTAATTCTTTCGCTGGTAATGGTATTCGTTTTTATAATAAGCTCCTTAGTGAAGTTAAAGAATTAAAGAATTTTCAGATAATAAATTTAGATCTTTTATTATACATAAGTTAATATCGAAATACTATTTTATAGTGTAAAGGATTACTATAACGATAAAAAATGCTTGGATATGAATTGTCCTGTTTAATAAACAAAGTAATATTTGTGAAGTGATCAACCAAAAGAGCGATAGGAACCCAGCAGAGTTTCTTGTGGGTGTCTTCTCTGACATGGTCGTGTTCCGAACCCTCAGTAAACTTAGCCGTTAAGTTAGATGTGATCACTATAAAACGACTATCACAAGCGATATCGTTATATCTTATGTAAATGAATGATATTTTGTTTGATTGATTTTATTTTACTTATATGGTAAAAATAAAAATGTAAAACGGTTTGTAATATCAGTTGTGAAAATTAATGCACAAGTCACATTGAATGAAAAAATTATAAAAAAAATATGTTTCCGCTGGTCGGCCAATTGTTTGGTGCAAGTCCGTGCCACAAGCAGCGGGTGGAAGGCTTGTATGTCGAGGCAATTGGCAAACATAAATAAAAAAAATAATAAAAAAAAATATGTTTCCGCTGGTCGGCCAATTGTTTGGTGCAAGTCCGTGCCACAAGCAGCGGGTGGAAGGCTTGTATGTCGAGGCAATTGGCAAACATAAATAAAAAAAAAATTAAAAAAAAAATATGTTTCCGCTGGTCGGCCATTTGTTTGGTGCTAGTCTGAGCCACAAGCAGCGGGTGGACGGGCTTGTCATGTCGAGGCAAATGGCAAACATAAGTAAAAACGAAAAATAATAATAAAATTACACAGAAAATAATCACAGAATACAATACAAAATATTATGTATGTACTTCGAGAGCGAAGTACTAATCAGAATAGCCGTATTAGATTATGTTATAAAACAGTTAAAGTTAGAATTAATTGTATATATTATATTTATTTTTATTATTTATTATTTTTAGAAAATAATCACAGAATACAATACAAGATATTATGTATGTACTTCGAGAGCGAAGTACTAATCAGAATGGCCGTATTAGATTATGTTATAAAACAGTTATAGTTAAAATTAAATGTATATATATATTATTACTTCTGTATGAATCATCTTAGGATAAAAGGAGGCGGACACTGGAAGTCAGTCTCTTTAGTAGTAGTGAATAATCTATGCCGGTCTCTCGGTGGTTGTCATGGTAATTATGTAATAACATCGGAATGGAAAAGGTACGATATTGTATTGAATATTATTAAATATTATTATAATGTAATTACTTTAATGTCTTAATGGCTATTAATGTGTTAATACTTATTTCACTGCTTTATACACATAAATACCTAGTTGTTATAGCCGAATACCTCTTGAATATATAATATACAAAGTTAAGATGTTGTCTTATTACACTAATATATAGAAATCTAACACGCTCGTCGAAATGAATGGTGTAGAGAACGCATAACATGGACCCAGGAACAATGGGATAAAATTATGTTTTCCGATGAGTCGCGATTCGGGTTTAGGCCTGATACAAGAAGGGTGCGAGTGTACCGTCGACCCGGAAATACTGAAAGACTCAGGTGCGTTCAGGAAGTTCATCCATACAGCGGCTCAACAGTTATGGTATGGGCGGGTATTATGAAGAACAGGCGAACTGAGCTCGTTTTTGTAAATGGAAACATGAACGCTGAAAATTACGTTGAGGATATTCTCAGACCTTATGTCCATCCATTTGCACAAACCTTTGGCTCCGATTTTACGTTAATGCATGACAATGCGCGTTCACATACAGCTCGGCGAACCAGTGAATACTTGGCAACGGAGAACATCCAGGTATTGCCCTGGCCTGCACAATCGCCAGACCTCAACCCCATCGAGCACGCATGGGACATGCTCCAGAGACGTGTTTTGAAGGACTTGGACGGAGTGACAACAACCCAACAGCTGAAGGATTTGCTACAATTCCATTGGGAGCGAATACCGCAAGATGACATAAACAGTCTCATTAATTCAATGAATAATCGTTGCCGACAAGTTCTGAATAGCAGAGGAGGCCATACTTTGTATTAAATTGTCCTATTCTTTCACAATAAATTCATTTTCTTAAGAAATTTCAATTTGTAAAAAAAAAGTTTAGTTTCTTATGTACCTGTATATTCTAATATTGTTAATTTCTGTTATTAAAAGAACTTATAAAGAAAACAGCTGTTATTTTTACATCATAGAACCCTAAAAATATTATTTTAAAAATAAAATACAACGTTATAATTAAAATAAATGGTAAAATAAATTAATATAAATGGTAAATTTGTAATATCATGCATGTTGCTTAGACTTTTTTGATGTGTGTAATTGTAGTGATTTAATGAACTAATAATAATTAACTTTTAACTCTTAATTTAGATTTATCCCTAAAGCTGCCTCATTGATAATTGTATAATTATGTATTATGTTATTTAAGAGACTCCCTGATCTCACAGATAAACAGCCTCAGCTGTTTTGTGAGACTGATGTATAATTTGATGTAAACTTATTTGTTAAAAATAAACAAAACAAAACAAAATAAACAAAACAAAAAAAAAATAGTGAAAAATCAAATCATTAAATAAAAATACTTTTTAATTTTTAATTAAAAATAATATTTTAATTTAATTAAAATACCCGTGAACAGTGACGGTGAATTTAAGTTACTTGGCTTAATAAAATATAAATAGTCACTTACTAACCATCAAGATTTTTAGACAATTATGTTTACTCGTTGGAATAGATACATAATTTCAACACAATTCAATAAGATTCGATAGCCAAGGGTATAGAACAATCGACTTTGATTAAGTAGACGTGCGTTCGAAACCGGGTTGTGCCAAGAATTCTTTTTGGTTTTTTATTTTTAATTTATTGTATTTTATCTCAAAGAAAACAGTTACAATATCCTTTGAAATGGCGAGCGAAAAAAAATGGTTATATTTAAAATGCATTCTCTCTGGCAGCCACTGACAGCCCGTTGCGGTCACAGATTTAAAAGCGTAAAATTTCACCGAGGTCATTGCATAGACGGGTGACATCTCAGTGGTATTTTATTAACCTATTGATTTATGCGTGATCATGATCATACAAAAAAAAACATACATGTCGAATTAATAACCTCCTCCGTTTTTTTTCATCGGTTAAAAAATTAAATGTATGATTAGTGATTATTATGAATTGCAATTAATATTCATTTTATTTTTTTTATGAAGAATGATCATTATGACTTTAAATTGTATGAGAAACATTTTCGGAGATCCGATAATATGAGTTGAAATGTTATGTAAGAAGAAGCGCTCCCTGTTGTGCGATATTGAACTTAATAGTTTTATGACATGCAACTAAAATGAGCTCTAGAGGTGATAAAGTCATTTAATAAATAAATTAATTAAATTAATTAATTTAATTGTCGACTATAAATTTTTTTTGTAAACGAAGTCGCGGGTTACAGCTCGTATTGAATAATAATAGTAGAAAACAAAATAAGAAAAAATAAAAAAAACACAAAAAGTAATTCGTTCCTCAGGATCGAACCATAGCTGTTTTCATTTCAGCCAAGCTCTATACAAGCAAAGCTATCATGTTGACAACAGTTTTGATCAAATTGTCAATCTAGTATTGCTTTTGAAATTGGCTTGACTTTTGTCTACTGTCATAATCACTCACTACAACTACACTGAAACTCGACCGCAGATGAACGACGCAGAGGGCGACGTTGCCGTTCAGTCATGCGCGGCTCCCGTACACTGCACGAGTTGGCAACATCGCTCGTAGGTACCGGTAAAAGTGTCGATACTCTTACCGATACAT
This sequence comes from Schrankia costaestrigalis, assembly GCA_905475405.1. Lineage (NCBI taxonomy): Eukaryota > Metazoa > Arthropoda > Insecta > Lepidoptera > Erebidae > Schrankia > Schrankia costaestrigalis. The sequence continues at coordinate 1,438,146 of FR997830.1, forward strand.
TTTTATCGGTATAAATTTAATTCGATACCAAAGTAAAACTACCCGTAGTATCGTTACTAGGTTAACATTATGAAAGTAACGTTACTTAACGATACTTATACTGGGAATTTGGTACCGTTAACAAGCCCTGATTAAAACAAATAAATCAAAAGATTAATTTCATACTGGGTCGTAATTACATCACGAATTCGAAGAAAATTATAACATAATGAAAGCAAAATAGCGTTCGTAATACAACAATGAAATAGCAGCCATTTTATGATGCGCGTGTTCATATAACATAAATCACTTTGTCTACTCTAATGGATAACTTGATATAAATCTATTTATGCAAAGTTTTCAATGCACATATCGCATGCTGAACCACTATTTGTGTCATGTACCCGGTTATGCGGTATAACAATTACCGTGTTTGATTCAAGATGACGTTTTATTTTAAATCTTGTTTGGTTATCTGATTTATTTTAGTTGATAGTAGTAACGAAGTTTTATGGGTTTATTGTTTCTGTCTTGTCAAAGGTTAAAAGTTTTATTTTAAATGTTTTGTGTTGTAAGTAGGAAAAAACAATTGAAATTATTCTTTAACCTACTATCATTTAGACTGTTTATATCCCTCTGCAGGGACGGGTTTTCTCCAGGGATAAAAGGAAACTTAATCAGCTAACATCGCGCTGCCTAAGCAGACAGATTAGTACAGTGTTTCATGTTAAGTTTTTCTTCTTTTATTTCCGAAGTAATAATTTATGCGAACTTTCCCTTCGTTGGCTTTTACCACATCCATGGTTGGTTACATCTCCATGTGGTGACGGAGTAAGAAAACAATATGTCACCACCCCATTTCATCCCATGGGTGTCGTAAAAACCGACTAAGGGTCTATCCGTGAAATAAAAAGAAGGAAAACTTGAAATAAACCCTATACCAATCCGTCTGGCCAGCGTGGTATTAGTAGGCCAAGTATCCCTCCGTCACGGAAGGAGGCCCGTCCCTGCAGTGGAATATTAATGGGCTGTTATGATGATCAACTTATTCTATTTTTTTTACCCATTATATTTAAACATGCCTCACGTTTACACTCAACAGTGCCTAGGTTAGCATAATGCAATTATTGGGAATTCCTGTTAATTAATTTACAAGCGCAAGAACGCGGCAGCTTGTAACTAACAATCTACCTATTCTTAGCTCATCACTATAAGTGTCATGAAAGCATTAGTCTTAGTCATGATCAATCTTTTATTGAGTTATACATCACTCTTCATCACCGCGGCAAATATATTAATTTAAATAAACAAGCTATAAATAAGTCCGCCATCTTGTTAGAAGCCTATCGGAAGCTCAGAACCGTACGGATATGAGCTCAGTCGTTATTTATTAGACGTAGATAAAAGGATAGATTTGTTTTGTATTTATATAGTGATGGTTTATGGGAGACAGGTGCGGACTAGTGATGTACGAGTTAATTTATTAGTTATCGATAAATAGATTTACGAAGACGTGAATGGTGTTAATCAACTTGATAGTCGCTGTTCAGATAATACTTGTTAGTAGCATTGGGAAATTAAAATGGGAATTTAGATGCTGGAGGTGGCTTGTAGTTATATACATAGTACAGCATGTTTATTAGTAAAGTATTGTTGGGTTTTCAAAGTCAATAATGTAATAAATTATGATAATTGGCTCACTGACACTTCGTTCTTTTAAACAAATTTGACAGGTTATGAAAGCAGCAAAGTAGTAGCAGAAATAAGAAAATACGAGATACCATCTCAATGACATACATAAAAAGCTTGCAGATTCTCTTTGTTCTCAATGTGAACAAATAAAGGAAAACTTGCCTGTCCAGCGTGGTATGGTATCTTTAAGTCAAGTATTTCAGTGACTGTAGGATCCAGTCCTTGCAGTGGGATATAATTACTAATTAGCTACTTTGTCGCATTAAATTTAGTCAGTAATGGCAAAGAAACTGTAATGTTGTTAAATAAATAAACAAATTATACCGTAATGAGTAGCAAGCGCTTATAGTCGATGTTGTAAATGAATCGCTCATAACATCGACAAACTTACTAACACATAGTTATTGCAGTGGACATCCCTACCCGTTGCCGACAATATATCATCCGCAAGCTCATTAATGCAACTATATCAAAGTGCGATGACATATTTACTTCACTAACTCACGAAATGAACTGAATTATTCACATTGAAAACAAGCACAAATGGATGGTTGGATCCTCAGTATCAACACACTACGGCTACTTCTTTAAATATATTTAAAACAGCTGGTTGGTTTTCTATTTAATTTCGGTCAATTTTATATTTCTAAACCTCTGAGTTTTTGTACTGCAATTTACTGTTTTTATTCTGCAATTGGTATGAAAAGAAATAAATAGCATTAGAAGTAAGATCTCTAGGCTATCGACTAAGTAGTTCATCTAAAAATCTTTAAAAAAATCGTCATTAGATTTTTGCATAATGCCGCTAAAAGAAAACTAAGAATACAAAAAAGGCTCCCCCGTGGAAAAGCGGTAGCTTATGTGGCTGCCGTATATGAGGACGCGGGTTTAAAATCCCTTTATTTAAGATCCCATCACACACAACTTGAGTTGTATTTTTACACATAAAACCTTACACTTTACCGTTTGGTTAGCATAGTATTAGTTTACCTAAAGTTCTTTCGTTGTGATGATCTCAAAATTCCTACAAAAGGTAAAGGTTACATACAATATTTTTTTTTAAAAAATAACAGGCCTAATCAGTTATTTATAAGTAAACAAAATTAAATAGTAAATCCAAGTAAAATTTAGGCCGTGACCGCGACCGTTCAGTTATACAAGCAACAAAACGATTTATATTCGAGCGATTGCTTCCACAAAGCTTTGATCACGCTCTGCTCACTCAAAGTACTAATTAAACCGACTGAGCTGAACAAACGTTACTCCTAATTAATTAACGGCAATAATGAGCTATTATGAAAAGCTCAGCCGCCCGGAAATAATCACTGAACACGACAATATAACAGTCATTTCACAGGAAAATCTTAGAGTCTTATCCTTTAACGTGTTAGCTTTTAATCGACCTACTGCAGTGATGTCTCGTGCATTCATAACAGCTCATTAATGTCCCTCTGCAGGGATCGGTCATATCCCGTAACGGAGAGAGGAATACTTGGCCTACTAATACCACGCTGGCCTGACGGATTGGTATAGGGTTAAATTTCAAGTTTTCCTTCTTTTTATTATTTCGTAAAGATAATATTCACGGATAGTGCTTTAGTCAGTTTTTACGACACCCATGGGATACGATGGGGTGGTGACATATTGTATTTCTACTCCGTCAGCGTCACCACACGGAGAAAGGTTTAGTGCTTCTTTTTTTTTTCTTTAAAATTTCGCTTAACTACCCTGGTGTAAGTGGTAACTGTGTAGTAACTTTCCCTTATTCGTCCTTTCCTACAACTACAAGATGAGTTTAGATGGTAACATTTTGTATTCTAACCTCAACACCATAAGGATAATGTCATGTCACGTTACTCTCATATTGATGAAAGGAAAATATTATTTTTATTACTCATTATCATTCAACAAAAGCTCAAACACTAAAATTCAATTTTTAATAATCCATCGTTATAATAGTCCCGACGGGTCGGACAGACCACCTTGTCAGCTAGCACGTAAATTAACATCAGAACGTCATACAAAGAGGTAACCCTTCGCCGCCGCATAATAAACTACACGGGTCGCTCCTCACCCGCGGCGTTCACTCGAGGTGCCTATTCAAGTGACCGGACATTATCGTAAATATTGTGGTATTTATTCAGATTTCGGGCACAAACAATTCAATTCACGCACCGGCTGCTAATTGGGCATAAATCGTCGTAAAAATATTCAATAAGCTTCTCGCATCGATTAATATTTTAAATACTGAATGCCTTCATTTGAATACGAATTAAGCGGCGCGTAGATAATGTTGTATGTCGATTTGTCGACGGGCGTCCTGTTGAGAGTTTTATTTGTTGTTTTCTGTTAAAAAACAAAAGAACTTCAACACATATTTCGCAGCGTGAAGCGATTTAATCTTTTCAATACTATAGTTTAATACAGCTCGATTACCAGTAAAGTTATTGATTTTGGGCTTGATAGACATTTGTTTTTCAATTGTAAAGTAATCAACAAGGATGTTGATTACTTTATAATTGAAATTTTTAAGGAAAACAAAATTTATTTCTTAAAGTTTCTATTTTGAATATGGTATACCAAAATTTGTTTCTAGATATTTTAATTCCTTGAACTAGGTTTATGAATACAAGCTATCTGGCTATTGGAGACTATTATGGCACATTAACAATGACATAATGCGTTTGCACGACGCTAGCATCGTATGCACGACATTTGTAAAATACATGTAACAAAGGAATATCGTAACAAAAAGTTTCAAAGTCTAAAACTGAATCTACATTGAAATATTTAAGTTTACGCGTAATACTTCTCAGTTTCCTAAACAGATATCAATTAAACAATAAGCTTATAACATTAAGCTTTACTGTAAATAAATTGTTTTTCTTTCTTTCTTTCTTTCTTTCAATATTATACAGAATAAATTGTTTTATTTTTCGTATAACAAAAACACCTTAAATTCTTTAGATGTTTATAAATAATTTTAGTATAATTAATAATGTGTCCTGGCAAGTAGTAACATTATAAATAATAGGTGATTTAAATAACTTCGTGCAAAACAGCGATCATTATTCAAGCTCGCGAGATAGCCAAACTGGACTTTAATGGCAGACCGTTAACATATAAACGAAAAACATTTACCCTGAAAAAAAGTAACATGCCAGACGGCAACACGAAAAACGTCAAGTTAAACACTTTATAATAGAAATAATAACGCAACAGTCCCCGTGAATTATTGCCCACATTTCATGTTAAATTGTATGTAAATGGCGCGCCGGTGCGACAAGGCTCCCACAATAACATAATAATGGTGGATTTGTGACTCACGTCAGGTTGTTAGTGTGTACTTAACCCTTTATCGGGACACGCACGCGGGACGTGAGATCATTACTAGGGTCGCGGCGACCGCTCACAATGGCGACGTACACGTTAGACCCGCCCGTCTTATAAGGGTTAACGTTCAGTATCGTGAGCGACTAACATGTATGTTTTTCAACGCCACTTGATACCGGTTCTCGATAATACTCATTTGGGTTACAATAGATATATTTTTTATTCAAATTGGACGTGTACATCCACAATGGTGAGTTTAAACGCTACTGAAACGATTAAGTTTACGATTTATGAATTTGTTACTCAAATAAACAAGTATTAGACCGGTTTTATTAATTGTACCGGTTTGTTATCTGTGCTAACACATTAGTTACGTTACTTTGACAATGTTTGTATGTAAATAGTAGCTATTAATTAAAGCTATGTTGTATATTTTATATTTCGTGTACCTAGTTACTAAGCTTGTTACAGTTGACGTCTGATACAAAAACTTGTTGTAAATCTATTGTTATTCGTAAAGTATTTTGTTTTAATATTTATTTATCTGTGTGATGGACTAAGAATACTTACATATTGTGGCCGTTTCTTCATATCTCCTAGTAGCTATGCTATAGCTCTATAGCTAGGCTATTGCTAAAACTATGCTAAAGGAAATTCAACGACCATAACATTATTACTGCTAGATAAGAAATAGTAGAACTAACATTGCATAGTTAGTATTATAAGTATCATAGGTATACACCTAATAGTATGCAATTATATTCTTTAATAAATAGCAAAATTACGAGACTATGACACTTATCAATTTCTGTCTAGCTTATTTAGAGACAAACCAAAACAAAACCTCAAATATTTAAGTATACCAACAACAAATTAAATTTACATTTATTCCCTTAATAGAGAAACCCTTACACAATAATATAATTCGCAATATAATTACGAGAGGTGGCCTTTGGCTAGGAAGCGTTTCAATGTAACGTACGGACCCTACGGGCAAAGGTAGAGGGTGGTTTTGGATCGGGAAGCAATTTCCGAGCCCGAGGCGATTGTTTCGGAATCACTGTAATAACGATAGGGCGGACTTTTCTGTCGCTTTCAACGGTAATGTGATTTTGGTATATTGCATTGATATTGATGTATATTCTTGTTTGACATTTTGTTTTATATTGTTTTGGTTATTGGCTTTTGGTATACATAAATGAATGAAATGTCAAATGTACTGACTTAAAAAAATTAGAAAATAGATTAACAGTGTTCTATATTTGCAAAAGGAAACTTAACACAAAATCCAAAACTATAACGACTACTTAACTGAATACTATGTGCAAAAAAATATACAAATACTATGCATGTTTCGTGTGTTTCTCATTTGTAAAATGATTTGAAGAGAATAGTGGATTCGTATTACCGAATAGAATCTTAAAAGCCTTTAAAACCCTACAGCAGAAACGTGCTTTTTCTGATACTGTGGATGGTTTTAATGCAGAAAGAAGAAGAATATTTTAACAATACTTGCCTTGTGCAAGTAAAGTAAAGAGAATCTTCGTGATGCAGCAATTATTTCGTGTCTCGTTATAAAAATATTAAAAACTAGCTGACCCGTGCCCACTTCGTTGGACGGCGATAACAACGCGTCCATTTTTTAAACATATTTCATTACTGCTCCACCCCTATTAGTCATAGCGTGATACTATATTGCCTATGACACTTCCTGATAAATGGACTATTTAACACAGAAAGAATTTTTTAAATTGGTTCAGTATATCCAGAGATTACCCCCTAGAACGTCACAAACACACAAACTTTACCTCTTTATAATATTTGTATAGATAAAACATCCAATCTTACTTAGTATCCAAAGGCATTATTTACATTTTCATGTCTAAAATCTACCGTCCGTTCAATAAGAACTGCTGTCTACCTTACCAACTATTCCCAACAGACGACAAAGCGACGAGTTTGACAACGAGAAGTCACGTCCAACTTTGATAGTTACCACAATGATTCCTCTAATAAAACGTTTCTGTTTAACGGTTCCAGAGACGGTTTTTAAAACTTACGATAATTTAGACGGTTCAACGTATGAACCTTTAGCTCTAAAATATATTAGATAATATTCTTTGAGTGGCAACGAAGTATACACCACCCCAATTATACTGTTGCTGCGGTAAATACCGACAAGAAAAATTTCTTAAACCTTATACCAATTCGACTTACCTTTGTGGTAGGCCAAGTTTTTTTTTAGTGTTTGGAGAATGCCGGGTCTCAGCTGCAGTACATCTAAACTGTAATCTTTGTTTTACTTCATCCTCATTTGTTTCAAACATCTAAGAGATCAAACTCCTAATATTCTGTCAAAAGTTGGGTTTCTTTTTAAGCTATAGTCACATAAGTCACCACCCCATCTCAAGCTATGAGCGTCGTAAAAACCGACTAAGGGACTAACCGTAAATATTATCTTTACGAAATAGAGAGAGGGAAAACTTGAAATTAAACCCTATACCAATCCGTCTGCCCAGCATGGTATTAGTAGGCCAAGTATCCCTCCGTCACGGGAGGAGGCCCGTCCCTGCAGTCGTACATTAATGGGCTGTTATGATGATATACAAAGTTCCATTCCGTCTACAGATCAAACTATCACTATTATAACAAACAACATAACGTATGTTAAGATTCCAGTCCTACGATAGAATCTTCATGAAGGATTTAATTTACAATTAAATTGTTAGTCCCATTTCCCATACTCGTATACAATGAGACATTAATCAAGTACTTTGACAAGCGACTGTTGAGACATGACAAGATGACTAATGTGAATTCATATTTATCTAATCTTTGTAATCTATTAGCACACGTACTGAATATTTATGATATAATGATGGAATTAATTTGATATAAGACGAGTAAATCAACTTAAGTACTACATTCGAGATTAGTATGCCTTGATAACTTTGATTTAAGGACACTTCCTTTATTACTTTAAAAGTTATCTTGATTTTGTCACAAATGATACTGCTAGGGCATAGTAATCTTGTATACGACTGAGGCTATCGTTGAAATAAATAAATATTAAATATTCCTCACACATTCACACAACGCCATCTAGTCCTAAACTAAGCTAAACATACTTAAATACTTTTTTTTGTAAATACATACATATTATACATATAAAAAATCACCAGAGCAATGCAAACAATCATTTTCATGCACACAAAGATTTGCATTGAGCGGGAATCGAACCCGAGACCTCTGCGTAGCAGTCATGTTATATAACCACTACGCCACAGAGGTCGGTAAATATGTAAACTAATGGTATTTTTCATATTGTTTACAAATGGACGTCATAATGGCAAAGTAAGGACGATGCATTGAGGGCGTTTTGTAGTCACTATTTTTTGACTTTATACTTGGACTGAATTTTCCATCAGGTTTTATACAGGCATGTTGCCGTGTACAAAAAATCACGAAGATCTAAGATATCACATAGAAAAGAAGCCTCATAAAGATTTACCGTAAAATATAACAACGATGTGAGATTCGTGCTTGAAGTCAAACATGGCGGCTTAATGATATCATAACTTCACAGCAATGTGTACGAACATTAATATAGGGAATGTGTTAGAGCAAATGTTTAATTATGTCTTATAAATTATTTCCTAAGCAGTCAACAAAAGTGTAAAAAGTGTTTAAGGAAATTATATTTAATAGTCAGTGTAGGTATATAGCAAAAAGAAAAGGACACAACCCTGATGCTTATCCGTCTGTCATGTATCTTTATTCACTTCAGTTGGTTAGATATTTCACTTTAAAGGGAAGAAAATTTATTTGAAACAGAGAGGGCGTTCAGTTTAAACGTTCTCTTTTTAACATTATTTAAATAAATAAAAATGGTTTATTTGCACCACACAATAGTACGTTACAATTAGGTACTTAACTTACTCGTAGAAAAGTGAACATAAACACAAAAACACTTGCAATATCGTACATTTTGTTTCTATGGATGTTGGCGTCTGAACTAAGCCTAGACTTTAACTTAGACGCCAAAATTTAAAGTTAGTATCATTTATTATTGATACAGTAGTTTTATTTTTACGTTACACAGTGACTGCGAAGCCTGATGTTAGCACGATTACAATAACAATGAAGATATAGGTATTAATAATAGTTAATGTCCAATGATACAGCGTTTCTCAACTCAGAGTAGGTAGAAAGTTTGATATCGTCAATCTCACCAGGTGGTAAACAACCCATCAAGAAGTAGGAACCCATAAGATCTAATTTAACGCTTTAGTCTGCTCATATTAAAACTTTTATCATAACTTACAGGGGTTGGTTTCAAATTCAAAGCATGTTTACCATATCTAAAGGCCCCATGATGTCTTCCATATGGAATTATTGTTCTATCACCCAACCCGATCAATCATACTCCTTGCCAAATTCTGTTCTACACAATGCCACTTAATAGGTTCACGGATCGGCGGTTTTCATGAATCACTCTGTGCTATTCTTAAACAAATTAGTATAACAAAACAGGTAAACATCAAACAAATGTAAATCTTAAAGTTAGTAAGGATAAAGTTGAAAATGGTAATGGATTTTTATGATCTGTTTTCAAAATAAAAACTAGATCATTTCCTTTTGACAATTGACGCTCCCCATCCATCTAAGTATTCTTTGAGTCTAAAGATTGTCGTGGCAGTTGGTAATTGAGTGATTGAACTCATGTTTTATGCATAAGGGGTCTGTTTAAATTAATATTTTTTAAATCTTGAATGAAAATATTAATTTAAGGTGGTGACATTTTGATGAATTGTGGATCTTTATCCAATTACTTATGATAATAATCTAAACAAGTACATCTGCGAAGGATCAAATTATATTTATTTTTATAATAAAAAGTCTCTCGCCTTGAAAGTGCAACTGCAAAGCCTTTAATTGAAGGAAACATGGACTTTTATCACAACGCTGTTGGCCTGCGGTTTGGTGTTCTGTCTTAAGTTTTTCTTGTTTATTCGCAGATATTAATATAATATGCGTATTATGTGACAGAGTCACCACAACGATATTTTGTATAGTAAAGAATCGGTAAGATTAGTACTAATAACCTAATACCTTTTCAAAAGTGTCCTAAAGTCAACTACTTACCAGAAAAAGATTTCTGGAATAGACAGTTTTCCTCCAAACAACAAGTTTGACAACCGTGGTTATAGTAGACCTAAATTCTCTATCTCTGTAGAAGCCCTGTCCCTAATAGTACTTATTATTAGCCCTGTCGCCATAGTGGGTACAGTATAAACTAATATTATAAATAAACATAAAATAATATACATTTCAAGGAAGCAACGAACCTTTTCATAGCAATGCAACTATAAAGCAGTGTGTAACCTTAACTATGTAATTTAAGTAGCAAGCTTATACAAGAGGTATAATATCATTGTTATTGTGAATGAAACCGTCCGTAAAATGGCATGTTTGGGTAAACAAATTACGCGCATTCAATATCATTGATGGATATTACTGGTTACATTTGTGTTATTTTATTTACGTTTTAGAATTGTGTAATTGTAGCGTTGTTATCGAAAATGTTTTGTGTATAGTTATTTATTTCAATCAACGGGATGTCATATTTGAGAATAATGGTATTTAAATTTGTTTTTTATTAATTTTTATATTAGGGATCAATCCCTGTTTCGTCGTCGCGTATATTTTTATAGACAAGATAAAAATGGACAAAGTTGAAATCAAGATTCTGGACAGTCTCATGCTACTGCATTCAAATATTATGCTATTGAATTCTACTAATATTATAAATGCGAAAGTTTGGGAGGATATATGGATGAATGGATGGATGTTAGTTACTCTTTCACGCAAAAACTACTGCATGGATTTTGAGGAATTTTGGAATATAGGTAGTTTAGGGTGTAGAATAACATTTAAGATCCCTATACAACGCGGGTGAAGCCGCGGGCTTACAGTCTAACATCAATGACCACTCTCTCGTATATTCACACGATATAATAAGTACAAGGGAATAAACCAACAACTGTCAAAACTAACATGAAATACATTAACAAAAATGACATCAAAATATTCTTATACAAAAATTATATTATATAAATTTCAACTACTTACTAGTATTAAAATCGAAAGCATTCATTTCTAAGCCACAACTGAAGGGGTTATTTGTACAAACGTCAACAATTCAAAGGTATTAATTTACGTTACGGCATTCAATATGTTTTCTTTTGTTAAATACTTTTGTACTATCGACAATGTAACAATGTGTTTTTTTTATACTTTGTTTGAAAAAATGTTTTATTATTGTGGTCGCTACTGCTTATGAAAGGGAATAAAATACAAGCTAATAGCTTAATATTATGTTTTGATGTCTGCACTTTTTGTAATAAGTAAGTACGTTTTCTTTTCTCGCTAGATTTTTCTATCGTTGTGGATAGTTACGAAATATTTATTTGACGACCTCTGTGGCGTAGTGGTTATATGAGTGTTTTCTATGTGTAATATGCATATATTTACAAAAAAAAACTATTTATGTATATCCGTCGATTGTACTAATAGTATTGTACCAATAGTACAAGCTCTGCTTAGTTTGGAACTAGATGGCGTTGTGTGAAAGTGTGAGGAATATGTGAGAAATTTGAATTGTTATTTGTGTAGAAAGTTGTATTTGTTTTACTAGTTAATTACCTAACGTTACAAAGTAACATTCAAGAAACTCAAAAGAAAAACTATCTTCTAAGTTACCACCTTGTTTGAAGATGACAAAGCTTTGAGAAGCAATTTTTATGTTGTTGTTACAATTAATTGCTAACAGTATAAAAATTGATGTAAGCGAATGTGTTACATTGTTTAAAAAAAGAATTCAACTAATAGAAGGTAAAATTTAAAACAATGAAACCCGTTTAGTTTAAAATTAATCTAATCATCATACAGCCCATTAATGTCCCACTGCAGGGACGGGCCTTCTCCTGTGAAGGAGGGATACTTGGGCTACTAATACCACGCTGGCCAGACAGATAGGGTTTGATTTCAAGTTTTCATTCTTTTTATTTCGTAAATATAATATTCACGGATAGTCCCTTAGTCGGTTTTTACGACACCCATGGGATGATGTGGGGTGGTGACATATTGTATTCTTACTCCGTCACCACACGGACATCAATTAATCTAATGTCTCTTTACAAAACGAATTCAATTGAACTTTTTTTTAATAATTTTTTGCTAAGTATAATTAATAAAACTAATTATACTTATCTATGGCAAACTGTTAACCTTTCCAATAATAGTATCAATGTTAATAAGTCTTTTATAATTTTTATTTTTCACCAACTTATTTGTAATACTCATACAATAATACATTCGAAATAGTGAGGACAAAGTTATTATACAGACTATTTTGTTGTTGTTACAAAGAGAAAATAGCGAAATAGACACAATACTGTTTTCATTTCAGGCGTTCATATCTCCTGATGTCGGAATATCGTAGACAAACACATTCTGCCCACTTGCTTGGCAGTTATTACGTGTGTGAATTACACTTGCTATTGCTATGAATGTTACATTATTTCTGCGATTTACTTTATTAATTTGTCTCAATATAATCGCAGTTTCTGATATTTTTATTTTTACTTAATTTATTAACTCTCAGTAGTGTCTTAGTTACAATCCAACAACTTTACAGTTTTTTTTAAACCAACTTAACTAAAACAGCGAAGTACTTATCAATATGGTGTTGTTTGTATTTTTGCATGTTGTGTTGCTTTAGAACTCAGTCGTTTCTTGACCTCGAAACTTTTTTTGGTTGAAAAGGGTACACCCAATTACAAATTGATTCCATAGAAATATTACCAAAATTGAAATTTCAAGGCATGTGAAAGGAAACTTCTACTTAAGGAGTTGGATTTTCAATAAAAAAATTATTTTTTATCAATGGTCAACAACCTCAAAAAATAATACAGTACTTATAGTACCTACATTTATTTAAACGACGCCCTTTGTCACGCCATGAACTGTTACTGTTCATAGTAATAAAAGTATTTTAAGTACTTTAATGTTAGTGCTCTGATAACAAAGATTAGGATTTCTTTATATTTATTAAATGGTAAAGTACTTTTCAGTATTTCTTTATCAGTAAAATTATTAAGGTAAAAAATTATTATAATGTGTAATATTTTATTTTATTTGAATGATAACGTTTTAGTATATTATGTGATAAATTATTTTTTATGTTTCTCGATAAATCATGTAGACATTTTATTGCAAAAGTTTCAGTATATATTTCGTTTTTTAAAAGCAAAGTAAGTATAGCAAATGTTTCTTTCTATTTAGCTACGACCTTGATCATGGTATTATGTTTTAAAAAGGAAGAACTTTTTAATGTAATTAAAGAATAATTTTTGAGTAGCCAACTCGGCATTGTCCTCTAAGTAACTTTTAAACAGCTCTTTGCTAAAAATTCCAATGCTGAGGATCTCATTACTCTGAAGTTACCCTTATGCCCGATTTACACATCGACAAGTACAGTAGCGAGTTAAGTAGTAAGTTGTTGATTAAGTTGATTTAAATAGATCTCCATCCTATTTTTTGGCGAGTTAAGTTGGCGAGACGCGAGAGAGGGGGCTACTTCGTACTTAACTCGCCAAAAAATAGGATGGAAATCTATTTATTTATTTATTTATTTATTTAAACTTAGGAACTCCAACAAAGGAAACACTGTACATGCAATATTCTATGAGATTAAAAATATAGTAATGTGCTCCTTCAATTATAGGAGAACACATCATGAGCACATCATCATTTTAAAATGTTGCTATAATTAAATTACATAAATTATTAAGTATTAAAAGTATTGGTAGTGTGTATACAGAAATAATTAAAATAAAATAAAATAAAAACCTTAAAACTAAGTCTACAAACCAAAAACAAAGATAACACAACATTCAAAACATATACAATGGGGTTAACAAATAAATAAGAACCAATTTAAAATAGGTAATTACATTAATGAAAGGTTACTTTTAAGTACCAAACAATAACTACTAACTATAACAATAGTAGTAGGAGGAACTAAACGCTGCTCTCCGAACCAATCTGCAAATGTGCACATATCAACTTTTTAAACTTTTCAAAACCGTTGGCAAAGATGTCTATATCTGCCGAGGTACCCGATATACGGTTATATGTCGAAACAAGTCTAGCAACTGGAGCGTGCTTACCCAGGTTAGTGCGATGGCTGGGAGCCACAAATAGGTTACGCTGATTACGCGGTGGTCTTGAGGGAACATTAATGTTAAACTTGGATAACAACTCCGGACACTCGATAACGTAATTAAATAATTTATACAGAAACATCAAATCCGCAATAGTTCTTCGTGATTCAAGAGAGATCAAATTAAATTTAAGGAGTCTATCGCTATAAGAATTAACAGTCTGTGATATTCCAGTTCTGTATGATAAATTACGTAGTAGTTTTCTTTGTGTTCCTTCAAGTCTATCTATATGTGTCTGGTAAGATGGATTCCATACTGAACTACAGTACTCTAATTTGCTGCGGACTAGACTGTTGTATAGCAGTATAGTGGTTGATGGGTTTTTGAACTCTTTGGAATTCCTCAATATGAATCCAAGTGTTCTATTAGCCGTAGCAAGCGTTTCATCCATATGTTCTATGAAGCGTAGATTAGTGTCTATGTGGACTCCAAGGTCACGAACAACTGTCAATTCAGAGAGGTTACAGTCTTTTATTTTGTAAATAGAAGGGAACTTATGTTTCTTGCGTGTGAATTTGATGTGATTGCATTTTTCACAGTTTAGGTGCATTTTATTTTGTTCGCACCATATGCTCAGATTATCAATGTCTGATTGGAGTGCCTGTACGTCAGACACACTGCGTATTATACGACAGAGCTTTAAATCGTCGGCAAAAAGAAAAGGTTTTGAGTTAACGGCTATATCTGATATATCATTTATAAACAAATTAAAGAAAAACGGGCCCAGAATAGAACCCTGTGGTACACCCGAAGACGCAATAAACACCGATGATTCCGTTCCATCAACGACAACTGAAGATGGTCTTGAGTCTAAATATGACGCGCACCAACTTAGCGCATTCTGCGTTATCCCAAAAGAGTGTAATTTACCTAACAGTATCTTATGACTGACTTTGTCAAAAGCACGTGTAAAGTCAGTATATATAGCATCGACTTGTAAGCCCTCGTCAACGGCAGCTGATATATAAGACACAAAACTCACAAGGTTCGTATTAGTGGATCTCTTTGTAACGAAGCCATGTTGATTAGCAGATAAGTAGTTCTGGACGTGATGGAAAAATATTTTATACAGTAGCGATTCAAAGACCTTTGAGAGAGTGGAAAGAATAGAAATAGGTCGATAATTAGATACGTCCTCACGCTTACCCTTTTTAAATATGGGTACGATCCTCGCTTTTTTCCATTCAGTTGGAAAAGTGCCCGTGGTGAGAGATACATTATAAATTGCGGTTAGGGGTCCAGATATTGATTTAGCGCAGCGAGACCAGAATATAGGGGGTATATTATCAGGTCCGGCTCCCTTAGATAAATCGAGCCTGGTAAGATTTCTTTCCACATCTGATTGAGATATTGAAATGGGACCAAGTTCAGACATTTTCAGTGTCCCCACACTGGGAGATAAAGACACAGCGTCAGGACAAGTTGGATCAAAAACTGAGGCAAATTGTTCAGCAAACAAATCCGATATGTCTTCGGACCTTTCAGCTACTTTGCTGTTTAGTGTCATGCGAGTAGGGTAGGAAGAGCTAGACCTACGTAGGTTTTTTATATGTGTCCAGAAAGACTTAGGGTTTTTTTTTATTGAGTTTTCTATGTTTGAAATGTATCTAGCATAGCAATGTTTTATCTGTAAACTACATTCCCTTCTTAAATAACCGAATTCTATAACATCTAGTGGATTGCTGTATTTTTTAACTTTTTTGTGCAGTATGTACTTACGTTTCAATAAAAGTCTAAGTTGTTTGGAGTACCAAGATGGGTACTTATTTAAGTTCAATGAAGTAAGAGGGACGTTTACTTTTATGACATCGCGTACAGCGGAATAAAAGTCGTCTACCATGGCATTGACATCGTTGTTTCGATCTAACAACACGGACCAATTTATCCCACTCATTGCCGCCGTAACATCCCTGTAATTTGCTTTATAAAAGTTTAACTTCTGCAGTGGTTTGTGCTTAGTCTTGCATTTTACAGATATCACGGGCTCAAATTCAATTGCTGGATGATATTCATCTATGCTTCTGACGGGGTGAATACATTGTCTTACCTTAATTTGGTCTATGTCTGAGAGAATAAGGTCGAGTACTTTATCACTTTTATTTTTAATCCAATTAAATTGGTTCAAATTATTAAAGGCAACAAAGTCAGCAAATACGTCCCTGGTGTGGCTGGAATTTGTGCTGGACAATATTTGGCAAGCCTCATGGTCACCGCCAACTGACCAGCCAATCGAGCTTAAGTTGAAGTCTCCTACCACTATTGCAGAACTATCCATGTTTGAACTTAAAACATCACTGCAATGGTCAAGAAATTCTTCAAGGACTTCACTTCTTAATGGTGGAGGTAAATACACGGCACACAGCTTAAGGCAATTATGTTTAGTCTTACCTGTTTGTGGTTCTATGGTCACCCATAAATCCTCGAAGTTACTCTCCCATCCCTGTCTGCGGCACGAATTGAACCTAGTTGAGACAGCTATTAAGACTCCCCCTCCTCTTTTTTTATGATAACTTTTACTACAGGTATCTCGATCACGACGGTAAACAATGTAACAGTCACCAAACAACTCCGAGTCAAAAACATCGCACGTAAACCAGGTTTCGGTAAAGATATAGACATCATAATCCCTAGCTAGAATTTTGTTGCGCACATCCACAATATTAGTTCTGAGACCTCTAGTGTTCTGGTAATAACATTTGATCGAATTAAATTTAAACAACTTTTAAGATTAAGTTGATTTAAATCAACTTAATCTAAAAATACTACTTAACTCGCTACTGTACTTGTCGATGTGTAAATCGGGCATTAGTACATAGACGCCAAGACAGATGCCAGACAGTAAACGCTTTACATTATTTTTGAGTGTAAATATATATGTGAGAAAGATTGTATAAAAGAGAAACTGTTTTCAGAGGGCTATTAATCTACAATGAAAGTGAAGACAATAGTAAGTTTTGTACACGTTTGTAAAAGAGATTATTATGTTTAATTTTACACTTATATTCAGTCATAATAATATTTACTTGTCGCTTTATTGATAACTAGTTGACCCGTGCCCACTTCGTTAGGCGGTCAAAAAAACGCGTCCGTTTTTCAAACATATTTCATTACTATTAGTCATAGCATGATACTATATAGCCTATGACACTCCCCGATAAATGGACTATTTAACACAGAAAGAATTTTCAAAATCGGTTCAGTAGATCAAGAGATTAGGTACCCCCTACAACGTCACAAACACACAAACTTTACCTCTTTATAATATTAGTATAGACTAAAGCTGATATTTTTTTTGTTTCATTTTCTAAACTATCATCTTCATACTGAAAAATTATCAACACTAAAATTTTCACTTTAGTTTTAGTCATAAAAGTAGTCAATAGTCATAAAAGAAATAGTCTCCTATCCCAAATAACGACACATAACAAGAACTCGACACGGCAATTTGACGCACGCGTTAGTACCAACATCATACAAGAATATACCACCATTCTTTCCTTCATTACATACCGGGGTCGGGTTTAATATCGCGAGGACAGATCCACCGACCTAATTGCTTATTAGCTGTTACAACCAGTTAATACAACGTTATTGCCTTATTTATGTTTCCGAATTAGTAATGGTTCGCGGTAAATACTATTAATGCATTTAGGATTGCTTTGAAATAGCACTTTTTGATCATCTAGGTGATAATCACTTAATACTATTAATTTTTTAACACCATTGTAACAGTGTTTTTCTGCAAATAAACTGATTCTTATTCTTATTCTTATAATCGGTTCGCAGTGCTAAAACCAAGTACAAAATATGTACGTTAATCAGGTAAAAGGTGGTCTATTTAGGCGACCTCTGTGGCGTAGTTGGTATATAACATGACTGCTACGCAGAGGTCTCGGGTTCGATTCCCTCTCAATGGAAATCTTTGTGTGCATAGCATTGATTTACAACAATGGTGCATAAACATGATTGTTTGCATTGGTCTAGGTGTTTTCTATGTATAATATGTGTGTATTTACAAAAAAAAAGTATTTAAGTATGTTTATACGTTGTCTAGTACCCATAGTACAAGCTCTGCTTAGTTTGGGACTAGATGGTGTTGTGTGAATGTGTAAGGAATATTTATATTTATTTGCCCCTTGGGGATATTACAAACTATTGTCTTCCGTGGGAACTGAAACCACGACGACGTGCACAGCAGCGTTTTAACTTAACATTTGCTCAATTAATCAAATCAAGCCAATATGGCTTAACGTTGCGTTGTTACAAAAATAGTCGTATACGCGATCGACTTTTCAAGTGCACTCCAAAGCAAAGAGAAGCTTAGATGAAGAACTCTGATCGGTCACCCATCTATAGAAAAGCGTCGCTTACATTGCTTAACCAGCAATATCGTTTTTTGTGAATTATTGATTGATTGTAGTGTGATAGTCCTATAATGCTAAGCGCCATCCTAAAAAACCTGGTCATGATCCTATTATACCACAAGGTCCATCAGCAACGTTTCCTTATGACGTCACGGTGATTACGTAAGCGCACAAGAGTGACGTGGACCAGTAGCGCGCGTTAATTCTTTATGATTGATTATCTTCTACCTAATGAGCTTCGACCCGCTCTTACAGGTATAGCGCAAGATATACACTTACAGCGTTTGTGTTTCTAGGTCACAAGACATAATAGGAACTAAAGCCCGATTTACACATCGACAAGTACAGTAGCAAGTTAAGTAGTAAGTTGTTGATTAAGTTGATTTGAATACATCTCCATCCTATTTTTTGGCGAGTAAAGTTAGCGAGACGCGAGAGAGGGGGCTCCTTCGTACTTACTTCGCCAAAAAATAGGATGGAGATCTATAAAAAATCATAACTTAATCAACAATTTACTACTTAATTTGCTACTGTACTTGTCGATGTGTAAATCGGGCTTAAGACATTATCATTGTCTTGTCTTAAGACATGACCTTACTCACTCTTCTGGTCACGGAGATAAATTAGCTACGGGAAATACGTAAATCATCTATTGCAAGATAATTAAAACTCATATTACCACATATCTGTCTTACTAGCCTGGTATTTGTAAGCTAAATTTGGCTCTTCATCACTGAAGAAGGTACCTAAACGGTTAACAAATATTAAAAATCGAGAAAATTATTTGATAACATTGCTAAGAGGACGTCAATTGGTTAAAATAATATGATGATTATGATTGCTAAGATACTTAACTGAAATCTGGAAAATATTAATTATACAGAAAAATTGGTTAATAGTAAAAGATTTTCTATTTTCAAAAATAAAATCTCTTCTAAAAACGCTATCTCTTCTAACTTAAGCTCTGACCATTATGAATTATGATCGCTTTCGTTCACAATAAGTGCATAAATAGGGGCCGTCGGATGGACCGGTATAAATCACTGCCATCCATCATCGCAGAAGCTATGTCAGTGTAAACATGCTGTGTCTTCGTGAATAGCAAATATTATTCAGAAGGAAAGTAACGAACAATCTTCTAAAGTTAGCATGGTATAAAAGAAAATCTGTAATGGTTGCTAATTGCCATTTTGTTCAAAAAGTTTTGATAATCATTTTTTACTTCATATGTATGAGATCATCATCATCACCATAACAGCCCATTAATCTCCCACTGCAGGGACGGGCCTCCTCCAGTGACAGAGGGATACTTGGCCTACTAATACCACACTGGCCAAACGCATTGGTATAGGGTTTAATTTCAAGTTTTCCTTCTTTTTATTACATAAAGATAATATTCTCGGTTAGTCCCTTAGTCGGTTTTGACGACACCCATGGGATGAGATGGGGTGGTGACATATTGTATTCTTACTCCGTTACCACACGGATAATGAGATCACAGTGAAAGTATTTGATATTTCGATGCTAGAAGGTGTTGTCCCAAATATAGAAGAATTCTTGCGCTACTAATATCAAGCTGGTCACTATGAATATCACAAAGATTCTCATTTCTTGAAGAGGACGTAAGTATTAGAAATCTATAATCAAATATAATCATTTTATACCAAGAAATAAACACTCAACAAACCTCCATACAAAATTGAACTTTGCTGAAATTTATACCTACATATAAGTATACTTATATCGACAAAAACAAGATATCTAGACATTCGTCTGGTTCCTAAAATAAAAAAGACAACCTGAGTCGTACCTTGAGCCCTTCATTTCAAATTATTTTCACCGACGACGATGTCGTCAACTTGAAACAAAATCAATTTACAAATATAACAAATAATATCTTCGCATCTTGACGTATTGACTCTCTCTCTTGTTCCAGACTTTACACACAAGAGCTGATATTGCGAACGTACAACATTTATATACAAATGTATATAGATAAATAGTTTGAAGTCAAACATCTTGTTCGTGCAATGCACTCGCGTCGACGGAAGTCACACGCTCGCTTCCAGATCTTTTACTGAACAAACTTACGAATGGATAGACTTGGCAAAGTATTTCACTATTATTTTATGCAAAGAGAGGACATTCAAATGGTTTTATATGGTGATAAGTTTTTGGTAATGGAGTGATAATACAACATCACCAACTCATATCTACGAAAAAAGAAGAATCGATCTTTCTGAATATTTCGACAGTGTTTAGTAACCTAAATGTTTTTCGTCATCGGCTGTTAGTCATTTGTGAGTTGAAATAAAGTATTTTTGCTGCTCACAACTATTCACAGCTCAGCATTGCAGGTAGGCCTTTTCTTGTTATGGAAGGAAACTTGGCCCACTTATAGCATGCTGGACAGACGAATTGGTAAAGGGCTTTTCCGACACGCACGGGTAAGAAGTTATACTTCGTTTGACAATCGCAAATCATTACTTTTAATGTACTTCTTCGAGTTAAAAGTAAGGGTTCTCAAAAATATCTTGAAATTTCCTCGTCTAGTATAAATCGAGTCTATCGCTGAAGCGCTTCAAGTAAGTCGGCCACTAAGTGGCTGTCGGCCGCGACGGCTACAGCGCTGTATTTGCTAAGCGATCAGACATGAAGCTTGTTATTTGTTAGAGCGTGTCAACGGTGAATTACTTCTGTACTTAGATTGTTGTTGTGGTCTCTGTCAAGTGTTATTGCTTTATAACTTTGTATTAAATACTGTAATATATTGTGGTTATACGACAATCTTTGGTCACATTTATTATTTCTACTATAGACGGCTTCTGTGTCGTAATGGTTCAACTCCCGCGCAATACTATCAATTGTGTTTAATAACATGAATGTTTTTATTGATCTGATTTTGTTTAGGTATGTAGGTATATCTAGAAAAAAAAAAGAATAAGCATGTTAATCGGTCTAGTATCCTTTGCTTAGTTTAAAGCTAGATACCATTGTGTAATTGTGTGATGACTACATTAATTATTAATTAAATCATTAAGGTATACATTCACCAGGGAAACTGATTGAAATAAAAAATAAACCGTTCGGAAAGATTTTAGAAAACACATATTAATTAGAGACACAATGACACAATGGTTAGCTGGAAGAGAATGCCTTAAGGCATTAACCTTGTACATTAATTAATTATAAATTATAAAATAAAATATTTTTTGAAGGATGCCTCGTCCAGTTGAAATTCGACAGTGAACATCCGATGGTTAATATTACTGTATTTCATTGTTCTGATACATACAAAATATTGTTGAAGAAATAAAAGCAATTTAACTGTATAATACGATTATCTATTCATGAAAGATAAAAAAAGTCTACTTTTAACGCTTGTCTTAGATCGTTTAGTCTGTTCCAGATACCTAAATCCTCTTTAAACCAAACGTATGCAAATTCTAGTTATGTAATCGTTCTTATCTGGCTAGAGCGCGGAGGATTAGCGTCAGACGGGGCTCGAACTGAACGCGATGCCAAAACTAAGGTGGCTAGATTAACTCGAGAATGTGTAATGCATTCAAACTGTTATGTTGTTGGTTAAACCAGGATGTCTTCAGGCTGACTGAGATCTTTGGAAGCTGCAGTTTTAGCTGAGGATTTAAGTGACTTGATGTTTTCTGTCGTCGCTTTAGAAATATGCGTTTTCTTATCTGATTCTCTTTTGATAACGACAATGTCTAGTTGTAGTAAAGCTCAGGAATTAAATATTAGCAGAACCGTAATTTTGTGTTTGTTTTGGTATATTCCATGTTGTATTTTAGAAAATAATTTCTTTGCTAGAATATAATAGTAAGAGTCTTTTTCTTTCAGTGATACATAAATGAACTGTACAGTAATGATGATCACCAAAAATAAAGACAATTCGTTTCTTTGAAACTTAACGACAAAGTAATACATACACATTCTCAGTCAGCATTGAAGCAAATAAACTCAAAAAGAATTTAAACTTCCAAACGTATGTAATAAAAGCCATTAGTGAGGTAGTCGTGACATGTCAAATTGTTAGATAATGCGTGCCGTAGGTCGGCACGGTTGAACAATATAGCTAATGGACGGTGTAGTTCAAAGCGGCACGATACTACTCGTCACGGTTGTCAAGATCAAACTGTTTAAATTGGTGACAATGTTTATGTTTTAGTAGTCAGGCAATTATGTTTTGAAAAACTAATTATGTTTTATACGATGTTTTTGAAAGCAAGTAAACAAAAGTAACGTATAAAAGTAATGGTATTTTTCAGCCATCGACACAACACCATCTAGTTAAATCAAAACGTAGCTTTTACTTGAATAGACGACTAAATAACATACTTATCTACTTTTTGACACGCTTAATTAACTCGTTCAGGATTGAACCTTGATGCAAATTACAAGGTGGCAATACTTGGAGGAGGCCTATGTCTAGCAGTGATCGTAGATTGGCTGATATGATAATGATGATGACGCAAATTACACAAATTTCTTATAAGGAGAGGCTGTCATGTGTGCAATTGTAAAAATTGCAATTGCACATTAGGCGTCCAACACTTAGATATCCAGGTAGATTGGTATTCGCTGACTTTTTCTTCTTCTTTCGACGAATTTTCAATCGACTTCCATAAGAGGAAATAGCTTCCAATTTAGTGTGAATAGGTCCGTCTTTCAAGTTTGTCTCAAATTTCATTGAAGGTTAAAAATTGCTGGTTGATCGATATGTTGTTGGGTTAAATGATTCCTACAATGTTTGCTATTCTTTCAAACTCAAATGTCTCGACCAGTTTGGTTGAGACGTGATGAAATTTTTATAAAGAAGTAGCTGACATCTTGGTTTAAAACTTTCTCAATAGTATAATATAATATGTAAAAAATAAAAACATAAAAAGCTGACAATGCAAAATAATGGCTTTAAGTAAGTACAATAAAAAGCTTAAAGCTGTTTAAAACGGATTATACTTAGAAATACAAAGAACGTTATTAAAGAACTATGAATAATAATAATTAACTCTTACTTGGAAGGTGAGGAACTACGAGTTAGTTTCAAAGTATTTCTCAAATAATATTTTAGTAAGTATTTCTTAACTTATCTACGGATTTTAAACTACTTACAGTAAAGTTTTAATGAGTAGTAGATAAAATTCAATACTTAATACTATTGTTAAAAAGTATTTACTTATCTTTACAGAAGAAGAATACAACAGATTTTGAAAAATTATAGAAATTGCGATGACTAAGCCGTTTGTTTATAAATACTAAACAATGAGAGTGCGTTCTTACAATTGTAAAAGCGGTGGGTGGTCCCCCACCCATAAACATGGGGTTAAAAAGTAAACTCATCCTTTACCTGGTCATTACGCAAAACCCTTACGAAATTTGATATCCACTGAGCCATTAAATTAACTTTTATTTTTATTTTCTGTACTGTATTAATACGTAACCTACTATAATAAACAACACTTATAAATTCTAAAATGTTATTCTAATATTTTACTTTAACAATGTTTAACGTTCTTAAACCTAAGAATAAGATATTTAACAAAACATTAACAATTCATTAAGCAAAATCTTTTGACCCACATTAAACAACAAAGAAAAGCCGACGTTGAGATGACACTAAAACTAAATTATTACTAAGCCGCCGTTTACCAGCTTCGCAGCTATTCAATTTCCTACGCGATGCATCTCCGTCGTCGCATCCACTCCTTTGACTGTACGATGCATATTTTATATAATCCTTTCATCAAAACGTCGAGTTCGCGGAAAGCGCTTTTAGTAATTCTCGCGAGTGAGCGAGAAGGAAGCCGCTGACAAACGGGGTGTCAAACAGCGGTGGGGATAAGACGCCAAAGCTCCCGCAGAGCACACAGAATGCAAAAATGGCGAGGCGACTAGTGACAAGGTGTCAGAGGGGGGGCCGCCACACCGCGAGCCTCAGTTCAGCGCCGTCCACCACGGCGACCGCACGTCTATTGTAACTCTCTACGCACGCGCCACCCGTGACTTGTGTTTATCATGTGCTGACATCAAGCTTTGGATTTAGTGAAGTGATATTGTTTGTGTTGTGGTACTATTATATTTTTTTAAACTGGAAAAGGATATTGGTTTGTGGAGCAACATGCTCACGTCAAGCAATCAGTATTTGCGACCGGATTACCTGTCACCGCTTCCGACAACGGTAAGTTTGATTGATGATGACAATGTTTTCTTATCCTTACTTTATAATGTTGGGCATAAATTATAAAGTTTCATAAATTATCGTTGATCTCATACGATTTGTAATTATACGAACAGAATATAAAACAAAAAATTAAAACTTCTAAAATTCTTATTCATAATGTTTTCTTTAAAACTGACGTTTAATGTAAATAATTAAAAACATAACTAATATAGCTACTAAACAGCGTATGTCTCAGTATACCAAATTAAACTCTGTTTATTTAAATTATTATACTAATATAGGATTTGTTTTGATTCACACGAGTTTTTAAAAGTTAGGGTATGCGCTTTCAAGTACAGTTATCATAATACTGATACTTAAATTTCAAATAAAACAATTAATAAAATAAACAAACTTAACAATATTTTAAAGTGTAAATGGTATGGACCCTTAACTACTGCTGAACACCATACAAGTAATGTTTTTTGATGTCCTGAAAAACGTTTGATTGTTCATTGTTTTTTAGCTAAAGATCGCACTTACTGAGTGCAAAACAAAAAGGGTATTTTAGGTCAGATCTTAACTTTAAGATGCAGAAAAAGTAACTTCAAACAAATTATTATTATAGAACGGAAGTATTCAGTAGGTAATTTAAAATAACATTTTATACGAGTATACAATGCCTTCTAGTTAATCACGTCATTTTTTCTTCAGTATTATGACGCTGTACGAAATGACCTCAAGTAATTTAAAAAGTACTTTAAAAAAAAAAGCTGTACAGTAACAAATTAATAAAGCAAGATGATAGCCGTCGCTCTAAAATTACTAATCATAAGAGCAAGTTAACTATGTAAATAGAATAACTATAGAAAATGCAGTTCACAATTTAGATTAAGTTTTCTAAATTCATTTTGCTAAATAAACTGCAAACAAAAGAAAACAAAAAGAATCTGTAGTTTTAATATTTTAGCATTACACAATGAAAAAAATACTTTATTGCGCTTTTTATAATCTCATTCGATAGAAACGTAATTGCCACATGGTAAATACATAATAATAATTGTCTGAACTACTAATAACACGCAACTCTAACCGTGGATAATGTACGGACTTGTAAGGAACCGTACAGATATCTTAAAGCCCACTATGATAATTTTGCTGATACTATCTGTACGAAAACAGAAGAAGAAAACTTGACGTACAACCGTTTACTTATTTATCCGGTCAATGTGGTGTAAATAGGAAATTTCCATTTATCAAAAAAAACCTTCCTTGATGTAGGACTTCAATGAGCTGTTTAGAATAATACGTGTAAATGTAAATAGAGTAACTAAACAATGTATTAAAAAAATGTTTCATTAGTCTCAAACCCATAGAAAAACTATCTTAAAAGTTGAGAAAGTTATGTTGAGCTTATAAACCTTAACTTGATATTTTTCAAATAAGACTCTTATAAGAATCGTTTCTAGTAAACCAAAAATAACTTTTAAGTTAATAGCTCAACGTAAAACAAAACATATTCCCAACACAGATAGTGACGCTTGAGCGGCGGCAATAGACGTGACAACACGCCACAAGTTCAGGCGTGCCGCAAATTCAGCGGCACAAATTGCCCTTTTCACTGTGAGATTACATCATGCGGGAGCCGAGTGAAATGTCAAGCGGAGCCGACGGCTGCCAGACGCGCGGATAATGGCGCGTCGGCCGCGTGATTGGATGCCCTCCTTCCCCCGCGTGCACCCGCCACACGTCCCCGACGGCCCGCGCTTACCCCCGCGGTCCCTTTGTACGCCCGTCACTCGCAATCTCGACGTTTCATTTCATAAACTGCCTTTCTTTGTTGCAGCTCGACGCGAAAAAGAGCCCGCTGGCGCTTCTAGCACAGACGTGCAGTGCTATCGGAGCCGACACACCGAACCCTAAACTGATTTCTGCTGCCGAGAAAGCCAGCAAAAAATATGAAGAGAAAACTCATGTAGTTGACAACAAGCCTAGCTTCAAGCCTTACGAATCGTGCCTCACAGCGAGAGAAAAGACTAGAACACCAGATGACAGAGGATCTGTTAATGCTTCTGCTAAAACACCGTTATCATCTAAAGGCAGTGCTTCCACTACCCCTGTGCAAGCGCGTTGTGGTAGCAACCAAAGTTCCTCATCTCAGAGAACCCCGCCACCAGCTCACCGAAGGACGCCGTCAGAAAAATCGGAAGAGAGGTCAAGCCCTCGCCATGGTTCTCCCGTCCCTTTAAAATCCTCAGAAACAATTGGCAGCTCATCTGCTTCTAAGTTACCATTCACACCGACCTCTTTATCGTCCAGTGCAGATACCAAAGAACATTCGAGCTTTAAGCCCAGCATACCTGTTAGTTCCTCTGCGTTTCTCGGAGGATTACCACCATCTGGGTTTCCACTTCAAATGGATTTAATGACAAGCAGTTTAATGGCTGCCCAACATCATGCTCTGAAAAATGGTCTAAATCCGTATCTAGCATACGCAAGAATGAAAGCTCCTGGAGGCGATCTTGGTATATGCAGGGATCCTTATTGTACGGGATGTTCATTAAGCTCACATTTGCTCAAATCTGCCGTTTGCCCAGCTGGCTGTGCTCAATGTGATCACGCTAAAACCCCATTTTCTTTACCCGGGGGCCATCCTGCAGCTGCAGCGTATGCCCATGCTCAACTAGCGGCCTTAGCAGCGGCTTCACAATTGCCATACGTCTGCAGTTGGATGGCAGGTGATTCGGCTTACTGTGGTAAGCGTTTTTCTACATCCGAAGAATTGCTGCAACACTTAAGATCTCACACAGCAAGTGGTGATTCCAGCCCTAGTTTGTCAATGCTGAGTGCGACGCATCCACTACTGCAACGGACATATCCTACGCCACCGTTGTCGCCACTGACACCACGCTTCCACCCCTACAGTAAGCCGTCACATTTAGTTTCATCGCCACCGTTGCCATTCCCCCTCCCTCCACATCCATCTCTGGCTGCATATTTTCCACCATACCCACTATTTGGACCACGACCACTGCATCCTTGAGGACCATCGGCGCTCCACGGACACAAGAAGGGGGGCGCCGACCGTTAACGCCTATGCCAAAAGGACATTCAGAACCGAAGTATGTGTATATATATTGTTTAGTGTTCTTCGGGTTTCTAGTCGGCTCATATCATCGACGCATGTGTAAGCCCCTCGAGGGCCGCGACAGCTGTGATCTCTAACTCGTAATCATTATAATTAGTGCACTGAACGCTTTGTCGTACCCGCGTGCGCGGATTTTAATTTTCTAGTTAGACTAACGAAATTTTTATGTACCAAATCTATAGTTTGTAATTTTAAATTGATTTTGTTTAAATTTAAGTTGTTGCAATTAATTAGTGAGGGTTGTTAATTGTGTTTGTATTTTAAGTTTAAAAAAATAATGTTTTATAATTTGGCGTCACATGATCTGTCACATATCTTTGTATATTTTAACAATGTGCGCTATGACTGAATGTTTTCACAGTCAGATAGTTTTTTAGTCAAGTTTTAATTACATATTTATGTTACCTCAAGTAAATTACCCATTTCTACTAATATAAATGCTACTTTCAGATTTGAGAATGATAAGATCACAAGATGAATCTCACAAAAACATAATTCTTTTGTATATTTACATTTTAATGCTTGCAAAACTGGCACATTATATTTTCATGTGTAACAATAAATTAATGTTTACATACTTAGTACACTGTCAGAATGTTTAATTGTGACACAAATTAATTATACATTAAGTGTGAAAGCGGAGTGACTCGTGTACAACATTCATAATAAATTAATGAACACTGTAATACTTGCAACTGATATCTGTTGAAATAATAAATTTGTTGTTATAAAGGGCATAAAGCGAAAAAAAAAATATACGTAAATATTTAATTTGAATACATGTTTTTAATTTTTGAAACCTTTAACTAAGTATATGAGTGCTTAATGTAATACTTAAAATCAAATTAAAACACTTACCCCCGTACTCATAAACGACTATTAAATTTTAGTCAATTGCTAGCTTCAATTCTTACGGTTTTGTTTGGTATAAGGTTGATTTTCCTAATAAAAATCTTGTTAAACAGTGATTAAATTTAAGAGGCGTTTATGAGTAAGGAGGTATAAGTGATAAAAACTGAAGCGTATAATTAGCAACAGAATGCACACAACACTAAAAGCTAAATGAAAACAGCAGCTCAGCAAAACTAATAATGTTATTTTTTTTAGTTCGAATGAGTCAAGCGACGTCGTACACACAGCAACACATCAAGTTAAACATTTTCATTTGAAATTGTGTCTTATTTCAAGGTATTAAGGTACATGAGTGTCTAGCTTGATTAGTTGCTGTGTGTACATAATTAGGACTGGTGCGGCTTCCACTACAATAAATTATAAGCAATTTATCTGTCTGTCTGTCGCCATACATCACATTCTGTGCAGCATTTACTAACGTTGAAATATTATGAGCAACGTGCAACGTGGACACAACATTTGTCAGCCTAGATCGCGGTTATTATTTTCAAACGCTACATCATTATGATTGTGTGAAGTGACTTTTAGTGTTATGAAATATTATAACGCTTTGTGTTGTGATCTTAAATGTCATAATAACTTATTAGTCAAAAGACCTCAACTGATGGACATAGGTCATTCAAAACATTTTCTACTGTTCTGGTATTTGCACTTATTTATAATTATTCTAATATCTTAAAAAATGATAGAATCTAAAAATTTAAGAACTTTTTGTCGCAATTTCCAATGTTGGGTTCTACTTCCTTCAACTTCGAACTAGGGCTATTGGAGGGTATTTGATTGGTGGGTATTGGAACTGGATGGAATGAAGGAAAACGAAATTCATGGACACTATTGGTTGCTTACGGATTAGTCACATTTATAGGTAAGTACGTAAGTATAACTTAGATAAGATAGTTATTACGATTTACGGATATCTTAAACTTCTTCTGATGCCTCTTTAACTAGTGAAGGAAGGCAAAAAGCTCAGCATATTCCATCTATCATCATAACAGCCCTTTAATGTCCCACTGCAGGGCCTACTAATACCACGCTAGCCAGACGGATTGGCATAGGGTTTAATTTCAAGTTTTCTTCTTTTTTATTTCGTAAAGATATTCACGGATAGTCCCTTAGTCGGTTTTTACGACACTCATGGGATGAGATGGGGTGGTGACATTGTATTATTACTCTGTCACCACACAGAGACATGATATGATATTGTATAGATCTAGGCTATCTACACAATATCATATTATGTCTTAAACAAAAACCTTATTCCAACGAAGAATATAATATTAGAATAAATATAACAATAATGCCGTTACACACTGTAAACATGAGATTCATTATTGTATGAAACTCAAATGGCTCTCTTTATACCACTTTAATTTACGTTAACAAAAACATTATTAATAACATATTCATGTAGGGTTATGTATAATAAAAGTTTATGGTTTCCTGCTGTTTTAGAGTATAAAATATTCCAAAAAGAGCATTGAAATTATTATACATATTTAAAGTATAATTCTCGCATTATTTTATACATTAATGTCTGAAGTAGGGAAAACATTATGTCTTTATTTTGTTTGCTTTGGTTTCTACCTACTTATTTGCTTATTATATTAGTATCAAAAGAATAATCGACTAATGTTATTGATATTGCTTGTTTGGGTAATGCATTGTTAAACATAATACTTCTGTATATTCATGCAAGGACAGTATGTAGGTATAGTAAGTGATTACCCAGATTGAAATAGGGTTTGTTTCGAGTTACCTTTCTTTGCTGATGTTATTTTGATGGATGTATTTCAAGTTCTTGATGATACTTACCTATTGAACAATAATGGGTGATGGTATTTTGTCCATTAGTTCGTCACAACAGGGACATAAAACCTCATGAACGCTTTGTTAACTATGTGTTCTTTGCTGAAGGTATTTTCTAAAAAGCTGATATCTTGGGATATACCTTCCTACATTTATAGTAAATATTGTATCGCTTATTTAGTCATTAAGTTTTTGGTCATTAATTTTTTATTACTACATATTTATGATTATACGTAGGCAGGTAATAATTCAGAGACCTTGTGAATCAAATTAAAAAGTTAATTTCTTAATTATTTAATAATTAAAAAAATACATTAAGCTGTTATTATCATAATTTAAAAACTTTAACATTTATTTTTAATTGCGTTGACAGGTAGACAAAATCCTAAACAGTTTTTATTACTGCTAGTGATAAAATTAACATTTTCTGTCATGGAAATGTTTAATTAAAGAGTTATTTATTAAACAAATGGCCTAAAATATTCCACTAGACAATTGAATGTATAATAACCTAACAATTTAAGGAAATGTGAGAATTTTCTATTCTTATCATAAAATTTATTATACAGACGTCCATTCAAATGCAAAATAGTGTTGACAATTTTGCAATAAGACACCTAACCCAACTGTTTAAAGACCTAAACTTCTAAACTAAGAAGCCTAGATAATATTTTGGTGTCCTCTGTGGCCTAGTGGATAAAGTCCGTAACTGTCACGCAGAGGCTTTGTTTTCAATTCCCGCTCAATTCAAATCTTGGTGTACAAGAACGTAAATGTTTGTATATACTGAACATTCTACAACCTACAATAAAAGAACAAATATTTAGCAACACAATAAAAATTTAATATACTAAGACCAATTTATTCGAAAAGAAGAAAGACAATGGAAAAGAATTGATACTCGAGGCGGGACTCGAACCCGCGTCTCTGGACTATACGCGTCCACCGAGTTATACCTAAGCTTTATAGGTAAAAAAATATATGTATTTAAGACCAATTTAATCTTAATTTTTTTAATACCTTCTTATTCCATAGGTATAACATATATCCTGACAATATAATCAATCACAATTATCTTGGAGTTTACATCTTTGATGAAATTTTAAGTGGCGTGCTACTTACGACTAATAATGTTTGTCGACTTACCCAATATGACTTAGGTACTGTGGCAGGTTACAACGCAATAAATATTGTAGGTAAGTGTGGTGAGTGACTAAGAATTATTCAGGGTGAGTAAGTCACTTATATTGTTTTGAGGATGTCGTAAAAGGTACCGTTGGCGATTAAAGAAACTTACATACATACATACATAAACTCACGCCTTATCCCGTCCAGGCTAGGCAGAGACGACGATATTAGTAAAATTATAAACAAACTTATTCTTTATAATTTTATTAATATCTCTCTTTTGAAGCAGTTAAACTTGATACAAAACCGATCAACTTGTCTAACCACCGTATTATATTTAGACTAAAAGTACTTCTTCAGATATCATGCAGATCTTTATCAACTTTACATAATAGGTACTTCTATATTTTTTTACAGAATGTTTCCTCAGTACTTAAGTATTATGCCCTGTATATTGTGGAATTTTTACAAACATTCGTTTAACGCATTCAAAACAGACAAAACTTACTCATTCATACTCATTTGTGGATCGCTTAATTAATCACCTTGCGTGGAATTTCACCTCACTTCTATCTAGAAGCCACGAACAGCCATCTGGCTGTTAGTGTCACCGCTCCACCACCATCCTATGGAATAAACGTAACGTCCTGGGATGTATTCGAGGAATACAAGATAGAAACTAAACCAAATGAAACACTATTATCACAGTAAACACCTCACCCTAAAAACAATATCTAATTAAATTCAGCTAGATGCCAAATTAATAAGATGTTGAAAAAATATACCCTAAGCACCAAAGTTAATACACAGATAATATAATTTATGTTTCGATAAGTTACTACATCCTTAATTTGACAGAATGTGTCAGTTGATAAATGACTTCAAATTATACACACGTAATATGCACTGAGACTTGTAAGTAGTCACGCAGCCTAAACACATGCATTAACAAATAGGTTAAAAGGGGTAATAGATGTACTCGTAGTTGGTTGAACATTGTATTTTAACTTTTAATTAAGAAATTAATAACATAAGCGCCGATTACACTACCCTACAATTAGGGCCCTACATCTTGTAGGGCACTACATGTTGTCTAGTGTAATCACATGTAGGCTGTTAGGACACTACATATCGGAGATTGGCGAGCCCCGACCGCCCTAAATCATGTAGTGCCCTACATGATGTAGGGCCCTATATGTAGGGTAGTGTAATCGGCGCGTTACTTAGGAACTTTTTACCTACCTACATACATAAAAAAACGCATTTTTTGCATTAGGGTAGGCAGAGATAGCTGTGCGCCATTTTAATTACGATCCTAAACCTTGAAGCTATTTCTTTAAGTATTTTATCAAGTACAAAATAGATTGTATAGATCAAAAATAGTAGGTTATAGATAAGTAAAACAGCGTTATTAAGTTTCGGAGTGTCTTATCTAAATCTGTGAAACTTTAAAATGATAAAAATTTACGTTGTACGGTTCTGTAAAGATAGCCTTTGAGTGTCTACTCAAAGGCTATCTTTTGCTACCACGTTGATCCAACTTCCCCACTAGGGATCATGCCCTGTCGCAAGCAATTTTAACACGTTTTTAGGATTAAAATCTCCGCCCCTGCACACAAGTCATACACCTGGCATCTATGAACAAGTACTAAATAAACTAAGTATAATCACTATTTTAATAACATCTAAGACTATATTATTTGTGTGATTGAATATGTAATTATGAATAAACATGTTTCATGTTAGTACGATATTAAATACGATAGGATTTGCGAAACGGTTTGGCAGAACAGCGAACGCGCGTCTGAGTCAATTTATTATCATCATTAATGTTATGGTTTCTTGTAACATTAATAATAATGTTTGGTGTATCAATTTATTTGAAAATGTTTGAATTTAATATTATGCTATTCATTTTATCTATATTTCTTATAACAGCTCATTAAAAACCTACGATGTTGTGGTAACGGAGTAAGAATACAATATGTCACCACCCCATCTCATCCCATGGGTGTCGTAAAAACCGACTAAGGGACTATCCGTGAATATTATCTTTACGAAATAAAAAGAAAGAAAACTTGAAATTAAACCCTATACCAATCTGCGCCGGCCAGCGTGGTATTAGTTGGCCAAGTTTCTCTCCTTCACGGGAGGAGGCCCGTCCCTGCAGTGGGACATTAGTGGGATAATAATGATGACAAAACTACGGAGTAAAGCAGCAAATACATGGCGACATCGCTTTATATCTTTTCACATTAAGGTATCGAAGAAGAAGCCTAAGGGCAAGGTACTGGCACAAAATATTAAACTAGACAAATGTAAAAAGAAGAAATCTGCCACCCTATCATTAGGGTCAGAACTATTATACCTCGCTTATTACGACATGGGGGGTAAGGGGGAGAACGGAAATAACATCTATCCGGCCTCAACAGTCATCCTCACCTGCACGCGCCAACAGGCGGCGGCGACCATTTGGAAGCCGTGGTGCTCCCTGCTAGACAACTGACGAGGCTCTGGCGACTGAGCAATAGCGGTATAACTATACGCCCATCCAAACAAACGGATCGGAAGAGGCTGCAGCGGCCTTAGAGTCAAAATAACTCTAAAAATGTCTGGTGCAGAAGGAAACGGGAAACCACTGCACTAATATCCCATGAGAGTTACGATGGAGTCACAAAAAAGCGAGATGGTTCTGTCGTGCGATCCGGCTGACGCCCGGCGCCACCAATCCGGGCATGGTGGTGTGAAATGTGCTACCGGCCATGTGCTTGTATCAGATCAGGCAGCACATGGAAACTATGCTACTGATACTATGCGCTCAGTTAGAAACTCCCACCGAATTGGAACATGGAACGTACGCGGCCTAAATGAACCAGGCAAACTACAGATAGTAGAGGAGGAAATAAAGCGTAAGGCAATTAACATCTTAGGCCTCAGTGAAACTCACTGGAGAGGATCCGGCTATTTTGTCACAGACCAACAGAGCAAAGTGTACTTCTCAGGACCGGAAGATGAAAGTGCGCGAGGTGTGGCTATCGTAGTACCAAAGATCATGGACAAATATGTGACAGGTTACAAAGCAATTGATGATCGCATCATTACCATCAAATTGAACACATCTCCCTGCAAATTAAATATCATACAGGTTTACGCGCCCACATCTCTGTCCAGTGAGGAAGACATCGAAAGGTTCTACAGCTCCTTGGTCAATACCCTACAAGACATCCCCAGTAGAGAAGTCACTATAGTTCTGGGAGACTTCAATGCCAAAATCGGAAAGACGGATAGCGATGGCCATCTACGACAAATTGTTGGTAAATACGGCATAGGCACAAGGAACGAAAGGGGTGAACGTCTGCTTCAATTCTGTAGCGAGGAGAAATTCACAATATCTAACACTGTGTTTAAAAAACACATACGCCGTCTCTACACTTGGATTTCTCCTGGCGACCGCTACAGAAACCAGATAGACTTCATCCTAATTAAAAATCTCTGGAGATCGTCCGTTCTAAATACCACCACATATCCTGGAGCGGACTGCGGTAGTGAT
This sequence comes from Schrankia costaestrigalis, assembly GCA_905475405.1. Classification (NCBI taxonomy): domain Eukaryota; kingdom Metazoa; phylum Arthropoda; class Insecta; order Lepidoptera; family Erebidae; genus Schrankia; species Schrankia costaestrigalis. The sequence continues at coordinate 1,473,523 of FR997830.1, forward strand.
CACCAACTCCTAGTGGGGACCTTCAGACTTCGTTTAAGGAAGATATCCAGGAAAGAATATACCCAAGATCTTCGTCACGTTGACCTTGTAACCTTCCGTAATCACATGAGTAATAGGATACCAGGCTGTTTAAATGATAACATCTGTGACCATGATAGTCAGTGGGAAACCCTGCTCCAAACAATCATACAGACTGGCAGGGAAAGTCTGAAACCAAGACCAACGATGAAATCGTTTATAACAAATGAGACCGCTGATCTAATTCTGCGAAGAAGAAAAGTGAAGGAAAGGGGTTTAAGTCAGCTAGAGGATGGAGAACTGTACAGGCAGTTAAGCAAAAAAGTGCAAAAGAGATGTCGGAAGGACTATGATGCTCATATAAATAACATCTGCGAGGAACTTGAAAAGAACTCTACAAAGAACGAGACTCGAGACTTATTTCGTAAAGTTAAAGATCTCTCAAAAACCCGCACCATAAAAACCTGCATCATTAAAGACGAAGCTGGCAACACCTTAACAGAAAAAGAACAAGTTCTTGAGCGGTGGAAACGCTACTGCACAACTCTTTATGATGCGGGCCACACTACCGTAGTTCCTAGTCGGTCTGAAACGTCACAGCTGGAACCTGACATATTGCAGTCTGAAATACAATCAGCTATAATCAGTCTGAAAGATGGAAAAGCTGCGGGTAAGGATGGAGTACCTGCCGAGCTCCTCAAAAACCTAGGTCCAAATGGCACTAACCTATTACTAAACATATGCAACTCTATTTGGAAGACCAAGAGATGGCCTATGCAATGGACAGAGTCGGTGTTTATTCCCCTTTACAAGAAGGGCTCTAGGTATGACTGTGATAATTATCGAACCCTCGCACTTATCCCTCATGTCAGCAAAATACTCCTGCACGTAATCAATCGCAGATTCAAACATTATCTTGAGAGACAAATTCCAGAGGAACAGGCAGGATTCGTTAAGGGCAAGGGCACAAGGGAACAAATGTTGAATGTTCGTCAAATAATAGAAAAGAGTCGCGAATTCAACAGTCCGGTGCTACTTTGCTTTGTCGACTACAAGAAAGCATTCGATTGCGTGCAGTGGGATAAATTATGGAGGGTTCTAGAGGAAATGAGCACACCACAACACCTAATCGAACTGGTTCAAAACCTATATGTCAACAACCGTTCCTTCGTTAAACTAGACACCGACTGTTCAAATGTGTTTAAAGTAAACAAGGGTGTTCGACAGGGATGTATCCTATCTCCCCTGTTGTTTAACGTATACGGCGAACACATCATCCGCAGGAGCCTTGAGGATTGGGACAGGGGATTTGCAGTGGGTGGGAAACGCATCTGCAATCTGAGATATGCGGATGACACTGTACTCCTTGCTACATCCTTTGCTGACATGAAGGAGATCCTGCACAGGCTGGAAGTGGAAAGTGAAAGGCTAGGACTCACTATTAATAGGCAGAAGACCAAACTGATGGTAGTAGATTGCGCAGGCCAACTGACAGCAGATGTCCAAACTCTTCAAGACATTGACACTGTGGACAATTTCATATATCTTGGATCCTACATCAGCAACCAAGGAAGCTGTGAACCAGAAATAAGACGCAGAATAGCCATGGCTAAAAACGCAATGACACGACTCCAAAACATCTGGAAAAACCGAGGAATAAGCTTCAAAACCAAGACTCGACTAGTGAGAGCCCTTATTTTCCCAATCTTTCTCTATGGATGCGAAACCTGTACAATCCGAGCCAGAGAGAGACAGAGAATAGATGCTTTCGAAATGTGGTGTTGGCGACGAATGCTTCGCATACCATGGACAGCCAAACGCACAAATGTGTCAATTCTCTCGCAACTTGGCGTTAAGACCCGATTGTCGGCCATATGTTTACAGCGTGTACTAACCTTTTTTCGGACACATAATGAGGAGGGGGGATGGCAATCTTGAAAAGCTAGTCATTGTTGGCAATACTGAAGGCAGAAGATCACGAGGCCGATCGCCAGCACGATGGTCTGACCAAGTTAAAGAGGCCACCTCTTCCTCTAATTTTTACCAGGTGGTGAGATCCACTTCGGTCCGCAACCGATGGAGACGTCTCGCTCGGTTCAATGACTCTCGTGACCACGATCCTCAGCAATGAGGGACCGATTAGAGAGAGAGAGAGATTACGACATGAGGTGTTATATGTATACCAAGAGTTATCTTAAACTGCTTAATCTATAAAGGTCTTGGAGAGGTTCTGAGAGTAAAACCCTTCTCCAGCGTCACAAACGAGCAGGTTACTTACAATACGTTCAGTTGGTAACCTGATGAGGAGGCAGTCGACCTTCTTCTACGTTTTAAAATATTGTAGTTTTTTAGAATAGTCTTGTGATGTGCGACATTGCAAAGTGTGAATATTGCGGATTCGGTAGTACAAGATATTTTATTCCTCTCAATTAACAACTGAAAAAAAGTAAGTACCTGTAAGTATTTTTATTAATCTATATCTATCTATACTAATATTATAAAGAGGTAAAGTTTGTGTGTTTGTTTGTTTGTGTGTTTGTGACGTTGTAGGGGGTAATCTCTGGATCTACTGAACCGATTTTAAAAATTATTTCTGTGTTGAATAGTCCATTTATCGGGGAGTGTCATAGGCTATCTATATAATATCACGCTATGTAGGAGTGGAGCAGTAATGAAATATGTTTAAAAAGGGACGCGTTTTTTTCGCCGCCTAACGAAGTGGACACGGGTCAGCTAGTTGTATATAAAACACTTTCTACAAGTTTTGCGTAATTAGGAACTAGGTGGTGTTTAGTGCCAGCAATTATAGCCACGATTAACAGAAAATCTTAACAGAAATGTTTAGAATCATAATCATGATTACTTAAGATATCTGTTATATATATCTAAGCTAATTATAAATGTATAATTAAATATGAAACTGAGAATAAGCAGGTGCAGTACAAACTAACTAGGTACTAGTTGTCTTATTTACATATTAAATACAATTTACTACGGGCTGTCGGTTTTGATAGATGCCGGTTAAAAGCGTACAGACAGCAAATTAATCAAAATAAATTAATTTACTTGTTTTTGTTGTGAGTAACGTTTGCATATTAATTTTAACTTTTTTATGTACGTTTGGCTTAGACATGTTATTCTAATGTGATATGGTTGTTATTAGTTATGATAAAAATCTTTGTTTAATTAGGACGCAGGTGATGATAACCTAGTTGGTCAGGCATTATCTTTAATTATTTTAATAATATGTTTTAAAGGGTATTCAAGAATTATTTATTAATGCTTTTTAGAAGGTTTATTGGACCGAAGCTAATCGTACATTAAAGCACTAAAAAGTTATTTTAGTTTAACTAGTCGGCTTTAATAACTACAACATATTCGTTTCTATACTAAGTATAAGTATTGATACTAATACCTTTTTTAAGTTACCGCTACATCTTAGTATCATCTCATATCGTTAATTAAATGACTCTTTATCGTAGTTATTAATATCTCTTATCCTAAAAGCAATTAAAATCCACAAGTCTCATCCACCAGACCAATTAAAGTTAGAAAATAAAAACAACATATTTTAACTAAACTTAATCAGTTTTAATGAGCTAATAGTAAGTTATTTGTTATAAAAACAAACGTTTAAGAAACGCCGCTAATTTCCGCTGCTGACCGTACTTCTCACTCCTGTACGTGTCGTTTACGGCGCAGCCGTGTTGATACACGCCGCAGTTCAAAGGCGCCGACCGCTTTGATCTCGCCGCGTACCCGACGCCATGACACTTTGTACGCTTAAGTTAAAAAGTGCAAAACTTTTAAAAAGTTAATTATTATTGACGCGTAAATTATTGCCAATAATGTCAGAGTAATTAACAGCGTAAAATATGGCAGGCGGTTAATTACTTTTGTTGATGACGAAATACTTTAATGTCAGTGCCATATTAACTGTTTCTGTTTGTTCTCAAGCTTAACATAGGGCAAGGCTATTAAATATAACATTCATACAAAATTAAAAGGCATTTACGAAATTTATTTATATAAAATAAAGAATAGTATACTTAATATAAAGTTTTTAAAATAACTGTTTAACTGTAAAATTGTATGAGATTACAATCACTCGTACAAAGTACAACTTGCACGCTTCGTCGGCTAAGTAAGTTGTTTAATAAAAGGATTGTGAAATTATCCTCAATGATCCTAAGGCGGCTAGGATAGTAGCTTTAGTATTTTGCTAGCTTAAGAGTTAGACAAATGAGTTTTTTGGCGTTTCATTCTATTTTGGTAATGTCAGTTAGTGTGGGTTACGTTATTACGTTACGAAATAGAAATTTAAGATGTCACCGGCTAGCCAATCATAGAAAGCATCACAAAAGCCAACTAAAGGCAGTAACTAAGGACAGTAAAGACAGTAACAGTAATATTACATTAATTATACGAAAAAATAGCAATCTATTTGGCCAGTTTAGTCAGCCGAGTTTTCTTCCATTATCTGATAATTTGGAGTAGGTACCTTTATTCTTTATGCGCTAGTAAGATACTCCTAACTTATATGTTAAATGCAAAATTATTAAAACTAAAAACTTTTAAGGTACTAGTAAAACGTCAGTTCAATTTTATTAAAACTTTTTAAAATGTGACATAGCGCTGTTGTTCACTGTCTGTGGTTCCGTCGACGGTCGCAACAAATTACCTTCGGTTGACATAGCCAGACAGCTCGCTTTATAGAGGTTGTCCTGTCTGGGTGTCACCCTAGCGTTTTATAATATTTGTGAATAGTCCAACTGTCATCTGTCTGTACAGTCGTCAACATAAATGAGAGATATTAATTATGATTGGCGGTTTGTATGACAATGGGAGCGTGACCTCTGATGAATGTAAATGACATGTCATACTTTAATTCTGGTAACTGTTTGATGAATAACTAATTTTACAGTGACGTACTGGAGTAAGTCTACATTTTCCAGTATATAAATAAAAATATGTTTGTATTCGACATTTTTTATAATAATTTGTAATAAGTATTAGTATTAATAATGATTGCAATACGGCACTTTTATCACTTTAATTTTTTGTTATAAATTTATCAATAGTAAACTCTCTGTTTAATTAAAATTAGAAGTCGTTGTGATAACCTTAAGTTTTTTATATTGTTGCATTCAATGAAAATTTGTGTCCGTTAATTTATGTTTGTAAAAGGTCCCCGCGGCACAGGGCATGATCCCTAGTGCGGGAGTTGTCTTAAAAAAAACACTAAACTCGACTGTACAAAGATTTACGTTGCATAAAGATATCCATAATTTTTCTTTGAAACGTGAGTAGCACGGTACAGTCAAAGTCAATAATCTAGAGAGGTGGAAGAGCAGATAAGCATCGAAGCGTCGTACAGTCGAGTAGAGGAGTGATTAACGTTGGCCCTGCCACTTTGAACCGCTGGTAGTTGTCAGCTCAGATTAACGTTTGCTACTGAACTCGCGCGTCGTGTTCTTTTTTGTTTTTTGTCGATGTATGTACTTAGGAGTTTTGTTTTTGAAGGAAAAACAATGAACTGTTATTTAAATATAACTATAATCATTTATATTAAAATCAGGGGTTAAAAATTAAGATGCATAGAAGTTTTAACACTATTATAAAAGCGTACACATTAATCGAAATCTAATCGTTTCTTAAGTTTACTCAATACAACACATTAAATTAAGATAATGACCTCAAAGTTTGATGACGGAGTAGGAATTTAAAATATCACTACTGCACTATAACTGGTCTAAGACTTAATAAAACAAGCAAGAAATCAGAAGCCGTTGGGCTTTTAAATTTCACTTGGTGAAATGAAATTTTTCCGATATTGTCTGTTCAAAAACAATAGAAGGAAAGTTGGTTGTAAAACACTATAATAATACGCCTAGCCAGCGAGATATTATGTGAAGGCCAAGTTCATCTTTACAAATCCGAGTGGTGACGGAGTAAGAATACAGTATGTTACCACCCCATCTCATCCCATGGGTGTCGTAAAAACCGACCGAACCGGGATCTTTACGAAATAAAAAAGAAGTAAAAGTTGAAATTAAACACTATACCAATTCGTCTGGCCAGCGTGGTATTAGTAGGCCAAGTATCCCTCCGTCAGGGCAGGAGGCCCGTCCTTGCAGTGGGACATTAATGGGCTGTTATGATGAAGTTCACCTTTGTGAAACATTAGTAAGCTGTAAGGAACCAATTATTAAAACTAATAACAAGAAATACTCAAATTTCAGGCGCTAGCAAGACGTGCACTCAATTTAAAAAAATGTAACCCTTCGCAGCCATGTTCCAAAACAAACATATCAATTGATGGTCCAAGTCAAACAATTTTAAATTAACTAAAAAGAAAAAAATGTAAGATATTCTGTTAGGTAAACATGACTGTCGGAATCCATTAGATGAATACGAGCTTTAATGTGCACAGACAGATTGACAAACAAGAGTTGGCGTTTGTGAGGGCAAAATACTACGTACGTGTTGGATTTGAAATAGTTAAGTTGTTTTTTGTGTGATCGCTGCAAATAGTACCAATCATAGATAAAGATGCTTATGTATCTGTACACCTGTCCTTGAAGATATCTTATTTTATTTTTTCAATCATCATAACAGCCCATTAATGTCCCACTGCAGGGACGGGGCTCCTCCCGTGACGGAGGGATACTTGGCCTACTAATTCCAGGCTAGCCAGACGTCTTGGTATAGGGTGTAATTTCAAGTTTTCCTTCTTTTTACTTCGTAAAGATAATGTTCACGGATAGTCCCTTAGTTGCTTTTTAAGTCACCCATGGAATGAGATGGGGTGGTGACAATGACATTGTATTCTTACTCCGTCACCACGCAGATAATGTTATGTAAATAAATAATCTTTTCTCAATAACATGATGGAACCAGCGCAGCGATAGGTTTCCATAAAAAATTAAAATATCATATCAATATACACGTAAAGACAGCTGTAAAACCTTTTTAAAATGCAAATTATAATAATGCATAGTTTAATTGAACATCCAGATCGCATATTAAAAGTACCGCCATTTCATACGAGTAGTATGCTGAGATGATTAGCGAATTAAATCGCAAATACCTAGTTACTTGTTACTAATAACCAGGATTACTACTAATTTGCTTTTCCTCATAAGATTATCTTCATTATCAAAATTCAAATTCTTCTCTTCAAATTAATCTTGTAATAATGATAAATAGGCAATAGTGCCTATTTATCATTATTACATTGTTCAGAAAAAAAAACTAAAATAAAAAACAATCCACCACCTACATTCCCAAAAAAACCCATTCAGTGTGGCGTCAATACACCAAGTTTACCTGCTAAATACCTGGGAATTCAAGTAGGTAAATCCTCGAAGAGAATCCTCCAACGAACATTGTTCGCCTAAATCCCTTTAATTAAAACAGTACAAAGAATTTCGCCGAAAACCTAAATAATTTCATTACAGATGTTCAAAATCAATATGAAACTTATTCTCGTCTATTTTTACTTAAGCCAGATAAAAGGAAGACTGCTGACTGACATTGACAGCTCGTTCTTTGATGACACTCACGTAATTATAATTATATTTATACAACATGAATTATGTGTTTTATAATTGAGACTAATGATAAATGTGTTTTTGATTCGTTAAGTGCTTTTGACGTTTTATGTATGGTCTACTTTGATAGACATTGTTTGATATTTATTTTTACTTTATGTTCCTTGATATCATTGGATTAAGTTTAACCATATTTTTCGTTTAAATTGAGACTGTTTGTCAAAGGCATTCGTTTGTTTCTCCGTGTGGTGACGGAGTAAGAATACAATATGTCACCACCCCATCGCACACTAAGGGACTATCCGTGAATATTATTATTATATATTCTTTACGAAATAAAAAGAAGGAAAACTTAAAATTGAACCCTATAGCAATCCGTCTGGCCAGCGTGGTATTAGTAGGCCAAGTATTCCTCCGTCACGGGAAGAGGCCCGTCCCTGCAGTGGGACATTAATGGGCTGTTATGATTTGTTTGTTTCCTCTCTTTTGGGCTATTCTTCGCCTGGTTTTTAATCTCAGCTGTTAATTTTTTGAGCGAAGCTCTTAAGATCAAGCCATTGTTGGCAATTTGATAATATTGCACGATCTGTGCTGATGATTTCCCCCGAATGTATCCCTAGCTAGATAAAGTAAAGGCAATCATAAAAAGCTAGGTCTACGTTTTGACTTGGACCTAATTAATGCCTTCCAGGACAAGGGCAGCAAAATGGGAAACATAATAATTTGACCTCACATATATTATCATAACGTCAAAAATACATTGTTTTAAATTCATAGTAATGGCAGTTTAAATTCCCAGCTTCATAAAGTACTATGAGTCATATAAAAGACGTTTATTCGTTTAAACTGACAAAGAGAATCATGTTCGTCGGTTTACGAGCCGATTTTATCGTATAATGATAAAGTACGTATCGAGTATGGAAGTACTAAACATATCTTAATGTTTCTTTTTTCATTAACATTTCATATCAGCACATAAAAATGTCTCTTAGCAAAGAGGTATACTGATACCTTTAGTGATAGTGAGGACATTTTCTTGCTATTGCTGTTCTGGCTACTAAAGGGAGGTTTAGACATATCATCATAATATTGCATGCGGTGTTCGCCTTTAAGTAGTTATTACACTTACAATGTTAAACGTAGCTAATTAAGGAAGAACTGTTTTAGTGTAAATAGCTGTTGGTGAACCTAATAATAAATAAAAAAAATAGGCCCAGACGGCAATTGTCCCACTGAAGGGAAAAGCTTTCCTTCAGAGAGATCTTAGTCTATTAATATCATGGTGGTCTTCTTTTATTTTCGTAGGGATCTGAGGACAAAGTGGGTGGTGACTATGTGTGAATATTTGTAAAAGCCTTTACAAATCAGATCTTGAACCCTGTCCGACATTTTTTTTAAACCAAAAGTAATGTTTAATAACGAAAAGAAAGTAAAAAAGTGTTGAATCAAAGTCATACTACCTATTACTAATTTCAAAATTATAACTGTTTTCCTTTGACATAAACGGAACTAAGTGACACCGTAAACATCCCCTGTCGCGCCTTTTGACAACATTCTACATTGTTTTATAGTCTATGGCACATTGTGACGTATTTCCTGTAATCGGAAGCGGTAATATGTCTACGGATGTTTCTGACAAAGTTGTTTGTTTTTAACCTTTTTATTTAAACTTGTGGGGCCTTTGTTCTTTTACCGACTGCTTTACTAATGCTTGAATATCCCACTGCAGGGACGCCTTCTCCACTGACGGAAGAAACCTTGGCTAACCAGTACTACAGTACATTAAAGTGTTCATCATCATCATCATCATATCAGCCAATGGAGGATCACTAAAGTAAGTAATAAATTTTTAACAGAAAATGACAACATTACTTGAAAGTTATCAGTAAAAAGTACTTTAAGTAAAGGTTTCAAAAATAAATAAGAGGTGACAAGACACTACCTTGGGAAAACACACAGTCAATCTGTTAGTAAAAAATAAATAATTATGACGTATTTGTTATCTAGTTATATAATTAAGCTTCTACTCCACAGTCTATTCTTAATTCTATTTTTAATTAACAACGTTATATTATCTAAACAACCCTTTTTCAAACCAATCCCTATGTTGTTCTCACATTTCGTTATCTACAAAATTGATGTACATTTTAAAGCCCATATTTCAATCGTTAATTGCCGAAGATTACAAATTATTCTTAAGATAAGATAGATCTAAAACTAAATATAAACCATCTGTAAGTGATCTATGTTTAACCGGCTAAATATAGTAAGTCACAGTAAAGTTAAGAAAACAAACAGTTTTGGTACGCCATTATTTTGTTGTATAAATATGTCTTGTAGTTAATAAGCTACGCTACTAATTGGCATCGTAAATATTGTTTGTAAAACAAACATGTGGACTTGTGTGTTGATGTACTAATATTGGTAGGGTATAAAGAGCTGTTTATAGCTATTTTGATTGAAATACCAATTATCGGAGATATTGTTTGTACCTATAACATTGTCTTATAAATTTTTCGTATGCATTATTTGAGAAAAAACCTATGGTCTAACCAACTAGTAAAAGGTTTAGTTAGTATAAAGTTTTTATTTTTATTAAGAGAGGTAATGTCTTACTATTGTTGCATTTTGGTAAAAGTAAACTACAGTAAAAACCTCATAATTATCTTTGTAAATTCAAGACTCAGACACATCTATACTTCTATACTAATATTATAAAGAGGTAAAGTTTGTGTGTTTGTTTTTTTGTGAGTTGGTGACGTTGTAGGGGGATCTCTGGATCTAATGAACCGATTTTAAAAATTGTTTCTGTGTTAAATATTCCATTTATCGCGGAGTGTCATAGGCTAATAGTATCACGCTATGACTAATACGAGTGGAGCAGTAATGAAAATGTTTAAAAAAGCGACTGTTTTTTTCGCCGCCCAACGAAGTGGGCAAGGGTCAGCTAGTCACAAATAAATGTTGTTTCTGTAAATGTTCACCTGTCAGAACTGGTACCCACGAAGTATCTTGAGGAAGAATAAATAACTTTGTACAATCAAAAAATTAGCAAACTTATTGACTACTTACCCTTACTTAGATAGAAATTATATGCCGATAGATAATTACAACACACTCAATGAACAAGAAACTACAGTAGGTATAAAGAGTCCGCATAACTACGAGCCACTTGACATTTCAATTGACAATTGACATTTCAATACATTTACAATGTTATATTTATGAGGAGATCGTAAAAACAACAATGTGTACTCACATTAATATAACTTACAAACGCATAGAAACTTTACGTCGTTACAATAAGTCATAGAAAAGAAATATGTTCTCATTGATCTAGTATGCTTACTGTAACAAGTTCTTTGTCATTAAGTAGAGGGAAAACCCTTTCTTTTACGTGTTACTACCAATCTTACTTCTAATAGTAAGAACGTACAGTACCCGGCCGTAAATATTGCACATCGACTTTTGTAAAGAGACAATCGGTCAATTTCGACTTCGTAGAGAATCATCCCTGTCGCACGAAATACAAAGTCTGATATCTATTAGCAACTATTAAGGGTACGCGTTCCACAAACACGAACTTACTAGTGGCCGGAGACTAAAGGCCTACGCAGACCGGGACGGCATGGCAAGGGATTTTAATTTTTACTAATGGACATTCAACAGTACTGTTACAGAAATACGACATAAATTGCTATGCTTTAAAATGATGCCGTGGCATTGAAAGGGATTTTATCGCAAGGCATTTTTCATTTGAAACGTGCACGCTAAAATTGCCTCTTTCCACAGGTCGATGTGCAATATAAACGGCCGGGTACTGTAAATAGAATTACCCATCTTCCTACTCCAGACTTCCTCTACTAATGCTACGCTGGCGATGCTAATTGGTACTTACAGGTCACATGAACATCATCTTACCGAACCGTAGGTAGAGTGTCAGCAACGATTATACTCGTAAAATGTAGGATATAAACCGACCGTAAACCCCTCACGGGATAGACTGACGACCTGATAGAGGTCCCACGTGGTAGAAACAAGGCCTATGTTAAGTAAAAGATATCTTTTAGCTGATCAAGATTTTATAAAGAGGTTACACACTCTTCTCAAATGGAACAGTTGGATTTAAAATAAGATTACGTTACCCAGTCTTATTTTAAATCCAAAACATACTCAGACATGAGACATTTTACTTACGAACAGATTTGATGTAACACAGAAATAATGCAACGAACATACTTAAATATTCCTAAACACATAACCCAACGTACAAACAAGATCAAATACAAAACGATCTAATCCCGAATCTTGAACATCAACACATCTTTCAATCTCCACTTACATTACACTACAAATTATTATAAAGAAACTATAAACCATTATTTTTACTCGCGTTTACGTTTCTGTCTGTACGTATTTCGTTATAACTCGTCTATAAAACATATATTTTACGATCAGTACTAACTCTTCTATCGTACTGGTTTATTACAATGTTTCCATTCACTAAACTCTGTATATCTAGTGGTTATTCATAAATTGTTACATTTGAATTATGTTTACTTCCATCAGTGGATCGTATATCAGTCTTCTATTTTCATTCACCTATCAACACACATATTTTTCTTCTCGCTTACTGACATAGATTAAGTGCTTTGGCTGTGTAGATATGTTAGATAGTTCTTACATTTTTAATGTGTAAAAGGGAATTATTGTTCACTTGTTTTAAGAAGATCGCATCGAATCGTTATGCTGCTACCGTATTTGTGTTCAAAATCTGGGTACAAATTGTATGCTAAGATTAGGTGTAATTTACTTATCTGTTACTGGCAGTTAGTAGAAAGTCAGGCCATTCTTATCAAAGGTAATTATTTAAATTTCTCACAATTTTCTTATAGGTTTAATTAGACTAATTTATTTTTCGTTACGTAGGTATACAATTATTTGAATATGACTAGAGTCTCCTCCAAATATTTCTACTGAGACCGTCACTGTACTATTATCGTTCATCTGTTCATCCGCCACCTGTGATGTGGTAGTAACAGGAGTATTCTTACTTGGTCACCGAGCTCATACAAAAACGGACATCACAAACTATTAAACTTTATTACGGTACAAAGCCGCAGCGTGAAAGGCAACAGCTACCAACTTTTAATTATTGTAACTGATGAGTCTCTCGCTGTCGTATCTCTCGCATAATCACTTAAAACATCTCAAGTAGCGTGTTTTGTAGTATAAATTGTAATATTATCGCGATCACAACTCGTACATAAAACAGAGTCGGTAGCTCGGTGTGTTATCGACTGAATCGCGTCGATATTTACGCGCACAACCTCACGATTACTATCATCGCTATTTGTTGTGTCGCCTACACGGGGCACACTGGGAGCACAAATGAAATTTAAGGAATATTTAAAAACAATATTATTGTTTATACTCGTATATTAATTGATAGCGCCTTGCATCTACCACGCATTGAAGTTTGAGGGTTCTAATCCCATGCAAGATGATAATATTTGAATGCACTACGAATTTTTTAACCTTTGAGATTAGATTCTCTTTAAGAAAATCCTCACGCCATCCCTAGTGTTAACTGGAGCTGTCTTAAAAGCCAACAAATCAAGGAACTCTTTTCTGAATAACTTAATAAATAAAACTTCGTCGAAGCGTTTAGTATAATAATATTTTTTTTTAATATTTTAATTATAGTCTAATTCTAGCCACCATAATTTTGTCCGTCACTAGAAGAGTTCCCCGTACCTGCCTAAGATAAAATAATTGTTTCAAATGCTCTCATTATGTCACCAACTTATTTCAAGCCTCACCACGGTGTCGGATTACAAGACAAAACTTGTATAGTTTTCGACTTTTTAATGGTGAGAGAATGACATCGATAAGATCACATAACATCGAATTATTTTATCGATAAGGGGGAGCATTTTGTCGTTGACACCACTAATTTTCACTCGTAAGTACTAATATGGTACTGTTTGTACATTGAAAGTTTTAAAAGCTGGAAAATCTTTGACTATGAGGCAAAGTAGCTCTAGTTTAATGCAAAGATGAGCTACAGCGGTAAATAAATAAAACTTATTATCTGTCTAGGTGTATTCTATTCAACAAGCCAGCCTACGTTGATGTAGACCGGGCGGATTTTTTTAGGAAATTAAATATTCATAGCAATAAACAGTGCCACACTTTGTTGTAATATAAATAACAATATAAACTTCTAAGATTTAAAACCTTATGCTAACAAAATAACTCTTTTCACCTAATATATAGTAAGAAAAATAATACTTTTTGCTAATATCAGAGTTCACAGAGAATCTCCGTGTGATTCAGAACTGCCATCTGCTAAATCCCCGTATATATCCCTGGGTCAAGTCAACCAGGATATAACCCATATCCTGGTTGACTTGACCCGGGAGGTTCGGTTGTGTAAAGTAAAAGAAACAAAATATTTATTTTTGTACAGTCTATAATTTTTCAAAATAAAGGAAATAACGAATAAATATAGTTTTAAGTACTGCATATAGCTGTTTGAAAATGTTCAATCGCGGCTTATTTTTATTGTGTAATATTAGATGCTTGATATTTTACAACTTCAAAAGAAGTTTTTACCATTCAAATAAAACGTACAAAACGTTTTATTTGAATGGTAAAAACTTCTTTAAAAATATATTGAAGTCGTCATAGAGTTCAATTTCGATGTGGTGACACCTCATAAAACGGAACATATAATTTAAATAGCTGTGCACTACTTGCAGCAGAATATGCAGTGTACAGTGTTTAAAATTATAAGAACCAATATACGAGTAGTCTTTCAATGTAAGATAGTACTCAACGGCAACGTGATATTTCGAGATCTTGTTCGTGTGAATATCGTAAAAGTTTCTAGGAGATTCGATAAACAAAGTATCAAATCTAGGCAATTGCTACGAATTACTACTGTTATTCCTCTGGTCAGTGTCGTAAAAGCAAGCCTAAAGACTTCTTTAAAGGGGCCCTACGCCTCCGGAAATGACAAAAAGTTAATGCATAAAAAAAAGACACAGGATTGCATGCAGTGAAAATATTTGGAGAAAGCTAATGTCCAGTTGTGGACATAATCGTCCCTACAATAGGAAACTAAAGGATTGATAAGAAGATATTTTTCGAGAAAACTGGCAGCATAAACTAGTTTAGTACACACAGCAACTAATCAAGCTAGACACTCATGTACCTTAATACCTTGAAATAAGATACAATTTCAAATGAAAATGTTTAATTTGATGTGTTGCTGTGTGAACAACATTTGAATAAATATGCTCATAAAGTTTTTTTCTTAAGAATTTAATCTTATCTTCGAATGTTTAGAAGGCTGTAAATTTTAAAAGCTCATAGATAAATATTAATTAGGAATAATGCGTGAAGTGAATTCTTAGCTATGTGTATCAGATTATCTATTTTATTTGACTTTACTAATTTATGGGGTTTTTATAAAGTTAAAACATTTGTTTATAAATGTGTGTGTCGGTGATTAAATTGAAAGTGTGTGAGTTACAGTTAAAAAATCTTATTGGAGTTGAAAGTAAATAGTTTCATCACGTTAAATAGATATTTCACGAATTCTTCGTTTTCACCTAAGCTTAAAGAACTGAAGCAGAGCTAAAACTTACAATGAACACCTAAGTCAAATTAAATTTCCACAGCAGCAATAGGCCCTTACCAATGTTTAAATACTTGGATTAGTAATGTCATTCTGTCAAGGTCTTCTTTTTAAGCGGAGATTATTTACCCATAGTAGTAGTTTATTCGTAATCACTTACTGCCTTTAGGACATTCTCAGGAGATTTTATAACATTTGAATCCTTACAGAAAAGTACATGCCTTTGATTTTGAGATTATACTTACTAAAAGTAGAGTAAACCGAGTACATTTCTATAACAATTAAAGTAAATTGTTTTACTGTACTTACATCTTACATAAAAATAAACAATAGTAATCGATTGGACAGTAATAAAAATACTTAGAAATACTAAACTTTAATATCGTACTAAAACTGTTTATCTAGTTGGCAAGAAACCACACACTATTACAAAAACTACGTAAAAACCGTCGCCCAGCACAAGAAACTAAAGTAACCATTCTTCTGGGAAATATCTATATCAGTAATACACGAATGACCGCGTTTAAAAGTCTTAACAATTCACATTTTATTACAACTAACAACAATAAAAATAAATTTACTCGACAGACCATTTACACCGAGAACTTAATCGTAGCCCGCCATAATATCAAACAAATTAATAAAAATAAAAATGTCAACGCTCACGAAACAAAAAGTAGTCTCAAATCAAGTGGAAATTATATAGACGGACATCGATGCAGTAACGCGCTTTTTACGAGCTAAACGTTCACTATGCTACTTATCATTACCACTTATAATGACTAATAAAATTATTTGCCAAATGAAACTAAACTCTAATACAAAGACTTAAGTTTGTTATGCCCGTTATACGTCAAGTAACCTATTTTAGTTTTTCTGTTCGTTGAAACAAATTTTACTTTACCATTGTCACATTCAAATTTGAACTTTAAAATTAGGAGTATAAGAGAAATTTACATGGTGTATGTGAAATGGTGCACGCATTAAAGGGGATCTGACACTCACATATAAAACGGTGGATATGAGCGTATAAAAATTCTTGAAGCGACGGTCTATCGTCATTACATTTGTCAAGTGTCGAGCGGTAGCGCGGTGGGCACAATTTAGATGATAATTATAACGTGACGGGCCCAGACGGCCACATTCTGCAGGTGCAGCTCCACTGCTAGAGTCGCGGCTGGTTTAAATAAGCGATTTTAAATTTATAGGAAAATCTGTTACGCTGGAACAACGAAATAACCAACTGCATTCTTTGTCAGTGTGATATTTCTGTGTTTAGTATTTTGTAGACTTGGTTCCGTGGCGAAAATTTAAGTATCTATATTAAATGACGCGCAGAAAAGGGAGCAATTTAATAGAATATTAGCTTTCGTTAAAATAAAACATCATTATTTATTTAAAGTTCCGATTGTATTGCGCCAATCCATGGCGCAATTATATTTTCCTTTATTCAGCTGGTTTCTTCTTAGGAAACAAGCGACCGAAAATATCAATTTAGTTATGGTTTGCAGTGTTACCTACCATTCCGTAACTTGTTACTGTGACTTAATGTTTAGATCTCATGTTTCCAAATTAGGAGCTTTCGAATTAATTGCATGTAATTAAAATCATTTATTACCCAATATACCAAAACACCAAGGAATTTACAAACACGCCTATGACAAATAAAATTTAGATCTCTAGGATTGTCCTTCCGAGAACTCACCTAAAACCTTCAAGCACATGACAACTAGAAAAAATATCGTGTAGTTCGTTGGATTCCGACTGACCCTTGACATTGTTCTTAGTGCCGTGAACAGCTGCAGTCGGGCTTTCCACACGAGTAAAACGCTTGGAATAATAGATTTCTAAAACGCTCCCCGCTGTAACTACCAATGCACCCTACGTTGACGGATAAGGAAATATTTATGTACAACATATTTTTTTCTTAAATATTTATGTTTGTTCGTGTGTACAAGTTCTAAGCGTGTCACGACATACTCATATATACGTGGGTTGTAATACTGTTTGGTATAACATAGAGTTTTTCGTACGACATTGTTAAAATAACCGAACGCGTGTTAGAACATTTTGTTTTAACATTAATAATAAATATGTTGAGTGTTTCAATTATATCCGTCTTACTGTACTTCATTTTAATAATTTATTATACAAATTAGAATGCTACCAGTTTTCAAAGTGAGAAAGACAGCTATGTGCATGTAAATAAGTATTTATAAGTATTCCTCATATATATTCCTCACAACATTCACACAACACGCCATCTAGTCCCAAACTAAGCAAAGCTTATACTATGTCTACTAGACATGCATAGGAAAAAACCGTTTTATGTATCTCTTTCTTCATCATGATTAAGTAGGCACGTCAGATCCCTGTTACATCCAAAGTTTTGGCTCCGGGCTCCTTTTATCATGTCAAGTTTTGATTGAATTTTCCTAGAGGTAACTGAAGAACGTACCTATCCCTAGTAAGATTTAACGTTTAATTTTTTTTTTAAATCAGGAATCCCAGTCAAGTTTGAGCAATCACATCCTAGTAATAAACCGACACCAACAATTTATACTAAGCTAACTCATAAAAGTGAACTTTACAGTAGACGCGTTTAAAGGGAAAAACGCGATAACTTTTATATTAATAAGGATATCGATTTGAAATTTTGTATGATTAATATTTGATTTATTTGTAGTTATCTCATATTTATATTTTTTCTTAATTGTGTATATTTTTTAATTTAGTGCAAGTTAGCCGTATATACCCCTAATTCCACAATATTATTTTACGCGCTACACACGTCTAACTAGTAGTCAGCGTAGTGTATTACGGACGGTCACAGTACTAAACAAGTGTGATTTTTATTGCTTTACATTGCTTACTCTAAAATATATCATTCATTCATTTTAACTTAAGCCTACATTTAAAAATGTCAAATATGCTGTCTATAAAGTATTTAACATAGTTTTATATGAGAAATAATATAAAACACACAGTCGCTAACTAGTGCATGGCCAATCGAAGAACGAAATCCGATCGGGCTACATTACGCTAAGTAGCAGTTAGCGTAGTGTAACACGAACTTTAAGCAAAGCGCCTAAAACTTCCAAAATAATATAGTAAATTCTATAATCAATATTTTATATACTTTAACATACAATATAATATTTAATAGCACATTAAACTTACTTCTTTTAGCAGTAGAAAGCGGAATCTCATCCTTTTTATCAACACTCCTCAATGAATATTTTAGCTTTTTAGTAACTTTCACTAAATATTTAGCTCGTTTTCGTGTCATTTTTGAAAAAATACACTAATATTATTAATATTTAGACTTACTTCTAACAAAAGCTCTATTAATTAGCATTTTACTAATAAAGTGTTTCAAACCGCGCACTTCCATCTTATAATACGACAAGTGAAGTTAGCGTAAACTAAATCGAGCGATTCTAAAAATTACCTGTACTTAGCGTTGTATAAAATTTGTAACTTCGTTATTTTTGTATATTACTTCATGATTTTTTTATTACAAATAAAATAGCACATTTTAAGCACTTTAGCGTAAAAAACGATTTTTTCTAAAATTCGAGTTAGCGTAGTATAAATTGTTGGTGTCGAAACATAATAACTTGGTTTCGAAAAAGGTAGCCATCAGAATGTTTCATTGAACGATCAGAGAAAATGTTGGTCTACTAGTAGAACAAAAAATTCCTACGGCCGATGATGATGAATTGATTATTTTCATAAAGACATAATGTATCTACGAACTTTCTTACGAACGTCTTCTCCTGGTAGAAAAAAGACAATGGAAAAAATTGGTACTCGGGGAGGGACTCGAACCAGCGACTCTGGACTATACGCTACTACTCTGGATATACCACTAGGCTCCATGACCATAGTCCAGAGACGCGGGTTTGAGTCCCGCCTCGAGTACCAATGTTTTCCATTGTCTTTCTTCTTTTCGGATGTTTCTAGTTATACCTAAGCTTTATAAGGAAAATTATTATGTTATGTCTTCTTCTGGTATAACAAGAGCTCGTGATACCATTTACTGTTAACCTCCTTGTGGTAAACAGGGAGTAATGAATTTGTGGAAAATATTTTAACGTTTAAAAAAGCCGTAAATTTAACCTTGCTTCAATTGATGTTCACTTTATGCATTTTGTATACACTACACAAAACACTTTTTTTTTAAATTTAATATAAATTTAAAAAAAAATAAGCGTAATTTAAATATATTTTAGGACATCTATATATAATGTGACTATGACGGAGCGACATAGTGAAATTGTGACAAAGCTCCTTAAATTAAAAATTTTAGTTTTTTTTTTTATGTAAGTATATTATACCAAGTGTAACAAAGTATCCAGGGAGGTACAGCCCTGTATTTAATTGGTATTGGCTGCGAACAAGCGGAGACATATCAATTAAAATAGCGCCGAGCTCAAACATGTTGGCCACCGCGTGTCAATGTGTTTATGTACGAAAATTTTGATGCGGCAGTTTATTATTTATGATCTGAAAGAACATTATTGTCCCATGAAAATAACCATTTATTGCATTGGTGGATTTGCCCCGGTTGGTATCTTAACCCTTTCACAGTGCGCCAGCAGACACAATAGTAAAACAATGCACGTGTACCACATATGGTACACTGCACTGGGAACGTGTTATAAGCCGTCGTAAAGTAACGTCTCGAAACCAATCCTATAGCGATTCATAAAGCCAGCTTATAGCACAAGGTACAGAATATTTGTAGGTCATGATTTCTTTCAACAATAAAGAACGCCCCATAGTCAGTTTATGCATCCGAAAGAATCGTGTAAAAAATTTAAAAATGTTGCATATAGTAGTATCAGATTTCAACAATGTAACAATTAACTCCTGATTTGTAATGTTGTTACGTCCTTTATTAGTTGATGAAAGATGTTAATTTACCTGATGCACGTGATCATCATAATAATGAAGAATAATCATACTTTATGTTACATAATATTGGTTAAAACAATTTAATTAGTTAAATTTCTCATTAACGTGCTGATGGGGTAATTACACGCTGTACTGACTGTACTATTGCTAATAAGATATTAATGAGAATAAAAACAATCGTATGAAATAATTATGTTGCTTTGATCTTTTAAAAAAAATTAAAAAAAATTAAAATCATATTTATTAGTGACACAGAAAAACGTAAATTTACAATGAGGACCTCTATTTGCTATCAAGTTTACATAGTTGAGCACTGGGTTTCTGTTTGGCGCATGCATTATGTTTTTAAATATGGCAAACCTGGCATGATGTGGTAGTTTGTATATTCACTGTATTCATAATACATTACATAATGATATTATCTACAATTCGTTACATGTACATGTTTTTCCTTTTTTTTTTCTCTACTTCAAAGATTTATGAACTTACTGTATGTGTTTTTTGTTATTGCCTGTATTATTATTATATATTGAGTGGTAATTATGTGTAATTCATGATTAGTAGTAATTCATTTATTTATTAATTAGTTGGAATGTAATATTTATTATTTGTTTATTCACAAGCTTCTCTTATAAATTGCATTTTTGGCACAGGGTAGGGATCTGGGTGGCGCCTTGGCATCACTCGCACTACGGGCACTGCTGAAAATCAGTGTTGCGAGTTGTTTTGACCCTCGCATCGTTAAAACTGAGCAGTGTCCTTGTTTGACACTGATGGGACACACTCCTTAACTTGCTTTTTAGATTGTTTTTTCAATTGGTTAATTGTATTAATTTGTTTTATAAATGTGTTTTTTGTAATTGGTTTTTGTGTGTGTGAACTGGTCTGTGTTAAATAAAATTGTTTTCTTTCTTTCTTTCTTTCTTATTGCGCTGACTATAACATCGCGAAGAAAGCGTTTAGCACGGGGTCTTACGACTCTATGTTTTTGAAAGGGACGTGAAAAAAGTTTTCATATGGCCGCGAAATACGTTACGTCTAATTTATGATAGCGCTTTTCAGCTTCTATGCTCAACAAATTGTCATTCTTATTAGATGCTTTATTATCTTAACGAAATAAACCCTATACCAATCCGTCTGGCCAGCGTGGTATTAGTAGGCCAAGTATACCTCCGTCACGGGTGGAGGCCCGTCCCTGCAGTGGGACATTAATGGGCTGTTAAGATATTAGATGCTTAGACCTTTATTTTTGATTTTACATTTACATTAATTTCATTAATACATCAGCACAGTACATCATTATAAATTAAATTTTACCTTGTCCAAAATTACTTATTCTGTTTTCTGCCCCCAACATGGCGATGTATGAGTTCCATTCTTCTGTTAAGATGCGTTTTACATTTATAAAATATTCTTACAATAAAGCCTTTAGAAACTTAAACTTTAATGGCATGTACTGACTGCTGTTTATATGATAATAACGCGATTTCGATGTGTTGAATGTATGGGGCACTGCCAGTTAGCACCCAGCCTATTGTATTATCAATAAAATTTATGAGCTTTCCACTTTTTATTATGTTTATTTTTGTTCGGTCAGCGATGGTTATTGATAGCTGTTATCTTATCTTAAAAGCGTATTTTGTTTGCCTTTTAACATTTACACCATAGTTTATGTAATGGTGTAATATGAATATGAAAATAATAACCAGTAGTGTTACCCATCTCATCATATCACTAAGTAGGTTTTGTAAAAGCGTATTGTGGAGAGGTTCGAAGATGTTATTTCAATCTAACAATAACAAAAGATGGAAAACTTGACATTGAAACGTATAGAAATCCGTCTGATAATCTTGCTATTATCAGTCATAGTTTCTCTGCATCACTGAAGAAGGTTAATTAGGTGCAGTTATAATAATCATCCAAAACAAAAATTCAAAATAACTAATCCATATGTCCAACCAAACGTCATCACATTTAGTAATTCTTGTGCTATATAACTGCTCTATTTATAAACATCAAATCACTAATCAATGTTGATCAATCAATCGGCGCGGACAGACGTCGACGTAGATTAGGAGTAATCGTGCGTTCTTTGTTACGTCCCAATAAATTGTTAGGTGGAACAATTGCATTGTTCGACACTGACTAATAGCGACAATAAATTACTATTGCACGTGATCTTAAATTATTTGCAGTTTAGGACATAAAATTATGTTTATTGGTTTAGTTACAAACAAATAGTTATAAATCAAAAATAAATTACGTCATTGGAAAACTCTGATTTATATTCGTGTCATTTGCTTGCCAGCTCATTGCTGAATATTTACTAAAGTCAATGAGTTCAACTACTATTGCGTTGACTACATCCCAGATAAAGATAAAGATAAAGATAATTTATTTGCAAAAACATGTGTGTACATACAATAATTTGATTACAGCATGAAGGATGTTACAATACATAGATATCTTTGTTCTGACATGTTTGCCATACAATGGCGTGCAAATTTTAAAATAGGTATGTCATGAATTTATTTACATAAAAATAATGAAAATTACATAGTTAAAATTATATAATCACAAATTATGGCAGTCAATAATAATTAAATCAATAATAATCTAAACCAATACTAACAAAACAAAAAGAAATACATTAAACAAAACATACATTAAATATCATAATTATTTGGTGTCAATCGTGTCATTTAAATAATTTACTACATTATAATAGGCTTTTTTAGCTAAGAACAATTTAACTCTTTTTTTAAACATAACCAAATTCATTTCTTGCCAACTTTTTGGTATTTTGTTATAAATTATGGGTGCCATACAAAAAAAACTCTTATGCATAAGTGCTGTTTTTGCCGTATGTAAACATAGCTTCATTTTATTACGGCGATTTCTAGGACATACATCAGCCATGCGAGGAAACAAGCTAGGGTTAGATTTGACGAATATTACGACTTCTAGAATATAAAGAGATGGTACAGTCGGTATATTATATCTCTTGAAATAGGGCTCACAGCTATCAGTTGGTTGGAGATTGAACATACCCCTGACGCACCTCTTTTGAGCTTTAAAGATAATTTCTTTGTTCGTTGAATTACCCCAAAAGATAATCCCGTATCTGAGTAAAGACTCAACCAACCCGTAATAGGCTGTCAAAAGGGTGTCAGTGTTGACTATTCGAGAAAGTGAGTATAAAGCATAGGATCCACTACAAATTCTTTTCTGTAAATAATCTAAGTGAGCTTTCCAGTTTAAATTCCTATCTATAACTAATCCTAGGAACTTAGTATCGTTAACTGCTTCAATTTTATTATTATTATTTATATTAATATTTATTTCAAATGTCAATGGGCGCTGACTAAAATGCATAATTAATGTCTTATTAATATTTAGTTTTAAATTATTGTTATCTAACCATGCTCCTATTTTATGAAGTGTATCAATAATCCAGAAAATGTTTTTTCAAAATTTTGGCCTTGGCTGTAGTATTTCTCTTCTTTGTAAAAAGACCTCACCAGGGATGATGTCCTATGTTACAACGACTTTAAAAAAAATACCGACTGTACAAATATTTTTCTGACCTTGCGACCTCAGGCACGTCAATCGCATACAGGCCACGCAGCAATGCCATTGTAGGCATTAGAAGCTGCCATCTTTAAGTTAAGGCCAGTTTTGCACTGAGTGTTGAACCAAGAGAAGCCATTCCATAATTTTATTCTACTATAACCAACACGCGATCAAAGCCGCAAGCAGTTAGTCAATAATAAAACTTATAATATCTAAAACGAGACATTACATGAAGCCATTATGTTCTACGTTGTTGGCTGTCAAACATAACGTTTCGCAAGAACATCGTATTTTAAATAGGTTTATTAGAGCTATATTTTTATTAGATCGTTAAGCGGTACATTTTATTGTCTCTTTTCAATTGAACAGAGTATCGTTCAGAATTAATGGAATATTTTCTAATGTTCACAAATTAATGTTTTGTAAAAAGCAGCATTTCTTTTGTAATGTGTCTTTGAATTGTTTTTAAACGCTGTTTATTCTTGTTTTGTACATATATTAACGTCATAGGTTTCCGTCAAGGTCAGATAAATCAAATTATTTTGTTTTTGGTTTTATCAATACCATTGTGCCCAGTCTAATACATAATCATAAAATGATTTCATCTTATTCATAATCATCATACGATAACTGTGTATCTGACTGCTTGTTATAGCTATAAGATCGGCTAGAAAAGCCCTATAACCTACATACTTAGTTTGATCGTATTTCTCTGTATTAAAACTATTGTACAAAATACTATTGTATCTAAATTTTGCCATACAAGTTCAAATGCAAATTTTTCGTCTGCAATATTCGTAATGCAATCAGGCAAAAATAGAGCATGCAAATATTAATTTTTTGCGGAAAAGAAACTAGAAGTCTTAGAACTTCTTAACTCCATTCTTAGTCCCTCCTACATCACCCGCACATAATGAAGCACACATGACCCCGTCAGTTCCATCCCTAATCCATCAAGTAACTCATTCACAATCATTCAAATACGTTACTCATAAAAACGAGTAAAACGACTGCATGTTCGTAAATCAACGGTTGTAAATTTCAATTTTATTCGACAATTAAACTGGCGGGCTTTCTCGCCGGCAGTAAATACGCGTAAATACACGTAAATAGTCGTAAATACGCATTATCGTTAAAACGTCACTGTTGCTGTAAATCTAACTGAATGGCAACGCGCCGCTGTCTTGGAGTTTCATAGACTATGTACGTTTTGTTTTTGCGTTTTTACCTATTACTTTAATGCATCTGAGAGAGTGCTG
This sequence comes from Schrankia costaestrigalis, assembly GCA_905475405.1. Classification (NCBI taxonomy): domain Eukaryota; kingdom Metazoa; phylum Arthropoda; class Insecta; order Lepidoptera; family Erebidae; genus Schrankia; species Schrankia costaestrigalis. The sequence continues at coordinate 1,498,491 of FR997830.1, forward strand.
TTTGTTTTTGTGTTTTCTTATTGTTGTCATTTTAATCACTATTAAAATAAAAGCGACCATGTGATGCTGAAATTATGAGTACAAAATTTCACTAAAGTATTCAACCCGTATGTGTCGTAAAGGTCAAATATAAGAATATGATTTGAAGATTCTGCTAAGAATTAAAGAAGTAAAACTTAAATCAATCACGTTTACGCGTTGTTAAATGTTTCTTATGCTGAAAATGACCTCATACTTGAAGAATAGTGCCTGTTTTTATTATGTTCAAGTGAATTGACCTTTCTTAACCGCAGATTTGTGGGATGTGCAATGCTTCTGTCTGCATAATTCTTTACGCACTAAATAATATACATCCATTGGAATCATTAGGTATTAATATAATGTTATGATTTTAAGTAACTTAATTTTAATAAAAAATATTGTCATGGTTTTTTAAGGTTAACTTAAAATACTTCTTCGTAAATATTTACAATTAATCTTTGTCGGTGAGTATCTGGTTGCAGACTACTCTGTTTACACAAGGACAGAACTTAACATACGCCATTAGTACATGTTAAATCGATATTCTGTTGCTGTTGCCAAATGGTAACCCATTCTCTATCTTATGGTAAATCGTTGTATTTCATTATACGTCATTTAAATTCTAATCGTAATTAAATACGAACGAAGTAAATGTCTTTTCTATTTGTTCCAATTCTAATTTAATGGTTTTATTCTAGTCTTGGTTTTATCTTTTACGTGTTTACGTAGATAGCTTGTTTTATCGCGTGTACTAAGGATAGCTTGGAAGAGTTATTTTGTCGTTGGATTTTGATGAGATCACTTTAATATCTGAAGCTGATTTACTGACTAAAAGACTACTGTTTCTTATTTACTCATAATAGGAGAAAGGCAGCGTAAAGCTTATCATTACTAAAGCAGCGGAATTAAAGTGTAGGCAAAAATATTTGCTCTTTATTTTACAATAATAATAGTAAGAGACGACGTCGGTGGCGAGACGGTAGCGCAAGCGGCTGCCGTGCAAGAGGTTGTGGGTTCGATCCCCACGCAGGACAATAATTTGTGAGATCTACAAATGATTGTCCTGGTCTGGGTGTTCTTTGTGTCCGTTAATTGATGTTTGTAAAAGGTCCCCGCCACACAGGGCATGATCCCTAGTGCGGTAGTTGTCTTTATAAAAAGAAAGAAAGAAAGAAAATAACTGATTGTAGGTATAATATTAACGTATATATTTAGCTTCATAACGGAGCCACAGCAACGCGCAAAGTGGCAATACTAGGAGGAGGCCTATGTCCAGCAGTGGACGTCGATTGGCTGAGATGATGATGATGATGATGACTCATAAATTCACACAACGCCATCTAGTCCCAAATAGGCAAAAATAATACTACAGGTAAAAATAGTTGTTATTCTATACATACAAAACAACCAGACCAAAGCAAAAATGTATGTTTATGAACACAAAAACTTACAATGAGTTAGAATCAAACCGGAAATCAATTAGCTTAACAGCAGTTTTCATATAATAAGTCGTAAAATCATTGAAGTCACACAATGTACTATTCAAAAGAAGCTAGTGTTAATTAGAACTTCCCACTGCATTAACTAAGTATTCTTTTTTATCAAATGCAAAATAGTGCTAATTAAATCACTTTATTGTATCTTGTCGTAATTAATACAATACATATTTCATAGCTTTTCATACCAAGTTACATTAACATACTAGATTACTCTTTGTCACCCCTTTAATAAAATAGTTTTTGCTTTTAACAACATTGACTTTCATGAACTGCGTAGAACAACGTTGTATCTTGTATCTTTTTGTATTTCAACAGGAATCGAGTTACAATGTTATTCTCATAAATTGTTTTATTAATGGCAATTAGTCAATTATTTAATGTATGAACTTAAGTAAAACGGTGGTTAAACTCGTCATAAGCCTATTTTGAAGTCGGTTAGGCAAGTTTAAGAGATAGCTATAGCTAGAGAGCAAGTTAAGCATACTTATAAATATAGCTTTGATAGACTATACTAAGGCTAAGTTTAACCCAAAAAAACAGTTTGATAAAAAAAATATATTTATTTGAAGCCATCGTTTTATTTTTGTTTTTCAAAATAAAATATATACATTTATTGTAAAGTAAATTTATTGAAAACATTAATACAAAAACACAATGAGCCATTTCATTACAATCAAACGATGTCTTACTAAATTCTTCGTACTTGTGAAGATAAGAAGAGCATTTTAAATATAAAATAACGCACAACATGTTAACATTTAAATGCGTTTCCTCAAAGCAATTGCTCGTTAATCGTATCTCAAACGTATTAATTCACACTAAGTACGGGAAATGAACGATTACTTAAGGTAATAAAAGTAGTATGTCTCTAATTATCGAAACTATTTCTAGGACAAATCGTTAATTATGAGACTACTTCTGTATAAGGAATACCAGCTAGAACTTTCACCAGACATTTATTTAAAAACGCAAAGAACATCCAAACTCAAGATAAAAAAAAATAAGTGTTTATTGTCACAGAAAATTTCACAATAAATTACGGTCTTAACGTAGTCACAGAAAAGTGTATGACACATAATATGGTACTGAGACTATTTATATATATTGATAGTGTTGTGTTTCACAAAAACGCTACCATCCTCACTCCTGTTCTACCGCCACCTCGTGTAGCCCTACAGCGACCACCAGTCTTTGAAAATTTTGAGAATACGAACATCATAATAGAATGAACAACCAATAGGTGAAGCATAAAACTGAATAAAGAAGATTGCTTTAAAACAGGACTATGTCCAAATACAACAACTAGGCTTAGGGACAACAGTCTGATGTGGACTCCACAAGCAATGGTCATGAATAAGATTTGTTAACGTGACAGATCACTTGCACAAATCACCACACCAGAGTGCAGACGTCTACTACAACCACCGGAGCACCTAGCTAATTATTTCAAATATTAAGTTATATTAAAACGCATTATACACTGTACCATTTAAATAAATGGTAAAAATGTATATGTTCTCAAAAAATGCTTAACTAAAAACACAATTTTAATAAATCTCATTTATTTACTAATAAATTCATTTAAATTAATTCCAATAGCGTTGTTACCCTACTTCGATACGACAGATAGTAGTAGCAGGACACTTTACAATCAAATTAGCGGCTATAAAATATTTGTCTAGATACCGAATATCGTAAAGTTTTCTAGTTTTACCACAACTGAATAAACATTGCCTACTTGACATTACAAGAAACTTGGGAACCTTTTAATTTGATAATAAAATTAACTAGAACTAATAGAATTGACAAGTAAATGAACTTTCTGGAATTTAAAATGGCCAATAAAAGTTAAAAATGTGATAATAATGATAATAAGAAATATACAACTCTTTATTGTACACCATAACCTTTGATGTATAATACATTTTATGAATGTAATGTAGACAATGGGCATCACAATGTGATCTCTTCAAAACTGTATTTACAATAAATCTATTCTATCTGATATTTTTATTATATTACATGGTTGCGGTATATTACATGGTTGCGGTATATGACATGGCTGCTACGCAGAGGATTCGGGTTCGATTCCCGCTCCATGCAAATCTTTGTGTGCATGAGCATGATAGTCTGAGTGTTTTCTATGTATAATATATACATGTATTTACAAAAAAAAAGTATTTAAGTATGTTTATCCGTTGTCTAGTCTCCATAATACAAGCTTTGCTTAGTTTGGGACTAGGTCGCGATGTTTGAATGTGTGAGGATTATTTATTTATTTAATTATGAGGGTGACAATGCAGCGACCGTCTTGGTGATAGGGAGGTACTTGTTCTCACTCAAGGTTTTGCTCCAAGGATTCTTGCTTTTTCGCAGAAATAACTATGAGTGTTTCTTATTTTACACCTATTCCAGTAAATATGATAAGCTCCGCGGTTTTACTGTAAAGTGAATATCGTTTTTATACCTTACGTGACCATACTCACGCACTCAAAGATATGCATCAAGCTCGAATCTAAATCCCATAGCACTCAAATCCCTAAAATAATACACCAAATCCGTGGCCGTCAACATATTAGCAATAATTTCGCAGGATGCATCGTCCGAAGTGTCAGCAACTGTAATCTCATATGAAAACAGCACTCCAAGTAAAACTAACAATGTTTGTTGGTGCCATGTGATGCGTGTCAAATATAACAAGATCAGCGATATGTATTGAGAAAAGAAATGTTTTGGTAACAAGGACTTAGTGTTACTTGTTTTTAGTTATAGATTGAATACTGCCTTGTATTACATTGCAGCCCTTAAATATATCGCAAAAAGTACAGGAATCTTCTAATGATGAAGTCTTACTCCGAAAATACTACGATATTAAGCATGCACTACACGGTTGCCAAGGGTGGTGGTAAACCTACACTTTTAACAGCCGTTGACGGCACCGGTTCTAGCGCCGCGCCGTTCACTGGTGATTTGATCCCGCAAGTGATCGAAGTGATTGATCCCCGATTACAGGTACTCCTTCGAATCTAGGCCTACTTATACCATAAGATAATCTACTGCTCGTCGAATTTTCTTTAGTCAACTTTCACAATACCCACGGAACTAGAAAGGGTAGTGACATTTTCTATTTCCAGTCCATCACTACTCAGACTGCTATCAATATCAATGTAGTAGGTATAACATAAAACCACTAATGTCCAAAACTAAATGCTCACACCTACGTAGGTAGCAGTACACGTCATCTACATACAAAGACTTATGTGTACGTCATATTCGTTATACAAACGGTATCCCATTACGTTGGTGTCACACAACAAATCACCCGCATTGTCCATTGATCCGGAGGGGGTGAGTTGGGTGAATGCAAACTTAGAGTAACAAGCGTCTTAGCTCTGAAGAAAGTTGGGTAAGTATGGAAACGGCTTGTTGTTAGTTACTAGTGATCAGATTGTCTTTAAGACTCATTTTATTTTAAACTAGCTGACCCGTGCGGTTGGGCGGCGAAAAAACCCCGTCCGTTTCTTTAATTCTTCAAAATTTATTTCTGATCCTATGACACTCCCCGACAAATGGACTATTCAACACAGTTTTTTTTTTAATCGGTTAAGTAGATCCAGGGATTACCCTTTATAATATTAGTATAGATAACGTCACAGAAAGAATTGTATAGATCCATCCACCTTTGCATTTAGCACTATTTTAAATCAACATTTATCATTCTAACTGAAAACAACTGTTACCCTCACGCTAATCTTAATAGTATAACAGATATTATTTTCAAAAACCAAAATAATTATAAAGCAAATACAAACTTAATAATAATGTTAGGGAATAGGTTAAATATTAATAGAATAAATTTAAAACAATGTTTTGAAATGTTAGAAAAAATAAAGGTTAAAAATATAGTTATGTTTACATTTCCATATTGTAGTCAGTTGCCACATCAAGAAAATCTAATTAGGTATAAGCTTAATATGTTAATGTACAATATGAGTACTTATAACACTAAATTTACAATTTTAGACACTAACAATATTGTTAGAATTTCTTATAATTTACACAAGGATAGGTATTTTCTATCTACTTATTTTAAACGACAAGTAGCTATTTTGCTATCATATTTTTTTGATATTACAGCAAATAATTTTGCTAAACAATTTGCTCATATTGAACAATGTTTTAGTGCATCTAATTTTATTTTGGAATCTGTTCCAATTAATTTAAACTAGATATTAAGACAATAGAGTTTCAAGCTTAGTAAAATGTAATACCTTTCATAATTATAAAAAAAATGCCAATCATATTAACTTGGTGCACCAGAACATTCAGTGTTTAAGAAATAAAGAGCTAGAAATATAACTTTTTTTGAATAGTTGCAATAACAGTATTTTATGTATAACTGAACATTGGTTAAAAAGTTTTGAATTAATGTTTAATTTCAGTGGCCACCAGGTTGGTAGTTCATTCACCAGAGCAAATTCAATACATGGAGGTTCATTAATAATAATAAATAAACAATTTAAATTTAAGGAACGTAAAGACATAGTAAATCTATCTGTTGAACGAACAATTGAATTGGCATCATTGGAAACAGGACAATTCATAGTAGTATCAGTATATAGACCACCACTAGGTTCCTTTGATATTTTTGAATTAATCATGAAAGAGGTTTTATTTAAACTGTCAAAATCAAACAAGAAACTTATTATATGTGGAGATTTTAATATTAATATTTTAGAATGTAGCAAATTAAGTCTTAGATTGATAAATCTATTTAAATCATACAACTTAATTAATATGTTTATGGAACCTACTAGGATAACATCAAATAGTGCAACATGTATAGATAATATTTTTACAAATATAATTCCAACTCAGAAATGTATTATTAACAAATTAAATTCAGATCATAGTGGCCAATTAATCCAATTCGATAATGTAAATGAAATAATATCAAAGAAGTATATAACTTGTGTACCGGTAACTGCAAACCGTTTGAATAGTTTGAAAACAAAGTTACTTAGTATTGATTATTCATTTTTATTAAATATATCACATCCAAATGAAATGTATAACTCTTTTTTTACTACATTTCATAAATTATTTAGTGTGATTTTTACCTGTAAAACATTTGCAGTTACTAATACATTAGCATTTAATGACTGGGCAACAGCGGAGTTACACAAAGATAGGCAATTATTGTATAACTTATATGAAGAAAAATCAATTAACACCAGTGATGAGTTCAAAGAGTATATAAAAGAATTTTCAAAAAACTTTAAAATTAACTGTAAAAATACCAAAGCACAATATATAACCTCTAAAATAAAAAACAGTAATAATAAAATTAAGACTACTTGGAATATTATAAATGAGGAAACAGGTCGAAAAAATCAACAACACAAAAACCTAAAATTAAAAGTTGAAGATAAAATTATAGATTCTGATTTAGATATAGCGAATACATTTGAAACATATTTCACCAATATTTCTATAGATATTACCAAATCTTTGAACTCCTCACCCCATGCGGCTATCACTCTCTTAGAAAAAAATGTACCATATTGTAACGAAACATTTAAATTTAGTCATGTTAGCCAACTTGACATTATTAAAACTTTTAATTCTCTAAATGTTAAGAAAACAGCTGATCTATGGGGAATCTCTGTTAGCATTTTAAAAACAGTTATAGATATCATTGCACCGGAATTAGCTTTTATTTTTAATAACAGTATATACCTAGGTATATTCCCAGACCTTATGAAACCAAGTAAAATAACAACTCTTTTCAAATCAGGTAGTAATTTAGATCCTTCAAACTTTAGACCAATATCTGTGTTGCCTGCGTTTAGTAAGATATTTGAAAAACTAATTCTTAATCAATTAATTAGTCACTTTAATAAGAATATTTTGCTTCACGATAGACAATTCGGATTTACACGTGGTCGTTCAACTACCGATGCCGGAGTTAATTTAGTACAACACATATTTGAGGCTTGGGAGGAGTCACAGGATGCTTTTGGCGTTTTTTGCGATTTATCCAAGGCATTTGATTGTGTCGATCACGAGACTTTACTGAGGAAACTAGGTCACTATGGTGTTAGAGATTCTGCTTTAGGTATAATGAAATCATATTTAAGCGATAGAGTACAAAAAGTAGATGTAAATGGTAAGCGTTCGCCCGGATCAGTTGTTAAAATGGGGGTACCAAAAGGCTCAATACTAGGACCATTTCTATTTCTTATATATATAAACGATTTGCCAAATTTAGTTAAAAAGAACCCCAAGATAATTTTGTTTGCCGATGATACATCCTTTATTTTTAAAATTAATAGACGACAACCTGCGGTAGACTACATAAATAATTCTCTTTTGGAAATAGTATATTGGTTCAGTTCAAATAATTTGTCTCTAAATAAAACAAAGACAAAATGCATAAAATTTACCATGCCAAACGTTCTTGATATAAAACCAATAGTTAAAATCAATGATGAGGAACTGGAAATAATTAACACTACAGTATTCCTAGGCATTACTTTAGACAGTAAATTACAATGGGGCCCCCATATTGAAAAATTGTCAGGTAGGCTTTCTTCAGCAGCATACGCAGTTAAAAAAATACGTCAGTTAACAGATATAGACACAGCTAGGCTAGTTTATTTTAGTTATTTTCATAGCATAATGTCGTATGGTATTCTGTTGTGGGGTAGTGCGGCTGATATTAACACAATATTTGTTTTGCAAAAAAGAGCGATACGTTGTATATATAATATGGGCCCAAGAGAGTCTCTTAGAGATAAATTTAAAATATTTAAGATTATGACTGTGCATTGCCAGTATATATTTGATAATTTAATGTACGTACACAAAAATATTAAGAAATATCAAAAAATGAGTGATATACATAATGTTAACACTAGAAATAAAAATAAACTTGCTGTTCTCCACACTAGGCTTCATAAAATAAGTAATTCTTTCGCTGGTAATGGTATTCGTTTTTATAATAAGCTCCCTAGGGAAGTTAAAGAATTTTCAGTTAATAAATTCAAATCTTTTATTAAACATAAGTTAATATCGAAATCATATTATAGTGTAAAGGATTACTTAAACGATAAAAATGCTTGGATCTGAATTGTCCTGTTTACTAAATAAAATAATATTTGTGAAGTGATCACCAAAAGAGCGATAGGAAGAGAGTTTCTTGTGGGTGTCTTCTCTGACATGGTCGTGTTCCGAACCCTCAGTAAACTTAGCCGTTAAGTTAGACAAGCATATTATGTGATCACTATAAAACGACCTTCACACGCGGTATTTTTATATCTTACGTGAATAAACAAATTTTTCTTTCTTTCTTTCTTTCTTTATCACTGTAGTTTTTCGTATGCTCTTCGGCTGATGACAAAAAAATACATGGTCTCACCAACCAACTACGAAAACAAAAGATATAAAACTTGACTTTTACCAACTCGTGGGTGCCATAGGTACTCCTATCGACGCCGGGGCTCGTCCTTGCAGTGGGATATTAATAGGCTGTTGTAAGTTATTGAATACTAGTACATCCTGCTAATATGACATCGATGGAAACCCTATATCAATCAGTCTGCACTACAGAAATATAGTACAGGCAACAGAAATGGCAGGTAAGGTAGGGAAATGGACATCTGTATTAGCAAAGATTTATAATACCTATAAAAGCCTTCTCCATACAACATATTGAGCGTCGCTTGTTAGAGGTGCAGTAACAAGTGACGGGTGTCGGCGACAGCGCAGCGGCGACTGTCGATACTCACAGCTTGATTGAAATCTCTAGCTCCGTACGATCGAGCTAATCTCATAACATTGTTTACTATGCTTATTTATTTGTGTTGAAAGTAATATTTTATTGGTTTGTTGTATTCGATAAGAAAGGCTAATCCACCACCATGTGGGATTTATAGCTAGAAGTAGAGAGACTACCTAGTTAAAATAATACTTAAAAACAAAAAACCATTTTGTTAAATTCAATATGTTGCTTGTTGTTGGGACCTATTATTCTAATGGTAACAACAACAAACATCCTAAATTACAATAAACATAACTTGAAACGCGTTACACATTTGAACACAAAAACACATCGTCAAATACATAAAATCAACTATAATATCTTCCTCCATTTAAATCGTAAATACAAACAAACTAACATTATCAGACATCGTTTCAGTTAGCACAACAATAAATTAGTTGAGAACAGGGCCAGCAGTAACTCAATCGACGGACAATCACAGCTTGTGATATTTTTGTCGACGCAACCGTAAACATGTCGGCGTCGGTAGCGAGAACGCGCAGTTTTTGTGACTCGTCGCGACGCTCGACAGATGTGACAGCGAACTAATGGGTTGCGGTCCTCATGGCTATTTAGTTTGAGTGTTAAATGTAAGAATTGTTAGAAGTAATGAGCTACGTTTAAAATGGATGAGATTCTATTCTGAGTTGATCTACACGGTTTCGTTTAATGATCCTTAGGAGATTGTCGTATCAAGAAGTTGTACGGTTGTGTCATTACGTCAGGTCTTTCTCTGTTTCTTAGTAATGAGTATAAAATATACGTCAAATAAGTCTTTTTAGAGTAATGTATGTAAGTAAAGTACCTAGTTATCATACGTATTTTGTACTTATCAGCAGAATAACACATTCACACAAAGAATTTAGATTGTTTGACATTATTTGTTTGCACGAAAGAAAGGCAAAAAAACATACAAAATGTCTGATACTAAATGTTTTCAAAAGCCATACACCTATGGAATAACAAAGGCTTTTTTTCACACATTCACACAACGCCCTCTAGTCCCAAACTAAGCTGAGCTTGTACTATGGATACTAGACAACGGATATACGTACTTAAATGCTTTTTGTGTAAATACATACATATTATATGTACATAGAAAACACCCAGACCAATGCAAACAATCATGTTCATGCATACAAAGATTTGAATTGAGCGGGAATCGAACCCGAGAGCAGTCATGTTATATAGCCACTACGCCACAACAGTTTCATTTGGCTTTGCAAATGAGTTTCTGCCTACAAATAAAAATAGTGGTAAATTAGCAACTAATTTACATGGAATAATATAATGGTGGCATTAACGTAGACAGATCCTCTTTAAGGAATACACAAGAATTACACAGGGTGTACATTAGAATGGCGCGTTCCTTTTAACACAAGGCTGGGCATAACTTTACTACGCGTAACAAGACCATACTCTTGATAGTAAAAAATTACGTGTGAAAGCTTTCATAGGCCATCCACCTATAGACAGAGACGGTCACTCTCGAAAAATACCTGACAATCGTAAAGACAGAGGGCAAAAAGCGAAGCATTACTCGATCTTTCTGCGGATTCTGATACACCAAAGCGGACCCCAACAAAACTTTCATAAAGCCTGACCTTTCAACGCAAAAAACAAACTAAAATCAGTAACAATAACACAAACTATGAACTAACACCTTTAAAGAAGAATGGGCAGTTTTATATGGGGTGCGTCCCATGTGTTGTAACACTTTGTGACCTATATCTTTTAAAAGATCTCAGCGAGTGCTATGTTTCATTGTATGGGCATAACTCCGTATCTCGTGCAGGGAAACTGTTATAGGGTTTTTAAAAAATAATAAAAATAATTAAAAATGTCTTAACTAATTGGTCTATTCATAACTTCTACTAAAGAGATTTAAAGGTAGAGCCTACTTTGACCCAACATCCTCTCTATCACCATTGTAAACGCAGCGTTGAGAAGATTGGAGACATATAAAATGAGTTTTACGGCGGTCCTTCTGGGTAGAAGAGTTTTCAAGCTTTCAGAAACGTTTGCGCAATTACATGGACAAAGAAAAAACAGCTCCCTATGCTCCCCGCCATTTTGTTCCAAATATGACATCTGCTCTCTGCGTCCCAACCTTTGTAACATATTGCGACTAGCATAAACATGTTCACCTACATTTTTTTTTCCTATAAATATATACTTAATGTTTTTCATTAAAATTGTGTGCAGGTCAAAAGTACTGAGCTGTTAATGATAAAATAGTTTTTGTATCAAATAAGGCTTTAATCGTACTTTTTTTACATTTTGTGACACGGAAACACATTACCTATACTTATTCCACTTATAATAACTGTAGACAATTTACAGACAGTAATCGTTAGTTTAGACCGTTATTAATAAGTACACAGTTAAAAATATAATTACAAGTGAAAATGGTAAAGTTATCGCTAAATAAATCTCTTACGTAAATGTATAGATACGTTATAGAGTTGAGGTTGAGAAAATAAAAATCCTTATCGCATTTTTCTCTACATAGCTGTTGATGTTGATAAGGTTGTCATAATATAATGACAGTATAAATATACAACTCCATTAAATAGACCTGTTTTATTCACATATCTTTCAAAATATATTGAAAACACGAAAGTACAGCTCAGCAACAACACTAGACCATGCTTCCAGCCCCAGCCAATAGGCGTCCATTGCTGGAGATGGGCCTCCTACAAATATCTTTACTTTGCCGATCCTCTGACTACCTTATCACTTGGCCCCACCCCGATATCACGCGATACACCCGGTCGCTTTTCGAAAACTTTTCTGCCTCATCGTCATTTGTAAGTTCTTCGTGCTATGTCGCCCCTTTAACGGGCAATCCTGAGTGCTCTATCGGTCACTTTAGTTCTCCTGCGGATTATCTCACTTCTGATTCAATTGCGCAGGTCAACTCCCAATAAAGCTCTCTCCGTTCCCCTGTAGATGACCAAAAGCCTTGTGATTTGACGAGTGAACCCCTTCTCGAAGTTGGACTTATCTGGCCTGATTGTCCCAGGTAAATATATTCGTGGTCAACTTTGAGTGTAGCGCCTCCAACCGTGATTGAAGTAAGTGCAACATGAAGATTTGCCATGATCTTGGTCTTGCCTGTGTCCATTTTAAGACCCACTTATTGAGAGATACTATTAGGGTTATCGAGCATTATATTGAGGTCCTCCTTGGTCTATGACATGACACCATTTTCGTTAGCAAATGAAAGTGCGTGCGTGCGTGATATACTCGCCATAATATTGATGCCACTTCCGTTCCAGTCTAAGAGCCTAAAAGCATCTTCCAGTGCAGCGGTAAACAGTTTCGGAGATATTTAATCACCTTGTCTTATACCTCGCTGCAAATTCATAGTTCTTGATAATTGATCCTCGAGACAAACCAACATAATGGCGTTTCCGTATACTTAAGCACTGCAGTATTATGAAATATCGTTGGTGTACTTGACATCGTTGGAGAGACTGCAACACTACACCAGTAAGTTAATAATGGCATCTACACCAAGCGCAAACTTATTTGACCGACCTGAAGTTGTTGCAACTGACTGAGCAGATGTCACATTTGGAACAAAATGGCGGGGAGCATAGGGAGCTGTTTTTTTCTTTATCTATGTAATTGCGCAAACGTTTCTGAAAGCTTGAGAACTCTTCTACCCAGAAGGACCGCCGTAAAACTCATTTTACATGTCTGCAATCTTCTCAACGCTGCGCTTACAATGGTGGCAGAGATGGTGTTGGGTCAAAGTAGGCTCTACCTTTAAATCTCTTTAGTAGTAGTTATTAAAAGACCAATTAGTTAAGACATTTTTAATTATTTTTTTTATTTTTTAAAACCCTATAACACTTTCCCTGCACGAGATACGGAGTTATGCCCATACAATAAAACATAGAACTTGCTGAGATCTTTCAAATGATATAGGTCACAAAGTGTTACAACACATGGGACGAAACCGCCCATTCTCCTTTAACAACCATTATAAATACATCTTCAACATTACAAAGTTAAGGCCATAAAAAACGCGAACTACCAAAACAGGCATCATTTGCAGCTAAATTACGTTATTTTGTCTACTAAAAAAGAATTGTAGGGGGGAAGTTCGTCACAAATCGTCGCTGTTGCTTTTACGTTTAGTTTCTTAGTAATCGTCGTGTTACACGCTCTGTCGAATGACTGCCGTAAATATCATTGATGTACGTTTATAGCTATCGTGAGTAAGCTGTTGTTGTCAAGCTATGAACGCAAGCGATTTAAGGTTCTCTTAATTTTATAAAAAAAATGTCACACGCTGTACAAGAGATAAAAATTAATCATATTTTTCACTTTAAAAGTAACCCAATATTCCCAAGCATACATCACTACGCTGGCGGTGTAATGGCGGGTTAAAAAAATACAGTTTGTGCAACTATACAAAGACCTAACAGAGACTAACCTAACAGACCGATCTCATACAAAAAGGTAAATGCGATGCTGTTATGACTTGATCGGTTTTTTTTTTCCTTTTGTTTAATTTTTGAGGTTAAGAAAATATTTAACAAAAAAGCAAAATTATCTAAGTAAACTTGACTACAGAATAAGTATAAAGCAAATATAATTAAAAGATCCAATTTTTTATGGTTAAGTTCTCTGAAACGAATAGTCTTTGTCTATACTTATATTATAAAAAGGTAAAGTTTGTGTGCTTGTGACGTTGTAGGGGGTAATCTCTGGATCTAATGAACCGATTTTAAAAATTCTTCCTGTATTGAATAGTCCATTTATCGGGGAGTGTCATAGGCTAATAGGAGTGGAGCAATAATGAAATATGTTTAAAAAAGCGACGCGTTTTTTTCGCCGCCTTACGAAGTGGGCACGGGTCAGCTAGTTTCAAATAAAGGTAATGTTTAAGCTTAACGATCGCGTGAGCGTACAACTTACTCCACATACATCTAAAGCCGAAGCAAACATTCGCGCTTACAAAATAAACACTAATATATTTTGTAGGTAATTGTATTAAATGCGACTTTATTGTTTAGTTTGTTCGTATGTACTGACGTCTGTCGAACTGTATTTTTGATATCAACTCGTAAAATGTGCTTGTGAACGATTAATGTGGGTTAGCTAGTTCATGGAACTGTTTTGTCGTTCTGTATCGTTGTGTTAGAGATGATATATTAACCTATTTATATAATTTGAGACGATAATAATTACTTGCTTAACAACAAATTATATAAACAGTTTTTAAATCAATAAATATTTGTAAAATTTTGGGATGACAAAAGATTAATTTGAAAAAACTGTACAACAAAGACCTCGTAAAAAGGTGGGCTAGTCAAAGTTGAAGAAAGACCAGAAATTAACAAAGTTGAGTTATTTTACAAACACTGGATAAGGCATATTACACTCTATTTTTAAGGAGAGCCCAACAAAATTGGGTTCTGTTAAAATCATAATTCGAAAGAGTAAGGTTATTCAAGGGAAAACGTTTGAAGAAAAAACTCGAATAAAACTCTAAACTAACACGTTTTTCCAAAGTGACGTTCAAACTTGGGTTAAGCGTGATATTGAAAAAGATCTAAAGAAATTATAAAATATTGTTGACATCTGATATTTCAGCAAGAAAAACGTAAGTCTAAGGATTTGGAAAAACTAATTATAATAATAATCCTCACACATTCACACATCGCCATCTAGTCCCAAACTAAGCAAATTTGTACTATGGGTACTTGACAACGGATAAACATATTTAAATACTTTTTTTTTGTAAATACATACTTACATATTATACATAGGCTCAGACCAATGCAAACAATCATGCACACAAAGATTTGCATTGAGCGGGAATCGAACCCGAGACCTCTGCGTAGCAGTCATGTTATATAACCACTACGCCACAGAGGTCGTCATAATATTATAACTTGTTCCTTAATTACTACCTATATAGTAATGAATTAACTAGTTAAGCTTAAATTAATTATGTTTCGAAGGGAGTGCTTCTGATAAACCAAGCCTATTTCCTTTGTATAAAAATGTAGATACTTATTTATTCATTTTCGTCATAAAGGAGACCCCTTTTACGAGTGTCCGTGACGGTAGCGTACACAAGAGCTGTATCGAGTTAGTTACTATGCCAAAAAACTCGGTGTAAATACTGCCTAATTAGTGTAAAAATAAAAAAAACTCTTCCTCTTTAGTTTAGAAAATAAACACCATTTTCAATGGGTACGCCAGCGTCACGATCAAGCTAGCGTACCCATGGCCGTACTCGAAAACGGCTAATTGTAAAGCAACAGAAGTTACACACAAAAACTCGGTACTAACTCTGCCCCCGCTATGCAAAATTTCATAACAATTGCTCTTGTAGAAACAGAGATATTGAACAAGACTTTTAAATGACAGCGTTATGGTAGCGTACACATAATAGTTCTGATTACTTCTGATAGATAGGGAGCTTTTCTTTTGATAAATGCTATATGAAAAAATTCGGCGTGAAATTCTGACTCTATTAGTGTAAATACTTTATGCGAATTCGCAGTGGTATATGTCAAAAAATCTATGTAAAGTTCTAGGAACAAATGTACTGACGTACAGTAGCGAACAAAATGTATTCGTGAAATTATAAACAAAGTTATAGCGTTATTTGCTAATATAAGCTAGATTGATTTGTTCTGACATAAATATTAAAATATTAACTACCTATTTATGTACTTGACTGTAAAAAGTTGGTTTGTCTGGAATGGAACATTTTCAAATGGTAATGTGAAATTCATAATTCATAATAATTTATAATTTCTTTATTTGCAAAAAAATGGTATTACAAGGTGTAGTACAAAAGTGGTTGATCTACATGTTTCGTCCAACTTGGGCATGCAAATACTTAAGATCTAGCTAATACATAATATCAATTAACTATAATTTTTTACATCTACACACATACATTACATATTATTATTTATTTATAAAATAGAATTGTGTGTCAGAATTAAAAATAATTAAATGTGATGTCAGATTACAAAGGTAAGTCAATGTCAATAATAATTACTAATTGTTATACAAAAAAGGAAGAAATGTCAAGTTTTTTTACAATTTAAAAATTCTGTTACGGAGTAAAATGTCTTCTCGATTAACCATTCTTTTAACGATTTAACAAATTTAGAAATAGACTATACTTAATACTTTCTCCTTCGCGCTTGCACGTCTTATGGCAGCTAACATGATCGGGGGGTGAGGATAAGGGGTGAGCGGGGTAAGGATGTGCGAAAAAACCCGCTCACATAATTTCTTTGTGATGTGACTAGTCGGACCCTGTTGTGATGTGTTGTTGTTTTTTTTTGTGGCAGTGAATTTATTAGGTAAGTTAAAAATTTATATGTTATAAATTTTTAAAATAAAAATTGTTATTATTTGTAAATATTTTCTAAGACTGATTCTTACAAATAAATATGTTTAAATCATAACCTATTTTATGGTAAATTGTAATTATTATAACAAAACATAAATAAATCATAACCTGTATTACATTTTATACAACAAATGCTGTTTTAATTCAAACTGTGATTATTGTAACAATACCAAATGTGATTATACTGTGATTTTTAATATATAATTAATAATTGTACAATTGTTATTATTTGTAAATATTTTCTAAGATTTTTACTAATAAATATGTTTAAATCATAACCTGTTTTAATGTAAATTGTCATTAATATTTTCAAAACAGAACCTTATATACTTATACTGTGACAAAAATTGTTGTTTTTGGCAAAACAAACGTTATTTTTCTTATAAAGCTACTTATTTGAATTTTTCCAATTATTTCATTTTCTATCAGGGCTATATCTAGAAATTAATAAAGTGAATATACTCCTAGTTCAGTATTTCATCACGTTTCATCAGTTTTAATTCTGTATTTTAAAAAAACTTGTCAAATCACTTGTGAGCATATCTGTACCAGTACTATGAACATAAAATAACATGGATTTTTGACATATTCCACTGCGAATTTGCATAAAGTATTTACACTAATAGAGTCAGAATTTCACACCGAATTTTTTCATATAGCATTTATCAAAAGAAAAGTTCCCTATCTATCAGAAGTAATCAGAACTATTATGTGTACGCTACCATAACGCTGTCATTTAAAAGTCTTGTTCAATATCTCTGTTTCTACAAGAGCAATTGTTATGAAATTTTGCATAGCGGGGGCAGAGTTTGTACCGAGTTTTTGTGTGTAACTTCTGTTGCTTTACAATTAGCCGTTTTCGAGTACGGCCATGGGTACGCTAGCTTGATCGTGACGCTGGCGTACCCATTGAAAATGGTGTTTATTTCCTAAACTAAAGAGGAAGAGTTTTTTTTATTTTTACACTAATTAGGCAGTATTTACACCGAGTTTTTTGGCATAGTAACCAACTCGATACAGCTCTTGTGTACGCTACCGTCACGGACACCTTTTACGATACAGAATCATGCATAATACATTCAGTGTACTATAAATTCTGTAGTAAATTGGATAGTGACCGTGATGATAGTGTACAATTTCCATTTTAATATCCTTACTAACTATCATCACATACTTACTGTTTTTTTTTCTTTTAAATTAATGTTACTGCGGTCAAACAATATTAGAATATCAACATAGCTGTTCAACTGACAGTGTTGTCAATTAAGTATGACAGCCGTTGTTCTGTGAAATCTTCCCCTTTCCAAAAAAAATATGAAGATTTAGCTGTACGTCATAATAGTTGACAGATCCAGTTCCATTACACGACTTTGTCTCCCAAGTAACAAAATAAATATATAAGTTGATTTGAACCATGCACTGTCTCGTTAATGATAAGACATAAACATGAGCCCATTAATGTTTAACTGCAAGTTTCCTTCAGCGGTGAAAGTAATATAAACTTGACCAACTAATACTACGCTAAAACACTGCACTAAAAACTACACTACGCTAAAATACATACTACACTAAAAACAGCAGCTATGGCCCGTGGGCCAGACGTATTGATAGCTGCTGTTTTTTTTGTTCTCAGAGATATGTGTCTGTAAATTTTTACTTCACCAACTTTTAAGACACTCAAGGAATTTTATAGGGTTGTGTTACAATAAACTCTTCCTCTTTTACCGCACGAAGAAAGAACATGTAAAAAACCGTATACTATACATATGCCGTGTACATATTTAACATGACAGTAAGTGCAATGAAACTCAGTTAAGACACCGCCACATATCATTAAGCTCGTAAACTTGATTCCCCTTCACCTTTGCACAAACACATCTGTTCCGTTGCATCCAATAAATCTGATACGTTTCAATTTATTGATGTTTGCTGCACTATAATTGCGCAGTTGCGTGATTGATACGATCTTTCAAGCCGATCGTTATTTATTTACAAACTAAATTTTGTACGTGACCTCGCTTGTGATGTCTGTATGTTTATTTTAGAGTGACGCGGCAAAGTTACTGCAACTCACCTAAAGTTAAGTAGGGTTGCTGATTAAGAACGGGAAGAAGAAAATGAGAGAAAGCTTTGCCGTCGCCAACTACATCGCTAGTCTTACCACATTCTTCTTGCTGTGGTGCTACAACTGGCTTACAGTTCTTTAATTTATGATTCTTGAAAAGAACAATTCCAGAATTCTTTTTCATAACTTATTCAGAGTTTTCTTAAAACAATATCGTGACTAAACTGAAGTCAAGTTCCCAACAAATCAATCAAAAACTTTAAACTCACTTCATCTTAGCTGAACAACCGTTAAAAATATCCCAAACTCTAAAAATCCACCCTTCTAGCGGCTTGAATATTAAATTTTAAACTGTCTCCAAGAGCTGACACTGTCAAACTTTTTCTATTAAATTTTTCATTACAATTTGACAGGACATTCATAATGTTGCGACGTTGATGAATGGGTCGACTTGTCACGCACCCTGAGTGACCCGCTTAATGACGTTTGTGCTTTAATTCTGATGTATTCATTTGTTTGTTAGTTGTTACACTGTACACGTTACTGTTAAATACATATGGATAATAAGCTATAGAGATGTCATTAGAACAAATGCTTGCTAAAAGAAAAACATTTCTTCTATCTGTTTATTTCTATTTCTGGTAGATTTTAGTAGCAACTTTTTTAATGTGAAGTTAAGAGGAACAAAACTAATTAAATAAATATAAACAAAAAAAAATCATTAGATGCAAAGGCCATTGTACAATTTAAATAGAATTATGTATTACCTTAAATGCACCTTTCCTCTGAAGCTATACATTTCAAAATCTGTAGTACTTAATATCACATTTCAAATTACTTTGTTGTTAAATAAAATATCTCTGTTTTCAATAACTTCATAATGAAATAAAATAAACTTTACTATTTACGTAGTCTCTATACCTTCATAATTCATTCAACAAAAGCAACTAAGTTGTTAATTCATGGCTTGTAGACAATGGTAATTGCACGTGTATCAACATTTACTATGCATGACTTTTCCTATGTATAACATGTTAAGTTTTTACTTAGTTTTGTCGCAAAAAGTAAGTAATATCTTGATGGTTAATTTCCTAGTTCAAGTAAAGTTAAATAGTGCGTGTGTTACACTTGTTAGTAACAATGAAGAGCAGTCATAATGTATTACTTTTACATTACTATTGTTTATCGTATGATAAATAGGGCATTATTTTATTGTTTGTTTGTTGATTTTGTATGTAGATATAATTAACAAGCTTCATGGTTTTTATTTTTTTTGTATTGTATTGAAGTTTAAATACATGGTGGTACAATCAAGGGCTGGCAAAGGTTGGTAAAATTCTTTAAGAGAAAATGCGAAGATTTTTCTCTATGTAACAAAGAAAGAAAACTTTATACAAAACTAATCCTCCGTAACTATATATTATGTACCTACGTATCATCATCATTATAACAGCCCATTAATATCCCACTGCAGGGACGGGTCTCCTCCAGTGACGGAGAGATACTTGGCCTACGAATACCACGCTGGCCTAATGAATTGGTATAGGGTTTAATTTCACGGGTAGTCCCTTAGTCGGTTTTTACGACACCTATGGGATGAGATGGTTTGATGTTTTATAAATATATATTAATTTTTATTTTACTTTGTATCTTTATCCTTGTAAAGAACCGTTGCAAAGCGCTCGTCTGCATCTGATATGAATAAGAGTGGTGCTTACCATCAGACAAGCAACTGTGTGTGCCATAAAATATCAAATGAATGTGGTCACAAAATGCACCGTGAAATTTTATTTCCGGACAAGACTTTCTTTAATATTTTCTAATATGTATTCTGCCTTCCTTAAGGCCTACGCAGACCGGGACGACATGGCAAGGGATTTTAATTTTTACTAATGGACATTCAACCGTACTATTACAGAAATACGACATAAATTGCTATGCTTTAAAATGAAAAATGCCGTGCGACAAAATCCCTTTCAATGCCACGGCATCATTTTAAAGCATAGCAATTTATGTCGTATTTCTGTAACAATACGGTTGAAATTCCATTGGTAAAAATTAAAATCCCTTGCCATGCCGTCCCGGTCTGCGTAGGCCTTTATAAGTCATCTGCCTATCATCTTTATCATGATGTCATTAGCCTATTATATAAAGAATCAGAATCATCTACATACACGTACCCAGATAACATTCAATTTTTTAATGTTAATTTATATTATTATAGCATTATTAATTACAAAATGACAAGACAATAAAAAATAAAATAATATATTGAAAATAATAAACATGTATAATAAATTACTTCATTATTTATAATTTATATTAATAGTTAGTTAGTCCTTGACATATTATTATTATATTTATTATACTTGATCAAAGAATAATTATGATTAATTAACATACATAATCGTCGAGGATAATAGAATAACGACCCATACAGATTATAAAATTATGACTAATGATTTTTGGTGGCGTCGCTCTCGTTAATTTATTGTTCTCATTAAAGTAGTATCTCCGTGTGTTAACGGAGTAAGAATACAATATGTCACCACCACATCTCATCCCATAGGTGTCGTAAAAACCGACTAAGGGACTATCCGTGAATATTATCTTTACGAAATAAAAAGAAGGAAAACTTGAAATTAAACCCTATACCAATCCGTCTGGCTAGTAGGCCAAGTATCCCTTCGTCACGGGAGGAGGCCCGTCCTTGCAGTGGGACATAATGGGCTCTTATGATGATTAAAGTAGTACGGTGGCTAATTATGTATGAACTCCTTAGGAGAAGATAATGAGAAAAAAGAAAATGGAGTATGAATAAAGAAGTAATGATGAAAGAAGTATGAATAAAGAAAATGGATAAACCATTTTCAAAGACCCAAAGTGAGATAAGTAATAGAGAAGTAGGTACAGTAGCAAATTAAAAGTATTCCAGTACTTACTTCATATTTTCATGCTAAGACCAAATTTTAATCACTAAATCGAAAAAAAAAGCTTATAAGTAAACCATTTTAAACAAAAAAACTTATTTAATGTCAAAAAAATACATTGTAATTATTTAAACTGTCATGGTCACATTCACAAGCGCCAATGATCATGACGCTTGTAACAGCGTCGAAATATCGGAAACTCGTAAACTCTAAACATGGTAAATACCTATTCCGTAATTCCGTTTATTTATAGAAAAAAATACTAGGTAATAAAACCATTATAAGAATCATCATTGCCCTTTTTGAAGTCAACATAACAGACTCTTTGACTTCTACAAATTTATTACAGTAGGTAATAAAATATACATATTTTAATTAGGTATTATACCTACATATATTTTTAAATGTGTTAATTTTAATGATAACATATATAATTATCTGTATAATTAATATTCTTAAATAAACACATTAATATCTTACAATATTAAATAATGATGTAGGCATTAGAATAATAGACGTGATTATGTATTTTTGTATAATTAAAATTATTATATGACCTCCTTGTTTTACTTGTGTATTGTAGTTTAGTTATACTAATTATACTTATAATAAATGCCTGGTCTAGGTTCAATATAAATATGGAAGAATCACAACAGCTCATTAATGTCCCACTGCAGGGACAGGTCTCCTCCAGTGACAAAGGGATACTTGGCCTACTAATACCACGCTGGATGAATGGATGTGCTAAAATGGGATGGTACTCCTCATGGTGAATAACTTTTTAATTTGAAGGTATTGTTCGTGATGTACTGAAGCCCATCATTATGGTTCATAGAAAATCGATTGTCTCAATTATTACCGACAGTCGTTCAATAGTTGTCCACATAATATGTTACGCAATTACTCATAGATATGTATATTGAACATCGAGCTAAGAAGAATAAACAATCTTAACATGTGAATATTTAACTAATTACTTACACAACAATTAGAATAAGGGATTTAATTATTTCTGTCTAAAGTTTAAGTGGCTTCTAAAAAAAGGTTTAGCTATTTTGTTACTTTTCTCCGTGTGGTGACGGAGTAAGAATACAATATGTCACCATCCCACCTCATCCCATGGGTGTCGTAAAAACCGACTAAGGGACTATACGTGAATATTATCTTTACGAAATAAATCCGTCTGGCCAGCGTGGTATTAGTAGCCCAAGTATCCCTTTTTTGGCAACGACACTACCAGCCGCACTACCAGTAGTGTCGTTGCCAAATGAACGACACTACCGCCATTATTTTGGATCAATTGTACAGTCGAGTCGAATCACAAATGAAATTATGGAATGTAGCTCATTATTTTTAACTGATATCTGGGTAGAAGCCAGATCAGGGTCGATTTTGAATGATTCCATGAATATAGCTTCCCCTGTCTTTGACTTTTAGGTACAATCTGATAAAATATATCTCGAGAATTATTGTAGGTAAGTTGTTTAGGAGGGTTACGAACGAGGTACACCGACATAATAAGTTTTTTTTTGTGGTATAAATAATATTGAAGAATTAATTTTCAAATATTATTTTGAAGTAGAATTATTCATCTATCATAATAATATTGACATCCTACTAATTTCCGAGACACACATGACTGATGAAAAAACGACAGCTACGAGTATAAAAGGATGTAACATATTCTACACCAACCACCCTGATGGAACGTCCCATGCCGGTACTGCAATTATAATAAGGCAACATATAAAACATCACATGCTTCCTCACTTTAAGCAAACATATACAAGCTACTGCTATATCAATTGATGATTGGGAAGGTCCACTAAATATTGCTGCTGTGTACTGTAGTACAATTTTTTTTATCGAATTATGATTTATGTTTTAAGATAAAGAGTTTAAAATAATGAGTTATATTTCTTATTTTCATTTGTGATTCGACTCGACTGTACAATTGATCCAAAAAAATGGCAGTAGTGTCGTTCATTTGGCAACGACACTACTGGTAGTGCGGCTGGTAGTGTCGTTGCCAATAAATGATTTTTCTCCTCCCGTGACGGAGAGATACTTGACCCGTTCCTGCAGTGGGACATTAAGGGCTGTTATGATGATGATGATTACTTTTCCGGATGTTATAATAATATGGTCAACGCCAAAGATTTCAAACTTGATGATATATTAAACTTCAATATCGGTCAAGCAATTTAGTATACAGGAGCTTACAATGTAACATAGGCACATACCCACATGTATACGAACGAATAGTATTACCGTCCGTCAGTCGGGAACAAGCTAGCCCCGCAGGCTACTATCTCACTTGATATAATCTACTGATTTATTTGTTTGTATGATGCAAATGCGTGCAACCTCATTTCCCTACCATCGTTTTTCTTTTCTCATCATGATTCTGTTCGACAGCATGCTGGTATGTGCAGACTTCTTTTCATCACACCACAATATCAACGGAGTTTAAAAGTTCCTTATTATCTTTTGAAGGTGTACCAAATAAGTATAATATTTATTACAGATATCTCCTCATTTTAAAAGTCCTTAATTAATTATCCTTTTTTAAAGGTTTTTATAAAATACTGTAATCGAAGAAAAAAGTCCAAATAAAATAATTAGCATGTTTTCATACCTCTATGTATATATTGACAGTTCACAATAAAATGCCATAAATCAAGATGGCTTCCAACATGGCGGCGGTGACAGTTATCGCGTGTATTCGAACATTAAACTCATTGATATTTATTGCTCAATCCTTGCATTCTAGCATATGATTTATTGTTAATAGATTCTACAGCTATTGTTTATTTTATATTATGTTTAGTATTTTATGTAGTACGATGTTAATTGTTGATGTGGCAATATTGATAACTTGTATGAATATTTATTGGTTGTATTTTGACCTCATCATCGTTTCACGCAAGCATTTATAGAACGCAACAAGTGTGTTTGTCTGTAAATATCATGATATTTCATACTAAGTAGATGAGTCTGCAGTTTTAGTTAGGTAGTATAGTAGAAACAAAATTAACATATGTAGGAAAAAGGTTTTGTTCGCAGTTAAAACTTTCCATTTCTTTTGTATTGTTTTTTTATTCATTGGTTTTGTTTTGACATGACAACATTGATCTGATGGGGAAGCTTGACAAAGGTTTGAGTGCTACCAGTTTCCTTATTAGGATAAGTAACTATAGCAGTGCAAGAGGTATCTGATTTTTTTTTATCTTTTTTTATCACAACGCCCTCTAGTCCCTAACTAAGCTGAACTTGTACTATGGGTACTAGACAACGGAAAAACATACATAAATCTTTTTTTTGTAAATACATTCATATTACACCCAACCAATACATACATAGAAAACACCCAAACCAATGCAAACAATCATGTTCATGCACACAAAGATTTGCATTTAGCGGGAATCTCTGCGTAGCAGTCATGTTATATAACCACTACACCACAGAGGTAGTCAAAATACTAATCAAGAGGTACTAGTAAGAGGTAGTCAAATAACTATAGCAGTACAAAAGTTTTCTGAGCTCTATATACTCTTTATACTACATACTACACAACGGGTTGGTATACGATTTATTTCGTATCTTCTCATATGATTGAACAATATCCATAGGTTGCATCACGTAGAGTTTACTATTACGAGAACATTCGCCCTTTCACCTCCCAAATCAATATAGAGGAGTACATTAGTTGAAATGCGTCTCCACTCCGCAGTACGTGAACCATAACATAATGCAATTCAAACATAACAGTCCTCAGGAATGGCGTCGAGGGCGTTTGTTTAACTTACTGTTATTGCGACTGTAAACACGTGTGGGGTTTGGTCACATTGACGACAACGTGTTTTCATTAAAAAAAACGTGATAAAGTTCACGGTTGAAACATTGAAAGGTTTTATAAAGTTTTTGAGTAAACAGCGAAATAATTAATACAGCGGTAACTTTTTGAAATTAGAATGAAAAAAGAGGTTGCTTAAGAGCCCGACTAAAATCTGCACGTGATTCTTAAATTTGATTAACTCTCCGTTATTTTTTTTCTTTTCGTAGAGAAATAGCGAATTTTTTAACAGTCGGCATCCATACCTACGGGTAGAAATTGTTGTCACCAATTATTGTTCTATGTAACTATGAGACTTATTTATTTATTTCATACTTAACACAGGTTTGCACCTAATACAATAGTGAAGTTTTATCTTATTCTAAATTAAAATATCGTAACTTTAAATACTATACAATCTTGTTCTAATAATAAAAAGCTCACTAATCCCATAATAAACACATTTACAGTTATGAATAACTATGTTAATCAAGGACTTTTAATAACTATTTTTCTTTTTCTCAGACTCTTTTCTCTTCCACCTTTTTCTTTTTAGATACTTATCAAATGTTAGCTTTATTTTTAACCAAAACTGATCTCACTTTTCACACAATCAAGTCACCTAAAATAAAACTTTACAGCACTTTATCCAAAAATATACAAAAGAAGAAAGAGACGTCTACAAATAAGAGGCGCCCCACAAAACTGGAATTGCTCTCTTAAAATATATCGCGTAATGGTTTGGCTGTAAAAGTCAATACATAAGAGCTGAGTGGTCATAAGATTTTATGCGCCCCATTAGCCGCGAGTAAGCGTCGCGTAAATTCTTATAACATGGGTAAGTATTCAAAATATGAAAGACGTTGTAAGATAGGAGGTCCCCTGTGAGAAGGGGCCCCTTTATATACGAGTTAATGTTTCTCTTATCATAATATCGGCGTGGACGACCATACCTGCTGTTTAAAGTTACTTTTTTTATTTTTCGAGAATTTCTAAAGAGTAGCTCGGTGGTTAAGGTTTAGGAGTTCCGATAAATATGTCTAGTCCTAGTTAAGGTACATTACGTTATAGTTCTACATTCTTACAAAGCTATCTAGCTCCAAACTATGTAGAGCTCGGACTATTAAATACTAGACAGCTAATGCTAGACAGCTAATGCTAGACAGCTAATGAAATACAGCTCCGTGTGGTGACGGAGTAAGAATACAATATGTCACCACCACATCTCATCCCATGGGTGTCGTAAAAACCGACTAAGGGACTATCCGTAAATATTATCTTTACGAAACAAAAAGAAGGAAAACTTGAAATTAAACCCTATACCAATCCGTTTGCCCAGCGTAGTACCTATTAGTAGGCCAAGTATCACTCCGTCAAGGGAGGGGGCCGTCCGTGCAGTGGGACATTAATGGGCTGTTATGATGCATGAAATAGTTACATTTTATTGTGAGTGTAGTGTTTGTAGTGTTTTGTAGGCAGTCCTATTACTTACCTAGAGGAACCACACCAAATTTCAACGCGTAAGGCAACAGTGTGACTCAAATAGTGTATTTTAATGTTAGGTTTTCAGCTTACATATTTGTACTCTTGAGTAGATTTCAATAATTATTCGTTTGCTTTTAACACAAAAAAACACTACATCCCGCTTCGACCAATAGGATCTTCAATGTATAAAACTGCTAGAACATTCCTTGAGTACAACATAATGTGCGTATACGCAGAATTTATTCCCACATGTCATAATCGGGCGTAGATGTACACTGACTAATGACCGTGTGAGCACCCCTCGGCTTATTTACACTAATCACCTCATCAGTATTAAGTTTAAATTTAGATATACACTTCAAACTCATATTTTGAGAGGGAAATGAAATTTTTAGTAATGCGTCTAATAGGTGATTACTAAGAATACAAAATGTAATTACTAATGAATACTATCCGTATGGTGACGGATTAAGAATAAGTCAGAACCCCATCTCACCCCGGGGGTGTCGTAAAAATCGAATCAATCGAAAACAATCCTATGCCAACCCGTCTGGCCAGCGTGGTATGTGTAGGTCAACTGTCCCTCCATTACTGAAGGAGGCCCGTCCCTGCAGTGGGACATTTGTGGGCTGTGATGAATGAATGAAGAATACAAAATGGTTTTGCCCCTTACCGTCCTGAGAAAGTCAACTATAAAAAAAATAATAAGTAGTATTTTTTCTCTATTCTAGGCTTTTACCAGTAAGTAGTGTAGTGTTTTAGTCGTAGTGATCCTAGCGTTCGGGCTAAGTGGTGTCGCAGTGTGAAATCTTAATACTGTAACACAAAATTTAAAATAAATTAATGTATTATACATAGTTCTTTTACAAAATCTTTTTTAAATATTCAGCCTTACGCAATAAACATACTAAACCCTTCAGTAGCCACTTAAAATATCATCACTGGCCATCAAACATGTACAAAACATCTAATGAAATTAACACGAAACTGACAAGGCACACACAGGGCCGCGACAAATAAAAAAGACTAAAATAATAACCCTGCCGGGCGGCGCTCGGTCGCAAATTGCCCGGCGAACAGCGACCTGTCACTTGTCACTTGTCAACGATGTCAAACTGTCAGATGCGCTGACACCCAGTGCGCGCTCACCACGGATTTACATAAAAGTGGTAAGTGACAATTAAAAAAGCCTGTCGTGTAGTAAATTTGAATTGGGAACTGTCGAATCATTTCCGTTGAGTTGCGTGGAAAGAGTTTTTTATGTATGGTAATGAGATGTCTGGGTGATGATATGGGATCTGTTAGACGTTAACACAAAGACGTTAGTACATTTATATATAATTTAATGTTACCTAATAGTACTTTATTTAAAAACCATTGTCCTAATTAAACTAAATTGTAATGTGTCTTTCATCAGGCGATAATACTCAAATTTGTGCTGTAGTAATGTTAATGGAATATCACACTTTGATATCTACGCGAGCCAATTGATCCCAATACTAATATAAAAGCCGACGAAGTTCTTCTCCTAATTATAAATCTGCCTCGTTGACAAGGTGGTCGCAGAAGCGGCTGCCGCTGAGCACAAGTTACTAAGTTTGGTTCCCAAGCATACCTAATTATGATCTCAGCAAACAGTTTCAATTATTTAATCATTTTAAAGTCTTTATTTTGTTTTTGTTGAATAAAAATACTATAAAATAATCTTTAAGTATATCATTTACACTGTCATTGTAATAAGCAATGCTTCATAAAATTACAATTACGATCCAAAATAAGAATTTAAAGTTTACGCTAAACGCCGTAAGCAAACAACGCATATCACTTACACGACCATAACCGAAGAATAACGAGAGCATAACAAAAATTAACCCTCCACGCGTCCATAACGGCCGATAAAAAACGTATATTCAACATACATAAAATTTATCACTGCGCTTCTAAGTCATAAAAAGCTGTAGGCAAAGCTATCTCGATGATACTCTATTAATACCTCTGATACTGTATGTTAATGCGAGCGTGTATTAACCCTCCCGCGCTTCGTATTAATATGCCCACTTACCGCTTTATGCTACGGCGCAGCGGTAATTGTTTAGGGTTGCTTTATGTTACGACTGTAATAAGTTCGGTCGATTTAATAATATGGAAGATTATGGCGGGTCTTGGGTGATAAAGAGTTGTATATTCTGACCTTGTTTTAAATGAACGGGTTAGATATTTATTGACTGGTTGTAATATCTTTAGCTGGCATCTACATCTGCGTTGTGATGTAGGTACGTAACGGGATTAGGATGCTTGCTTTTACTGTAGTGTAGCACTGAATATATACAAGTTGAAGTGTTGAATTTGATCAATTTTAGATAGAAAAAGAATTAAATTACAGACTTTCGCAGATGAGTGAGGTGTGCATTTACAATGGTATATCAATGGTTTGCTATGAAAACATTTAATTACAAAAGAGAGAGAGTTAAGTAGACACTTTCACTCTTTCCTCAGCACACAATTACTTTTAAGAATTCAAAAAGTTAAAGTTTATGAAAAATTTACGAGAAGTGTGCCCGGGGCGCGGCTCTTTCACGCCAAATTCACTCTGAGGCATAACCGTTTCCCTTTTTTTTTGTGCAAAATAAAAATTTACTAGCGCACTGTGGGTCGTGATTCTGAGTTATTGGGCAATGCTCTTTCGGGACTTGGCGAGTTTTATTTTTGTACGATCGTTTGTAATAAGGATTTATAAGGGAAATGTTGTTTTTTTTTTAAATAACTTTTTTTAAATTAGAGCCTATCGTTAAAATAAAGTTCACTATTATGTAAGGTTAGTTTTGTATAAAGATGTCATACATAGGACAGATTCATTACGGTGCGGCGGTGAAAAGTTGGTCACAGGTGGTAGAATGAAATAAAACCTTAAACAGTACAGTAGTTACGTATGCACCATTTCCTTTGCCTGGACAAACAAAAGACTCGTGCCCTTTAGCGTTAAAAGCATGATCTTATTATAATTTTAATATGCCCAAGTAGGGTATCCCTTTAGGCATTTTTAATGGCAAGGGCCAGGTATCGATGGATAAAAACCTGTAGGTTATTATGGCATGTTGACAGTAAAATTACTACATATGCACGTCATGCAATTAGCTTCACACGTCATGGTACTAATTATTGGCTTCTTATTCACTTATGTTCAAGTGGGAGGAGTCTCAGCTCTTGTTCTGTCAATCATTCTGTGTCGAAGTTATTGATATTTTATTACGTACTTAAAGTTAGCTATTTCTTAAGTGTTATATTTTTTACGTTTACTGGTTCACATAACGCCTTTTATTTAGTTCAGTAACAAGTTGTATACATTTGTTAGTTTCACTGATTGATACCATATCAAACAGTCAATTATTGCAATCATCGATCGAATAAATAATAAGCTTCTAGTGTTTATGATTGTTCTCAATTCTTAATTTTTTGAAGTTTCGGTCAGTGTTTATTACACACATCAGCCAACGAACGTCCGAATCAAATCAATATTCACACTGTGCGGTCCTGTGATTTCTTCATCCATCGATTTCTTGCTGCCTTGACCAAATCCTCTGTCTACTGTGTAACCCAGCCTGCGTCTTTCTCGCAAAATATATTTCCTGGCCACATGCTTATTTGACTACTTGTGAATAAAAATATTTCTTTACCAAAACAATTAAAAAAACGAAATGCTAAAAGTAAAAAGTTTGATTGAAATAAATTAGTACATTCACACAACGTATTACAAAACATACTGCGGCTGTATTTTAACCAAAAAAAGTTTCCGATTTCACAGCTGTCCGTTTCGTAAATCGTATACGCAGCCGTCACTCGTTGCCAATGCGACAACGGATCTGATTGACAGTCCTGACCACTGTAAAGTGATTAATGTACATGAATATTGCAAAACGAAAACATAAAAAATGCATTCGGTTTACGTTAAAAAACAAATGCAACTCATTCTAGTGTCAATTTGAATGTCGAAAACTAAAATAGTAGATTTAAATGTGTAAATAATGTAAAAAGTCCATTACTGTTTCACTGTACGGACTTCCTGCTGTGATAGTAGGATATTTAACCATTCGACAATGTAAGCTCAACTGTTTATAACCTTATATTTTAATTTGAAAGTTTATGATTACACATTTTAATCGTAGGAGTTTTAATTTTCGTCTTATCATTAATAGAGCAGCGATTGTAAATTACAATGAAAGTACACATACAAAAACTCAAAACATGAATCTTCTACTTAAAATCACAGAAATAAACTTTTACGGCGCTTAGCGTTCAATAAAAATCACATGCAAATGTCATCCACTAAAATTTTTTGCTTGATAAAATTTTATGGTCAATGACCGTGGCGCCAGCGTTACGTCAAAATATAACATTAACAAAGTTACATGTGCAGTGAATATTAACGGAAGTGCTTAAAAACGTTAACACTATTTTGACTGCAACTTAAATAAAAGGGCCTAACACAGCTGCAGGAATAAATTTGTCGGTAAATGTTTACAAATTATCAAATAAATTTTGTTTACATTTTACAAAACTGACATCGTTTTTGTGACAATATTTCCTGATGCCTTGCGTAAAAGGTTTTCAGATTTATTGATAGCTTGTTCCGAGAACTGCTTGAATTTCCTTGGTTATGTTTTGTAAATCTTGTGTATGGACCGGATTTTGGCTGTTGGCTTATCTAAACATACAGGCCAAAGGGAAACGCACCTGCACCTTCGTAAACCAACGAGTATGTGGCAGAGAAACATCGTAGGTTTTAGTTGCTATGACGCGGCTTTTGCAAGTTTAAGAACACCCCAAGCCGCCAAATGTAATTTAATAAGGAGACGGTTTTTAATAACTAGCAAAAGGTTTGTCAGTAACCCTAATGCGAGTTGTACACCAAGAGCTAAGCGAAGTTAGTCTAGCTTAGCTCGCATAGCTGACACTGTTTTCTATACTTGTGTTCAGACCGCAAACTATGGAAGAAGTATGGAAAACTGTGTCAGCTATGAGAACTAAGCTAAACTAACTTAGCTTAGCTCTTGGTGTGCAACTCGCATTAAAGTAGTAAAATATTTAAATTTGAAATTAATAAAGTAATGAAGACATAAGCTTACACTTTAATCTAAAAAAAACTTTGGATATTAAATTAACTAAGTATACTTAACCCAACTTTACTTACATTACTATTATAAAGGAAAAAGGAACTTGGGAAAAGTACAATTACGTTAAAAAGATTACTGGCCCATACAGACAAAGTCACAAGGAAAACCTTAACTTAAACAACATTTTGCGAACTAAGCCCCTGAAGCCACATACATAAAACTATTTTTTTTACAAAGATTAACATCAACAGGATTAAGTTCAGCAATTAATGATTAAATTATGCATCCTCTTGTTATTTCAACTCTCCCTCGCCCAGGATGTAGATATAAGCCACGATTGCTGTTTCAGAACCACCTTGAAACCATTTCAAGATTATCCATATTTACGAGACTTACTTAAGCTAAACACTAAATAAACAATACGTCTTTGTACGTGATGTGTAACAGAATTTTGTGCGTATTAAGGAGCTTGAAAGCTTCTCCGTGTGGTGACTGAGTAAGAACACAATAATTATGTCATCACCTCATCTCATCTCATGGGTGTAAAAACCATCTAAGGGACTATCATCTTAACGAAATAAAAAGAAGGAAAACTTGAAATTAAACCCTGTACCGATCCGTCTGGCCAGCGTGGTATTAGTAGGCCAAATATCCCTCCGTCACGGGAGGACGACCGTCCCTGCAGTGGGACATTGATGGGCAGTCTTCATGAAGTACAAAAAGAAGAAACGACGATAAAAAGGCGTAATTACAGAGCATTAAGACGATTTACCAGTACTATTAACTTATATTTTATTAAGAAATATTTCTGCATTGGTGTACAGTGATTCGCCTCTCATATTTTTTTATGAAATATTTCTGGATTAGGATACAGTTATCTGTTGTTAGTGTCGAAGGTGGCCGACTGCTTGAAGAGCACATGAATTACTGATTGAATTGATAATTATAATCCTCCATATTATATTATACTACCTAGGATATCTTATAGAGACTATTACACAATTTCATTGCGTGCTCTGATGTTTGTCCACTAAGACATGTTATTTACAATATCCTGACAGTAAAACTGTTTCCTTACCAAACATCTTCCATGTAAAGCGCGGGTAACATCGGTAATCTTGTCAAAACAAAACTTAACACCAAAATCGTCACCCTGATCCCTCTAACAAGCGGTACGGTCTGAACAAACATACATTTGAAATAACGGCTCCTAACTACCGCGTAAATGGCGCTTCAACGCAAAACTAACAAACCTGTGACCACATGTACACATGAAAACATGATGCAATGTTTAAACTTATTTTACTAGGAATGTTTGCGGACAGCTTAATTCGTGTAATGTGGTTGACATTAGCCTTTCATCATCATCATCATATCAGCCAATCGACATCCACTGCTGGACATAGGCCCCCTTCAAGTATTGCCACCTTGTGCGTTAAGCCACATTAGCCTTTATTATGCTTAAGCGCTCAGACTATAGCACGTAAGCCTTACTTCTATCCTCAACTGGAAGCAACTAGAATTGTAGATCTGTGTCAATAATTATGGACTGAACCTGAAGCTATTACCTGAAATTGTAGCAGTTCTTGTGGCCTAGTAGTTTTAAAAATCTTTGATAATAAAATCAAGTAATAATTAACAACCCACATTGTATTGTTTCCCACAACAAAAGGACCCAACCCAGAAATATTTCTTTAGAAATATGAGTTGACAAAGAACGAAATTCGAAGTTACGCATAAAACTTAGCTTCATAATGGCTCGTTAAACTATAGACAGACTGAAGTGTTTGAAATATTACCACTTATATTCCTTACTTCATTTTGCAAATAAAATGAAACCCCATATGAGAGCTTATACGAAACACAAGTGGCCTTGCAAGTGGCCATTTCCTGACCTATAGGAAACAATAAATTACATGTGCGCATGCACACATTATGGTGTCACTTTATGGGATGTTTTATTGCGGAAACGTGCAAAAAAATGTCATAGATACAATCGTTATGGTATAATATTATGGCCCTTTTTGCGTGTTTACGTAATATTACTGACGACGGCGTTATCTGCATTTTTATAGGATACATGAAAAGCATTTTTGTGGTTTATTTTTTTTAATTTTATTAAATAAAATGTAGAGTCGTAAAAAAATAATGATCACTATATTTTATCTAGGATTTAAATAACTTACTTTACTAGGCGTGGTAGGTCCTTTCAGCAAGTCAGTCCGTCTGACTAGATCGCTTCTGGTCTTCTGGTTTAGACCAGAAGCGATCCGCCAGAAGAAAGGAAAACTGGACAAATAACTGTATACCATACTGTCTGCAGTAGTATGACTGTCTTGTTTCCCTCCGTCACTCAAGGATACCCAACCCATGAAATAGAACAATAATGGGTTATTGATGATTCAAAATTAAACTACTACTTTTCCAATACACATTTACATAATGGTAACGAAGTGCAATCACCCTGTAATTGTATGAGTCTTGTATCGTTTAATTCGGCAACAGGCAGCTCATAGTCATTGCATTGGAAACGAGTTCAATATATCAGATTGAACTACGTGCTAGAGTACTGTAAGCAAAAAAGTTTAAGTATTAAAAGAAAGTGTCATTTCTTCTCTCAGTTTTCTTTCCAAGATGGTCATCTCTTGTTGATGGAGCCCAAAATTAATATTATATACAGAATATTCATAATTTCCATTGATATTTACTTAGACAGCCTAGTAGCCTACTACTAAGCCATACAGCTCTTTATTACACAATGTAACTGTACCTTTATACCTAGTAAGTCTCGTAAAAGACAAAGAGGCTTTAGAAAAATACTTCTCCTCTAGGTAGGTCTCTCCGGCTGGCTAGCTTGTTACGTGGTAAATATAGTTACCATTTGTCGCTAAAAGAGTCCCAACTTCCTCGGAATAAAATGGGGTACCGAGGTATATAACACCTAGTCCAAGTACATCACATCCATTGTCCGTCACTACAAGTCCATCATGAATTAATTATTTAAAACGATACGATTCAAAACAAAAACAAATGCACGAAAATAATTAATTTAAGTGATTCATTAATACGTAGTACAGGCAGTAAGTATTTAGGAGAACCTCATTAATTTATAAGGTCATATGAAGCGGTGGTTAATTTATCCTCAGTCGACTAACTGCAACCAGAAGAGGAAACGAGCCAAATAAATCAAGTTTAACACCACCCAGGGGAGTTTTGTAAGAGCCGCAGAAAAACCTATTAACTAATAAACATTTATATCTTTCTTTCTTTCTTGTGTACTGTTTTTCTGTTTCACAACTTTTTATGATAGTCTAATTTGAGATGTTTACTGTTGGGAAACAAATTTGAAAGTTATTTGGTAATTAAAATTAAAAAATACATTTCAAGAAATATACTCTGCTGCGTCAAAACTTTTTTTTTTAGGAATGATACCTTAGAGACCGTTCTTCGTCTTTAGGCTAGGTGGTGTGTCCCGAAAAATAGCTATCAGTGTTGTAAAGTTTTGAATGGTAAGAAAACATTCCTGAAATGGGATTTTATTCGGCTTTGATGAGGATCCTGCATCCTCATCAAAGCATCAAAGCTCATGTGATGTTGTATGGTCTAAAAGTTCTCTAAACAAAAAATGCAATGAAAAAAAAATTACTCTGACCATAAAATTTATTATTTTCCCTGTCATCAAAAAACAACAGCTGTAGTTACCATTTTCGTACAAATTATAATGGCTCCATCAACTATACAGTCGACCACGCAAGTATGACATTAAACATTACTTTAACAAACACTTTTATAAAGGAACTTGTGTTGCCGACCGTACTCATATTAATTAGGCAGACCATTAATTATTTTTTTGTTGATACGAGAATGACGGGCGCTTCACATTTACTGTTTTATTTAAACTGACAGCGATGCATGACGGCTAGATTGTGTAATGACAGAATCATGACGGTAATGACAAGACGTTTGTGCATTTATTAGTCACCCTAGCTAACATGCAATGGAGACTTTGTTTAGACGCCGTGGTAGGTGATTGAGCTGTATTTTGTATTTTACAAAGTTGCTATTTTTATGTAATTTTGCAGGCCTTATATTTTATATTAAATACAAATTAAAAAATTGAAGCTCCGAATTGTGTAAAATAATAGTCCTCACACATTCACACATCGCCATCTAGTCCCAAACTAAGAAGAGCTTGTACTATGGGTACTAGACAACGGATAAACATACTTAAATACTTTTTTTTTCGTGAATACATAATAGGTATTTTACATAGAAAACACTCAGACCAATGCAAACAATCGTGTTCATGCAGACAAAGATTTGCATTGAACGGGAATCGATCGTCATGTTTTATAACCACTACGCCACAGAGGTCGTTCAAAATTGAAGCTCCGAATTCTGTAAAATATTTTAATCTTTGACCACTAGACTACCCAAATTATTATCTCGTTAATAAAATTAGTCTATTGTTTTGCATAGATCCAAGAGTGGTTATCTCTCAAGCCTATATTAAAAGTAGACAACACCATCAAAATCAACGCTGCATAGCAAAAAAAAATAAAAAATAACCAAGTGGGTATCATGTTGTAATATAAAGGAAATTTTATAAAGAGATAAACAAGAACTGCAATTTGTAACTTACGTCATAAGGTAAAAACGCATAAACGTATCCCATCCATCCCTATTCCAACATCAAACTAGAAAACGACGTTACATTTTTCATCGACAGACATTCGATCTAGTAGGGTGACTATCCCTCTGATCCCGGGCGAGACATCCCGGGGGACATGCCGGGATGTTTCCTCGGGATAATTGTTACCTCATTGCTGACAAGCCGTTTGTCTTGTCTCGCACATTGTTAATGGATCGGTGATTTGTTGTGGTCTAATTATGGAGGCCGATGGTTATTTCTGTGTAGTTTCGTTTGAGATTTTGTAAAGTTATATACATTTTCGCTTTCTGGAGAAGTCCTGTCTCTGCGGGTCTACAAGGTTTCGGGTTTTAAACCCTAGCAGGACAACTGTGGGACTGGATGCTTTTTGTGTTCCTCAAACTGAGGTGTGCAAAAGTTGTAATCTAGGAATTACCCCAGAGATGTCTAAAAATACTGTCTAATTAGTGTTTCAAACATGAATTTACTTCCAAAAATATATTTAAGAGTTGTCAACCAAAACACAAAGTCCGTTTAGTTTGGAAATAGACAACGTTGGGTAGGTAAAAAACATTAAAATAAATGTTTAATAATAGATGCTATAAAACCGATGATATTCGAACAAAAAAACCTTTATATTCAAATAAAATCTATCAACAAAACACAAAAATACTTAAAAATTATTAGACTGAATGAAATATTCAATGCGATTTTAATCTGTCCATTCGAAACTACATTCTTAAGATCAAACTGTTAAACAAATTACAATAAATTCTTTCAAGAATATTATCCTCACTGACCGACATACATTGACCACACTTTGTAAATAAAATGAGATATCACTCCCAAGGTTAACTGTTGACTGCCAAGTCAATAAAAAATGTTTTTATTGACACATAAAGTTTAACATAAACAATCCTGTATACTAAACTAATTTTAAAATATACCTACTCTTTATTTTCTCTGACAATATTATAATGCATTGTTCCACATGTGTTTACTATTAAACGCTACGGGTATTTTATTTCAGAGCTATAGCTTACATGTTTAAGTGAGTTATTATTCAAGGTTTACATAGATGATACATTAATAATAATAATAATCCTCACACATTCATACATCGCCACCTAGTCCCAAACCAAACAAAGCTTGTAGTATGGGTACTAGACAACAGATAAACATACTTATATGCTTTTTTGTGTAAATACATACATAGAAAACACCCAGACCAATGCAAACAATCATGTTCATGCACACAAAGATTTGCATTGAGCGGGAATTGAACCCGAGACATCTGCGTAGCATCCACGTAATATACTGACTGCGCCACAGAGGTTGTCAAAAAGTCGTCAGTAGGTCATGTATCCAGCTGCTGTGCGGCGGTTAAGTACTGAGCCTATATCTTCATGTCCGTAAATTTCATGTCTTTAAAAGCTTCGCGATGTAGAGCTCGAACCTTAGTGCAGGAGCTGTATTTTTGAGGCTAATGTTTCTAATACATAATATACGCCGTCATACATAGTCCATTATCTTTTGTGTAACCTATTTTATTAACTTATTTGTAAAGCAAAAGACGATTTACATCATTAGTCAAAAACTTGACAATTATGTAGTCTAAAAGATAAATAAACTTAGCAATTAACAAAACGAAAAGAAGCGGAAATAATTAATGTCATCGGTATACGTGAAAGATTGTGTTTACTCGTTCAAAACAAAATACTGCTTGCCTTCATAGCATGGGTCTCAAAGATCAAAAATAATACCTCCTTAAACTAACATCTTAGAGCTGTAAACACCCCTATAAACATTTTTATTATAAACCTATGTCACATATGTAAAACTTTGCTGTAACTCTTCCAAATTAATTAGGGAACGATTTTGATAGGATTTTTATGGTCTCACACTAAAATGCTTAAGTGGGTGTCATTAAACATATATACATAACGTACGGTGCTGCTACGTCGACCTCAAAGTAATAATTAAAAATAAAATATGTAATAAAGAACATAAACTTAAAAACTAGAATTTTTTCTTGTGTGGTGATTAGGTGATGGAGTAAATACATACATAATGTATTTTTTTTTTGCCTATCTCGTCGTATCTTAAAATATAATAGAAATAGAAATAGAAAAATCATTTATATAACAAGCTACTTCAGATCATAACAAGTGAAAAGGTGGAACTTACTTTTTCTAGCTAGCTAATTCGAATAAAAGATTACATTTACCACTTAATTTATCGTGATTTCTATAATTCAGCAATCATTATACGGTAACTTTACAAAAAGTTCTTACCTAGAAAGATTGAATTCTAATACAGTAAGTCACAACGGCCTCTTTATGTCTTTTTTTTTTTTTTTTTTTTTTAATTTATTTTTATAGGCTTTGTCGCTTAGCGACCACATCGCCTAATTGATAAAATCACAATATAAAAATTTAAAATTACGTACAGATTACCTAATCATTAAGCACTATATTGAACTAACTTATAAATGTCCTTAGCTGTTTTACATGTTGGTTGTGCTAAAATACAATTACAAACCCCTACATCCAATACATTATACAATCCAACAAGATAATTTCTTAACCCTAAGTTCGAGCCACACTCCATCATAATGTGCTGCACATCCTCTACAGAACCACAAAGATCACAATTTGGGGAAGGAGCTTTTTTCATTAAGAAGGCAAATTTGTTAGAAGGAATGTGACCCGAACGAAGTCTAAGAGCGACGGTCAAAGATGGTTTATCTAAACCTGCTTCATCAATCCAAGGATATTTATAAATACATGGTTGTATAGTTCGGTACCAAATGCCCTTTTCTCTTGAACGCACATCAAAATATTCCTGCCAACTACCCCAGCATTTTTTCCTCCATTCATAGACAACATCTGTATAAAGAGGAAGTATATTCATAGGAATCCCATCATTTATTGCTTGTTTTGCTAGTAAGTCTACTTCATCATTGTCTATAAGGTTAATATGTGAAGGTATCCATCCATACTAATATTATAAATGCGAAAGTAACTCTGTCTGTCTGTCTGTCTGTCTGTCTGTCTGTCTGTCTGTCTGTCTGTCTGTCTGTCTGTCTGTCTGTTACTCTTTCACGCCTAAACGGCTGAACGGATTTCGATGAAATTTGGTACAGACAATCTTTAGACCCTGAGAAAGAACATAGGCTACTTTTTATTAGCAATCATATTATATTTTGCTGTCATAGAATTTTGGCGGGAAAGCTGTGTCACGTGATCTGTGACGTTGATCTGTGACGTCATAGGTCACGTGACCTGTGACGTCATAGGTCACGTGACCCGTGACGTCATAGAATTTTGACAGATGAGTCGTGACGTCACAGAATTTTGGCGGAAAAATATTTTTTGACAGTTGAGTCGTGACGTCATTGAATTTTTGACAGATGAGTCGTGACGTCACAGAATTTTTGACAGATGATTTGTGACGTCATATTATTTTGGCGGGAAAATATTTTATACCTCTGTCACTTTTGACAGCTGTCAATTTTGACAGATAGGCGTGACGTCATAGAATTTTTGACAGATGAGTCGTGACGTCACAGAATTTTGGCAGGAAAATATATTTTGACAGCTAAGTCGTGACGTCATTGAATTTTGGCGGGAAAAATAGTATTTAAACAGGTGAATCCTGACGTTATCACAATTTGGCGGGAAAATAAATAGGTTTGTACAGGACCCTCGGTGCGCGAGTCAGACTCGCACTTGACCGGTTTTTTTAGCTGTGGGTCTGATATATCTAGAGAGCTTAAATTCGTAATTGTCAACTTATTTCATCATAACAGCCCATTAATGTCCCACTACAGGGACGGGCCTCCTTCCTTGACGCAGGGATACTTGGCCTACTAATACCATGCCTAATAATATTCACCTTATTTGTTAGGCACTAAAGTGACACACCTTTGCTTATCCTATCCTACTAATATTATAAATGCAAGTTTGTGAGGATGGATGGATGTTTGTTACCCTTTCATGCAAAAACTACTCAATGGATTTTGATGAAATTTGGAATATAGGTAGTTTATGGTGTAAAATAACAATTAAGCGGGTAATACCGCGGGCATCAGCTAGTTGTATATAAATTAACTTGGATTCCTGCAGTCTCAAAATCGATTCGTAAATTACATAAGCCGTCGGGCAACCTCGCCCTGGCGAGGTGTACCGAGTCAGGTGTTGCAGGGAGCTTTTAGAGTCAGTTAAAATAACTATTTTATCTGCTTCAATTGACTGAGCGTAAGACAAGGCTTCTGCTATAGCAACTAACTCCAAGTGCATGATAGAGATATTTGAATCAATTTTAATTCTTACATGACTACCAAGTTGTGAATCTAAAAAAGCGGCGCCACCCGCATTATCTTTTTTAGAGCCATCTGTAAATATTTTATGAAAATCATAATATTGATTTTCAATAAAATTTGAGCATATAGATTTAATTTGAGAAATATCATAAAACCGTTTAGCCTGAGATATATCAGGAATAC
The DNA here is from genome assembly GCA_905475405.1 of Schrankia costaestrigalis. Lineage (NCBI taxonomy): Eukaryota > Metazoa > Arthropoda > Insecta > Lepidoptera > Erebidae > Schrankia > Schrankia costaestrigalis. The sequence continues at coordinate 1,539,813 of FR997830.1, forward strand.
TATCTCTAATTACTTGTAAAATATTAATATTGCCTACCCATGAGTCCAGAGTAAACATTTGGAGTAAAGGACTTGAATGTACAGCAGATGATCTTAACTCATCAAACACTGATATAAGCAATGGAAGTTTCTTATTAACCCAGTATCTAGACATTCTATTTAAATAAAGAGCTTCTATTGTAGAAGTAGTTTTGTTGTTTTCTAATGATTTTGCTTTTAGTATAAATTTACCTGCTAAATATTTCCTACGAATAAAAAGAGGGGGGAGACATAGCTCGTTTTCCATGACATGAATAGGTGTACTACGGATAAAACCTCCAATCACGCGAAGAGCCTGATTTTGAAGCCTATCTAATTTGAATAAGTTACTCTTACAGCTATTATCGTATAAGAAACAACCATAATCAATCCTACTACGTATAATTGCTATATATAACCTACGTAAATGTGTTTGATGAACACCCCAACTCGCCCCAGCCAATACTTTCAGTAGATTCATAAATTTGTTTACTTTTATAACTAACTCGTTGACATGTTTACGCCATTTTAGGGAACTATCTAGCCAAACGCCCAAATATTTAACCTCATTAACCACCGGTATAGTAATACCATTGTTTATCGTACAGTTAACATTACCCCTGAAACAGCCCTTTTTGAAAACACATATTTTACTTTTTGATAGAGAAATATCTAGACCTAAATTGTTCAATAAATTATTAATTCTAGATAAAGCTAAATTTAATTCATTAACGGCTGTAGAAATATCTTTTGATTTTATATAGAGAATAAAATCGTCAGCAAATTGAGACATTTCAACATTTGTTATATTTTTACATATATGCATAGTAAGAATATTAAATAGTAAAGGAGATAGAGGATCTCCCTGAGCTAGACCTTGCCCTGTAGATCTTACTATATCACCATCCGAGACTGTGATTTTAAGCGTTCTTCCTTTTAAATACGACCATAAATGATTCCTGCAGTCTCAAAATCGATTCGTAAATTACATAAGCCGTCGGGCAACCTCGCCCTGGCGAGGTGTACCGAGTCAGGTGTTGCAGGGAGCTTTTAGAGTCAGTTAAAATAACTATTTTATCTGCTTCAATTGACTGAGCGTAAGACAAGGCTTCTGCTATAGCAACTAACTCCAAGTGCATGATAGAGATATTTGAATCAATTTTAATTCTTACATGACTACCAAGTTGTGAATCTAAAAAAGCGGCGCCACCCGCATTATCTTTTTTAGAGCCATCTGTAAATATTTTATGAAAATCATAATATTGATTTTCAATAAAATTTGAGCATATAGATTTAATTTGAGAAATATCATAAAACCGTTTAGCCTGAGATATATCAGGAATACTATCTCTAATTACTTGTAAAATATTAATATTGCCTACCCATGAGTCCAGAGTAAACATTTGGAGTAAAGGACTTGAATGTACAGCAGATGATCTTAACTCATCAAACACTGATATAAGCAATGGAAGTTTCTTATTAACCCAGTATCTAGACATTCTATTTAAATAAAGAGCTTCTATTGTAGAAGTAGTTTTGTTGTTTTCTAATGATTTTGCTTTTAGTATAAATTTACCTGCTAAATATTTCCTACGAATAAAAAGAGGGGGGAGACATAGCTCGTTTTCCATGACATGAATAGGTGTACTACGGATAAAACCTCCAATCACGCGAAGAGCCTGATTTTGAAGCCTATCTAATTTGAATAAGTTACTCTTACAGCTATTATCGTATAAGAAACAACCATAATCAATCCTACTACGTATAATTGCTATATATAACCTACGTAAATGTGTTTGATGAACACCCCAACTCGCCCCAGCCAATACTTTCAGTAGATTCATAAATTTGTTTACTTTTATAACTAACTCGTTGACATGTTTACGCCATTTTAGGGAACTATCTAGCCAAACGCCCAAATATTTAACCTCATTAACCACCGGTATAGTAATACCATTGTTTATCGTACAGTTAACATTACCCCTGAAACAGCCCTTTTTGAAAACACATATTTTACTTTTTGATAGAGAAATATCTAGACCTAAATTGTTCAATAAATTATTAATTCTAGATAAAGCTAAATTTAATTCATTAACGGCTGTAGAAATATCTTTTGATTTTATATAGAGAATAAAATCGTCAGCAAATTGAGACATTTCAACATTTGTTATATTTTTACATATATGCATAGTAACAATATTAAATAGTAAAGGAGATAGAGGATCTCCCTGAGCTAGACCTTGCCCTGTAGATCTTACTATATCACCATCCGAGACTGTGATTTTAAGCGTTCTTCCTTTTAAATACGACCATAAATCCATACTAATATTATAAATGCGAAAGTAACTCTGTCTGTCTGTCTGTCTGTCTGTCTGTCTGTCTGTCTGTCTGTCTGTCTGTCTGTCTGTCTGTCTGTTACTCTTTCACGCCTAAACGGCTGAACGGATTTCGATGAAATTTGGTACAGACAATCTTTAGACCCTGAGAAAGAACATAGGCTACTTTTTATTAGCAATCATATTATATTTTGCTGTCATAGAATTTTGGCGGGAAAGCTGTGTCACGTGATCTGTGACGTCATAGGTCACGTGACCTGTGACGTCATAGGTCACGTGACCCGTGACGTCATAGAATTTTGACAGATGAGTCGTGACGTCACAGAATTTTGGCGGAAAAATATTTTTTGACAGTTGAGTCGTGACGTCATTGAATTTTTGACAGATGAGTCGTGACGTCACAGAATTTTTGACAGATGATTTGTGACGTCATATTATTTTGGCGGGAAAATATTTTATACCTCTGTCACTTTTGACAGCTGTCAATTTTGACAGATAGGCGTGACGTCATAGAATTTTTGACAGATGAGTCGTGACGTTACAGAATTTTGGCAGGAAAATATATTTTGACAGCTAAGTCGTGACGTCATTGAATTTTGGCGGGAAAAATAGTATTTAAACAGGTGAATCCTGACGTTATCACAATTTGGCGGGAAAATAAATAGGTTTGTACAGGACCCTCGGTGCGCGAGTCAGACTCGCACTTGACCGGTTTTTTTAGCTGTGGGTCTGATATATCTAGAGAGCTTAAATTCGTAATTGTCAACTTATTTCATCATAACAGCCCATTAATGTCCCACTACAGGGACGGGCCTCCTTCCTTGACGCAGGGATACTTGGCCTACTAATACCATGCCTAATAATATTCACCTTATTTGTTAGGCACTAAAGTGACACACCTTTGCTTATCCTATCCTACTAATATTATAAATGCAAGTTTGTGAGGATGGATGGATGTTTGTTACCCTTTCATGCAAAAACTACTCAATGGATTTTGATGAAATTTGGAATATAGGTAGTTTATGGTGTAAAATAACAATTAAGCGGGTAATACCGCGGGCATCAGCTAGTAATAGCATATTTTGGAATCAACTTGCATGCCATCCAAAATTTCTAGTAAGGAAGCTACGTTTACATTATTATAAGCGCTGTCTATGTCGATAAAACAAACAAAGGTAGTCAAATCTTGTGAAAATCCTAACTGTATTGACGAAACTAGTTGAGTCAGATTATCCATACAAGATTTAGCTTTGCGAAATCCTAACATATTAGAGGGAAACAAATTATTTTTTTCAAAATGCCATTCTATTCTACTGCTTAATATAGAATGAAAAATTTTACAGATGCAAGAAATTAAGGAAATAGGGCGTAATGAATCTGAACCTTGTTTAGGAATAGGGACTATTTTAACGTCTCTCCATTGAGAGGGTACCGCTCCAAAAATAAGACATTTATTGTATATCAAAATTAGGATTGATTTACCTGACCTGGGAAGATGTTTTATCATAGAGAAAGAGACTTCATCACATCCGGGAGCGGTGTCCTTTTTTTTTATGAATTTTTCCAACTCGTGAAGAGTAATATCAGATGCTAAGCTATGGTTAATAGAAGAAAATTGAGGAACAGAAGGGCACACAAAGTCTGGCGTAAGAGTCCTTAGAAGGCGTTCGGCTCTTGCTTTGTCAATAGAAGAAAAAGGAGAACGGATGCCTTTCATCCATCTCATTCTACGCCACATTACAGAAGAGGATGTCGTGTTATCGATTGAGGAACAAAAACTACGCCATGCTTGACTCTTAGCATTTCGAATAAGACGTTGAGCTTCTCTTATTTTATTTTGTAAAATATTGTAATTATCCTGAGAAGGAGCGCGCCTCAAATTTGCCAAAGCTAATCTACGCTCGGCCACTGCCCTAGATAATGCAGCAGACCAATAGGGCTTGGGTCGAAAACGATTTGTTACATGAAGAGGTATTTTAATGTAAGGTATATGAACATCAGCCGCTTTTTGCAAGGTATTTAGAAACATATCATACAAGCTTTGAGTATCCTGTGGTATTACAAAATGACGGAAAAGAGTCTCACAATAATCAGTATATGAATCCCAGTTACATTTAAGATAATTCCTTTTATTTAAATACTCTTTAGTGTTATTAACAGTGCAAGATATTTTAATGATTAAATGATCACTTCCAAGTGATTCGTTAAGAGTTTTCCATTCAAACAATAAGGCTAAGTCAGAAGAAATAAACGAAATATCCGGAGAAGATTGTTGCAAAGATTGGCTCACCATTTTAATTCTAGTAGATCTACCATCATTTAAATGAATAAAATTGTGGTCTAACATGGAATCAAATATGTTTTGTCCTCTACTGTCTGTTTTATAAGACCAGTTTGAGTGGTGTCCATTAAAGTCCCCTAGAATAAGAGATTTATCATTACAAAGAGAAAAAATGTAGTCCCAGTCGTTCTGAGATGCGTTCACTGAGGAAGGGCAATATAAAGAAATAACGTTTTTTATGTGAATAAAATTAAGAATCTCAACATGTAAGGTTTCGATACCAGAGTTAATATTATTAACTGGACGATATATAGCCTTTATTGAACGTTGAGTTAAGATAGCAACTCCACCATAACCATCATTACGGTCTTGGCGGAATAAATTATAGCCGTTAATTTTAAAAGCACTATCTGGCTCGAGCCATGTTTCGCTCAAGACAGCTATGTGAATATTCTCCCGGTTAAGAATTGTTTCCAGCGAAACCATCTTTGGCCGTACACTTTGACAATTCCATTGGATAATATTAAAATCAAAATTGCTTATACTAGAACTATCCATTATTACACAGCAAATTTAAAAGGGAGCTAACAGACAAATTATTACAGACTTTAGATATAAGCCATTCTATCATAATAACTACACATTGTTGTATTTTATTTTCTAATGATTCGCGGGACAAAATAATATTTTTAATTTTAACTAATAATTGTTTAAAAGTTGTCTCTGTGTTACGATTAATTGACGTATGTGTTTTAGTATAAGTAAGTGAAGGGGAACCTGTATCTTCAATTTCTTCTGTGCCACTGGATGTTTCTTTATCCCAATATACAGGGGTTGGTGGACGAATCGTCTTCTTTTGACCGGTTCTGGAGCTTGTTTTTGCAGAAGATTTTGAAGAAACCGCTTTACCATCTTTTGAAGAAGCGTTCGTTACTAGAACATCTTTATACGAAGGCTTTCTATTCTCTATATTTTGGCTAGGAATTTCTTGTGTCCGTAAAACGTCTGTTCGTTGTTCATAAACGGGAGCTTTATAAACATTAGGGGGGGCGGGTATCGGCGAGTTCGGCGCAACGTACAGAGTAAGAGCCTTCCTGTAAGTACAGTTGAACTCAGCCATCAACTCACGAATTCTTTTTTCTTTAAGAAATACAGGACAGGTCTTCGACAACGGCATATGTCCTCCCTTACAGTTTACGCAAGTGTAATCGGATAAACTACAGGTTTCGTGATTCTGGGTGCACTTGGGACACACAATTTTATTTGAGGGACACATTTTTTTTGTATGTCCAAACTTCCAGCACCTGCTACACTGTGTCACGGGAAAAATAAAAGAATCCACTCTTATCCTTAAACCAAACATGTATATGTGAGATGGTAGTAAGGAGCCTTTAAATCCTATTAATATAGTTTCACTAGCGGCCCACCCATTGTCCTCAGGTACTCCCGAATAATTACGTCTATTCAATCTCTTTACGGACACGATATCACGATCCGCCGAGATGTTCTGGGCTAACTCCTCATCACTTATATCTATGTCTACATTTTTTATTATACCAAAGGAAGTTGCTACTTCTGACGTCTTACGGCATTTCCAACCCATATCTACAAAAGTTTTGCATTGCAGGAAGTGGTCTGCGCTAGCTTCTTTTGTGAAAGTTAAATGTATGCGATATTGATGAACATACTTGACATGAGAGATGTTATTGATGTTATTACTCATAAAAAGACGTGCCAATGAGAATTGTTTTGGCATGGGCTCCTTACTCGATACACTTATTTGAGTTTTTTCGTCCTCGTTACTCTCAACAATGTCCCTAGCCGTTGAGTTCTTCGCGACCTTTCGGTTGCGTCCTGCTAAGGACCATCCCTCATCCGATGAGTTCTCCTCCCTATTTCTCTTTCTTAAAGTATTGTCCTCCGCTTCAACTTCATGTGTGTATTCTTCCTGCATCATACTGTTAGCTGTGTTCTCTTCTATAATTACTTCATTTACCATAATCCCAAACTCGGCATCTAACACTATATTATTATCACTCATATTTATTGTTTACAATGGAATACGCACTAAGCGTCGAGAGTAAAACCGGTTCCACCGGCCGCCCGGCCGCCGGCCTATTGTTTGTTTACGATAATTGCAATGCAAAAATAAGAAACGACCGATCGTGACAAAACAACGATAAGCACTGCTCTTTATGTCTTATTTGTTAGCTTACTATCTCAATGTTATTAATAGGGACAAGTGATTCATAAAGGTCACCGTAAATAAGGTTTGTAAATTAAAAATTAAACATAATTAAGTCTTCATCATAAAATATTTGACTAATTCAATATTCAACAGTATTTACAAAATAAAATATACAATAAACAATCATGATTCATAATCTAGATACAGCAGAGTATCATTACTCATACTACTCATAGATACTAAACAGACCAATTTAAAATGCCACATATTTCATATATATTTACTAACCCAACCAAAAGTCACAATATATAACGTCCAATTCGCCTACTTTACTCTTGACATACAGTCACGTTCAGAATTCACTGACAATCATTTAAATTCGCCGACATCACAACAGGTGCGGACATTAATACAAAAAGAAGAAAAAAATATTATAAAAACGTATGTCACATTATTCTTAGTTATAAACATCTCTATATAAATGCGTAGTGTTGTATCATGACATATCGATAAACAGATGGTTGCTGTGTCGGTACGTCACAACATCGGCTAATTTATGCGCTCCTTAACGCCCGTCCCACCTATTAGCTGCACGCAGTATATTTCATGTGGTCGTGTAGGGCGACAATTATTACCGTCTACCAATTCGTTTTTAACAATTTTAAATATACTTTTATTAGTAGAAACTGGTTATTCAACAATTAATTGCTACCTAGAGGTTTGTGGGTATTTCTTGATACTAGAATATTTATATGCTTTATATTACTATTGTATGTATTCGGCTAATACTTATCATATTAACGATGTTTTTACGTATTTACTATTAAATGAGAATTGACTTGGGTACTTTAAATTAAATACACTTTTATAGCGATAACATCTGACAATGTGTAAATAATATTATGTAAGTTAATTTGAATAATCGAAAAAAAAGTGAAACGTTTGTACAGTAGTGTCATTAATAATCATACATAATCTTTTTTCCGAAAAACAAAACACATTATAAATAAAAGGCATTTATTTAATTGTAGATTTTTAGTTGTAACATTGACTAATATTGAATAATAGTTATTAATTAATTATTAACACTGACAATCTGCATATGTATTTAAGAGCTTCATTATATAGAAAGCCGATGAAGACGACTGCTTAAGATACTTTCTTCTCATCGCGACAACATGTTTACGTGGCATGAGAGCGTATATTTGTGCTAATGTGGTTAGCACTCTGCAAATGTGGTAAGCACACACAACTGTGTTTTAACCCTCTACCATACAAGATTAAATACTTGATGACATAGTAAAAGATTAGCAAGTATGGTATTATAAGACTAATGGGAAACAATATAAAGCAAGGCTAGCAGTATATTACTTTAAGTACGCCATTGATATTTTTATAATCTTTGTAATACTTTTGAATGAGGACAGTCTCTATTTCGTGGTGACACTACAGCTGTAGAATCCCCAGCCGAGTTTAAAGATTCTTTTTTATTTTTGGAACGCATCGCGACTAACAGCTCAACGGCTTTCATCTTGTAAACTTTATTAATCGACATGGCTCCTGGACACATACGCTCCATCACTATGATACAAAACGAACGAAACGACAACGTTGAAAAAGCATAATGCACTATCCATTGACGCTTTATTTAAATAAAAATATTTCTTGAATAGTAAAGAAGCAGTCATGGATGTATTAATAAAGGTTTTAACGCCATTCATTTTAGTTCGCTGACAAATTATCGTGCAGAATGTTTATGTTAGCGGCTTTTGTTCGAAGCAGCGAGCAATCACTCATGTTCATTCAAAAATGAGGTTGAAAAGCTATTGTTGCGGGTACGCCAACGTCTGTACATAATGATCCGTATAATACGTTTTGTGAAGATGAAAGTGTGTTATTATTCATGGAAATAAGTCAACGTCGTGTGTAATAAGAGGTGCAGCGGAAATTTTAATGTGTGCCGAGGGAATTAGTGTGGAGCGTTCGTTTAATGCGATCGAGCGTTCATATTTTAGTTTGACATAATGGTGATGTGTCGAGGTGGATGTTACGGTTAATTGAAAGCAGATTGTCGGTGGCGTGTTTTGTATTTTCACGTGTTTATAACTTTATATAAAAAGTTTCGTTTGTTGCCAGATTATTCTTTGTCAAATAAACTTATAAATTAAAAGCTGAAACATTTTTTTATTACCAGTAATAATGATTGTGCGTCTACTAAGTTATTCTTGGAACGCATGTTAAACACAAAGCTACCAGTACATGTACATACTTATTACATAGTCATCTCAAACCTTGCACCAATCAGCCATCAGTACCCCCAGTTATAGAGTAAGGGTTGTCATTTAAAATAAAATGGTAAAATTCATTTAAATTCGCTTATAAATACGTAATTAGTTATGTAATATTATCACTTTCCCTGTCTCTTTTAATCTTCGAAATAAAATAATTACCATAGAACAATAAAAGATAAACATATCTGTCATTACACACAAGTACAATACAAGTAAATAACTACCAAACTACCCTAAGCAGTGTTTACTGTTAAACATATCCATATCATCAAAAAATACCAAGCCGAACAAACATAGTCTTACTAGATCTAGACTAAAACTCCTTCAACACAAACCTACACAAGTAGAGTAAACATCACAACAGATTGGCACCGAGCTCACTCCAAACAATCACGTTAACATCTGCTATAGACACTCTTCCTTAATTGACAGTAATCAATTTCGCGCGGTCCGCTTTCAATATTCGTTCATCTAAGATTTTTCTCGTTTCTCGTTCGTTTTTATATCGGCCTCTCGTCTCGTGAATTTATCGCTCAATTAGTCTTGTTTAATAGCCGCCTGCTCCGCTGATGTCTGCTTCTAGCGCCTCTCAGGGTTGCCACAAAGATATTATTTTTATAGTTTTATTTTAAGATGAAGTATGAAGTGTGGTGATGGTGATAGTTAATAGACATATAGTCTATTTGAGAGAGGCGTAGAGTTACTTACCTTTACCGTCTCAAGGGTGTCGTAAAATACAACTAACGGAAAGTAGGCAGATAATTTTTCTACGTCACAGATTGACAACCCCTTTTTTTATTGGGGGAATATTTAAAAGCCTTCTACCCATTCTGGCCTAGATGGACAGGTGTGTGTAGTTGTGTTAAACTCTAGAAAGATGGAAGAACCTTGTAATAAACCACGGTTCCTTTCGCACCCATCAGTCGAGAAGACTGGTATTACACAGACCGTCTCAACGGAATTTATCGAAACCTAAGTGACATTCATAAGCTGTAATGACTTTACTGTTTCGTGTCATAGGAATACGAATGTCTTTTAGAAAGTTGCAATCGTGATATTCGTGTACACAAACCAATTATTTTATTTTTTTATAACTTCAGTACTCACAAACTAAAACCACAGCCAATGGCAGGCACAGTCATGTGGTAAACCCATTATTATGTCGTTGAAATTACTATAATAGTTATAAGAATTGGACGTTGTATTTGTGGTTCCTTACCACAAATTTGAGGGCATTTTTATTCTTATTTTTTTTAGTTTATTTTATTTTCTTGCAAGAAATCGATTACAGTTCAATAAAATGTAATTCTTTTGTCAATGTGTACGACGAAACTTTACCACAATATGGCATACAATTCTTAACGATATAGGTATAATGTGTAAAAATCATTCTTGAACCATTATTAATTATTTTACATTATTTATATTATTTGTACCTATATCACGTCATCCCAATGGAGTCGTATACGGCGACTGTGAGAAAGATCACATAAATATATTAATAACAAAAACAAAAGAAAGAAATGAATCAATCATCTAACCTATTGCAGTCCACTGCTGGACATAGGCCTCTTCCAACACGCGCAGAACAGAACTCGGTCCTGCGCTTTCCTCATCCAGTCCGAACTAGAGACCATTATGAGATCGTCGGTCCACCTAGCTGGGGGGCGTCCTACACTACGTTTGCCGAGTCGCGGTCTCCGCTCTAGGACACGTTTGCTCCAACGGCTATCGGTCTTTCGACAGATATGACCAGCCCATTGCCACTTCAGCTTGCTAATACTACGAGCTATGACGAAAAAACGGCCAACCGGCTAAAATACAATTTTAAATAAAAAGAGACAAAATATTATTATACCAAAGTTTCAACCTTGTCAGTAAAACAAACAATAATTCATGCAGCCATTACCTTTTCACTGAAGTAATGTAATAGAATCAGTCCGTCTCGACAACCGACCTCTTAGCTGACAGACTGACTGACATGCGACTAAGGCGCTTTGCACACCTAGCAACTTAAGTCAATAAAACTGACACCTTAGTTGAGGCAACATTCAACGTTTTTTAAAGTAATTATATCAAAACGCACATTATCAAAATCGCTTACAATCGGAATGGATCATCTTATTCGAGATACTTTTGGACAACACAAACGTTAAGCTGTCAAAAGAGTGTTCTGATTTTGGGCAGACTATAGTTGCTACAACTAGAGAATCTGCAATTGAAGCAACTGGCAACCTAGTTTAGGTAAATGTCAACTTTTGTAAATGTTCTAAAAGTTTCGATACGTTGAACAAGACTAGTGTGACGCGGGCTCAAATTGCCCATATTGACGGCACGCGGTTGAGCGGTAGGGAAAAGGGTGGGAGCTGCCATTGTCAGTTGAGAAAACCAGCACATCCTCGATTGCGTAAGCAGCTGCCGTGCACGAGTTTGCGGGTTCAATTCCCATGCAGAACAATCATTTGTCCCGCCCATAAATTATGGTCCTAAGTCTGGATGTTCTTTCTCTTTATATAAATAGATGTTTGTAAAAGTCCCCGGGACACAGGGCATGATTCCTAAATTAATCTCTAAATCTAATCTAAAATCTAAATAAATAAAATTAATAAACCTAACCAAAGTTGCTAGTTGCAAGTTACTGTAATCAGAAACTAACCCAAATGGGTGTGTACGCAATAAAATTGGAATAATATATGAACAGCGAGTTATCGGTTGCCGTTTTCTAAAAGTTGCTTCGTGTGTAAAACGCCTTAGCTGACAGCCAGACTGACATGTGACTCACAAAGAAGACGTACTGTTGCACAAGTTTGTGCAGTCTCATTGTATACCGCTGTTTGAATATACAATACAAATGAAGTGAAGTTTTGGTATTTTCTTTTTTGTTTGACTTGATGTATGGTGACGGAGTAATAATACACAAATCATGTACCTAGCCATCGCAAAAAGACACTAACTGAAAGTTGCAGATAGTACCTAACTGTATCAAAACTTAAACGAAAGAGGTTAATATACCTGTCATGTCAGTCTGGCCACAGATAATTGGCCAGTGTTGCCAACAGCAGCAGAAGCATATTGTTATAAAATAAAAAGCTAATCAAAAGTAATACTCTTGTTTACTTAACTATGAGATTTCATTCGTTTAAATAAAAACTTTTTTGACTTTCAAAATTGAAATGTAATTTACTCTAAACTAGCATAAACGTAATGCTATCTGTCAAATTCAAGTGACGCATTAGAAGACAATGTTACTATGTAAGATAGTAATATACAAAAAAGTTTCAAATACAAAAACATTTAACACCCAAGGCCATATTATAGAATACTCGAATCCAAACAAATGATCTAATGCCCGACTTAACTCGCTACTGTACTTGTCGATGTGTAAATCGGGCATAAGTCAAAACATACTACGTCGTTATGTACATCTATTTCCAAGTTAGTTGTATGAACATTTCAAAACATATTTAATTTATGATCTTTTTTAATATCGGGTTTTATCCATGTCGATAGGTATGTCAACCATTATACGATTACATTATAAATCTTGTAAAAAAGGTAAATAAATAAAATATTGGAGCCTAGTGGAGGACATTTCTGCAGTTACGGAAAGAAACTATACCTATTAAAACCTCAATGGCCTTCTGGTTTGATAGATTGCTAACTTCCTTTACTCGGCTTTTACGACACCCTTGATAAGAGTTGTTAAACCAATAGTTATTTCTCCTCCTTCATTATGCCGGCCATACACGCTACGGTCTACCGGAGGGGAATACTAAAGGCGCCGGTCGCCTGCGCAAGTGGACCTTTCCGGTAGACCGTTGTGTATATGGTCGGCATTACATAGAAACCCAAAGTTCAGGTAATTCCTCTGTAAAATAAAAATCATGATATTCAAAAGCGCGCCAACCCTGACGGCCTGAAAGACGTAGAGAAATGGGATTAAATTAATTGTCGCATCAGTCACGAGGGCGTCGGGGTGTTTTTTATTAGTCGAGTGCGCCCCCCCTCGCCCCGCGCCTCGCCGTCTGCGCGCCCGCCGAGCTCTGAGTAAATCACGCAAAAACATCGATGTAAGAATACGTGGATAAATAAACAACTTATATTTTAGGTGAATGCTTTGTTTAACGAATATTGCTATTTAATAGGCCTTCTATTTAATCTCATAACTGTATTAAGCCAGACTTTTCCCGCATAGTTCTATATTTTCTTGACAACCTCTTTCATGTAAGTATTATGTTTGTAGAGCTTGACTGCTACACAGCCGTTTCGGCCTCCATAACCATTTCATTCAATTGTACGTAAATGTAGTTTATTTCAAAAATTTGATAGGTATTAAGGTCTCTTAAACTCAGCTTGGATTTATTTTATTATTATATTTAAATTCCAAAGTCATTAACGTCAAGAATATTATTATCTATTATGTTTCTTTAGATCTAAAAAGAAAAAAAACGCATTTTAATTTAGAGACCAACTCGAATTTTTTTTACACCCACCGCTCTAGGAATTATGTCCTGCATCGCAGGGCCTATCAATCATCAATTTAACGGACACAATAACATCCTGACTCAGGACAATGACTTGTGGATAGCACAAAGAATTCTGCGAACCATTCGAATCTCAAAGTTCATACCTGTACTACAAGCCACATCCATTCACTTCGCACATCGGCATCACCGCGCCCAACCGATTTGTTCGAGCTTTGATCTTCAGTACGATTTATCGGCATTATTTTTAACGCCAGGGCCCATCACCAGCCTTGAGTGATAGACTTCGTTCACTGAACGCTTATTGCCCAAGTATTATTTACAACTAAATTGGGTTCTTACGCAATACTAAAAACAATTTGGGATTGTCTTGATGTATGTATGTAATATGTATTGTGGTTGTCTGATAAAATACTGAAACGCTTATTGTTTTTAGTACCTGAGATTTATTTTGTATTATATATTTCGTTTTGATAATAAGAATCGAAAGACAAAATGTTTACTATTTGTGGTCCTGCGCCGACTTCAAATGTAGGGGTAATAATAATATACGTCACACACATTCAATGCCAACTTATCTAAAACCAAACTAAACAGATCTTTTAATACTTATTTTTGTAAATAAGTACACAAATGTTTTACAAAGAACCCCGCCCCATCCACTTTACTATAACAATAATTCCAAATTGTTTGTCATAAATAATAATTGTAGGTACTTGGATAATTCAATCAATCAATCAACTAGCCTATTGCAGTCCACTGCTGTGCATAGGCCTCTCCCAACACGCGCCACAGAACACGGTCCTGCGCCTTCCGCATCCAGTCCGACCCAGAGACCTTTTTGAGGTCGTCTTGGATAAAATTTAAACACACAAATAAAAAAATGACAAGCTTAAAAAAGCTACAAACAAGCTCAAAATATTTTCAAAAACAAGTCTTCTAAAAACAACACTTAAAACATAAATATTCCTCACGAACGAACCTATTAATCCTCAGTGATGTTTTACTAACATAAAAGCAGTAGTTATTCTGTTAAAACCGGCACTTATAGACAGATGAGACTTAGTCGTAATTCACTCTGTTTGGTTGCGAACGGAATATCAAGTTGTGTAATGTCGTCGATAAATATTAAAAAGAATTATTGTTATAGGCTGTGCTTTTGACGGCTGTACCATCGCTGATATTTTAGTCTACGGTATTTGGTTTCATGTGTTTATAAAAGATAGCTCCCGTATTATGCATGGGTTATACAAACATCAATTTAACTGATACAAAAAACATCCACACTTAAAACCTAACAATTTGCGAATTGCATAAATAAATTTTATCTTGTTAGTAAATATATTTAGTTAAAATATATACCAATCTTAGAATAGGCAATAGGCTAGTTGATTGATTGATATACCAATCTTTACTCATTCACAAAACGCCATCTAGTTCCAAACTAAGCAGACTTTGTAAATACATTAAAAAATTATAAATCAAATCACTTACACCAAAGCAAAAATGCATGTATTTTTGCTATGGTGAAGACAAAGATGTGGCTGCTACGAAGAGTTTTTGAATTCTTTTGTCGCTTAATCAAAATCTATTTAAAAACCCACACAAAGACTTTCATTTAGACAGAATTGAATCCAAAACCTCTGCATAGCAGCCATGGAATAAAACCACTAAGTCATAGAGGTCATCATAGATGTTCATATTATTAAAGTATGCTTTGTGTAACTTATTTCTCCTTATGTTTTAAGTAAAACGAAAATTTGTTGTTGACGTAGTTAATTAACTTCAAACGCAAAAGCGAGCGGGTGTTATAAATTGGACGTGTCTGCATGAGTCCGTCTGTGGTATCGTAGCTCGTGGAAGGATGAAAGGATTTTGATTTCATTGCTTTTTGTGCAAAGATGATTTAGGAGGGAGGGTGCTTAGCTATGTTTGAGATAATCTGTGCAAAATGGAGGTCGCCATTAAGGGCGGATTACATACACTTTTAACTCTGTGGCGTAGTGGTTATATAACATGACTGCTACGCAGAGGTTTCGGGTTCGATTCCCGCTCTATGCAAATCTTTGTGTGCATGACATGATAGTTTGCATTGGTCTGAGTGTTTTTATGTATGTATGTATTTACAAAAAAAGTATTTAAGTATGTTTATCCGTTGTCTAGTGCCCATTGTACAAGCTCTGCTTAGTTTGGGACTAGATGGCGTTGTGTGAATGTGTGAGGAATATTTAATATATTTATTTATATTTCTGTATGACTATCAAAATTATAGAGCTTGAAAATACTATATATCTAAAGGCAGTATAGAGCCAGCAGCTTACACGACCGTCTCTTAATACAGCCATTAGCTTAACAATCACAGACAGATTGGGCAACGTTAACATATGTATTACAAACGTGATTTACTTAAGGACGATACTGCACTTTGCCTTGTGCAACTTATTCGCTAACATTTTCCTTTCTGATTGCGTTGTACTCGTATACAAGCGGCTGTGAGTTGCACTTTAACTAATGATACACACTGCTTTACAATAATCTCGAATATGGTCAATATGTGGTGAAATTATTTTTGCAATTATACTTAAAACGGTCAATGTAAGCTGTGGCGAAACGTCAAGTAGGTAAGACAAAAGTAAATTACATGCCGTATGTTTGATGTATTATAATTTGTTTTTGTTGGATTAATGCTTCCGAAAACTTACGATTCATCTCAGAAACCTCTGACGCTCCACTCCTTTTAGTCATAGCGTGACACTTTATAGCCTATGACACTCCCTGATAAATGGACTATTCAACACTGAAAGAATTTTTTAAATCGGTTCATTAGATCCAGAGATTATAGAATATATAAAATTATTCTAAGACTACTACTACAACCAGGTCTTATGTTTTCAACTTCCAAAGCATAAAGACGCACAAACTCGTTTCACAATCAACAATGTTGACTGTTAATTCCTCTTTAAATAACGTTTAAAGAATAAAATTGTTGCCTTTATTGTCATATCTGTCTACTATAAATCAAATTACATTAAGTTTTTTTTTTTTTTTTTTTTAAATGGCGATTCTAAGATTACGCCAATGACCAGTTAAAACAGTACTTTTAGTAGACGAGCAAGGTAATCAAAATTTGTTGTTATACATAAATACGTATTATTCTGTGCTGTACTAAAAAGGTAGATATTAATATAAGAATATAAACAAGAACAAAGAATTAAAATGACAAAACCATTACAGTTTTATGTTGTTTATCTCTATATAGTTACATATATAAACGGTGAATTACATTAAGTTGTCACACAAAGTTATACTAACCACAAACTAAACATTCAAATGCGTACAACTTTGTAATAGACACATAATAAAACGATAATCGTATGACAAATAGAATATTCATTACGCATATTAGTAATCCTACTCATCCGTATGTCAGCACCATTTTCATGAACAACGAGTCAAATAAACCAAACCAACGTACTACGCATATAAAGGGCTAGATATGTCGCTTCTATGCCTAATGAACTATTTGAATGTAGACCTTATTGGCCGCGGATAAATAAAGAAATAAATGTGAGGTACGCGCGGTGCGTTCGCGCAACTTAATCTCCTGTTTAACACCGTATTCATAGTTGGACTGTTTTGATGTGAATATGATAATACAATTTTATTTTCTTTAGATGATAGTTGTTCTACTATGGGAACTAAAATTTATGTCTTGTTGAGGACTTCATTGTTGTACGAATATTTAAAGCCGTGAAATTAGTTTTCATTCCTGTACATCTATACTTCTATACTAATATTTTACAGAGGTAAAGTTTGTGTGTTTATGTGCTTGTGATGTTGTAGGGGGTAATCTCTGGATCTATTGAAACGATTTTAAAAATTCCTTCTGTTTTGCATAGTCCATTTATCGGGGAGAGTCATAGGCTATATAGTATCACGCTATGACTAATAGGAATAGAGCAGTAATAAAATATGTTTAAAAAAGTGACGCGTTTTTTCGCCGCCCTACGAAGTGGGCACGGGTCAGCTGCTTATATACTATATCATAAACTAAACAGCGAAATCAAAACTCAGTTATTTTTCTTCAAAGTTGATATTGAATTAACCAGTAAAGGTAATTTCCTTTCTGCAGTTGTAACTCGCGTTGGTAAAATCACATTATTTATTCGTAAGTTAAACCACCGTAAAGGTAGCTCAAGGTTTATACGTAATTAAATTACATAGTTGTGGGCTGTTTTACTCATTCATCCAAGTTCCAACTACCTGACACAGGTTAGTTACCTATGCTATCATTTGCAGTACCGTTTGCTATCACTAAATAAATGTAACTGAAAACATAATTTTTCCACTTTAGAAGAACGTTTAAATTATCATCATAACAGCCAATTAATGTCCCACTGGAAGTACGGGCCTCCTCCCGTGACGGATGGATACTTGGCCTACTACTACCACGCTGGCGAGACGGATTGGTATAGGGTTTAATTTCAAGTTTTCCTTCTTTTTATTTGGTAAAGATAATATTCACGGATAGTCCCTCAGTCGGTTTTTACGACACCCATGGGATGAGATGGGGTGGTGTCATATTGTATTCTTACTCCCTCACCACACGGACAGTTTAAATTAAATTACTAATGAAAATTTTACCGATCCTCAATCATAGTAGAAGGTCAATTTTATACAACGCATACTATTTAAGGCTGCCTGCTGTAAGATAATGCAACCCAGTTGAGGCAATGTATTAGCAATATGAACTTTTTAATATAATAAAGGGTCCGTCTATCCATACATATGTAGATTCCCTTAATCATTAAATAAGTCGTGTCCTACAGTTGGATATTAACAGACTCATGATGAAATCATACTCATTAACAAAAACATTTTATGAAATAATAACGAACATTTAAAAAAGAAAATATAATATTATTTATGTTGATCAGCCCAAAGTGACGGGTTGCTCACAAAATGGTGCGACTCAGTCAACAGGTTTATTCCGAGTTGACGTCTGCTGACAGATACGGGTCACAGAAGTAATACGTACCAAATTAAAACGTGACCGTGGCGCCTCTGTTTCAAAACTCGTGTTTATTTTTAATTTAATTACTGAAGCTTAGGTTGAAGGGAACGTTTTTATATGAGCTGTTAATTGTAGCTGTTTGTGCCGAGAAATGCAAATATAATATCATAACAGCCCATTAATGTCCCACTGCAGGGACGGGTCTCCTCCCGTGACGGAGGGATACTTGACTGGCCAGATGGATTGGTATAGGGTTTAATTTCAAGTTTTCCTTCTTTCTGTGTATAGGTAACATTCATAGATTTTCCCTTAGTCATGTTTCTACGACACTCATGGGATGAGATCGGGTGGTGACATATTGTATTCTTACTCCGTCACCACACGGCCAATGCAAATATGATATGAGTGAACTGTTTCAAATGTTGGAATAGTATTTGTTCATCTTGAGATTCTTGACAGGCATCTTGTACTAGTAATATCTGCTATAAGTTATATTTTTAGACTGTTTAGTCAAATATTTCAATGTTAAAAAGGACAGAAGTAATTTATAAGCCTTTAAAAAGCTTACCTTCAAATGTCTTAAAATTTATCATTAAATGTCAAATCATGTTTTAATAGGAAAGCTGATTAGTTGTTAGTGATCGGCTGCTTTTAAAATTATTAATGTAATGGAGTTTACAATTTATTGTAAATGTTAAAGGATGCCTAATACTTTCAGGTGTTAAAGTATACAATTCATTACATAATACAATAAACAGAACTAGACAACCTGCACTATGAATACACCTCTTAGCTAGAAGTGGGCTCCACGTTTGATTGAATGTGAAAATTATACACACACAGCGACTCCCAGCTACATTGGACGAACAGTGTGTACTACACTTTATAGCTACAACTTTTCCCATAGGAATCAACTCGATGAACACTTTGTTTGAATGTTGAATTAACATTTTGTTCAGGATATAAGTGATGTTTGTGACAGACAAAATAATTGCTTCCCTTTCGACGTTAATTGTTGAGGTTGGGAATGTGTTTTGAATCTATGAAACGGGGTTGACAACCTGTTGGATTTATACGGGTGTTAAATTTATTATTTTGTTGTTGTTATTATGTTATTACGTCAAGCAATTCTGTAGCGTGGCTGTCGTGGAATACTGCCATGCACTAGGTTGCGGCTTTGCTTTTAATAAGGATTGTAGAGTACTGTAAGGTATATGATTGTGAAGAAATGTTTCAGTGTGTGCTGGCATAGCACACATGTCCACGGTTTTGTTTTTAGTTGTCATTTTAATAAATTATTAGCAAAAAAATATATCGATAATGGATAGCGCTCGATCGGTTAAATAAGGGGTCTAGTGGACTACTTATACAATGTTAGCTAGACGAATTGGTATGTAATTTTATATGATGAAGATCATAGCAAATTTAATAAATAACGACGTCAAAGTACAGAGTTGATCCAAAACCATTGAATTTCATTCGGTATCTCTATTTTAGGTTTAATTTAAACAAGATGACTAGTCCTTGATACCGATATTTTGGTAAAACATTTTAATTTTGACCAACTGGTATATCTATGTATTTTAGACAAGATTTAAACATTTCAGTTGCCTTATCCTTCATAACCAAATTTTGGTAAATGTTGACCATCTGGTATCTATTTAGGTAGAATTTGAACATTTTAGATGCCCTTTTCTTAATACCATTAAAAAACAGACTGAACAGAACTCGCGACTTTTAACGTAGGAAGAAGATTACACTAAACTTCTGCGATATCTGGTCATCAAAAAGTATTGGTTACGCTAATAAAATTTATTGAATTAATTATTAATTCAAAGGTCGTAAATATCAAACAAAGTACGATGATATTTAGGATAAGCTATCAATGGACGCCATCTCGGTTATGTCCGCTACCACATTCCACCACACTTGGTATTAAACACATATTTATGGAAACACGCGAGAACTGCTACGAACAGAGGTGACACATTTATATAAACTTTATTATAACTAAAAAACAAAATACAATCATAGTAACATGGAATTAAAAATGTGTGACAGTATACAACAAGCATAAAATTTTGCCACATGTGGTAAGCTAGCCAGTCAATTCGGTAAACCATGAGCTTTTGATCAGAGCAGAAGATGTTATCCTTGTTCTTTTGAAGATGGGTTACCAAGGTTAGTAATGATAAGGGAAACTGGAAAAAAACTGTGTAATTATTTTATCCTTGCAGCAAAAACTATAAAGCCAAAAATAAGTGATACATTTCTACCTCGTCTCAAAGTAGCAGATTCGTTTCCACCACTGGACAATTATTTACGTCCATCTACAAATGATTCTACTGATCCTGAGTTTATCTTACATGCTCTTTGTGTCTATTAATTGTTTTTTCCAAGACAGAAAGCATTATCCCTATTTCGGGAGTAGTCAGTCTATACAAATAATCCATAATCATCAACTCGTAAATATCTAGAGAGACCTCCCTAGAGTTTTAATACTCACTTGAAAACTAACAAATAAATAAAACTGTATGCTCTGTAGAAATAAAATGGGCGTCGTGTCGACCATTTATGTCCGATGTAAAATCTCTGGTGTTGATTTTAACTGCATTTTTATTGACTACTCGTGTTAATTCAGAGTTTTGTTACCGTGGATTGGGCACACGGGGAGATAATAAACTGTTAAGAATTAAACCAATAAATTCTATTTGTAACTTGGTTCTATGAGTATAATCTGATGTAAAAAACTTGATATACTTAATAGGGATGCATTTTATGTATCTCATTAATATTTGCATGTCACAATCTGACAAAATGTATATGGTTCCAAATCTTATATCCATCCTATGTACCTACATTTTATGTGAATAAACTTATTTTATTTTATTTATTTTATTTTAAACATTACAATAGTTTCACTAGATAACGTTTTTGGAAATGCCTAAATTTTTCTAGTTTATTCAGCGTTATAATTTACATTTTTTGTTAATTTTAATTGAATTAAATGAGTTTATATAATGACTACAACGGTCCAATGGTTAGTATCTTATCAACTATAACTTATCTACTAAGGGTTAGTAATCCTTAAGCGCTAAATGTTTGCCTCACAAGCAACGACGCGACGCACGTCCAATGCCTATTGCCTACGTAATGGCGCATCATGCTTAGCAACGGGGCAGCCTTCCTCCTCATAATCGGTAAAAACCCAGTCTCACGTTTATTTGGTTTAAGGTTTCAAGCTAATCTTGAGACTGTCGCTATTGTCCTGCTGATGGAGCGAGTCACCTTAGAGACAAATGGCAACCTGATCTATTCATATCTAGCTAAGAAGTCTATCTGATAAAAATGTTTAACAAAATGGCTAAATTAATATGTTGTTTCTGTAGATTAAGTATTGCGAATGTTTAATTAATTTGTGACCAATCTGGTTGAATACAGTCATAGTTTGCCACTGTCTATCATTTTGTTTGTATCCAAACTTTCCTCACCTTGCATTAAGACAGAGCTCACATTACGTATTCTGCATCCATCACAAAACAGACCACCAACCTTCTACGAACAAATGACTGTTACAAAATTAAAACGTAATAAAAAATCAGCTCGTGTGCTCAAACAAAATTCAAAAGCTTAGAATAAAAAGGACGTAAGCGACAAAGCACGCGCAATGGCCATTTTATCTCTCACATAAACACTTCAATACTAACGCTATACAGTAATTTATTTTATTGTCATTTTAAAGCTTGAATTTACGCATGTATGGGACGTATATTGTACATGCAATTTATGGCAAATTACTTTATACTAGTAACTTGTGCGATTTCCAAGTATTGATCGTTAGTTTAATTTAGAAATCATGCAGAAAATTTTAAATGCTGATTTTATATGTGTTGTGGTTATTATTGGGTATGTGGCGATAAACCTATTAACTGAAATATGCACTAAATGATTACAAATGTATCTATTAGATGTCACTTAATGATTGTATACTTTAGGATAGTCAAAATTAGTAAAACTTGCATGAAGTGTCGCATACAAAAACAAAATACAAGAACTGAAATCTTTTTAGTGCACACGGAGTCATAAAAATATATCTTACTGACTATATCTACTATATAAAAATAAGTCGGGTTTTCCTTCCTGACGCTATAACTCCAGAACGCACGAAACGATTTCCACAGTTTTGCATTTGTTGGGAAGGTCTCGGGCTCCGTTAGGTTTATAGCAAAGAAAATTCAGGAAAAATTTTAACAGAAAAGCGGGAAAATAATGCCCGGGCGAAGCCGTGACCGGCCGCTAGTCTACTATATAAAAATAAGTCGGGTTTAACATCCTGACGCTATAACTCCAGAACGCACGAACCTATTTCCACGGTTTTGCATTCGTTGGAAAAGTCTCGGGCTCCGTGAGGTTTATAGCAAAGAAAATTAATGAAAAATATCAACAAAAAAGCGGGAAAATAATGCCCGTGCGAAGCCGGGACAGGCCGCTAGTCTACTATATAAAAATAAGTCGGGTTTTCCTTCCTGATGCTATAACTCCAGAACGCACGAACCGATTTCCACGGTTTTGCATTCGTTGGAAAGATCTCGGGCTCCGTGAGGTTTATAGCAAAGAAAATTCAGGAAAATTTTTAACAGAAAAGCGGGAAAATAATGCCCGTGCAAAGCCGGCACGCGCCCCTAGTATACTATATTTCAAGAAACATAAAACTCAAATAAGCATTTAAAGGGAATTAAAACAAACATATCTCAATACTAATCAAAGTTAATGTTAAGAAGTTCAATTATGTCACAACATGCATCGTATACTTATTTAAAGTTGTTGCGACTCGTTAGTTGGTGCTTTAAGAATTAACTTCAGAAGTGGTTCTATTTAATGTTAACTACATCAAGTTTATTTATGTGAAATTCAAGATATTTCCATAAATAGCGAATGCGATGTAAAAACAACGTAAATACTACATTATCTATCAATATCAGCTTATAATTAACCTGCTTCTGAACACTGACTATTAATTAGCTACGGTTGTCAGACTGGTTGATAGGTGTGCGACAGTGTAATGTTGATGTGGTTTTACCCTTACTTAAAGCCTATATAATTTATATTACACTTCCTATTCATTCATTTCCTATTAATCTCAAAAATTAATAATATAATATCTGGCATACTGTTAACATTTTTGCTGACAAAACTATAGAGTACTCAGAAAAACGAGGCCTGCGATTTGTACTTGTATTTAAAATAAATAACTTAGTTCCGTAATAATTACTAGCAGCATAAAGATTGATCTAATCGAATGTCATAATTTGTTTTAAAAAGTCACGAGTATTTCACTACGACAAACGAAACCTACGCATGCATTTGTGTCGTCAATTTTTAGATTTTTGATTAAAAGTTATTGGATATGTTTTATCTTTAAGACATTGTTTTCAACCTCGTACACGTATATGTAAGCAAGTTCTTTCACTGGAGGAAGCCAGTCTCTAGCAGTAGAACATAAATTACTATTATCATGTTATTTTCTTTAACTCACTTTTTCAAACTTAACACCATCTATTACATAATGACTAGCAATAAACGATTCGAGTCGCAAAACTATAAGTTTTATAGTCCCACTATATAATAACCCACTCAATCATTAGTAATTAAGCTACAATAAACATTGGCTATAGTTGATAGAGTCGAGGGCGAATGGTTTATAGATAACTGTCACGCATTTTACTATATTGTCGAAATTACTAGACAGCTTTGTTATTTGATTTGTATTTCTGGCATTTATTGGCGGTATTGAATAGTTTATTTGCATTTGTTTCTAACAACTTGCTTGAGGTTTTAAGCAGAGTATCTTTAAACAGAGCAATTTATACTTTAACCAAAAGATACCAAAAGGTTAGCAAGTGCATATTGGATTTGGGAATCAGTCAGTGTACACGTGAGGTCAACCGGCAAAATAATGGCAACGATTTGAAGTCATTGTTTCTTGTACTCCTGAACTTTCGTGGTTTATATCAGAATATTCATCACGAATTTCCTTCAAGATAACAAACTTTGGCAATGGAGTCCTGAATTTAATATTAACTAACTTCTGGTGTCAACATAATTATATTTTTTTATGTAATGCGACAACTTTCAGCCAAATCGAAGTTTTCTTCCTTTGTTTCTAAATTCAAATCAAGAAATAGAGGAACACTGAAATCGAAAAGAAACAAAAGCCAGAAAGGACAAATCTTTTTCGGCATGTAATTTCTAATCGAATGTCCAAAACTAGAACAGAGATCCGATTAACAAAGATAACAATTGTTATTGCCTATTGGCATTCGAGTACTTTGTCTCTTACAACATTTCTACGTTAATAAGCCAGTTTCCATTCGCTCCGGGTCTAAGAGGCCCAATAATCGGTAGGTGAGTTCTATGTACGTTTTGTGAATTTTTACTGCGGGAACTTAGGACCGGAGCAGCATTGAGACGGTTAGATTTGAGTCAGTGTTGACATTGTAACTATGAATACTGATCGAGGTAGAAATTCCTTGTTGTAGTTAGTGCGCTTTTAGTAATACCTAAGCTTCTATTTGTTCTGTGATTACATCACTGTAAATAATTACATCACATTTTAGGTTTTAGTCGGGACATTGGCCTGACCCGAGTTGGACAGGAACTCATTTGCCCGATGGATCTCGTAGGCGGTGATTGGAAGGCTGCAAACTATGATTTCCCACGCAAAAAGAGGTTTGCTTTATTTATTTCCATAGAAATAATTTCCCTAAAACTTCCCTTAGTCCTTTGCTTATATAATGGTTTCAAAATCATTATTATAATAAACTAATTTATCATTACAACAACAAAACTTCCTGCATGATACCTCCCTATAGAAGAACTAATTAACAATCAAAGTTCTATAGTGTCCATATCTTTATAATTGCGGCCGTATGTATCGGTTCGTGTATTGAATATATAAAGCGACCACCAGGCCAGTGCTACCTCCGACGAATGCTAAGCATAAAGTTTTTTTGCGTCACCTACAGCGTCGTGTCTTCGTGATTGCAATTTATTTAGTTGGTAACAGGGTTAGTTACGGTGCATTCGGAGGTTTGCTACTGAATTTTTATTGGTTATTAATTTTGGACAAAAAAAGAGAAAGACATTTAATTTTGACAATTTAGATGACGTTTTGTAGCTGCTTTTTTTTTTGGGGGTTCGTGCTCAGAATTTTGGATTTGTATGCTGCTGTTTGGTGATGTAGGTATGTAGTGAAATTAATGTTATATCCTCCTAAGTCCTACCGTCCTTTAAAAAGAACAACTTTAAAAATCTTGCTTTTTGTAGTAAATAATACAAAGTTTACATCCTTAACATACGAGTAAGTGATCATTCGGTTGCAACCTTTTATCACTTATACGGGTTGTATAGAGCGAATGCTTAAGGATAAAATATCATATTTAACCGACTTCCAAAAAGAGAAGGAGATTTACAATTCCGATGTATTTTTTAACCGACTTCAAAAAAAGGGAGGAGGTTCTTAATTCGGTTGTATTTCTTTTTTTTTAGTCTTGGTATCTATCGTATCGTTTTAAATCTTTGTTATCTAGTTAATTTGGTTTTTATCTAAAAAAACATGTATCTTAAGGATTAATTTGTGTGGATGATTTTCACAATAGATGAGATCTATTCCTTTTTAAATAATCTTCAAATAAATCAGATAGCACAACCATATAACCATATGAATGAAGACCACACAGAGTACAGGCGGAAGAGATCAGGACTCAGGGGAGTGCATTGTGGTGCAACGTGTTACTACTCCATTATTATGTACGGGTTATGTCTACACATACTAATAAACTTATGTAATGTTATTATTATATGATCGACATAACAACGTACTAATGTCCTATTGCAGGGACGGGGACAATACCAGGCCTGACAGGTTGGTATAGGATTTCCTTTTTTTGTTTTAGTTAAGATAATAATCTGAGATAGAGTAAATTATTTTTATAAATTAGCTACTCCGGGGCACCACAAATGATTTAAAACAAAAACAAACAAAAAAATAAGTGTAGTAAAATGTTGCCTTTATCTAATAATTACAATCTAACCAGCATAGTATTTATTTGTTGATTTTTCTTTCATTTATTAAAAAATAAAGCAGTTAGGGTTACATTCACCATAGTGTTACATAACAATAAAAAAATATAAACCCCAACTCTAAAGTAATCTGTGTTTCAAAGCACATCAATATCGCAGAAACGAATAACATATCAAATAAGCAACATTGTAGTTTCATATCTTATCTGTGCATCACAATATCTTGTAGAACTGCAATACAATCTGCACGACATTATTGTTTATTACCAAGTACTCCTTTGTCTACTTCAAAAGAAAACATGTATTTTATTTCTTAGAGTATTAAATTTTCGTGAGTATTAAACATTATGATTTATTCTTAATCTGTTTGCTATACTTTTGATGATTAAATATCAATACTAACCCCCTTACTCATAAACGCAACTTATGATTAGCTTAAAAAAATAAATGTTTTAATTTTTTCTTACCGTAGGGAGACTAAGAGACCCTTTATTTGCTGGTGAAAGGTCACTTCAGCAAGAGATCGCCTAGGTTCGTAGCAACGCTGTGTCCAATTTTAAGTCATAATATACAATTTATAAATAAATTCTTTATTTGCATAAAATTTTAAATTTCTTGATATCTGATGCTCTGCCCCAAGAGGTAGGCTTCCATGCCTGAGTTTCAAGGGTCAGTGCCTTCTTCCGATTTACATCGAGTTTTTTATTGATCAGCAACTGCAAACATGTTGGGATACTGTTAAAAGAGTCATAAAAACTGACAGCCAATCTCACAGAAAAAAACTCTTTCTAGCTATGTTTTCTCCTGAATACAAAATGTTCTACTTTGATTTTAAAACCATGACCTACACTGCAGTCACTTAAAAAGCTATTGTCCCATTACATCGCATAACCGTTTGTCCTCAACGTAATCAATTGAGTACCCACATTTAACCAATAAAAAAACAAATCTCAATTCAATCTGATTCACACTATTTATATAACAAAAGCACCGCCCCCTTCCAACACTTTATAGTAAAGTTTCAAAGTGCCGACACTATTGCATTAATGAAATGATTGGTCTCCTTTAACTCGCCGACGTCAGAGACATTTAACTGACTGCGAAATGAAGCATATGATGTGTGGTTTCCGACGTGTAGTACTGTTGCTATATGTGTGGCTAGTAGGGCTGTCATTTAGAATTATGCGTCATCCAGGTTAGAATACTAGATCCATTCAGCTACGTTATAATATTGACTGCAGAGAAGAAGAGCCATCGTCTTCTCCTTAGAAAAAAAATAGCCTAATAAAATCACGCTGGCCAAGCGTGTTGGTATATGGTTTTCTATTCTTTGTTTTGTGATCTTCAGATTTTTGTTCTGTGTCAAGATTTTCTTTGTTAAATTGATGGTCCAATCCTTAGTGCAATCATCATAACAGCCCATTGATGTCCCACTGCAGGGACGGGGCTCCTCCCGTAACGGAGGGATACTCGGCCTACTAATACCACGCTGGCCAGACGGCTTGGTAAAGAGTTTAATTTCAAGTTTTCCTTTTTTTTTCATTTCGTAAAGATATATTCACGGATAGTCCCTTAGTCGGTTTGTACGACACCCATGAGATGAGATAGGGTGGTGACATATTGTATTCTTACTCCGTCATTACACGGAGAAGTAGTGCAATTACAGTGCGATATTATTTTTGTGAAAGGAAATAAACTAGGTAGTAGTTTGTCTTTTACAAATTTCATAGGATAAGTGATTATAGTAATGAAACAGGTTTACAGTGTAAAAACATCCAAGTAAACAAAATTGCGTACTACAATCGTTATCAACGTTCTGGGTTTGTAGCCGGTTTAATTAGAAAAACCGTCTTTTTAATTAGAAAATTATTTAGATTTCTAATTACAACGTCTATTTATTTTTCCTTCGGTGAATTAAGTTAATTGCGTTCAATATGTGATAATTGCGTACAATTGCTTATATTATATTTTAGTTATGTCGGATAAAAGTATTTTATTGCGATAAATTTGTAAGAAGTATAACATGAAAAATGTATAAATTTACATTAATTCTTAAAATTTAAACAATTAAATACTATAATAATACAATAGTATCGTAGTAAGTACTCCACCAAGTTGACCAAAGTTGACAAGCTCACCGCGGTCGTAGAAATGAATAGAGCCTAGATTATTATTATTTAGATGTAACAGTTCAGAAGCTAGTGACATTAACCCTTCCACAGTGCCGCCAGCAGACACAATTGTAAAACGATGCACGTGTACCATATATGGTACACTGCACTGAGGACGTGTTAAAGGATTATGCTATTTCTTGTTCAACTTGCCGGTTGTCTGGCATTACTGACGACTTTAAGCGGCTGTTACTATCTACTCTAAAATCAGGTGCTTGGTCGCCTGCCCCTGTAAATGAGAAAAAAGAACAAAATCCTTTAAAGAAAATGTTAAACTCGCACTTTACCAGTATTTTATTATCAAACATTTCTCAATACGTAAGAGTCATAAAACACCACCATATTTGACATTTACGAGGCGCAAAATACAATAAAACTCTTTTATTTTAGTCTGAGTTAAGTCAATGTAAAACTGTTATCTTCCACTGTCACTATAACTTACACTATCAGTAGAGTCTGACCTTCGAATAGAAGTTTTGATAAGACCTCACCAAATAACAAATGATTGTAATGAAAAATTTATGGCGTTTTTTATAGTAATGGCGGGCAGACAAAATTATATGTACGACCAATGTAGATAAGAACATTTCATTGTTTAACATTACTAAAGAATATAAGTTGAGCTATTTTAAAACTTTTCTTTTATAATCAATTACCAAGTTAATTTGGACATAGACATAGTGACACGCAAAAATTGCATTCATTCAAAGGGCATGCAAAAATTGCATTCACAGAGACAGAAAAGTTCATGGATGACAATTACTTTAAAATGTCTTTTATCCGTGAGGAACTGTTATTTTTTCAGTTAATAATAAGTGGTTTACGACCTTAAATGGTTGCCTTTACAACTAAAGTTATTCATAAATATAAATTCTCTTATAATTTTTCATAAAACTATCACGTCGACTAATAACATTATCGTTAAGTCAAGTTTTTACAAAACATAATGAATCTTAAAATCCATATTTCCATCACTACATACTTAATACAAAACTTAAAAGCTGTTATTTAATAATCCATAATCTCGATACTTAAGTTAAGGATGATTCAGACACTCAAATTACTGGGAATATACTTTTAAAGATGATGTTCAATATCTCGGGACGACTACAAGGTGTAATTTGGTCCAATTTGGGTACGACCAATTATATAATCATGTACACGAACCTCGTATTCTCTACATACTTATCGATAACACATTATTATTTAATATTCTTCTTCAATTATTAATTTTTGTGTAGCTCTTCACAATTCACTTAAAATAATTTTATGTAATATTCAGTTGTTGGTGTAAAATTTAGTTCAAAATATGCTAAATTAACACCGCTTTCGCAGCTGTTTACGGCAGAGCTTTGAAGAGAATGTGGTGAAAAATGCAGGCTCTTTTTAAATATTGTAATTTTACTTAAAACTAAATATTTTTTGTTAATAAATAATAATTTTCTTAGTCAAATTGTTTAGCATATTGGAGATTGGTTCAAAAGAATGTCGTAGTTAGTTTTAAAAACAATTGAAGGTAATTCTTTTTTTGGTAAATTATTATCACCTGCCAGATTCACAATAGCTCGAGGAAAAACTAATCAGTGATGACATAACAGCAGAACCTCATTTGTTTAGTCAAGCCAGAAAAGAAATTGAAAAATGGGAGTATTAGAAATACAGACAAAACACATTGACCGGTATTGTGATACCTATCGTGCTAGACAACGTAGACACGATCATTTAAACTGGAACATTTATTGATTTAAAACAAAAATAGCACATTTGTGTCACAATATTACGATACTGTACACAAAGAGTTTCTTAGTTATTTTTAAACAACGTCAAAGTAGCTTCTAAAATGATAAATGCCATAGTTTATGTATATTATATACCAATAATCTTCATACCTACAAAAAACAGAGAATCATGTTTATGAGCACAAACATTTTCTTTCTAGCAGCTAGCAACTTTTCTTTTTAAAACCACAATGCCGAAGAGGTCATCAATATAATAAGTTTGTTCCGCTTCGACAACCTTAATTACCTTAAGATAAAATGTGTAGTGAAGACTACAGACTGAATGAGACAAAAAGTAAATGCTGTGCTGGTCTAAGTAAGTGCGCACCTAATGAAAATTACACCTAGCTTCTTCAATCAGAAATTTTCTTTACAGCTCCATATTCACCTTTAACTACCAACACAAACATAATTAACAAAATCATAACAATTATTCAAACGTAAAAACCGTCAAACAATTTCTCTAAAACAGGCTCTTAAAAAAGCTATTTTAATAATCCAATCATTAAACCACTACCCGATTACAGTACTAGGAACTCAGGTAGCCGAAAGAGGTCTTTCTGAAATTCATAACACAGGTAAATGTACCTCGTTAACTTAAACATGGCCCATGTACATGTAATAATACTACGGTGGTATAAGCCCTGTAATTTGAAGCACTTTCGACTCACTCAATCAAGTAAACGCAGGTTATAGCAGTTTGTTACTGGCCACTTCAATGTTATATAATTCTATGTTATTCTAAAGAAAAAAAATGTTTCGAAAATAAAAGTGTTCGGTGACGAAATTCTAGGGATATGTTATTATGTATGTAATGTTATGTATATTTGTGTATTCATTGACAAGTTTTATAATTTAGTTGTTACAGTACTTGACTTGGAGAAGTGTCGATTTCGATTCTAGATCAACAATGGCAGGAAAAACAAGTTCTTATCGTAAAAACTCTGCTTAGTTTGGGACTAGATGACACTGTTGAAACTGCGTTCGAAATGATATCACTGGCCGTGGTCTCAAGCTGACTGAAATACATACTTAAATTCCAGACCAAAGTCAGCTTCATACCACGGTAAGTGCAGCCTATGTCGAAACGTCAACAAATTATGTGTAGCCTGCCGCGTAAATCACCCGTTTACGTTTAATACTTACATCTAAAAATAAGTTAGTAATGCATTCCTCTATCATTGCTGTATCAGTACGCAAAAATACCATAAATAACTTAACAAAATCAAGTCAATCTGTCCAAACCAAATGATAAACGACAAAATAAATCCCGCCTCAAAAAAAAAACTTACTACGTTCCAGAATGGTTACCTTAACCACTAGTTTCACCACAAACAGACCAATTTAGCGGCAAAAGCAAATCGAATGCATCCCCCATCAATTTGCCATGGGCCGATATTACGTCGGACGTGATGGCATGAAGATCTTGGTAATGACCAGCGACTGTGGCTCCGGGCCGACATAAATCTGTGGACTTAAGTGGGCGGTAGAGGTGGACTGTTACTTGTTGCAGAAATATCGATTTATTTATACCGTTAAATATTCGTCACACATTCACACAACGCCATCTAGTCCCAAACTAAGCAAAGCTTATACTATGGTTATTAGCTAACGGATAACATACTTAAATACTTTTTTTTTGTAAATACATACATAGAAAACACTTAGACCAATGCAAACAATCATGTTCATGCACACAAAGATTTGCATTGACCGGGAATCGAACCCGAGACCTCTGCGTAGCAGCCATGTAATATACTCGTACCGACTGCGCCACAGAGGTTGTCGAATCTGAGTCTTACTTGGACATAAGAACTTCGATAAACCAAGAATCGACAATATGTATTATTTCGCAGCTCTATTCGTCGCGATTAGAGATCGCCTCCCTTCACCGCTGGCGCAGTGGTTACACGATCAAAATTATACACGATAACCATTTGTTAGGCGAACCGTTTGTCAGATCTCAATCTGAACATGTACGGGAAGCTGTTTTGTTCGGACAGTTTTGGTTTAGAATGATGATGATTAATCAGAACATGGTTTAGTTTGGTTTGGTTAACAATGTAGATAATCGTTAGGACAGCTTTGAGTAAAACTGTCAAATTCGATAATATTATTAGCCGATGATAATAATAAGGAGAAGGTTCCTATCTCCACCAGTAACTTGGTCCTTGTACCCAATGCTGGTAGGTCTACCTTTTTTATGTTTTAATATTTATACATATTTAAAAATGTAACTAATTGTGAAATATGTAAATGAAGAGAATAATAATAGTCATTGGAGTAGGAGACATCTTAAATGGAACACGCAGAGTGGGTAGATTCTTCATGCGATGACTTATGGAAACCTTATGGAAGAATGGCGTACGTTGTGAAAGGATAGGATTAAATAATACAAAATCAAAACACTGTAATGATTATTAATATCTCTCTATTACAATTATTTTCCCAAACAATTAACACTGGTCTGGGCCCTCATCTCTCTAGCTCCACAACAGCTCTTATAAAGTTGTAAAAGTTATATGCATTCTCAATGCTTCGGACAAGCCTTTTAACCTAAAGAGTTTGTAAGACAACAATCGAATCACACTGCCACTAGCACCTTTAACAGGTTGTAGGTCTATCGTGACTGGGTCTGTCTACCACATACGCGAAAAAATCTCCTTTTTGATCATTGAAAAAAAAAAACTTCATTAAGTCAATAGTGGTTCTTAATAATAAGCGTCTGGCAATGCAGACCGAATAAAGTAAGAGGGTGACGACAATTTATTTTTCAATAATAAAACGCATATTAATTTAAATGAATAATAACGACCACGTAATAAAGTATTCCTAATTTAAAATCGCATTCAGAAATCCAATTTCACAATCGAACAGCATTCAAAATTTTTTCTGCATCTTTTTTTTTTAATTTACTCGTTGAAGTGGCGAGGTAAAGGCAAGAATTCTTTCGTCCCGTCCGTCGTAAATATTTCAGAGAAGAGTTTTTAATCAGTCGTCAAGCGATTTACAAATTAAACAGGGGCCGTGTTATGAAGAAATATCGCGAGTTGTGACGGTTCGTTTCCATTTACTTGACGTTTGAATGGCGGCACGTTAATTTATAGAAAAATAACGATAAAATATTTTTAGATAATGTTGAAATCGTCTTGGCATTTATGAAATCACATATTTTAGAAATAAGAAATTAGTGCATAGTATTCTGCCTGAGTTTTAACGAGTTTAATAATGTTTCCACATAGTTTAAATACGTAGGGTAACTTGGGCATATTTGTTAAAGATATTGTCTACTAGACATTCCTTTCTTGCCTTCTATGATACTCCCGAGGAGATATGAAATGAAAACTACCTGTATTCTTAGTCCATCACCAGTTCACCACGCGGAGTGTAAACGTGTGTTTTCGCTTTCAGGGTGACTTAAAGTGCATGAAAATAAGCAGTAAGTAGGTACCTATAGTGGAGACAAAGTTGCAGTTATTAAACAAAGTAAATAACGTTACTTTTGTTTAATAAAGCAGTAAATTAAAATAAAAATAACATTTAATATTGAAAATTGCTCTAAATACGAGTATAACACGCTGGGCTTATTGATATACGAGCTCTGCGTCAAGTCGTAATTATTTTATTTTTATACAAATAATGTCTCCATATTTTCCCCAAGTTGACTTTTCTCACATTTATGGGACGAGATGGGATGGCGAAACTTTGAATCCTGTCACCGCTCGAGAAAAATACGTAAAACTATAATTCTCGTGACGTCAAAAACAATGCAAACAAACATGGAATAAGAAATATCGCCGTCGGAGGATCTCCGCAAAAAGCTCGCAAATTTCGTCATCAATTATCATTATTAGGGAGCGCTCGCGTTCGCCGGAGACGGCGGTAATTGAGTTTTATAAATGGCGTCGGCTGCCGACGACGTGACTGTCATAAATACTATGACGTGACGTGTCGTCGTGCAATGGATACGCAGTCGGATTTTTTTTATTTTTATTTATGTGCTTTAGAGTTTAATTTCTTATTTTATTTATAAACTATGCTTGGATAAGTGGAAATGAAATTTAATAACATATGCGATTAATTCTCTCAAAATGCTTTAGCATTGCCAGTTTTCGGTACAATTGGGTAAACTTGGTTAGTACCAATATTTTGCTTTGTTAAAAAACTCTCACACTCCTGTATCACAAGTATCAATAATTATGAAACAAAATTCAATAGACAACATCGTATTTAAATCACCAAACAACTAATTTCGCAAACATGTCCTGCCATAATCCATAAACGAAATTTCACCATCAAATAAATACCTTCTGCTTTAAATAGCATATAATCTAACCGTTATAACGTTATCTGTCGCCCAGTGTCTATCAAGCATAATAACAGTTAATATAAACTGCTATAATAACATTAATATTTACAACGTTACAACTGCTTGAAGGTGTTGTGTTATAGATAATGTTGTTATTTTGATAACGTAAGCATATTGCTTTATAGCCGCTTTGTTAAGATAGATATTACGCATTTGTTATTATCTTAACTACTTGTGGAAATAAATTGAGGTAGAAGGGGATTTTTACAAATAATTTTGTAATTATAAAACTGACTTATGCCACACGTTGATATTGATTGAATACTTACGCAATTTTGCTGAGATGGATGATTTCTTTTATACAGGATTAAGATTACCACTAACCTGCATAAACCTATTTCATCATAATCAGCAAACAGACGTCCACTGCATAGGTCTCTTTATGTTTATTCACATTACGCGGTCCTATGCCTCCCTTATTAACGGTTTTCCGCCTCTTTGACCAAGTCATCCATATTTTACTACATTCCGCACACTGTGTCGCCATTCCAGAACCGTTTAGAAAAAAAGGACGTACAAAAGGCAAATATTAAAATAAAATAATTTAAAATCCACTAAAAAATATTGATATTAATTTGCCATTAAAACAAATTAATAAACATAGACTCATACAAATGAATGCGTTCCCTTCAAACAAATAGATTAATAAATTTAACGTACATCAAAGAGCTATATTAATAACGATAGTTCTAAAACATTTTATTATGACAATGAATAACGATTGTGTGTTATTTTAAAAATGGATGTCTTTATGTAGCTTCACTTTTAATGTTTATTGGTAGCAATACCAATAAATAATAATAAATAATTACAAAACTTACAAATTTGCAAAACGCTATACTTATGGCGTTTTGCAAATTTCCTTTAGCTTTTTATCTGTTACGCCTTTTTACTTCGTCGAGTTCTCCAGAGCCCAAAGAGTAATGATAAAATTATCTTCTAAGTACTTCTTTAAATTTGTCAAAAGGCGGCCTTTGAGTAAACACCTTATCAACCTCATACCTTTAACTGCTAAGTCTAACTGCTAACCCACACCTTCTCTCGTTATCAATTTCAAGTGTTATCATTCCCTTGGTTGACTACACCTACGAAGCGAAAAATGTCTATAACATAATATTGTATCACTAATCCTTCACCAAACCTTGCGCTCAACTGGGAATCAAATACAAACCACTTGAACTCCCTAATCGCAGTGCTATAACAGTTTTATATTTCAAAATTAATTTAAATAGCGTGCTATTTGTTATATAGGTAAGATTAAAGAGATCTCAACAAAAAAATAACGCCAAAGTTTTCTGCTTAATAGCTTAACTTTTCATCTGGTTACAAATTAACGAGCTATGAGTCTTAATGCAAATAAACCTTGATAGATAGAACACATTATTTTTAACGATATTTTCTCACCATTTTGAATAATAAAATATGTTTTTTTTTTTGTTTGTTACTAAAATAAGGTCGGACGAGAACGAAAGTTATTTTCTTTAAAAGATCTAGGCGCTAAGGCTAAAGTAGGACATTAATTGGCTGTCATGATGAAAGGTCCTTTCATCATGACAGCCAATTAATGTCCCACTGCAGAGACGGGCCTCCTCCCGTGACGGAGGAATACTTTGCTTACTAATGGCCAAACGGATTGGTATTGGGTTTCATTTCAAGTTTTCCTTCTTTTTATTACGTAAAGATAATATTGACGGATAGTCCTTTAGTCGGTTATTACGACACCCATAGGATGAGATGGGGTGGTGACATATTGTATTCTTACTCCGTCACCACACGGATAAGGCATTTTACAGATATGGAAAATACGGACACAAAGTACCTACATCCAGCCAGCACTTCATTTATGAATCGCACAAATGCTTATCTTGTGTGGAATTCAAATCCGCGTCTCATAGCCTAATAACTTCACTAGCTACTGTACACTGTATCTTATTATCTATTCTAAGTCACTCACACAAAAAGTATTTAACAATATACCCAACAAATCCATTATTCCACAAGATAACATCTCCGATATTTTATTACTCATATATTCATAATTTACTTAACAGATAAAAGCACAAAAATACAGTAAAGGCCTACGCATATGGAGGAACGAATGTAAAGGCCTGTTGCTATGCTTTAAAATGATGCCGTGGCATTGAAAGGGATTTTATCGCACGGCATTTTTCATTTTAAAGTATAGCAATTTATGTCGTATTTCTGTAATAGTACGGTTGAATGTTCATTAGTAAAAATTAAAATCCCTTGCCATGCCGTTCCGGTCTGCGTAGGCCTTTACATTCGTTCCTCCATAAATCAGGGTACGTTGATAGTGTGTTCACACTTTATGTCATAACTTATGCTGATAAATATATGATTTATTTATTACACTATATTGATAAAAACTATTCATATAATGTAAGGGAAGTGTTGAAATTGTCGGTGTTTGTAAAAGGCTTCCGTAGCTTGTGTAGTAACGGTTACGAATATACGACAGCCGTTTATGAGGTCGCCGATTTGAACCCCACGCAGTTTATACAGTTTATACCTACCACCTTATCAGCCTTGCGTTGTATTGGTAGCCAAACTAACCCCGCTAACTTAAAAAAAAACCATTATCAATCAATAGTTGGCTGAATAAACGTTAGTATAAGGAATTATTTGCCTATACAATTTTGGTCACCTTGGTCACCGCTTTATTATCACGATACTCAAGGGGAATGAAAGTGGAATTCTTGTACACACAAATTGTCTTCATTTTCAGAAGTTATTCACCTTAACATGCTCTGCTCACCCCTCTGAAACAAAAGCCATGAAGATAACAAAAAAGCCTTGAAAAGGGAAAAATAAATTCAGTCTCATTCGTCGGGTTTATTTGCGGCCCATAATTCAGTAATATCGCGCTCAAAGGCTGGCCCATTTAACTTGAGAAACTGCTCTTCGCAACAGATTTTATAAAAATACCGACCCAACTGTGATTTCAGATGTTTTATAACAAAATGGTATCTCCTTTACTCGAATTGAAAAGTTTTGGGAGAACTTTATTAATGGTACAAGATGATATATAACTTTAATGTCTGTAAACAATAATAAAATAACTATGTCTAAGGAGAAAATGACCTACTCATTTTCTCTTCTTTAATATTTATCTTTCTCTTTATTTACATTTATCACATCTATATATATAAAAGAAAGTCGTGTTAGTTACACCACTTATAACTCAAGAACGGCAGAACAGATTTGGCTGAAAATTAGTAGGGAGGTAGCTTAGAGCCAGGAGACGAACATAGGATACTTTTTATCCCGTTTTTTTTTTCCATTGGGATACGACAATCGCTGAAGCCATTATCTCTGCATCTCCAAGTCAGATACGCACATTATTCGCTATCATAATTTCGACATGTTTTCCATCAAACCCATGTAACCTGTGGCACAAATACAAGGATAATATATCAGAAGATATTTTACATCAAATTCGTGTCAGTTCCAGAAATCACGATATTGAGATGAATGAGGAGATACATAATCGTGCTTTAATCTTGATCGAAGATATGTGTTACCTCATGTGCGGTAATTTATTAATCAGGTTAGGAATGCCAGCGCCATATCGTGAAATGAATGACGCATTTAATAGGAATTAGATTTAGTAGTTCGAACGAATGTACCCCTGTTGAATTACCAACAAAAGGAAGTTTATGATACTTTAATGAAGGCAATCGATGATGAAAATGGTGGTTTATATTTCCTAGATGCCCCTGGTGGAACTGGCAAGACATTCCTCATGTCATTAGTTTTAGCAACTGTTCGGGCGAGATCCAACATAGCGGTTGCAGTTGCTTCTTCTGGGATAGCAGCCACATTGTTAGAAGGATGCCGTACGGCTCATTCAGCATTAAAATTACCGTTAAATCTTCAAACTATTGAAGAACCAACGTGTAATATTGCAAAACACTCAGCAATGGCCAAAGTTTTAGCGGTATCGAAAATCATCATCTGGGACGAATGCACAATGGCGCATAAACGTGCATTAGAAGCACTTAACCGAACATTAAAAGATTTACGTAATGACTCGAGATGTTTTGGAGAAGCAATGATTTTACTGTCTGGCGATTTCCGCCAAATACTGCCAGTAATTCCAAGATCTACGGCTGCCCACGAAATAAACGCTTGCCTCAAATCGTCAAATCTATGGCGCTATGTGAAAAAACTGCAGCTGACAACAAACATGAGAGTTACATTGCTTAATGATATTATATCTGCTGAAGATTTCTCGGAGAAATTGCTGACTATCGGTAATGGTCAAGTACCTGTCGATGAACCGAGCGGATTAATATCATTTCCAAATAATTTCTGTAATTTTGTCTCATCAAAAGACGAACTTATCAACAATGTATTTCCAAACATTATTTCTAACTACAAAAATAATGAATGGTTGAGTGAGCGAGCAATTTTAGTGGCTAAAAACAAAGATGTAGATGAGCTGAACTACATAATTCAAAATAAGATCATTGGAACAATGCATTCATTCAAATCTATTGACTGCGTCACAAATGAAGATGAAGCCACCAACTATCCAATTGAATTTTTAAACTCTTTGGACGTGCCTGGCTTACCACCGCACAATTTACGCCTAAAGGTTGGCTCCGTAGTAATCATGCTTCAAAACATAAACCAACCAAAACTGTGCAACGGTACGCGTTTGGTGGTTAGAAAATTGATGAACAATGTCATTTACGCTACGATAATGATAGGAAAATTCAAAGGTGAGGAAGTTCTCATTCCGAGGATCCCGATGATCCCAACCGATATGCCGTTTGAAATTAAAAGACTTCAATTTCCGATACGTCTTGCATTTGCCATGACCATCAACAAATCACAAGGCCAGTCCTTAAAAGTTTGTGGTTTAAATCTAGAACATTCATGTTTTTGCCATGGTCAATTATACGTGGCATGTTCACGGGTCGGAAGACCATCTGCGTTGTTTGTTTTTGCGCCTGATAATAAAACAAAAAATGTCGTGTATCACAAGGTACTTAAGTGAAGAGCAACCTATGTACTAAAATACAGATGAATGATTAATGTAGGTATTTCATATTTTTTGTATTTTTTTTCAAATAAAAATAAACAAAAAAACAGCTTATTTATTGCCATTAAGGCGGAACAAAGTTCGCCGGGTCAGCTAGTTTTTAAATATAAATATAAAATCATTTAAAAATTTAAAAAGGTAGACCCACCAGCATCGGGTACAGGGACCAAGCTACTGGTGGTGCCGTGTCACGCAGTACTGCCTTCTGCATCAGACCTATGATCCAACTGCCAAGCGCGAGTCGAGAGACCGAGATGTTATATTTATCTTTTTATTATTTAATTCACAACAATAAAAATATGTTTATTTCAGCTCGAGCTCCATACAGTACAATTATGGTGCCTTAAAACTTCAACCTAAACATAATAATAGTGTATCTAAAATTCTACAACATGGAAGCGGATGAAACAGCGATGTTATGAACCTAGAAAGATGGAAAGAAGAATAGGCTTACTATAACCTGCTAAATGGTCTCATGCAAATTTTTTTAACATGGATGAGGGAGGCACAGGGTGGACAGGATTGGGGGAGGCCTATATCCAGTAGTGGACGTCCGTAGGCTAATATAATAATGATGTGAATAAAATGGCGACCTCTGCCTCTGTGGCGCAGTCTGTATATTACATGGATGCTACACAGAGGTCTCGGGTTCGATTCCCTCTCAATGCAAATCTTTGTGTGCATGAACATGATTGTTTTTATAGGTCTGAGTGATTTATTTATACAAAAAAGCATTTAGGTATGTTTATCCGTTGTCTAGTACCCGTAGTACAAGCTTTGCTTAGTTTGGGACTAGGTGGCGATGTGTGAATGTGTGAGGATTATTATTATTATTTATTATTATTAAAATATGTTATCTTTTGAGGCTTAACGTGACTTAACAAGCACTTAAAAAACGTATAATTTGGAAACGTACAGAACAAGTAACAGCCGAACCACAGACTATGTATCAAAGAAACCTTTAACTTTTATGAAATGTCGGCGGGCGGTTGTATATCTTTTTAAATGGAGCATTCGCTAGTGTTGCCATAACTTACTGTTGCTAAGTATTACTACCACCGTGTTCTGTTTGATTCTTTACTTCGTGAAATATATTATTATTATTAATACCTATGCATAGAAAATATTTTAAAATTTGTCTAAGTATTCATTTATTTATTCAAAATAGTACAATAATATTGTATCTTTTTGACGTCATCTAACACTACTTAATCTAGGTTTATTAACATTTCAAAGTTTTGAAAACTTTACCACCGCCTCCAAAGCGCTAGTAGAGAAGAAGCGGCGCAACAAACTCTACTGCTGTCTTGACGTCACTTTTTTTACATTGTAGATAACTGTAATTAGGCGCTGCAACCATTGTATACCATACATAACCATAATAAGTACTTACATACCTTTTTTTAAAAGAGATCTCTTACGGATCCTGCCTAATGGGACTTTTACAAACATATGTTTAAGGGACATAAAGACATTATGATAATTTAAAAAAATAATGAGTTGATTGTACAAATAGCTGCTTGGAGCTCCGAGCCTGTGAACTCTTCTTCGGCAGTCACAAACTACGACTTTGACGCAGCCAAGTAATAATATAATTTATCTGCATATAAACCACCTTATACGGCTTTTTTTTTTAGATTTGTTACTCCATACAAACTCGAACAATCATCCTTATACGTTGACGACCTCTGTGGCGTAGTGGTTATATAACATGACTGCTACGCAGAGGTCTCGGGTTCGATTCCCAGTCAATCAACATGATTGTTTGCATTGGTCTGCGTGTTTCTATACATAATATGTATGTATCTACAAAAAAAAAGTATTTAAGTATGTTTATCCGTTGTCTAGTACCCATAGTACAAGCTCTGCTTAGTTTGGGACTAGATGACGTTGTGTGAATGTGTGAGAATAAAAAAAAAGTTATATACGACGAGTAAGCCTAATGTTTCCCTGTCACTGTTGGTAGCCCTTTACTTCCATCATCAAGGGAAACCCATTCCTGCATTGTGACATAAAATGGAAGATTATTTTCACTAAAAAACACTCTTAATACTTATCTACTATCTTTGGATATAAATCTTGTAAGTCGTAAAAAGGCTCACAAATGACATTATAACTTATTGTTTTATGGGTAGGTTACAATAATTCTTCATACTTAGTACTACGTTAAAAGTATTCTGGAAGGAAGCCAATATTTAAAATTTATTATAATATCACCAGCTATGTTTTTAGCACTTTTCACAGCAAAACACTTCTTTTTAGATGCTTTTTAAAGGAATATTTAACGTAACTTAGAAATAAGAGGAGCGAAGCAGATAAGATGACGTAGTGGTGAGTATCTGCTTGCTATGCCGAAGATCCAAGATTCAAGCTAAAAATAATTACAAACATAGGTGTTTAAAAAAAGTTTTTGTTGTTTGAACGAACTTTTACTCATCTAGAACAGACAAGTGTAAAGTTTACTATCAGACTGAGCATGGAGCTTAAATTCTCTGAAAAGGGGAAGAATGAATACTTGGCCTACAAAAACCACATTTCCCGAAAGTGTTGGAATTGGTTTTTGTCGCTTTTTCTTTTTAAGGTAAAACATTGACTATTACGGAAGAAGTCTTTCAATCACCACTTACAATGCCCACGAGATAAGATAAATCAGTGCAACTTTGTATCTTATTGGTAATTTCCACGTAGGTAAACATTACGATAAAATAGAACATCTCAGTGAAAATACAATTAACTCAAAACCGAGTACATTAATTCGCTATTACGCCAAACACGACAACAGACCGCAGATTCGGCAGAGAAAACAATTTGTAACAAAAACATAACTGTTATACGAACACTTAATTAAAACGCAAATTGGCGACCACGAGCGCCGGGAACCCAACAACTAGGGATAAGGACAACACTAGGATATCGACAACATAGTACCTACTAGTTTAGACCAAATCGAAATTATCGAATTTAACGCAAAAAAATTATGAGTGACTACAAATTATTGCCCTGAGCCTTGATGTTAGTTAGGTCCGTTAAAGGTATATTGCAAAATTCATCTAGACACAGGGAGAAATTCTTCTTCACGGGGGTTCATCTCTGGATGGGGTAGTAGTTTCAAAATAAATAAGACACCAAGCCAGAGCAGACTTTATTCTGTCGTGAATAATACAAAAGTTGCAATGATAACTAAGGGACTAGATTTTTAGACTTTATTAAAAAAAGCTTTGAGTTTAATACTAAAAAGATAAAATAGTGTTCAGCACCAAAAAACTCATTCCCCTGATAATTTTCTTCAAAGAATCAAGCTCAAACATTAAGAGATCCGACTCTGCAGCCACAAAGATAATTGCATTCAAATTAGAATCGATATAAAGCATCACATCCCTACACAGCATCACGGTTTTGCATAATAAACGTGAGATATTTGCATAAAATCACTCGACATAGTCAGCTCCTAACCGCGAACCTATTTGACTTGCAAAAAAACGCCTACAGCACAACACTGATTGCTTTTCATTGCAAATCACATTGAATTGTGGAAAGTAGATAAGTGGGTATAGATTGTGAGAATCTTTTTATTTATAAGAGGTCAAATTCATGGGGGTATAATGATGGTTTGAGATTTGCACAGCCTACAGCATTCATACGCTGTGATTGGAACTTATTTCAAAATCCTTGGTTTCGAGTTGTTTCTGTTTGCAGCTCAACAAGCCATTCTTTCTTTCTTTGTTTATAATTTCATTTCTTTTATGAGCTTTCTTTCTTTCTTTATCATTTTCTTTGTATTTTTCAATTTAGTTTCATAGAATTTTCATATTAACTTGTTAAATAATAACAAGTATTAAGTATCAATAATTTGGTAG
Source organism: Schrankia costaestrigalis (assembly GCA_905475405.1). Classification (NCBI taxonomy): domain Eukaryota; kingdom Metazoa; phylum Arthropoda; class Insecta; order Lepidoptera; family Erebidae; genus Schrankia; species Schrankia costaestrigalis. The sequence goes on from FR997830.1 coordinate 1,583,750, forward strand.
GAATTATTGTAAATATTAAAGTATTATAAACAGATATACTTATCCATATTAAAACATTATGGTAGACTTAAGATATCATTAGTAAGTAAGCAGGCATATTATAAAGTTTCGATTAGTCTACAAGTCCAGGCGACTCAGCAATGATTGCAGTCGACTAACCCACATCACCACTATAATTTCCTACTTTTTTACTATCATTTACCGCAGAACCGTTATTTACGAACAACGTACATTAAAAGCAATTATATTGGGACTAAATAACATACCAGTAATCGCTAAACGTAGGTTAAACTAATAATTTGTAGCAAACGGCTCGTTACTATAAAACGTTGATCGATTTCATAGTTTTTGTTTAATGTTTTGAATGATTGAGGGCAATCAGTGCTAGGCTATTTATCAAAATTTATCAGAACGAGCGATTTTATTTTTTATTTTTAATGTTTTGTGTCTAATTATTTAACGATTGTATCTAATGCCAATCAAGCTATCAATCAAACTCCGACAAGAACTAATACGTGGTTAGTGGTTTCGGCGCCGCTCTTCCGCTATCATGAATGAAACACAAAACAATAAAGCGGCTTAATGGCTCTGATCTTTTAATTTTTTTATACAGGGATCATTTTTAAGGCACCCGTTAATTGTTACGGAAAACTTTACTTTCGTTGCATTAGAATAAGCAGAACGAAAAAGGTTTAACTAAGATGATAGCGAGGCGCGATATGCGGTTGTCTGGCACGAGGTTCTCTCGCTCATTGTTTGTGTGATCTACAAATCATTGCCCCGAACCTGGACGTTCTTTTTGTCCTCAATTTTTTTATTGGAGTGCAAATAAAAATCGTCTATACTTAGTGGAAGTTGTATTTTATACCAAAAAAAATACTGAAATCATCTACTCAAGTAACAGACACTTACATCAAATACAAAATCCAATTCTACAAAACTAAATATTACACATCAAAAACCAAAAAAAGTCTTAACGCCCTCAAACAGGAGTGTAATATTTCATACTATTATGTTATGTTGGCAATAACCAGTGAATATTCTGTGAGTGCCAGTTGTTATTGAACAATGACAACGCTTTGCTGTCAACAATACATTAGCAATGTCGCTTTAGTGAATAAAAATGTGATAGTATCCAGTGACAGATGAGCTAATAATATACTTTACATAATATACTTTACATGCTTTATGAGATTGCCCTTGAACTGGTAGTTTTTATATTGAATTAACCTTTCTTCTTTTATAAATATATAATCATCTTTCTCACAGTGGTGACGGAGTGAGAATAAATGGAGTCAACACCCTATTTTATCCAATGGGTGTCGTAAAATTTTACTATGGGAAAATTTGCAGATTTTCGTGAGATATCTACGAAAACAAAACAAGGTCAGGTAATCCCTTTACCAATTCGCGAAAACAAAAGAAGCATGGGACCCTACGTCACGGAAAAAAGCTGCCCAACCCTGCAGCTGTTTAAATACAATTTAATTGCGGTAGTAATAACTTTTGCTAAAACAGCAATAAAACAAAACAGTTAATAAATCCGTCAGAACAACCCAATGTAATATTATTAACATAATTTAAATAGTTCAAAACCAGTGAACGAAGGTCGTACCTGTAGATTTATACATTCGTTGCGTGTTACTAATAAACATTATTAAACCTACCTTTGCAATGTCGAGGCACAACGAGAAAATTATATAATTTGACAGCAACATTAAAAGTTATGTTTTATTAAAATTATTGATATTATAAAGACAGTGAAGAGGGCTTGTTTTACTGGGAAACTAGATCTAGAGTTCAAAATGACTATAATTTTTGAGTATTGTTAGAATGTGGAGAGCTTTTGCTATGTTAATATTATGTAGCTTCCATTCATGGAAAATGTTTTAATATTTTTATCGTGTATGTTAGTGGCTAACGGCCAACCTGGTGCCAAGAGTTGGAGCCTAGTAAATTGATCGTATATAGCCCGTCTACATATCCTGAAGTGGAACTTATATTTCACTTTTTATAGAAAAATATACGTCTACATGACCGCAACGAATCTGATGAAAGGATACAGTTCTGGAATGATACTAATATTTTATTTATGACTTTAAGGTTGCTCTTTAATTGGATTAATAATAAGCAAACTGAATTGAATTGTTGTTAGTGGTCACCAAATAAAAATAAGTCGGCAACATAAACGTACAAAAAAAAAATTCTCATCTAAGAGATAAATTATCGCACATCATTCGTATAGCATCCTGTAATAACCTTCCCCGAATACAGTAGCATATTTGCCTAACACCCCACAATAAGCTTTCTCCATACTAAATACCTTATTATCTACTCGCCCCTTGTCAATGAAGTATTACGTCATCCGATACCGCCATTGTCACCCATCACAGATTACTTGACGTGGCATTTATTCACCTAACACCAACATACATTTACGGCTGACACAACAAATTTCAAACCAAAATCAACCTTATTTCTTTGCAATCTTATACGTTGAAAATGTTTTTTGCGTGCGGGTGTGCTTTGGAAGTTGGTCGTACTTTGAAACCGTGGACAAGCTGTATGGTCATTTGAGCCGATTTGCTCAGATTACGTGTTTACAAATAGGATTTTCCTTTACTAATAAGCCCCGGACATAACAAGGATGTTTTTGCTGAATTGTCCAATATGTACTTTTTTTTTGTTGCGTGTTATTTTCTGTCAATGCGAATTGAATACTATTGTTGAGTTGTTGCTTTTTCGAATTATATTTAATAGGTGTATAATATTCGCTATTAGTAGTTCTATTTACCAATAATATTGTAAACTACAATATACAAGAACAAAAAAAAGATTTTGACTATTTTCGTCTTTTTGTTCTCGTACAAGTAAAAGAAAGATTTTGACTGTTTCCGTCTGTTTGTTAGAGCACAGCGTAGAGTTGGTTTTTTTCCGAAACTTCAATTAGAGTCAAGCTCGATGCTGATTGCGATATCTTGGTAGAGACAACGGATAGTCATACCTAAATACTTTTTTTTTGTAAATACATTCATATCATACATAGAAAAGAGATTAAAAGATAAAAAAGATTTTCTATTTTTATTTTTAACTAGCTGCTGTGCCCGCGACTTCGTTCGCGTGGCGGTTGTTACTTACTTCGCAATTCGTTTTACCACTGAAAAATCGTTTTTTAAACCTTGTAACAAACAGATATACCTACAAACGAATTGTAAAATTAACGAACGAACCCGAACCTTTTCAAAAACAGACCTTTACAAAGACAGATCTATGAAGACTGCGTCTAAACGGTTTATTCCCATACTGAAAGACATGAGCGAACGTCATTCTTTCAAGGAAAATCTTAACACCGCGATACTGAAAATGACGTCACAGGCACAATGCCATCTGTTGTCAAATTTGTAAGTTAAAATAAATGACATCGCTTATTTCATCATAACAGCCCATTAATGTCCCACTGCAAGGACGCGCCTCCTCCCGTGACGGAGGGATACTTGATACTGATTTGTATTGGACTGTTCTAATAAAGAGATCTAGCGATATCTCGAGTAATACTTATCCGATTTTGATGAAACATACCCCAGTTTAAGCCTAATAAGAAAGGCTACAATACAATGTATTGGTCTTAAGATTATATTTTAATTCGTTTTAAAGATGTGCGGTAACAAACAGACAGACAGACAGATAGACATTAATTCTAAAAATTGTAAGTGTGTAGTGTTGTTGCTTTTTGACTTTTTTCTAGATTTTATAGTTAATTTTTATCTGAATTTTCAAAAAGAACAGACATTTCGACCTCTACAGTTTTATTATAGTATAGATAGATAGATTACCTACTTTAAACTTACTTACGTATCTATGTATTTTAATATCTAAAGCGCGCTTATTCCGAGAAGAGTCAATAAGAACCACGTCCGTTCGTATTAAGAGTCAATGTAAATTAAATTATATAGATGCACCGGTTGGCCGTTTCGGACGTTAAACAAAAATCAACCGTACAGCCGTACTCATACTGGCGCGGCGACATTTGGAAATTTTCTTTCATCTATATCTTGTGTATTTATAAACCGATTTCTATAAAAAAAATTTATGAATAAGATATTAAAGTGTACTTTTGAAATATGGAAGTTTGAAAAAGATATGTCTATGCAACTTACAATATATTTATGTATTTAATACACTTTGAAGAAAACCCTAACGATTAAACACGTTATTGTGGCTAATATATAAAAGATAGATATATACTATTCAGGACTGTTTTGTACATCTTTTGAAGACCATTATTTTTGTAATACATATTTTTGGCGTATGATCAACGTATGCGATGATAAGAGCTCGAACGCGCGTTTTTTCAACCGACTTGCTTCGAATTTTTCGTCACTACTCAGCTCCTATGTGTCTTGGCGTTATGTTATACAGCCTATAACCTGCCCAGGAGTATGGACTACAATCGTACCAAGTTTGGTTAAAATGCCATCAGTAGTTTTTGACCCATGCGTGCACATACAGACAGACAGACAGACAGACAGACAGACAGACAAAAAATTTATTGATTGCATTTTTGGCATTAGTATCGATCACCATTCATCCTCCAATATGAATTTTTAACATAATATATTCAATGTACAGAATTGATCTCTCTACAGTTTTATTATAAGTATAGATGATTTTAAAAAATAGGCAGCAACAAAACTATAAAAGGCCGTGAATCAGTGACAGTATAACATAAAGGTAAACAGTAAACTTGGGTTTCATGATAATGAGTGTAATAACACTCGGAGCTTTACAAAATAAGTACTAAGAGTTTAAGCCTTATTTAGGTCAGTCATTACGTTACATACCTACTTTGTTATTACCGATGTTGTCTAGCTCGTTACATAAAGGTAACATTTCTTGTCCTGCGGCTCATTTAAAGAGATTTAAAAATGGTTTCAGTCTTATAACTGTAAAGACTTAATCCAAAACGGTAAATAAATAATTTCAAACATTATGTCCATAAATAATTAGTATTGAATCGCATTTAAAAATATTGGTATTCTTACCAAAAATACTATAAAAACTTTTAATATTATTATTAATCTCAACAGCAACTGAAGGTTTTGACCACATTGTGATGTTTATTCTTATGTTGATTCTTTAGAGGGAACTCTCCCTTTATTTATTTTTTTACTGCCTTTGTATAGAAGATCAATAAAATCCATAGTAGTGCTTCGAAGTCACAAGAACCTCCTTCTTGTGACTTCGAGGCACTACTATGGATGTTGTAATCTCAGTAACTTTATTCCTTGTCTGGTGAGAGACTCACATATCAAGGTTCGTTGCTACTTCTTCCTAACACGCTCATCATTGTTTGCTGCCTGATAGTCCCCTTTCCATCACCATATTGTTGGCATATTTATCATGTTATTTACATTTAAATAAAATACGTAAATAAGTCGGTAATATAGTAGTCTAGTCGGTAATATAGTAGTATAGTAGTCAGTAGTAATATAGTAGTCGGTAGCAGTAGTATTTAGTTATAAATTAAGTATAAAAACATAATTCCTTTGCGTGTTCCTATATCTACTTACACAGCAATTAATTTTATCAAACAAAACTATACAAAATATACCGTAAACTTATATAGGTACACTACAATTAATAATATTCTTTATAATACTCTGTAACAATCCAAATAACTGCATTTAACATAAATATGAAATAAAGAACAAAACGTAAGGACGTCATAAACCTTATTGGAGTGAACCTCGACCTCTTAATAACCGCTAATATATATTTCTTTATGTTAAATGTTCGTGAGTTATGTTCCTTTATTAATTACAATATTCATATTCTTTTGATTGCACGTTTATTGTATTATTTGGAACATGCAAACTTTACGGGCTGTGTATACAACAAGCGTTGCTACAAGTTTAGTAGTAGTTGAACCATTATATTTTAGTACACACAGCAACTAATCAACCTAGACACTCATGTACCTTAATACCTTGAAATAAGACACAATTTCAAATAAAAATGTTTAACTTGATGTGTTGCTGTGTGTACAAGCTCTGCTTAGTATGGAACTAGATGGCGTCGTAAAACCTATTTTACAGTACTCGTCATTGAAATAATGTAAACAAATGATGTGACTGCCACGTCACCTCTTAGATACATAACAGAACACCAGCTTTATTTACTGTATCCAAACAATTATTAAGTACCTATAAATTTTATAGTTACCACTAAGGCACATATTTATTAGCAAGTAAGTAAAGTTGTTTTAATTTTTCTAAAATTACTAGTCTTTACCACTTATTTAACATATTGAAATGCAAATGATATGTAAGGATCAAAATCTTTGAAAATACTTTTAAATATAGCAAGTTCTCCTGTCATAACACCACCCTAATACCTAAACACATTACAACAAAAATCATCAATAAAGAAAATATACATCACGTTTATAAATTAGAAGCGATTAAATCAGTTGCGAGCGAGATCGGAACTGATAACCAAACAAGCGTGTTTTGTGGTGCACAATCCTAGCGGACTAATCCTAGGGACACCCCTCACTCAATATTATACTCTAATATTTATAAAATAAGGTTGTGTTTTGAGTAAGAAGTTGGCTGTTTAAGCAGGGTAGCAATAACAAAGGCCTCATTCCTGTCACCGGGCTGTCAAGCGGCATTCACGCGGGTAATTATCACTCGTCAACGGCGAAAAGATTTCGTTGACAATACACTCTGTGGCAGGCCTAAGCTGCTTATTGTTGCCAGGGGTGTCATGTTTATACTGAAATGTTAAGTCCAATTTTTGTGTTGCGGATCAGAATAATGGAAACTGGTTTTTTGTATACTTGTGTTTTTTTTTATTGTTGATAATGTTGGATTATGTATTTTTGTTTGACGCAATAGTCAAAGGATTTTATGAGTACTTTTATTGTATACCTGTTGAGATATGGCGCAGAAAGTTCGAAGATATTATAGATAATCTTTACGAAAGCATGAAAAGGACAACTCTACTAATCTTTATGGCCAGCGAAGTTAATATGAGAATAAAAATGAGAACACGCATCGGAATCTGTTGTTAAACTTTTTGTTCGTGACGTAATGGCAAAGTTCATGTTACTGTGTACTTCTTAATAAGGAAGGAACAAAATGGGACAAGAATATGTAACTGGCCTAATACTTCGCTGGCCATAAAGATTAGTAGAGTTGTCCGGCGAGTTGTCCTAGCGCATGTGTGTCCTCTATCCTGTAACAAACTGTTTATACATTGTAGGTATTCCTTGCCACATGGATAGACAGGCATGACGTTGACCGTTTTTGGATTAAAATCGTTCTTAAATCAGGTTTGTTGAAGCAACTTTACCACAACACCATTAAAAGAGGATATACTTAGCTCGTCCATGCAGTGGGTCATTCAAAGGTTGTTATGATAAAGCAGTAAACAATTTACATCGCCTCCTATGTCCTTCAAAGGTACAAAGTACAAAAACGTTACACATTCAAGTATCGCTCAGGTACTCAAAGTCGCAGCGCACACGAGCACTCTCGCTATACGGACGCATTCAGCTCGTATAAAGTAGTGACTACAAAGCGAGGCACAACGACAGACGGTTGAGTACTAAGTGTGTAAGCTTTCTGCTTTCCCTACTGACACAATCACAATAGGTGGGTAGGAAATAGGGTCACCTACATAATGTTTTTCTCGAGAACTGTTATAGTAGCAGTGAAGGGTTTCAGGGAAAAGAGGGATCAAGGCATATTTTACATATTTTTTTATTCCCGCTTAATGCAAATCTTTGTGTGCATGAACATGATTGTTTGCATTGGTCTGGGTGTTTTCTATGTACAATATGTATGTATTTACAAAAAAAAAGTATTTAAGTATGTTTATATCCGTTGTCTAGTACCCATAGTACAAGCTTTGCTTAGTTTAGGACTAGATGGCGTTGTGTGAATGTGTGAGGAATATTTATATTTATATAAGGTTTTAGGTTCTACATAAGTACAATTCGTTTAATATTTTAAAAGAAGTGACGCTGCAGATATTATTGCATTACTTACTACTACATTATGACGTTATATCAAACTTCTTGGCAGCCTTTTAGTGACCACCATAAGAGGCTGCTGTGCCCAAAACCGTAATTTCGAATACTACAAGTGTAATGATTTGTACTTCCCACAACTGACAGTCCTAAGTCCTATTCAAAGTTTAAATGAGTGTTAGTCAAAGACAGAGCGAAACAAGGTTTGATTGTCAGTTTAAAAAAAAAAAAAGTTTTTTTTATACATTCACACAACGCCGCGCCGTCTAGTCCCAAACAAAGCAGAGCTTATACTATGGATACTAGACAACGGATAAACATACTTAAATACTTGTTTTTTTTTAGTTAATACATACCTACATACAGAAAACACCCAGACCAATGCAAACAATCATGTTCATGCACACAAAGATTTGCATTGAGTGGGAATCGAACCCGAGACCTTAGCGTAGCAGTCATATTTTATAACCACTACACCATAGAGGTCGTCAAATTAATGGTTTCAATAAAATAAAATATCATTTCAGCAAGGAATAGCAATGCATATTTATATTATATTTCCTACAACATACATTTACTCTTCATAAATAACTATCAAACAGCTGTTAAAGGCACGCCATTTCCTGTTCTTCACAATACGTTTGAAGTACAGCAGAGATGTTATCGCAAGTGTACAATGATCTTATATAGAATCTCCTTACATACCTACGTATTCATACATTATAATCGGATTACAAACCACAAAATCACCGGCGATGTGAACATCTACATCAATAGGCTTACTCTGTTTTGTATTTAAGCTTAGTTCGTTGGAATAGAGTATTGTCTGGTGCTTCTGCGTAGTTTGCTCTGGAGAATCATTTACACCAAATTTTAAAAATATATCTCATCATCATAACAGCCCACTTATGTCCCACAGCAGGGACGGGCCTCCTCCAGTGACGGAGGGATACTTGGCCTACTAATACCACGCTGGCCAGACGGATTGGTATAGGGTTTAATTTCAAGTTTTCCTTCTTTTTATTTCGTAAAGATAATATATTGACGGATAGTCCTTTAGTCGGTTTTTACGACACCCGTGGGATGAGATGGGGTGGTGACATATTGTATTCTTACTCCGTCACCACACGGAGACTTAGTTGTTGTTAAAGCTTAGTTCGTTGAAATAGAGTATTGTCTGGTGCTTTTGCGTATTTTGCTCTGGAGAGTCTTTTACAGCAAATTTTAATAATATACCTAAGTACATGAAAATTAAAAAAAACTTGAAACTACCATGTGGTGATGTTACAAGAAATCATGGTGTCACCATCTCGTCTTGTAAGTACGTGTAAAATTAAGACAAATTTTCTTTTTCTGCCAATGACGCATACCAGATGAAGCGGTATTGGAAAACCCATGAAATAGTACACAGGCAAACAGATCATGGAAGTGGAAAACCTGTCAGAGAACCACCTCTATTGACTGATATGAATACGATGATCTATTTAGAGAAAAATTTAAACATTCCACATTTAAAAACAATAATGCGCCAATATTTTGACGACCTCGGTGGCGCGACGGTAGCGCAACCGGCTGCCGTGCAAGTGGTTGTGGGTTCGATCCCCACGCAGGACAATAATTTGTGAGATCCACAAATGATTGTCCTGGTCTGGGTGTTCTTTGTGTCCGTTAATTGATGTTTGTAAAAGGTCCCCGCGACCCAGGGCATGATCCCTAGTGCGGGAGTTGTCTTTTAAAAATTAATAAAATGAATGAAATGATCAGTACTTATACCTATTTCTTTTTACATCCACGCTTTTGAAAGCCCTTTATAACAGCGACAAGTATTGTAATCTATATAATAAAACGTTATAATCACATTTTGTTATCAAACGTTCACATCTGACAAGGGAACCGTGAAATTGGTTTTTAACAATCCCCTGCATTATACAAATAAATCATTACATTCGCTCATTGAAGCAACAATAAATATTGTGAGGCTTATCGCCACGGATAATTATATCACACAACCCCTCCACATTCACACAACGCCATCTAGTTCCAAACTAGAAAGCGCTTGTACTGTGGCTACATTACAACGGATAAAGAGACTCCATAGATAGGTGACCGCTTATGGGCATTTCATCTGTGAGTATCCATCGTTTAGAGGGCACGATAGTCAGTTTCGACTATCGTCGTACATCAGAGGCCTTTTCCAATTTACAACAAATAATTAAGTAAGTATTATACGCAGCGGAACAAGTCAAGCTTATTCACTCAAAAATAGGTCTTATTACAAAATTTCTAATAACACTTTAACTTAACATTTAATGTTTAAGGTTTAGCCATTGGAAGCCCCTCTCATGAAATGGAGAGGAAAACAAATAACACGTTGCGGTGATTTAATGCTAAAATCAATTAAAAATTGTAAGTACTTAGGTTTAAGAATAATAGCGCAATTAATTTAGTTAATTTAATGTATTGCTGTATGTAGGTATTTATAAAATCATACATAAAAAGTAATAACACAGTACAAAATAATTACCCTACGTATAAAACTTTGTCTAATATACTTATTCATCAACTGTATAGTTGACTCGAACAACAAAAGCCCAACTATAATTATCCCTGGGCATTTAAAACATGAATAAAGTATGCCCAATCTTATCTAAAACAACTTTGCCCTGGTATTATGTTTAATTAAGACATAATAGCTAGAAAATTGTTCTTTACAATCGATACATTGAAATTATACGTTGGACAGTACGTCAGGTCATATTATACTATGAATCAGAGTTTCTAAAACTTATACCGGTTGAAGAAATAAACCAAATGTTAGGCAACGAAAAATATTTTTTTCCTCTGCATTTTATAAACTCGCCTGCAGTGATGCCAGACGGATTGGTATAGGTTAATCTATGTTAAATTTTCTTTCTTTTCTTTTTCTAGAGGTAATATAAATTTGCCTATTTTAATTGGTACTTGGCAAGGTACGTAGCACGCAAAACTGACGGTCAAAAAGGCTCTAGAATGGTAACCGCGTACTAGAATAGGAAAGGTGGGCAGACATCTCACGAGGTTACACAGATACACACGAAAATTTGTTAATGGTTGCGGTAAACCGATTGACCTTATCAATCGGTTTACCGCAACCGCGATACGACAGAGAAAGTTGGAGATTTTTTTAAGAGCTTATGTCCAGCTGTGAATGTGTTTTGGAATAAAATGGAAACTAGTTAAGCCCGTACAGTTTCACTCTTATATACGACACAAAATAAAATATTTCACTATATTAAATTGCCGAAACTTAAACAAAGCAGTTAAAGCTTCAGCCTTAAGTTTAAGAACCTCTGTCTAAATGTAATGATTCTGTCCCAAAATCAATACTCAAAGTGATAATTTGTAGCTTGTTAGTGACAGAGACAATTGTTAGTTTGTACTGAACTAATTATACCAGATCTAAAGTCTATGCCATGTCGATAATTACTTTTTAATAGCTCACCTATCTATCATTATGATTTATGGATTATATAGAGTTTTGTTGTTACATGCATTTTACATGGTTAGGACAATTTTAATCCTTTCACAGTCTCGCCAGCAGACACAATAGTAAAACAATGCACGTGTACCATATATGGTACACTGCACTGGGAACGTGTACTGGTAATGTAAATTTAAGGAGTAAAAGTAAACGGTGTCACTACCCTAGCTAGGGTATCCTAAAAGACTCCGAAATAGTAACCAGGTTTTTTTAATCTCATTTATTTAAAATAGCCATATCTCATATAGATTAAGTCGGCTAGTAACCAGGTTTTATGTCTATGAATACAAAAGAAAATAGATATGAAGCACTATACGAAGCAATGCACTTGCACAGCGAGGTTATAAAGGCAAAATTTCCTGCCGTCATTGGAAATATTCTATGATTCGATGAAAAGTGCTTCTATAAGTTGTACTTTATGCTGCTGTATCGTACAAGCGTGTTTCTGTTTGCCAAACCAGGCCACGTCCCTGGAATCTCCTCAACCAATATAGTTCTTTATCCACCTTAACACTAAATCACATTTACTGTCATTTTTGATGCAAAACAACTCAGTATAACGATAAAAAAAACAATCAATTTAAATTCAAGTTTAGTCAACAACCTATTTATTACCAAACAAACTAAACCATAACATGGAATGTCAAAAAAAATACATAAGAAACCATCATGGACCGACCCACAAAAACCCAGGCCTACCTCCAAGACCGCCAATTACACACAGTCGCGAATGCAAAGTGCTCCTAACGATATGTTAATACACGAACGTAAAACATAAATCGCACAACCTCACAAACAGACTCACAAATGGTATATATTAGCTATAAATTATGTATAATTACCATATCAATGTATATTTTCTGTTGTACTGAATCTAAAGTATAAATGATGAGAGCATTTTATTTTTCATTCTTATATTAATGCGTTTGTATCTGTTGAAATATGTTGGAGTGGTATTGAATACTAATAGGGTAAAGGCTTCAGTGAATGAACACTTAAGCAATTTTCAAACTTCAAAAAATAAAAACATATGTTTTTTCTTATGCATAGGTCCTCAGAGCCTCCTTTTTCGTTTAAAAGATTTATTCAAAAATATATTTCAGGCTCGTTTTGCCTTTTAGGATACACAGTTTGTAAGATATTTAGCAATATATAGAAGAATACCCCAAAACCCCAGTAAATGAACGCAAATTTCTAGTAAATGAACAGAAAAAAACCCAATGAATGAACACGATTTGGTTTTTATTAATTATCGTATAAAACAGTAATTATTGCAGCAAACACAATAAAAATATCTACCTATTGTTCAAAATTATTAAATTTTGCATAGGTAGAAAGAAAGAAAAACAAGATACATGGGCAAGAGCAGAAAAAACATTTAATATTATTAATCTAAAGGACGGCAAAGCCTTAAATTAAACACCTTGGCCTGCTGCGGTGTCATGGCTGTTGTGGTTCTTTAACGTCTATCTGGAATCTGCTTCAGTCCCCCGTCTCTGGAGAAAATTCAAGGTCATAGCCATCCTCAAGCCGGGAAAACCAGCTGACAATCCTAGAAACTTTCTGCCCATAAGTCTTCTGTGCCACACATACAAGCTGTTCGAAAGATTGTTGCTGACCCGGCTCACAAAGGTTATAGACCCGAATGGGATCAGGTCTCAGAGCAATCAGGTTTCAGGCCGGTGAAATCGTGCTGCAACCAGACACTTAAACTTACGCAGCACATTGAAGATGGTTTTGAGATGGTAAGAGTAACCAGTGCTGTATTCGTGGACCTATCGGCGGCCTTCTTTTTCCTTCTTTTTACCATTTACTGCTTCTTCCGCTTCTTATACGCTGACTATCTCGCGCTAACTTCCCAAGCAACAAACTTCATCGAAGTTGAGTCCAATCTCACCTCAGCTCTTAACAATCTGAGCCGTAACTATGAGGCAAACTCGCTTAAGCCTAATCCATCTAAGACTGAATCCTGTTCCTTCCACCTCCGGAACAAGGAAACGGGCCGCAAGCTAAATAGGTATCCCGATAGCTCATAATGACTCCCTCAAATATCTTGGAATCTCCCTGGACAGGTCACTGTCATTTAAAAACACTGTCAGAATGTTAAACAGAAGGTGCATTCTCGCAACAACGCGTAGCAACGGCTCATTTCCAGAAAATGGGGAACCTCGCCGCCGGTAATGCGGACTTTTGGGCCGGCGATTTCTTGGAAAATACGCGTGCGCAGTCTGAAACCAATCAGCTCATGCTAGGTTAGTGGATACAGCTTTGAACGAAAACTCCCGGATTATTACAGGTTGCCTTAAACCTACACCGGTCAGACTGCTGTACCCACTGGCTGGCATCGCGCCCCCCGATGTCCGTAGGGATGTGGAGGCCTCCCTTGAAATGAGCAAAATTGATGACGACCATCGGCACCCAATGCACGGCTATGTTCCAGTGCAGCAAAGGCTGCGTAGCCAAAAGATCTTCATAAAGTACGTCTACCTTTTAAGTACCGACCTAGCACACGGGAGGTGCAACTTTTCGCGCGAAAATAATGTCACTACCAGAACCGTTTGTATCACTCTCTGTGAGGCTTTCGCCCGGACATAAGTTACCATGGGCTACCTGGAAGTCTTTAAACACATTGCGAACCCAGTTAGGACGAAGCAAGGAGAACATGCTCCGCTGGGGCCTTACAAATATTGGCGGACTGAGTTGCCTGTACGGTGTTCTCCAAACTATGGCCCACCTCTCATCATGTCCTGGATGCCCTAACACCTGCACTCATGAAGAGCTTAAAGATTTGAAGGATTTTAATGTGCAATTTAGTTTCAAAAATATAATGTTCTTTTACTGGTTAATAACCAGCAAACAGTAAACACCAACAAATGAATTTAATCTTTACCCTCTTGTATCTAAAACTCATTTTCGAGTGTTATGATTATGTCTTCTTACTTAAAACTAGAAAATGAACACAATGGAAGTTGTTGGTTAATTTACTAGGTTTTAAAAACCAATAAATGAACACCCCTGTCCCACTACTGGCCAAAAGATCAGAAATCGATTTATGAAAAGACTTAGGAAATGTGAACTTAACAGCATTAAAATAAAATACATTTTTTTACGAAAATGTAAAATCGTCAATACCCAATGAATGAACGGCCGTTCATTAATTGGGTTTTACAAGATTTTGAGTTCCAATGCTGGGACACTTAATATTATACTGTACCGGAATATATACATGTTTAAATTAATTTGAAATGCATTATTTAGCTATTCTATTATATTTATAAACAAATATCTTGACTAAAATACTGCAGGTTTAGTTATAATATCGAATCATAAACGGTTCGTAATACCTGTGACGTAAATTCCGGCTTGAACAAATTCCCAGTTTCACGTTGCCTACCACTTTAGACGCTCGCCGTTTTGAAATGAACAGTGATTTTAGAAATCAATGTTGCTAATAATATTAGGAATATCGTTACTATTACTAAAAGAATACTCTATTTGGTAGAAATGCCCTAATTTCTTATTTTTTGGAAAAAACTGCGTTTTGTTCATTCACTGGGGGGTGTTCATTCACTGGAGCCATTACCCTACGTGTTGTGTTGGCAAAATGTGATGTAACCAACAATGTTAACACGTCTTCGTGTGGTGACGGAGTAAGAATACAATATGTCACCAACCCATCTCATCCCATGGGTGTCGTAAAAACCGAATATGGGACTATCCGTGAATATTATCTTTACGAAATAAAAAGAAGGAAAACTTGAAATTAAACCCTATACCAATCCGTCTGGCCAGCGTGGTATTAGTAGGCCAAGTATCCCTCCGTCACGGGAGGAGGCCAAGTATCCCTCCGTCACGGGAGGAGGCCCGTCTCTGCAGTGGGACATCAATGGGCTGTTATGATGATGATAAATGTTAACACCCAGCACTGGTAGGATAGTCAGTAGATGTGTAACAGTTACCGTGTTTAAGTAAAATAGTATGGTAGCTATAGGAACTACGGGGCTATAATTATTCTTAACACCATTGTGTTCCAGAGTGACGTACGTTTGCATTGAGTGCAGTGGATAAGCATTTTCTTATTTTATTATTTTATAACTACAATTTAAACGCTAGGGATTATGAGATTTTACTAACATCAATTTAAATGACACAAAGAATATCTAGGCAGTTTCTGCCTATTGTATTGTATTTCTTTATTAATGGCCTCATGAACATAGTTACATATTATTATTTGCCAGTGTCAAGTGAGAGATATTACATTCAGTATGAGTAAAAGTGCTAGATATTCTTTGTGTCATTTATATTGATGTAGAAAAATGTGTCATTTAAATAGTTATGGCCTGTGCGGGAGTCGTAACCGCGAGCCTGTGTAACCGCACGTCAAGATGGCAATAGTAAAACTAGTCAATCATTCCTATAAACTAATATTTTTGCATATTAACGCGTATTTTTCATTACCAGACGTGCTATTTAATTAATGAAAACGTTCTACTACGTTATAGTTCATTGCTATGACATTTTTGACAGGCGCAATTGAATATCTTTTATTTTGCTAAGTAAACTTCTACAGGCGTCTGATGATCTATTGCGTCAATGCTTAACCAAATAAAATAATACCGGAGGGCATCTGCAGTTAAATTACTAAGATTTGTAAACATAAAGGGGGTAGGTTAACCTACACCAATTAGGTGGTTATTATATGTATTAACAAGTACATTTTTCATGTTGTTCATTTACATAGAGTGAGACTCGAACACGAAGTATTTGGGTAGCAGTCTCTGCTATCACATAAACGAGTGAGGGATATTATAATTAGGATATATTACTTTCTTGTATTACCCACTAGTATTTTTCCAAAGCCTTAAAAGGCTTGTTACAACTCTTTCATATTTTTACCAAAGAACGTTATCATTTTAACGAGTTCTACCCAAATAATTTCTCACAGCATCAACATCGTACGACAAGCCATTTCATCAGGTAATAAAACATTCTGCGAGGTTCCTTCAGGCTGAAATATAGTGCGAGGTCGGGCCAGGTTAGGGCAGAGCGAGGGCCACAATATATCACTCGGGAATCAAGATTACTCTTACATAGAGACTTGGTTGTTCATGTTGAGCTACTATATTTACCTTTTTACTTTTTTTAGATAGATGTGTTTTATATTCTTTTGACATTTTTTAACGTTTAACATGTTAACTTATGCTAATAGTATCGTTAAAGACTATAAGATGTCTTAAAAAGGCGACAGTCAATATTTTGCAAGAAAGAAAAACTTGACACAAGACCAATCTGGCACGAGTTCCAAATTATACTTGAGGGGCACTCGTCCTTGCCGTGGGACAGTCAATTGTGTAATAAAAAATTCTGCGAGGTTACTTACAGGCGAGTGCGAGGTCGGGCCAGGTTAGGGCAAAGCGAGGCCCACTATATATCACTCAGGAATCAAGATTACTCTTACATAGCGACTTGGTTGTTCATGTTGAGCTACTATATTTACCATTTTTTTAATTATGGCATGATTTTACGGCCATTTTAATGTTTGTTTTTCATATTCTTTTGATATTGTTAATACTGAATTATATTAAATAATGTTAATTGGTCTTTTATATGAAGTATATACTACTTATTTCTTTTTAGAATAAACCTCATTGTATCTATCTATCAAAAATGAAAGATGTGTTTATAAACACTTATAACGCATGACCTTGTTCTTCTTTTCTTAAAAACAATAGCTATTACATAACTACGACATGAAAAATTCATACAGTTACGGAGATTAGCAACTCCTACTCCCCCTCGGAAGGGGGATGGCGGTAGGTGTCAAGTGGAGAATGAATTTGTCAGCGTCTCATTTCACGACCGCCCTGTAATATATCATAAAAACGCGGTACAATTTTGGGAAGAACTGTATGACAATGTAGTACTTAAATATTGAAATTAATTCAATGTTTTTTTTTAATTCAATGATATTAAAGATATTTCTAAAAATTCACTTTCAAAAACATTACATTTTTAGAGACATCCGACGTTGAGAAAAATGCAATTATTTTATCCTACCCTAAGCCTAGCAATGGACCTTTTCCCATGTTTTGTATAAAACAAGGGTAGATACTCAAGTTTCCTGAATAAAATAGTATCAAACAATTTCATATTTATTTAGAAGGTTTTCCTTTTTGATTTGTGAAATATCGCATGTCCTGTTCAGGTGACAAATTGGTCGGCAACCACTTTGTACATACGTAATGTTGTTGTCAATTGTTTATGTCGATAAATAAACAATGTGCTGTGTAAATGCCCCTTTATGGCGAGACCACTGAACAGACACGTACAGTAGTTAATATTCATTATTTTCGTTTCGATGGCTATGGTACTTGCGCATAATTCAGCGACACACATAGTTCGATTTATGGCATCCCCCGAGTCCTCATGGTACAGTAGTGAATATACAAAAAAAAAAGCTGATGAGCAACGCTCACACGACGACCAATTAAGCACAAGATATGTCTTAAAAGTTGGGATTTAGACATGATGACATTAAAAGTTGGGAGAGCAAGACTCGCAAGATAATTAGCAGTTCGGTTATTACTGATTTACATTTTCGTTCTTGCATCATTTCCTTTAAAAAATACGAGATTTTAGTGCATAAAATAAACTTGACCTCCAATAGTAGGTATGAAAAGTTAAGTTTACATACATAAGTTTATCTTCTCTACCTTTCCGTTATGTGGCAGAATCTCCTGCAAGAAATGTTTAAATTTTTTTTATTATCTATATATCTATATACTTATAATAAAACTGTAGAGAGATCAATTCTGTACATTGAATATATGTTAAAAATTAATATTGGAGGATGAATGGTGATCGATACTAATGCCAAAAATGCAATCAATAAATTTTTTGTCTGTCTGTCTGTCTGTCTGTCTGTCTGTCTGTCTGTCTGTCTGTATGTGCACGCATGGGTCAAAAACTACTGAAGGCATTTTAACCAAACTTGGTACGATTGTAGTCCATACTTCCGGGCAGGTTATAGGCTGTATAACATAACGCTAAGACACATAGGAGCTGAGCAGTGACGAAAATTTTGAAGCAAGTCGGTTGAAAAAACGCGCGTTCGAGCTCTTATCATCGCATACGTTGATCATACGCCAAAAATATGTATTACAAAAATAATGGTCTTCAAAAGATGTACAAAAAAGTCCTGAATAGTACATATCTATCTTTTATATATTAGCCATAATAACGTGTTTAATCGTTAGGGTTTTCTTCAAAGTATATTAAATACATAAATATATTGTAATTTGCATAGACATATCTTTTTCAAACTCCCATATTTCAAAAGTACACTTTAATATCTTATTCATACAAAACAAAATTATAGAAATCGGTTTATAAACACACAAGATATAGATGAAAGAAAATTTCCAAATGTCGCCGCGCCAGTATGAGTACGGCTGTACGGTTGATTTTTGTTTATCGTCCGAAACGGCCAACCGGTGCATCTATAATTTCATTCACATTGACTCTTAATGCGAACGGACGTGGTTCTTATTGACTCTTCTCGGAATAAGCGCGCTTTAGATACTAAAATACATAGATACTACTTTTTCGGTATTAAGTTTAAAGTAGGTAATCTATCTATCTACCTATCTATACTTATAATAAAACTGTAGAGAGATCAATTCTGTACATTGAATATATGTTAAAAATTAATATTGGAGGATGAATGGTGATCGATACTAATGCCAAAAATGCAATCAATAAATTTTTTGTCTGTCTGTCTGTCTGTCTGTCTGTCTGTCTGTCTGTATGTGCACGCATGGGTCAAAAACTACTGAAGGCATTTTAACCAAACTTGGTACGATTGTAGTCCATACTTCCGGGCAGGTTATAGGCTGTATAACATAACGCTAAGACACATAGGAGCTGAGCAGTGACGAAAATTTTGAAGCAAGTCGGTTGAAAAAACGCGCGTTCGAGCTCTTATCATCGCATACGTTGATCATACGCCAAAAATATGTATTACAAAAATAATGGTCTTCAAAAGATGTACAAAAAAGTCCTGAATAGTACATATCTATCTTTTATATATTAGCCATAATAACGTGTTTAATCGTTAGGGTTTTCTTCAAAGTATATTAAATACATAAATATATTGTAATTTGCATAGACATATCTTTTTCAAACTCCCATATTTCAAAAGTACACTTTAATATCTTATTCATACAAAACAAAATTATAGAAATCGGTTTATAAACACACAAGATATAGATGAAAGAAAATTTCCAAATGTCGCCGCGCCAGTATGAGTACGGCTGTACGGTTGATTTTTGTTTATCGTCCGAAACGGCCAACCGGTGCATCTATAATTTCATTCACATTGACTCTTAATGCGAACGGACGTGGTTCTTATTGACTCTTCTCGGAATAAGCGCGCTTTAGATACTAAAATACATAGATACTACTTTTTCGGTATTAAGTTTAAAGTAGGTAATCTATCTATCTACCTATACTATAATAAAACTGTAGAGGTCGAAATGTCTGTTCTTTTCGAAAATTCAGATAAAAATTATCTATATTCTTTCTTTAATCTGTCTATCTCTGCATCACCCAAGGTTGACTGGAAGAAAATTCCTTAGGCATTAAGTCCGCCTTTATACAAATGTATTTAAAGTGTTAAATAAAAATAAATAAATCTAGAAAAAAGTCAAAAGCAACAACACTACACACTTACAATTTTTAGAATTAATGTCTATCTGTCTGTCTGTCTGTTTGTTACCTTTAAAACGTGTTATCTTTAAAACGAATTTAAATATAATCTTAAGACCAATACATTGTATTGTAGCCTTTCTTATTAGGCTTAAGCTGAGGTATGTTTCATCAAAATCGGATAAGTATTACTCGAGATATCGCTAGATCTCTTTATTAGAACAGTCCAATACAAATCAGGGGTCATTAAAAATGGATTTGTTTCAATGTTGAATGAATTTAAATTTCGTTTCTTTTGTTCACAAGATGGCGTTACCAGTAGTAACCATAAAATAAATGAGTTTTTAAATAATCTATAACTATATTTTTTTTAAAGTGCTATTAATAAGTTATTCCTTTTAAATGTTAATAAAATTAACCATGAATCGTATGTGTAATGTCAATTATAAGTCTTATTAAATTAAATCAATTATAAGTTTACTTGATTGTTATATTTCTGTGTTTTTCGTAATTGAAACGCAATTTAATTAAATATAAATTGTATTAGTAAGCTATTAATCTAAAGTATCAATTATTCTTTTGGTATTAATTTAGTTTAAACTGTAGTAGTAATTACTGGTCAACGTAAAAGTATGCAACAGACTCCACCTGTTTTTATTAATGTAAATAAATACAAATAACCTTTTTTAGTTAATCACAGGTACAAAACATCTTACAAAAATAAATAGTCTTTCCCTGTTTTGCTAATATTGGCGTACAAACTTCATTTTTTAAAGTTAAACTATACCTATACTTAATCATAAATATTAAATTGAATTCCTTTTCTCACAATCTTATTATAACTGCAATTATAACACACTTATATAACTATTTAATAATTAATAATATATGGGTATAATATAACAGACAACATAATAAGTAACACGTTTTTTCTTTATAAAATCATTATACATTATTGCTATTTGTCAACATTAAAAACATACAAAACTGACAATAAAATATAGAAATACAATCACAAAACATTAATTTATTATTCAAAGTGTTTGTGTTTATTTTATTAAGTAATTCAAAAATACTGCACGCAGTTTATCTATAGATAATAATAATAATATAGTCGAGTCTAAGTTTAGTCAAATATTTTTTGCTAGATGGTAAAAAGGTGTTAGGTACAATAATTTATTTCAGCATTTTTTTTACAAAAGACAAATCCCACACTAGCCTTTAAAAATATCAATTTAACGGACACAAAGAACAACCAGACTAAGGACAATAGTTTGTGTATCACAATTGTCCTCCATGGGAATCGAACCCGCGACTTCATGCACGCCAGCCATGTAATGCGACCGCCGCGCCACCGAGGCAGCTAATTCTGCCGCACCATAACGTTGCGTGCAAATGTATTCATTCATAATTAATTAGTGATTATCCGTGTGGTGACGGAGTAAGAATACAATATGTCACCTCCCCATCTCATCCCATGGGTGGCGTAAAACCGACTAAGGGACTATCGGTGAATATTATCTTTACGAAATAAAAATGAAGGAAAACTTGAAATTAAACCCTATACCAATCCGACTGGCCAGCGTGGTATTAGTTAGTAGGCCAAGTATCCCTCCGTCACGGGAAGGATACTTGGGCGCGTCCTTGCAGTGGGACATTAATGGGCTGTTATGATGAAATAAGCGATGTCATTTATTTTAACGTCATTTTCAGTATCGCGGTGTTAAGATTTTCCTTGAAAGAATGACGTTCGCTCATGTCTTTCAGTATAAGTTTAGACGCAGTCTTCATAGATCTGTCTTTGTAAAGGTCTGTTTTTGAAAAGGTTTTGGTTCGTTTGTAGGTATATCTGTTGGTTATAAGGTTTAAAAAACGATTTTTTAGTATTAAATCGAATTGCGAAGTAAGTAACATCCGCCACGCGAACGAAGTCGCGGGCACAGCAGCTAGTCTATGTATAAAGTTGTGGAGAAAAAATGGTCGTTTACTAAAAGTTAGACATGAAATATATCATTTTCTTTTGGAAAAACAACTTCCGCAAAGAGCGTCAAGCTCTATGTTCCAGAAATTTTTATAGTCATGAAATTTGAATCAGCACAATTATTTAGAAATAGAAAATCTTCTCTTCGGGGTTCTTTGTAAATAGAAATAAAAAGATATTATAAAAAAATGACTTTATAAAAATAATGGAAATTATAAAAATCTAAAACCATAACTAGTTTATATACCATTTAACATAAGTCATAAAAATGGTACGTAAAACCTTTAACATAAGTAAACAATTTGACCAACTTACGTAGGTACGCAAGTTTCGGTATCCCTATTTCGTGTACCCCAGCATCGCGCACTCGTGGCTCGTGATTTATCGCCTGAAGAACAACTTCCTTCATAAAACACGAGGACACCCACACCCTTGTTTTGGGAACTTTACTTCTTATTCTTATCTACACACGCACTTTTACACTTTATTACTTAACTACAAGTATGTATGTATGTATAAAATCGTGGTCAGTATCTGGGTTGGAGGAGCTGATTTTGTCTCCACCGGCACTTCATCATAACAGCCCATTAATGTCCCACTGCAGGGACGGGCGTTCTCCCGTGACGGAGGGATACTTGGTCTACTAATACCACGCTGGCCAGACGGATTGGTATAGGGTTTAATTTCAAGTTTTCCTTCTTTCTATGTAAAGGTAATATTCACAGATAGTCCCTTAGCCTTACTCCGTCACCACCGTCAAGGCGTGTCCAAATATAACGCGGCAATAGCGCGCGGCTGCCGCGCGCGGCGTTCTGCGCTGCGATTGGACGGCTGCCGCGCACGAATGCAGCGTGTTGGTGCCGCGCTCGAATGATGATGCCGCGCGCGCACTGTTCGTTCGTTAGTGGTGACGTGTGGACGCGGACGATAGAATAGTATTATTTATTACATTCTCTTTGCCATGGATAACGAAACAGCAATTAGGTTAATAAGAAACATATGGTTCATATAATTTATTGTGGGACACCAGGCTCAAGGACTATCACAACAATAATTTAAGAGAAGACATGTGGGATGAAATCTCTAAAAATTTCGAGCAACCGAAAGCAGCTTTGAAAGCCAAAATGAAAAGTCTTTTAAGCTCCTACAGAAAGGAGAGGAACAGAGAAAAAACGAATAATTAACAAACTGGGAGCGCGGCGTGTCTAGGACATGCCGCGCAGTATTGCCGCGCACATATTTTTGGGCTGTCTACACTAATCGCGCGGCAATGCTGTGTCTCGCGAATGCAGCGTGATGCTGCCGCGAACTCGCCGCGCTATGTCTGGACACGCCTTCACTTGTCTGGCGCATATTTTACTCTTCTATCTATATTGTCTGGGAGAAGAAGGTGTTAAGATTTCCGAGCGCAAAAAAATATCACAATTAAAAAGGGAAGAAATGACTACGAAAGTATTATGGAGACTGTTTTTTTTGCTAATTATAAAATTAAGTGCTATCACGACAACCTAAACGGTTGTACCATAGTTGAATTCATAGCATAGTTTATAGCATTCATAGAAGTTCGTGCTTTACAACATTGTATATAATAATATATTTTACAATAGCAATTATTTTAAGATGACAAAGTGTGTCGCAACTAGAGTCCTAGCTAAGCTCTTCATATTCTAAAAATCAATTGATTTAATTTGATCAAAATACAGTTTACGCACTATGGATCGTCTCCCGTATCCAAAAACAATGCAGGCTTGATGTTCACCTGATAAGACAAAATTATGGTGTTGTGTGAATGTGTAAATACTTCAGGATCAAACTTATCGCTGGTAACTAGTGTAAAATCCCAAGTAACTTTTCCTGCCTTAAGTCCTTCCACCTTTCCATGACAATAAAATTCTCACCTCCCATCAAACGAACCACAAAATAGCAATAAAAATGAAAGTTCCCAAAGTCACATTTAGCAGCGATACCATGAGATCATTAAATTACATTCAGGGAAAGGTCCAAGTCGTAACCATTTATCACAATAAAGAACTACCTTGGTAAAGTTAAATACAATAAAAAAAGTAATTTTAATTACATTTCTTCCTTTTCTCCGTGGTTCGCAAGATAAATGTTAGCTATTATAAAAGTATATTAGTTAAATAAATGAGATAATTATAATAGCACGGTTATATTTACAAATGAACTGCTTTTTTCTTGATTCAAATCATACCATTTTGTTGCAGCTTCTTTTCACTGCTTGTACGGAACCTCCGTAAGGGGAACCACTTTGGTAAATTCGTTCCTGTGACAGTAGGAAGAATCTTCTATCAAGTATTTCTTCTTTGGTTCGGGTAGGGTCTCATACATAAGTGATAGTATCAAAGCGTGCTTTTATAACGTAAGAAGATTTATAAGTAGGTAGATGACATAGCAAGGGATTGTATCAAGCTGGATGTTCTCCCTTCCTTCTACGTCTCGATGATCTGTAAGAAGGCGACCAGGATTAAGCGTGAGAGAAACACGACTATTCTAAAGTAAACAACTGAAAAGAACACAATATTGTGATTTTAGGCGGTTGAATTGCAGCATTTTTGATACTCAAAAAAAGTAATTAAAGCCATAACTTTTGGAAACTGAAACTATAAATTCAACACTACAGACGCGTGTTTACTAAAAAAATCTATCCAATATATAAAACAAACGCCATAAAAAAGCAACTGCATGATAAATCGCATCTCGTCGCTTTCCCTACGCGTCATTTCTCTCAAATAAAATATATGGGACGAATAAAATCCAGTGAAATCTTTGGAGAGTCCACATTTTTGCCGTCAGTGCGCTCGTAAATTTTTGTAGACAGCGGTGGAAAGGCCACGGTTGATGTATGTGGGGCCGTGCTATACGTCACACGGGAAAATCACCTCAACGACAAATGCGTTTTAGTAAGGTCTATGTTATTTTGTTGGGTACACGTTGATTTGAAGATGAAAGGGCGGGCTTAGACAGTTACTTAATGTTTCGGTGCTTTTTTTATTTGTCATCGCTGTAAACAAGTGAAGTAGGTTATGTTACTATGATTAATATAATAAAATTGTAATTTCTAACTATGTATTTCTATATGTGTTGCTGATTCATGATCACAAATGCATTTCTTTGTTTACGCGGTGTCCTACGTAGGCAAGCGACGAAGGCGACGCGACGTGACGCGATGCTACACGCGACAAGTGTCCTACATGATTACGTTGCGTCTCGTCGCAGACTACCACATGGGATAAAAGTAGGATACGCCGTTTGATCGCATATGTCGCATTCGTCGCTCACGTAGGACACCGCGTTTGTTTAGATTAGGACTAACTATCGTAGTAATATATCTGCTTAATTTCTTCCACTTTCGCAAACCGCTGTAGTAGAGTTCTCAGAAATATGAGGTCCAGAAATGCATATCCCGCTAATTAGATATTGAGGTAGACCTTTTTCTTTGGACAATCTGTCAAAGAAGAACAGCTTATTCTAATTAATGCTGATCGAATCCACCAGTACGACTATAACGTTAGTATAAACTCAAACAAAACGTGACGCCCAGTTGAAACACGGTACTAAAATACACAAGCATTATTATGAATCATGCCATTATCATTCAACCTAAATATATCATAGCATACTGCATTACCGCGTTAAGCTAACTCTTAATCGTGGTGCGCAATCGTATATTTCTTGATTAAGAGCTCGTAAAAACGTCGTCTCGCTCTGATATATGGCCTTTGAGCAGGATGGGAGATTAGCCGACGGTTTGCAAGCTCTGGGGCTGATGTATAATGATTGATATGGTTTGGTTAAGGTATGGTTTGTTTGTCTGATTGTATTGTTCCTTTAAGATTGATTATGCCTGTGCATTATTATGAGTTATGGTTTCCGTTCGTTTTTCCATTGAATGTTGAGATATGACTTGCGGATTCTGATGGGCATTGGCAGATTTAGTGCTATTTTGAAAATTAAATAAATATGCTTTTACTCGCTTTCTGGAGCATTTAAATTAGCCCAAGAATTTTTTTTGCTACTAACCTTTGAATTACAGTTTTTTAAGGCGATACACAGTTAAGCTACTCTTTTACTAACGAATGATAATATAAACAAATATAAGACACCTTATGGCAAAGAAATTAGCTTTACGTCTTCGCGATGTCTCAAAACGGCCAGTCACTTTGTTCAGGGTAACAATTCTCAAAATTAGATTCCCTTTCATAAGCAACAAAGTAAAGATAAATAGAAATGACTTAAAG
This sequence comes from Schrankia costaestrigalis, assembly GCA_905475405.1. Classification (NCBI taxonomy): domain Eukaryota; kingdom Metazoa; phylum Arthropoda; class Insecta; order Lepidoptera; family Erebidae; genus Schrankia; species Schrankia costaestrigalis. Next base: position 1,610,251 of record FR997830.1, read on the forward strand.
CAGTCAACAACAGTTTGCAGCTAATAAAACAGATAACGGCAAGATAATTTACATTTCAACGATAAAGTATCTTCGCTGCAACCAGCCAAAATGAGCCATTCCTACTACTCAGTACGGTGCCATTTAGAGCTTTTTGTTAGTTGGTCGAAGTTACAAGCTTCTAACAGATATTCTTACACATCTTAATATACCGAGATAGCAAGAGTAACTGCTAATGGCTATTTCTACGTTGCTGATTTTACGTATAACATGCATCTTAAAACACGCAACAGAACTCCCGCACTATGCAATAAAACTTGTGTCACGGGGTTTTTATACAGACACACTAAATTAATGGACACGAGTAACATTCTGAATCAAGACAGATAATTGAGGCTTTTTAATGTATATTACATCTCCGTGTGGTGACGGAGTAAGAATACAATATGTCACCACCCCATCACATCCCATGGGTGTCGTAAAAACCGACTGAGGGACTATCCGTGAATATCATCTTTACGAATTAAAAAGAAGGAAAACTTGAAATTAAACCCTATACCAATCCGTCTGGCCAGCGTGGTATTAGTAGGCCAAGTATCTCTCCGTCACGGGAGGAGGCCCGTCCCTGCAGTGGGACATTAATGGGCTGTTATGATGATGAATGTACTACAGCCAAAATTTAAGAAAACATTTATAAAAAAATCGATGCAATAATTGTCAATAAGACGACTTGACACTGTTGTGTCAAGTAATCCCACCTTTTCTTAGTATAGCAAGTTTTTCGTGATTACTGCTCTAGCAAGAAACTTCCTGGCCGCTTATTCCTGCAGTCGAATAATTACATGATAATGTCACAAGTCTTATTATATTTTTTAAAATGTAAAACAACCTTTTTCAAATATAAAACATCTATTATTTTTTGTGTGTACAATATATAGTTTTATATCTCCTACTTTTCGTATATGTCAAACATAGCTATCGTTTATCATCACGCTACTGGCAATTTGTCGCTACTTCAAGTCGCTAAGTCAAAATTACTTCAGTCTTAACCGCTTCTGCTTATACCTTAGATCATCCAGCTAGTTACAATAATTCACAGTGAACGGACATTTTTATAGGTATTTAGCGAAAACGTCGCACCGACGGACCAATTTGCAACTTGTTTGCGTGCTCAATAAATTGTCGTGTACATTCTCTAAATTACGTTGTTATAGTGACGTATGGCGAGCAGCTAGCGACTCTGTTATGATTATTGCGGATCATGTTTTCTGTACTATGTTGGGGAAATAAAGCTTATTTTCTTTATGGTATTGTTGCTATGACCTATCTCTTATAGGCTTTCGTACTTGTCCTATGGTATTGTTGCTATGACCTATCTCTTATAGGCTTTCGTACTTGTCCTATGGTATTGTTGCTATGTCCTATCTCTTATAGGCTTTCGTACTTGTCCTAGAAAATAGTAAAATATATTTTTAGTTATGCGGAGTTATTAATGAAGAACTTAGTGACCATTTTTAATAATTCTTAAAATATTGGCGAAATCAATGTGCCTATAAATTTCAGTTGCAATATTTTTTGTTTATTTTGCATTTTGTAATAGAGTTGTTCCCAATTCCAATATTTGAAAGGAAAACGGCTTGCATTTGTGTTCAATAACCCATTCGGTCTACTTCAAGTTTGCACTTTCTATACCGTCTATTCCCGGTTTTCCCCGAATATTTTTCCCCCATATTGGGGGAAACTGAAGAGAATTCCTCTCTAAAAAAATTCCTACATGGTATATAACTTAATTCAAACTGTTTTATTGTAAATTGTACCTAACATCACATAGTTAAAACTTTTATGTTCCAAAAGTTTAAAAATTTATTGAAAAAATACCTTTATACAAATTTGTAAAGTCACTCGTTCCCTAAGGACTAGTAATCGACACTGTAATGGAACCTGCCGAAGCGCCCCTTAAAAGTCTATACGAACACGATATGCCTCAAAGGGAACACGGAACATCATGAAAAAAACTTATTTTACATCAAAGTCTCAAAGAATAGACGTGATAAAATGACATGACGCCTCGAAAACACCACCTTTGAACTATAGCTTCGACATTTTATGCTCAAACCATTCTAAACTTTGTCTCTTTACTGTCATGGTTTAATATTGCAGTTTTATGATAGGAAAGGGCTTATAATATTTTGGCGTCAAAAAGAATATTGAAGACGATATGCTTGAATTTGATTTGAATTTATTACTTTGAGCTTTTGATATGTTGTTATTGTTGATAGTGTTCTATATGTCAAGTATTGTATCTAACTCAATTGATTGAAAAATTTAGTTTTTAAGTGATTCTAAAACGTGTTTATTAACAGTACTTTATGGGACAAATCATAGCGGTCAGAATTGCCCGGACAAAGTGCCGTTGGGCAGGGCACGTAGCGCGGAGAACCGACAGCAGTTGGGACAGAAAGGTTCTGTAATGGCGACCGCGTACCGGAAAGAGCAGAGTGGGGAGACCTCTCACACGGTGGGCCGACGAACCTAGTTAGGACGGCGGAAACCCGATGGATAAGGGAGGCACAGGACCGCACAAGGTGGCAATACTTAGAGGAGGCAATGGACGTCGATTGGCTGATATAAGGCAAACACTGCTGGACATAGGCCTCCTCCAAATATTTCCACTTAACGCGGTCTTGTTCCTTCTTCATCTACTGTCTATTTAAACAGACTTGCTCTAAATGGTAAACATATATGGCGTCGTGTCAACCGCAGACTAAAGAGTACTGATAGCTAGAGATGTGTAACTGATGTGAATGAATGAAATCTTCACTTAAAGTTCTTTTAGTACTGAACGGTTTATGGCAATTTTTTTAGCTACATACATTATACAGTGTAGGTATATAATTACATAATATTCTAATTACGCAATAGGAATGTGAAGTCGTAAATAATACTAAAAGTATTAAACAAATTTTTTATTTATTAGTTTTACAAATTATTTTAGGTATAAGCATCTGTAAAAGAGAAAGTAAATACATTTATTCTTAGTTTAAGGGTACAGTGAGAATATAGACAATTACAAAAATAAAACAAAAATAAAGAATATAAACAAAAATCATGATAAAGCCACATCTGTGCAGGAATCGGAACATGTATTACAAAATTCTGGGTCGGTGCGTCTGAGACCGTATCTAATATGCCATCTAGTCTTAACATTTTATCTTCATCTTCAAAATTTTGACCAGCATGTCAATTCTCGTACCAAAATTCGGTTAAGTTAACTTTTAGTTGTCAAATTGTCACATTCTAAATAAAACTTTAACACGACCGCAAAAGATTACAATTGCAATAGCAAAAACAAGACAATTTGACAACCAAAAATTAACTTAACTGAATTTTTAACGATTATAAGGTACGAGAATTGACATGCTGGACACCGTACGGACAATTTTACTTAATCCTTCTATAAGTAATTCTTTTATTTCAGCCATTTTAAATGTTGTATTATTTTTTCCCACATGCGATTTTAATTGTGCCCATATTAGTTCAATGAGATTTAATTCGCAGTGGATAATTCATTCAGTAGTTTTTGCCTGAAAGAGTAACAACAAACAACAAGTAACAAAAATTTCGCATTTATAATATTAGTAGGATTTATTTAAACAACCTCCTTTTATTCGTATGCCAATCGTTCATTCACTTTTGTTACACATCCCTACGAATCTATGAAATTTCTAGAATGTACAAATGTCAAATAATGAAATTAATTTTTATCTGTGAAATTTGCCGTTGGAAAAAAATACATTTATTTAAAATATAAGAAAGATAGTGGTGAAATCAAAGTCATTTACGTGTTTTCTATTGCATAAACATATAATGCTACTTTCCAGAAATTTTCATCCATATCAAAGTGTGCAATTGATGTAAAAACTAGTGAATTTGCAAAATGTGGTGTTTGTTTACTAAATAAATCAAGTAAGGATGAATACGGTATACAAGTTCGCCACCTACCAACATTTTTTATTTTATATATTTAGAGATTAGAAAATGGTAATATTGTGGCTAGTTTTTTAAGTCGCTTGTTTAAAAGTTCTCGCCAATTCACCATTTTTATTTACCACATGACGTTGACACGTTAAGAGCTTCGCGGCATTGTATTACATTCCCGCTAGATGTCTCTAGAGCTCTCATAATATACAACGTAGCCAAAAAACTTGAGCAAAATGCAACAGAAAATTTTGCAAAATTTGCCCATTGTAGTCCTTCTTGAGGAACATGTAAAAAAGGGAAAATAATAAGTAGTAACTAGTAGCACTAGTAACATAAAAATACGTGATCCTTACCTTCGATAACAAGAACCATCAAAACAAATTGTATGTATAGGACAAAAACACGCTTTCATAAAAATATCACTATTTTGAAATCGTAGAGTTTGGTGTTCCCAAGAGGATACTTACAAAAAATCATATTAAAAGCAGTTACCTACTTATTCTTATGTGGTCGTCCATTATACACATTGCCTGATTCACGTTAGGCATTTAATACAATACCTAGGCAATGTATGAAATTTATCGTATTATACACATTGCCTGAAGGTTTTAGGCATTGTATAGAATGACTAGGTATTCTATACAATCCCGGATTATACACATTGCCTATAACATACATATATACCTGCTTACTTTCAAACTAATCACAGCAAATATTAACCCACTTTTGCACACCTTTATGTAGGACGCTTGAAAGCTCATGGGTGTTTTTATTTAACTGCTCACGCTTGTACCTGCAATGACATCACAATGATCACCATTTTCATAAAAATGCTCCTATACTTAGCCGTTGACGACCGACTGTAACCCAAAATTACACCATCCAAGCTATCATTAACAACATTAAAGGGTGAAAACATCCAACAATACCTTTCCACAAAAAAGTTCCGAAAAAAACACGTTTCCAACGCCCACCGACAGACGGCGCTACGGAAGACTTTACTACTTCCGGTGACAAGATGGCCGGCGTTCAGCGCAGCCGGAAACTGCGGCGAGAGAGCCCGAAAACACGATAAAAGTCTTACAGAAAAATCGTGTAACTTCTTTTCACTTTACATTCGAATTTCAAACTTATGTACTTGCTATAAAGACTAAATTACGATGTATCGATGTGTATTTAAGTCTGTTTTAAATGAGATAGGAAGGCAATAACTAAGCAACACGCCGTCAAGTGCGATCGGTTATTTCCCGCATTGAATATGATGTAAGTTTTCCGGAGTGGCGATAACGTGTAATGGTATCGTTTGCCCTTTCATAGGCTAAAAGAGACGAGAGTATTGTCACTCTATGCCTTTTATAGGGTGAGGGCTGCGCTTACTAATGTTCAAAGTTTATTTCTATAACAAAATTGATTGTATTAGATTTTATAGGCGTTATTGTTTTGTTTTTCTATGATATATGTACAGGGTGTTTTTTGAGTCATCGGCAATAATTTAGGAGGTGATTCTGTACGTGATTCTAATCCGAATTATGTAATAAAATTAGGTACTTAATTTTTGATGAAATAATCCCAAAAAATAACTAAGTGTGGACACGTTCCCGCTGCGCTAAAATATTGTTCAAGACTCGGTGCATTGACCCGCGCCGCGCGTCGTAGGTATCAGCTGGATCGCTCGCTGCGTCCGCGCGCCGCGCGGTGTCCATCATTAGTAAAATTCATGGCTAAGCTTTACACATCGTTTACTATGTAGTAATTTAATGTTTATTTATTTTGTATTTTTTTTCCTTCATTAAATAACGTTATCTATCATGCCCTTAAGTATTGCCTATGTCTCACTTTACATACTGTATAAACATATGGAAATATATTGGAAATTACTCTTTATGAACAAATCTGCAATGTGTCACTGTAGCCCACCAAAAGCAGTCTTAATGGTTCAAACGTGCATTTTTTATTGCGTAATATTCTTTAAATGTTGTATTATTAGTAAAAGCCTATTCGTTTTCCTAAATAAGTTAAAATAAAATCTAATATTCTAGCGTTATTTTTATTGATCAAATTGTTGACAAAAATTTAAAAAAAAATGATAGTAATATTTTCAATTGAAACTGCAACATATCAAATGACGTACACTCTGCGCCGACTGCTATTCGCCAAATTGTTTTTTCTACAAAAAATTTAGGTATACAGTGCCACTACATACTCATAAATAACTAATCATGACCAACCTGAGCCTAATCTAATCAAAATACACTAAAAATAGGCTACAACAGTGTCTCAGTAAATTAATTGTGTATTTTATATAAAAATAAAAAATGTCAAAAGATTTCTACTTTAAAACTTGGAAAGATAAATTAGAAAAATTAAAAAAAATCGTAAACTTTGATCATGATTATCAGGTATGTTTAAATCAAGGCTGTGAATATTTTTCATACAATACATCTTTACGTACAAAATGTTGACGTCCAAAGAAAATGTGTACAAGGTGCTTCCTTGGATACAACTTGGGTAGATCTCTTCCTGTGCTGAGGGTAGCTTGCTCTACTGCTACCCACTTGCGCGACCCAGAAGAAATTTTTCATCATAACGCCCTTTAATGTCCCACTGCAGGGACGGGCCTCCTCCCGTAACGGTGGGATACTTGGCCTATTAATACCACGCTGGCCAGACGGATTGGTATAGGGTTTAATTTCAAGATTTCCTTCTTTCATTTCTTAAAGATTATATTCACGGATAGTCCCTTAGTCGGTTTTTACGACACCATGGGATGAGATGGGGTGGTGACATATTGTATTCTTACTCCGTCACCACACGGACAAAAGAAAAAGGAATTATTAAATTAGTTTAATTAACTTGACTCCAAAATCAGTGCATTGTTATCGAGTATAATACACAACTCCGTTTATAAACTTAAGTATAATAAGGACTGTAAACCATCCAATTATTTTTGATAAAATTTATCCTATTTTAAGAGTCGGTTCAAATTAATGTCAACTATTGTGTAGTGTTAACTTATTCATTTATTCATTCATTTATAAAAAATACAGCATAAGCTTACAGAGTTCCTGCGTATGCTGTGCCCGACAGGGTCCATAATGATGCTTTATTACTGTGTATATTATGTAAGAACTGTAACTACATTATGGTGCAATAAACGTATTGAGTATTGAGTTATCCAAGTCGCTTAAGTGTAAAATCTATATCTACTAAACCATATCAAAACAAAATTAAATTAATTAATTATTTTATGACAAATATTAAAAGCAAATTTTCAAGCTTATGGATATTACTTCATGATCTAATTTAATAATAAGCACCTAATAACCATTTAGATGTAAAACTACTACATTTATTATAAAACTTACGTTTCAGAGAGTTGGTGTTAACGACCATGAACTACCGGCCGCGGTCCGGAGGCTGACGTTCATATTAGCACAATACATGGCAACATACAACGAGTTAATTGAGTGTTCACACAACAACCTGCAAGTGCAGAAGACAGAGCATATCGCTCAAATTGTTAAAGCTTTGATAGATAGGTTAGTTAAATTATAGGATATTGTCATTCTTACCATCTCTAATAATATTCCTAACTCATTTAGGCAACGAGATCTGGTCCCAGACTAAGATAATAAAAAGGTTTGCACTATGATTTCTAGACAACGAATAAACATACTTGTATATTTTTTTTGTAAATACTTGCTTAAAATTTTCACTTGAGCAGAGTTCGTTGTTAGTTTCCTGTACATTTCCAAAACCCGACTAAAATGGAAGAATCTGATTACAAATCTATCTTAGTCAAGTTTTTTTCCTCATTCACACTCGAACATAGTCAATCACTTGAAAACCTTTTACTGCAAAGCTATCTTTTTGTAGAATAAAAGAATTGAAGGCAGATCTGCAAGCATTAGAAGGTTCTCAATACATGTTCTTCGGTACTGGTTTATTCAAATGTAAACAAACACCTTACGAAATTGAAATGAAGGAATTTCCATTAAGAACCCAGAGACCACCACATGTACAGACTGCTGTTGAAAGTGCTATGCAACGAGCCAAAGAAATACGAGAAGCTGAAGCACAGCCTATAGGTATTTGAAACCACTTTCATTTCAGGCACCTGAAGCATATCCAAATCTTTGGCCTACCTATTATGTCGCTCGCGGAAATAATATTTGCTTACTAGCCACTAACCACTCCTTAACTTTCATGATATCTTCATACTCTTCTACTAGTATGATCATAATCATAATGATTATGACGGTCCTTATTATCCACAATAGCAACAACAAGGGCATCTCTTCTAGTAGTGTCAAGCCGTATTTCAACAGTTGGGTGATAATGTAGAAATCCCAATTGTACAATTGTACACCTGGATTTTAAAAAGTAAATCTAATGCATGTCTCTCTAGCTAACATAATTTTTAAAAAAACTACTTAACCACCGCTGTGCTATCCTAATTTACCTCTAGTAAGTATACACAATGTTGAATGGACAATGACAAACCAATCGCTTACAGTATTATAAAACAAAAAAGTCGTGCAAAAATTTAAAAAAGTCTCATTTATTGCATTGATTTTTTAGAGGAAGAACAAGAGGAAGTGGTTGACGCATTAGCATTATGGGATGATGTTGAAGAAGTACATGAGACCGTGGTTGAAAAAGTTCAAGATGAGATATCCGAAGAAGAACAAACAAAAATAAACTTTGTTAATATGATTAAGGCGCAGGCAAAAACTAGGTATATACAGTCAGGCGAGAGCTTTCGAGCAAAAGTAATTTTGAATTTAATTATAATGATGACAGCCTTTCAGTACCAATCCCTATCCAAGGACACGTTAGCTAGATGAATTGGTACAGCGGTTATGCCAAGTTTTCTTACTTATGCTTTCGTTGCGAAAATAGCTCTCTGAGTCGGCCGTTGTGACATGAAGGCGTGGAAACTATGAGATTAGTTGATTACGTTATGTACTCTGTAATGACATGCTTGAATAAGCAAATTAACAGTTCACATAAAAAATTACTGAATATAGATCTACTTCACAGAAATACTGATATCAATCTACTTATAGTGCTAATTATTAAAAAGATATTCAGCAAGTGGTAGATTAAGTAAAGGGTTAATACCACCACTGCGCTAACTTAACCATCTCCAGAAAATAGTGTGGGAATATTATTGTGTTTAAGTGGAAGGGTACTGCAGTGACCAGTATACAAGGCTATGGAACTTAACACCTTGTGTCCCAGTGTGACAAAGACAGTACCAGAGGGCGGAGCTTAGTGAAGCTTAGTATTTGTAAAGCTCAAAATTAATCTGCATTTAGATTATAATTTTAATTATATTAAATTTGATTATATTAAAATATTGAAATTATTTCAGGAAATGGTTAAGAGATATGAGACATAAAAAGTTGAAAAGAGAAATGTGGACAAAAGAATTGGAAGGAACTCTTAAACCTCAGGCTAAACTAGAACTCAGAGAAAAAAGCGCAAAACTTATACAAAAAGTAGTCAGGTATAGTCTTATACTGATAGTTTATGATAAATAGTTATTTTGTTAGATTTTTTCCATTGTATACCATAGCATATTTTTATACGAACTACTTCTAAAATATTTGATCGTATTTTAACAAACATTGTCAAATATTACTTATTTTTTCGATACCATTGAAACTCCACAGTTATGATTCCTGTCAAGATTATCAGCGTAACCTTGCCAAAAAAACCGAGCATGGCAAACCGAGGGAGGACTGTCCCGGATCTACTCACACGGCAAAGCCTTACATAAGAGAAATTAAGGTGGAAACGATAGAAGGAATCCAGTAGACGTGGCTTGCGAATGATACGAGTATTATGATGATTATTCCAGCATGTGCATAATCACTTTGTTTTTTTTATGATGGTTATATCAATTTGAAAAATATGCTTTATTGATTACAGAGCGTATTTTGAGACAAAACGAAAAAAGATCGAAGACTGCAAACGTGGTGAGCTCTTAGGACTAAATTTCTGTAAGCTTTATGATCCAGACAAGTCTAAAAAGTTTGAAAAGGTAATAGGTACATAATCATCGTTTCATTCATCGTTTATGTAAAATTGATCATTAATGCAACAAATTAAATAACTTTCAGAATACCTCAAATCGCTTAGAATTATATGATAAATACCAAAAAGAATGTTTGGCACACAGAGTGAAACTGAAGGAAGATATTTTAAAGTTCAAAGGAGGTGAATTCACTGAAGATGTTTGTGCTAAAATAAGAGACTGGTTTTATGAATGGTAAGCTAAGAAATAACCACTAAGCGGAAAAATATAAATGTTTGTGAAAGTATAACAAATTGCACATTTTTAATTCAAGGTTTCGAAGTATACAATTTATACACGATGTGCCGAACCCCGGTACCATTTCTGTTATAAATGACGATGTGCCAGATCCTCGACAGTGGATAGAGGACTATGAAGCAATGAAAAGCAATTTAGAAGGGAAAAATCCACAACAAGTAAGTAATTGGAGTCTGTCATACAGTTTATAAATACTAGTTCAGACTTCATCGTATACTCTATCTATAAATTGTAAATTAAAATGTGCCTCTCATATTATGTTTAAGATAGATTAACTGTAATTATGTTTTTTGTCCAAATAAAGTTTTTATTTTATTATTTATTGGCATATTAAAAAACAACTAAATAAAAAAAAATTAAAATTAAATCATAAAACAATTTAATTACTAATTATGCTTTTAAAATAATGTTTTACAAGTGTTAGTAGTAATTCATACTTAGATTCATACGTTAGTGTAGGTCTGTTCATCTGAATAAATCTATCTTCGTATTCTATTGATCTCTCAAGTTATCAATTACAGTTAAAATTTGAAGCTGAAGAAAAGCGAAAATTGGGTAAAGAAGCAAAGCAAGAAATTAAACTGAATAAAAAGAAAGAAGAAGCTTTGTTACGTAAAATGAGGAAACATCCAACGATGCACCCTGGATATACATACCCTAAATCTGTGAAAACTCAAAGTCTGAAAGAGGTAAAATAAATTCCATAGATTAATCATCATAACAGCCCATTCATGTCCCACTGCAGGGACGGGCCTCCTACCCTGACGGAGGGACACTTGGCCTACTAATACCACGCTGGCCAAACGGATTGGTATTGGGTTAAATTTTAAGTTTTCCTTCTTTTTATTACGTTAAAACAAAATATTGACGGATAGTCCCTTAGTCGGTTTTTACGACACCCATGGGATGAGATAGGGTGGTGACACAGTGTATTCTTTCTCCGTCACCACACGGAGACCATAGATTAATATGTACCGTAAAATAATCATCATTATTATTATGTCAGTGTGAATGAAAACCTTTAGTTAAAATTTTCATCCGAGTTAAAATGATTAGCTCAAGTACCTCCCCTACCTACTGTAACTAAATGTAGTGATTTAGATATCTGTCTGGGGTAAACATGCAAGTTTTTGTTTTAACCATTTTTCCATTATTTTTTTTATTATTTCATATAGTTACTTAAAAACCTTCACAAATACGCTACTGCTACACAAGTTTCCATAAACCACCATAAACACTTAAATTTACAGGCAATAACGAATTACTATTTGGAATGGGAATTTTACGATAAACATGAAGTACCTAACATTAAACATAAATACATTGATGAAGTAAATAAAGAAAACGCTTACATGGACGCTAAACTACATGTAATGGACGAAGCTGATGAACAAATGAAGTAAGAATCCATTTAACAACAAACTTATAGTCCGAGTTTTCTAGTACATTCTTGCAAAGGGATTCCTGTCAAACTTATTTTTCTGAGTACCTTTGTTTTATTAAGAGACCAACATCTACAATTTCTTGTTAAGTCAAGTCTCTATTGCGGTAGCAAGCAGAAATAGCAAAGATACAATGTTTCTATTTCATGATTTCCAAACATAAACTTTTATATAATTTTATAATAAATGTAAGCAACATGACTTTTCAAAATTATTTTAGACAACCCGGACTATTAGGTACTTACTGATTTTAAACTTACGCCTACCAGTACAGCGATCTATATTTTTCTATAATTACAATGTGTTATCAGTATGGAATTTACTAAATTGAAGAAAGCGTTGAGAATAGATTATAAAAATAATGGAGAAACAATGCCTGATCAAAAGACTAAAAGAAAAAAGAAGAAAAAACGAAAGATTAAAGAAATACCTGCTTCTGTAATTTCTGATCTTTTTGAGGTAAATATTACATTTTTGGAAAACTTTTCTTTTTAATCGCAAAAAATAATATTTTCACAATATATTATTTTTGGATTAAAATGAAAAGTTCTTCGTAGAGAGTACTAAGTACTTAAGTACATCGTATAGTGACGGTGCATGATTCCTTGTATAAATTCAACGGATCTGTTACCTATTATTATGTTAAATTATTATATTGTTATTGTATTGTTAAGTATTATATTGTTAAAATTTTAACGAACTCTGTTGATAAAATATATTAATATTTTAATTAAATGAATAACTGCGATTCACAAATATCAAATATGTGTTATGCACCTTTTTCAGCATTGTATTTTTTGTTATGTTATTTTTGTGATGATAATGAACTCTTTTTCATTTAATGTCACATTTATTTTCACTCGTTTTTGTGATAGGACATACAGGTAGTGTTTTAATCTGTGGTTTTAATTATATGTAATGACATCTCTAATACTGTGTGACAATAACACTATAAATAAAGTGATTGGGAATTATCTTTATTAAAAAATTGTCTCAGAGTGACGAGCGCAGTGCAGAGGCACTCTAAGCATAATATTATTAAAGTATAGAGTATACTTAAGACTCTAAGCATAATATTAGTAAAGTATAGAGTTGTGATACTTATCCATATCCAAGTATCAAGGACGTGACTTGTTTCTCACAAATTTCTATAAAATTGAATTCAACAGGCTTTATCACTACAAGGCTGGGTCGTAGAGTATCCTGAAACTAAACTAGAAGATTTCATTGGAGATCCTAATTTTGCAGGAGACGATCTACGAACTTTAATTAAGTAAGCTAATAAATAAAACTATAATTATATAACTATTTCTAGTCCAAGTCTGTATTACTATTAAATCTACTATATCAATAAAATTTGTTTTGAGAGTTTTGATTGGAGAACTGCTGTGATAGAGCGTCCACTGACTTCTTATTAAGTCGTTGTAATCTAAATAAATGATATAATTAAAAATAACTAACTAACTATTATTAGTGAAATAACATAATTAATTTTATTATACTTTTAGACCAGCTTTTCCGCAAACTTATGAAATAAGAACGTTGTGGTGGGAGAAATGTCACGATGTGGTACGAAAATCACAAAGAATATTATTAGTGGGTCCACATGGATGTGGAAAGTTTAAGTTAGTTCATGCTCTGGCTTCGATCAATGGTAATTACAATTGTTATATACCGTTAGAATAGAATAGAATAGAATAGAATATTTATTTATTTTGCAAATATAGGTAGGTATAAAATACATTTAAAGATATTAAAAATAAACATATAGTTCAGCTATATTTTACCTTTTGTAGGCATGCAAAATTTAACATATTATAGTTAGGAAAATAAATTAAAAAGTTACTTTGCAAAAGTTTTTTTAAAATGTACAGAACCAAAGTCAATTAAGAAGTAAAATAAATTAATAAATAAAATAAAATCAAATAATGGAAACTAATACTAATAGGTTTACTAAACTAATTAACTTTTTTTTAATCAGCAAGGCATACTACAGTGTCAAAGAGTATCTTGATGATAAATACAAATAAGTCATTGCAAAATTGTACTTTGTTTGGTAGTTAGGTATTATTACAGTGGTATTGTTCATTTTGTTTGTTTTAATAATAATTATTATATTATTTTAATTAGTGATTATTGTTTGATTATTATTTTATTCTAAAAATGTAAAATTATTTCATTGATATTATATTGTGGTGAAAGTAATGATTCGAACGATTGATTGTTATTTTGTAACTAATTGATTAATTATTAATACCTAACTGTTTATAGTTTAAGTTCAATGTGTTATAAATATTGCATGCTAACTATTTGGTAGAATATAGCTGAACAAAATATTTGTTTCTTAACAGATGTATGTAAACACCAAACTGACCTACCTATATTCGCAATAAATGATTTTCTATTTCTATTTCTATTTCAAAAACTAATACATTCTTTATTGTAAAAACTTTTTGTCAGTAAGGAATTCGGTGACATTATAATATGCCTTACTTATTAATTCATTCTTTATTACCTTTTTAAAAGATGGCATTGGTAATTCCCTTACACTCTTTGGTAAATTATTATACATAATTGGGGCCATGCAGTATATACTTTTACGGAGTAGGGCAGTTTTAGCAGCCTTCAAACAAAGACGCATGTTGTCTCGTCTTTGGCGTTGCACAACTTCGTCCAAACGTGTAAATCGATTAGGATTTAATTTTACAAATAAAGCAACTTCTAATATGTATAAACAAGGTAGTGTTAAAATTCTATGTTTTTTAAAATATGGCAGGCAACTATCAATCGGTTCGAGTTTGAACATAGCCCTTATACAGCTTTTTTGCGCTTTAAAAGCTGTTTCTCTTTCAGTAGAATTTCCCCAGAAAATAATTCCATACCGGAGGTGGGTTTCTGCTATACCGTAGTAAGCAGTAAGGAGCGCCTCTATATCTACTGTTGCTGACAATTTATATAATGCATATGCAGATTTATTAATTTTTTTACAAAGAGTATTAATATGTGTTTTCCAATTTAGGCTTTTGTCTATTTCGAGACCTAAAAATTTTGTAGTTTCAACATTTTGCACAACCTCATTATTGAGTTGAATGTTGAGTGTCATGCAATGAGTTCGTTGATTAAAATGTATAATTTTGGTTTTGTTTATGTTAATTTTTAAATTATTTGAGTCCATCCAGTTAATAACTAATTTTAAAGCATTATGGATATCAGTTTCATACGTCTCTACATTATTGCACGGTACTGTCACTGTGCTGTCATCTGCAAATAGTGTCAAAGGTTGTTCAATGCTGTTAGGTAAGTCATTAATGTATAGTATGAATAGGAAAGGTCCCAGAACACTCCCTTGTGGCACGCCAAATGAAACCATGCGCTCAGAGGAATGAAATATTTCTTCCTTCGCATTAGCAGTATTTATATGATTAATTTCTGTTATTTGTTTTCTATTTTGTAGATAAGATTCTATTAGATTTAGGACGTTCCCTCGAATACCATACGATTCTAGTTTCATAAGTAATGTTGGGTAGTGTACGTAATCGAACGCCTGGGTCATGTCGCAGAATATGCCACAGACGGGTCGACGTTGATCTATATTATTAATAATATTGTATAAAAAGTCATATATCGCCATATTAATAGTTTTTTGTGACCTAAACCCTTTCTGATCTTCACATAAAATACTATTTTTTTCAACAAAATTACTAAGTTCTTTATATATATATTTCTCAAATATTTTTGATATAACAGGTATAAGTGATATGGGACGATAATATTCCATTAGTTCCTTATCTTCCTTTTTGAAAAGTGGCTTTATAACCGATTTTTTTAAAGCATCTGGATATATACCGGCGCTTATACATAAATTAATAATATGACTCAGATGCCCACATATATTTATTGATACTTGCTTTAGTATATTTGTCGCAATGCCATCGTATCCTACGCTTCCTGTATTGTTTAATGACATAATAATTTTGTGTATATCTAATGGTAGACTTGGAGCCATAAACATAGATTTGTAGCTTACACTTAAATTAAATGACTTAGGTTTTTCATAGGCATTTAATTTTGCTTGAATTTTATCAATGAAATAGTTATTAAACGCTTCTGCAATACTCTTCGGGTTAGTTATTGTCTGTTTATTTAATTTTATTTTATTGATAGTGTATTTAGGTAAGTTATACTTTGTTCGATTAATTATTTGCCACGTAGTTTTTGATTTATTTATAGATGTATGTATTTTGTGATTATTTTGTGCTTTTTGTGTTAAGTATATAATTTTTTTATGTAATTTTGAATACTTTTTAAAAAATTAAATCGAATAAAGTATTAAAACCATAATCTATTTTTTTTTTTATTTATCATCATTTATGTACTTTCAAATGTAAGAACTGCAACACATACTTATAAAAATAAGCACACTATACTTAAAGTACGATTATTAATTAGAGTCAGTAAAATGACATTAATAATGACATCTTAACTAGTTCTTCTTCTTTCTTTTTTAAGGCAAACGAAAGAAGAAGAAGTAGTTAAGATGTCATTATTAATGTCATTTTACTGACTCTAATTAATAATCGTACTATAGTTACTTTCCGATAAAAATTAGTCTCCTATGACAACCTACCAATTAGAATAGAAAAAATACTATCACATCAAGTTCTCTTAAATGTGATTTAACTTGTTGATCAGTCATCTATTATACCAGGACTAGGTCATATATGGCCCTATCTAAACTTATATTATGTCATCATCATAACAGCCCATTAATGTCCCACTGCAGGGACGGGCCTCCTCCCGGGACGGAGGAATACTTGGCTTACTAATAACACGCTGGCCAGACGGATTGGTATAGGGTTTATTTTTATTTCGTAAAGATAATATTCACGAATAGTCCCTTAGTCGGTTTTTACGACACCCATGGGATGGTATGGAGTGGTGACATATTGTATTCTTACTCCGTCACCACACGAAGAATATATATTATGTAATTATATTACGTATATTAAAAAAATGGGTTCATTTCTACTGGATCATTTAGAACAATAGTACCAATTAAGTCCTTCAACACTTTATTTTCAGATGCATATCTGTTTGAGTTGGATCCTCTAAAAGTACCGCTACATGTTTTGTCTCCAATAGCTTTAAAACAGTTAATTAAGAATATATTATCTTGTGCAAGAGCTGTGCAACCTTCAGTTATTCATATAAAACACGTGCAGAAGTTTTTCTATATTAAAGTAAGTACTAAAAAGAACTATCTTAATTTAACTTAACGAATAATGTTAATGAAACCTTTCCTAACAGCCTACAATGTCTTACGTTAAGCCTATAATGTCCTACTTTTATGATAGTCAAATGAAATGGTATATGGTTCAACTCTAGTTGTTCTGCAAAATTTAACATGGGCATTGCCATGCTGGCATTGGTCATGCGATTTATGAAATTGCAGTGAAATGAAATCCACAGTGGTAGGCAGTTGGGGATACAAAAGGCCAGAACTGTTCCTGAAAATGCTTCTGTGGGATGGCACGATCTTTGGACATATCAGCATCCCGTCCATGTAACTAAAGTAATATTAACTAGTTGTCCTTCACTACTTTATCGTCATCATCAGCCCATTAATGTCCCACTGCAGAGAGGGGCCTCCTCCCGTGACGGTGAGATATTTGCCTACTAATACCTCGCTGGCCAGGCGGATATGTATAGAGTCTTTTTACTTCGTAAAGATAATATCTATGGTTAGTCCGTGGTTAGTCCCGTAGTTGGTTTTTACGACACCCATGGGATGAGATGGGGTGGTGACATATTATATTCTTACTCCTTCACCACACGGACATCTACTTTATCAACTGCGTACTAATTGTACTTTCAGGAACCACCAGAAGAAGAGGAACTACATTTAGATTTATTGAAGGGATTTTTTATAAAACAGCTTCTTAGTAAAATTAATAAAAATGATAAAATAACCATCATAGGTACGTATTTGGTATGTTTGGCAATGATTGAACTTTCATTATCACAACAATGCATTGATGTCCTACAACAGGAATGACATATCTTGCGACTTTTCAGCTAATATTGTTTCACTACCAAAAGAAGAAAGATATAGCATTATACCTAGGAATTATATATACTCGTACCTTGAAGATTAAGCTTTGCTTACGAAACTACGTTTCTGACAAATTTGACAATTTCTAACAATTTCTGTATCAAATTTTGGCATTTTGTTTCCCGTTCTATATTGGGTAATTAAATATATTAAAAGTATTTGCTTTTTGTTTCATCATCATATCAGCCAGTTGACGTCTACAGCTGGACATAAGACTCCTCTAAATATTGCCACATTATGGGGTCCTGTGCCTTCCTCATCTACCCTAACTTTTTGTTTAGTTGTGAAATATTCACATTCCCATGACCAGGTGATGAAGTCTTGAGGTCGATAATGTTGTATTTAACTTTAAGCAGAATTTAATTATGTCGTATTTTCAGGAACCTGTATAGATCCGTGGGTAGCACGAGCCAAAGTGCTATTAAAATCATTTCCAGTTGTTTTACTTCTACCAAATACTTCGTACTCTATTGTCGTACAAATGTTGAAAGATTGGGTTCTCAAGTGCGTATTTTGTCTTTATAATTAAAAATACACTTTTAATTAGCTAAGAACGTATTAGGATTATTGACTATTATTGACTTTATTCCCGAAGAAGCACAGCGGGCATGTGAAATGCGATGGTAAGATGATTAATGTGGGAGACAATGAATACGGTGGCTAATTAGGGTGGAAATTGGATGGATGACAACTGTGAAAATTAAATTTTATTCTCTTTCTTTGTTTGTCTACGAGTAGGTATCTATAGGAGTCTTAGTTGTTTAGAAATTATTTTCGATCCATTCATGTAACATTTAAATGAAACTAAGTTTTAATCCAACAGATATCACTCAATCCCATATAACCTGGATGTCGGCTGCTTAGCGCAAGTGTTGCAAGGATACAGTTATGGCAGTTTAGAGAGAGCCTTGAACAACTTTATGAGTGGAGAAAGAATTGTCAGGTACATCCTATTTACTAAGTATATATTCGATTTTACTATGTATTCTGACACATTTCGCCAGCACCATCTAGTCCCGAATCATACACTTTTTTACAATAACAATCAAGTATCAATAAAGGAATCCAAAAACAAAGAAAAGACAGAAAATGATGGCTTTAAAAGGTAATATTTAGTAGTAAATACATACAAACCTACGCAATAGGTACATATTATACGCTAACACCCAGACAACTCAAATTTCTAATTCACGTTTCTACACACAAAGATGTACAGTGCACGAAAACTGTATCGGACAATGAATATATATTGCTCTTGTGTAATTGATTCCTCTGAGCTCAAAGCTGCAGCTAGGTACGTATTGATTCTGATAAATCATTATTCCTGAACACCCACAGAAACAAATCCACCATAGATCTTATTCGATTGCAATAAGACTTATAATCGTATGAAAAATTTAGCTTGATGAGTTGCTGATGATATCCAATATTTTATTATGTTCCTTTAATTTCAGAACAGCAGTATATGGTATTTCAGTTTTTGATGTGTACAAATTTATCCTTAATGATGATTCTATGGAGAAAATTGTTAGTTTTTAAAATCAACTTACTTATTTATTTTAGCCAATTACTTAAGTGTTAGCGTTGAAAAAAGAGAGGCATCGGATCAGATAGGCGTATTAACGAACCCAGTCATGATAGAAACGGTTCTACTGTGGGATAGATGTGTCCTATCTATGGCCAACCACTTTAAACTGTTTGTAATTATAGCCATACCACAATTCCGACAGAATTGCGGTTTTGACAAACCACACTTGACAATATTATAATGTGTGATCCGTCAATATCATATCAAGCAATCAATCAATCAACTAGCCTATCGCAGTAGGCTGGGCATAGGCATATCATTTGTAAAGTCGTAAAAGATCTAGCAATATTGAGCTTGATCCTTAGGGTGTTTTAAAAACAATATCTTAAATTTGTTGAGTTGAAACCTGTCGCCATTTGACCCCAAAATCACATTCTTATTCCATTGTTTAGTTTCAGCTCCACGAACCTTATATATAATAGTTATCCTATTATAATATGTATAACAAAAATCGACCGTGGACCGACGACCTCATAAAGGTCTCTGGGTCGGACTGGATGCGGAAGGCGCAGAACCGAGTTCTGTGGCGCGTGTTGTGAGGGGCCTATGTTCAGTAGTGGACTGCAATAGGCTAGTTGATGATGATTGATGATAGCAAAAATCTCACAAAGTATAAATACTAATCTTTGACAGGATTACAACCAATATCTACAATGGTACTGGAACAAAACCCCTGTTGGTATCAAAGAGAAGAACCATTACAATGATCAAGTTGAATTTAAAGCAGCACTTGAGGTGCATAAAGAAAAAGAAGCGAAGAAAGCAAAGATGGCGCAGAAATCAAAAGCGTAGCAGTGGGGCTTAAAACTAATATTTTTTCATAAATAAGCATGTCACATTTTTTTCGGAATAAAATGTAGCCTTACCAAAATTTTATATCTATTTCTTACCTTTTCCAAATCGTTTCAGTAATTTTTAGGCGGGAATTCCTGTGTGCCGCTTAAAATTATTTATTTATAAAAAGCAGGAATGTGGCTATAATATATAAAAAATGCAGCCTGGGTACCAGAGGGTAACTATAAGTTTCGTTCTAACAAACATAGAAGATGTAGAAAATTTGAGTATCTCACGAGTTCCACTGTACATATCTCAATAACCGAACATGTTTTTACTCTTGATCTGAATGTAGTACAGCATGGTGTAGGTATACGGGCTGTCACATTGTTTAATAAATTACCTCCAGAGTTCAAACTGATTTCAAACCACAAAATTTTTAACAATAAATTAAAATTATTCCTCCTGGAAAAATGTTTTTATAGCATAGATGAATTTCTTCAGGACAAGAAAAAATAGAATTTATATTTTAGTACCAATTGTTATGTTTTAGTTTTTATTAATAATTATTTTTTGTTCATTGCGTTAATGTTTTATATTTTGTTCTATTATTCAATTCTATTTTTGTGTTACATTATTATTATTCTAATTGTTAATTTTTGTATATTTTTAATGTTCCTAGTTATAATTAAATTTCAACACAAATGTAAAATTTTGTTTATGAAATAAATGTCTTATGTCTCTTATGTCTCTTATATAAATAAAATACTACTCGCCAAGCACTTCAAGATAATTTCAATATCATCACATCATCATCATCATATCAGCCTATACACGCCAACTGCTGGACATAGGCCTCCTCCAAAAGTTTCCATCCAAAAATTTCAATTTATTTATAAATACAACTCGGAGATGTTAACAAACACGCATAACGCAATCGACAATTTATTATCATTTTAACCACTTTCTGACGTTCAAAAAATCATATAAAAAAATGTGAGGGTTTTTAGAAAAAAAAATTACGAGGTCATGTTCGTTAAGGTGTTGGCAATCATTACATTTAGTGCAATGAAAGAAATTCGTTGACCCTTTTTGTCGAGCATGATCGGGTTCTATCGTTCACTGTGAGACGGTGCGAATACGAGGGTGCAATCATCCTATCTCACCCCGACGTTGTCAAAAAAGTAGATTAGAATAGTAGAGAATGAAAATTCGGAACAAACCCTACCCCGCACTATCTACCTATGTACGAGTAGAGTACACTAGCTAGTAAAATAACAGGACTTCCAACATGCATCCCAGGGTGACGAGCGCAGTACAGAGGCACTATAACGTTCATATTTAAAATGCAAAACATTCTACTCCTAGTAATCACAAAGGATAAGCTTATCATAAGCGAGGTACATAATCGTTTCGATACCAACCATATCGTATAAAAAACAATAATATTAAACGTACATAAAGCGGCCATATCACAGGCTATACAAACAATATAAATACCACGAAATTAAAAACACCTCATACAATTCGCCATTAAATAAACATGACTTTTTTATATTTTTATACTGAGTTGCAAAGATAAGAGCAGTGCAAATAAAGGGACTCGTGTCGATATAGCGGGGGTCGATTCTTATCTGTAACGTAACGTGTCCGAACAAACGCTGACGTTGCACATTTTATTTCTTTATTGCGTAAAAATGCTAACTTTTACTCGTAATGTAGGGTGTCATTAAATTGTGTGGTGGCCAGGACTTACCTTTACAACTAAAAATAACTATCAGAAACACGGACTTTTAACTTTTTACCAGCCTTTTTTCTACTGACGATACTTTCATGTCGCTCATCTGGTGATAAGCTCCACACGAGTCAATACTAGACACGGACGTAACATTATAGTATACGTCCGTGATACTAGATGCAAAAAACTTAGCTCTCCACTGCACTCGTCGCTCTGAAATACGAGTTGTCATTCTACCAGCTAGGCACTAGATTACAGCCATTCCACACTAGTACTTGAAAGTGTATTAAATTCCCATAGCCTTATTAAGTATTTACTTATCACGCTACTGCTTGGAGGTGGCGACACAGATATACTAATTCAGACTTGTTAAAGAGACATTAAAAATGCCTTGCATTTTTAAAATCCTATAATAAGATTTATATCAAAGTTGTTCATGGTCACTCTACTATCCACCCTTTTAATATTCAAGCAGTGTATTTGGAATTAATTTGAGTCGTTCAAATATTTTTTGCGGTAAGCCATTGTCCAGTAATTATTGTTTGAATATCACTCTTAGTTTGCCTAGGTTTATGTTATTTATTGTAGAATTTTAATTATTAAATTATTAGAGTAGAGTAAATACCGTAGAAATGCGCTCCCTGCGTGTAATGCGAGGTGTAACTTTGATTGATATTGTGAAACAGTAGGTAAGATAAAAGAGAGTTGCGGTTTATAAGATGTAGCTGACAAAAGAAATTAAAGGCGGGAATGTAACTCATGGCGAAGTCTTTTGTTAGGGACGATGGTTTGTGTTTTTAGTAAATACCGATTTCTTTTTATATTCAGACATTGAGCGTGTGCGTACGGCCAGCGGAATGTTGTTGAATTTAAAGATTTTAATTATGCAGATATTTAGTGTATGACGTAGCGTAATTGTGTATGATAAAAAAAATTGTGTACGCAGCCATTGTGGAGAAATTTGCCAAAAACCTGATTCCGCTGGGCGAACGTTGTCAACGTTGTCCTGGCGGAACTTTTTTTAATCCGTGGACTTAGAAGAAAAGAAATGTGTCTAAAAATTAGTGTGAATTTGTGTACGATTGTTCGGAGAAATTCAAGTTTCCGCTGCGCGAACGTTTGAATTTGTTTGCATAAGCGCATAAAACAGATTTTAAAAAAAGCGTAGACTTTAAAAGATAAAAATATAAACGTAAAATACGCTTATTAGGTCCTAGTTCGTAAAGTATGCACTTTGGGGTCTAGATTTTCATGTTTATACAAACCTTGTAAGTGTCTTCAACATTTTGCCAAGTATCAGTGATTTTCCGTTAGTAATTAAAAAGTTATAGGACCATTCACCATAAACAAACCACCGTTTACAAAGCAGTTAAATAGCACCATGTTGTGAATGTTCTATAAGGAATGGCATAGTAAAATGTATTCTAATAAACAGTGTTTTAATTCAACTACGCACATGCAAAATTTCATTTAATTAAATTCAGTAATTAAAGAGAAATAATTAAAATACTGACAGAGCTTTGAAAACCCGACCACGTTCGGATGGTTACAAAAAAGCGGCCGTGCCATGTATCTAAGTAACGTTCCTAAGCTTCCAGTATAATATTTATTGATATGGTACAGTTGCGTACACAAGCGTTGGAAAAAATTAAACAATTGCTATCTTTAATAAATATTTTTTTTTAATAATAACGACACTAACTACGATAAAAAAATCTTTAGTTAACAAGAACTACATATAATATTTGTCGGCGTTAGCTTATGATGGCACGTTCTACGATAGATCGGTCCACTCGAAGTAACACTTTTAACACACGTAACACTTTAACTACACTGAACACTACACCATATTCGAAATAACACTACTCAAACAAAACGCGTAACGGTTCCTAGTAAGGAGCACCGATCACGACCGAAGTCAAACTGTCACTGACTGGCGTCTCCCTCCGGCGCGCCCCACCTAGGCTCCGTTGTAGCACAAAGCTAGCTATACACGTCATTGCGACAGTGTCGCCTCTGCCGGGATTCGTACTGCGCTTTGTTTATGAATCAAATTATTAAGTACTGTTTCCGATATATTTATGTACCTATTTATTTCTCGCAACCTGTTACTAAAACACAAAAAATTTGGCGAAATGGCTAATCATACTGTCTGGTTAGATATTGCAACAAACATAATAATTATGATTAATGATTATGAAGGTTGGTATTGGTAAGTATATATTTCTAGCTTCATTAAAATGAAAATCACAGATAACATTACTAGACTATTCAGCTGTTCAGATTTGAGTCTGCTTAGTAAAAAAATAATTCAACATTTAAAAAGTGCTTATAAACTAAAACCTTGGTAAAAAAGGTTTCATAATAGATACAGAAAAATAACCTTAATCATTTCTAAACTGGTATTTACATTTTTTTACTTTCTTTTTTTTCTGGCTTTTTAATTTGTTTATAAATGACATACCCCCTTACTTATAAACGCCTCTTAAATTTAATCACTGTTTAGCGGGATTTGTTATTACGAAAACCAACCTTATACCAAACAACGTAAGAGCTTAGGCTAATTAATCAATTGACTAAAATTTGAGAATATTTTTATGAGTAAGGGGGATAGTTTCTACCATCAAATCTGGCAGCGCTTATTTGTTTGCGGATGACCTAAAAATATGCAAAACTATAAGTAATTCCCTAGACTGTGATTTATTACAAAAATACCTAGATTCTATAAGTAGCTGGTGCGCCGTAAACAACATGTCCTTAAATATCAATAAATGCTTTTCCATTACGTTCACCCGTAACCACAACATAATAAAGACACAATTTCACATTAATGGTACAATGCTTCAGGAGAAATCGGAGGTTAGGGATTTGGGAATGTGTTTTGACTCAAAATTAACTTTTATACCGCATTTCGACAACATCATCAACAAATCATCTAAGATGCTAGGATTTATAATACGTAATGGCAAAGTCTTTCGCGACCCAGCCACTAAAATTGCTATATATAATACTTACGTGCGTAGTCATCTTGAATATTGTTCGGTAGTTTGGTCTCCACAATACCATATACATCAATTAAGAATAGAGAGAATCCAAAAACGATTCCTTAGACACCTGGCCTTTTCATGTAGGTTGCATAAACAGTTGCCATCCACCAAGGATAAGTTACGTCACTTTGGAATGAATAGCCTGTTGTGTCGTAGACAGATGCACGACATGACATTCCTTTACAAAGTGTTGAGAGGTGATATCGATTGTCCATCCCTCTTGGAATTATTTAAATTGCGTGTCCCTCGTCGTATACCTAGGCGTGCACTCGTTAATGCAGGATTGTTGCACCAGCCGTGTGCAAGGACAAATTTGAAACAATTTTCCCCTATACACCGCTTGTCCAAGACATATAATGGTATTTGCGGAAAGGTAGATGTCTTTGCGGATAAGTTATCCACATTTAAGAATACTACTGTAAGGTTGTTGAGAGATAGATTAGACTAGCCCAAACGATATCATTCAAATGTTTTATATTTTAAGTGTTTTTTATTTTTATTTTGTATTTGATTTTTATTATTATTGAATGTTATATTATTTTTAAGTAATTCTTTCTTTATGTTTTAATTTTAATTATTCAATGTTTCGAATTTAGTGTATGCTTCAAACTCTTTGTTATGTTTTTTCTTATAACATTTTGTACAGTTTAAATTTGTTACCTCTCTAAGCTGTGAGTGACTGGTGTGACCTAAATGGGATGAACCTCAACTTTGAAAAATGCTTTCACATAAAATTCACGCGTAAACACAACTTACTGAGATCTAATTATACGTTACAAACACATAAACTAGAGGAAGTCAAGACCATTCGGGATCTGGGTGTATTATTTGATACGAAATTAACGTTCATTCCCCAAATAAATAATGTAATTAAGAAATCATCAAAGGTATTAGGTTTTGTTGTTAGAAACTGCAAAGCTTTCAAAACTAATAAGTCGAAAATTATGATATACAACAGCCTTATCAGAAGCCATCTTGAATACGGCAGTGTAGTTTAGCGGCCACATTATGCAGTCCACTCCTTGCGCTTAGAACGAGTGCAGAAGCGTTTTCTTTGGCACCTAACATACGCCAGTGGTTTGTGTAGGAGTCTTCGCTCTTATAAGGCTAGACTTGAATATTTTAAGATGGTATCTCTGGACAAGCGCAGAAGACTATTAGACGCCATGTTTGCAGTTAAGCTCATAAACCAAAAGATCGATTCCCCACCACTACTTGCCTCATTTAATTTTCATGCGCCAGCAAGAATGCCCCGTCACGCTATTACACCACTTTGTCCACCTAGGAGAAGAACGGTGTTGGGCGCTAACTCCCCAATCGTACGGATGTGCAAAGTTATAAACAGTGCAAGCCATCGAATAGATTTACATGCTGACTCTGTCCCTAAGCTAAAAGTTGCATTAATTGATGAGCTACCTGAACAATGTATTTATATACCTAAATGTTGAAAAATCTTTTATTTTTAAGTTACCTAAATATAGTACTTTGTATAATTACTTTGTATAATTACTTTGTATAATATAGTTACTTTGTATAATTGCATGTGGTGTTTACCTGTAAGTGTTTGTTACACTATTGTTTTTTTTCTTTTAAGCAAGTGTAATATTGTATATTTTTGTGTAAACAAATGTTGGTGAACCTATTAAATAAATAAAAAAATAAAAATGTTGTGACACCTTAGAATGTTGTGCATTTACTTTATACTTAAGCTGCTTTTATTGTAAATTTATGTAATAATGTAACAACTACTGGTTGTCCATAATAAATAAATAAACATAATATTTTCTAGTTTTAATAATAAAATCACATGTCTTTAGACTACAGTTGTTTAGATTTGGAGCGTTCGTGCGTGCCTCTATCCAGTTAAATAGTCTAAATTACAATGTTGTATTTCTAGTTGTATTTCCCGGGACTCCTCATATACCCCGAAGATGGTTACCGTGGAGGTTTTAGTCAGTAGACCGGTCTATGGGAGTCTGACATAACCACCTCACCGGCACCCCCAAGTGAGGATGTGTATGCCTAAAGCATTTCCTCCACGACAAAAAAAAAGTACTTACACGTGGTAGTTATTTTTTTTTTTTTTTTAAAAAGACAACTCCCGCACTAGGGATCATGCCCTGTGTCGCGGGGACTTTTTACAAACATCAATTAACGTACACATAGAACACCCAGACTCAGGACAATAATTTGTGGATCTCACAAATTATTGTCCTGCGTGGGGATCGAACCCACAACCTCATGCGCGGCAGCCGCTGGCTCTACCGGCGCACCACCGAGGTCGTCTATTAGTTATTTAATTTACATAAGGTCTATAATTCAGGGTGAGTCAACTCTGTTCTACACAATGTTTCTATTAGGGATGTGAGTCACGACAGAGAGAAAAGATGAAAACGAAAATGTCATGTCATTTCCTAGCAACCACCTAATACCACGAACGTATATAGTAAGCGATCCAGTTATAGTATACGTCCCTAATACCTGTTTATATGGAGCTGTCAACAGTCAATACAAGAAAAGAAACCGTTTATTTTGTAAATTCCTAAATATCTTGTAAATAAATAAAAAATCTCAATAAATAACAAGTTTATCCTGCATAAAAACGTTGCACGAGCATCCTATTCCTTAGTTGAAGAGTTTTTGTGAATTTGAACGTTATTGACTCCAGTTCTGAGAAAGTGACTCCTATAGGGTTTTTGTTATGTTACAATGAGGTTCAATGTAGAGAAGAATGTTTAAATGAAGAATCTGAATATTATTTATTATGAATATTATTTACATAAATAAATCGTAAAAGAAATGAAGTTTTTTACTATCAAATTCAACTCCAAATACAGTCATCCTAATTTAAACCTTCAACAAAATAAACAAAGAGATATATCTAATGCCTTACGTAGGGCGTTAAGATTTATTTTTTTGTTAATTAAAATAACCATCAATTTGAATTTCCCACGCTGCTGACATTAACCGTAGTTTTAGGGGGCTGCAAATAGATGGCGCCACACGCTTAGGAAAAGTTTCCTCACGAATTTTATATGAAGTTGACATTCTTCTCCTTTGAGTATAAATGTTCTGTGCTATAATTAGAATCGTAAGCCGTGGAATATTCAGTAAAAATCAGCTGTATGATTTGGTGGTGACTTGAGATTCTGGTGAATTGAGAATCTGGTAAATCAAGAATCTGGTGAACTGCTCCCGAGGGATCTAAAAAGCCGTTGACTCAGGTTTGAACCGTGTAGCACACCCAATGTCGTTACGTTAGCAACTCAGCCAATAACCCTATTTTCACGTCATGCTCTGGGGCAAACCAGTTGACGATTTCGGGATTTTGTCTAGGTGAAAAAAACTGTACATAATAGGTGCATAATGAGTACTACCTTACAATAAAGAGTGCTTCTGTAGTTTAAGAGAACAATAAATTTTAATTGGGACTGCTAGGGAGCATCCTCTACAGCAAACCATAATGCAAATTAGCGCTTCTGTGGATAATTCTAGCACGAAAGTAGTATCAAAAAACTGTACAGGAGATACAACATGAAACATTTAAATTAATTGCAGCGGCCTATTATTAAGATATTTATATTTCAATTTATAATATGAAACTGCGCCTGACCTAAATATTATAGCAAAGTGTGTTATTTGTAGGACGAGCCTAACTCCTGTAACAGTTTTAACTAGTATCACGTAGATAAGGGTTAGGTCCTATGTATAATACGAATGAATTTACAAAAAGAAATATTTATTATGTTTATTCGTTGTCTAATACCTACACATAGTATAAACTCAGCTTAGTTTGGGATTAAATGGCGTTGTGTGAGGAAGGTATATTTTATTTATTAATTGTAATATCTTACAATACAAGGATTAAATGAAATATTTTATAAATAATAATCAGTATTTTATTTACAAAGGTAAACGGGGGTTTTGTTTGGACATATGACCCATGGCGTACACGAACGAAATATAGCGAGATATGTAGTTAAATATACCTTATACTTACTGGTATAGGTCCCACTGTAGTGGGGTATGGGAGAAAGGAGAAAAATAAAAATTTTGTTTATTGTTTTAAGGCATTAAATAAAGGATTTTTCAAAATATTTCAGTAACATAATGGGCTTATTTTGATAATACTTGGAGCAGTATAGTCTGTTTAATACAACACTGTTCACATTATTAGGCTTGTAACCAAATAGCAAAGAAATAAAATCACGTTCTATAAAAATGTTTTTTATTCTACTGGACACCTACAGTTTGCGTTACTTAACATGGCTGGGCTGAAGTTAGCTTTCAGAGAAATTTGCGCACGTACAGGAAAAAATAAAAACACCAGTTCCCCACGTTCCCGGTCTTTTAGTTCCAAATATGCCATCTGCGGAGCTGATTTGCAACAACTTCAAGCCGGTTACCTTTTTGTCTGGTGTATGCGTGTTATTAAACCGTTATAATTAAAAACTGTCGCGTTAATTTCATTTTTAAAACTGGGCATTTTGTCATTATAAATTTTATTCTAAGAAATAAGTCCTATTGATATGAAAACTAGACCAGCTGATTTTAAAATATTAATTAGAGTTTAAAGAGGCATTATTCAGGGTAACACAGCAAAAATAAAGTTAGAAAAAGTTAAGATTTGTGACAACAGGAGTGAAAAGACACAGAGTGTGAATTTCTGCGTTTTTTTTTCAAATGCCTATAACTTTACAACCATGCAACTTAGAACTTTTTTTATATTTTTCTGATAACCAGCGTGACTTGCCCTATCACCTGGTTTCGGGTTAACGTCGAGTTTTGGGACACCCTGTATATTAGTTCTGTTGATCCTGGGTTTTTTTTGTATGAAATTTGCCCAATGTCCTTTAGTGATGTAAAAAGAACATCAGGTTTTCGTAAAATTTTACGATAAAATAATAATTTAGACAAATAAAATAAAACATACTTACTTAGCTGAACTGTAGAATTATAACTTGTATTGTCATCTATATATAAAACATCACGTTCGTCACGTTCGTAATCTTGTGAAATTTATTGACGTTCTTCCTGTTACTTTTACAGTTCCTAGTGCACACACATTTTGTACTAACGGAAAATGGAATTAAGAATAAGCGCGCCTTTGTTCAATTTACCTAAATGAAATACACAAAATATACTTTGCTATAATATTTAGGTCAGGCGCAGTTTCATATTATAAATTGAAATATAAATATCTTAATAATAGGCCGCTGCAATTAATTTAAATGTTTTATGTTCGATTAAGTATCTCCTGTACAGTTTTTTGATACTACTTTCGTGCTAGAATTATCCACAGAAGCGCTAATTTGCATTATGGTTTGCTGTAGAGGATGCTCCCCAGCAGTCCCAATTAAAATTTATTGTTCTCTTAAACTACAGAAGCACTCTTTATTGTAAGGTAGTACTCATTATGCACCTATTATGTACAGTTTTTTTCACCTAGACAAAATCCCGAAATCGTCAACTGGTTTGCCCCAGAGCATGACGTCTATTTTCCTAAGATTAGAAAAGGCTTTTGCAATAAATGTTGCATGACCTATAGGTACGATGGAAAGCTTTCGAAAAATCTGTGTGTAGATAACCAGCTCGTCCTGATTTAAGCAGTTCCATATTTAAAAATAATCTATACCAATCCGTCTGGCCAGCGTGGTATAAGTAGGCCAAGTATCTCTCCGTCACGGGAGGAGGCCCGTCCCTGCAGTGGGACATGAATGGGCTGTTATGATATTTAAAAAGAATAACAAAGAATTGTAATTTATAAAGGAAGAAGGAAAGAATGAAACAACACATTTAATTTAAATTTTATTAAAAGAAAATTTATATAAGTAATGACGAGGTTTTAAAAAATATATCAGTCTCAATTATCTCAAAATTCAGTATAGTAACGATGATAATACCACATAATATTTTACATTAATATTTTAATATTAATATAATTATGTAAGATTCAAAATACTAATTACAAAAAAATCAATAAAAGATCTTTAAGTCAAATACCTAAGGCATTGTAACAGTGAACTAATTTCAACGAGTATAAACACGTATTTCTGTAGAAACATGTTTACTAATCGTTAGGTTCACCAATATGCCTTGATATTACCCAGGGATAAGTAACTCCCTCAATAAAAATTACGTTTAAAAAGTTACAAAGCTAGTTAGATAGTATAACGACATAAGATGAACAGGTACAGTCGAGTTCGTGAACATATTGGCCGCTTGAGTTAATTTTATTTTCGTGGGACGTTTTTCGTGTTGGACATTAATTCGTCAAAAAATATTAAAGAGTTTTACGCTGCACACTAGCGCCGCCAATTGAAAAAAAGGCTTAATTCGCAAATGGAATTCAAATTTAGGAGTTAAATTTTGTTTTTTTTTTTCAATTAAGGGCGCTAGTGGGCCATGTAATGCATGTCCATGCTCTTAATGTTTGTCATTAGCAATACATGGTATCCAAACAAATATGTAACAGTAGCAATACATTAACAAACTCGAGTATACAAGTAGTAGATAGTATCTAGAATCGTCGCAATATCTGACACTGCGGGTTGCACTTGTCGTAGGCTCTCCTCGTCCTGGGTCGTCCCATCATCTCCACCTGCGCAGGGTCTAGCCCGACGGCTTCAGGTCGCACGTGCGGTAAGTCATCATGTCGCAGCACGCCGCCCTGTATGTATCCCAGCACACCGGCCGCGTGCTCACCGATCATCTTCTTACGTTCCACTGCTACCTCCTCTAACCTGTAAACATAATTCATTATAAATAAATATTTCTTACATATACATACAGCGCCATATGCTTACCTGAAAGCTAACCTCTCACGAAACAAAAAATTGGTACAAATTGGCCATATTTTACACGAATTTCTGCTAGTCTCTCAATATATTATGTCGATGTATAGCAAAGCTTCTTCATCACATCGAGAGAAAAGCTTCTTGAGTGACAGTATGAATCAAAGAAAAATTGATTAAGAATTAAAAAGTGTTGCTTTTTCGTTTAGAGTTAAATATCAACACATACATACTGCCCGTTCACAGCCTTCCATAAATCTGCTTAACTAATAAAATAAAAACTAACCATTGGTTATCATAATCCTTAATGATTTGTACTCTTCGGTTCTCGCCTTCTTGTTCTTTGGCCCTCTTTATCTCGTTAGACTTTATTTGTCGCAACAGTTCCTGTGAATACATTCTGCCTTGTTCACGCTTTTTGCGTTGTTTTTCGCGTTCTTTTGCATCATCTTCCGCCATTTTTGCTTCAGCCTGTAAACATTTAAGTTGATTTTATAATATTATAATTTTATAGTTTAAGCTTCATTAAATATATTTTATGATTAAAGCGAATTGATATAGGTATAGGTTATACAATTAACTTGTGACGTGCTTCGCGCGTCCCGCTTCGTGCCTCACGGCAGCGTGGAGGGGACTACCCAGCGGCCGCTATATAAGGAGGACGCGGGGCGCGGGCGCTGCCCTTTTTTGTTCCGGCTTACTGAAGATAAGTGTCTGCCTTTCTATAGGGCAGCCTTCGAACCTCGTGCTTTCAAATCCCCTAAAAATCCTTCTGATTAGACCGGCTTGCTTATTTTATCTATTATTGTTAACGTAGTGATTTCTAAATTATAAAACTAGTAATATTGTATAGACTCAATTATTTACGGAATAATACTACACTCGAGAGCAAAAGTTCCGGGTCACTAGCATTTACTTCAATATCTTGAAAACGAATAAAGCTATCGTATTGAAATAAATTGAACTTTATAGACAATTTAATGTTACTAAAATAAAATGCATTACATTTACTACTGACCATTTATTTTATTATGTTTAAAAGGACAAATTAAAAATGGCGTCATTTTGCTTGTAAAACCAAAACTGAAAATATTGATTTTTTTATATTTACAAGTAGTTTTAACACGGTTAGTACTTGGTATTACCCCCACGTGCTGTCTGGACTGCTGCAATGCGATTTGGCATGCTGTACACCAAGTTTCTGAAACACTGTTGGGGAATGTTCTCCCATTCCTCTACCAATGCATGTTTCAAGTCACTAAGCGTAATTAAAGGAGAATCTTGTTGTCTTACCCGTCGTCCGAGCTCGTCCCAGGCGTGCTCGATTGGGTTGAGGTCGGGGCTACGTGCTGGCCACACCATGGGACGAATATTCACCTCATCAAGGTAGTCTTGCACTACACGAGCAGTGTGGGGACGGGCGTTATCCTGCATAAAGATGGCATTCTCACCAAGTCTTGCCATAAATGGACCGACGTGCTCGTTGAGGATTTCATCCACGTATCTTACGCCATTAAGAGTACCGTTTTCGATCAGTACAAGCTCTGTTCGGCTTTCCGCAGAAATTCCAGCCCACACGAGTACCGAACCACCACCGTATGACACCTTTTCTTCAATACAGGCTTGCATAAATCTTTCTCCTGGTCTTCTGTACACCTTTGCCCTTCCGTCGTGTGTATACAGCATAAGTTTTGATTCGTCCGAGAATATGACATTTGACCAATTTTCAATCGTCCAATTCGAGTGTTCGCGTGCATAAATTCGTCTTGCTATACGATGGTGTCTCTCGAGTTTCGGACCATTTGCGGGTCTAAATGGTTTCAAATTACCTTCAGCAAGTCGCCGTCTTACAGTCCAAGCAGAAGGGCTGCTTCCACAAAGTCCTAAAAAATGATGAGTCAGTGCTGTTCCCGTAAGAAACCGATTTCGTAGCATAGAGTTCACTAAATATCGATCTTCCCGTGCCGTCGTACACCTGGGTCTGCCTGTTGTTGGTCTGCGTAGGTTCAAACCAGTTTCTAGAAACCGCTGGCGAACACGCTGAACTGTAGACAACGATACACCGACTATTCTTGCTGTTTCTCGCTGACTGCTCCCATTTTCCAGGATCGTGAGGATTCTCGTACATTCCTCAGGTGTGAGTGACATAATTACCACTTTAATAATGACTATTGGATACCTGGATGACTCCTTATAAATACATTTTATGACAGAACAAAAACAAAAGCAAAAACAGTAGTGAAAATTAGAAGTTCTGATTTTAAAAAAATGGATCTTTTTTTTTATAACTTTTTTAATGCCATTACTTACCGCCAATCAATAAGTTTTTATATGTTTAATGAAAGATTATTAAATTGTCTATAAAGTTCAATTTATTTCAATACGATAGCTTTATTCGTTTTCAAGATATTGAAGTAAATGCTAGTGACCCGGAACTTTTGCTCTCGAGTGTATATTGTCGTACTTGAGTTGTTTGCATTTATCTCCCTATACCACCCCACTACGTCACAAACTTACAATATAGATTATGTAATCACAGTATAGGTTACACAAACTACTCAAACTAGGTACCTATATACAATTTAAGTGCAAGTTTAAGGTTTTCTAAAACAGCATGACATGTGTAATGGGACTTATTTCTTTCTAAAGAAAGTTTTGACAAATGCAAATATTATTTGCGTCGGTGGCACAGCGGACGTTAATGCGGCTGCTGTCCACGCGGTCGCTTATTTAAATCTTACGCAGAAAAATTCTTTGTGCGATGCACATTTAAATAAGTTATCTAATAAAATAAATAATGGACAATAAAATTATTGTCCAGAGTTTTTTATTTTCGTTAAATTGATGTTTCAAAAGACTGTCATACTGATTTCCGAATTACTAAACCCCAAATAACGTTACCACGAAAACATGCAATCACGAATAACGTTACCACGAAAACAGGCAATCACGAATTTTCATTCATCGCATTGTCATCGTCCTAACCTAACCTAATCTTTCGACAATGTATGAAACGATGTCAAAATGAGAATTCGTGATTGCATGTTTTCGTGGTAACGTTATTCGTGATTGCATGTTTTCGTGGTACCGTTATTCTACGTTCAGTAATTCGGAAATCAGTAATTCGGAAATCAGTAATTCACCCGTTTTTAAAGTACCCGCGACGCAGGGACAAATCTGGATAATATCTTGAAGTCTTCATAATAAAAATGGAACTTACTTTCAATCTGAATTCCTTTTCCCTCTCCTTTGTCTCTGCATCCAATTTCTTTCTATTTTCCATCTGTGCGGTGAGTGCCTCCTTAGTATCACGTTTGACTCTTTCAAACTTCTCGCCCTTAGCTATGTCATCTTGGACATTCTTCTCTAAATACTCTTGCTCTTGAAGAAGTTTTATTGTGTTCATTCTGTCTTGAATTTCAGCCTGAAATAATATAAAGTAAGTGTTTAGTGGGAGGAAAGGTCCGACTCTGCAGTAGGACATTAATGGGATGTTATGATGATGAAGTGTTTAACGAATATTATCGCGTTTTAATGATAGAATTGTGTGTGGTGGGCATTGATTTATAAAAAACCCAAGATGCACATTTTCAAACAAAACTAACAGCCGAAAGTGTCACCAAATTAAACACACGCAATAAATACGTATAGTAATATCGTAAACATATTTTTTTTTCAAATTCAATCTTACACGCATGAAATAAAGTTGTATTTAAAAAGTAATGCACATAAAGCAATAAAATTTAATGATTGACGTTTGCCGGTAGAACAACGCGATACTAATTTAAAAAAAGTGCACAATGCGCCTATTTGTTGCGGACGGTTTTGGGAAGTGGAGTGTGTATCTTTGGTTTTTTGTAAATCAATGGTGGTGGGTAAATTCTACGTAGTTAGGACAAGAATAAAAACTTGAGTAGATTTAAGAAGGTCAGTCTAAACTAAAGTATGTCGTTCATAATTAGTTTTGGCGCACCGGGGCGCCCTCTCGCAGACGACCGAGTATACCTATGTCAAAAAAAATCTCTTCAAAGAAGATTCAGCCCCTTGCCATGGGGGCAACCACAGATATCTGAAAAAAGGAGATGTGCCCTGAATGTCATTTTGTATGGAAACCTAATGTCGCCAGTTTTATTAACACACACAGCAATAGAATATACGAATAGACTACTGTTCTCAGTTACATCTAGATTATCAATGAACGCAATACTGTCTCGTTTTTCCTTGAAATATCTCCCTTACACGGTGTCACAGCGAACCAATCAGCGCTACTATATATATACAACTAAAACAAACTTCAAAAAATTTAGATAGAAGAACTACTACAATTTAAAACTACTACATTAAAAAAAAATACATTTATGCTAGGCGTTGACCTTATCGATAAATAATTCATAAAATTTATCGATAGACAAGACTATATTTTATATAAATATGTATTATATAATAATATATAATTGTACAATACTTTTGTAAAATAATATTCACGACAGTTTGTGTAAGATCGTACATGTCGTGAAACAAATTAATCCGTGAACTGATGTCGTAATATCGCAGGTTGAAGGAACTCAAGCGTCATACTTCTTTTGCGTCCTTATTGTCGCAGCAGTTTGTAACATTTTGACTGTTGTCATACAAAAGTAACGCACCTGTGAGGGAGAGCTAGCGATAATTTAGCGACAGTCGGTTAAACCTAGCCGACTTTAAAACACGACTTTTTCCGCACGTGCTTGTCATGCATGATCTACTTTTCATCGCCAATTATCAATCTCTTCAAAAAGCGCTTTGTTTAATTACATCATGGTTCATTAAATTTCTTTGAGTGAGCTTGTGTGGCCCATATTTTGAGCTTTGGGCCAAAACTGTTTTGTAGTCAATTACAACTTATAGATGTCAATTTTTGGATAGTTGTATAATATAAGACTAAGTATACAGATTATTTTTTGAAGCAGGTAACAGCGTGTACAGTTCATTTATTCAAGCATGTGCATGCGCATGCCAAAATGCGCGAGCAATATTGCGCCTAGATAAAATTAAAACAATAGCATGAATATAGGAATTGATAGATGAGCATTTAGACTGATTTTAAGCAAATCTGATAAAACCAGTTAAAAGCACGTGTGTGCTAATAAATGGATGAGCGTTTAAAAAAAACTTTTAAAACCACTCTAATCAACATTTTAAACCTTTATGTTCTAGAGTACTTACTCCACCTTTGATTTAGGATATTATTTCAACATTGTAATACTTATATTGAAATTACATAATTTAAACAGCGTAACACAACATTTAAAAAAAAAAATCTCATTTAACTTAATAAAACTTTTACAATTTAAAATTCCTACAATACACGACTTTTTATCGAAAACGATAGATAGTCGTAGTCATGAACGGATCGTCACTATCGTTTGGTTGTTAGAGCGATCACTGTTAGCAACCACTTGTCATACGTAATATCGTTGAGCGAATAGTTTATTGCTTCATACACTTCTCATCAAAAAAATCGAAACAGTTGCAAGTTTGTGTTTTATAAGGATTATCTGAAAAATGTGTATATTAAGGAATATGTGTTATATGTCATTTAATAGGGAATTTAATGAGGTTTTTAAATAATGATGTTAATGTTCTAAATTCAAATTAAATTTTCATAGATTTCGTATTTTGTTTAACAAGTCGTTTTTACCCTGTACGTAGTTTGATGGAAATTGATAAAATTAGGCACGTAAGTGAAATAAAAAGCTAGGAAACGTTTATTTAATAACTCGGATACCATTCCCGACTTCTCAATACTGCATCTGTACGGTTTTTCATCGATCGGGTGAGAGTCACGATCAAAAATAGTGGCGCTCTATTCCATTCCTCTTGGATTGCATTTTAAAGCTGGCTAAGAGTTTTGAGGCATGATCTTTTACACTAATTCGTCTTTTTTATTCATCCCATAGATGTTTAATCGGATTCATGTCCGGGCTTCTTGCTGGCCAATCAATAATAGAGGTATCGACTTCAGTAACATAATCTCTTACGACGCTCGCGGTGTTTGTCCTAGCATCCTCGTCCATAAATGTTAAACTGAGGTCAAATAAATGTGCATAGGGCATCACAAGAGATTCAAGATACTGTTCGATGTACCTATGACTGTTAAAAAAGGGCAGACGGGACCCAACACAAAGACAAACTCGGTCTTGTCGTTGCCACGAATTTCTCCTCAAACAGTCCATGAACCGCCACCATGGATGGCCTTTTCTTTTAATCCTGCATGGTGCAAAGCGTTCTCCATCACTTCTGTAGACCTTAGTCCTTCCTTCGTTACCATACAATACAATTTTGCACTCATCAGAAAGGAGGAACTTGCTCCACTAGATGTATGACCAATTTAGGTAATTATGTGAAAAGTTAAGGCGCGCTTTTCGATGATCTGCAGGTAGTTCCTCCCTATTTGCTGGCTTGTACGGTACAAGTTCACGTTTCTTCAACCTTCTTCTAATTGTAGAGTCACTTACAGCCACCATAGGTGCATCATGAAGCTGCTACTGCGGTTGAAAGACATTAAGGCGTAGACTTTGTAAGAAAGGTGTTACTATAAATCGATCTACTTGGTCAGAAGTTACCTGTTTTCTGCCCGATCTCTAACGGTGCGTGAACAAACCAGTCTCTTGATAGCGTTTGCAGATTCTATGAAAAGATGAGATGCATTCTTTCAGTCGTAATAACCTGACTAAGTCCAGAATTCAGCAATGCCACCACTTGGCGGTTTTTGTGGGTAAACATCGCATGGACGCAGTAATAAGGGTGCGCGATACGGGTTATTAAATAAACGTCTTCTAGCTTTTTTTTTCATTTACGTGCCTAATTTTATCATTTTCCGTCAAACTACGTACAGGGCAAATACGACTTGTTAAACAAAATACGAAATCTATGAAAATTAAATTTGAATTTAGAACAATAACATCATTATTTGAAAACCTCATTAAATTCCCTATTAAATGAAATATAACACATATTCCTTAATATACACATTTTTCAGATAATCCTTATAAAACACAAACTTGCAACTGTTTCGATTTTTTTGATGAGAAGTGTATATCATTGAATGACTAGTTTAGACAGCATTAGAGAAGCAATGTATATGTTACAAAAATATTATAGTACTTAATTGTCCGAACATGAAAATAACATAGTGAGGACATTGAAGATTATTTTTTCATGATTTTAGAGGTAAATACAATAAAATACATGTACTAGCATACGGTAAGTGATTCCATTATTAATAAAGATTTTTTTATTGCTCTTAATTTTACAGGCAACCACTGAACAACTCGGCATTTTATATGTTATCTCGGTCGTTGTCAAAACACAGCTAAACCTAGGTGACAGCCATTTTTAGCTATATAATCGGTCTAATCATATTGCGTTGACAAGAAAACCCCGTCATACCACTTCTCCTTTTATTTAGATTTCTGTGGGGGCAACCAATGGGTAAAATAAAAAATTCCCGCAGTGACACAAGGTCTAAATAGGTCTTACCGCTACATATAAAAATATATTATAAAATATCTCCTTTTGTAAATTGACGACCTCTGTGGCGTAGTGGTTATATAACATGACTGCTATGCAGAGGTCTCGGGTTCGATTCCCGCAAACCTTTGTGTGCATGAACATGATAGTTTGCGTTGGTCTGAGTGTTTCTATGTATACCGTATTCATTCTTACCTGATTTATTTAGTAAACAAACACCACATATTGCAAATACACCAGTTTTTACATCAATCGCACACTTTGATATGGATGAAAATTGCTGGAAAGTAGCATTACACGTTTATGCAATAGAAAACACGTAAATCACTTTGATTTATCCACTATCTTTCTTAAATTTTAAATAAATATATTTTTTTCCAACGGAAAATTTGACATTTGTAGATTCTAGAATTTTTTCCTTGATTCCCATACATTTCTCAAAGATCAAAGACTAAAGTCTTTAGTCTATGGTTGACACGACGCCATATATGTTTACGTTTTAAAGCAAGTCCGTTTAAATAGACTATATTATAATATGTATGTATTTACAAAAATAAAAGTATTTAATGTTTATCTGTTGTCTAGTATCCATAGTACAACCTCTGCTTAGTTTGGGACTAGATGGCGTTGTGTGAATGTGTGAGGATTATTATTTATTATTATTATTTATTAGTTCCAAATGTTTTGAAGACACAATAGAACAGATCTTGTCTGTCCGCATAGTTGAGGACAGGTGCCAGCAAAATGACCAATTTTTTTTTTTTTTTTAAATACTTTTGTACCTCTGATGTTTGTCAGAGACGTTGGCGATCGATATGGTCATTAATTAATCATTATATTATTATTTACTAATTATGTGTTTTTAATTTGTTCCGAGGTATGATATTCTATTATTTATTTATTTACTATTTATGTCTTTCTTATTTTTATGCTTATTAATTATTATTGTCACGTTTTCTTCTTTGTCTTGTTTCTACTAAACTGTTTCTCTTTTTTTGCAGTTAATGCTGGTCATCACGCCCGTTTCCTGTCCTTTGACTTTTCTTCCTACTTTATACGCTGGTATTTAATAAATTTATATACTAAATCCACATATCTTGTCCCTAGCTGGTTTTGTTCCACGCACTTACTTTTTTAGCTATTTCCTGACAGAAGGACAGGAATACAGGTATGGAGCTTTTCTCGATCATGATGTTCTTGATGTTCTCCATTTT
Source organism: Schrankia costaestrigalis (assembly GCA_905475405.1). Classification (NCBI taxonomy): domain Eukaryota; kingdom Metazoa; phylum Arthropoda; class Insecta; order Lepidoptera; family Erebidae; genus Schrankia; species Schrankia costaestrigalis. Next base: position 1,650,772 of record FR997830.1, read on the forward strand.
GATGACCTGATTCATTTTTTGCTCTGTGTCCCACCGGAGTCTTGCAAAATTTGGACAGTCACACAGCACATGGATCGCTGTTTGATCTTCAGTTGGATCGCAGACGCACTCTGAGCTTTGCTTGCATTTGAAGCGTTTCAAGTATGCTGCGAAACCACCGTGCCCCGTCAGCGCCTGTGTGAGATGGAATGTGGGCGTGAACTGCCGAACTGTCTTGTAAGCTGCACGAACATCCGGGAAAAACAGTTTGGTAGTTGCGGCGGTGTCCCCCTCCTGGTATCTTCGATTCCATTCTCGAAGCGAAGCATCACGAATGTTGCGCTTCACGAATGAAACCGGACACAAGTCATATTCCGGCAACACCTTCAATTTTAGGGCTGCCTCCTTCGCTAATTGGTCCGCTCTTTCATTCCCGCTATGGCCAGCATGTGCTTTGATCTAAAACAGGGATACTTCCTTGTTTTGGATCCTCGCCCTATGCAGATTTCTACGGGCCTCGACTGCAAGTGGATGGAGAGCGTTCCAATTCTCAAGAGCCTGCAGCGCAGCACGCGAATCACTGAAGATTCCGTCAGATTTTTCGGGGCGCTTTTCAACCTCCGCAAGTGCTTTGTTTATCGCTAGCAACTCCGCCTGGTACACCGAGCAGTGCGCAGATAGCTTGAACTTGAGGGCTCGGTCTTCCCCGGTTTCAGTCCATATGGATAGAGCGGCTCCAACCTTGCCCTCAAGTCCACTGCCATCGGTGTAGATGCGCACTGCTTGGGTACTATAGTTTATAACATCCTCAGGATGCACCAGGTGTACAAAACTTATTGCCTCGCGGTCAGCAGGATGCGGAATAGCCGTGTAGGCTACTTTGTATTCTATTTCATGCCCTGCTAGCTCTGCCCGGTCTACTCCAATCTTGGCCTCGTAAAGAGTCGCAGCTTCACGAATTCTGATATCCAAGGGAAGGATACCTGACAGAGCCAGCGAGGCATTAAGCGACACTGTTCTGTAGGCTCTACATAGTTTTTGGGCAAAGCCCCTTTGCGCCGCGTTTAAGCTCTTTTGGGTGCCTTTTTGTAGTGTTGCAGGAGCCCATGCACCCGCCGCGTACAATACCATTGGCTCAACCACAGCCGTGTATATTACCCTTATCACCTCAGGGTGGAGCCCCCAGCTAATCTTGGCCGCAGTTATTAGGGATTTATATACGGCCTGTACCCTGGTGACTGTGGTCGTGACGTGGGTCTTAAAAGTCAAGCCCTGATCTATGGTGAGGCCCAGCACTTTTATCTCCTTGGACATTGAGATGCCTACCCCTCCCATGGTCAGGCGTGGAGTGTCGTATTTTAGTTTCCTCGTTAGTGTCATAGCCTTGGTTTTATGAGGGCCAAAGGTGAGCTTGTTTGTAACACCCCACGCCCGAACATGTTCGAGGGAAGAGTTTGCCTGCCCCTGAATCTTCTCCGCCGTATCGCCAGCGAACACGAGTACTACGTCATCAGCAAAAGCTTGACAGTAGTCCCCGCGCTCGCTAAGCGACCTCAGCAGAGGATCCAGCAGTAAGTTCCATAGCACAGGTCCGCCGATAGAGCCCTGGACGCATACCTTTGATGTTAGTTTGTGACACTGGTGTTCCGCGTATCTCAAACGTACCACTCTATTTTGCAAGTAGCTGTCCAGCATTCGTCTCAGATTTACCGGACATCCCTCCTGCGCAAGCCGAACTCTAATCATGGGCCACCATGCATTGTCGAATGCGCCCTCTATATCCAGTGAGACGAGGACGACAATCTGTTTTTGTTTGATTTTGTCCTTTATAAGGTTCACCAGAGTATAGAGGGCGTCTTCTGTGCCTCTTTGGGGCATAAACCCGTATTGCTTGGGGCTCATTTTAGGCAAGACGTGCCACTTTATGCGTGCCATCAGCATTTTCTCCAAAATTTTACCCATCACTGGCAGTAGGCCTATGGGTCTGTAAGCCTTGGGGTTGGTGTAATCCCCTCTTCCGGGTTTCCGGAGGGCCACGACTGTTGCTTCCTTCCAATTAGTCGGGAAGTGGCCCAACTGAAGGCACTTGTTTGCCAGTGATAGGTAACATTCCGCGTCCAACGTGATGGCATTTCGGCATATGTCTGCGGTGAGTCCATCTTCACCAGGTGCTTTTTTGGGGTTAAAGGAGCACAAAGCTGTATTCATTTCGCCTATTGTAAATGGAGGATCCAAGCGTTCATCTTGAACCCATCCGTTTAACTTATTCGCTTGATTTCTTATGAGTTTGTGCTCCTTATTGTCCTTCTCTTCTTCATCATCTGGGAAGAACGTGTCAATCATCAATGTAGCTGAGTCTGCGCCACGCAATGTCTTGCCTAGATGCGTCAAGGGCAGATCCTCTGGTCTTTTACTAGTTCTGCCTATGACTCTATATATGCTATCCCAGACGGACTCTCTATTCTGCCTTTCGCAAAACTTCTTCCAACTATCAATCTGGGCTTGCTTTGCTCCCCAAGTTGTGTTACTTGGGGAGCAAAGCAAGCCCAGATTCAGATCAAAGCATTATAAGGGCCGAATAAGAGTATTCATGTATCCTTTTAGCATTGTGAGTTAGTTTTATAGTAGCACTGTAAACGTTTATATGGCTACTGTAATGCTTATTTGGGCACAAATTATTCAGCTTTAGGCCCGATATGGGTTCACAGTAGCTAGTTAATAGCATTACTGGCGCATTATATTAGAATTATTGTGGTCAAGAAAGATGTCAATCGCATTAAAGAAACATCATTTTGGTCAATAATATTACTAATCGCATTAAGAAAGAATTATAATGGGCAATAAGATAGCTTATTGCATTACAGAAGCATTATAATAGCAATGTTATTGATAGTGAAGATGCCAACGGCATTACAAAAGCATTAGACTAGCATTTAAATGTTCTAAAAGATTTATTGGAACACTTTAAGTGTTCACAGTTAGAACTAAAGTAAACTAAACACTGCAAATTATTACAATAAAAAAAAGGATAAGTAAAGACAGTCAAAATAAAACAGTGAGTGACGCCATATTATTGTTTGCATCAAAACAAATTCATCGGATAAGTTTTTCACTGTTTTGTTATTTCTTGCCTTCAAATATTACTGCGCAGTGTAGTTTACTGTACTTGTTTATATAAGTTTCATTGAAAATTTTCACGCGCCTTCGATATTTTGTGGTTTTCATACAAAATGTGTTATAAAATAATGTGTGTAAAACCAAAACAAATGTGTATTCCTAGTACAGAACAAGTTTTGAATGAATACAATAATAGTATTGCTTGTACTGTATTAAATTAAGTTATATAATTATTTTAAATGACAATTCATTTTATAAATAGGTCCGAAAGAAAATATTTTTTGGTTATAAAATATTTACAAAATGGTGGTCAGCCTTAAGCAGCCCGGTGAGCCCAAGTAATGCCGCCAGCATTACAACTACTCACGTGTGATTGTTTAAAGAGCTATAAGCTACACAACAGCTTTCAGTTCTTCCTTTAAAATGCAAGCATTATATTGATTCACATTTATGCTGTTCAGCAGCATTAAGCTTTTACTTACCCCTTACAAGTGCTTTTACACAGCAAAAGGCACAAAAAGCAGCTTAAAGCTGGATAGCGGATTTACATGGCATTATAGTGGTTCACGTTTGTGCTGTAAAACAGCTTCAAACACTTATTAACTCCTTTAAAATGTCGTTATGGAACCAAATGCACTAAAACCAGCTGAACGCTGTACAACTGCATTGTGGTTTACTGCACTAAAACTAAAGGCTTTACAAAAGCATTCTGATTTGCCATTATCAAACTGTTATACCGCGTAAAGCATTACAATGATTTTCAAATGCCAGTGTTCAGCTTCAAGACGCTCGGTGAACTTATATAAGTGTTTATACGGGTTTTAAGCTCTATATAAGTTCACTTGTTGTTTGTTAAAATGCTTTCTGTGTTACTTGGGTCTAATTTCATATTTCTCCTTTTCTTTCAGATATTCGTCGATAACGGCTGCTCGACGCTGCGGAGCTGCACACCGGATTCTGCGACGTCGGGTTCTGACACCTTTCTTCAATGCATCGAGCTCGTCCGACCACCAAGGTAAGTGAAACTTTTTATTACTATTTTTCTTGGGTATGGTGCTTTGGCATACTTTGTGTACTAAGTTAGTTAATAAGTTTACTTTTTCGTCCACTTCACTTTTGTCCTTTATTTTATCTATTGTATCTTTATTTATTTTATGTTCTAATGTTAACTGGCTCAGTTTCTCACGAAACTGAGACCAGTTAGCCTTCTTTGTATTATAGATCCTTGTGGTCCTTTTACTTTGTATGCCTTTTCTTTTCTCCATTATTATACAGAACACTATCATGTTGTGATCTGAGCTGACCTCGCCTTCCTTTACAGACCACTCTTCTATATACGCCAACAAGTCTTCTGAGCAAACTGTTAAGTCAATGCAGCTAGTATATGACTTAGATCCTCTGATAGTATCGAAGGTTGGCGTGTCACCTTCATTTAGGACATATAGCCCCAGTTCATCCAGCAGTCCCGCCATATCGTCCCCTCTTCCATCCACTCCCGCACTGCCCCACCACGTGTTTTTTTGCATTCGCGTCCCCTCCTATAATTACTCTACGATTCCCAAATTCAGCAACTATACTTTTGAGCTGCTCCAAGTATAAGGCTATAGGTTCATTAGGCTCAAAGTAAAAAGAGATTACCCCGATCTCCCCTAATGTGGACTTTATTCTCACCACTGCGATGTTGGTTGTGGTGAGAGTCGGGCATGGTGTTACGCTTAGGTCACTGTCAAAAATCGCGATTGCCGCCTTGACAGGCTTCTCTCCCTGTATTTCGCTTTGATACAAGCGTATGCCGGGGTAATCCCTCATCCTGCCCATCCCACCCACGTACGGCTCCTGGAGCAGCGCTATTGCAAGCTTTCTCTGTGCAGCCACCTGGAACAGTTCCAATGTAGCCAGTTGTTTCCGTTGGAGGTTTATTTGCGCAACAGGGTATGACTTAGTGTTGTTGGCGCTACTTAATGCAACAGGGACAACCTTAGCAATAGGCCACAGAGGCTCTTGCTAGGGCGTCCCATCTCCTCCTAACGGTACACTCCCCACTGAAGGCGTTGTGTCCGCCGTCATCTAGTTTTGCTTTTTGACAATTAATGCAAGATGGTAGCTCTCCTGACCTCCACCCTGGACACGCCGCCTTCTTATGTGGACCCCCACAGTGGCTACACTTTTCTTGCTCTTCTTTACACTGGCGCCTGCCATGGCCGTATCCAAGACAGACAGTGCACTGAACCAAAGGAGAGTGGTCTTCTACCTGAACCCTTTGGAGATCGATTCTCGCCATTCCTGTCGTGGTCAGGCGTTGCCAAACAACAGGTGCAACTCTAACGACAATATGGCTCGAATGTGGGTTCCTAGTTGGTTTGCGAAACCTCATTTCTATAGTTAGGTCTTCCTCCTTTAAGCCCTCAAATATGGTCTCATTTTGCACTCTAAGAGCTCTGATTATGTCTTCGTCTGAATTATAATTTAACACATTTTTAAGAGCTATGAGAGGGTGTCTATTTTTTATCTCTTCCACATTTAAATGGTCGCCTGCTTGTTTAATTTTTTCCTTTAACCGGTTTCTCTCTTCCTCTGTTCTACATCCCATAACAATTTTCCTATCTTTTGCCTTCCTGACTCGTTCCACTGTCATCCCGCTCTCCGTCGCATTTACTGCTTTCCTTACTTTATTTAATACTTCATCTCCTGTTTCAGATTCATCTGTCGACGAGACAACAATCGAGTGCAGCGTCGTGTGTGTGCCGCTTCCCTTCGTCCGTGCCGCTACACTAGCGTAAGTACTATTTTCAGTAAAGTTTTTATTATTTAGTGTCTCCTGAATTTTTTCCAGTCTATCCCGATTTTCATATAGTATTTTACTTTGTAATTCTATTTTATTTATAAGTTCTAAGTCTCTTTCTCTATCTTCACTGTCCTGTTTCTGTTTCTTCTCCTTTTTCTGCAGCGGAAAGACCGAGTCTTTATCCCCCTTTCCAAGCATATCCTTTAATTCTTTTTCAGATTCTTTTATCAAATTATAAAGCCGTTCTACAGCCTTGGTAACTTCAGCCTTTATTTCGAACTTGAGATTTCTCGAGTTGCTCAAATGCTGCTTGGCTCGTGTTAAGCATGCTCTAGCTTCTATTACTCTGTCCGTATATTTTTCCTGTGGTGGCGCTTTTATTGCTTCTCCCATTACTTTCTGGCTTGTTTGTGTAAAAACAATCTTCTGCTTAGCTCGTGGGGCAGCGTCCTGGGTCAACCGAACGCTATCCGGGGATGACAACACACTGTCGTTTTTCCCTGCCTCCCACTCGTCTATGCTGCGCCTTACACTTGGAGCTTTGGTTACCGTTTTTGAAGCAGAGTTTTTTAAGTCAACTGCTTGGACTTTGTCATCATTTTCGCCTGTCTGCTTAGACGGAGTACGATACATTTTCAGAGGTACAAGTTTAGTTATAACCTATTTGAATCACTAGCAATTATTGATTTAAGTAATGATTTGTCAAAAACAGGTGTAAATGGCCTGTTTCGTCAGTAAAAACTTATTTAAATAAAATGTTTGTCAATAAAATTTTAATAGTACTAAATTAATAATTAATTAAATAATTAAAGTCAATTTAAATTCGATAAAATAAAAATAAAAATAATAAAATTTAATAAATTATTTTTAAAAATACGTCAAGTCAATATTCTATCCTAGTGGTGTTGTAATGTCGGGGGTTTCAGGTATCAAGTGAAACGTCTGATGATCGGAATAAGACTGTTTATTATAAGGTTTACATGTCATATATATCTTAGAACTAACTTACATCACTACACCTCCGGGGGCAAATAGAAAAAAAAAGATATTGATTACAAATCTTTTTTTTTTTTTTAAATCTAGTAACATAGACAGTACTTAACTATTATAATTATGTTTTAAACAATTTAGTTCGATCTTTGTGAACTAGTTCATTTTTATTATTCTTAACTATAACTACATTAGGATCCTTATCTTCTAATACACTATAAGGTCCTTCAAAAACATTGTCCAATTTTTTTGCATTTTCATTTTTAATTAATACTAAATCACCTAATTTATAAGTAATAGGATTACATTTCATATCATATACTAGCTTACGTTTTTCCTTACTACATATTAAATTATTTCTAGCATCCTTAAGAGCTACTTGTAACCTATATTTTAAATCTAGAGGATAATGATCCGGATTATATAGTGGATCTACATTAGTATATATTGCTTTTGGAATATTACAAGATCTTCCAAAGATAAGTTCATAAGGGGCATATTTGGTTTCAGTGTGAATTGTGTTATTATAACTGAAACACCAAAATGGTATCCAATGAGACCATGAATAACCATTATTTCCACAATACGCTCTTAGAAAAGCACCTAGATGTTTGTGAGCGTTTTCTAGAGAGCCAATTGATTGATGGTGATATGCTACGGAAGTTAATTTTTCAATTTCCAACAATTTGCAAACCTCTACCATAATTGAGGAGGTAAATTCAGCACCTCTGTCTGTTGCGATAGTGGTTGGTATACCGAATCTCAATATAAAATTATTAACAAAAGCTGTTGCAACACTTACCGCTTCCTTATTCTTCAACGGGTATGCCTCGATGAACTTAGTCAGCTCACACTGGATAGTGAGTAAATAACAATTTCCATCCTCATCTTTATCTAACGGTCCAACTAAATCCAAATAAATCTTTTGGAAACCTGCTGTGGCCGTAGAAGTTATAGTCATAGGTTGTCTTGTGTATCTACTAAACTTTGTATTGACATTTAGGACACTTAGTTACAAAATCGTAAACATCTGTTTCTAGCGTTGGCCAGTAAAATTGTCTTTTTATATTATTGATCATTCTGCGTACCCCAGCATGTCCACTGGTAGGTAGCAAATGAAAATCGTGTAAAATAAATTTTCTACTTTTCTCGTCATCTATTCTCTCTATTCCTCTTAATATATTTATTCTTGGACCGGTCCAATCCTTCAACATTTTGAGCTCATTACAAATTCTTTTTATAAATTCATCATTATTTTTATTTTTAATTATGCATAATTCATTTATATTTATATTCAGGCAAAATTTCTCTAACTTAGTCACAAATTCGGCTCGCGTAAAATGTGCCTTAAAGTAGAGATTTATACCCAATATCATTTTGCTACGAATGAAAACAAAACATTCTTCCTCTACGTCTATTAACTTATCTTTTCTATATTTCTCAATTTCATCTTTTTCTAGTAAAATCATCTCCACTAAATCTCGAGGTTTTCTTAATAACTCCACGAATCTTGGCTGATCAGACCTGTCATCGGTGGGTTTATTAAGCACCTGCGAAGCTTTCATATTATCCATATTATCATCATTCAACCTTCTCCTTTGCGCTCTGGTCAAAACCATCACTTTCATAATTTCATCATTCATACTCTTTAACTCGTTCGATGTTATTATCACTCTGGATAATGCATCGGCAACTACATTATCTTTTCCTTTTACATAGATTATTTTAAAATCATATTCCTCTAAAGTCAAGCGGAACTTTAAAAGTCTACTCGAGGGGTCTTTCATTCCGAACAAGTATACCAAAGGCTTGTGATCGGTCATTATTGAAAAGTGTCTAGCATACAAATATGGTCTGAAATACTTAACTGCCCAGACAATAGCAGTAAGCTCTTTTTCGATAGTTGGATAGTTTAATTCACCTTTGTTCAACGGTCCACTAGCATAAGCAACAGGTCTCATGTCTTGATTACACAAGACTGCACCAATAGCTGTACCTGATGCATCAGTTTGTATTACAAATTCATTTGTGCTTGAAAAATTTGGATATTGTAGTATGGGTGGTGTTGTCAGAGATTGTTTTAAAAATTCGAATGCGTTTTGGCATTCTTCATCCCAAGAGAAATTTACGTTCTTTCTACATAATCGGTTTAAAGGTACAGTGATTTTAGCAAATGAGGGGATAAATTTACGATAGTAGTTGCAAAAAGCTACAAATCGTCTCACTTCATCCATATTTTTTAGGATAGGGTAATTTTGTAAGATTTTAGTCTTTTCTGGGTCAGGTAACACACCTTCAGCAGAAACAAGATGACCAAGATATAATATTTGCTTCTTCAAAAATTGACATTTCTCAGGATTTAGTTTTAGGTTAACTTTTCTTAGTCTATCGAGTACAGATAATAAATTGGCGTTGTGTATAGCCAAATTTCGGCCAAAAATACACAAATCGTCCATATATAGAAAACAATTTTCATACGTCAGACCTGACATAGCTATTGACATCACTCGACTAAAATTACTACAAGAGGACTTCAAACCCATTGGTAGTCGCTTTAATTGATATTGGCCTGTGCTAGTAGTAAACGCTGTGTATTTACGGCTATCAGGAGTAAGTTTTACCTGAAAATACCCTTGGTTTAGATCTAAATGAGAATAATAAATAGAGCCAGAAAGAGAGTCTAAAATGTCTGTAATATTTGGTAATGGGAATTTATCATCAACAATGATATCATTAAGCTTTCTGTAATCTACTACTAAACGCCATTTTTTAGTACCGTCTGATTTCTTTGGTACTAAAAGAATGGGGCTATTCCACTCACTAGTTGATTCTTCTATTATATCATTGTCTAATAATTGTTTTATCTGTCTCTTTATCTCTGGTTTCATTGACTGAGGCAATCTATAGGGCTTAACATAGACAGGATTTGTGTTAGGTTTGAGCGTTATGGACTGTTCATAAACATTTGTCGTTGTTAACTTATCACCTGGCATATAAAAGACGTCAGAATACTTAGAACATATCACTTCGATAGAACTTCTTTCTTCAGTATTTAAATGGCTTAGGTTTAATAACGAAAGTAAGGCTTCTGCTCTATTGCTATTAGACTCACATTTCGAAAAAGAAAACATGTTATATTCACTTAAAGCATAAACTTCAGGAGTAAAATCTGTTAGCCTAACCTCTTCTTCTCTTACATTCAGTATTCTAACTGGTATTCTACCACACTTCGCCTTTACTATTGTACCTCCTAGGAAAACATCCTTCTCTATCTCACTCGCTTTAACAAAATAGTCTTCTGTCATACTACTACCTTTTTGATTTAAATAGACATAATGAATTGACTCACTACGTGGGGGTAAAATTAAATTATTAGAAAAATCTGGTTTGTCAAACAGTGGCAAATAAGCTGTATTATCTCCGTAATTAATAGTTAGTATATTAGCACATAGGTCAATATTACACTGATAAGTTGAAAGAAAATCTAAACCTAATATACCACTTGATTTCATAGGTAACTTCTCAAACACAAGAAATGTATGCGAAAATATATTTCGATAGTCTAATGTAAGGTTTAATGTTATCTGTCCTGAGGACTTAATTTGTCCTCCTATTCCATTAATAACTGTATCATCACTATTAATATGTATATCTCTAGGTAGTTCATCTTTCTTTATAACAGATATTGACGCTCCGGTATCTATTAAAAATATGTATTTTCTATTATTGACAAAAAATGAAACGAATTTACTTTGGCCTTTACAAGACAATACATATTCCTTAAACTCGAAAAAACTGATTTGTAGTATGTCTCCCTTTGTCAGCTTGGTCAGTATTACGTGAACTATAATTATTGTCCATCGTAGTAGCAATATTTTCAGCAGCGGGCTGAGCTGGAAAAACATTTCTTATATGATTTTGACCACCCCGGCGCCGGTTATAATATCTACCAGCGAAAGGTCTACCACGACTATAACTTGCTATAGGTCTACCCCGACTATAACTTGCAAAAGATCTATCATGAGAATGAAAATTATTATTGTTGTTGGTGTAATGACCACGTTGGTTTTGATAAACTCTTGGGGCATTAAAAGCTCTGTACTTACCTCGAGGTCTTCGAGAGTACTGCATAACTTCTGGTCTGGTAGAAGAGGACGTTGATGAGGATTCCTCGTCCTTGGCCACCTGCACTGCTTCCTTGAGACTGGCACAGTGGCGTGCAGCTACAATCGTGCTTAACCTGGCGTCCTTTAGGCCGTCTGAAAACTTTTTAATAGCCATCTTTTCATTTATTGGCTTTAGTAAAGCATACTTACTTGAATCACGATCAGCCTGAGAGATCGTTAGCTCGGTGAATAGCTTTTCTAACTCTGTACCGTATTCATCGATTGATCTCCAACCCTGATTCGTTCGTAGAAGTCGTGATTGTATAGCGGAGGGACATTTAATAGGCAAAAGATGATGTCTTAAATCAGTAATAAGGTCTGAAATTGTTGGATAATGCGTTGCTAAACGCAACTTGGCACTTTCGGAAAGTCTGCCTTTCAGTACAAATTTAACTAAACTGTTTTGACCGGAATTATCAAGCATTTCGCCGTACATTTCAACAGCATCAATCAATCTTTTGGTAGTGTCCTCCTTGTCGTCCATAAGCGGAATCATCGAGCACGCGGTTCGTAAATCAAACTCCATTTTTTCTAAAATAGTTGTACTCGGCGTACACAACTGAGTTATTTCTATGAATAATTGACGAATTTTATCATAAGTGGTCGTCAAAGAGGTCACTATTTCAGGTATCTCATCTTTTTGCAATTCAGACAACAACAAATGAGATTGATTATATAAAATCTCAGCTTCTTTTAATTTATTAGACGTAATTAACCCTTTAAATCTACTCTTACCCTTTTTTATTAAATACTTACGAATTATTAACAATTCTTCATATATGTCAGTAAAACTTTCTGCCATAGTACTACATTAAAATAAAAAAAATTGTCGTGATTACATCATTGTAACATTCCTCGATCGTTACTAAGAGCGTCCCAATACGACAAATATTCCTAAACATACCATATACGTCGCTCCGTATCATGTTCCTAGAGTCACGGTGCACTCTTTAAGCAATGTTTATTTATGATGAATAAAAACTTATACTGAGTAAATTACATTTAGATAGCGATATATTATAATTAAGTACGAGTATACGAGTATATTGAAACCTAATAAGCTATTATGTATAAAACTTTTACCTATATTTAATATTATTATTATTTTTTAAAAATGATTTTTCTTTTAATTTTTTAATTATTATAAACAATATTAATTATTATATTCTATTTTATTTTCACTTATTTTAACTCTAAAAAAAATCAACTCCGATACACTTACAGTTCTTAAAATGTTCCATCGTAACGCACTTAAAGTCACCACAATGTTCCGTGATCCACAAATGTTTATTTCATGGTCAATGCCGAAATCTACAGTGTTTACGCGAGATACGGTAGAATTTCACTGAAGTTAATGTATTTAAAAAACAAATTACGAGTATCTTTCTTAATACGCATACACACTACCTAATTCGTAATTTTCATACACACAAACGCACTACATGTTTTGTTATTTTCGTATACGCACACGCACTACCTTTATACCTGCTCAGTAGGTACCTGGCGCTTGAAGTACATTAGGGCCTCTCTGCGACGAATAGATCGACGATTCATATGGCTGTCCATCCATTTAGCGTGCATCTTCTTATACAGGTGGCAGAATGCCCATAAAGCGGCAACCAGCAAAAGAATCACGATTAACGTGAGCAATATATTCGTTGTACTAATGCTCGAATAACTCGTTTCCGCAGTAGCGTTGTTCTTGCCATCACCAGCCGCAGTTTGGGCGATGATAGTCTCTTCTTTGGAATACGTTTTTCCCATTTTTTATCGCAAGAAGGTCAACGAAAGAAGAAGAAAAAAAAAGTAACTAACGAACATAAAGTACTACTGCCGAAGTATTACGAGTCCCGTCGCGATTCACTAACGCGTGGCGCCGCCCGGTCCATATTAGGAGCTGGCAGGGTCGCCATGTAATGTCGGGGGTTTCAGGTATCAAGTGAAACGTCTGATGATCGGAATAAGACTGTTTATTATAAGGTTTACATGTCATATATATCTTAGAACTAACTTACATCACTACAGTGTATATTGCTAATAAATATAAGTCCTTAAAAACTAAAAACCTAACTACCAATATGTTTTTCTTATAAATGGACCACACTCTCAATACAAAAACCAAAAATTTTTTGGGTTCCAAATAAAATTTTGAAATCTGTCATATATCAAAAGAAAGGCCGCAATTAACCCTATCAATTGCGACTATGCAGTGGCTTAAGGCCACAGACACAAAGACAGACTCGAGCAAAATGTATAAAAATTTTGTTTATATAGATGATGTATTGATTTTTTCAAACTGTCCCAAAAGTGACTAAAATCGCGATAAGTGGCCGAAAAACACATTTATCACACATGCAGTGCTCATAGGCAAACAGACCCTCACAAGACCCACCTAATTTATTAATAAACCATGAAAATTTATGAAAAACTGAGGAAATAAATTAAATTTAAAATTTCGAAAATAAAATGTTTACTAATTTTAAAAAGTTGAAATTTTCTCGTAATTAATGACAATAAAGCAATACAAATCAGTGCAATCCGCATAAAATGCAAAACTGTACTTGGAGTTTTGCGAAAGTCCGCTTTGCACCATGGGAAGTCGGTGGTTAGGTTAAAAATGACCAATTTGACTTGACTAGAAAATCGGTAGGATGGTAGAAAATATTCTATCTAGAAATAAGACACTTGATTGTTTTCCAAAAAAATCAGGGTCACCGAAAAGGCAAAGGTTTTGAGTCCCACGTTAAATAAATATTAGTCTGAACCACAAACTATTATCTTGAGCATGCATATTATCTTTGTGTCCTTTTAATTTCATGTCAGTAATGCCAAAGCCTGACAATGGCTGAAAATCTTAGTGCGAGAGATGTCTTGAGTATTATGGAAAGAATTCTCCGTGTGGTGACGGAGTAAGAATTCAATATGTCACCAGCCCATCTGATCCTATGGTTGTCGTAAAAACCGACTAAGGGACTATCCGTGAATATTATCTTTACGTAATAAAAAGAAGGAAAACTTTAAATTAAAGCCTATACCAATCCGTTTGGCCAGCTTGGTATTAGTAGCCCAAGTATCCTGCCGTCACTGGAGGAGGCCCGTCTCTGCAATGGGACATTAATGGGCTGTTATGAAGATAGAAAGAAGTATTATAAAATGAGATAAGTACCTCAGCAGCCAGTATCTTAGCAGAAATCATTTCGTTCATTTCTTCTTTTTCTCTTAGTTTTCGCTGCCTTGCTTCAATGCTGAAAAATAACAGTAATTATATATTTACAATTTACATTCTTATAAATCTAAAATGGTGGTACCGGTAATAGCAAACTTGACTATTTGCAACTCCTTTCTAAGGTCACTATACAGCTAAAAGGCAAATGTCAAATGTGCCCTATTAAAAGTAAAAATTAAATTTGACCTACTACAAAAAACCCTTTTATTATTGAAAAACTCTTCCTATTTTTGGGGTCAGTTACAAATAAATCTAAGTACCTACTTATATTATTCCCAATATAACATAAGTACTTATATTATTACTTCAATTTCTTATAAGTTTACTCAATTTTAAATCTACTATATAAAAATAAGTCGGGTTTTCCTTCCTGACGCTATAACTCCAGAACGCACGAACCGATTTCCACGGTTTTGCATTCGTTAGAAAGGTCTCGGGTTCCGTGAGGTTTATAGCAAAGAAAATTCAGGAAAATTTTCAACAGAAAAGCGGAAAAATAATGCCCGTGCGAAGCCGGGACAGGCCGCTAGTACATAAATAAAATAACAAACATACATAGCTGAGCTTCTATCGGATGCTTGTTTCAACTGTTCTTCAATTTGTTTGCTCTCAATAATGACCATTTCTTTCTGTTTCTCCTTCCATGCGACGCGCGCTTGTTGGAAAGTTATCATCTCGTTCTTTGTTTTCTCCATAAGTCTTCGCTTTTGTTCGACCTCCCTGAAACATTATATTATATTTTTTTAGTTCAACGCGCTTTCAACACATTTGAGGGTAAAGCCCGATTTACACATCGACTAGTACAGTAGCGAGTAAAGTAGTTAGTTGTTGATTAAGTTGATTTAAATAGATAGACTTAATCAACAACTTACTACTTAACTCGCTACTGTACTTGTCGATGTGTAAATCGGGCTTTAGTACTCAAAATTAATGTAATTTGCTATTTATATATTTTTTGTCTCTTGTTTAATCGTTCATTTGGTCTATCAATCATTCAATAATCAATTCGTAGTCATTACGTTTTTACTATTTTCTGTCAAAAAAAGATGCAGATGATTGGTAATGTAAACAAATTTAATGCAAAAAAAGGGAAGTTGTATGCCTAAGATGCAAACAACTTCCTAGCACTCATAAAAGCGGCTAATATTTATCTGGGAGAATGTTTCATGTAACTAAAGCATATCTAACTGAAGCAGATATTAAATTAAAGTCGCAAAATGACACTTTGTTTATAATACATTTGAAAAAGATTTTTAATATGTTTGTTTATATAAATATTATTTACTACCCTATTTTAGATCACTGTGTTATTCCTTCACATAACAATACTTAGTTTAATTTAACAAACATCAATTACGGACAGGTGTCCGTGTGGTGACGGAGTAAGAATACAATATGTCAACACCCCATCTCATCCCATGGGTGTCGTAAAAACCGACTAAGGGACTAACCGTAAATATTACCTTTACGAAGTAAAAAGAAGGAAAACTTGAAATTAAACCCTATACCAATCCATCTGGCCAGCGTGGTATTAGTAGGCCAAGTATCCCTCCGTCACAGGAGGAGGCCCGACCCTGCAGTGGGACATTAATGGGCTGTTATGATGAATTATGGACATAATTTAAAAGTGAATATCTGTTACAAATAAAATAAAAAAGTATATCTACCCTTGACACCACCCTGAAAGAAAATGATTCACACATACACACATGAAATATAGTAAATACAATTTCGCAAAACTATAATTTTACTTCATACACATATAGAATATAACAAAACCTATACAAAAACAACAATAATGTAATAAAAGCTGTTCCATTTTTACAAAGTCAAACTGATAGTTTTAGAATTGATATTTATTAAATATCAATTCTAAAATCTGATAGTAGGTATCATTGTCAATTTTTACTCGGGCTCTACAGTTTGAAAACGCCTCATAGTCTTCACTTAACCTACTATATTTATATTTTTTGTGTAACTTATATTTAATTCTTATATCTCTAATTATTGCACTAGTATACCACACTGGATATATATACCGATTATTGCACTGTTTATTATTTTTAAGAGGCACATATTTATTAAATAACTCATAAATTCTAACATAAAATAAATTTAAAATGTCGTCCGGGTCACTTAAACTATATAATTCACTCCAGTCTATTTCACCTAATGATTGGTATAAGCTAACAAAATCGGCTTTATTAAAATTCCATTTATCCCGGGCTATAGTTTCATAAAGTTGTTGCGTATAAGGTTCAAAGTAATTGGTATTAGAAAGTGTCGCGGGAGGTATGGGCGATGGCGGCGGAGGTGTATATTTCGCGCCTAGTTCCAAGCACACGTGAAGCGGTGGATGGTACGCATCCACCGGCTGCAGCGCTTCGTCCGCAGCGCTCACCGTCACGCGCACCCAATACGAGATCCAATTGTCTACCGTTACAATTCGGTACCTCATTACACTGAACGAATTCACAGAAGGACATAACATATTCAAAATAATTTACAACATTATTATTACAAGAAAATAAATTAAAATCTCCTATCACTAATACTTTATTTCTATATTTGACACAAATTTTCTCTATAATATTAAATAATAGCATGTACTCATTTTCATCAGTCTGTGGAGGAATGTACAGTACACAACATGTAAGTAAGAACCTATTTCGCTTATACACAGAGGCACATAATAATTCAAACTTTAAATTGTCAATATTTACGTCACCTGGAATCGTTAACCGTCGCAACTCGAACCGCGGTGTGGCCACTAAAAGCACGCCTCCTTGTTTTCTACCATCGACTCGATCGCATCGCAGTATGTGATATCCTGGGGCTATAAATTCTGCATTTTTTATAGATGTATTTAGTCCTGTTTCAGTAATTGCAAACAAATCACAACCAGAAGATTCCAATAGACACATAAATTGAGAAGTTTTCGTACGAAGTCCTCGCACATTCTGGTATAGTATATTAAATATACTACTACTTTTGCGTATGATTTGGTTCGGCTGGGCGACGAAACCAAATCCATTCCGAGATTTCGACATTCATTGGCCATATTTCTGGGTCATACAGCTTCTCAAAATTGCTTTCCGATACTCCAATCCTGAATGATGCATAGTCACGATTATTCTTAGGCTTTAACTTTATAATAGAAATATCCGCTTCATTTTTCAACACTCCTTTAATAAATTCCTTTAAATTATCTTCAGTTGTATCCTTACTTAATCTCCAAATATGTAAAAATCTCTTCCGTTCTATAGCTTTCAATGATACTATAGCAGAATTACCTCCTTTTATTATTGGGTTTTTTTCCTTGTTATATTTAACTTCGGTCCATTCATTATTATTTTCTTTAGCTACAAGCGTAATCGCTGATCTCTTGGCCACCGCTGCCGCGTAGTTAACCGCGGGCTGCAACGACGCGTGCGGTGATACGCTACTTGTTGCTACGCGCCCTGGACTTGCGGCCTGAGTAAGCGTGGACTGCGATGCTTCAGCCGCTAACTCTTCTTGCTTTTGGTTGGCGGGGCAGGGGTCAGGAATGGTTTTTACTGAAAACAAAGGAGTTTTCTGTTTCTCCGTTTTCAATTTAGTGATTTCTTTTTCATAAGATACACATTTTTCATTAGTTTCCCGCAATTGTTGTTTAAGTATATTATTCTCTGTTACTAATACAGTCACTGTAGATCTCATTTCTTCTATTATTTTAATTTGGAACGCATTTAATTTTTCAACTATTATGCTGTTAATTTTGGCCAACATATCTTCTGAAGTCATGGTCATTGACCCCAGATTCCCGCTTGTACAAGTTTCGTCGAAAGATTGGTAACACTTATTATCAATGACGTCTTTGGTGGTAGCGCCACGCACAGGTGTATCATCAGTAACTTTAACTCGCTGTGTAATGTTTAGACAGTCATCACAAGTAAATGAACGTTTTAGCTGTACCTGACGTTCCTTGAACACACTCGGGGTAATATTCATACATCTGTAGTGGTAGTTAGTTTTGCATCCACTAAATTTCAACAGTTCACTAACATCAATTTCTTTACAACAAATTAAACAATCCATTTTGAATTTCCAAGAATTCAATCAAACACAGGGCGACAGAGACAGAGTTATTAATTCCCTATTGAGTGAAAGAGCGCGATGCACGGCGTCGCGTCACCCACAAAACCGCGCGAATAAATTTACGTTAATTTGTTTATTTTTATAAAAAGTCACTGTACTACACTCGAGAGCAAAAGTTCCGGGTCACTAGCATTTACTTCAATATCTTGAAAACGAATAAAGCTATCGTATTGAAATAAATTGAACTTTATAGACAATTTAATGTTACTAAAATAAAATGCATTACATTTACTACTGACCATTTATTTTATTATGTTTAAAAGGACAAATTAAAAATGGCGTCATTTTGCTTGTAAAACCAAAACTGAAAATATAGAATTTTTTATATTTACAAGTAGTTTTAACACGGTTTAGTACTTGGTATTACCCCCACGTGCTGTCTGGACTGCTGCAATGCGATTTGGCATGCTGTACACCAAGTTTCTGAAACACTGTTGGGGAATGTTCTCCCATTCCTCTACCAATGCATGTTTCAAGTCACTAAGCGTAATTAAAGGAGGATCTTGTTGTCTTACCCGTCGTCCGAGCTCGTCCCAGGCGTGCTCGATTGGGTTGAGGTCGGGGCTACGTGCTGGCCACACCATGGGACGAATATTCACCTCATCAAGGTAGTCTTGCACTACACGAGCAGTGTGGGGACGGGCGTTATCCTGCATAAAGATGGCATTCTCACCAAGTCTTGCCATAAATGGACCGACGTGCTCGTTGAGGATTTCATCCACGTATCTTACGCCATTAAGAGTACCGTTTTCGATCAGTACAAGCTCTGTTCGGCTTTCCGCAGAAATTCCAGCCCACACGAGTACCGAACCACCACCGTATGACACCTTTTCTTCAATACAGGCTTGCATAAATCTTTCTCCTGGTCTTCTGTACACCTTTGCCCTTCCGTCGTGTGTATACAGCATAAATTTTGATTCGTCCGAGAATATGACATTTGACCAATTTTCAATCGTCCAATTCGAGTGTTCGCGTGCATAAATTCGTCTTGCTATACGATGGTGTCTCTTGAGTTTCGGACCATTTGCGGGTCTAAATGGTTTCAAATTACCTTCAGCAAGTCGCCGTCTTACAGTCCAAGCAGAAGGGCTGCTTCCACCAAGTCCTAAAAAATGATGAGTCAGTGCTGTTCCCGTAAGAAACCGATTTCGTAGCATAGAGTTCACTAAATATCGATCTTCCCGTGCCGTCGTACACCTGGGTCTGCCTGTTGTTGGTCTGCGTAGGTTCAAACCAGTTTCTAGAAACCGCTGGCGAACACGCTGAACTGTAGACAACGATACACCGACTATTCTTGCTGTTTCTCGCTGACTGCTCCCATTTTCCAGGATCGTGAGGACTCTCGTACATTCCTCAGGTGTGAGTGACATAATTACCACTTTAATAATGACTATTGGATGCCTGGATGACTCCTTATAAATACATTTTATGACAGAACAAAAACAAAAGCAAAAACAGTAGTGAGAATTAGAAGTTCTGATTTTAAAAAAATGGATCTTTTTTTTTATAACTTTTTTAATGCCATTACTTACCACCAATCAATAAGTATTTAATAGTCCTCGACCGATTTCGGCCACGGTGACCTCTTCATCTCCGATCTAAACGTCGCTGGTGTGCTCGTGTATGGCTAACATAGCCGATCTTATTAATGAAAGTTTGCGCACAAAGCGGGCAGGTGAGCACACCATTACAGTAATTATAACTGATGGTACAAGGAGGACGTGCTTTCACTTCATCGCGTCGAGCGTCTAGTGCAGAACAGCGATTCCTCTCAAATTCCTCCACTTTGGTTTTTAGCAGAGCTCTCCACTCCGACCTCTGAGCGGCTGCTTGTTCCCACTCTAAGGGGTCTACGTCGCAATTTTTCATGTGGCGCTTAAGTACATCTTTATACCTGAGGAGTTGTCCGCCATGCTTACGCTTGCCTTCCTCAAGTTCAGAGAAAAAGATGCACTTTGCCGTTCGTTGATCCGACATTCGTACTACGTGCCCACTCCAACGAAGCTGCCCACGCATGAGATAGGCCTCAATTCCCATCATATTGGCTCTTTGCAGCACTTCCGTATTCCGAATGCGATCGTACCAATGTATGTTAAGTATTTTACGCAGACACCTTAGGTGGAAACGGTCTAGTGTTTGTATATGGCGGCGGTAAATCGTCCACGACTCCGAAGAATACAGCAAGGTTGGGAGCACCACCGCTCTATACATGTCAACTTTGGTAGCCAGCTTTAAGTCATGAGAGCCAAAAATCTTTCGATCCAGCTTTCCAAATACCGCAGCAGCGGCTCCGATCCGACCGTTAATTTCAGCATCAAGGTCACATTTTGACGATATAGTACTCCCCAGGTATCGGAATGCGTTGATCTGCTTAAGTATATGATCACCGACTTTAATGGCTATTGTCTCTTGACCGTGAATATCTAAGGCCATTACCTCCGTCTTAGTGACATTTATTTTCAGGCCAAATTTACGGCAGGATTTTTGGAGGGTGTTCATAAGTTGTTGCAGACCATCTGGAGAATCGGCAACGAAGCAAAGATCATCTGCATAGATAATGTCTGTAATCAGTGCGTAAGACACTTTTGTACGAGCCTTGAGTCTTGATAAGTTGAAAAGACTGCCATCGTTTCGGAATCGAATGCGGATTCCTTGAGGAGTTGTCTGTAAAACTTCCTGGACTACGACTGCAAAGTATAACGCGAACAGTGTAGGGGCGAGAACACATCCCTGTTTCACTCCACAGGAGACGGGGAAGAACTCTGACCGATCCGAATTAACCGTGACGCAGCTTTGCATGTCATCATGCAGGAGCCTTAGAAGTTTTACAAACTTTTCCGTGCACCCAAGTTTCCGCAACACTATCCAGAGGGCTTCTCGCGGTACACTATCGAATGCTTTTTCAAGGTCTACAAAACAGAGATACATATTACGGCTCTGTTCTCTGCTTTTTTCTTGTAATTGACGCAATGAGAAAATTGCCTCACATGTACCACGGTCAGGTCGGAAGCCGAACTGGGATTCCG
The DNA here is from genome assembly GCA_905475405.1 of Schrankia costaestrigalis. Classification (NCBI taxonomy): domain Eukaryota; kingdom Metazoa; phylum Arthropoda; class Insecta; order Lepidoptera; family Erebidae; genus Schrankia; species Schrankia costaestrigalis. The sequence continues at coordinate 1,672,198 of FR997830.1, forward strand.
GCAGAATCTTTTCTGATAGTTTTCTAAGGCGGTTTAAGAGAACTCTGGCGAAGACCTTTCCAGGAACTGAAAGTAGAGAGATGCCGCGGTAAGAGCCACAATCAGATCGGTCACCCTTGCCCTTATACAAGGCCCGAATAATAGATATTTTAAAGGTTTCCGGGATTTGTTCCTGATCCCACATAAGAGCAAAAAGTTTCCACAACGTCGAGAGTAGCACCTCACCGCCGCACTTCAGTAACTCCCCGGGTATTGAGTCAACACCAACCGCGCGATTGTTTTTTTGTTGATTAACAGCTAGAATAACCTCGTCAAATGCGAGAGGCTCGTCAAGCTCGAAGCAGAGTGATTGTTGAGGTAAGGAGTGAACGTGGTCCAAGTCACCAGTATTATCCACGTTAAGTAACTTATTGAAATGCTCCGCCCATCGCTCAAGTACTTCCTCGCTGCCTTTCAAGATCCCCGCACCGTCGATTGTCCTCACCGGAACTACTGGCATGGATGATGTACCGAGTAGGTTTCGTACCTCGGCATAAAATTCACCGAGCTGGTTGGTGTCCGCAAGCCACTGCATCCGACGAGCTCTCTCCTCCCACCATGTTTGTTTAGCTTTCCGTGTGAGTTTACGCAGCTCATAGTCACTACGATGTATTATTTCCGTGTCCCTTATACCTCTAGGCGATCTGCTATGCTGCTTCAGTAGCTGCCGGTGTTTGTCTATAGCTTCAGTAAGTATCCTATCATTCACATCAAACCAGTCCTTATGTTTTCGGACTGTACGACTCAAAGTGGAAGAGGCGGAGTCGATAATGTGAGCAGATACGGACTCCCAGACAGTGCAGATCCCACCAGACTTAACGTCGAGAGGCAGCAAAGCAGTGCTCAGAGATTCGGTATATTTCGCCCTCGTATTCTTGTCTTGCAGTTGTTCAAGGTTCAGGTGATTCGGTTTTAAACCTTGCGACCTGCTACGACGTCGAAGATGAACACGCAACTTTGTGACAACAAGCCGATGATTAGTCCAACAGTGAGCGCCACGCATGACTCGCGTGACTTGGACTTGGGAAAGATCCTTTTGACGTACGATAGCGTAGTCAATAAGGTGCCAGTGCTTTGATCTAGGGTGCATCCATGTAGTTTTGTACTTAGCAGGTAGCCTGAACATGGTGTTCGTAATTGCAAGACCCAATTGTGCGCAAAAACTAAGCAATAATGGCCGTTGCTGTTCATTTTACCTATACCATGTCTGCCCAGGACTTGAGGCCACGCTTCGTTATCTCGTCCTACTCTGGCGTTAAAGTCACCCAAGAGCAGGATCTGTTCTCTTGCATGGATGCGACTTATGCACTGCATCAATTCTTCGTAGAATTTGTCTTTAATTTCATCAGATTTGTCTAGTGTAGGGGCATAGACACTGATGATATTAAGGAAGATGTCATATTCCAAATGAAGGCGTAATGTGGTAATACGGTCGGAAATATGTACAGGGTACTCTTGTAGTTGATTTACAAGGCTATTCTTGATAGCAAAGCCCACACCTGACCTTCGCGGCTCTGAGTAAGGGAGTCCTTTCCAGAAAAAAGTGTACCCGCCACCGCATTCTACTAACTCTCCTTCATCGGGAAGATGTGTTTCGCTGAGGGCAGCCACATCTATATTATAACGACGAAGTTCTCGAGCTACAATGGCAGTCTTTCGCTCAGGACAAGCATTACCCTGACGGTCAAGAAGTGTACGCACATTCCACGCGCCAAACGTTAAAATCGATGTTTTATTTTTATTTTCTTTGAGACGTCGACCGCGAATTTGAGATGCGGAGGCAGCCGCGGTTGCTACCTTCCTACTTTGTTGGAGTGAGCATTTTTTTGGGGCACCTTTTCTAGCCCCCTCCCCGGCTGAGCGAGGAAAGCAGTGCCTCCCTAAATAAGGCTGCTTTGTCACCCTAGGTGCTGCCGAATCCCCTCTGTCACCCCGATGCAGAGCAGAAGCGACCACGGTGTATACTACACCCCCAGAGCCGCCCACGTGCAGGAGTCAGACAAAGCCTAACGAGCATCACGCCAAACCTCTCTACCTCCTCCCATCGCCGTGAGACTATGTTGAAATCAGAGTCCTTTATACGGAAGCGGTCAACTACGCAGGATATATTACCGTGCACAAGTGCATGCGCAATGACACAGGTGCACATACTCGTCCACGCCCTTCTGAACCCAGTGGAATGGAGACCATTACGACCGGCGAAAGATGTAGACAGATGTAACAGTATACCCGAGAGAAAGTACTGTTGGTCAATACTTTTCCCAATCCCTTAGTCGCCTCTTACGACACCCACGGGACGATATGGGGTGGTGACATTCTAACTCTGCCGACACCACACGGCACAGTATTTATATGTTTAATGAAAGATTATTAAATTGTCTATAAAGTTCAATTTATTTCAATACGAAAGCTTTATTCGTTTTCAAGATATTGCAGTAAATGCTAGTGACCCGGAACTTTTGCTCTCGAGTGTACATTGTTTTTTTATGTATTGACACTCTAAACGTAATATTCACACATTTTTATAACTTAACAGTTCAAATTTACAAAGTTATGAAATAAAAACTCGGGAACAGCTGACGCACTATCCCGCGTATCCGAGCGCCGCGGGCGAAAAAAAAAAAAAAAAAAAAAAAACATCAATGGCAAAGTTTTATTTAAGTAAGTGCCTTATAAAACATTATAAACTTTATTTTAACAAAGTATCGATATAATCTGCAGCAATAACTAGGATACAGAACAAATAATCCTGCATCTTAAGAATAAAAATATTGTTTTCATACACATACAAAATATTTTTTATTACAATGCAAAAAAATAACAAAACTGTATGCTTTCTATATATTCACACACAAAATATCCTCCTAACATATTTTTACATCAACAAGAATCAACCGCAATAACAGGGTATGAAACATCTAACAGAAACATGATTGTACAATACTTTTAATTGTAGAAGGAATGTTTATCGAATCAAACAATGTTCCTATGATTAGATTAAACATGCTGTCTTGTCCGTGTGGTGACGGAGAAAGAATACAATATGTTACCACCCCATCTCATCCCATGGGTGTCGTAAAAACCTACTAAGGGACTAACCATAAATATTATCTTTACAAAGTAAAAAGAAAGAAAACTTGAAATTAAAGCCTCTACCAATCCGTCTTGCCATGGTATTAGTAAGGCAAGTATCCCTCCGTCACGGGAGGAGGCCCGTCCCTGCAGTGGGACATTAATGGGCTGTTATAATGATGCTGTCTAAAAATAATAGTATCATACAAAGGTGTTTGTGTTTGATACTTCACACCTGCAGCATTAACTGCAGAATTATGCACAAAAAAATAATATTTTGAATATTCCAATTGATGATGGCAGTGGTAGATATACATCACAGTAGTTCAATTTTTAAAGCCTGTTTGGCGTTCGCACGCATTCAGGCTTTAATGAACTACTGGATGATTATTAATGATGCGAGATCTGCAGTTCTTTGTAGAGAGACCGGAACACGCGATGGAAAGCATCACAGCAGTTCAAATAAAGCTTGATGTGTATTCACCTAAAGAGGTGAAGCGATGGATACTGATTGATGAATCTTTTCTGTTCTTCTAGTAGATAAACATCTGTGGAGGTCCATCCCAGCCTTACCCTTCAACTAAAGCCTGTTTAGTGATTAAAATAGTAAGGCTTTAGGATAAATAAATCCAAAATATAATGTATATACACACCTTTTATCCTCATCAGCTAATGTCTGCATAACATCTTCCAACATTTTCTTTTCAATAAGAGTATCTTCATATTGACATTGCTTCTGCAGTTGTCTATTCACCAGTTGTTGCTGTAACTCTTTGCAATATTTTGAATTACGTTCCATTTTGTCACGTTCTTCTTTATCCCTGGTTTCGTTGTCATTGTTGAGAGCTTTTAACAAGTAATTATTAGCATTTCTAAATTCAGCCTGAAAGTTAAGTAAATTATTTGGTTAGATGGTCAGAAAGTGTAAGTAGAAATTGGAAGTAATGTTTTACAATGAATGTTAAGATATGTTGCCTGTAGAGGTGATATGTCACTCAGATTAAAACATGTTGTGTCCCTACACAAGAATTACAGAATCCTATTGTATAAGATCTGACCAGGCCAGTAAGTAACCTTCAGTTTACTTTATCAAGCTTTCCAATTTTTACTTAGGGTGACTGGTTGACCCTGACATTAAGTCATTTTTTTCATTTTTGGTACTCCACATAGTTGTCTAAGGGCTCATTTAGTTGAGCGACGTTTTTATTACTAGAAAACTTTATAAATGTGATTTGGTCCCACTTTTATGTACTACCTACAGGACGATTCTTTCTAGTTTAAGATATTAAAAATTTATATTGATCCCTTAGTACAACCCTTAGTTTTTATATGGTATACAATGGTTGCGACACTTTATTACAGTTTCAAATTGTTGTAAAATTATATCAACGTTTTAAAAATGCATACCTCTTGATAGATTCATAGCCTGTGGTAGCATTTCAAACAATTGCTCAAAATATATATCGTATAAAACATTATTACCTCTTCCTGCAACTTTCTGTATTGGTTTTGTAATATTTGTTGTTTTAAGTCTCTACAAATGTATCCAGCTTGTAGTTTCTTAGATAGCTCTCTGAGCATTGGGTCTCTTCTGCGTAAGTAATGCCGTCGCTGGAGTGCGCAATCCTTTACGCGTTGTATGTCAGCTATTTCAACACCAATAGCTGCTTCTTTTACTGCTTGAGCATTGACTATGGCAGCATGGTCTGTTCTCTGTGAAAGGAAAATAATGCATTCTTTTTTAATTTAACAATAGTATCAACCATCACTCAAATGGTTACAGAATAATGTGGAGTTGAATTCAAAAAAATATTTTATTATCTTTGTTATATAAGACTATTTTCAGTTTTTAGTTTTAACCTTTTTCTTGTATTGCTTTGCACATAGTAGGTAAGAGCTGGTCAAAGCTTGTTATCTCCGTGTGGTGACGGAGTAAGAATACAATCATCACCACCCCATCTCATCCCATGGGTGTCGTAAAAACCGACTAAGGGACTATCCGTGAATATTATCTTTACTAAGTAAAAAGAAAGAAAACTTGAAATTAAACCCTATACTAATCCGCCTGGCAAGAGTGGTATCAGAAGGCCAAGTATCCCTCCGTAACGGGAGGAGGCCCGTCCCTGCAGTGGGACATTAATGGGATGTTATGATGAAAGCTTGTTATCAGCTGTATGTAGCTACTTCGACAACCATTTTCATAATCCACAATTAACTTAAATTAAAACATTTGTTATGTATCTGTTTGATCTTTCGTAAGAAATATTTTAAAAATACTTTTTAATTCTGCTATTGATATATTTTATTACTTTCAAAACAATGTAACAACATTTCATATCCGTTGCTTAACTATGCTATGAAGTGACAAACTAAGCACAGCTTGTACTGTAAGTAGAAGAGACATTGAACAAATAAGCTTCAAATATAAACTTCTTTATTATATTATAAAAATAATCATTTTTTAACAAAGAATAAATTATTTCGCCATAAGCAAAAGTTCCTACAGCATGTTAAAAAAGAAAAACGCTTAGCCATATGACTATTGCCCCACCCTTAATCAAAGTAAAGTTAAAGGATTATATAGCAAGAATTCCCATCTAAACAAAGTACACTGTTCAATAACATATATTCTTCATAAACAATTTAAAAGAATCTTATTAAAACAAAATAATTTAAAAGAAATTTTATGTATAAGAAAGTTATACCTCTTGATAGTTTTTCTCCATCTCCGCCTCTTTTTTAATCAATGCCAAGCATCGTCCCATTCGGCCATCTTCCATCCGGCTGTTCAGCCATTGTATGTCCAAAGCACGCTGGTAGGTCTCCAGCTCTTTACGACGTGCCGTAGCGACGGCATTCTTATGTAGCTCGCACTTAGGATCCTAAGAGAATACATGATTTAAATTCGTTCAAAAAGTAACTACTGAATAGGTACGTACATAATTTGATTTACAAGCTCACCATCATGAAGCACAGCTATACAGCTTCAGTTTCCGATATGCCCGGGGTTCACAGTAGCTAAATATAAATAGAATCAAAAATCAATAAGCGCGCGGCGATTTAATGTATGTAGGAAATTATATCCTATCTCTCTATAATAAATTTTCAAATTTTGTGTACCGAACACTAGATAAAACAAAGACAGATGTCAGATGTCAAATCTTTCGGGTAGTCATTTGTCACATTAATGTGGCCATGTCAATAAATCAACAGGCGTACAAATTGTAATATTGCAATGAATTGTAAAAAGGCAGATGCTGGAGCTAAACCTGTTTATTATTATTTAACTTATAATTTTAGATTAATTTAAATTTGTAAATTTTACTAAAAATTTAAATTGAAAACAATGTTGCGTCTTTTTCACTCTTATAGTTAGACATAAGGTGGTGACATATTTAAGTGTTGTGTCGTGGCGTGACGCGCCAGAAACTTATCGGTTTCATACATTTAATATGGTTAGAGACATACTTGCGTGTCGTGTCGTGCGGCACGACACGACACGCAAGTATGTCTATGGGCAATTGGATAAATACTCAAATGATAAAAACTAAGTAAATATCCAAAAGTGAGTAAATACTCGTAAATATCCGAATTCGTGAGGAAATACTCAAAAAGTCAGGATAAATACTCGGCTGCATTCATGTATCAAATGTTTCGGATTTTTAATTGTTTTTTTAACAAATTATCATGTTATTGTCTATATGCAGGTGTTTTATGGTTTAAAGTATTAATTGTACTTAGTGATGGGCAATCGGATAAATACTCGAATGATAAAAACTTAGTAAATATCCAAAACTGACCGATTTCATGGGTAAATATTCAAAAAATACGGAAAAATACTTAGCTGCATTCGTGTATCAAATGTTGAATGAATTTTAACTAATTTTGACTCATTTTATATAGTCAGGGTCATTAAGTATTCAAGTCGAATAAATAGTTTACTGCATTTTTGTATCAAAGTAGTTGGCTTTTAAATAATTTATACATTTTTTGTCTCCTTTTGTGAGTTCGTATATTTGTTATTAGTATGTGTAGGATTAAAAAACTACTTTTATGAATGTAAAAGTGTTATTAACAAAACTAGCTGCTATCCGCTACTTCGTCCGCGTGGAATAGTTACTTAGAGCTGACATTAAACAAATGAATTGACTATTTTGAATACTTTTTAAGAACAATTATTCAATTATTCCGTAGCAAGTACATATTTTTGTGTAACTATAAGTAACCATAAACACAGCGAACGCAATGTAAGCTTACGAAAGTAGTAATTTACCCCCGTTTTTGCAACATTTTTCTTATGTGCTCCTCTTAAATTTAACGTAAATTTATAAATATCCTATATTACTCGCAAAAAATGTATCTATATATTGGTGAAAGAATTGTTAAAATCGGTTGAGTAGTTTTGAAGTCTATTCATTACAAACAAAAAAACAAAGGTTTCCTATTTATATAATAGTGTAGAAGTGTAGATGAAGCTATGTTACATGAAATCAAATTCCTTACGTTCCTAGTCACATTATATTTGTAGAATCTAGGATCGGCACTGAGCGGTATATAACCTATGGTTCGGTGGCTAACACGTTAAAATAACACAAATAGCTAAGTACACACATCAAAAAAGTCTAAGCAACATGCATGATATTACAAATTTACCATTTATATTAATTAATTTCTAAGTATTTACTCACTCAAAGTGTATAGGTAATTAAACTTTTTTGTTATTACCAACCATTTAAATACAGTTGGCGACAAAATTGAATTGTTAGATATTCTTTACGTCATGGAGCGACGTCATTTGACGGCAGATGAAATGCAAAGAGCTGTAGGGATGTTGCAAGCGGGAAGTAATCAATCTCAGGTATCTCGACATTTTGGTATTCATAGAAGTGTTATTTGTCGTCTTTGGCAGCGCTACAATAATACAGGGGAACCCGCTGAACAGCATCCAGGCCGTAAAAGGAGTACAACCACTCGGCAAGACCGGTACATACAACTGACTGCAAGACGCCAGCCGATGTTAACCGCTCGAGAGATAAGTTTGAGGCTACAAAATTCAAGTGGTGTTGATGTACGTCCCCAAACTGTGCGAAATCGACTGCATGAGTACGGCCTACGAGCTCGACGCCCTATCAGGTGCCCACCGATACGTCACGGGAATCGCGCTCGTCGAAATGAATGGTGTAGAGAACGCATAACATGGACCCAGGAACAATGGGGTAAAATTATGTTTTCCGATGAGTCGCGATTCGGGTTTAGGCCTGATACAAGAAGGGTGCGAGTGTACCGTCGACCCGGAAATACTGAAAGACTCAGGTGCGTTCAGGAAGTTCATCCATACAGCGGCTCAACAGTTATGGTATGGGCGGGTATTATGAAGAACAGGCGAACTGAGCTCGTTTTTGTAAATGGAAACATGAACGCTGAAAATTACGTTGAGGATATTCTCAGACCTTATGTCCATCCATTTGCACAAACCTTTGGCTCCGATTTTACGTTAATGCATGACAATGCGCGTTCACATACAGCTCGGCGAACCAGTGAATACTTGGCAACGGAGAACATCCAGGTATTGCCCTGGCCTGCACAATCGCCAGACCTCAACCCCATCGAGCACGCATGGGACATGCTCCAGAGACGTGTTTTGAAGGACTTGGACGGAGTGACAACAACCCAACAGCTGAAGGATTTGCTACAATTCCATTGGGAGCGAATACCGCAAGATGACATAAACAGTCTCATTAATTCAATGAATAATCGTTGCCGACAAGTTCTGAATAGCAGAGGAGGCCATACTTTGTATTAAATTGTCCTATTCTTTCACAATAAATTCATTTTCTTAAGAAATTTCAATTTGTAAAAAAAAAGTTTAGTTTCTTATGTACCTGTATATTCTAATATTGTTAATTTCTGTTATTAAAAGAACTTATAAAGAAAACAGCTGTTATTTTTACATCATAGAACCCTAAAAATATTATTTTAAAAATAAAATACAACGTTATAATTAAAATAAATGGTAAAATAAATTAATATAAATGGTAAAATAAATTAATATAAATGGTAAATTTGTAATATCATGCATGTTGCTTAGACTTTTTTGATGTGTGTACACAAATAACTACAATCAGGACGACAACGAACGGACCTTAAGGTCCATTGTTCGTACAGTGGCAGAGCCACCCAAATGCATTTACAAAGTGTATCTGCTCATGAGCAGCAATACAGCTATGTAGAAATATACAGCGTAGCTGCACCGGGTAAACCGACAGTTTTGTCGGGAGCATGAGCTCTGCATGAGTCAGGTCCGAAGACGAGACTGACTGCACTACTAAGTGCGCGCTCTTATATAGGGCGATGCCCCCACCTTGCTCTCCCTCTCTGACAACTCTGTCCAATGGCGTGCACTTCCGCCAAGTGTTTACCAATGCAAACTACAATGATCTACTTCTATTAAGGTAAACATTGTTAAAGCTAATCAAATATTACAAGAGTAATTATCATAAAGAAACAATCATGATTTAATAGCGTTTTACAATTAAAACTAAAATGACAAGTTAGGTTATTTGCTTAGAACATAACCAAAGTTATTTGTTATCATAATAGGTTGTCAATATATGTTCGTAGCTAGTAGATAAATCATTTTATGAATTAACAGACCACGTTTAATAATAATATCAAACGTTTATAACGTAAATAGAATAATTATGAAAACCATAGCTTATCCACTATTTCTATTTACAACCGTCTCCGACATATTCAAAACTTTCATTTGTGTGGGCATCAGTATTAAGGTCTTGGTTGAAGCAGTAATCTGAAGAAGTACTAGATGTAGTAATTTTGATGAAGAGATTCCAATTATACAATATGAAGGTCATTTTCGCAGCTTTATCTTCGGTTATTCAGTTCATAATTTATAGTTATTAAGGGTTGGTTTCCGCACTTAGTCATTCCAGCCAGCTTACCTCCGTCGAGAAGCGTATTAGGTCTCCGAGTCTGTCCAGGCATTCCGTTACAGATTTCAGGGCTCCTAGTGTTTTTATCCGTGTGTTAGCGACACCTGTGTACTCAAGGAGGAAGCACGTGTGACACCGTTTCCTAAAGTAAGTAAGTAAATCATTTATTTCCAAGAACATGGTGAGTTACAGGTGTTAAAAAAATCATTTTTACAGCATGTTCTGCCAAATTATGGCGTGCAAATATGGAATAAGTACATAATATATATGTTTCTAAATATCTAATGCATAATAACAGTTAAATACAATAAAAAATATTAAATGGTGTGGAAGTGTTTATTTAATGAGCAATATCCGGTGACGGTTGCAGTCATTAGCCGCAGACAGTTTTTTTGCAGACTCAGTATGCGTTTGGTCAGTTTGTTGTTAAGGAATGGCATAACCAGTGATCTTGAGTTTCGAACCTGGTTGAAGGGGTGGGTGTGATAGGCTCTTGTCCGAAGACCGTCATATCAGATCCATCGTGTCTATTTATCCATTGTAGTGTCACTAAGTTCCTGTCGGAAGTCGCAATCCGTTGTAACGCATATCATATTGGCATTCCAATATAAGTTTCAAAGTGACAGGAATTTTATTTAGAACTTTGAGTACAGAAGCGCTGCCGGTTATTGTGCGGATTCGAGCCTAATAACCTAGATTTAAGAGATTCGAGAAAATATGCGTTTAATTAACTTGGAGTAGGTACCTATTTATCCATCCCGTCCATACAGAGACCCATCTGTAATAGTGACCAAACGTCATGATTGTATTTCCGTACTAAAAAGTAAAATAAATACTTAATCATAATAGTACAATAAAAAACGTATATAATAATATGTTTAAAAAATAAAAAATAAATAAAAGTAGGTATAGTAAAATAATATATTTGAATTTAGTTATAAACAAGTATTTACTCGAGAGTGGTAAAATATAGTATTCTACGTAATGATACCAAGATAAAATGAATTTAAAAAATAATTTTCTAATTAAAAACCGACTTCTACGAACTTGAATCCAATAACTACTTACCAATAATATTATATTATAAAAGTAGATAATTATATCATGGTTACAAATCAAAGAAAATAATGTTTCTAAGACGGAGAAGTAACGCAACTCTCTGTCGTCTTTATCATTAGATCATGTTTGTGTAAAGTTTTCATCAATACGAATAAAATAACCCCAAAGACTAGGTACTTCCTTTAAACTGTTGAGGAGTTCCCTCGACCCTCTGTCATCTTCAGCATCAGATCATTGTTGTGTAAAGTTGTGTAAAGTTTTATCATTACGAATAAAATAAGGCCAAACACAAGGTAGCTGCTATATACCGTTGAGGAGTTCCCTCATTTGTCTGTGATCTCCATTATCAGAACAGTTCTAACTCTTCATTATTTTGTAGTGACGTCAGAGATACACGTGTATGACAAGATTTTACATAATGCGTCCTTACAATTTTTAAAAGTTCCCCTCGATTTCTCTAGGATCCCGTCATCCAGATCCAGATCTGGTGACAATGGAACCAAATGGAAAGTATACCCTTTCAAACTAAAAAAAAAATTTCAAATCGGTCTACCCGTTTTCGAGAAATCAGGTAACAAAAACAAAAAAAATACAATCGAAATAAGAAACTTCCTTCTTTTTTTTGAAGTCGGTTAAAAATATAGTAACTTTAAAAGGTAAATATTCAGGTTGATGCAAAGTATTGCAAAGATAGTCAAAACCAGTTATAATATTTAAAAAAAACTAAATATTATGATAGGAAAATGCATCAGAGTATTTATCCTAAGATTTGGATAAATACTCGGATAGAAACGAGTGTTTATGAGTATTTACTTAAAAATGAGTTTTTACTCGAGTATAATCCCATCACTGGACTCGTGCCACACCTGATGAAAATAACTGTCATCAGGAACAATAATATGTCACTTTTAACTTAAAAGTGATGGCACATGGATTATTAATTGAATGAAGGAATGATATAAGTATATAATAATATGATTATGATAGAGTCTGGCAGGCTAACGAAAGTTGACCCTGAAAATTGGCGGCAAATTAAAAAAATCCATGCATGACAACACTAAAATTATACTATTAAAATTGGAATAACCTACTTTATACTTGGTAATTCATTGTTAAAAATATTATATAATACATGTAGCTCAGAGACAGTATCAGAACATTATGACACGACAAAAGAGTAACGTTACGAATACATAAAATTATAAATCACAGTTTTATTATGCCGACTGGATAGGTAGGTGTTTAAAGTATCAAAATAATATTTTCTACTAACTTAAGACGTTGGACGTTCATACAGAGCTGCCATATAAAAAGTTCGCAAATAATTCCAGGGTCTTCTTTCGTTAGCCAGATTCTACAATACTTTTATTTAAAGTTAAAACTTACATCTTTCTAGCGGTACCTGTGGCCATACCAGATTGTCAGCGACTGGCAAGAGATGACCAAGGATCGAGCAGAGTGGCGCTCTCGTGGTGATGGATGGCGATCTTATTGTTGGGTGAAAATTATGAGACTTAATGGCTCCGTAGAAAGCATGGCCTAATTTGGTTAACGAGACAGTGACTCGGGTTGGTCGGGCCAAAAGGGCAAAGCGTGGGACTCGTATAGTCTGGAGAGGCAACTTCGAGTCCTGGCTGCCACGGCCACGCACGAGTGACTTAAATTTTTATATTGTCTTTTGTCTGTTCGAAATCTTGTGTTGAATAAAAACAGTTATCTATTATCCATGACATAAGATGTTTTTGAAATTTAACAATTTAAGAACAATATATTTACTCACCATTGTTATGGTAGAATGTGATAAGGACTATAATTGTAACACAACACCCTAGTAAAAAAAAAAATAGCTGGCACCTTTTACAACAGAGCTGATTAGCCAATAGGTAAAAGTTACTGTAATTTTTCTTATAAACAAAATGAAACGAATTATGTTGTTGAGCTACATTTTATCTGCCAACACGGTTCTTTGGCTCAGGAATCGCTTACATTAAAGTTTGTGGAATAAGCTTTATTTCCCAGGCGGCTTACTTTCAATTCCTAAAAATTGAAATATTTCTAACATGCAATGTTGCTAAAACTACTGTAGAGTTTAGCTTTTGTAATACGCTATGGCCGTCCATTGGTTGCTAAGGTCTACATTATGATTTTGTGTTTCTCGTCCTTTACTATTCTTAGTTGATGACCAATGTTTTTTTTTTTTAAATTCATAATTCATATAAGCGCCATCTATATTTGTAGAACATAATTAAGTAGGCAAACACATTTGACAGATAAGTTGCGCACGTTGCAAATCGCCTACGACGACGAGGCGCTAGGGTGACAATTTTCTCTCATTCGCGGCAGTACAAGTTGAAAGCAGCACGCATTTGGATTTTGACGTGTGGTATCAAACAGCTGCAGCCGTATTCGGTTGCAAATTAATAGTGTATTAAAATATAGACGTTGTGGAATGAAACAGTGATTGAAATGGCTGAAAGTAAAGGTGCGCTAATCGCGAAAACAGTGCAAAAACATGCAGGACGTGCAAAGGAAAAGGTATTTATTGTTTTATTCTCCATACGTGCAGTGTTGTCATAGTTTGGGTAAATTTTTTAAAGTATTCACCTAGGATGTATTGTGAAAGTATGGTTTTAAAAAGATCTGTATGAGCTGTGACGTTTTTGTACAGATTTCCTGCAACTTTAAAGCCGGTTTTCGCATCAAATTTCACCTGTTGCTCATTCGTGATACTTTGCCCGCACCTGTTTTTCCTTATTCTTATTGTTTACTTACGAACAGAGCTGAATATCTTACGTTTCTAAAATGTCTAGACATTAGAACTGCAAAGACCTGCAGATTTAGGATTTCCAGGGTATTTATTGTTCTATTAATAGTTCAGAGCTATTAAGATAAATTTGGACTCAATAGTTAACCCAATACTTATGATTAATTAGCTGTACAACTTCTGGGTTACAATTAGCGTGTTATAAATTAATAAACCTATTTTTTACATAAGACATTTCTAGGGAATTGGGTCTGTTTTAAAAATAACACACTAGGCTGAGAGGAGACTGAGACAGCCGATCTGTCGTGCCTGTTTCGCAAAAATAATGTGGATATTTCAACTCATCTATTTTTATTTGGGTTGTATCTGTGGTTCTGTGACTTATAATGATGTACAAACTATCACATGTAGGTACAGATATTGTCATAGGTTGGTTGGTTTAAATGGTTAGATTGACATTATACTTATTTCATTATTTATAAATTACATGGACAGTTTCATTATAAATATATTTGTCTATTTGATCACCATCTTAGCTAATTATAAATATTTTTCATGATCAGAAATTATGATTTTTTATAATACTTTCATTATTACCCTTTCATTACAACTATGAAAATAAACCTTAAATGGCACACTGCACCGTGAAAGTATTAATATTCTTATTGCATTCCTTATTTTCTTTCAAAGTAGTGAATGAATGAAAATAAATTGCATGGATTGTATCACTTTCATTTTGGTGAGGTTGAAGAAGTTTTACCTACTTACCTAGAAAAAACTTGCTTTAAACATTAACAAGTCTTTGACTATTGACCTATTCTGGCACCTGTACCACCACATTGTGTGGTTATTGCTAAATTATTTCTAACAATTGTACACAGACTTGTAAATAATAAGTGAAAGTTTGTAAACTTATTATTTCAAAGCTGTTATGTAAATTAACATACTGGTAAATATTGAATAAACATTTTAGTAAAGGTACTTTCACAATTAATATTATATTTTATTTAACTGCAGTCTACATTACTGGTTACTTCTTCGAATTAGATGTTTTTGTTACTTCTTAAATTTTCCAAATATCCTAAATTATTAAATTTCCATGTTCTATAAGTACACATATTAAATTTCCATATTCCTTTATGCAAAGGTTTACTCCCTAAAGTTGATTCTATGCAATATTGCAACATGCATTATATTATCTATAATGCATTTAGATGTCAATAGTTAAGATTTGGGATTTGTATCCCGGTGAGTGGAAAAAATGTCTAAAAATTGAGTAAACATATTTTCAAATCTAAATGTCATAAAAAGAAAATGTGAAAACTGATACATAAATTGCCTTTTCTTTTATAAAAATGTGTTCTCCAATAACCACAAATGACAGTGCTTTTACTGAATATTCTGTTATTTTATTAAATTGTTTCTGTGGTACAGTTTGATAATGTATTTGGATATTGTGGCTAAACATAACAATATTGAGAAGTACCATATTAAGTTGAAAGTTTGCTATAATGAATGAAAGCACTTTTTATGTCACTTATTATATCAATTTTTTAGAAACTACATAGGTATAAATGCAAATTAAAAATTCAAAATGTTGCTTATGGTATAAACTTGACTACTTCTACATGTTCTATATTTAATCTTATAAATATTTTAGGTAAATTTATAAAAATAAAATATTACACCTGCTACTCATATTATTGCTAGAGGAGAAACATCATATCAGCCAATCAACATCCACTGATGGATGTAGGCCTCCTCCCAGTGTTGCCACTTTGTGCGGTTTAGAGGAGGATAATTAAAACTAAATCAGTGTCAAAACAGCTTGTAGTTATTTAAAACAGTTCAACAAAATATAGGTCATGGACAAAAACACAATCAGATACATTTAAATTAAATAAAGTAGGTATAAACATAAGTTATCACCAACAACCGTGTCTCTCGATATAATTAGTCATTGAAGTAATAAACAAACAAGGTTCATTGCCCTTATGGGTGTATTGTCGGACTTCTAGGTCATAAGTTGATAACTAACAAAATATCTAAGTTATTCTGGTATGCTTATACCTATGACTATAAATTATAGAAAGTTTCTCACATGCGTCAATTTCGTACGTGTTTATTTTACCTATTATGTAAGATGAATTAATAAAACACTCTCTGTTTGGTGACATAGTAAGAATACATGGCGTCATTTTTGTAAAAACCGAGTCAGGGAAAGTATTATTTTATGAAAACTTAAGATGAGATTTTATACCGAACCGTTTGGCTAGTAGGTATGTCATGAGTAGATCAATTTATCTCTATGCTGGAGTCTTAACAGGTTGCCTGTCCCGCCAGTTGACACAATAGTAAAACAATGGGTATGTATCATATATGATACATGGGACAGGGAATAGGTTAAGCCTTTTTCGTTTCCTTTTACACGACCTTCGCGACAGAAAGTTATGGTGAATTCATGTATTCTTAGTTGATCATCATACATACAAATGCATGCACTTAAAACGCATGTTACTCTTTAGCTTTACGGTACACAGTAATACGGACAGGAAATACCACAAACGTGTTACGTGCTCAGTGTATTCGGCAATCGGGAATTCGATACCACTACAAAACCGGTTCGGCCCTATCCCAATCCTTTACATTCTAACGTTAAGGAGCACCGTATAATGTGACTACAGCCTTGCCTTAGAATTATTTAATTGGATTGTGGGATATAGTTTGTTGATGTTTGGTTTTGACCGTTTGAGAGAGCGAATGTCTTGGTTAAAATGTAAATAGCACTTGAAGCATTGAAGATCGTATGTGATTCTAATACGAGTACTTACTAATGTAATTGAGTAAAAAATACATACATCCGAATTGAGAACCTCCTCATTTTTTTAAAAAGCTGCTAAAAATATTCTTAAACTAGCTGACCCGTGCCCACTTCGTTGGGCGGCGAAAAAAACGCGTCCCTTTTTTAAACATATACTGCTCCACTACTATTAGTCATAGCGTGATACTATATAGACTATGACACTCCCCGATAAATGGACTATTTATTCAACACAGAAATAATTTTTAAAATCGGTTCATTAGATCCAGAGATACAACGTCACAAACACACAATCACACAAACTTTACCTCTTTATAATATTAATATAGATAAATAAATAAATTACCTGATTTAACATACTTACCGAAATCTATTAATCAATAATGAAATGCTTCGGTGGAAAAGTCATCGTAGGTATATGAATACCGTGTCAGAGGTCACGGGTTATGAACACAATTATTTTAACAACGGCTACGCAAGACTGTTCGATCCTCAAATGATTGTCTCGAGTCTGGATGTGGTATGTATTAACCGCTACCCAAAACATGGCGTCAAATTAGTAGTGTTTAGTAAGAGATTAATGAAAGGAGACAAGAAATAATATTTGTTTTTGTACATAAAATGTTGCTAAATGGGTTATCTATACTAATATTATAAAGAGGTAAAGTTTGTGTGTTTGTGTGATTGTGTGTTTGTGACGTTGTAGGGGGTAATCTCTGAATCTACTGAACCGATTTTAAAAATTCTTTTTGTGTTGAATAGTCCATTTATCGGGGAGTGTCATAGGCTATATAGTATCACGCTATGACTATTAGGAGAGGAGCAGTAATGAAATATGTTTAAAATACGGGCGCGTTTTTTTCGCTGTCCAACGAAGTAGGCACGGGTCAGCTAGTTCTAAGTTAAGAAGTACTTTCGACGGCAATGACAAAAAATATATATATTTTTTAATAAACTTTATAAATAACTTATTTATTACTTAAAACTAAATGCTTCCTACGTGGTCACTAAAATTTATTGCAGAAATGTACGTAATTTAGTCACAATAAGCTCTAATATGTGAAAAATGTCTCTCCCCTGGTCTGTCCCATAACCGACTTTATTTGTAAATCAGTAATTATGAATGTATTAAAATTCAATAATTATTTTAAATTATTTAATTTTACAAGGACAGTAAACTTAGTAATAGTATCCTACAAGTAAAAGTGCTTTTATTCCAATTCTTTAAAAAAAATATGAACACCGAAATTTGTCCACCGTGTTTCGTGTCTCGTCCCCTGGTCTTTTGTTTTCGTTCAAAAATCAGTTCTGCTTTCCTAGTCTGCAGAAGTTGTGACCATGAATGCATAGTGTGTAACGTAAAGTTACCAGCAAGCGGCGCATAAGCAACTGCGCCGCCTTATTGCTGGCCATTTCGATCACGCCACTAGCTGGGTGCAGAAATGTTTAGTGAATGCAGTCTTTCCCCTAGTAAGTTTTCCATTGCCATTTTTTGTTAAAATACCAACATATACTTAAATATTTATTACAAATAGTGTATACATTGTTACGTTTGTGTGTGAATCACGTGCATGAAATACTTTTACGGCTAATTTAGATTTCTATCGAAAATATATCTCCCCTGGCGTATTTCCCCTGGCTCTTTTGATGGCAGGGGAGATACTTAATATCCAGGGGAGATACATTTTTACGCGTTTCCATTAATACTTCTAGTTTTCTCTACGCCTTTACTTGGCGTTATGCTTATCATAGCTTTAAAATACAATATTAAGTTTTTTTTACAGAAAATAATACCGACATAACGAACAAATTGGGATCTACTAAAGATTTAGAGACTTTTTCAGGAATACTAAAGGTTCACCAAGTTACCGGTTGCGTATTGCCTAATATTGAAAAGTTTGAGCTGCTTCTGTGACTCTCGTCATTTTCAATTGGGAAGTACCCAATTGGATTGGATTATCCACAAAAACATGCTAACATAAAAGGCATTATCTTGGATTAGGACAAAGTTGTCACCAACAAAACCAGCATAAATATGGAACGACATGGTCCCCCAGGATTTCTTCAATGTACCAATCTGCAGTCAATCCCCTCACATGGCGGCCGGTTTCAATGAAAACCAAGTCGATTTTTTCTATAAAAAAAATACTAGCCCGCACCATGCAGGAGCCACCTCCATACGCAACAGCATTGTGCGTATCACTCTCCTGGCCTTCTATACACTCTTCTTCTTCTGTCACTACCATGCAGACATACTCTGTTTTCATCATAGAAGAAAACAGAGCGCCACTGATCTTCCGTCCAATCGACGTGTTCTCTCGCAAAACGAATACGAGCTGCTCGATGCGCTGTAGTCTGTAGTCGATTTGGAACCTGTAGCTGGTCTTTTTGGAATCAGGGTTACCAGCTACCTTGAGTCTTCTACTCACAGTGCGAGAACTGACAGTTAGTCTACGCGTTTATCGGGGCTCCCGTTGGATTTGAACCCCGTCGAGTCAACAATTTCGCAGTGAAGTACTAACGATGAAAAGATCGTCTCTTTTTGAATTGGATCCTTTTCTACCTCTTCTTTGATCAAAGCCACCAGTCTCTTGGTACCTTTGGCTTGTTCTTACTCCATTGACTGGCTTATATTCAGAGTACGAGCCACTTGTCGTTTACTCATGCCTTGTTCCAACAGTGTAACTGCTTGAGCCGCTACTTCTGATCTTGTGTCCATTTCTGGGAAGTTTTATTGCTTGAATATTCTGGGGACGTGTACCTGTTGACATTTCACGGTCAACTAATAAAACTCATAGGTGTTGGTCGCCTTTAATATCCCCTGAAGTCGTAAGAGTATTTAAAAGAGTATTTTTAGTTTTTGTTTCTTTTTATTTAATTATTGCCTATTATTAGTAAAGTTATATAACTTTAAAACTTTCGTGTTTCATTATCACTTATTATTAATATCTACACGGGTATTAAATTTATATACACCTATACTTAGGTAGTTTTGTTTTTAAAGACAAGAAAAATAAATATTTTTTAAGTTTATAATGTTACTCAAAAGAAAATTTTTAGTTTTTGTTTCTTTTTGTTATTGATTTTCATAGGAAACATTTAATTTTATAGACAAAAAAGATTGTAAACAAATGAAAAGCCTGATTATAAATAATTCATATTATAATAAATAAAGATGATACTTAAAAATAACCATGTTTATTATGTTTATCTCTTCCCTGTTCATAAAGTATCCTCCCCTGTACACCTTGTCTCTCCCCTGTATGGTGTATTTCCCCTGGTCACTTATAAAACGTAATAAAACCAATAAATTGACTGGCCACTTTGTAAACGTTTTAAACGTAGCAGTTTACATTTAAAAAATGTATATTTAAGTAAAAATATATAAAAAAAACCCGTGCCGCCATTTCATACAACGAATTACCTCTTAACTTAGAAACAATTTATAATATTTGTTTTTGTACATAAAATGTTGCTAAATATATTACATAAAAATATTTTAGATTAAATCTCTTCAAAATTGTTTATATAGTTAACAGTTCTTTTTTATACCATTAGCGCTGATCGTATCGTTACCGTGATTGTTTACAATTTCATACTAAATTGACAATTACGTCTTCGCCTCAGACCAATTAGTCTTATCAATCGAATTATACTACAAAGGTCAGCTTATTCGTTTAGAAGTGAATAGAGGTGAAGAAATTAATTATGTAGTATGTTGTTTTTGATCAATTAGGAGGACTTTAAATTAAGAAAAATAGAGATGTTTATTGTTCATCATATTTATAAGTCTATTAACGTACCACTGCACTGTAGAGACGGCTAGATGCTTATGATGGAGGGAAATTTGACCTTCTTGTACAATGATTTCCATCTTTTATTTTCGTATAGGTAGATATAATTTGCGAACTTTTTTACAGCTAGTTTTACGATTATCCTAAAGCTGGAAGACCGGCAGTAGCTCTGGACAGCAGATGAATAAAACCTTCCAATGGGAAGCAACTCTACAAGACAGCGTCACAGAACATATTTGCTCATAGCCTAGGGGGTGATTGTAAATACAAAGCAGAAAAAAAAAGTTTTACGACACCAATATGATCGAGAGTACTGTGGTTTCTTACTGCGGAGAAAATAATTTGATAGGGAACAACTTTCCTAAGTAATAATCACTAAGGTATACTTAATTAATTTTAAAGCTCTGTTGTATCTCGTAACGTACAGTGCAGGGGCGTTGATAATAACTAGAATAATTATCGTAATTTTGTGTATGACCCCAGTTAAAAACGAGTTGCGTTATAAAATACGAAAATAAACTAGGCTATAATTTTGTATTCTCATCTCATTAGCACCTGAAAACGAGCTTAATAGGTACTAAAGAGTTTGAATTACATAGTTTATAAACTGTTTTATACTGAATGCTTCGTTAAGCCTAGGGCTCTCGTAACCGAGGTACAGGTAGTCAATTATCAGCAAAGTGCTTATAATATAGATTATAGCGAGCCCACGAGTTTACGAAACCTTGAATAAAGAAAATTAAGGTATTGTCTTAAATTCTATGGTTTGTTTTTGTAACGACACAGCAATCGCTTTGAACCTTTTAAAATACCGTGTCGAAAAGATGTGTGAAATTATCAAAAACTCAGTCTAAGGGTGCTGAACTTTTAAGTTAATTAAAACATCAATTATAAATGCATGACTTGATATTAGAAAAAGCCTGTTATTACATCATCGCGATTATAAGCATATACTTATCGAATTTAGTTTTTGCCGTCTGCAACGAGCACGACAAAAAGGTTGACTAGGTTCTCTCATAGGCATACAATGGACTAGAAATTGCCAATCTACATGACATCTCATACCGTTATCTAAAAGTTAAATCTTTGAGAAACTAAATGATACTACAACGTATGTTTAAAATAAATAAATAAATATTCCTCACACATTTACACAACGCCATCTAGTCCCAAACTAAGCAGACCTTGTAATTAGACTTTTAGTCAGACTTTGTCAATTCGAAGAAAGTTTTCGAATACTATCCCGAACGTGTCAAAACAATGAGTAAAAATACATAAAAATTGATTTCATTAGATTTTGTTGGAATGTTTTAAAAAATATTAATCGTAAAACTAATTTTGACATTTTCAAGAATCCATTCTTGTAATGGGACTTTTGGGCTGTTATGATTTGATGGAACAAAAGTTTACCTAATAAACCACAAACTTTTATATTAACAACTGATGCGTGTGTCTAAAATTTTAAAACGCAGAGCCAATCATCTCTTGAGAAAATTGCTGTCATCATAATCTATTCATGCATTCCGTTTGTAGACATCGCGGGGAAGTCGCAAGCCCTTTACTATTCCAATAACTCCAACACAAAATGATTTATACCTCTCCTATATGCTCTATTACTTCACTATAAGGTTCATTTTCGTAGCTGACAATGTTTAGCAGCGTTCCATACGCGACAATGCTTAATGCTAACAGTTGGGGTAACTGTGAACGAGTCGTCATGGGAACTACAACAGAGGTTATAACCAACTACTGTTTACTGTCTATCAAAGATGATTGCACGTTTCTGGGAATTTAGATGAGCGAGAGTTTGTACTGATAACGCGAAAAAATAGACATAAAGACTTTTCTGCACGTACTTCTTAATAGAAAGGATACGTGGTGTGGAGCTGCTGTGTACAAGGTCGCATATTTTAAACCCACGTAGGATAATATAATCTATGCGTGCTATGCTTCCGTGGTCATGACTTTTAAACTTTTGCATTGCATACTTTAAAAAAATTAAAAATTAAGAATTGCATTGCATGTTATTTAACTGTATTTTACTTGATGTTTCTGTAGAGGTTATACTGGCTGTAGTCTCAAGCTGGCTCAACGAAATATCCCAGCGGCATTACAATTGGAAATATCTTTTCTACTACCCATAAAATATCCATAGTACGAAAAATATTTTAAGCGTCTGATTTCGTTTTCAAGAGTCTATGACCGTTAACGTTTGGACTGTTACCAAATAATGTCATGTCGAAAGTCACAATTCCAATGCTCGTTCCAATATTTGTAATGTAAATCTATACTTATGGACAATTTTAGTTTTTGTGTAAAGAAGAGGAACTTTCTATGACCCCGATGTATACGAGACGCGACTGTCAATACAACAAACACTTCGTATGGTAATTTTACCGCTTCTAGTTTCATTTCAATATGTACGACAGACTTCCACTAATTTCTATTGCTTTTCTTTCTTTTGTTTGACATGTGACGATACGGTGTTCTCCATGTTATGATGGGTGTAAAAATACGTATTGCTACTACTCGATCTAATCTCATGGGTGTCGAAAACTCCGACTAAGGAAAAGGTCACATAATTATATTGTCTCTTCAGAATCAAAAGTTGGGAAAGCTGTCAAAAGCGTATGGTATTATAGGTCAAATTTCCTTGTTATACTTCATCATCATTCCCCTGCCATTATCCGAATTTTATTTTAGGGGGCGGCGCAGCATGTCTTCTTCCTTATTCCGGTAAAGGTTTTGGCTATATTTTACGGCCGGCCGCCTGCCTGTCGCCAACCCTCCTTGGGAATGCTGTTGTTCGTGGTTTACTCTCCCACCAGGAGGTTGACCGAGGTGGTATGCACCGGGTCGTGGTATCCCTTAGTCGCCTCTTACGACACCCACGGGAAGGGAAGTCCTATTCTAACCGGAACCCGCACGGCACATTCCTTGTTATACTTCCAATTGTCAATTACTTTCTCTGTTCTCTGGTATACTCTAAACCTAATCACGCTTGTGAAAATCAGCGCTGTAACAGTATTTGCAAATGCTGAGAGCAGCTAATTCAATCTGATTCAGATTTTTATTTGTAACATTTTGTATGAAAAATTAGTATTTGTTTTCTAAAGTTTTTTATTGTTATCTTGAACGTCTGTATATTTTTTTTTCTTTCTTTATGATGGCGATGATTTATTTGCTCCGACAACAAAGTGTGCAAGGCTCATTACGCTCGAATTGTTACCCATAAATCAAGGTCAGACAATGTCATAATAATGCTGTAATGTTACTAACAGGTGTATAAGAAATAATACAAATTGGTATGTTTATATTGACCTCCTTTATTGCCTTGTTCTCAAATATTCAACAAATGATTTCAAATTCCATTGTTTTTGCGTCTTATTTGTTAAAAAGTATCATTAGATGTCTAAAAATTCACATTACTAGAGATTCTGAGACCACGCCTTCTTTTTACATGTGTGTCGTAAACATCAACTAAGTTGGTTTTTGCAAACTAACTTAACCTTTAACCTAATTATGAAAACTTGGATACAAACTATAGCAACTTGTTTGGTCACTGGGGTGTAGCAATACTTGTAATACATACATTTACTAAGTATACATAGAAAACATCTACACCAATGCAAATATTCATGTTTCATGTCTTTGACTGTATGATTATTATTTACACGGGTATTAACACGATATGTTATTTGGTAAATGGTCACGAGATGTCTGTCCTTTCAACACGAAAGTTTTATAGTTTTAGATTTGCATTATCCGGGAATAGAACCCGATTTATCTGCATAGCAGCCAATAGCTAAAAGATCGTCACTTTTGTTGTTCGACATCTTGCCATGTAATATTATTCGCTATACAAGTTTACCAAATTCGGTGACATCACATATTTCCAATTTCGTTATAATATTATCATATTAGTTGCCACTGTAACGTAGGTGTTCTCCTTATACAAGCAGCACCCACATTGAGGCTCGGTTATGCTTGTCCCACGCTCCGCCTACAAACACCGACCACTTTCGCTTAATCATATTGCTTAATAATGTTTAAGTTTTGTGGGGAAAATGTTTTGGCATACGTTTAAGCATACTTCTCATGGTAAAATGGAGGAGAAAGCAATATATTGACATTGGTCTTTTTGTCTGACGCCGCCAGAGGTCGTGGGGGACTCGGCAGTAATAATAACCGTAAGAGCTATTTATCGTTGAGCTCCAATTACTGATTCACAAACGATATTATGTCTAGTTAAACAACGCCGACGAGATCATTCCATACATTGGTGCTCCAACAGAACAGCTGTTTGCGAAGTTACGTTAAAAGTCTGTCCTGGTTGTTGTAGTAGTGACAGAGCCGTTAAGCCATGTCAAAGACCTATGGGCAGCTTGAATTAGTCCAGGCGCAAACGGGCCACCAACCACAGCTATTGGTGGCCAGCGACAGCCACTTGACACACTTTTTCATATGGTCAGTGGCCTGTTTGTGCCTGGCCTAACTCTTAACACCAGGTTGCCAATGAACCAATCGAATAAACAAGAAGTAGTTATTGTAATCTCTACTATCTACTCTGTACCATTATTTAACTTGTATTTTAACACAATGACTAGTGAATACAATGGTTCATAATATTATTATTTTCTTTTTCAAGTTTTCACATTGTGTTTGTCAACTTTCAATGTTCTTCGACTACTGTTTTGACAGTCACCAGTAACATTCAATGAGAGCCAAAACTAATGTACATATTAAAAAATATCTAAAACTCATTTCGTCGAAAAATTGGTGTCAAAAATCTTTGACATAAGATTAATAATGATCGTTAACTTCCTACATCACTTGCCAATTGAGATTTTTGTTCGATATGTAAATATGTTATGGATTATGTAATTATTTTTAGTTTCTTAATGTGTATTGTAATTGCCGTAAGCACACCATTGCACAATTAAACTAGATTGTATAGTTACTCCAGAAAGAGAAAGAGGTAGTCAATTCAGTTGGTGAGCAAGATAGTGGGCCCAAATTCCGCATTTATTTTTCGCGATCCGCTGTGAAAACTTATCTAAGTTAAATACTTCATCAATTTCTTCTAAACATTATGATCTAAAATGGAAAGTGCGAGTTAAAACATCTGAACGTAACAAAACAACATTGTTGTTGTACTATGAAACTGGGGCAAGAAGATCAGTTTGCATAATCAAATTAATGCCTTACGGCTCAAGGCTATGGCACTTGGTGAGCTATTGTCGTAGCAGTCACATGTAGATACTAGTTTATTAGGAGATTTGGCATAATGAAGGATATAGATTTACCTACCGTTTTATTGATATTAAGCTAGAATATCAAATTTTGCTTAAGCTTGTTTGCAAGAGACAAAGGTTTAAACATTGAATTAATATTTTCGTGATCCTACGACTTTTTTATAGGACAGGACTATCATAAACATTTATTTAACAGACACATTTAAAGTGAAGATTCTGTTCAATCATTTGTGGTTCGAACAACTTAGACTTTCTTTTTGAAAATGAAGTCAATAATACAATATTTATAAAATCTTTGGTTTTAAACGAATTTCTTGTCCCAGATTATCACAAAGCATGAAAGATTGTATTAAGTAAATGATAAACTAAACGATTAGGGCAAGACAAGACATTAGGGAGTTGGGAAGCCTAAGGACAAGAAAGCCACAGGCAAACATAGGTCCTGCTATTGACGTCACTTGGCTGATATCTATACTTACTAATATTATGAAGAGGTAAAGTTTGTGTGTTTTTGACGTTGTAGGGGGTAATCTTTGGATCTACTGAACCGATTTAAAAAAAAAATTCTGTGTTGAATAGTCCATTTATCCGGGGAGTGTCATAGGTTATATAGTATCACGCTATGACTAATAGGAGTGGAGCAGTAATGAAATATGTTTAAAAAGGGACGCGTTTTTTTCGCCGCCCAACGTAGTGGGTACGGGTCAGCTAGTATAATAATAAAAGCATATAGCACCTGACACTAAACTTCGCAGTCGTCAACAAAATACTAGTTTAATAGAAATTTGACCTACACGAGGGGTCAATATCAGTCTTTATGAGTCACATTTGTAGATTTCATTATAATACATTTTCTAGAGATTCAAAGAAACCGGAAAATACTGTTAGAAATACTTGTTTGTTTTTTCATTATGTCATATATTTTTGTTTTATTAGTACAAATGAGAAATTGACCTTTGATACGATCTGTACGTTTAGGCATCGTGTGATTATTTAAAGAAAATGTCTCGTAGTAGGTATCTTTCACATCTAAAATAAGTCAGTCTTCTCAAAGTTGTCGTAAATTTAAACACAAAACAATAAGGAAAACACAAAATAAACAAGAAAAAATCCACTGTCATAAGGAGTTTTAATTGCCATCAAAAACAATACACCACGTGTTTCTAGCACATTCCTACTCATACACAAAAACGGGACATAAACACACACCAATCCTACATATATTTTAACTTTTTTATACAAAAAGTAAAAAAAAACACGTTACAATATAATGTTCGCACGCTGTTCGACTGGCTGGCCGTGCTGAATACCGATCCGAGGCAGTCGGACGGTTGTTTTTGCGTCCACGCACTTTCTTCTTACCAACTTGTACTTTCTCATCTCGACACGTATACACCTGAGGGTGGCCACCTACTTGTAGGTAACAGTTCATTTTGTTATGGTAAAATTTATTTTAGGCATAGTTATGTTTCTTAAAATATGTCTATTCATTATTTAGGTGTGTGTTTTATTTGTGACACTGGGATGTAATTGATAATTGACACAAATTGTAATTTTGTAGGTAAGACCTAATCTTAGCATTCCATGGATTCTCCGTGCGGGTGCCGCGGCCGGGTCCATCGCGTGATAGAGGACGGAACACTGGCATAACAGCGTCTGGGACTTACGACCCAGATGTAGGTTTAAGGAGGCCCCCTTACAAAGCGTTAGCGGTCACCTTCACTGTCTGCTATGTTCCGTCCTCTACCTATCCAAATTTGGTAGGAACCTAACAATGCCGTTTTGGACATTCGTGATAGTAGAGAGCTTACTGAAGTTCTCGGCAGTCCTAGTTCTTTTAATAGATTGTAGAGGGATTTAGCTGGTGTACCCCTCGCACCTATTTCCACGGCATACAGAGTAACCCTATAGCCATTTCTGGTTATCTCATTTGTCAAGTCAAAGTATTTTCATTGATTTGTTCGAGATAAATAACGATTTACCCCCGGTTTTCGAATGACTGATCAAGTAAAAATCATCTAATCAAGTGTCAAAACTATCATTTTCAGGAACTGAAATGACAGTTTTGACACTTGATCAGTTGATTTTTACTTGTTCAGCCATTCGGAAACCGGGGGTTAGTATTGTCTATTTCGATAATAATAAAGAGGCTTCTTTAGCACATTTTTTACATAGTTCTCACCGGTATATTGTATTAAATAAGGTTTGATAACACAAACGATTCGCAACTGAATTTTTCCTAGGAAGGCTAGTCTTCAAACCTAGGAAATCATAAACGAGACAAATAAAATACGATAAATACATAATATGTTGTTGCAACAATAACACAGCTGCGTAAGGTCGTTGTAGCATCTATGTAATTTTTTTTATTAATAGCCTATTTATAACTAAAAGATACAATTTTGTTCACAGGTACGTCTTCAACCTAATAGTCATTCATCTAAATGAGTAAGCAAAACGTTTGTTGTTGATGGACATAATTATATATACATTGAGTACTTTACACATCAATTTAAGATTTATGTAAGTACGTAACATATGATATTATTGTAAAAATACACTTCCCGCACTTGGTATAAGGAACAATCATCAATTGAAAGGTCACACATACTGGTTCATGCAATCATTTGTGGCCAAGATGTTTTAGGTCAAAAATGTGACGTGCATTTTATAAGCTACAAACATTTTTTATTTTCCCAAAGTAAGAGTTTTCTACATTCGCTAATATCGAGTTTAAAATGTAAGAAGTAAAGACCAAGCTCAGAAAATCTCTTTTATATGAATTCTTAAAACATTCTTCTAATGAAAACGGGTTTGTGTCGATGTCACTTTTGTTGTTATGTTACCTACTTTTAGTACGTATATGCCTAGTAAGCATAAAAGTCACAACACGGAGTTGTGACGGGAGTTAGAATATATTATGTGGTAAATCCCAATCCCCTGGGGTTCGGAAAAGCAGACTAAGTTAGAAGATATATGAAAAGAAAAGAATAAAAACTTGAAACTAAGCTATGTAGCGGTTATTCTGGCCTGCTTGTGTTATGCCCGATTTACACATCGACAAGTACAGTGGCGAGTTAAGTAGTATTTTAAGATTAAGTTGATTTAAATAGATCTCCATCCTATTTTTTGGCGAGTTAAGTACGAACTAGCCCCCTCTCTCGCGTCTCGCCAACTTAACTTGCCAAAAAATAGGATGGAGATCTATTTAAATCAACTTAATCAGCAACTTACTACTTAACTCGCTACTGTACTTGTCGATGTGTAAATCGGGCTTTAGTCGGCTAAGTTTCCATGCAGTGCTTTATTAATGGTCTTTTTTCATTACAATATGTACGATCTCTGGACAACATGTCAAGTTGGTGTCGCAAAAGTCGACGTAGAAAGATACGATTCCTAGAGGCAGATGTTTTTAAGGCTTATCCTTCTACTCTTTTCCAAAAACGGTATATATTTGTATAATATTTTAGTCGTGTTTATTCTTGTGACGTAGACATCTTTATACTACTATTATACAATGTATCTTACACATTAAGATTTTTCCTTGTGTTTTTATCAGATAAGATATAAAGCCATACTGATAGTACATCTCAATGTAATGTTCGTGGCCACAGTAAAGTAGCGTGAGATCAAAGTTAAGTAATTTTATTTTTCCTGATTTTTCTTTGATGAACTTAATACAAAATACACCCAGTACTGTTATTAGGTGACGCAAAATTATGTAGGTTTTATATTGCAAAACTCGAAGCAAAGCAAATAATTTATAATAATAAAATCCTCTCACATTCACACATCGCCACCTAGTCCCAAACTAAGCAAAGCTTGTACTATGGGTAAATACGATACTAATACGTTTGATCCTAAAAATGTATTTATTTAATTTGAAAATAAGCATACAAAACCTGGTTCTTTGGTAACAGGAGCTCCTGGACATTAGACAATCAGAGGGTAGCTTACCTATCTGCCAACATAAAACAATATAAAAAGTCGTGTTATTCAATCACATGAATATAAATTTACTACGTTTTATCAGAGTCTGATCAATTTTTATCTGTCCCGAAATAAATTGTAGATGTTTTCATGAATATAGATAATATCATCGAACAACTGCGACTGAACTATGTGACATATCTTTTCTCATACTACGTACCTTTGGCCAAGTTAAAACTGTATATTTTTTATAAATTAATAGGTCACGGACTTGCGGCAAAGTAAAGCCTGATTCTATTACCTTCTTACGTCCATTTGTTTATTTGCGACGCATAGTTGCATACTGTCACGATATTTAAATGTTCTGTAGTACTCGTATTTACTCGATAACTGATTAACAAGGTTATCGATTCTCTCGATAATTGGACATTTCGAATTTGTTTGGAAAACCATTTAGCTGTGGGCAGCTGCTGACATTGTGACCTTTAGATCAGAGACTAGCGGTGAGCTGAATGAATCGTAATCATAAAGCTTGTGATAGCTCGAGTAGGTACTTGTAATACTTATTCCTTATCCTTACACATTCACTCAACGCCATCTACTCCCATACTATCCAGAGCTTGGTTTTAGACAACGGATAAAAATATTAATTTACTTACTTATTTTTGGAATTAAATTTAAAGTAGGTATACTTGCATTTTGTTTGCATTCTTTTTATATGTTATTTATTTTTTAATTAGACTTTTTTGAGTCTATTTTTTATGTGTTTTTGTTCTTTTATGAAAGTATTGAAATATGACATGGTAAACTTGAATAATTTAAACAATGTTATTGATAAAAGCAGAAACGTAATAGATAGTGTGGATAAGTGGATTAAATTGTTATCCTTATCAGTGTCTTTTGCATAATTTATTCTAGTACATGCCCCGCAGATCGTGTTAGTATCTGATAGATGTAATCAATCGAAATCTCGTAGATTTTGTAGGTTTATTTAGTTAATTTATCTCAAACCTACCTAGGTTTGTAGGTATATTATAGTTAATTATTGTACTTAAAAACACGATTATGATGTTTGTAATGTTTTTGGTTTTTCTAATCAATACTCAATACCTTTATTGCACTCCATATGTTACAAAAAGGTGTTACTTGTAATATCACAGATACAATATGGACCATGTTGGGTATGGCACTTAAGAAGAGAGGAGGATGCTAGATTTTAATAATATATCAAATTAGATCACTTTAGATGATGTGTGTAGTTAAAGCTTGTTTTACTCTGAAACAATCATAAGTGACATCATGTGTTTGCACATTGCTGTATTTTGCCTCCGATATCATTATCACGCACCTTATCAAACCATGCGCTGGTCTGATTATGTTACACTTTTTTTTTACTATGCGCTTTATTGAAATTATACCTATAAGTTTGATATGTTACGGCGTAATTTCAAATATTGTCACCAACCCATTTGTTCCCATGGGTATTGTAAAAACGATTATTAGAGAAAATTAAAAGTATACCATGAGGGCCCCCCTTATTGGAGTAGAGCAATGGGACTAAAGCGCCGATTACACTAGCCTACATGTAGGACACTACATCTTGTAGGGCGCTACATCTTGTAGGACGGATCATGTAGGAGACTACGTCATGATGTAGGGCGGTCGGGACTCGCCAATCTCCGATATGTAGTGTCCTAACAGCCTACATGTGATTACACTAGACAACATGTAGTGTTCTACAAGATGTAGTGTCCTACATGTAGGGTAGTGTAATCGGCGCTTAAAATGTACTGTTATAATAATGATGATGAAATTTGATTATTTATAAATAGCACATTATATACTTACCCATCTGATTAACAAGTCAGCAATTTTTATTCAGCTGCGATGCTATTTTATGTATCTTAATGTAGGTTGAAATTATAGTATTCATTCGTATTTCGGTCGATATAATTATGTGCTGATTTCGAGAATCCCCAACATATTTTTGGAGTGGGTCCAAAAACGATTGCGTTAGTCAGGGTACCAGGTGAACGGCCTTATTACCCACGCAACACGCCAAAATCGTAGTAAGCAGATATTCATAAATGGTTACGGTCAGTCCCTAGCACCTTTATGGGCATTGCGAATGAGACTGGTACAGGACCAACGCCTCTAAGCAAACGTTAACTTTACTCGACTTTGTTGTTTTGCTTTTTCTAGTATCGTCGTTTCTAATAGCGGATGTTTCACGTAGGTTAAGTTAGCATACATGCGTTGAATATTTCAGTGTGATATGTCCCTTTTGTTGTACGAGTACTTTTACAATTGTTTTTTGTGTCTTCGTCATCACGTATGAGATTTTGTTTGTGAGATCTACTAATGATTGTTATGAGTCTGATTTTTCTGTTTATTTGTTCTATTGGTGCTTGTAAATGAGACAAAAGGCAGCTTCCCCGTGTGATTTAATTTCCACAACAACAAAAATAAATCTTTACAAAGCATTTGATCTCAAAGTAAATTTACAACCTACAGTAGTAAGTTCTTATTTATATCCGTTTGTTTTTCTAGTTATATCCAGTTTTGGATATATCAATCGTTTCGCATGTTAATCCAGTACAAATCAATACATTGGCTTAGTCTCGTGTGCACTAAATTGTACCAATTTCATTACGCAGATATTATATTATTATGATAAGGCTAGTACAAAATTACAGCTTTTGTTAATGATAATACTAGAAATACTTACTTACAGGTCAATTACAAAAAAATAAGTAAATAAATGACAATGAATCTGACCACGAAACGTTACGAAATATTTTTTATAATAAAATAAATACATATACCTAAGTATGTTGTCCTTCCTAGGTAATGAAGAAATCACGATAGTCCGACTTACTAAAATGGCCGTGCGTACGACTAGATAACTTTTAAGTGCTAATTTGTTACTATTTGAATAAAATATTCTCATATTCATCTAATGTAATTTCTATTTCGTGGTCTATGTAACTTTAAATTTGTTGCTCACAAACGTACCAAATACGTAAAAGTACTAGAGAAGATACCTAATCAGTAGACTCTAGGCTTCAATCAGAGTGGGGTCACATGTGTCGGATGTGTTTACTGCGAAAACAATCACTTTGATAGTCCTTAGGGTCCATTGGCAGTGAGAGTCATAAGATATAACTTTGACTGCGAGAGAAGAGTGGGACACTAGGGCTGATATGATCCATTTGATTAGAAGTATGTGATTTAAAACTAACTGTAATGTCAAGGGTTCATCCTACAGAAAGCCATTTGCTGCTATTAAAGTAAGTCATGGACTGTCAAATTTTTAGGCGATGACGATTTTTTATGCATTTTTATCCAAACTAGAAAAATACTGGCAAATATATAAGTATTTAAGCACGCATTATTGTGCGTTTGTTTACTAAGAAGAGATAAAATGGCGGACTGTGAAGCTGACCGCTACCGCGTTCTAAGGAGGTCTCCTAAAATATACGTCCGGGTCGTAAGTGTTAGACATTGTCATGGTCGCAAATGTCCATTATTGTCCATTCCTCAATCACATGATGGGCTAGTTACTCGCACGAAAAATCGATAAAATGCCAAGAATCATCAGGGCTAATATTTAAAGCTTTTTGCTTCTGTCGTCTTTTAGTTTTTGACAAATGCCTTTAATTCGTATCAACCATTAATAACGGTATTATATCAAATTGCTTTTATTTATTCAGTAATTGAAATAAGTCAACCGTAAAATATGATTTCCCGAGATATATATGTCATGGCATTGGTGAAGCTATTGATATTAAATCTTTAGTATGTTTGCAAAGAATACGAAAATAATCCGGTTAAAACGTTCACTGTTTGTTTAAAAAAGAAACTATTGAAAAGATAACCGGTACATTATCTTTCAATCGCTTAATTGAAGTTCAAGTGGCTTAAAAATACCATCTAATCTAATGGAGTCAGTGTAATGACCGTACCTATACTTATATAAACAGTGTATGGTACACACAAGGCCGTTTAAACCAGATCTTTTGTGCATATGATTCACAATAGGGACATACAAAATCGGTCATTCGTCTTCCGGAAACATGGTTATGACGTATTGAGTTCATCGTCAACCAAAAATTACGTAAGTGCCGCCGCAGACGCAACTTATATTCGTACCGCGATCAACGTTCCGACCTATATACAAGCACGGTTCGTGCTAAAAGCCACCTAAATACTAATACGTATAGGATTGAGAATTGAAATGAGAAGGTTGGTTTGTTAGGACATTTTGTATCTAATTCATGTATGGACGGCCGCCAGGCCAGGCCGTGGTGTGCCTATTCCCGTCTAGTAAGCTGAATTCTCTATTCGATGGCATGCGAACTTCTTTTTGGCACGCATCATTCAATTGTAGTGTCCGGTTTTTTATGGTTTAACTATACTATCATACTATGACCCTATTGTAAATGAGCTAAATCATTCAAGCAGTGTAGCGATAGAGTTTTAACTCCACATTGTGTTACCACCCAAACTAATCCCGTGGTTGCTGTAAAAGCCGACTAAGGAAAATTTTTCAAATATTACCTCTACAAAAACAGTAGAAGGAAAAAACCCCAAACCGACCCATTTGACCAGCGCGTGGCTAAGTAGGCAAAGTTTTCCTCCAACACTCAGGAACACCCATACCTTTAGTAGGATGTAGTCGTAGTGCTATAATGATTTTGTCCAAAGAATTAAAGAAGTTTTGAAGAAGCTTCTGTTTCAATAAATTGGTCTTCAACAATGAGTTTTGTTTTATACACGTTAACCTTTTCATTAAAACAAGTTAGGTCATCGCACGTGTACAGACTATTATATAAAACTGTAATCAGTTTGTAACTCATTGTAATATTTAAACAGTGCAACAACTTGTAATATGATTGCTAAGCGTCATTAATTGAATTATGTTTTGGCGCTAAAGCACGGCTCATAAATTTTAAACATGATTTATATAGTCATGTCCACGTACAAGTTTTGAGTTTGACTTCTGTTTTGTTAACAATAGTATGATCCCTAACCGATATCGATGACATCAGAGTTGTTATAAATATATTGATTGGATCATAAGACCAAAACAAAATGATTTATGAGCGCTTAGAATTGACCGTTTAAAAGGGTACAGAACCGATGCATGGTTGAACACAGAAAAGTTCTAAAATCGCGACTGTTTACTGTTGGACGCAGAGTAATCGGAGGAAATCCATGGGCAAGAAAGACACAAAAAGTTCAAGTGAGCCCCTTTTGGCTAATATGATTCGTTTTTTTTTAGCAATGACAGCGTTAATACAATCCAGGTATGGAAGCAACGAATTATGATCACAAGTCCCTCTTGACTTCAATGCTATCCGTATTAATACTTAATAGCCAGCACATAAGAAACGAATGGCCTTTCTAATGGACCCGAAACCATTAAAGGAGAGCTATCTTTCACAAGATAAACTTGTTTATTGATATTGGTATCGGCTATTAAACAAAAAGGTGTATCTTGGAACCTGTCTATGTTTTAAAGACAACACGGCGCTTACTCGCTATAAGAGAACAAGTTTTGTTTCATTTGT
The DNA here is from genome assembly GCA_905475405.1 of Schrankia costaestrigalis. Taxonomy (NCBI): domain Eukaryota; kingdom Metazoa; phylum Arthropoda; class Insecta; order Lepidoptera; family Erebidae; genus Schrankia; species Schrankia costaestrigalis. The sequence continues at coordinate 1,707,455 of FR997830.1, forward strand.
GTATACTTACATACATTATGTGTTTTCCAATGCATTCCATGCTATCGAATCGGTGGAATCCGGTCGCGATAGCTCCTTATGAATTGTATTGAATAGTATTATCAATTAATTCTCTCTTTCTCTCGTGTGGTGACGGACTATAAATACATGACTTGATAACTCTCCGAGGGGTCGTGTAAATAAAATAGAATTTTGCCGATGTTTTTTCACAAAGTAATCTGGGCTATACTTGTTTCTAAGCGGTAGTACATTAAAGAGGTTATCGAAAAATTATTGTTAGCTTCATCTTCATTTAAATATTTAGTTTTAGTCTGTATGTTTTAAACCTCAATGCGTTTTATCAAAACTAATAAAAGTCTAATATTATAGATTTTACGACATCCCTCGACATTTTTATGTGAAAACGAAACTGTATTAACGGTTGCAATATAAAGCTTAAAAGCGCGTTCTAATTTCATCATGTTATTTCATTTCGCTAACCGTAAAGTCTGGAATTATGAAAAACGTGCAGATGTTATTCTCATTTGTGTTATTTTTATAAATAATTATTATTATAGCAATGAAGTAATGTTAGAATATAGGCATTCCTGTGGGATGCGTAAGGAGTTTTAATACCGAAAAGTAGTTTCGAAAGAAGAGAAGAAGGGAGAGAAGAGAACTAGAATTAGCAGCTGTGTCATTTATACGGTTAGCCCTGAATTCCTTGCACTAAGTCAACCACGCTATTACTTACAGAAGCTAATAGGCGTTAAAAATATGTATGTCTATTACTAGACAGCGCCGTTGAAAATTTAAAAAGAAGACCCAGATAAGGTGCAAATTTGGATCCTGCCTAGAGCTGCAAATTACACAATACGTTTATCAGGTGATCATTTTTTGTTAAATGATGTAAAGAGGACATCAATAACAAATGAAAACGAGACCAAGGTCGTCACAGGCATTGAATATTTGGGTTAAAATTGTTATGGTTTGAGATTTGGCTCCCCCTTGTGGGATTCTGTTAAATGCAAGAAAGTAAGTGAGCTAATATGCTTTAAATGGAAAATTTAGATGAAAAATATGCCACTAGGTCATGGGTATTTTTACTCATTTTCTTTTCTCAGTGTAAAGATAACATTCAAAATCATATTGCTAATAATGTTAGATTTCATGGCAATCATTTGTCAGTATTCTCTACCTATCTCCATAGGAACCCGGCGTGATTTTATGTTTGTAAACCTGAATTATTTATTACTACATCTTTGTTTTATTCTTTAGAACATTTCCGTCCGATTGCTGTCTGAAACGTCCCATTCTCTCGGATTTTATCCTCGTAAAATACAAATCGGGTTCGTAACATATAATTTAATAGGAGTCTTCAAGAACGTCACTGTTGACGTATTTTGCTCAGGGCTTTAAAAAGAAATGAGGTCAAGATTAAACAGCTCTAGTTTGTTTTTAATTTTGTTTCTAGGTCTATTCATTACGTTACGAGAAGCATATGGTCCCGTTTACTAAGTATTCGGCAGTAAAATGTAATATGCAAGTGCTTATAAATAATATACGTAAGGACGTATTTTCGTGAGTCATTTTGTTCCATAGTATGAGCTGTGCTTAGCTTGAGAACAGGAGTACTTATTATTATAGTTCACAATACCATTAAAATAATGCGGTATACCATTGTAGTATATTTTCAAATTAAAAAAGACAACTTAAATAGATATTTCATTGTATCCGATAAAGCGTATGAACTCCTTTGTCTGTTTAAATTTTTATCAGTACTAGACTATATTTGTAAATGTAGCCTTTGTCCTATCAATTCTGAAAAATGCTTGTCGTTCGTTAAGGACGTCATCTGTCATTAGTTTCGGAAGCTTTTAACTTCCACTTCAAAGAGTTGTACCGCATACAAGCAAGGAAGCGATACATTATACTTTATATTCATAACATATTTTTGTCTAGTACAAAAATAAACTAATGAGAGATAACTTATAGTAACTTACACACCGCAACGCATACTTGCATCTTGAATGTATAAAAAAATGAATATAAAATACATTTTACAAAGATCTTCGTTTAGAATAACATAACGCTTGCAAATGTCCCTGTATAACTCATAATTTCTTTACAGTTTTATTTCTCCTCCTACATGCAAACACTTGTCTCTACTATGATAATTTAATTTCGCAACGCGTTGTCTATTTTGTTGGAATGCGGCAAGTGAACGTCCAAAGAGTCAGGCCTGCGGCATCCCCGGATCGTTGCTTTTGCCTCAGCTATGCGCCAAATGTCACGGAGGCTAGATTGTGGTCCCGCCTATATAGATATTTTGCAACAACTCCTCATTCAATGTTAATAGGTTCCTACACATGCGTTAGGTAGATACAATTACCTATTATTATATTTAGAATTTGGGCTGTGGAAATATTTGCTACTCGTTAACAACTTAATTTTAATCAGTGTTACGACCTTGTTCTTGTGTGTTTAGGTGATAGCATATAAAGATACGTACTCGTAAACGGTTAGTAGACGTTTCATTTCTTATGTCCTTGAGTCCGACAGCGTTATTTTATCTGTATTTATCTTTAGTTTCCACTGAGAGTAGTTGTCTCAAGAGCAAAGTTATCATGTTCCTAATTGCCGGGACCATCAATATTACATTTCTCTACTTGCTTCGAAAGCCAGATCTTGCTATGTGTGGATGTTGTTTAACTGGCCGGCCGGCTGCCCTGTCCCTTTTCTTTTTGCGTGTATTTAGTTCCGTCTTGTATGTCTGTCTCTGTCTATCGGTTGCCCCCACCCTTGCGTCCACCTGCGTCGGAGTCGCGACACACATCTCGGCTCTTCCGTCCATTGCTTTCTATTTTCGCCTGTCGCACTCGATTTGTTTTTAGTATACGTGAATCTACCTTTGAGATTATTTTTAATTGCCAGAGCTTCATCACATGTACTATCTATTGTCTTTGCATGTGCGCTTGTTACTGTTACATCGTAATAAAGTGTCGTGCCATTGTTTAATGATTTTGACTTTGATAATTAAGTAACGTTATCTTTCACTAATCGTACAATGAATTGTTGTTTATCAGTAGTCCATGTTATATCGGAAATATTTTGTAGATTGTGATCAATAGTTGTTTTGTTTCCTTATCAGTGCATCCTATGCAATGCGCACATTTAACCGACTGTTTCAGTTTAGATAAGGTTGTCCTTTTAATGAAAAAAAAATGGAGAAAAATGTCTGTCCACAGTAGGATTTTGAAATCACATAGGTGTCATGTAAGAAGTTCGTGAATATCTACGAAAACATAAAAAGAAACACCTGACATAAAACTTTAAGCCAAATCCGTCTGTTTGGCTTAGCAATGAGTAGTTAAGTTTCCTTTCGTCATTGCAGGAAACCAAGAAGTCTATTGGTATACTTACGTAAAAAATTATCAGTATGATGACGTATACTTTTAGCAAACTGTTACACATTGTTAAACATAGTTTTTGTATACTTAACAACGACAAAGCCGAAGGTTAATAATTGAGATGTTGAATTAAAATAAGTTCAAATGATATTGTATAAAGTTCACAGGTGAATAGTTATACAGGTCGTTCGCAAACGAAGGGATTGTTACGAAATGTGTATTCGAGCGAGTATCAAACACCATGTGAAGTTTGGGGTCAGTAGCGGACCTTTAAAATGTACTGTTAATAATGTTATACTATATATTTTTATACTGGCCTTCTTGCTTTTTGGGGTGTAGCCGGTACGCGTGTATGTGATATTATTTTATAAGTTATAATTTGTTATATGGTGTACGATTTAACACATGAGGCGTGACATTTTGTTTGGTAGGTACTTCGTGTAAATCAGCATTTAAGGTGACGCTATCCATCCCATCTTTTCCCATGGGTGTTAATAACCGTTTCAAAGTTTCCAGATATTAATTCAACAATAACATAAAAAATATACCCGCGATTTAAACCCTGATTACCGTGATATGAGTATGCCATATTATGCCTACATCAATATAGGTCTATGCAGTGAGATATTAATTGGCTTTTACGATGATTAATCTGATTGTTCTCGTGTAATTGACAGCCTAAGTGGTGTATAAGTCACTTAAGCGGCCCTCTAAACAGATTTATTGACTCAAATTCACAAATCAATATTCCTTATAGTTTCACAAATTGTTCCGGGTGCCCTTTGCGTCTAATATTTTTTTTTTACTCAATTCATTTACCCATCATAAATATGCTTACGGTGTCGCTTATGCGTAAAAAGAAGAAAAAAATAACTTAAAACTATACTAAACTGTCTGCATGTGGTATTAGTTAGCTAAGTTTGTAAGATGAGGCTCGTCCCTAAAATGCTACGACCCTGGTCAGTTAAATAGTATAAAGTATCAATGGGTAGAGCATCCGTTAGGAAGGAATGGAGTCAACGGTCAAATGTATAACAATAGGTGCCTTACAAGATATATATGACCACTCTGTCAAGAGAGTTCCAATGTTCAGGAGTCCCAAACAAAAAGCATTGAAGATGCAACCAAGTGATGGAAAGTACTTTACTAAGTTATTTTGGTCAGAAAAGTAGGCGGATTTACTTTCACTTAATGTGGAATACGGATGGTTATCCGTGGGAAGAATGAGTGGTGTAATAATATTGATATACCTGAGTAATGGTTATGTCAATTTTAATATTTACTTGCATATAATCTATACTACTATTATAAAGAGGTAAAGTTTGTGTGTTTGGGGTTGTAGGGGGTTAATCTCTGGATCTACTGTATCGATTTAAAAAATACTTTCTGTGTTGAATAGTCCATTTATCGGGGAGTGTCATAGGCTATATAGTATCACGCTATGACTAATAGGAGAAGAGCAGTAACGAAATATGTTTAAAAATCGGGCGCGTTTTTTTCACCTCCCAATGAAGTGGGCACGGGTCAGCTAGTATAAAATGAAGTTGATTCCGTTATACATACGATCTTTTAAGTTAGGCTAAAGATTACATCACGTGCACTTTTTATCAATAAATACCTACTGTTATCCAAAATCAAGGTTTATGTATAAGCAAATATATACTAATCTGATACCTGGTATTTAAAAATAACGTACTCTCTTTGGATGTAGCACATCCTGGAGATATACTTTTCAGTGTTTGATCAGTATGTAAAACGTAAGTGTAGGAGACTATACTAAATACTCTTTATACTATTTGATGTAGAAAGACTACATGTAGTCTAGTGTAATCACTTTTAGGCTGTTAGGACACTACATATCGGAGATCGGCGAGGCCCGACCGTCCTACATCATGTAGTCTCCTACATGATGTAGGAGACTACATGTAGTCTAGTGTAATCGGCGCTTTAACTCTATATTTTCAAGCTTACGAGTAGCCTAATTGGTTCGACATCATTATACACATAGAACGCGAGATAGGGTCTTGTTATTGTCAGTTTATTGCAATAACTTACAACATGATATACTCTAGATTACTAAACATAAAACTATTATAATAGAAAAATTACATAATCGAAATTTTACTTTTCATAAAATAATAATGCTCTAAACAAGATCATGCGTGATAGATTACATTACATACAGTATCCGTGAGTTATGAAATTTTAAGTGATTTGTTATATGAACGTTTGTTTCATGTTATTGCTCGTTTTATAATAATAAATGTACGTAACTATTGTTAGCGGAATAACCGTGTAAATGTGATTTAATAATCAGAAGTTATTACTTTCTTTTCGAGTATTTGAAAATTGATTTGAAATGTTTTTTCTTGTTTAAAAAAAGACGCTAGTCGAGGTTATTCTTATACCATACAACGTATATTTGGTAATTGTTATATAAAAAAAAAAAAAAAAGTATTTATTGTCACTATTTCACATCTACAATTTGTTCTCTATACAATAAAGTCAAACAAAATTCTCTAAGAATATATTACACTGTCTCTCAAACTAAGCCTTGGCTTGTATTTTGAGAGACATAATAAGTGTATTGACATAACAAAAAATATGAATCTAATAATTGATTCAGGAAGGAAATAACAGGTTACTGTAATAAAAACACAGGTGAAATCCTGATAGATGCTGTAACGAATCCTTAGTAAATACGTAACGTATCCTTAATAATCTGTTATATAATATTGTTGGTCAAAAGTAAAGGTCCATAGCAAGTCCACACTTTTTTCCAAGTGTCAAGTTATCCGTCCTTTTTTTAAAAGATTTATGTCTATTAAAAAAAGATTGTTTTTTATTTATATATTTATTTGTTTCTATAACATTTTAAAAATTTATATGGAAGAGCGGAATTTCCTAACACAGACATTGTTTGTCTAAAAGGAGGGTCCAAACACAATGCATTGTAAAGAAAACCTTATAGAACAAATAAACTATTTTTCATTTTCATTTCATGTATGTTTAACTTTTCTTTATGTTCTCTTCTACGACACCTAAATGAGATAGGAACAGGGCAAGTGATATTCTTATCCCTGCCCCATATAAATAATAAAGATAAGTTTACATTTATATAAAGCGAATTGTTTTAAATATATTTAAGTAGTATAAACATCACGTCATTTATCCCCAGACGCCCTTCATTAAGTAATTAAATACGCCGCACCAAAATATCAATAGAAAATATACGAATAGTGTAATAAAATGATCATTAACGCCTCTTAGCTAATCCCTCGTTAACTACATAATACTGTATAATATTTATGGCATAGCGTGCTGGGAATATATGTGACATATCGTTTTACGAATATACCTACTTGTTGAGATGGGTTAATAAGAATTTGAGTATGGTTTTGAGCAGTCAACTCAGGAATTGGCACTTGTCTTATGTCAATTATTAACGGATGAAAACGGGCTCTTCGGTAGCTGAAATAACTGGAGCTTTTACAAGAAGTTCTTGTTTAAAATGATAAAATAAAGAGAAAGATCTAGTTCCCATAAAAAGAGCGTAAGTCTCTTAAGACTACTGTGGTCCACCTCTCATCATGTCTTGGATGCCCTTACACCTGCACTCAGGAAGAGCTAATGATTGCCAGCGATAACGCAGTCAGTGTCGCAGAGTTTTGGACTACATCAATTTAGTCCAGTATCGTTTGCCATCGATACGCTAAGAAGAAGAAGACTACTGTCTAAAAAAAATAGCAGTATCATTCATATCCATATCACATTAGCCAAAAGACGTCTCGAATGCAAAATACGTTTGGAATTCGTCCGTTCATAAACTATTTTAAACTATGTGTGATCATAGACAATTTTGACCTAGTTCTTATCTTTCCTTTTTGTCTCGTTGTCTTGTTGTCTTTGCTTAAACTATCAAAACGATGTAAAAATCTAGTCTAGTTAAAGCCTCTCTAATAAAAATGGCAGGAGTCAGATGAAAGACATATGAGAGCAGAAACTACGTCACATTTCCATGATTGATATGGAATGATAATGATATCTTAAACATAAACTGAATCATACTTATCGTTACAGTAAAAGATATATAATAACGATGAATACATTTGGCCCAGATTATTTCGTCTCAGTCTCAAAATACTAACAAAATTATGACTAACAGCTTCTACAATACATCATGATTCAATTTTAAAATAACACTTCGCTACCAGAAATTTTAAAAAGATCTTATTCGAATTATGTTTCATAAAATAATATAGAGTAAGCTATTTTTTATGTCTTGAATTATAGACTATCTAATGAATATCTTTGGGAGATAATGTAAACTGTATACGAAAAATGTGGGTGAAAAAATATGATTCAAGTATCACGTGGTTACTGTGGGTGCGCTTGCAAATGCTAGGCTGCAGCTTTCGCATACCATGCACGTGGAGGACCATTTAGAGGAATATACTGTTCACCTTGTAGGAGACCCTTTGGAACGTATACAACAACAACATCCACATGGACGATATGTAAGATTAATGGATTGATTGGCTAGAAACTGTCACTTTGATCATTGGAGACCTCTACGTGCAGTCAATAATCCTCGTTGGCTTATCGCCATGTATAAATGACATATTATTTTCTTAAATCAAATGTTGCCGTGCTACATGATCCTTAAGCATTAAAACACTTTTGCACCTGTGTACACCTACCTATACCTATTGACACCTACTTAACTACAGTAGAACCTCGATAAGTAAAAGTCCAAGGGAAACACAAAATATTTTGAGTTATCGAGGTTTTTAGTTATCGAGTTTTTAGTTACCAAGGGTTTAGGTTAATATGTATAGAGGTAGGTATGTACATGTGTATGTATGACCCCTTGTTCCTATTTTTCGCCACTGCAAAGCTTTAAAGAATTTCGAAGAAGCAAACAATAGGTGACATATGTATTGTTTAAGTTATCAATTTAATTATGTAGTGAACACGTGCAAGCCATAAATACCGAAAACGTTTGTTTTGCACAATGATCAAAAACTAAATGATTTAAGTAAGCCTTTGTCTTAAAGCTAACCTCCGCCGCCGCAAAGCTTTAAAGAATTTCGAAGAAGCAAACAATAGGTGACATATGTATTGTTTACGTTATCAATTTAATTATGTATTTTTTTTAGTAGTGAACATGTGCAAGCCATAAATACCGAAAACATTTGTTTTGCCCACTCATTCAAAATGACTTATTGATAAACAATTTTATGTTATAGAGGTTGTGGAAACATTTCTTTTAGTTACTGAGGGCCAATACAGAGATTACTTATTTGACTTATCGAGTTTGCGAATTTTGAGTTATAGAGGTTTTGGGCTCTGAAGGGAAGGGGACATATTATTTATTTAAGTTATTGAGGTTTTTGAGTTACCGAGGTTTGAGTTATCGAGGTTCTACTGTAATTAAAACAACAAATGAAAGATTCTATTGTATGATATATACTTCCTTTTACATTAACTACAAGATATTAAAAATATTTATTACGCATAGGTACTTGAGCTACGTTTTATATAAAAAATTATTATGAAATTCTTAAGGTACTTATGAAAAATTATGTAGCGTAAAAATGATATCAATAGCAAGGGAGTGGCCCTTGTGTCAAAGACTATTGATTTTGTCAAAGGCATAAGAATTTTTACGGACATTAAAGGCCTACAGACCCTCTTGCGAGGCGTCTCAAAGTTTTATTTTAGGAATCGTATAAATAAAAAGGCAGTCGCTCCAACAAAATCCCGACAATGTTTCAAAAACCTTCAGACATTAGATGTATTTATAAATAGCATGCAGTATTATTATTTTCCTAAACCTACATAATAACTGACCATTCTTTACGGCGACAACACTTATCTTTTTACCCAATTGAAAGCAGAGCAGATTTTACTTAGTCTCCCATAAAAATCAACATTATTAATAGTTAACATCTTGCTGAAAAGCGCTATAACTGAGAGTAGTAAGTTTTGCACGAATATAGTCTAAACTTCCATTAAAGCTTTGATTCGTAGTGTACTTTACGAGAAGTTATGCCACGCAAGACAGAAAACACGTAAGCTACAATTTGACTTTGGCTAGCTTCGAGCTTGAAATATCGTGTGAAAAATATAGACTACTTATATTTTAAGTCTCGAAACAACAAGTTCTTGTTTTGATTCTCAACAAAACAACACCTCGTAATAGGACCTTTAGACGCTGTAAAGCTTAATCTAAAATGGAATTCAGTGCATCAATCGCAAGCCTATCAGGCTTTACTAAATTACTATAGCCACTTGTAATAGTAGCTCTTCAAAACACAGTGTTATGTAAAACCAAAATAAAGTTACCACATTCAACTTTCGCTAACAGATAAATTGTAACGCAGCGAAAGGGTCCTTAAAAGGGTAATTAAAACAACAAATGAAAGATTCTATTGTATGATATATACTTCCTTTTACATTAACTACAAGATATTAAAAATATTTATTACGCATAGGTACTTGAGCTACGTTTTATATAAAAAATTATTATGAAATTCTTAAGGTACTTATGAAAAATTATGTAGCGTAAAAATGATATCAATAGCAAGGGAGTGGCCCTTGTGTCAAAGACTATTGATTTTGTCAAAGGCATAAGAATTTTTACGGACATTAAAGGCCTACAGACCCTCTTGCGAGGCGTCTCAAAGTTTTATTTTAGGAATCGTATAAATAAAAAGGCAGTCGCTCCAACAAAATCCCGACAATGTTTCAAAAACCTTCAGACATTAGATGTATTTATAAATAGCATGCAGTATTATTATTTTCCTAAACCTACATAATAACTGACCATTCTTTACGGCGACAACACTTATCTTTTTACCCAATTGAAAGCAGAGCAGATTTTACTTAGTCTCCCATAAAAATCAACATTATTAATAGTTAACATCTTGCTGAAAAGCGCTATAACTGAGAGTAGTAAGTTTTGCACGAATATAGTCTAAACTTCCATTAAAGCTTTGATTCGTAGTGTACTTTACGAGAAGTTATGCCACGCAAGACAGAAAACACGTAAGCTACAATTTGACTTTGGCTAGCTTCGAGCTTGAAATATCGTGTGAAAAATATAGACTACTTATATTTTAAGTCTCGAAACAACAAGTTCTTGTTTTGATTCTCAACAAAACAACACCTCGTAATAGGACCTTTAGACGCTGTAAAGCTTAATCTAAAATGGAATTCAGTGCATCAATCGCAAGCCTATCAGGCTTTACTAAATTACTATAGCCACTTGTAATAGTAGCTCTTCAAAACACAGTGTTATGTAAAACCAAAATAAAGTTACCACATTCAACTTTCGCTAACAGATAAATTGTAACGCAGCGAAAGGGTCCATTTCATCAAGACGTCAGTACTTAACAGTAGTTGGTATAAGAATCTTCAATCATATATAAAGATTGCATAATGCATTCGACTGCCAACATCCTTTAACGGTCATCAGTAATTTTATGAGCGTGTTGAACTTGAAAATGTCGGCATAATAATAGCGCGTTGGCGTTGGCTGAAAATGAATCATGGCCACAAGATTCTTTACACTTTCCGTTGCACTATATAGTTAATCTTGTATTTTAGAGATGAGTAACTAAGGCATTATCATACAACCTCTTACACTTTTATCATCATCCTCATGCGTCGGCCTGAAGACACCCAGACCTTCTCCAACATTTACCAGTTAACAAAAAAGTTCCATTTTCAAAACGTCCTATTGCTTTGGACTAATAGGTTGTGTTTTTTTTTGTTTAGGCACTACACTTTTACTATTTTTAACTATGTCCTACAATCAGCTATTTTATACTGTACTACAGTACTAAATTGTACAAAGATAATTACCATAAGTTATCTTAGGAAGCAAGAATGACGTACTATATTCAAATCATGCAAGCAACAAGTTTGGCCTAAATAAGATTTAGGCGGACCGAAATAGTAACGGGAAACCAAGGGACATTGTATATGCACCTAGAATATGACACACATAGTTTGTGGTTTGATTCATCATAGTACGCTTAATTGTCTAAATCATTGCACACATCGCAGAAGTATTTTTTGCATGGACAGGTTTGCGAGTTACTGAATCAATCAACTTTGGCGTTGATTTAAAAGCTGTATATTTTCTCTTTCTGGGTAAAGGGTCCAATGAACTCTAAGGAATGTTAATAAGTTATGGGATAGTGGTCAACTTGTTCGCGTATACCTTTCTTATAGATACTTTTGAAAACTGGAAATTATACTTAATCACGACTTGCTTATTTGGAAATAAATCATATTATAGGCCATAATTACTACGTTACCTTATAAGCACTCTTAACTCATTTGTTAATTTATATCTTTTTAACCATTTATTTTCTTTTCCTCCTCAGGTAAGCCAGCTGTGAAAGTGCTTTCTAAACTGTATGTGTCGGACACTTTTTCTACTCTCTCGTATCGGTAAGAGCAATTGTTGTTTTGGACTGCTAACGTATCTTGTTGGTCACCTAACTTAAGCCTAACAAGGCTAGAGTGACCTGAATAGGAACATAGTTTGATTTACATGAGGCTAGGTTATTTAAAGCCGGTATTGTTGAAGTGATTGAGGTGATTACTCATCTAATTGTAAGGCAGTAATCTTGAATTATTCTTGCCGACCAAATTGGTGCAGCGTTTGTTTTAGGTTTACCATCTCATGCAATGACATTACACATGTTACCACGAGTCATAACCAGCTACAGAAAGAACTTTCTTTTTAAAACACTAGCTGACCCGTGCCCACTTGGTTGGGCCGCGAAAAAAACGCGCCACTTTTATAAAAATATTTCATTACTGCTACACTCATATTAGTCATAGCGTGATACTATATAGCCTGACACTCTGACACTCCCCGACAAATGGACTATACAACACAGAAAGATTTTTTTAAATCGGTACAGTAGATCCAGAGATTACCATCTACAACGTCACAAACAAACAAACACACAAACATACAAACACACAAACTTTACCTAGTACAGATATCGTAAAACAGTAGCGCACTTAAATGATCATAGTTATGTAATTCCACAATGGTATTCTAAAACGTTGTTACCAAGCAGTTCATTATGTGTAATACATTGGATAGTGCATTTGTAAGGATGCATGCTTTAACGCAAGCAAGCCGTCTAGTTTCATATTGCACCCTGTGACAATTCTAGCGATTAAATATACATGTTTACCTACATGTTAGACAGTAATTATTTATTCAGGTGTTTTATATAGAATTAAACTGCGGAATTAACTTGATTTATTAATGTATCATCAAGCTAATATTTACTCGTTAAATTTAATTTTCGCAAAGTAGCTGATTTATTTCGTGCTGCAATTGATCGACAGCAGACGCTGTTTCTGATATATCTCCAAAATAGGAATGAGTAGAATAGACCTCATAACATACTTCAAAACCAGTGTCTTTGACGAAGAATTTAGACTGAATATTTCGGCTAGCACTTACACATAATGTTGATTTCAAATTATTTTTACAACAATCCGATCATTATTTGAAAGAAGTAATTAAATTCTACATTGCTATGTATTAGCTATAAAATGATTGGTTGTTTGCCACTCGGAACATGGACGTTTCCTTGTGAGTTATACATTTTACTGGTTCATAAATTAACTTCACTTTTAACTATGGGAATTTTGTCCAGTGTGCATTGTTGAAGCGTTTTAAAAGCCGTATAATGAACATTTATGGCAGTTTTAAACGTCGTAATGATGACAGAAATTAGATGTTCCGTGATACTCGTAAAGGCTTAATTGTAGGTTTCTCACCGGAATACTACTCTGACAAATGCACGTTACTTCGATTAAACGAACTTACTGTACAGTGTATGGTAGTCATTTTTATTGAAACATTATGCGGGTGGAAATATTAAACAAACTTCACGACTGTAAAACAGATATCAGACTCGAAAACAACTTCTTAGCCGAAGACAAGCTCTCGAAAAGATACCCAAAAACCCTGGGACCTTGATCTTCTAATGTCTTTGTGATCCAATCACTACTATCCACAAGTATAACACAATACTTTAAGGCTGAATAATATTTAGCCTGACATAGTCATTTATCTAGGAAAGACCAGACGTAACGTACCTAGTTGTGTGGGTCAACCTGTATAATAAACATAAGTATACAGACCAATTATTATAATCATTATACATAACAACTCTATAAACTCGTTAATTAATATAACCATTTCACTCGCCGAGAGTTTACCAGATAAGCAGAATAGTATTTAATGTAAGTATAGTATATTATAAAATGTTATGCAAATGTGTTAGATTTAAATGATGCAATGTGTAAATAATGATAGGGTGACTGGTGAAGTTTATAGTCTGTATCCGTTTATGAACTTTTTTCTCACGTCATCTGTCGGTTGTTGATTTAAACTAGGTATTTGGATGTAGCTAGTAATATTGTAGGGCTTATAGGACTTTACAACCTGTGTCTCAAGCTGAGTCTCTAAATTCTTGTGAATCTGGTAGGGTTAAGCGTGGATTTAGAGTTTCTTCCATCGTCCCCTAATGGTAAAAAACGGAACGATAGGTATATTATGTAAGCGAATAGTACATACTGTTCTCCGTGAAATAACCTGATCTATTTGGAGAAAGCTAATTGTGCTATTTTATGTTTTCGACTTCACGTAAGTTTTGCTATTGGGCAATCCTATATCTTTGTACCCTATTTTTTGCATTAAGTCTAGCAGGGGTTCTTCAGGGTAGACAGTTGAATTTAACAAAGCCTTAAACTAAATCTAATCTATAGATTTAGATTAAATATAACAATTTTGTATTAAAAATTAAGTGATTAAACATCCATATCCTATTACTATGTAACTAGAGAATTTGCAGCAAGAAGCTGAATCAAAATATGCGTCGGTATGAAGGTCGCAGCGCTTACGGCATCTTGCTGGCAGGTGAATGGCCGTCTCGATGCAGGGCAGGCTACAATCTATGGACTAGACTTTGCTGTTTGCGTGCTAGGTACCTGTGGAACTTGAAACATTGTTTATTTAGTGTCAGTAAAGTGTTACAACCAAGACATTATTTACGGTATTGGTTCCGGTTGATAAACCAGGTGTAATAATTTACGATGTATCTGATTGAGCTATACGCAAATCAGAGGGATTAAAAGACTATTTTTGTTCTATTTGTTAATTTGATAAACTGAAAATTGTGTTACTTGCCCTAATTACGCTATAAATTAATTTCCTTAGTTTCCTATTTATTTTGGACTTACAAACAACACACACTCTTAAAACCCAATGGTACAAACTTAAAGCTTTTTGGCAAAGCTAAGTTGGTGTTCCTAAATTTGTCTATTGCTTTTGCATTCAACTAAACTTCACAACGCCATCTAGGCTAACTAGTAGTAAGCTTAAAATGATGCAATTGAAATGAATTTACCAATAAGAATGAAATTTCCACTGTTTTTCGATGTTTTATAGCGAACCTTAGCTTTATCTAATATTGTTAATTATTAAATACGCCTTAAAGAAGAAGTTAGATAGTTTATAGAAAAATGTTTCTTAGACAGATGTTCAGTTAAGTTGTATTAATAGTTATATTGTTCGCTTCAGGTAGGTTTTCATACCTACCTATTCATTCGTTATGTAACAAATGCACAAAGGTACGTGAATCATTTTATATAGTTATTGCCCATAAAACGTCAAGGTGATTGAATGTTGCGACTGTTTACTTAAGTGACGCAAAATTGGCTATCTGATTACTGAGTTGAAACTACGTGCATTGCAAGGTACAACATGATTGATGTCTAGTGTTAAAGTATGCAGCTACCCATCAAGCTACACTACTCGTAGTACAGGTTTAAGTTAATGTATTGTTGAGAAAATCAGTAGGTGTTAAAAAGTCTGTACTCCATCCATGCTGACCAGTTGGTTATTTAGGTCTTATTAATATCGCTTTCATCTCATCCCATGTGTGTCGTAGAAACCGACTAAAGGATTATCTGTGAATATTACCTTTACATAGAAAGAAGGAAAACTTGAAATTAAACCCTATACCAATCCTTTGGCCAGCGTGGTATTAGTAGGCCAAGTACCGCTCCGTCACGGGAGGAGGCCCGTCCCTACAGTGGGACATTAATGGGCTGTTATGATGATGATGATGAATATCGCTTTGTAAAACATTAAAGTTTATCAACTTCTCATGTATTTAAAATTTATTTAAGAATCATTTTCAATAATACATTTTCTGTTCTGTCTGTTACCATGTCTATAAAAAGTTAAACCATTTCAATAGAAACAAGTTACAATAGAATCGAATGGAAAGTGAGACGGTTCATCTAAAAGGTCGTTTAGTTTGGCCCAGTGTACTCATACTTATATTGTATGCTGAGTTACATACAATTATCACGCCCATACATCTCAAGGCCGTCAGCTAGATGCATTACTGACGTATTAGTTTGTTGTAAGTATGCAAATACATGTAACGACACTTTGACAATTTATTGCAGAAACTCTTTGTGACTACTATTCACAGTAAATAAACATAAAAAATACTCGCCGTGGGGTATGCAGAAAATTGATTTGATTCGTCGTCATTCATACTTATCTAAATAAACTGACTTGTTTTAAATTACAGGTCTTCTTTTAAAAATACAGCTCTTAGCTACTATTTTCTTCACGCATCCATCTTCAGCACCATGTTTCAAAAGCTTGTAGACTCTTTGCAAAATATTACTAATGATCTTTCTAAAACTTCAAATAAGTTAACACTTAACAATGTTCTTATGATAGAAATGTAGATAAAAGTCTCGTAAAGAAAAAAATTGACCACAACTCGAACCATTTCAGTAGTTGTTATATCTATACGCGGAAGGTATAGAAGTGACCTAGTAAAAATAAATGGCCTTTATCCATTTTAGGCTATATTTTACGTAGGCGTATCTATCACAGATTGCATAACATATTTATATAGTAAAATTCATACATATTTAGGTCACCTGACTTCCAAAAGATTAATCTTGATAATAACTTCGTCACGATGACAGCATAAACAAATTTGATGTGGTTGTTGCATTAGCGCGCATAATAAACCTTACGTTAGTGTATGTGTTTGTGTGCGCAACCTAATTGTGTTGCTATGCTGGCTGTTCTTCTAAATATCTTTGTTTAAATAATGTCTTAGTATCGGTGTGTTCGAATTCAGGTCCAATTGAAAAAATACTTTTAAATAAAATCGTTGCAAAAAGTTCGTGACACAGTACTATAAATATGTGTTCTATTTATATTTTGTGAAAATGTTATTCTATTCAAAAAACCAATGCAATAATATTTTTTTGTAATGTAGATAATTATTCCTTTCTTCCCGTATGGTCTGCAGTAGTGTCTGATTTTAAGAACTGTTAAAGGCGTCTTATCCTATTATTATTGCTCTTGTTGGAGGTATCCAACATTTTCAGAGTTAATGCTTATCGTGCCCTTCAAAGCATGGCAGCTTAATCTGGTTTAGATATCTAATCTCAAGTTTTTAGTTATTGTCTAAAATATTATATTTGATTCAAATTTCGGTCACTTGTCAGTCCAATTTAGACACGAGTTACGTAGTCTTCGTTTCAATCTTGGAACATTGCCAAAATGAAAATTTTTGCCATTTCTTTGAGTTCATTGCATTTAACATCATTCGTATGGTAATTGTCAGCGTGTTGCTAATGTTGATGTAGCCAAAAATGTTGTGTTTTATTGCCTGAGTGAACGTCAAACAAGTTTCCAAAACATCGTCAATCTCAGAATTCTCTTATGGCTAATGAAAGAGTTTAGCTAACGAGATAGTCTTTATTACTTTTCACATTCCATTTCGTTGGGTTATAATTAGGTTTGTTACATTTATGGATTAAGAAAGTAAAATATTCACAGAACTAGAGTTAAACTTAACATACCTACCTCTTGAAGCTACTTCAACCATTTCAAATTGCGTGAAGTCATCGAGTGTTGAGATGCTATCTGTATGCATGACATGATTCTATTTAGTCGCTACGTTATCGTTTTATTTTTCATTCTTATTACCTACTTAATGTTTATTTTTGGCGATGATTGCTATGTCGATATAATATTGGCTGCTGCGCAAGACTTTCACCTATTCAAATTGTGTTCTCGTAAATCAGTCACTGGTTGTCTGCCGTGTATTACATTTGATAATTATATGGGTATCTTGCTAATATAATTGTATTACAGCTACGGACACGTTTTAGATTAAAATATAAATTGATGGCACAATTAACAATAGTTGTAAAATCTAGGTAATAACCAGAACTGTAAAATAATAAAAATATGTTGCGGAAAAGCTCAACAGGTCTCTTTAGCTGATAAAATATTGTCGTTATTCGTACTCGGCAACAATCGTACAAACTGCAAAGATCCTTCAAGTCTGACTGATAGCTGTATTGTCAGAGTAACAATAGGTCCGACGTCCGTTCCACCATTCGGTCAAGACGAAACATCATTACTTTGTTTGATTCACAAACGTGTCTTTCAAATGCAACTGAATAACATTCCAGATAATATTACCCTTTTGTTTTACACTTTCACTTATATTATTAGCATGATTATGCAATTAACCTTTTGCGTAGACTATTGAGACTTTCTCTTCACCAATGAATTAATTTTAACTTTATTTTAGTGGATTAGTGATCCGTGAGATCTGGGACTAAGATTTAAAAGTTTTAGTCTGATTTGGTAAATATATTTAAATGTTTACTTTTTATAATCAACTTGTCAAGACGATAAGTAAATTCATTTATCCAAGTTCTTGATTTTTATTCATATTAAGAATCAAGACTTATCAACCATTGTGCTTTTTGCTGCTTATGCTATGTTATGCTTTAAGATTTTTTTCGTAATTAAGTAAAACTAAAACTTCTGCAGTTATTATTCTACGTTTTCTGTACTTACATTACGTAAAATTTTCATAATTTAAATAGCATTATTTCGTAAATAGACGTATCCGGCGATGCACTTAACTAGTTCTAATACCAGTTAGTCGTCTCCTTGTTATTTACTTAGAACGGTATTATCTTGTTCGTTCATGTCTATTATTTTTACAGTCGTAGTTTGCGGTTTACCGTTCGTACAGTGTATACTATGATTAACGACTATATTAACTCTAGAGACGTTATCTCTGTTAATTTGTATAATAATAAATAATTAGAGGAAAAAGTGTTAGGTCTGTGTGGCGCCTCACGTGTTTGTCTAATGAGGTTACGATGTCTTTAGCTATGTCGGAATCCTATGTATCAAGGACAAGATAATATAGACTTCATTAATTTTGCCCGTTATTACCTATTTGTTAAGAGCTAGAATACAATAAATTTTAGTATAGTTTTAAAAACAAAGACTAATATTAATATATATTTTAGCGTAAACTTTTTTTAGACATTACATACAAACTGTACAATAATGTTATAAAACCTACTACTAAAATTATCTACGTAAAGTTATGTGGTGACGTATATTACCAACATTATATAATATGTACAGTGACTTGCTTACCTATAGTCTAACAATATTATCACGGTTTTTTTGCGGGCTGTGATTAAATGTACAGATGCAGATTCAGTTATAAAATAAATCCTTACTAATATTATAAGTGTGAAAGTTTTTATGTATAGATCTATGTTTATTACTTAATTACGCATAAACTGCTCAACCGATTTGTATAAAATCCGTATAAAGGTACCATATAACAATTTCTATTTATTTTCTAAATAATCTGACTACAGAAAAGCAATAAAACTAATAATAGCCCCAAGTGGCATTTTATATAGTTGACTTTCTGTTACTGTAAATAAATATGCCAAAGCTCTTTGTTCAAATTTCGGTTAAAAAAAGGCAGTTCTGTGTTCTGTCATCTCTATTTGTTAGAGATTAAGTAGTCCCTGTAGAAATAATATAATAATCTAGAAACATGTAGCACTTGTTATGAAACCTAGTTCGATTGTTGGTCACGTATACTTTACAGTGTATGTACTAGTATTTATTATATACCATTAGGTTATTTGTGTAACGGATGAGGTAACACACTGTAGCTACTAACACGCTGAAGTTTAGTTTATTGGAATATCTTTGAAGTTTACGCGTAGTTTGTTATTAATATTATTATATGACTTTTTTCTATGAATATCATAATAATTGGATACGTAATTATTTTAATGCAGTTATTTTTTTATTGTTATTGATATGATTGTCTCAAGTCTGGGTAGGTGTACTTTGTGCCTAGTTTTAGTATTATAAATTCAATAAAATATCGGAACCTTTTTGCGGCTCGTAAAAAGTTTCTACCTGTTAGGTGAGACTGTACCTTACCTATTAAAAATTTCCCAAATTCACAAAAACGTGAGAGTAACATACTCGTAAATATCATATCATTAACATATTTATGATTTTTAATTAGGCTAATTACAAAAGTTAACTGTTTTTGATATTGCGTTTATTTTAATAAAATAAAACGAATTGTCGTTTTTTACCAATTCCAAGGGGCCACTAAATTACATGTTTTAAGCCTCTACAGCGATCGGCTAATTTAAGGTAATTAAGGGATTGAATGAAACTTGCTTATGATAACGTATTAAGCGACATAACACTGCGACATTGACTTCTTAATGAACCAAGGTCAAGGCTGGGGGCTTCCGCAAAAAAATATAAGAAAAATAATACTTAGTCATAAATGTATATATACAGTGTGGTATTGTTATGATAATGCAGAGTTGATTCATTATTCTGCACTCAGATTTGTATATACGATAACAGCTTCTTTGTATGTGTATTTATGCTTTTCTTTATTGTTTTAATATTTTTTTAATGAAACATTATCCCCCTTACTCATAAACGCCTCTTAAATTTAATCACTGTTTAGCGAGATTTTTATTACGAAAACCAACCTTATACCAAACAATGTAAGAGTCTATGCAAATTAATCAATTGACTAAAATAAGAGAATAAGAGGCGTTTATGAGTAAGGGGGAAAGTTGCTCCTTAAGACAGGTGTAACTGGAAATCAGTGCCACCTGACATCTCTGATGTTGAGCAGTTCATGTTTTAATCAATCAACTAGCCTATTGCAGTCCAGTTCATGTTTACCACCTTTGTATAAATTCGTATCAGTTTTTGCTGCATTGTAATAATTTATTCCTGTTATTTTTTGAGATTCGTGGTAATTTAAAAGATTAGCATTATACATATATGATTTTAAATATTTAGGTAACATAATGAAATCTTAATGAAATGTTTGAATTTGAAATAGCCTTCCTTGTATGTATCAAGGCTATACATTTTCATTCGAAAATGTGTTTTATTCTAACTTGAGATTGATTAAAATGATTGGTTGAGAGTGGACACATTTGATGCCACTGCCTGCCACCAGACTATATAGGCTTATGGCCTGCCATCAGACTATACAGGCTTATGCTCTGTTGGTCGCCGCGTGATAAGGATTTCTATCATCAATAAAGTCCTATAAAGTTTGGTATATCTACCAAAGTCGTGAAGGGAAACCTGGAATGTTACTACAACATTGAGCAGGGGATTTTTACAAGTGTTTGTTCCTTTATTGCCCTTGTAGAAACTTTTCCTATTGAGGATCTCCTACTCTTTTAGGATCCGCTCAAAACCACCTTACGTACAATGCATCCATGCAAAACCAAATAGTACCTCCGTAAGTAAATATAATAAGAACACTAATTAGTTAATTGTTATCTAATTAGTCAATTCTTATTACAATTCAAACATGTGATATTATTATGTACACTGTCGTTTCCTCTAGATGCAAACTAGCGTTCTTAACATCGAGGTTGAATACAAGTAGTCTCATGTTTTTATTGCATGATTGTCGCTGTCATCTTGGGAACGACAATTACACTGACGCTTCGACCGTGTCGCGGTGTCAGTTAACCTTTGTGAGGAGTTACTAGCATTCTTGTTAGAGCTAATATTACTTTTAGTAGGGTTTTGTGCGGGTTGTGTTTTGTTGGTTTTAGATTAGCAGTTTGTGGGCGGTGTGATAATTTGGACTCTTAGGGTCGTAGCACATAATATCAAAACGGAATGGGATCGTCACCGTATCAACTCAAGTCGTTTAGTATTATTTGTATGTAACTCCATACTGCAACGCACACTAATCGAAATCGTAACGTAATCGACTTTTTGACGTTTGATACCGAGGAAAAAGGCGAGGCGGTGCCGATCCCTTTACGTCTTGATATGTAGTAAGTCTCTTCACCATGAGGTCTACTAGGTCGGTACCATCGTTGTCCCGTTTATATTATAATTAGCCTTTACAAAAATGTGCTAGTAACTAGAAATAATCTCTTTCTAGACTAGTAGCAGCTTGAGTCTGTAAAAGTCGTTTAAAGGAAAGTTCGCAGATATAATCTATACAAATAAAAACTCATCATAAATTGCAAGCAATCCGCTTGTAAATGTAGGCAGTGTGGTAATAGAAGTTCAAGTTTCCTTTCTTCATTGTCGTGGGAAATCAATAGGTTGAATGACAAATCATACTTTTTATTATGTAACAGAATGTGCTGTAAAACATTTTTAAATAGATTAGCGTCTTTCATCATAATCATAACAGCCCATTAATGTCCCGTTATAGGGACGGGCCTGCTCCCGGGACAGAGGGATACTTGGCCTACTAATACCACGCTGGCCAGACGGATTGGTACAGGGTTTAATTTCAAGTTTTTCTTCTTTTTACTTCGGAAAGATAAAATTTACGGTTAGTCCCTTAGTCGGTTTTTACGACACCCAAGGGATGAGATGGGGTGGTGACATATTGTATTCTTACTCCGTCACCATACGGAGGATATGTCGTAAAAACTTTTTAAATAGATTAGCTACTTTAATAATATCTAATTGATATTTCATTAGTTTTTATTATCCGTTTGTACTTAATTGTAGACTATATTAATTAGTCGTTAGCCTAAATATTGTTACTAAATTTGTAAATATATACATTTTGTTATAAGGCTAAGTATTTCCTCACTACATTCCTTGTTAATCGGTTCATCCATTAGCTGGTGTAACGTGCCTTTATTTAAACATTTACGATGATGACATGTTCCAAATTCTGTCATTTATTTATTGTTAGCTGTTGACATAATTGTATTGGACAGATTTGTGAAATAGTTTGTAGTATAAGAGCCACCCTGTTAAGAGTTAAATATTTGTTTTACTCTTTCAATTAAATTTTATTTTCTACCTTTTTGTAGCATGAAAAGTTGTGAGTTCGCTCTTTGTGCTACAATTTTAGATGATGTTAAATAATATTTTTAAAAATTGCAGTAATTTCCAGACAATGCTAGCTCTCACAGAATAGAAATGAAGTAAGAATTCTCTTTTTTATTACTTTATTCTGTTTCCACAAGCGTCATAGACATAAAGAACCACTTGTGCCTGTATCTAACCCATCGACAATTGGTATGGAAATTAGATAGTTTACGTTAAAATGGAAATCATGTACTTACAGAGTTGTCACTAATGTACAACATATGGAAAAGTAGAAAGTGCCTTCTGTGTAGAGGCATAATGTTTAAAGCAGGACATTCTGAAACACGACTAACTAAAACGACTTACGATTTAGAAATACTATCATTTGGTGATGATTGTAGGGTTAATAACTTATGTATCATTTTAGGAATGCATTTGCATTCTGTGGTTGTCATTAAAAGCGACTAATGAAAAGTACGTAGATTCTACGATTAAGGAATAAGAACTAGGCACAACACTACAGTAATCCCTATGACCATTGTGGTATTAATAAGTCACATTATATTATTTAAGATCTATTCGATCACTTAATAATTACTATTATATTTCTATAAAAATAGTACATTCCTTCTATTTACAATATCCGTTGTAATTTACATTTACCACTAAATCACAGTCATTCAACACGTAGGTATATCAACGTCATCTAAAAAAATATCAAGAGTTACATTAGTGTGTCAGTGTGACTTCAAATGGTAAAGTATGTATCAGCATTTTTATTACACTCATATACCACACATGAAGGCTCCGTTATTTGAAGCTTACTTGTCACAGTCGCTTACTAACAAATAGCTAATTCTAGTTTGTAGAATTGCGGGTAAGCTACCGTACCACGGTCGCCAGACAGATTGGTATAGGGTTTTGTGTTAAAAATTCCTTCTATCGTTTGCGTAAGGATCATATGAGTGGAATTTCCCTTAATGGAACTTAATGACACCCATGGGATGAAAATAGTGTGGGTGGTGATAGTGACACAATAAATTCTCATCCTATCATCTCAAGGAATAATAAAATCCAGGCTTACAACATTAATAAAGAAAGAAAGAAATAATTATAATCTACCACATTTAAGTAAGTAGCTACATAAGATTTCAATTAATTTATGATTGTTTAACACTTTAACACAAAATTACATAATCAACCATAAATAATTGTAGATTGATTAGTAGAACTTACACACTATTACTATGCACCTATGTTTCAATGACTGATTGTTTAGTTCAGCAATATTTTACATTATTTAATTTTCTAGCAACACATAATGTATTTGCAAGGACGATGCGAAATGTGACTTATTGAAGCGTGAACCTGAGAAATCATTTCATCATTTCCTGGATATGTCAATAATTGTTAGGCAAGATGTAAGAATATTTATTTGTGTTTAATTATTGTAACGTTAGTTACTACATTGTCTAATGAGTAAGGTGTGACTAAGAATAGTTCGTTATCGTATCTAGTTAGCTAGTTTTTTTTTTAAATATGGATATTGTGCAAGTATTATAATCTGTTCCAATAACAATGATTTATCCATGCTTACTAGATATAGATGTTTGAAACAATTTGGTTTATAGCAAAATTATGAACTTATTCGTATTTCTCGTCACCACACAGATATTGTTGCAAATAAGAAAACAATCACCAACTCGTTTAACGTTATTTATAACAAACCAAAGTGTTATGATCGAGATATAAATGAAGATGGTGAACTTGGATGATTGTATTTTCTATTGCATTGTCATGATGAGATCTAACATCTAGTTGTAGTTCATGTAACGGTGTCTCATTACTGTCAATGAGAGTTATGACTCGACACGTTTGTATCATTATAACAGCCCATTAATGTCCCACTGCAGGGACGGGCCTCCTCCTGTGACGGAGGGATACTTGGCCTACTAATACCACGCGGGCCAGACGGATTGGTATAGGGTTTAATTTTAAGTTTTTCTTCTTTTTATTTCGTAAAGATAGTAGTTACGGTTATTCCCTTAGTTGGTTTTTACGACACCCATGGGATGAGATGGGGTGGTGTCATATTGTATTCTTACTCCGTCACCACACGTTTGTATGTGTTGACGGAGTTGTGTTGTAATTGGTTTTATCAATAGATACTTACAAATCGTTAGAGGCCTATGTTAGTACCATCGCTGTTCTAGTTTAATCCAACTCTAGGGAGCAAAGTCCAAACGTGCACGGATGCATTGCCTGCAAGCTTGTCACCCAACGACACATACTTTATCCCAAAGATCTGTGATTTCATGATCTAATGTAAACTTCCTATTAGTATTTGCTCACTGATACTTAGAGATTAAAGAAGCTTCAACGTACACACCTTGACAGCATCTTGCTAAAAACCTATTCCTATGTTGTTTAACTAGGTATTGCCCGCGGCTTCGCTCGCGTTAAATTCGGGGTAGCACTGTTCCCCTTTCCTAAAAAAAAGTAGGTAACCTATATTACTCTCCATATTTTCAACCATCTCAACTTAAAAAAATACGTCGTATTCGTTGCTCCGTTTTACCGTGAAAGAAAGACAAACAGACACACTTTCCCATTTATAATATTAGTATGGATGTCGATTTTTTCTTATTCTGTGTTGTCATAGAGTTTCTGATACTGGCTTTTTTCGAATTATACGAGACCCATAGGATGAGATGGCTTGGTGACCAACATGTATCCTTGCTCGGCCACCCGCACTGAGACATCTATCGAATAATTAAAAAATAATTGTTCTTCAAACGTAATAATTACTGAATACAGTAATTACGTGTGAAGCGACTCATGACAATAAATCAGACAATACCGATCTAACAAGCATCAGTTACCTTAATCACTATTACAACTGTTATAAGGTTCAAAATCGCTATAAAAATATTAATAGTAATATAGAAGGAGCGCGTGCTCACAGTAAGTTGTAATTAGAGGCCTCGGTCAAAGACAATCGAAATGGAAAGGAAATGAGTGAGGATGTGACGTCAGAATATACGGCCAACGATGTACATCTTACACCTGATTGTGACTTCCTATTGTTAGACAGATTGTCTTCTTTTAAAACTATAAGATGTGTCGTTGACTGGGGCCTATTGTTGCAATTTA
This sequence comes from Schrankia costaestrigalis, assembly GCA_905475405.1. Taxonomy (NCBI): domain Eukaryota; kingdom Metazoa; phylum Arthropoda; class Insecta; order Lepidoptera; family Erebidae; genus Schrankia; species Schrankia costaestrigalis. Next base: position 1,733,267 of record FR997830.1, read on the forward strand.
TATAGACTTGTATTATTAAAGTAGGTAAATTAGGTGTTTATACAACATGGCGACTAAAAAAACAAATCCTCATCATGGTAAGATTCTCTATACCAGTATCGCACTCGTCCATGTATAAGACAGCTAGCTGACCCGTGCCCACTTCGTTAGGCCGCGAAAAAAACACGTTACTTTTTAAACATATTTCGTCACTGCTCCACTCCTATTAGTCATAGCGTGATACTATATAGCCTATGACACTCCCTGATAAATAGACTATTCAACACAGAAATATTTTTTTAAATCGGTTTAGTAGATCCAGAGATTACCCCCTACAACGTCACAAACACACAAACTTTAACTCTTTAAAATATTAGTGTAGATTACAACATTATTTGCCAGGACCTATCTTAAAAAGGAAACTAGATTAATATAAGATACAAGTAAAGAAACACGTCTTTCCAGCGTGGTACTTGTGGGTTTCCCTCCTCATTTACTGGAGGTATCTCGTCTCTGCAGTGGGCCTTTAATATTTAATATAATAAATGCATATAATAATTTTTGCACATTATTTACCATTTGTAACAAAAATATTGTCAATATGAGTGTAATGTCCGGTCGATGACATTATCGTATTACCTCGTTTCTACTCGTGTATGTACCTTGGAATACCAGCTGTAATGTAATGCAGGACGTATAAGGATGTCACTTCTTACTTTACACACACCTTTATTGGATACCCACGTACGGTCAGCAACGAAAATGTCGGAAAAAATATTGTAATACTATTGTTTATCCATTGACTAGTACCCATAGTACAAGCTCTGCTTAGTTTGGGACTAGATGGCGTTGTGTGAATGTTTGAGGAATATTTATTTAGTTGATTGTAATACAAATAAGATAGAAAATAAATAAATATATTTAAAAATCGTACAAATAACGTAATTATCGACGCCAGATGGACTGGTATGGGATTAGCCCAGGGCGATCCTTTATCACCCTTGCTGTTTAATGTGGTAACATACAAACTTTGTCAGTTAATTGAAGAGGAGGGATTTATGTTCTCTCAATACGCGGACGATTTTGTGGTTTATAGAAATCATAAGTCTCTAATTAGTTGTCAAATCAATTTACAAACTACTCTTAATTTGATCGCTGACAAGCTTAACAATATTGGACTGGAAATTTCTTCTAGTAAGTCTAAAATATGCGTATTTAGCAAAAGTCGAAAGGAGTTAAATGTTCAAGTTAGTATCAATAATAATACACTTGTATGTGTTGATAATTGTAAATACCTGGGATTTTGGTTGGATCGCGGTTTATTATGGAGTAGGCATATCAACGAAATTTCATCTAAGATTATAAAACTATTGAATGTTTTGAAAATATTAACTGGGCCTTCCTGGGGAGTCCATCCCAAACACTTACACACTATACATCTCTCTTATAAAAAGCAGAATTGATTATGGGTGTTTCCTATATGACAATAGTGCAAAGGTACATCTTGCTAAGTTAGACAAAATTCAGAATCAAGCTTTAAGGATAGTTGGAGGGTTTATTAAAAGTACACCCATTTATGTGATGGAATCAGAGCTCAGTTTGCCTCCATTACATATAAGAAGGGCGTCTCTTGCCTATAAATATTATTTAAAAAGTATGTCATGGACAGATAGTATTTCTATCAAACACATAGAACAACTCGCAGGTCTCAGGCACAAGCCATTTTGGTTGCATAAAAATATACCTTTACTAAGTTCTGTTTATGAAGAATGTAAATTGTTAAATGTCCACTCAGCTAGTCCTTTAGAAATGTTTTCCTTAGATGTTTGGATAAACTATATAAATTTAAATGATATTGTTCAATTAAATTTAAAGGCTGTTAAAGAAGCTGAAAGAAATATAGATCCAAATACAATATTAGATTCGAAGTTATTAAAGAAATACAAATTAAATGTAACGACGGTACTGTTTGTTTACTGATGGGTCTAAAAATGATAGTAGGAGTGGGGCTGCCTATTTTGATCTTGTGCAAATGTCTTCAGCTACGTTCAAAATAAATTGTAATACTTCAATTATGATTTTGGAACTCATTGCAATCTTAGAGGCTATTAAGGTAGCTAGCAACGGCATCATTAATAAAACAGTTATTCTAACTGATAGTAAAAGTGCTTTACAACATATAGCTCGATGCGCCTCTGGGTTCAGAGGTGCATCGGTAGCTTATGAAATCTTGAAGCAAATTTGTGAATTAAATATAAGAGGTAAAACTTTGAGACTGCAATGGGTTCCCTCCCATATAGGATTACAGGGCAATGAGCAGGCTGATAAGTTAGCAAAATTAGCTTCCAGACATGGGATAGAATATAATGTTAAACTAATGTACTCAGACTATCTGGCATATTTTAAAAATATATGTTATTATAAATTTAAAGAATACTATGATTTAAGAAGTAAAGAAAAAGGTATATGGTTTAAAACTATACAACAACAGCCTGCTCATTTTCCCTGGTTTTATAATAGTAATTTAAGTAGAAATGTAATTATTATAGCTCATAGATTACGCTCAGGTCACTATCCATCTAGGAAGTTCGGATATCTGATGAAGAAAGTAGATTCACCGAATTGTGAGATATGTGGAACATTAGATGATGTCCATCACATGTTGATGGACTGTGTTAAGTTTAATGATGGTAGGAGGTCTTTGGTGTCTAAATATAAAATAAACTTGTACGATGTTGGAACTTATATCAACATTTTAAGTAATCCTACCTCTAATGCTGCACTTGACTTGTATGATATATTTAGACAACAGAGAGCGTTACCTTCTACAATCTAATAAGTGGGTTTAAATTATATATAGTTTAAATTATAGCGTTGATGTATAAGTAGGTTAAGTTACGATGGGGCTAACATATTATTATATAATAAAAGCCCCTTAATAAAAAAAAAGATTATTAAAAAAAAATATATATATAGTAATTAATTGTCCGTGTTTATTTTATCTTATCTAACCAGGAACATGTTGAATCTGATGAATTTGTTTCTCTTAATTGAGGAAATAAAACTGTCTACAAGAGATGTTGAAAATTAAAATTAATTATTGAAATGTTTTACGTAAGTTATTGTCATATGTCTATTTTTAGAAAAATGTCTGGTTATAAATATATTTAGAAACCCGAAAAATACAATTTTATCATGTGCTTTTTAATAAAACCAAAATACATTCAGAATCATGACCATAATTTGTGGATTGCACATACAAATCTCTTGGGTTTGAAATCTTCTAACTACATCGTGCACGGCAGGCAACAAAACATATTTGTTGCCCAAAAAAGGAAGGAAGTCTGAAACAAACTTGAAATTTTACTTATCCTTACGTTCGTTCGTTTCAGCCCTTATCATCCCACTGCTGGGCAAAGGCCTCTCCCCTTGATTTCCACAATTGTCGGTCCTTGACCAATGAAGGTCTACTTAACTTATCCTTACAGATAGAAAAAAAACACAAAACTAGTTATTTCTAAGCATTTGTTACTAGTATTATATATTCATATAATAAGAAGTCAGTTCGCCTCGTGGCCTTGCAGTTGAGAGTGCATTGTTTGTTAAACATGATTACGTCATATGTATATACTATACACACATCACCTCACCATTTTTTTGTGTGGTGACGGAGTAAGAATACAATATGTCATCACCCCATCTCATCCCATGGGTGTCGTAAAAACCGACTAAGGGACTATCCGTGAGTATTATCTTTACGTAATAAAAAGAAGGAAAACTTGAAATTAAATCCTATGCCAATCCGTCTGGTCAGCGTGGTATTAGTAGGCCAAGTATCCCTCCGTCACGGGAGGAGGCCCGTCCCTGCAGTGGGACATTCATGGCATCAACGGGCATCTTACACCAGTTCATGAAGGTATAGTCTGTACCATCGTCATAGGGGAAAGTTGGTGTTAATAACGCTAGACAGACGGGTTGATACAAGTTATTTTAGCTTTTTTACAATGACACGATAAAAGACATCATCAAATCTGATGTAAATGGCGATGCGTATCGACAATGCCAAATTAAAAGCACTGAGAATAAGGCTTGCTGTGATCCAGGAAAGGAATAAAACTTCTTAGGTCCCTCTGCAATATTCGGCAGAATAAAAGGAGTTTAAAAACCGTTCATCCGAGCAATGCGGGAAGCCTAAAGTTTATTAAACAAATATTTTGATTTAAACACAACATTAACCCCCAGTTCTGAATGACTGATCAAGTAAAAATCAACTAATCAAGTGTCAAAACTATCATTTTCAGGAACTAAAAAGACAGTTTTGACACTTGATTAGTTGATTTTTACATGATCAGTCATTCAGAAACCGTAGGTAAATCAATATTTTCATTTAATATTTTTTATTAGCAAAACGTGACGAAACACAAGCATACAAAATATTTTAGTTTATTTTAATATGTAGTTTTACTATCAACTATGTTTCTATTACGAGAGGCAGTAAGTCATGTTACACCTCTTACGTCATTCAACACATACAATTTTACAGTGCAACGATGTATGAGTATGTAATGTAAATATCAACGTAGCTTTCTGTTTAACATGGTCTTATAAAATGATATTGTTGTGGATTGATGCATAACTGTTTCAGTATTGGATTTTATGTATTTATAATGAACTAGCTGACCCGTGCCCACTTCGTTAACGGCAAAAAAAACGCGTCCGTTTTTTAAACATATTTCATTACTGCTCCACTCCTATTAGTCATAGCGTGATACTATAATATATAGCCTATGACACTCCCCGGTAAACGTCCTATTTAACACAGAAAGAATTTTTAAAATCGGTTCAGTAGATCCAGAGATTACCTCCTACAATGTCACAAACACACAAACTTTACCTCTTTATAATATTAGTTATGATTTTATTTGTTTTTAGGTCATGAGACCCCTTTATTTCGGGCATGTTTAAAAATGTATATTTTAATATTAGTAATTAGAGTAACTAGCATTATCTTTGTCATACGAATGTATTGTCGTCAACCGAATATTTATGTTCAGGTTGTATTGATAATCACTGGTAATGCTTTATTTAAGCTGGATTTCTCTTCGAAATGGTTGATCTAAGTAAAGATGTGGTGGCCATTTTTCTGCCTTAGGGGTCATCTTAAAAATTTTCTTCGCTGCACCTGTACGTTAGTTAAACGTAGAAAGCCTTCACAAAGCTATTTGACGTCAATATTACGTGAAAAGTGTTAATAAACTGATTTAGCCGGCCTATCTTAACTGACCATGTCATACGTATGCCGTAAAAATCAATAAACCAACGTCATAAAATTATATATGCCTATATGTTACACAATGGAATGTATGGTAATCTGAATTAATAACGTATATTTTACGCGGTCTGATAATAAAATTAACTGCTAAAAATGTATGCTACAGTTACCAATATCCGTATATAAAATTCGGTCATGTATTTGTCCCGATATCCTGAAAAAAATCACTACTATTCCTCCAGTTCTATCTCATACAAATAGTGTCGTTAAGCCGACTTAGGGAAAGTTTACAAATCTGATCTCAGTGAAAACGACAGAACTTCCCATAAAATCCGCACCAATACGCCAGGTAGTTGCCTGCCCCCAGTATAGGATGCCTGTTTCTGCAGTGTCCCACTTTTGCTATTATTGACAATTATCATTTAACACGCACGATTGAATGGTTATCTAACTATTACATTCACACGTATTTAAAATGTAATCACAAAAAGTATTTATATCAATCTAGTACTTTTACCCTAGTTTAGATTTGAGGTGTTTTTAATTAGCGAATTCGACACAGTTGCGTTGGAGTTGAATGTGGGCGTGACAACTATCGTTTTACGTGATTGAATTAATCAGTGTAATACATACATAATAAACACACTAATTACGTTAGTGTAGTAACAGGTAGTAATTTACACTTTACAGTTGATCGATTTGATCGAATTGAATTTGAGTGTCAGCCACGATAGTTTATATACCTACCATTTTTTATTTCTGACTTAATATTTAAACAAACATTATGGCGTCGTGTTAGGCTGAGCGCAGACTTGGAACACGACAGTCTTAAGACAGACTATTGCTTTACAATATGTATGAATATGCGCACACTTGGAACAAAACGTCTAATAGACAATATTGTCTCAGATAGACTAATACCGCACGGCGACTAGTCTGACTAACGATTGTCGCTTCCCTTTTGTATCAATGCAGGCGCGCACATTAAAGACAAAACTGTCTACCGTCACACCCCGCACGCACCCCACTCTCGTCCGAGCGTTCAGAAAGTAAATCACGTGCAGTGATGGGCAGTTGGATAAATACTCAAATGATAAAAACTCAGTAAATATCCAAAAGTGAGTAAATACTCGTAAATATCCGAATTCTTGGATAAGTACTCAAAAAGGATAAATACTTGGCTGCATTCATGTATCTAATGTTTTGGATTTTTTAATTGTTTTTTTAACAAATTTTCATGTTATTGTTTATCTGCAGGTGTTTTATGGTTTAAAATATTAGTTGTACTACTACATTAATAAATGTTTGCGGCTTTATTTGTTGCTAATTGTTATTTAGTTTCTTTTTATTGTCTATCTGCAGGTGTTTTATGGTTTACAATATTAGTTGTACTACAATAATAAGTGTTTGTGGCTTTATTTGTTGCTAATTGTTTTTTTTTAAATTTCTTTTTATTGTCTGTCTGCAGGTGTTTTATGGTTTAAAATATTAGTTGTACTACAATAATAAGTGTTTGCGGCTTTATTTGTTGCTAATTGTTTCTTTAAATTTCTTTTTACTGTCTATCTTCAGGTGTTTTATAGTTTAAAGTATTAATTGTACTTAGTAATGGGCAATCGGATAAATACTCGAATGATAAAAACTCAGTAAATATCCAAAACTGACCGATTTCATGGATAAATACTCAAAAAATTTGGATAAACACTCAGCTGCATTCGTGTATCAAATGTTTTTTTTTTTAATTATAAACTAAAACTATTTTTATATTATCAGGGTCCTTAAGTATTCAAGTCGAATAAATAGTTTACTGCATTTTTGTATCAAAGTAGTTGGTTTTTTAAATAATTTTTACATGTTTTGTCTCCTTTTGTGAGTTCGTGTATTTGTTATTAGTACCTATGTGTAGGATTAAAAAAACTACTTTATGAATGTAAAAGTGTTATTAACCAAACTAGCTGCTATCCGCGACTTCGTCCGCGTGGAATGGTTTCTTAGAGCTGACATTCAACAAATAAATGGACTATTTTGATTACTTTTTAAGAACAATTTTTCAATTATGCCGTAGCAAGTACATAATTTTGTGTAACTATAAGTAACCATATATATATTAACGTAATTTTTTATATATCCTATATTACTCGCAAAGAATGTATCTATATATTGGTATTTACGTGTAATAGCAACAAATAAAGCCGCAAACATTTATTAATGTAGTACAACTAATATTTTAAACCATAAAACACCTGCAGATAAACAATAACATGAAAATTTGTTAAAAAAACAATTAAAAAATCCAAAACATTAGATACATGAATGCAGCCGAGTATTTATCCGAACTTTTTGAGTATTTATCCAAGAATTCGGATATTTACGAGTATTTACTCACTTTTGGATATTTACTGAGTTTTAATCATTTGAGTATTTATCCAACTGCCCATCACTGCACGTGTTTACTTTCTGAACGCTCGGACGAGAGTGGGGTGCGTGCGGGGTGTGACGGTAGACAGTTTTGTCTTTAATGTGCGCGCCCGCATTGATACAAAAGGGAAGCCGACAATCGTTAGTCAGACTAGTCGCCGTGCGGTATTAGTCTATCAGAGACAATATTGTCTATTAGACGTTTTGTTCCAAGTGTGCGCATATTCATACATATTGTAAAGCAATAGTCTGTCTTAAGACTGTCGTGTTCCAAGTATATTACAATAAAAAACTTATATATTAATATGTTTAAAAAATAAATAAAAGTATAGTAAAATAATATATTTGAATTTAGTTATAAACAAGTATTTATTCGAGAGGGGTAAAATATAGTATTCTACGTAATGAAACCAAGATAAAATGAATTAAAAAAAATAATTTTCTAATTAAAAACGGACTTCAACGACAAACTTGATTATAATAACTACTTACCAATAATATTATATTATAAAGGTAAATAATTATATCATGGTCACAAATCAAAGAAAATAATGTTTCTAAGACGGAGAAGTAACGCAACTCTCTGTCTTCTTCATCATCAGATCATGTTTGTGTAAAGGTGTGTAAAGTTTTCATCAATACGAATAAAATAACCCCAAAGACTAGGTAGCTCCTATATACCGTTGAGGAGTTCCCTCGACCCTCTGTCATCTTCAGCATCAGATCATTGTTGTGTAAAGATGTGTAAAGTTTTTATCATTACGAATAAAATAAGGCCAAACACAAGGTAGCTGCTATATACCGTTGAGGAGTTCCCTCATTTGTCTGTGATCTCCATTATCAGACCAGTTCTAACTCTTCATTATTTTGTAGTGACGTCAGAGATACACGTATATGACAAGATTTTACATAATGCGTCCTTACCATTTTTAAAAGTTGCCCTCGATTTCCCTGGGATCCCGTCATCCAGATCCAGATCTGGTGACAATGAGACCAAATGGAAAGTATACCTTTTCAAACTAAAAAAAAAAGAATTTCAAATCGGTATACCCGCTTTCAAGAAATCAGGTAACAAACACAAAAAAAATACAATCGAATTGAGAAACTTCCTTCTTTGTTTTGAAGTCGGTTAAAAATATAGTAACTTTCGAAGGTAAATTTCCAGGTTGATGCAAAGTATTGCAAAGATAGTCAAAACCAGTTATAATATTAAAAAAAACTAAATATTTTGATAGGAAAATGCATCAGAGTTTTTATCCCAAGATTTGGATAAATACTCGGGTAGGAACGAGTGTTTATGAGTATTTACTCAAAAATGAGTTTTTATCCGATTATAATCCCATCACTGAACATGTGGTCATGTATGCCGAGTATAATCCCATCACTGATTATGAGACAAAACAGTTTTGTTTTATGTGTGCGACGTATCGTAGTCAAAACTGTTTCGTTTTAGTTTTAAGACAGACTTGTCTATATGAGACAAGTCAGTCTTGAGACAGTCTAGTCTCCAATGTGCGGTCAGCCTTACACACAGGCTAAAGACTAACAATTACTTAAAATTCGCATTAGAAAATGAAACGGCCGTCTTTGTTTTAAATGCAATATTTATCTAATTAAAAACCATTTAAAGTGATTCGAGTGTGTTAGAAAAGGCAATAAAGTTTTGTATAGCTTTATCGTACTTATTGCGTTGGCTGACACCGACTCCAAAAATAACAATAATATTACATTATTTGTAATAATTTGATTATCTTTTAAAGAATCTGCAAATCAATATATTTACAGACTCTTCAAGAAATATCTTAAACAATACTTTTTACAATAATTAAAAGAACCTATTCTTTAGAATAAAATTAAGTAGAAGGAATGGCTGATAATGTTGTAAAACCAAAATACAACTAATTATTTTTTACTTTTTAGTGCAATTTGTGTTTTTGAAGTCGGTTTTTTTTTTTGTAAAAATCAAATTTATTTTCAAATTTTTAGTGAATACCAATTCTATAAATCCGTGTGGTGACGGAGTGAGAATGCATGTCACCACCTCATCTCAACCCATGGGTGTCGTAAAAACCAACTTAGGGACTATCCGTGGATATTATCTTTGAGAAATAAAAAGAAGGAAAACTTGAAATTAAACCCTATACCAATCCGTCTGGCCAGCGTGGTATTAGTAGGCTAAATATCCCTCCGTCAGTGGAGGAGGCCCGTCCCTGCAGTGGGACATTATTTTGTCTGAATGTGGGTAGACCTACGAAACGCGCTGCTCATGAGACAGCGCTGATTGTATGAGACTGTAGAGGTGATAAAGAAAACGTGACGGTTATTTACAAGACTATTTACTTAATGACACAGAATGAAAGAGAATACAGAGTTATTAAGTTAAGTTCACAGCACTGAAGTTAAGTTAAGTTATACAAGAATAAAAAACAAGATGTAGATTAGCTAGACGTAGCTTAGACTACGAGTATATAGGAGTAGAAAACAAGATGTAGATTAAAATCTAGAGATCGAGTTAATTGCGTACGCATGAAGCGCGGGCGAACGTGCATTCGCCGTCGGTCTACGTCTCGCACTCGCACTGTCGCTTGCGACTGAGCGGTAGCGGGCGGACCGGTCACCGTCGGGTCGCGGGGCGCGCGGTGAGTGCAGCGCGGGCGCCGCCGCGGTATGTTAATTGGTGCGCGTCACAGGTCACAAAACTTGACGCGCCCGCCTCGGGTTCGATTCGATGACAACCGAAGAAAGGAAGAAACGCCATTCTCGAAGTAGGAAATCTACCTCCAATGCCATTTCAAAAGAGACTGGTGAACAACGTAAGAATCAGCTTTCACAAAAAAGGACCTACATGAAAAAAGTTTTAAATAGGGAGAACATCGAAAAGCGTAGCCACACCGTCTCGGCGTGGTTAATAAGAAATAAAAATTATTAATTTATTGTGCGACATGCACACTAAATTGATAATTTAAATAAATTGACATAAAAATAAATCAAATAAATATAATAGTTATTATTATCAATTTGTTGTACCTAAAGAATAAGTTTAAAATAAATGAAATGCAATTCAAAAATTTGTTTATAGTCTATTTATAATCCGGTATTAATTCCTATTTTAAATTCAAATAAGAACTTCATTATTAAGTCTTAAACCATACCTTCAATTACAGTCATAATGTTAGTGTAAAGTTTTCATCAATACGACTAAAATAAGCCCAAACACTAGGTAGCTGCTATATACTGTTAAAAAGTTCCCTTGACCCTCAATCTTCTTCATCATTAGATCATGTTTGTGTAAAGTATTGTAAAGTATTCATCAATACAATTAAAATAAGCCCAAACACAAGGTAGCTGCTATATGCCGTTGAGGTGTTCCCTCGACTCTCTCTGGTCTCCAGGATCTGACCAGTTCTAATTCTTGACTATTTGGTAGTGACGTCAAAGATGTGCATGTATGACAAGATTTTACACAATGCGTCCCTACAATTTTCAAGAGATGCCCTCGATTTCTCTGGGATCCCGTCATCCAGATCCAGATCTGGTGACAATGGGACCAAATGGGAAGCATACCGATACGAACAAAAAAAAAATTTTTCAAATCGGTCTAGCCGTTTTCGAGAAATCAGGTAACAAACACAAAAAATAAAAATAAAAAAAAAATACAACCGAATTGAGAACCTCCTCCTTTTTGAAGTCGGTTGAAAAGTATTTATATCAATCTAGTACTTTTACCCTAGTTTAGATTTGAGGTGTTTTTAATTAGCGAATTCGACACAGTTGCGTTGGAGTTGAATGTGGGCGTGACAACTATCGTTTTACGTGATTGAATTAATCAGTGTAATACATACATAATAAACGCATATATACGTAATAAACACACTAATTACGTTAGTGTAGTAACAGGTAGTAATTTACACTTTACAGTTGATCGATTTGAAATACTTTTCTCCCGCACTAAATACCAATTTGTTTTGCGAGCTTTTGCAATAGCATCATCATCATATCGGTCAAAAAACTTCCTCCACTGAACACAGGACTCTTAAAGGTTTCTGCCGCGCGTGATCTCGTTCTTCTTTTATCGATCGACCTTCTGCCACATTTATTAGATCTTTGGTCCACACCGTAAGAGTCGGTGCCTATTGCGTTTCCTAGTACACGAACGTCTTTTCAAAACATACCTGCGCTATCAGTACCTATATAGATTCTTCCGATCAGCTGCACACCAAACATAGTCCACCGTTTTAGTAAAACATGCGTAGTACACGCATAGCTGACACAGGAACAAAACAATAACTGTAATGATAATAGATTAAATAGTAATTGTTGCACTCATTCATGCAGGGTTACTATACTGTATATAGCCATTAGACAAACATTGCAGTGTCTGGTTACTTGATCTGCCACGAAAGTGGGTCAAACGTGATTACTTAATATGTATACCTAATATAATGTTTTTATGCTAACGTTAACAAGACTAAAAGTATGGTTTTAGATTACTGAGAAACTTATATTTTGGGATGTAATATGTATTGATGATCTTACAAGGAAGACTGCCCTATTAGTTTAGATTGATGCATCAACCATCGATACAAGGTAACTTGGCCTTCTGCTTACAAGTTACAACGCTAAGCAGGCGGATTCCGGATAATTTAGAGAAAAGAGGGGTAATGTTTTTCGTATGCACCATTGTAACTGTAGACTAAACTGCTCAAACCATTATAGTGTTTGAAGAGCCTTAAGATTGACATTCTTCTCGTGAGTTCATAGCTTGTACAACGTTAGCGAGCGTCGAAAAGGCGAATCGTCGAGGTCTTAAGAGTTTGAATCATTAACTTATCAATTTTTCTCTCTTGTCTCCAGCTCCTTCAAAACCTTGGCAAGGTAGATCGCACCCTCGACGACATTTTTGAGGAGCATCTGCAGAACTTTAACAGGCAGCATCAACAAGCCACTCGACTACAAAAGGAGTTCAATAATTACATAAGATGTATACGAGGTTAGTATATTTACTTTTCTTACTTTAAGAAGAGAAAACAATCACTTTATGACAAATAACTGCACTAGGCATCATGTCCTCTGTCGTAGATACCTCTAATGAACACAAAGTTATTTGAGCACAGGACCTATTGTTTTATACTATACAGGCATTTAAATTATGAATTTAAAGGCAACCTCAAACAAATTGTACCCATAGCTACTGCAGCCAACAGTCATTATCTTTCAGATAACTCTAACAGATGTGACCACGCTAAATAACTAGTGGGTGTTATTGATCAGTGACATGATCGGTTCATAATAAAAGGAGATAGGTAAAAGAGATGATTTCCTTCATCATCATCATACCAGCATTAATGTCCCACTGCAGGGACGGGCCTCCTTCCATGACGGAGGGATACTTGGCCTACTAATACCACGTTAGCCAGACTAATTGGTATAGGGTTTAATTTCAAGTTTTCCTTCTTTTTATTTCGTAAAGATAATATTCACGGATAGTTCCTTAGTCGGTTTTAACGACACCCATGGAATGCGATGGGGTGGTGACATATTGTATTTTTACTCCGTCACCACACGGAGATGATTTCCTTAATTTACTGAATATTCATATAAAAGATGTATCTTGTTCACTCCTCAGCCGTCCAAACAGCTTCCAAATCCCTGATGGAAGCGATCACGGAGGTGTACGAGAGCGGGTGGTCTGGCCACGACCTGCTGTACGTACAGGCGCAGAATCTGGAGATGCTCTGGCAGGACTTCTCGCATAAGCTTGGCGACCAAGTGCTTATACCGCTCAACACTTACACCAACCAATTCCCTGAAGTCAGGGTAAGATATTCTGTGAAATAATCTATTGTTTTGACTAGTTCCAATCTTTGTAACTAGAAAATGTCAGCTTCCTTTATTGCAGATCTTAAGACTACTTATTTACGTTCACTAGGGTAGTTACCCTATTAAATAAGTAGTCTTAAGGATGATAGATATCATCCTCGTTCTGGTTGTGTTATCGCAAGTTTCTTGAACTAATTTAACTAAAACTAAATATAAAGATTAAGCAGAAAGTACTTTAATGATGCAAATGTTAAATCCTGTTAACGAAATTTCGAGTATCAAAATATGTAATAATGCAGTCGATATAGAGAGATTTGGTTCACGATCATCAGTTAGCTTGTCTACATTTTGTAAAATAAATACCACAATTAATACCACACTAGAATATTGTATTTACGTATTTGACGAATTCCAGTGTAAATACATTTTATAAGATTTGGCAAAACTGCAATTGTATAAAGTAGAATGTTTAGTCTACTTATTTTTAACAAATTCTTTTAACAAGTCATGATTTGATCCCTGAATATCTTGGTGTTACAGAAAAAAATTGAGAAACGTGGCCGCAAGTTAGTGGACTACGACAGTCAAAGGCACAGCTTTCAGAATCTTCAGGCAAACGCTGCGAAGAGAAGGGACGATGTCAAGGTAAAACAAACAATATTTATTTACTTTTCAGTCACACTTCATCTGCATACAACAATCTGCTCGTTGCTTTAGTGGTCATATATTTATATAGCTTCGAAGCATGACATTGAAGAAACGCGAAGTACAGTATTCGAAGAATCCTATTTATTCCATTATCAAAAGATTTTTGAGTCTGGATTATTCGTAATTTGCCATGATCATCGTGTACACATAAAAGATACAGATTTGCAAAATTTTGACGCTCTCTATTATTGCAGATGGAATAAGAAAGTGTCGATATGGTAATTAAGAGAACAATTATTAACTCCTTATTAAAAAAATATATATTTTAAAATTCCAGGTAACCAAGGGCCGAGAACAACTGGAAGAAGCCAAACGCACATACGAAGTATTGAACTCTGAACTACACGACGAACTGCCTGCACTATACGACTCGAGAGTATTATTCTATGTCAACAATCTACAGACGCTCTTCTCTGCTGAACAGCTGTTCCACTGTGAGAGTCATAAGGTAAAGGTCTTTATCAACATGTTGTCAGTTAAAATTTTACTTCCCTTTAGATTCTTCTCCGTACCTTTTAGCATGTTTCGAAATTTTGGCGGCTTTTATAGTCTATTGGCCACTTGCGACCCATACCCATTATGGGTACTGGTAACCGTACCTCTTCGTTTCCTTTCCTCTTTAATCGTCGAATTTACGAGGTTTATACTTTGTATCTCTATTGCCTATTAAAATTATCTCCCTTACTCTGCATGTTAGATAAGCTATTTATGTAATTAATAAAAATGTGTTGGACCGAGCACACTACCCTGCGGTACACCATAGTAAACTATTCGTTTTCTGTATAGGTTTCCATTTTGACCTGTTTAGTTTTATCTTGGACATAGTTTTCGATTAGCATAAGTAAGAGCGCTCCCTCTAACCCCTATTAAGCTCTCATCTCTAAAAGGACGAAGACATAAACAGTGTCAAATGCTTTTTAAACATCTAGAAACTTTTAACGCATTTACGACCTAAGTCATTCTCAAGAGAAATTTCTATTGTGAGTGGTTTCTCAGTATCTGAAACTCTTTTCTATTACCTTTCAATCAATCAATCAATCAATCATCATTTATTTGCGAATATAGGTACAATAATTATGGTCTTACAAACAACAGATTATTAGGTTTCTCCATATTCCACCTTTAGGCATGCAAAAATTATATTATTACAGGTTCATTATTTAAATTTCTAGTTACATTTAAAATAAATTAAATTATTAGTTTCTAATACAATTCTTAAAATTTTCGTCAAATGCATGCTGTTTACCTATCTAAAAATGTCTATCCTCTAAGTAGTCTTTTACACTATAGTATGTTTTTTCAAGTAATTTTATTTTCAGTTTGCTTTTAAATTCATTTACATTATCTAATTTACATAACTCGGCTGGTAGTCTGTTATAGACTTTGGATGCCATACATAGTATACTTTTATTTAAATAAGATGTCTTATTTGTTATAATTTTTATTTTATGCTGATGTCGGCTGCTGTGTAGATTATTAAACAGGTGTATATTCTTTTTGACAAATACAGCAGTCTCCAGTATATATAGACATGGTAGACTTAGTAAATTTAGGCTTTTAAAAACTGGTTTGCAGCTGTCTGTACTTTTCAGTCTATAAATTGCTCTAACACATTGTTTCTGCGCCCTAAAAACAAGTTCCCAGTCAGTTGAATTGCCCCAAAAAATGATACCATATCGCAGTAATGATTCTGCATTTGCATGATATGCTGTTACTACCGTGGATGTATTAACAGTCCTTGATAATATGTACAGAGCGTATGAACTTTTGGCAAGTTTGGAACACAATTTATCAACGTGGGTCTTCCAATTAAGATTGCAGTCAACATTTAAACCTAAAAAAGTTGCATTTTCGACTTCTGCTATCTTAGTACCGGCAAATACTATGTCTAAATCTATTTCAGGTCGAGTTCTGTTTCTAAATAGCATAAGGTTAGTTTTTTCTAAATTAATTACTAAATTATTGGTTGTTAACCAACCAACAATGTCATTCAAAGCTTCAGTTATAGTTAATTTTAAGCTGCCATAACTTGCCGGCGAAAACATCACGGTGCTATCATCTGCAAACAGGACCATAGGTGAGGCAACGGCTTTTGGAAAATCATTTATATATATAAGAAAGAGCAAGGGGCCTAAAATGCTTCCTTGAGGAACGCCATACTTAACCATTCTATAGTCAGATTTGTAAGACAGTTCTCTTTTTTTAATATTGGATATCTTGGAGATAACTGTTGCTTGTTGTCTATTAGTTAAATATGAAGTTATTAAATTTAAGGCACTACCTCTTATCCCACTATCGCTTAGCTTATTTTCAAGAATTTTATGGTCCACACAATCAAAAGCTTTTTTTAGATCCATAAATAAAGCACAGGCGGGCTTATTTTGGTCAACATTGATCATAACTTCGTTGAGAAATTTATGTATAGCTCTATTTATCGAGATGTTTTTTCTGAAACCTGTCTGGGCCTCCGTAAAAATGTTGTATTTTTCCAAAAATGTATATAGGCTCCCGTATATAATTTTTTCCAATATTTTAGACAGCACAGGTATAAGAGCTATTGGCCTGTAGCACGACATATTTTCCTTGTCTTGTTTTTTAAATATGGGTTTAATGATGGTAGTTTTCAATTTTGTTGGAAATATGCCATTAAGTATACATAAATTAAATATTTACTTTAACTATTTAACCTTATAAACATATTTTTTACCTATTCTGCACTATCCCATATTTCTCGGGAATTTTTAAAGATCATCTAGATTCTGAACTTTATAATATCATCCAAATCACATGACAATAACATTTCTATTTCCCAATATTGCAGGTATTTGGTGAACTGGAAGTGATCACGGACAAGTTAGCGACTGATTGCCAACGTGGCTCGTACAGCAACAGTAAGAAGGTGAACAGCAACAACATCTCGCCGGCCGCCTCGCCCAACACGACGCTCAGTGTACAAAACGGAAAGCATGTCTCGCCTACTGGAACTATACAGAGTGAGTCATAAATAAATTGCTATATAAGCTACCTTTGGGAAACTATTAAGATTGATATAAACAAGATTAAAATTAGGACTAAAAATTATAAGACAAGCGATAGAAAATTATAAAAAGGTTTAGAGAAATAAAGTAAAACAACCTTATGGGGTTACAAAAAAATACTTTCTCCGGTTAAGGTATTTTTTTTAGATAAAATTATTCTATTAATAACCAAGACATCTAAAGGCTGCCTTAAAACACTAATGTTTGAAATTAATAATGAAAATCCAGAATCTGTAGATTTATTTAAGAAAATATGAAAATTATATAAATATCTATTGGTAATATAAGTAAGAAATTATTAGACATTTCTTTAGAGTTTCATTTGTTTGCTTATTTTATAACATTGAATACGATAATACTGACTGTTTAAATTATCAATTATTATATTCAGGTAAATATAATTTTTAATAGTAACCTTAAATCTTGACGCTTTTTTTTCAATATAATGGCAATCTGGAATATACAGTTTCTGAATTTAAATACTACATTAGTATAGGCAGAGAAACTTTTAGCTTCAAATAATATCTTACAAATTGTGTGAATGCAATTAATTCGTATGGATTTTTGTCGTTAATTGTATGAGTTTGTTGTATTGTGATACATGTTAATTAAAAATTGACTATTGTTTTAGAGAAATATTTGTATTCACTAAACAGCGACATCTACTATTCGTTGTTAAAACTTTTAACAAATTTTGATTTTTCTCTTTACAAAAGTCAATTTGTGAAAATACTAACATTTAACGCATGCGTGTGTTTAGCTCCCCCTTCCCCCGCCCTCAACGGGGATTCTCCCCCACCGAAGGAACCAACACCGCCTACGCCACGAGAAGGAAAACCACTACCCGTACCACCAACGACTCAAACAGCTACGCCTAACAACAACAACAATATCAATAATAACAACGATGAAGAAGTTGAAGTTATTGCTGAGAAAGATGAAAATATTGAGAAAGAAGGAAAAGTAGAGAAAGAAGTAAAAGAAGTTAATGATAAGAAAGTTGAAGAGCTCTACGATATACCCGTCGGTATGTATGTTTGTATTACTTAACGCTAGGAGTATCAACAATCTGTTGTTAAGCTAGGTATTTGATATCTTAATTCTGTTGATGTTGTTGTAGTTAGTAGCATGGCTAAGTCTTGCTATTTTAGTAACTTTATTATTTTTTATTTTTCCAAATTGTATATTTAATTATTTTACATTAAATTTAAAAAAAAAAATTAAATAAAAAAATGAGTAGATCGATTAAATAAAACAAGTTAGCAGACAAATACCAACGAAATTCTCTCAGGGTCACCGGTACCTCCAGAGAAGTCAAATAATAGCGAGGAAAAGAGACAACAAGTAGATAGTGAGCCGCGAGAGAAAGGGACGGAAGACGGCAAGCAGGACGAAGTCTACGACATACCTGTCGGTAAGTAACGCGGGAAATGGGAACTACCTTAAATAAATTATTAATAATTATATAATTTTTTTTAATAGTTAAAAAAAAGTTAATATTATTAACTTTAAAACTTTCGCGTTTCATTTTATTATTATAATAATACTATCGGGTATTAACGCGTATAGATTTTTGGTAAAAATAATTTAAGTGTTTACCAAAAATCTATACGCGTTAATACCCGATAGTATTATTATAAAAGTTAATATTGTTTAATATACTTTTCTTTAATAATCATTCGCTGCATCTATCTGGCTTAACGGCAAAATGAACTAGACCACAGATCAAAATCTCACAGAGATCTCTCTCTAACAGTGAAATATTTTATTAATATCCCTAAAAAATTAAATTACTATAATTTTCTATTGTGCTTAAGGGTTTTTGAACATTTTTGGCTAAAGGAAATGTACGCTTTATTGCACAAGGGTTTACATACAATTAAAACATATATGAAGAGTTTTGTTAAAAACTAAAGAGAGATTTGTTTTACTTTTTTATTAATTCAGTTTTTACCCTACTTCTTATGTCTTTTTATAAATTTTCATGATCCAAATGGCACTAAAAGAACTTGAGTAGCATTTTGATTCTTCATGTCAATTCTCGTACCTTAACATCGTTAAAAATTCGGTTAAGTTAACTTTTAGTTGTCAAATTGTCTTACCTATTGTGTGACAATTTGACAACTAAGTTAACTTAACCGAATTTTAACGATTTTGAGGTACGAGAATTTAGTTAAGAGACATAATAAGCCTGGCTATTAATATGTTCTAAATACATAGTTATGATAAAGTAAACCTAGTCAATTTTAAAATCAGAAAAGTACGAAAACGAACTGACAATATAAAAAAAAAACAAAAAAATATGATTTAAATAAAACAATGCGAATAGTGAGGCAGCATATTTTTCGATGTTTTACTCTTAGCACTTTTTTTCCAAATTGCACATGTGTGTTGTTTTTATAAAATGATGTATTTTTTTCAGTATACAAGGTAGGTTTAATTTTTACATTATGTATAATTGTACAAATATTTTGTATGTATTTTGTTTGTCGTGGAATGATTTTGTATTTTTGTAAGCTAATTCGTTATGCTTAGACTTTAGCTAACGTTATTAAAATTTAGTATAACTTAACATAGAAAGTGTTGCTGTGATAGATTTTATTCTAATAAACCAAAATTAATTTATTCAAAAATATAATAAATACGTCGCCCCGTAAGGCTAATTTCTCATAAATGGTTTGCTCCCATAGACAAACCTTTAGTCTATGATTAGAAGTCGTCTCATTTGTTAATAAAGTGTCAAATTTGACATTAATGACGTTTGAGCTTGATTGACAAGAAATTGAGACAATATTTTAAACACTGAATAAGATAAGTTAGTTAAACTAAAAGTGAACAATGATTTGCTTTTTCTTTAAATAAGTTAATTAAGTCCATGGCGATAATCGTAACAAAGACACGTTCTCGAGGGTATCACAAATCACCTGGAACAGAGGCTTAAAAACTGTCGGCTGATACATTTTAAAGGACATACAGAAGACCACATAGTAGAACCAGCTTCGTATGAGGACTATTAGACAGTCTGTTATAGATTGAAAGCGTTACAAATTAAGTATTAATAGGTACGGTCAGGGAAATTAATTGTTAAGCAGGTTGTCTACCTACGTAATTTAGTCGTATTATATGCCTACCAAAATAATCATAACGAATTTGAAAGATATTACACTTCAAAATAGACACAAGATGATAACCTGACCGATTTCAAAATTATGCAAACTGCTAAACAAATTAATTTCTTTGAATGTACATTGAGTACACATCTAAAAGTCTCCGAAACCAACCAGTATACCTTAAAACATCCTTTCCAAACTCCATTTGACGTAGTCTTTCGTTAAAGTTCCGTATAACATTGCAGGAGCAACTCTATCAGGTCTCCCGGCCGGCACGTTGTACCGCGTGCGAGCTACGTACCGCTACACGCGCGAGGACTCCGACGAGCTCAGCTTCGACGTGGGCGAGGTCATACGCGTCGTGGAGTACGAGGATCCTGACGAACAGGTAGGAGGGGAAATCACTCACACATTCACACAACGCCCCAAACTAAGCAGCGCTTGTTCTATGGGTACTAGACAACGAATAAAGATACTTGAATACATTTTTGTAACAGCATACATATTATACAAGGTCGTAAGGCGTTGTTACTGTTGGGTGAAAA
Source organism: Schrankia costaestrigalis (assembly GCA_905475405.1). Taxonomy (NCBI): domain Eukaryota; kingdom Metazoa; phylum Arthropoda; class Insecta; order Lepidoptera; family Erebidae; genus Schrankia; species Schrankia costaestrigalis. Next base: position 1,754,157 of record FR997830.1, read on the forward strand.
TTACAGGAGCTAATGGCTCCGTAGAAAGACTGGGACTCGGGTGACCAAAACCAATATAGTCCGGGAGGCGCTGCTGGTTCAAGTCGAGTTACAGAATGTTTTTCATTGTCTTTCTTCTTTTCGAAAAAAACTTGTTTAACACGTCGCCTCTATCGGCAAAAACTCAATACTCAAACAATGTGAATGCATGTTAAACAGGACAGGGAGAAGGTGAAGTGACCTTGTCATGACCTCTAAAATTTTTATCACTCATATTAAGTCCCATAGTTTTTTTAGAATTGTTTCCCAGTCTGGTAATAAAATAACACACTCAATTACCAATGCTAGGATCATTTATGCTATTTTTACAGCGTTGAAGTTTTAAGTGTTTAACTGCCTCATTTACGCCGACGATGTGCAAGTTAATAAATCTTTCGAATTGCACTAAGGAATATTTAAATTCACTTCACATGCTAATAATTAAGTATAAAGCTTGTATATTTCTCGTGTGTTCGTGTTTTGTGACACGGAAAGGACTACGAGGCGTGAAAATATTGTATTCTTAACAAGTTACCCCACGCATACATTTTAATGATGTACGTAATCCAATATTTTGTTTCGTACCAGGAGGAAGGCTGGCTGATGGGAATAAAAGAGACAACAAATGAAAAGGGAATGTTCCCCGCGAACTTCACGCGACCGATATGAACATACGTCAACCAATTAGACCACCACAAACTGTCACACACCGCTACGAACGCTACGCCGTAGCAGCAACATCTACGAGATTCAACTACCAGTGCTACGGTACGAACTAATCAAAATAATATAATTATTCTATTCATTAATAATTTCTCTTTAGTTACTATTATTCGAAATATAATGTTTATAACTTAGTTTAGTTGTTGAATGTTAATAGATTATATTATATTATTTATTTATTATTATTTTTTGTGTTGTAATTACAACGAATTATTATAAAATCATTTTTTTTAAACAGCTATTTGTATTATACAATGTATATGAGTACTGTAACAGTCCAAAAAAAGGTGTAGGGTAACAGATATTCCATATCACTTGTGGGCAAAACACATTATTAATAATACAAAAATAAATATATGAATTATAAAAATAAATAAGAGGTGTTTGCGATTTTAAGTGTACCCATTGAATATTTCGCGTTACAACGTTGGAATACTAGTCGAATTAACGCGAAATATAAATGTGGAAAAATGGTATCTTAAAATTAAATTATTTCATATCAACGATGATGATTTTACATCATAATAATATCTAACGTATTTGTTACAAGAATCATTAAAATCATTAACTTACACAAATAATTGACAATAATCGTCTGATTATAATAACTTTTATCTTTCGCGTTATATGCTTGTAAATGTTAAACGCGAACATGAATTAACGCGACTATGAATTAACGCGACTTGCAATTTACATGTTTTTTGCTTGAAGTTTCGATACAGGTCACACGGACAGCTGTTGTCTTAAGCTGACTGAGGCTTTTCGCGTTAATTCCTGTTCGCGTTAAATATTTATTATTATAATGAATAATAAAAAAAATGTATATCGAAATTGCTCATTAATATTTTAACATTTAAAAAAGTGACCTTAAATTAATTATTGGATAATATAATTACGTCGAACAATATACGTGTTAATGCTTTTATAATTAATTAATAATTATAAAAGAATATTTATTCAGCATATCAATTCTCGTACCTAAAATTCGGTTAAGTTAACTTTTAGTTGTCAAATTGTCACACTCTAAATAATAAATAAAACTTTAACACGACCACAAAAGATTACAATTGCAATAGCAAAAACATGACAACTAAAACTTAACTTAACCGAATTTTAGGTACGAGAATTGACATGCAGTTTTTATTTTTATTTAATTGACACGTTTGCTGTTAGAGATTTTTCCTCTAATATAAATATGACCATTTCAAATCTTAACATTTCATAAAATTAATGATTATTTCTGTAACTACTTTTTTATTATTCTACTAAGTATTTACTTTTTAACCGACTCCAAAAAGAGAAATCTCAATTCAGTTGTATTTTCTTGAATGTTTGATAGCTCAGAAGGCGTTATTTTTTAACTAATTTAAAACAATTTAGCAGACGCATTCTTTATAATCATGCCTATTTAAATTTCATCCAAAGTAACTGACCTTTATTTAAAAATGTATATTTATGAAATTTCTGTGTCATCCTTGTAAACGCTATTACGTATTATAAAAAAATACCAATTTATACTTTAATTTTGGAGTCGGTTTTTAAATAGAAAATTATTAGATTTAACGCTTATCTCTGAAGTAAACAGCTAAATTATGATAAACTTACAACTTGTGTCTGTCAACCATTATCACTTCGCATTATCATTTTATAATTACTGTTTAACATTTCCGACGAAGCATTTCATTACAATTTGATTGCATTTTCGAAGCGAAGTCTCCAACCATAATCAATGTTAAGTTTTATAATGTATATAAAATCATTTTAGATGTTTTTTTTTTCCTTTTTGTTGAGCCCATATTATCTTATTGTTGAATAACATAGATGATAAAATATTTAGCTTGTCAAAACCACTTTCGTATTAGTTAGGTTTACAAGTTTGTATCAAATTTAACTATATTTATAACCAACCACTAACTTAGTAAATAATAATTGTAAAAGTTAATCGTTGAAATAATAATGTCTGGGGATTTTTAGAACGAGAAAGAATATAAATATATATTTCTATGTGTGAATATTTTTATATTTTTAACTTTCTAAATGTCGTCAGCCCCAATTAACAATAACAATACCAAACTTCTTAGTACCCAGAACAAACTATGTTATATATAAAACCTGTGTCAAATGAGGTGCTTTCAATTTGTACATAATTTATATATTTTACAATTTAATCTCTTATTTTTAGATTAAGACGGTTTGAATTGTGTTCCATTTTTTTTAAAAATCAATCAACCCACAATGTTTCCTGTTGCCAACGTTAAAAATTAATGAGGGCAACACTGACGATTAAAATATTAAAATCGATAAAAAAACTTGTAAGAATGAATATTGACTCGTGTGGAATATTGTATATTAGTATTTTTACCCAACAGTGTTATAACGGTGGAGCAATATTATGAATGGGAGCTTATCGATGCTCGTAAAGTGGCTCCTCCTTTATATTAGAACTATTGACTTTTATACAAATTTTTGACCTTTAAAATTTTTGAATATCAATATTTTGGAACGACTGAAGTTGTTAGTAGAGAAGTGTTGAGAAGTTATGTAGGAGTACAATCCGACATGTTGAAAGTTGTGGCTTCATCGTCAGTGCCATGCAATGTCCATATGTAATGTTTATTTATAAGTTTGTTAGGACTTGTACAGTTTTTACAAGTGGAAAATAAAATATTGAGAAAATTTATGCATTTTTCTTTTTAACCTGCATGTCAATTCTCGTACCTAAAAATGACAATTTGACAACTAAAAGTTAATTTAACCGAAGTTAACTTTTAGTTGTCAAATTGTCACACTCTAAATAAATCTTTAACACGACCATAAAAGATTACAAATTGCAATAGCAAAAACAAGACAATTTGACAACTAAAAGTTAACTTAACCGAATTTTAAAGAACGAGAATTGACATGCTGTATGTAAACCTCAGTCGGATGACGGAGTAAGAGTACGTGATGTGCCACCCCGTCCTGACCAATGCAAAAGGTGACTAAGGGAATGTTCGCTGGACTATCTATATAAATAAAAAAGAAGGAAGACTTGACACGAAACTCGGTAAAAATCTGTCTTCGCAACGTGATTTTAATAGAAGATAAAATTCTAAGATTATACAACATACCATGGATTAAGAAATATTTCGAGGGCTATGTTTAGTAGTCTATTCTATAGTCTTTACTTAATCCTACATGCTTAACTAATGTAATAATCCTAACTAATAACTATTGTTCGACTACATCGATATGTAATGTGTAATGTAAAAAAACAAGAGCCGGTGATGTAACGATAGCGATACTTTCCCCCTTACTCGTAAACACCTCTTAAATTTAATAAATGTTTAGAGAGATTTTTATTAGTAAAACCAACCTTATGCCAAACAAAACCGTAAGAATTTAAGGTAATCAATTGACTAAAATTTAAGAGGCGTTTATGAGTAAGAGGGTTTATTATTTCGAAGGAAGGGACAACATTGGCATATTTATTTAACAGGCTCAATAGCGCAAGCGGCTACAGCTGTTGAAAATGTATGTGGATGGATATAGGGGAAGAGGACGACCAAAGAAACGATGGATGTATTGTGTGAAAGACGATATGGCCGCGAGGAGTGTTACTTGTGAGATGACGTCAGATAGGAAAGTATGAAAGAAGAAGACATGCTGCGCCGACCCCAAATAATATTGGGATAAGGGCAGAGGATTGACGGTAGCGCAAGCGGCTGCTGTGCACGAGGTCGTGGGTTCTATTCCCACGCAGGACAAATTATATGTACGATCAAAAAATTATTGTCTAAGTCTTCGCAACACAGGGCATGATGCCTAGTGCGGGAGTTGTCTTTGTTAAACAAAAAAAGAGACAGACACCATCAACTAAAGATTCAAAACAAAGGTTCTGGCCAATCCTAGTCTTAATTTAATTCCAAACTAAGGTCACGTAATAATAATCAATAGTGAAATATACTTTGGCTAAGTGTAACTAATTCTTATTGCTTTAATAGAAATGGGTATTCGAATTCGAAATTAGCCGATTGTCTCTTTCCATAGGTTGATGTGCAATACTTATCGCCCGGTACAGTAGGTACCTTGTTGTAATGACATACCCAAGCCCCATAATTATACGATTTATATACTTTATGTAAATTAATGAGTAATAAATTAGGAATTAGAGCCAAAATTTATAGTTTAATTCCTAGTATTGAGTCTAAAACAATAACTAAGAGGATGACAAAAATGAATTCTTATTATTGTCCCACGCGCTGTCCAGTTTAGTTACCCAAAATGGCTATAACAAAATGCTATATTCAAAGTAGCGCATTATATTTAACTCTTATATAATATTAAAATAGAATGAATTTCCATAATATTATCATGTCGGAGGTTAACAGGCAAAACAAACATTTTACGTTTCCGAACGCACCGCTAGCTGTCATCAACGTTTCTTTCTACACAGAGATTGTTTGACATTACATTACTCTAAGAAGGGGATGTTGTTACAAAGCGAGAAATTGAGAACGGAACGTAAAATTAGGATTGATTGATGGACTGAAATATAACGCAATCCTATTTTGCCAAAAAACATGTTATTTAATTTAATATCAGTGTTAAACTTTCGTAAAAATGTTTTACAGGACTTGAATAATAATCCTATAGTGACGTAGAAATGTTTTTGGACAAGTACGTATAAATTGTGAAACGCCTTTCGTTTGTGTACTAGCAATGTTTTTATGTTGTTTTTAATGCTTGTTGAAATCTTACAGGTATTGATTGTGTGACCAAGGCGAATAGTCAGGTAGGTTTGTTTACATAATATTAGCACTAATTATGAAAATGTAATTAGGCGTAAATTTATGTGGGAATTTTGACGTAGAATAAAGATACTCAGTGAATATTATTTATTGTTCTGGTTCATAAATAATAATTAGAGTTAATACATAGGTATGTGATAAAAATAATATACCGCGAAATAATATTTATCTATAAATTACAATGATAATTTATATACTATGTACGTAAACCAACCTATTTATTTATTTGACAGGGAACGAAATACGTAGAAATGAACGCGGGGATCATATTAGTTTTTGTAAGTGTTTTTTTTGTTGTTTTTTCGTTGATTACGTTTTTGTTACTTTGTTTAAATGCCTCACAAATTTATATGAAGCTATTAACTTATATTTATTAACTTATTAAAATATTATTATAACATTAACTACATTATTCAGTGTGGGAACAATAGACAATGCTTATTTTATGTACCTATATGTTTTCATATATAACTATGACGTGTTTGGTTCACAACTAAGCAGAGCTTTAATATACATTTATTCTTAAGTACGTAGTTATGTAAGTAACATATAAAATATTAGTAGGTACAACAAGAACACTTTTTCGTGGTAAATTAAATTAATTATTACACAAACACTTGATACTTAAGTCAAACATTATTTGTGCTCAATATGCGTAAGGGCATTAACAGCTGATGTCCGTTATGGTAGCGTACATAAGAGCTATATCGAGTTGGTTACTATGCCAAAAAACTCTGCGTAAATACTGCCTAATTAGTGTAAAAATTAAAAAAAACTCTTCCTCTTTAGTCTAGGAAATAAATTTCAATGGGTAAAAAATAAACACCATTTTCAATGGGTACGCCAGCGTTACGATCAAGCTAGCGTACCCATGGCCCATGGCCTGTGCCATGGTCGTACTCGAAAACGGCTAATTGTAAAGCAACAGAGGTTACACACAAACACCGTGTAAGGAGAGGCCTTTGTCCAGCTCTCGACTGCGATAGGTTAGTTGATTGGTTTATTGATATGCCTCGCAGTTATCGGAATTAGGACCTTTAGTTAGCTGTAAACATTAGCAAGTAGGTAATGACAACCAGATGGCTTAGTAACAACGAAATCTACCTCCCATATCAGAGGTCGCCGGATCAATCCTCGCGCGCACCAGACATTCCGGTGCATGAACATGGCTGTTTCATATGTAATAGGTATTTCTATCTATAATATGTTCCTCCTAACAGCCCATTAATGTCTCACTGTTAGACCGTACAAGCTTCGATACTCCAGCGACAGGGGGAAAAGGGCTTTACCTTCTTATACGCTGACCAGGCGGACTGCTATATACCAGTCCTCTCGTATCTTTGTTTTTTTTTTTGTTAGGATACATTTACAAACATTTCCTTAGTAAGATTCATGCCTATATGAATTATTACTCCGTCATCAACCTATTTAAGAGCAAGATATTCATCTTGTCGCTAAATTATTTAAATTTTCAAATATCTCATGTAGCGAGCTTTTCAGGTCATGCAGTAATTGTTAATTAGCTCACGCTCCACTGAAAACTCGTTACTTTACGTACATACAAGTAATGTATGGGCCTGTTTAATAGAATATTGTAAATTGTATAGTTAGTTAGTCTTAAGGTTAGTCGTTTTAATCTCGAATGGAAAATGATCAGGGTCATGGATTCCACATTTTTTAGGAGCTGGTGTGGTTTGGACTGGTGTGCCGGAGATATATTGTTTTTATGGATCCATTGATTTGCTCAGATTATTTTCCCCGAAATTTTATTCTATAAAGTTTTACTTTACTTTATATTTACTTACTTACAAGAAAAAAGTTGTAAAATTGATTACAAAATCAATAGAATATTTTGATAGCCATTCATTGTGAAAGCTCGTAAAAACTGTCCTTCGGCTATTATTAACCATTAATTATGTCCAATTTTTTTTTTCTTTACAATAAAAACAAAGAGAATGTTCCTACGAATCCTCGTTCCTAAAGTTCATAGCTAGCTAGATAGTGTCTGATATTCAGGTGCGGGGCAGACACCTAGGGACATTGCACTTCGCCAGTAAAAGCTCCCAGACGAACTAAATATTGTCGCTTTATACGAATATTGCAGACCATCTACAAATACCAGATGGTATCGTATATAATAATAATATTTTACTTTATACATACAAAAACTTTAAAGGCAAAAATACTGATATTTACGCTTTAGATAGAAAAAAATAATTTCAAATCAAATCTATTCCCATCGGATAAACACAGTTCGATTTACGAAAGTTGTATCGACATTAATGAGTACGTTTATAGGAACTTATCTTGCCTTGCTTAAAGCCCCTGGGATTACAGGAAGATTGAAATACGTGATTATGACTTACTATTTTGATATTGCTTTTTTTTAAATAAGAAAGTACTTACAATACCTACAATGATATTATACTTATATGTAATGACGGAGTAAGAATATATTTTGTAGTAAATGCCGGTTAAACTTCGCAGATATTACATCTACGAAAACAACCAGATAACTTAAACTTGACCAGCTCAACTACCTAATACAAATCCGTTTGGCCCGCGAGGTACTGTAGTATTTAGCTTAGGCTACTCTCCTATGCTGGAAGAGATCTGTACCTGCACAAAGGGCTGGTAAGAAAAAAAAATACGATTATAAAACACATAATCATTAGAAATTGAAGTCTTGTAATAAAAAATAAATAAAAAAATAATTTACTACTTTCATTTACATGTTTAATGCATAATACAAATTTATACGATGTCGTATTCATTGACCTATTTAATTATCTTATAATTAGTTATTGTTTACTATACATCCTATCACAAAAGTGCAAGTGCGTAGCAAGGTTGCCAAGGTTTCTCGTGCGAATTACCTAGATGTAACGGGTTCCGTTCCGTGTCAAGTTGGGGCCATTAGATGCATGTTTGTTAGTCTTATATCTTCCTATACTATATTACTTTAGAAAGAAAGAAAATAACCTTACTTTACTCTGTGTCTTATATTTTAAAATCAGCTGACTTTATTAATTTAGCATTTGTTTTTAATTATGTTACTCTTACGACATCCATGAGCTGCGATGGGGTGGTGACATATTGTATTCTTACTCCGTCACCACACTCTTACGACTAATAATAATATCCAATAGTTTTCCCCTATTTTATTTAGAGGATCTCGTAAAAGCCGAATCCAAAGAAATAAATAAATTCGGATAGGTACAACCAACCCAGTCAAACCCAGTTAAAAAGTTGATTTTCGATTATAGTAGGTAGGCAAAGTTTAATAAACTAATATTAATTATCTGAATGGAAAAACCTAGAGAGTAGCATTTTCCCTCAACTTTTATCAATAGGTACTTACTTTTCATTATTTCTAGAAAATTGTTCAATGCATTAGCTTCTGTCTTGCCCCCATACTTAATGTCCAACGGCATTTAGATCTCGGCTATTAGCTGGCCTGTCTCAAGAGGGAAAGTGATCGAGAAATTCTTTAACAAATTAGTCCAGAAATTTACATCGCATTTGTTGTATAAGCTATAGCATTATATTCTTAGCTTGTTTATCTACTAGTACACACAGCAACACATGAAGTTAAACATTTTCATTTGAAATTGTGTCTTATATCAAGGGATTGAGGTACATGAGTGTATGTATAGGTTGATTAGTTGCTGTGTGTACATAATAAAACACGCATCCTTTATTAAGTGTGTCTATCACGCTAGTAAGGCATTTTTTACCTTCACTTCATTAAGAAACAGCCTTTTGTTTTCGGTTTTTCAGAAAAATAAGTTCATTCGCAAACAGTTTCCAAACCCTAACGAACTTGTCAAAACAATGATTTGAAATACAAAAACATCTACAAATTGGATTACTTATTATATTACCAATTCATTCTTACATTACATTTTAGGCTTTTCATGTTGTTTTCAACTAATGTTTTAACTTTTCAAACGCATTTTGATAATCAATTAAACAAGGTAGATATTCGAAAACGTTTTTATTGACAATATCGGATTAAGAGAAATAACAATTCGATAAACAATAAAGATGCTCTAACGCTCGGAATAGAAGTATTAAATTATATTATGTTTTAATCAGCTTGATGAGATAATCTTTTTACATTAAATACTCTTTGGGTAGTATTAAAGTCTTAGGAACTGCGCTTACAAACTGCCTGTTTAAATCATTAAATACACTGGCGGACAAAAAAATCGACTCACTTCATATCTTCTCATTCAAAGTGCCCTAATTTTAAAATTAAGACCTAAATTCTAATTTAGGTCTTAAATTATTTAAGTTCTAGGTCTAAACTTAAAAAAAAGAGCAATAATCGCAGTTTTAACTCTCAAATAACCTAACAGTAGTCTATGAACGTTAACTGTATAATTTTATGCTCGTATACTCAGTTGATTTTGCGCGACTTCAGGGGGTATAAAAAGCAACCCACCCCTATGAGCTTTATCAGTTGACCGTGAAACGTCAACAGGTACACATATCCAGAATTTCCAAGCAAGAAGACTTCCCAGATATGGACACAAGACCAGAAGTAGCGGCTCAAACTGTTACCCTGTTGGAACAGGGCATGAGTCAGCGTCAAGTGGCTCGTACTCTGAATATGAGCCAGTCAGCGGTGTCAAGAATATACCGAAGGTACCAGGAGACTGGTGGCTTTGAACGAAGAAGAGGTTCCGGTAGGAAACGATCCACTTCAGAGAGAGACGATCGCTTCATCGTCAGCACTTCACTGAGAAATCGTTCACTCGACGGGGTTCAAATCCAACGGGAGCTCCGAGAAACGCGTGGAGTAGCTGTCAGTTCCCGGACGGTGAGAAGAAGACTCAAGGCAGCTACCCTGACTCCAAAAAGACCAGCAACAGGACCCAAATTGACTCCAGCGCACCGAGCAGCCCGTATTCGTTTTGCGAGAGAACACGTTGATTGGACGGAAGATCAGTGGCGCTCTGTTCTCTTCTCCGATGAAAGCAGAGTATGTCTACATGGAAGTGACAGAAGAAGAAGAGTGTACAGAAGGCCGGGGGAGCGATACGCACAATGCTGCATAGCAGAAACTGTTGCATATGGTGGTGGTTCCTGCATGGTGTGGGCTGGTATTTAATTGGAAGCAAAAACCGACTTGGTTTTCATTGAAACCGGCCGCCATGTAGGAGGATTGACTGCAGATCGGTACATCGGAGAAATCCTGGGGGACCACGTAGTTCCATATGCTGGTTTCGTTGGCGATAACTTCATCCTGATGCAGGATAATGCCCGTCCACACAGCTCAAATGCTGTACGGCAGTACCTACAAAACGTAGGTATAACTGTTATGGACTGGCCAGCGCGTAGTCCGGACTTGAATCCCATTGAGCATTTATGGGATGAGCTGAAGAGAAGAGTCCGGGCTAGAAATCCTGCACCAGGGTCAAGAGATGACCTTCAAGCAGCCTTAACAGAAGAATGGAATGGCATCCCGCAGGAAAGGGTGAAGCACCTTATTGGATCCATGAAGAACCGATTGGAAGCAGTTATAAGGGCTAGGGGGGGTAACACTAGGTATTAAAATGATTTTTATTCTGTAATAAAGATTTTATTAAATGTTATGTTGTTTTTTGTTAAAAAATTTCCCACTGAATTCTTCAAGTTTTAGGACTCATAAAGTTTATCCCCATTTTCTTTTAAGGAAAATGAGTGCAAGTTAACATTATTTGTACTCATTTTAAAGCTAACACCTAGAACTTAAAGAATTTAAGATCTAAATTAGAATTTTGGTCTTAATTTTGAAATTAGGGCACTTTAAATGAGAAAGTATGAAGTGAGTCGATTTTTTTGTCCGCCAGTGTAGTTCACAACACGGAAAACTATCGTTAACTGTTTTGTAAAAGAATGTAGCGCTAGAATATGAATACTGCTTTTTTAAATTTTAGTAATTATTTTATAAGTTAGGCTTAATTTATTTAAATAAAATAGCACATTATATGTAGCCTTTATTGTCCCCAAAAATATCGGTATCTTTGTGATACTGTACAAAATAATTAAATATATTTTAATTACTTTTTTGGCAGATAAATATTTTAATTAGGTATCTACCTTACAACATAATATACAGAGCAGTCCAAACTGCTTATCTTGTGACCTCTGAAACAAAAAACAGACACGAAATAACAATGTAGGTAACTAGGTACCTAATATAAAAACACACACAAACTATGTTCAAAATACTATAATACAAAAAAATTATAATCTATACCTACTAATATTATAAAGAGGTAAAGTTTGTGTGTTTGTGACGTTGTAGGGGGTAATCTCTGGATCTACTGAACCGATTTTAAAAATTCTGTGTTGAATAGTCCATTTATCGAGGAGTGTCATAGGCTATATAGTATCACGCTATGACTAATAGGAGTGGAGCAGTAATGAAATATGTTAAAAAAGTGACGCGCTTTTTGTTCGCCGCCTTACGGCACGGGTTATTCTGTGCAAATTAGTTATTTTTATTACTTTGGGTTGATATAGGCAATTATTTTGTAACTGCTAATTTCGTTGTAACTGCTAATTTCGATATACCGTGACTCTTGATAAGGGTAGATTGAAAACCAGTGTCAGACATCAGACATTTTGTCCGACATTATGTTGATCAGGCTCTATTGTATGTAAGTACCTAACCGTGGGGCATACAGTCTGTCTGTATATAATTGTATGCACTTGATGCAATTCATTACTGAATTTATCAATTGTTATGTAAGTTTTATCACAATGTTTTGAATTTCACAAATCCGGATTCAAAGTTTGATAATAAAACAAAGGTCTTTTTATCAATAAATTACACGATAATTGCATTATAACAAAGGAAAACAAAATGTTATTGTAATAAAACAAAAATTGTGTTAGCCAATAGCCATCTGTGTGCTGAGCCATCCCCATCTCAGCTCGTAGCTGTTGTCGTATCAAAGTAAAGCTCGCAGATATTTTGTCAATGAAAACAAAAAAAGAAAATTTTGCAGTATTATAACCCATTTTCAATTCTAAATATTGAAATATTAAGAAAGTGATAGGTATACCTGGTTCAAGTTATTTAAAAATTTAATACCGTATTGTTTTTCTACAACTATACATACTTACATTAAAATAAATCTTGTTTAAAGTAAAACAAGAGAAAGTATCAGCTACCATGGCAGTTGGCACAGACAATTAATTTAATTAAGCAGGACACTAATAGTCAGAACAAAATCACTAGTCTCTTACTAAGCAACATTAATGGTTCCAGACTAATTGAACAGAAGCTTAATTGACATTTTCTTTTATTAAACTGCACTGGATCATACAGATTATATCCACAACGTTCTGACTAGATTTCTCTTTCAATTTTTAATTAAACCACCTTACATTTATGTGCAATTAATTACAATTAAGACTTAATCAGTGCATCATTAATAAAGACTTATCAAGGGATTGAATCTGATGCATTTTAATTATTTGTGTTACCAACCCACTTAACTCTCTATGTTCTTTGTGTCCGTTAATTTTACGTCTGTATGAGACCTCACAACAAAGGGCAATCTCTAGTCCTAAATTCATATTTTTTAATAAAAATCTAAGCCAATTAATTGCTCTTACATTTATATTTAATATTTAATCAAATCAGACTTTATTAAAAGAGCGCTTAATAAAAAAACGTTGATAATTTGTACATTAAATACACAATTAACTAATATTTCCTTCAAGTTTTCCATTTCATATAGAATCACTTAAAACCTCCTTGATGCCGGCAGAATGGACAAGCACGCAGTAGTGTATTACGCGCCATCGTGAAAGCAACGTGTTTGCTGCGCGCGCATTCTGTCCCTTGCTTTTCGTAATTTTCTTATCTTTGAAAAGTTTAACGTCAATAAGTTTTGATTTGTTTCTATCAGTGTTACTTGTGTAATTAATTGTTTTTAAACTTAAAAGTAAGTAAATGATTTATTTTTGGATGTTTTTGTTTAGTTCATCGATAAATCTATTTTATGTAGAGAGTCGGTACATTGAGTTTTTTTTTTATACTCTAAATAATCAAGTTAAATTACACTTATTAACACGACAATATAAATTAATTACCTACGGCTTGAACATTTTTATTTGAAGAAAACGTTTCTAAAAATATATTTTATACACTGTTAACACTGTTCCGTAGAGACATAATTATTATCCTGAAGTATATTTTCTAATGAAAATATTTTCATGAATAAAATAACAGTAAAAAAATACTTTGATATAAATGCTAAAGCTTTGCTTGTAAAGTTGATTTAAGTTTATTGTTGTAGAACACTTTTTTATTGTTATTCAGTAAAGTTAGATGTTTGAAATAATAAATTCTTAAGTTATTATAAGCTCTACGTGAGATCATAGAGTAGGAACATCCTTTACTTTTAATTTTTTGATGTTTAGTTTGTCGGCCTGTTTACCTGTTAAGAAATTAATTATTATTACTTATTAAAATATGATCGAATATTTAGAATTCAGTAAAACACTTACCCCCTTACTCATAAACGCCTTTTAAATTTAATCACTGTTTAGCGAGATTTTTCTAAGTAAAATCTTACGAATTTAAGTAAATCAATCGACTTAAGTTTAAGAGGCGTTTGTGAGTAAGGGAGTCAGTAAGTAGGTATGCACTTAGGTGAAAGTATAAAATTATTTGGGTTTTTTTTTGTCTAAGAAAGACCTGAATTCCTATGTAAAGCTAATTCTCAAGTTATAGTATTAAACTATTTTTGCTAACAAGTAGGTAAAATACATGTTTATATTATTTTATTTATGCATAATGCTTTTAAAATGTAACATATGACTTTGTCGTTTTATAAACAAAATAAGAAGGTTGTCGTTCGAATAAATAATGTACATAACATTATTTATTCGAACGACAACTCATGCAAATATAATATTTATTTGCATATTCATTATCATTGCGAAAAATATTTTTAGTTGCAGAACGACTCTACATTATAATCTTGTAGCAAGGTTGAGGTCGTAAGCTCTACTTGACAATGTCTAAGACTTGTTCCTTAGTCCGAATTAGATAATCATTCAAAAAAGTTTTCAAATATAATTTAAAATACAAAAAAAAATTTAAATTCAATTTAAAATACGAAAAAGTTTAAATAACTTTGCTAATTTCCCTTGAACTCAACAAGATAAAACAAGCTTATATAAATTATTAATACTTAAGTACACAAAAACAAAACACTAATAGATGAATGAAATACTTAGTGGAACTGTTCAAATTTAAAAAAAAACAATTCGATAAATCTCTACATATAAATACAACATTTATAAAATACAAAAAAAAACTGCTTTTTGATTATAATAATATGTGCCTACTATTTAGTTACTATATTTCCTTTTGTTTGACCTCTCCTCTAGCTATTGGTACAAGATAAGTGTTATTACACATTATTATTTATTAAAATATTGTTACAAAACAAATAAACATCTGTTTATTGTTGTTGTTTGACCACCAGAAGGCGTACATACATGTATATTAAGTATATCTACTTGTTATCTTGGTCAGGGGTTAAAATCTTGCCGAAGGACTATTTACTGCCTGTCACAGTCAGACTATGTCCTCTTGCCCAAGCCGAACACAGTTGTGAAACAAACTTCCGACTCATGTCGTGGTACCTTAACTCTTTGATAAGTATCGGGTCCTTGAAATGTAGAGTAAATAAGTAGATATTTGTTCGTCCGTTGCCTTCTTTCGTGGACTATATTTTCGCGCACTATCGGATTGTATATGGTCAGACAGTATAAAAAACCTTTTCTGACAATGTAGGTATACCTATAGTTGAAAGAACCCTTAGAACTAGATGCCGTTGTGAATATTATTATATGTGAGGGATAGTATATTAAAATCCAAATTATACATTTTGTAAATACAGACTCTGCCCATCTTCATTACATGGTTTTACGTAGGACATTGTCTTCCTACCGACCACCTAATTTCTTTATCACACAGAGAAACTTCCAGCATAGCTCACTCCATTGCCCTCTTAGTAACCGTTATGAATTGCATTACCAACTAATTAACGTCATTAAGGAATTAGCTAATTAATAAGGGCACATACCGACGTCACATTATTACATAACGAGAACAATCTACAATTCGGACATTACGTATGCTAAGCCTGTCACGTTACGTATTTGAGTGCTTGAAATTATTTTCACGTATGAAATGTACTGCGTGCCTTATGTTCACATTTTAGGGTCTAACTCAAAGGGCTGATGTAAAATTTGCTATAAGTAAATATAAGCAGAGCCATTCGAGTACTTGGCTATTTATAATAAAACAGTCGACTCTCGTTAATTCTAAACTCAAAGGTGTCCTAAAATATTACTAATTATCGAGTGTTTGAAATATTAAATGGTTCGAAATTTGTGGGAGAAAACAAAACTACGTATTATTTAGTGTTGATCAATTATTATTAATTAACTGCAATTCTATAACAATGTTCAAAGTTTAGAGGTACATTCATATATTATGTATTCATAATGTGAATGTACTTACAATCTTTCCGCCTCTTTCTCTCTGCAACTTCGAATTGTCGTGTGTTGGTCGCCTATGAGTTCGAATTAACGCGTAAGTAGTTTTGTTATAGGTACATAATATATGTATACTTACTCAAAATTTTTCTTTCGATTTACCAAGTGCATAAAAATGTATTGATTTAGTTCGAAATATTAAGATATTCTGAAGGGAACTCGTGATAACTTTGAAATATAGAGAGGTTCGAATTATCGCAGGTTTGAGTTAACATTTGAGTTAAAAACATTGTCATTACATCTTTAATTTAATGAGCGATTCCCAAGACATAAGATGGGGTAGTGTCACTATATTTTTTGTAATAAAACACGTGGCAATATGACCGTATCTAATTAAATGGAAAAAATACTTAACGAATAAAGACAACAGATACTATGCCAATAATTGCTGTTTCACATTATGTTTATAGGACGCGATGTAGTCATAGGATGAAGGATATTCATGTGCCAAAGGTTTGTTCCACAGTTTCATGGGTTAGCATTAGTAGGGAAGAATTCAACTCTATTAAAAAAATTATTATTGCTAAAAAAACAATAATTATTTTATGTACGTCGTGGTACTAAAACCAAAACAGTTATTATGATTCAATATTCTTACTCATAGTATAGGTACCTACTTACTACGTTTGTTCTTAGAAATAAATTTAATTAACACCAACGTTTGAACAATAAAATCAATAATTACACATTTTCAACCAGCGAGCTATATACTTATAATTTTTTTTTAATTGGCCTACCAGAATGACTATGGTGCCTGATCTTAAGCATCCAATAGAGTCCAAGAATGACGAGCACCATGCCAGCTACAATATAATTTACTACATCAGCTTTTTAATGTTATAACTGAGGGAAACTTGGCCTTCTAATACCACGGTCATACGGGTTAGTACAGGGTTTATATCAAATTTTCTTCCATTTAATAACGTAGAGATGATAGGTATCTGTTAATTTTCCCTTTTTTCAAGTTTTATGACACCTGTAGAAATAATATGGGGTAGTGTCACCATGTATTCTTAATACTCTAAGTATTATACATTGTTTACTAAAGTCATACTTATGATATAAACATTGCAAGAAAACAAGAAATAAGACGCTCAGAGTTCAATTTACGTTAGCAAGGCCGGGCCGCTAGTCGGTCCGCCACATGAATTGATAATATGCCTTAATACAGAACGTATAATATGTATGATAAATCAATATATATAATAACTAAACACATGAACCATATGTGAATTATAACACCTGATTATTAGTTAACATGTTCTTGTGCATATGTAAACAGTAACTTAATGTTCATTAAGTATTTTATAGATTAGGTACGGTACTTTTAAAGAAACAGCTAGATTGGTTGGTGACGACCTAAGAATTCAAAGTGTCATCAGCCTCCGTAATACCGTTAGTCTAGTAAATATAATTTGTGCCTAATAAATCTGGCACGGCAGCCGAACACACGAACGCTTTGCCTACGAAACAGTAAACTCGAAACCAATTCAGCTATTAACCCCCTTACTCATAAACGCCTCTTAAAATTAATCACTGTTTAGCGAGATTTTTATTAGTAAAACCAACCTTACAAAACCATACCAAACAAAACCGTAAGAATTTAAGCTAATTAATTGACGAAAATGCGTTTATGAGTAAGGGGGTTAGAGTGGTATTAGAAGTCTTAGTTTTCCTCTATGAGATGTCTGGCAGGATCTTTTTCAGCACAAAAAACCCTTAAATTCTGTATCTTAGTAAGCCGCTTATTCTCTTTCTCAGCTCGTGTAATTAAATAGAGCTTCACAAAAAAACTTTCTTCATTTTAAAGTTCTGCGAATTTAGATTCTACTCATACTCGCCGTTTATATATGAACTAAGATAAGGTGGAGTCTTGTAATTGCAACTAAAAAAATGGAGTACTTACGTCTCCGCTTCATAATTCTATATTCATAAATGAAATCCCTTTTTTAAAAGATTCTTTGTATAGTAAATTTACTGTAGATTTATATAATTATCAAAAATATAAGGAAGCTGTAAGCAATAAAATTTTATTTTATAAAATTCAGACACGGGCACAGATAGTTGCAATTACCCGCCACGACGGGTAATTGCAACTATCTGCTTTTTTTACTGTTTATTTGGGGGCGGTGTTGCCGTTAAATTAAAAACAATATAACTTGTTCAATACTCCTTTACATTTTGATACCTATGCCTTGGTAATGACGTTCATTTTTGCACAAGATCACTTTTTAGCTATGGGACGGGTAATTGTAACTATTTACCTATAAATAGTGATGGGAACCTAGTTGTGATCTTATCGATTAGGGTGGTACCAAAAGCAAAAGCCAAGTGTAATTTTTTGGTGTTTATATTGTGTAATCGTCATCTTTAAATCTCGTAACAATGCCGTTCCTTCGAATATAATTAGATATCAAATTTTTTACTTCCTTGGAAGTTACCGGATACCCACATTTTTCCATCACATGGAGATTAGAAGCTACCTTAATTTCCCATTCCTTTGATAATTCAGTCGGTCTGCCAGGCGTTGACTGTTTGACACCACGTGTTCCATAGAGACGGTGAATAATAGTTGACCTCGGTAGTCCGTATTTTACTGAGGCTTCGTAACTATTGATTTTTTTGTCGTACATTTTTGACAGCTTCTAATAGATCATCTAAACTTCGTCTCTTTATTTCGTTTATTTTTTGCTATCTACAAAAATAAAACAAAAATATACTCATAACATAAAAACAGGTCATAAAGGTATAACAATATTTTTTGGTAGTCCAGTAGTACCTATATTGAGTTTATTTAGGTGACCTAAGTGCCCAGGATTCACCCAGCTCAATAGATATATGAGCTATCTGCATTTTTTAATTGGCTAGAAGGATAGAAGAACAATATAAACACCCGTCATTGTTCAAAGCACAGTGATAGATCGAGTTATTTAAATTAGTTGCATTAACCAGTTAGTTGCAATTACAAGACTCGACCTTAAATGCATGTATTACTGTAAAAAATACGGTCTACATTTCACATAGAATAATATAACTTATGCCCATACACTTAAATATTATATTGGAGTAAAATAATCCTAAAAGCATAAGTTTTATCGAAGGGTTAGTAAGCGGCCTTCCCTAAACTTAATAAAGTTAAGTACTTTACACCTTACTTAAATAATTTATGATAAAATAGGTGGTCTACCTAAAAGTAATCTTTATTGCTTGGTATATACTTACTTGGAATTTAAAGTATGGCCTCCTTAGAATTTAGAGGTTATTAGTTTTTATTCTATATTTTATTTATTTAGTCTGGCCGTAAATAATGTTGCACGTGCTGTTACAGTTAAAAAGAACATAATATTATTTTTGAATTTAGAATGTGACATTTTTTTATGTCAATGTTTTTTAAATTTCCTGCCAATCAGTGTTAAAATATTTTTGTGTTGTTAGTTGGAGTGGGAGGATTTTCGAATTGGCAATAGCATAACACAAAGTAGGTAAGGAGGCAAATGCGCTTTTGCTAACTCTCCTTCCGCTTGGTAGATATGAAAGGTACAATAATGGTACGATGAAACCTTGTCTGTTTATGACAGCAATTTTATATTTTTATCCACATAGCATTCGTACGAAAAATGCGATCAAAGCAATAAAGAGAACAATTCAAAGAAATCCTCGCTGAAAACAAAAGATTTTATCTCGAGAAAAGACTTGCAGGTTACATAAGGCACGCTCTGGCTCTGTTCATTAAATAACTAATAATGGAAAAAGAAAATTAGTCACAGGAAAATGTTTTCTATAGAGAAATGTTTTAATAAGTAGAATCACCGAGCTTATGGTCCTAGCTTTATAAAAGCTAAAACCTCATTTTTTTATAGTTTATTCGAAAAATAACGGTCTTTTTAATAAATTTAAAACTATTTATTTTTTGAATGGCTATGGGTTGAATGGAGGTGATTTAAACACTCGATTGTAAACGCTTTATTAATTTAAAACAGTAATTTTTGAGAGACATGGATATTTTTTTACCTAGAACCTTAAAGGCTTAAGAGCATATTTGTGAACCTTCTGGCACACGGCTACAAGTCTGCTGTAGTCGGTAAGAATCTCTAATAATTAGCTGTGCTCATGACAGTTCCCAACCTCCTTTCCTTAATTAGAGAAAGAGAGTGAGAGTTAGATACCATTTCAGGCTCAAAAAACCCTTAAGTCCGATTTACACATCGACAAGTACAGTAGCGAGTTAAGTAGTAAGTTGATTTAAATAGAGTTAAGTAAGTACGAAGTTGCCCCCTCTCTCCAACTTAACTCGCCAAAAAATAGAATGGAGATCTATTTAAATCAACTTAATCAACAACTTACTACTTAACTCGCTACTGTACTTGTCGATCTGTAAATCGGGCTTAATACAGCGAGGCGGTTTCTCATCAGTCTGCCTGAGTAATGAAGCCAACGCCCTAGAAGCTATGAAAGTTAACGAAGGTTGACGACACGACACTCTATCGATTAGACTTGTTACTTAGAATAACATAAAATGCATAAACACATTAAAAGTATTGACAGTTTTATATTTAATTTTCTGAAATGTTTATTCATTGAACGGAAAAGTTTCATCTTTATTTAAAAAAATAAACTATCGCATTAGGGATCATTGGACAGAGTCAGATGTCCTGTATAAGTATTTATTTAATGAACGACACTAAGGGCCAGATTCAGAGACCGCACTTTGACTTTACTTTGAAGGAAAGTTCGACTTTGATACAAAAACGAGATATAAGGCCCAGATTCAGAGTCGTGACTTTACTTTCTTTCAAAGTAATCTTCCCAAAGTAAACTTTTGAAAAGTAAAAATTACTTTAATGTTTTTCAAATTCAGAGATAATAACTAGACTTTGCTAAAGTAAAGTCAAAGTGCGGTCTCTGAATCTGGCCCTGAGACAATCCGGGTTTAGGAAAATCATTTGTGAATTGAGCAATTATTGTATTGCTTGGGATCTTGATCCGGTATTTCGAGGATACCAGCTAGGCAGTATTTCGGATGTTTAAAAAATGTTGTCGTAGAAAAGTTACCTTAAAAATAACATTATTTTAGAGGTATTTGTATTATATGTTGTATATATTATGTGCTCTTATTTAACCCCAAAGATGTCATATATTGGGAAAAGTTGTAAAGTACTTACTAAATTAATATAAGTAATTAAAAGTCACTAATAGCCTAACTTTTCTACGATAATTTCGATACTTCCTTTAGGGGCGATGAATAATGATTTATGATTTTTAAAATTCAAAAGATTATATTTACGACTTTTTTGTTCGATGGTAACTTAAATAAATAACCTTTTCAATTAGTTCTAGATTAGATCACTTTCAAAATTAATTCCTAAATAACATACTTACCTATTATTATTTAGGCCAGGCGCGCACTACGAGTTTTTCGCCGCGCGGCTGAAAAGCGCAGCGGTATAATGTCGCACTGTAATACTGTACCAAACAGTTTTACATTGTATTGCGCGCACTTGACGGCAGAGCCACCGCAGCCCACCAGTAAAACTCGTAGTGCGCGCCTGGCCTTAATGTAAGTATTCAAATCGAATTATTTGTTTAAATTATTAAGTTTAAATTCAATGGATAATCAGATTTTTTATAATTGATAATTAATTGATTATGAGATTTCTGTGCATAGGTATAGCAGGCAGCAAGCGGTGCTTTTACTATTGCATCTTAAACCCTACTTAACGGAGATTAAAGCTAAACATTTTGAACTTATTAAAATAATTAGTCAGGCTTCCACAAATTATACCTAATCAGGTATAATTTGTGGAAAATACGTAATCACGTATTTTATATACATATGCAGAACATAAAGCAAACATTCAAAATTATGCTCACAAATATTGGCATTGCAATAAAATGTATCACAGAAAATGTATACTGTCTAATATAATGTTTGAAAAACAATAAAACTACTTATAGTTCAGTCAAAATAAATATCCAGTTTGCATTAATTCCCAACAAGCTGGATTTTTGTGCAGGCCTTGAATACGTCATTACAAATGATATGTCAAAAGTCCCCATCGATCCCGCTTGTGCGTTGTTTTTTATTCAAGGTCAAAGGTCACAAATTTGCGTTTTTTGCGTATATCTCTGAAACAACGAGAGCTATCGAAAAATAGTTCAGACAAAGTTTGTAGATCGTAAAATTGTCTACAAAAAATATCTAAACACTTTTCTCCTACAAAGCATCGCTTTCGAGATATCGTGACTTTAGAGCGCAGGAAAGTCGTATTTTTGACTATATGCACACACTAGCTTTTTCCCGCGATTTTGCCCGTATTTATAAGTATTATTAAAAATTAGGCTTATTTCTATATATATAGTAGCATATGTCTGCTTGGTCTCAGCCTAATTGGTTTAAAATTGACAAAATTACATACAAACTTTCATCCCCTATCTTATCCCTTTAGGGGTCGAATTTATCAAAATCCTTTCTTAGCGGATGCCTACGTTATAACATCTACCTGCATGCCAAAATTCAGCCAGATCCCACCAGTGGTTTGGGCTGTGCGTTGATAGATCTCTATGTCAGTCACCTTTAAGTTTTATATATATAGAAGATTTCCGCACCACCTCTGAGGTAGGTAAGGCCAGTCTTGCACCAACATTGAATCAAATACAACCGTACATTAAATCAAATACAACAGTACATTGAATCAAGTACACGGCGCTTTATTTTAACGTGGTTTCTCCAGAAGGAATTCTCCTACCACATAGTGATCTATCAACGCACAGCCCAAACCACTGGTGGAATCTGGCTGAATTTTGGCATGCAGGTAGATGTTATAACGTAGGCATCCGCTAAGAAAGGATTTTGATAAATTCGACCCCTAAAGGGATAAGATAGGGGATGAAAGTTTGTATGTAATTTTGTCAATTTCAAACCAATTAGGCTGAGACCAAGCATACATATGCTACTATATATATAGAAATAAGCCTAATTTTTAATAATACTTATAAATACGGGCAAAATCGCGGAAAAAAGCTAGTGTGTGCATATAGTCAAAAATACGACTTTCCTGCGCTCTAAAGTCACGATATCTCGAAAGCGATGCTTTGTAGGAGAAAAGTGTTTAGATATTTTTTGTAGACAATTTTACGATCTACAAACTTTGTCTGAACTATTTTTCGATAGCTCTCGTTGTTTCAGAGATATACGCAAAAAACGCAAATTTGTGACCTTTGACCATGAATAAAAAACAACGCACAAGCGGGATCGATGGGGACTTTTGACATATCATTTGTAATGACGTATTCAAGGCCTGCACAAAAATCCAGCTTGTTGGGAATTAATGCAAACTTTAATCATAATTTTGTCTATTTTGACTGGGCTATTATTATACTCTTGGAAACTGTGCAGATAAAGTCATCCAAAATTAAAAGAAAACTTATAAAATAATAATAAATAAATTAAATAATCCTCACCATATTCCTAGTCCTAGTCCTAAACTAAGCAAACTTGTACTATGGGTACTAGACAACGGATAAACATACTTAAATACTTTTTTTTATATAAATACATAGTTACATATTATACATAGAAAACACTCAGACCAATGCGAACAATCATGTTCATTGCACACAAAGATTTGCATTGAGCGGGAATCGAACCCGAGACCTCTGCGTAGCAACCATGTAATATAACGTAATATAATGTAATATACCGACTGCGCCACTGATGACGTCTTCTTAATATTGAAGGTATACGATTTTATTCCCATGCAAAAAGTTTTAAGCTTGTTGAATTCTTTTAGTCAGCTTTTAGGATAACTAGAAGACTTAAAGGGCTGGTGACATGTGAATTCTTAGTCCGTCTAAAGAGTCCACCAAAATTGACTTTGTTGATTTAACGTACAAAACTCACAGTTTGTATGATACATTTAATTTAAATATAAAGAACAAATGTGCTTATATTTAAAAACTAGCTGCTGTGCCCGCGACTTCGTTCGCGTGGCGGATGTTACTTACTTCGCATTTCGATTTAATACTGAAAATCGTTTTTTAAACCTTATAACAAACAGATATACCTACAAACGAATTGTAAAATTAACGAACGAACCAAAACCTGAGACATGAGCGATACTGAAAATGACGTCACAGGCACAATGCCATCTGTTGTCAAATTTGTAAGTTAAAATAAATGACATCGCTTATTTCATCATAACAGCCCATTAATGTCCCACTGCAAGGACGCGCCTCCTCCCGTGACGGAGAGATACTTGGCCTACTAATACCACGCAGGTCAGTCGGATTGGTATAGGGTTTAATTTCAAGTTTTCCTTCATTTTTATTTCGTAAAGATAAAATTCACCGATAGTCCTTTAGTCGGTTTTACGCCACCCATGGGATGAGATGGGGAGGTGACATATTGTATTCTTACTCCGTCACCACACGGATAATTGCTAATTAATTATGAATGAATACATTTGCACGCTACGTTATGGTGCGGCAGAATTACCTGCCTCGGTGGCGCGGCGGTCGCATTACATGGCTGGCGTGCATGAGGTCGCGGGTTCGATTCCCATGGAGGACAATTGTGAAACACAAACTATTGTCCTTAGTCTGGATGTTCTTTGTGTCCGTTAAATTGATATTTTTAAAGGCTAGTGTGGGATTTGTCTTTTGTAAAAAAAATGCTGAAATAACTTATTGTACCTAACACCTTTTTACCATCTAGCAAAAAATATTTGACTTAACTTAGACTCGACTATATTATTATTATGTTTCTTTATTTACATTAATCACATTTAATTACATTTTTAAATATAGATATAAAAAATAAAAACATTTAAAAATATAAAAAAAAGGTAGACCCACCGGCATCGGGTACAGGGACCAAGCTACCGGTGGTTAGGGCTCCAGAGAGAGGAACCTCCTCACAATACGTGCCGTGTCAAGCAGTACTGCCTTCTGCATCAGACCTATGATCCAACTGTCAAGCGAGAGTCTCCGTAGATGTTGATAGAGACTCTTTGGAATAAGTCCATTGACCGAAAGTACTATCGGAACAATGATCGCCGAATCAACATGCCACATGTCGACCACCTCGTGAGCCAAGTCCAAATATTTAGTTTGTTTGTCTTTTTCTGCTTTAACAAGGTTCTCGTCATGAGGAATGGTGATATCGATTATCATTGCACGGCGTTCTGACCGATCTATCACCACAATATCTGGCTTATTGGCAACAATAGTCCGGTCAGTGATGATAGATCGGTCCCAATATAATGTAACACTACCAATATTATTATTATTATCTATAGATAAACTGCGTGCAGTATTTTTGAATTACTTAATAAAATGAACACAAACACTTTGAATAATAATTTAATGTTTTGTGATTGTATTTCTATATTTTATTGTCAGTTTTGTATTTTTTAATGTTGACAAATAAAAATAATGTGTAAAATGATTTTATAAAGAAAAACGTGTTACTTATTATGTTGTCTGTTATATTATACCCATATATTATTAATTATTAAATAGTTATTTAGGTGTGTTATAATTGCAGTTATAATAAGATTGTGAGATAAGGAAGGTTATTTTAATTCAATTTAATATTTATGATTAAGTATAGATATAGTTTAACTTTAAAAAATGAATTTTGTACGCCAATATTAGCAATACAGGAAAAGACTATTTATTTTTGTCTAGTCTACGTAGGACCCGTCGATAGGGTAATTAGTGGTTTCTTGTTCATCGACCATTATTGAAAAATAAAGTTTACTTTCCACTTGTATATTCGACAGTATTTTTTTATTAATCTCATATGCCTGACTATTGCGAGGAGTTAAAATGGTTAATAATTTTTTTCTGGGCTTTCTAGCGATAATTTTTCTTTCATTTTAACCAACCTAACAAAATAACCTACGTTAGATTTCATAACTAAATCACTACCTTAAACTTAAAAATTCTAATTTCTCCCGTTTTACCAATATTTTCATTCACTGCTGTAGCGTGATGAAAAGTATAGGCCGTTTTACCTAACAGACGCTTCAAAGCTCTAAAAAAATAGTTTACATTTTTTAAACGCCTGATGAAATTTTAATATCAATGTTCATTGCAATGATTATATTTTATGTATATAAAATTCTTAAAGGGTAAAACATTTTTTTGTCAATAATTTTTTTCAGGGCTTTCAAGCGATCATTTTTCTTTCTTTCTTGCTTTTTAACATACCTAACAAAATAACGTAAGTTACATGTCCTACCTTAATAGCTACCTAAAACTTAAAAATTCTAATTTCTTCCGTTTTACCAACATTTTCCTTCACTGCTCTGCTCCTATTGATCGTAGCGTGATGAAAAGTATACTATAACCTGACCAGGAGTATGAAGAATAATTGTACCAAGTTTCATCAATATCCGTCAAGTAGTTTTTGTTTCTATAACGAACATACAGACAGACAGACAGACAGACAGACAGACAAAAATTGAACTGATTGCATTTTTGGCATCAGTATCGATCACTAATCACACCCTGATAGTTATTTTGAGAATATTATTTCAAGTACAGAATTGACTTCTCTACAGATTTATTATATGTATAGATATAGATATTATACATTTCTATCTATGGGGACATACAGAGAAATATAATATTTTTACATTTACGTATTTATCATCTATTGTATGTAAATATTAACTACATAGATGTTCGTCGACGTTATTAATCAGAATTTATACTACGAATATACGATGTTTTATATGTCATTTTAAACAAAATTGTGTATGTTATTGTATTTTTAAGAAAAACTTACTTAGCTAGATTAAGACAGTAAAACTCAAAACAAATCAGGACTACGTAGGTACTTAGTAATCAATCAATCAACTAGCCTATCGCAGTCTACTTATTACTGGACATAGGCCTCTCCCAACTATAGATGCTAGCGGGAAAAAATCCGAATACTTAATTCAAGTTGATTAAATCGGAATAATACCGAAATACCTATACCGGAACTTTGGGATTTTTTCAACTGATCGCACTGTCACGTGATTTATTTAAGAAAGAAAGAAAGAAAAAAACATTTATTGGCCATAAAGCACACACATAACATAAAAACACATAGCAACAAAAAAAAAAAACAAAGTCTAAATGGCCAATAGGACTCTGCCTCAGCTGTTATGCTGGTACGGCATAGTTTTATGTCGCACCAGCGCTGGTATTCTGGCAGAGCCATTTATTTTATTATATTTATTATATTATTTATGTGCTATAAAATTTATATTATTATGTTTTTATTTATTACTAGCTGACCCGTGCCCACTTCGTTGGGCGGCGAAAAAAACGCTTCCCTTCTTAAAACATATTTCATTACTCTCTTATTAGTCATAGCGTGATACTATATAGCCTATGGCACTCCCCGATAAATGGCCTATTTAAAACAAAATTAATTTTAAAAATCGGTTCTGTAGATCCAGAGATTACCCCCTACAACGTCACAAACTTACAAACACACAAACTTTACCTCTTTATAATAAATTATTATTATTATAGAGTATTATCCATGTAACGATGGATTAAGAATACATGGTATTAATCAATAAACCAATTAGCCTATCGCAGTCCACTACTGGACAAAATGCCTATCCCAAAAAACGCCACAGAACAGGGTCCTCCGCCCTTCGTATTTAGTCCGACCAAGCGATCTTTTTGAGGTAGAATTAATTTATAGTACTTACTCGTACTTACAGGTATTTACCTCCGTGTGGTGACGGAGTAAGAATACAATATGTCACTACCCCTTCTCATTCCATGGTAGTCGTAAAAACCGACTAATCCGTGAATATTATCTTTACGAAATAAAAAGAAGGAAAACTTGAAATTAAACCCCATACCAATCCGTCTGGCCAGCGGGGTATTAGTAGGCCAAGTATCCTTCCGTCACGGGAGGAGGCCCGTCCCTGCAGTGGGACATTAATGGGCTGTTATGATGATGACAGGTATTTAAAATTAAAATAAAAATCTTACTCTAACCAAAATGTTGATACTAAGAAAATTCATCTATACTAACATCGCGTTAGACAGATATTTTACGTTAGTCGCGCATTATTTTAAAACTGAGATATCTTTCAAACTAATAATCGGATCTCATCGCTGTAAAGGTCAATTATGATTAAAATTAAATTAATGTTCTGTGGTCGATACCATATACACAAAATACCTTTACAAACAATGCATTTCTTTAAATCAAATCTGTTTATTATAAAAAAGGTCGTAGTGAGTCAACCTTAGAAGATAGATATATTATTATGATATCGTTGACTTAATTGTAAAGCTTTTTTAAGGTACAATTCTCTAATACATCATTTCAGTATATCTCCAGACGTTTAAGCAGCAGAAGCAAAATAAACGATTTTAAGCGTCCCTTTTATGAACATATTTCATTACTGCTCCGCTCCTATTAGTCATAGCGTGATACTATATAGCCTATGACACTCCCCGATAAATGGACTATTCAAAACAGAAAGAATTTTTAAAATCGGTTCAGTAGATCCAGAGATTACCCCCTACAACGTCACAAACACACAAACAAACAAACACACAAACTTTACCTCTTTATAATATTAGTATAGATGTGTAAGTATAATTATAATTTATAGGTAAGTATAAATAATTATAAATAAACTATTTATGCATTTTAAACGGCAGCCGGCATTTTGTACGGTCAGATTTATTCAAAATTTATTTAATAAATATTTTTATGTTTTATTTGCTGAAAAATAGTATTTTGCATCGATCGTAAACCACCGCCGCGCCGGGCCGGCGCCGCTACAACTTTGTGCGCCGCGCCGGCCGCAGCGTCACGTGCGCGAGCCCGTCTGCACGACTCATGTCACGACGTGAGTGGTTCACGTTGTGACATGACTCTCGAGTTGTTCGGCAGCGGTGCCTGGTGCGGTAAGAGAGAGAGGACATGCTTTGCGGAGGAGCTTTCCCCCCGCGAGTGAGTGAAAGATTCGATCGAATTTTCCGTCAAATATATCGTCCGAATATTAAACTAATCTAAAATAATAATATAAAACTATCGGTACCAGACAAAATGCATAAATAGTTTATTTACTTACAATTATTTATACTTACCTATAAATTATAATTATACACATAATAAATAAAAACATAATAATATAAATGTTATAGCACATAAATAATATAATAAATATAATAAAATAAATAAATCACGTGACAGTGCGATCAGTTGAAAAAATCCCAAAGTTCCGGTATATTTCGGTATTATTCCGATTTAATCAACTTGAATTATTCGGATTTATTCCCGCTAGCATCTCCTACGTCACTTTACAAACGGAACTGACTTTACAAACATTAGTTTAACAGACACAAAACTAAACTTAGGACAACAATTAGAGGATCGCACAAACAATGTCCTGTGTGGAATTCAAACCTGCGACCCTGCGAGTTCTTACAAACAGAACCTGAGAATAAATATTCCTTAATTAATAATCCTCACACATCCACACAGCGCCACCTAGTCCCAAACTAAGCAAAGTTTAGCTTGACCTAGGGGTACTAGACAACGGATAAACATACTTAAATTCTTTTTTTTTCTAAATACATACATATTAAACACAGAAAACACTCAGACCAATGCAAACCATCATGTTCATGCACTCAAAAATTTGCATTGAGCGGGAATAGAACCCGAGACCTCTGCGTGCCATGCGCCACAGAGGTCGTCAGAATAAACCTAATTAGCAGTCGATAAATGTAAAACCTAGTAAGGCAATCGTTGGCAACATAATGCTGGTAGTAATAGAAACAATCTGGGGTAATAATACCATTGTTAGTCTTTGTCACGTACACTTATGAGGTAACTCTAGTGCTAGTGCCCTTCCACTTACTAGTGTGTGTACTTGTACAGCTTTTGATAAATCCACTTACTATAGTGGGTACTTATACAGACTTTGATAAGGGACTTTTCATTTTATAATGGACAACTTTACCATAATATCATCATAACAGCCCATTAATGTCCCACTGCAGGGACGGGCCTCCACCCATGACGGAGGGATATTTGGCCTACTAATACCACGCTGGCCAGACAGATTGGTATAGGGTTTAATTTTAAGTTTTCCTTCTTTTTATTTTTGTACAGATTAGATATATTTACGGATAGTCCCTTAGTCGGTTTTTACGACGCCCATGGGATGAGATAGGTCGGTGACATATTGTATTCTTACTCCGTCACCACACGGAGAACCAAGTATCCGTTAGTACAGTTGATAGGTATACAACTGAATTGAAAATATGAATTTCTTTTTGGAGACATTGTGACCACTTAAGTTGCCTTCTATTGATTTTGAAGTTTCAGATGAAGCCATTTTCTTTTGTTTAACGATGCTTAAACTGTTGGTAAGTTCTGAGAACTTAGTGACAAAAACTTACAACTAAGTCCACGTTCTGTTTACGAAGTAATGTAGGCAAAAAGGTTGTACCGTACCGGTTGTAGTCCAAAGTGCCATAGACGAAATTTTAAGTTTTAACATATCGTGTTGATGTTTATTTTTAAATAGTTATTAAGAGCATTTGTTTGTCTTCCCACCTTCGCTGAAGATGATCATTCTTCCACCACTTCTATAGAAGGAAAATTCAAGACAAAACCTCCATCAGAGGACAAGACTTGTCACACTAGTTGGGCATTTAAGGGCTGGTAAAATAGCAAGTAAGCCATCAGAAAATACCTCGAAAATTAGTCAACTTTACCGTCCTAATCTCTGAAACTATGTAGGTATACATTCTGTTAGAAACTGCTTACAAATTGTTACCAAACTATTACAAATTAGGAGCTCTACCTCAGAAATTTAGATGTTCTAAATAATACGAATGAGGAGCAACATTATATACTAATATCGTAATATAAACACTTGATGGATCTCCTGAGCAACAATACATATTGTTATAAAGTATGTCATAAAGTAGGTGCCGTAGAAAACGACTATACCCTTTCCACTATATTTAACAACATTTGACATGTTGACGTTAGTGACGTTCATCAGTATCTCGAATGTAATGCCATTCGATTGTAAGCGATTTCGCGATTTTTCAAATTACTTTATTTTACACATTTGGATCCTTACATCAACTTACATTATCATTTTATTACTGTTTCTTTCTTTATCTATGTTAAGAGAATTAGCCTATAGCTTAAAATAATAAAATTAAAGTTAGCTTAGGTATTATTTAAAATACATAATTTATCGTGACACATTCACGGGTTATAGCTAATCTAAAATATCATATTACATTTTATAAACGTATTATGATGAGTTCAGGTTTATTCATAACATTTATTTCTACCGATTATTTGTAATTTGTTTTATAATGGTGGTAATCGTTATGAGTGTCCATCACTAAGTAACCATGGTAACTGAAAAAAACATGGGTACGTCCATGAAAAACAATATTATTTGTTTGAAAAATAAGCAGAAGTATTACGAAACTTCATGGACGTGAACTGTCAAAAAGCTAAACTTACGCTGGAAGGGGTATAATGGCAAAACAACGTTGATATAATCTATGTTCTGAATAAAGAAAGAAAACTTTTTTCTAGCAAACCACAGGATTAATACTTCACTTTAAACTCTACGCTACTCCGTTTGGTCAGTATGTTATTTCTAAAGTCTGTTTTAATGGTTACTTTCAGGGATGTTATGAGGCCCACATCTGCGTGTTGATTCTGAGTTGTCTGTTGAATTACTAGATTTCATTCTCGTAATAGTATCTGTACTCGGGCTGTAAGCCTCTTCATCGAAAGGCCGTACATATTGCTCCTAACACTGTGCCTCCTCAATACACCTCCAATCCGTACCTAGTTTGTACATCTTATTGTATTTAGATGAAAGGGGTGCAGTAGCTACTGAAATTACATAGCTCTAGATTTAACAGCTAGTACACACATCAAAAAAGTCTAAGCAACATGCATGATATTACAAATTTACCATTTATATTAATTAATTTCTAAGTATTTACTCACTCAAAGTGTATAGGTAAGTAAACTTTTTTGTTATTGATGACATACTGGCTGGTTGTAAAAAAAAAATTTCGATTATGTTTTGTTTTTTTTCATAAAATTCAAATGACTGCGAATTTGTTTGAATTTGAGTGCATGTTAATTGCTACGTTTTAGTCTTGATTTTATAATTTTACCAACCATTTAAATACAGTTGGCGACAAAATTGAATTGTTAGATATTCTTTACGTCATGGAGCGACGTCATTTGACGGCAGATGAAATGCAAAGAGCTGTAGGGATGTTGCAAGCGGGAAGTAATCAATCTCAGGTATCTCGACATTTTGGTATTCATAGAAGTGTTATTTGTCGTCTTTGGCAGCGCTACAATAATACAGGGGAACCCGCTGAACAGCATCCAGGCCGTAAAAGGAGTACAACCACTCGGCAAGACCGGTACATACAACTGACTGCAAGACGCCAGCCGATGTTAACCGCTCGAGAGATAAGTTTGAGGCTACAAAATTCAAGTGGTGTTGATGTAAGTCCCCAAACTGTGCGAAATCGACTGCATGAGTACGGCCTACGAGCTCGACGCCCTATCAGGTGCCCACCGATACGTCACGGGAATCGCGCTCGTCGAAATGAATGGTGTAGAGAACGCATAACATGGACCCAGGAACAATGGGATAAAATTATGTTTTCCGATGAGTCGCGATTCGGGTTTAGGCCTGATACAAGAAGGGTGCGAGTGTACCGTCGACCCGGAAATACTGAAAGACTCAGGTGCGTTCAGGAAGTTCATCCATACAGCGGCTCAACAGTTATGGTATGGGCGGGTATTATGAAGAACAGGCGAACTGAGCTCGTTTTTGTAAATGGAAACATGAACGCTGAAAATTACGTTGAGGATATTCTCAGACCTTATGTCCATCCATTTGCATAAACCTTTGGCTCCGATTTTACGTTAATGCATGACAATGCGCGTTCACATACAGCTCGGCGAACCAGTGAATACTTGGCAACGGAGAACATCCAGGTATTGCCCTGGCCTGCACAATCGCCAGACCTCAACCCCATCGAGCACGCATGGGACATGCTCCAGAGACGTGTTTTGAAGGACTTGGACGGAGTGACAACAACCCAACAGCTGAAGGATTTGCTACAATTCCATTGGGAGCGAATACCGCAAGATGACATAAACAGTCTCATTAATTCAATGAATAATCGTTGCCGACAAGTTCTGAATAGCAGAGGAGGCCATACTTTGTATTAAATTGTCCTATTCTTTCACAATAAATTCATTTTCTTAAGAAATTTCAATTTGTAAAAACAAAGTTTAGTTTCTTATGTACCTGTATATTCTAATATTGTTAATTTCTGTTATTAAAAGAACTTATAAAGAAAACAGCTGTTATTTTTACATCATAGAACCCTAAAAATATTATTTTAAAAATAAAATACAACGTTATAATTAAAATAAATGGTAAAATAAATTAATATAAATGGTAAATTTGTAATATCATGCATGTTGCTTAGACTTTTTTGATGTGTGTATATTTAAGAAATAAAAAGAAGGAAAACTTAAAATTAAACCCTATACCAATCCGTCTGGCCAGCGTGGTATTAGTAGGCCAAGTATCCCTCCGTCACGTGAGGAGGCCC
This sequence comes from Schrankia costaestrigalis, assembly GCA_905475405.1. Classification (NCBI taxonomy): domain Eukaryota; kingdom Metazoa; phylum Arthropoda; class Insecta; order Lepidoptera; family Erebidae; genus Schrankia; species Schrankia costaestrigalis. Next base: position 1,787,927 of record FR997830.1, read on the forward strand.
GTCCTTGCAGTGGGACATTAATGGGCTGTTATGATGATATTTGGGTGACAGGCATAATACCCAAATATCATCATAACAGCCCATTAATGTCCCACTACTACTAATACTTAGATGTTGTACTTTATATTTGTAAATTGCTGAACTTTTCTGGTCAAGTGTTAAACTCAACATAATACTATTAACGTCTACATAACAATGTCGTATATTATATAAATTATTATATTTCTTATTAGGGGCAACTCGTAGTGTTTAGCCTTTCGCATCGTCTAACTGGTTATTAATTTGACATTTATGATGTTTATCCATTGATTTACAAAAAACCAAAGATACACACTCCACTTCCCAAAACCGTCCGCAACAAATAAGCGCACAATTTCAAATTGTGCGCCTCTTTTCAATTAGTATCGCGTCGCCCGCGTGACCGTGTACACAAGACAAAAATGCCGAAGTGTTCGGTGAGAAATTATAGAAAAGGATGGGATATCGTACTTTGGGTAAGTAAAAGAGTTAATTGATTTGTTTTTGTTGTTTAAAGGACTAAATATATTGAGCTACATGTAATTTTGATTTAATTTGTCTTAAAAACCATACTTGACACCATCTTGACACTCCCCTACAATCCGGCAAATTACAATGGCCGCTTTATTAGTGAAAGAACAATGCATAACAACCTCTTTATTTTTCTTCCGAGTTATACTTTGACTCTGTGCTTATTTCTAATGGAATCGCCTTTTATTTAATTTTTTTTATTGGGTCTAATTTTTTTATTGTTAGATTTATTAATTTTTATACTTTTTTGTATTTTGTTTTTAAAGAATAGTTACAATTTTACATATATTTATATAGTTATTTAAGGGCGTTCAAAAGAGACGAGGTCATCAATTCGTCAATTTTTTTAAGTGTTTATATTTTGAATACTTAGTTTAGGGCTTCATTGAGTATTTTTTTATTTTCTTTTTAAGAATATAGTCTATGAACATAATCATGATCAGAAAAGAAGAAAGACAATGGAAAAAATTGGTACTCGATGCGGGACTCGAACCCGCGTCTCTGGACTATACGCGTCCAGCGCCATGACCACTAGGCCAACCGAGTAACCGTCTCGACTACCAAATTTAACCATTGCTTTATACGGCACCGGGCCGCAACTTAGAACTCAACTGTACAACGCCATCTAGGCGCGACAGCCGTAAACTTTCAATGTTGCAATTGAAGAGTATACGTATCTTTTCGGATTTTTCTAGTTATACCTAAGCTTTATAGGTAAAAATTATATGTATTTAATAATCATGATCAGTTTATTGTTTTTTGAATTTTTTTATTTTTTAGTATATGTTTCTTCTGAAACTTCGGTTGCTAGGCTAGGTATAAATAAAAGAGATTTTGCTATAAACATTGGATTATTTCATTTATCTACCTAATTTTATGACTTATATCACAGTGCTGATAATTGACTCGGTCGATGCTAGTAATTGGTGATGATGGTGCCAATAATTGGTGTTAGGGTAATTATTTAGTCAGACTCATCTAAATAACATGTGTATGAATAAAAACATTTCTTTATAATTAAAATCAATTATTTATTTAATTAATAGTGAACCGAGAAAGCATGTTGTTAAAGTCGTTATCTGTATTAACACTGTGATAAACGATATTAAAGTAGGAGTAACTCTTAAAGTGCTGATATTTGGTAGCTTCACCCTACATGTCATGTTATGTTCTGCTAGGTTTTTTTTTCTCGTATTTCTACCAATGCTACACCGTACAAAAATATAAATAAACTATTTTAAGGTTAATATTGGTTTTGTTAATTTTCTACCTAATAATATATTTACAATAAATATATTTCATATATTTAGAACAAACATTTATAACATTTTGCAAAACTAATTAAATGTATGAAAAAAAAATTAAAACATTAATCGTCTCCACTTCATTCATTGTTCTACCGGCAAACGTCAATCATTAAATTTTTTATTGCTGTTTGTGCATTACTTTGTAAATACAACTTTATGTCATGCGCGTAAGAATGAATTTGAAAAAAAAATATGTTTACGATATTACTATACGTATTTATTGCGTATGTATAATTGGTGACACTTTTGGCAGTTACTTTTGTTCGAAACTGTGCATCTTGGTGTTAAATACCGAGATACGTATTCACATAATGTGCACACTAGTATGTTGGTGAACTAGGTAACTGAAATAAAACAACAATACTGAGTACTGAACTGCAGGTTCTCGATGACAAAGTAGATGAACTATCAAAGTCCATCGAAGCCCCTTATTTATTTATTTATTTTTTTTTTTTTTTTTTTTTTGTGTGGACGAGTAGTCGGTCTCAGACGACCTTTACTACTTTACGCGGGCTGTGGTGGGGCGGATGGCCCTCAACCAAAGACATTTAAGTGACGTGCCACAGGGGCACCCCCTTTGGGGTACGGACCTCGGCCTGGACCGTCACTGACTAACAGGACGTGCGGAAGGCACGCCCTCTAGGAGCGAACGCGGCGCGTATTCCGGCCTCGACGGCGAGGACGGAACCGCGGACGTTTTGTTATGGCTTCGCGAGCCGTGTGAGCTCTACGTTGAGCGATCGTGATCCTATCGTCCGGCTCTTCGAGAGCATGCCTAGGTCTACGAATTTTGCTAATCTTACGGCCCCTTATTTATTTAAACGTCAAAGTATATATAACGTGCGGTAACGAAACCATATCGAGATGCAACTCGTTTGGTTCCGCGCCCTCTAGTGTAATGACAATACGTCATTAACACTTGGGTTTTTTGTAAATCAATGTGTTTATCTTGAAATGCATTTCAATTATGAATCCGTTATTAAATAAAAAGAATAAGAATAAAAAAATATAGTAAATTTTAATGAGATTTGAGTTTGGAATTTAAAACAAATGACATGTATTACCTACCTCATCAAGTAAGACTTATTTACACACCATGTCTAAAGCAAAGTACCTATAGCAAAAAAATGTTTGTCGCTAAATGTTTTTATGGTTAAATACGTTTTAGTTACTTCCTACATTTCAGGGCGGCTAACGAGCCCGAAACATGGCTATTCAATTACCAGACTATCTATTTTGTCGTTATGAACTAAAAATATACAAGTTTATCGCTGATTCTATACATATCTAAGACTAAGAGTATTTCACTAGAGAGAGAGAGAGAAAGAAACACCAAGCATTTTGCTCCACAAATACCAAGAATTAATTAATTACTTCATAAGAAAAAAAAACATCTTTCTAAGAGCATGGTAGACATTAAGTAAGTAGTACATATATTTATACTGTGGTAGTATGTTATGGCCATATTCAGGAACACGAAAAACGCCAAGCAAGTTACTATGTCTTGAAAATTTCTCAGTTGAAATGTTCCGCGCTTGAAGATGGTACGGCAAACGCGATTAAGCAGTTCATTGTCATCTTTTTTTTTGTTTGTATGTTTAATTATTACAAAGAGTCAGTCAACAAAATAGTTGCGTCATCTGTCGTTATACCAAGTATTGAACAAGTAAATTGAATATACAATGGAATAATCGGAGAGCATTTACGACGGAGCCTTGTACACACAGCAACTAATCAAGCTAGACACTCATGTACCTTAATACCTTGAAATAAGACACAATTTCAAATGAAAATGTTTAACTTGATGAGTTTACTAAACAAATATTGTTACGTTGAATGACAAGTTCTATAACTTCATGTTGTTATTCAATTACGTCATTTTAATAGATTTGTCTAATAAGTACGGAGTTACATATTTACAATGTGGAGGGTCGATTGATTGCGTTCTAAAGACATTTGATGCGCTAGAATTCAGTCGTGGAAACTTACATCAACTGTTAGGTTTTAATGTAGAGTTGCGAGCTTGTGTGGTATTTATTAATCTTTCGAAAATAAATATGTTAAATTATAATAAGCTTGCTACTTAGTCGTCTATTCTGACATGTTTATTTAATAACCGACTACAATCATTCGATATTTTTGAAGTAGGTACTTACCTTATTCATGGCAATTAGTGAAATAAAAAGCTAATGCTCCTCTTTGGCTAGATATATACTCTTACGATGTAAGGACATTTATACGGCGAAAACATTAGGTATATATACCTATGCTGTCTCACGGATATACCTATAATACAGTACATGTTAAGTTAAATATTGAGAACATGTTTGTATTATTTACATATTATTATTTTAACATCTCGGCCTACAAGCGAGGTGCGAAAACCTTAAAATTTGTAAATGTTATTTAACCTGACCTTGATCGCAGCCTTAAATGTATGAAGAAGCGCTAAGTACTACTTAAAACAATTTTAATAAGATTTAATGCACAGAATTGTTATTCTCTACATCTCAGTCTAAAGATGCCACAGTTTCACGACATATTTACGCTTCTTACAAACGTTAATGTGGCGATTCTGTGCCTGTATGTTTCTAAAGACCGATTTACACATCGACAAGTACAGTAGCGAGTTAAGTAGTAAGTTGTTGATTAAGTTGATTTGAATAGATCTCCATCCTATTTTTTTGGAGATTGATGTTGGCGGGGTGCGGGAGACGCGAGAGAGAGGGCTACTTCGTACTTAACTCTCCAAAAAATAGGATGGAGATCTATTCAAATCAACCTAATCAACAACTTACTACATAACTAGATACTGTACTAGTCGATGTATGTACTTGTTGTATGTAAATCGGGCTTTAGTTTATCAAGTCCTCGGTTGACTCTCTTTCAGTGCTCGGTCGTTATTTCAGGAGCATTCGGTCCTATCAGCTGTGGTTCTGCCTGTGTGCTTTATCTGCTTATTTTGGGGCTAGATGAAGTTAAGTGAATATTTGAGGAATATTATTTTATTATTCTTTGATTACCAGCCAAACTCTATATAAATACATTCTACTTATTACAAATTTGTTTTTTTTTCATGATTAATCTGCTGCTTGCCAAATCTTAACGATTATTGGTGATAATAAAGTTTTTTTTTAATTAATATTTTAATTTAGTCAATCTAAGTTATCTAGATAATACAAAAACCTAACTAATTGACGCATAAGGAAACTGATGACTTAGATAAAGATACTGTGTGATAAAAATGACCGGTTATCATTATTAAACTAGCATATTATTATATTTATAATTATTTTAATTTTAAATTAAAACATAAGTAGGTAATTAGCCTTTAATTTTGACTTTTTCGCGTAATTCTATATCGCGAAGACTATGTTGTGTGCCAAATTACCGTATTTTTTTTTAAGTTATAACTTTTAGGGAGATCAAGTTAGGGCTTTGCTACCTACTTACACACATTTACAGCATATAACCCCTACTATTGCCTTGTTGTATTTGATCCACAATTCTCTACCCACCCTGTATGAAACTTTGTCAACCTTTAATATTCACGGACATCTCTCTACCACAGTCTCTACACAGCGCAATCATTCTGTTCCCAAAGTGAGCTAGGCTTAACCTGCTTGTTTTATGGGTAACAGAACAACGGATATTAATACTTATATCCTTTTTTTGTAAATAGATACATAATATACATAGAAACACTCAGACCAATACAAAAAATCATGTTCATGCACACTAAGATTTGCATTGACCGGGAATCAAACCCGAGACCTCTGCGTAGCAGCCATGTAATAACCACCACCACCAGAGGTCAACCTTTGCAAAAGAGGAACATGGTTTGAATCCCACTACCTACTGGACTTGCCTTATATAAAACAAAACCAACGACAATTTATATTTCTTTCATCATAACAACCCATTAATGACCCACTGCAGGGACGGGCCTCCTGTCATCATGGAGGGATACTTGGCCTACTAATACCACGCTGGTCAGACGGATTGATATAGGGTTTAATTTCAAGTTTTCCTTCTTTTTATTTCGTAAAGATAATATTCACTGATAGTCCCTCAGTTGGTTTTTACGACACCCATAGGATGAGATGGGGTGGTGACATATTCCATTCTTACTCCGTCACCACACGGCTGGACTTGAGGTTTATAGAACGAAAACAACGACAATTTATATTTCCTTGCTCTCTACCAATATCTTTTTTATTTCCAGGATGGAGGTAGGCGTGCAGATAATAGGAATACTCCTACGCGTGCTCAGCTTTCTCCTAGCACCATTATATTGGTTAAGAGCGAGAGACAACAGACGATTACCACCTATTACTAATCCAATACTGCTGAAGAGCGCTTCGGAATTGGCAACATGCATCAGAAATGGAGACGTGAGTAGTGTTATATCTATATATATTCATAATGAATTTGAAAATGGATGAAGAGTTCCAAAGGATGAGACTTTGAAGTCAGGTCTTCCAGATTTAGCAACTGCTTTTCATCTATGATCCTTCCGTGTCTACGAGCCTGTAAAATACCCTATCATTTCTTTGGGAGTGGTTTCACAGTACCTACCTTGTAGTCCCTTCAGTAAAACGTATTAAACGCAAATTCTCCAAATGAGGTTTTGTAATGCAAAAATACAAAAAAGATGGAAAAGTCCAAAATTGTTAAAGAAAACGGAAAACGGTTATTCCCATCGACATACAAAGCAAACATTTATAAAAACACAATACATTTTTTTATATTAAAACTATGTATAAAAAAATTATGAATAATTATCGTAGAGTCAAATGCTAATAACTTAAATATTATATACAAATAAGTACAATTGACATTAATATATTATGGTTAAAATTACAATATTCATGATATATTAATATGCATGTTCATATGTGCAGGTTAATTTATTGAATTGACACACACAGTTAGCCTAGCTATGTGACCTCTGCATTGTTACTAACTGTTCATTATTAAAAGACAAAAAAAAATTGACATTAAACCCTATACCGGTCTGTCTGGCATTGACTTTTGTACAACATTGTATACTGGTATAGAGAAGCAGCTTCTATACTTTTTTGACACCTAAAATTGAATGGTGTCGACTGTCACCTCTGGTATAAATCACAAAACTATTGTAAATGTACAGAAATAATTATGTGTACTCGTATGTATGCACCTTCTAAATTGAAGCCTGCCGGACTGAAGTTAATTATCTATTAGAGTAGTCCGCGCATGTAAAGAACCAAAAGAAAACACCCGCTCCATACGTTCCTCAGTATTTAGTTCCAAAAATTAGATATGTCAGTCATTTGCAACAACTTCTAGCCGGTCAACCTAGATTGCGCGTACTGTAGGATAATTTTAAATTTATAAATTTTAAAATTTTGACTCTTGTTTTGCAACATTCATCATAACAGTCCATTAATGTCCCACTGCAGAGACGGACCTCCTTCCGTGACGGAGGGATACTTGGCCTACTAATACCACGCTGGCCTCTACTAATACCATGTGTGTTATAATTGTATGCTATTAGCTGCATTAGCAGGAAAGTCAGTTTACAGACCATTGACCACCGTCAATTGTTAGATACATCGGAATCGTTCATTGTCACTAACCACAACCCGTTACTGGGGTTATTAAATGGGGAAGGAAGTTAGCTATAATCCTTAGTTAAGTAACTGATTAATTAGTATGGGATGCCCTGGACGAATTAACAAGCGCCTCATCATCAATGACAAATTTAAGAAAGGACAGGTCCGTATCACCTGAAACGCTGCTTAACGAAAAGAGCCGGGCGTGAAGATAGAACTGTCCATACAAATGTAACACCTATGTAACCTATGTTTAACGAAATAAACGAATTGTTTTTTTTTTTTTAATCTTTATTCATAAAAATAAACAGTTACAAATTATAAAATTCCTCGCCAAGCGACAGCTTGTTGGCGAGATACGCTCGTTACCTTATACTTATAAAATTATAACACATAGTTATCTTAAATCTATACACTAACTTAAACAATAAAACAATTAGATATTTATTATTTAAAACAGTTTTTATTTTTTTTTATTGTTCGCTGTAACGGACCTCACTGATGGTGGGGTCACACACACTCACCGAGCAACCATCTCTTTAACATTTGCTTAATTCTATCAATACTGAGTTTTGGTTCCTCTCTTAACATATCTATCTCATTATATATTTTAGGTACTATGTATTCAGACATTCTCTCTCCGTAATAATTTTTAATTTTTGGTTTAATTAATTTTTTTTCTGTTACATTTCTAGTATTATATTTATTTTCTATCCTTATTTTATATATATCTGTATAATATTGTTCAATGGCTAAATGGATTGAATCATTGATTGATTGAAGATATAAATAAATAAATAATCCTCACATACATATTATACATAGAAACTAGGGATGCGCCGATCCGATCCGATCTTGTTGAAAATCGGATCGAAGCCATACGATCTCTCGATTTTTGGATCGGATCGAGTCCATACGATTTTTTGTAAGATCGATACAAAGCTACAATGATCGATTCGTTTGGATCGTATGGATTCAAATTCAGTTTATCTACCTACATTAACTGCTTACGATGTTGTTAGGAACGAAATGATCTTTTGTTTAGGTTACGTTATGTTCCAAACTTGGCGGCGTCTTTTGCGGGTAGGTATACGAGCATCTTATTACATTTTATTTATAATATTTGTGTGGGTAAGTTCGTAAACAAACGAGTAAAGTTTATGGTCGGTTGATTAGTTTTATTGAGTATCTTCATTGTGCGGACATTTTGTTTTATAAAACTGAATTATGGTGCCATCAGAGCGGCTCTTTTCGTCGGCAAACTTAACTTTAAGCGAATGTCGAAACAGACTCGATCCATGTCGTCTCTCTAAATTATTGTTTCTCAAAAGTTTAGAGTTCGAAGATTGGTACCTATAGAACTATTTCTAAAGATGCCAACTCGAACTTTTAACTTATATATAACTGGTTGTTTTTTCCTCACCTTTCATAATTGTATTTACTTAATAAATGCTTACCTATCTAAAAATAATTGTGTCTTACTTATTTGCATCCGATCCGGATCGATTTTCTTGACATCGATCGGATCGATGGCATGCGATCCAATTCGTGGATCGGATCAACGCATTACGATCCGATCCGATCCTTAAAATCGGATCGATGAACTGGATCGCGCATCCCTAATAGAAACACTTCTTAGACCAATGCAAACAATCATGTTCAAGCACACAAAGATTTGCATTGAGCGGGAATTGAACCTGAGATCCTCTGCGTAGCAGTCATGTTATATAACCACTACGCCACAGAGGTCGTCACATAGAGTACTTTTTTTTTTAAACAACAGACTAAAATTAGTTTACTCCGTCACAATCAACTTTCTGGTCTGGCATCACACTACGTTTGAAAGACTTCATAATATTATAGGATCGAGAAGACGTGACGAAAGTAGATAGGCTTAGCATAGAGGTTGGTGCTAGCACCAAGCGTCAATTAAAAGCCGCTTAGGTTGCTAGCTGTGACTTGAATTTGCATATTGTGTGCGAAGATCAGCCAGTGTTCATCCAGTGCACACGTATAGTCAGACTGGCAAAATATTAGTTACTTAACGCGTTAAATGTTATTTTCTTGATTACAATTCCTTTCATTTGGAAATCACTGAGATACGTTTCGTTTATCTCAATTTCTTCACCGGTGCAATCATCACGTAGGTATCTAAGTTTCACCATCTTGAAATTAACATACACGCACGCACTTTTTATCCTTATCTCATTGTATCTAGGTTCAGAAGTCAGGGTTACTTAACAGCGTATCTTATTAACTAACAAATAATACACGAATCGAATAAATTAGCTTAACACGTCTTTACTTATTCTCACTACGTACAATTCTTTCGCAAGCTGGGAATTGGGTAGACTGTAAAATAGGTGCCATCTTGAAATGGTCTTTGAGGTTGCATGTTTTGCAAAGTGATAAATGAATCATGGTTTGTATAATTTTCATTCAAAATAGTCCTTTAAGGGTTAATTTGGATAGAAGGAACACAAACATCTGAAAAGCCTTTCCCTTAGAGGATTTTCTTATACCAGACACTTATGTTATGGCTAATAAATTTGCGGACCGCCCAAATAATTGCCTTGTGCTTAATTCAAATCCACGAACTTGTGCACTTGCGTCAGTCAATCTTCTCTTAGTGACAATAAAATGTCCATTAATTTACTTTCTATAACTATGTAAACAGAAATCATTTCTATCCATTACAGATAACAAGCGAAGAACTGGCCAAAACATACATAGCCCGCGTAAATGCAGTGAACCCGTACCTCAACGCGGTGGTAGATGAACGGTACAGAGCGGCCATTGACGATGCCAGGGCTGTCGACAGGGAAATTGGCGAGGCAAAGAAGAACGGCACCTTCGAACAACTGGTTAAAGATAAACCATTGTTGGGTGTACCGTTTACTGTGAAAGAGAGCTGTTCTTTGGCTGGTGAGTGTTTGCACCTCTTCGAGTTTACGTTATGTTTTTATTTCAATTTTGTCCTGTGAAACAAGGACATTTCTTCTCTCAGTCATGAGCATTCCATTCCTAGATATAGGCTCTCCAAGTTACATTATAAACATAAACTAAAGGACACAATTATTACAATCCTGATACCGGACATGGAGGCTTCCTAGGATCACCTAGATGCCTACCTAGGATAACGCTTACGCTGACAGCTTTAAATGTTACAACAGAGTACTTTTGTTTATAAAGATACTTTTAACACGAGACTAAGACACAAAGGAGATCCAGGCTTCGGACACCCGTAGCTGGATTTCATAAATAATTGTTTTATATGGAATTCAACTCTTAAACCTCTTGTGTACAAGGTCTCTTGTGTCTGATGACTCGAGGCTGGTGTGTACCAGCTACATACCTACAATGAACTATTAAGGTTTCAGTTACACAACTTTTTTAACGGAGCCCTTAAAGACCCACCTTCCGTCTTACGGTGTACTGTACACAAACAATACCGTTATTCTAGGTCTATCAAACGCCGTGGGTTGCCTGGAGAACGCAGGTCGGCGCGCCACCACTGACGGCGGTGTAGTCAGACTAATCAAGAAGGCCGGAGCTATCCCACTGTTGGTCTCCAACACGCCGGAACTATGCTTAGGATGGGAGACCACCAACTTGCTGAGAGGGACTACTAATAATCCTTACTGCATGAATAGGACGCCTGGCGGATCTTCTGGGGGTGAGGTGAGAGTTTTGAAATCTAAAGTATATTCTTTATTTACATTTTTCACATTAATTTACATTTTGAAGTATAAAAATAAAAACATTTAAAAATACAAAAAAAGGTAGACCCCCCAGCATCGGGTACAGGGACCAAGCTACTGGTGGTTAGGGCTCCAGAGATAGGAACCTCCTCACAATGCGTGCCATGTCGAGCAGTACTGCCTTCTGCATCAGACCTATGATCCAACTGTCAAGCGCGAATCTCCTTAGATGTTGATAGAGACTCTTTGGAATAAGTCCATTCACCGAAAGTTCAAGAAAAAAAATTCAAGAAATTGTCTTAAAGTATTATTATTAGTACACATTAGGATAAATAAATATGATTGTGTATGGGTGTGCTGTCGGTGTTGTGTATGTGTTTTTGTGTGACATTGATCTACGAGTATGTTCATGTAGGTATGTGCAGGACAGGTTATCTTATCTCCGTCACTAACGGTGAACTTCTCTAATTCATAAGTTATTATAACTATTCATAAGTGAATTCCTCAAATTCATCTAATTATGTGACTGATATAAAAAAATTGGGATGGAATTTCTGGTTATGATCCCGTCTAAAACAAATCGCATATTATTATAATTAGTAAGTATCAAGGTCTATGAATCATTTTTTTTAAATAATTTATACATCACCAAACGGTTTCATGATAATAATGATATTCATTATGATAATAGTAAAAGTAACTATAGTGCATAACTGAATTCTAATTCATTTTTTTTATTTATGTAAGTACAAGTAAAATAAGTATGTAGCGTGAATATTTTATAATGTAGGTAAATAATGTTTACACGTATAACAATTTCCGTATGTTACTTAAATGTTATAGGTCATGTTTTAGTTTAACATATTTTGTCATTGTAAAAACTGTTTGTGGGGATAACACGAATGGATAACAATATTAATTGACAGTCTTCATGGATCTGACATTAATTGGTTTACAGTAGTATAATGCAGTTACCTTAAGTATATTCTCCAGTACCAAATATTAAAATCTGCAAATATTAAAAAAGTTTTCCTCGGAAACTTATTTGATTTTAAACTATGCTCACGTAAAACTAATGTTTTTTTTTTAATCTTTATTGGACATAAAAGGGCTTATTCACTTTGTGAACATGTCGCCCCAAAACTAATGTTAAAAACCCAAGCATGTTCAGCGTAGCTAGAGACTATTGATCTATATAGCTTTTTTCGTAATAGGTACTATAACACAATATTCTAAATACAGAATACGGATGTAAATTTAAATATTGACTTACTTATAAGTACTTACCTAATGTCATTAAAGTTAGTTATTATTTAAACATGACCACAAAATAAATAAAGTAGGTACAGAAGTTTAATTTTTTTTTTAAATTATTGTGGTAAGACAAAATATCTCCGTGTGGTGACGGATTAAGAATACAATATGTCACCACCCCATCTCATCCCATGGGTGTCGTAAAAACCGACTAAGGGAATATCTGTCAATATTATCATTACGAAATGAAAAGAAGGAATACTTGAAATTAAATCCTATACCAATCCGTCTGGCCAGCGTGGTATTAGTAGGCCAAGCATCCCTCCGTCACTGGAGGAGGCCCGTCCCTGCAGTGGGACATTGATGGGCTGTTATGATGAAGACAAAATAATTTGGTTGTAACAAAAAAAAACAATTAGGTAACTAAGTACACACATCAAAAAAGTCTAAGCAACATGCATGATATTACAAATTTACCATTTATATTAATTAATTTTTAAGTATTTACTCACTCAAAGTGTTTATGTAAGTAAACTTTTTTGTTATTTATGACATACTGGCTGGTTGTAAAAAAAAAGTTTCGATTAGGTATGTTTTGTTTTTTTTCATAAAATTCAAATGACTGCGAATTTGTTTGAATTTGAGTGCATGTTAATTGCTACGTTTTAGTCTTGATTTTATAATTTTACCAACCATTTAAATACAGTTGGCGACAAAATTGAATTGTTAGATATTCTTTACGTCATGGAGCGACGTCATTTGACGGCAGATGAAATGCAAAGAGCTGTAGGGATGTTGCAAGCGGGAAGTAATCAATCTCAGGTATCTCGACATTTTGGTATTCATAGAAGTGTTATTTGTCGTCTTTGGCAGCGCTACAATAATACAGGGGAACCCGCTGAACAGCATCCAGGCCGTAAAAGGAGTACAACCACTCGGCAAGACCGGTACATACAACTGACTGCAAGACGCCAGCCGATGTTAACCGCTCGAGAGATAAGTTTGAGGCTACAAAATTCAAGTGGTGTTGATGTAAGTCCCCAAACTGTGCGAAATCGACTGCATGAGTACGGCCTACGAGCTCGACGCCCTATCAGGTGCCCACCGATACGTCACGGGAATCGCGCTCGTCGAAATGAATGGTGTAGAGAACGCATAACATGGACCCAGGAACAATGGGATAAAATTATGTTTTCCGATGAGTCGCGATTCGGGTTTAGGCCTGATACAAGAAGGGTGCGAGTGTACCGTCGACCCGGAAATACTGAAAGACTCAGGTGCGTTCAGGAAGTTCATCCATACAGCGGCTCAACAGTTATGGTATGGGCGGGTATTATGAAGAACAGGCGAACTGAGCTCGTTTTTGTAAATGGAAACATGAACGCTGAAAATTACGTTGAGGATATTCTCAGACCTTATGTCCATCCATTTGCACAAACCTTTGGCTCCGATTTTACGTTAATGCATGACAATGCGCGTTCACATACAGCTCGGCGAACCAGTGAATACTTGGCAACGGAGAACATCCAGGTATTGCCCTGGCCTGCACAATCGCCAGACCTCAACCCCATCGAGCACGCATGGGACATGCTCCAGAGACGTGTTTTGAAGGACTTGGACGGAGTGACAACAACCCAACAGCTGAAGGATTTGCTACAATTCCATTGGGAGCGAATACCGCAAGATGACATAAACAGTCTCATTAATTCAATGAATAATCGTTGCCGACAAGTTCTGAATAGCAGAGGAGGCCATACTTTGTATTAAATTGTCCTATTCTTTCACAATAAATTCATTTTCTTAAGAAATTTCAATTTGTAAAAAAAAAGTTTAGTTTCTTATGTACCTGTATATTCTAATATTGTTAATTTCTGTTATTAAAAGAACTTATAAAGAAAACAGCTGTTATTTTTACATCATAGAACCCTAAAAATATTATTTTAAAAATAAAATACAACGTTATAATTAAAATAAATGGTAAAATAAATTAATATAAATGGTAAATTTGTAATATCATGCATGTTGCTTAGACTTTTTTGATGTGTGTATAATGTTGTTAACAATTACTTATATCAACAAGGTGGATCGAAGCGACGACGCAACGACTTAGTTGATCTCGAAGGCGGGGAACCGATGGATGATGGAGGCACAGGACCGCACAATGTGGAGATATTTGGAATCAGCAGTGTTCGTCCATTGGCTGACATGATGATGATGGTTTAAAATAATTATTTTATTTTTACAAAACAAAATATCTTGTCAAATCTTCTCTCGGTCCCAACCGCAACTGTTCAAAATAGTGTCGTAAGAAAAATAATGAGCGGTAACAGTAGGTATATAAGAACACACTTTGTATGCAGATAAACTTCTGAACGAATCTCTATTTTGTGACATGAATGACGATATTGATCATACAACATCAAACCGTCGTCAATGTCTCACGTATTTACACAAACTCGCTAAGAGGATTTCTCAACCATCATCATGATTGTAAACAATCATTTTATGTTTACTTCTTGACATAACGTCAAACAGAGAAATACTCTTTAAAAATACTCAGAATTTAATTACGTGGTATCTGTTTGAGGCTGTTTAAAAACTCGCTGGCCTATGTATGTTTTACTGGCTACATCGAGCTCCCTGGTCAACTCAAAACATCTTAACTTACCTATAAACTTTCTGAATTCATAATAACCAGGCTGCTTGAAAACAAATTTCAGAGAAATTAAAAACAGTAGTTAAATAAAGAAAGAAAATATCTCACGAGAAAAATGGGAAATTTAAGGCTAGATAAGACGTTTGTATTGCCTATTTAATAGACCTATATGTGTAGGCAGTATTAAGATCGTGATCAGTTAATTTAACACTTAGATCACTAAATCAATTGGCAAGCAAAACATTTAAACTGAATACATACATAAACTCACACCTTATCCCGTCCGGGGTAGGCGGAGACGACAGAAAAACTGAATCGAAGAAGGAATTCAGATATTCTAAAATTGATGATCTTTACAGGCACAGCAGTTTTTAAAGATTACCCTTAACACCCAAACTTACTTTACTTATGTATCACGTTGTTGCAGGGAGCTCTGCTGGCTAGTGGTGCATCTCCGTTCAGCGTGGCCTCCGACGTAGCTGGCTCTATTCGTCTGCCGGCTGCGTTCTGTGGGGTCTTCGGACATAAACCTACACCGGGTGAGTAATACATCAAGTGTTCTTATGTCATCCACGCGAATATATGCCAAATAAGTCAAAAATGATCCAACAAAGTGTTATTTAATTAATATAGAAACTCTAAATCGGCGCAAACACCTACATTTATACCGGACATGATTGTGTCTGTCTGTCTTATCGTCTAATCCGTGTGACACTTGCCACGCGAAACCGTAAATCCAACAGTAAAAGTTTATAATTCCCTCAAGGCTTTTTACTAGTTCTACACAATTAAATTATTATTATATACACATTAAATTACATAAACATTTTCTTCCCAGGTATAATATCAATAGAAGGTCACGTCCCGACGCTGAGTGACGAGAATTTCCCAAAGTTCTTGACAGTGGGACCGATGGCACGACGAGCAGAAGATCTGAAACTTCTAGTTGAGATCATGGCAAAGGACCCGGAGAAGCTGAACTTGGATCGGCCTGTTGATTTGTCTAAGATCAAGGTACGGATATTTTAGCTTACGAACAAACCCATGTGGAACTTTCTTTAGATCAGGTCTGCTCTCGATCTTGCATCGATTTTTAACAGCCCAATCGGATTAGAAGGCATAGCCACATTTAGAAACCTAACTTTACGCTGAACATAAAAGGTTAGACGAGACCAATCATCTCTCTAACAAAATAAGGATTACCCATGGGACTATAGTTTCCCAATTGTGAAACTTTTTGCTAATTGAAGACCCTCCAGTTGTTATCTCAATGGACACAGCATCAACATAAATTATGCCATCTTGTTGGTTTTGTAGGTAGGTAGGTAGGTACATGTTATTTCAAAGACTTATTGTTGAGAGGCCCTGCTGAGATTGCTTAGCATTATTAACCCTTTCACAGTGCCGCCAGCAGACACAATAGTAAAACAATATGCACGTGTACATACCACATATAATATACTGCACTGGGAACGTGTTAAAAATCCTAAATGGGTTTCGTTACAACGATTGTGACATTAACAATTCGAAGATGACTGATTTACCCATATCTCAGGGTTATTAAATTGAAAATATATTTTTACTATAAAATTATTTTCGCAGGTACTTTACATGCTGGAAGCGACAGAATCCATCGCTATGTTGCGAGTATCAGATTGTATACACAACGCCATCTTGGACGCGATACGGTATCTGGAGGATACTTGTGGCAGCACTGTGTCCGAGGTAAATACTAATCATTCTATTATCAAGTGAAAGGCAAAACAACACCTAG
Source organism: Schrankia costaestrigalis (assembly GCA_905475405.1). Classification (NCBI taxonomy): domain Eukaryota; kingdom Metazoa; phylum Arthropoda; class Insecta; order Lepidoptera; family Erebidae; genus Schrankia; species Schrankia costaestrigalis. The sequence goes on from FR997830.1 coordinate 1,804,765, forward strand.
TAGACACAAGAGTAAAACAATGTGAATGTATCGTATATTATACATGGGACTGGGTAACGGCTAATTGTTATTGGTCCCTCTCTGTCTACGATATTTTTTAATATTATTTTAAGGTGTAAATATAGAGACAAATTTTAATCAAAATCTTATTAAATTCATAACTTGACGAACTAAATAAATGTATTATTCATCTACTGCTTCTATTAGTGCCCATTAAAGTGTGATCACTTTTATTAAGTACTTAAAAGTATCATAATTGGCGTAATAAATTGTGACAGTCAACGTGGTTGGTAAAAAAATAGACATAATAAAAAACTATTATGTTTAGCAATAAATAATAATAATACCTATGTCTTAAAATGATTAAAACATCAAGCCCTATTTTACTTTCAGGCTGATTTCAAAGAATTCGAAGATTCCGTTGATATTTCTGTGTCTGGATTCTTCTCTATGAAAGACATTCCGAATTTGTTACAAGATCCCGCCAATCCTAAAGTAAGTAACGTGGAACGAAATGTAATGTTAAAAAAAGTTTGCCGCTGATGTTGCCATTTGCTAAAAGTTTTCCCTGTCTTGTGGGAAATAAAAATGTATTGTTTCATTTATCCGTTCTATAGACGTAATGTTTTTTTTTTAATATTTAAATAACTTTATGATTTTTCAGCGTGATAAGAGCTTAATTGTGGAACTAATAAAATTCTTCTTCGGCGGAGGATCCCGATCTCTACAAGGACTGAGCTTTTCTCTTATTAGTAGTACTCAGTTGTTTATTCCTGAATCTCGGCGTGGTTATTACCACGGAATGGCAAATCAATTACGTGAAAGCTTACAGGTAAATAATTAACTTTATAACTTTAAGGTTACGACATAATTTCCTTAATATGTTTAAGATTGCATAATATCATGAAATATTAGTGTATAGGTCATATTTTACAACGCAATATCAGACAATGAAGTTTATTTTTAGTACACAGTGATGTCAGCCCACGATTTAATTGTGGTTGTTTTTATTCAATATATATTTATTCAATGGGAGGAGGCCAGTTCCTTCAGCGGGACATTAATGAACTGGTATGATGATGATTCAATGGTTTATTAAATAGGATTATAAAAAAAATAAGACATTCATAGTTGTTACTAAGAAAATTTTGTTAGGTAATTAATGTGTTGTATTCTATTTTAGAAAGTTTTAAATGACAATGGAGTACTAATATGCCCGGTGTTCATCAGTCAAGCTCACTATCACAATGAGGTATTCCTAAAAGCCTCCGGAGTAACATACACCATGGTGTTCAATGTATTAGGCATGCCCGCTACTACCGTGCCTATGGGAATGCACAAGGGATTACCAGTCGGCATACAGGTACATTTTATTCAATAATAATACGAAGAGTAATATAAGTTACTAACACTACCAGCAATAGCAGGGAAAGTAATGTAGTAGTTATACTTATAATGCACTGTACTTATTCTGTGCCAACCAATTTGATTAATCTTTTAATAATATTTGTTTTTCTTTAGGTAATAGCAGCACCAAATCAAGACCGACTTTGCTTAGCGGTAGCGGAAGAATTAGAACGCGGCTTCGGTGGATGGAAACCTCCACATTAATTTATATAACTCATACGATACCAAAAATATAATATAAGTCAAACAAACCACAAATATGGCGTGGTTAATTTTTTATATGAAAATAAATTAGATAACTTTGTAATAGAATGTTATAACTTTATTCTATTTTGTACGTAAATGTATATTTAGGAAACTCTTTAAAACCGGGAATAATATTACAGTACCATGTTAGAAATCACTAATGTTTACCTGCAACAGGTAATATAATTTTAATAAATATGTCACCTACAAGTTGCTTTACATAAATAGTTAAAGATTAAACGCAAAACAAATATGAGTTAAAGAAAGTGGAGGTAATTTTACGTTTTGAACTTTCTCTCTAAATGATATTTTTGGTATACAATGTACTATAAATGTTTCCCGATATTTACTGTTACAATCAGTTACAATAGTTTCCAAGACCACATTGAAACAATTTAATTTTCTTATTAATTACTTAATTAATAAATAGCTTAACAATAATCACATTGGATTTGATACATTAAAATATTTTCTGACTTTTAAAATTGTGATTTTTTAATCATTAATTTTTAGATTATTTCTACTTTGATCAAGAAAGATAAAGCTATTATATAAAAAAAAGTAAATGGCTGCGTTTAATAATTAACATTATGTAGGCATACTAGACTCTATTGTCAAAATTATTTATTAAGTCTGGAATTTAAACTACAGTATTTTTATTTTTCATAGAAATGTATTTGGATATTAATATCTTTAAATTTCATATTGATGTAATATAATTACATTATAGTTTATATAAAAGCATTTTATGCTTCTAATTCTAGTTGTAAGTCAATACCAATGATAAACGAGGTCGTGGTTATTTAATATTTATTTGTGACGGTGCTTTAAATTATTTTATCAATTCCAAACGTCGGTTACATTGTTATTACTCTTATGATTTTAAATCTAAAAGTGCTGTGAATATTTAGTATCTAACTAAATAAGTACGTAAGCAAGTATCAACCTAGTTTTAAGTTAATCATGTCTGCAACTTTTTTTTACATTGTTTGTGTTAAGTTTAGTAAGGAAAATAAATGAAAGAGAATGCTATAAAGTAATGATTTATTCTTATTATTTACCTCCTCGTTACAAGCTACACACTGCATAATCTGGTCTATACATAATAGTCGTTATATATGTCGCAGGGAAATGTGGATACCAGGGATTTCACGAAATCACTAGGGATATCAGAAAATTCCGGTAAATGTCAAAAATTCATATTACCTACTTCCAACCTAACCTAACCTAACCTACAGAAGTTGGAATCCATACGTTTTTTAACATACAAACAAAAATATGAGCATTTCTTTTCTGGTAGAAACGGGATTTCGTCATATCCCTAAGGATTTCGTGTAATCCCTGGTTCCTTCATTTCCCTGCGACATGTATATGAAATCAACAAATGTACCTACATGACAATTGTTGTCGTATGACAACAATTTGTAAGATGCCCAGAATTCAAGGTACCAAATTATTAATTTAATAAGTCATATTTTAGTCCCTCTGGTAAGTGGGTACTCTTTTAATCACAAAAGTTGCTAGTATTTCAAAGAACAGAAGATAAAAAAAATCGGAGTCGTCGATTTACTAAAAAAGATTAAACTTTTATGTTTACTTCAAAAGACAGTTTAAAAGTATCAACTTACTTTATAAACACACTGGCGTTGTCAAATCACTGAAATAAAACCACTATAAATGAGGTAAGCTTTAATATACCAAGTAACATGTGAAGTACAAATGACTCATCCTTTACTTTTTTTCATCTTCTTATTTCGTAAGCCGCTGCCTACCTTAGACAGAAGTTTTAAAATCTCATAGCCCTGTAATTTCACTCCCACTTACACACTGTAATAGTTTCACACGAATGCTCGTTAGTGGATTACGAAGCTTTGGTGCCGTCCTAAGCAGTGTCTTAGCTCTATGAAATATTTAGTATATTAAAGTAAATTTTGTCGCAAGTATCACTTATCATAATATACTCCCATTCTATATTATTAATAAAAAACTCGAGTGTCTTATCTATCTAATGCCCGATTTACACATCGACAAGTACAGTAGCGAGTTAAGTAGTATTTTAAGATTAAGTTGATTTAAATAGATCTCCATCCTATTTTTTGGCAAGTTAAGTTGGCGAGACGCAAGAGAGGGGGCTACTTCGTACTTAACTCGCCAAAAAATAGGATGGAACTCTATTTAAATCAACTTAATCTTAAAATACTACTTAACTCGCTACTGTACTTGTCGATGTGTAAATCGGGCATTAGACAGAACTACTTCCACCGGGTGTACCTACTTAAAAACCTAAGAAACTTTTAAGATAAGATACATAGTAGTCTTGTGCCTCTAACAACTAGTCAAAATACACGTTTTAGTTGTTGATTTTTTTTATAATACCTACTTACAAAAATTAGTTGCCTTAAATCTGAAGTATCTTTTGCGTTGCCTTATGTATCTTTTGTAAATCATAGGTGTCTATAATTTACAGAATTGCAATTTAATACTTAACTTATTAAAACAGCACAAAATACAAACACTTAAAATATCTTGTTTCATTGCATCCACTTTAGCCACCGTGCAATATTATCTTACATTCCTTATTTAAACTGCAGGCAAATCAAAGCTTTTCATAAATATGGAAATCTTAATTTAATATTAATCCTTTCCACGCCACGCACTTAAATCAAAAACGCTCGCCACACGCCACGGCCCAAAATTTGTGAAATTACCTAGTGTTGGGAAAGCTTGATATCGATAAATTTAATATCCTAGATCAATCTAATAAATACAAACTTGTTTATCGTTTCATTGTGTATTATTATTTATTTCTTACACTGTTTAAACATATTTCAATGTCTCTTATTAGTTTGGATCAAAAAACAGAGCAAAAAAAATTCTTACAGGGAATGCACTGCACAGCACTTAGCGGTCTGATAAATACGACTTTGGCTTATGCGTACCATATTGTTTCTCGAGTTTTGTAGGGAGGTGACTGCTTCCGGTCATTTAAAAATTATAAATGCATATTGATAAATTTGTATGTGCCGAAATTAGAAAAATCTATTATAATTCCATACATTAAAAGTAATAATGAATCAAATTATATTATGATACATTTATAAGGTACTGGGACTTACGATTTTTTTGGGTAAAAAATATACAAACTTATCATAACAGCCCATTAATGTTTCACTGCAGGGACGGGCCTCCTCCCGTGACGGAGGGATACTTGGCTTACTAATACCACGCTGGCCAAAACGGATTGGTAGAGGGTTTAATTTCAAGTTTTTCTTCTTTTTCTTACGTAAAGATAATATTCACGGAGTCTTTTAGTCGGTTTTAACGACACCCATGGGATGAGATGGGGTGGTGATGGTGACACACTGTATTTTTACTCCGTCACCACACGGAGGAATTTATACCACCTACGGCTTTAAGTATATAAATCATGTAACAATTCACCTGTAGAACATTTAAATTTAACTCATCGCCTTCAAATTCACCATCTGCATCATCCTCTCCCTCTATAATTCGAATTAATTCTTCTACGGAAGACATTTTTAAGTTTTCAACTTACGGTAAGACACTGACAATGAGGCGATTACAACGAATATCATATTATTATTGAGGGTAGAGTATAAAAAATGTCGATATTTTTTAGAAATACCTACCCACATTTTACATCACTAAATAAAATGTTCTAGAACCATCCATCGCCTATGACGTCATTTCCTGACTTATATATCAGACATTGGCGTAGGAAACTGTTGCACGAGTATGCAAGATAGTGTTGGGAACCAACGGCAATCAATATGCATTTTGTTTTTTTTTTATTGCAATATTCAATTATATCACATACATTTTCAGGACAAAAACAAAGTCCGTACTTTGTTTTAACTGTTTTACACCTTTTGTAAATAAATAAGATACACTGTATTTCAGAAAAATTGCAATTTTAAGAACTAAGTTCCTGTATTGGTGACATCACTATTCTACTTCACTAGTCTTATATATCAGACTTTGGCGTATAGCACTCAAGTAAAAAATAACCACATTTTTGGCATAAAATGGTTTTGTTTTTACATAAATAAATATAAAACAAGATGAGAATAAGCTGCAACTTTTCATCTTTTTTAATTTTAAGATAGTTATTGCTCAGAAAAACCTATAATGCATACTAAAAAGTTCGTAAGTGCTAGTAAAAATCAAAGATAAAAGTACACATTTTTTTGTCTTATAAATCAGACGTTGGCGTCGTGGGCACGAAAATGAGTTGTCTCATATATCGGACTTTGGCGTGGAAAGGGTTAAAAAATGCCTGTTTTAATTTACACTATTAAACAATAATCGTAAAAAACCAATAGGTGGGCAACTTTATGAAAGATGATCTATTTTAATGTGGTAAATTAAAACTTTTACGTGGCAACACTAAATAACGACGTTCTTTCGCGGTGCGTGCGACATGACGCGCCGGTGAATTATTTTATAAATTTGACGTAATTCTTCTGTGCATATCTCGAAAGTAAGGCGAATGATCATAAATATCGTTATTTAAACAGTGTTTTAGTGAGTGCATGTGTAAATAACCTGTAATATTACTTGCAGTCTTCACAATGGCCGATCAAGTCGATTCAATGTCAGATGCAGAGCTGCGGACGAAACTTGCCGAACATGGGTTTCCAATAATGCCTATAACTGCCTCCACAAGAAAGTTACTCGTGAAAAAGTTAAAGTTAGTACTAGACAACAAGGGTAAGCCTAGAAGTAGCGTTGACAACAAAGCTGACAATAGGCGGTCGCTTGCACGCTACTCGAGCGGCGAAGAATCTGACTTGGACACTACAACTAATGCTAATGCTAAGGAGAAGCGTGGTCGTCGAGCGACAACAGGTGGCTCGATGTTGCCGCCTGCCGTCAACAAAACGCGCCGGCCGCCTACCAAGAAGGATTCTCCTGTCAAACGAGACTCCGATAAAGGTTCTGAGTCCGAAGAAGAAAAAGATAAATCTGGAGTACGTACACATGAGGAGGTGGAGACGGTGACGACAAGACGAGTAACGCGTACCTTCGCAGCCAATGACCAGGATGATTATGAAACTGGTTCTGACAGTGATGTTGATGCAGATAAAAAGACATCTAGTCCTTTTCGTAGTAACTCTAGATCGAGTGACTACATTTCGAGCACTTTGCCAACTGTTGATGTAGGCACTACTCCCCCTAAGACGTCCATTTTCTCCCGAGCATCAATTATACCCACCAACTATTCATCAAATTATTCAACTAATATGAATTCTTCATCTGACAATCTCAATTCCATTCGGTCCCGGTTAGGTTTGACATCAACTCTTGGTGATCGACCGGTAACTAGTACCTATACCCCAAGTTTTACAACAAATAATTACCAACCATCTACTTCAACTATTGATGAGGTAGAATCTCCGTACTTAAGTAACTTTACAAGAAGATTGTCATCGCTCAAGTCAGACCCCCCTAGACCTTCACTGTATCTTGACAGGGACATAAACAATGGTAGTGGTGTATTGCCTCGCAGATCTTACATAGGTGTCAACAGGTCAGAGATTAGTGATTACAAGAATGCTAATGACAAAAAATTCTTGAAAAATAATCTTGTGTCCCTTGCTCTGGTTGTGTTAGTTGCACTTTTTTTTTTTTGCTTATTTTTCATGTATATAGTTAAGAAAAATGATATCACTTCAGTGGCAGATGATCAGAACAGTATAGTACCTCTCTGTCAGTTAAACAAACCAGGAAACAGGCCAGGTATCAATTGTGTACCTCAAGAACAAGTTAGTTATGCTAAAGATCTTTTGAAAGTCATACATCCAGAGTTAACTAAAAGAATAGCATCGTACAAGTGTGGCCAGTCCAATGTTCTGCCCTTCATGACAGAACGAGAAATAATAGACATTGCCAGTGCTAAAGCAGAAACTTCTGATGTTAGTCAATGCCGGACAGACTTAAATAACTTGCAAGTTCTTATTATAAACAACCCACGCTGGGGACTCAGTGTTATACAACTGAAAAGTCTGTACACTAAAGATGCTGAATATTCTACTATTGGTACTACAGATCTAATAGTTCAACAAAGAACTAAAGGCACTGTTGCAATTACTCTTTCTGACCCATCTACACCACTGTCATGCTTATTCATTAACACTTTATACTCGGCTGGATCCACTTTAATTATAGTTGCCCTACTCACAGTACTAGCTTTAGGTGTCCAGAGATTTTATAAATATTATATGAGTTACAAGAAAAGGAAAAGTGAGGAGATCTACTCTATGGTGGAACAAATTATTGATGTAATTTCTCAAGAGACTGAAGATAGTGGAGAACCATACATATCAGTTGATCATGTCAGAGATACTTTGATTTCACCTCAGAACAGGGAAAAAATGTCATCTGTGTGGGATGCTGCAGTGAAGTTCATTCAACGAAATGAAAGCAGAGTAAGAATGGAGGTTCAGTCTGTTGATGGTGAAGATTGTCGTGTTTGGAGGTGGATTTCTTCTCATAACAGCCCAAAACGAAGTGCAGCATGGCAAGGACAAGCTTTTGAGACACAAGAAGGATCAGTTAACAATCTAGTGGTATCTCCAACACCATGCTTGAAGATTCGACACATGTTTGACAAGAATGATGCCAACCCAAGCTTGAGATCTGTTATTCAGGATGCCATATTAGAGAAGTGTGGAGACCGCTGTAATATTCTGCATATTGATATTGAGAGGACATCATGCTGTGTTTATGTGAAATGTGCATCCCCTACCGATGCTGGAGTCGTGTACAGGAGCTTGCATGGTTGGTGGTATGAGGGCAGATTGATCACTGTCAAATATTTGCGCTTGGAACGCTACATGCAAAGATTCCCGAACTCGCCTTCTGTGGGACCGTACTTAAAGATGACTCGCCAACGTCGCAGCTGGGACGAGTAAATATGTAATAGAACAATGCAGGAGCACTGTCTTGTGAAATGTTCTACTTGTTACAGAAGCTGGTAACTTTGACCTTTAAGCTTGTTAATTTATTGTGAGTCATTTTTAAGAATTGTCTTTTACTAATATAATGAGGTTGCATTTCCTTTGTCTGTAAGGATAGTAATTATTTGATGTAGAAGCGTTGACATTGTACATTAAATCAGTTCTTAATTTCATCCTAATGTTTTCATAATAAATGTACTGCATAATATTTGTTCATCTGTTTGTCATTAATTTTTAATGCATGTTTTAACATTTGGTAACTAATAATGTATACTCATTAAATTCTTTAAACATACAAGTCTTGCCCATTTTGTTGGTGATTGTAATATTAGTACCTGTGTTTATGTTTTACTGTAAATTGTTTCAAATATGATAATTTTCCATGATGTGTATTGGTAAAGTATGTAAATACTCTTGTACTTGTCAATTAGAGTTTGTTATGAGAGGTGGCCTCTGATCTGATAGTTTACCTTGTATAAGGTGCTGATGTTATCATAATGCCTTAGATATTGAATGTGTTAGTATGTAAAGAATTCCTGCTCAGCCTGTTTGTTGTAAATATTTGACATCACAAGATTCAATGTTTTATTCTCTTGATAAGTTAAAAGTCTTGATGACTTTATTTGTTACTGAATTTACTGATGTTTTGGATCAAATTGTTTAAACTGGTAGTCATAAGTAGGTTAAGTTTGATAGGGTATACCGATGCTTACACTTATTTGATTTATTTTTCTTATAATTTTAAATTTAACTATGCGACTGCACAACGTAAAGAAACTAAGTGTGTTTTAATTTCGTATAAAATTGACATTTTGTTTAAGTATTTCTACTAACTTCACTGTTCTTTATGTTTAGTTATTTTTATGGATTGATTTTCATTTTTTAATAAATTGATATAAGTATTTACATTGTTTTATTATTATTCTCCGTGTGGTGACGGAGTAAGAATACAGTGTGTCACCAGTCACCACCCCGTCTCATCCCATGGGTATCGTAAAAACCAACTAAGGGACTATCCGTGAATATTATCTTTACGTAATAAAAAGAAGGAAAACTTGAAATTAACCTTTAACTATGGACGTCATATTTTTGTTACACAACCATGGACGTGCGGTCTCCCAGACCGCGATCTTTAAAGACCGAATTCTAATTAGTTAAACAAGTATTGTACCATTTGCCGTTTTTAACAGTTTTAGTAATTATTAAAATGTAAATAAATGATGCAACTTTAATCAAAATGTATTCATTTTAATGTTAAATCTAGTCATTTAGCAATCAAAGGCACTTTCCAGACTTTTTCAATCGAAATCACTTTATATAGCCATTATCTAAAGATAAATATATATTCAGTCTGTTTCATTAGTTTTACAATAAAATATAAGGAATAAAAAATTTAAAAAACTTAACAATACATTCTTAAAACCAAACAAAAATTTTGACAATGGTCCAACTTGAGCATATTTGTAGGCAGTTTTTACATAATAGCTCCGAACATTGCAGGCGTTGACTGTTTAGAACTTATGATTGACTGTTTTTCGAGAAATTCGACGTTCGTTTGTATAAAGAAGTACTAAGCTGATCGTATTCTAAACAATCTAGAAAAAAATAACTAAAAATTCTGGAACAAACAAAATCATAATCAGTTTAATTTTATTACACAAACGCGGACGTGCGGTCTCCCAGACCGCACTCGAAATATAAATCGAAATTATTCACGCAATATGCAGCCGGCGACGCAATTATTACTCTTTTTAGTCGTTTTGCCACTAAAACCGAAGCTACTGAAGGTTTCAGCCTTGTAGGGTCCACGGAAGGATAAGAGAACGCGATTTGGAAACTGCAAGCGGTCTGTGAGACCGCACGTCCATAGTTAAAGGTTAAACCCTATACCAATCCGTTTGGCCAGCGTGGTGAATTAGTAGGCCAAGTAGCCCTCCGTCACTGACGAAGGCCCGTCCCTGCAGTGGGACATTAATGGGCTGTTATGATGATGATTATTATTACTTCTACTACTACTAGGTACCCATAGTTATTATTACCTACACTTGCAAGAGGTAAAGATAATAAGCATGTCATTGTCCTGAGACTTTGCTTGATAAATAGGCAACAAGGTAATTTAGCCTATCAGTTGGACGTAACTGTAGTACCTCATGGTCAAACCATTACCTAACTGATAAAAGTTAATATTTGATTAATTGACCGGTACCACAACCTAGGTGTACAAACATAAAATTTAGGTACCTAAAGGCAGCAATTAAGCCCGTAGAAACGCCAGACGGTGAAATATACAGTAGGAACCTTAGCTCTCTGTTATAAATTGATACAGTGCCCACAACGCGTATGTGCATTTTGGTGACGTTAACCCAGTGCCCACGATGCGTATGTGCGTCTATTGTTTTATCATGCCTTTGCTCAGTGCCCTTGGACTTACATATGCGTCTATTGTTTAGAAGGATAGTTAGTATATCGTAGCTAAAGGTTCGTAGATCCGTACCCAGTAATGCAGATCATTTCTTTATGTGTAGGTGTACAATATATTATGTGCCTACACAGTCATACGTAGCTATTTGCTTCTGTGCTACCTACTATGTATTTCTGAAAATATGATATAAACCAGAGATGTATGAGTTTCGACTGCTCGGCCACGGCACGCAAACAGAAAAAAAATTAGTCAGGGATTCTGTCGAAATTTGTCGAAAACGAATGGCACAAACTAAAAATTTGTCGAAGTAGAAATAAAGAAGTTATAGGGGTCTAAACGTGGCCGCGCGAACGAAACGCGGAGGATTGCGCGGCCACGGAGATCTCAGCAACTACTTGAGCTAGAGATCTAATTCTTTTTGTAAATGAATGGCTGAATTTGTCAACAATTGTCGAAAACAGAATCACAAGCCCTAGATCAATACTTTACTAGATATTCACCTCTGAAGTCATGGCCGCGCAATCCTCCACTTGTGATTTCTTTAATGTTGATTATTTCTTTCAAAGTAAGACTTTAGACAGTAAAATTGGTGTTGACAGCAAGGTTTTAATTTGTCGAAACTAATGAAAGCAATAGACTCTACTAAAGTTTAGCCATATAGACGAAATCAGAGGAAAACAAAAAGTTCATGGCCGCGCAATCGAAACGCTACTTTGGACGCTGATATCTCAGTAGGACTATTATTGCAAGGATATTCGTGTTTACAATTATTTATTCTACATTTTAACCTCATTGTAATGACATATCGTTTGATCCTCAGAACAGTTCTCAAGCCGTGTAATCTCAAAAATAATGATACCCTGTACAATGTTCGAGCAGAGTAACCATAATTTCGATTTCATTAGGATATTCCTCTAATGGGAGACTATCATTTTTATTTTAAAAAACAATAAAATTACTCCTTTAGTGCGTGCATGTAATGAATATAATAGGTTGAATGGTAAAGTCGATATATTCCATGATATGTAGAGCTACTAAATTTGATTTAAAAAAATATGGGAAATCTTATATGTAGTAGCACCAGTTTTACACATTAACCAAGGGCGTCACCCTCCCTCCATCACCGGACAATGTCCAATCGAATATGTTGGGTGGGTAAGTCCTCAAGTTATTTTAATAGCTTTATTGTAATACAATGTTCTATAAATATATAAATAATAATAACTTACCTAGTATCTAAGTCCACTATAATTAGTATACCTAATTACCTTATAAATATAGGTATGTACCTACTCTCTAGATTGTAGCCTTACCAATATTACTATGACCTAGGTACTTCGATAGAAGGTTTCGAAATCAGCGAGTATTATTGAGATCAGTAACCTGGCGTGGGTAAGTGTGTACCTATAGACTTTATTTTCATAAGTACTTCTAATAATAATAGGAATTTAATTTTGTAAAGACGCACATGTGAGACATGGGTCACTGGGCGAATGCTTCTCGGACGCGTATGTGAGTCATGGGGCACTGGCTGAAGTCGGGCACTGTGGTAAAATAACAGGCAGCGAAAGTGAAACTAACATCGACACAATATCTACCAGACGAGCAGAGGTCCTGGAGGAAAATTATCAGTTAATCTGCTGATCGGGAGCTGTACCTATAATGGCGAACCTGTTATTACCAAGAAATCTCGCCATTACTTTCCTTCAGTAAGTAATTTATTTAATTTTAGATCAGTTTGGGTTACCCAAGTAGGTACTTATATTTCGAAAAATTTGCAGTAAGTAACTGTATTAGAAGCTATAAGTTGATTGGTGTTCTATTTGTTTTAAGTAGGGTGATGCTACCAATTATCAGCACTTTAAGAGTTAGTCTTACTTTAATATCGTTTATCTTAGTGATAATACTGATAACGAAAGTTAACAACATGCTTTCTCGGTTCACTATTAAATAAGTAATTGATTTTTATTATAAAAATTTGTCTATAAGCATACACATTTTATTTAGATGAGTTTGACTAAATAATTACCCTAACACCAATTATTGGCACCATCATCACCAATTACTAGCATCGACCGAGCCAATTATCAGCACCTTAAAATTAGACATAAAATTAGGTAGGTATATGGAATAATCCAATGTTTATAGCAAAATCTCTTTTATTTATGCCTAGCCTAACAACCGAAGTTTCAGAAAGAAAAATACATAAAAATAAAAAAATCCAAAAAATAATAAACATTCTTTTGATCATAATATCAACACTATGAAAATAACTAGCAATGTTAGTTTCAGCACCATGCCAGGATATGAAATCCGAAATCATAGAGTACTTTTTCCAAGAATATTGAATTCTAGGCATAAAATAATCACGCTTTACAATAAAAAATATGGATTAACAATTTTACATACCACTTTGTCATGTAACAGTACCAGTGCCGATAATTAGCAATTCGCAAAAAAATTGAACCCAGATGTCAGCACCTCATTTATTAACATAAAATCAAGATAACGTTCATTTCCATTGTCAGATAAGCCTTATAAAACATTTTATACATGAATAAAACCTAAAGGTTCAGTAAAAAATATCTAAAAGAACTAAAATGAAGTAAAATAAAAAAACCTGAACTTACCTACTATGATCGTAGGTAAGTTCAGGTTTTTTTTTTTTACTAATTTAATTAATTTTTGGACATTTTCCCGCGTTTTTAAAAAAAAAATGGCTTTTTTTTAATCGAAGAATGTAGTTTGGCCCAGTTTATAATTCCAAAAGGATCTTATTTTTCATTTCTTTAAACGGAATCCCAAATTAATTAATGGTAAGCATATAATTTGAGTTTTAGTTGGGGGTGCTGATAATCTGGTGCAGTGCCAACATTAGGACGCGTGCCCCTACATACCTTTTGTATCGTGAGGCACCGTTTATAGTCATGGGCCTTTTGACCGTGTGTCAGAGGTCAGAAAGGAAGGAAGACACAGTTTCCCATTTAAATCCCTAGGGTACTCCTTGCTTAATCCAAAACAGTCAAGTACAAAAAACATACTTTAACAATAAAACTGGGAGTGCCTAAAATAAAAATAAACAATTTAAGTACTTATACTGATTTTTTTATTATAATAAAAACATTATATAAAAATATATATTTCGATTCTTATTCAGTAGGTAAATACATTGAGTTTGTATAATATAGTTTTATCTACATCAGCACCATGTCATAATAATATGTAACAATAAATAATTGGTCCCGAACAGTAATAACTTCTTATAAAACAGCTCATTCTTTTAAAGTAGGAATGTACAATACGCGAAATCTAAGATGGCCGCCTTGATGTTATTACAAATGGCTGCGGAGATGTCATTTTTGGAAATAAATGGCGGGAAACAAGTATTTTCTTAATTCTTGTATACCCGAAAACGAAATGGCTTTATCAGTTTTGACAAAAAATTCTATCATAATTCAAATTCATTAAGATCGTTATTTAATGTTTATGCGTGAGCTTGACGTCATTGGTTGACCGTAATCAAAACTATGCTTAGATTAAAAGTGCAATCTATTTTAAACTTTCACTTCAACGCAATAAATAATAATATCTACTAACACAATACAAATGTCACTATATTAAACTGAAGAGTTTGTATGTGAAAAACCATTAAATAATTTAAAACTAAAGTCAACTTGTTACTTGTGACATTACAGGCTTGTCATTTCAGAAAAACTGAAAATGTAGAATTTAAATATTGGCTGGTAAGCCACCCAATTGTTGGCACCTGAGGAGTGGACTTCGTGTCAGACTAAAATATAAAATATCATAAAATTATAAAATACTTTAATCTTTGCTTATACTTAATCATTATTATGTGATTGAATAGTATTAAATAAATATTATTGGCACTAATGCCAATAAAAGGATTCTGATAAATTTATTGTTGCTATGTTGTCACATGAAATAAATAAAATATGATAAAAATATTAAATAAATAATATTTGAACTTGAATAATCATACTGAACTTGGATAATCTATAGTGTTTTCTTTCTTTTTACTCACTTTTAACTCTTAAGTGCCAATAATTGTAGGACTTCTAACGATTAGGTGGTTTACCCTAATTTGTTTTATATTATAAAATTACGAAAACTTTAAATTGAAATATGCACCAATGACGTCATGCAAGAAATGATAGGGATGGACATAGAAGGAAAAAAGAGAAAAATTCATTAGAATAAAACATTTTACCGAAAATATACTCTAGTAACTGTCAATAACGTTGACTTTATTATTTGTGTTTATAAATATTTAACGACTATTTGCTAATACAAAAGAACTGATATGTCAAAGTAGCGTCATGATTTAGCTGATGTTTTGTTGTGCGATATTGAACCTAATAGTTTTATGACATGCAACTAACATTAACTCTAGAGGTGATAAAGCCATTTAGTTTTTGACTATACATGCGCGAACGGCTCTGTAAGCTAACTTCAGACCAGCCAACTAAGATTGCGCTTACTGTCACTAATAACATACTCATTTTAATATTGTAAAGTATTAACTAGTGCTTCGTAACACCTCCACTTGTCCGGCAAGTAGAACACTTCGAATATGTGTGGGAAGGGCGCGTCCCACCCTGCCACCCGCGACACCGGCGCCTCTAGGTGAAGGAAACATTCCTCCTGGGGAAACAATTAAAACATTTAGGACTTGGTTTATTTGTGAGATTAAAATAATTTGATGTGGAGCTAATTAATTATCCTGTATCTTTCAGTCTTAGACAGCGCCATTTAGAGTATATATGTCGCAGGGAAATGAGGAAACCAGGGATTTCACGAAATCACTAGGGATATCACGAAATCCTGGTAAATGACGAAAATGCCTTGCACTTCGGCGGCCGCTGACGCGGCACGCTCGCTTCGCTCGCTCGCCTCGTGCATTATGGTCACAGTTCTAACCTAACCTAACCTACAGAAGTTGGAATCCTTGTGTTTTTTTACCTACAAACAAAAATATGAGCATTTCTTTTCTAGTACAAATGGGATTTCGTCATATCCCTAGGGATTTCGTGAAATCCCTGATTTCCTCATTTCCCTGCGACATATATAAGTAAGCTTCAATGTTGCAATTATGAAAATATGATCTAAATTTAGCTAGTAACCTATAATGAACTATAAACCTATAATTGGATATTACTTATTAAAATAAAACGGAAAACAAAAAGAATGAATGACCATGAAAACATAAATTAAATGGCTCTCTATTAATAAATAAAATATCTATATAGATACATAATCATCGCTTTATAGGGCAGAACTTGGCAAGATAATCATCATCATCATATCAGCCTATGGACGTCCACTGCTGGACATAGGCTGCTGGACTGAGGGAGGCACAAGCCCACCTCATCCATCGGCTTCCCGCCGTCCTAACCAGGTCGTCGGTCCACCTTGTGAGGGGTCTCCCCACCCTGCGCCTTCCGGTGCGCGGTCGCCATTCCAGAACTTTTCTCCCCCAACGGCTATCAGTAGTACTATAATAGTAATATATTACCTGTATAGTGGCAGCTACTTCAGCACCGAAACCTGACGTCAGAGGCGCTTCGTGAGCAATTACACAACGACCTGTCTTCTTTACCGACTACAAATAATGAAAATAATATTGTAAGTTAGTATATTATTATATTATGTTTACGATCTTAATTAAAAACAAATCTTAAACAAAATTGAATTTAGTAATGATTAAAAAATACATTTTGAATTAGAACATAGATGTTTATAATTATTTTACTTTCGTTTATACTTCATAGGAAACTTTTAAAATATAATTTACAAGAATGATTTTAAATTTTAAATGATTTACCTATATTTAAAAATAAACGGATTCAATTGGAAATATGTTGATACTCATTATTAATTTTTTTTTAATTTATATGAAAATACATTTAAATAATTTAGAGTAAACATTATATAAAAAAAATAATTACATTTATATTAAATAGTTAGTTTGTAACTCACATTGCAGACAGTATCCTCGTCCCAAGGCAAAATTGATTGTAGGTCTATCACTTCGCAATTGACTCCTAGTTTATCACGCGCTAGTTCCGCTACTTCTAAGAGAACATGGACCTGAGTGCCCCAGCCTATCAGCGTTACAGCGTCACCTGGAAATATTAATGCAGTATTTAAGTAATAGTTTGTGACCATGGTCTGGTAAACATGGCCCGCACTAGGCATCAAGCCCTAGTATGTAGTCCATCAGTTTGGTCTCTCTATCATAATGGAGGGACCAATAATTTTGTTAAAATACTATTTGGTGAGGTACCTAAATTATAGAAAAGGTAGCAAATAGTAGGTATTATTTTTTTTACACATGTATGACGGACATTGGAAACTTTATCCCTTCATTTTGACGCTCACAATTCAACGTACATGCTTTTAAAAATAGAGCTATTTAGTATTGCCATGCGAAAACTATTAAAAACGTCGTATATTAAAACAGTACAAGATCTAGGCGAGTTCCTTGAGAAACACCATTAAAATTTGTTACTAGATATAGAAGTGATTTTAGTATCTCCAAAATACATAATATTAAATAAAACGCATTTAATGGATTATCATATAAATAGTTCTTAAATCCACATAATGCATGGAGTCAGTAGAACCATACAAAATTACTTTTTTAAGTATTCTTATGTGGTATACATAGTAGGAAGCAGTCAGTAGAAATTTCACCAAACTTTATAAATGTTTTGCCACAAAAAATGTCTACAACATACTTGGGTTTACAAAATAGCTTTAAAACTAAATTATGCGTAGAATACAACATATTAGCTTGCTCCTGTAATGGACAGAATCACAGGCAAGTAATACCACGACAGAATGTTGGTATCTGCAGTGATTTATGTAAGTTTTAGTTTGTGAGATGTGTGATAATTTTACTGATTAAATACCATATTTCCAAATTAGCATTAAAACCTAAAACAAAGATTGTTCACCTACCTTCTCTCAAAACCTGTGCCTTTCCTAGCGGCAAAGTATAATCTCCTACAGGGACCTCCTCAGCCGCAGACCGGTACAGTATCTTGGGCTCCAGGAACACGCAGGGGTCCCGTTCTCTGATGCATGATAGTAACAGACCTTTGGCTGTTATGGGACCTCGGGGTACTACTACCTGATAATAACATAAAATAAGAGCTTAATAAAATAAAATCTTTGTAAATAAATTTTAGTCTGTTTATGAAGTATGTCTGGATTTCAACCCATAAAAGCCCATCAACCCCAATCTAACCGATTAATCAAATAATATAGTTCAATCAAGCGAGAAAAAATCATAGGGTTAGCAAAGACTCATTTGTGGATCTCACAAATTATGGTCCTGCCATTTGTGACATCCACAAATTATTGTCCTGGTCTGGGTGTTCTTTGTGTCCGTTAATTGATGTTTGTAAAAGGTCCCCGCGACACAGGGCATGATCCCTAGCGCGGGAGTTGTCTTTTTAAAAAAAATAGGTAAAAAGAAAAAAAGAATATGTACCATACAACTTGTATATTTTCTTACATCCTACTTAGAGGTATAATGTAAAAAATTACCTACATGGTGTAGGTAATGTTTTACATTATAACTCTAATGTGCTACCTCATTGCTCAACCTTAGTCCCTATATTCTCAGACAAACTAAACTTACTCGTAATCCAGGTACATGTGAGAAGAAAGCCTCAGGACTCTGCGAGTGGTACAGTCCGCCGTGGCCCACTGCACTGCAAGGTGTTCTGATGGTGAGACCGCCGCAGTCGAATTGACCACCGGACCGATATCTAACTTTAGCTGCTTCGTTTATTATCTGAAAATTATTAATCAGCCTTTTTACAAAATACGGTCTATCTATAAAACACGATTTAATACGTCATAAAACCAGTGTTTATAAAATTTGTTATCAAAAAATCAGTCTTAACACTTTAGTATTAAAACTGATTTTATAATAACAAATTTCTTAAGCAGTGGGCTTATGATAAAATCAGTTTTAATACTAAAGTGTTAAGTCTGATTTTGTGACAGTGGACAAACATATTATAGTTCAAATTATTTTTGTTATTTAGGAAATATAGGATATAACCAACATCTAACAAAGGTAATAAATGAAAATAATTACTGTTCGTATTAATAATAAGCCTGGGAACAAGGGTCCAATTTAACACTTTCGCTGCCCGTTGTTTTACCGCGGTGCACGACTACAGCCAGTGCCCCACGACTCACATACGCGTTCAAGAAGCATTCGCCCAGTGCCCCACGACTCACATACGCGTTCGAGAAGTATTCGGCCAGTGCCCCATGACTCACATGAGCGTTTTTACAATATTTATATTGTTACTAGCTAATGCCCGCTTAATTGTTATTTTACACCATAAACTACCTATATTCCAAATTTCATCAAAATCCATTTAGTAGTTTTTGCATGAAAGGGTAACAAACATCCATCCATCCTCACAAACTTTTGCATTTATAATATTAGTAGGATAGGATAAGCAAAGGTTTGTCACTTTAGTGCCTGACAAATAAGGTGAATATTATCTTCACTAAATAAAAAGAAGGAAAACTTGAAATTAAACCCTATACCAAGAAAGAAAGAAAGAAAGAATAATTTATTTTCAAGAATATGGTGGGTTTACAGGTGTTAAAAATTAGTGTTACAGCATATTCTGCCATGTATGGCGTGCAAATATTAATTAGGTACAATACATATTACGCAATTGACTACATTACTACTTATTACATATTAATAATCAAACTGTACAATCAAATTTCCATTATAGCATATTAAATTAAATTTAAAAAAATGTCCAGTATCATTAAAATTAAATTAAAAATAAACCAAATAAATAAAAACTATACTCATGTCATGTTACATTATTTCAATAGTAATTTTATCGCTAAGGTATTCATTGATGTCGTAATAAACTTTATTTTGTAGTAATTTGCGGAGCTCTCTACGAAATTGTATTAAGGGAAGATTTATAAGTTTGTCAGGGAGATGGTTATATAGTTTAATACACATACAGTACGAGTTTCTTTTGTGTAGCTTTAGGTTAGTTTGAGGTACTTTTAATCTATTTTTGTGTCTGGTTCGACTACCTTCTACATCTCCGAGTTTTGTAAAAAGGTTTGCGTTAGATTTGACAAACACACACACCTCAAATATATAAATACAGGGTAGAGGAAGTAGCCCTCGCTCTTTAAATATTGGTCTACAGCTGTCCGCATAGTGGCAATTAAATAATGCTCTGATACATCGTTTTTGGGCGATGAACAATTTATTAAAATCGACTGAATTGCCCCAGACCACAATCCCATAACGAATTACAGAAGACACATATGCATGGTAGGTCACAAGTGCCGTTTCCACGTTTACAGTTTCCCGAATTTTCTTTAGTACAAAAACAAATCTGTCTATTTTGTTAACAGTTTTTTGGATATGTGTCTTCCAGTTGCAATATTTGTCGACAGTGATACCTAAAAATACACAGTGCTCTACATTGTTTAAGGTCTGATTATTATATTTAATTTCTAGATTAGGAGTTAGTGCTTTATAAGTTTGAAATTGAATTATATTTGTTTTATTGATATTAATTTGTAAGTTGTTTTCCTCTAACCATGTTATAATATTTTTAATGGCCTTATTGACCTCTAATTCTAAGTTCGTAAGCGTTTTACTTTTTATTATTAGGGTTGTATCATCTGCGAAATAAATTGATTTATGACATATTGCATCAGGGAGATCATTTATGTAGAGAAGAAACAAAATTGGCGAGAAAAGACTTCCCTGTGGGGTACCTACTTCGTTCTTTACATATGAGGATCGATAACTTTTTTCATAATTATTATGTGTTTTTGTGATTTCAACACATTGGAATCTATCAGATAAGTAACTTTTAATCCAATCGTATGCATTTCCACGTAAACCATATCTATATAGCTTTGACAACAGGGTTTTATGACACACAAAGTCAAAAGCTCTCGTCATATCAAGGAATACGCACGCTAACATCTCCTTGTTATTTATTGCTTCAGTTATTTGTTTAAATAACGAGAAACACGCCAAAGAAGTGGAACTATGCTTTCTAAAACCAAACTGCTCGCTTTTCAAGATATCACATGTTTGTATAAAGTTTTCTATTTTGTTATGCATAACTTTTTCAAATATCTTTGCTAGTATTGGAATTAAAGTTATTGGTCTATAATTAGACATATCACTTTTTGTTCCTTTTTTATATAAAGGTTTAACTATAGACCTTTTCAATCTCGTGGGGAATTTTCCCTCTGTCAACGACATATTTATGATGTATGTAAGTGGAGTAATTATACTAGCAGCGGATTTTTTCAACACTTTTGTACATATGTCATCATATCCGGTAGAGTGGGTATTATTGAGTGATTTTATTATATTATAGATGTCAGATTCATTTACAGGAGTTAAAAATATACTTTTGTTATTAGAACAAATTGAAGTGGACGGATAATTATTAGTTTTGTCATTTAAATTACTATTGGTCAAAGAAATGTAAAATTGATTAAAAAGATTGCTAATTTGAGCTGGCTCTTCATATGCTTTACAGTTAACTGTTATAGAGTCTATCTCGGACTTGCTAGAAGTATTATTTGTAGTGTCTTTAATCAGTTTCCAGGCCGCGGCACTTACGTTTTTTGAGGAGGCGATATATCGTTGACTATTAATTCGCTGAGACGTGATTATGCATTGTTTTAGAGTTCTTGTGTATTTTTCATACTGAATACGATTATGTTTTTTATTTGATTTTTGTAGATGGTATTTAAGGTATAAGATTCTCTTTTTAGTGCAACATCGTTTTATTCACTTTGTTAACCATTTATTTTTTATCGGTTTGCTTGTGTTTTTTATTCTTTTAAACGGGAAACATAAATTATAAAAAAGCAACATTGTATCGTGAAAGCTATCGAACGCGACATCTGTGCTTTGAAGGTCAAGAAGCTCAGAAAATGAGAGACAGCCTAAGTAATAACTAAATTTCCTTATATTCTCGTCACTAAGAAAGATCCCTGACACTTCTGAACCAAAATTTAGGTTTTTCTTTAGTTTTATGACTTTTTAGGTTTCCGTCTGCAAGCGTGGTATTAGTAGGCCAAGTATCCCTCCATCAAGGAAGGAGGCCCGTCCCTGTAGTGGGACATTAATGGGCTGTTATGATGAAATAAGTTGACAATTACGAATTTAAGCTCTCTAGATATATCAGACCCACAGCTTAAAAAACCGGTCAAGTGCGAGTCTGACTCGCGCACCGAGGGTCCTGTACAAACCTATTTATTTTCCCGCCAAATTGTGATAACGTCAGCTGTTTAAATACTATTTTTCCCGCCAAAATTCGATGACGTCACGCCTTAGCTGTCAAAATATATTTTCCTGCCAAAATTCTGTGACGTCACGACTCATCTGTCAAAAATTCTATGACGTCACGCCTATCTGTCAAAATAGACGGCTGTCAGAAGTGACAGCTGTCAAAAGTGACAGAGGTATCAAATATTTTCCCGCAAAAATAATATGACATCACAAATCATCTGTCAAAAATTCTGTGACGTCACGACTCATCTGTCAAAAATTCAAAAACGTCACGGCTCAGCTGTCAAAATATATATACCCGCCAAAATTCTGTGACGTCACGACTCATCTGTCAAAAATTCAAAAACGTCACGGCTCAGCTGTCAAAATTTAATTCTGTGACGTCTTGACTCAGCGTTCAAAAATTCAATGACGTCACGACTCAACTGTCAAAAAATATTTTCCCGCCAAAATTCTGTGACGTCACGACTCATCTGTCAAAATTCTATGACGTCACAGGTCACGTGACCAAAATTCTATGACGTCACAGGTCACGTGACACAGCTTTCCCGCCAAAATTCTATGAAATCAAAATATAATATGATTGCTAATAAAAAGTAGCCTATGTTCTTTCTCAGGGTCTAAAGATTGTCTGTACCAAATTTCATCGAAATCCGTTCAGCCGTTTAGGCGTGAAAGAGTAACAGACAGACAGACAGACAGAGTTACTTTCGCATTTATAATATTAGTATGGATTAGAAGAACTTATGAAAATAAGGTCCATACACACTTAACTACGCCAGATTATTGACCTTAATAATGCTAGTACAAAAGCAAATAGCTACGTATTATTTTGTAGGTACATTATATTGTGCACCTACACATAAAGAAACGATCTTCATCAGTGGGTACGGACCTTTAGTTACGATATACTAACTATAAATAGCTATATAACTATGGCGCTCTTTCTTAACAATAGACGCACATGCGAGTCCAAGGGCACTGAGCAAAGACGTGAAAAAAACAATAGACGCACATACGCGTCGTGGGCACTGTGTGAATGTCACTAAAACGCACATACGGGTGCAAAAGCAATCTGTGCCAAACTTGAGGCAGGTCATCTTCCCATCTTCTTTGTGGCCATCCTCTTGTCCTTTTTCCATCTTTAGGGTACCAGGAAATGGCTTCTTTAGTCCATTTCTCTTTAGGAGATATGATAACATGACTAATCCAGTGCCATTTAAGCCTCTTAATTTACTTTGAAACATCAGTTTCCCCTGTGATCTTTCAAATTTTGGTCAGTCTCCACCTGTCTTTCAGTACGAGACATCATAAAAGCCCATTAATGTCCCACTGCAGGGATGGCCTCCTCCCATGACGGAGTGATACTTGGCCTACTAAGACCACACTGGCCAGACGGATTGGTATAGGGTTTTATTTCAAGTTTTCCTTCTTTATATTTCGTAAAGAGAGTAGTTACGGTTATTCCCTTAGTCGGTTTTTACGATACCCATGGGATTAGATGGGGTGGTGACATATTGTATTCTTACTCCGTCACCACACGGATATGTAATAGAAACAACCGTCATAAATCATTAACAAACCTGATCAAAAGCAGGGAAGATATAATCAGCGAATTGTATCTCAGCAATGGCGGTGGCACCAGCTGTTGCTAAACCTATACCGAAGCCAGCTATACCTTGCTCGCATAGTGGTGTATTGAACACACGGTCCTTGCCATATTTCTCCTGAAACATAAGGAATAGTCATCATCATCATAACAGCCCATTAATGTCCTACTGCAGGGACGGGACTCCTCCAGTGACGGAGGGATACTTGGCCTACTAATACCACACTGGCCAGACGGATTGGTATAGGGTTTAATTTCAAGTTTTCCTTCTTTTTATTACGTAAAGATAATATTCACAGATAGTCCCTGAGTCGGTTTTTACGACAACCATGGGATGAGATAGGGTGGTGACACACTGTATTCTTACTCTGTCACCACATGGAGATTATTTCTCCTAAAACATAAGAACAGTGAACATTATTTATTCAGATAATGACGTAAATGAGTAGAAAAAAATATACAAAAATATAGTAGTGGTTGTTTTTTTAAAGTTGGTTGTTTCTAACGGATATTTTCTTTTGGACTAGGAGTACAAAATGTCACTAACTTGTTTTGTCTTCTGAGTATAGTTAAAAGCGACATAAAGAAATAAAATAAAATCATTCTTAGAGAATGAAAACTTAAAATAAACCATTGCAGGCAACCATTATCAAACCATACACTGGATAATTTTTTTATTCCGTAGTAATAATAACCAAGACTGTTTATTAAAGCTCCATACTCTGACTATGAAAAACATAAAAGTTTCATACATTCAATTTGTAACCTTTTGAAGAAAGATAATTTCCACACAATAACTACCAACACATTTTTTTTTTCTTACACTTTTACACAACCCCATCTAGTCCTAAACTAAGCAAAGCTTGTGCTATGGGTACTAGACAACGGATAAACATACTTAAATACTTTTTTTCCCAGTGCAGTGTACCATATATGGTACACATGCATTGTTTTACTATTGTGTCTGCTGGCGGCACTGTGAAAGGTTTAATAGAAAAAAATTAGAAAGAAACTATACCTGTAATCCTAACGCACACCTGAACACACCTCCAAAACCTACATCCTCACCAAACAGCACAGCAGAGGGATCATTCTTCAAAGTGATGTCCATAGCATTGTTTATGGCTTGCATCATATTCATCTTTGTGGTTTCACCTGGGGAAATAAAGTTATTTGTACGTAAAAATTATAAAAAAAAAAATTATAAGTACTATTTTACATCACCCATTGCATGAAATGAGATGACTCTTAGAGTATTAAAAAAAAAAATTGGTTTATTTCAGACAACAAAGTCCATTTTGTTAGTAACAATAACTTAACCTACTTGTTAGTAACAATAACTGAACTTAATATTAACACTTATTATTAACAATAAATAAATGAATTCGAGTCTACCATGCAGGAGTCGACTCACCCAGCCGCACCTCTCACATGCAGACCAGTGAATTGACTCAGAATTGCAGAGTCCAGTCTGCTAGCTATCAGACTTTTTAAGCTGACCCTACTTGGCTAATATATCATAACAGCCCATTAATGTCCCACTGCAGACACGGGCCTCCTCCTGTGACGGAGGGATACTTGGCCTACTAATGCCACGCTGGCCAGACGGATTGGTATAGGGTTTAATTTCAAGTTTTCCTTCTTTCTATGTAAAGGCAATATTCACAGATAGTCCCTTAGTCGGTTTCTACGACACCCATGGGATGAGACGGGGTGGTGACATATTGTATTCTTACTCCGTCACCACACAGACAATTTTGGCTAATATATGCAATCATTAAAATATATTGCGTATCCTAATATTATGTACTTACAACATGACACGGATCTAAATAAAAAAAAAATAAAAAAAAAATAAAAAATAAAAAGGTAATAATAATAGGTAAAGTTAGTTATAAGTTATTGTGTTTTTCTTTTTGTAAATGTGTTATTGTCTAGCTTTACTGTAAATAAATTGTTTTCTTTCTTTTCTTTCATCATAACAGCCCATTAATGTCCCACTGCAGGGACGGGCCTCCTCCTGTGACAGAGGGATACTTGGCCTACTAATATCACGCTGGCCAAACGGATTGGTATAGGGTTTAATTTCAAGTTTTCCTTCTTTTTATTTCGTTAAGATAATATTCACGAATAATCCCTTAGTCGGTTTTTACGACACCCATGGGATGAGATGGGATGGTGACATATTGTATTCTTACTCCGTCACCACACGGAGACGGATTCTTTTCTTTAAATGTAATCTATTCCATGGGTGATATAGTTTCAAATAATGTAAACTAAAACTACTTCTAACAAGAAGAAAATGAATGGACAAACAACATTGTGTATTCAATTAACAATACAGACTAAAATGAATGTTAACTCAGGCAATGTTCCAATATTAATAAATTGTTTCACTCGCTAATTTTATTGAGACATCTATACTTTAATTTAATACTTAGTGCAATACTGGTTCAACTTTAAGTAATTGACACTTATTACAAATCCTCGGCATGATAATGTATTCTTAGTTACAGTTAACTCTGGTCACTTAGTAATTCCCTTTTAATATAGCACTGATATTACTTTATTTAGTTTGAAAACATAAGAGAATATATATTACACAATATAGAAATACAAACTTATTAATTGAAATGGTTAATGAACTAATAAGGGCAATATTAAACATAATTTCAAGGGTCATAAGTTCAATTTAATACAAGAATACAAAACTATACAAATTTACATACCTTCTGACGGTACAACATTGTCTGGATAATAAGTAAAATGAGAAGACAGTCTTTTACTATTATTGTTCACATTTTTAACTATTTTCAATATAGAAGAAGTTTTACTTGATATTAAACTAGCCATGTTTGTGTAGCGACTTTTGAATGACGTGTGTAATGGATCGACTTTATGCTTAAAATAAATTAACTACATGTAATGTGTGTCTTATCTACAATTGTAATCAACTTCGATTATAATTTGGTGATAAGAACGGTATTTACGTTAATGTAAACTTTAGAATAAAAATAAATAGTCTCTGTAAGGATGGACAGCGCTGAGTAACAGTTTTTGAACGAATAGCCGCTACAACGAATTGCAAAAATAAGCAAGATTGCTTAATTTTAAGATAGTTGATAGTCGATCGTTACGCAGCATATTAATTACCATAATATCAGTAATAATAATAATCTTTATAAACAGAAAAAGGTCTTTCAAAGTTTCACTTCAGCCTTACACCATTTCCGATACAGAATCCCCTTCTGTACTAAATTTAAACGAGAAATTTATTTAGGTATATAATAATTAATTCTTTTATTTAGTTGACAACGACGCATAAAAGTAATTCTAACTTCGATTTCGATTAGCTAAGATGCAGAATAAAATAATAATTACCTACATTAAAAAATAAGCCGACATTTTTATCAGATTGAAATGTCATCAAGAAGTAAATCATAGCATCTACCATGTCCCATATCATCAATTTTAGCGAGTAGTAAAAAAACTTAATTGCACTTTCTGCAATTAAGTTTTTTTTCCAATAAGTAGCCTAATACAAATATAATTATATACATTTTTATCAGATTGAAATGTCATCAAGAAGTAAATCATAGCATCTACCATGTCCCATATCATCAATTTTAGCGAGTAGTAAAAAAACTTAATTGCACTTTCTGCAATTAAGTTTTTTTTCCAATAAGTAGCCTAATACAAATATATAGGTATCACAAAAAAATATTCTATGCTAAATAGCAATACAGCTAAATAGCATCAAAGGCTTTCGATTTGTTTCGCATCCCTATTATTATTGCTGTATTGACATTAATTTTGACATCTACGGCTATGTCAAACTCATTTTAGTTAGGCAAAAGCTTGAATTTATACCACCATAATATGTATTTGTGATTTAAATAACTTTGTAACACATAATAATAATTACTGGCAGCAATAATATAACACTATAATAATAATAATAATAAGCCCGCAGGGGCAGCTTGTGGCGAGCTGTTGGTGAGTGGCGACACCACGGACCCTGATTCCTTGATGGCCTGGCTTACCTTCATTGGTCGGCCAGGACTGGAATACGCAAGAGCGGATCCTATGCTCCAAGCTGGAAGTGTAAAATGTCATAACGCCGGGGGCCCTTGAACGGTTGACCGGAATTTGGCGCCCCGCAGACTCACCTCTCCGCAGCTTCTAGCCTCTCTACGAGATGTTGCTCCATTGTCGCACTGTACGTGCGGCTGTTTTGTGGGGCCCACTCAACGAGGTGGCAAGTCACTACCTGTCTTTTTATAATATAGAGACTGATTATCACGACAGGTATCCGGTAGTCTCCTTCCATAGCCCAATAACCGGTCCATTAAACATACTCATCCATAGACTATTATTTAAATTTCTATTGCATCCTTACAGTTATGCACTACAATAGTTTTTGCACTCGGCAGGGACCATCTCTGGGTGTATCATATTGTGCGTTCAGAGATGGTATCTGCCCTGTGTATCCATTACCAGATTAAAAATCTCTTAAAGGGCCTCTTCGTCTTGGCTTTGGCCCGATGTATGCCTTCCAAAGAACCGGGTCTCCAATAGACCCGAGTATTATGGAAAAGAGAAACATAATAATAATAAAGGTATAATAATAATAATAAGTAATATCGGCCCGATGTATGCCTTCCAAAGAACCGGGTCTCCAATAGACCCGAGTATTATGGAAAAGAGAAACATAATAATAAAGGTTTATTTGTCACAATATAACACTAACAAAGAATATACAAAAAAAAAATTATATGTTCTAAAGGAGGCTCGAGGAAGGCTCACGAAGTATGAAAAAAAAACCCAGCCTTGGCTCAAATGAAACGTATCTCAGATTTTTAGTATGACTCTGTAATAAAATGCCACATAGGTGGCATCATCGAAATAGATGGCTAAATGTAAGAAATTGCTATTTGTCTATAGTGTGACCACAGGAGCTGTGCACCTCCTGAGGTATGCGCGCGGCGAGAGGGGGGTGGACATATACCCCCTTACTTATAAAAGTCTCAAAAATTTAATCACTGTTTAGCGAGATTTTTGTTAGGAAAACCAACCTTATGCCAAACAAAACCGTAAGAATTTAAGGTAATCAATTGACTAAAATTTAAGTTGCGTTTATGAGTAAGGGGGATAGAGTACATGTTATATACTGGTATAGAATAAACAGTCTATGATGTAGCTACTAGCGACATCTGACGCAATATACTTAAGTTATTTGGCTGGTACGGGTCGCTACACGAGCGGCTATAGCAGTTATCTATTAAAAGACAGTCATTTTTAAAAACTCCAAGAAAGTATTTACATTATTGTATAGTTTTAAGCGTAAATCGGAACATTATTAGTGTTTTTAAAATGTAACTTTGAGAAAAATAACATCTAGCGGAATGTATCAAATACTCTAAGAACATGAAATTCTTAAAGAAAAATATAATGTTCAAATTGTTATGACACTGCTGTCAATACTCGTGACGGCAGGTAGGTGTCCGTTATGGTAGCATACACAAGGGCTATATCGAGTTGGTTACTATGCCAAAAAACTCTGCTTAAATAAAAAAAAAAACAATTGTTAAGATTAATGATGAGGAATTAGAAATCGTTAACACTACCGTATTCCTAGGAATTACTTTAGACAGTAAATTACAATGGGGCATCCATATTGAAAGATTGTCAGGTAGGCTTTCTTCAGCAGCATACGCAGTGAAAAAATGAGTAAAATCATGACTGCATTGCCAGTATCATCATCATCATCATAACAGCCCATTAATGCATAAAATAAATAATAATATAAATTTAGCCCATTGCCAGTATATATTTGAAAATTTGATGTACGTCCATGAAATATAAATAAATCTATAAACATGAGTGACATACATAATGTAATACAAGAAATAAAAATAAACTTGCTGTCCTCCACATTGGCTCCATAAAATAAGTAATTCTTTCGCTGGTAGTGGTATTCGTAAATAAATTAATTTGTCGTGATTAAAGGAGAATGTTTTTTTTGGGCTAAAAAGTCAAAGTCTGTCCCCAGGTCACCAACTAGGTTCATTACAAAGATTGATACGTAAACAACTTTTTCTTCTATGGGATCAACAAAATTCGTCCCACAGAAATCTAGATATCAGCTGTTAAAAAAATTAAAAGCCCTGTGGCACTCCAAGCAGTTATCTACTAAAAAGTCAGTCTGTCCCCAGGTCACCAACTAGGTTCATTATAAAGATGGATACGTAAACAACATTTTCTTTTATGGAATCAACAAAATTCGTCCTACAGAAATCTAGATATCAGCTGTTAAAAAAACTAAAAGGCCTGTGGCACTCCAAGCAGTTATCTACTAAAAAGTCAGTCTGTCCCCAGGTCACCAACTAGGTTCATTATAAAGATGGATACGTAAACAACATCTTCTTCTATGGAATCAACAAAATTCGTCCCACAGAAATCTAGATATCAGCTGTTAAAAAATTAAAAGCCCTGTGGCACTCCAAGCAGTTATCTACTAAAAAGTCAGTCTGTCCCCAGGTCACCAACTAGGTTCATTAGAAAGATTGATACGTAAACAACATTTTCTTCTATGGATTCAACAAAATTCGTCCCACAGAAATCTAGATATCAGCTGTTAAAAAAATTAAAAACCCTGTGGCACTCCAAGCAGTTATCTACGAAAAAGTCAGTCTGTCCCCAGGTCACCAACTAGGTTCATTATAAAGATGGATACGTAAACAACATTTTCTTCTATGGAATCAATAAAATTCGTCCCACAGAAATCTAGATATCGGCTAATAAATATTAGCAATATCTCACCAAAAAAAGTTAAAGCCCTGTGGTTAATTATAATGAACAAATGTATTAAATAATAAATAAAAAAGATGTTATAAAAGGTTCACATTGTGAGACAACATCATGATGGTGTTTTGAAAATCGCAAGACGTAAAGACGCGAGTTTGTCACTGGTCAGCGACTCTTAGTGGCACATTCTGCTACTCGATCCGATGCTAGTATTTTAAGGAGTTTACTCAATGGTAATGACAATGATGTGTATCTGGAGACGTCCCCATTTTCTATAGAGGTTTTAGAGTTGCCGTAACCAATGTACTATCATTATTGAAAACTATGTCGTGCGATATATGAGAGAGCATAATTTAAATAAGGGCCGAGTTCAGTTTCAAATGATGTCTGCCGAATTACAGAAATAAAATACTTTCCACAATTCTCTAGAGAAGAGTTTTTCATGTTTTGTTAGGAACGTATCAGCTGAAATTCGCTTGAGTGTGTGCACTGGCGCATTATACAGTAAGAAAGTAACAGTACTTATAATAAAAATAATTATAAAAAATACAATTTGAATAACCTTTTAAATTATTTGAATATTAGCGGTAATACCCAGCTATTAAGAGGTAGGGTGCATTATAGGAAAATACTCGTAGCCCAACTTATTATACTTACGCTTGCTTTAAATAATTATTACTGTTTCTGTAAAAGTGGCAGATGTATTATGGGAGCATATATCATGTAAAAAATGCCCCTTGCATATACCACGTAGGTGAGGCAATAAGTGCATTGTCCTATTATAGTGCTTTTTCAGCGCTCTACTGCGAAGACGGTTGATTTTACAGAAAAATGCACAAAACATTTTTTGTAGATAATTTTACTAGAAACAATTTTGTAATTATCGTTAGTGACCTCTGAGCAATAAGTAGCAAGATATTTGCGAAAAACTAATTTTTGTGACCTTTTGACCTTCTTAACTTTTATAGATGGCAGGATATCAAAGTCAATTTTGCATATCTTCACTGAAACACCATAATAAAGGTGTGTACAAAATTCTAGCTCAATTGGAATTACTCCGTAGCTAAAACCTAAAATAACTGGACTATAACAAAATATAGCGCAAAAACTGAGTCTTTATATATTTAGTAAGTTTAATGGTATAAGTCAATGTATAATGGTTTCAAACTTGGGGCCCGACTTTTTTTTAGCCCGAAGTTCCTAGTAAAAGAAACCATTCTCCTTTAACTGTACAAAGGACCTTTCATAACATCATTTTTATACATTTATTTATTACTGTATTATATTTGTTTATTATAATTGATTTATTAATTGTATAATACATTCTGTTTAACGTAGGTGTAGATCATTCTTGCTTGAAGTACCACAGGGCTTTAACTTTTTGGTGAGATATTGCTAATATTTATTAGCCGATATCTAGATTTCTGTGGGACGAATTTTATTGATTCCATAAAGGAAAATGTTGTTTACGTATCCATCTTTATAATGAACCTAGTTGGTGACCTGGGGACAGACTGACTTTTTAGTAGATAACTGCTTGGAGTGCCACAGGGCATTTAATTTTTTTAACAGCTTATTTCTAGATTTCTGTGGGACGAATTTTGTTGATTCCATAGAAGAAAATGTTGTTTACGTATCAATCTTTGTAATGAACCTAGTTGGTGACCTGGGGACAGACTGACTTTTTCGTAGATAACTGCTTGGAGTGCCACAGGGCTTTTAATTTTTTTAACAGCTGATTTCTAGATTTCTGTGGGACGAATTTTGTTGATTCCATAGAAGAAAATGTTGTTTACGTATCAATCTTTGTAATGAACCTAGTTGGTGACCTGGGGACAGACTGACTTTTTAGTAGATAACTGCTTGGAGTGCCACAGGGCTTTTAATTTTTTTAACAGCTGATATCTAGATTTCAGTGGGACGGATTTTGTTGATTCCATAGAAGAAAATGTTGTTTACGTATTCATCTTTATAGTGAACCCAGTCGTTACCCTGGGGACAGACTTTGACTTTTTAGCCCAAAGCTCCTAGTAAAAAAAACATTCTCCTTTAAGAGGCGTTTATGAGTAAGGGGTAAGTTCTTATTTATCACCTGCATATTTTTATTAAAATATGAGTATATTTGGGTTACATTGTGATCAACTAAGTAAGTGTAATATATTACAGATATGTCTATAAAGTCGTCAAATTTGTGATTTTTATTAGTTCATTAATCTACAATAAACTAATACTGACTTAAGAAGAAAAATGTAAACAATAAAAAATGTAAACGTAATGTAAAAATGTAAATTTCGGGTTCCAACCCTCAGAAAATTGCAGATGATAGCTAGAACTGAGATGGATTTTAATTGTAGTCTTGAAGTTCTACGCAAAACTTTAAATGCAGTAGGCTTACCTACAAGAAATGCCCTAGTATTATAAGTGCTCTAATAGTGTAGTGTTATTTGAACATAATTGTTTTGAAAACTATTTTGTCAGACTAAATAGGGTTGGTACGTGTACAGTAGCGCCTTAATTGTTTGTCAGGACTTTATAGACAGACTGTACCTACATTTAAAAAAAATAGTTGTTGTAGTTTTAATATTATAGCGTAATGAAATAACTTCAGCCAGGCCCCTAAGAACCGTTAATATTGAAGTTTGTATTGAAATAAAGTGTTACACAGGCGTTATTTCAGGGTTACATTTCTACTGTATTAACAGAATTACTGTACCTATGTTTTGTAGTTCTCGAGATATTCAAATCACTTGTGAGCATATTATCTGTACCAGTACTATGAACATAAATTAACATGGATTTTTGACATATTCCACTGTGAATTCGCATAAAGCATTTACCTTCACTAATTGAGTCAGAATTTCACGCATTATTTTTACATAAAGAATTTATCAAAAGAAAAGTTCCCTTTCTATCAGAACTATCACGTGTACGCTACCATAACGGACACCTATTTTTTCTTCGTCTCCCACCTCGCCGCGCATACCTCAGAGGGTGCACAGTTCCTGTGGTCACACTATAGTGGCAGGGTTGACGTTCAGATAATTGACATATTTGTCGTGGATTGATGTTACTTCCGTTTAACTCACAGCGCCATCTATCGATTCAATACACAATTTAGTATCATGTGAACGGAAACGCAAGCGCCTTTCCGCTTGGACACGATCGTCGGTATTGGGATGTCGCGAGGATGGACGGGGAGACCGAGCGCTGGCTCAGTCATAGAGGGCTCAGTCATAGAGGGCTCAGTCATAGAGGGCTCAGTCTTAGAGTCACTGATCGTCGTCAGTAGATAGCCACATCGTTCCTAGTAAGTCCGGAGTCTGAAAACCATAGATAGGGACAGGGACAAGGCTGTATGGTCTTATACCATATGCCCTTAGTACGAGACCTTTCATCGAAGTACTCGCTCCACATATCAGCGCACTTCTTTTTAACTATTGGTAGTAAGTCTTTAAAATAAGGTAAATAAGGATATATTACCCCAGAGGAAGAGGCTTCTTTAGCTAGTTAGTCTACCCTGGTATTGCCTTCCAATCCAATATGGGAGGGAATCCATTGTAGGATTATGGTAATATTTTTCTCCTCTATTTTTTGTAGTAATTGTAGGATTCTGTAAGCAATAGGAGCTCCGCGGAAGTTAGTAGTACATCTAATAATATTATGTTAAAGTGATATTTACGTATTTACAAAATAAAACAGTATATAAGTATGTTTAGTACCGATAGTACAAGCTCTGCTTAGTTTGGAACTAGATGGCGTTGTGTGAATGTGTGAGGAGGAATTAGCCTATGAACGTCCACGGCTGGCCTCTTCCAAACATTTTCCTGTGCGGTCTAGTGCCTTACTCATTCATCGGCTTCCCGCGCTGTCCTAACTTTTAAGTAAATTGTGTTTAAACAGACATAAAGACCTGTAGCGTCCTTACATTAATAATACATAATGAATACAGACAGTTATGTTTGTTTGTAGCTCGTAAACAGCGCATTTAATACAGCAGGTGTACGTTAGCACTTTTACTTTTGATCACGAGAGCGCACGGAGCGATGACACGAATGCGACGACGTTATCTGAACTGAGAATAAGACGAGTTTGTACGTAGTATAGGTATGATATTCAAGCGACTGTTGAATCATGAACAAAAAAAATGTACTTAATATTTATAATGTATGTACTTTGCGGCTTATTTGGCCTTTTCCAAATAAGCCGCATCCCTTAATCAAGATTTAAACATCGACAAGTACCTACAGTAGCGAGTTAAGTAGTAAGTTTTTAATTAAGTAGATTTGAATAGATCTCCATCCTATTCTTTGGTCAGTTAAGAACGAAGTAGCCCCCTCTCTCGGGCTTAAGGGATGCCGGAAAAGGCCAAATAAGCCGCAAATATTTTAAATGTGTAAATCGGGCTTTAGATAAGCTAAGGAGACTATGTCTATTCTTACTTTGGCACCATGCGAAGGCTCTGAACGCAATTAGTGTTCTTCTTCTCTCCGAGTCTTAAGGCACACAAGGCAGTACCATCGGTGGTCAAATGCAATCAGCCCAGAACTTGGCCACGGTGATTGCATTGTTAGTGGCGTTTATGAGGTCTTTTTAAATTTTTTATTATTTCTTTTTTTTATCCTTTTCGAGATTAGTATTTAAAAACAGATAATAGTAAATGTCATTTAAGCAAATATTCAATTCAATTAATTTAAAAAAAAGTGTCTCGACTCGATGGCGTGGCGGTTTGAGTTTAGAGGCTTGAGTTTAGAGGCTTGAGTTCTTATTTTGAATCCCTTGCGTTTCACAAATGAATGTCTGTAAACTCTTGTCTTTGGGTCGTTTCAAATGGATGATAGTAAAAGTTCCCTGGGTACAAGGTAGTATCTCTAGTAGACAAATTATTTATTTTTTCTGTTTAACCAAGTACAAGCAGAACAGGTCTCGTCGATCGAATTAGCTCAACTTACATTGAGCTTGTACGCGTTGAACTCTTTTAGATGCATCTATGCTTACCCTTGTGCTGTAGTGGTTATAGTATGAAAGAGCTAGGTAAAGGTCAGGGCTTCGATATCCACTAAATGTATTTTTTTTTAATGTATGATTATCAATTTATGCATTGATCTAGTAAGTAATATTTATGTATCTATACTAATATTATAATAGAGGTAAAGTTTGTATGTTTGTGAGTTTATGTGTTTGTGATTGTGACGTTGTAGGGGGTAATCTCTGACCGATTTTAATATAGTATCACGCTATGACTAATAAGAGTGGAGCAGTAATGAAATATGTTTAAAAAAGGGACTCGTTTTTTCGCCGCCCAACGAAGTGGGCACGGGTCAGCTAGTTTACAATAAAGATTTATGCATTGTGTATAGTACCCCAAGTAAGTAGGTACAAGCTCTGCTTAGTATGTGAAAGAATACGTGACGAATATTACAAGACTGCTTGGCGCAAAGGAACGTAGTGCGGCTATGTAGGTATGTATGTTTCTTCCTTTTGGCATTTTAGCGAGGGCCGATTTTAATGGTTATTTCATCTAGCGATAAATATTATCCTTGAGATAGTCTCTGAAAACATACTTAATATTATTTAATACCTAAGTATATTCTATGACGACGAACACTACTGCCTAAGATTATTTCAATATGTGACGGACATGTTAGGTAGTCCACCGACAAAACATTTGTTGTTTGACACACAAAATGTCATATATAATTCTCGGATCGTGGTTGTCCTACAATATTGTTTTGCTTTTTTAATGTTTTTTAACCTTTCTCTACGACCAATCACATAATGCGCTTTAACTTAACACTCGATGACATTATTATAACCGCAATAATAATAACAAATATACACGTAACTAAGCCTAGTATTGAAAACTATTTTGTAATCTGTAAACAGATTGTGGTCAACCACATGTGCAATGAGGTTCTATATGTATAACCTCATGAACTGAATATTGAAAATAAATTTTCTATTTTTTAATATGGTAACTTTTAGTTAGCGAGTGCCGTGCACTCAAATAGCACGCAAGTCAATTATTTGTGCGATTCACGTATAATTGTCTAAAGCCTGAAAGTGTATGACTTAATAATTTGGTTATTTTGTATATATATTATAAGGTTAGTGTGTTCATGCAAAAAAAAATAGCATTGAGCGAGATTCAAATCTTGGCAGTCATGGACAATATTCGATACGGCACAAAGGTCATAAGTTAACAGTATCAGGCAATACATAAGCAACTGTAATGTCGACGAGTGAGAGCAGATGCTCTGAAGTTTGTCCTTCACTAAATAAGTTAGTGTTTGCCTAACATAGTGCTTAAGATTAGGATACACTAAGTGTAAAGCTAGCACTTATTTAGTTTTTCCAGAATTTGAGGCATTGGATGGTAGACAAAAATTACTTCGCCATCACCTTGCTGGTCTGGCATCACACTACGTTTGAAGGGCTTCATATTATAGGATCGAGGAGACAATACATGTGTTGGAAGTTCCTTCCACAATTTGATGGTTCGCCATAAGTATTTCCTGAACCCCTAAATGTTTTTGAGTGTGACATCGAATGTCGGAAAGCAAGTGGTCCTTTTGTAAAAAGTAGATATTGATCATCAAGTGTGAGATCAAAATAAATCATCATAACAGCCCATTAATGTCCCACTGCAGGGACGGGCCTCCTCCCATAACGGAGGGATACTTGGCCTACTAATAAACGCTGGCCAAACGGATTGGTAGAGGGTTTAATTTCAAGTTTTCCTGTTTTTTATTATTTCGTAAAGATAATATTTACGGATAGTCCCTTAGTCGGTTTTTACGACACCCATGGGATGCGATGGGGTGGTGACATATTGTATTCTTACTCCGTCACCACACGGAGAAAATAAATAAAAATAAATACATACTTTACCTTTAAATTTGCTTGACGTTTTGGCATAGGTTACACTGCCCGTGGTCCCAAGCTCAGTCAACTTCGTTCTGTCAAGCACGTTCGCTTTTAATATTCATATTTGTGTCTGTATTGTATAATACAGACACAAATATGAATACTTATTAAAAGCACTGAGCTCAAAAGAAATAAATAAGTATAAATTTATTTCTTTTGAGCTCAGTGCATAGTTAACTTAACATTTTAAGACACGCTTTTTCAATAGCCTTAGTTCGTAAGTTTCAATTTCGTTAACACATTTGATAGGTAAGTACTTATGAATAACCTTCTTCTTCCACTCCATATATTATTTATTTTCGCAATAATATAATAATAATATATGTAGTTAAGCTATTTGTAAGGTTACATTTTGATATATTAAATGTTTATTTCTAATTAGGTGCAGTTAGTATTAAATTAAATAATATTTAATTAATATACTTATTATTAATAATTTTATAACATATTATGTTATTATTAGACTAACCTAGCAGATAGAAAGAATATCAAAACACATTTTTTTTAATTATTTAAATGCGAAATGCTTTTGCTAAAAAGGACTAAACGAACTAAGAATTTATTTAGCACTTTACCGCCGGGACATCATTAATTTAATGGACGCAAAGAATATCTAGACAATTATTTATACATCACACGCCAAGACAACTAACTAAATAGGTAGGTATATGAGTTTTTTTCGCGGGATTCGAACCCGCGACAAAAAGTGTCAGTGCCAATGACAGCAGTCACTGTCATAAAACCATTTCGTGATTTCAGGACCTTAAAAAAAGGCGACGTACATTAGAGAAATAAATCATTTTGTTAATTAAAGCCCTTACGGATCAAATTATTGAATTAATTAAATGATTCATAAAAAAGGTACTAAATTTCAGTAGATTTTATTGAAGTTAAGGAAAATCGCTTCATTGAGGGCAAGTACTTATTACAATTTACGAGAGTTTTTTCCTTAATATGAAATTGGACATGATTGGTATACTTTTGAAAATAGAACTTCAAACTTCAAAATGCTTTATTTCATTAAATTTATCACAAATTGTTTGAAATCGTCTTACTTTACTTGATATTGAAGCTACAGAATTATAGATCGACACAGACAAACGCCACAGCACCAAAAAAAACCGCGTTGTATTGTCCAATGTAAATTAGAATTAACTTATCTTAGTGGGTGGGTGGTAACAGTTAAATTATTGGAGCGATCAGACTGAGGTAAATAAACGTTATCTAGACCGAAACTAAGCAGAATTTGACAACGGCAAGCATGCGTATAAACTAATAAATAATGCAAAAACAACTGCACAACGGCAACGCGTATTATACTAATAAGTAAAATATACTGAAGTTATAATAATGTTACATTGGTTATGTGCCCAAAAAATCAACGAAAAAATAAAATAATAATATGAGTTTCTGAGGATAATTAATTGTTTTTCAAAACCTTAAGTATTATGATACAAATTTCACGACCTATGTTACAGGCCGTAAACTTAGCAATCTACCAATGAAACAACCATCAAAATCAATCCAGCCGTTTCGGAGATCACTCGAAACAGTTTTTTTTATAACTGCGATATTTGGCTTAGGTGTCGTATATACAAATGATACTATTATTTTAATCTTTAAATACAAAATTAAATTAGTAAGTATTTATGTAGGTATTCCATTTATCACATAGATCTTTGGTTCCATCTAAACAAAAATGTGTTTTTCTATTCCATTGGTTACATATATCCTTGGCTACAAAAAAAAGCTACATCGCCGCCGTTCTTTTGGCTCCCTGGGTATTTGCATATTGCTTTATCATGTACTCTACTGATACAAGGTTTTGCAATAACTGATGCTTATCACGCCTACATCCCTTATACTATATATATACCTATGTACACACGTCACTATATGTATTGGAGTGTATCTATCTAGTGACGTCATTTATCATTCGGAGAGTGGTGAAATGTTTATGAAAGTGAAAATGTATGGAGGATATTTTGTTTTGTTATGTTTAAGGGTCGTAGCAGATATTATATCAAAACGTAATGGGATCGTCACCGTATCAACCCGAGCCGTTCAGTATTCTTTGTATGAAACTCCTTACTGCAACGCACACTAATCGGAATCGTAACGTAATCGGATTTTTGACGTTTGACACCGAGGATAAAGGCGAGGCCGTGCCGATCCCTTTACGTTTTGATATATGTGCTACGACCCAAAATAGTATACGCAATCCGACGAATCCTGATCCGATAGTCCAAGTAGCAAAACGTCTAACAAAGCGAAAAGTCTAATAAGCATTTGACCTAGATAGCTAATCAAAAAACCTAACTATCAACAGGCCTATTTAACAAAGCATTTATTTAGGATATCAACAATTTTTCATTATGTTCACTTACGAATATAATTATAATACTGCGTATGTAATACCACGCTAAGATCCCCTCCGTCACAGTAGGGGTTGATCCTTGCATGGGAACATTCACGGGGTGCTAAGAACAATGTCTCCACATTGACCTCGAGTTGCAGAACAACACATAAAACTCTGTTCCCGCACGTGCGTCGCCACTTTGAAACGCCTTTACAACAAAAAATAATAATGAAGTAAACATCCTATTATAAAACTTGAAATTAAACCCTATACCAATCCGTCTGGCCAGCGTGTTATTCGTAGGCCAAGTATCCCTTTGTCACGGGAGGAGGCCCGTCCATGCAGTGGGACACTAATGGGCTGTTAAGATAAAACATTCTATTAAATTACTGCCGCTTCCTAAAATATTAATAGACATAGTTATTCCACATAGTTGAGCAAACAAAATATACAATATTTTCCGTACATATTCCTCTATGTATGGTTCTTTTCCTCCCTTAATACTACAATAAAGTTTTACTGTTAGCTACCGAGGTTAATGTATTATGATACAGTTCATGATAAACACACAACAAGGCTTCCCTTATGTTTAGATTATTATTTATTTACCAACGTTTTAGGTAATAATTAAATTTTGTGATTGTTTTTGACTTAATGTCGGTAAAGCGATAAGTTAGTCCTAAGTAATGTCGGTCAGTTGTTATTTCGTTAAAACACTAATTCGACCTGAAGTAAGTATTTTGTTTGCGTGATGAAAGAAATGGTTGTCCTGATCCTTTATGTCATTGTCCTACTGCTAAATGCAGCATGACATAGTATAGCATAGCACTATACTCACTACACACAATATAACACAACATGACACATTAAACTACATTCTCGTAAGTTAAGATGTAAATAGATTTATAATAGTAAGTAAAAGCAATTAATTGTCTAGATCTAAGTTCATGATCCTATCACACCAATGTTTTTGACAATTTAATGTGTGAAAAATGACGATGTTATTGCATTACTACTACTACCGAAAACTGTATCAATTATGCATTATACATATATGTACAATGTAATAACGTTTGTTTTTGCAAATGAATAAAATAAAAAAACTAATCAGTCTAGACTCTACATTGTAGAAATCCTAGAAAATTTCGCACGTTTTCTTTAACACAACGACAATTAAGTAAAGAAGACATTAAGCAGCAATTAAAATGGTAGCGGCGCGCTAGAAATACTTTTCCAAAACGTTCAAAATACCAAAAGTCGAAGGGCTTTTAGTTATTATTGAATTATACGCAATTAGATCAAGGATATCGGACTGGAGTTATCCAGACGAACGAAATATAGAACGACTTCTCATTAACAAGGAGTGTTGAATATTCATAGACGTCATTTACCGGCGAAACACCTACGCGAATCGGTTCTCCATCTACGTAAGTATATAACTAAATTATATTTTGTTTATGCTAAAGATAATATGGAAATTGTTGTGTTTTAAATAATTTGTAAGGACCGGCTTCCTACTTTTAGTGAAGTTAGCTTAGCTACCCTGCTGGCTCAAGTCTATGACTCTCTACACTGTGGTCTGCGTGCAATTAGTAAAAGAGATACCATGAACTCTCCCTGTGGTGACGGAGTAAGAATACAATGTGTCACCACCCCATCTCATCCCGTGGGTGTCGTACACCGACTAAGGGATTATCCCTGAATATTATCTTTACGAAATAAAAAGAAGGAAAACTTGAAATTAAACTCTATACCAATCCGTCTGGGCAGCGTAGCATTAGTAGGCCAAGTATCCCTCCGTCACGAGAGGAGGCCCGTCCCTGCAGTGAGACATTAATAGGCTATTATGATGTACTCTGGGTAAACCTCTAGATAATTTGTCACATGACTGTCTAATCAACACATAGCACAGATTACTAATAAGCCCCCTCTAAATTAACTGTCTTATAACTTTCGCTGTAATTTTTACTGACATCAACAACATCCAGACTCAGGACAATTATTGGAACATCGTACTTTTTTTTTATTGAGGACGAGTAATTTGTCTCCCGGGACATACTACTTTACGCGGGCTGTGGTGGGGCGGATGACCCTCAACAAAAGAAGAAACATTGCAGAATAAAGTCCTGCGTTTTATTCGAAGTTCGAACCCGTGAACACGGCTGCACCTACCGCAATCTCTACGCCACCGCGTCTATTAATAGTAGGTTAAATATGGCTCAATATTTTTTTATTTTATCCCCATTTATACTTACCACTAAGTTTTAAACAAGTAAAGATCGTTAAACTTAGAATAAAAAAAAACAATCCCGATAAAAAAAAGAATAAGTACCTACTTACTTTGTTTTATTTGAAACAAGGTTGTAACTGCCGATAGAGTGGTATGTGAATCCCGGGATATCTATAAAATTCTTAGAGAAATAAATGAATCCGGTTTTGCGCGGCGTGCCTACTGCCTACTCGGCTCAGCCTGAGAGGATTAGTGTAGTTCCGGTTACAAGTACCAGTCCAGTTAATAGTTACTCTTTGACCTTTCCGTCAAACTGCATTCAAATGGAATGCATATGAGTTCGATTCTCTGAGTCGTAGGGACCGCTCCCGAAATCGTGACATCGATTAGACGCGAGCGGCGCACAGTAATCGAGTAACACGATTACGAAACTATAAAATATTATGGAGTTAAGTTACGTTACGTAGGTATTTCGAGTTGCGAATTTGCCGTTCGCCGAGCGCTGCACAGTGAACCAAAACCCCAATCTAGCTGGACAATATTATTTAAGGGTTGTAGTAGGTACTAACCACTTTAAATTATCATATTATAAATAAAAAAAAATTATAAACCATTTATTTATGACAAAATCAATAACCAATTTACGCTGACCCTGTTAATCAAACATTTGGTACGTGTGCTAAGGTCTAGTTAAATTTGTTTTTTTATTAGGTTAAATTATTGTGTGTTTTGTAGTGTAGTTCGATATTTAAAAACTTTACGTTGATTCTATAAAATAATTAAGGAATAATACTGTACTAATTTACTTTAATTATGGAAATCAAATTAAACGATAACATAATTATGAGAAACTCACTTTTTATTGACAAACCTACTATTTAAATCACTTATTCAGATCCATTGACCTACTTTAAGTGCCCATTTTCTACTTTTTTATATGTATAACTTGTGCACTTAGCATCAATGTAATAAGATAACGCTACGTTATTAGACAAGCAGCGTTGTTGGCAAATAAATTCAGAAAGCCATTGCTGATCTTCTCAGGACTTTCAGTAACATTTTTTATTATATTTGCTATATCGCGTTGTCCCGATAGCCTCGTGGATATTTGAGCAGCAACTACCAATTCATCTGCACCACGAGACCTTAACATATCGTCAACGCGGGCGACCAGGACTTGAAGTAGGTTGACTTTCTAAAGATGACGTACTAGGCTGCAAAACACGTACTATTGTCACCAATATTTCTAGTCTCAAAACCGTCTCGATTTCTTCCACATTTCGACCATTTTTCATCTAATTTTGAGCAAATTCGGCTTATATTCTTTTTTATATCTCTTAAGCATGGCTCCGTAGCGTCTTTTAAATCAAATTTTGATGAAAAATAGTCATATAGCCCTGAACATTTTTTAATTTTTGGGTACTTTAACCACTGTTCATAAAAATCTCACTACGAGTTACCTCCACGACGTTTTCTGCAAAAAAATCAAAGTTGGGCAATCGTGTGCTTCTTGAAATAACTTTTTTTTTAAAGGACATGTATGTAACTTTATTATATAAAAAATACAGCCAGGGTACAAGAGGGTACAAGTAGTTCCATGTCTATCAAATACAGAAAAACGGCAAAAATCACAATATTATTTCTTGAACAATAAGTACCGTACGTGAATACTTGGTATTCCGAATAACTATATTGTGAAACATATAATACATACCATCTACTTCACAAATCATGACTAATGTTAACACAATTTTATTTATATTTATTTCCAGACACTGACACAGCAAACGCAAGAAAGTGAATATTTTCATCGTTAAAAACCCACATGTCCACTTATGATTAGAAATTAATTAATTATCGGAGGGTAGTTGCTAAAAAAAATTACTGAATGACTACCTCTGGTTCATAACCTACCGATTATACTATAAATAGTAAAGATATGGGTTGACCCTTTTTGTCCAGCTAGATCGGGATTTTGGTTCATAGTGCGCTGGCGTAGTGTTGTGTGGCGCCGCTGGCGACCAGTGCCGCGCACGTCCTCGCGCGATAAACACGTACAACGTGAAGTGCGCTCCCGCCGCGACTCGCTCGACTCGTGCTGTCCACTGTGTACCTGTGCCCCTGTGTTATACACCCTTAACGTACCAAAACAACAACATATTAACTAAACTGTGAAAGTGCGATCCGGATTTACATTGGAGCGGCATCAAACGCGTGCGTATTACTTGTTTGTTACGAGTGATAGAATTTGTTGCATACTGCAGGTGCTTGCTTGTTCTTTATTAATTGAAAAGTGATTGTAAAGCGGTCACGGCCGAGGCACACATGTCCGGCCCAGTTTTCACGATCGTTGCCTCTGTCTCGAACGAATTCCATGGCTTTGGTTGCTTTTCTTTGTTTACCGGCGGGAGATGTTGTCGGTGCGTCTTGCACTTGTTGATTCTCTAGCTGTTTGTGGCGTTGCCGAACG
Source organism: Schrankia costaestrigalis (assembly GCA_905475405.1). NCBI lineage: Eukaryota > Metazoa > Arthropoda > Insecta > Lepidoptera > Erebidae > Schrankia > Schrankia costaestrigalis. The sequence goes on from FR997830.1 coordinate 1,849,572, forward strand.
AATTTGTTTCGGCACCTGAGCTACTCGTTTCCTAGTACGTTTTGGCAGCAATTACTAATACTGTTCGATAAATAGCATCGATGACAGATTCTTGTTTAGAAAACGTTGCTCACATTACGGTATGCACAAGTAATGAGATTGATCTTGTCTGGTTTCTTACGTTTGCCTTGTCAAATTCTAGAGCTTCATTCTATGGAAGTTTGTGGAATAATTATTGACGACGATAATTACACGATTTTATTATGATTAGCTTTCTCATTTACGATATAAAATTATGTTAGTGATATGAAATAAGACGATATCGTTCTACTACGTCTATAGCCACCTCCACTTCTACATTACCTTCAACACGATGGTACGGAAAATGTAAGACATACCGACCTAAAATGATGCAATTCATTTTGTTGAGGAATTATATCTTTCACAAAAATATTTGTCACAGATTGTGCAATAAAAATTTGGTCACTTTTGAAGTTAACTTTATTTAGTTGGGAAGGTTATCTATGGGAACTACCTACTCATATATAAGTAGGTACAGTTATTATTTCCAAAACATAATAATATACTCGTATAAAAACTAAACAATATATAACTCGTATACTAACTTACTTAAGCGATGTTATAATAATTCTACCCTCAAAAATCTATTAAAAGTTTACAAAACTCAAATAGCTGATTTTCTAAATGTCGAAATAAAAAATCGACATCTTTTTAATTGTGATAAAATAATTAAGGTTTAATATACATATGTAAATAAGGAAATCAATGAAAAATAGAGAGCCTGACAGAAAGAAACCAGAATACGTACATGAAACTATCACAATAGATAAACGCTGCGTATGCGTACCTATTTTGGAACTAATTTAGTCCATGTAATCTCAGCATTGCGATGTAGCCCAGATTATTGTATGGATTTAGTAAAAAAACGTATACTTTACCTACTTATTTCAGACTACTGTGCAGTAGGCACAAAGTTATTTAATCAGCAAAAGAAAATCAATCTGTAACTAATCATTCTTAGAATTTTAATTTTATGTTCACATGTATATAACATAAATTACATTCATCTCTGTAATGAAATAATATCGATTACAATCAAATCTTAATAATTATAATTTAGCTAGAACGAATGAATCGATTATAACATGGATTGAAAACCGCGAGCGTTGTATACCTATCGAGAGAACTTACATAAATACATAGGTACTGTTTTAAAATATAATATATTATTTGAATTTTGATAAGATATTTCTGCCGATGAGGATACAGGTCTGTTCGGTGGAAATATTTGAAAAGAGGCCTATATAGCCAGCAGTGCACGTCCCAGGAAAATGGTGATGTTAGTGAATCCATCCATCCATATCAGCTTATACACACCTCAACAAAGTCTAGGGATATTTAGTATTTACTCAATTAACTCCAAAATTATTGAAGATAACATACAACATGTTTATATTTTTATAAAGGTAATTTATCAGGCTACAATCCAGAATTAAATAAAAGTATTATTTTTGCGTAAATAATTTTTTATTCAAATAAATAAAAAATTTGGAAAATTATTAAAACTAACAATGAATTTGTTTCTTAAGCAAAAGTGAAAATAAGCTAAAATTAATCTGTTTTTAACTGTTATGTGAGTAATCAGTAGTCAGTCCATTCAAAAAACCGTAAATAACGGTCCTGCACGAGTTTTTCATGCTTGGATTAAGTTATCCAGGTTTTGATGCGGTATAATGTTACAGGTCCGACTAGGATAAAAAAAAAGTTGCTCTTCCATCGCAAGTTTATGCAGGAAAATTTATCAAAGCCCTTCTTTTGAACAAGTCCTACGCGTATTTTATGGTTTTGAGGTTAGGCGATTGAGTGGTTCAGCATAAAATTGATACGTCGTACTCCTGCAACCAGCTCGTCATCACTCTCGCTTTTTGCGCACGGGTGTTATCGTCCATGAGCTTAAACATTTGGCCCAATTGTAGTCTACGGGGGTAGATTATTAGTTCCAGCACCTCGTTAAGTTATTTTTCAGCCGTAATGGTGTTTCTGATCAAAACGCGCTCTGTTCTTCGACCGACAGAAATTCCCGTCCAAATCATAATTGTTCTATCGTGGTATGAATAGTTTTTCTCAGGATGTTGTAGACGGCTATCACAACCAGGAACTCGCCAAGCACGTTCTCTACGCGAACCCGAGTGGAAACCGAACCGGGACTCATGTGTCACCACCACTACAGATAACAGGCCATCTTTATAGAGCAAATGTTCACGACCTCACTCTAGTCATCGTGCGCGATTTGCTCAACGTATTGCTGGAGTTCAAAGCGTTATGCGAGCATAAAGGTGGGCTTCTTGCCGACTTCTTCTGACAGTTTGGTCACCCGCAGGAGGCTCCACCAAGAGCTGAAGCCTCTAAGCCAGCTGCATGGTAGTAACATTTGGCTGCCTTTTCGCGGGAACTTGCAAAAATAGATCATGTCGTTGAGTGGTGATAGACTTTTTGCTGCCACTTCACCAGTAGCACGATAACGTGACCATAACCTTGATTTCATATTTTGTACTGTTCCAATCTCTTCAGCAATATTATGCTCAGTACCCGCAGCTGGGAGCATGCCTACTGCCCTTAAAATTTCCTCTATGTTGAAATGGCGCCGCTGCTTGATGCACACAATTTTAATCATTCGAAATAAACGTTTAAATTGTTAAAAAACTTAAATTTTACACAAAAAAGCAGTCAAAACTTACTGTTGGTAAATGAAATTTTCGAACTTGACTACGTTCAAGCCGTGTAAATTTTTTATTTTTTATTTTGTTTTTCAAATTCAAATTTAGAATGGTTAAAAAAAGTTAACAAAGTAAGTTTCCATCAAAAGAATTAAAAACAAAACATTTTTTTTTGAGTTTCACAACTTAATACAAAATATCGTGAAAATATCCCTAGACTTTGTTGAGGTGTGTAGATGTCCACTGCTGGACACAGGCCTCCTCCAAAGGTTTACACCCTGCGCGGTGTTGTGACTCCCTCATCGTCCTCATCAATATGTTAGTGAATATTTGCATTGATTTATAATAGGTAGCTAACTAGGTAACTTTAAGGCGCGGGACACACAGAACAGACGTAAGACAAGGACGCGTCGCGGACCCGTTGCAGACATCGCGCCATCCAATAGAGAGCGGACGTGTAACGTCGTCGTCGGCACGTCCCGTCTTTTCAGTATGTTTTACGTCGCGACGGCTGCATATATTTTGTATGAAAGTAGATTAAACGGGGGCGTCGCGACTGCGACGGGTCCGTGTCTTACATCTGTTCTGTGTGTCCCGCGCCTTATATTACGAATAGTACATTTATAACAGCCGATAGGTGTTCTACTGCAGCGACGGACTTCCTCTAATGACGGAAAGAAACTTGCTCTACTTATACCACGGATCTTCAGCCCTGTTGGTATGATAAGGTTTTATATCAACTTTTCGTACTTTTGTTTGAGTGGAGATGATTGAGTCCTCCTTACCTTACCATAGACATTGTTGTTTTGTTTTCTGCACAGTGTATATTCTTATACATACATCTGATGTAGGTATACTCTTTTTCTGTTGGTGTTACATATCAAGACGACCTATGCCAATGTGCTTTTTTCAGCACATTCATTATGAGAATTATCATTCGCCATAATATGACACCATGATCTGTATTCTGGGATCCCCCTACTTCTTTGTACTTGTAACTTATTTTTGTAATGTCATCCGGAACACACACTTAAAAAATGTAAGCATAAAGGACAATACTTTTGTTGTCTAGTTTTTGCTTTTGTATTCTTATTCCGTCACCATCATAGGCAGCCTGGTTTTAACAATAATAAGACCTAATCCTTATCTTATCTATCTTGGATTCTCCGTGCGGGTGCCGAAGCCATCGCGTTATAGAGGATGGAACACTTGAATAACAGCGTCTGGGACTTACGACCCAGATGTAGGTTTAAGGAGGCCCCCTTACAACGCGTTAGCGGTCACCTTCACTCTCTGCTATGAAATGCTTAAAGTACGTACCCCTTGTAAAGGGTAAGAGGAAAAATACGCGATGTCACCACCACATCCCTAGGGTGTAGTAAAAGTTAAACTTAAGGAAAGCTTGCATAATATTATCCCTTCGAAAAGAAAAGTAGGCATACGAGTTGTAGTTGTAGTAAAACTAATACATATGCTCGGAATAGTATCAGTAGGCCAAGTTTCTTCCAGGCACTGGGAGAAGCCAATCCTTTCAGTAAGACATCTATGTGTGGTTATGATGAAGTTTTTTTTATTCATTGTTGACTATTTCGTAATTAAATATAGACACAGAAAAATAATTATTTAAAATCTATGTCACAAAATGTTTAAATATAAAATTAAGTCACCGTTAAATAGTAACAGCGAAGTTTTCGTTCGCAAATCACAGCTGTTTCTTACTTTACGTAAGATGAGTCTAATGATCGTTCAGAAATTATGACGATTTCAAGACAGGTTTTCAATGTACTGATTCGGTATTCGATAAGAATATCAATTTAAATATTTTTGCTGAGTAACAAGAAACGTAATTGATTTGTTTTTTTTTAATCGTTTATGTGCAATAAGTTGTTTTGATTGATGAATTAATGTTTTTTTTTGTTTCGACATAGCTGTGTAAGCGATGAGCTAAATCATTAATGTACTTATTTGTTTTATTACGTATTAGATATACGTACACGTGCTTCTTAATGTGCCATTTTGTACATGAAATAATTGTATAAATAACAATTGATGCTAATTAAAGTTCAGTGATTTCCTATATTTTAAGGACTGACCTTTTAGCCCGAGAGACTCAAATTCGCCTATAGATACTGAAAAAATACAACCGAATTGAGAACATCCTCCGTTTTTTTAAGTCGGTTGAAAAGAAGTCGATCGAGGGGATTTATAGAGGCAGTATAACATTGCTAAAGAAGAAGGTCCAAACTTGAAAGAACTTAAAAGCCTTGAAACGTTTTAAAGGTGACAAAAGATAATTTGACCATTTTAAAAATACCCTACCTACTGTTAAGCAAAAGAAAGAAGCCAGTGGAAAGTCATAACTTCACTTACGCTATTAATTTATAAGCCTGTTCACACTTTTTCCTTGGTCAAGATGCTATAGGAAGAAGGAACCCCATGCAGCGAAAAATGGTCTCTCAATTTAATAGTTCGGTATAGAAAAGAATTACTGAAACTTGGTGCTAGACGAAATCGAACAGCACGTTTGCACACACCAAACACCAGAGTTGATGAATGTTGTGGAAAGGTATTGGGAAGACAAGGTCAAATAACGTTCATTTGTGTATTCCTTGTTTTCTTAAAAAAAGCTTTTGTAAAGCTATTCAAGACGTAATATGCCTTTCAGTTTTATAGTCTACAACAAAACAGATAATAAATGAAAGTACTTAAATAAGACCATTCATTCGTTCCATTCCATATTTAAAAATAGTCCAAGTGTCAAATATACCACGTGTAAGTTTTAAGTAATGAGTATGACGTCAATAACTATTATAACAGTAGCCATACTTATTTATCTTCATACAAAAAGACATACAAAATGTAATAGTTTTATGTATATAATCTTGTTACTAAAACGTGACTGTTAATCTCTCGTAAAAGGTTTCTGTACTATTTGTTTGAAATGTTTTTTTTTTATGTTAATATGGGAATGGGGCTTAATTGTGGACCAGATGAAAAATAGAATAGTATAGCGCAATGTAAGAAGGTTCCTACCTTGGGAGCCTTATGTATTGGTAGCGAAGTCTAACCAAATAAAAAAAAAAAAAATAACAAAAAAAATATCCTTTTTGTTTGCTAAATAAATAATAATAATTATTAATAAAACATCTAAAAGATGTAAAAATTACACGATTTGTTAAGGGCGAGCCCTGCAATGCAATTTTCATTAGACCTTGTACAGTCGGCAGCTCAATACCATTTTCTCTCGTTAAAACTATTCAGTTACAACATTTTGTATGAATAGATAGTTGCGATATTTACATCATTATTGTATGTTTGTGAATTATTTATTACATTATATTCATCTATACTAATATTATAAAGAGGTAAAGTTTGTGTGTTTGTGAGTTTGTGGCGTTGTAGGGGGTAATCTCTGGATCTAATGAACCGATTTTAATAATTCTTTCTGTGTTGAATAGTCCATTTATTGGGGAGTGTCATAGGCTATATAGTATCACGCTATGACTAATAGAAGTGGAGCAGTAATGAAATATGTTTAAAAAACACGGGTCAGCTAGTCAGTTATATACTTTTTTGAATTGTAAAAACTGGGATTGTCGCAAATACTTTTATACAACATTGTTTCCTTAAATAAGTTTAAAACACTTCTATTACTATTATTCCTTTAAATTTGAATATTTTTTGATCCGTACACTTTTCATTACTCTACTTGCCGAGTTGCTGGCCTATGGAGTTGCCCAATATCTCCTATGTAAAAATTATGACGCCAAGAAAATGCAGCAGTAGAGTTTGTTGCGCCGCTTCTTCTCTACTAGCGCTTTGGAGGCGGTGGTAAAGTTTTCTAAACTTTGAAATGTTTTTAAATTTAGATTAAGTAGTGTTAAATGACGTCAAAAAGATACAATATTATTGTACTACTTTGAATAAATGAATGAAACTGAATATCCAAGTGTGAAAAACTTGAGTTTATCAGCTAAACTCTTTCATATAGGTAGCATTATAGTTACATATATTTATAAACTACAAGCTGACCCGTGCCTACTTCGTTAGGCCGCGAAAAAAACGCGTCACTTTTTTAAACATATTTCATTACTGCTCCACTCCTTTTAGTCATAGCGTGATACTTTATAGCCTATAACACTCCACGATAAATGGACTATTCAACACAGAAATAATTTTTAAAATCGGTTCATTAGATCCAGAGATTATCCCCTACAACGTCACAGACACACAAACTTTACCTCTTTATAATATTAGTATAGATGTGCGACAATAAAAACATATCTTCTAGTAGGTATATAATAGACTTATACCGGATGTACATGTACGATAACATGATGATTAAGTACCGAATCAAATACCAGTAGGTATAACTAAAGATCAAAATTACTTAATTATAAATGACAACTTTGTCTTTGAAACTTGTTCGATAGACGTCCGCTGTTTTGTAAGAACCTGTTCCACTTAATAATCTATGTTACTTATAACAGTTTATAAGGTTACCAGAGATATACCCCGGCTTTGCACGAGTGCAATGCTTATACTCTACGATCAATCCATTAATAAAACGCGACACAGAACACGGTCCTGCGCCTTCCGCATCCAGTCCGTCCCAAATACTCTACAATACTATTCACATAAACCTTCCTTTTGAATCACTCTATCTATTAGAAAAATCGCTTGAAAATCCGTTGCGTAGTTTTGAAGATTTTAGCATATTTATATGGAGACGGACAGACAGAGACAGCGACTTTGTTTTATACTCGTACTAGCTTTTGCCCGCGGCTTCGCTTGCATTAAATTCGTAGTAGCACTGTTCCCCTTTCCTGTACACAGAAGAAAAAAAAAGAAAAGTAGTCTATGTTACTCTCATTCCCTTTAATTATCTCCACTTAAAAAACACGTCAATTCGTCGCTCCGTTTTGCCGTGAAAGAAAGATAAACAGACACACTTTCCCATTAATAATATTAGTATGGATTTGCTACTATGTAGTGATGAAGAAACGTTATTACGCCTAGAGTGAGGATGGGTGAGCATTTTGTACGGAGTGTATATCATTATAGTAAACTGTATGTAGCAGACGGCGTTTTCTAGTGTTGAGATTTTTTTCTAGACTGGTTTTGAAAATTATAGTAGGCTTAGACGTCATAGGCTTGTCGACAGTCAGTTAGTGTATTACATAGTCTTGCCATTTCTTCTGTATCTTATCATAGTATTAAACAAAGTTGCTTTGTCGCTTGTAAGCTATATTATTATCAAACTATGGTGTATTATTATTATACTCGAGATGAATGTTTATACTTATAGATATATTGTATAAAAATAAAAAATAAAAATAAATAAAATCTTTATTTTGCAAAAAACAGATTTAACATGTTTTACATGAACACATATATGATAGTGGTAATATAGTACAATCTTAAAACTAGAAATCTGTACACAACATGGAGAACCCTGCCTCTCAAACTAGGCAACCTGTATCTTGAGAGACAGTGATCCATCTTGAAGTGATACTATATGTATAACAGTAGACTGTGTCGATCTACTTGAGCAGTTACAATCATAAACCTAATTTATTAAGAGAAAAGTAATATGTTATCTATACGTATAACAAACAATATCTAGTAGGAATTGATATAATGTGTTGTAGTAAGTGTTTTTGAGATTTGTTTTGAATAATAGGAATAAATTGTAAAAGAATATCATTTTAGCTTTTTGTCATTTAATTGTGATTTAGTGTTGATTAGTCAATTTCTCGAGATAGTTGGGCTATATAACTTCACGATAAGCCTAATAGGAGTATTATTAATACAATATTATTTGTGTGACAGCGTTTTGCCCGGGAGTTATTTAAAATATTTTTTTTAAATTAAGTTTATTTAAAATATAAAAACGACACTGTTAATCACACTTAAGAAAGTGATACAACCGGTGAGTTCTATCACAGTGGTACATAAATGAATAGAGACAGTACCCAGTTAAACTACATTCAACGGAAGTCCACAGACAGAAATTACTGCAGTGTATGTAGATAAGTAAATAGTTAGTGCAGTGCGTGGGAACTAATACATTGTATCACTGTGCCTGTATCATTGTTACTTAACACTGTTTCTAATAATATGGCTGTTTCATTGTCCATAACTGCTTTAGTGGCGTGGTCGCGGTAGCTTCTATTCAAATACCAGAAGACTTGTTTGTGTGATCCATAAATTGTAGGAGACTACATGATGTAGGGCGGTCGGGACTCGCCAACCTCCGATATGTAGTGTCCTAACTGCCTACATGTGATTACACTAGACAACATTTACCCCCTTACTCATAAAGGAATCTTAAATTTTAGTCAATTGACTAATTAGCTTAAACCCTTGTTTGGTATAAGGTTGGTTTTCGTAATAAAAATCACGCTAAACAGTGATTAAATTTAAGAGGCGTTTATGAGTAAGGGGGGTAGTGTCCTACAAGACGTAGTGTCCTACATGTAGGGTTAGGGTAGTGTAATCGGCGCTTGTGCCCGCGATGCACGGCATGATCTCTGGAGCGGGAGAGGTATTACAAAAAATAGGTTCGTAGTACACTCAGTACTCCTTTATAACCTACTGGATTATTTAGATACTTTAAATCAGTTGTGCACACCTCAATCGAATTTTTATGCCACCGACAAACGGTTGTCGTGACCTGGATATTATTAGTGTTTATTAATTTAGTGTTTTTTATTTAGTAATAACAACCCTTATGCCCAATTTACACATCGACAAGTACAGTAGCGAGTTAAGTAGTATTTTAGGATTAAGTTGATTTAAATAGATCTGCATCCTATTTTTTGGCAAGTTAAGTTGGCGAGACGCGAGAGAGGGGGCTACTTCGTACTTAACTCGCCAAAAAATAGGATGGAACTCTATTTAAATCAACTTAATTTTAAAATACTACTTAACTCGCTACTGTACTTGTCGATGTGTAAATCGGGCATTAGTAAGAATAAGTAGTAGTCCCTGAGTCTACTATTGGGACACTCTTGGTGCAATACGAGGTGATTTTGTCTGTTATTCTGCAATAAAAAAAACCTGCCATTAAACAATAATATACAGATCCAAATAAAGGTTAGGAAATTTAAAAAAAAACAATTAATTAAACCCTTCAAAAGCCCAAAGAAGCCATATTTAACGTAACAACATTTAATCTTAACCTTATAAATACTTATGTTTAAAGGGTCCCTTGTTCTAAATTTATGTTCATCGATCCGCCCACTCGTTAATCTCACCTAAACGACTTTTATCATTATGTTTTAAGCTCTCTCTTGTTATCAAGTAAGTATATTTATTATGGATACGAGATATCATAATAGCCCATTAATGTCCCACTGCAGGGACGGGCCTCCTCCTGTGACGGAGGGATACTTGGCCTACTAATACCACGGTGGCCAAACGGATTGGTGTAGGGTTTAATTTCAAGTTTTCCTTCTTTTTATTTCGTTAAGATAATATTCACGGATAGCCCTTAGTCCGTTTTTACGACACCCATGGGATGAGATGGGGTGGTGACATATTGTATTCTTACTCCGTCACCACACGGAAAATATGCAAACTTTAAATACGTCCTCTTCGCACTATCTAAAGCCTCCCTTTTAAAAAACCACCTAAGCCTAACTTTGTCAACAGGCTTTTGGACAAAATGCTGGGTTCGTATCCAAAACTTAGTTAACCCAAAGTTGATTTCACTAAAATAGCGAAACTTTATAAACGAGTGACTTCTAAGTATCGTGGAAAAAGTTTGTATTAGAACAAAATTAATTAATTAACATCGTGCCCATTAATATTAGAAGCTTAAAACGTTATGTTTGTTTTTGTATGAAATGTTGAAATAAATTTTGTTCTCGTTAAATGTCAGAGGTTAAAGGTTTTTACGGTAAAACTTTTGTGGTGACGTTCAGTCACATTGTAAAGAGGTACAGAAGTAAATGCCATTGGATTAGTTTTTTTTGGGATCACTTTTTAGCCTACTTCAAAAAAAGGAGGAGGTTGTCAATTAGACTGTATTTTTTTTAATTATAATAATTTATTAACTTTTAATGCATTAAATACTTTAAATCAATAAATCATACTTAATACTATATAATAATACTATAATATTAATGGACTATGCTTACTTTGAATGATCTTATTTTTTCAGCAGTCGCTATAAGGTTGTCAATTTTGTTTTATGCACAAAAATACTCGTTTATACCCCGTAAATAATTAATATTAAATTGATAGTTGAGATTAATATAAGATGAACGGAAACATTAATCAATAATATCGAAAATATTTCAATTTTAATATTATCTTACTAATTGCTCTCTAAAAATTAATTGATCCAGTTTTAACAAGTCCGTGGTATAGTGTGCTAAGGCGAAGTTAATGTGTGTGTAGCTAGATTACATAAAATACAATTTGTACGCATATTAACTTCTGTAGATATCTCTGTGTTGTGGTCAAGTAGAGCTGAAAGTTTAAATATACTGCCTGCTATGTTCAATGATTTATGATCAATCATTGTATTTTGAATTTTGATATTGTGCGCAATTTTGTTCGTTTCTTTATACTTAGTTAAGCGTAGGCGTTGAAGGGTCTACTGTACTACTTTATACCAATAAACAAATAAGTACAGAAGTCAAACTAGTTACTAAGTGCGAGCAATGCATCCACGATAAATGCAGCAAGATAATATTAAATGATAAATTGGTGGTACATAGTTATAACGTTAAAATATTTTGTGTTAATCATAACTTTAAAACTGTCGCATTGTAAGCTTATCTATACTAATATTATAAAGAGGTAAAGTTTGTGACGTTGTAGGGGGTAATCTCTGGATTTACTGAACAGATTTTAAAAATTCTTTCTGTGTTAAATAGTCCATTTATCGACGAGTGTCATAGGCTATATAATATCACGCTATGACTAATAGGAGTGGAGCAGTAATGAAATATATTTAAAAAAGGGACGCGTTTATTTTCGCCACCCAACGAAGTGGGCACGGGTCAGCTAGTTGTGCATAAAAAGAAGTTGGCAACCCAATTGCTACCGCAGCAAAATTGAAATTCAAGTACATGAATAAGTTTTACTTCTGAATTTAGCTGTTTAGTATTTATGTTACAGCCAAAGTAATAAATATGAATATTGTACATAATAACTAGCCATTATGTATAAGGGCTACTCAATTTAGATAAAGTGATAAATGTCGCAGAATTAATCACATTAACTAGCCATTATATATGTTATAGTACTGGCAAAAATACAATATTAAGGCAAAAGTCAGAAACAGTTGGTTAGGTTAGTGTAGTGAGCAAAGGAGAATATAGTAATACTATATTATTCTAGTTTTACATAAAAAAAATTGCTTCGTCCTTTGGTCACTATACTAACCTAACCTAACCAACTGTTTCTGACTTTTGCCTTAATATTGTATTTTTCCATATATAATGGCTAGTTAATGTTATTAATTCTGCGACATTTATCACTTTATCTAAATTGAGTAGCCTTTATACATAATGGCTAGTTATTATGTATAATATTCATATTTATTACTTTGACTGTAACATTTATACTATCGTTAGGTACTTGCGTGGGCTTAAAAATGAGATCGATACGACCAAGGGTCAGTCGGAATGACAAGGATTACTTCGTCGTTACAGTTTTAAAACGAAATGGCTTTTTTAAATCATACCTACTAGATTGATAACAGCTGATTTGCGTCCCATTTAGGGGCCTTCTTATATCACACTAGCTAATTATGCCTATATATGCGTGTCCTACAAGGAGAGATTAGATTAGATTTTTTCCTAGATTTTTTCTTGACTAGGAGAGATAAACTCGGTAGTGTCAAAGACTGTAAGGTTGTGCCAGGGGAAGATCTAACGACGCAACACAGATTGTTACTGATGCAAGCAAAGATTAAAATTGAGCCAAATAAAAAGAAGCAAAAGCCCCCACCTCGGATTAGATGGCGTAGGATAGAAGATAAGAAGTATGCAAGCCAATTTAGGAAAGAGATAGTAGAAAAGATGAAAACTATGAAGAGTATGGAAGATAAAACAGTAAATGAGTGTTGGGAAGAAATGGCGCATTGCATAAGAGCTAGGGCAAAAGATATCTTTGGTGAAACAAAGGGAAAGGGTGTGATAGAGAGGGATACATGGTGGTGGAATGTAGAGGTGCAGGAGATTCTGAAAGAAAAGAAAAATGCTTTTAAAGAATGGCAAAAAGTTGACGTTGAAAATGTGAGTATGAGAGAAGAAAAAAAGATGATTTACAAGGAATTTAAAAATAGAGCGAAAAAGGCGGTGGCAATATCTAAGGCAACTGCACAAGACCATCTGTACGGTAGGCTTGATGAACCATGTGGCCAAAAAGAAATCTTTCGGATTGCAAAGATGAGAGAAGAAAGAACGAAAGACACTAAACATGTTAAGTGTATAAAAGACCAAAGAGGAAATATCCTATTGCAGGAGAATGATATAAAAGAACGATGGAAGACATATTTTGAAAGACTATTGAATGAGGAGAATACGTGGCATGGCATGCTAGAAGATAGAGCTGAAAATATTGGTTTAGTAAAGGAGATTGGTATGGATGAAGTAAGGAGAGCGATAAGAAGTATGAAAAATGGGAAAGCGGTGGGACCAGATGGAATACCTGTAGAAGTGTGGAAGTTATTGGGAGAGGACGGATGGCAGTGGCTGACTCTATTCTCCAATAAGTTGTTGCAAGAAGTGACGATCCCAAGCGAATGGTGCAGTAGTGAACAAGTGCCCATTTTTAAAAAACAAGGGTGATGTTCAGGACTGCAATAACTATCGGGGAATAAAGCTCATGTCACATAGTATGAAAGTGTGGGAGAAAGTAATTGAGAAACGAATGCGTGAGGAAAGTGAGATCACCCAAAACCAGTTCGGTTTTATGCCAGGGCGGGGTACCACAGATGCAATATTCGCATTGCGCCAACTATGCGAAAAATATAGACGCGTGCACAAGAACCTGCACATGGTGTTTGTGGACCTCGAAAAGGCGTACGATAAAGTTCCTCGATCGGTTTTGTGGTGGGCCCTGAAAGAGAAAGGTGTGCCAGGGAAGTATGTAGAGTTAATCCGTGCCATGTACAGGCAATCCCACACGCATGTTCGCTCGGCCGCCGGTAACACCGAAGAGTTCAGTGTAGCTGTAGGCTTACACCAAGGGTCAGCTTTAAGCCCATATCTCTTCCTGTTAATAATGGATGCACTAACATCGGATATCCAGGAACAGGCACCCTGGTGCATGTTATTTGCCGACGACATCGTCCTTGTGGGTGAGGATGGAACCGAGGTCCAGAGTAGGTTGGGGAAATGGCAACAAAGGTTAGAGAGTGTGGGCTTGAAAATTAGCAGAACCAAAACTGAATACATGTTCTGCGATTTCGGCGGTCTCTCTAACCCCACGGCCATAGCGCTTGATAGCTCCCTTATACCAACCTGCTCCGACTTTAGGTATCTCGGTTCACTATTACAGAGCGATGGAGCATTAGACCGAGCTGTGAAGCACCGGATTAACGCTGGTTGGATGAAATGGCGGCAGGTTACGGCAACTACATGTGATTCGCGTATGCCCCTTCGGCTGAAGGGAAAAATCTACAAGAGCATGATCCGGCCTGCCGTCCTGTATGGATCGGAAAGCTGGCCCGTAAAAGTGACGGACGAAAGACGACTGCACGTAGCCGAGATGCGAATGTTGAGATGGATGAGTGGTGTGAAAAGGACAGATAAGATTAGAAATGAGTACATTAGAGGAAGTTTGAAAGTTGCACCAATTACTGAAAGGCTACGAGGAAATCGTTTGTCCTGGTTCGGACATGTAATGCGTAGGGATGAAAGTAATATAGTAAGGAAGGCATTGGCTATGGAAGTGGACGGGTACAAGGGGAGGGGTAGACCGAAGAAGAGATGGATTGTGTGAGGGATGATATGGCTAGGAAAGGAGTGAATGTTGAGATGACGGGAAACAGAGATGAATGGAAAAAGCATACATGTTGCGCCGACCCCAAGTAAAAATGGGATAAGGGCAGGAGGATGATGATGCGTGTCCTACAAGATGTAGTGCACTACATGTAGTCTAGTGTAATCGGCGCTTAACTTAGCTAATATGTAATACATGCGTAGAAGTTGTTTAGTTAAACGGAACCGTCACGAAATAATGTGTATAAATGTGCGGAACTAATTTACGATTATGACAAACTGTTCTACAGAAATTTATGTATTAACTTTTTCTTTATCATTTACTAGCTGACCCGTGCGGCGAAAAAAACGTTATTAAGCGTCCTTTTTTTATACATATTTCATTACTGCTCCACTTCTATTAGTCATAGTCAGAAATATGTTTTAAATCGGTTCATTAGATCCAGAGATTTCCCCCTACAACGTCACAAACCCACAAACTTTACCTCTTTATAATATTTGTATAGAGATGTTGATTTTGTTATTGATTTAAGTAAAAAAGATAATTAAAGTTTTGCTACGACTTTCTTTCCGAAACCAATAAATTGTACTTACTCTCCTTTCTATGACATTACTCATTCATTGCACTTATTATTTCTGGACCATATTCGCACTTTTTTATTAGATCTGATGCATTCATATTGCCCTGGCCTCATAAAAACCCATAGACTGATCCAACGGTAACCACTTACTTATTGGACCGTTTGGCTGTTTGCGACCAATCGTGGTATAAAAAAAATCGTACTAAAAATGAACATACCCGACATATCAATAAAATTCCGGTATAAGTTAACTTAAATACTTTAATCAAGGTAATTTATTAACAAACACATATTTAGTACAAGAGTGTTATCACCATGTGAATCTCTTTATATCTTCCGCAGTTGAATTACATGTTATACAACACACTTAACTGTAACTACTTTACAAATTACCTGCTTGACCTGCTCGCATGACCTATATTATTAACTGGACAATAACTGTTTTTTATACCAAGTAGAGAAGTAAAACTATTGATTTGGTCCATTTATGGAAGCGAAATCTTGTAATGTGTGAGGAAATCACGGTGTTCAGGGCCAAAATAGGTACTGAAATCAATCTACATAATAAACTACGGTGCGGGAATTAAGGCATCAATGACGAATCCATCCATCCATATCAGGCTATGGACATTCACTGCTGGACATAGCCCTCCTCCAAAAGTTTCCACTCTGCGCGGTCTTGTGCCTCCCTCAGCCATCGGCTTCCCGCTGTCCTAACCAAGTCGTCGGTCCACCGTGAATGAATGAACGTTGTTCAATGACGAATGATAGACCTTTAAAGACTTTTGACACTTTGTCCCCATCACTTTCTCAGTGTTGCTAAATGCTTCTTTACAATACACTTAAAGGAACAAAGTTTTTGTTCAGGACGAAATCGCCCAAACTATAACAATGACTTACTGGTTCTGATGTGAAAAAGAAAAGATAAAATCAAATAACTTATCAGAGTAATCTCTTGGTATACGTGCTGAAACACATTAGGTAACTCGACATCCTGATAAAGCAATCGGTAGGAACCTTTATCAGGTTCTTGTCATTTTGCGGAAAGCATAGAACGTTCATTTAGAGCTTTCGTAAAGTACTTTAAGAGCTGTTCCATTTCCAAACTGTACCTGCTTCCTTGTGTGCCGAATCTGCTCTTCATAAACCAAAGGTGTGTATATTTTATTCCCAACGGTTTCCAACCGAAACTGTGGATTATGACGCGTGAAAACACTCAACATTAGTATGTTTCCGAGAATCTCGTGCACTACAGTGGGTTAACTAGCTAGAGGACTGTCGTTTGCGTCTATTTGTGCACAAGATGACTGACTAACTTATTGTTCTAGTTTGAAATGATACGGACATGACAAATAATTAGAACAATGTCGCGATTGAGTGCATCAAAATAATGTAATTCTGGCTTTATTTTTTCTGGTGGCCATCTCTTCAGCAATATGTTGTTGGTTGGTACCTGTGCTTCTTTAATTCACTTCTAACAGAAGTTTAGAAAAGTATCTGTGTTTATGTAGAAGGGTATAAAAGCAAGTAAACTAAAGGCCACAACTTAGTTCAGGGTGACAAGCGCAGTGCAAAGGCATACGAAGCTTTATATTTGTGAAGTTCAGACAGTTTCTGTGTCTTCGTTCAACTTTGTTTTATTGTGATGGACGTTGGCTAAAGACTAAAAAAAACATACGTCGGATCCGAATAACATTACTATGTAATTGCGAAAAATGGTCATAATCGGTCAAGTATTTACAGAGATAGAAACATGTAAAGTAACAAACATTGCACTTTATAATATAAGTATTGCAATGCATAGATTAAGTTCAAAGATAGTAATAGTTAGGTGTGAGATTATTTCAACACATCGAGTGCGCAGTTAGCTTACGTTATGGCGTTCACTTCTATACTTATCTTGTATGCTAATTCTGTAAGTAGGTAGTAACTTCAATTAAAATGTTTATTTACACAATTTCAAAGATTTAAATAAAGTAAAAAGATAAAGATACCAATGAAAAGTGGTTATCATATCGGCGGTTCTAACCGGGAACCGTTCAGTAGATCCAGAGATTACCCCCTACAACGTCTCAAACACACAAATAAACTTTACATACCGAATTGTTTCATGTTGGTACTTGTGCAATATCAGACAAAAAAAAACATCTTTTTCTAAACGCGATATTAAGGATCAACGCACAGTTAACTAGATAGGTCAAGTATTTATCAACATAAACACACTCTTCGTGTGGTGACGGAGTAAGAATACAGTGTGTCTCCACCCCATCTCATCCCATGGGTGTTGATATATATCTTAAAATCTGCCGTCCTACCTACCTCATAGTGGAACATTAATGTGTTGCTTTGAAAGTAATGTGTTATGTATTATCAAAATGATTAGTAATCTCGCTCGCTCCAGTCGAAATAAACATTTTGGTCTACCCATCTACATATTACTTCGGCTGCATTACATCGACCACCATTATAGCTTTCAATGTTAAACTTTATAACCACACCACCACTTCAAAACCCATTACCACACTATCTATATGTTTTATGTTCTAATGAAAGGCAAGCTAATTAATGTATGTAGTTTGTGATATAAGAATTGTCAACAAATAATTAACGTTGAACTGTTTATGACGTCAGAACTAAGTTACCATTACTTTGTTGAAAGCTTTTAAGGGCAAAGATAATAATGTTAATATAAACTTACATTTTTAGTTTTTGTATTATTTACAATATGTAAATATTTTCCTTTTGAAATTACTGTAGGTACTGGTTTCAAAGATGAGTACTTATCAGAAACTGTGATTGCACTCATATTATGCGAGTTCGTAGGCGATCAATGTGTTACTTTTTCTTGCTTTAACGGTTGTACTAATTGAAATAAAGATTCCTTCAGATAGCTGACCCTGTGGATGACTACATAGAATCCTTCTTAGCTTAAAATATATGGTTGTCGCAGGGAAATGAGGAAACCAGGGATTTCACGAAATCCCTAGTGATATCACGAAATCCCGGTAAATGTCGAATATTCATGATTATTACGTCTTCTTCCTGAAAATGTTTAGTGATATGACAAAATACTAATATAACGTCAGTGATATGTCATTTCACTAAACACAATCTAGTGAAATGTGGTTGTACCAACGTTCATCTTGCTAATTTACGGATCAACGACAGCTCAATTTGTGAGTGTGCTTTGGATGAATGTTCCCCTGATCATATTTTTTGTATGTACCATATGTTACATAAAACATTTATATAAACGGTGAATTAGAATACGTAAGAATAAATATTCCTCTCACTTACACAAAACGCCATCTAGTCCCAAACTAAGCAGAGTTTATACTACGGGTACTAGACAACGGATAAATATAAATACTTTTATTTTGTAAATACATACATATTATACATAGAAAACACCCAGACCAATGCAAGCAGAAGATTTGCATTGAGCCGAAATCGAACCCGAGACCTCTGCGCAGCAGTCATGATATATAACCACAATCCACAGAGGTCATAAAGAATATTATTAAAATTAACAGGACGAGGTATACGAGAGGGAATGTAATCATAGAATGAAGAGCGCATTAACGGACATTGGAAAAAAATATGATCAGGGGAACATTCATTCAAAGCACACTCACACATTGAGCTGTCGTTGATCCGTAATTTAGCAAGATGAACGTTGGTACAACCACATTTCACTAGATTGTGTTTAGTGAAATGACATATCACTGACGTTATATTAGTATTTTGTCATATCACTAAACATTTTCAGTAAGAAGACGTAATAATCATGAATATTCGACATTTACCGGGATTTCGTGATATCACTAGGGATTTCGTGAAATCCCTGGTTTCCTCATTTCCCTGCGACATGGTGTTTCCACGGGACCAGCAATGGTTTGAGCGCATATTACATACAAACATAATGCTTCGTGTGGTGACGGAGTAAGAATACAATCTGTCACCACCCCGTCTCATCCCATGGGTGTCGAAAAAACCGGCTAATGGACTATCCGTGAATATTATCTTTACGAAATAAAAAGAAAGAAAATATACCAATCCGTCTGGCCAGCGTGGTATTAGTAGGCCAACTATCCCTCCTTCACGGGACGAGGCCCGTCCCTGCAGTGGGACATTAATCAGCTGTTATGATGATGATCAGAATAGGTTTTACATCTTATAGACGTTCTTTCTACCTACTACTTATTTAAAAACTTGCGATCCAATACAGAGGTACTGCCAAATTTCTAAAATTACTCGTGTATTATCACTGACGATAATTAAGCCTCACCACAGCCTTGCTAATTAAAGGAACTATGAACATATAATTTGTTAGTAAAATATTTAATTATACCATAATTCTGGTAATAACTCTGTTAAGAATGAATTGAATAAATTGAATCAAATTTAATAATTATTAGCTTCATTTAACCTTAATACATTAATGTAAATAATTGTGAATAATTACTTTAATTGAAGTAGAACTCTTTAATACAGCCTACTAAATTGCTAACAAAGAACTACCATAACTAATGAAATAATGTTGAAACAAGATTTAAAAAATATATTGTATGAAACTTGCATTAACATAAAACCTTAATGCACTTATCTAGTACTCATAAACGCCTCTTAAATTTAATCACTGTTTAGCGAGATTTATGTTAACAAAACCAACCTTATACCAAACAAAATCGTAAGAATTTATGCTAATCAATAGACTAATATTTAAGAGGCGTTTATGAGTAAGGGGGTTACTTTGGTAATACATACATGTAAACTCACGGTATGTTTCTATTCGCCTTCTAATACCAAGCAGGCCAGGCGAATTGGCGACATAACGCAACCAGTAATGCACCTGCCTTCTTACAACCCCGCCGAATAAAAGAGTAGGTATAAAAGGAAGGCGTTTTTTCGAGTCTTCCTTCTCTAAAGGGCTTCACACACAGAAGCTATAATGTATATTAAGTGAATGTAATGTATGAAAAAAATATACATTATAGCTGTCGTGTGCTCTCCTGACGATTTTTATGGAAATATGTAATGAGATGTATTGTGCTATAATGTACATCTTTACATTATAGCTGTTGTGTGTGAAGCCCTTAATGATTCCTATAACTTACAATAATATCTAAGAGTAATCGTAACATATAATTATATTACAAACGAATGTTTCATCTAACAAATTACCTATAGAGCAATCAGTTACCTACTATTATGTACTCTGTGCTAGTACTTTCACTATGAAGTGACGTAACTAAGTAACAAGCTGCGATGTATTCAGGGCATCGGGATCTGTTGAGGACGCGGTGCCTTGAAACTAAGTAAAAGTACTTTTTGATAGACTTATACTAAAAGGGCCAATGTTTTTCGCAAGTATATTGGGCATGTGTCTAATTTCCATGGTGACTTCTAGTAGTCTATAGTGTTTGATAGGTTTAAGTGACATTAGATTAGTATTCTTTCCCAGAATGACATAAGCTTTATCACCATGAGGTGACGCCTCTTGAAAAATTTCCACTTTACGCGATCTTATGCCTTCCGAATCTATCGGTTTCCCGCCGTCGTAACCCGATCGCCCATCTATACTAATATTATAAAGAGGTAAAGTTTGTGACGTCGTAGTTAATCTCTGGATTTACTGAACCGTTTTTAAAAAATCTTTCTGTTTTAAATAGTCCGTTTATCGGGGAGTGTCATAAGCTATATAGGATCACGCTATGACTAATAGGAGTGGAGCAGTAATGAAATATGTTTAATAAAGGGACGTTTTTTTTTCGCCGCTCAACGAAGTGGGCACGGGTCAGCTAGTAAGCTATATGACTATAGCAAAAAGGAAAAACCTACAGAAACGCCTGACCACAAATAAGTAAACAAAATGAAAATACGCCATGTAGTATACAAACCTTACTAAACTGCTTTGATTGATAAACATTCGTTTTTCTTATGAAAACACCTTTTTTGAGATATATTTTTTCGTGTAATTTATGAGTCAAGCGCTCACTCCTGCTCATTCACCAAAATTAATTAATATTCCCTTTCTTTTATATTATTCTCGTTAATTCATTGTTTATAAATGTATCTATCTGGTAGACACCAGACGACCTTATAGAATAGGGGCAGACATGTCTAGTGGCCAGCGTACTTGTTGCGGAAGTTATAGAACTGGATGGTGATGGCGCAACACTAATACTTGTTCGTTTATGTGTCTATCGCTTAAATAATGTCTGGTCCCTTTTACTTTTAGTCGTTGCTTTTTGTTTTGTTTCTTTCTTTATGTAATATTGTGAATGTATATTGTGTTAGCTTGACCTATTATACTATCCGTGTGGTGACGGACTAAGAATACAATATGTCACCACCCCATGTCATCCCATGGGTGTCGAACAAACTGACTAAGGAACTACCGTGAATATTATCTTTACGAAATAAAAAAGAAGGAAAACTTGAAATTCAACCCTATACCAATCCGTCTGGTCAGCGTAGTATTAGTAGGCCAAATATCTCTCCGTCACGGGAGGAGGCCCATCCCTGCAGTGTATTCTTATTTCGTCAACACACGGAAATGTATAGCTTGACCTCTAATGACGAAGTTGTGTTTTTTAGCCAAAATTCTGCTATTTCTAGTTCAAGTTTTCTCCTTTACACAGAAGATGCACATCCCTAGAGAAGGATTTCACTACTACGACGATGTCTTGCGTGCGAACGTCCTATTCTCCATATTGTTTTCGGTTATGTTTTATAACAATATGAAAGCCTTAATAAAACATATCTCTTGTTTTAATATATCACAATGATAGATATCTCGTCCTATGTTTTGATATCTTATTGTAAACTTATAATCTCCATTTGTATCTATATATAGACGTCATAACGTATATGATGTCATATCGAAAATAATAATGTCTATCGTTTTACGTTCAAGAGGTCTTTATTATTTAAATATACTACAATATGTCTGTGTGGAATCCTATGAAAAGCGCACCAAATACTGCTCAGGGATGAAAACAACAGTCAATGTTTGTAATGAAATACCTGGACTCGTTCGTCATTACATACCCGGTCTGGCTAAACACCAACCGCTACATATACCAAACTTCATTCTATTAAGTATAATAAATATTGTGAAATCTAAGAAAACGTTAGTATGAAAAATCTAACTCCTGATAAATCTTCATACAAAACGACAATTTCATAGGTAAAGGCCTAATATTAAGCACCCTTATTTGCCTGGAAACTCGTGGACACGTAATGTATGTTTAGCACTGATTTACTTAACCATTCCTTAAATACCTACTCAAAACAATAGTGTTTAATTAATAAAGGTTTAGGCCTGGCAGGAAACCCTTCCTTACAATAGGGCCATCATAATATTATCCTGATCGTGATTCGTAAGCATTCATTTACTAAAGCGTGTAAAACAAAAGAATTTTACACCATAAAATAATCAAGTCGATTTTAAAATGTCAATCAATAATGCCCTACATATTTACTTGTTTAACTGAAAACATACAATTTTAGACTTAAATCTATTAGAAATAAAAGCTAAAATAAAATGTATGTTCTGGAAATCGGTATTAATAATAAATAAAATAGTTAGGTACGTACAAAAGTGAGTGTACAAGGCTGACTGGTATTTACTATCGTATGGACGAATTTTAAACTGCAAGCTATTGTGAACCTTAATTCTATAGTAATAAAAGTTATGCTTTGTAATAGTTATTTAGGTTTTTGTTAGTACGATAGATTTTGCCATTTACGGAGGTAGCTTTCCTTGTCAGGTTGCTAGTTTGATTTACAACTACAAAACTTTAGTTTTTTACAACTAAAATTATGGATTTAGTTTATTTAAGTTATGTTTTAGTTTTTAGTTGAAATAATTGGTATTTTGTGTTATATTAGATATGATACTTTGAACTAAGTAATGTTGCCATTCTACCATGATTGAGGTTTATATTATTTCACTGCAATGATATTTTTTCCTCACACAACCCCACCTAGTTCTTAACTGGAACCGAATCCATGTCCTATGCGTAGCAGCTATACTTTAACCGTTACGCATCTTAGGTCCTCAAAAATACCTTTCGATTTAATAGTAATTGTAAATAAGATATCATCTTCTATTTTTAGATCATTTTAATGTCACCAAACCTTATTACCAGACTGGTCTAAAACGAAAACCCTGACAGATATTAATCTTTGTGAAAAACAAAATACACAAAAACCTGTACTCCAACCCAATCCGGCTGGCTAATAGCATTAACCTAACCTAACCTAACCTAAATTTACACTACTTTCGCCACAGACTGTCACAGTATAAAAAGGATTAAGTATTCCTTCTTTGTAAATCACCATAAGAAAAACTAAAGATTTTCTAAGTAGTTCACTTAGAAAATCTTTAGTTTTTCTTGAGAGGATAATGGAAAGAATTAGTTGCACAACTTCAGTATAAGCGAATATTAAGTTAATAACTTTATTAAAATGTACATATTGTCATATAATAAATAGGTACCTACATTAAGAAGTCAATATCATGTAGGTACTTTTCGTTGAACATTTTTGAGTCCACAAGTGGACGTCTTTGGTTTAAAGTCATGATAATTATATTAAAATTTTAATATATTATAAAACCTAGTATAGATCTTCCTGCTCTCATTCGCCCAAATCATTTAAAAACATTGTCCTCGCAAGCGTTGTGAGATTGCTCGCGGTTGGAGTACTCTTTGTACGCAAATATACTTTTTTACCTGTCTGTTCAGTGACATACTGATTGCTAACGAGACAGAACGACATGCTTTGTCATTGTCTAATAACACAGAAGGTGTATTAGGTTTAACTACTGTTTATATCATGAGTACTTAGATTTGACAAGTCATTCTTATATGTAATCATTTCGTAGAATAAAGTTATGTATGGACATCATCATGTTATATTATGTTCTAAAATGAATCTTATTGCAAGGAGTTAAGGTATACACGTGTCTAGGTTGGTGTGTTACCGTGTTTGCTTTTATAGTTTGTTAGGTACCTAGTTAGTATAATTAATTGGCTTCTCATTTCATTGTTACATCTCTTTATTGGTTTCATGACGTTTGTGTCTTAGGGGTGTACTTATTCTTTGGCTTCTACGCTATGAACTCGGTTTCGTTTACAGATTAAAGTTTTTTTGTGCTACTGTAGCCTCTCCTTCTTCAAACAGTAGTGAGCAAATGTTACTATGTCTAAGAGGAAGGAAGGGTATAGAGAATAGTAAAATTATAGTCTTTGAACTTAAGAGTGACAAGCGTAGAGTAGAGGCTCTTTCAACTTTACATTTGCTAGAAACAGAGTTCCTTTTTAATCAGCATGTCAACTCTCGTATATTGTAACACAATAGGTAAGACAATTTGACAACTAAAAGTTAACATAATCGAATTTTTTACGATTTTAAGGTACGAGAATTGACATGCTGGTATCTATAAGCATGAAGCAACTTCTGTGTGAATGTTTCTTCTTCATCAAGTTGTATAGAAGACCCAGGCACAGTCACGATCTCTAATCTACCGTGCCCAATCCCCCGATATACCTACGGCCTACGTTTGGTTCCTCAATAGAATGCTAAAACTCACAGCAACAATATTACTTCAAGTTTCAGTACAACAGCAAGTGCATACGTACTTACAACAGCGTGCGTGTTAGAATGTTTTTTTTCTATAACTCATTTAGTCAACATGTATGTACATAATTTGTTTGTATTAGTTCTGATGCTAAATTGTGTACATGTTGAGGAGCTCACTTTCGTGGATAACATTCCGATAGGCGATAGTGTGCTGATTATGGGTATAAACACCATCGTAAATGGTAAGAATAGACTACCAATTTTTCGAATATACTTCCACTTATTTTTACAAGGCAAAATTAGCGAAATTAATCTTATGGAATGTGCTAAAAATGTCTAGGAATTAGGACGAGGGATATTCATGAAATAACTTCAAGAATTTAAGTATTTAAGTATGTTTATCCGTTATCTAGTACCCATAATACAAGCTTTGCTTAGTTTGGGACTAGATGGCGTTGTGTGATTGTGTGAGGAATATATATTTATTTATTAATAAAAAACATAATCAGTAATTACATGATTTTATTTTAATAAAGATACGGGAAAATTATTCAAAGTGCGAATACTGTCTAGGAATTAAGGCAAATGGAAGTCCGTCGTCGTGGCACTTTCTTTGTCACTCTGACAAATGCTGTTTCAAACATTACGCAAAAAACCCTCTGGCCCTTCTCCGATTTTCAAGAAACTAATTAGTGAATTGACTAATCTTGCGTAGGATTCGAAAGACAGCCTCTTATGCAACTTGTGATACAGATTATTATGTTATTTTATAACAGACAGACAATTGATAAGATACTGATAGGTGTGAAAGGCCTGTATCCTTTTCAATGATGTAATTTCTTTGACTGATACATTTATTGAGTCTTTTCCTGAATTAGTTATAGTTTATTACGCAATTTAACATTTCTTTTTTCTTTTGTTATTATGAAAGGCAATTCTCTTACTAGAGATGATAACCCTTGAGCACAAGCCAGTAGTTTCAGGATTCACAAATACATATAATAAACTAACAGTATAAACCACTGCTTTACTACTTTAAGACTTTTATTTATTATTGTCCCACTGCAGGGACGGGCCTCCTACCGTGACAGAGGGATACTTAGCCTACTAATACCACGCTGGCAAGACGGATTGGGATAGGGTTTAGTTTTAAGTTTTTCTTCTTTTTATTTCGTAAAGATAATATTCACGGATAGTCCCTTACTCCCTTTCTCATAAACGCCTCTTAAATTTTAGTCAATTGATTAATTAGCTTAAACTCTTACGTTGTTTGGTATAAGGTTGGTTTTCGTAATAAAAATTTCGCTAAACAGTGATTAAATTTGAGAGGCGTTTATGAGTAAGGGGGTTAGTCCGTAATTCCAAGAACTGAGTCACTTCTTCCATAATATTTTATATAATATTATTATTTCTATAACAAAAACTTATTCTCCATATCAAAACACATGTAATATATATTGCAAACGTTTAATATAATGTATTAACACATAAGTACTAATGCAGACGTAATCGTTTAACCAGCTATTGAGCTGAGTTAACATACGTACGAAAATGACATGTGTGTATATGTTGCAATAAGTGTTGAATTTATTTGTTCTTACAATTTTTTATTGTAGGTTTACTTTTGATTTGCATGTTGTACAAATTTTACTTATTTCTGACTTGTAATAAATCGGCATGGCTATGCAAACTAGGTATTTTGTCCGCAGATGACAAAATAAAGCGTAACTCGATGGGTTGCTATGATTCTGTATAGTGTGCGATTATAATTTGTTGCTTTAAAAACAGTAATAAAGTAATATCTACACTAGCTGATGCCTGCGGCTTCATCCACGTTGTATAGGTAGCTTAAATGTTATTCTACACCCTAAACTACCTATCTTCCAAATTTCATCAAAATCCATTCAGTAGTTTTTGCATGAAAGAGTAACAAACATTCATCCATCCTCATAAACTTTCGCATTTATAATATTAGTAGGATTACTTAATATAGTTACTGTTGTCAGCACTGGAATATTCACATGTCATGATTGTGAGGATAGATGGATGAGGGAGGCATAGGACCGCGCAAAGTGGCAGTACTTAGAGGTGGCCTATGTCCAGCAGTGGACGTCGATTGGCTGAGATGATGATGATTGTAAGGGATCTATTTTAAAGGTCGAAGCCGCTGCGGTTTGTGCCTCGTCATGTCACAAGTCTCAGTCTGCCTTATTACAAAATACGGTCTAACTATAAACCACGATTTATTACGTCACAAAACCACTGTTTTTGAAATTTGTTATTGCAAAATCAGTCTTAATGCTAAAGCGTTAAAACTGATTTTGTATTAACGGATACAAAATCATAAATTTGTTGATACAAAATCAGTTTTAACAGTTTAGCGTTAAGACTGATTTTGCAATAACAAATTTCAAAAACAGTGGTTTTGTGACGTAATAAATCGTGGTTTATAGTTAGACCGTATTTTGTAATAAGGCCGAGTAGGTCTTATCCTTGACCAATGTAATATAAAACTTACATAGATATTATGAATGTAGATATTCATATCAAAGCTGTCAAATAGTTCTCTAATTTATTAACCTAAATAGTTTTATTAAATATATCAATTAAATACATATACAGTGATCATTTATGGATTATGAAGGCTGTGTTATTGCAATTAACACCATTAATATTTCGTTCATACATTTAGATTATAGTATGTATGAATGTATTGCTATGTTTGGTAAGGAATTTAACGAGTTTTATGTTATTAAAATTAAATTTAACGCAACAAATTGAATCAGGGTATGAACCTGCATCTCTGTTGCAAATTCTGATTCAATTTGATTAAATTAATTTTTTTTGTTTAATTTATTGTATTTACAGTTTGGCCATTCTGTTTTTTTTGTACAAACATTGTATATTTATTAGGAAATAAACGAATTTAAAAAAAATAGACTTCATCCTGAGAGAACTCCCCAGACGTAATAACAGTTTTGCTATTGCTTTACACAAATGGTAACACAATCACTTAACATTAATATGTCATTCATATCTCCGTGTGGTGACGGAGTGAGAATCTCATCCCATGGGTGTCGTAAAAACCGACTAAGGGACTATCCGTGAATATTATCTTTTCGAAATAAAAAGAAGAAAAACTTGAAATTAAACCCTATACCAATCCGTCTGGTCAGCGTGGAATTAGTAGACCGAGTATCCCTCCGTCACCGGAGGAGGCCCGTCCCTGCAGTGGGACATTGATGGGCTGTTATGAATATGTCATTCAGTAGACAACGCCATCTAGGAAATACAATAGTAAACTTTCAATCTTGCAATTGTATCCTGTGTTAGTTAGTTCCGAGGAACAAAATAACTATTGCACTATCAATCATAACGAACATTGCAATATCATCTAAGACAATGGACACTCTCCTATTGTACTGAGATAAATTTTATATTTAAATACTGTTATTGTTAATACCTACCTACCTGTACATTGATATTTAATCATCATTCCCCTGCCCTTATCCCAATTTTTTTTTATTTTTTTTTTTATTTGTGGTCGGCGCAGCATGTCTTCTTCTTCCGTTCTTTATATACATATATACATATATATATATATATATATATAAATAATTATGATATATATACATTGATATTTAATATCATAATATATTTTTGGCAAAGTTGTCTAGGTTGACATAAGCACTGAGCCCGATCAAGGGCCGCGGGCATCACCGAGTTTTTTATAAATACATCTCCCGGACTAGTAGGTAACTACCTACTTGCACAAACAATAGTTTGGACAGGACTTAGTTTGGGTAGTCCTTTGTAGGATTCAAAACTACAACCTCATGACAGCAGTCTTCACCACAACTGCAGCACCATATAGGTTTTACTCAAAAACAACCTTGTAGTAACCTACAAAAGTTTCATCATAACAGCCCATCAGTGTCCCACTGCAGGGACGGGCCTTCTCCCGTGAAGGAGAGATACTTGGCCTTCTAATACCACGCTGGCCAGTCGGATTGGTACAGGGTTTCATTTCAAGTTTTCCTTCTTTTTATTTCGTTAAGACGATAGTCCCTGTAGTCGGTTTGTACGACACCCGTGGAATAAGATGAGGTGGTGACATATTCTTACTCCATCACCACACGAAGAAAAACCTACAAAAGTTTAAATCGCAATAATGTTATCTGCGATCATACAGCACTAACTTCCATGACACTTATTACTGTATACCTATATAAAATGGAGGTTGATTAAATACGCCTACCTACACACCACGTGGAACGAATGGACACGTGCTTGCTGTAAAACTACGCTTACTACCATTATTAATATCTTTATATGACGGGGTTTTCCTATCTGATAGTTTTATGTAATGTAACTTTGGTTTGGAACAACGCCATCTATCTTGACTAAACGCAAACTAATTTGACTGTGTACGAAATGTACTGTTATTATCCGTGTGGTGACGGAGTAAGAATACAATATGTCACCACCCCATCTCATCCCATGGGTGTCGTAAAAACCGACTAAGGGACTATCAGTGAATGTTATCTTTACGAAATAAAATGAAGGAAAACTTGAAATTAAACCCTATACGAATCCGTCTGGCCAGCGTGGTATTAGTAGGCCAAGTATCCCTCCTTCACGGGATTAGGCCCGTCCCTGTAGTGGGACATTAATGGGCTGTTATGATGATGATGACAAAATGTACGGAATAAGTAAGACTTGTGCTAGACAACTAAGAATCATTATTTTTATTAGTTCGATAGTTGTTCAGTAACTACTTACAGGGCCAATATGGTGAGGCAACGAAACATTAAGCTTGTGAGGGAATGTAAACTGTAACCTGCGAGACGACAGGCATTTGTAACGCTATTTGCACGTTAATAAATAACTTTAAAAGTAAAATGATAAATAAATAATGTCTTGTCATTTGCGATTGTAAATATTTTCCGTGTGATGACAAAGATAACTTATATGATGCCACCACCTCATCTCATCTCTACACGGCACTGTAGTGCAGACCAGGTTTCCTTCGTCACTAGAGAAAGGATTAGAAAGCTAGTTCTTGCAGTAAAGAGCAATAATCACAGTCAAAATGACACCCTACTCTGAAAGTACATACCTTGTCTTTAAACCTTGTTTGGGCAAAACAGGAGCTGGTAGTTTTTTCCAGAGCTTGCGCCTTCTTAAATGATAAAACCACTGGAAACAATAAGTACAGTGTACGCTTTGACTTGACTAGGCAAACGTTCAGTGTAACATGTTCATTAAAAACTAAACCTTTCCATAAACAAATTAAAACTATTTAGTTTTTTTACATACTTAAACTTGTTACTATATAATGAAAGTGTATACCTAAATAGTACATAATTTAATTACCTATTTACATAAAGTTATAATCTTAAACAAAAAATAAATTGAAAAAACAGAAATAATGAGTCAAGGTAAATTTAAATTAATTTTACGATTTCTGTAGCGTAATGTAAGTAAGTATTGTAGTTACGTATTAGTTACAATGGTCGCGTTTTCGATTCCCGGCCAAGACAAAAATTTGTGTGCTTGAATTTTTAATTTGCATGTTCCTATGTATAATACTAGCTGACCCGTGCCCACTTCGTTGCGCGGTCGTAAAAAACGCGTCCCTTTTTAGGCATATTTCATTACTGCTCCACTCCTATTAGTCATAGCGTGATACTATATAGCCTATGACACTCCCCGATAAATGGACTATTATACTATACTATATTTACTATATTAAAATCGTTTAAAGTAAATTTAATAAGCAAATTACATTGCTAGAAAAATATACTTATCAAAAAAAAACTTTATTTCAATCTGTTTGGCCAGCGTAGTAGTCCAAATTAACCCATGGTAGTCAAAGGGGGGGGGGCCTGGAACTTTTTATCACCTATTATAGTACACATAGTACTAGGTTAGGTTAGGAATACTACCTAATACACTATAATATACAGGATGTATTAAGACAAATGGTGCTAGATATTGAGCACAGAATCCGTGTTCAACAAAGATGTAGTACACAACACAACACCCCAAAATGTTTACAGTCGTAGTCTAATAAAAGTAAGTAATGAGCCGTTTCGACAACATAGAACCTGTGTCCTTGACATAAACATGACTTCAGTTAACGACTCAACCTTAATTATATCATTTTTATAGCAACAAGTGTTGGAGAGGATAATTTCTTTGTTTATGAGAAGATACGGCTTCGCTTGGTCCATCGTAATAACTCATCAATCATTGTCGCAGCGCAGCTAATTGACGTCCACTAGTGGGCATAGGCCTCTTCCAAACATTTCTACCCTGCGCGGTCTTGTGACTCCCTCATCATTTCATGCAAATGACGCATGCCATACTGATAAGGGCTAATACTACAAATCGGTCATCCTTCTCTTAGCACATTCAGAGATAAATGACTGATCAATGTAGCCCCTGCTTATTAAAGTAACCCCATTCTACGGTACTGTAAACATATTTCATAACGCTCACGTACAAAGCGGTTTCAGTGAAATTTCCTCCCTACACTCACTCTATTTATCATCTTGACCTGTAGAAATTGGAGGGAATCTAGCTACTATTCAGAATCAGAATTATTTATTTGCAAGAATATGGTAGTAAGAATGGATCTTAAAACTAGTTTTCGAGAATATGTATTCTGCCATGCAATGTCGTGCAAACTTATTTAAAAAAAATTTTTTTTATTTTTATATCGTTCATCTATTATGTAGGTATATCGTTTTACGAAGATTCAGTTCTTTTATTTCTGGACTGTATTGGCACTTTCCATCAGGTTCAATATTTACCGTGTCCTTATTGAAAAAAGTTAAAAACCTAATCTCAAGATATCAAACAGCTGTTTATCTAATCGTTTTAGTTTTATCTTCACAAACTTTGAATTGATTTACCTATTAAAATTCCATTATATTATACAAGATAACGATTATGATAAGATTGTTGAGTAGAAATGAAGGAAATCGTCACCATATCAATGTTTTGAACAAATAGTAGATAAGTTTGTTATTGTTTTGTTAATTAACATAATAAAATACTATTAATGAATGCTATTTCTCCGTGTGGTGACGAAGTAAGAATATAGTGTGTCACCACCCTATCTCATCCCATGGGTGTCGTAAGAACCGACTAAGGGACTATCCGAGAATATTATTATTTTTACGTAATAAAAAGAAGGAAAACTCGAGGTAATCTCTGGATTTACTAAACCGACTTTAAAAATTATTTCTGTGTTGAATAGCCCATTTATCGGGGAGTGTCATAGGCTATATAGTATCACGCTATGAGTAATAGGAGAGGAGCAGTAACGAAATATGTTCAAAAAACGGACGCGTTTTTTTCGCCTCCCAACGAAGGCACGGGGCAGCTAATATTATATAAATATAAACCTACTTACCTTTCCGAACGAAGCTTTAATATCTAGAAGAGAAAGTAACTTTTCTTCACAAAATTACACTGCTCTGTATAAAATGTAAATCATCAATCTTGGGAATGTTACCTTTGTTTTAAATTTAATCAAAATTTCGACGTACAACATCAATTTATCATACCTAACTATTTACGAATATTACGGAACTTTGTGAAAAAGTGAATTTGATCAAACTTGTTCTAAAGCCCGATTTACACATCGACAAGTACAGCAGCGAGTTAACTTAATTTATTTAAATTAACTTAATCAACAACTTACTACGTACTTGTCGATGTGTAAATCGGGTTTAAGCTCGTTGTTGGATTGTCGACGAGTTTACATCTCCTGAGGACGCTCCGTGGTTTAGCGGAATGAGTTACTCTGGTTGCATATAATGTCGTATTTACATAACGTCTATGTACATAATTATGAACCAATTCTAAAAAGAGGAGGGGTTTATGATTTCAGATTTATTTCGTTAAATGTTTGTTACATCTGAACTGTCATTTTTTTTATACAATACACGGCAATATGACTATATAGAACCTGATGGAACACGCAAATACAGTCCACAAATGAAGCCAACGGATGGAAGTCTGAAAATAACTTCAATCCGTCATCATCATCATGCTGGTTTGGCCAAATGCTTCTTCACACTACGTTTGAAGGACCCAATATCATACGATGGAGGAAATACGTGAGCCGGAAGTTGGTTCCACAACTAAATTGTTCGACATAGGAAGGAATTCCCGAACCATGTCATTTCTTGCCCTTTTTTACTTTGAATGGGTATACTTTCCAATTGGTCCTACAGATAGTAATAAAGATCCATTGTTACTTTAAAGTATAATATACTCGGTAGAGTCTGTACTTTATGCTACTAAATAATAAATAAATAAATATATATTCACGGACATCTCTACACAGCGCCATCTGTTCTCAAAGTAAGCTAGGCTTAACCTGCTTGTGTTATGAGTAAGAGAACAAAGGACATTACTACTTATATATATTTTTTTTGGAAATACATACATATTATAATAGAAACACTCAGATCACACAAATGTTTGCATTGAGCGGGAATCGAATCCGAGACCTCTGCGTAGGAGTCATGTTATGGTTATATAACATAACTACGCCACAGAGGTCGTCAATATTGATTAACAATGTAAATAAACCCTAGCACGATGTATGTATGATAAGAACTCAATGCATTATATAATATACAAATAAATACCGCTCTGTTTTTTAGCTAATATTACTTTGAAGAAATAATAACGTATATTGAGAGCATGAAATGCAGTACTGAACAAATTATTCTTGGAAGTAACGCCTCTCTTGTTAATGAAGTGTGTGTGCTTTATGCGTCTTCGGGGACTTACATACAAATTAGTTATAGAACTATTTATTATTCTAGATTTGTATTGAAATAATTTTCGGTTATACATACACTTTCCTAACATAAATAAGTTATTACTTACAACTATCTGACCCGTGCCCACTTCGTTGGACGGCGAAAAAAACGCGTTTTTATTTAAAACATATTTCATTACTGCTCCACTCCTATTAGTCATAGCGTGATAATATATAGCCTATGACACTCTCCGATAAATAGACTATTCAACACAGAAAGAATTTTTTTTAGAAAGGCAAAATGATATATCTCTAATGTTTCTCAACTTGTATCTATAAATAACAGCTGCACAAATCAATACTAAATTATCCCTGTAAGTAATACCAACAGAGAAAACATCTCAATTTACACCTCTAACAAATTTACATAAGATTAATTGCATATATTTAATTACGATTCATACCCTTTACTAGAAACATACCTGTAAGATCAATCTTAGTTTCGTAGAAAATTGACACATGTACTTAGTAATCAGATTTAATTATATCTAACTGGTTTGTCTTGTACTGGTGTTGTGGGTTTATTCTTACTAAATATACTTACAGTGTTGTCAATATCTGTGTGGTGATAGACAAATCAATAGATTTATGGGATGGTGCAATACCATCCCATTTTTTCGTTTAATAGTAGTTATCCTGGCGTAATCTCTATTATGGAAATCTTCAAAGGAGAAATTATGACTATTTTTTTGCAGACAAAAATACCAAATCTTATTCTCACTCTTATTTTTTTGATCCCCAATCTTTTTCACATGTGTTATACTTTTGCTCTTTTATATATTTATTAATTTAGAAACACGCATTTATTTATTAACTGCAAAATCATTTAGACTACATGACGTTACAATTTACAATATACATATAACACGAAAATATTACCCTCCCTCTGGTTCATCATAACAGCCCTTAAATGTCCCACTGCAGAGACGGGCCTCCTCCCGTGACGGAGGGATATTTGGCCTACTAATACCACGCTGGCCGGACGGATTGGTACAGGGTTTAATTTCAAGTTTTCCTTCTTTTTATTTTGTTAAGATGATAGTCCCTTAGTCGGTTTTTACGACACCTATGGTATGAGATGGGGTGGTGACATATTGTATTCTTACTCCGTCACCACACGGAGTTACTCCGTCATTTGAAGTAAAACATTTTTATTCTCGACGAATCTATAAATGGCAGTAGGCATACATAAGATTGGCCTTTATAAAAAGCTTGTCAAGATATAACTCAAGATAAAGTCTGTCAAGTAACATCGTCTGATATTTAAGTTTAAGATAACATAGTATGTATTGTTAAAAGCTTTATTTATTGGAAATTGTATTTCTCAATGATATCTAGATACTTTGATTGATATCTCGTATCTTGGTTATTTTAAGATTATCATGTAGGATAAGAGTTCTTTTTTTTAGTCCAAATTTGAGATTCACGAGGTTCGTATTCTTTGCAAGACAGTTTGTCTTTTTTAACATGAAAAATGACAAGTATTACGCTTGCTGAATTAAAAAATGATCTAGAATCCATACTAATATTATAAATGGGAATGTGTGTCTGTTTGTCTTTCTTTCACGACAAAACGGAGCGAAGAATTGACGTGATTTTTTAAGTGGAGATAGTTGAAGGGATGATAGAGAGTAGGTAACATAGGCTACTTTTTTTTCGTTTCTTTTTTGTTTTCTTCTGTGTCCAGGAAAGGCGAACAGTGCTTCTTCGAATTTAACGCGAGCGAAGCCGCAGGCAAAAGCTAGTAATAAATATAGTTTTAAACATTTTAACACGTTCCCAGTGCAGTGTATCATATATGGTACACGTGCATTGTTTTACTATTGTGTCAGCTGGCGGCACTGTGAAAGAGTTAACATTGACAAGGAAACAAGAAATTTTAAGTAAACAGTGTAGAGTAAAATAAATGCACCGTAAAGCCAAGCAGCTATTACTTTTTTTTTATAATTCAAAGAATGTTTTATTCTTCCTCGTATCCGCGGTTGTCACCCTTCATTGACGTCACTGCGGTCCATCACACTTACAGGATGATTACTTGAATATTTTAGTCCGTTAGAGTTGTACCGCATTTTGACGTCATATAGTCTAAACGGCTTAACAGATTTTGCAGTTAATTAATAAATATTAACTGCGAAATAGTATCCCTCCGTCATGGGAGGAGGCCCGTCCTTGCAGTGGGACATTAATGGGCTGTTATGATGATGATGATGAAATAAATATTTGTTTTAAAAAAGAATGGGGAATAAAATGAGATGGGTGAGATTAAAATTTGGCAGTCTTTTAAACGCAGTGTACAGAAGCATTTGGCCAAACCGGCGAGGTGATTAACTGTATTCGCGCTTTCCATGTGATTCGATATAGCCATAGTATCGTCTCTTTATATAAAACTAGCTGACCCGTGCGCACTTCGTTGGGCGGCGAAAAAAAATGCGTCCCTTTTTTAAACATTTCAGTACTGCTACTCTTATTAATTAGACATAGTGTGATACTATAGTCACTTCCCCATAAATGGACTATTCAACACAGAAAGAATTTTTAAGATCGGTGCTTTAAGATTGGTCTAGATCCAGAGATTACCCCCTACAACGTCACAAACACAAACTTTACCTCTTTATAATACACACATCAAAAAAGTCTAAGCAACATGCATGATATTACAAATTTACCATTTATATTAATTAATTTCTAAGTATTTACTCACTCAAAGTGTATAGGTAAGTAAACTTTTTTGTTATTGATGACATACTGGCTGGTTGTAAAAAAAAAAATTCGATTATGTTTTGTTTTTTTTTCATAAAATTCAAATGACTGCGAATTTGTTTGAATTTGAGTGCATGTTAATTGCTACGTTTTAGTCTTGATTTTATAATTTTACCAACCATTTAAATACAGTTGGCGACAAAATTGAATTGTTAGATATTCTTTACGTCATGGAGCGACGTCATTTGACGGCAGATGAAATGCAAAGAGCTGTAGGGATGTTGCAAGAGGGAAGTAATCAATCTCAGGTATCTCGACATTTTGGTATTCATAGAAGTGTTATTTGTCGTCTTTGGCAGCGCTACAATAATACAGGGGAACCCGCTGAACAGCATCCAGGCCGTAAAAGGAGTACAACCACTCGGCAAGACCGGTACATACAACTGACTGCAAGACGCCAGCCGATGTTAACCGCTCGAGAGATAAGTTTGAGGCTACAAAATTCAAGTGGTGTTGATGTAAGTCCCCAAACTGTGCGAAATCGACTGCATGAGTACGGCCTACGAGCTCGACGCCCTATCAGGTGCCCACCGATACGTCACGGGAATCGCGCTCGTCGAAATGAATGGTGTAGAGAACGCATAACATGGACCCAGGAACAATGGGATAAAATTATGTTTTCCGATGAGTCGCGATTCGGGTTTAGGCCTGATACAAGAAGGGTGCGAGTGTACCGTCGACCCGGAAATACTGAAAGACTCAGGTGCGTTCAGGAAGTTCATCCATACAGCGGCTCAACAGTTATGGTATGGGCGGGTATTATGAAGAACAGGCGAACTGAGCTCGTTTTTGTAAATGGAAACATGAACGCTGAAAATTACGTTGAGGATATTCTCAGACCTTATGTCCATCCATTTGCACAAACCTTTGGCTCCGATTTTACGTTAATGCATGACAATGCGCGTTCACATACAGCTCGGCGAACCAGTGAATACTTGGCAACGGAGAACATCCAGGTATTGCCCTGGCCTGCACAATCGCCAGACCTCAACCCCATCGAGCACGCATGGGACATGCTCCAGAGACGTGTTTTGAAGGACTTGGACGGAGTGACAACAACCCAACAGCTGAAGGATTTGCTACAATTCCATTGGGAGCGAATACCGCAAGATGACATAAACAGTCTCATTAATTCAATGAATAATCGTTGCCGACAAGTTCTGAATAGCAGAGGAGGCCATACTTTGTATTAAATTGTCCTATTCTTTCACAATAAATTCATTTTCTTAAGAAATTTCAATTTGTAAAAAAAAAGTTTAGTTTCTTATGTACCTGTATATTCTAATATTGTTAATTTCTGTTATTAAAAGAACTTATAAAGAAAACAGCTGTTATTTTTACATCATAGAACCCTAAAAATATTATTTTAAAAATAAAATACAACGTTATAATTAAAATAAATGGTAAAATAAATTAATATAAATGGTAAAGGATAATGCTCAAAAAAAACCCAGGCCCCGGCGCAAACGGTACATATCTCAAATTCTTAGTATAAAATAGTAGTTTCATACTAAAAAAAAAATAGCCAAAAATTCGTTTTTAAACGTAACATTTTACTAATCCTTTTTTCGTGAAAGTAATTTTTAAATAGAAGTATTTAAAGAAAATATGTATATACATATATTTTAACATACTACGCTAACCATTATAATATTCTCAGTGGTTGTTGCAAGGCGGAGAGGCACTAAACTAAACCGGTTGTTTGTTCACACAATACCTTTCGGTCGTCGTCGCTCGCTACAAAAACGAACCAAGAGTCAACTGCTATTTCACTCGCACTTATAGGTTCCCTGTATTCTCGTACCTTATCATTCATTTATAGAATAAGAGTAAAGAAAGAAATAATTTAAAAAAAATCACATTTTTGAAGCTCCTTACATAAAACAACTAGCAATTTATGACATTAAAAAAAAGATTTTGGTAATGCCCCCTACTGAATATTATGTCACATATAAATACTTAAAATCTGAGATACATTTCATTTGCGCCGGGCCTGGGTTTTTTCCCCATACATTGTGAGCATTGTCCTTTGTAATATCATGCATGTTGCTTAGACTTTTTTGATGTGTGTATTAGTATAGAAAAACGTTAGTGTCATGACATGACCAAACTAAGCAGACTTCTATGTAACAAAACACGATCTACTACAACAATACGAACTCTCAAACCGAAGTTTTTCCAATCAACAAATACACTAGACTTTTTCATTACACATAGTTGGTAAACATCAAATAGTAGGACCTATATACTCTGTACTTGTTTTAAAGCTCAAATTGGTTTTCATTGCAATAAAATAAAAAACGGGTCTTGAATTCTAGATTTTGATCATTTTGATTTTTGCTGTACAAAACGTTAGTTTTTAAATTAAAACAATTTCGTAGTATGTTACATTACAAGATAAAAATAAACAAAAAAAAAAAATCCCCGTGAATTTTGGGGAACATAAAAGTTATCTTTTAAAACATATTATTATCTGTTACATAATCAGCAGCACTGTTACCGACTACCGAGACGGGTCTGCTAAAGTGACGAAGCCTAAATCAACCTACTGCAGTACTGAATTGAACAGGAACAGTAGTAGGTAAAATTGACTTAAAAACACACAAATATAAAAAATATCCTTTTATTGAAAATCCGTTCTTCTACAAGGTCACGTTTGCAGAGCAAGGCATCCATTTTGAATCAATAATTTCACCTGTCATATGTGTAGTATTCACTTTATTTGCACTTTACTTGATAAGTGAAATTTTTTCTTTATTACGAGGTATGTTAAGGTTTTTGTAATGAACATGGGGTCAGTTGGCCAAATTCTCCATTTTTTTTTGATAAAATTCATTGCCGGTCCTGAGACATTTGAGCTTGATTCTAAAGCCGAATTTACTGATACTTATATGATCGATTTCGCATTAATTTAAACGTGTTAATTTGTGTACAAATGCTTTGAACCTAGTTGCATGTATTGGATGATGTACCTATGTGCGTAGACGAAGCGGGGTTGTAAGGATTGTAGACTCTGCCTACCCCTATGAGTACTAGGCGTAAATATATGTATATATTTGACATTAGTTTTAAATTCCAAATTAACACAATAATACGTCTACAAATTGTTATCAGCAATAACTTTCCATAAAGTTACCATTAACATCCAACTCCCCAACATAATCGTGTCCATAATACTTCATCCAAATTGCTGAAGGTTTCTCGAAGGCTGTATATCTTATGATAATGCAACAAGTGATGGTGTTCCCCTCGTCCGTGTGACCTACATACCGTGCCAAGGTTACAGCAACAAGTGTACCGTATAATATGTATGTCGCGGGGAAATGAGGATACAAGTGATTTGGGAAAATCTCTACAAATTGTCTAGGGGTGTAGCGAATGTTCTAGATTCTCCTTCTTTAAACAAAGCAACCCCTATCAGGGTAGGTAAGGGTTGGTCGTCCTCTGGTATTTCTAACTTCTATGAGCTCCTTACGAGTACCAACTTATTTGATGAAGGATACTTTGTAAATATTACCAGTTTTGGAGTTAAGCAAGTAGGTGGTGCCACTGTTAATTTAGATTTCAAACTATAAGATAATATTCACGGATAGTCCCTTAGTCGGTTTTTACGACACCCATGGGATGAGATGGGGTGGTGACATATTGTATTCTTACTCCGTCACCACACGGATCTCATTAATAATTATATATTATTATTATGTATATAAAAGACGCCCTGATCTCACAGATAAACCGCGTCAGCTGTTTTGTGAGACTAATGTATAATTTTAGAAAACCTGATTTGTTACAAATAAACAATAATAATAAAACAATTCTCCGGTCTGCTAACTAAAACCTCTACATTGGCTCTGGTTAACGAAACAAAAATGTCATGGAAGAAATCTAATATTTTT
Organism: Schrankia costaestrigalis; assembly: GCA_905475405.1. Lineage (NCBI taxonomy): Eukaryota > Metazoa > Arthropoda > Insecta > Lepidoptera > Erebidae > Schrankia > Schrankia costaestrigalis. The sequence goes on from FR997830.1 coordinate 1,889,925, forward strand.
TTAAATTTAATCTTCTCATTAACATAGTTAAATGACAAATAATCAGGTTAGAGGTTATGTTACCACGTGATAAAACTTTATCGTGTATTAACTCCAGTGCATTCTGGTCTAACCAGGGCATTGAAAAATTATTCTGTCTGTTTATATTTAAAATTTCAGCGATTCCGTGAGATATCACGGATTATCCAGGCATTTTGAGCAATCCCTGGTATGCTCATTTCGCTGCGACATATACATCAATAGCGTTTAGGGGATAATCTAACGTTAAGAGGAACTTATTGGTACAATAAGTTAGGAATAAAAGTTATTGGTGATGTACCACCAATAACCAACAATATAAGCTTATATACGGTAATTTCCTCATGTACGTGCATGTGTTTGTGCGTCCGTAAATTTCTTTAATACCAAGGGTGATAGGCACAATGGTATATGAATCCGTAGACGATTTTTAAGTAAAACTTAAGATAAAAATGCTACTGTGTTTATGTGGAAGGATACAGTAGCTAAACTCCATTTGTTTAGGTATTTAACTAAAGGTAAACAAAAAAAATGACAAATGACAAGTCACGGATGGCGTCTGTGGAAATCCGACCGATTGAAATAACTGTCAAAATTGTTGCCGCGCTATCATGCAATCTTACTTTTCAATTTAGTCAAGTTCCCAGCTACTGTTTACCTTTAGTTAAATAACTAAACAAATGGACTAAAGTGACTTTACAGTGTTATGAACCTATCAACCTCTAACGGTTACATCTTACATCAGGTTGAGCATTTGATTAACCACATTAAAACAATAAAAAAACTATTAATACATTGTATAAAGCTTTCGTGTTTATATTAAAGTTACATAAGCAATCGTTATCCTCATATTAAGTTATTTTATAACGTTATAATATATTTTAATGAATGAATTAGTTTTGTTGCTAAAACATTAAAAGTATTATGTAAAATGTTTTTATTTTTGCATAAATTATGCGAATAGTTATGACACTATACAGTTAGGTATAGTAGTCAACTTTCAAAGTTACTTCTTTAGGTCATTCAAATCATTTTGTAGTTTACTTTTTATATCTCGGCTCAGCTATCGTCATGAAATTTATACGATAGATAGGATAATACTGTATTAAATCTGACTCCTATTACCTGAGTGCTGTATTAAAATATGCATTTTCGTAGTGTTGAATTGTGTTAATTAATTTATTGTGTGAAGGATAATATGGCTAGGAAAGGTGTAAATGTTGAGATGACGGGAAACAGGAATGAATGGAAAAAGCATACATGTTGCGCCGACCCCAAGTGAATATGGGATAAGGGAAGGAGGATGATGATGAATGGTTTTCACACACATTTATTTTTTGATAATTTTTTTATGGAACATTACCGAACTTGGCCTAGAAATTACCAAATATTCAGGTGCAAAAACAACGAAATTGCTATCCTCTACTTACTACTATACTATCTACTCTTTTTCGAGTCTGTTAACAATTGAAGTAACTACATGAGTAGGACTTCTGTACCATTTTGTTTGTTGTGACGATTATAATATATTTAAGCTACCGCACCTATGCGAATGATGTCTCACGTGCAAAAATGGAGCTTTATCGGTCAGGAGGAAGTAGATTTAATTATGTATGCATAATTTGCTAAAGATTTAATTTACTAAGATAATAATTATGTTTATTCCGAATATACGGTGTCAGAGACCCAACTCATTCTTTGGACTTCTCAAAAGTGAACTATAGAAAAGTACCAAAAAAAATTAAAATTGTAAGGCCAAGCAATGGAGGGATACCTCCATCACAGGAGGAGGCCCGTCCCTGCAGTGGGACATTAATAGGCTGTTTTATGAAGTAATATTAGTTAACTAATAAAAGCGAAGGAACCTGTGAACACGCAGTGTCTTCATATAAATTAATATAACGGTCAGCAGAAATACAAATGAGTTCACAGTAAGTCCATTGCCCCAGTTTTTACTTAAGTCACCATGACGACTAAGCACAAAGTTTTATGATGACATAAGTACAATCACTTAGATGACAAACAGTTTTTATTTTAAGCAGCTTTCACTAGCTCGTATTATTTACAACATTATATTAAACAACTTAACGCCACAGTCTAAAGATTAAACAGTTGGTAAACAAGATCTATATTATTGTTAAAAGGATAAACTTGAAAGGTAAAATTCTTGTTATATTTTTTTTCCTAATAATTTATATTTCTTCACAATGTGTAACAACGTGTGGGTAGTGACGTTCCAAGGTTGTCGTAAAAGTCGACAAAGGAATAGTTAGATATAGATATAATCTTTATAAGCACAAACTTATCTTTAAACTGTTACTGACTGACTTATTGAAAAATGTTATATCCGCAGGTAAATAACATTTTTCAATAAGTCAGTCAATCAAATAAATAAAAATTATAAAAATTTTAAATTTCCAAACTGTATATAATATACTATGTACATCTGTTCCACTTCTCACACAGAATCGTAACGATTATGCCGACCTCAGTTGTTGAGGTCATCGTGCCGTTGCGTTTAGATAGCGAAAGTGGTACCGTCCCGTAATAGTGCCCACCGAAATTGAAAGTACAAGTGGTACCGTCCCGTAATAGTGCCACCACCGAAATTGAAAGTACCGTGCCGAAGTTAGAGCTTATGTTGTTATGAGAGATTGCTATTGAATGATGTCATTTAGGTTATTTCGTGTTTGTTTGGGTCAAGTATGTGTGTGAATTGCGAATATAATGTAATACATATATTAGTAGTTAAATTTTTAATTCCTATTTTGTTCGTGTATCGGATTTTCTTTATCGAATATCTACTAACAATTAAAAAGTGTGACATATTGACCAATATTCAAAGAACTATAAATAAATAAATATGTATATACGTCACAAAGCCATCTAGTCCCAAACTAAGCAGAGCTTGTACTATGGATACTAGATAACGGATAAACATACCTTAATACATTTTTTGTAAATACATACATATTATACATAGAAAATAATTAATACTATGAGGTAATAGTTTAATTATATTTTGACCTTGTCAATATTTATTTATAAGATTTATAAAATAAATATATGTTCTAGAAATAGAATTCAATTATTTGTAAATAGAAGAAGTAAATTAATCTCGAGTTTACTTTTCTGTGAGTTAATTGTTTTGACAAGTTCAAGATAAAATTCGCAAGTTTTTTTTCAAATTGACAAAATGAGGCTTTTTACTCTGTCTGACAACGTTAATATAATGCCAGTGCATTTATTTTGTCACAGCGATTACAACATATTTCACTAAATAAATAAGATATACGTTACTTTGATCAATATTTGTTTAAAACTATTCATAATATTACTTCATAGAAAAAAGTATATACCATAATAGTTAATATGTACTTCTATCTTATCTGTCAAAACTATTTATAGTCTGTATTGTCTTTATTTGTAATTTTCGCATTGTATAATTGAATATAAATAAATATTCCTCACACATTCACACATCGCCATCTAGTCCTAAACTAAGCGGAGCTTGTACTATGGGTACTAGACAACGGATAATCATACATAAATACCTTTTTTCTGTAAATGCATATACATAGAAAACACCACCCAGACCAATGCAAACAAATCATGTTCATGCACACAAAGATTTTCATTGAGCGGGAATCGAACCCGAGACCTCTGCCTAGCAGTCACTTTACATAACCACTACGCCACAGAGGTCGTCAAATTATAAATATTATTTCTAAAAGGTTGATTAACGCTGCATACCACAGAAATCTAAATAAAAGGAGAAGTGTTATGACGGGGTTTTCTTGTCAAAGCAATATGATTAGAACGATTATATAGCTAAAAATGGCTGTCACCTAGGTTTAGCTGTGTTTTGACAACGACCGGGATAACATATAAAATGCCGAGTTGTTCAGTGGTTGCCTGTAGAAATTAGAGCAATAAAAAAAACTTTATTCATAATAAAATCACTTACCATAATATGTTAGTACATGTATTTTATTCTATTTACTTCTAAAATCATGAAAAAATAATCTTCGATGTCCTCACTATGTTATTTTCATGTTCGGACAATTAAGTACTATAATATTTTTGTAACATATACATTGCTTCTCTAATGTTGTCTAAACTAGTCATTCAATGAATATAATGAAGCAATGAACTATTCGCTCAACGATATTACGTATGACAAGTAGTTGCTAACCGTGATCGCTCTAACAACCAAACGATAGTGACGACCCGTCATGACTACGACTATCTATCGTTTTCGATAAAAAGTCGTGTATTGTAGGAATTTTAAATTGTAAAAGTTTTATTAAGTTAAATGAAAAAAATATTTAAATGTTAAATTATGTAATTTCAATATAAGTATTATAATGTTCAGATATCTGTGCTGCATACTATTTTGCTTTATTTTGACGTTTCGGCACTGGCCGTGGTCTTAAGCTGACTGAACGTTCCTTTAATACATATTTCCTATTTACGAGACACAGTTCAATGGATGACCAGTTTCCGTTCCGAGTTAATTATGCGAACGAATTGACCGTAATTTAGCGTCATCTTCGTTAATACTCATGTCTGTTTGTAATGTTGATTGACATTTTTGGACTTACACATTATAAACTTGTCATGCAAACGCCAATGGAGACTTCTATTTGCTTAGGCTTTTTTGCGACATCCAATCAGTAAGTAGCCTTAAGGATTACGATAAACTGTATCTTTAACTTGTCTAATTGCTCGATATATGGTCTATACAACACTAAATATAAAATTAAATTCGTAGAAGTAGTTCATGAGATTAGCGCGTTCAAACAAACTCTTCAGCTCATAGTATAGATTTTTCACAGAAAGTGTCATGACATTTATGTGCTTAAGATATCGTACCGCGTGAGCGGTATCTACTTATATTATGTACTTTGCTTTGTATGTAGATAGCCTTCTTTACCTGTCTTTTGTGCCTTAGGGTCGTATCACATATAACTTAAACGTAAACGGATCGGCACCGTATCAACTCGAGCCGTTCAGTATTATTTGTATAATAAAAACTCCTTACTGTAACGCACACTAATCGGAATCGTAACGTAATCGGATTTTTGACGTTTGACACCGAGGAAAAAGGCGAGGCGGTGCCGATCCGTTTACGTTACGTTATATGTGCTACGACCCTTAAGCTTGTTGTATCGTCGGCATCAATATTTGGAAATGTAATACCTACATAGTCATTTAAACGTAACAAATTTCTTTACGGTTCAACTGACCGTATTAATTTTATGACTTGTTTGTCGTTCAATTAAATTTAGATGTATTATACATTGTATATTTGTAACGTTTATTTAATTATATTATGTAAAAAGTTATTATTTGTTTCTTTTATTATATGTTCAATTGATTTTTATTACTCTTTCGATGTTACACAAGATTTAATTTTAATAAAATGTCTTTATTAATTTTAGTTCGTGGTCCTCAATTAAAGACCGGTTGATGCAATGTTAATAACCGTAGTATCCAAATTTCATGGTAATTTAGTATTTCTGCTTTGTTTATTTTGTTTGCTCCTTTCTTTTTACTTTTATTTCAGGGCTTTTGTATAGAAATACCTGCGTTTATTTGTGTAGTATTTAATTAGTTAATTTTAGTTAAATAAATTAAGTGTGACTTAACTGATAGCCCTAAAGCCCGATTTACACATCGACAAGTACAGTAGCGAGTTAAGTAGTAAGTTGTTGATTAGGTTGATTTAAATAGATCTCCTTTTAGCAATAGATCTCCAGTTGGCGAGACGCGAGAGAGGGGGCTACTTCGTACTAAACTCGCCAAAAAATAGGATGGAGATCTATTGAAATAAACTTAATCGATGTATAAATCGGGCTTTAGGGCTATCGGTTAAGTCACACTCAATTCACTTCTAAAATCCTTTTATAGCCAGCATACCTACTACCGCTGTACCCTCTGAATATATCTCTGGAGACACTTTTATATTTTTTTTAAACACAGAGTTTTTCTAAATATAAATATCACGGACAAGCGTAAATCTTAACATGAGACGAGCAACTAATTCGCCTTGTCACTTTGTAGGTACTCAGTGTACAAAAAATCTGTCGATATTAACTGGTCACGTTTTAATAGTATATTTAAAAACTAAAATATATTAAAAACTAGAGATTGTAATGACATTTTTAACCTTGACATTGCTGTGCTAATGTTGATGTGGCTAAATTAATATCTGAAGACTATAATTTTATTAATTTAAATGAATGGAATTTTTGTGCACTTATTAAGGAGCTCAATAATACAATATTAAGATTATATACGGCACATATTTACTTAACGCCTTCTAGTTCTTGTACTATCTTAAGCCCGATCTACACTCGCGTGCTATTCGCGTTTAAATGTGTCTCTCCACACTCGCGAAGGTTCGCAGTCTAGAACCTTTCTGAACCGAGCGCGAACCTTTGTCGCGGGACAAAAAACCGACAACGAACGGAAACGGCCCGAATCGTGAACGCGCGAAACCATATAGGTACACACGCGTTTCGCAGCCTTTCGCGCTCCGAGTGTAAAGCGGGCTTTATAAACAAGTATAGCAAAGGTACTCTTCTAGTTGCTTTATGAGCTTGTGCTAACGAGTCGCTAAAATATAGGTTAAATATCAAATAGGAAATATTCATAAAATTTTAAGTAGCCAGAAACTATGAAATTCTATTATTACTCTATTCGATTCGAGTCTAGGCAATCTTCTGTTTTGTGTCATGGTTTTTTATGTTGTCGATTTAGTTTTGTCTCCAATTCTTGTTCTCGAATCTATAGAATCTAGTATAATCACCATCTTTTTTTGTATACTGAAAGAATTGAACCTAATATTCGTTTTGTTTTTGTCTCCAGGGCCCTACCAGTGATTGAGCTTCTGACCCAGCATGTAGTGGAAGTGAAAAATAATTAAAAATAAAATTTTAATTCGCGTTTCGAAAGACACTATGATGACCGACATAATTGACGTCGACCCTATTGACGACGATGTCGGATACGAATACGACACGACAAAAATCCCGGACATTGTCGCGCCAGACGAAATGATGGAATCCGGGTATCAGGAGGGATCTGAACAGAGTTATGGGGATCGTAGGGATTCTAAGGAGGGTTTTGGAGGGGAAGGTGATTCGGATAGCGGTGTGGATGGAGTGAGCAGTGGGTGCAGTACCGCGGATGACTGCCCAGTGGTGTCGATCAACGATGTTGTGGCGTACTATGATGATATACGTCCAAGGAGGCGACACGTGCCGCAGCTCAGCTTCTACAACCTTGATATCGAGAGGCTAGCTATGGATGCTCTTATACAGGTTAGTTTTTTTATTAATGTGTTTATTTTTACTTTTAAATTGAATCAAAGATTGGCACATTATTATTGTGCTGTGCATTAACTGGGCTGTCAAGGCTATAGGCATGTCGGACACGAATCGACTAAGAGCACACGATGTGTTTTTAGTAGTCACATGACGGAGGCTCCAGGCAAGACCTCAAAAGGATAATCCTGGAGATCTTGGGACAGTAATCGCATGTTTCCCTCTGCGATCTCTACATTCAGTCTTTGCCAATTATTTCTATCTAATAAGGTCCTTCCGTGTGGTGACGGAGCCTGTTCTCCGTGTGGTGACGGAGTAAGAATACAATATGTCACCACCCTATCTCATGCCATGGGTGTCGTAAAGACCGACTAAAGGAATATCCGTGAATATTATCTTTACGTAATAAAAAGAAAGAAAACTTGAAATTAAACCCTGTACCAATCCGTTTAGCCAGTGTGGTATTAGTAGGCCAAGTATGTCTCCGTTACTGGAGGAGGCCCGTCCCTGCAGTGGGACATTAATGGGCTGTTATGATGAATAAGGTCCTGTGCTTTCCTCATGTGATCTCTTGCCGTCTTAACTATGTCATGTACATACCTTATTAGATTAATAAGCGGATGCAATTCTAGAACCTTACTGTTCTGACAGAAAGACGGACAAATGCAAGTGTAAAATAATTGGTACTAAAACCTATAGTACATAATATTTTATAGATAGTACATAATACAATATCGCAATAATAATGACACCGCTGTAACAATCTTACTCACATTTCACACCATCAACTAAACTATAATTTACGCTTAATGGCGGCGCACTTTGCACACAACCTATAACGTCATATTGTATAGTCTCACATATTTCATAAAACTATCAATAAGCAAAATTTTGTAGTTTGATATTTTCTGTACGGAAAGAAGAAACTTTAAAAAAACCTCAATACCGCTACCGTCTTCTGGCTAGCATAACTACTAAGCCAAGAGTCACTCTGTCTCTGAAAAAGGTCCGTAATGGGATGAGCGTATAGTGGGATAATAAAAGCTGGTAAAAGATATACTTACTTTGAAAACAACTTTTTTGTTTCATGCAAAAAAATCTATAATAATATTCTATTAGACGACCTCTGTGGCGCAGTCGGTATATTGCATGGCTGCTACGCAGAGGTCTCGGGTTCGATTCCTGTTCAATGCAAATCTTTGTGTGCATGTTCATGCACACAAAGATTGTTTGCATTGGTCTGAGTGTTTTCTATGTATAATATGTATGTATTTCCAAAAAAAAAGTATTTAAGTATGTTTATTCGTTCTTTAGTACCCATAGTACAAGCTCAGCTTAGTTTGGGACTAGGTGGCGTTTTGTGAATGTGTGAGGATTATTTATTATATTCTGATTAACAAATGAAGGAAAACTAAACAAAGAACTCTATATTAATCGGTCTGACTGGTTTGGAAAACTTAGGGCTAGTTTTAGGACGAAGAATGGTTTTTTTTTTGTTCTTAATTTGACTATGTCGCTCCGTCATTGTCTCCCTATGTATTACAACTTCATGTGCTTATAATTAGACTGTTCGGAAAAAGGAAATTGTACCTGCATTTATGCACTCTTTTCAATTGAAATTGAACTTAAAACAAGTTAAAACACAACAGACTAAAGTAAAATTTAATGCAACAAAAGTGAATATAACACAGAACAGTTATATAACCTGTGAGTTTAGTTACAAAAGCTATGTTTAGTTAGAGCAAGATCTGTACCTTTCTCTTGATACTAAACGATGATGTGATAAATTACTTTGAGCTTATGCAATATGTATTGTGTATTTGTTTCTTTTATTTTGTTTGTCTGTTGCATTTTTCAATTTAATTAAAAAGGAAAGACGAAGATACGACTTGTAAGGTGATAAGGACTTTTGTAAAGGCCATTTAAAGTGGAAATATTTAAAGGTGGAAATATTTGGATGTGATCTATAATCCGTGTGGTGACGGAGTAAGAATACAATATGTCACCACCCCATCTCATGTCATGGGTGTCGTAAGAACCGATGAACTTTTATTACTGTTACATTCCAGTAAATAAAAATAGAACAGAGCTTTTGAAATAATCAGTTACAAGAAAAATAAGTATATATCTAATCTATACCAGCCTATCTTTAATTAAGCTTGGTATCAACTGTGTTATCTGTGCAAAAAGCGGAATACCGAATACAAAGATATATTTTGATGTATTGCAAAAATTCGACCAAATATGAAGCCTTATAATTCGGCTTCTAATAGGAGAGGAGGTCGGGAACTGTCATGAGTACCAGCCCAGCCTATCGCTGAACTCTTTATGTCAGACTCGTACTGACTTAACCCGCCTTGGGTGTCTTATTTCCTTGAAGAGGCTATTATACAATATCGAAACGTCTTCTTGGGACTAGTGTCCAAGAAGCAAAAAAGGTAGTTTTTAGTTAAATGCTCTATCTGCTACCATAGACGAAGACTTAGATTTGAACCCCATATAGTAAAATAGTTTGTGCGAACCGCAAATGATTGTCCTGGTTGCTTGATTAAATGATGATTAGTTGATTGAGCTTATTGTCTAATCTGCTTAGCAAAGAAACTTGACCACAAAACTTACAACATTACAGACAGTACGACATCTTTTAAAAATTAAACAGCCATTAAAGAGAATTGGCAACTCTGTCTTAATCTCCGACTATTTGTACATGTTACGAAAGTCTAAATAAAGTGTTGTATTATTTAGAAAAATAAAAAGAATCAACAAATAGTATTCACTTAGTTGTTGCAACATTTTGAGATGTAACTTGGAGAGTGAACGTAGAGTTATGCAATGGCGTCCAATCTTGATGCATCACTTAGTATGGACTGTTCGTATTCCGTTCAACGATTCGGTTATACATCTATTTATATTTAATGTGTCTGTTTGTAGCTATAAATCAAAATATGTTTTGCTAATCTATACTTATATTATAAAGAGGTAAAGTTTGTGTGTTTGTGACGTTGTAGGGGCTAATTTCTTGGTCTAATGAACCGATTTTAAAAATTCTTTCTGTGTTGAATAGGCCATTTATCGGGGAGTGTCATAGGCTATATAGTATCACGCTATGACTAATAGGAGTGGAGCAGTAATGAAATGTTTAAAAAAGGGATGCGTTTTTTTCGCCGCCTAAATAAGTGGGCACGGGGCAGCTTGTTGAATGTTCATGGCACGAATACCAAAAAACTACATTCTATTTGTTACGGGTCAACTCCGAAAACTTCTGCTTTTAAGCAAAATCAATACTTGTCATAATTACAATTGCAAAAAACCTATGCGGGGTTAATCGCACGATCTTATTACTAAGTAAAGTGTCCAAACGCCTTTCGACATTGCTAAGGACGCGACCTTAAGAACTATTTTTACCAATCACTTGAGCTTCTTAAATTTTATCACTATCGCTATGTGGCAAGAGGTTGCGTTTGTAAATCAATAGTTAAATATATATGAGCGTTGATTGACACCTGTCAAGTTGTTAATTTTGTTGGGTGCGGATTTTTGGTTGGTATTTATTTTTAGTCTAGCTTGATCATGACGTCTTAGTAGTCTATGGACGCCCCTCAGCAGGGACAGGCCTACTCCCATGTATGAATACATATAAAAAATAATATATAAATTTCATACATATGCATATTACATATATATCTGTTTCGTTACTTCTTTGGTAAAAAAAACTGCCAATTATTGCTTTATTATGTAAGGTGCTAAATTAATTGTAACCTGCAAAATGCTAAGTATATTCTTCAGGTGATATGTATGTTCAGCAAGAGGCCTAGGTTGGAACCACCCCTATGCTCCCTCAATCCACCTCCAAGCAGTAGTGTGCTGTATTATTACTGTGTTTAATTGGAGGGTGTAGTAGCTTAATCTTAAGCTTTCTGTATAACCCACTTTCATAACAGGACCACTCGCGCCGGTTTGCGGTGTCATATTCAGAAGAGATTGGAACAATACAAAACAATACATATTTTGCAGACGGTCTGTCGATTTGTGGACAGTACTCGCGCTTTACATCAGGTTCGATATAGTCATATTGCCGTGTTTTTGTATAAAAAAATCCCGAATGAATAAATTGTTTTGATTTCAATGTTCCACTCTCGTTGGTTACAGAATAAGATTTGATAATGATAAAGTCATTATATCTATCGCAACCGTCGTGAGTTTTTAATATAGCATTCATCTTTTATAACCTAAAGGTCACCTATTGTAAATGAAGTACGGAGATGTGTCAGAAATCCTTACTAATATTATAAATGCGAAAGTAGCTCTGTCTGTCTGTCTGTCTGTCTGTCTGTCTGTCTGTCTGTCTGTTACTCTTTCACGGCTAAACGGCTGAACGGATTTCGATGAAATTTGGTACAGACAATCTTTAGACCCTGAGAAAGAACATAGGCTACTTTTTATTAGCAATCATATTATATTTTGATTTCATAGAATTTTGTTTCCTGTCACTGTTCCTGTGACGTCATAGGTCACGTGACCTGTGACGTCATAGGTCACGTGACCCGTGACGTCATAGAATTTTGACAGATGAATCGTGACGTCACAGAATTTTGGCGGGAAAATATTTTTTGACAGTTGCGTCGTGACGTCATTGAATTTTTGACAGATGATTTGTGACGTCATATTATTTTGGCGGGAAAATATTTGATACCTCTGTCACTTTTGACAGCTGTCAATTTTGACAGATAGGCGTGACGTCATAGAATTTTTGACAGATGAGTCGTGACGTCACAGAATTTTGGCAGGAAAATATATTTTGACAGCTAAGTCGTGACGTCATTGAATTTTGGCGGGAAAAATAGTATTTAAACAGCTGAATCCTGACGTTATCACAATTTGGCGGGAAAATAAATAGGTTTGTACAGGACCCTCAGTGCGCGAGTCAGACTCGCACTTGACCGGTTTTTTAGCTGTGGGTCTGATATATCTAGAGAGCTTAAATTCGTAATTGTCAACTTATTTCATCATAACAGCCCATTAATGTCCCACTACAGGGACGGGCCTCCTTCCTTGACGGAGGGATACTTGGCCTACTAATACCACGCTTGCAGACGGATTGGTATAGGGTTTAATTTCAAGGTTTCCTTCTTTTTATTTAGTTAAGATAATATTCACCTTATTTGTTAGGCACTAAAGTGACACACCTTTGCTTGTCCTATCCTACTAATATTATAAATGCAAGTTTGTGAGGATGGATGGATGTTTGTTACCCTTTCATGCAAAAACTACTAAATGGATTTTGATAAAATTTGGAATATAGGTAGTTTATGGTGTAAAATAACAATTAAGCGGGTAATACCGCGGGCATCAGCTAGTATGAAATAATTCCAAAATGTTATGCTTTTATCTGTGCCTGTTGGAAATATCAATGACTATCGGTATTTTGCTTTCGATATACTTGTAATGTTGATTCATAACAGCCCACTAATGTCCCCCTGCAGGGAGGGGCCTCCTACGAGAATGAAATCTCAGATTTACAAATTATAACAACTTCTTGAGCCTAATTATCATCATCATCATCCTCCTGCCCTTATCCCATATTCACTTGGGGTTGGCGCATCATGTATGCTTTTTCCATTCATCATCCCTGTTACCCGTCATCTCAACATTTACTCTAGAGCCTAATTAAAGGCTATAAAAATCAAAATTTTTAAATCCTTCGACATAGAAGCCCAATTCCCTTTACAAATCTGGTGCAATATAATTAAAAATCCATTCTCATTAATGTATTTAAAAGCAATGTTAGAAAACTTCCAGGGCCCTATTTAATAAACGCGACAATGACAGGTGATAGGCGACAGGCGAAAATCCGACAATTGACGATATTTTGTTTAAAAACTTGTTTTATTAAACACTAATTTGTCATTGGAAGCCAACATATGTGACAATTGTCACAGATTTTCGACAGGCATTTCATCCAATGTCAACGCTATCCTATAATGTTGCAACAATTATGTCGAAATTAACGACACAATTGTCATTGCCACAAATATTTTCTTAGAGACTCGACAGTTAAAACCTGACAATTGTTGCTTTTATTAAATAGGGCGCTGGTCTCTATAACAACTTGTAGCAATATCTTACACAAGGTCTTGTGTTAGATCACTAATACCTATACTTAATTACTGGTACTCGGTCTCAACTTCAAACCCACCTCCAAACATTAAAACATCGTACAACACATTCACAACACACAAAAAAACACTTTCTCTCTTAGAGAATAGGGCGGAATTTTAAATAATGTTGAGTAGTTGTTAAGTAGAATGTTGTAGTACAAACATTGTGGACAGTGAAGCCTTATTGTAAATGAATCTATGTACGTAAAAAATCGATATTGCGTTGGCGGATGCGAGCTCAAGGGCGTAGTATGAAGTACTCGACGAATCGACCGCTTCGTGTGCCCTTATCGCAGGATTCAACACAAGTACGTCAATATTGTCTATACACACATATGTACCTATACATAGTATGTATAACTTCTGACAAATGAGTTGGAAACCGGTGGCAGGTGGACTCGCATACCGAGGTTATCTTACAAACTTGCTAAGATGCTACGTCAAATAAGTAATCGAGTTTCGAAAATGGTTTTAATGACAGAAACTTAGAGAAATATTTTTTTTATTACTATTATAAAAACTTTTTAAGTAAGAAAAGCGAATTGATGAAGTTGCAGGGATGAACAAGATGCCTTCTAAAATGATTGGCAAACAAAAACAAAAGTAACCAATGAAAGTCAGAAAGAGAGACATTTACCCTGTGTTGGGACAATAAAGGCTTTTATCAATCTTTTGCCTGATAAATTCGTCCCGATGTAAGCCTTGCAAACAACAGGGTCTCCAAAGAGCTACTTAACAGTAACGATGATGCGTAATCGTAAAGATACATTAATCAACTAGCCTACTGCAGTCCACTGCTAGACAAGGCCTCTTTCAACACACGCCACAAAACACGATACGACATTGCAAGGCATACCTACACCTTAAATAATTTATTGTTAGTTCATTTGTTATTTTTACGTCCGAAAATGTTCTTCAAAATTCCTTTGAATTGTTGTTATTACAAAAACGTATTTTTATTTCTAACCCCGCTTTGTTATTGCTCTACCTGAATTCTCTTGTGTATAGAAGCAATCAAAATATCTCCAAATTTACCTTATAAAAATTCTAACTGTATCCCGTTTTGGGTAAAAGTTAATTTCAGGGATTATAATTATAAGAAGGAGCGGTGAGGTTTATCTTATTTTCCTTATCACCTCAGGGTTTAAAACACGTTGTATCCTAAATTTAAAATGTTTAAAAGTAATACTGTTTTATTCATAGAAGATCACTACTGGCTATCAAATGAATGCAGTAGAATGTCGTTTTCAAATAATTACTTTTTTTTTTTATAACTCCGTACTCTTGTGTTACTTACGTTAGCAGAATCATAATAGAAAAAGAGCCTTTATTCAAAAGAATAGAATACATTCATATTCTAAACGTACATATTATTATGTTTAATTGTTGGCAATGAAGCAATCATGTCAAAATAAGTAAATGTAATCACTAAAAACAGACAAAACTAAAAAAAATCCTAACCTACGCATTCATTGATTGCGTTAACTTTGTGTGGGCTACAAGCTACAAGAGGATCAAAACACCTAAAGTTTCAACAACATATCAGACAAATGACAAGTTGCCTCAACAAACTATTCAAAACAGTAGCACACAGTCACTTGATATCAAGTACCCTTTAACATTGCTTCTGTTCCAATCGGTGTCCAAATCTTTCAAACTATGAGATATCTACAAACATCTGAGTAAATTTAAAGAGGTACTTAACAAGTCTAAAATAAGCAAATACTTTCCTTTTTTACTTTGAGGACTTCATTACATATCTATACTAATATTATAAAGAGGTAAAGTTTGTGTGTTTGTGCCGTTGTAGAAGGTAATCTCTGGGTCTACTGAACCGATTTCAAAAATTCTTTCTGTGTTGAAAAGTTTTATCGGGGAGTGTCATAGGCTATATAGTATCACGCTACGACTTACAGGAGTAGAGCAGTATTGAAATATGTTTAAAAAAGGGACGCGGTTTTTTAGCCGCCCAACGAAGTGGGCACGGGTCTGCTAGTTGTAAAACAATACGCTGCAATCTTTAAAAATACGCAACGGATTTTCAACCCTTTTTTAATAGATAGAGTGATTCAAGAGGACGGTTAATATGTATAATACACTCATAATATTGTAGAGAATAAGCATAAGATCCGAAGAATGCGAAGCCGGGGCAGGTCGCTATAGATATCGTGTTACCATCTGAGTCTTAGGGCATATCAATTTTGACATTTGTTCAATGCGAGAACAGTACAATATAAGAATCAGTCCCCTAACAGACCGCAAGGATCATTTCTCTATATCTATGTCGCTTGCACTTATGGGTCTTCTATTCTTTTGCAATATCTTCTATCTCTTTTTGGAGTACTCAGACGATAACGCGCGTACTATCATAACAGCCCATTAATGTCCCACTGCCAGGTACGGGCCACCTACCGTGACGGAGGGATACTCGGCCTACTAATACCACGCTGGATAAACGGATTGGTATAGGTCCTTCTTTTTTATTTCGTAAAGATAATATTCACGGATAGTCCCTTAGTCGGTTTTTACAACACCCATGGGATGAGATGGGGAGGTAACATATTGTATTCTAACTCCGTCACCACACGGAAACTATACAAATAAAATAGTGCTACCTTCTTTGACGAAAACCTACAATTGTGTCAATGAGGCTTGACGTAATGTTGGGCGGAGTGAACCGTGATTACTGAACTACGTACAATACGGTGGGATTAGCTAATGTTTGTTTACAATGTTTTTGTGTGAAATTTCGTGTAATATGGCTATGTTATTACATTTTCCTTGTTTGTTTGATGACTTGATATGTAGAATGCTGATTAAAATGGAAAAATGGTTTTTTTGAAATGAAAAAACTGCGGCGTAATACACTTTGTAAAAAAATACTGTTGTTTTTATAAGCCGTCAGCAAGAATTGTAGGTGTTCCAAAAAAATATTGAAAGACCCACCAGTTTTCCTATTGCTTTCCAAAAGGGCCGAATCGTGAACAAACACATAGGTCCGCTATTCCTTGACCCATTTTTTGCTTTAGTTATGTCTGGGCGTTTTGTGATGGATGATTCCTTGAAGAAATTAGCTAAACAGGTATGACAGGGTACAATGACGCGACTCTAGCCATTACTTATCGCTGCAATCGGCTTTGATTTTAGTTTGTTTATCTTTTTCAACCTTCTCTACCTATATTTACCATCTTATAGTGCATGCTTACTCGAACCAGACGACACGACAACATAATCATCATAACAGCCCATTAATGTCCCACTGCAGGGACGGGCCTCCTCCTATGAAGGAGGGATAGTTGGCTTGCTAATACCACAAGGCTGGCCAGACGGATTGGTATACGGTTTAATTTCAAGTTTTCCTTCTTTTTATTTTGTAAAGATACTATTCACGGATAGTCCCTTAGTCAGTTTTTACGACACCCATGGGATGAGACGGGATGGTGACATTATTGTATTCTTACTCCGTCACCACACGGACTTCAACGGGTAAGATAGGGTACAATGACGTGACTCTAGCCATTACTTATTGCTGGAATCGGTTCTGATTTCAATTTGTTTGTGTATTACAACCTTCTCTGCCTATTTTTACCATCTAATGCATACTCGTAACAGATGCAGAAGATTTCAAAGCTATAACAACGTAATGCCTGTGCACTAATTACTCATCTCTGCGTGTAACTGTGCTCGTCACCCTGAAACAAGAGATGTCAAATTCTAAAGCTCTGTAATTTTACAAGCTAACGTCCGCTTTTACCTAAACCACTGTAGGGACTTATTGTAATTTGAGCGACTGCTGACAAATCACTCTTACAGGCGCGCGATTGTTTTAGCGTCGCCCAGCAGTCGTCTCCACGCCATCATGTGATTAGGTCGTAGTATATTATATATTGTATTTTATTTAAAGTATTATCTGGTACCAGTAAATATAGTTTATTTATCAGCATTATTATTTAGAATCTCCTACAATACATAGAACCCCAAACCACTATCAACCTAGAAGGCCTCTTGCTAAAGACCAGTAAAGTGACACAATATTGTGACAATAAATATTTAAATCATTGTCATGATGACTGTTGGTTTAAATAAGAATGATAAGCCATCCATGTCCTTGATTACAGTCATTGTTGATAGGTATGTGATCGATCTAATTATATTGTAGGCTTTCTGAACAGTTTTAAAAACTGCCTTTTAATTTTGGCAAGTAATGCACATTTTCTAGATTCAACGTTGCTGGATTTATTCTTCCGAATATTTAGACAAATGGAACCTGTGGCTTTGTCATCCATTATTGCGTAGAGTCGCTTTTACTAGACTAAATTGAACTAGTTTTAATAACCTAGTTCTAGTTTTATAGTTTGTTACGCCTAAAGTAAAAAATCGTGATACTTCAATTAGTATAACGATTTTTTCTAGTTTTGTATAACAAATAAAAAAATTTACGTTTAATTCTGATTCCAAAATACTTTATTTTGGAATCAGAATTAAACGTAGGGATAGTACTTAACATTAAAATTCAAACTCTTTATAGTAATAATTAAAGTTGAATCTTCTTTGCTATTAAATAGTAAACATTTACAAGTTTTATCGCTTATTAAAATAATGATACAGTTTATATACTCAGTAATAAAATAATCGTGTGCTATAGAATAGTGTGAATCACGACATTTGCATTATATTCGAATGTTCGTGATCGGGGCGCGCTCATGAGAAATATTCTGCGGTTGTGGAAACATTTAGAATGAAAGGAGGCACGGGAACGACGTTCATGGTCAATGGTACCGTACTAAGATGTTGTTAAGCAAAAAGGATCCATGTTTCTGGTGTTCGAAAAGAAGTGGTGTAAAAGTTAATGTTTGAACGACGACAGATTTTTATAACAACCCAAACTAACTTAGTACTCGATCAATCGTCAATTGATGCCATCGATGGATAGTAGAATGGATTAGTTGACGTTCGATCGATAATTTCTCCCTCAACTGGAATCAGATGGAAAACGAGATTACTTCAATAAGAGCAAATTCTTCTTTTTCTTCGCCTGCCCTTACCTATCCCATTTACTTGGGGTCGACGCAAATAGTTTTTTTCCTGCCATACCTACTCCCCCGTCAGCCGTCATATTATCATCATTCACTTCCTTTTCTTTCATATTCTTAAAGAAACTGAAAGTAGTTAAAAAATAATTTACTCCGTCGCCATCACTTCGCCGATTTTTCCACACATGTGTGATGTACAGCTGATCACCGAATGCGATATGCGTGTGAAAACTGTATTTTCGATCGCGTGCACCACATACATATTGTTCTGATATTTGTGGCGTGCACAGTGGTCGCTAGTAGGTCCTACCATTACCTTTGTTGTGGCCATTAGTTGACCTATCACCACGTATTATAAACTATTGTAAAGTTATCCTTTAAATAGCCATTTATAGAGTCGAAATGGTAAAAGGAGACTCGTCCAAAACATTGTGAACGTTGCATAAAAAATTGATTTTATTTACTCTAAGACACAGGTCCGCTCAAGGTAGTAATAGTAATAATTCGGAGAAGGCCCATGCTTAGTTTTAGTAGATCTATATTCCCTCTATTGCCAAGGACAATATGCCTTCAAAGGGCCATTCTAATACTTTTAAATCAAAGTACCAAAGATTCTGTGTCTTATACAGTTCTTAGTTTAGTTTAAATATTTTTCCACGATCGCCAAGGACATCCCCTGCAATGTGCCGTAAAAGGACCCTTCTAAGCTTAAGGAAGACTGTTTTCTTTTTTCCCTGCAATGTTCCTTTAATCAATCAATCAATCAACTAGCCTATTGCAGTCCACTGCTAGACATAGACCTCTCCCAACACGCGCCACAGAACACGGTCATGTGCCTTCCGCAATGTTCCTTTAAAGGGCCATTCTAATACTCTTATACCCAAGTATACTGTCACATTGTTTGACCATCGAGGTAACATCATTCGAAATAGAGTATTAAACCCGTTCTAAATATTCTCTGTCTTGTAATAGTTGAACGTATGTTTACACACAATTCGTCGCCGAAGTACCTTCGTGACATGATCGCTGCGCAATAGCGCCACACTATTTGGCAAGAGATTGTGATAAACTATTTAATTAAGCATGAAACTATATAACTATGTCATTTATATATTCTGTATATCTATGGCGGTATAATATTTTGTTGTATGAATGATGACGTAGGACATAGCGTGTAATTGATGGCTATTGGGAAAACAAACTTCTGAAATGTTGACTGCGTACCAGATTTTGCAAAGACCCCTTTTTTAAACGTGTAAAATCTGTTGTAGGCCGTCCACCTACAGGCTTGGTTCTGGCAGGCAGGTGTGTCAGAATCCTTATTAAAACCGGTCTACTGACTAAAAACCCCCGTACTCCACAAACAACTATTAAGAAAGCAGTTTTCATCACCCCGTCAGATGTTGGGTTGCCTAAGCTGGCCAATGGAATGAAGGGCATTCGCGAAATCCTCTAAAAAAAGCGCTGGTCACGCGAGGCAGAAGACTGATGGATGAGGGAGGCATACGACATTGACGTTCAGCAGTGAACGTCTGTTGACTAACATGATGATGATGTTGATAGTGCTACTTATAAGTAAAAATATCTCAACATGACGACACTAAATTTTCAATCTATTACATTTATAAAGCGGAAAGCGCAGGGTGGGGAGACCCCTCACACGATGGACCGACGACCTGATTAGGACGGCGGGAAGCCGATGGATGAGGGAGGCACAGGACCGCGCAGGGTGGAGTCCAAAAGTTGGAGGAGGCCTATGTCTAGCAGTGGGCGTCTATAGGGTGATATAATGATGATGACATTTATAAAATTAAACACTTCGACTAAATTGTATTGCGTAGACACTACGTAATGTACCGGTAGAGAACGGAGTACAGATGACCAGATCTGGACTTGAGCCAACTTCGCTATTGTTGCTTAACGTTACGCGATAATGTACTAAATGTTGTGGTAGGACTGTCTAGTAGTGGGTAAAGGTCATCGACCATCGTGGCAACAAGTAATATGAAAGTATATTAGGCTTTAAAGCTTTTACAAATATCATGTTAAAACACTCACAACCAAAGAAAGGTCTGATTTGCAACCTTAACAAGTAACTTTGACTTTTTCTTGATGTTTAATTTTTTTTTTACACAAAGCGTAAATAACACGTTTTTAACTTATCGATAATTTTCCGTTTCTTATTGTCACATTAAAATAATATTTTTTAAGTTAAAAAAAACAAAACAGTTTTAAGATCTTCCTTCTTACTAAGGCGGTTCAAAAACCAAAGTTATTTTGAACTAGAGTCAGACGAATGCAGACCTAATTTCCTTTCTACGTGTGTATTTTATTAATATGCCACTAATAACATAAGCCTTTTTTAAATCCTGTCCAATTCACGATTTGTTTCTAATTAAACAAATCTTACTGAAACGACTGATAAAATGGCAAAACATATCCACTTCTAGACATGGACCTTCTGTATCCGTTTCCACCGCGCTCGACCTTGTACTTCGCTCCTCATCAGTCCATTACATAAGGAGTCCGACCACTATGCATTAACCGAAACGTCAACTAAATGTTAATTGCATTCATCATTATTTCCTTTTTTTTTCTAAACATATTATTTCCTATTTGCACACCCAATAATTCTGCGCATTACTTATACCAAAATCAATCAAGAACGTAATCTATCTATACTAATATTATCTATCTATACTATATAATATTATAAAGAGGTAAAATTGTGTGTTTGTGACGTTGTAGGGGGTAATCTCTGGATCTACTGAACCGATTTTAAAAATTCTTTCTGTGTTGAATAGTCTATTTATCGGGTAGTGTCATAGGCTATATAGTATCACGCTATGACTAATAGGAGCGGAGCAATAATGAAATATGTTTAAAAAACGACGCGTTTTTTTCGCTGTCCAACGAAGTGGGCACGGGGCAGCTAGTGACTTGTATAGTTGACAAACTTAAAAATAATAGCTTGTTTAATATCCGTGATTTGAAGTCGTGAATAAATGTCACGGTCAGTAGAATAATTATGTGAAGGTTCTTGTGGCGGACATTATAATATTATGTCACTCATTTTATTGATAATGCATTTTTGTTTGATTGATTTTTGTTATTTACTTTGTAGATCGTCATCATCATCATAACAGCCCATTAATGTCCAACTGTAGGGACGGGCCTCCTCCCGTGACGGAGGAATACTTGGCCTACTAATACCACGCTGGCCAGACGGATTGGTATAGGGTTTAATTTCAAGTTTTCCTTCTTTCTATGTAAAGGTAATATTCACAGATCGTCCCTTACTCGGTTTCTACGACACCCATTGGACGAGGTAGGGTGGTGACATATTGTATTCTTACTCCGTCACCACACGGCCATACTAATGTCGTATTTCAGGGACAGGGTCTTCTAGTGATGAAGTGACTTTTGGCCTACTAATGCGCTGGACTTCTTTTATCCAGCGTTGATGGGGAAAATTGGTTTAATGAAAAGTTTTTCTTTGTTAGTTTCCGTAGAGATAATATCGACGAACTTTCCTTTACTTTGAAGTATTGTTTGTGCGATTTATTCGACTGCCCCGAGCCTGGATGTCTTTAAGCTTGTTAAGTTAGTTTTTGGGATTAAAATACCCTGCGATAGAACATGAACTCAAGTGAAATATCTTATAAAAACTACCTTTAGTAGTCCGGCAACATCAAAGGAACTTTTTTAAGATTAGTAAGTAATATTTCTTTTTTGTTAATAAACGCTTTTTACTTTACTTTACTTTAAATATTAGTTGACAATTTGATGTAAAGCTTTCAATTTCAATGTTAGTACACAAAAATATTTTCAATGCTATAAGATCATGCCTCGATCTCAAAGTCTTGAGATATTTTACACACGTAATATTATCGTTTTCCGGGTCAACACACTCCAAGAAACCGAACCAAGAGGACAGGTACTATAAGTTACATGTAGAGAAGTTAATGTTTTATAAATATTAAAGCGACTTTAAAAAGAGAAAAATAAATAAATTATTATTTCCACATTCTGTTGTTTTTTTAACAAATATATATATCCTTAGGTTTTCTAGACAGCCTTCTGTTAAATTACATTTTAATTGAAGTGTTAAGAGCCAGTGGCAATAAATAAATAAATAAAGAGTGCTCACACATTCACACAACGCCACCCAGTCCCAAACTAAGCAAAGCTACTAGTATGTACCTACTATCCCACTAGACAACGGATAAACATACAATACTTTTTAACCGACTTCATAAAAGAGGAGGTTCTCAATTCGGTTGTATTTTTTTGTTAAACATACATGCAAACAATCATAATATGCACACAAAGATTTGCATTGACCGGGAATAGAACCCAAGACCTCTGCGTAGCCGTCATGTTATATAACCACTACGCTACAGAGGTCGTCAATCACGGTCATAAATGATAACGTTGGCACATAGGCCTCTCCGACCTAGCTTAACAACAGTATTACAACGACAGCAAAAGTGACCGACATTTTACGTACCATTTTAAGCCAGAGCACGCTTAAACAGATTCTACTAATCGGTCACCCATCATTATTACGACCTCGCTGAAATTACTTAACCAGAATCATCATTGAATTTAAAGTAAATGATATCTACGTATTGCTCCTTATACTACAAGTGGTATAAACCAATACCAGTATATCTCGTTTGGTCGCATCTCGCAGTTATTTTAAGCGCAGTGACCGGGTGACTCAACTTTACAATGAAGTTGTTACTTTATTGTGAGGTGTAAACAGAAAGTGATATGGGTATAGTAATCTTAATTCATTCATGAGTTTTAAGAAAATATTATATTGTTTTAATTATTAAACTCAAAGTGGTGACGGAGTAAAAATCTCCTTGTGGTTAAATACATAATAATGCGTGTTGTCACTACCATGTCTTATTTCATTAGTGTCGTATAATCTGAAGGAAATTTTGAAGATATTATTTCTACCTAAACATATCGTCACAAAACTCTTAACTAATCTGTCTGTGCTGAGTGGCCTTAAAAGGCTAAAGTTAACTTTCATTACTGGAGGACATTGATTTACAAAAAACCAAAGATACACACTCCACTTCCCAAAAACGTCCGCAACAAATGGGCGCATTGTGCACTTTTTTTAAATTAGTATCGCGTTGTTCTACCGGCAAACGTCAATCATTAAATTTTATTGCTTTATGTGCATTACTTTTTAAATACAACTTTATGTCATGCGTGTAAGATTGAATTTGAAAAAAGAAATATGTTTACGATATTACTATACGTATTTATTGCGTATGTTTAATTTGGTGACACTTTTGGCTGTTAGTTTTGTTTGAAAATGTGCATCTAGGGTTTTATATAAATCAATGCTGGAGGAGCCAAAAAAATATTTGGAGGAGATCTATGTCCGGGTAGTGAACGTAGGTATATTCGCTGGTATCATCATCATCATATCAGCCAATCGACGTCCTCTGCTGGAGATAGGCCTCCTCCAAGTTTTGCCACCTTGTGCGGTCCGGTGCCTCCCTCATCCATCGGCTTCCCTGGCGTAGCTGGTATCATGTTAATGAAAAAAATGAGCCCTGTCTGAAGATAAAACCTATTTTGAGTCTAAACAAAACTCTAATTCATGCTAACAATGTTGTTACAAACAACATGTCCACCATGTTGTACAACGTTGCACTTGACGAAGGACACACAACTCAATCATCTTAATGACAGTGATCATTGCGCGCAAACACCGGACATGACGTAACAAGGACGACATGCAACGCAAAACGTATATCTTTTTTTTTACGTTTAAAATAATCGCTAATTAACTTATAATTAGTTGTTTTTAAGGAATTCGTTAATTAATAAGCCTTGTTTTCTTTTTTTATGTTCCTGTTTACAGCTGATATTGGTTGCATAGATAATAAATCATAACGTGTAGGATTAATTTATGTTTTACGGACTGTTTTGAGATTTGTATTGAGATACATGTAATTAAGACGTGTGAATAGGGTTGTCCAAATAATTACAATTTTATGCAATATTCAAGATGAATAAATACAATTGAAATGTTGTTATTTTAAATAATTTAATTATATACATAATTCGATATAGATTTTTTATGTAAGTGTTATAAAGCGAGGTCGACATAATAATAATTTATTATCTATCGTTAAAAATCTTGTAAAAAATGACTTTTAGAATCTTTAGAGCAGGCGAGCAGGAATCATGATCATCATCATACCAGCCCATTAATGTCCCACTGCAAGGACGGGCCTCCTCCCATGACGGAGGGATACTTGGCCTACTAATACCACGCTGCCCAGACGGATTGGTATAGGGTTTAATTTCAAGTTTTCCTTCTTTTTATTTTTAATTCTTTTCATAAAGATAGTATTCACGGATAGTCCCTTAGTTGGTTTTAACGACACCCATAGGATTAGATGGGGTGGTGACATATTGTATTCTTACTCCGTCACCACACGGAGAAGGCGAGCAGGAATGACCTTAATCAATGTTTGGTCTTTTATTTTGTGTGTAGGAAGAATTTTAAATTCGTTCGAAATATTTGACCTTTCTTTAATAGTTTTTTTTTGTTACGCGATATCTCTGAAAAATCGTGTTCCTATTTTAAATGATGTTTTTTTTGACAAGGGGCAAAGTTGATATTTTAAGGTAGAGGTAAAATACAATTATTTTGTGAATATTTTTTTTTGTTTGTAACACATTCAAGGCTGAGATTAATTTTTTTCTAAAATAATAATAAAATCACTTAAAAATCCACTCAACCTAAATTAAGCAAGGCTTGTGCTATGAGATAAATACATAACTAATTATTTTATTACATTTCCATTATTGTATTCGAATTATTTTCGAAAATTGTGAACTTTTTCGAAAATTTTATTCATACTGATAAACTTGGCAAAGACTGAACGTCTGTGCACTGCACAGGTTTACAACCTAACCTGATTCCTAATGTGCGTGTATTTAAGTAACTTTGACGACCTCTGTGGAGCAGTCGGTATATACCATGGCTGTATTTACAAAAAAAAAAGTATTTAAGTATGTTTATTTATCCGTTGTCTAGTACTTACAAGCTTTGCTTAGTTTGGGACTAGGGTGGCGATGTGTGAATGTGTGAGAATTATTTTAGTAACTTTAAAGCGTAAAGGAAGTTCCTGGCAAAATATATAAAGACACATACTTAATAAATATCATATTTTAAAATTTCTTTACGTGTGTAATATTGTGTACATTTTCCTGTCTTGAAACGGATTCACGTAACATTTGAGATATTTTTCAATTTAGTTCTACTCTAGAAATTCCGAACGAATATATTATAACATTTCTATGAAAGTATTCGCTTCATCTCTCATGTAATATATATAACAGAGACTTAGGTTTTCTGTGATTCTTCTGCCACAATACGAATGATGTAGCCATCGGATTTTGTTACAATCATCATAACAGCCCATTAATGTCCCACTGCAGGGACGGGCCTCCTCCCGTGCCGGAGGGATACTTGGCCTACTAATACCACGCTGGCCAGACGGATTGGTATAGGGTTTAATTTCAAGTTTTCCTTCTTTTTACTTCGTAAAGATAATATTTGTTACAATGTTGGGTCTCAAATAAAACCCTATACTGATGATATGTATACTGTAGGGGAAGCCCGGGCAAGAAGTATATTATTATTATTATTATGTTTCTCTTTCCCATAATACTCGGGTCTATTGGAGACCCGGTTCTTTGGAAGGCATACATCGGGCCGAAGCCAAGACGAAGAGGCCCTTTAAGAGATTTTTAATCTGGTAATGGATACACAGGGCAGATACCATCTCTGAACGCGCAATATGATACACCCAGAGATGGTTCCTGCCGAGTGCAAAAACTATTGTAGTGCATCTGTAAGGATGCAATAGAAATTTAAATAATAGTCTATGGATGAGTATGTTTAATGGACCGGTTATTGGGCTATGGAAGGAGACTACCGGATACCTGTCGTGATAATCAGTCTCTATATTATAAAAAGACAGGTAGTGACTTGCCACCTCGTTGAGTGGGCCCCACAAAACGGCCGCACGTACAGTGCGACAATGGAGCAACATCTCGTAGAGAGGCTAGAAGCTGCGGAGAGGTGAGTCTGCGGGGCGCCAAATTCCGGTCAACCGTTCAAGGGCCCCCGGCGTTATGACATTTTACACTTCCAGCTTGGAGCATAGGATCCGCTCTTGCGTATTCCAGTCCTGGCCGACCAATGAAGGTAAGCCAGGCCATCAAGGAATCAGGGTCCGTGGTGTCGCCACTCACCAACAGCTCGCCACAAGCTGCCCCTGCGGGCTTATTATTATTATTATTAGCCTGTACTGTCCCACTGCAGGGCAAAGGCCTCCCCTTCAGACTTCCACTTCTCCCGATCCGTGGCTTCCGTATGCCACTCCCTCTTAAAAGTGTCAAGAAGTATAGTGCAGGCAAAAAGAATAACTGTTTTTTTTTCTATTTATTATCTGATTCTGCCAACTTCATCATCATTTACGACATGAGTAATGGGGTGGTGAGATCATTTTTGGCATTCTTACTTCGTCACCACTACCACAACGCGACTCCCCAAGGGAAATAAATTTTCGTTTGACATTTTTGTCCTGATATAAACAAACACTTATATTTTATAATGTCTTTTAACAACAAGATTTTATCTCTTAAGAATTCTCTGTTGTATCTCCGGAGAAAACAATTAAACTTTTCTTATTTGTTGCAGGTAAGCTTCCATACAGAAATTTTTACTAAACCAACTGACTGTAAGTACTTACACTTTTGGACTCTCTATGGGTATAAATATTTTCTCTATCACATGTATGTAGGTATATATTTTTTAAATCTTATTTATTTTTAAAACCGTACATTGTAAAGTTGGCTACTGTATAATTAATTAAAACAATTAACAGAACAAATGTACTTTACAAATGTGCATATATGCATATACACGTACACCCGTGACCCTAAATACTGTCATCTTCTTCTAATTCAACCGTCTAAAAATATTGACTAATACATCGATATTGTTATCAATATCACTCGATATCAAAAGTAAAAACAACGAATGACAGCACCACACTACGAGTTGTAAAGTAAAACTTATTGTTTTGTTAGGGCTGCCACTAACTTCACATTATATTATTTTTATAAAAAACTTTGTCCTTGTCACCGTGAGGTTGCGTTAAAATATCAGAAGGACCTGAGTGCTTTACAGTGTCCTATTATCTCAAGGTAGCTTACTATACTACATTTTATAAGATTATGGTTGCTCGTAACTTTTCTTAGTAATAAATCATAACTTGGGTTAAGGTTAGTAAAAAGAAAGAGTAGAGAACAGAGGTATGAAGAAAAATTAGAATATTTATGAAGGATAAAATTAAAAGTAAAAGGAAGCGAAATTAGTTAAAAGTATTTAAACTGTGAGTCTAACCCTGGTTTTCGAATGTCTGATCAAGCGAAACTCAACTACATAACAGCCCATTAATGTCCCACTGCAGGGACGGACCTCCTCCCGTAATGGAGGGATACTTAGCCTACTAATACCACGCTGGTCAGACGGATTGATATAGGGTTTCATTTCAAGTTTTCCTTCTTTTTATTACGTAAAGATAATATTCACGGATAGTCCCTTAGTCGGTTCCTACGACACCCATGGGATGTGATGGGGTGGTGACATATTGTATTCTTATTCCATCACCACACGAATTAAAGACATATCACCTCTTGTTCATCCAGAATATCAGCGTCACATCAATTGTTATTTAAATCTTCACGTAATAAGTCTTTTGTGTGGGTAGAAATTATATAGAAACCCAATGTTCATGAGCTTTAGTTTTTACTATAGTGGTATTTCATAATTAAAGTAAAAGCTTTGTTTTACTTTATTTGCTCTATAAATATTAACTTTGAACGTTGGGTATTATAAAAATGTATGCGGTTTATTTATTTATTTATTTACATATGGACAACCAATAGTTGCTACATCTTATCTTACACAGTAGTAATAGAGTAATAGTAATAGAATCTTAATGCACAACATTTTAAGGTGTCACAGCTTGCGCTATTACATTGCACTAGCACTTATAACTAAAGCTTTCCCAAGTTACAAAATACTTACGAACTAGTTGTTAATATATAATTTTGAGGTAGAAAAAATTGTGTTTGTTTTATTTACTTCCGATTTTGCCTCTCAACAACTTCAGCACACTACTTTTAAATTTTTTCAAGTTTGTGTTAAAAATATCCACTTCACAGCTAATAGAATTAAAGGCCTTCGAAATTCTAGAAAGGGTACTAAACTGTTTCAGATTTGTTTTTGCGAAGGGCGGACAGAGCAATCCGTTAGCCAAAGTTGCACGCCTAGGTAACCTACGAGGAACACGGATAGTCACATCTTTCAGAAGTTTCGGACAGTCCAATCCATTTTTGAGGATTTTATGCAGAAAAGTCATATCGTGAAGCTGTCGGCGGGTCAGAAGGCTATCCATTTTATAGTATTCCAGTTTATCTTCGTACGTAGGAAGATGTTTATGTAACCCACTAGAAAAAGCCAGATGCCTAAGGAATCTTTTTTGGACCCGTTCCAATCTCAGTTGGTGGACTTTGTAGCCAGGCGACCAAACTACACTGCAGTATTCGACATTGCTTCGGACATAAGCATTGTAAATTAAAATTTTAGTTTTAGGGTTACGGAAAAATTTAGAGTTACGAATAATAAATCCAAGCATTTTAAATGATTTTTTGACTATGTTATCTAAATGTGGCAAAAATGTGAGCTTCTTATCAAAAACCACACCCAGGTCTCTTATTTCTGATTTTTCGCAAAGCATTACACCGTTTATATGAAATTGCGTCTGTATAACGTTATGATTACGCGTAAAATTAATAAAGTTACACTTGCTTGCGTTCAGTGACATATCGTTACCGGTACACCAATTAGCTATCGCGTTCAGGTCTTCTTGGAGTAAGCTGCAATCTAAATGACTTCTTATTGTTTTTACCAATTTCAAATCATCAGCAAAAAGATAAGCTCTGCTATGATTGATACATGTGACTATGTCATTCATAAACAGATTAAATAGCCATGGTCCCAGATGGGAACCCTGGGGCACGCCTGATGTTGCTGTAAACGTCTTAGAATGGAAACCCTTCACAACCACGTATTGAGTTCGGTCGAGTAGATACGACTGAAACCATTCCAATAGAGATCCATGAATACCATAATTTTCCAATTTCTGCAACAAGATACTATGACATACCCGATCGAATGCCTTAGCAAAGTCCATATATACTGCACTAACCTGAACACCAATATCAACTGCTTTGACCAAATCGTTACATGTCACTAGGTTTGTAGTTGTGGAGCGGGATTGTACAAACCCATGCTGTTCCTCAATAAGAAACTGATTAGTATGGCTTTTTAAATACAGATAAATGAAGGCTTCAAACACTTTGGCAAATGATGACAGAATTGAGATTGGTCTGTAATTTTCTATGTCAGCTCTTTCACCGCCCTTGTGTATTGGGACAATTTTGGCTGTTTTCCAGATTGTAGGGAATTTTCCCGAAGATAAGGACTTATTCATAATAAAAAACAGCGGTAAGCTTAATGAAGAAGAGCACTTTGATATAAAAATTGGCGATATGCCGTCCGGTCCAGCACCTTTATTGGTATCGATTCTTTTTAAATGTTTTGCAATGTTATCCTGCAATATATATATTTTTCCTAGACTATTAGAACACCAATCCTCACTTTGAGGTAGCTGAATATTAGATGTTACTTTACCAAAAGTGGAAGAAAAGTACGAAGCAAATAAGTCACATATACCGGAACCGTTGCATTCACTTGCATTATTCAAATACATTACGCTTGGAAATTGTGTTGTATCATGTCTTTTGTTTTTCAGATAAGTATAAAAGTACTTTGGGTTATGTGTAATGTTGATTTCAATCCTTTTAATATAGTCGTTATAGCAGGTCATTGCAAAGGTCTTCTTACATCTTTTATTTAGGATTTGAAGTGAGATTTCGTCTAATGGGTTTTTATATACTCTAAATCTATGTAATAATTTATTTTTCTCTTTAGTCATTTTAATAAGTTGCTTGCTGAACCAAGGTGGGAATTTCCCTCTTTTTGCGTGGGTTTTTGGTACAAATGCGTTAATTATATTATTCAGACAATCATAAAACACAGCAACCATTTCATCGATACTATTACACACTTGCGGCCTTATTACAAAATACGGTCTAACTATAAACCAAGATTTATTACGTCACAAAACCACTGTTTTTGAAATTTGTTATTGCAAAATCAGTCTTAACGCTAAAGTGTTAAAACTGATTTTGGATTAACAAATTTATGATTTTGTATTTGTTAATACAAAATCAGTTTTAACACTTTAGCGTTAAGGCTGATTTTGCAATAACAATTTTCAAAAACAGTGGTTTTGTGACGTAATAAATCGTGGTTTATAGTTAGACCGTATTCTGTAATAAGGCCGTTGAAATTTACAGGCCCAAGGAATGTCATCTAGTGCCATTTTTATTTGTACATAGTCCGCCTTATAAAAATTGTATTTTAACTTAAGTTTACTATCATTCTTTAATGCTGCATTTTTCCTGAACGTTACTGAGATATCAATTGGTGTGTGCAATGGGTCGATGGGTATTAATACGTTAGTAGATTTTGTAACACATAAATTGAGATTATTAGCCAAGACTAAGTCTAGATTTTGGTTTCTGTTATTTAAAACATTATTATGCTGTGTGAAGTTGTTGAGAGAAACAAAATCGATCAGTAATTGCCCCAACGAGGAGCCATTGTAATTTATACTGTTATGAACATTTTTTGCCGAGACATCGGGCCACGTTATACAGCTCAAATTAAAATCTCCCACAATACAAACATTATCTTTAAGATCACTTACACTATTAAAGTTGTCGATAAAATGTTCAAGCATATTTCTATTTATTTTCTACTTATTTCGACTTTAACATAGATATCCTCGCATTGACTTTCGACATTAGTACAGCGAGGAGAGTTAAGTTTGTTCGATACAGCTATTAAAACTCCACCCCCGTTTTTATTTGCATGAAAACCACTGTTTTCACGATCTCTTCTGTATACAGTGTATCAGTCATTAATTGTGTGATTTAGCCAAGTTTCAGTGAGTATTACAATGTCATAATTAGAGACAGCAATATTACAAAGAAATGTGTGAGTTTTCGTTCTCAGGCCTCTTACATTTTGGTAATATATGTTTAGTGAATCGAATGGTAAAATATTTAATACAGTGATCATCTAATAATAGAAATAATTACTTGCTTATAACTACCTTACTTAAGTTTGTTGAGAGTATCAAATTTTTTTATAAAAATGGCTTCATCAGATTCCTTTTTGCGCATGAAAATTCTTCCTTGTTTGACCCAGACGAATTTGTAGGCTTTGTCCTTGGCGGTATGGCGAGCAGCTGCGTGTAGTTTTTTATTGAAAGGTGACAGGTGTTCCAGAACAAATACTGGTGTCTTATTGCCCGCAAATCCTAAGTGATTCGTGTTTAGTTTATCGGTGGTATTTTTTTTGTTGTAATTAATGATCTTTGCTAAAAAAGTGTCCCGCAGTCTGGGTGTAGCAAGTTTGACAATAATCGAACGAGGTCTATTATCATCTCTGTTTGCTTTTGCCACACGAGTACAATTATGTATATCATTCTCTTTCAGGTCACATGCTACAGTTTTAGATAATTATATTCATAACGGTCAATACCAGGTTTTCTTGTTTGCGCTCAGGTACACACTGAATTTCAATGTTTTTAGACCTGTTGTTTTGTTCCACAACTTGTAGTCTTTTAAGCAGATCATTGACAGTACTGTTCAAATTTGCATTTTCCTTTTGGAGTGCATTGAGAGAATCTTGACATGAAATAACTACATTTTTGGTGGATTCATAGTTTTGATCAAGAAATTTCACACTAGTTTCAAGGCCTGAAATCTCGCCTTTGATCAGTAGAAATTCATCTCTTACCATTTTTTTTAATGTTTTTTGAAACTCTTGTGTTAATTCAGCTCTCATTAAGTTAAACTCCTCCCTAAATAGTTCTCTTATATCTTCTTTAGTAATAGCAGGTTGGACGTTTGCTTCCTTAGTCTCACTTAGTATCACTTTACTTGATGAATAGTTTATTTACTTTCATGTGTGAATGAAAACCTTTTTGTAATAATTAAAAGGTTTGTGATTTTATTAAGGGCTTTGTCCCCTCGTCCCATGAGTGTCGTAGAACTGACACTTTAAACACTGAATAATATAAGGTTTTATGTTTTTTTAATGACTCTAGTAATTTGCTTCTTCTTTACTTGGTAGTAAGAAATCAGTAGAGTTCATGAATGATGATTATCGTGACAGTTCCATTGATGGCATACTTAATTGTTAGTCCTGGCATCTAATCATGGCTCTACTAGAATACTACTAGAATATAATAAAACCGGAGTTTTTATAGATAACCAAGACCTCTGTAATCAACTAAAGTCACTTCTATATCGAAATGTCAAGCAAGAAAGAATCCTTAGTTTTAGTTTGATTTATTGACAACCCTATTCTTGTTCTGCAATATTTCTGCACAATCTCTATTGAGTTCGAAGTAATGATTGACTTTACAGACATCGTTATTTGATATCAAATTTAATACTAATACAATACTGTATTTTGACTGACAATTAAATTGTAGTTGTTATATACATTTACATCTCCGTGTGGTGACGGAGTAAGAATACAATATGTCACCATCCCACCTCATCCCATGGGTGTCGTAAAAACCGACTAAGGGACTATACGTAAATATTATCTTTACAAAATAAAAAGAAGGAAATCTTGAAATTAAACCCTATACCAATCCGTCTGGCCAGCGTGGTATTAGTAGGCCAAGTATACCTCCTTTACGGGAGGAGGCCCGTCTCTGCAGTGGGACATTAATGGGCTGTTATGATGGATATAAATTTAGCAGGAGATTCATGGCCGCCTGCAAGGACGGGTCTTTTCCCATAACTGCGGAAAACTTGGCAGATAGGTATAACGCTGGCCTGATAAATAGGGTTGGTGACACAATGATAACATATTCTTCACTACTCTGTTTGTCTGATGACTGATAAAGACTTACTTATTTATTTGAGAATAATTTTAAATAATAACTGACTAAAAATTAACCATCTGTGAATAAAATAAATCATTTGGCAATTTTTTTGGCTCTTAAAAAATTTGTTAGTTATACTCGTACATTCCAATTGTTTGTAAAAAAAGCGCATTTTACCTAAGCAGATGGGTCTCTTTTGAGTTTTTTGTTCTTACTTAAATCATAATAAGTTATAGTAATATCATAACAGCCCATTAATATTCCACTGCAGGGATGGGGTATAGGGTGTAAATTCAAGTTTTCCTTCTTTTTATTACATAAAGATAATATTCACGGGTAGTCCCTAAGTCGGTTTTACGACACACATGGGATGAGATGGGGTGGGTACACACTGTATTCTTACTCCGTCACCACATGGAGATTGTAATAAATATATTGTATAGAAACAAGTTACTGGCAGCCCTAGTCACGTTAGGTAAGCCGATCGCCTTTCACGGAACTAGTTGCAAGGCCACACGTCGCTCGCGTGCGGCACTCTCCCGGCGCGGCGCGTTGACACCTAACTCACCTACTATGTTGCCACTACTGTGTGCCTGTTAGAAACGTTTTGTTTCTTGTTGTATATGACACGCCTTAAGCCCGATTTAAACATCGACGAAATAGCCTCCTCTCTCGCGTCTCGCCAACTTAACTCGCCAAAAAATAGGTTGGAGACCTATTTAAATCAACTTAATCAACAACTTACTACTTAACTCGCTACTGTACTTGTCGATGTAAATCGGGCTTTAGGGAGCGCCTTATAGTTGGATAAAGTATGATTTTGGTTAAAAATATTCTTGTTTTAGATACCATAATATGTTACATATAATTTTTTAAACTAAAGGCATCTAAATCTAAATTACAGCTAACACAACTAACAAGCAGTTTTTTTAAATTATCATTGTAAAGTTAACACTTGGTAGTCTTTTCTCTCCCGAGCACGTATGAATGAAACGACAATCTCGTGTACAGCCTATCATACCCGCCACGGTAACAATGTGAAAAATATCAACCTAACGTTTCACTCTCTTAGTTGCGTATTACTTTGAACGAGATGGATTGACGACGTTACTTTAACGCTATATACAAAGAATAACATTTATTTACCATATTTTAAAGTATGAAATAGAACCAATTAAAACACGTTTAACCTAGTAAACTCAGCGTAAACATATTATAATAATAACACTCAAAACACGTTGACAGACCACAACAACAAGTACTTAACCACAATTATAGTAAACCGAACATTTGTATGTAATGTACATACATATTTATAATAATTTCACATCATACATAAGCATTTCATACAATTTCCATCGGAGTATTTGCCATTCGAGCAATTGCGCAGGCGACGCTCGCTTGCCACTATTACCGTGTGCGCTTGCCGTGACATTGGCAAGGTCGCGCTATGCGACATTCGATATATTTCGAAGTTAATCTACGTTCGTTTACGTAATACATACGATATACGGATGTCATGATTGCCACTTTCGCGAATAACCTTTTTTGTGCTAATATTTGTTTTTGGTATTTTTGTTTTACTTAACTACTTTTGGTTCGTTTTTAGCTGTTATTTTTGTGTTTTATAAGGCTACGTATGTACTTATGTGTTATGATTTGTGTAAGTGTAAGTGTTTATACGAGAAGGACATGATAGAATGGAATGCGAAACCTCTGATATTACAGTTGTCAGATGGTAAATAATGATGGCCATATGGCATAAACATTGGTATGGCTAACCTGGCTGTGGCGCAGTAGATCGCGAATTCGGCTCTCGCAAAAGTCAATAATAAAGTCAACGGATAAATTTAAAGCTTCTATTGGGAATCAAACCGGGATCTTTGCGTTTACAATGTCCATGCTATTTTCTACTATGTATTTAATATTTTTCTGGTTACTAACAATTACAAATCAGTAAATGTATTTGATTTTTCCGGACCCGTATTTTTAAAAATAACATTTTGAGTTGACAGTAACAAATTATTATTTGTATAAGCATAACTTAGATGTACTTTAAATGAAAATCACTTTTTATCTGACAGAACTTAGTATAAGTATCATAAGGTGTCAGTGACTGAAAGTCCTTTAAATAACCGAAATACTTAAAGAGCTATTGCCAATAATTTAACCAATAACGTCAATACTTTCTTGAAGAAGAAAAAGGTTTTTGGTTTACGGAACCGGGCATTATTATGGTAGTAGAACAACTATGATGAAACAGTTTAAACTTGCATGTCTTGTTTCGGGGATCAGCCTGGTTACTATACTAGACATATTTATATGAAGAGACCTTTTAATTTTTATACATAACTGGAAGAAGGACATGTTGTAGTAGTCTACAACATGTCCTTCATGAATATAATTAATGGGACAGTCAAAGCGCTGAAGTCTTTGCACCCTTATTAATATTATATAGATTATTCATAAACAGCGGTTAATAATCCTACTTTTAAAATGGCCTCAAAAACCAGGGTGTTGATACCGACTTTAATAAGGGCTCAACAAAGATTGCCCTATGTATAAGTTTTAAAGTTATTTCCTAGTTAAATTTCTATTAAACCTTGCCATCATTTCACAAAGAATAAAACTAAACAAGGTTTATTCTCAAGTATGACATTCAGAGCTGTTGAATGAACCGGCGGATGTATACCGACACAATTTACTTCTCAAGTAGACGAGTTCTATCTATAGAAAGAAAGGTTAAAGAATTATTTGAACAACGAGAAAAGGAAAAATAAAGGTATAAATGCTGACGCCTACGAGCGCTATTTTATTTATCTAATGTTATATTATTCTCCGTGTCGTGACGGAGTCAGAATACAATATGTCACCACCCCATCTCATCCCATGGGTGTCGTAAAAACCGACTAAGGGACTTTCAAAAAACTTGAAATTAAACCCAATACCAATTTGTCTGGCCAGTGTGGTGTTATTAGGCCAAGTATTCATCCGTCACTGGAGGAGACCCGTCCCTGCAGTGGTACATTAATGGTCAGTTCAAATTGACATTATTGACTATTTCCCTCCATTACTAAAGCCCGATTTACACATCGACAAGTACAGTAGCGGGTTAAGTTTACTACTTATTAGCTGTTGATTAAGTTTATTTGAATAGATCTCCAGATATGTAAATCGGGCTTTAAGGAGCCGATTTTACTATTGACGATTGTATTACATAATTAAATAAATAAACACAGATAATTAAATAAAACAATAGTGAGTAAATAAATAATAAAATTAACACCTTACTAAAATCGATGATCAAATAATAAACAATCTACTAAACTTATCAAAAAAAAGTTGTAAATTATTAAAACAAACGTTGGTACTTATATATTTTTATAATATTAAGTACTTATTACAATATATATTTATTATATTTAGTGGAGGTACAATAACAATAATCGTGACTTGCTAATAAGTATGTTTGTCTGTGTAATTGTCATCATTCTCTTACGTCTTTTGTTGTAGTTTAAATATCTTATTTAATAATATTGTAATATACAGTATGTTTTTCTGTGTAGTGACGGAGTGGGGGAGCTACTTACTGTATAATATAGTGTCACCACCCTATCTTATCTCAGGGATGTAGTAAAACCAGAGGAAAGGAAATTTTGCAAAAATAAATGTCTTATTCTAAAGAAGAAAAACTTTACATGAAACCTTCCGTAAGCAAACTAACCTTTTTTTCAGGCCCCTGGTTTTCGTGGTCTCTAATGGTCGTATGTGGTTCATGCCCAAGGTGCACAACTATTGTTCTGGTTCCCGATTTATTTTCACAATAGTAAAGTCACTACCGAGAATAGAATCAGGCTTTAAAGGTCACACATATTACTATGTTTTCTTAGTACAATGTAGCCTCTACTTTTACGTTTAATATCAAGACGTGATTTTATTTCAATGTATGTAACATGAAACTCAATGAAAATCATTTTTAATCAATTTGTAATGGTGACTCTATTTTACCTATGAAACTAGATTAGCTATAGCGTATTAATACAACTAAAAATCAATTCTTAAACACTAAGAATACAGCAGGGCTCAATCTCACATAATTTTGGTATACACCCCATTTACCTTCTGATTTGTTTTAGCATTATTTTGTAAAAAACACTACTTCACCAAATCCCACAGTTCCCATCCACAATCCATGCGACACGGAAACATTCTACAAGTAACTTTACACTATTTCCCGAAAAAACAAAAGACTATTAAAAAGATCCTTAATATACTTTGACACCGCTCTGCAAAGACATACTTAGTAAACATTCCTAAAAACAATTACCGTCGTTGTCCCGGCATCTTTTGAACTTGATACTTCCCGGCTGTAGATGGCGTGACGATCAATAGAACCTGTTGCTACCAAGCCAAGGGATGCTCCACTAACCTCAAATAACAAAGAATACACACAAAAATCAACTTTACTTCAACAATAATATAGAACAAATTCTTTTCTAGCATCCTTGGAAAACATCTGTGCAGCGAGATTAGCGAAATTAGAGTCTATTCTGTTGGGAATAAGATATGTATTCTATCGTAGCTGTTTTGTCTTAATAGGAATAAATAGAATGTGTCTGGCGAGAAAATTGTACAGATATGGACACTAGGACATATTTTAGTAGTTCGTGCTGCGAGGACAATAGGGATAATGTTTTTCTAGTTTATTTAGCTAAATTGAAAGCTCAAACAAAAAGAAAAATATTGTTTATCATAACAGCCCATTATTTTTTTTTTCATTAGATATTAAATCCTATAACCTATAGGGTTTGGGGTACAAGCCCGTCTTTACAGTGGGGCATTTATTATGTCGTTGAGAGATTTGTATTGAGAGGGAATCTTGCATTGTAGTTACTGTTATGTTTTCACTTTTACATATTAATGTAAAGGGAAAATATAAGTCCGTGTGGTAAATATATTCTCCGTGTGGTGACGAAGTAAGAATACAATATGTCACCACGCCATCTCATGCCAAGGGTGTCGTAAAACCCTACTAAGGGACTATCCGTGAATATTATCTTTACGTAATAAAAAGAAGGAAAACTTGAAATTAAACCCTATACCAATCCGTTTGGCCAGCGTGGTAAATACGTATGGTATATTTCAAATTATAACGATTGTGTTCAAATCTTACTGATAATATCTGGTCGTAAAGGACTCATCGATGGATCAGTCACGCGTTACTAAATAATGGAGATATTACAACAATGGGCCTACGCTTCAATTGTATCGGTTTGTTATCCGAATAAGG
The DNA here is from genome assembly GCA_905475405.1 of Schrankia costaestrigalis. Lineage (NCBI taxonomy): Eukaryota > Metazoa > Arthropoda > Insecta > Lepidoptera > Erebidae > Schrankia > Schrankia costaestrigalis. The sequence continues at coordinate 1,928,904 of FR997830.1, forward strand.
ATATATTTAGAGCCTTCTCTTATATAAATATGCCTTGATGTAAATATATTGTCCAAATAGAATATTACCTATCCTTTTTTAGTAACGTATTTAGCATATTTTATGTATGTGAGTTCGAATTTTACGTTCTTTAAAAAAAAAAATTAAGTTAGTGTTAGCTTTTATCATTCCCCTACTGGGCAAAGGCCAATCCCATTGACTTTCCCTCTTAACCTATATTGAGTTTCAATGCTCTTTGTATTCGTTGATGATAAAGAATAAACGCGTCACAGGACGTTAGGTCTCTTTAGTCGCTTAGTACCTAAACTGCAGTCTGCCAATTTCGCGTTATGCCAAAATATTAGGTGACAATACGTCAAATACAGAGCGGCATGTTAAAGATGCCTTTTAACATTCAGCCCTGTATTTGACGCGTCTCCTAACATTTTGGCATAATGCGAAATTGGAAGACTCCCTTTACAACATAGGCAGCCTCAAAGAGCATGCAAAAGGCAGCGTTTAACCATTATACTTTGACATTGAGTGACAACCTTTATCGTCATGCTCTGTCACCTGTTTCAAACGAATTGCATTATAAAAGTATAATAAACTGTTGAATATTTATGTTTGGTATGATGATGTCATACCGCTAATTGCTTATCTGAAAGCAATCTATTTGGTCAGCGCACGTAGAACGCAAAACCGACGGTCGTTTTGGTAGAAAGATTCAAAATGGCGATCGTTTACCGGAAAACAGACTAGACCGAATATTATGCAGGGGGGCGAGGATCTGATTAGGAAGGCGGGAAGGACGTTTAGATAAATCCAGTAGTGCTTTAGTATATAAACTGATATGATGATTTCAGATAACTTTATTTTCATGTTTTTTGGTTGATTCATCATCATAACAGCGCATTAATGTCCCACTGCAGCGACGGGCCTCCTCCCATGATGGAGGGATACTTGGCTTACTAATACCACGCTGGCTAAACGGATTGGTACAGGGTTTAATTTTAAGTTTTCCTTCTTTTTATTACGTAAAGATTCACGTATAGTCCCTTAGTCGGTTTTTACGACACCCATTGGACGAGATGGGTGTCGCTTTGGTTGATTGATATTTCGAAAAGAATGTACTGCCTGGGTTTTGAACCTCTCGTGCACTCCTTACTTTTTAATTTTCAGTCATATTCCATACAAAAAAATCTAGTGTTTTAAACCTTCAGACAAATTCCAATCAATAGATTTGTTTATGGTAGTTTTGTTCATGGCTATTATTATCATGCTGTTTTTGGGAAGGGCTGTATATTATCGTTTTAGTTTTTACAAGAGTATGTTCGTGACTCTTACATAAGGATCTAGTTTCACAAGACTTTATAGCGATCCTTACTTTGCCAAGGCATCAGCTTGTTCACCACCAATATAATAATGACCACACCAGAGTACATAACACCACCACCACAAAACCAATATTCAACTTCATCATAACAGCCCATTCATGTGCCACTGCAGGGACGGACCTCCTCCCGTAACGGAGGGATACTTAGCCTACTAATACCACGCTGCCCAGACGGATTGGTATAGAGTTTAATTTCAAGTCTTCCTTCTTTTTAATTCGTATAGTCGGGTTTTACGACATCCACAGGATGAGATGAGGTGGTGACATATTGTATTCTTACTCCGTCACCACACGGAATATTCAACTTAATATTATTATATTTCATAAGTGTCTTACGTAGTTGTTATATTTATGTAACCGCTGTTAGATATATAAATAAAGATAGAGTAATTATTGAGATTGTGAACATTCACGGCGTTCTTAGCGCAATACTAGAGGTATTCTATAATGTAGCCATTCACTGGTATTTAACTTAGAATTATTTCTTTCAAGGAAGTTATTATCTAGGCTTCAAGTGTTATATATTGCGATTGTTTTGATTACGCCCATCTTTAATTTAAGCTTCTGTCGATATAAAAAAAAATGCATCAATGTCTTTAAAATATTTAAGAAAGAAAGAAGTAAACAAGAAAGAAATTACAATAAAAGATGAGAGCTGTTAAAAAATAGCTCTTTAATGTACCATCGTAAGGGCAGGCATCCTCTAGTGACAGCCTTAGAGGTTAGAGGTAAACTTGACCTACTTATACCATTTTAGCCAGACTGATTAGTGATTTAAAATGACGCGTCGAATTTTTATCTTTTGCTTTCGTAGAGATCTGCAAAGATGACAGTTGGTATGATGACATCGTATATTCTTACTACGTCATGCCACGGCAGAGGAATCTCAACAACCCCCAATGTTTGCAATGCTTCCTTAATGCATCATCCCCGAAAACCTTGTGTCCGTATACTCAGCAAGCCCCTACATCTAATTCGATTGAAAACCAAAATTCCACGTAGGTAATAGTTTATAACTTCCGACTAGTGTAAAGAAATAATTTGTACCTTAACAGTTACACAGAAAATAAGAGTTTATTTCCAGCAGGACCGTGGACCGTGGTTTGAAGGAATTTTGACCTGTGGAGTATGTCCCTGGGTAGCGGTGAGTTTGTACCAAATTACAAATTCAAATTTCAAAATACTTTATTTCATAAAATTTATTACAAATTGTTTGAAATCGTCGTTTACTTAAAATTGAAGCTACAATTTAAATTATAGATCGACACAGACAATCGCTACAGCACAAAAAAAGCCGCGTTGTATTGTCAAAAGTAAATTAAAGGAGAAAAATAAAACCAATCTACTACTCGAATCTACTTGTCTGTCTGTGTTGATCCATAAATTCCAGTTTCCAAATGGTAGGGCCAATGAGAAGAAACCTGGCAAAGAAACTCATGGCAACTCTTTTAAAATTCAGTTGTGTTTACAATTTTTTTTTACATAAATCATATACCCAATCAAAATATTTGACAGTACCAGACAGGATAATACACCATTTATACACCATAAAAAATAATAATCAAAGAAAAGAAAAATAGAAGACATGCATGAGAACAAGGAAGACAGAAAAAGAGATAGAAAGGATACAATAATACAATAAGAACTTAGAGATAAAACAATTAGCACAAGTAGCACACATAAATAAAACAAGTGCATAAATTTGCATTATTTGAGACAGCCTGGGGAACAGAAGCAGTTAATCCCAAGCCTTTTTGTCTTTCGTGTAGTCTAGGATAGTATAATATCCCTTTACGATAAGTTTTTGTTTGACTACATTCTTAAATTTATTAAAACTTAGATCTTGAATATCCTTCGGAATTTTATTATAAAATCGGACACATTGACCCTGAAATGAACTATGTATTTTTTGGAGCCTAGAATACGGATGAATAAGTCTATCTTTATTTCTAGTATTTATACTATGGACATCACTTCTTTTGACAAATTGGTCTTTATTTTTATGAACATAAATTATGTTTTCATAAATGTATTGACTTGCTACAGTTAATATATTGATTTCTTTAAATTTTACCTTTAGAAAATGTAAGCTGTGTTTAAAAAAGTTATTAGCTTATAAGAAATATAACCATAAAACTTTTATTCAGCCAGCAGGACCCTTTTTTATTCTGGGTCTTCAGTCCAGACAAAGATACTTTCTAGTAGTATTGAATTTGTACCTTTCAAAAAACTTATCACCTAATCCAAATAATAAGTAAAAGTAAGCAAATAAGTCAAAAAAAGTTTCAATATGCGTAGATGTTTACAAAAATATCAAAAGGAATCAATGAAGATGTTAATAAAACATAGAATTAGCAATTTTCTAAGTAATTGTTATTACTCTTAAGCTCAGTACTCACATACGATATTACTCGATAGTTTTACTCCAAACAGAGTAAAACTTAAGGTGTGGACCACAAAACAACAACTCGAAGGCTCGCATCGAGCCGGCTCGATGGATTTATAAAAAAAGTAATTTCCTTCGCACCTACTCTAGCGAGCTTCACTCGATAGGTGAATGCTGAATGTGTGGACAAAAGACCTAGCCGCGGGTTTTACTCAACATGTTTGCTCGATCGAGTAAAACCGTATGTGAGTACTGACCTTTAGAGTTATATTGAATTAATTGCGTCAAACAAATGATTAATGTTAATTACAAGTCTTGTATACACGTGATAAAATTAATCTTGATGTAACTATTAATTATAAATCTTATCAACTTGTTAAAGAAAAGGTCTGTTATTAATTAACTGCATTATTATTACTATACAAGTGGTGTTCTTGGTGTCGTAAAAACCGACTAAGGGACTATCCGTGAATATTATCTATACTAATATTATAAAGAGGTAAAGTTTGTGTGTTTGTGACGTTGTAGGGGGTAATCTCTGGATCTACTGAACCGATTTCAAAAATTCTTTCTGTGTTGAATAGTCCATTTATCGGGGAGTGTCATAGGCTATGTAGTATCACGCTATGACTAATAGGAGTGGAGCAGTAATGAAATATGTTTAAAAAAGTGACGTGTTTTTATCGCGGCCTAATGAAGTGGGCACGGGTCAGCTAGTCTATGTAATAAAAAGAAGGAAAACTTGTAATTAAACCCTATACCAATCCGTTTGGCCAGCAGCGTAGTATTAGTAGGCCAAGTATCCCTCCGTCACGGGCGGAGGCTCGTCCCTGCAGTGGTACTTAAAGGGCTGTTATGATGATGACCAATCCGTTTGGCCAGCGTGGTATTAGTAGGCCAAGTATCCCTCCGTCACGGGAGGAGGCTCGTCCCTGCAGTGGGCCATTAGTGGGCTGCTATGATGAAGTGGTGTTCAGTCGTCTCTGCTTACCTCGGACGGGATAAGGCGTGATTTTTAAATAATATTGGATTTTTTTTATGAAGTATAACCATAACGAACCTGATGGAAAACGCGAATAAACTTCTGAATTAAAAGCAATGGATGTAAATGAAACTACACTCCGCCTTCATCACATGTTTCTCTGAAACCGCTTGACCGATTTCGAATATAATATCTCGATTTCACATAGGTAAATGGCGAATTATTTATGTGAAACTATTGTATTGAGGCTTTATGCCCGTTATTTATGCCCGTTGTATCTTTTAAATTGATGTGAAAGTCTCAGCAAGGCAGGACATGATCCTTAGTGTGGGGAATGGTCTTAAAAAACCTTCATGATTTATCTACTACCATTAACACTAAACACCAATACCACAAGTCACATTATAACCGTAAGCAATAAATAATTATAATATTAGCATAGTAGGTTGAACAGTTAAAACGACAAGTCAAATGCCACTTGCCTTCCGACCAGTCAATGTGTTTCAAATTAAACAATTTGTACGCCTCGGCCTACAACATAATTATACACAAGACTTAGGGCCCTTTAAAGGTGAATGCCGTGCATTCGTTGTAATATATACCGTGACTTTCCAACCAGTTTATGTTGACCTTTTGAGGATATAGTTCGGGTTAGCAGCTAGGGCTCAATCTGTTTTTATTTCTGATGGATTGTTGACGTAGCCTACAAGTGTCACCACCTTATTACAGATGGTGTCGTAAAAACCAAATGATAGAAAAAGTAAAATAATCGGTATAAAATGTTTGAGAGCAAATACACGAAAATAAACTTTGTACCAGTAGATCTGGCCAGCGTGATATTAATGTGTCAAGTTTATCGCTTTTATTGGAGTAGGTTCTGGCCCCTACACTGGGCCATTTGTAGGCAGCCATGATGATAATACTGACATTACATTTTTTGGCCTTCTGTATCAATATTAACAATTATTGTATAAGTAAGTTCCACTTCCACGATGTACGAGTAATTTGTGCATATGTCAAAGTTGACAACCTTTGCATGACCGCTCATAAAATAGTTATAAAAGGTGAACTATTGACTTCTGGACTCATCTATTTCATGTTAATAATAAATATGTTATGTTTGTTTAATTTGTTATATGTTCTTATTGTTTCCGGTTGTTCTCGTCTTGCGAATGGCGAATACTTGCATAGACACAACCAAGTAGCCAGAATTGTCCACCAACAACTTGCTCTTAAATATCATCTTGTCGATGCAGAAGTACCGTATTATAAGTATGTACCCGACCCAGTTCTCGAAAATAGAAGTGTTACATTATATTGGGACCAATCTATCATCACTGATCGGACTATTGTTGCTATTAAGCCAGATATTGTGGTGATAGATCGGTCAGAACGCCGTGCAATGATAATCGATGTCACCATTCCTCATGACGAGAATCTTGTTAAAGCAGAAAAAGACAAACAAACGAAATATTTGGACTTGGCTCACGAAGTTGTCGACATGTGAAATGTTGATTCGGCGATCATTGTTCCGATAGTACTTTCGGTCCATGGACTTATTTAAAAGAGTCTCTATCAACATCTACGGAGACTCTCGCTTGACAGTTGATCATAGGTCTAATGCAGAAGGCAGTACTGCTTGACACGGCACGCATTGTGAGGAGGTTCCTATCTCTGGAGCCCTAACCACCGGTAGCTTGGTCCCTGTACCCGATGCCGGTGGGTCTACCTTTTTTTATATTTTAAATGTTTTTATTTTTTATATCTATATTTAAAAATGTAACTAAATGTGATTAATGTAAATAAAGAGAATAATAATATGTTCTTATAAGTGATGGTCCAAACAATGACTGTATAATAAAATAAACAAACAACCATTTCCCAGAACTCGTAACAGAGAACGGACCTAAGGCCTTCACATTTTGAACAACAGGTAACTAATACTGAACATAAACATTGAAAATTAAACTTTAAAATATACACTAAAGGTTGAAAATTGATTAGCACGTTACTTTGTAATTTTTAGACGACATCAATAAAGATTACAGGGATTAGGAGCTATGTGGGTAATCAATTGGATAAATAATGTTAAAAGCTAATGGAAAGACCTTGGAAGCGGTAATAATTTGTATTATACATATAGTCAACAAAGTCACAGAGTGGGCAGGAACCTTACGAGGCCGACCTATGACCTTATTAAGGCGGCAGAGGAAGACAATCTGGGTGAGGAAAGATCTAATAGAAAATTATAGTAATGACGCAATTCCTAGCAAATAAGATTTACACACTCTCCGTGTGGTGACGGAGTAAGAATACAATATCTCACCACCCCATCCCATCCCTTGGGTGTCGTAAAAACCGACTAAGGGACTGTCCGTGAATATTATCTTTACGAAATAAAAAGAAGGAAAACTTTAAATTAAACCCTATACCAATCCGTCTGGCCAGCGTGGTATTAGTAGGCCAAGAATCCCTCCGTCACGGGAGGAGGCCCGTCCCTGCAGTAGGACATTAATGGGCTGTTATGAAGATTTACACTGAAGACTGCACAAACTATATTTCTTTATAGAATTCAATCTAGTATATACGCCATCAAAGCAGTAGTAAAGTAACAAGCCAGATATACTTCCCCTTGTTATAGTTCCTCGTGCGTTACAGTAGCAAAATACATCTTTTGTATGAAAGAAACTTTACATAAACTTCAAACTTCAAACTTCAAAATACTTTATTTCATAAAATTTATTACAAATTGTTTGAAATCGTCGTTTACTTAAAATTGAAGCTACATTTAAAATTATAGATCGACACAGACAAACGCTACAGCACTAAGAAAAGCCGCGTTGTATTGTCAAATGTAAATAATAAAAGCCTGCAATTCAGGCCAAGGCAGGAAATATCTAGACAAAGTTGTACCTCCGTCAATGAACGAAAATAATACCTATTTAAAAGCAATTACTATAAGTTTTTTATAAAATCTCGGTCACGTTATTTTCTGCATAACTTTCAATATTGTAAAAATTCCTAACGTAAACATGAAAATAATTAAAGCACTAGAAAATTAAAAAGAACTTTTCCTCTCCTTTGATGAAATAACGTCGGAGACTAATTATTTGTACACGTACTAGTTTACGAATATTTTTTACTTGGTTTCTTCTAACTTTTTTTATTTTTGGTTCATGGACATTATGGCTTGGTCGGGATTCTATGTATATTATGCTGCATAAAGTTATTCATAATGTTTTATTAATTTAAAAAAAAAACACAAAGAATAATATCTTTAACTTCGTCTTCGTGCTTTTCAAAGTTTGCTGCGTATTGCGCTGGTCATTGTTAAATCTCAAAGCCCTGTGTGTGATTGCATTTGAATTGGATTATCAACTAGACGGACCGGAAGAAATATTTAATTATTGAAACGTGTAGAAATCCCTTATGGACTTCATGACATTTAAGGGCATGTCAGATTTAAACCAACTACAACCCATTGTTCTTCTCAGTTGTCATGTGTCGAAGGGTCTAAAGAAGCTCTCGGAAGGTTAGTCCTAGAGACCTACAAAGCCCTAGCTGGTTTACCAAATATGTAGTAATAAAGACCACACTAAACTTGATCCCAAAACAGTGCTGCTCTGCCCATTGTCACTTTCAATTGACAATTCTTAGCGCTTGTACATAATAAATGTATTTATAAATGCCCATCAAAATAACTCCGTATATTTCCTACAGCATATTTTCATTACCGTGTCTAAACAAATTAAAAAGTGTTCTCTGAATAATAATAATCTCGAGTACACTTGTATTCAACACGCGTATAACCTCACTCAACTTCGCTAATTAATTCCAACAATCTTTACATTTTCTCTCAACTGTTCACTAAAGATGACAACGTCATAAGTATTCATATTGTTTATGGCTTTTATATTAATGACTTTACCATATTTTTTTTTATTATTTCCGTGAAGTACTTCAGTAATTATTACTTAACACGCTGGTAGTTAAGCCTATGTCTGGAAGAGTCCCGCTTTTTTCCGAGCATGAAGGAGAAGGAGGCAATAGCAACCCATTTGCCGCTTCTGAAGAGTTTGGCTCAAACCATGGTCTCCATAAACAGACTGGCAACCTAGAAAGTCTGAAGTGTTGGTGTGCCGTGTGTAGAAGTGTTGACGGGCATTCCACCCGTGTGTGCAGCTCTGAATCACGCAGCGATTAAACCGGGTTATCCAGGCCCTGCTCCCCCTAAACATGACTCAGTTCAACATTAAGTCCAACATTTCTATCAGACGCTGTTTCGTCTAATTACATGAATGATTAAATAACACAACAACCCTTATATATCAATGTTCAAAAACTAACTTAATGGCATCTCGAACTTAATATAATAAGTATCAAATAAAAAGGTCGGGATCATGTTAACTTTGAACCGCGTACGTTACACCACCCTATTGGTTTACACGAGACACTAAATCTGATTCAAGATGAACATTGTTAGAAATTACTTATGTGTGTGTAGTGCGGCTATGTTTAGCAGGCAATAATTTAATCAGCAAATTTTCCCTCAATCTACTCGCAACATTAACTAAGAAAACAATAGATTACCTTAATAATGTTCAGTCTTAACATAAAGAACATTAGTTCTAGTAGGTACTTCACGTGACCTGGCCAAGGTCTACGGTAAACTTGTTAGAGATACACCCCCCGCTTGCCCCCACCGACGACACCCCCTCATTCAGCCCTCATTATGTAAGACTTCGTTGCATGTGTCCACAACAATGCATCATGAGTCACATACACAATCCATCGTAACATGACCTTTCACAACTATCTTAAATCTTCCACACGACATTTCAGCTTAAGTTGGACATCAACACGTACGCAGAAATCTGTGCTAATGGAATTTAAACACTAGGATGACGTAATAAGATTTAGAAACGATTGTAGTATGTTGCGTGGGTGGATGCACCGTGCGTAAGATCGTAGCAAGTGATGCGTTTAAATGTAGAATAAAGTAAGTTATTATACGTCATTGTTATGTGACTGATAAACTTATCTGAAGTGTCGCAGGTGTTTACTTGCTATAGCTATAATAAGTGAAGCAATTTATTCTTTTATATCCGTACTAGCTGACCCGGCGAACTTCGTACCGCCTTAGCGTAAATTTTATGCACTACTTTATTTTTTATAGCTGAACTCTGCGATGTCTGTAGTGTCATAGATCTTCATAGAGTTTTTTGTTTTAAATTGAATGACGTTGACATTCGGAACGCGCTTCTTATAAAATTTGCAAATTAAATGTATATTTTTCAATATTTGTAAAAGATTTTCTTAATATTTTTTTCCGTAAGAACCTTGTACATTGTATTAGAAAACTACAAAAAAAAATCAGCCAGATTGGTCAAGCCGTTTCCATGCTATGTCGTGACAACGGAAAACGGTTTTTATTTTTATATATATTTTATATATATATATAATCATATGATATAGTTCCGCGCGGTTCCCGGTTAGAATAGGACTGCCCCATATCCTCCCGTGGGTGTCGTAAGAGGCGACTAAGGGATACCACGACCCGGTGCCTATCACCTAGCATCTCGGGTCAACCTCTTGGTGGGGGTGAACCACCAACAACAGCATTCCCAAGGAGGGTTGGCGTCAGGCAGGCGGCCGGCCGTAAATAAAATATAGCCAAAACCACTAGCAGCATGAGAAGAATAAATAAAGTGAGCGATAGGGTTAGGGCGTACCCCACAGGCGACGCGCAGGGGCAGCACCCGGCTACTGTGGGAAATGGACAAGGGTTGTCGCATCAAAATGGGCGGGTGCGACGTAAGAGGCGAGTCCAAAGTGTGAAAGAATTAAGGTTGAAGTGTGCGAGTTGGAATGTGGGAACGATGACTGGAAGAGGAAGAGAGTTAGCGGATGTGTTAAAGAGGCGAAGGATAAACGTGGCGTGTTTGCAAGAGACAAAATAGAAGGGTGAAAGAGCTCGAGAGATAGGGGAAGGATATAAGTTCTACTATTGTGGTAGTGACGGCAAGAGAAATGGAGTGGGGGTAGTTTTAGATAACAGGTTGAAAGAAAGTGTGGTTGATGTTAAAAGAGTGAACGATAGATTGATAGCGGTTAAACTGATTGTGGACGGTGTCACTTTAAACATAATAAGTGCATATGCACCACAGTCAGGTTGTGAGGAGAGCGTAAAAGAGAAGTTTTGGGAGGACTTTGACTGCTTGATGATGAATGTGCAAGACAGTGAGGAAGTTTATATAGGTGGTGATTTTAATGGACACGTAGGAAGAGAGAGTGTTGGATATGAGAGAGTGCATGGTGGTTGGGGATTCGGAAACCGGAACGCAGACGGAGAGACACTGCTACAAGCTGCCTGTGCCTTCGACCTGGCCATAACAAACACGTGGTTTAAGAAAAAAGAGGAACATCTCATAACTTACAAGAGTGGCCACCACGCGACACAGATAGACTATTTCCTAATAAAGCGAAGGAGTCTATGCTGTGTCAAAAATTGCAAAGTGCTGCCAGGCGAAGCACTAGTTACCCAACACAGACTGATTGTTTTGGAGGTCAAATTAAGTGTCTCGCCCAAAAACCGGAAAAACCGCCCCCCACCAAAGACACGATGGCGTATGTTAGAGAGGGAAGAATGTGCTAGTATGTTTAGAAACCAAGTTGTGGACAAGATGAAGGAAATGAGTGAGATGGAAGGAAAATCTGTGAATATATGCTGGAGTGAGATGGCAAAGTGCATAAGAGAAGTCGCAAAAGATGTGTGTGGAGAGTCAAAAGGTAAAGGTCTGATAGATAGGGATACATGGTGGTGGAATGAAAAGGTACAAAACGCCCTTAGAGAGAAAAAGGTGGCGTTTAAAGAATGGCAAGGTGTAGAAATTTTGAATGCAAGCTTGAAAGATGACAAAAAGGCAGTTTACAATGAATGCAAGAAGAAGGCAAAGAAGGTGGTAGCAGTTGCCAGGGCTAGGGCGCAGGAGAGGTTATACGAGAACTTGGATACCCCAAATGGCCAAAAAGAACTCTACCGAATTACGAGAGTGAGAGAAAGGCGAGCGAGAGATGTAATACATATGAAATGTATGAAAGATGAGTTTGGTAAGGTATTGTGTAAAGATGATGAAATAAAAGAGCGATGGAAGGTGTATTTTGAAAAGCTTATGAACGAAGAGAATGACTGGAATGGTATACTCGAAGAGGCACAGGTAAATAAGGGACTGGTAAGAGAAATTAGCGTGGATGAAGTTATAACAGCAGTTAAAAGTATGAAAGATGGAAAGGCTTTGGGACCGGATGAAATACCAGTTGAAGTATGGAAGGTGTTAAAGTATGAAGGAAATATGTGGCTGACTGCGTTCTTCAATAAGTTGTTGCATGAAGAAGACATCCCACAAGAATGGTGTACTAGCTCGCTAGTACCCATCTTCAAAAATAAAGGGGATGTCCAGGATTGTAACAACTATAGAGGAATTAAGCTCATGTCACATACTATGAAAGTATGGGAAAAGGTGATAGAGAAAAGATTGAGAGAAGAGAGTGAGATTACTGAGAACCAGTTTGGTTTCATGCCAGGTCGAGGTACAACGGACGCCATATTTGCACTCCGCCAATTGTGCGAGAAGTACAGACGTGTTCACAAGAACTTGCACATGGTGTTCATTGACCTCGAAAAAGCGTATGATAGGGTGCCTCGGGAAGTGTTGTGGTGGGCCATGAAAGAGAAAGGTGTACCTGGGAAGTATGTGGAGTTAATTCGTGCTATGTACAGGCAAGCCAGTACATACGTCCGATCGTCTGCTGGCAACTCCGACCAGTTCAGTGTAGGGGTAGGCTTGCACCAAGGGTCGGCTTTAAGTCCTTACCTCTTCCTACTGATTATGGACGCCTTGACGGCGGGCATACAGGAAGAGGCACCCTGGTGCATGCTGTTTGCCGATGATATTGTTCTGGTTGGGGAGGATGGACCTGAGATCCAGAGCAGATTGGAGAGTTGGCAACAGAAACTGGAGAGTGTTGGCTTGAAAATCAGCAGAACCAAGACAGAATGCATGTTCTGCGATTTCGGCGGTCTCTCCAGTCCTGAAGCCATAGCGCTTGATGGCGTGCAACTTCCAGTCTGCTCCGACTTCCGGTATCTCGGTTCTTGCATCCAAAGCGATGGCGAAGTAGATCGGGCCGTAAAGCACCGAATTAACATAGGATGGATGAAATGGCGGCAGGTCACGGGAACCATTTGTGACCCCCACATTCCCCTTAAATTTAAGGGGAAGATCTATAAGACCATGATCAGACCTGCCGTCCTGTATGGATCAGAGAGTTGGGCCACAAAAGGGATGAATGAAAGACAATTGCATGTAGCAGAGATGAGAATGTTAAGAGGAATGTGTGGTGTTACGAGAGCGGATAGAGTAAGAAATGAGTATGTAAGAGGAAGTTTGAAAGTGGCACCGGTAGCAGAAAAACTACGTGGCAACCGGCTGTCATGGTATGGGCATGTTATGCGGCGGAATGAGAATCATGTGGTAAGAAAGGTGTTGAACATGTATGTGGATGGATATAGGGGAAGAGGACGACCAAAGAAACGATGGATGGATTGTGTGAAAGACGATATGGCTGCGAAGAGTGTGATTTGTGATATGACGTCTGATAGGAAAGAATGGAAGAAGAAGACATGCTGCGCCGACCCCAAATAAAATTAGGATAAGGGCAGGGGAATGATGATATAATCATATGATATAAAGTGACGAGTAAATAATACGAGATGTCACCAGCCTGTCTTGCCTCGAGGGTATCGTTAAAAACGATTGAGCTTACAGTCAGCTCGATGACAAGGAAAGTACATACGAAATCCAATACTAATTAACCAGGCCAGAATGGTAGGGCATTAGCCATTGCGCATTGTAGTATATGACGTATATGCGCATTGTGAGTGCCTGCTTGTTTCGGAGCTTGCGGAAAAAAATCGTAGGAATATAATTAAATAACAATAATTGCTGTCCCGGATAGTACTTAGTATCCTTGACCCACGAACAATAGTTCTCCTTTTCACAGTCAAAAACCCATTACCAGATCTTTCAAAAGCATTCGCAACTCAATCAAGAATAGCAATAAATTGCGAATAAGCACACTCGTAGGCCATCTATCATTTGTACCTCTACCTCTAATGACACTCTGAGAGGTTAACAAGTCTCATTGTCTTTAAAACGAGATGATTTATACTTTGTATTGCGTATTATATGTTGTTATCTTCACCATTTTGTTTCGTAATGTGCAGATAGATTGACGAGGTTCGTAATAGATCAAATAGACAAGCTGGAATGCACCTTTGACTTTGTTGGGAACTCGTTTTCGAGGATTACAGCTTCAGTTACATACTAATGAAATGCGATAGTTTAAAAGTTATAATTACAGTTTCAGTTGTTTCCAGTTAGTTTAATAACATCATCATTACTGATTTCCTAAACCAGAGATGGGCCTGTTCCAATAGGCGCGATAAAGTTGGCGTAATGAAATTACGGCACCTCCTTGGTGGGGTACCAAGGAAGTGGTTATTCTCTCTTCTACTTTTGTTTTAAATTCATCATATATCAGCTATAGCAGATCATTACTGGATATTTTTTATTACTTTATTTAATGCTGTGTTAAACTGTACTCGATTCGTTACACATCGAACTTAATTCTTAACTCACTGTCATTGTAAATTTCATTTCAACCACTGTAGTTTAGTTCCTAATTAAAAATGTTAACGATGATAATAATGTGTTGTTTTTGTGTAACCCTACTACGATATCTCTGTAGCATAAATTGCGAATTATCCGTGTGGTGACGGAGTAAGAGTTCAATATGTCACCACCCCATCTCATCGGGAATAACCGTAACTACTATCTTTACGAAATAAAAAGAAGGAAAACTTGAAATTAAACCCTATACCAATCCGTCTGGCCAGCGTGGTATTAGTAGGCCAAGTAACCCTTCATCACGGGAAGAGGCCCGTCCCTGCAGTGGGACATCAATGGGCTGTTATGATTTATGATAAATATTGCGATGCTGAACTTCGTATACGGCAGCCGTATACCGTAAAGCAGAAAACAGCTCAACCAAATATTCTATATCGCAATAATCTATGATTTATAGTAACCTGTAACGATAGCAAATGAAACATTTTTCCACAAGGCTTCTACTACTAAACGTTAGTTATTGCGAACCATCTGTCATTTCATATCTGTACGCTTTTCCCTTAGAGCTATAAATAATCTGTGGAACAATTTTTATATGCAAATATGTTAAACGTTACATGCGTCACGCGACAATCGATTATATGTTGCTGCGACTTTTAAAACGCATATCTTGAGTGACATTTATACTTTGTGGAAAATTTTATTTGTTTGATCGAAATTAATTCCTTGGTGATGTAAGTGAATTTAAGTGTTGTTAGGATCTTGACGCTTTTTGAAGCTGCATGTCAATTCTCGTACCTAAAAATCGTTAAAAATTCGGTTAAGTTAACTTTTAGTTGTCAAATTGTCTATTGTGTGACAATTTGACAAAAGCAGCAGTAAAAAGAGGAGAAAGATTGGTTTAGTGATGTGTTTTTCAAAAAGTACGTAAAAAAAGTAAATGTGTAAAAATTAAAAAATAGTAACTCAGCCATTTTTACTTTATTACACTCTGGTTTTAGTGTCTGCTTTTAAATTAGAAAATTAACTTAAAACTGGCTGGAAATCGCAACAGATAGGTACTCAGTTTCCTCCGAATACTTTCCACCGATCGGAGGATTTTTGGATAATTTTGTCGCATCTTCCCTCGAATGTATAAATCGGTGGAAACTCGGAATTATGTTGCATCTTCCCCCGCAAGGTAAGGAGAAGGTAAGGTATATAAAGCTCAATCGACCTTTGTCCAGAAATATAACACGACCCTTTGATGTTTTACTGCATAAGAGATGGGATAGTGACAGGATGTTTTCTTTCTGAGCCACCACACATAATAATATATACATTCGTATAAGACTTATATTTGTTTTATGAACGTATCATAATCAGTGTCCAGCTTTAACAAGTATGTACAGTATAAATATTGGATGTCATTTTTCAATTATCGTATCGTTCCAGTTTAATTACGAGAGTACGGTCAAAGGCATCCTGGAAATATTACCTAAGCTACGCGTCCGATGAGTTCCCTAGATTAATTTTTGCTATATCAATTACTTTTCATTAGGGTTTCAATAAATTGAATTCTATAGAAATGAGGAACCCAACAAATAACGTTTTCTGTAGTAGAATAAAGTATGGGTATAATTAGTTCGATGTTGATGACCCCTTTAGTGCGAAGAATTTGGAAGAACAAATGTTTTTTTCATCCTTAAGTTGGCATATGGATGACGCTCATGGATGACGGAAATGCCAAAGCACAGTCAAAGTCTTTGCCTATCTTAGATATAAGCTATTTAACTGCTTCGAGGTGGGACAGCGGTTATACCGATCAAGACTCTTGCTGAAGAGCCCTTCCACCTGGTAGTAAACCTACCATAAACAAAAACGTCAGCGACCTTAACTTCCAAAACTTTAGTATTAAGTCTACAAGGAGTGAAAGATTGTGATTCATTATCAAAAAGCTTAATACCCTAAGTCCATGTCATAAATAAATAGTCTGTTGTATGACGATACAATGGTAGGTAGGCTTATCCAATAAAAAATAAATCTGGCAACCAGTAACCAGGTAGTCTTGTGTGATTGGTTCTGGTCTGTAATAATAAATGTAGGCTTTTGTGAAAAAGAGTGTCTTGGCACCATTGTAGTAATTAGCCTAAACTTTGTTTATACGAGAGTTTCCTTAGTAACTATGCTAGATGCTGAAAAAACGTTATAAACACGTTACACAAAACCAGTACGGGCAGTGCGCAGACGCGTATCAAGTAACTAGCGCGGTTCGGCGCCGGCGCCACACCAGACTACTATTGTACACGACACGGACTGATGGTATTAGCCTTTTGATTATGTTTCACTATCTTTCACTTGTTGTAGACGTTATAGTTAAGTTTTGGAAATTATTATTATTTCTTTTTTTCATACAAAACACTTAGACAAAACACGGCAAAATGACCTGATGGAAAGCGCGAGTACAGTCCACAAATAAAGCCAACGGATAGAAGTCTAAAAATAACTTCAATCCGTCGTCATTATCTTGTCGGTTTGGCGAAATGCTTCTTCACACTGCGTTTGAAGGACCCAATATCATACGATGGAGGAAATACGTGAGCAAGAAGTTGGTTCCACAACTTAATGGTTCGGCATAGAAAGGAATTCCCGAAGCTTTTGGTGCGAGCCGATATTCGACAGACCGTCTAAATATGACATCGCGAACCGGCACGAATGGTCCTGTTGAGAAAAGAGGACAAAGAACAATAGTAGTTTACCTGGCATTATTGCTTAAAATTACTAGGTTTCCATCTAGTAATTTTAAAATTACTAGGTTTCCACTTAGTAATTTTAAGCTAGGTCTAGGTCTTTTCAACAAAAGACTATCCTGGTGTGGACCACTGCTTTGTCCGCTAAATCTACCTCTAATCAGTTGTGTGCAATGTTACTGCGTTTAAGTAGTGAGTAAAAGGTTAGTAAGTGAAAGGGTTCAGTAGCTAAAATACTTAACAGCTTCGGTACTTGGACAGACAGCAGCTTGGCTATGCTATGGCATTGATTACCTATCACCCCTTGTTATCAACAATTTGACGACCTCTGTGGCGTAGTGTCTCAGGTTCGATTCCGGTTCAATGCAAGTATTTGTGTGCATGAACATGATTATTTGCATTGATCTGAGTGTTTCTATGTATAATATGTATCTATTTACAAAAAAAAGTATATAAGTACTAATATCCGTTGTTCTGTAACCCATAACACAAGCAGGTTAAGGCTTAACCTTAACACAATAAAAAAAACATTTCTTAGATATACGTTTCATAAAAGAACAAGATTAGATGACTCTGCGTAGCAACTATTTAACCTTTAGCACAGAAGCTATATTTAAATATCAGTTTAAAGAAAGTAACACACGTATCAATCGAAGGTGTAATCGCACCTGTTGCCAACAATTGCTGAACTGTGTGCACTGACCTTTATGTTGTATTTCTAGTACATACGATTTTCTTTTGTGATACACTAAGATATAATTGGGTTAATGTTTCAACGAGATTTGTCGGCTCATTTCCGTCCACGATACCTTTTTCCAGATGGGTTATTTAAAACGGAGGTAGAATCAACTTATTAACGAGTAGGTGTGAGTTGAAAATCAGCGCAGTGGTAATAATTAATAGTGGACAAAGCCATTTGAGTAAACAGCAGCCAGCAAATAATTAGTTACGTAAGAATATCATTAGTTAAAATATAATTGTTTGTTTCATAAAAGTAAAATAAAGTAAAGTAGTAAAATAAATAAACAATAATCGTGCGTGCTTAGATACGTACACGTCCTATTACTTTTGAAATCTAGAAAAAATAGACCTAAAAACCTATACGAAGAACTTGAATCAGAATCTATGTATAAACAGTGCTTAGCTCAATCCATCTTTGTTGGTCGTATATTCCACAAACGCTCTACAAAACGGCGCACTTTATTGAATGAAGATTAACAAACACTCTTCTTTAGTACACAAGAGTAAAACTGAAACTACCAAAGCGGAGATTAAAAGAGTTTGTGCACTAAAATAAAAGCTTCGGATTAATGTTTCTTTACTTTTTATTTAAAAAAAATTAAGCTACTTTGAAATGCTGCAAAATTGATTATTATCATAACAGCCCGTTCCTCCTAGCAAGGATCTCGCTGGCCAGATGGATTGGTATAGAGTTTATTTCATTTTTATTTAGTAAATAACAAAAAAAATGGGGAGACCCCTCACACGGTGGACCGACGACCTGATTACGACGGCGGGAAGCCGATGGATGAGGGAGGCACAACACCGCGCAGGGTGGAAACTATTGGAGGAGGTCTATGTCCAGCAGTGGACGTCCATAGGCTGAGATGAATGAAAATAACAATTTAAAAAAATTGTAATGAGTTTTAGTGTTCTAAGTCCGCGCCACTCGTACAGTCACGAGCAATAATATGTACACATTTTCGCATTTTGTAAACCAGTTATCTAAAGTTCTGCCAATCCAAAATTGAAAATTCGAAGATTAATTCAAAACTGTACGGAACCTCTTCTAAATTACGAATTCATTTTGATATTGTAATGTCTAGATAAACGTGCAGATAGTTTAGAAAATTTGAAAATGTGTACATATTATTGCTCGTGACTGTACTAAATACTATTTATTTTATTGGCAGTTATTCTGATAGCTATATTCCCTTAACATTTACTTTGCCAATAGTATTTGCTCTTAGGTAAATGGATGTGTTATGGTGACCCGAATGTTATAGCTATTTTGTTTGTTATGATAACAGCCTGTAGGTTTCAGGAGTTAAGTACAGAAATATGTTTCAGTGTGAAAGTGTAGCTCTTGGCTTATTTTGATGACCTATTTGGTTACTGAGGTCACCAGAGAGGTTTAGAGTCCTCTGTAATAAACTCACTGTAACTCTTTAAAATCAGTCGAACTTTATTGGAACTATGACGACACATCCGTATATTTTTATTCCTTAATATTTTCTCTTTATATA
This sequence comes from Schrankia costaestrigalis, assembly GCA_905475405.1. NCBI lineage: Eukaryota > Metazoa > Arthropoda > Insecta > Lepidoptera > Erebidae > Schrankia > Schrankia costaestrigalis. The sequence continues at coordinate 1,948,311 of FR997830.1, forward strand.
ATACAGCTGCGATACCTTTACACACATTTAAGAGACACAAAAGATATTCAACCTTAATACATAGGTACATTCAATAGGATAACACAAAAATAAAAAAAGTCCCAGATGCGTGACAGTCACATAGACAACAAAAGAAAGCTCTACAAATGAATTTATTAATTCTTAGCAACCGAAATCTTCACAATTAAACTTTTTTGTCTTTTTCATTACAAAAACACTACATAATATCGGGTCCCTCAAACCTAGTATGAAAATGTATTTGGTCGAACCGGGAAACTAGACTACTATCCCTTACTTTTATTCCTGGACTATGTTTGCGCTTTTTCATCAGATTTGATGTCATTATATTGCCGTGAGATTAAATAAAAACACTTTCTGTAAACAAATATTTACTGTAACATTGTATAAAACAAGGTTTACTTGCACAATAGAGAACACAAAAGAGAATGCATATTTATAGACATTTTCCACTCAATGCCCTTTTCAGATTTGATACTATTTGATATATTTTATTCTCACTTCAATGGACAGTCCTGATTCAAAAGAGAAATAGATTTAGAATAACGTGATGCTTTGAATGAATAAATAAACGGGATGTATTCATAGAATAACAACAAAACTACTTATGGGGTTTATCTTTCTCTCAATGTTATACCAAAATGTTTGATTTAGACTATTCAATGTGTTCTGAAGATTTTGATTTTAGTGATTCATCATCATAACAGCCCATCAATGTCCCACTACAGGGACGAGCCTCCTTCCGTGACGGAGGAATATTTGGCCTACTAATACCACGCTGGTTAGACGGATTGGTACAGGGTTTAATTTCAAGTTTTCCCTCTTTTTATTTCATTAAGATGATAGTCCCTTAGTCGGTTTTTACGACAACCATTGGGTGAGATGGGGTAGTGACATATTGTATTCTTACTCCGTCACCACACGGAGATTTTAGTTATTGTTACCTCACTATCTTTTTACCAAATCATGCATTAAGGTAGGTGACTAAGAGTACAATGCAGAATAATATTATATATTGGCCTCAAGCACAGTACTTTGCAGCCTTTGCGGTGTTTATGTGATAGAGTACCTAGCTCTAAAGGCGCACTGAGTTCTTTTCCATCTGTTACTTACAGGCAAGGAGCTATTTTTTTATTAATATTGTCGCAGTATAAAGCATAATGGCAGTTCAATTATCGGATGACCGAAAAAGAATTTTCTAGAAAATTTAGATTTTTTTAACTGTCTACTACTTATTTTCTTCGTAATTTTTAAACATCAATTATCTCAACGTGTCTGTATTGATTTGTGAATAATCATCTATTTTTCCTCTTTTTCTGTTCCTAGGATTTCATAACAATAACAAAATACTCAAAAACTAACCTTTAAAATGAAATTTATAGAAGATCAAACAACAGGTACTCGTGTACGTAATTAATAGAACACAACAGTACCTAAGGTGTGATATCGGTTAACCGCTTGTCAAATATACCTCTGTGTAACTCGACACCACATCGAGGTGTCATGTTCTCTAACCAATTTTACGCAACGTAACTCTATATGTGGTGGAAGCTTATTAGCGTTGTTTAGTGTTTGATTTGGTAGTTTGAGGGTGTGAGGGATAGATGGCGTGCTACCTAAATCGCGGTTTCGATTCCTGCACTGAAAAATTATAAATGTGTAATAAATTCGTTGTTTGTTTTGATCTGGATTGGGATTTCTTTCTATGGATGGTATCATAATGGGTAGCCTGATGTCCCTCTGCAGGCATGAAGGTAAAGTTGGCCTACTGATAACATGTGAACCAGAATCTTTGGTACAAAATTCTTAAAAGTAAACTATAATAACGTATGGGATAGATCGTATATATTATATCGTCTCTGCCTACCCCGGACGGGATAAGGCATGAGTTTATGTATGTATGTATGTAAGAAGGATAGATTGGTATAGTATTAGTAATGATATATCAATATCGCTGTTACGATACCTGTGATCGATGATGACTTAAGTAGGTATGTATATGTATTTTTTTACCCTGTCATCGCACGGAGATTTTATATGTTTCTAATTATGTCGTGTCATTTTGTTAAGATGGTTTTAATAAAAATAACTATTTATTTTGTTTCAGGTATGTTCGTTTGATAAACTATACATGAAAGCAGATAAGTACATTTGTTTTTTTGGAGGTGCTTTTCCTAAAGGTTAATTAGGCGTATGTTTAATGATTGTCTACTACACAATTCTACTAACCACTCGCGTACCTCGGATGTCGTAAATTGAGACTTAAGAAAGATACCAAAATTATCATTAATAGAGACGAGAATCTCTTTATATTTAGATTGGCTTCTGTATCTACGAGTATAATATATTCTATAAAATAGATATAGATTCTATATCTGTTTTGTAACCCAGGTAAGTACCGTTCCGTGGGTACCTAAATTAATTAGGTCAGACCTTAAAGTTTAATGTTAATTGTTATTTATTAAAACGATAAGTTTAACTTTTTGCATGTCATAATTATTATACTTTTTGTTTATTAAGGACTATTCTACTCTTTACCATTTTGATTATTTTGTTGTTGTTCTAATATAACGTTATTCATTAACAGCGGAAAAGACAAATATAGGTTAATTATAATATATATTAGCGGTTAGTTAAGCGATAAAATAATTAGAAGCGTTTCATACTTAACTAGAAAAGCGGTTGACCGAGCGGTTCCTTACCGGGGTCTTCTGCGGTTTACCGCTATTGTGATTAGGCGATATTTGATTGAAAAAACGATTATTTAAATAAAAGATTGATACATTTTTCGTAGCCGAAGTGTATATGAGAAGAGTATCTACCATTAGAAGATACTTATCCTATCTGTACTTGCATATTCCCAATTTCAAGGGTCCTGCGCGGTAAGACTATTGGGAAAACCAAAGATGGGTCTAGAAACTGGGAACGCTTTTTTGCCACGGCAGAGACTGCTGAGCGCTAAGTACTACGATCCGTACATACCCCCTTCTATACAGTCTAAAACCGATATAATAATATCTTTCATCATAACACCCCATTAATGTCCCACTGCAGGGACGGGCCTCCTCCCATGACGGAGGGATAGTTGGCCTACTAATACCACGCTGGCCAAACGGAATGGTATAGGGTTTAATATCAAGTTTTCCTTCTTTTTATTTCGTAAAGATAATATTCACCGATAGTCCCTTAGTCGGTTTTTACGACACCCATAGGATAAGACGGAGTGGTGACATATTGCATTCTTATTCCGTCACCACACGGAGAAAATCGGAGAATAATATCTTTAATACCATCAATTATACTTACCTTCCCAGAGATTTTTATTTGCAACATACAAACATTTTTTCCTATCTATTTATCCTTCTTTTCCATAAAATAAGACAAAGCCAGCAATATACCATAAAGCTGAAGATTACAACGCCAGACACCCCATAGTGATACAGTAAAGCCTCTGTCATTAATTACAATGTTTCTGTTATTCGTCTCACGTGTCACTTACTGACAAATGGCCATAAGGACAACTGAGGAAAGTAATTATTTACAAACAAATATTGGACTAGTAAATCAGCGTTTCTCCGTGTGGTGACGTAGTAAGAATACAAAATGTCACCCCATCTCATCCCATGGTCGTCGTAAAAACCGACTAAGGGACTATCCGTAAATATTATCTTTACGTAATAAAAAGAAGGAAAACTTGAAATTAAACCCTTTAGCAATCCGTTTGGCCAGCGTGGTATTAGTAGGCCAAGTATCCCTCCATCTCGGGAGGAGGCCCGTCCCTGCAGAGGGATATTAATGGGCTGTTATCAGCGTTTGCTACGAATACTTATATATTTATGATGCTGCCTGCAACACGATTTCTAATTCTCTTTGAATGATGTCTTTATCTTCTTCTGTCAGCCATAAGCATTCTTCTCTGCTATTAGCACTGAGACAGACGTGACTGACATTTCAAGTTGTAGATCGATTACAAAAACAAAAGAAGATAAAGATGACATAAACCCTATATAAATCCGTATGGCCTGCGTAAAATTACAACACTAAGTTCCCTTATATCGGCCAAAGCCCGCGGAAAATTTACGTACACCTACGACCTAAGTGTATAAAATGAACACCCACGTATACAAAGTGTACACCTACAAATACCCAAAGGTCAACTTCATGTATAATTTTCTTTCATCATAACAACCCATTAATGTCCCACTGCAGGGATGGGCCTCCTCTCGTGACGGAAGGTTACTTGGCCTACTAATACCACGCTGGCCAGACGGATTGGTATAGGGTTTAATTTCAAGTTTTCCTTCTTTTTATTTCGTAAAGATAGTAGTTACGGTTATTCCCTTAGTCGGTTTTTACGACACCCATGGGATAAGATGGGGTGGTGGTATATTGTATTCTTACTCCGTCACCACACGGATAATTTTCTTCATTTATTGTTAAAGTTACGAGACGCGATTCAAGACAATATTGCATCGTAAATAGATGATTTGCAGTTACCTAGTCAGATAAATATTTCGAAGAAGCATGGCGCTTCTTTTATCCTATCTTCCTATCCTATCCCTCTATTTATCCTTCTTTTCCATAAAATAAGACAAAGCCAGCAATATACCATAAAGCTGAAGATTACAACGCCAGACACCCCATAGTGATACAGTAAAGCCTCTGTCATTAATTACAATGTTTCTGTTATTCGTCTCACGTGTCACTTACTGACAAATGGCCATAAGGACAACTGAGGAAAGTAATTATTTACAAACAAATATTGGACTAGTAAATCAGCGTTTCTCCGTGTGGTGACGTAGTAAGAATACAAAATGTCACCCCATCTCATCCCATGGTCGTCGTAAAAACCGACTAAGGGACTATCCGTAAATATTATCTTTACGTAATAAAAAGAAGGAAAACTTGAAATTAAACCCTTTAGCAATCCGTTTGGCCAGCGTGGTATTAGTAGGCCAAGTATCCCTCCATCTCGGGAGGAGGCCCGTCCCTGCAGAGGGATATTAATGGGCTGTTATCAGCGTTTGCTACGAATACTTATATATTTATGATGCTGCCTGCAACACGATTTCTAATTCTCTTTGAATGATGTCTTTATCTTCTTCTGTCAGCCATAAGCATTCTTCTCTGCTATTAGCACTGAGACAGACATTTCAAGTTGTAGATCGATTACAAAAACAAAAGAAGATAAAGATGACATAAACCCTATATAAATCCGTATGGCCTGCGTAAAATTACAACACTAAGTTCCCTTATATCGGCCAAAGCCCGCGGAAAATTTACGTACACCTACGACCTAAGTGTATAAAATGAACACCCACGTATACAAAGTGTACACCTACAAATACCCAAAGGTCAACTTCATGTATAATTTTCTTTCATCATAACAACCCATTAATGTCCCACTGCAGGGATGGGCCTCCTCTCGTGACGGAAGGTTACTTGGCCTACTAATACCACGCTGGCCAGACGGATTGGTATAGGGTTTAATTTCAAGTTTTCCTTCTTTTTATTTCGTAAAGATAGTAGTTACGGTTATTCCCTTAGTCGGTTTTTACGACACCCATGGGATAAGATGGGGTGGTGGTATATTGTATTCTTACTCCGTCACCACACGGATAATTTTCTTCATTTATTGTTAAAGTTACGAGACGCGATTCAAGACAATATTGCATCGTAAATAGATGATTTGCAGTTACCTAGTCAGATAAATATTTCGAAGAAGCGCCATACCTTTAGAAAAACCATATCATAACTCAATTAACACATACAAAAGAATTAATGTACCTACAAATTAGTAAGTATTACATTTAATCGTTCTACGAATCGTGTCCATTTGTAAATCACAATACAAGAGGAAAAAATACAATGATATTAATGTACTTAGGTACTGTTTTTTACGGCAGTTGTAAAAAATAGAAATCCCTGTAGATATTAGCAACTCGTTTAAAACCCAGATATATCTCATACCAGCAGCTACATAACTAAAGAGTTTATTTTACTAATTTTTTTAAAGTTATTTCATGGCTGTCATCATGTATTCAGGTATTTTTTAATAAAGTTGATAATATTATGGTGCATAGTGTTGGGCCTTGGAATTTGTACTTGGTGCTTTATCACTTCCAGTCCCCTTTCTTTTGTCTCCCCCAATATACATACAGGTTGGTTTCGAGCCGAGAAAATGCGACGGTTATTGGTTTAAATGTTTTTCTTTTACTATCTTAACGGCCCTCTAATATCCCACTGCAGGGACGGGCCTCCTCCAGTGACGGAGGGATATTCACGCTGGCCAAATAGAGTGGTATAGTTTTTTTTACTATACGCCCTAGATATTATCTCTTTAATCGCTTTTTACGTCAACCAGAGGATGTGATTGGGTCGCGACACCCTATTATCTTAGTCTAGACTTCATCACAGAAAAAATAGTCCTGCTTTATAGCCTTTTTAACATTCAATGAGACATTTCATGATGTATCATTTCTCCGTGACAAAAACTCGAATCCCATGAAATGTTAAGACACGGTAGAGCACCGATTACTTACTGTTTGAGGTTCATAAATCATAGCGCGTTACGTCGACCCAGCAACAAGTGGCTAGTTGATATATATTTCACGGAATACTAACCCAGTTTTCCTTCTGTCTGCGTTTTTTTACAGACTTATAAGGTTTTGATTAAAATATTTAGGTTTTCCTTTTTCTGTGCAGAAATAAATCAGTTTTGTATTTAAGGTGTATACAGGTATAAGGTATATACACTCTAGGCATGTACAGCTTACTTAGTAGTTATTTTCTTCGTAGTATGATGTAGGTGAAGTAATGGACTATTGTGAAGTATGACGACCTCTGTGGCGTAGTGGTTATATAAATAGCATGACTGCTACCCAGAGGTTTCGGGTTCGATTCTCGCTCAATGCAAATCTTTGTGTGCATGAACATGATTGTTTGCATTGGTCTGGGTGTTTTCTATGTATAAGATGTATGTATTTACAAAAAAAGTATTTAAGTATGTTTATCCCTTGTCTACACCGTTACCGTTGTGTCCGTTGTGTAGTATCCATAGCACAAGCTCTGCTTAGTTTGGGACTAGATGGCGTTGTGTGAAAGTGTGAGGAATATTTAAGCACGTTTATAATCATGTCTCCTTGGAGTATCATTACAAAACACCTAACTTTACTTAAATATATTTAAATAAAAGGAAAATTTTGACTTACAAAATAATATATCCACGTAAAAAGTTTATTAATGACTATGCAAATACCTTATATTTCGAAGTAAAATTTCCGTTGAAGTAGGCGCCAGACAGACAAGCCCTTACATAAATGGTTTGTCGTGGTTATAGACATGACATGAAAGCTCTTTTTACACAAAGTAAGTAATTCTTATATATAGAGGAAAAAGGGGAAAATATTTTGTATAAATAACTCTGTATGTTCTTAGAAACAGATCAGGTGATTGACTAAAAATATACCCCCTTACTCATAAACGCCTCTTAAATTTTAGTCAATTGATTAGCTTAAATTCTTACGGTTTTGTTTGCCATAAGCTTGGTTTTGCTAATAAAAATCTCTCTAAACAGTGATTAAATTTAAGAGGCGTATATGAGTAAGGGGGATAGTTACACTAATGGGAGCAATATAATTCGGTTTTTTTTTTAATCTTTGTTCATGGGCACTTGAACTAAATTGTTTGTAGTCTTTTTTCTTTAAAGACAACTCAGAATTAGGGGTGAAAATGTGAACGTAGCGGAGACAAACGCCTTCCTGGCTTTTGACAATGATTTGTAGATTGACCGTGTCGTGAAAGTAACAGATACGAAAGACTTCTAAGCCCTAAACAATAATTATTGAAATACGCTATCAAGGTTAGCAATATTCTTAATAAAGTAGTGTCTAATTTTTTTAGCCTTTACATAATTCGCTACCAAAACCTTACACGTGTAATATCTTAAATTCCTTTATATTATAGTATAAATGTTCCTTATATAAATAAAAGTTTTTCTATTTAAGTTTATTCTATATAGTAACGGGGGCAACCCACGCAGTTCTATAATCACTTGGTGCCCTATAATCATGTGATTTCTTCGCCTCTTCATTCGCCTTGTTATTTTATCTAAGAAATACACTATTAGATTACTTTGAGTGTGTCCTTGTGATGGTGTTAACATTATTTAGTCTGTGTTATATCTTTTGTACGAGTATACTGGGAATGTCCGATTAGTGCTAGATAAATAATGTTGGATTAAATTCGATTTTGTTCTCCGTGTGGTGACGGAGTAAGAATACAATATGTCACACCACCCCATCTCATCCCATGGGTGTCGCAAAAACCTACTAAGGGACTATCCGTGAATGATATCTTTACGAAACAAAAAGAAGGAAAACTTGAAATGAAACCCTATACCAATCCGTCTGGCCAGCGTGGTATTAGTAGGTCAAGTATCCCTCCGTCATAGGAGGAGGCCCGTTCCTGCAGTGAGACATTAATAGGCTGTTATGATGATGAAATTTGTTTCAGTTTCTGTGTCATGATGGATTACGTGGACATAAATAGGACCATTTCTTTTACCGTTTGTGAATTCGATAATTTATGGTAGATCTGGACAAGCTGAAAGCTCAAATCAAATTATACCTGTTGGTTCTTTGACTGTTGGTTCGTGTCCGTAAAATATCATGTCACATAAAATCATCATCTTCTCCACATATTACCACCTTTCGGTCCTGTTCCTCTTGCATCTATCAGTCTCCTGTCGTCTTAGGTTGTCGATAGACCACCTAAAAAATTATTGCTGCTATTTAAATCATAATGAATGTTTTTTTTTAATATATTGTGTTCAATTATGTTAAAATATTTGTACGCCAATAACTTGGCTAAATATGTAGATCTATAGTTATTGTAAGACCTATATGTATGCACCATATTTTAATGCAAATAAATATCTTATCTTATGGTAAGGGTTCTCCCCCAATACCATGCGTCTTCAGATACGTGGTCGCCATTCCAGAACCTTCAAGATCCAACGGCTTGCAGTTCTTCGCACTATTTAGTCTCGCACATATAATATTAATATGTTTATACCCGTGAATATTATCTTTACGAAATAAAAAAAAGTAAAACTTGAAATTAAAGCCTATACCAATCCGTCTGGCCAGAGCGTGGTATTAGTAGGCCAAGTATCCCTCCGTCATGGGAGGAGGCCCGTCCCTGCAGTGGGACATTAATGGGCTGTTATGATGTTTATGGTGTAAAAAAGAAAGAACAGGAAAAAATTAACCTCTTGTGTATTTAAAAATATTTCGTGTAACTAATAGCGTCATGAAGATATAAAGTATTATTATACGTTTTTGTACAAAAATGTCGTAAGGGAAGTTAAATTATTCTTAAACAAGGCTTTAGAGTATACTTAGAGATGATTTATAACTTTTTATATTATCCTCCTACTTAGGAAATGTAGGCAAATCTGTTTATACATTTATGAATATTTAATAAGAAAATAGGAAGTTTTAGATATTTAACCCCTTACTCATAAACGCCTCTTAAATTTTAGTCAATTGATTAGCTTAAATTCTTACGGTTATGTTTGGCATGGTTGGTTTTGCTAGTAAAAATCTCGCTAAACAGTGACTAAATTTAAGAGGCGTTTATGAGTAAGGGGGTTAGTCTGCAACAAAAAGTTGACACAAAATCAGATATCAGTTTAGCTGGCCAGCATGGTGTTAGTATGCCAAGTAAGGGTCCGTACTGACATTACTATTTAACTCTAGATGTAGGTACATACTTTAATTTATTGTTTTAATTTTTTTTTTTTCCTTTTAGATCTTAGGGGTATATTTTTACTTTTGACAGAATCGAACTTACTCTAATAGCAGGCAGATAGAATAAACCTATGCCATGTAATTGTTTATCGTACTATAAACTACTACTATACTCGTACTAAAAAAAATCCCAGCTGGCGTAACAAGAGCAGAAGTTCACAAGTTAGTATCCAAGTATATATAAAGTATATAAGTTTATTGACTCAACTTTGCTATCTCACCTTACCTTACTCGTTTCACCTCATTTCTAACTTGTCACTATTGTTTATATATTTCTGTCGCAGAACAACTTTATGTTGTAGGATACTTGTAGAAAATAGATATGAGATTACTGGGTTAGAAATTCAATTTTATAATATAAATAAATATAAATATTCTTCACACATTCACACAAAGCCATCTAGACCTAAACTAAGCAAAGCTTGTACTATGATTACTAGTCAACGGATAAACATACTTAAATACTTTTTTTTTGTAAATACATACATATTATCCTTGTGGTATTGAGGCATACACAATTGGTGTATGCCTCAATACCACAAGGAAGTGTACTAGGATGTTTTCTTTTTCTAGTTTACATCAACGACCTTCCAAAAAATATACACCAATCCTGTATTTTATTTGCCGACGACGTAACTATAATTAGTTCATATGATAGTAATAGTAACCTAAACGGTCAATTAGATTCATTATTAAATGATACCACAAAATGGATGTCACAACATAACTTAGAGTTAAATTACAAAAAAACAAAAATTATAACATTTTTTCCTCGACAGAAAACTCCAATAAACATTAACTTTAAATACCAGAACAATACAATAGAATTAGTAAATAAAGCTACCTTATTAGGCATAGAAATAGATTCACACATAAATTGGCAACCTCACGTTGATAAATTAAGAGCCAAATTGTCAAAATTCTCGTACGCGCTACGTGACATCAAAAAAACAAATGACTTGAAAACCGCACTGTCCACATATTACGCCTACGCATATGCGTGGTTGAAATATGGTGTCATTTTATGGGGAAACAGTTCAGAAACACCTTATTTATTTACCCTACAGAAAAAATTGATTAGAATACTAGTAAATATTCATCAAGAAGAAAGTTGCAAACCTCACTTTCAGAAGTTAGAAATACTCACACTACCAAGTCTCTATATTCTAGAATTATGTAAATTTGTGCGAGAAAACCCACATTTTTACAGCAAAAGGGAAGACAAGCAAAAAACATACATTTTAAGACACAAAAATAGGCTTAACCTTCCATCTTCACGAATTGCAATGCATTCATCAGGTACTCTAGTTATGTCTATAAAAATATATAATAAATTACCAGAAGCAATAAGAAATGAAAGCCAATTTAATATTTTTATGAATAAATTAAAACAATTTTTGATAAATAAATCCTATTACAATATAAATGATTATTTAAATGACATATTTATATAGAATTTATTGCAATAATTAATATGTAATTTTAATTTAATTTTTAATTTGATTTAGTATTAATTTTATTTTAATTTTTTTTTTTTTTTAGACTGACATTTCCCAATTTTATTTTATTTATTTGATTTATAATTATTTGTGTCTATTTTGTTATTAAATTCATCGAATTCAATATACTTATTAAAAGCTAATTCAAAGACTGTGTACATGCACTAATCTAACTTACACACCTACATCACAACATACCTTTACACAACACTTACACAAAATCACCTGTCACAAATCTCACTTAAGAATTATATTAATAACAAGATTTTAATTTAATTTATTGGCGCCTTCATCCTCTCTCCTACCTTTTGCTGTGCCCGACAGGGTCTACAATTGATACTGATATGTACTTACTTACACCTATAAATGAAACATTGTGGAATGCAATAAATGATTGAGTATTGAGTATTATACATAGAAAACACCCAGACTAATGCAAACAATCATGTTCATGCACACAAAGATTTGCAATAGGCGGAAATCAAACCCAGGACCTCTGAATAGCAGTCATGTTATATTACCACTACACCACACAGGTCGTCATCAATGGTACAACTATTATCCAACAGATGTCTACCTTTAGGCAGTGGGCCTTCTTAGAACATTGTGCTGTCATAAGCTACAGTCATCCATCGGCCTCCCGAACCAAAACCTCTGAATGTCTGAAGCAAAACATAAATAACTAGCTGACCCGTGCCTACTTCGTTAAACGATAATTATCGGTATCGGTTCAGTAGATCGTTAGGCGGCGAAAAAAACGCGTCACTTCTTCTGCATATTTTATTACTGCTCCACTCCTATTAGACATAGTCTGATACAATATAGCCTATGACACTGACACTCCCCGATAAATGGACTATTCAACACAGAAAGAATTTTTAAAATCGGATCAGTAGATCCAGAGATTACCCCCTACAACGCCACAAACTCACAAACACACAAACTTTACCTCTTTATAATATTAGTATAGACAAGTAAATTATCGTTTAAAAAAAAACTCTTGATTTTGGTTAATACCATAGCATTACCATAGTATTACCATAGTATTACCATAGTATTACCATAGTATTACCATAGTATTACCATAGTATTACCATAGTATTACTATAATATACCAATCGGTCTTGACAGTGTGGTAAAGCTAGCTAGCTGTCCTTGAAAACGTTGAAAAAGCAGTATGTGGCAGCGTTACTTGTGATATGGGGTGAAGATTGTTAAATTGATATTCTTTAAAGGCCCGGCGTCACAATGTCTTTACATTACAAGTGCAGGAGTAGTCTTGAAAAAGATATAATATTTCTTAAACAGTAAGGTTATTCTAGACTCCGTGTGGTGACGGAGTAAGAAAACAATATGTCACCACCGCATCTCATCCCATGGATGTCGTAAAAACCGACTAAGGGACTAAAACGTGAACATTATCTTTACGAAGTAAAAAGAAGGAAAAGTTGAAATTAAAACCTATACCAATCTGTCTGGCCAGCGTGGTATTAGTAGACCAAGTATCCCTTCGTTATAAGAAGAGGACCGTCCCTACAGTGGGACATTAATGGGCTGTTATGATGAGTAAGGTTATTCGCAAAACACTGTAGGTACATGTATACTATACAATCAAATTTATTTTTTATATAAAAAAAATATTACATAGCAATAACAATATTAGGTACTTATAATATAATTTATTTGTGTTGACTGGTTCCAAATTAAGCTGAGCTTGTACTATGGATACCAAACAACAGCCATACATACTTATATTTATAATTATTTATACATACTAATTAAAACAAACTAATGTATATTATAATAACACATAACTTACAATGCCGACTAGTCCCAAACTAAGCAGAGCTTGTACTATGGGTACCAGACAACAGCCATACATGCTTATATTTATAATTATTTATACCTACTAATTATATTATAATATACGTGACATAACATAATATGTAAATAAAAACATATGAACATTATAACAAATAAATACAAGTAAATTATGTCACAGTGCGATCAGGTGGCACTTGTCCGCGAAAACGACGGAAAACCACGCCCTGCGGCCAAAAGGTGTCCTCCATGACGAGATGCATGTAACACGTTGGAACTCGAACCACGAACGCCTTGAAATTAACGTTGCGGCGCGACTCCAACAACTGCACTCTCGCCGTGTATTTCAACCTATGGCGAACGTACTCCACGATGTCCTCAGCCTTTGTGGTGTAATGCAGGCGTGAAATGTACACCGGGGTGTTCGGTTTTGCAGCACGGACATTGACACTTGGCTCCATAGGTGCTGTGCCGCAGCAGTTCTTATTGCTTCGCTGGCGATGTCTTTTCCTGTGCACAGTCACGAAACCATAATTATTAGACCGATTCTTGCTGTCTTGATCTTGCAATGACTTCTTTAAAACAATGGCCTTGGGCTCATTATCTACAGGAACTCGACGAGGCGCGCAGTGAATAGCCTGCTTGACGGGAGTGGGGCGCGCGTAGCTTCGTGCGTCACACTCTGCATTGTCAGCTGTAGACGGCGATGACAACAAGACCGCTGACGCGTAGCTTGTTGTAGACGATGCACCGTGACGTGCGCTTACATGCGCCGATGTCGGTGACCCAGATACTTTGACCGAATTACGCAACTCATCTAGTTCGGTACGTAATTCTGTCACGTTTCTTTCGGATGTCTCCAACTTCTTCTGGACATCCGCCAGACTTGTCTTCAAGTATTCCACGTCCTTTAGAAGACTTGCTACGTCGACGTGGTCTAAAGTAACCAGGGGTAACTTTTTCAAGTCCCTAGCTACAAATCTTGGCACGTCTAGGGGTTCGGTCGTCTTAAGCAGTGTGATGATGTCCTGCATACTTTTCAAAGGTCCGTCACGTCTACGTGACACCATCCGGTCCTCTTTATTCAGCGATCGAAAAACCAACAGCTTGGCAGCCGCGATTTCTTCCTCGCTGAAATTCGAGACACAAATCTGGAGCGCAGATACTTCGCCTATAACGTCCAGCTTCTGTTGTACAAAAGCCAGCAACTCATTCTCTACAAGTTTATCACTCATGGTGAAAAATGACACTTGCGTCGGCTCGCGCCGCGCTAAACTATTATTAATTAATTAATAACTATTTACACGTTCGTCTCACAGCGCTGACGAATATATAATTCACTCACAGCGCTGACGAATATATAATTCACTCACAGCGCTGACAATATATAATTCACTCACAGCGCTGACGAATATATAATTCACTCACAGCGCTGACGAATATATAATTCACTCACAGCGCTGACGAATATATAATTCACTCACAGCGCTGACGAATATATAATTCACTCACAGCGCTGACGAATATATAATTCACTCACAGCGCTGACGAATATATAATTCACTCACAGCGCTGACGAATATATAATTCACTCACAGCGCTGACGAATATATAATTCACTCACAGCGCTGACGAATATATAATTCACTCACAGCGCTGACGAATATATAATTCACTCACAGCGCTGACGAATATATAATTCACTCACAGCGCTGACGAATATATAATTCACTCACAGCGCTGACAATATATCATCATCATCATCATCTCAGCCAATCGACGTCCACTGCTAGACATAGGCCTCCTCTAAATATTGCCACCTTGTGCGGTCCTATACAATATATAGAAAAAACCTATTGTTGTTATATAAAACACAGTGATATATACGCTAGAACAATTCACGTTATCACGTAGGGAACAACGATGCACTAACTTATACTTAATATGTATTTATGTTGACTCGCCTTTCTTCGTGGTCAGCTTATAATAGAAACAAATACATATTATATAGTGAGGAAAAATTGTTGGGTTTTCTGTATATCTACTGTTTTATGTTGTACGTACCTAGCGAGTAAATAACTGAATGCTACAGACAGATGTCTAGGTTTTGATTTCCGCGCAATGCTAAATTTTCATGTCTGTAAAAGTTTTTCAGGCTAAACCCTAGCAGGAAAGTTGCTTTAAAAAGTATAATGACAACCGTACGGAGACCTATGTCTAACGACCATTCTTCATGGTTGAAAGAGATGTACAGTTTCAAATATGTAGTAATCATCATAACAAGATATTAATGCCCCACTGCAGGGACGGGCCTCTTCCAGCGACGGAGGGATACTTGGCCTACTAATACCACGCTGGCCAAACGGATTGGTATAGGGTTTAATTTTAAGTTTTCCTTCTTTTTATTACGTAAAGATAATATTCACGGATAGTCCCTTAGTAGGTTTTCCGACACCCATGGAATGAGATGGGGTAGTGACACACTGTATTCTTACTGACACGTCAAGTGGTACATTGTGCCTGTAAATTTCCAGTCTTTAAAAGTCCCTGTAACACAGGGCTTGAGCTATAATAGATACACGAGTTGTATTTTAGTCCTTCCTTTTAGAAGATTATTAAAAAAAAACCTCTTTATCATCTGTGGCAAATACCAAATTATCTGTCTTTCTTATCCACCATCCATATTAGCCTGGACGTCCATTGCTGGACATAGGACCCCTCTAAACATTTCCACCCTGCGCGGTCTTGTGCCTCCCTCATCCACCATATTTGCCTACAATGCCAATACCTATTTATATATCGTACTAGCTGACCCGTGCCCACTTCGTTGGGCGGCGAAAAAAAGGCGCCCCTTTTTTAAACATATTTTGTTACTGCTCCACTCGCATAGCCTATGACACTCCCTGATAAATGGACTATTCAACACAGAAATAATTTTTAAAATCGGTTCATAAGATCCAGAGATTACCCCCTTACAACGTCACTAACTCACAAACACACAAACTTTACCTCTATATAATGTTAGTATAGATATAGATAGAAACCAGATTCCAATATAACTAAATAATAAAGTGTATTATACACAATAGAAGCCAGTAGATATTACGAACCGTCTTTTGTTTGTAAGTAATTTCAGGTGTGTAATTGAACAGTTCCTTTGTGTATTTTATGTATAAAAGATTTATGCTTAAAATGAAATAAATAATTTAAAAATATCCCAAGATCTTTACAAAATAAAAAGAAGGAAAACTTGAAATTAAACCCTGTACCAATCCGTCTGGCCTGCGTGGTATTAGTAGGCCAAGTATTCCTCCATCCCGGGAGGAGGCCCGTCCTTGCAGTAGGAAATTAATGGGCTGTTATGATGATTATGATGAATTCAAAAATATCACAATATATTCTCTTAACATAATATTATACAGTAGTATTTGCTTGTGGCTTTTCCCACGTTGATATCGTTTTAGGGATAGAAAGTTGCCAGCCATCTCTTTACAGTAAAAAAGGTTCCCTCCGTGATGGGAGGAGACTCACTCTCCAATCAATCAATCAATCAATCAATCAATCAATCAATCAATCAATCAATCAACTAGCCTATTGCAGTCCACTACTGAACATAGGCCTCTCCCAACACGCGCCACAGAACTCGGTCCTGCGCCTTCCGCATCCAATCCGACCCAGATACCTTTGTGAGGTCACTCATAAAGGTCACTTTTTTCACCCTCCAGTTGGACATTAATAGACTTTTTGTTATTGTATATTACTTGAAATAATATCTTCCTAAATATCATCCAAGACTTAGCAACAATAAAATACTGTAGGTAGTATTTAGAATTATTCTATAACTTTCAAATAAGTTTAGTATATTTTACGCGAGACTAATCGTAGAATTAATATTCAAGAACAAAAGCCCTTCAAGCGATTTAGCAAATTTTATTCATTTGTGTATATTCAACCGTTATTTTATGAAGGAAAGAGAACTACCTGACCTATTTACTTTACAGTTAAGTAGTGTATGTATTGTCAGATATTGATTACTATTGAGTATAAGTGTTATGTGGTGGTGAAGGAGTAAGAATACAGTGTGTCACCACCCCATCTCATCCCATGGGTATCGTAAAAACCGACTAAGGAACTATCCGTGAATATTGTCTTTACGAAATAAAAAGATGGAAAACTTGAAATTAAACCCTATACCAATCCGTTTGGCCAAGTGGTATTAGTAGGCCAAGTATCCCTCCGTCACGGGAGGAGGCCCGTCCATGCAGTGGGACATTAATGGACTTCTCTTTCTCTCGAGTCGTAGATATACAAATACTTTTTTTTTCTTTAAACATAACCATTAATGGGCTGTTATGATGATTACTATTTAAAACTGTACATCCCTCTCAATCATGAAGAGTGGACCGTTAGACATAGGCCTCCGTAAGCTTGCATCAATTCTACGGTTGCTACTATATTTTTTATTCACTGTATAAACATGCAGACGAGAAACTAAGATTCTAAATCATCCCCGAAGTGATGTATTGTTCTAGCAAAAATTCTATGAGTATATGGCCGGGAACTATCTTATATAACTTAATCGTTTTTTTTTAGTTTCCATCAGATTCCATTGTTTATTTAATAACATGTACACTAAACACTTGCCTTTATTTGCCAAGGACTGACTATTGTAGAAATCAAAGGGAGAACCCGGGCTTTTGCCCACCAGTAGGATGATAAGGACTGAAACGAAACGAAACAGTTTCAAAATAGTTGGTACATATTTCGATTTTTCCCGTACTTCACCTGAGTGTGTGACCAGTTCCAAATGACCACAATCACTTTATTATACAAAACTAGCTGACCCGTGCCCACTACGTTAGGTGGCAAAAAAAACACGTTACTTTTTTGAACATATTTCATTACTGCTCCACTCCTATTAGTCATCGCGTGATACTATATAGCCTATGACAATTCTTGATAAATGGACTATTCAACACAGAAATAATTTTTAAGAGATAATATTAGTATAGATATAAAGTCCACTTTTCCAAAGTAGTAGTAGACCTTAAGGGAGATGTCAGTGTATACAGGCCTAACCACAACAAGACAAATATGTTTAAGAAGTGAGTTAGTTGTAGAAGTGTGTTACCACTACTACTGACTACTAGAGGTTACGTTGGTGAGTATAGTTGAAATGAAATGACATAATTTTATTGTGTTCTATAAAACAAGGTACAACTCTATGTTACTGTTAGCAATTTAGACATTGCATAATTAGAATATAACTCCAAAAATTCAACAGTATCACTGGACTCCACAAGGATTCCCTGTGTCGTCGAGACCAGACTTCCCGTTTAGTTACATATCAAAGGCTTATTGCTTCGGAGCATTTAACTTGTGTGTGTGTGTGTGTGAGTGTGTGTTAGTGTGACTTTGTGTGTGTGTGTGTGTGAGCGTGTGTTCATGTCTGAGATTGTTTGTAGTGTGTATAGATATATAGTTTTGTTTTTAGTGGATGAATGATGAGTGTTTTAGGTTTGTGATTGATTTCCTCATTAATATTTACGTTTCTATTCAGAAAAACGAGCTTTTGAAACATAAAGGAAATACTGCACTTGCTATCCTAAGACACATGTTATTAAACCCCATAGAACTATCACTTAGTGCAAGGAATCAGTAGCTGGTGAAAACTAACACAGCACATACATACATAAACTCACGGCTTATCCTGTCCGAGGTAGGCAGACACGACAGAACGCCACTTGTCACGATCTTGGCAAACAGATTGGGTTTTGCCCTTATTCATTAAGCGAGTCATACATGCGCGTCCTCCCAAAAGTTACTAACAGAGTAATATTTGGGATTCTTTGGAGGTGGGAGATTCTTACAACTAAGTTATGAAAATTCTTCAAACTTCTCTTGGCATGTTAGCTGCCGTAAAATACTTTGCAGGTAAGATACGACGATGTATGTGTTCCGGGTAGAGCTCTTTACAAAGTAAGAGCATCGGTCTTTAGGGCACCTTTACCAGCAAACACAAAGGCGACGAGAATAGGTCCTGCTTACTAGCCCTACTACTTACTTTATGGCTAATTTGACGGCCACTGTGGCGTAGTGGTTATATAACATGACTGGTACGCAGAGGTCTCGGGTTCGATTCATGCTCGATGCAAATCTTTGTGTGCATGAACATGATTGTTTGCATTGGTCTGGGTGTTTTCTATGTATACTGTGTATGTATTTACAAAAAAAAAGTATTTATGTATGTTTATCCGTTGTCTAGTACCTAAAGTACAAGCTCAGCTTAGTTTGAGACTAGAGGGCGTTGTGTGAATGTGTGAGGATTAATAATTCTGCAACGTTATAATTAATTAACTTTTTTTGTATTTTTTCGTTAATAGTTATAGCTAGATAACTATATCTGAAATTAGTAGGGGCAACATACCCTAAATAGTACATTCGTATTACGTAGCAATTGTTAATCCCAAGAGCAATCGTCAGCTCTGTGTTTCTATTTTACTTCTATACAACTTTAATTGTCATGTAAACTTTGTAGTTTGTTCTTTGTACAGCTTTATTGACCTCTGCGTACAGACTTGGTTTGTTTTGAGGTCAAATGATGGAGACCTAATAACATTTCTGAGAACTGAATAAACTTTTGTGACTTTTTGGTGGTGTTACATATACAGGTGTATACAACTTTTATGTTACGAGTCGGTGTGTATCAAAACATTATTTTAATACAGGTTTGGATTCCTCCAATCTCGAAAAGGATTTGTTGGTAGACGGATTCGTATAGGGGTGTTTTATATTTTCTTTTTGTAGAGTTAATCTTTGAATATCTCCGTGTGGTGACGGAGTAAGAATACTGTGTGTATACCTTATCTCATCCCATGGGTGTCGTAAAAACCGACTAAGGGACTATCCGTGAATATTATCTTTTCGAAATAAAAAGAAGAAAAACTTGAAATTAAACCCTATTACCAATCCGTTTGGCCAGCGCAGTATTAGTAGGCCAAGTATCCCTCCGTCACTAGAGGAGGCCCGTCCCTGCATTGGGACATTAATGGGTTGTTATGAATATCTTTGAAATTGCCCTCATTTGGCTATTAGTGCTCTTTCTGCTACTATGCTAAAAAGGATTAAATGTCAATCTTTGTGACGGAGTTACAAATTATGGCGTCACAATTTCTTCTAAGCCTACGGGCTTCTTAAAAACGTCGCTTTTTACGTTTAAAGGAAAGTTTGTAAAATTAATTTATACGAAATAAATATATAAAACCATTTATCAATTTGTCTGGTCCGTATGGTATTAGTGAGCTAAATTTATCTACGCTACTGGAGAACGACCCGTCCTTACAGTAGGCCAAAAAACCTAATACAATTCCTTTACCAAGTATTTTATATTGTATATAAAAAATCGAGTCGCTATTAATCGTAGTTGACCTCTGCCCGTCAAAGTCAAAGTCAAATAGCTTTATTCACTTAGGTTACAAAGTAACACATGCAAATCGTTATACATGTAGTAGAATAGTATAGAGAAAAATGTCTGCCAAACTACTACCACTTTCGCAGACGACTATAGTAGAGCTCTGAGAAGAATGTGGCCAAGAAACTCAGGCCACTCTTTTCAAAAATAATAATTTGACTTTGTTACAATTACCAACAGCAGCGTGAAGAATGATGTGTGCAAGCAAATCTTACATGCATAGCAATTTAAAGTTTAATTGATAAAAAAAAATTTCATTGTTAATAAATTGATTTAAAAAAGCTTTAATTGCATGGCACGTTCATCAGTCATCTCGTCACTGCGATATCCGACAGAAATTAACACACAAGCATTTGTGTCGTCAAGTTGATTTTGTTAATCTTTAAGTAGTTGAGAATGGAATAGAATACCATTTAGATAATATAATTAAATACATTTACAAATGCAAGTGAAGTATTTCTATCGTTACAATAACAAATAAAACTGTAAAAGAAAGTAATAAGGTAGTAACATAACATCCGCACAACTACCTAGGTTAAGCCACAATCTACACCAAGGAACAAGCAACATGAAATCACGATAATTGAAATCTAAGCCCATGAGTTTTTGTCATTAATATAATCGTTTATTGTATAATAGCCTTTCGATAATAGCTGTAATTTTTTACAAATGCTTTAAAGTTTAGTAAAGGTAGATCCATTACATGCTTAGGCAGTTTATTGAATAAACGTATACCGAGTCCCGCAAAAGTGTTATGTACCTTATGTAGGCGATGTTGTGGACCTATCAACTTATGCCTATTCCTCGTACCAATGCTATGAATGTCGCCATTTCTATCATACTGTTCAATATTTTGCTTAATATATATTATATTAGCATATATATATTGTGAAGCAACTGTTAAAATACCTATTTCCTTAAAACGATCTCTCAATGAAACATTCGATTCAAGATTGTAAATAGCTCGAACTGCACGCTTCTGAAGAATAAAAATAGATTCGATGTCTGCAGCCCTACCCCACAAAAGAACACCATAGGACATTAAGCTGTGAAAGTAACTAAAGTATACCAATCTTGCTGTCTCTATATTCGTTAGCTGCCTCACTTTTTTAACTGCATAAGCAGCTGAACTTAGTTTTCCTGCTAGAGCTAATATATGAGCACCCCATTGCAGCTTACTATCCAACGTTATTCCTAAAAATACAGTAGTGTCTACAAAACGAAGGACCTCACCGTTTAAAATCAGATTATTACTAAGGCTTTTAACATTGGGCATAGAGAATTTTAAGCATTTTGTTTTGGCAGCATTTAAAAGCAAATTGTTAGCAGTAAACCAGTTCAGGACTTGTGCGAGAGATTCGTTAACTTCATCTAAATTAGTTTGCTTACGGTTTACTTTGAAAACGAGTGAAGTATCATCTGCAAATAAAACAATGTCGCACAAACCCTGAGCAAGAAACGGCAAGTCATTGACATAAACTAAAAATAGAAACGGACCTAGAATGGATCCTTGAGGCACGCCCATACTTGGCGGAAGACCAGAGGACCTACTACCATTTACTTCGACATACTGAACCCTATTGCTTAAATACGAAGATAATAAATCAAGAGAAGCATCCCTAATTCCATAATGTCTAAGCTTGCACAGAAGTGTCCCATGATCAACGCAGTCAAAAGCTTTAGAAAGATCACAGAAGACGCCTATTGCATCCATAGAATTTTCCCAAGCATCATAGATATATTTCAGAAGAGAAACACCCGCATCAATCGTTGAGCTACCCTTCCTAAAACCGTATTGCTGCCTATGAAAAATATTATTTAAATGAAAGTGACTCTCCAATTGGCATAAGATAATTTTCTCATAGATTTTACTAATCACAGGTAGTATTGAAATTGGTCTAAAGTTACCAGGGTCGCTTTTTGATCCATTCTTGAACAAAGGAATAATCTTACTGTGTTTCATTAGATAAGGAAATACCTATACACCTATGGCAATACACTTATTAAATATAATAGATAAATGTGGAGATATATTAAATATAATACCCTGAAGAAGCTTGACAGACATACCCCATAAATCAGCAGATTTCTTGGAATTGAGACTTTTGAAAGCTTTTATGATATCATTATGGTTAATAGACCTAAAACTGAAGCGGTTCTTACATTCAATTACTTTATCTTTTAGTAAAAATTCTGCTTGGTTTGGAGAGGAATTTAAGGAGGTTGTTGTATGAATAGGAACATTGACAAAGAAATTATTAAAAGCATGTGCAATGTCAGCATTATTGGTGAGAACCTTATCTTGAGTTTTTAGTACATAATTAGTATCACGAATTTTCATCCGGCCGGTCTCTGCATTAATAATGTCCCATGTACTTTTAATTTTGTTGTTTGATTCCTTTATCTTATTACTCAAATAAGAAGACTTTGCTATGGCACAAGCCCTCTTAAAAGTTTTCGAGTAGTTCCTGACATATTGAATGAAATCTGGTTGAGTATTATATTGTTTCATACCATACAATTCATACAAGCGAGCTCTACTTTTATATATACCTGTTGTTGCCCAATCACAGAATTTAGTTTTAGAGTTACTAACAAAAGTCTTAGTTTTAAAAATATTATCATATTCAAGCTTGATAATGTCTAATAAATCTTTATAAATATCATCTGGGCTATACTGATTAAGATTAATTCTAGTCACTTTGATTGCAACATTATCACTAAATTGATTCAGGCGGTTTATGGTAATTGGCCTGCATGTGATTTTGTTCTCTGTGGGAGTAGTAATAGATGGAAATACTACCCTTTGCCCACAGTGGTCAGATGTTAAATCACTTAAGATATCCTTATTAACATATTCACAGTTGCAAAATACATTATCTAAGCATGTAGCAGAATGAGATGTAATCCTAGTGGCTTCTTTAAATAAAAACTGTAAATTATAAGACTGAAACAAACAAATTAATCTAGCACTAGTTGAAGATTTTTCAAGTAGATTTACATTAAAGTCCCCGCATACTATAATAAATTTATTTCCTGAGCATAGTCTTTCTAACAATTTCTCCATAACACCCTCGAATAGACTATAATCACTCTGCGGTGGTCGGTACACACAAGCTACGACATGTTGCTCAAGCTCCACACAAGAGATTTCGACTGTGCGCTCGATAGAAAGATTTGCTATGTCTTTTCTTTCTTTAAATTCAACTTTATTACTTATAAATATTAGAGAGCCACCGCGTATAGCCTTCTTTCTTACAAACGCACTTGCCAATGTAAAGTGTGCATTATTAAATAATAATTCATGTGACTGTAACCAATGCTCGGTAACACAAAAGATTTGTACATTATGTTTGTTTAAAAACAGTTCTATTTCTAGTTCTTTGCCAGATAGACCTTGTATGTTTTGATGAACTAAACAAAGATTAAGGCTACCCTTTGTCTTATCTAATAGTTTAAACTATTAGATGGTTTAATAAATGTATTAGTAGTGGACCTACTATCTCCTACCAAACTAATGAGTACTCTATTAGTACTTGTACCTATACCTATATTAAATGCTAATAAATTAGCAAGTTGTTTTCTATAATAAAAAGAAAGATACATGGTATCTTTTGTTAAGTAAAAACTGTTCCTAGTAAAAATATTAGAGTCAAAAAATAAAATGTCACAGTAGTGACGTGTACTATTATATAATAGTAAATTTAATTTACCTATATGCCTATTTTGTTCTTGAGTAAGTGTATAAGAATATGGGAATGCACACATAATAAATTTGCAACCTACTGATGCCTGGATTTGTAATACCAGTTCTACTAATATAATTACATCCTTCTTGGTAATAGAAAGGCCATTTCCAAGTAATATGACAACTGTAGACTCTTCGTTAAGTTGTAAAAGTGTGTGTTGTCTTCGTCAATTAGTCCTGTCAAAAGGGGGTAGTATGTACGTTAAGGAAACAAAGGCCTTTGTTTTGAAACAGGGACAGACGAATGTCTATACTGTTGCCTTTGACCTTCAGTTAATAACTTGTGTTACCAACCTCTTTGTTGTAAAACTATTTTTCTTGTTTTTCGTACTTTTTCTTTAAAGAACATTTTTTTTAAAGTTTTTTTTTAAAAGCACCCGTAACCGACTCGCATGTATGACTCGATTAATGAATGTGGACGAGGCCCAATCTGTATGCCAGGATCGTGACAAGTGACGTTCTGTCGTCTCTGCCTACCCCGGACGGGATAAGACGTGAGTTTACGTAGGTAACAAAATTTTGCTTCACTATTTCAGAACAGCGCCGCTTTTAATTACAGTAGCCTTATATATTTTCTTTTAAAATTTTTTATTTTAGTTATTTTTTTTTGTCAGTATTGCTTGCAATATTACTATTAGGTTTATATAAATTTCTATAAAATGCGGCATAAATAAATAAATCAAACAAACAAGATTTGTTTAAACATAAAACATTTGTGCTAACATTGTCACAGAACCGCGTATGTTGGTAATCCAAGGTGAATTATATTTATGTATAGTCCGTGTGGTGACGGAGTAAGAATACAATATGTCACCACCCCATCTCATCCCACGGGTGTCGTAAAAACCGACTAAGGGACTATCCGTGAATATTATCTTTACGAAGTAAAAATAACGAAAACTTGAAATTAAACCCTATACCAATCCGTGTGGCCAGCGTGGTATTAGTAGGCCAAGTATCCCTCCGTCACGTGAGGAGGCCCGTCGCTGCAGTGGGACATTGATAGGCTGTTATGATAAAAATATAACAATTTATTCTTTTTTAGCTAAGGAAGTTTTAGTTTTAAAAAAACATAATTACAATCACTTCCTTACTGTAGGCGACGAAAAGCACTCTTACACCGCTTACAGAACTACCACTTCCTGAATCCTCTTGAAAGGAAATACATTTTAATTAAAAAAAATCCCATGAAATACATACATGTATACAATTACAGCGACACCAAAGTAATCAAAAAATAATAATCAGAGTCTTGACGACCTCTGTGGCGTAGTGGTTAGATAACATGACTGCTACGCAGAGGTCTCGGGTTGGTTTCACAGTCAATGCAAATCTTTGTGTGCATTCTATGTATAATTTATTTACAAAAAAAAGGATTTAAGTATGTTAATCCGTTGTCTAGTACCCATAGTACAAGCTTGGCTTAGTTTGGGACTAGATGGCGTTGTGTAAATGTGTGAAGAAGAATAAGAATATTTAGAATGAGATCAGAGAAAATTTACGGCATGATGTGTTGAGTGTCGACCAACCTTTCCGATATACGATACAAACATCGATTACTCGATAAAAATGTAAAATACGCTTTTTACGACGTTTTGGTTGAATTGCTTTACCCATAGTTACGGGTGGACTGGTGCATAAGTTAGCTCAGCATTGTCTACGTCTAAATTCGCCCAAATTTACAGTTGTGAAGTGCACGTTTATATCTTTAAGTCAACTTTTACGACATTATCTTATTTAGATGGGATTGCGCCTTACTCTTAGTCCACCATCACATCATTAAAAGGCCGTTAAGGCCGAAAAATGATACTAATTATTCACAAAATACAAAGAAGGAAAACTTGAAATAAAACCCTATACCAATCCGTCTGGCCAGCGTGGGACTAGTATGCTAAGTATCCCATTTCACGAGAGGAGGCCCGTCCCTGTAGTGGGACATTAAGGGGCTGTTATGATGATTCACAAAATTTAGGTACTAATCTTTCACTGTAACGTTGATTACGTGTCTAAGTAATCAATCATGCCTCTTTGTATTTATGCAAGTTTTCAATGTACATTAATCATTTAGTTAAATGCGATGTATCGATTAACTTAACGATGGTTTTGTTAAATGGCTCGAAAGTATTTAGGTGTAATCGTAAATGGGTTGAAAGTATCGGGGTATTTATGACATCGATTAAGGGTTTAATTTTGAATACTATTTTTAGCACTATTGTTTTATACGGATCAATGACCGTACAATATTGTAAATCGCTACATACGTAGAAAAATCATACGATTGCAACGCGTGACCCTACGTCACGCGACTAATTTTATATGAAATTAATTAGTTTTAAGTTAGTTCGCTTACAACCTCTTACCGTGCGCGATACTCATCTTAATCTCAATCTTTTCACCCCATTTTAGTATTAATTTTAGATCTTGTTAATTTGTGAAGTCTTAATATATTTTCGTTTATTATATCTTATCTTTTAATCTCAAAACCTAACCCCAACCCCGAACATGTTTATTCATTCGTTTCCCAGCTACCTGATTAGGAGGCGGTATACAACGGGAAACCGATAGATAAGGGAGCCACAGAACTGTGCAGGGTACAAAACAAATATTTGGAGGTGAACAAAGCCCAGTACTTGACCTCCGTGGGCTGACATGATGAGCACGCAGCTCGCTTAGTGAAAGAGAAAAGGATTAATTTATAAATAAATTCGAACCAAATTTCACAACTGCTTCTAGTTGTCATAAATATTTAAATCCGTTGTTTTCCTTATACATAGCCGTCCCGACCAGGTCGTCGGCGTCGCTTTGTTAGGGGTTTTGCGTCTTCCGGTACTTTCTGTACCAAAGACTGTCAGTTCTATGAGCTATATTATGCCCTGCCTACCGTCACTTTAATCGGGCTATCTTGAGGGTTTTGCGATCTGTAGTAAACACATTTATCAGTTGTTAATTTAGTAAGTGGGAGTGACTTAACTCAAGTGACGTTAGTACTACGTACGTACGTTATAGATTCAAGTGTCCAATGACGTCACTAGTGATAGATCAATTAAATCGTGATAACGGTTATCAGATCACGCACGTGGATGTTAATTGATAACAGAGTTTTCTAATTACATTATGTTGACACTAATTGAATTGTATTTAGCTTATTATTTAACTAGTGACCAGCCCCGGCTCCGCACGGGCACCTACTGTAGAATATCCTTAAACAAGGTTTAAGTTCAGCTTCATTAGAAATCTCTAAGTTCATAATATGCGTTTCTCTATCATATTATGCATGATATCCTAGCGGTCGCAACCATCATAGGCTTTACTCAAGGGCGCAGCATTGAAATCCTGTCTCGAAACTTAAATATTTCCCAACGTTTTCCATTGATTTCGACCCTACCAACAACACACGTAACGGAAAAATTCCTATATCAAATATAAATTGAGATCAATGTCCCATGATAGTTACTTCATCACTTATCAAGAGATGTGTCACGTTTGCAAATGGCCGCCAGCCGGCGCCTTGTCGTCGCACCCCTGATTATAGGCTACGGTGGTGGAGCGACAATTAACTCTATATAACACCCTTGTTTATTATATACCGAGGTTTTGTTAGCACTTGTGAATTTGGAGATTATTAATCTATGTATTTTGTTGTGTTGTTGCTAAGTGTGATAGATGGCGCTGTTAGTTATATTGCTGCTAGTAACTCGCACAACTATTTTTCACTAGTGGAGAACACGTTTCTAAAGGGGAAAAGGTGCTGCAAGAAACGTCTTGCTTCCTGAAAGATAAAATAGTAAAATAGTTTTACCATAGTTATAACTTAGTTAAGTAATTTAAGGATAATAAGGCTGACCCCACACTAAGCGTAGGCGTCCCTCGAGCGTTGACGCGGCGCTCACGCGACGTAGACGTTGCGCTCACGTGGCGTTCGCGTCACGTTCTTACCTTTGACCGCTATCCAAGCTGCCTGTTTTTGTTTTAGTCAGTCGTAGCATGGTTTCTAAAATTAATTGACTGAAGGGGGTTAAGCGTCACGTGATCGCCGCGTACATGCGATTTCAACGCTGGTCGAACGCGGCGTAGACGATGCCTCGACGCGGCGTCAACGCAGCATGAGCGTCGCTTACACGCCCAAGGAACGCCGACGCCAAATGTGGGGGAGGCCTAATTGTCACTGTTTTATTAGGCGTTCGTTATTTAAATTGTTGTAAAAACCCTGAACCTGATGGAAAGCGCGAACAGTAGTCTAGAAATAACTTCACTATTTGTTATTTACCATGCTATAATAAATTCCCATCTATCGTGTGGGTAGTATAATCGTGTAACAATATTCTTACACCCACTCATACGACTTATCCCTTACATCTTGTATATACAATGTAAATGTATTTACTTTGCTCTTGCTCTAAATTAAGTCCTAAGGGACTACCTCGTGATAATTGTAATACGAAAGTTTCAACAACTAATATTAGGTTTGTCTTACTTATAATTTAATGTATGTGATACTTGTAAATGTTACTATTTAGCAAAAGTTTGTTTTTTGGCAACTCTGCTGTACCCGCTTGATCTATCTCCAAGCAGTAGTGTGCAAATTTTTCTATGTTTAGGAGGAAGGTATAGTAGCCAGTGAAAGTATAAGGCTTACGGGCTTAACACACAGGGTGATAAGCGCAGTGCTAAAATATTATAGATAATAATGTGTGGACGAAGCTATGCAGGTTTGTAAGACCGTAGTTCTTGGCGCTTAGTAGCCTATTCCTTGAGAATAACCCGTGATTTTTTGTGTGTGTAATAAATAAAATAAAAAAAGAAACCACTTTTTAAATAAAAATTTAGTAAAACCTTTTCTTTTTTCCTTTTTCTTTATTAACACTTTTGTGTTTGTGTAATTTCTTGTAGTTCCTTTATGTGTTCGAGAAAATAGCCATACTTTTCTCTAATCAAATATAACAGAATAAACACTCACACACCATGTAGGTATATAAGCTTTATTCATGTATTATTAGTAGACGTTATACATAATTTTAAGGTTGACTGGATGTAATTGATGTCCTAGATTTCAGGCGCCAAAATTGTCGTATGTAAAGGACGTAAGAATAAATTATTTTCTACTTAATTCAGCTTTTCATGTTGACCTCGGCAGATAATTGTCTGTCCTGTTTCTTGTCAAATTGACGCCATCTTTGTTTCGTGTTCATAAGTCTCTTTATGTTTTGGTTATGTTAGAAATATGTGAAACGTGTGTGGGTGTATTGTTTTTCTGGGAAAAGTTTTTCAGATCATTTTAAGATGGTTTTTGTTCATTATTATGACATATGAACATCCCGTGGTGAAACGGGTATCTTCCGTACATTGTGTTAATTTCTTAAATCAGGTATTATGTATCATGGTTTTTAGGGTATTCTGATAATATCTTACAGTCTCTTTTATTCGGTTTTAAGGCATTGACGCCAAGATGAGATGAGCTAGTAAATCGTTGTGTCCTGATTACGTCATTACATAGAAGATAACCACACTTAGACGATGCTGTCCTTTCAAAAAGTAATACACCCTCTTTTTACTCCTCGTACAAAGAATACGGATGGAAATAGAAAATTCCTAAAAGTAATTAGCAACTAGAGAAAACCTCTTTAGCAAAATATCTTAAAGGCCGAAAAAATTTTAATATAATTATGTGACGCATAAATTTATCAATGTAAAAAAGGAAGTAAAACTTAAAGCAAAACCAATGCGTCTTGGAATCAAAATAGACGGCTCTCAGCGGGTCTTTCAAACCCTGTTATAACGACCTACAGTGGCCCACTACACTACATTAGATATCTAGATTAAATGTCAAAAGATTACTAACCTATGACACAGTCTTTAGTCAATAAAAAACACATTAAACACATCCATTAGTTATCGTGTCCACCGCGGGAGGGCGCTAATAAAAATTAAGTGTTTCCGTACAATAACGTTGTTCGATGTTTTTTATTTTAATGGTCGATAGGTTAGTTGAGTTGCTAACCTAAGTTGTTGAAAACGTCATCGTTTACTTGTAGGTTAACTTTTCAAAAAGTCCGTGTGGTGACGAAGTAAGAATACAATATGTCACCACCTCATCTGATCCCATTAGTGTCGTAAAAACCGACTAAGGGACTATCCGTGAATATTATCTTTACGTAATAAAAAGAAGGAAAACTTGAAATTAAACCTTATACCGATACGTCTGGCCAGCGTGGTATTAGTAGGCCAAGTATCCCACCGTCTAGGGAGGAGGCCCGTCCCTGCAGTGGGACATTAATGGGCTGTTATGATGACCTAAGAATCAAACCTTTTAAACAACACTTTAACCCGGCGCCAATGACGCTGGGTCAATATGACCCGAGATGATTTCAAACAGCGATATTTCAAATTAGGCGTGCTTTGTGGCTTTGACTGTTCTAGTAGCTGGAGATACAGTATCTCCCCACGCACTCCGATCACGAACTCAGTGCCTCGTCGCGAAGGCAAGCAGATACACGTGCATGAAGCAAAAACGGGTCAATATGACCCAGCGTCATCGAAAGCGTTGTATTTTTGTGACATATTTTTCTTTGTATTTTTTATTTATAGTAATGATTTTCTTGGTTGTTTTTAAGAATTTATCGAAAAGGTTGTTGATATAAATCCCGAAAAGAATATTACAGATCTTTGATAAATCAGACTCCAATAATGAATCACAAAAAACTTCTTCATACGATGAGGTTGAAGATCACGTTTCATAATACAGCCAAAGTGGCAGTAGTACAAGATGCAAGCTAGATTGTGATGAAAAGAGGCGATTTCTGAAAAAAGAAGGAATTTGCATTATTCAGTATCACTGACAGGAACAAGAAACTTGAGTAAATTTGCTTCGTCAATTGCGCAAGAGAATTGCTGATTTCTCGACAGTGGTTCTTGAGAAACCTCCCCGAAGGTATCTAAAACTCATAGGAGATGTCAGGTGTGTCCTCCAAAAAAGGATAAAAATCTAGCTACACTTTATCATGCTTGCAATAATAAATAATTAAAAAAATCGCCCGAAATAATCACTCCTACTACGAAAGTTGCAGTAGCTCCATGGAGGAAGCTGAAGACGGATTAGTGGAGTTTATAATGATGTTTGATGTCTCTTTTAGTAAAATAGATTTGTTTTATTACGTTTTATTAAGTTTGTTATTACTTATTTTGAATAGTTATTGAAGTTATGTTTTCAAAGTTGATTTTCCATAGTTTCTGACGAAGGACTATAAAGTTGGATTTAAGAGATATCTTGCATTCTTTTGTTATTTTACCCTCAAAACAATAAGAGAAACTAACAGAAGATCAAACAAAATAAACAGTAAACATCACGTAACATTTAAAGAAATGCTAATAATCTTCGGGTCACCATGACCCGGCCTCATAGTTCTCGTAATTATTTTCACGTCATTGGCGCCGGGTTAAAGACGCAAAGCAACAGTAATTCTACTTAACATCTAACCTTTTCAATCTCAAATCTCAAAAATCACCAATTTCTATGTAAATTTCTTATCCAAAGATTATTTAAAGTCATTACATGTAATGTGAACATAAAAGTGTGTAAAACAAAAATAAGACACCAAAAAAATAATTTCAGCTTCAAAATAATGTTAATATCTTGTATATAAAAATACATAATATCGCGTAAAGTACTTACTCGTGTCATAGTACAAATATATACAGTATTTCGACTTCATAGAAACGGACGAAACGCGAGTTATACCTACACGCTCACGATAGCGGTGGCTTTGCGGAGTGAATAGTCGCGACTGTGCCGCAGTAACGAGCGGGAAAGTAGGTAAATATAATTAAAAAGCTGGAGGTGGACAGCCCTACCGCATGTTAACGTACCGCGCAGCCGTACGCATTTATAATAAATATTCGGCCGAGATAGACTACTGATTGTACATTTTTATCTTTGTGTAATGTTTCTACGTTCATAAATATTCACGTAAATATTCATGAATATCTTACTTTTAAATGACCCAAATTAGTATAACGACTATAGCTAAAGTTGTAATTAAAAATGTACTTGACAAACACACTTGGGAATTTGAATATACGAACATGCGTGTGGTCGTGTGGTGATGTGGAAGGAAATACCACACCCCATATGGTCAATGTGGTAGTAGAACAAGTTTCTCTGTATGTTAGTTACGAAAAAACATAAGTCTTTTGTGTTCGCCTACTCATCTACAGAGTAAGATCATTGTACACGGGTATTCTTGTTCGATTCGGGTAATAATTTGGCAAAGTAGCTGTGTATCATTTGGTACAAGAGGCCATCGTGACTTCTCTCAAACAACTCGAAAAAGTTGAATACCGCCACAATAGAGGCGTAAGAAAAAGTTAAAAACCTTACCGCTACAATAGAGGCGTATTCGCCATTGACAACGATTTACGAAACTAAAATCGCAGCTCCCACTTTTACGCAAGTAGCGGTGGAAGTCGGACCTTATTTCTTCTATATAGCAGCTATCTTGTATTTAAAAATAAATAACTTTATTGTTTGTTACAGGTATGTGTTTACAAGTTTCATCTGTAAGAAAAAGTTGTTTAAGGTAAGTAAATAGCTTAAGTAAGTAGCTAGTAAGTAATAGTAAGGTAGGAAGCTCAGCAATATTAGGTGACGCTGGTCTTAGAACCAGCGTCACCTAATATTGCTGAGCTTCCTACTGATTTATAGGACAATGATTGAATTATGTGGAGGCAGTAGAGGCGCAAGCTTTCAATAAAAGGTGATGTATTAAGCGGGCACAGCATTGCGACAGTCGACCATCAGTATAAACAGGTTTATTTTGTTTAAAAAATATTCTTTATATCTTAACATATATCATAATATTAAGAGTATGTCGCGTACCTAAGTTGATCTCGTTTAAACGACAATCTCATATCAATTTGTAAATTCCAATAGTCATACGTATAGGAAGAAGTGCAAATATCGAGGTTTTACATAACGCGCCGCCATTTATAACGAGCACTCAAGATTGTTTATTTGTTGTGTAATATTGGTTTAAAATCAATTAGGTTGTTTTTTATGTCAATAAGGAATCAATTGACAATTATTATTATAAAAATATTTACTCAATCGGCGATGGACAGGCCACATATAGTACGAAGAACGGATAGCCGTTGGGGCTGAAAGACTCTAGAATGCCCCCCTCACACGGTAGACCGATGACCTAGTTAGGACGGCTGGAAACTGATGGATGAGGAAGGCACAGGAGCGCGCAGTAGAAATATTTTAAGGAGATCTATGTCCAACATTGCACTTTCATTGGGTGGATAAGGATAATTTACACAACGTGAATCCCAAAATAATAAAAATTGTACTATTTATTGTTCAACATAAAAATATGCTTATCGGGGTCGATACTGTGTGTATTGCATAAGTTTTTCAATTACGATCGTAACAGCTCATTAATATCCCACTACAGAAACAGACCTCCTCCAGAGACGGAAAAAACTTGATCTCTTAATATCATGCTGGCCAGACGGATTTGCTTAAAAATCCAACTTACCTTTTTTATATTTGAAAAGATCCGTTCTAGTCGAGTTTTCTCACACCCTCGGGAAAAGAACAACAATTATTATACTACACATTATACAACTGAAATTGCTTTCTACGAATATTTTCTCCCACACATTGACATGAACTTGTTTCACTACGTAATAAGGTACAAAATGTTACTCAAATTACGAGACTCACGCGGACTCGGTCCCAGACCAATTACAATCTGATATCTTACTAGGGAAGGTGACACCGTGACAAATTGCAGTTTGAGGTTAAGATTAGGATTTCGTAAATTCAATAATATGTGTTTAGGTTTAACCAACAGCTAAAACAGATTGAGAAACGTGTGTGCAGCTGTCAATCGCCCTTACATCACAATGGGCAAGAAGAGTTGTGTATTGTGTATGTAATTGTGTTTTGTTTTAATTATATGATTAATACATAAAGACACGTCGTCATTTACTTACTTTCAGTCATGAATGCGTAAATAATGAAATACATAGATTTTGAAAATGTCTTTGTAGAGAACTCTTTTGTATTTGTACGGAATAAAAACTTAGGCATCTGCAAAGAAAAGGAAAAATAAAGACATTTATTGTTACAAAAAGGTAGTTTCTTTGCTTTATTTGCTACGTCCAAATTCCTGTACATGAATTTGGTTCTAGATATCAAAGGTAATGTCATAGAAGGCTGCATTACTCATTTTTTTTAAATTCATTTATTCTTCTAATTTATACACATTCATTCAATAAAACAAAATTGCCAAACTGTTGCCAGTTTGTTGGCAATATTGGCGCTCTTCCATTTTACTTATATACTTACTATATTTAGGTACTAATACATTAAAACTTACATACTATACTTATATTCTATACATTATACACTCATATACTTATATATTAAACACATTTTATATCTATAAATAAAAAATAAATAGGAAAAAAAGTATATAATATAGTGTACACACTGTTATTTTCTTTACTTAAGGTAGGTTTTAAGTCTTTTCTTAAATGATACAGTATTAGTATTATTTAAAGAAGCCCTTAAATTGAGCTAGCTAACATCTAAAGCTTATATTTATA
Organism: Schrankia costaestrigalis; assembly: GCA_905475405.1. NCBI lineage: Eukaryota > Metazoa > Arthropoda > Insecta > Lepidoptera > Erebidae > Schrankia > Schrankia costaestrigalis. The sequence continues at coordinate 1,983,288 of FR997830.1, forward strand.
TTTCTCTACTCTTAAATAAAAATTAAAAATTATAGTATAAACGAAACATTATTAGAATTCGTCCTCACTACCCTTGCATATTTTAATCTGTTTATGTAAATCCTTAATTCTATTTGACAGAAATTTAAATGTATTCTAGAATTTAGTTTAAAAGTTGTTCTCTTGTTTAATTTGTCTTCGTTTGAGTTTATGTTAACACTAGTTATTAATCTTAGTTTAAACCATGTTTAAACAGTGTTGTGGTGTCGCCGGACCGTTACGCGAAGCTTTAGTTGAAGTTAAATTGGTGTAAATCTTTTGAGTGCTACACTCTCCCTTGCGATATAACATAATATTATGTACATAAGATTGACACATATATTTAAATGAAGAAGTCAAGAATATAATCAAAATGGTAAATAAGTGTCTGAATATAAATTTCGACACTGAGTACATTTTTTATATCTTTAGCGTAAATTAACGTCAAAAATATTATCGAGATCCTTGGGTAGTAGCCACCTCTACACAACAGATGTCGTCAATGAAATGTAGATAAAGAAAGATCGATGTGTAAAGTATTAGTGTTTGCCTATCCCTATAGAATCAAGACGTAAATTTATACACATTATTTTACTTATACTAATACAAACCACGAAAGTACTAACAATTTTATGCAAGAATTTTTAACGTTTAGATAAACTAGAGATATACAATTAGCCCATTGACCCACTTACTATGATACCAAGCTAATAACTGTCTTAGAACCTATGTTATCAAATATACATTTAGTATCGAACGCCTTGGTGGTAATTTTGTGTTAAAACTAGTAATACCTAGTGTTGGATTGCTATAAATTATGGGATTAGGAATACATTTGCATATGGCTTAACTTGTACAGGTGGTTACAATGGTGTTATGATATTAAATGGGAATTTATTATTATCAATCGACGTCCACTGCTGGACATGACCTCCTCAAAATATTACTACTTTGTGCAGTCTTGTGCCTCCTTCACCCATATCGGTGTCCTGGTTTTTTAACTAGATCATTGGTAGTTATAAACGTTATTAATTAATTATATGTGTATTAACGATAAATCGTTTGACAATTCTCTTTTCTGTGACGTTGAAGTTACACAAACGACTGAAAAAAAAACAGAACAAAAACTCAGACAAATGCAAACGTTTATGTTCACAAAGGTTTGAATTAAGCTGTGATCGAACTCGCTAGTAAACTAAAAAAAATACAATAGTTTTTTTGTCGACATGTCTGCTATATTACTAATAACTTAATAGAAATAATCAAAGAACATACACAACGACTGTTTTAACCAGGTAATTGATTTAATTAATAATGAGCAAAAAACATAGTTCGGCCTATAAACTGTAGAGCGGAACATTAATTTAAATGAGTACGCAAATTCGTATTAGCAATCATAATTACGAAACTAGTTAGTACTGCAAGCGTTTAATTATTAATTAATTTAAACGCAACGGTTAATTAAAGAGTGTTAAGTTTGTACATGTTTCACTTTCGAAGGGTTTTATGATCGTCTTCATTATAATGGTGAGGTAAAATATCACTCCAGGAACGGGCTTTTCTGGTGAACGCTGGGAAACTTGACCGTTATTTACGACGTCTGTGGCGCAGTCGGTATATTACATGGCTGCTACGCAGAGGTCTCGGGTTCAATTCCCGCTCAATGCAAATCTTTGTGTGCATGAACACGATTGTTTGCATTGGTCTGAGTGTTTTCTATGTATAATATGTATGTATTTACAAAAAAAAGTATTTAAGTATGTTTATCCGTTGTCTAGTACCCATAGTACAAGCTTTGCTTAGTTTGGGACTAGGTGGCGATGTGTGAATGTGTGAGGATTATTTATTTCATAACAGACCATTAATGTCCCACCGCAGGGACGGGCCTCCTCCCGTGACGAAGGGGTACTTGGCCTCCTTATACCACGCTGGCCAGACGGATTGGTATAGGGTTTAATTTCAAGTTTTCCCTCTTTTTATTACGTAAAGATAATATTCACGAATGGACTATTCGTGTCTTAGTCGTTTTTTACGACACCCATGGGATGAGATGGTGTGGTGACATATTGTATTCTTACTCCGTCACCACGCGGACTTTATTATTTATTTATTTAGAAAGTCCTTGTTTGTTTCTTGCTTAACCTGGAGATCAGCATAGAACTTCCGATACGGGTAAAGATTATGGCGTCCACCACAGAAATCTAAATAAAAGGCTTCCACAGTAGTAATGTGGTGTCCCTTAAACTAAAAATAATGAACCCTACACTTCTGTTCGCGATTATACCAGCCGTTCTAATTGCAACACTTTGCCGTCACGTATGTTAAAATAGGAATTTCATTATAACAATTTATATTCTTTACACATTGTAACCACCTTATCTCATGGGTCAGTAAAATAAACAAACTAAAACTTTACTTAAAACCCTGTACCAAACCATGTAGCCAACGTGGTACTATGCTATACATGGTACTAGCAACACACTTGCCACCCATCTCTGGAGAAAATAGATCTCTGCACTTAGACTCTACAACTTAACTTTATACCCTGTACTTAACAATGTAGCCAGTGAGATAATACCCAACTGTACTTTACAAGTTTTTCTGTGTGGTGACGGAGAAAGAATACATTATGTCACCCCATCTCATCGCATGGGTGTCGTAAAGACCGACTAAGGGACTATCCGTAAATATTATCTTTACGAAGTAAAAAGAAGGAAAACTTGAAATTAAACCATATACCAATCCGTCTGGCCAGCGTGGTATAAGCAGGCCAAGTATCCCTCCGCCACGGGAGGGGGCCCATCCCTGCAGTGGGACATTAATGGGCTGTCATGATGATACTTTACAAGTAGTTTTATTGCCACCCATAACTGCATTGGACTTTAAAAAAAAGATGATAAAAATATATAGTAGGTAGGTACCAAAACAAATACACAAAACTAATCCAATATTGAAATTATTACAGCCCATTAATGCCCCACTGCAGGAACAGATCTCCTCCCATGACGGAGGGATACTTGGCCTACTAATACCACGCTGGCCAAACGGATTGGTAAAGGGTTTAATTTCGAGTTTTCCTTCTTTTTATTACGTAAAGATAATATTCACGGATAGTCCCTTAGTCGGTTTTTACGACACCCATGGGATGAGATGGGGTAGTGACATATTGTATTCTTACTCCGTCACCACACGGAGAATATTGAAAATTGTCTTTTCAATATTCTCCGTATTAAGCCATACCCGCTAAGTAAAACTATTACTGAGATATAAAATATCGATGTATAAAACATACCGCATACTCAACCCAACACTCGTTTACCTTGATAGGTACCAGTTTTCAATCAACACATATGCTTCATTATAATTTGAACTAGATTATAATTAACTCACATACATAAATTTTCTTTTGAAATTGTTATAACGATCTTATCTATTAAATTCTTGTGTTTCCATGCTGTAATATAAGTAAGCCATGCTTTTAATATTATTTTTTTCATTCATCACAGCCTACAAATGTCCCACTACAGGGACGGGCCTCCTCCAGTGATGGAGGGACAGTTGACCAAATTATACCACGCTGGCCAGACGGGTTGGCACAGGGTTTAATTTCGAGTTTTCCTGATGAGTTTTCGTGTTCATACGCTCGTTTCAAATGCTAGCACTGCACCAGATTATTAATAATAATTAAAGGTAATTAAAAGATATTCATTGAAACTATTTCAATATCTTTGTCTCAACAACTCCCGCACTAGAGACCTTGCTTTGTGTATCGAAAACTTTAAAAAAATACATCAATTTCTCGGACACAACGAACATGCATCTTTGTGTACATGAACATGATTGTTTGCATTAACCTGTATGGGATTACATAGCGTTGTGAGAATTTGGTAATACTAAAAGTATAATAATAAATTTAAGTATTTTAATGCGATTAAGTTTAAAACATGTCATGTTTTCTATAAGTAAGAGAACTTTTATCTTAGTCAGATTTTATGACATGGTGAAGAATTGTTTTCTAATTTGTTTTTTCTTAGCCTATTCCCACGTCAACTAGACAATGTCACATCAGTAATTAATTACAATAAGCGGCACAAAAACAATGTCCGATCAATAGTGGAGGATGTATTAATCTAATTAAAACTCAATTAGCAAGATGCTAATCAATAATCTGAAAGACGTTAATTGGTTTCGACATAGTACAAAGATATACAGTATTTCGACTTCATAGAAACGGACGAAACGCGAGTTATACCTACACGCTCACGATAGAGGTGGCTTTGGGGAGCGAATAGTCGCGACTGTGCCGCAGTATCGCGCGGGAATTAGGTAAATGTAATTAAAAAGGTGGAGGCGGGCAAGCCCTATCGCATGTTTACGTACCGCGCAGCCGTAGATATTTATAATAAATATTCGGCCGAGTTAGACTACTGGTTGTACTGTGGTTTCGATCAGTAAATAGATTACAATTGTCTCTATCGAGTTAATCTTGATGATTTCTTTTTACTTAGAAAGGTTGTTACTTGGAAATTAATAAGTTATTAAAGTCAAGGTTAGATTATGAGTAATTCTATTATTGTTGAGAGAATTACGAATGCTGATCGTGTTGCGTCTTTATCGATTAATCGGTAAGACATTTGGTTAACACAATATGCTTTCTTGTCATTAATTTGACACCGATTTTGTACTATGAAGGAAAGCATGTGTTAAAGAAATACACTGTAGAATATAGCTCGGACAATAAATGAGGTAGTTATAGGCTCATAAGCAAGTATAAAACTTAATACTTAAGAACGTACCTATTTACGGTATGTAAAAAATCAATTTATCTCTGTCCTGAAATACAGGGAGTGTCTTGCTTAGGCTCCAGTCTACCCTAACATTGTCAACAACATAAACATTGTTAACTGTATTATGGAAAATAAACATATCTCTTTTTTATCTGTATTTAATAAAAGGACTTGGTTCACTTCACAATTCATCTTGTAGTGACTTGTAGAAAAACAATATGTTCATAAGCCACATCATGTCAGAACGTGAGTACAGTAACAGGTAACTAAAGGATAAGAATAAAATCTCGTATACACTTCTGTCACATGATTAGTTAGGAGTCTCCCCAAAGCAGGATTTTGTAAGGTCAATATGAATGAAAACAAAAAAATATTGGTAGACAGTATTGCCGCAAAAATACCAATCAATTGTTTTGTAAATCCGCTTGCTACAAAATCCACAGTGATTTGACGTATGATAGATTGAATTACATTTGGTTTGTGCTTACATGAAAAAATATTGTACTGAAATACATTATTGTATACGCTAGGGACATAGACGGAAGCAATTGTATTTTCGGCATTGTTTAATTTTAATTGTATGGTTAGTTTCAGTACTGTATTTTAAGAAGAAGATCTCCGTGTGGTGACGGAGTAAGAATACAATATGTCACCACCCCATCTCATCCCATGGGTGTCGTAAAACCGACTAAGGGAGTATTCGTGAATATTATCTTAACGAAATAAAAAAAAGGAAAACTTGAAATTAAACCCTATACCAATCCGTTTGGCCAGCGTTATATTAGTAGGCCAAGTATCCCTCCGTCAGAGGAGGAAGCCCGTCCCTGCAGTGGGACATAAATGGGCTGTTATGATGAAGAAGAAGATTACTGATGGAACGGGTAGTTATTCATCTTAAAATACAATCGAATTGAGAACCTCCTCCTTCTTTTGAAGTCGGTTATAATTAAGGAAATTAGTGTATCACGAAATAAAGGAATTAGAACGAAATTCTTTATTAGAGTAAAGCACGTTTTTATTGATCTTATTCCATATCTCAAATCCTTATTTTAGCTTCTGTATAAAATACTAGCTGACCCGTGGCCACTTTGTTATCTGGCGAAAAAAACGCGTCACTTTTTTAATCATATTTCGTTACTACTCCATTCCTATAAGTCATAGTGTGATATTATATATCCTATGACATTTCCCGATAAATGGACTATACAACACAAAAATAATTTTTAAAATCGGTTCATTAGATCCAGAGATTATCCCCTACAACGTCACAAACACACAAACTTTACCTCTTTATAATATTAGTATACATAGTCTGGTCAGGTCATAAAAATCTGAAAATCATTTCACTAGTGAAAGAGATTCAGAATTACAAACGTGTATTCGACAGCAACTGTGACCCCTATACATACTAGGTATTTTAACTAGTAGATTAGTTTCTTAGTACATTATCAGGATCGACCTTACACTGTCACTCAAAACTGTATTCTAATACAGGTATCATTAGGTGTTATCGTAAAAAACTTAGCTCATTTTCGATAACAGTAACATGTTTACATGTTATTTTCTGAATATATAAATTAGCTTGAAAACATTACCACATTTTCTATTACAGTTCTATAGAAAGAACTATAGAAAAACTTAAGTAAGAAACTCGGCTGCAAATCATGGGAAACGCCTTTTTGTTTTAATATCCTCCTGATTACCTACCTTCTGCAGTTTTCAAATTGAACGGCCAGTTTGAAATGCTTATGTAAGGATGGAACGTTAGGGGAGACAAGTGATACACACGAGTGTCGTTATAAGACTTCTTTATTAATTACAATGCATGTACTTACAATGTACTTTTTATACATAGCCATATAGCTGAGAAAATGTCTTCCAGCCCATGTGTTTTTATTTCCTATGACATTGTCTCTTTCAAACATTATTGAAGAAGTACCTATTTGGCCAGTTAATGAAGTCATTTCGTGCCTTATGTTCTATTGTCTATCATATTCAAATACAGCATTAGGGTCGTAGCACACAATACATATCAAAATGTAAAGGGATCGACACCGCTTCGCCTTTTTCTTCGGTGTCAAACGTCAAAAATCCGATTACGTTACGATTCCGATTAGTGTGCGTTGCAGTAAGGTGTTTCATACAATTAATACTAAACTGCTCGAGTTGTTACGGCGACGAACCCATTCCGTTTTGATATGTGTGCTACAACCCATAACCGTGTGTAAAAGGGTTTTTTTTAAACATATTGTTATATTATCCCTTCGTATTTTTATGCTTTTTTTTCTTTATTTAAGTAGCTTTGTCACAATTTGACTATGTCGCTCCGTCTATTTTTATGTTAAGGGTACTATTTTACCGAGAACCAGAAAATATTGCTTGCTCAAAGAATGACATCATTATAGTATTCTAAGAAAGACTGTACTCGGATAACTATTAGATGTGAATAATTTACGTCAGAACATGTACAGTATTTCTATGTATCTGTATAAAATAGGAAATAGAAAAAATGTCTAACGAATGAAAATAGTTTTCTTGGTATCTATTGCAAGCGTTCAAACTTGCACAAAAAATCTATTATCTTTATCAGCCCATTAATGTCCCACTGCAGGGACGAGCCTCCTCCCATGACGGAGAGATAGTTGGCCTACTAATACCAAGCTTGGTATTATAGGCCAACTATCTATAGGTAAACCCTTTAAAAAAAGGTACCCTTTACCCTTTAGGTAATGGTTTTAATTTCAAGTTTTCCTTCTTTTTATTTCCTAAAGATAATATTCACGGATAGTTCCTTAGTCGGTTTTTACGACACCCATGGGATGAGATGTGATATTTTTCTTGTAATTTCAATAAAAAAACATCGATCGTTAAAGACACAAATACGGTAGACCAGCATAAACGCCCTTTTCGCTACCAATGCTGTTAAATTCCCTTCCTTGATAAAAAAACGCAAAAAGTTATTATTTCATACCTAAGTATTTAGCTGAGATGCGTATACGCAACGTAATTATAATATGACGTCAAACTGTAATGATTATACGCAGTGCGCTTATAGATAAACTGTTATGTTGTAGTGATGTAGCTGTACACGATTGTCGATATTTTTCAATTTCATCTAATTGACGCTTGCATGGTTAACATTATTTAGGTACAATCCTGATCCTGTCCCTATTCTAACTATAAGGTACCAGGTTAAAGGTTCAGGGTTTGAGGGGCATACCTTGAGTAGGCCACTATATCCTCGGCAAGGCACATACCGCGTTGGGGTATATAACGAGGTATGCCAGACTGAATCTTATTAATAATAAGTAATATTTCTGTTTAACAATCAAAATTTTGGTGAATATAAAACTTTATTATGTTAACTATGGTTAAGTAGAATAGGCTTCAATAAGTTATAGGTAAATACATAATTATGTTGAAAATAAAATAAATTGAATTATCTCCCTTGCCAACATTACACATGTAGTAAACTTTGAAAGTTATCTTAATTCAAATGAAGTATATACTAATTACTCAATTTAAGCGCTATTAACATTTTCAAATGCCATATAAATGTGTGAGGTTAATTAATGTTAAACAAATACTTTGTAAGTATAGGTTAAAAGTTACATTATCTTTATCGACACCTATTAAAAGAGGTGGATGACACTATCTCATACTCTATCATAACACGAAGAATCCAGTTATAGTAACATCAATTAAAAAAAGAACGTGTGGTGACGGAGTAAGAATACAATATGTCACCGACTAAGGGACTGCTCGTAAATATTATCTTTACGAAGTAAAAAGAAGGAAAACTTGAAATTAAACCCTATACCAATCCGTCTGGCCAGCGTTGTATCAGTAGCCCAAATATCCCTCCGTCACGGGAGGAGGCCCGTCCCTGCAGTGGGACACTAATGTGCTGTTATGATGATTTCGACAACCAAGATGGCGTAACATTTATAGCATAGAGTTACGAAGAAAGAGGCCTCTGGTTTGATTCTCGCTTAATTTAGCCACCTCCACATAAAAACATTAATATAATGACCAAAAAGAGATCATCTGTGTGGAATTTGAACCTATAACCTCGTGCTCATCATAACAGCCCATTAATGTCCCACTGCAGAGACGGGCCTCCTCCCGTGACGGAGGGATACTTGGACTACTAATACCACGCTGGCCAGACGGGTTGGTATAGGGTTTAATTTCAAGTTTTTCTTTTTTTTTATTTCGTTAAGATAATATACACGGATAGTCCCTTAGTCGGTTTTTACGACACCCATGGGATGAGATGGGGTGGTGACATATTTTATTCTTACTCCGTCATCACACTTCGCGCTTAGCAATCGCGTACCGCAACTGCCAAGCCAGCGAGTCATTTAATTTTAGTTCTCATTCTCTGGCTATTAGATTGTTGTTTTACATTTTCCCTAAATACTTTTCAAAAAGTTGAAAGTTTTACAAAAATACCCTCATTAAAAATACCTTTTTAGTATTTTAGAGCTTATTTATGTTTGTAAGCTATTTATAGCATTAAAACAATTTAAGTACTAAAATAGAAAAAAACTTTTTTCTAGCTAATACTCTTCTTAAAGTACACTTTTATTCGTGTTAGTTAAGTTTAATCAGCGTTCTCTCGGCCCCATAACTTAATTATAAGGTTAACTTTGTATTAAGGAGACATTCTAAATGAAATTATAAGCCAAGCTATGTACTGATTATAGTAGGATTGAATGAGACATACTTAATGAAATTATAACGTTATTTTATCTAGCTTATAGTTATTTGAAGTCATTTTTGTTCTTAACTTAAATGATTTGTACTTGCTTATTATTTCAAGCAAGTTCTTCTCGTTTGTTGGAGCTTATAGTTTTTTGTTTCTGTTGTTATTATTAATATAATAACAACACTAACCTCCTTATTTTACCTGTTACGCAGTTCATCCATATTTTCTTTAGCTTTCCTTTTCTTCAAATTATATTATCATCATATTATATCACCAGCGCTGGTAATCAGTTAGAGGCGGTCTTAGTACCAAAGAGGTAATCGTCCTTCAAACTCTCCTAGTTTCGTTGAAAGGTTTACTTAAGGTACATAAGTAAGGTAAGCGAGAAGGTTTTTCATCAGGCGAGTTCGTCTCTTCAACATATTGTTTTAAATAATGGACAGATGCTCTGGTACATAAAGTTATTTTTCTCATAGGCTTCCATAAATAATATAATTTATACACAAAACTGTAAACTATTTTATCTTCATTATACAAAGTAATTCCAATACATGTAATTGCAACTAGCATAATAAATCAGTTGGTAAGTCGCGCCAGTAAGTCTGGTAATGATAGTCGGCGACAAAGAGCTGCGGTTAATTAATATGAGAACTTGGGACGTGCGGTTACAACTACCAACTGCATCAAATAACTGAGACTCAAGTTTAGTCCTGGAAATTCGTGATACATATAATTGCTTTAATTTTTTTTTTTTTTGAATGAGTCGTTGTACTTTTACTAGCCCTTAAATACTGCAAATGGGTGTCTTCTTGGTCTGTTGATACCATTCTGGTTAAGTAGACTAATCTGTAATGGTTTTAAATTTTCTTTCTCTGGGAATTTGATGTTATATAATGCTGCTGCAATATGTATCTATTTAATTGCCAAAGTTTAATGTTTTAAAGTTATGTAATTAAAATCAGCAGCGCCAGCATTTAAAAAAATATGCCCTTTTTAAACGTGAAAAATCGTGTCTACTGAAGCAAATATTTTCGAGTAAATAAATCTAATTATGTCCGACATCACTTCTTAATTCTATCGACAAAACTAATTTTGTATCGACGTAAGGTCCTTCACTATCGCCCCGGGACGCTATTAGCGCCCGCATGTACGGTCAATGAACTCAAGTTTGTGCTTTTTGCATCAACTTTTGTAGCAAATTGTCAAGTGCTGTAAAGTCCTTAAAGAATAATTTTAAGCTGGTCGTAGTTTTACGACGGATAAAAACAAGGACATAGAAAGATCCCTGGCCAAGGTGTGTGATATGAACTGATTTTGGGTCAGTTAGTGCTGAAGACAGCACTTCTGTTATTATATATACATTACTCTTATTGAATGTTTTTAAAACTTATTTTTTGACTCATCCATTTCCCTGTACTCACAGAGGAAGCTTACCAGTACAAAGCAGGTCAAGTCTTTTATTTTTGTAGAGTTAAAATCTGCGATGCCAGTGGGAACGCAAAGAGTAGTATATACAATATGAACACTTTTAAACTAGTTTATACGTAAACAACACATATATAGTAGATATCATCATAACAGCCCACTAATGTCCCACTGCAGGGACGGGCCTCCTCCCGTGACGGAGGGATACTTGGCCTACTAATACCACGTTGGCCAGACGGATTGGTATATGGTTTAATTTCAAGTTTTCCTTCTTTTTACTTCGTAAAGATAATATTTACAGTTAGTCCCTCAGTCGGTTTTTACGACACCCATGGGATGAGATGGGGTGGTGACATATCGTATTCTTACTCTGTCAACACACGGACATTAAAATGGTTTAATTTACCACTATTCCATATTCAAGCCGAATACTGCGTAACCTTATTTCACACTGTCTTTAACCTAATATACAAAGTTCTTATACACGTGTATATAGGGTTAAGCGTGGGTTACAACGGGGCCGGATCACTGCAGGAGGTCTTGTAGCATGGTTATTGACAACGTTGACAGTACAACAGATCCAATATAGATGGGAGTATTTCTTTGTTGCAATGTTAAGATGAAACTGTTAAGTGTTTTATAATTATGATTTTTTTTTTATTTTGTGATTGCTTTGTAATTACCGACTATTTACTTTTATTTATAAATGTGAATATAATTTTTTTGGAAAGGTAGACTCAATAATGCCTCAAGCATTTATCTCCCAGTTTCAGAATTGTTAAGACAGAATGATATTAAATATAGCCCCCAGTTAAATAGTGCGGTAGAACCACGTGACATATCTTTAGAACAGATATTCTTAGAACACGAGTATTGCATTTCAACGTGATGAGATGTCTATTCAAGACAACTGTTTCCCACAATTGTATAAGGGTACTTATACAGCTGTTTTTTGTAGGTAGCTTTACTAAAACAATGCCTTTTCTTCTATCACTATCAATTTAAACCCTTCTCGCAAGGAGTTTTTGCCACCTCTTTACGCCCATTCAGGATAATAGTTGACGAAAAAGAGCTCGAATTTATTTAGAACAAATTATGGGTTTTTGGTTTTCCTTTCTAGCAAAGAGAATTGAACGAGAATGCATCTGACAAAGCTAAAAACGTGAAATTTAAAACAGTAAACTTGTCTCCGTTAGGAAGGTATTATAAAAAATATTGTAATGGACTGTGACTAGGATAGGCTTTCTCAAGTGACGAGGCGAAACCTGGCATAGTAATACCACGCTTGTCAGACGGATTGGTATCATCATAACTGCCCATTATGTCCCACTGCAGGGACGGGCCTCTTCTCGTTACGGAGGGATACTTGGCCTACTAATACCACGCTGACCAGACGGATTGGTATAGGGTTGAATTTCAAGTTTTCCTTCTTTTTATTTCGTAATGATAATATTCACGGATAGTCCCTTAGTCGGTTTTTACGACACCCATAGGATGAGATAGGGTGGTGACATTTGTATTCTTACTCCGTCGCACATGGAGACGGATTGGTATATTTAAAAGGAATATGATTACTTAGAGCTTTGAGCATTGGCGTACTTCTTTACCTTTTCTTTAAAAAAATCTTCTAATAAAAAATCACGAAAATAACAACCGGGGTTTTCATCAATCGTTGTAAAATATTTTCTTCCAACCAAAGGATATACTTAGTACTTCGTGAAAAACGTGTGGAGGTAGTACTCGTATATTCAAATAAGTTGAATGTAACAAACCTCCAGGTGTTTGTAATAAACGTTTCGGGAAAAGGTTTTCGTTACCCGTATTAAGATCCCACCGCGATATACACGTGTTAAGAATATAAACAGCATAGTGTACAGTCGGCTGCAAAGGTTAACATATTTTACAAATTCCTTATATTTTTATTTTATTTATAAAGACCGTGCAATATAACTTTTCTGAATCTAATGGAAAGTGTGATTACAGCCTCGGAATAAATGTAAGGTATAGTCAAAAACATCTTCGCTTTGCCATCGTTTCTATGAATCTGAATTACGGGTATGTTTATGAAAAATTGCATCTATCTGCATTAATTTAATAAATATATTAATTATTTATTCCTTATCATCATCATAACAGCCCATTAATGTCCCACTGCAGACGGGACGGGCCTACTATACTACTACCTATACTTTATTACTTATATTTCGTATTAATTAACCACACTACAAGTTTTGGTTAGTTTGGCAGTAGATGACGTCAGGAGCATATTAGGTAACATTTGTTGGTGGTTTACGTTTGATTAGTTTGCCTTTGTGGTCGGTCATTCAGTCTCAGTAGTACAGTACAAACAATGCAGTAGTAACTTGCTTAATATCTATGTTATGATGTTAGTTTGGTATGTTTGATTACTGGATGGTGTTAAACACTTTGATCTGCTAGTCAAATTAACTAAATTTTACTAGCGGATTTTCTCCAGACTTCAATCTCTTAAGTTGTAGGACTCTACAAGAGAAAAAATACAGAAGTTTAGTTATTAGTAGATTACTAAGCATCAGTTCTCTTGTATCCGACTTTAGTAAAAATAATAAGTCACCAAATCGCCTAAAAAAGTCAGCGATTCGGGCAACAGGCTCATTCCCGTAATTATCATAAGACTATTTTTTTTAAATATTTATCCTTGTCAGAAAACAGTAGACTATTCTGTCAGTATAATCATTAACAAGTGGGTTTAACAACAATACCACAGATTATGACAAATGTTGAACTCACTTCAGACAAAGTAGTTAGCAATAATTCCTTTCATTGCTGGAAACATTCAAGGTTGGCCAGAGGCATTTAGCTACTATAATAACTTATTAGTAATTCTTACGTTTTACAAGAAAAATATTTAAAGGTTTCTCGTAAGATTGTAGTCTGTTTTTGTTATATATACTTTCATATACTTTTGTAGCTGACTGTACTTTGATAAAATATTCGTGATCAAAGCGTGATGAACTTATTTCCTGGCTCCCTATTTGGTTTATGCCAGTTTAATGCGATGGCGAAATAGTAGTCGTAGGTTCAATTCCTTAATAGTGAAATATGAATATCATTTATAGAAAATCATGAATATATATCTCTCCGCGAAGTTATAGACTAAGGATACTTTCACCATGTTTTTTTTTAAACTGTCTATGCTGTTGTGTGTAACGGAGAATGTTTGGTAGTTATCTTCAGCATAAATATCTCTATACAGTTATTTGCAATCGGTAAAGTGGAAGGGTAAAAGTATTTAACGAAGTTTTGTTTTACCTCCTTCAGGCCTCTGGTTCCTCCTAAAACATAGCGAGGTAACATCTAATCCGACGACTTGACAGCGGTGGCTGGATAAGACGGGCAGGTCACCAAAAGCAGTCGCAGTGGACTTCTTAATACATCATTAATTTTCTTTTTCTGCATCTGAAATGAACTAGCGTAAAGCTGAAAAACAAAAAAAAAACACAGGTATTTCAGTACAAAAAGCACAATGTAATATATAAAAAGATAAACAAAGGTATATACGGTTTTGTACAATGGTCGTTGGAACACGTTTCCACGTCACCTGTAATACCCTTAATCCTTCGGCCATTGAACCCTTTGGATACAGTGGAATAGAGCGATGTTGTGGCTCACAAGGCACGTGCGAACACCCTACCTCGTGTCATCTGTTTTAAAAGGTTTTTTTGTTGTTGAAAATACTGAGTTTTGTACACTTTTTCTTTAACTTTATGTATAGTATGTTCTATGACTAATGGCGTACTTAAAACCATAGTTACCTTCCAGTCCCATGTAAGTTATGACATTTTTTTAACTACCATCACACTAAGTGAAATTAAATTACTACTATCCCTTTTTAAAGGTCAGCAACGCATCTGTGATTCCTCTGGTGTTACGGGTGTCCATGGGCGGCGGTGATCTTACCATCAGGTGATCTGCTGGTTCGTTTGCCTCCCATTATATATATTAAAAACTTCAAGTCACATGGCTGTTACAAACACGCATTTAAAAGACAAAAAAAAACATCCAGACTCAGAACAATGATTTGTGAATTAATAGTTTAATAGTTTATTTTCAGAATAAAAATGACATACAGTTTGTAACGTTGGCACATGTACTAGTGAAATTACTGTATCACATGTGCCAGCGCCCTCCATTTAAAAGTACAGTAATATAAAAGCATACTTAATACTATTTAAATTACTTAATACAATACTATACGGTGTAATTGTGTCAGCGTGTGTGTGTTTGTGAGTAAGTATGTGTTATTGAGTGAGTATGTGTGTGTCTGTGTGTTTGTGCATGTCAACATAAGTATTTATTTATCATTTTGGTAAAAAGGATTGCATAAATAATCCTGCATTGTATTTAAACTGCAATGATAAGCAGACTTGTTGCTACCGCGACTGCCTAACAAGAGAAAAATACGATTTTCATTTAGATAAAATTGTTATACCTACCAAAATTTCATCCAAATTAATCGAGTTTTTTGAGCGTGAAAATAATGAACATATACACACCAATACGCTTTCACCTTTATAATTGCGATGATATGTATGGCGTAGTGGCAATACAGACAATTTACATAAGTCTAGGTGTTGTTTATGAAAAATAATGTATTCTAGTTAGGGAGTACATAGGATTATGTCAATGTGCGAGCAATATAAATAAAATAGCAATATAAAAAGAAATAGTATTTAAGTATGTTTATCCGTTGTCTAGTACCCTTAGAACAAGTAAGTTTGGGACTAGATGGCGTTGTGTGAAAGTGTGAGGAATATCCTAGGATTTATCTACAAAATACGTATTATTATTCCACAACCAAGGTCAGTCTTTACACCCATTTATCAAGTAAGATATCCTTTCAGTCTACTATACTACACTAAGAACCTTTATTCTATAACTTACAATAATAATTAACGTCTAAAACGCAATAAACATGGCGTACAGGGTCGTAATCTCGGAAAAATGTTCTATTAGAGGTCCCATATGGTGTCCAGGGAGCTCGCGTCACGTTCGGGCGGTGATTTCCCTCGACATGCTATTTCAAATTCAATACAAACGGTATAACATTGTTCATAATTGTTTTACAACTTATTTTTGCGTTTGTTTTTTTTTTGGTTTATTTTTGTGTGTGACCTTTATTTATTACTAGCTGACCCGTGCCCACTTCGTTGGGCGGCAAAAAAAAAAACGTTATTGCACCTCCCTTTATTAAATAAATTTTATTGCTGCTCCACTCCTATTAGTCATAGCGTGATACTATATAGCCTATGACACTCGCCGATAAATGGACTATTCAACACAGGAATAATTTTTAAAATCGGTTTAGTAGATCCAGAGATTAACCCCTACAACGTCACAAACACACAAACTTTACCTCTTTATAATATTATAAGTATAGATTGTCGTCATGATCAGCCAAGTCCACTGCGGGACATTGCCTCAAAACTTTTTCTCCTTCCTGAATCGTTTCTTATAAATGTCTACTTTAGTCAAATGTATTATGTAAAGAAAACTGTGTTTTGATTGAAATTTAGGCCCTCAGTCCACACATACATTTCTCTTTTGCTATTTATAATTGTTTCTTTGTTACCTAAGTGTATAGTTGACATAGACTTTATTTTATTCTTAACATTTATTTTTCATTACAAATTAAATAAGCAGAATAAAACTGTTAAGCAATAAAACCACAATATGAAATAATTAAATTGATCTATTGAAGTAAAGTTCTTATGAAACGGGCTAATTTCTTGCAACATAATTGTGAGATGTTCAGCTATTTGAAGGTTACTTGCAACAACAATATTAGTTCGGATCAAACGCTCTCTTCAAATCACAAGGTGATGCCTGTATGCAACCGACGGCCTCGGGAGTCGATTGCATGTCGACGATACCTTTCTTCGTTTAAAGGTTGTACTGCAACTATTACCGTAGAATGGAGTTACTTAAATAACCAGGGGCTACATTGATCATTATTTTTTCTCTGAATGCGCTAAGAGAAGGATGACCATTTGTAGTATTAGCCCTTATCAGGATTGTCCCATGTCCCCCGCCGACAAACCGCTCTGCAGTTTGGTGGGATTATTTAAAAAGTATCATGTGTATTCTTTAAATAAACCTCTTTTATCTTTTTTTTATGTATGGCGTGCTTCATTTGCACGAAAATAACACTTCTATAATAAAGAAAATTAAGCGATTATTGTTACCCCACGACATCAAAGTACCCCAGGTTACCGGTACTTACTTAAAATCCTATCCTGTCCTACTAATATTATAAATGCGAAAGTTTCTGAGGATACTCTTTCTTGTTTCTTTTTTGTTACTCTTTCACGCAAAATGTTCTGAACGGATTTTGATGAATTTTGGAATATATACCACGTTGGTGAAGCCGCGGGACTCACCTAGTATAGCTATAATTTATTTTTGTTTACATTTGTAAAGTTAACCGTATAGAAAAGAATAATAAAATAATACTTGCAGCTTTAATACTTGCAGTCCTTTAAATGTAGTGTGAAGAAGTCTTTGTCCAAACAGAAACGGTGATGACGATGAAATAAAGTTGTTTTTGGACTACCGTCCATAGCCTTCATTTCTAGACTGTATTCATGATTTCAATTAAATTAAACCTTAAACCAATCCATCTGGCCTGCGTGGTATTAGTAGGCCAAGTATCCCTCCGTCACGGGAGGAGGCCCGTCCCTGCAATGGGACATTAATGGGCTGTTATGATGATGATACATGATTTTCATCAGGTCCATAAAGTCACTTTATAAAAACATGATACTTAATAATAAAATAAAAAAGGCAAGATCTGACTTTTAATCTTTATTTTATTTATTTACTTATTTATTTTAACATATAACCTACTATCTTTACAGGTAGCTTCCTAATACAATAGCGGCGTAGTTGAGAAATACAATTTAAAAAACACAACACAGTCTTATTTAAATTTATCTTATTTTTTTTAAATAGATGATTAAACTTTAAAACTAATTAGCTTTAAAGTCTTAATCATTTTACCTACTTAGTTAGTGACCATTCACTTTCACAAAGCATCTAACGAAGCAATTTATGGTCATGTCTGCAAGACATTGTTGTCTGGTGTTATTGGCAATGCTTTGGAATGTATCCACTGTATACAGTTACGTATTAAAATACTTACTTCTTGCGTTAGATTATAAAATGTTACATGTTTAAATTTCTTAATTCTTAAATTCTTTTTCAAACAATTTTATTTCAATGAGAAAGTAAAATATTGTTGCATATGCAATCGTTGCTCAGTTTATCCTTACCTATTTGAAATTATTTCATCCAATGCAATGTGTACCAACAGCTATGATTTTTGTTTTTTAATTACAAAACTTGTTGACATCCAGGATCAGCGGTTACTATCTATACTAATGTTATAAAGGGGTAAAGTTTGTGTGTTTGTGACGTTGTAGAGGGTAATCTCTGGATCTGATGAACCGATTTTAAGAATTCTTTCTGTGTTGACTAGTCTCTTAATCGGGGAGTGTCATAGGCTATATAGTATCACGCTATGACTAATAGGAGTGGAGTAGTAATGAAATAAGTTTAAAATAGGGACGAGTTTTTTTCGTCGCCCAACGAAGTGGGCACGGGTCAGCTAGATTATCATAAGGTGAACCGATTCTCGTTTGCCACCTTCAGCAATAAAGGGTATACAATAGGACGTTCTGCACTTCCACAACAATTTTACACAATTTTCACATTTACAAAATAAGCCAAAGTAATAACCATCACATAATCATAAGCCAGTATTTAAAAGGTCGAAACTTCCTTGTGTAAACAAGATATAAAACAAAGTTAAACACAATATAAATCTTATTAATCGTGTTTGTAATAAGCGTCCAGGCGGCCATGCATAATGAGATGAGTCTTGCCACTATATTGAGTCTGTAGACTGAGTCGCGTGAGCAGAATAAACGGCGTCGTAAGGGATCTGCCAGAAGTAATGCAAGATTTTTTTCCGCAAGGAAATTGGTGTTAACATTTTTTAAATGTTTTTGAAATATTGGTTTTAAGACACTATATTTCTAATTACCCTTAGTCGAATTATAAAACTCCAACAGGATGCATACATTTTAGACTTTAAGTTAGTTATAACACGTATAGGTGCAACTTCACTTTATTTTATAATAGGCGATTATTGAGCATGGACTCTAACTGTAATCCAAATATACACACTGTAGCCTACTAATAATATATGCTCACATTTCATTAGCTAACTTATTTTTCCTTAGTTTACTTATTATTTCTTTATGTATCTTTTTGAGTCTGGCCTTTTGTTCTCCAAAATAAAAATAAAATGCAGTTGGAGCAGTAGCAAGCTGAAAGACTTGGCACTTAGTAGATTTTGATATCAACACGTAACTTTACTAAACTGTACTACTTACTTATTTCAAATTTGGTCCATAACAAACTTATTTGTTTTCATTACTTATAATTAAAATCCTTTCTAAATATGGTTCACCAACAACAGTTCACACATTACAAGATGTAAAACCAAGACATATTATATGGATGATCCCTAGCGTCTGTTAGGTTCTTTGTTGAATGTTTACGGCTTTAAGAAAATGCCTGTTCTGAATATTTTTAGATGAACTCTGATGAAAACAGGCAGCTGATGAAATTGTGACTGGCAACTTTAATCAGTTTTTTATTATGCTTTTTTTATTAATCGACTATGAAACGTGAGAATTATGAAATATGGACCAACGCTTTTTCTTAGGAAAAGGCCATTCTAAGGTTGTTTATTTAAAATATTGGAAGTCGCGCACTATTTTGTCGCTGTTCGAGATTAGTTCTTGCATATAGACGTAAACACTTCCAGCTAACATCATAAATGCGAGAGATTGTGAGGATGTATGGATGGATGGATGTTTGTTACTCTTTTACACAAACACTACTGAATGGATTTTGATGAAGTTTGGAATTTAGGTAGTTTAGGGTGTAGAATAACATTTAAGTTACTTTTACAATGCGGGTAAAGCCGCAGGTATCAGCTAGTATTGCATATGTTGTTTACGTAAAAAATATTGTACAATCGAAACCAACGGATTTGTAAAAGATATGTATGAATATAAACAAAACAAAGTAAGTTTCTCCGTGTGGTGTGGTGACGGAGTAAAAATACAATATGTCACCACCCCATCTCATCCCATGGGTGTCGTAAAAACCGACTAAGGGACTATCCGTGAATATTATCTTTACAAAATAAAAAGAAGGAAAACTTAAAATTAAACCCTATACCAATCCGTCTGGCCAGCGTGGTATTAGTAGGCCTAGTATCCCTCTATCATGGGAGGAGGCCCGTCCCTACAGTGGGAGATTAATAGGATGTTATGATGAAGAACATTAGTACCTACATGGCGCTTAGTATCTGCCCACGCTGATAGAATCATGGCGTGAGTTTATAATGTGTATCTGCAAATATTATGAAGTCAATTATTACACTAGTCAACAAAAAAACAATTTTTGCGTGTAACATGAAAACTTTTGGCTAGTCATGTTTAGGACAAGGATAAGGATACTAAAAACAAAATTAAAATGCTTTAATTACGAATAGTTTTTTTGTAATACCATTTCAAAAATTTTGAATTTAGAACAAAAAGGAGTTATTTCGATGTATTGCATACATTAATATGAATTCACTTTTATGATTTTCGTCTGTATTTTGGTTCAGGAACATCTTATTTTAATGTCCAACAGTAATCCGCTAACATACGAGGGCTCCACTTGCCCTGATATCGTTTTTCTATGGTAGAAATGTCTTGATGGAATCTTTCACCGTGTTCATCGCTGACGGCGCCCAAATTTTCAGGCAAGAAGTCTAAATGTGAATGGAGAAAATGTATTTTCAATGACATATTACAGCATTTACAGCCCAAAGCCTTCTAAGTAGATAAAAGCTCCACGATAATACATTTATAGTCACTTGATCGGTGATTTCCTAGAAATTTAGAAGTTACTTTCATGAAAGATTCCCAAGCTATTTTTTCTAAATTACTAAGCTTTTCTTTGAATATATGGTCTTTCATCAATTGCCTGAATTGGGGGCAAACAAATATGCCCTCTTTAATTTTTGCTTCACTCAGCTTAGGAAATTTGTCTTTTAAATATAAAAAGCCGTCACTACTCCTGTCCATTCCTTTTACGAAGCTCTTCATAAGCCCAAGCTTTATGTGTAAAGGTGGTAAAAATACATTCTCAGGCTGCACCAATAGAGGCTTTTTGATATTTTTTTGTCCTAGAGTAAGAGATTGTCTTTTGGGCCAATCTTACTGTTGATATAGCTTTGTTACTAATGCATGGTGTCAATTTCCTTCGCTGAGTTTTGAAAGTAAAGTCACTACAAATGTAACAGAACTTGTTAGGATCATTTTTACATTTTCTGGACATTATTTAAGAATCACTTCACTCTAAAAACAGAACAAACTACTGCTCTCTTCAAATAAACAAATTCTCTAAATGCGAAAGTAGAGCAACAACGGTTAATTTTTAAATTTGTGGGTAGTAGCTGTAACACGAAAACTAGATCTGATGGAATCGAAATAAATATGGTTATAAGTAGAGGGTATGTGGGTAATTCAAAATTAGCCAACACCTTTCCTGTTACAAAATTTTGTTGACCAGTGTTATCTATACGTAGTTAACATCTTCACCTACCGCCATTAATATCACAAAGAGACACATAAAACGTTGCTAAACACCATTTCGTAACTAACTCATCTCAGGTTAATTTGCAATCACTGAGTTGAACGTAAGTAATGCTATATAAGGATGTCAATATTCAAATTATTATTAAGGCAACTTTCTAATGTTAGTTGCTTTTAGTGCTAACCCTTGATCTGTGAACTAATATATGATTATGTCGGATCGTGTTGGAGAACTGATGTGTGATGTTTTGTTTAGGTGTTTTGGACATGTTAAGAGAGTGAATGATAGGACAGAGTCTTTTGTAATGTCTAAGACTTTAAGCTCGTTTAAAACGTTCTCTTTGGGGACATGGATCCTGTCAATAATAGTACTTGATGGTAGATCACTCTTTTGATGTGTTAGTTACATATGTAGGCTTAAAACATATTTAGAGAATGAATGATAGGAGTTAGCAAAGGAAAAGTACAGTGCAAAAATGGTACCGTTGTACCCAAAAAAGAAAGAAAGGGACGTAATTGGTGACACCCTTAAGAAAGGGCAATTGCAGTCGGTACCGACAGGCATGTGTGTTAATATGTGTAAATGTATACGTAACAAAGCGGATTGGTTAGGATAGTAGTATATAGCGTCTCACTGGTCCCTTTCATAACGTGATTGTATAAAAGAAAGAAAAAAAAATTGATTATTTTTGGTTTTTGGTACAGACATAAGACACAGAAAAGAGCGAAAACAAGAAAAATACATGTAATCTTAAGCTACCTTAGAATAATATATCGACGAACACAAGAAAGAATTCCTAAAAAAAAAAAACAATATCCGTGGTGCGTCTCCTGACTGGACCATAAAAAAGGTATTGTATGTAAGTTTGTTTGTGTGGCATGTACGTACTAAATTGTAAATAATATTTATTATATTTATATTTTACTTTCACTATGTTGGCTAGACACTAACAAAGTTTTTGGAAACTGTTTGTCGCGATATAAATAAGCATTTTGTTTTGTGAAAAGATGGTGATATTTAGAAAAAAAGCAATCTTCATAACACAAGAAGCTTTTTACATTCTAGTAATTTAACGATAAAATTAATATAACCAAAATAACAAAACACGCCGCCGTATAATATTCAAAGGCCGCCGTCGCCATTTGCAAATATAATCGCTTAATTTTCCATTCATTCGATATGATTGTATCCTGTCAGGCGTTTAACAAATTCAAATTGTAGCTATCCTTGTCGTTGTTACTGTTATTACATCATTACTATGAAACTCTGACGGTATATGTTAATAGCGTTAAGGAAATTAGGGATTGGTTTAGAAATGTTATTTACATGTTTGAAGTTTCAGACCTTGATCAGAAGTGAAGAAATATGTAATAGAATCAAGTTGACCGTAAGAAAATTAAGAAATGGTCTTCTTCGTGTGGTGACGGAGTAATAATACAGTATGTCACCACCCCATCTCATCTCATGGGTGTCGTAAAAACCGACTAAGGGACTATCCGTGAATATTATCTTTACGAAATAAAAAGAAGGAAAACTTAAAATTAAACCCTATACCAATTCGTCTGGCCAGCGTGGTATTAGTTAGTAGGCCAAGTATCCCTCCGTCTCTGGAGAAGGCCCGTCCCTGCAGTGGGACATTAATGGGCTTATATGTTATGACACAATTGTCCCACTAAATCTTATTTACTTTATTTTTGTACTATCTCCTTGACTAAACCGTAAAAAGCAATATATTCGTTGAAGTATAATAATAGTATGATGACATACGCTTCCCCGTGGGGGTTACCCTTGTTATAAATGACATGTAATCTGTGCTGACAAACTATTTACTACTTATTACAAAACAAAATCTATTAAGTATGTTATTTTTTGCCTTATCAACTGATGAAATGACGGGGAAAATATGATACATTGATAACAACTACTAACAGTTTGTACATACATTTACAGGGTGTACTCATTACTTATTTATTTGTACACCTTGTGTAATAATAATTTTTTTTAACACAGCGTAGTAACTTTATATAAGCAGGAACTAAATAAAATCATTGACGTTTCCTTTACGGTAATTAAAGAAAGAAAACTTGATAAAACCCTATACAGGGTGGAAAGTTTCAAGGGGGCAGTGGTCTAATATTTTTTAAAATTACATTCCCATTCACAGATTTTCAAAAAAATGTACGATTAGCAAGAAAATTACCATTTGTCACCAAACATTTTTTTTTGCTAATTGATTCTGTTTCGTATGCTGATCAAAAAGTTCTAAAGTCAAAGTCAAAAACTATACTATTTCACTATAGTATACTATTAAAGTCATGATCTATTACAATCTCTAGAATCAACGAAACGTTCTACCTAACAATTTTACTCTATTCCGTTTACCGTAATCACGGTTGAATCCCGCATAAGCCTTGCTGATTATTTACCTAATATGAGGATAAAGGGGCTTGCCTTTATCCTCATAAATAAAGTAGGAAATAGTAAGCTTAATAATCGTAATAACTGTAGGTATATTAATGACTCACTGAAATGATGGGCCTCTTAAAACCAAGGATAAACGACCTTAGGTTTTTCTTCTTTTGTTCTAGTAGGTACAGATAAAAGCCCGGTGGTGAGCAGAGGTGACAGGTGCGGGGGACACCTTCCATCCCATTGCACGACTCACCACCCCCATTATGAGGGTAAGAACGGCCGGAGCGCTCACGGGCGTTCTCACGAAGAGTAGGGCCCGCCTGTAATGGGGGGGATCGCCGGAGGGGGACTGGACGCAAAGACTCAGTCGGTTCCCCAGGCCCTCTCCAAGTAAGCGAAGATGAAGTGCCGCTGGGGACTTATATTGGGTACACTGGAGGGTTGCCTAACTCCCTGATAACAAAAAAAAGGTACAGATAAAATAATATCTTGAAACTTTCACTTAGTCGCGTTTTACGACAGGAAGCGGGAAAACAGAGGGAGAATTGTAAGTAAAACCTTAATTTGGGTAGATGTGTGCCTTTTACAGTACTGAAAGTGGCATGTTAGAGACTAGATGTATAGTAAGCATTCATGAAGTGCCTGTCTTATACACACAAAATCAAGAAAAAGTTAGACTAGTTTATGCTTGAATATCACTTCTAGTTGGGAATGTTATTCCTATGATTTAATAGCACTCTCTGTTTGCCAACAAAACCAGAAGTGGTTTAACTAATACATTATTTAAGAACAAAATCTATTTTTAGATCTTATGTTATTTATAACTTACCCAGTTGTTGACATTTATGGTTCACTTAATATATAACGTAACGTATAAAATATAGCGTTTAAGAGAAGTTTAAGCGTCTGGAGAACGCTTTAAAGTAGAAATTATTAAACCCACGCTCTTTTTAAAGTTAACGTTACTCCGGCAGTTGATTACCAGGTGTAATATTTAACTTAACTACTTATACGCCCACAAAGCGCTTGAAGCGTTTTATAAACGTTTTAATATTCTATATTGTAATGAAATTAGACAGGTTGCTAAGCACACGGAAATCAATAGTTACTACCTTCCACCGATTCTTTTACATTAATATTGCGAATTTATTTTTATTCCTCACAAATATTCACACAACACCATCTAGTCCCAAACTAAGCAGGGCTTGTACTATGGGTAGTGACAACGGATCATGCTCAAATACTTTTTTTAATTTAAATTATTTTTATTGGAATTTAAGATGGCATTTCGCTGCAGCGTAAGTTGATACTGAATGAATCCTAGTTTAGGTACTTAACTTCTTAGGTTTCTTATAAAGCGACTCCAAAACGAGGGGGCGGTTCATAATTCGGTTGCTTTTTTTAATGTATGACATTTCGTTGCCAATTTTGAAAAGGTATACTTCCAATTAATCCTATAAAAAGTTAATCAAAATTAATTTAGTAATATAGAAATCTCAAAAATATACTTTTTTTATTCTAATAAACGAAATTGCGTATTATTATCGGTTTCAACGCTGTTGTTAGAGTTGGATTTTTAATTAGAAAAGTATGTCTACAATAAACAAATCTTATTCTCTCTCTGGCTTCTTTTGTCTACCATTTTAATAACACTTAAATGCTTCACTTAAATAATATTTCAGAATATACTTTAAAAGTAAACAGCCAGCTTCCTATGGCCTACCTATTTAGAAAGAAAAAAAATCTGACCCTCATTAAATTTCCTCCTTAGCATTAATATCAAACGAAAAAATAAGCATTTTTAACTCTTCATCAAAAGGATCTTTTATAATAAAAGGCTTTATACATCTTAAAGGTTGCGTCGTTCCCTTCCCCCTACATTTGCATCTCTTTGACGATGTTACTTTGTACACAGAACCTTTATCTAAAATGAAATAAGGGATGCTCCGGTGGTCTTTAAAGGCCTACGCAGACCGGGACGGCATTGCAAAGGATTTTAATTTTTACTAATGGAAATTCAATCGCATTTTTCATTTTAAAGCATAGCAATTTATGTCGTATTTCTGTAATAGAACGGTTGAATGTCCATTAGTAAAAATTAAAATCCCTTGCCATGCCGTCCCGGTCTGCGTAGGCCTTTAGATGGATTACCTACCTACCTACGTATGTTTACGTCATACGACAAGAGATTTTTGACGTCACTGTATTAGTACACTTCACGAGAATTTTGTCGTCGTGGTTCTTCGCACTCTTAGTGTTATAAAGAATATTGTATTTATTCTTTCGCTGAGGCTCTTACGTAGACAAATATGGTTATAAAGTGCTCCGTGCAAGTACTGATTCTGTGACTTTTTTAGGGTAATTTTGAAGTTTATTATTTGATATTTTCATGGGGAAATTGTGCCCAACATACGCTACTGGAAAGTGGGAAACAATGAGGAAGTGTTTCACAACTATTAAATAATCTCTGCAACTTGTCTTTTGGCTTTCGAGACCCGTTGGAGCTGCGGTATAATATTCATCTGATCGCGAGGTTTTATGACAACGCCACCTACTCCGAAACCTAACAAAATAACCTCCGAAACCTAATTAAACCTAATAAAATAAATGTAGACACCTTCAGCCTATTTTCTGTTATGCTAATCACGCTAAAAATCTAGTTAAAAAAAACGTGTTGTCAGTTTTTAAATAATAAGCTAAGAATTCACGAGTATTATCAAGTACGAAACATTATTGATGTGCTAATCCGAACAAGTTATATGAGTTGAATACGTGAGTGTTACGCTGAGATAGTGGTGACACTGTTTTATACAACATTGAAGAACAATACATCTTTTTAGTTTTATAAAGTTTCTGCTGCATTAGCTTTGTATTGTCTTCAGACAACTTCTAAACTTGTATTTATTTAGTTTCAACATAAGTATGTATAGTGTCAGTGCATCGTAATTAAAAGTGTTAGGTATGCGCTTTTGTATGACTATGATTATGCTTAAAAAATATATAAGTAGTATGAAGGCGAGAGAGGTTTTTTAAGGATCGGTCAACTTCTGACTGGAGATTTTTTTTAAATTAAGAATATGTTGGCACAGAAGGCATCGATAAAAAGAAAATTAAAAAAAAAACAAGACATCCCTAGAGTTTCGATATTTGCAAGTTGAAACGGATATCTCGGAAATCCAAATACGTACCCTCGGGAGATATCCAATAATACTTTTCATAGATATTTATGATGTAATATAATATATGATTTATGGTCAATATCTATTTTTTCATGCAATTATTTATATCGTGAAGGTTTTATTACTAACGAGTGAGATGTCAGATATTATTAGCACTTAATTACTGCTTGAGCTTCAAGTATTTTGTTTCACTGTTATATAGATGCTAAATGAATTGCGAAAGGAGTAGTAATCGTGCCAAATTAACAATAAATATTGTATTCCTTACATATTTATACAACGCCATCTAGTGCCTGACTAAGCTGAGCTTGTTTTAACTTGTACTTATCTTGTGCCTGTCCGTCATTAGACTCAATAGTAAAACAATGCTAGTTAAAGAATATTTATAATCTTCTAAGCGTAAATAGAGCCAATCATCATCATAACAGCCCATTAATGTCCCACTGCAGGGATGGGCCTCCTCCCGTGACGGAGGGATACTTGGCCTACTAATACCAAGCTGGCCAGACGGATTGGTATAGGGTTTGATTTCAAGTTTTCCTTCTTTTTATTTCGTAACGATAATATTTACGAATAGTCCCTTAGTCGGTTTTTACGATACCCATGGGACAAGATGACATATTGTATTCTTACTCCGTCACCAGTCACCACAAGGATAACGGAGTTAAATAATAGCCAAGTCAAGAACAAAATTTCATTTTTCCAATTTGTTATGTATGTAATGTCATTAAATAATTATTATTTGTTCTGTTCCAGGTAAATTAGATAACTGTTAAAAGAAGGTAGTACTTAAAATTGTTTTATTGAACTAACCAACAACTGCAGTTGTCGTAAAACTTAATAGTAAATCCATCAAAAGAAGTTAAACTTGACACAACAATTAACTTAGGAATTCTTAAGCTAATCATGATATTAGTAATATTACAAACTGCCTTTGTGGCTAAGCGGTTCTGTATGCGGATACCGTACTGGTAACAGATTCAATTCCCTTAAAATATAAGTATTTATACAAATATACTTAAATGCACGCCCTATCCCGTTCGGGGTAGGCAGAGACCACAGAACGCCACTTGTCACTATCCTGGCAAAGAGATTGGGCCTCGCCCACATTCATTAAGCGAGTCATAGCGAGCATTAGCATAGAGCATAGAGAACATTAGCGGTTTATTAGTGCTGTGGCGTTTGTCTGTGTCGATCTATAATTTTAATTGTAGCTTCATTTTTAAGTAAACGACGATTTCAAACAATTTGTAATAAATTTTATGAACTATAGCATTTTGAAATTTGAAATTTGTCATACATGCGCATCGGTTACGAGTGCCCTTAATTTTTTTTTTGTTTTTAATAGTATTTATGTGAACCACAAATGATTGCTCTGAGTCTGGATGTTATAATATGTGTTCGTTAATTTCATGTCTGTAAATGTGTAATGTGTTACCGACGACCTGAGGGCAGTTGCCAGAAATGGCTGTATAAGATGAGCAGGGTCCGGAAGAAATGGCACGAATTTGGGGAGGCCTGTGTCTAGCAGTGAACCAGACATCGCTAAGATAGATACATAGATAGAAATGTCTCCACGACAACATAGCACACGATCTCTAGTGCAGAAGTTGCCTTTAGATAAAAGAAAGAAAAAAATATAGATGTCGAAAAGAGGTTTTACATAAACCAATAGGTTCTACAGGTACGCATATAGCTTATGTAAATTCCCAATGTACGTAATATATTCAAAACCCTGTCATTACCCTCCACCCACGCGTACAATACTTAGAGATTTAGTACAGGCGACCTTTCTGTAATATGCAGGAGTTATATTAGTACGTTGTAAAGGAAATTCCAATTAGTCTCATTGTTGAAGAAGTAAAAGATTTTAGAAAGTATTTTTTTGTTAATTTAAGTATTTGCTTATTGAGATAGGTGCTTGAGAAATGAAAAAAAAACTGAAAAATATTTTTATTGTCTAATATTTTAAAGAGGTAAAGTTTGTGTGTTTGTGACGTTGTAGGGGATCTGATGGAAAGTATGTAGAGGGAATCTCTGGATCTAATGAACCGATTTTAAAAATTCTTTCTGTATTGAGTAGTTCATTTATCGGGGAGTGTCATAGTCTATATAGTATCACGCTATGACTAATAGTAGTGGAGCAGCAATGAAATATGTTTAAAAAACGGCCGCGTTTTTTGACCGGTATTCCGTGTGGTGACGGAGTAAGAATACAATATGTCACCACCCCATCTCATCCCATGGGTGTCGTAAAAACCGACGGACTATCCGTGAATAAAAAGAAGGAAAACTTGGAATTAAACCCTATACCAATCCGTCTGGCCAGCGTGGTATTAGTAGGCCAAGTATCCCTTCGTCACCGGAGGAGGCCTGTCTCTGCAGTGGGACATTAATGGGGTGTTATGATGATGATTGCTATGACGGCCAAATGCTTTTATGTAAAACTTTTGTTAAGACATGATTTTTATCCAAATAACTTTTCCTTTAGTCATGCCGACTAAATAAAAAGTTGCACTAACCTAAATCATTGATAGTTTAAGACGAAATAAAATAATATTTGTGATCACCAAAAGAGCGATAGGAACCCAGCAGAGTTTCTTGTGGGTGTCTTCTCTGACATGGTCGTGTTCCGAACCCTCAGTAAACTTAGCCGTTAAGTTAGACGAGCATATTATGTGATCACTATAAAACGACTTTCACAAGCGGTATCGTTATATCTTACGTGAATAAATGATTTTTTCTTTCTTTCTTAAGAAGGCCGTATGTATTTTCACTCTATCACCACAGTTTCCTAAAAATGTAACCCATTACATAAGTAAAAACTGGTTTATTAATTATAATACTGCGGCGATATCAAACACTGATTGATTAATACTTGTTCTAAATTCAAAGAGCCGACTTAGCTGTTATCATAATGTTTTATTTATAATAAGTAAGTATTATTACTTTAGAACCTTTTTGAGCGAGGTTACTTGACTTATACTTGGTTATGATTGGGTTCGACTTAGGTTACATTGTAGGGAAGCTATAAAAGGGTTGCATAATATGATCAATTCATGTTATGCCGCCATTCGGTAAGGTTTAGTTAGAAGAAGTAGACCCAAAAAGTGCGGGCTTCTTAGGTCGATATGAGAGTCAATACTATAAAGGAAACTGAATACCTACAGTAAAAAGCGACTTGTTTATTTTACAATACAATTCTTTATTTGCAAAACATGGGTTTACATGAGATCTTAAAATTAGATTATGTATCTAATTAGACTATGTTTTACCATACATCAGCCTTCCTCTTAAGTGGTAATGTGTGTTATTTTGGTTTTCGTTGGCTGAAATATTTTTGTGCAACGACCTTTTCCAAACTTTTCTCGTCTCCTTTTCTATTTTAATCCAGACACTTCCTGCTCCCCTCATGGTCAACTGATCCCACAACAAACTGATCCCGCGGGCTCAGTCGACCCCATTCGTTTTTTTAGGGTGTTACTCAGCCCACTAATCTGTCAACTTGACCCGCGGGCTCAGTTAACCACTTAGTATGGTTAAGGGTCTACTCAGCCCACTGTTGTGGGATCAGTTGACCATGAAGGGTTCCAGGCTGTCTCATAATTAAAAATAATATTACACAAATCTAAAAAAGCTAAAGTACAATACCGTTCGCTATAAAGTACACATCGTAATATCTGGTTGATTGCACAACCAAGGTTTACTACTGATAATGTTGACTATAAACTGATAACAGAAAGGTTCTAGTTGGCCCTGATTGTGGCGATTTGAAAGGTGGACCCGTTACTAAGTATTTTTTATTAACTATACATGTGCAAAGTTTTATGCAATGTGTTATAGGTTAATTAAAATTAACAGCTTCTGTGGTAAAGCAGTTTTGTAAGTGGCTGGGTTTGAATCACAGGCAGGACTTCTTTGTGCTATCCACAAGGTATCCTCAGTTAGGAAGTTCTTTGTGTGCGTTGAATTTGTGTTTGTATATTCGCTTTCCGTGTGGTGACGGAGTAAGAATACAATAAGTAACCCCATCTTATCCCATGGATGTCGTAAAAACCGACTAAGGGACTTTCCGTGAATATTATCTTTACGATATAAAAAGAAGGTAAACTTGAAATTAAACTCTTTAACAATCCGTCTGGCCAGCGTGGTATTAGTAGGCGAAATATCCCTCCGTCACGGGAGCAGGCCCGTCCCTGTAGTGGGGCATTAATGGGCTGTTATGATAATGATGATAATAGACGCAAGGAGACGCTTCAATGGCCAGCCACTAAGAATTCCATCTATAAAATGGCCGTGCTGACTTCAACTGTTTTTAAACCAAATCTATCAGTCTTTAATTAAAATATGAAACCTGTTTCAATAAGTAGTTGTTAGACTCGTAAATTATGTGCAATATTTGTTTTTAATTTATGAAATATAATATTTAATGAAAAATATTTAATATTTGCTTTTGGATGTCATTTATGTCAATCAAGATACTCATCATTATAGATTGAATAGGTCAAAGTGATTAGTTCTTTATTATAAAAATAGTATAAAAGATTTATGTAAACAGTCTTTAATGCACAAAAAACACTAGAAATTTGAGTAAAATAAACGATTATAATATTAATGAGATATTATTTACTTTTATATTTATGACTACAGTAGTTTTTTAACTTCCACTCCATCCTAGTTCACACTAGTCGCGCCATTTCAACAGCTTTCTTTTGTTCTGTGGCACTCGTCCTATATAGATACATGGAATGACCTTAACATACTAAACTGAACTGCTTATCATCCGAATCTCACAAGACGAAGAGATACTCCCAATCAGACCGTCCTAGACCAGTTTGTATCAATTATTGCTTTTTGTTTAAAAATACTTTTAAATTGATTCCATACTTATAAAAATTGTTTGTTACAAAAAATATGAAACTATCGGTTCAAAGGTAATTGAAATCGGTTTTTAATTAAAAATATTAATTTATTATTTTGGGTGTGTTCTTGTCACTTCTCAGATAGTAAAATAGGGCTTTGAAATGATTTATACCAACCAATAGTTCCGGTTGAGATAGTAAATAATAGTGCAATTATTATTATAAATAGTTATTATTGTAAATTACTTTGTTTACAACACTAGCATTAACTATAAAGTGTTATATGATTTATTATGTGTTATTTATTTATAATGTGTGCTTGTTAATATTTATGGATTTATTTTTCCGGAATCCAAAAGCGTAAACTCTAACAAAACTAAACAAAAATTACTTTAGTAAAGTTTTGATTATGATTAACGTCCTTATATACGATTTAGGGTCGTAGCACATAATCAAAACGTAAAGGGATCGGCACTGTATTAACTCCAGCTGTTCATTATTATTTGTATGAAACTCCTTATTGCAACGCACACTAATCGGAATCGTAACGTTATCGGATTTTTGACGTTTCACACCGAGGAAAAAGGCGAGGCGGTGTCGATCTCTTTACGTTTTGATATGTCTGCTACGGCCTACGACCCTAAATCGTATATAAGGACGTTAATCATAATCAAAACTTTACCAAAATACTTTTAGTTTTGTTTCGTTAAATATCCTCTTAAACAACACATAAGATCACGCTTTTGGTGGAAACATTTATAGCAGACCTATGTCCAGTTGAAGTACAATAATATTGCCATAATGAGAATGTTATTTTTATTGTAATGGTTTAAATTTGACAAATAACACCTACTTGTAGGTAACCTTGGTAGTTTAAAATGTCAGACTTAAAATAAAAAGTAAACGAGATAATACACGTTAAAAAACATTATATTTCATTAAATTAATACGAGAAACTAAAATGAATGCACTATATAAATAAATTATCTCAAGAATGCATTTTTTTACAATATACCTACGCTTAATACATGAATAAAAATAACTTTTGATTTCATGTTAATATAGGTTACATAATATGACATAATAGCAGGTTTTTTTTTTTCATAGACACGCTCAATTAATAATTAGCAATAAATCTTTTTGAATGTCACTCTGGTTTTTTGTAGTTTTTATTTTTAGAATTCTGTTTTAATTATGATGTACGTTTGATATCATAGGTCTATTTAACTGAAAGCATGTTTGTAGGAATTGTATGTAAGTACGCGGTGTTACGTGGTCTCTGCCTGCTTTATGAGAACAAAGTACGCATTTATTTTTTTAACACTTTAAATACATTTTTGTATAAAGGCGGACTTAATGCCTAAGGCATTTACCTTTGCAACTTAAGTCTATATGTTTATTTCGATTGTAAAGTCCACATTATTCTTCGTTTAACGAATAAATAGGTATAAAAAAGGAAAACAATATTTATTTCGTAAAGCTACAGGTGCAACAATACAAACTGTAGCTCAGCCATTAACGCTATTCTCTATGTGACAATCGGGCTTAAAATATGTTTGTATGCGATTCACGATACACAAATAAAATGCTATTTTTATATGTATTAAGATTATTGTGAGTAAACGATGAGTATGTGTTTGTGTGTGTGTTAATTACGTGTATGTACATAGCTATACTATGCTAGTCATCTATACTAATATTATAAAGAGGTAAAGTTTGTGCGTTGGTGAGTTTGAGACGTTGTAGGAAGTAATCTTTGGATCTACTGAACTGATTTTAAAAATTCTCATTCTGCGTTGAATAGTCCATTTATTGGGAAGTGTCATAGGCTATATAGTATGACGCTATGACTAATAGGCGTGGAGCAGTAATAAAATATGTTTAAAAAGGGACGCGTTTTTTTCGCCGCCCAACGAAGTCGGGACGGGTCAGCTAATAAAACAAAATTGGAGCTTATAGAAGCATGAATGTACAATGCTATATAAAAAAGCAAAAACCGAAAACCATTTTAGGTATCAACCTGTCAAAAACGCTACTACTAAATTGTATTTAAAGAATCTGGATATTTTCACAAGGCTTGCTAAATTTACATTACACATTACCACTTAAGACTTAAAGTTTGTTTTCGCTTGTTGAAATTGTTTGAGTTAAGCCTTAATAGTTCAGTGTTTAGTTTAAACTTGATTAATGTCAAGGGTAGATAGTGGCAACGCGAATAGTTTGAATTGTTTGTCATTTATGTTAATTACTAGGAATTGCTAATAGGAGAAATAATTGTAACGTGTATTTGTCTCTTCGTGGGTACCTAGGCAGAATAATGTGAAGTATGAGTCTAGGAAATAGTCATCTTTAGTTATCTTCTTGGTCAGTCATCTTTAGCAAAGAAGTAAAACATGTCACAAGAAAACTCGATACCAACCAGCCTGAATTTAAAAGCCACGTTTTACTTATAAGACTGGAAATTTCTTATGAAATTGTTAATTATCTTAAAGAGTGTGTTTGTGACGTTGTAGGGGGTAACCACTGGATCTAATTTTAAAAATTCTTTTTGTGTTAAATAGTCCATTTTATCGGGGAGTGTCATAGGTTATATAGTACCACGCTATGAGTATGACTAATAGGAGTGGAGCACATAATGAAATATGTTTAAAAAAGGGACGCTTTTTTTTCGCCGCCCAACGAAGTGGGCACTGGTCATCTAATATAGACTCAGTTGAGTTTAGTATAGGTATAAGAGAATTATTACTATTATAGCAATACTTATATCCTTATATAAACCTTCTGTATACCTTTTCACAAACACTGTACCAAAACATCGTAAGTTTCCTTCCTCAACAAACTAACCAAACAATCCTAAAATACCCACAACATAGACAATCTATACAAATGGGAATAAAAGAAAAAAAAAAGATGTAGCAAACAGTTCTCTCGTACACAAACAATAATGGCTAGGAGGCTTTTTAGCTAATTGTGGAGAGGTATTGAATGGTCCACGTTTTTATCTAGAGGTTTACCACTTCCTTTATTGTTTTCAGTTTGTTACTGAATCATTTTGTTTCGTTTAAGTAAATGTTTGTTTGAATTGATAGAAGTAATAAGGTTTTGCACGTTAATTGTTGTTTGTTTTATATTTATTCAAACTTTTAGACACTACGCTGTGTAGAACAAAACTAAAAAGAGGTTCTACTTTAAGCACTAGATAATGGATAATCAAATCATATTTTTATACATTTTGTTACTGAATCATTTTGTTTTGTTAAGGTAAATGTATGTTTCAATTTAGTGAAGTAATAAGGTTTAATTTTGCTTGCACATTAATTACTATTCGTTTTATGTATATTTACTTACTATTAAAGTGTGAAGTTAGGGAGCAAGTGAACAAACAGACAGAGGGTTCAGATATTCTAATTGTAGGGTTTTCGTCACTATTCAAATAAAAAAATGCAATGTTAGATGATGATTAAACCAATATTTAAGTAAAAGTTTAGTACAAGATGGTAATCATATTATGACTAAGTTACATTTGAGGACCAAACTGAAGTAACTCACTTAAAACAATTTTAAACGTTCATCTTGAGTTTTGAACTTCAAAGTCTCTATGTACCGCTTCATTCAATTCAATGTTGATCTGTAAGAAATTAAGTACCGTTTACGTTTAATATTTAAAAACAGTGCTATAAATATTAGTAACAATACTACGTTCAGTTTACTAATACCGCAGTTAACATATCATTATGAGTATAAACCTTTCGTACTTCATACTGTTTTTCACTTTATTTAAATGGTTAAATACCAGTGTAACAACAAAGAGAAATCAAAAGGTTAATAAGCGTTGGTCCTCTCATATAGATCAAAAACGTCTACAACACTTGAGCAGGAGGTGTTTTTATACAAAAGTAATTGATCCTTTACGTAAGTATCTAATATTTAATTAAACTTTAGTTTTAAACACATAATTTTATCAACTATAAAACATATTTTATTGTATTTAGTAAGTTACAAATTGGTTAAGTAATTTGGTTTTTCACACACAAAAAATATGTAATTTTTATTATTTAAAACAATATTACTTTATTTTAAAAGTTTTAATGGAAATTTACTTTCTCGTTTAGTGATAATAATATTATTATCTCATTTTGTCATATTTAATGTCTCACATAAAACGAAAAGGGGCAGTAACATTTTGTACTCGCAATCCATCACCACACAGCACCAACTTCACATTAATTAATTACCAAGTAAAATGCTCATACAAATATTTCACTTGTCACTGAAAGTTTGAACTAAGTAAAGTTAAATTGTCTCCTTTGTGATCTTAAAACAGACTTGAACATAATTTAATAAGATTCAGCTAAACTTGTTTAAGTAATGGAATAGTA
Organism: Schrankia costaestrigalis; assembly: GCA_905475405.1. Classification (NCBI taxonomy): domain Eukaryota; kingdom Metazoa; phylum Arthropoda; class Insecta; order Lepidoptera; family Erebidae; genus Schrankia; species Schrankia costaestrigalis. The sequence continues at coordinate 2,019,759 of FR997830.1, forward strand.
ATTCGTGGCTTGTTTATCTGCTGGTGTGAACTAGGTCTAGGTTTGACTTCAATTCCAATTCGTAATGAAAGGCAAAATTCAATTTAGGCTTCTGTAAGGGTTTTAAAAAGCAGTACTTGACGGTTAGCAGGACTAAAGTGTGAATTTATGTTTGTCTGTAAATCGACTGTGGCAAACGCAGATGATTGTTCTGAGCATGGACTTATTTTGTACTTTGTTTTCGATTCCCTGATGTCCTCAAATAGTGAGCTATGAAGTCTACTCTAAATTTTCACTGAAAAATGTTCCATTACCTATAGGAAAACTGTCTTGATAGCTTAAATTTTAATATTGGTAAAATTAAAAGTGTACACTTTATAGCAAACCCAATACAACAATACACTTTATAACAAACAGTTTGCACAAGATCCTAAGTTAAGTTTTCATTCCTTAATAGCCCCACCCGTGCCACGGGACGAAACTATAGAGAACCGTGTAAGTGTTTTTAACGTCAACAAAACATAAAAACAGTTGTGTTTACTTAAGCTAACAATCGATTAAAATGATTTATATTGTAAATGTGTGAGCAATAAATCGATGGCTCATACCTATTTCAAAAATCTGTGTTCTCATTACAATGTAGGCTAGGTAATTAAATTTAATTTGATTTTAGTTAATAAATAAATAAATAAGCATATATCATAAAGAAATAAGCAGGAGAACTAAGGTTAACGACATTGAATTTACAATGCGTTAGAAGAGGCAAGAAGGAAAACTTGAAATTAAACCCTATACCAATCCGTCTGGCCTGGGTATTAGTAGGCCAAGTATTCCTCCGTCATGCGTCACATGGGAGAAGGCCCGTCTATGCAGTGGGACATTAATGGGCTGTTATGATTTATGATAAGAAGAGGCAGGGAGAACAGACATACTTACCGGCTAATTCACGGATAAGTGGAAATCTGTTGATGGCGTTTTCGTCCAAAACTGTACGTAATAATTCAATAATGCTTACAACAGTAAACTAAATTCAGTACTTATTTATATTTTCCCAAAGGATTCAATACACTACAACAAATCTACGGAGAGTTTTAACATAATGGAAAACCAAAGTAAGTTTGTTTTTATTACTGAGTTTAAGTTCATTGTTCATTGGAAGCGGATTTGCATCTGAACAGACCAAGTATTTTATAAGGATTATTGAGAGAGAAGCCATTTTAAAGCCATTTAGATATTCTCGCTGGAATTTTAAATCGAATTTTGCGTTTAGTTTCGCGGTTGTTTTTAGTGATTTTTCTTGTGGTAAGGAATTAAGAATGGATCATGGCAGCATTCTGTCTTTTCTGACGATCGAATTGCTAAAAAATAAAAAAAAATAGCTTATTAACTGTACATAAACCTTTGATACTACGTGCGACGCCAGATTTAAATGCTACGCAGTGGTGTTGGATTGATTAACCTTAATCATTTTTCTATGCTCCATATGTATCTAAAACAATAACACCATTTAAGTATTTTTAAAAGATATTTAGTACTTTCTACGACACAAAACAAATCCGTTTATCCAGCCTGTTATCGTAGTTCAACTTTCCCACGCAGAATAGAAGAGGTCTATCCCTGCAGTGGACCATTGTTAACCTGCTACGAATTAGCTTTAAACAAGCATTGATTAGCCTACCTATAGCAGCTGAATTATCTTAGGTACGACCAAACTTTCGCCATTAGGCCTACATCTCGTACAACCCCCTCCCTCTAGGGGGTTATTCGCCCACGCGTCTCTCGAAATAGAACCTTACACCTCTCTTACGTCACAGAGCTGCGCCACACTACGGTAAGTGGGGGGGAGGCTATTTTTAGCTCTCAGGAAACGTAGAAAAATTTGTAATGGGTGACTTGAAAATTTTAAATGCTGTTACAAAAGGTTTGTAATTAAATGCGTTATTAACTTTGATGTTGTAATTTGTTATTTTAATTGTAAGAAAGTTACAGTGAGTTTGATATTTTTTTGTGGGTTTTTGTTAAAAAAATATCATCAATATTAGAAAATATTTTATTAGTTATTTATTTAATAAGTTATTTCAATTACTTTAAAGATAGAAAAAAAAAAGGGAATTTATAGTTCACGTTTCGTCTTGTATCGCCAATTTTGAAGTTTCACATCGTATTGCTCAATGTTACATTACGTCACATGTAGCACAAAGCATCTAGCCTATTGCAGTCCACTGCTGGACATAGGCCTCTCCCAACACGCGCCACAGAACTCGCTCCTGCGCTTTACCACAAAGCATAAATAAAACAAAATGTCTAGATAAAACATACTCGTACAGTCACGAGCAATAATATGTACACATTTTCGCATTTTGTAAACCAGTTATCTAAAGTTCTGCCAATCCAAAATTGAAAATTCGAAGATTAATTCAAAACTGTACGGAACCTCTTCTAAATTACGAATTCATTTTGATATTGTAATGTCTAGATAAACGTGCAGATAGTTTAGAAAATTTGAAAATGTGTACATATTATTGCTCGTGACTGTACCTATGCCTAAAACACTGAGGTTGTACATAAAATGATTACTTTTACATGTCAAATCGTTTTGAAAAGTGCTGAAATAAATATTTCTTTTACAGTAAAGAAGACGGAGCTTTTCATGAATATAAATCATAGTACTGAACAAAGTATTTTAGTCAGCTGTCTGAGAAATCATGAGGGAATAGCTAGTTCTACTAGTTTTATGAATTATATTATTTAGATATGACTAAGCAGAGGATTTATATAAAAATACATATAATATATTTTGGTTATAAAGATTACTTTAACATGCATTGAATGGCAATTGATTATTGTTTTAAATAATACGGCGAATTGGAGTGGTTACATAATACGAGTACCTATATGTCTCATGCATGACTGCTACGCTACAGTCTGTTTCGATGTTAAATGAAAATTTTTGTGTGCATGAACATGGTCTGCATTCTAGGTGTTTTCTATGTATCACGTGTAAATATTTACAAACTAAAACGTTAATGACTATGTATATCCTTTGTCCCGTAATAGTTAAAGCTATACTTAGTTTGGGGCTAAATGGCGTTGTGTGATTAATATTGTGTATAATATTTTACATTCAACAATTTTACGTCATTGCTTAATGTTGTAAAGCACTTTGTGTAACAATTTTTTGTATGCAAAAGATATTTTTCCAATAACTCCCACGTTTTGTATTAAAAGGGAGCTATTTTTAGACCTTTTCATTAATTGTACCCACGCCATTACATTATTCAGATACTAAATGTCAATAGGTTTGCCTGTTTCGATTTCACGCCTAAACTACTAAAGCTTTTTTAATGAAATTTCGTACAGAGGTAGCTGGAAACTAAGAAAATAACATGCATTTCCTTTTATACGTATTAAACCACAATGCGAATGGTATACGGTACCCACGCCTCTTTTATAGTTCCAAACGTTTTATGTTCTTCGTTGCTAACCGTACCAAATTTTATAAGAAAAGTACAGTCGGCAAAAAAGTCAATTTTATCAAATCATCTTCATCATTACAGTTAATGAATTTCCCACTTTAGGGACGGCCTCCTTTAAATATAAAGGGAAACTTTACCTACATATACCACACAGACCAGACGGTATCAAGTTTTTTTATATTTGATTGCGTTATTGATTGTTAGGTAGTTAAGTAGTTTTGACGACCTCTGTGGCGTAGTGGTTATATTACATGGCTGCTACGCAGAGGTCTCGGGTACGTTTCCCGCTCAATGCAAATCATTGTGTGCATGAACATGATCGTTTACATTGATCTGAGTGTTTTTATGCATAATTGTACTTACAAAAAAAAGTATTTAAGTATTAATATCCGTTTTTCTGTTACCCATAACACAAGCAGGCTAAGCCTTTTTTTTTTTTTTTTTATTCTCCCTCTGGGTCTCTTCGCAGGGGCCCCGGGTATGCACCGTTAAGCATCGACCCCAGGGTCCCCTGCAGACCTCGGCCGCTCTATTACGGCCCCGTCCCTATGTGGGAGAGGATCCCCAGTCCTCTCTACCGGGGGGGGGGGGGGGGGGCGTGTGTGGGGGGGAGCACCTACACACGCCAACGTCTTGGCCTGCTTCTGCACGGGGCAACGGGCAGCCCATCCGTCCCGTTACCCCCAGGCCCCCCGTCATGGAGGTCGGAGATCGTTGGCATAATGCCTCCTCCGACGCCCAGGACGCGCGGCGACATGCGGGAATGAGGGATCTCTCTCCCGCAAGCCCTCCGCCGCCTCCTTCGCTAGCATTACATGCTCGCAAAAGGTGGCGACGGCCCGCCACGCGCTCTCGCTGGAGACCATGGCCTGAACCATTGTCTCCAGCGAGAGAAATGCCACTCCTAGACCCACAACGAGGTCCTGCCGTTGCCGTGCCCACGCCGGGCACTCCACCAGTGTGTGGAGCGAGGAATCCTCGCTGCAGTTCCGGCAACTGTGACATTCGGGCGTTGGCTCCCGGCGAATACGGTGCAGATACTTACCGAAGCATCCATGCCCGGTAAGCATCTGCGACATCCGGTAAGAGAGGCTGCCATGCCGCCTCTCGAGCCAATCCTCCATGACCGGACTTACCGCCCTGATAAGGGCGTGCCCGTACCTCGGTTGCCCAAGTCGCTGTCTCCATTCCTCCATGAGATCGTCATGGAGCAAGGACCGCTGCGCCTCGACTTCGCGAGGGGCAGGTATATGTCCCTGCTCCAGAGCCCCCCTGTGCCACCGATACAGTGACGCGAGAGCCCTCGCCTCCAGATCCCATGGAGGAGTTCCGGCTAGGAGACTCGCCGCCTCAAAGGAGATCGTACGATATCCCCTGATGATTCTGACGGCCAGCATCCTCAGCGGACTCTGAAGAATAGTCGCTGTGCTGGCCGTCAGGCGCTCCGCCCATACAGGCGCGCCGTATAGCGCCATCGATCGTACGATCCCCACGTAGAGTCTCCTACACGGGGTGTTAGGTCCCCTCATGTTGGGCATAAGCCGCGACAGTGCAGCCGCGGCGCCCTTAATTTTGGGGACGATGCTTCGGACATGTGGTCCGAAGCCCCATCGGCTATCGAGGGTGATCCCAAGATATCTCATCGAGGGCTTGATGCCGATGCTAACACCATCCACCGTGACACTGGAGCCTGGAGGGGGCGCCCGTCTGGGTCCGTGAAAACACAGGGCCTCAGATTTGTTGAGCGCCACCTCCAGCCCCAGCCGCCGGATTCGGGCAACGACCTGGGCAACCCCTACCGTGGCCGCTTGGGCTGCGTCTTGGAACGTTCTCCCTCGTGCTGTCACGAGGGTGTCGTCGGCGTAACAAAACACCGCGACACCTCTGGGGAACGAACCACGCAGCACCCAGTCGTATCCGATGTTCCACAGGAGCGGGCCAAGCACCGATCCCTGTGGAACACCGCACGACACATCTCGCCGACCTGGCCCTAGCCAACTAGGGTAAGCTATGGCCCTCTCAGAGAGATAGGCCCCGACAATGTGGCAGAGGTAGGGGGGCATCCGATGATAATCGAGTGCCTCCCTAATGCAACTCCAAGGCAAGGTGTTAAATGCATTGGCGATGTCAAGAGACACCGCCAACACCACCTCACCCCGGGAGGTCGCTTCCTCTGCCAGGCTACCCACGCACATGATCGCACCCACAGTGGATCGCCCCCGGCGGAAACCAAATTGGTTATCCGCCAGATCTGGCCCTACCACCGTGAGATGCTCGACGAGGCGATCTGCAATGATACGCTCAAAGAGCTTGCAGACCTCGTCAAGCAACACGATCGGTCGGTATCCGGATGGTGAATCCACCGGCCGCCCCGCCTTTCGGATGAGGACCAGTTTCCCCGTCTTCCACACCTTCGAAAACTGACCTCTTTCGAGGCATGCGCTAAATAGCCTTCTAAGTCGGGGTCCAAGCTCCGCAAGGGCCACGACCCATGCACGGCCTGGAATGCCGTCGGGTCCGGGCGCGGTGTTCTTTTTGGCCTTGAGCCGTCGAACCACCGCCCCTAGCTCACCCTCTGTGACTTCGGGCACGTCATTCTCGCTACGACTCGCGTTGAGTACTCGAGACGAAGCCATCGTCGGGGGGACATGCTCCTCCCCTCCCGATGGGAACAAGGCGTCCAGCACTCCCTCCAGACGGTCGGGTTGCAGACTCTGCGTCAGCGGGGGGGCCCTGGGGCGTAGTTTGCCCCGTACCAAAAGGTATGGGCGTCCCCACGGATCCTGGTCCAGAGTCCCAATCAGCTCTTCACGAGCTGATTGCTTGGCCCGTTTTACAGCCGCCTGGAGGGCTCTTTTGGCTGCCCTGTACCTCTCATGGAGCTCCGTCTCCAGGGTTGCCGCGTTGTCTGGGCGGCGACGCCTTCGGCGGAACCTTTTGCACTGGCGGCGTGCACGGACGCACTCCTCGCGGAGTTGCGCCGTTTCTGCGTTCCACCAGTACGCCTGGTTCCTTGCCGGGGTGCGCCTCACCCTTGGCATCGCCGCGTCGCAGACTAGCGACATGGCCCTCTGGAACCACTCTGCCTCGTCATCAACGCAGACAGGCCTGTCCGGTGCGGGTACCCAGGCCTGCACGGTAGCGGCTTCCAGAAGGACTTCCCTGCTCATTTTTTTGAGTGCCCAACGAGGATCCGGAGGGCTGTCAATCCTCAGCGGTGCAGAGGCATCGGGGTCGACGCTGAACCGAATGTATCTGTGATCGGACAGCGTCTCCCCCTCCTCCACAACACGCCAGTCCTGGACGCGAAGGGCAAGCGCAGGAGTCGCGAACGTTACGTCCACGACCGAACCGAGCTGCCCTCGCTCCCAGGTGGCGACAGTCCCCCGGTTGAGGATCGCCAGGCCGCGTGTAGCGACCCAGTCCTCCAACAACCTCCCCCTGACCGTGGTCTCTCGGGAGCCCCAAGCCTGTGACCAGGCATTGAAGTCTCCCATGACCAGTATCGGACGGGGGCGACACGCAGCGAGAACGACGTCCAGTCCAGCGAGCCATTGCTCAAACTGGTACTGGTCTCGGTTCGGCGAGATGTAAGCGGCCACCACCGCTATCCCCTCATAATCCGCCGCGACGCATCCTCGTCCCCTTGCTAAAACAGCAAGGGGGGAGGAGCCAGCGGCGGTTCCCCCGATAAGAAACGTCAAGCCGTCCAAGTCCACCGGGGCGCCCGGTGGTACCCAGTACGGCTCGGCGACTGCGGCCACATTGATAGACCACTGTGCGACGCTCTGGTACAGAAGATCCTGAGCACCGGCACAGTGGTTTATGTTCGCCTGCAGGAAGCGGACATGGGCACCCATTAATGAGTGTCCATCTCCGCCTCCCGCCGCGAACTGGGCCGCTCTGGGGCCTCTCTACCTGCGGATGGACGGGGACGGGGCCTCGGCCTTGAGGCGGCGCAGGACTTGCTGTCCGCCCGGTGTGCCGCATCCTTGCCCTCCGCCACACATTTGAAGCAGTGTGGCGGGGCCGTGCATGATCCGGCCTTGTGACCGGGCTGACTGCAGCGGAAGCACCGGTCCCCCACGGTAACTCCCGCCGTGCACTGCACTCCTACATGCCCCGCTCCCAGGCACCTAAAGCACCTGGCTTCGCGGGGCTGCAGAAGGAGCACCTGCGCCTTGAGGAAGCCTCCTATCAGGAGGCTCCGTCCATCCGCTACCTTTTTGGCCGCCGCGACCGGGCAGTGGACGACCACCGTCCCGCGACCTGTGGGACCAAAGAATAATTCTCCGGCCCTCACCTGGTCGCGTGGGCAGCCGCCCGCCTCCACAACGGCGGAGATCACCTCCTCCGTTGTGGCCGCGTCATCCAAACCAGACACGCGCACGCCAACACATTTGTTGGGTCTGGTGACGCGGACGGCCTCCGCGTCCAGTGACTCCCGCAGCTTAGCCGCTAGGGCATCTGCCTTGGGGCCACTGGTGGCGCCGGAGACCTCGAGCATTCTTGCTCCGGTACGTGTCGTTTTGTACCGGAGCCCGCCCTGAATGTCGAGGGCCTTAAGGTCTACGGAGGCCTTCACCCTCCGTAGAACCTCGGCGTACTCCACGCCCTTCTCCACGCCTGCTGTCGTCAGCGTCAGGACGACAGCAGTGGACCGTGGGGCGCGGAGCCTCGGCGCCTTTGTCGCGGCGGCGACTTTCTTCTTCTTTTTCTTTCTGGACCCCACGACCCTCCATTCTGCTTCAGGGAGGGAGGGATCCGGGGTCCCACCTACGACCGTAGGGGGGGCAGAGGGGGCCTTCTTCCCCTTCCCCTTGCCCTTCTTATTGTCGGACTGCTTCGGCTTTTGGGCCGAAGCAGCCACGTTCTTTTTTGCAGGCGGCGGAGGAGCCGCAGGTGGAGGCGCTCGCTCTCCAGCTTTGGGGCGGGCCACCTCATCGCAGGACGCCCCCGCGGCCGACGTCAGCGGCGGGCGGCGCCTTATGTCTTCGAGAGTGGAGATGCGCTTCATAAAGCGCGTCTCCATCTCTCGCATCATCCGCTCAAAATCTTGAGCGGATGATGTTGACGCCGCAGGGCGCTGCGGCACTGGCGGCAGTGCCACGCCGCCGCTCCGCGCCTGCCTCAGCTCGTCCTGGAGGGCAGCCATTTGCTCCTCCAGGCGCTTTATGGCGGCAGCGTGTTCGGCGTCCTTCTTCGCCATCTGCCGCCTGAGCTCCGCCACTACCCCTGCCTCACCAGTCGAGGCTGGCGGGGACGGAGGAGCCCGCCACTCCCTGCGGACGGCCTCCGTGACCTCCGCAAATATTTTCTTCCGGGTCTGTGAGAGCCCCTTCTGGCCCCTAGCCGCATCGGCTAGTTTGGCCAGAAGTGTCTCCAGACCCGGAGGAAGTACTGCTCCGTCGGCCTGTGGCACGTACGGTGCCTTCGGCCGACTCTGTCCCCTGAGCGGGGCACCCCTCCCACGCCCAGTCCTCACTGCGGGCACCTTGGGTGCCGCAGGCCTACCCGCCTCCTCCCCAGATGTTAGTTCCATACCGGAGCCGGAAAGACTCCGGCTTCCGGTACGGAACAAAAACGTCTCCTTCTCCTCTGGGCGCCCCCTCTTCCTACCGCGCCCAGAAGCAGCTGTTTGAGCCTCGCTCCCCGTGTCGGAGTCCCCAACGGACACCCCATCCTGGGTGTACATCTGGGGCCCCGGCAAAGGAACCGAGGCTCCGTCGGTCGACGCGACCTCCGCGTCGGGGTTGGGGGTGGTTTTAGAGCACACCCCCGGGCTCGTTGAACAATGGTGGTCCCGCCCAGATACGAGCCGAGTGTTTTCACTCGGCCCGGGACCGAAGAGGCCGGTACCCGACTGGTCATCAGCCAGTCGAGAACCGGTCTCAACAAGGGACTCCCCGGGACGCGATACGCGCCCGGAACCCTCCTGGGTAGATGTATCCTTATGATAATCTGCCATTGTTTTAAACTTAAACCTAACCTTAACCTAGTACCTAACCTAATACACAGGGACGCGCAGGAGGGATGGTTCCTCCTACACCTCCCTGCGGGGGCCCTCGCGGCCTGCCGAAGCTGACCAGTATCCCCGTTGCCGGGCGCCAAAAACTTGGGTTTAGGTTTTTATAGAGGTTTTCCATCCTCGCAGCCACGAGTGGCCACCGCTCCTGTCCGTTCAGGGCTACGGTTTGGCCGGACGGTGGTCTGTGCCAGACCATGTCCGCCGTCACTGGGCAAGCCTGCGACGACGAACCCGCCCGCCCGGTGGTTTTTTTATAAAGGCGTCCTTCCTCGAGGCTCCAGGGAGCCCCCGGACCCGTCTATGGACGGGCTTACGGGTCGGCCGAACGGTGGTCTTTGTGAGACCGTGCTCGACACCGCTGATAAGCTCAACGGTGACGAGCCCGTCGCCCTAGTCTGGTTGCTCCACACTGTGTGCTCTGATAGGCCAGAGCACAGGTGGAGCGACCCAGAAAGGCCTATAAGGCCTCCCCCTTGGCAGGATTTCTGCCGCGGACGACCACGTGCTCCTCCCCTGAAGACCGCGTGGTCGCCCCCGTTGCCCGGGACGCACCAGCGCGGAGGTATCCCACCCGTGGGGCTCCTACGCCTCTCCCCTCCAGCATCAATGGCCAGAAAGAGGAGGCGGCCAAGTCCCACGCGCCCCAAGCAGGCTAAGCCTAGCTTACTTTGGGAACAGATGGCGCTGTGTACAGATGTCCGTGACATATTTACATATTTAACACACCGTACATATTTAAGTAGTCCCTTTATCGACTTTTACAATATCCTCGAAATAAAATGTCCTGGGAGTATCCTGTATTCTTAATCTGTTACTATACAAATAAAAATTAATCAAATAATATACAATGAACCTGCCAAACACAATAGTCGTTACTTTCTTAAGTCTAATAATAGAAAGGTCTTATTTATATGACAGTACAAGGTGAATTGAACTTAAAAGGCTTGTTTAAATAAACTGTTTTTCAACTATATCCTTCAAGAGTTTTCCAAACACGTGAAGGGCTATTTTTAAATAAAACTTGTGCATACAAAGGGTTAGTTGTTATAACCTTGTGCCCTTTTCCTATCACTTTCTGGTTGAACAAATGTATTTTATTAGAGATATGCCGAATGTTATTCGGTTTAACCTCTACCGAAACCGGATATTTGTCCAAATTATTTGGTTTTCTTTCTATTGTTTTCCCGAATTATCTTCAGCTTTTCTGTTCTATAACTTTTTAACCTTGATAATATTATGAGATTACTCACTCTTAGTTTTAGTTTCTTTATTTTTTAACATAATGTTACAAAATAATAACAACTAACCTTAAAACTACTTAATCTAAGTTTACATACTTAAAGTTTTTCAAACTTCACCACTGCTTCCAAGTGCTGCTGCGCTAGTAGAGAAGAATCGCGAAAAAACTCTACAGCAGCATTTTCTAGACGTAAGAAGACTTCTAGTAGTTTTATATAGGTACACCATTATATAGTTACTTTTTGGTAAATACGGTTTGGAAGAATAAATAACAAGCACCAAAATATTCGGGTTATTTTTATTTGTTTTATTTAAATAAATATGATCTCGCATAAAACCGGTTCGTGGTCAATTTTCTCAATAAGTTAATTAATTTAAAATAAGAGTTCAAATTTAATTCAAATTTTTCAAGTTCAAAAAAAAAAAAAAAAAAATAAAATACTTGTTTATTTCATACTTCACATACTACAAAGATATAATGAAACGGGCGTTTTGGAAATTGTACATAACTTAATAAATACATTGAATTATTGCAACCGATATTCGGCACTAAAGCGAACAATTCTGACGAATACAAATATTGAAGCCGAACACATCGAATACCGAATACCGAATCAAATATTTGGCACATCTCTTGATTTTTTTATAACACAGTACTAGTTTTCAAACTCTTTGCTATCTATACTAATATTATAAAGAGGTAAAGTTTGTGTGTTTGTGACGTTGTAGGGGGTAATCTCTGGATCTACTGAACCGATTTTAAAAATTCTTTTTGTGTTGAATTGTCCATTTATCGGGGAGTGTCATAGGCTATATAGTATCACGCTATGACTAATAGTAGTGGAGCAGTAATGAAATATGTTTTAAAAACAGACGAGTTTTTTTCGCCGCCCAACGAAGTGCGCACGGGTCAGCTAGTATGGTTATATTTTATTAACATAATGTATTGATTTATTAAATAGTCCTTTGTTAATTGGAGACGTAATGGGGTGGTGATACCATAATAATTTTACTCTTCACGGATCATTATTGATATTCACGTTTTCCCTGTCCCATGTATTATATATGACATATTCACATTGTTCTACAATTGCGTCAACTAACTGACCAAACAACCTGTTAAAACTAGAAATTAATCACCTGATTAAACTTAAATTGGTCAAAGTAATGATTGGTGTGTAAAGCCTAACAGGGAGGTGGGGGACATATTCAAGGAAAACCTTTAAATAGAACCTCATACCGACGTAGTAGAGAGGGGGGAGTGAATATCGATAAATTTGCATTATATTTTGTTGTATACATGTACTATTATTTCTGTGGAAACTCCTTCTTGAATATCATCATTACAGTAATGTGTGCACGTGTGTTTATGTAAAAGTTATCATTCTTTTTAAATGTCTTCTATTAAACTGTGACTGCTTTTAAATCTTGTTTGAAAAAAGTTTATTTGTCTAAATAAATGAACTTTTTCTTAATTTCAAAGTAGGTAGCGGTCTGGCTGTGTCATTAGATGGGCAATGAAATATAGAACTTGAATGTTCAGCTCTCGCATGTGCCTGTTTTGATGGCTGTAGTTTCCACGTTTGTCATATAGCTGTAACATAATCTATGGTGGTAGTATGTCCTTATGAGCATCTCACTTTGCATCTAGCTCGAATACCCTCTTTTCAGTTTCCAATTTATACTTCTACCTTTTTTATGTTAGCGAATGTATAGCATGCATACAGCTTATCATGTGTTCTACACGATAAGTACAAAAGCTATCGATATATTATATTCTTGGAACAAATGACCACATCCTTAAGAAAAACACATAGAAACGTATCTCTGTCTGTTTGTATCGATATTTAACCTAAGGCTTTATTACTTGCGATAACGTCTCTACTACAGCCTTCTCGTTATTGTTCCTATGTTTGTTATAATAGACTATTTGGTCTTTCAAAAGGTTTTATTGAAGGGATGTATTGTGCTATTGTCTTGGCGATACGAATATGTGTGCTTTATTTTCCACTGTCTTATATGCTTGGGGCGATAGGTTTTGAATACAAATAAATGTTGTAGGGTTAAGAACTTGCTGTGTTTATGGTTGGGCTCTGCCAAGAACCTCACGGAAGCCCTAGATTAATTGCAGTATTATGCTTTAGTCGTAATGGATAGCTTTCAGATAACGACCATGTATAATAATAAGGCGCATCTCTTAAAATGTTCTAACGTATGTACCACAGAAAAGGCATGCGAACGCACACGCAATCTGACAAATTATTTGATCACGCCGAGGCCCTGATTATATATTTCTTTACAGAGCACAGTAAAAGACGCAATTTCATTCAAATGTATCATTAGCATTGTATAGGAAACCTATCATCATAACAGCTAATTCATGTCCCACTGCAGGGACGGGCCTCCTCCCGTGACGAAGGGATACTTGGTCTACTAATACCACGCGAGCCAGACGGATTGGTACAGGGTTTAATTTAAAGTTTTCCTTCTTTTTATTTCGTAACGATAATATTTACGTATACTCCGTTAGCCGGTTTTTACGACACCCATGGGATGAGATGGGGAAACATATACTAACCCGTAAACTGTATTTATGAATGGAGTGAGACGTGGCTGCTCGTATTTCTCCACGCCATGTTATATTAGCCTTAAGATACAATAATATAAACCGCATTAAACAGAGCCAGATGAAACAATGGCGGCATAAGGCCTAGTAATTGTGTGAAGCTGGATTGAATATTAAATGGATATTCTACGTGACCTTATTGTATGTATTGATATTTACAATGTACAGATTAGAATCAGTAGTACACTTTTATTCAATGGGCCTCGCAATGGAACATTAACGATCCATCCTTCTGCCAATGGACGACGTAGGCCTCCTCCAAATAACTCCTTTCGCGATCCTGTGCCTACCTCATCCATTGGTGTCCCACCGTCTTAACTAAAGCGCCGATTACACTAGACTACATGTAGTCAACTACATCATGTAGGAGACTACATGTAGTCTCCTACATAAGGACGTCAGGAAGGATATGTAGTGTCCTAACAGCCCACATGTGATTACAGTAGACAACATGTAGTCTCCTACATGATGTAGTTGACTACATGTAGTCTAGTGTGATCGGCGCTTAAGTCCTAACGTTGTGGACTGACAATATTGACGATATTCTGACAAACATACAAAACGATAAACAGTAAGTGTGATCACACTGATATTTTCTTTAATTTATCAACATTCATACATGCTTATCAGTTACACTTGCCAGTATTTATAGAACACCCTTTACCGATGTTTCGGTCAATGCAAACATTGCCATTGATGCACACAAAGATTTGCATTGTACAAAACAAAATCCTACTTTTTCTAAACTTTATTCATATCTTAAAAAACTTAACTACTGCTAGTTGTCTGTACAGTGAGATCTTGTCTATTGGACCACTTATTGAGTTAGGTATCCTGATATCAGTCTAAGAGTTTCATCTTGTATACAATTACTAAGACAAATACACTAGTAGTAGTATCTTTGTAATAACCCCCTTATGTTTTTATGACTCATTCAGTATTGAGAGGGTTATAATCTGAAATATATATATATTAGCGACCTGCCACGCCTCCGCACGGGCACCTACTACGGAATGTCCCTAAACAACGTTTAAATACAGCTTCATTATAAAATCTCTAAAAAAAAGGTTTCTGTACTATATTAAGCATGTCATTGTGATATACATAATATAAGCCTTCCTCTTGAATCACTATATCTATTAAAAAACACCGCATTAAAATTCGTTGAGTAGTTTTAAAGATTTAAACATACAAAGGGACATAGGGACAGTAAAAGCGACTTCATTTAATACTATGTACCTATATACCTAGATGTATCTTATTTAACACTACCAGGGGATAGGATACTGAGGGCCAGATTCAGAGACCGCACTTTGACTTTACTTTAGCAAAGTCTAGTTATTATCTTTGAATTTGAAAAACATTAAAGTAATCTTTCGCATGATAAAGTTTACTTTGGAAAGATTACTTTGAAAGAAAGTAAAGTCACGACTCTAAATCTGGGCCTTATATCTCGTTTTTGTATCAAAGTCGAACTTTCCTTCAAAGTAAAGTCAAACTGCGGTCTCTAAATCTGGCCCTGAGATGAAAAGATGAAACCTCGTCTATCAACACACTGACATAAAGTCCCGTACACGTACGTTATTGTTTTTTTTTTGGTTGTATGATTAACACATACATAGTACCTCTCGGACTAGGAGAGGAGGTCGGGAACTCTCATGAGTACCAGCCCAGCCTATTAGTGACTAAAACCGCCTTTGGTGTCTTATTTCCTTTAAGAGGCTATTACTTCTCAAGACATTTAAGTACATTTTTGAGGCCCAAAGGTTACGCTATAAGTCTACGTTTACAGGAGCCACAGTTGCTATGTGGTAAATGTGGTAAACACTACCTACCTAGATGGCGTTACTGTCGACCTCGCTATCTCGGGTTCACATGACGACGAGACACAACGGTACAACAGGTATTAGAACAATAGGTCCAGGATACGCTTCCTGAAGCATGAAGAGGTCTCAGATAGACATATTTTCACTTATTTTATATAACTACTCTCTGGAGCCTGGTTAACGTAAAACTGTTTTTGATTATGTTTTTTATAATTATAAAGAGTCAAAAATTACATTATATTTAGTTTTAAAGTTTGAGTTTCACTATAACAACCCATTAATGTCCCACTGCAGGGACGGGCCTCCTCCCGTGACGGAGGGATACTTGGCCTACTAATACCACGCTGGCCAGAGTAATTGGTATAGGGTTTGATTTTAAGTTTTCTTTCTTTTTATTTTCTAAAGATAATATTTACGGATAGTCCCTTAGTCGGTTTTTCACCCATGGGATGAGATGGGGAGATGACATATTGTATTATTACCCCGTCACCACACTGATTACGGGTCTTGCATATTTTCAAGTAAATGGCAAGCTTCTCTGACTTTTAAATGAATAAATATAGTCTGTAACACCAATAGTGATTAAGATGTAACCCAAAAGTATACTTATCTTCCTAAAGATATAGTTTAATATCCTATGAACTTTTTTCTCTCGTGCGTAGAGCAACAACTTTCCGTAGCACGCTCACTCTACGGTGTAGCACTGTAGCAGAAATTTTCCTTACATCTACACAATTATGACGTCACGACCATTCTTTTAATAAACACATACAGAAATAAGCATTCTATTTTATTTATATGTGGTATAAATAGAGGGTGTAACCACCCTATCTCATCCCAAGGGTTGCCTAAAAAGCTATTAAAATGCTTAACAGTCAGTATTTTAGAGAAAGGAACCTTGATACCATTCCGGCTGGCTAGCGTGTTAGGGTCGATGCACATATAACGTAACCAAAACGGATCGGCACCGTATCAACTCGGGTCGTTCAGTATTATTCGTATGAAACTCCTTACTGCAATGTAAAGCAAAACATGGGTAAAAGCATTTTACTTAAAACAAAAAAATTTTAACAAATCATCATCATAACAGCCCATCAATGTCCCACTGCAGGGACGCACCTCCTATCGTGACGGAGGGATACTTGGCCTACTAATACCTCGCTGGCCAGACGGATTGGTATAGGGTTTAATTTCAAGTTTTCCTTCTTTCTATGTAAAGGTAATATTCACAGATAGTCCCTTAGTCGGTTTTTACGACACCCATGGAATGAGATGGGGTGGTAACATATTGTATTGTTACTCCGTCACCACACAGACAACAAACTATTTTTAACAAATACCACTTGTGTATCTACTTAGTCTCTTTTCCTATCCCTATGTAGTCTCATTTAGTCGCTTACCAACAGAAGGCTTTAAACTAGATCACCATATTTCATTCTATAAATAAACGCGTAAAAATAAAATAAAATGTAAAAATATACACAAAATTGTTTGTCTGTCTCGTCTGACGTGCTTATGTGACGTCAGAAGGCGTGAATTTATGACGTCACAACCTTTAAGTGGGTGGCAGTAACTGCGTACTGCGTAAATGCGTCGTTTGGAACTTATGACTAGACGTTTGATGTACAAGCTATTTACGACCCAATGCCTTTTGTAATAACGTTTATTTTCGTATGATTAAGTTTGTTAGTTTAGCTCGATCGACTGTCATTTACAGACTGGGGTAATAAGGAAGAAGGACGTAATTTGATGATAGGAGCAACATAAATAACACCTAATTTTTACTAGCAATAAGACTCATTTTTGTGTAAATTATTTTGTCAGTTAAGGTCTTGGTTTTTTGAGTGAAGTAGTTAGACCGAGTAGTAATAATAGGCTAAATGATGATGAGGAGTTCTAGAACTAACAAGGTCATAGAGGTTGTGTCTAGGTTAAAAGTATTGTATAATTTTGTACTGTCTTGGTATTTAGGCCACGGTATTTGGGTGCCATGTACGAGGACGTAGGTTCGAATTCTGAGTAGAACAATTGTTAGTTCGATCCACAAATTGCTGTCCTGACTCTAGATGTGAGTTTGTTAATTGTGTAATTTGTCATGTGTGTGTCTTGGTTTTTAACCAAATAAATATTTTTTCTTTCTTTCTTTCTTTCTAGATGTTCTTTGTGTCCGCATCCACTACTACTTTGTCACCGAGGCACTTTATTTATTTTAATTTTGTGTGTTGCATTAAAGCCAAGCTCTTTCCAACAGCGCTATGGGGGCTATAGCATTTCTCAGTAACATTTCCACAGTCATACAAACAAGTTGTTAACTTAAGTGTAATACTTGCCTTCTAACACCATTACGCTAAGTAACACTGACCTTATTTCTATGTTAGATCATAAAACTTGGGTCCAAACTTACACCTAACTTAATATAAGTATTTTTATGATCGAGTTACTACTAAGAGTGGTTGTATATGGTAAGGTACGTGAATTACGACCGCTGTGGCTTAGAACATTGCTGCAAAGGTCTCTGGTTAACATGAACATTTTCATTCATCATCATAACAGCCCATCAATGTCCAGGGACGGGCCTTCTTCCGTGACGGAGGGATATTTGGCCTACTAATACCACGCTGGCGAGACGGATTGGTACGAGGTTTAATTACAAGTTTTGCTTCTTTTTCGTTAAGATGATAGTCCCTTCGTCGGTTTTTACGACCCATAGGATAAGATGGGGTGGTGACATATTGTATTCTTACTCCGTCACCACACGGAGAATTTTCTATAACTATATTGTATGTGTATAAAAAAATATAAGCTACCTAATTAATTCCAAATACATATTTATAAATATTATAACTTTAACCTCAAACACGAGCCTTTAATGTCAAACTTTTTATCTCAAAACTTTTCAACACCAACTTAACCTGTCAAGATACATAAAAGTTTAAAAAAAAAATACACAAAGAATTTCTGAATACTTTTCTAAGAAATTGACAATATTTATTAAAGCCATCTTATCATCATAATCATAACAGCCCATTAATGTCCCACTGCAGGGACGGGCCTCCTCCCGTGACGGAGGGATACTTGGCCTACTAATACCACGCTGGCCAGACGGATTGGTATAGGGTTTAATTTCAAGTTTTCCTTCTTTTAATTTCGTAAAGATAGTAGTTACGGTTATTCCCTTAGTCGGTTTTTACGACACCCATGGGATGAGATGGGGTGGTGACATATTGTATGGTGGCTTATCCCACACACACCACACGGATAAGCCATCTTATACTAATCAAGTAACATCTGAGCGCAAAATAATAACAACGCAAAAGCAACAGCTTAATGCGTCACTCATTCAACCTTCGCTAGAAAGCGTAGGCGGCCACCCATCCACCCGCCACCCCTTGAAAACATCCCTTTCTCTCTCTAACTTATAGATAGTATATTGGTATCTCTTTCTACCCGCCTACGCTTTCATTCAGCGCCCACGTTCCCATTCAAAAGCTATGTAGATTGGGGATGTGTTCTCGTGTGTATGAGGTAGATTTTGTTATATATATTTTGTTATAGCCTTTTGGGTGTTTTTGTAAGTTAGTTATTTGTACGGATGAAGTGGCTCGGTGGTAATAAGGTTGTGTATGCTACCGTTGTAAGTCAAGTCGAGGATTCGTATTCTGTGCAAGATAGTTGTGCCTGTTTTCCGAGTAGTTGGCCAATTGCACAAACTACTGTTTTTTTGTAGAAGTAATATCAGCGAACTCTTCTTGGCACAGCTTTTTGGTCACCCATGAGATTAAATTTTCACCACAGGGCAAAACCTTTATATTTATCGCTGTTTGTTAGTTTCCTTATAGTTTATTTATAATGGTACACTCTTAATAATTGTCGACAGAAGCAAACCCTACAAAACAAATACAATCTAAGAAATATTCCTAATAACAAGAACACAGACAGGAATATTAGTAATTGTATTTCTATTTGTGTTTTAACAATAAGATGAAACCAATTTAGAACAAAGGTAATATTGTAATTTATTGAATCAGAAGGAGAGGAGGCTTTCATTGTACTAATAATTTATAAATGAAGCCTTTTCTTCTTTGTTAAGTACCTTGTGAGATAAACAAGAAAATTGTATTGACAGGTTAAATTATAAAATATTTATTGTTGCCTACGGGCGCTGTCTAGGAAAAAGTTATTACATAATCATTTTTATCCATACTTCTACACTAATATTATAAAGAGGTAAGGTTTGATTTTTTGTTTGTTTGTTTGAATTGAACAGAAACTACTGAACAGATTTGAATGATTATTTCACTATTGGAAAACTACATTTTACCTGAGTGACATGGGCTATATTTCATATAAAAAATAATGGTAATCCTTACTTTAGTTAACAAATCTGAATGTAATGTTAAATGTCCGTGCGAAGCCGGGACTGGCCGCTAGTTTCTTTATAAAAATACTTTAGGGATCAAGTCCTCTGTGGCGGGGACTTTTACAAAAATAAAATTACAACATAGATAACATCCAAGCTCAGGAGAATAAATAGTGGATCATAGAAATTATTATCTCGCGCGGGATTCGAATCCTTGCACGGCGGCAGCCGAAATTACTATGATTTTATAACGTGTTATAGGCTGGTAAAAAGTATTCTAAAAACAAGCCTCGAAATCACATCAAACAGACCAAAATCAGAATGCAATTTTCATTAAAATCATTTCATATGTAAATTGTAAGTAAAATTCGTAGCGTTATTACTCGTAGAACTAAACCCGTAGCGGATGCAGGGTTATTATGTAAATGTGTAGAACGATCGACTACGTTCGCGTAGTTAACCCTCGCAATGATAATGCGCTGAGTGAAATTGCGATTGCGAAATAGATTCAAATCTGTTCTTACTTTGTTTTGATTTTTGGTAGAATTGTTTTTGATTATTTGAAGTTGGTGTTTTATTAAATTATTTCAAAATATTGTATATGGACAAACAAGTTTGCACTGGTCTAGGTATATTTTCAGTATAATATTAAACATATATTCATCATGGTATGATGATGATGATGCCCATTAACGTCCCACTGCAGGGACGGACCTCCTCCCGTAATGGAGGGATACTTGGCCTACTAATACCACTTGGCCAGACGTATTGGTACAGGGTTTAATTTCAAGTTTTCCTTCTTTTTATTTCGTAAAGATAATATTCACAGATAGTCCCTTAGTCGGTTTCTACGACACCCATGGGATGAGATGGGATCGTGACATATTATATTCTTACACCGTCACCATACGGAGAAAAATAACAAACATTTAATATCCTAACTACTATACTATATACTACTAATACTAAATTGTTTTTGTAAATCACTCAAACCTTAGCAAAGATTTATATTCATTCATACAAAGACAATTAGTCATAAGTACTCTGCGAAGCAGCTGTAAGGCACTACGATTATTTAAATGATAATTAGGATAAAAATTAAATAATTTGTTCTCTAAATGGACAAAATTACTTCGTCAGTGTTGGTAATTCATTTTGTAAATTTATTTCACAGTACATCTTTTTAATACCTTTTAAAAACCTACATCACTTTTACATACCAGTACTAAGAGTATATCGTGTAATGCTAACCTAAAAACACTTTGACTGTAAAATAATATTTTTGTTTTCATGACATTTAAAAATGAAACAACGCAATGAAAACCCACCCTCGGATTAGATTTTCAGTCATTACAATTCGACAATCATCATTTCCCTCTTAATAAAACTGAGTGACTTTAATCTACCAAAATAACATCTGGTTTTAATTAAAATTTGACCCAAAACGCTACACAAAAACATTTAATGAAATGTGGTCGCGAATTGGACCCTATATGTTATTCAGATTGTAGTATAAAGGGTTAAATTACTCTACCCGCATTTTAGGGTTAAATTGATAAATTGGATTAAGTAAGCGCGTTAATTTTTTCATTACTTATTTTTGTCCCGAAAATTTGAGAAGAATGTTGGTAAAGGAGAATTTAATAAACATACTTATTTATGAAAAAACTTGAGAAAAAAAATTCACATTAGACTAATCAATCGGGCTGACCGTGCGTCGTGGTAATCGACAAGCTTTCACTTCTTTATTGGAGAAGGATGATGATAAAATAATCCTAGTTCTGTAAATATACAGTAAACATCCTTAGTCATCCGTGAATATTATCTTTACGAAGTAAAAAGAAGAAAAACATGAAATTAAACCCTATACCAATCCCTCTGACCAGCGTGGTATTAGTAGGCCAAGTATCCCTCCGCCACAAGAGGAGGCCCGTCCCTGTAGTAGGACATTAATGGGCTGTTATGATGATGACATTTAAATTAGACGAGACGCAATGGTGACACCAACTTAACTTCACCACACGAATTCACTTCCTTCTTTCTTTCCTTAAAAACAATTTTTCATAGTTCCCTATTACAAAATGTGTGATACAAAATTGGTACGTTTATATTCGAACTCTGGTATTTCAGAGTCGCGTGGGTGAATGCCGTGAGGTCAAGGTGAAGGTCAGAGGTCGTTGCAATTGCGCAATGTACATAGGTAAAGGGGGGTTGCATCATATATCGATTTTCAACTGAATATTTATTAACCTTGAGTTTATGAAAATTTCTGGTGTACCGGTCCAATAT
Organism: Schrankia costaestrigalis; assembly: GCA_905475405.1. NCBI lineage: Eukaryota > Metazoa > Arthropoda > Insecta > Lepidoptera > Erebidae > Schrankia > Schrankia costaestrigalis. The sequence goes on from FR997830.1 coordinate 2,041,582, forward strand.
GACGGGAGTGGTTTTGAGCGAGGCAGGTCGTGGATTCAATTCTTACGCAAGGCAAACATTCCTTCAGTGACAAAAGAAAACTCTTAATTTTAAAGTCGTAATAAGGTGTCGTGCATGAGGTTGTAGGTTCGATTTTAAAAAATCCTCTTTTTTAACTTTATTAAATTTTAAACTGCATGTCAATTCTCGTTCCTTAAAATCGTTATAAATTCGGTTAAGTTAAATTTTAGTTGTCAAATTGTCACACAATAGGTCAGACAATTTGACAACTAACGGCGCTTGTACACGCTAAGAAAATTGGCCGTGTCTACGCCAGACAAGACAAATCTTCGTGTAGACGTCAAGAATTTTGTCTTTTTCGTACACGAAAACTTTTCTTGTCTTCCGCAGACAAGACAATTCGGAACGTGTACACGCCAGGATTTTTTTCGTACAGTCGTCAGACGGGCGTAGGGCGCGCAAGTAATAACAAGTGTGATAATCAGTGTGAGTTCCCTTTAGTAAAAATGTTAACTAGAAAGCAAACAAGTATGATACCCTACTACACCGCTCCTCGCCCCTCCGCAACAACGTTCGCCGTGTCTTGTCTTGCGCAGACAAGAAAATTTTCTTATGCATCGCCGGCGCTGTGTACACAGGTCGTGCTTAGAAACGACACGAATTCTTGCGTAGGCCCGGCGATTTTTCTTACCGTGTACAAGCGCCGTAAAAGTTAAATTAGCCGAATTTTTATCGATTTCAAGGAACGAGAATTGACATGCTGTTTTCAAAATGATTAGAATGAGCGAAATGTTTTCACTCTTATATTTTCCTTTTTTGTAAATATATACGTAGAAAACACCCTGCAATAGTAGATAAGCCAAGAAACTGCAATATATTTAAAAGATAATCTCAAGCTCCGATATCCCAAAGACTTAACGTTCTAAAAGAGATATAGTCTCAAAGTTCTTGACACTTTAAGACACGTTATGACCTAACCTTGTTAGCAAGTATCAAAATGGGCCAAGGATATAAAGTTATCAGTTTATTGTATAGTAGTTTGAGGTATGTAATGAAATTTAGTGGTTTTAAGGCCTATGCAGACCGGGACGTCATGGCAAGGGATTTTAATTTTTACTAATGGACGTTCAACCTTACTGTTACAGAAATACGACATAAATTGGTATGCTTTATAATGAAAAATGTCATGCGATAAAATCCCTTTCAATGCCACGGCATCATTTTAAAGCATGGGAATTTATGTCGTATTTCTGTAACAGTACGGTTGAATTTCCATTAGTAAAAATTAAAATCCCTTGCCATGCCGTCCCGGTCTGCGTAGGCCTTTAGTATGTATGTAGTATCGTTTACTGACCGTATGAGGAGTTAAGTTTCAAAGTGGACTAAGTTGGGCTAAGAATTTACTAGGCTACTGTTTCAAAGAGTTATTTGAAGTTTGGTATTTTGAATTTCGTAGTGGTATCTTTATTCATTTACGTTACGTTTATGTTATGAAGATTTTAAAAGATATTATCAGCAAAATCGCCACCTGGCGTCAATAACTTTCTTTTTGACGACCTCTGTAGCGTAGTGGTTACATAACATGATTGCTACGCAGAGGTCTCCGGTTCGATTCCCGCTCAATGCAAATCTTTGTGAGCATGAACATGATTGTTTTCTATGTATAATATGTATATATGAGAAAAAATATTTATGTATGTTTATCAGTTGTCTAGTACCCATAGTACAAGCTTAGCTTAGTTTGGGACTAGATGGCGTTGTGTGACTGTGTGAGGAATATTTATATTTATATCGGCAAAATCGCCACCTGGCGTTAATAAATTTCTTTAAAAAAACAAAAAATAATTCCCGCATTAGTGATGAAGCCCTTTTTTTTTCGAGGAAGAAATGCTTTAGGCATACACACCCTCACTTGGGGGTGCTGGTGAGGTGGTTATGTCAGACTCCCATACCTACCGGTCTACTGACTAAAACCTCCACGGTAACCATCTTCGGGGTATATGAGGAGTCCCGGGAACTAGAAATACAACATCCGAGAAGTGAAGAAGCCCTGCGGCGTACCTAGGTCACTATCACTTAAGGCTTGAAGAAAGCATTATTTTATGTAAGAGAGCGGCTCAGATGTGGTCTATCTATCTTGACAACCATACATGGCGTTTTCTCTTCAAGATTTTTTTATTTTTCAATCTCAAAGAGTCATCATCATCTCAGCCAATTGCCGTTCACTGCTGGACATAGGCCTCCTCCAAATATTGCCACCTTGTGCGACCCTGCGCCAAGAATACTTTAGTAAAATTACAATCGCTTTACATATTAGAGACAATATGTAAATAATAATGACAATATGTATGTCTATTTTTTCCCTTCAAAGGTAAAAATAGACTTCCTTATTTCCCATGAGTGATATAAAAAAGGGTAGGTAAGAAAATGTTTTAGAGGTACCTACACTTAGCAAATTTGATTAGCAAAATGTTTTTAGTATAACATCTTGTACATGCATACGTTTATGTACTCGTATATTATTATGTACTAGCTGCTGTGCCCGCGACTTCGTTCGCGTGGCGGATGTTACTTACTTCGCAATTCGATTTAATACTGAAAAATCGTTTTTTAAACCTTATAACAAACAGATATACCTACACACGAATTGTAAAATTAACGAACGAACCAAAACCTTTTCAAAAACAGATCTATGAAGACTGTGTCTAAACTTATACTGAAAGACATGAGCGAACGTCATTCTTTCAAGTAAAATCTTAATACCGCGATACTGAAAATGACGTCACAGGCACAATGCCATCTGTTGTCAAATTTGTAAGTTAAAATAAATGACATCGCTTTTTTCATCATAACAGCCCATTAATGTCCCACTGCAAGGACGCGCCTCCTCCCGTGACGGAGGGATACTTGGCCTACTAATACCACGTTGGCCAGTCGGATTGGTATAGGGTTTAATTTCAAGTTTTCCTTCATTTTTATTTCGTAAAGATAATATTCACCGATAGTCCCTTAGTCGGTTTTACGCCACCCATGGGATGAGATGGGGAGGTGACATATTGTATTCTTGCTCCGTCACCACACGGATAATCGCTAATTAATTATGAATGAATACATTTGCACGCCACGTTATGGTGCGGCAGAATTACCTGCCTTGGTGGCGCGGCGGTCGCATTACATGGCTGGCGTGCATGAGGTCGCGGGTTCGATTCCCATGGAGGACAATTTGTGATACACAAACTATTGTCCTTAGTCTGGATGTTCTTTGTGTCCGTTAAATTGATATTTTTAAAGGCTAGTGTAAAGACTTATAATTGATATTACACATACGATTCATGGTTAATTTTATTAACATTTAAAAGGAATAACTTATTAATAGCACTTAATAATAAAATAGTTATATATTATTTAAAAACTCATTTATTTTATGATTACCTACTACTGGTAACGCCATCTCGTGAACAAAAGAAACGAAATTTAAATTCATTCAACATTGAACCAAATCCATTTTTCATGACCCCTGATTTGTATTGGACTGTTCTAATAAAGAGATCTAGCGATATCTCGAGTATTACTTATCCGATTCCGATTGTTTTATTATAGTATAGATAGATACCTACTTTAAACTTAGTACCTAAAAACTACGTATCTATGTATTTTAATATCTAAAGCGCGCTTATCCCGAGAAGAGTCAATAAGAACCACGTCCGTTCGCATTAAGAGTCAATGTGAATGAAATTATATAGACGCACCGGTTGGCCGTTTCGGACGTTAAACAAAAATCAACCGTACAGCCGTACTCATACTGGCGCGGCGACATTTGGAAATTTTCTTTTATCTATATCTTGTGTGTTTGTAAACCGATTTCTATAAAAAAAAATTATGAATAAGGTATTAAACTGTACTTTTGAAATATGGGAGTTTGAAAAAGATATGTCTATGCAAATTACAATATATTTATGTATTTAATACACTTTGAAGAAAACCCTAACGATTAAACAGGTTATTGTGGCTAATATATAAAAGATAGATATATACTATTCAGGACTTTTTTGTTCATCTTTTGAAGACCATTATTTTTGTAATACATATTTTTGGCGTATGATCAACGTATGCGATGATAAGAGCTCGAACGCGCTTTTTTTCAACCGACTTGCTTCAAATTTTTCGTCACTGCTCAGCTCCTATGTGTCTTATCGTTATGTTATACAGCCTATAACCTGCCCGGGAGTATGGACTACAATTGTACCAAGTTTGGTTAAAATGCCTTCAGTAGTTTTTGACCCATGCGTGCACATACAGACAGACAGACAGACAGACAGACAGACAGACAAAAAATTTATTGATTGCATTTTTGGCATTAGTATCGATCACCATTCATCCTCCAATATTAATTTTTAACATATATTCAATGTACAGAATTGATCTCTCTACAGTTTTATTATAAGTATAGATATAGATAGATAGATACCTTCTTTAAACTTAATACCTAAAAACTACGTATCTATGTATTGTAATATCTAAAGCGCGCTTATTCCGAGAAGAGTCAATAAGAACCACGTCCGTTCGCATTAAGAGTCAATGTGAATGAAATTATATAGATGCACCGGTTGTCCGCTTCGCACGTTAAACAAAAATCAACCGTACAGCCGTACTCATACTGGCGCGGCGACATTTGGAAATTTTCTTTCATCTAAATCTTGTGTGTTTATAAACCGATTTCTATAATATTTTTTTTATGAATAAGGTATTAAAGTGTACTTTTGAAATATGGGAGTTTAAAAAAGATATGTCTATGCAAATTACAATATATTTATGTATTTAATACACTTTGAAGAAAACCCTAACGATTAAACAGGTTATTGTGGCTAATATATAAAAGATAGATATATACTATTCAGGACTTTTTTGTTCATCTTTTGAAGACCATTATTTTTGTAATACATATTTTTGGCGTATGATCAACGTATGCGATGATAAGAGCTCGAACGCGCTTTTTTTCAACCGACTTGCTTCAAATTTTTCGTCACTGCTCAGCACCTATGTGTCTTAGCGTTATGTTATACAGCCTATAACCTGCCCGGGAGTATGGACTACAATTGTACCAAGTTTGGTTAAAATGCCTTCAGTAGTTTTTGACCCATGCGTGCACATACAGACAGACAGACAGACAGACAGACAGACAGACAAAAAATTTATTGATTGCATTTTTGGCATTAGTATCGATCACCATTCATCCTCCAATATTAATTTTTAACATATATTCAATGTACAGAATTGATCTCTCTACAGTTTTATTATAAGTATATAGATTTAAAACTTTTTGACGTTTTACTATAAAGGCGTATAAGTACAATAGTCTATCAATATACGAAGTACAACTTCTCTTTCCTTATAACACAAGGTAGGTCATGACTTTTTACTATGCAAAAATAAAAAAAACATAGAACAGGGACTAAAACGTTGACTTCTGTCGTCACATTAAATTTATATTATCTTTATTACCATTTTATATAAATTTCTTACTTAATGAATTGTATAATCTCTCCGTGTGGTGACGGAGTAAGAATACAGTGTGTCACCACCCCATCTCATCCCATGGGTGTCGTAAAAACCGACTAAGGCCCTATCCGTGAATATTATCTTTACGTAATAAAAAGAAGGAAAACTTGAAATTAAACCCTATACCAATCCGTTTGGCCAGCGTGGTATCAGTAGGCCAAATATCCCTCCGTCACTGGAGGAGGCCCGTCCCTGCAGTGGGACATTAATGGGCTGTTATGATGAATTGTATAAAGATGCATTCTCTATTCATCCGTTAACGCCAGAAAATCATAATTTTCTTTAGACATATTTAGATCATAATATCTTGAAGAAGGTCACTGCTAATAAATATCTTGACACACACTATCAACAGTCTATTTCACACATGACCTGATTCTATTACACAAATATATGGAGCTTAGAATAAGCTCGACCACGGTAGTTCGACGCTACTAATATTATTTTGTTTAATAACTTTTATCTTAGTGTGGGAGGTAGCTTTTGTATTTTACCAAGTAAATGGTAACTAATCGATTGTAAACTTCAATGAATTTGATAATTGATTTTTAGGCTAAAAAAAGACTATAGTTAAAGTCGATTCGCAACTGAATAATAATATGATTGTGCACATGTCAAAGTTCACAAACTTCACGCTATGACCGACTGTAGGTCGGATCAGATCGTATTTTAAACCTGACTGACTTAGTTCATTCTCGTCTTTAACCAATAATAATTAATGAAAACTAATTAAAATTGGTCTTGTTACAGGTAAATTTGAATATTCATTGGAAATCGAACGGGAGGAGAACGGGTAAGATAATAATTTAGTGAAACTGTATTACGGACTCTTCATCATGAAAGAGGATTCAGTAATTTTTTAATCAAGTTCTAACTTATGAAGTTTAACTTGTAACTAAGTTACGAAAGATTACTTAAAGACTCGATCTTTTCTTTAATTAAGTTAAGCTACATTTCTTTAAACTTCAACGTAATTCTAGGTAGTAAGTAAAGTTGGAAAAAAGCGCCCTAGGACTTACAAGGACGTATGCGATGAAATCCATCAGAAAGGGCGTTCGCACTCAAACCTAAGGATATACCTAGATATGTATAGGTATTTTATTATTAATAACTACAGGGGTATTAACACGCTTAATTGTGGTAAGTATTGAAAGACATCAGTCGTCTTGTGACAATGGCTGGAGTAACCTGGCCGAAACATCGAGAGCCTTAAAGGTAAATAGTTTCTATATTTACTTAATGGTGTTAATACCCGTGTAGTTATTGAAAATAAGTTATAATGAAACACGAAAGTTTTAAAGTTAATATGTATAGGTAAGTGAATTTTAATCAGTCAAAACCACTTTATACTGACTTTTGTAGTCAAGTGGTTTTGAGTAAAGTCGGTAGTTAAAACCAACAGGACACTTAATAAACAGGCAGGTCAATTGTTTGTGCCATTCATGTGGAAAAAATGTTCCACTCTTCCACGTGGTTAATTGTATCCATGTATCATTCCTTGTATCCATGTACGTCCATAGTTACCATCTTCCGGGATACTTGGTCTACTAATACCACGCTGGCCAGACGGATTGGTGTAGGGTTTAATTTCAAGTTTTCCTTCTGTTTATTTCATAAAGATTATATTCACGGATAGTCCCTCAATCGGTTTTTACGACACCCATAGGATGAAATGGGGTGGCGACATATTGTATTCTTACTCCGTCACTACACTGAATAAATACTTACAATGTATTAAATTAGTCGTAATAGTATTTATCACACCTCTAATTAGCAATAGTTCAACAGGCTAATACTTGATCCCAGTTTATGACCGTAAAGCACTTAAGGATTAGGTAAATTAATAATAAACTATGATTACTGATAACATTAATTTAATATTTTAATCTTTTACCTTAGACCTTTATACAGATATTAAAATTAATAATGTCAAAAACACATAAACAACAAAACATTCGTTTGAAAATGTGTCTTATTCCAAAGGTATTAAGGTATTGGTGTTGAGCTTTATGTTATGTTGAGCTTTCACACGGTTACAGATTTAGATAAACTGTTCTTATTTACAATCAACCGCAAAGCGCCATCTATGGTAGCCGGTGGTAAACTAAAACACATACATAAACTTCGTCGGCTCCAAGTGCTACGATTATTTTGAAAAATGTTACCAATTACGTCCTTGTGGGTTTTTCTTTTCTTATTTTTACTCATAAGGATAGATTTGCTATGTATAAGTATAAATGAGTAAACTAAGTAAGCTGACGAAACTCGTAAGTAGGTAAGTAATAACTACTTATTTATTGAGGCAAGAAAAACTATAACAAAAACAGTAACGTACATACCTAGTTATTATCGTTAGTAGTATCCTTTGTAATATTTAACATAGTTCTTAACACGCTTCTACTTAATTAAGTCATTAAAACTACAATGTTGTATGATAATAATGTATTTATTTCTTACTTTACATTGATGTCGTGCTTACATCCCAAGCAGGTAATGTTGTTACTGCAAGCCATGAATGTTTGTCCTGAGCCTGGGTCTCTATGTTAGGTTCATCATAAATCATCATAATAGCCCATTAATGTCCCACTACAGGGACGGGCCTCCTCCCATGACGGAGGAATACTCGGCCTACTAATACCACGCTGGCCAGACGGATTGGTATAGGGTTTAATTCCAAGTTTTCCTTCTTTTTATTTTGTAAAGATAATATTCACGCTTAGTCCTTTAGTCGGTTTTTACGACACTAATGGGATGAGATGGGGTGGTGACATATTGTTTTCTTACTCCGTCACCACAAGAAGGAAACTTAAGCCATATTGCGAAAAAAAAAAATTATCTTAATTGCACAGTATAACGTAGAATGAACAGGAATATTTTTCTTGTATAATGGAGGTCCTATATGTATATCTACTTTGCTGAATCTTAAACTTTAAAACTGTAATTGGAAATCGCATATTGACTCTGGCCTATTTTTATTTTAAACATTTAATTTACATAAATTTTAATTAAACATTATTTTAAAGATTTATACCATTCCGCTTCATTTTGATAACGTAAGAAATGGACTAAATATAGTAATATAGTAATTAGTAAAGTGTTCATAATAACATAATTATGTTTTATCGTTAATAAGTGTATAAATAATATTTTGTTGCTATACAAGATAGATAATAACCTTGTAGTAAATAAGTTCGATGTGTGACAGACTAGGAATAAGATGTCGTTACCCCATCTCATTTATAGGAGTAGTAAAAACCGACTTAGACAGCTGATATATAATCACTGTAAATAATGTCCTATACATTTCATTCATGGCAGTCATGACCAACTGACTAGCATAGCCAAAGAATCTACTCGTGATCTTACACTCTATTAACGAGTGCTCTAAACTAATACAGCAAATACACATCATATCTCTCAACTACTTATTAACAATACCTAAACTAACAACCAATCAAACATGACCCTCAAACTCTTTAAGAAACCAGTAAAATACAGACCAATCTTCATTGGCTATTAGTGCTTGGCATTACGCCCGCTGTAATGCAAAATATCTAAATATTTGTTTATGTAAATTCAACTGTAATTATTAAGAATTAAGCTTTAATTTTCTGTGTAATAAAATTCTCGTGATTTTTGTATGAACATTAGTCACATGTTTTTGGCGCCTATAATGTATTCAGGAAGAATTTTCTTTCGTAATATAAAGGCAAAATACGTGTGCGTAAATTATGTGAACGAAAATATAAATAAGAAGTAAATAAATATATTTTTGTACTACCGGATATTTTTAGTTAGATACTTACGTAGAAAAGTATGTGTAGTGTAATAATATCATTTTATCAGCTTTGTTTCGTTTACATCTATACTTCTATACTAATATTATAAAGTTGTAAAGTTTGTGTGTTTGTAAGTTTGTGACGTTGTAGGGGGTAATCTCTAGATCTACTATACCGATTTTAAAAATTCTTTCTGTCTTGAATAGTTTATTTATCGGGGAGTGTCATCGGCTATATAGTATCACGCTATGACTTATAGGAGTGAAGCAGTAATGAAATATATTTAAAAAAGTGACATGTTTTTTTCGCCGCCTAACGAAGTGGGGGGCACGGGTCAGCTAGTAATATATATTTTCATTCACGCCCTTCGTTATTGAGTGCTATGCACCTGACCTTACTAAAAGATATCTGCGATTAGGTTTCTGTAAGTCTTTTTTTTAGGGGATGTAATTAGGAAGTTCGTTGTATTATAAGTGATAACTGTGAAATAGTATATTTATGTAAACTTCTGGCTATCATGGCTTATTCATGGTTTTGCGAAATTTCTTACAAGACTTACGCGCGTGCAAGCAGGCAGCAACTACTGGTAAAGGGCACCTATTCTAAAAACCAAACAATTTATTTCCATAGAAAAAGTAAACCATCTAAACTCAAGGTGATTCTGGAAAAATCTAAAAAAAAATAAAACCGTTCCAATTTATATATAAATAAAGGTTATTTTTCTTTGTATTCATATGACCTTGATAACTTATACTACGATAACAGGAGACAAAAGGAGAGGGTAATGTGATACACATATTTTTTTCAAGGAAATAGGTAGTAACTTAATATTACGTACAATAAAATACTTTGATACTGTTATTTTTATTCTTATATCTACTTGTAAAGCCTGGCTTTTAGGCATTTTTCCGCTTTTTGATCTCATTTATACATTTTAAGTACCTATTGTAAACTTCTTTATTTCGTACAGGGGCGATGTATGTGTGTACTGAGGGCGCAGCATTTTGTATTGTAAGTATAGCGCCGATTACACTACCCTACATGTAGGACACTACATCTTGTAGGACACTACATGTTGTCTAGTGTAATCACATGCATGTTGTCTAGTGTAATCACATGTAGGCTGTTAGGACACTGCATATCGGAGATTGGCGAGTCCCGACCGCCCTACATCATGTAGTATCCTACATGATCCGTCTACAAGATGTAGTGCCCTACAAGATGTAGTGTCCTACATGTAGGGTAGTGTAATCGGCGCTTAAGATATAACTCTTATTTACATACATACTTAAATACTTTTTTTTGTAAATACATAGGTACATATTATACATAGAAACACTCAGACCAATGCAAGCAATCATATTAATGCACACAAAGATATGCATTGAGCAGGAATCGAACCAGAGACCTCTGCGTAGCCGTCATGTTATATAACCACTACGCCACAGAGGTCGTCAGAAAGTTTATTAAAATCTTAAATTAATGTAAATTTAGTCCCCTTGACACATGTATGATTTCTAGTGCCGGAGGTGTTACATAATAATAAAAGGAGGAAATATATACGACTGTTCTATGATAACTAACATTGTATTTATCATAAACAATAACATAATGAAAATCGAACTTTGTTCATAAACAGTAATATGTTTACTAAACGCATCCACAATCTGATGCGTGCAACAACTAAACGCATGCGAAACATAAGGTTACAAGAACGTAACTTAAAGGCCATTGACCGATATAACTCGGTTTCTATTTACATCGCCACGTGTGATTCTGATTTATAATCTATATCGATGTTTTCTTAGCTATTAGTCCGTATCTTTGTTCAGATATCTGTGGTCAGTATAGAATCCAATTCCGTGTGGTGACGGAGTAGGAATACAATATGTTACTACCCCATCTCATCCCATGGGTGTCGTAGGAACCGATTAAGAAATTATCCGTGAATATTATCTTTACAAAATAAAAAGAAGGAAAACTTGAAATTAAACCCTATACCAATCCGTCTGGCCAGCGTGGTACTAGTAGGCCAAGTATCCCTCTGTCACGGGAGGAGGTCTGTCCCTGCAGTAAGACATTAATGGGCTGTTATGATGATGATGATAGAAGCCAATGATGTTACGTTAATTAAATACAATCATCATTGCTAGGATCCTACTAATATGTATTATAAACGCAAATATTTGCAAGTATGGATGTTTGTTACTCCTACACGTTAAACTACTCAATGGATTTTAGTGAAACTGTACAATCATATAGCTTATACACCAGAATAATACATAGGCTATAATTTGTAAGGATATTTTGTGAATTATTCAAAATACGCAGACGATGTTGTTACTTGTAGTATTAAAATAATCGTAATCTAAGTTTAAAACTTTCGTGTTTCATTATAACTTATTATTAATAACTACGGGTATTAACACGATTAAATTGTGGTAAATGTTGAAACTATTTACCTTTGAGACACTCGACGTTTCGTCCAGGTTACACCAGCCATGGTTACTAGATGACATTATTACGAGATGGTGTTAATACCCGTATAGTTATTAATATTAAATCGCAATCTAATTCGGCCATCTTGAAATTCTTGCAAATGATCACTTCAGATATCATTTTTGGCACTATCTGATATTATACGCGAAACAACAAACAGCGACCTTTGTGGCGTAGTGGTCATAGTTCATAATATCTGCTCTACTAATATCTTCAGCTGAAAATCAGCGCTGCGAAAACCAACTGCAGCATTATGCTGAGCTGTTGCCTTTTTTCTGCACAATACCCGGTCGAGCCTATTAAATCACAAATTGTTTCCTAATTCTTTTATTTTCAAAAAAATATTTATGTTTAATTTAAGTTTAGTTTTTATTACAATTTGTGTGAAATGTAGTGAGATGTATAATGTGTACAAATAAATAATTTCTTTCTTTCTTTTTAATAGGTACTATTTTTCTAACTTTAAAATGAAGACATCATTTTTGCTCAAATACTCACTAAAACACAGTTCAAGGACACGAAAGTATTATAAAACATTAAAAACGCGTTTAAATAAAATAATATTTACATAATGTTATCGCTATATATATTTTATATGTTATCAGTTATTTTATCTAACTTATCAGCTTCACGTTTAAGTCATGGCCATTTGAACGCATGCAGTTTTATTTTTTTCTATATAAAATATTTTTATGGTGGCTGGTTTACCTATATAAATGGGAAACCGACGATCGAATTGAGAAGGATGCCCAAAAATGGAGGCCTATGTCCAACAGTGGACACCTCAAGGCTGGATTACAAAATCTTGCTCTAATCATGCCGTGGTTGTCATAAAAAATACTAAGTTAAATTTGAAAACCATGCAAATTAGACGACCTCGGTGGCGCGACGGTAGCGCAAGCAGCTGCCGTGCACGAGGTTGTGGGTTCGATCCCCACGCAGGACAACAATTTGTGAGATCCACAAATTATTGTCGTGAGTCTGGGTGTTCTTTGTGTCTGTTAATTGAAGTTTGTAAAAAGTCCCCGCGACACAGGGCATGATCCCTAGAGTGCGGGAGTTGTCTTTTAAAATGAATGAAAATGAAATTGTTCACTAGGACCGTCTGGCCTCCGTTGTGGGTAATAGTAGGCCATGTTACAATTTTTAACGGTTGAGGCCCATCTCTGCAGTACGTTATTAAGTCTGATATTTTACATTACGTTAAATCTTCTACAAATATTAATTTACTGTTGGACAGATTTACTGGCTTATTGTCTTGTATTTCAGCTCTTTGAATCTGCCCGGCATCCTCTTATCGCATGTTGCACCGATCAATTTAACCACACAGTAGCTACGTAGCAATGCTACAATGCAATACAATGCTGAATATTACTTGCCATGTCCCTGGACTTGTAAATTATTACCCAAGTCTTTTTAATGATCTAGAAAAAAAAATGTTTTTCTTTACACACAAAACACCAAAAGTACATCTAAGTACGTGTATATGGAATGGGTTTTTTTGGAGTATTATACTTTTGTATATTGTTTTAGTATACATAATATTCTTACTCCGTCACCACACCATCTCATCTCGTGGGTGGTAAAAACCGACTAAGGGACAAACCGTATTATCTTCTAATAATTATCTTTATGAAGTAAAAAGAAGGAAAACTTGAAATTAAACCCTATAGCAATCCGTCTGGCCAGCGTGGTATTTGTAGGCCAAGTATCCCTCCGTCACGGGAGGAGGCCCGTCCTGCAGTGGGACATTAAAGGGCTGTTATGATGATGATACATAATATCGTGTTATTTATAATAACATAATAGTGTAACAATAGCCTAGCAACAACTTAATAATACCTAAGTTTATTCCAGTCTCAATGTTTATATTTATGAAACTTATCAGCAACAATAACACTTTTAATTTGTATTGTTTTATATTTTAAATTCAAACAATACATTTTGTAGATTACAAATTAAGGTTCTTTACTGACTTTGTCTATGGAATGTAAGCCATTATCTTTATTTTTATGTTTGATATTAAATATAACATAGATACTTTTTGAATTTGTAACTGGTCTAATCAATCAATTAGCTAGCCTATCCAAGTCCACAGTTGGGCACAGGCCTCTGCCAATACGCGCCACACACTGGTCTTATAAGAAATAATATTATATTCGACATAACTGACAGTATCTCCGTGTGGTAACGGAGTAAGAATACTATATGTCACCACCCCATCTCATCCCACTGGTGTCGTAAATACCGACTAAGGGACTATCCGTGAATATTATCTTTACGAAAGTAAAAAGAAGGAAAACTTGAAATTAAACCCTATACCAATCCGTCTGGCCAGCGTGGAATTAGTAGGCCAAGTATCCCTCCGTACCGAGAGGAGGATCGTCCTTGCAGTGGGACATTAATAGGCTGTTATGATGATGGATCTACGACATTGTAACCAAAAGAACAAGTTACTCTCTTGATAGTAAGCTTCACGCTTATCCGTATCAGATGCAGATTTACTACAATGTGCTGAGTAGAGAGCCTCTGCTCTGCTCACTTAAAAACACAAGATGATAATTCCGAAGTCCCTATGATTTTACTAGTTACTGCACCCTTTCACCTATCCACAGTAACATTTATACAGTACTGCCTGGAGTTCTATTAAGCGACCACAGCTGGTATTGTACTGACGTAAACGACTTTTTGATAAAGATACCTATGTAAAATGTTGTTAAATACACACATCAAAAAAGTCTAAGCAACATGCATGATATTACAAATTTACCATTTATATTAATTAATTTCTAAGTATTTACTCACTCAAAGTGTATAGGTAAGTAAACTTCAAGTGTATAGGTAAAAAAATTTCGATTATGTTTTGTTTTTTTTCATAAAATTCAAATGACTGCGAATTTGTTTGAATTTGAGTGCATGTTAATTGCTACGTTTTAGTCTTGATTTTATAATTTTACCAACCATTTAAATACAGTTGGCGACAAAATTGAATTGTTAGATATTCTTTACGTCATGGAGCGACGTCATTTGACGGCAGATGAAATGCAAAGTGCTGTAGGGATGTTGCAAGCGGGAAGTAATCAATCTCAGGTATCTCGACATTTTGGTATTCATAGAAGTGTTATTTGTCGTCTTTGGCAGCGCTACAATAATACAGGGGAACCCGCTGAACAGCATCCAGGCCGTAAAAGGAGTACAACCACTCGGCAAGACCGGTACATACAACTGACTGCAAGACGCCAGCCGATGTTAACCGCTCGAGAGATAAGTTTGAGGCTACAAAATTCAAGTGGTGTTGATGTAAGTCCCCAAACTGTGCGAAATCGACTGCATGAGTACGGCCTACGAGCTCGACGCCCTATCAGGTGCCCACCGATACGTCACGGGAATCGCGCTCGTCGAAATGAATGGTGTAGAGAACGCATAACATGGACCCAGGAACAATGGGATAAAATTATGTTTTCCGATGAGTCGCGATTCGGGTTTAGGCCTGATACAAGAAGGGTGCGAGTGTACCGTCGACCCGGAAATACTGAAAGACTCAGGTGCGTTCAGGAAGTTCATCCATACAGCGGCTCAACAGTTATGGTATGGGCGGGTATTATGAAGAACAGGCGAACTGAGCTCGTTTTTGTAAATGGAAACATGAACGCTGAAAATTACGTTGAGGATATTCTCAGACCTTATGTCCATCCATTTGCACAAACCTTTGGCTCCGATTTTACGTTAATGCATGACAATGCGCGTTCACATACAGCTCGGCGAACCAGTGAATACTTGGCAACGGAGAACATCCAGGTATTGCCCTGGCCTGCACAATCGCCAGACCTCAACCCCATCGAGCACGCATGGGACATGCTCCAGAGACGTGTTTTGAAGGACTTGGACGGAGTGACAACAACCCAACAGCTGAAGGATTTGCTACAATTCCATTGGGAGCGAATACCGCAAGATGACATAAACAGTCTCATTAATTCAATGAATAATCGTTGCCGACAAGTTCTGAATAGCAGAGGAGGCCATACTTTGTATTAAATTGTCCTATTCTTTCACAATAAATTCATTTTCTTAAGAAATTTCAATTTGTAAAAAAAAAGTTTAGTTTCTTATGTACCTGTATATTCTAATATTGTTAATTTCTGTTATTAAAAGAACTTATAAAGAAAACAGCTGTTATTTTTACATCATAGAACCCTAAAAATATTATTTTAAAAATAAAATACAACGTTATAATTAAAATAAATGGTAAAATAAATTAATATAAATGGTAAATTTGTAATATCATGCATGTTGCTTAGACTTTTTTGATGTGTGTATTACGGCGATCGTCCTTCTTAACTGCTACAGTTATGGCTACACTATGATGTCAAAGCAAAGGTTACATAATAACCAGAGAACTATACATAGATTGTTGTATATAAAAACTAATTTCTATAAACATACAAGCATTACCCCTACGTACAGTTTTACGACACGCTGCATTTGTATAAATATTATACACTTCTCATCGAAAAAATCGAAACAGTTGCAAGTTTGTGTTTTATAAGGATTATCTGAAAAATGTGTATTTTTAGGAATATGTGTTATATATCATTTAATAGGGAATTTAATGAGGTTTTCAAATAATGATGTTAATGTTCTAAATTCAAATTCAATTTTCATAGATTTCGTATTTTGTTTAACAAGTCGTATTTGCCCTGTACGTAGTTTGACGAAAATTGATAAAATTAGGCACGTAAATGAAAAAAAAAGCTAGGAATCGTTTATTTAATAACTCGGATACCATTCCCGACCTCTCATTACTGCTTCTGTACGGTTTTTCATCGATCGGATGAGAGTCACGATCAAAAATAGTTGCGTTCTATTCCATTCCTCTTGGATTACATTTTAAAGCTGGCTAAGTGTTTTTGAGGCATGATCTTTTACACTAATTCGTCTTTTTTATTCATCCCATAGATGTTTTATCGGATTCATGTCCGGGCTTCTTGCTGGCCAATCAATAATAGAGATATCGACTTAAGTAACATAATCTCATACGACGCTCGCGGTGTTTGTCCTAGCATCCTCGTACATAAATGTAAAACCGGGGTCAAATAAATGTGCATAGGGCATCACAAGAGGTTCAAGATACTGTTCGATGTACCTATGACTGTTAAAAAGGGCAGACGGGACCCAAACACAAAGACAAACTCGGTCTTGTCGTTGCCACTAATTTCTCCTCAAACAGTCCATGAACCGCTACCACGAATGGCCTTTTCTTTTAATCCTGCATGGTGCAAAGCGTTCTCCATCACTTCTGTAGACCTTAGTCCTTCCATCGTTACCATACAATACAATTTTGCACTCATCAGAAAGGAGGAACTTGCTCCACTAGATGTATGACCAATTTAGGTAATTACGTAAAAAGTTAAGGCGCGTTTTTCGATGATCTGCAGGTAGTTCCTCCCTATTTGCTGGCTTTTACGGTACAAGTCCACGTTTCTTTAACCTTCTTCTAATTGTAGAGTCACTTACAGCCACCATAGGTTCATCATGAAGCTGCTGCTGCGGTTGAAAGACATTAAGGCGTAGACTTTGTAAGAAAGGTGTTACTATAAATCGATCTACTCGGTCAGTAGTTACCTGTTTTCTGCCAGATCTCTAACGGCGCGTAAACAAACCAGTCTCTTGATAGCGTTTGCAGTTTCTTTGAAAAGACGAGAGGCTAAGATGCAATCTTTTAGCCGTAATAAGTAACCTGACTAAGTCCAGAATTCAGCAATGCCACCACTTGGCGGTTTTTGTAAACATCGCATAGACGCAGTAATAAGAGGAGCGAGGAACTCTGGGTCCGCGATACGGGTTATTAAATAAACGTTTTCCAGCTTTTTTTTCATTTACGTGCCTAATTTTATCATTTTCCGTCAAACTACGTACAGGGCAAATACGACTTGTTAAACAAAATACGAAATCTATGAAAATTGAATTTGAATTTAGAACATTAACATCATTATTTGAAAACCTCATTAAATTCCCTATTAAATGATATATAACACATATTCCTAAATATACACATTTTTCAGATAATCCTTGTAAAACACAAACTTGCAACTGTTTCGATTTTTTTGATGAGAAGTGTATAATAAAAAATATTTTATGTATTTGACCGGTATGTCCTACCTAAAATAGTTTGACGCGTCCTACGCTATCGTGTATTAATATTATGAATTTGGACATATCCTAGGGTATACGTCATTGGAAACTGACAAGTTATTGGTTAAATTAGCTAGTTTGAAATTGTCTCGGTTGCAGACTCGAATTCCACGCACAATAGTTCTTTGAGCTGTCCATAAATTATTGTTCGGTTTCTGGATGGTCTACATTTCCGTTGAAATTGATTTTTTTTTCCTCACACTTTCACACAACGCCATCTAGTCCCTAACTAAGCAGAGCTTGTAATATGGGTACTAGACAACGGGTAAACATACATAAATACATTTGTTGCAATTGATATTTGTAAAGATGCCGCGATATAAGGCATTATCCCTTGAGCGGAAGTGGTCTTTCTTTTAAATAATAATAAAAGATACCGTTGATAAGGAATTGTTAAGCTGAATCGTATGATTGATTTTGTTTGATTAAAAATTGTGTCGTGGGGGTTTTTACAACAATATTTATTTTGATGTGTTGTTATTGTTATTTCAGAATCAGTAACTTATGACTAACAAATATTTTTTTTTTTTTTTCAAAATACTTTATTTCATAAAATTTATTACAAATTGTTTGAAATCGTCGTTTACTTAAAATTGAAGCTACAATAAAAATTATAGATCGACACTGACAAACGCTACAGCACTAAAAAAAGCCGCGTTGTATTGTCCAATGTAAATTAAAGGAGAAAAATAAAACCAATCTACTACTCGAATCTACTTGTCTATCTGTGTTGATCCATAAATTCCAGTTTCCAAATGGTAGGGCCAATGAGAAGAAACCTGGCAAAGAAATAAAAAGTGTGAAATAAAAAGTATCTTTTGTAATTGAATTAAATTAAAGGTTTTAATCTCAATGCATATAAAACTTAGGTACGAGTATCTGTCGTCCAAGTATATCTATATACAATAACGTATTGTAATCAGTTTGGAGTCTAATATTTACGACAAAAAGAGGTGTTGAGGTTTGTATTCTTATTGCTCATCATAAGAACTATAAATCCTTCGTCACAAACCTTCATAAAATCCAAAAAATTGAAAGTAAAAGTTCTTTTAAAATGTACTTGCACTTAGTACACTCATAACGCACTTAAAACACCCACTTGCACTTATAACATACCAAACTGAGTATACAAGCACTTGACAATACTCAGACGAAAATATTCCGTAACTAACCTACTAACTTGTTGCTTATTCGTTTATAATGCATATTATGTATGTACATAGTATATTTATGTGGTATGCAATGCTTTTTCTGTGAAATGAGGCAAAAAAAAAACATCTTTTCTGTTCAATGGAGGATAATATAGTATAAGAGGAGAAACGCAATTTAATAATTTTTAATTAGTAACTTAGTAGATTTGTTTTACTATCACTTTAATTTACTATTAAAACCTGAAAATCAATGAAAGAAAGAGAAGAAGAGAAATTTTATGCTCAAAGCAGTACTCGAAATTATTTTGTACACATACATAAACTCGGCCCTTATACCCACATGGGCGGTAAGCGCGACATGGCGATGTTGTACGATCCCAAGTTCATAGTAAGTATTCAAGTTTTCAAGTATTGAAAAATTCACATTATGCTTACTAGGTAGCTATCGCACAACAAAGTTATCGTATAAAACAAAACAAAACAAAAAACATCAATTTTATCTATCATCGTCTTAATATCGAAGAAGTATAGCCATTATAGTGAGCTAACAAATAGTTCTTCTAGAACCGTTATCAACAAGTAATAACAATAAAAAGTAACGTTATTGTGCTATCTGCTTAATAGCTTATTACGTAACTAATAAGACAATGACACTTGTTGCTAAGTTGTTATATTATGCAAAAAAAGTAATTACTTTAATTTTTTTTAACTAACATTGTAATAATTAATTATATTGTAATTATGTGTCACATAACTTTAAGAAATATATTTTAAAGTAAGAAAGGCATTTGAATTCTTACAAACGAAATCAGTATTTTACGCATAGATTATGTTAAAATTATAAAAAAGATTAAGAAACTAAAAAATAAAGTTTGTAAATGAAATTATTTTACTTCTGCATGCTGCAGTTCTGCATGCTGCAAATTCGGTTAAGTTAACTTTAGTTGTCAAATTGTCCCACAATATGTAAAACAATTTGACAACTAAAGTTAACTTAACCGATTTTTTAACGATTTTAAGGTACGAGAATTGACATGTAGATTAAAAACAATTCGTAAACAAATATTATTCTGCACCCAATCTTTAGTAAACTATACGTACTAATATAATTGGTCTATTAATAATATAGATGTAGGTGTCTCGTTCACGGATGTAGGCCGTCCTTGGTGAGGGCCGCCGTACAACAAGATTGCCATACGATAATAAAACCAAAAGTACACTGGTACAACTACAAATAAATAGTTTTAAAAAACAAGTAACTTATATTTATGTAAAAAAAGTATATAAGTATGTTTATCCGTTGTCTAGTAGCCATAGTACAAGCTTTGCTTTGCTTAAGACTAGATGGCGTTGTGTGAATGTGTGAGGTATATTTATATTTGTTAAATTATGTGGTATTTATCCTTGTGTTAAGTTTGCTTTCGATCATAATGTGAGTCCAAGGATGACCCACTACGGAGACGGGGATTTTATTTTAATAACAAGCTGGAGTATGCCGATTGAGCTTTGTATCAAGTACTATCAAATATAAAATATGTGTAGCTTCTCTTGTCAAATAAGATGGGAGGTGTGATAATTGTATTCTTACTCATCCACCGCAATGATATGCCCCCTTACTCATAAGCGCCTATTAAAATTAATCACTGTTTAGCGAGATTTTTATGACTAAAACCAACCTTATGCCAAACAATACCGTAAGAATTTAAGCTAATCGATTGACTAAAATTTAAGAGGCGTTTATGAGTAAGGGGGTCTAT
Source organism: Schrankia costaestrigalis (assembly GCA_905475405.1). Classification (NCBI taxonomy): domain Eukaryota; kingdom Metazoa; phylum Arthropoda; class Insecta; order Lepidoptera; family Erebidae; genus Schrankia; species Schrankia costaestrigalis. Next base: position 2,062,519 of record FR997830.1, read on the forward strand.
GTAGAGTTAACCTTCTGCTTTTACTTACAATGTGGTTATTCAATAACGGATATAGATTTTGGTATCTACCTGTTTGTAAATCTCTATTTTTTGTTTGATGTTATCTACTTTGTTTTGGTTATTGACTTAATGGCCTTCACAGTTTGGCTGTACCGCCAATAAACATAATAGAAAAACAATGCGAATGTATCACGTTAGCTACATTGACTTAAAGTACCTACTAAACCTAAAAAGCGACAGGTTTGGTTATCACCCGATGTATGCGATAGACCCACGTGTGGACAGGCCAGCAAAGAGCTTAGCCCTACCTTAGTTCCTGAACTATATTCGTGCTTTCTATACTAATATTATAAAGAGGTAAAGTTTGTGTGTTTATTTATTTTATTTTATTTAATAGGTACAGTAACAGATGACAGATTAACAAATAACAATATTGTACAACACTAAACATTTACAAATCTGACATCCAGTAACCAACTATACACAACACTTACATACTATATGTATACTTACATACTTACATACTGTATGTATAATTTTATAAATCTTAGTTTGACATCTTTATTTTAATTATGTAATATAATGTAAATTATCATGCTAATCATTTGTAATGCAATTATCATTAATAAATTGTATTCTAATATTTACTTTGCATGCTGGAAGGCTGATATATGGTGAAACCTAGATACATAATCTAATTTTAAGATCTCATGTAAACCCATATTTCGCAAATAAAGAATTGTATTGTATATACTAAATTAATACAGTATGGTTTGTATGGGGTATTACCCCATACAAACCTCACAAACTTTCTTGATCTACTAAACCGATTCTAAAAATTCTTTCTTTGTTGAATAGTCCATTTATCGGGGAGTGTCATAGGCTATATAGTATCACGCTATGACTAATGGGAGTAGAGCAGTAATGAAATATGTTTAAAAAAGTAACGCGTTATTTTAGTTAGTCAGTGATACAGTTATATTAATGTGTCGTATAAAAAATGTTCTAAGAAAATTAGGCTTTATCGATGCCATGCTTTTAGGATGAATTGGTGATTACGTATGGGTATTCCTTATAATTAGTAATTCATCACCATTAAGATAATTATTATATTCATTAGCCCAGAAGCTAATTTTAATTGTAACGTTTTTGGAAAGACCTTGTTGTTAAATGTTGGGGAGAACCTAAACACATAACACCAAGTAAAATTCCGCACATAAATAAATAAATATAAATATTACTCATACATTCACACAACATCATCTAGTCCCAAACTAAGCAAAGCTTGTACTATGAGTACTAGACAACGTATAAACAAACTTTTTTTTTGTTTACATAGAAAACACCCAGACGAATGCAAGCAATCATGTTCATGCACACAAGTATTTGCATTGAGCGGGAATCGAACCCAAGATCTGAGATATTCAACAAACATAAAAATGGAACAATATATAGCCAAAACACGGACATAAACTAAATCAATTTACGTTCTCCTTACGTCCTTAATACAGGAAGTTCTTCAATTACGTAATCAGAAAACCCATCTACAAAAACCAATCAAGTGCCTGTCACTACACAACAAATAAAAACGCATTGTATGACGTCAGATGTCAACCGGTCTACCTAATTGAGTGCAAAAGCACAAAGGAATGACCTTGGTACAAAATAATTAAGAGAAAGAAAGGACACCGAGCTCAAGTTATTTTGGACAAAAAAGTTTTTAAGTCCAGATTTAACCTGTTTTCTATATCATAACAGCCCATTAATGTCCCACTGCAGGGACGGGCCTCCTCCCGTGACGGAGGGATAATATACCACGCTGGCCAGATGGGTTGGTATAGGGTTTAATTTCAAGTTTTCCTTTTTTTTATTTTGTAAAGATAATATTTACGGATAGTCCCTTAGTCGGTTTTTACGACACCCATGTGATGAGATGGGGTGGTGACATTTTGTATTCTTACTCCGTCACCACACGGAGTTTTCTATATCGGTGTGGAGTTACTACGTAAATAGATGGATCGTTTTTGTGTAAAGAATTTCATGGGCATAGACCATAACCGAAGCTAGAGCAAACCGGATTTGTAAAATTAAAAACCGGTTATGATGAATTTGATGTCAGTCAATCATAAATGTAACACTGTTAAATACTATGTTTTATATGTAATTAAGTATTTAGTTTACATTATATGGACGCTCTAGAATGATATGAACATGATTAGTGATATACAAACTTAAATACTTTTTTTTTGTAAATACATACATATTATACATAGAAAACTCTCAGACCAATGCAAACAATCATGTTCATGCACACAAAGATTTGCATTGAGCGGGAATTGAATCCAAGACCTCTGCGTAGCAGCCGTGTTATATACAGACTGCGCCACAGAGGTCATTACTTAAAAAGGAATTGCTAAAGTGGTGACTGCTTTTGGTAAAAGGGCGGCACCAAAAGCAGACAGGCTTGCATGGATTGAAAGCGTTTGAAGAAGACATGTGCCTTGTAGTGGATATATTTAGATTGATACCAAATACACCGGTATTAGTTTAAGGTTAATATTTTGGAAAAAAATACTAAAGTCCAAAAATGACATTCATTTTAATGTCTAGTTTGTCCATCACTGATTTCCTTCCTGGTGACTTTTAAGTTTCAATAGATCTAGGAAATATACCGAAATAATACTAAACATAAATTATGTAAATAATGCGCTTTAATTTTAATAAATCATTTGTTAAGTTATTGTTTATTTTGTTTAATTTTATTTGGCTTACTTCTATTGCAATTTGTACAAACAGGTATTTAATTCATATCAATTAATAACGATGTCATTATGATAAAGCATCCTTTCGATGTCCATATCCTTGGCTAGTCGCGTAGTCTAAACAGTATGGTATTTTTATAGCACTACTGGCTTTAGTCCGCAGCTTCGCGCGCGTTAAATTCGGGGTAGTAAAAAGTAGCTTAAATTACTCTCCGTTCCTTCAACTAGTTATCTCCACTTAAAAAACACTCTCTCATTTATAATATTAGTATGGATAAAGTACTAAGAACCAAATAGGTACAGTACTTTAACATATTTTTTACAAAATATGTGTATTCGCAGAAGCATCGGTCGCGCAAAATATCTGATTCAAATCAAAATTTTGAGTAGGTATAAATAGTATTCTTTTTAAATTTGGTCTGTGGCCTTGTGTTAATAAATTAGTGATTAGATGCATTTAAAAAATAAAATTTTAATAAATTGATGCTTGTGATGTTAATTTGTGGCCGCTAAATGTTGAGTTCTCCGAATGGATTTGGTTTCGACGCCCAACCAATACGAAACCGTTACCAGCAGAATAAAATGTATGATATATACTATCAAAACGTAAGAGGACTTCGGACAAAAACTGAAGAATTCTATCTAGCTATATTATCATCAGACTCTGATTTATTAGCTATTACCGAGACGGGACTAAACGAATCTATACATGATGCAGAATTAGTTCCACCTAGTTATACAATTCTACGATGTGATCGCTCAGATGGGCGAAAACAAGGTGGCGCGTGTTTAGTGGCCACACCGCGCTTCGAGCTTCGCCGAGTGATGCCGCGCGATGTAAACATTGACGATCATTCGTTTGAATTTGTTTGTGCAACGGTGCATCAACGAAATAGATTTTTATTTTTATTGTGTGTGACATATATACCACCTAATTGTATAGAAAATGAATATTTACTGTTATTTAAAATTATAGAAGATTTATGTGATAAATATAAAGATGTTGTAGTTCTTGGAGATTTTAATTTATTTTCTTGTTCTGTAAATATAAAAAATTACTATAATATTTCGAAACGTATTGTGGATTCACTCAGTGCAACGGAATAAATAATTGCAACAATAGGCAGCTAGACTTAGTGTTGAGTACATTCGCGGAGAGCGGGAAAACGTGCGTGCGCGCGGCCGCCGAGCCGCTCGTCCCGCTCGACGCGTATCACCCCGCGCTACAGGTAAGCGCGGCGGTCGCGCGCTGCGGGAGCAGTGACCGCGACGCCGAAACAACTGATCGCGAGCGTAAGGTAAGTTCTAGCGCCACTAGCGAGCACATCGCGTGGAATTTTTATAAAGCTGATTTTGACTCTTTGTATTCGCAAATTGGATCAATAGACTGGACTCCCATTTACAAGTTAGATTTAGAAAATAGTTTAAATTTTTATTATAATACGATCAATGAAATAATTGATGATTGTGTGCCAAGAAAACAGCGAATTAGTGTCAGTTCGAGGTACAGTTACCCCGAATGGTACACTATTGAAATTATTCGCAACATAAAATTAAAGGCTGCCTTACACAAGAAGTACAAAATTACAGGCTCGCTGAGTGATTACGAGGCGTTTGCCCGCAGTAGAACTGTAGTAAAAAATATGATAGAACGCGCTCACAAAGAATACCAATATAACGTACAAAATAGATTACAGAAAGATCCGAAATCTTTTTGGAATTATATAAATTCCAAAAAGTGTACGCGTAGTATACCTATTATTAAGAAAGACACTAAATGTTTGACTGGAATAGATTGTGCCGAGGCATTTGCTGGGTATTTTAGCTCGATATATAGCAAAGAGCGTGCTGAGCTTAACGTAAATACAGCGATTACTGAGGCGGGTAGCGCGAATGGTGGTGCGCGAGTTCAACTAAATCAGGTAGAGTTAGGTGACGTAATAAGGGCGCTAAAAGAACTAAAGCCAAAGAAATCTACCGGACCGGACGGCATTCCACCCTTCATCCTTAAGGATTGCCAAATAGTACTGGCCGCCCCGCTTTTATATATTTACAATCTTTGTCTTCAAAGCGCAGTATTTCCGGAAAGATGGAAGATCACGAGGGTTGTTCCGGTACCAAAGGGGGGAGGCAAAAAAGACAAAGTAGAAGGATATAGACCTATAGCGGTACTATCTACTCCTGCAAAGGTCTTTGAGTCAGTAATACAAAAACGTGTACTAGTACAAATCAACGGACAATTTACTGACGCGCAACATGGCTTTAGACCAGGTAGGAGTACCTGTAGTAACTTGCTCAATTATATGGCGGATCTGATACCTTCGGTAGATGGGGGATTCCAGATTGACTCTGCCTATTTTGACTTAAAAAAAGCATTTGATCTGGTGGATAATGATGTTTTGCTTAGTAAGCTAGCCGGGGTTGGTTTCACTCCTCATCTGCTGAACTTCTTTGCGAGCTACATGAGTGATAGGCAACAGTATGTGGAGTATGCGGGACATGTATCAGAGCCATACTATACACGTTCGGGAGTGAGTCAAGGCACGAATCTAGGCCCTATGGCATTTATCATTATGATCAATGATCTACCTAAAGTAATTAAACATTCTAAATGCTTACTATTCGCGGATGATTTTAAAATATACATGCGCATAGGTAGCCATGAGGACTGCATAAAGCTGCAGACGGACATTGACAAAGTAGTGGATTGGAGTACTAAAAACAAATTACAATTTAATATTTCAAAATGTGCAACTATCACCTTTACTCGAGCACGTACTCCAATCCAACACAACTATAACGTAGGGGGCGCTCCATTGGTACGGGTTACAGAAATTAAAGATTTAGGAGTGAGTATAGACAGCGGGCTAACCTTTCGTAATCACATAATCAAAATATGTAAAAAAGCTTACAGAAACCTTGGTTTTCTGCTCAGAACTGTGAGAAACTTTAATAATCCTTGTGCAATAGTTACACTGTATAATGCATTGGTGCGGAGTCAACTGGAAAGTAACGCAGTCATCTGGAGCCCACATGAAACTAAATATAGTTTAATGTTGGAGCGTGTACAAAATAAATTTGTAAGATATCTGTATATGAAATTTTATGGTGTGTATCCTTTTTACCCTCTGTTGTATCCAACCTTATTCATCTTGGGTATGGTTGGATATAATGAATTACGGGTGAGAAGAGAATTAACATTAGTTTTGTATATATTTAAAGTTATAAGAGGTAATATACATAATCCGGAGATGTTAGAGCGTATTCACTTTAACGTTCCGGATAAGTACATGTGTAGGGGAAGAAACACACAGCTGTTACGGTTACCTCGCGCACGCACCAATTTACAGCAGAGGGCGCCTCTGTCGCGCGCATACGATACGATCAACAAAGTTGCAGACACCATAGATATATTCTGTTGCACATTGAGTGACTTCACAAAAACGTCACTATTTGTACTATGTTATTAAGTAGGTAAAACAGTTATTATATATTAGATTAGATATAAGATTTTAATATGGATATATAATAATTTTAAGTATTAGCTACATTATTGTATTAGGGCGTACCCTGTAAGAATAATGTATGATGATTAAATAAATAAATAAATAAAAAAATTTAACATCATTTTTATTATGTTAACTAGTAGGTATTGAGGTTCAAAAACACGTCTTGCATTGACAATATTAATTGAGAGATGTAGGACCGGGCATTTTTTTAATTTTATTACCCCTACTCTCTCTAAACCTTTACGTGGACAGAATCATTGGTAACCTGTGGAGCCGTTTTATTGTTTTAAACCGACTTCTGAGAGGAGAATTAAACTGAGAACTAATTAATCGTATTTTTGGGAATGTATATCTTTAAAAAATACATACATACATATTCACGCCTTTTCCCGTCCGGGGTAGGCAGAGACGACAGAACGCCACTTGTCACGATCCTGGCAAACAGATTGGGCCTCGTCCACGTTCATTAAGCGAGTCATAATGAGCATCGTTAAAAAAATCTGTAAGAAAGTTAATGAAGGGTGGTCCTTGCTGTATTTCAAGACCATCATCATTAAATAAGTACTAAAAAAACATCTTGAACATTACGATAATATGATTTTAAGATGTAATATATCTTAAAATCATATTATCAAATAAATTAAAATCGAAAGTACTATCTATAGTAAGTAGGCCATTGCTAAGTCAAGGTGAATATAATTATAAACACGAATTCGATCATTCAGATGTACTTGTAGTACAATCGTGATTAAGCTGCCATTTAAGATGATACTACAAATATCAATATACATTACAAGTATTTTATAAAGCGTTAGTCAATATAGGTGTGGCTACAAGATGAATTGCCGAAATAATTGCGTGTGATTAGAGTTATATTTAACCATATTTAAATATAATTTTAGCCGACCTTATCTTCACGATGTATGGTTTTTAAACTTTAAATCTCATTTATTTAAAATGGCCATACATCGTATAGATTATGTATGTATGGCTTTTAAATGAGACTTAAAAAAATATATTATTTTAAAGGGGTCTGCCCATTCTGTTACATGAAACGCGATTGCTAGTCCAGATTTCTTTGACTTAACAGCCATGTCATAAAGTACAGGGATATATGAATGAGGGGGGGCACAGGACCGCGTGAAATTGTTATGTTTGGAGGAGGCCTAAGCTTAACAGTAAACGGCCATTGATTGATCATCATAACAGCCCATTAATGTCCCACTGCAGAGACGGCCTCCTCCCATGACGGAGAGATACTTGGCCTACTAATACCACGCTGCCCAGACGGATTGGTAAAAGCTTTAATTTTAAGTTTTTTAAAGTTTCGATGGGGTGGTGACATATTGTATTCTTACTCCGTCACCACACATTAATTGATATCAATTCAATCATCATGATGATGATATTTAAGTGAGTTTCAGAACTGCTGTGGGCTGCCCGCTACTTTTAATTACAATCAGTAATTACTATTTTAGCATCTGGCTACATATTTTTTATCAGTAACAAACATAACTATCATAGAAAGTCACAAGTCAGAAAACTAAATTGCAGCCGCATTGTTTTAAATGCAGCCCTTTTAATAGCTTCTATTAAACTACGAGTTTGTTTCTTCGAAAAGAATCTTGCTACCGTACTGTATTCTAAAGCAGTATTATTACTGTATTACTGTATTTTACTGTGTTTTATCTTTAACCGTTTGGGTTGAAGTTTTGGATACACGTTTAGTTAACTACTGAGCGTAAATACAATAATGCGTGATAGGAATTTAAAAAACCTACTTACTTCATTTTAATTTATTTGTAAACTTGTCTCTTTACAATAAAATATTTATGTATGTTTAAATGTTTCCAAAGTTGTTAAACAAATAAAATAATGTGAACTTAGTAAGTTGTTCAAAGTTATTTTATGAGATGCTGCTTGACAGTATAATTGTTTGACAGAGGTTGTTACACCCGGAAGGCTTCAAGGCTTGCAACCCATCGCTACTGGCCTTCAAGATCTTAGAGTAAAAGCTGTAAGACAAAAGCTTTGCGACCTAAGTGAATACAATGTTTAGTACCCATAGTACAAGCTTAGTTTAGTTTGGGACTAGATGGCGTTGTGTGAATGTGTGAGAAATATAATATTATTATTTGATAATTAAACAATATTCTTATAGTGGTTTCCTTTCACAGCCTAGTGGATTCTTACTAACAATAGAGTAGAGTCACTTGTTGGTTATATTAAAAAAATTAAGACTGACAAACTAGGTTATAGGTTTCATCATAACAGCCCACTAATGTCCCACTGAAGGAACGGGACTCCTCCCGTGACGGAGGGATACTTTGCCTACTTATACCACCCTGGCCAGACGGATTGGTATAGGGTTTAATTTCAAGTTTTCCTTCTTTTTATTTCGTAAAGATTATATTCACGGATAGTCCCTTAGTCGATTTTGACGACACCTATGGGATGAGATGGGTGACATATTGTATTCTTACTTCGTCACCACACGGAGATCTAATCCTATTTCGAGTAAAACTTTGTTTCCATTGTTTTTCGATTAATTATTATTTACGACAAATATCAAAAACATATAATATTTGCGTTTAGTTATATTTAATTAACATTATATTGACATTTCGAGAGCAATCAAATTTATTATTCATCTCGTGAATATAATTTATGAAAATAAGTCAAAATCGACATTATATTGGCATATATAACCAAACAAGAATATGCCAAGTCGTTTATTAGAATTAACCTTTCGTTGCAAAGGTCCTTGCAACTTAAATACATATTAATACTACTAAGTATGACTTAGTAAGTAACTTAACACGCCTTCTAAGTTTACCAAAATTATTATCTGAGACCAATTAACATGTTATTATTTCTACAATGTTATGAAGTATCATCATAACAGCCCATTAATGTCCCACTGCAGGGACGGGCCTCCTCCCGTGACGGAGGGATACTTGGCCTACCACGCTGGCCAAACGGATTGGTACAGGGTTTGGTTTCAAGTTTTCCTTCTTTTAATTACGTAAAGATAATTTTCACGGTTAGTCCTTTAATCGTTTTTTACGACACCCATGGTATGAGATGGGGTGGTGACACACTGTATTCTTACTCAGTCACCACACGGAGTATTATGAAGTATGGTATCAGACATAAGGGATGGGCCTCCTCTATCTATGAGAACCTTGAAACACATCCAGGCAGCAGTTCGTCACTTGTTTTCGGGTCTTGTAAAATTTTCCCTGAGATTTCCTTTCCGTTTGCAAGAGAGTTTTCTGTGAGGGTTGTCATATCTTTGTGGATATGAATGGTTGTATTGGAGTAGGTGTTTTTTTGTGTAACATAAATAATATGTGTTTAGAAGGAATAAAATGTAAACATGTTTATTAAATGTGCAGTAACCCATTCTACAAGTTCTGCTTAGTTTGGCACTAGGTGGCGATGTGTGAATCTATTCCTTATACATTCACACAGCGTCTTTATCATTAGTAAAATATACTACACTAGTAAAAAATACTTATTTTTGTAAATACGGGAACATACATGTTGTACGTAGAAAGACTATAGGTATATTTTGTGCACGTTCATGCAGTGGGGCATTAATATCCTGATACGATATGTAACCACTCTAATATCAAATTAATCATAACCAGTTACATTTATAACGTTTTACAAATTTGTGTCAAAATTACATGTATACGGTTTATTCTTATCTCGGTAATAAATTCCTAAGTGTCACAAACTAACACTCTGATATTACATGTGCTATATTGTTACGCAACGTTAATAATACATTGTTGTATGTGGCTTTATACGCCTTAATAGGCCTCAAATGTTATATTTCTTTATTGTGTTAAGCGTGAATATTATTTTTAGGAAATAAAAAGAAGGAAAACTTGAAATTAAACCCTATACCAATCCATCTGACCAGCGTGGTATTAGTAGGCCAAGTATCCCTCTGTCCCGGGAGGAGACCCGTCCCTCCAGTGGGACATTAATGGGCTGTTATGAAAATTACAAACTTGATAAACCCGACAGGTCGTCAAAAAGCTGTTGAGAAGACCAATGTTCAGCAATGGAACATTATTGTTAAAAAAATATGATGTATATAAACATGTTACCTACTGTGTTTCACTTGTTAAATAATAATTTGTATGTGCGTTAACTGTATGTAAATGTTTTAGGCATTATAAAAACAAGCACAGAAAACAAACTTGTATGTGCACCTCTACTGTTCGTGCTTATCAAATTTGTCATTTTGCTAAAATCTATTGGCTTTGGTCTAGACGCCATGACAAGAGGTTGAGCTGTTGACTACTCACGTAATGGATTGGCCACCTGTTTAAGGTTGCGAAAAACCGATGAAGTCAGTTTCTTTATTTTTCATCATAATGTTACAAAATAACAGCTTATAGACGTCAGTTTAAAACTACTTAGTCTAAGTTTGCATATTAAAAGTTTTGCAAACTTTACCACCGCTTCCGAAGCGCTAGTAGAGAAGAAGCGGCGTAACAAACTCTATAGCAGCATTTATTAGACGTCTCTATAATTTTACAACAATTTTGTAACTGTAATAAAGTGCTGCAACCATTGTATACCATATAAAAAAAATGAGAAAGAAACGAGCGCGGTCTAAAGAGTTGAAGGAGTCCTATATCTTTTGCCTGACATTCAAAAAATATTACAACAGGTTTGTCGGATTTGATTTCCACGTGTTTGAAATATCGTGCACGTAAGAAGTGTCTACCTTATCATAACAGCCCATTCATGTCCCACTCTAGGGACGGGCCTTCTCCTGTGACGGAGGGATACTTGGCCTACTAATACTACGCTGGTCTTGCCAGCGGATTTGAATAGGGTTCAATTTCAAGTTTTCCTTCTTTTTATTTCGTAAAGATAATATTCACGGATAGTCCCTTAGTCGGTTTTTACGATACCCATGGGGTGACATATTGTATTCTTAGTCCGTCACCACACGGATAAGAAGTGTCTGCCTACATGTGATTTATTAGAGCGCATTTCAAATGACGATTGACTTCTGTACCTATGTTTATATTATATTTATGTTGGGTTATATGTTTGTGTGCGTGTGTGTGTGTGTGTATCAACACGACTGCGATAAGGTCATGGTCAAAATTAATTTTTCATTATCTTGCTTTTGTATTAATTGTCATGTATTTTAATACATTTACTAAACATAATATTACGCAAACATTTTATTGTTTTGTTGCTATTTAGTAATTATTTTTATACTTCATTGATAATAATATACTAATTTACTCTGTGGCATGTGTCTTTAGTTAGAGTATAGTCATATAATCAAATATGGTCATATATCTTAGTCAACGATACGAAAGAAGTTAAAGAAGACAAATTCAAATATTTACAGCTCTACATAATACTGTCTTACAATTAATATGTTAATTACAATATATAGATTTACTGTTGACCACTAGTACCCAATGTAAGATTTAACTTGTGGTATGGGTAAACACTTGAAACAAAGCCTATACTAATCAATCTGGCCAGCCAGTTTGAAAAAAATTTTTTTCCATCATACTTCCTACAATATAAACTGACTGATGAGCATAATCATTTTACAGTATTACACCTCTGCTTATAAGTAAGACGATTTCATCAAAATCGCTTAATTGAATTTTAACAAAACCACTTTCCTTTTAATTATAAAATCTGTTATAACACAACCTTTTTAATATTCAAGGGTAGTCCCAACATTGTTCTACGCATTACGTCTACGTCGTAGCATGGGTCCCTAACGCCTACGCGAATCGTAACCCCCTCTACGAGCATTTGGGCTCCTATCTATGACGTCACTATAAATAACGACGCACAAGATGCTCTACCACGAAAAAAATAATTTCAAGTAGAGTACCTTTCGAGATTTGTTGCAGTATTAAAATCGAGTCTAAAGTCACAAATAAACTCTTTGTTTAAAATTGTATAAAAATATTTTCTGTACAAAACGATAAGCGCGTATTCTGAAGGCACGAATATGTTTAATCAAACAGCTAGGTGTCATGTCATTAGTGAGTGAGATAGCGTATATTTGTATTGTGTGTGTGGGAGTGAGAGGGGTATTGTGGCAACAAGTGGCGGTGTGCGGGGCACGTTATCGTTGTGTGACGTCAGGACCCTTTCACTGTCCGAAGTAGCGTAGTGTCGGCTGAGAGGACTGCAGTCCGCGCGGCTCGGTCACAGCGGGAGCACGTCTCGCGCCCTGTGCTCCTAAATACACCGACTCACGCGTCACTCGTATTCATAAACGTTCCATAAAACCCTTTCTCTTAGTCAACACCCAAAAAAAGTTAAAACCCATAACCCCGTGTGTTATAACTTTCTTGTATTTGGAAAGAAAGCTGCCCTTGGAAAGCTAAGATGGGCGTTATAAAAGTGACTCCGGACACCGCGTCCCTGATCTCAGCATGCGACATACTCGATGATATGAAGGTAAGAAATTGTAGAGAAATAATCATGTGATCTAAATTATATTGTAAGAATGGCGGGCGTCCAACCGGCATATAGTACGTATTAGTGAAAAAATTAGTGTAAGTGCGTGGGTAGTACTGGTACAAAAAAATTAACAAATGTATTATAAATAAAGTAAAAATGGGTAATATTACTTCCTCGGTGGCAAAGCGGTTGTTAGTATGGCTGCCGTACGCGAGGTCTTGGGTTAGAATCCATCGCAAAATATTTTTATGTATGATCCACAAATTATTCTCCTGAGCTTTGAATTTCTTTGTGTCAGTTAATTTCATATCTGTTGAAGAAACCAGTTAACTTTATTTTTAATATTATAATTAGTATAATATAAGTCGCCAATATGTATGTGATAGTTTATAGATTAAACAGTTTGTTTAATAAATATTTGCTTTATTAAATTGTCTCGTACGAAATTTTCCTTTTGATAAAGTATTGATTCAAATATTATTCCATTTTGTGATTTTTCATACTAAATCATAAAGGTTGGTTAAAAAATGCCATAAGGCATGCCATTGTAAAAACGAATTTTGTGCAAAAAGTATGTACTTTTGAAACTTGAAAAACTACGTAAAATCAGAAATGAATATTTAACACAACATCAAGATAATATTCCAAAAGTCTGCAAAGTGCGAAAGTCTAAGCTCCGAGATCAAAAGCAGCTGTTTTTAAAATCCAAACTAAAATTTGGCACAAAATTGCGTAATTTGTTATATGTATTAACTAATACCCAATTTCGCAATTTTTGAAATATTAACCAAATTCATTCATTTTGATAAAATTTCTATTAGTTTTATTTAAATTGATTATAAATTGTTGAGTTGTACACTCATATAGAAGAAATATAACCGAATAAAACTGTACTAAAAACTTTTTGTATAATATTATTTTATTTCGTGAACTTTGCTGCACTTGAAATTCATTTTACTACACACAATTTTATAAACAAAATATAATATAAATAACCAAAATACTTAAAATTAAAGAAAAATTAAGTTTTATGTGTGTAATATAGTCTTTTTCTTTGTTCAGTAAAATATTTCTTTAAAGAAAAGGAATATTCAAATTTGACGTTATGGGATAAATTCAAATAATCCTTCACCAATCATGCTCATCAAAACGATTTATAAAAGACCTGGTACAAAAACCATCCTAAATGTCCCATTTTTGGGACATTTCTTTTCCAGAGACAAAATAAAACTTTATTTTTTGATCGAAGTTTTCTTTCTTTTGCTTTCGCATGGATAATATATTCATTCATTCGTTTTCTATGTACAGTGAAAACTCTTTGCGTTGTGAAGTTCGGACAACGGAAGTGTATGCCCTTATCAAGTGGTTGACATGATTACTATAAGTAGAAACGGTACGTGAGAACATTCACACGACTTGTATTAATTGAATGTTTAATAATTATTACAATGTTAGCCAATAGATGTTCACTGCTGGATATTCGGTCACTTCATAAGTCTTAATTTTCCCCTGTTTTGTGCTTTCCTCTTGCATCGGCTGCCCACAAGCTTTACCAGATTTACACTGTGAGGGGTCTGCTCATATCTGCCCTTCTTAAAACTTCACTCCTTGAAGTTCTGCGTGCTATGTTCTCACCCTGCCCTCACTTCTAAGAGCTGAATCTTTTGGATCGACGACTTTGAACATAAAGAATCGAGACCAAAAAGGGTTTACGCAAAAAATAGTCGAATCCAATTTCAAACTTTATATTTCTTTTTGTTTCTGTTTTTATTTCGTTATTCATATCGAAATTCTGGTATATAATTTCAACAATAACGTTTTAATATTCTTAGAGTTGCCAGGGTAAACCAACTTTTAGCCAGTCTAGTCTAGCAGTCACAGATTGATACCCGTCCTTGACCGCATTAACTAGTTCCGTTACCTTCAAACATACTTAGCTTCATTAGCTTTTGGCACAACTGTAACCTGGAATTATCAGCCATCAGATCAAGAACGTTTTATATCAATATTTTATTTTGTTTCGCTATACTTTTTTCTTCCTGAGAAACTATTTTTACTTTACTTTTAGGACCTGTACTCTTAATAATATTAACATTTGTGCATTCAATTAATCTTTATCTTTTGGCCATGTTTTAGGCAAATGTGGCATGGACTGTAAATTGCATTTTCAACTTAAGGTTATCTTTGATTCATAGAAGCCAGGACGATAAACGTCAAGATTTCCTTAAGCTTTTTTGACTGAAGTAATATCAAGTCTGTTACCTTGATCTATCTATTGATAGTTTAAAACAAATGTAGCTGTACTATTTAAAGATGAGACAGTATACGAAATAGTGAAGTAATTAACCCAATTTGACATGTCGTGTCCCACGTAGTACTAGGAATGATTCATGTTAATAAACATCATTTGACGTAAAGACCACAAAACAGTTAGACAAAGTAATCTATCTTATTTATGTTCTTCACTTTTCATACTAACTATCAATGGTAGCTCTAACTCGTCAATTTTGGCATCTATGGTCGCGTTAGGATTGTAATTGTCATTAATGTCCCACTGCAGGGACGGGCCGCCTCCCGTGACGGCGGGATACTTGGCCTACTAATACCACGCTGGCGAGACGGATTGGTATAGGATTTAATTTCAAGTTTTTCTTCTTTTTATTTCGTAAAGATAATATTTACGAATAGTCCCTTAGTCGGTTTTTACGACAGCCATGGGATGATATGGGGTGCTGACATATTGTATTCTTACTCCGTCACCACATGGAGTCTGCAATCTAGGCTCCTGACAATCATTTGTGGATCGCACAAATAATTATCTAGCACGGGATTCGAACCCACGTCTTTGCGCACAGTAGTCGCTTGTATGACTGCTTTACCACTGAGGTAATCTATCTAATTTTTGTCGTAATATTGAGAATTTGTCTCAAAATATGACACTTGTGCTCGCACTATTCCCAACCATTCCGAGATATCGTTTTAGGCGTAATTGACAGTACAAGCTCTGCCTAGTTTGGGACTAGATGGCGTTGTACGAATGTGTGAGGAGTATTTATTTATTTGTACCTTGACTGACATACATACATACATAAACTCACGCCTTATCCTTGACTTCTCTCCCAATATATATTTTGTGCACAAACTAAGAATGAATAACACAGTAACATAGATTCACGGATGCGATGCTATGACGTCACGTTATAAAATTGTTATTATTACGACGAACTACTGACGATAATGCAATCAATCAACTATCCACGCGAAACTCGTAAAATAATAAAGTACATAAAACTATCCATTTTCAAATATTTATTCAATTCAATGTGTGTGTATGTTGTATTAATGGTTTGTATGTAATGTAGTTTCCGTGTGGTGACGGAGTATGAATACAATATGTCACCACCCCATCTCAGCCCATGGGTGTCGTAAAAACCGACTAAGGGACTATCCGTGAATATTATCTTAACGAAATAAAAAGAAGGAAACTTGAAATAAAACCCTTTACCAATCCGTCTGCCCAGCGTGGTATTAGTAGGCCAAGTATCCCTCCGTCACGGGAGGAGGCCCGTCCTTGTAGTGGGACATTAATGGGATGTCATGATGATGTAATGTTGTTTTATGACTTATAACTGCTAGTTAATGTCCCACTGCTGGGACCGGTTCTCTATATATAGTGATGGATGCAAAAAGCAAACTTGGTCTTTTAATATCGCGGTCCCCAGAAAGATTAAAATAGTGATATAGATATATTAAGTTTTCCTTTTTTCCCACCTGGTATCCCGGTTATTTTAACAGACATGAAATTAACCGACACAAAAAACATCCAGAGTCAAGACATTAATATAAATCGTACAATTTATTGTCTTCTGTGGGATTCTAAACCGCAACCATATCATCTTTTAAATTTTCATGCACACAAAGGTCTGCATTAAGCGGGAATCAAACACAAGATAGGCATAGAGACGGTAAATTTCAAAAGATAACTATTAAAAAATAATAAGCTAAATATAAAGTATTAATTAAATATCTATTAGAAGATGTAAATGAGGATAGTAACAGAGTGTTACAATATATGTGCAGAACGCAAGAATCCATGTATAAGTGAATAATTATTGTTTAAACACGCAATCATGTGCGGTACAATGAACACGCGTACTTCACAAGAAGTATTCCTTGTGTTTCATTTTTCTTTATTTTATGATTTATAAACCATGTGTTGATTGAACAGTAGTCAAGAGTAAAGGCGAAGAGACACACTTACGTGTCGTGACGCGCTAGAAGCTTATCTCATTGGTTAGAGACATACTTGCATGTCACGACACATAAGTGTGTCCCTGCCATTATAACCAAAAATGTTCTATTTATTTCTGTAAGGGCATGACGACTGCCTTGCACGAGGTTGCCCATTCGAGTTGGACGCAGGAAAATTGTGTGTGTGATCCACAAATTATGGTATTGAGGCTAAAATATTTGTTTTCGTTTTTTTTGGACAAAACATTTGTCCTAAAAACGCAACCTTACTAGGCAGTAAGTGTTGCTTTTAAAATGATCAGGCGTAATGCCAGGCATCCTCTGAAAAATGGCTTTAATCATTTTTAACCATGATCATTCTCCAACTCTTTGGTTAAACAGCTATTTTTCATTAGATATTATATCATTATCAGGTCACGTAAGCTGTGTGAGCAACTTACTTTAGTATGTCTTTTAACTGCTTTTTGTCAATCTACAGAAACATTAACTGAGGTCTTGCTTTATTTTTTTAACTTTGGTTGCAAAAAAATATGTTAACATAATGTTCTTACAGACGATTCTACAGTCTATTAAAATCAAGCATTATTAGCTTTAAAGGTTTAATTATAATACAAATTCGTGTATAAAACCTATTTAGTATAGCTGATCGTAGCGGATGTATAGTAAGTGGGTCGTGCGATGAGTTTTGTAACAACTCAATGTCGCTATTATCGCGGCCTCGTGTGCACTCTGCCTACATTCCTCACACAAGCACGTTCTACACTTATCACTTTTACATTATTGTAAAAGAGAATGGACGGCAGTGTGGTAACGGACTTAGAATGATAGAATGTTATCCTTCTTGTCTTATTGCCTAAGGTAGTGCGGCTCCTTGAAGAACGCCTTGGATTCAATGATTTTTAAGAGTTGCTAAAATAGATTGTCTGTGTGATTTACAAAGGAATATCTTGAATCCGGGTGTCGTTGCCTCTTTTTATTAAGTTCATTAAAGTGCTTGCAACATAGAACATGATTCCTTGTTAAATAATTTGTGTTTTAAAGATCAAAAGCAATTTGAAATCCTAACATATTTTTAAAAAGCAAACACTGCGATATAAACTATTTTGAAGTCATAGTCTTGTAGGTATTTTGAAGTAATCAAATTCACTGACAGAAAAATCATTAACGCTCAAAATAATCGTTGGGGAATCCAACAAAAAATAATGGTCTTGGGTGTAATCAAACACAGGACACGGTGCACAATTGCCGCATACACGTCTACTGATTTTAAAAGCAAATATAAAACAAGCCATGAACATAAAAAATAAAGAACCAAGTAACCAACTATTAAAGTAATATGCATTACATACTTGTGTATAATAAATATGGAACTAGGTCAAAATTCATATCAACTAACAGCCGATACATAATACATGACACTTGCAACCAATTATACGTAGGTAAGACATATCAATCATTTATCCAACGATATAAGGGCAACGTATTTACATTATAAATCGTGCAAAATAATTTGTTGTAAGAATGCCTAAAAGATGTTGTACTTGACTTATATTAGTAGTCACTTTAAAAGAAAACATTGACTAATTTTTGAAAATAAATGAGAACGAGTCTAATGACATATTAAAATCTGTAAAAGCTGTTTATATTTTTCGAAAAAAGTTTTCAAACACAATCTTTAACTTGTCAAAGTTTGTAATAGGTATGTTGAAAATAGTACTTATACGAAAACTTTTTTTGAATTAACTAAAGATTGCGGGTAGTTTTGTATTTGAACAGACACCTCGTATAAATTTGATAAATTTAAGGATTCTCAAGGGAGCTACACTTGGTTCCAGTATTACATATAGGAATTATCAGCTATCAAAAGTTAATTCTTGCAGTGCTCAAAATCGCAACTTTATTCGAGATGCCTAGTCAACTTCATAAGTATTGATGTATAAAATAATCAAAGATTAGCAATGCGTGGAGAGGGATATCCGTCATTTAATGAGTACTAAGGACTGACCATATCTCTATTATTCAGCAAAGGTCAATATCATTCATGTGAATCGAATATTATTTTTCAACAACTGTTGGTACTTCTTTCCAAATGTGAAAAGAAGATATAAAGTAAATAAAAAAATATAATTTAAAATACATAGTATAGTAAATCAATTTGAAGATCTTATTTGCGTTTTAACTCATCCTTTTAACAAGTTCGGTACAGCATTCAAAAAGGTTTTCGTATTGATGAACTTTGACTAAGGATCAGTATCTGATCAAGTTTCTATAATCTCATAAATTATATATAATAATATTAATTTGGCAATATTATAACAATATCAGCTCAAATTAATTTGACGCATTAAACACTACATAACATTGACGTATTTTGATGCACAAAATATATGTATTAGATGGAGCATATGTGCTTATTTAACGACAGAGCCGGGCTTGAAATCGTGTCGTTCTGCATATTCTTAGAGTATCTATTTTAGTTGTGCGTCTCAGTTTTAGAACCCGTGAACAGAAGCTTCAGTTACACTATTACCTCTATAATTAGTATTTTCTTACATATCTTTTTGTACTTCACTTTCTTTGATCTTTTACCATATCTTTGTTCAATGTATTTATATATTTTCACTAGCTAACCCGTGCCCACTTCGTTGGGCGGCGAAAAAAACGCGTCCTTTTTTTAAACATATTTCGTAACTGCTCCACTCCTTTTAAAGTTTTTAGTCATAGCGTGACACTCCCCGATAAATGGACTATTCAACACAGAAAGAATTTTTGAAATCGGTACAGTAGTTTCAGAGATTACCCCTACAACGTCACAAACACACAAACTTTACCTCTTTATAATATTAGTATAGATTAAACGTGTAGTAGTAGATAATGAATACAGCGACAGTATTGCATCTCGTCCCAAGGTTGTCGTAAGTGGCTTAGGTAGTACCTACTAATTGTTAATCAGTAACCTTTCCAACGAGGAAAACATGACACAAAACTAGTATTTGTAGGCAAGATTACCCTCTATACATGGAAGAGAACTATTCCTGAAGCGGGGTATTGATGGTGAATCAAAAATCAGATCAATAATTTTAGAAGTTGTTTTTTTTTCAGCGTATTTCGCAGTGACAGTGATCATGTAAACCGGTTGTGTTTATTTAAAATTTATGACCGAAATATTCATAATACATCTTATCTAAATTCTCTTGATAAATTATTTGCCAAATTTATATCGAAGCGACGGAAAAAACGTAATTAACATTCTAATACGTCTTAATATTTGGTTGCTATAGTTTTTTTATTTGTATGTCTAATGTGATCTAAGTCCAGCTATTTTTTCGAAGGTCGTATATTTAAATAGGTGTTTAGGTTATTTATTGCTATGCGCTATAATATAATTATGTGCAGTTAAAATTATATATATTTTTTAAATGAATGATACAATATTATTCACGTGCATTTGTTGGTCATTGATCATGAACGAACATGCTCAGACATAAAAAGATTTTACAGACTGACTCTAGTTGGAACACTGTGTAAAAAAAGCTGTTTTGCTTGTTGCCTAGGTCATTGTGGAAAAACGATGATGATGTAAACAATTTTAGCCCTTATGACTTTATTTTCTTGAGGTATTTAGAAGGTTTGACATCAATTTTATGTGTGTGATGTAGCTGAGGAAGGCAGGACCGCGCAGAGTGAAAATGTTTGGAGGAGGTCTATGTCCAGTAGTGGACGTCGATAGGCTGATACGATAAGCGCCAAATAATTTGACGTCATTTTATAATAAATATCATTGTTAATAAACATACCTAAAAAAGATCAATCTTATCATATCGATAAGTAAGGCAATACTTTCACTTTATTGTACTGTGAACTGGTTGTACATTAGTTTTCAAGGTCGTCCAATACATATACTTCTCATATACAATCTTGCACTTATGAAACAGGTTATTAAAACGATCAATCGTAATTAAAAAGAAGGTTTACGTTGTTTTTTATAAATAAAATGTATTTTAAAGTTACTTAAAATGTAATGGCTTCAATAAATGAACGTAATATAAAACTTGTATTTATCCTAACGCTTACCAGGAGTGCTTCAGGGTAGTGTACTAGTTCCTTACTTAGCAAGTACGAGTATGTCATGTTTAATTTGCCAAATTGATTTTATCATTGTTTCAGGCCACATAGCCAATCTATTACTATTAGTCTGGGTATTTTTATGTATGATATTTTGTATTTACAAAAACTTAAGTACATTGGTATATTTATCCCTTATCTAGTACCCATAATAAATAATAGTAATATGTAAAAAAAAACATTTCTAATTTTTACCATCGTAAGTTTTTCATGTGTCTTATTTGTGAAGACTTAACTTCATTTTATGAGATGTGAAGCTATCTATATATATATATATATATATATATCTTATCATCGACTGTCATCATCTTAGAGCGTAGCAAATGTTTAATTACAGTTAATCATTCTTCTAGCTGTTATTATCAGTTTTAAGCTAAATAGTAGAGAATATCGGGACATCCCCTTTGGCATTGATACAAAACATGTTTACGTAAAAGATATTGTATAGATATTTTATTTAATTTTATGTAAGAGATATGAATAAAAGAGATATAAAAAAAATGATATAATAAATTTACAGGTATAGATAAAATTCTTTCAGACATATAAATACCTAGCCGCGCTGCCAATATTCGTTTCGTGGTTTTTATTTGTAGTCAAAAATGTAAATAAAGGAAATAATAATTACAAAGTAAAATCTAACCACATATTTTTTTATTTATTTATTTAATTCACAGCAAACTTAACAGCTACTTAATGCTACTTTACAATTTTAAATCTAAAAACAGAATTAGCCAATAATAAAGTTTGTCAATTTACATTTTGTAGGGTGAGACATTCAGCCATAAAAAAAAAACAGTAACTTATAGATACACAGAAAAAGAAAGTCGTGGAAAAACTAAATTGAAAAACAACAAACAAAACTAGGAAAGGCTTTAAATTATTTTATGAATTTGTGTGTGTCTGTGGGAGTGTGTGTGTATATATGTGTATATGTGTGTGTGTGTGTATTTATGTTACAATGTAACTAAAAATTTCACACTTTTGGTAAAACATTTTCCTGTGTGCAACACAATTATCTATAGTTTGTGGTGACCATTCTCGGTCAGACCGATAAAAATAAACAATACCTAATATTATATAAAAAAAAGTACTATTAAATGTTATAATTAACTGCAGAAAACAAACAAGCACATAATCCAATTTATTTATAATTTTGCAAATTTTGCACAAATCTTGCACAATTAATTAGACGTGCAATACAGTTTATAATCGATAAAAATTCCGTATATTCAAGGTCACTGCTATTGATAAGCTAATACAATAACTGTAATATACGTAATCTTATCAGATTAATTATGCGATAAGGGTAAGTAATGAATAGTTCTTTTTTGTAAAGAAATTACTTGAATGTTATCACAATTTTGTATGTAAACAATCATACAAACATTATACATCATACATAATTGTATGCTATTGGTACTTAATAGGCAATACTATATAGGTTTGACTAGCGTGGTATTAAAGAATATATTTTAAGAACATACATTCAGAAATTACTGAAATTTTGTGGCTTAAGAAAACTTTAGTTATAAGTGCTAGTGCAATGTAATAGTGCAAGCTGTGACACCTTAAAATGTTGTGCATTAAGATTCTATTACTATGTAGGTACCTATTTACTGTGTAAGATAAGATGTAGCAACTATTGGTTTTTTATATTTAAATAAATAAATTACGTTAAATAAGTAATACTGAATTTATTTTATTAAACATTAAAACTAGAATATCCGAAATGTTTAAATTAGCACAACAATTTTATTTATTTTTTATTTTATTTATTTTTTTTAAAAAGACAACTCCCGCACTAGGGATCATGCCCTGTATCGCGGGGACCTTTTACAAACATTAAATTAACGGACACAAAGAACACCCAGACCAGGACAATAATTTGTGGATGTCACAAATTATTGTCCTGCGTGGGGATCGAACCCACAACCTCTTGCACGGCAGCCGCTTGCGCTACCGTCGCGCCACCGAGGTCGTACAATAAATTTATTAGCTGTCTATCAGATCGGAAAAGTTTTTTTTTATTAGTAAAGTTAAATTTTATAACACTTGTTTCATTGTAATCAATTAATTTAATTACAATTTACTCGTTTACTTCTACATTGTCTATGTAAAATTTGTTTGTTATCTATGACCTAGAATTAACGTGACAGATGTAGTTATTTATAATGTGGTTTGTAGTTTTTTAATGAATTTTATCATTGCGAAGAAATAGTCTTACTGCCATTGCTGATAAGGATTTAACGAAAAATTGTGTAACCATTCTTAAGAAGTAAAAGTAAAGATTAACAAAAATTTCCAAAAGATAGGGACTTTAGCAGTTAATTACAAGTAGTATGTAATAGGTATTTAATGCCATGAAACAAAACGTCTTGCAATATTGCGTATGGCTTTTGCTTTGAACCCTATACGTCTATATCCAGCTGGAGAAGCCAATCTTTTGCGGCCGGAGTAAGGTTGTGGAACTCACGCATTCCCCCAGAGAAACGACGTCGTCGTTTGCTTGGGAGCTCCACAATCCACCCAGGCAGGCGAGTCTTTGACGCCTTGCATTAAACTAAACATTTACCTTCAGTTTTGTTAAAAAAATAAATTGCCTACAATTAAAATAACTTAGCGCTCAATTTGCGAGACTACTAAATGGTTAACGTACGGTTTCGATAAATTGTGTTTCTAAACAAAACTATTAAAGTGATTAACCATCGTTTTAGATGAAGGTTAATCGATTAGTTAAAAAATTGTAGGAGTTGTCTTAGCTTCAATTAGTCTGGTTTAACACACTGCTGGTTAACCGTTGCTGGTTAATATACAAATTGCCAGAAACATTTTTATTACTAAGTACTTTGCGATCAAAAGGACATACCTACACATAAATCTAAAAATATTGTTAGCTGGTTGGCTTGAAACCAAAGTGGTCCAAGTAACAATAGATAAAATTTCAGTAATCAAAGTACAGGTCTATGTTACATACTGTTATTTAGACATTTTTATTTAAATGTAAATTCTAAAGTGTTAGTTTATTGATAACCTTACTTTGAAGTCAAATAGGCTCTCGACCTGTTTTCTTAGATAAATTTATTGTTTCTAAGTTCATAGATCGATTTAACCGTAAATATTAGATGGACCACTTTAGCTCCAGGCCAGCCAGTTTAATGTGACGTAAACATATACTATTGTCATGTTGACAACGCTTGTGTTCTCAACTTTACCGAAAGGAACATAAGTGTTAAAGTAACAAGTAAAATAAATAAGTAACACCCTTTAATATCCCTTGTGTAAACAGCTTAATACGTATTAAAGTGATGCCAAGCTATTGCCACACAAGGGAATGCTCTAGGACGTAATTAGTATGCGTGGATGTAACACGCATTGACTGACGTACACACAGCAACTAATCAAGCTAGACACTCATGTACCTTAATACCTTGAAATAAGACACAATTTCAAATGAAAATGTTTAACTTGATGTGTTGCTGTGTGTACGCACGTAAATAATTGTTGTTCTCGATACACGATCCTTCTCCTTGACTAGCCCTTGATCTACAAGAATCGATTATTTTTCTCTCTCGATTATAATGTTCGCTATTGTAATATTTATCAACTGTTTCATTTATTATTCATTATTCTGAGTTGTTTCTTTGATATTCTTACTTTTTTTTTAATAATAGTTATAATTACACTATTGTCTTGTACTTCGTTTCTGACTTTTAAGGTCGTGGAAATTCTATCTCTTTATTCATATTTTTTTTCTTGTAGTATTAAAAGAGGTCAGTATCACGTTATCAAGAGTTTCTAAAAATAAACAGTAAAGAAAATAAATTATTGAATATTTTTTGCCTGTTTATAGAGAAACCCTAAGGCAAAGTATTTTATTATCTTTAAACTCTTTTAAAGGGCGTATTTGTGTGGTGACGGAGTAAGTCTACCATATGTCACCACCCTATCTCATCGTGTCGTAGAAACCGACTAAGGGACTATCTGTAAATATTTCATTTACATAGAAAGAAGGAAAACTTGAAATTAAACCCTATACCAATCCTGGCCAGCGTGGTATTCATAGGCTAAGTATCCCTCCGTCACGGGAGGAGGCCCGTCCCTGCAGTGGGGCATTAATGGGCTGTAATGATGAAGGGCATTAATTACCTTGTGAGAGAAATGTTAGAAAAATCAATATAAAAAAGAAAGATAACGAATAGTGTCACGGTAGATATTTTGAGAATGTCATTAGTCTAGTAATGGAAATTACTAGCACTATAACAAGAAAGAAAAGGAAATACTAAGTTAGTGAAACGTTACCTAAAATTCTTGTGTAATGTTTATGAAAATGAAATAAAAATAAAAGAGAAAAATCATCACAACAGGGAGGGACGAGTCTCTTTTAGTGATGAACGGAAAACTTGCCTACCTACAACGTTTTTTGAATACCACATCATAGCATATTAAGACACCCCTAGGCCGAGATGGCGTGGTAGCATTTATTACCACATGAACGGTTAAAATAAATAGCATTTTCCTACAACTAAAGAAAATAATCGATTAATATTCAACACGTTTCAGTCTCGTCGACCATGACTTGCATTTAAAAAGTAATTGTGATGAAATGAAAAGTTACCAGACGTAAAAATAAACTATTGTTCTTTTTATTTGTAATCTTTTAAATGTTTGATTGAACAAAACGGATATGATTAGTAAAGTCGGTGTCCGTGACATGAACACGCGCCGGATCAAATATGATATAACAAATGACATTTGAAGGGTTACTGACATTATTATGAACAACACGAGTGATATAATTGAATGGATTGTGTTATGTGTATGTTTTTAAATTGTCTAGTTTTAAACGCCTCTTTGGCTATGAATTTTAGGTAGGTGTGTTTAGGTAAGTCGCAGATTCAAATCTCATGCGGGACAATTTTTGTACGATCCATAAATAATTGATATCTATGAATGAGGAAGCGCTAAAAAAAGTACTTAATACTAAACAAAACGTAATCGCAAATTCCAATAAAGAATTATTTTTATTATATCAACAATACACTATTCTACTAATATTATAAATGCGAAAGTTTGAGAGGATGGATGGATGTTTGTTACTCTTACACGCAAAAACTACTGAAGGGATTTTGATGAAATTTGGAATATAGGTAGTTTAGGGTGTAGAATAAATAGCAGGCTACCTATATCATGCGGGTAAAGCCGCGGGCATCAGCTTGTTATCATGTATAACTACAGGATGACCTAAAAAGAGATAAAGACAAAGACACATAAAAAAATAATATATATTTTAACAGCAACCACCTCAAATAGCGGAAAACATTACCACTTAAACAAAACATTAAAGTTACCAACCAAACAAGTATTAAAACTACCTACATTAATAAAATTAATAAAGTACTTGACAATTGTTGATAAAACAACTCATAAATAATCAGAACAATTAAAAACAAACATATTGATATGAATAAATGTCAACGAAATGACAAACAAAGATATTAAAAATAAGTCCTCTCTTTATAAATTAGTCTAGTGAGACCACACCCATAATTTTACACCACTCTATCATCATTTCGACGTCCTGCTGGACATAGGCCTCCTCCAAACATTTAAAACCTACGCAGTCCTTCCTGTGCCTCCCTCATATCGGCTTCCCGCCGTTCTAAATCAAGTAAAAAAAAACATTTGTTCCCCATAGACCACTAAACGGCACTTACAAAACGTCAAATAAAAAAAATTTCAAAAAAAATATGTATTAGGTTAGTTTAGCAAATGGACTATTAGTATCCGTACCCTTAGTTTATTAGTATTTAGTTGCTAATTGTACATTTTAAGGTCATTTTGTACAATAAAAGTAATAAGCGATAAATGAATTGAAAAAATGTATAGACAGATTTGTGTTACTCGTATGCTAACCGCTCGGTCAAATAGTTTCCTGGTAAGGATATTTTTAGTCTGTCTCTGTCTGTTTCAATGATTCTTTTTTTAAATACTTGTTTTTCTTTTTAGACATTCGTTTTACAGCCAGAAATAAGTATTTTAAATTAATTGCTCAAACTTTGTATTGTATATCTCTGGGCACCTGTAATTTAT
Organism: Schrankia costaestrigalis; assembly: GCA_905475405.1. Taxonomy (NCBI): domain Eukaryota; kingdom Metazoa; phylum Arthropoda; class Insecta; order Lepidoptera; family Erebidae; genus Schrankia; species Schrankia costaestrigalis. The sequence continues at coordinate 2,089,730 of FR997830.1, forward strand.
TGCCATTTCATTGTTTTTGGATTGCTAACAATTAACATTACAAAATTGTAAAGTAAATGTTAAATTTAATTTCCCGTTGTTTTATACATAAATGCTCTTGCATTACTGTGAGTTCAGATAATTTCAAGTTGCCCTAGGATTTTTATGTTAAGTTAATCTATTTTTCACTTTTATTAACCACATAAATAGCTACTTACATTTCTTTTTTCTACACTTCTATTTGTTACAGCTCAATATTAACTTTATTAGTAATTATAGCTCACTATTACACTAATTAATAATTTTTTTTAAAGTTAACCTTCGGTATCCATTACAAACTAATCGATCTTTTTCTAGTTCCGAGGCGAAGGTACTTCATTATTATGTCCAACAATTGCTCATTAAATTAATCAATTTATTTATTTGTTATCACAAGAAAGACTTAGAAGTAAGAAATTAGATAGACACGATAGCCTCAAATATTTACATAAAATAAACCATAGGCTCTCAGACTTTCAAACGCAAACCAGATTTTTATATGACAAAATGTTTTCGTAACTTATAATTTCGATTGTATACACAGACCTAATGACGTAAGGAGCACATCGTCTGTAATATTAATGAATCCGATAGGAATAATAAAACGTTCATATAATTCAAAAGAAAGTGAATATGGATTCCTTCCCGCGCTTTAGCTAGCGTTACGAACGTGTCATGGCGGATCCCGCGGCTGCCTAGTTCCGTTCCGTGTTACGCAGCTCACGTATGCCGAGGCCATGCTAATTACTGGCCTCACGAAATCGAAAGTAAGCACTCTATAGTCTAGATGTAGGTTGCGAAGCGTATGAAGGAACGTTAAATTATTTCGTTAATAATATAATACAAAACATTTGATTTTAATTAATACATCTTCGACTTTTGTTGTATTTTAGTAACAAAAGTTTATCGAAATACTTTCTTAAAATAAATTAAACAAAGCATGAGTTCTACGAGTATATCGATTAGTCTTACAACAAAAAAATACCATTTGCAGCCATCTTTTCGACAACTCTATTTTACCTCGTATGTCATTACGTAAAAAGTACCTAGGTACTTAAATACATATTTATATAATATTTATCATACATTACCAAACACAATACAAATCACTTAATTTAATTGTCCACTTCCTATCTACATGCATTGTGTTTTTTTTTATAGTTCAAAAAGTATTTTAAAACTTTAGATCACGAATTCTCCATCCGTCACAAGGTCACGTGTTAAGCTTGATAGACAGGCGTCAGCCATATTTGTCTTGGTTTATTAGATGTTTGCAGTAGTCTATGATATTTGCAGTACGCGCCAACTAACTTGGTGACCGACTTGAAGTTAGTGCAAATGGCTGCGCAGATGTCATTTTTGGAACTAAATGGCGGGGGTGTCTGGGGAGCGGGTGTTTTATTTGTTCCTGCACATGCGCGAACTTCTCTGATAGCTAACTTGAGGCCGTAGTTACTTGCTGTGTGTGACGTATTATGTATTTGCATAGTGATAAAATCCTTTTTGCTTGTGCGATAGAAGCACGTATCAAATTAGAAATATTTAATTTTATATTGTTTATGCTTACTTCTAAAGACGTAACGAATTCGAAATTTCTTTATTTACAATTGATTAGTAGGTAATTCATTTTGTATAGCTGGTTATTTGTTTTATACCAAGGTCGGCTGAAAAGTTTCGTTTAAAAGGTACATTAATGAAACAAATTTTGTATGTAGCAACAATATTAAACATTTTTTAATGCAATGACAAGTTTGCTTTAATCCCTTTTCTATATTCTAGAGGAGTAATAAACGAGCGAACTAATATTTTAACCTGCAGGTCAATTCTCGAAACATACTATTTAATTTAACTTAATTTTTAATTTATTTTAATTTAATTTTTAATTAATCCAAAGTGGTATTCTTGTCCGGTAAAGAAAAAGTTAAAATTAAGTTAAATGGCAAAAAAGAGAGAGTTGAGAGTTTACGGTTTACAATTTAAAAGATTGGAAATTTTTATAGATTTTCTAACACTCGATATACAGAAATAAAACATTAATATATAAATCAACTAGGTACAGGAAATTATCTTCGGTAAATTAAAATATTATAAATTCCGTAAACTTAAATTCTAAGAAAACAAAATATGCAAATCAGGGACTTTGAATGTAATACTGCGATATCCCTAACTTGTTTTTCCCGCTCGTTTCGCTTCACTCGCGCACGCGCACTGCCGCTCCTAAAATAAACGCAAAGGTTTTGACGTTTCTTAATGGCAAGAATACTCATTTTAGCGCGAAAATTACAACTGTTACTTAAAAAATGACAGAATGCCGTTTTAAGCTTAGTTACAGAACGATTACAAGATTTTAAATTATAAATACTAGAATACCTATTGTGTCACAATTTGACAACTAAAAGTTAAATTAACTTTATTTTTAACGTTTTTAAGGAACGAGAATTGACATGCTGTATGTCAATTCTCGTACATTGAAATCGTTAAAAATTCGGTTAATTTAACTTTTAGTTGTCAAATTGCCACACAACAGGTATTCTTGTATTTATAATTTTTTTTTAAAGTAATCTTAGTACCGTAACTAAGCTTAAAACGGCATTCTTGGAATTTTTAAAGTGACAGTTCATGTAATCTTCTCCATCAAGAAACGTCAAGCTTGACGTTAATTTAATCATTTAACTTTATTTTAAACGAAATTTTTAGGGACCAGAATACTACTTGTGGATTAACTTAGTTAAAATTAAGTTGAACTAAATTGTATGTTACGAAAATTGACCTGCTGTATATGTCAGCTCTCTACCTCGGGATAAGGCTCGAATCGCTGTTCTTTCAAGATGCTAAAAATACACTTTAAATTAATATGATATTCCTTATCCAATCAACCAGCAACAAACACAATTCTATTTATAAATACATAAAAATAATACAACATAAATAGTAAATAAGTACTTGGACAGGGATCAAAACCAAGCCCCCTGCATAGCATAGGTACAACAACTCCAGTTTATAAACTTCATGCTGTATAAAGGCACACGCTGTTGTCGCGTGTTTAGATTTACTACATATTTATTTAGTTAAAAGTGTAACCACACAGGTGCTTTATTGTTAACCATTTGTGCGATGTTAGTCCAGTTTGTTTGAAAGCCATTGTGTGGCATGATGTTTACAATATATCGTACTTATGACGTATACAAGTTCCTATATATATTATTATGTTTTACCTTATCTATGATAACAATTACATACAAATAATCTAAAGATTAGAATTTTCATTTGAATGATAAATATGTTGTTTATATTTCCTTTACTTTCTGATGTAAACATCCGTTCTGTATTCATATTTTATGTTTGTTATAGTTTACGTAATATTCTTTAATAAAGTGTAAAATAACTCGTTTGTAAGTGTCATGGTGACGCAGTAGTTTAGATCGAAACTAAGCAGAGTTTGTACTATTTGGTTTTATAAGAACGAAAGATTTCTTTGTAAATATGAACGCCGTAACCGCTCTAAGATACAAATGTTAAAATTTATACACATTCAAATACGTAAACCAATATGCTACAACAATCGTCAAATGAAAGAAAAATGTATAAATTAATTGAAGATTGTTCAGACACTTTTTTCTAAACCCAAAACTTGCTGAAATAAAGATTAACTCTACTATACAGCGTATTTCGTAAAACATTTTAAAACCTGTTATACTTAGTCGTATTTTATTTTATATTTCGTGTATAATTGTATTTGTTTCTCTATCATCTATTAACGTATAATTAACACTAAAACACTTTCAATTTATTGTAAACCCTTATCATAATTAAATAACGACAGTACAAGCAGTAGTTAAACAACTATTGTGAATTTGTGACCCCAAAACGTTATCAAACATCCTCGTAGTGAACCTCGCTTGAGGTAGGTAAGTCTTACTGCTAGTTCGACCTCGTAACATTACTTGTCTGCTTTACAAACTAACTGTACTTCCCCACACTTTGAGCTGTCAACTACGTTCATCATCATTGTGACTTTTGTTTCATAATAGATAACGTCGCGTCAGCTGTTTTTTTTTTATAACTACAAAACCTATTGCAGTTTACGAGTCGAAAGCGACTAACATAAATAAGGTTGCTAGGGTAGTCGACCTTTTAAAAATATTAGTAGTATATAAAATTACAGACAACCCTGTGAAAAACTTATGTCTGCAATCAAATTACTTCTATTTATTTTAGGGAATACACTCAAAACATAATAAAATAATCATTGTTTTAAAGTTTAATTGAAAATATAATCCAGCTATACATATAATTATCTGCTGTTTTCTTAGTGCTGACACAAGAATCACTAGCATCCACCTCTACAATACATACATACATAAATTCACGCCTTATCCCGTCCGGGGTAGGCAGAAGTAGTAGTATACTCTCAGGTGAATTATTAATGTCTGCTTTGTCACTTAAATTGTCATGCTTAAGACTTGCTGCAAGATACCTACTTGATCAAGGATATGATATATCGCTATTTATATTTGGCACATTGACTTTGTTTCTTATTTATAAATGTACAAATTATTTATACGAAGTATAGCATTCATAAAATGAATATGTAATATGTTCAATATATACGACAACTATTACCATAGTAACAAAAGAAATGATGAAAAAAAATAATGCGAAAAATATTTGCCATGCGTAGCTATAAAATTAAATTATAATGAAATCTTAAACCTATAAAATTGTTACCATGTAAAACACAACAAAATGGAAAAATGTTACAAAGTTGAAAAACATCGTAATTACAAAAGATTTTGTATACCTAAGTAACTTTCTCGTTACATTGGAATCCGATTGAACATTTAGAAATATAAATTCATAATTTCACATTCTTGTTCCGTGCGCGTTTTGTATTTGCACGCGAAAACCGATAAGTTCACCATCTATATCGTCTATCGTGTGACACGCTGTATTGAGTATTATGCTCCTGTTATTATATCCCGTATTAGGAATTATTCCCTTGGGGAATTTTATTAACTTTAATTTAACAGGCAAGAAAAATATCTTTTGAGAAGTCTTCATTTGTGGAACGCACTAAAAATTTTGGGTTGGGGATTGATCCCGCGGTCTCGTCGAAAATGTCGACTTACTTTTGCTAACGAAACGCCAAGACTAACACAAACATTTATATTGATGCACCCAAAAATTTGCATTTAACAGGAATCAAATACAAAACCTGACCAATTACAAATAAACTAGCATATTATTATTACCTTCCTGTATTTGACTGGTAATAATCACTAACATTATTAACAAAACCAAACTACGTCAACAACATAGTACAAAGTATATAATAAGTACATAATGACGTCAAACATATTTAAACAAATAAATAATACATTTATAATTTCACCAGTTCATTTAACAAATGAAATACGTGGTTTTAGCAAACAAATGACTACTTTATACTGTAGGTATATTAAAGAACAATGCTCAAAAATGTATGGACACCGTCCCCACTTTGTAGCACTTTAAGATATATGTTAATCGAAAGGTATTAGTCATCTCTCCATTTTATTGTATGACAGCAAAGCTCAAATGTGTATCCGAAAAAAGTTATATCGACATTAAGAAACCGAAATCAGTCGCAATTATAATTATATTATTGTTCATGATGTTCCTTTTATTTTAATTAATACTGTGGAATGAACTTATTCCGAGTTTTGAAAGGACTCCCGCTTTTTGTAAAGTGGCCATGGACGGTTTTTAGAAGTTTTCAAATAAAAATATCTTCACAATCGCAACTTTTTATTACATTAATCAGTATTTTCAGTGTCTATTACAATATTGTCCCGGGCACTGAAATTGTCTAAATCCCTTCCAATACCAAAGTACCACACGATACTGACGACATGCGCGTGTTAGATTTATATATATTTGTGTAATAAGACAACATCTTAACTTTGTATATTATATATTCAAGAGGTATTCGGCTATAACAACTAGGTATTTGTGTATAAAGCAGTGAAATAAGTATTAACACATTAATAGCCATTAAGACATTTAAGTAATTACATTATAATAATATTTAATAATATTCAATACAATATCGTACCTTTTCTATTCCGATGTTATTACATAATTACCATGACAACCACCGAGAGACCGGCATAGATTATTCACTACTACTAAAGAGACTGACTTCCAGTGTCCGCCTCCTTTTATCCTAAGATGATTCATACAGAAGTAATTATATATATATATACATTTAATTCTAACTATAACTGTTTTATAACATAATCTAATACGGCCATTCTGATTAGTACTTCGCTCTCGAAGTACATACATAATATTTTGTATTGTATTCTGTGATTATTTTCTAAAAATAATAAATAATAAAAATAAATATACATTTAATTCTAACTAACTGTTTTATAACATAATCTAATACGGCCATTCTGATTAGTACTTCGCTCTCGAAGTACGTACATATTTTGTATTGTATTCTGTGTTTATTTTCTGTGTAATTTTATTATTATTTTTCGTTTTTACTTATGTTTGCCATTTGGCTCGACATATTTTATTTATTATTTTTTTATTTATGTTTGCCAATTGCCTCGACATACAAGCCTTCCACCCGCTGCTTGTGGCACGGACTTGCACCAAACAATTGGCCGACCAGCGGAAACATATTTTTTTTTTTTTTTTTTTTTTTTTTTTTTTATGTTTGCCAATTGCCTCGACATACAAGCCTTCCACCCGCTGCTTGTGGCACGGACTTGCACCAAACAATTGGCCGACCAGCGGAAACATATTTTTTTTTTACTATTTTTTTTTATTTATGTTTGCCAATTGCCTCGACATACAAGCCTTCCACCCGCTGCTTGTGGCACGGACTTGCACCAAACAGTTGGCCGACCAGCGGAAACATATTTTTTTTTACTATCTTTTTTTCTTATGTTTGCCAATTGCCTCGACATACAAGCCTTCCACCCGCTGCTTGTGGCACGGACTTGCACCAAACAATTGGCCGACCAGCGGAAACATATATTTTTTTGGGTCTAGTTACATACGTCAAAATCTCAATTCGTCTAGTCATTGCACTGTCAAGTTCTCTTATGGTCAAATTACACTTTATGACAAGTTCTCTTAAGGTCAAATTACATTTTATGACAAATTCTCTTTTCGTCAAGTCTTTCGTTCGTCCAATTTCATTTACGTCAACGCCAAGTAGAGTTGTCAAAATAATTTCATCTATGTACCTTACCTGTTAATTTATATTTGTTATTAATATTTTTCATTAAAATAAATACCTAGGTACGCTTTTGAACTAGTAGAAATCGCAAACTCAGGTAGGTAAGATATATTATGTACAAACTCCTAGGTGAATAATTACTGGCTGGAAATAATATCTAAATAGGAAAACGGGCGAAAAAACAAATGTACTTCTAATGTCATGATGTCATGGTATTTGTCTTAGATGAGGATATTACAAGAGGAATAATATTTATTAAATAAGTTTATAGATTTTAGTGGAAAATGGCCTCAAGTGCAAGTGGTAGCTTGAATTTTCAATTTATAAAATCAAAAAGAGGTAAACAAAAATTGATCAGAGCTGGATAACATTTTTTTTTATTATTTTTTTTATTTATGTTTGCCAATTGTCTCGACATACAAGCCTTCCACCCGCTGCTTGTGGCACGGACTTGCACCAAACAATTGGCCGACCAGCGGAAACATATATTTTTTATATTTTTTTTTTCATTCAATGTGACTTGTGCATTAATTTTCACAACTGATATTACAAACCGTTTTACATTTTTATTTTTACCATATAAGTAAAATAAAATCAATCAAACAAAATATCATTCATTTACATAAGATATAACGATATCGCTTGTGATAGTCGTTTTATAGTGATCACATCTAACTTAACGGCTAAGTTTACTGAGGGTTCGGAACACGACCATGTCAGAGAAGACACCCACAAGAAACTCTGCTGGGTTCCTATCGCTCTTTTGGTTGATCACTTCACAAATATTACTTTGTTTATTAAACAGGACAATTCATATCCAAGCATTTTTTATCGTTATAGTAATCCTTTACACTATAAAATAGTATTTCGATATTAACTTATGTATAATAAAAGATCTAAATTTATTATCTGAAAATTCTTTAATTCTTTAACTTCACTAAGGAGCTTATTATAAAAACGAATACCATTACCAGCGAAAGAATTACTTATTTTATGAAGCAATTTTATTTCTAGTGTTAACATTATGTATACAGCTCATTTTTTGTACATTAGATTATCAAATATATACTGGCAATGCACAGTCACAATCTTAATCATTTTAAATTTATCTCTAAGAGACTCTCTTGGGCCCTTATTATATATACAACGTATCGCTCTTTTTTTGCAAACAAATATTGTGTTTTGAGTAATATCAGCCGCATTACCAAACAACAGAATACAATAACTAAAATAAACTAGCCTAGCTGTGTCTATATCTGTTAACTGACGAATTCCCCATTGTAATTTACTGTCTAAAGTAATTCCTAGAAATACTGTAATTATTTCCAGTTCCTCATCATTGATCTTAACAATAACATTAATGTACATTTTTATGTAATTAATTTTACAATAACGTTCGGCCAATCTGACTGTTTATTATACATAGTGCTAGCTTATCAGTTACAGTAGATACGTAACGTTCTACTTGTCCGTTACCTGCTTTAGTCACAGTTTTTATGCTAATCCATCCAAACTCCTTAGATAGTTTTCGATGTTGAGACACCAACTCTTTGCACCGTTGTCACCCGTGGCAGGGTCGAAGATCGGGAGGGCCATACATAGCCCTCGGAGGGTCGTCATCCGATCGGTGATTTCCAGAGATGGCATCGCAAATCGCGTTGAACAGGTCCAAGGTTGAGGAATTCGTTCTGGAACTCGAAATTAATTGTGTTAGCAATGTAGGCGAAGAATCTATCCCACTTCTGATGTTAGATTTATATATATTTGTGTAATAAGACAACATCTTAACTTTGTATATTATATATTCAAGAGGTATTCGGCTATAACAACTAGGTATTTGTGTATAAAGCAGTGAAATAAGTATTAACACATTAATAGCCATTAAGACATTTAAGTAATTACATTATAATAATATTTAATAATATTCAATACAATATCGTACCTTTTCTATTCCGATGTTATTACATAATTACCATGACAACCACCGAGAGACCGGCATAGATTATTCACTACTACTAAAGAGACTGACTTCCAGTGTCCGCCTCCTTTTATCCTAAGATGATTCATACAGAAGTAATTATATATATATATACATTTAATTCTAACTATAACTGTTTTATAACATAATCTAATACGCGCAAGCACCAGCTGTTCTTATAGCAGTTAAGCATGAACAATAATATGCCTGAATGGCGTTTATATCCTGTGCATTATTTCAATCCAAATAAATACCTGTAATAGGTCACATTTGACCTATGTTTGGATAAAATTCGACCCCTCAAAAGAGTGCAATCTGCCGTGTTTATACCGTATTGGTTCATAATTAGACTTGGAGTAGCACAAACTTCTATGTTGCAGACGCCGCCCCGTAAATGTTCGCTAACATATGAAGCTGCTAGTTTTAAGTGTGATATGTCCCCAAACTAAACAAAATAATATCCTCGTTTGACAATTCAGGGAACGGTATATTTATGGACTCATCAGTCAATGTTCTGAACGTAGCCCGCTGCCTGTAACGTAGTTACCCAAGTCATTGTTGATGTGAATTCTGCAAAGAATTCGTTCAACGAAGTTTGTGGCATAGACACTGTCATGAAAAGGCTCCCTGAATGTATTGAGAAGCCCTCCAGCAATTCGGAAGTCTGTGAAGAGATGAAGAAGTGTATTATTGAATACACTCCTGAACATTTTTTAATCACCTTTAAATGTCCCGTTTATGGCCTCAATGACCCAACGGACAAATTGTTACTAGACGGGATTTATTTGGTTATTCATTCGTAAATCTGCGTCCAACGCCCTCAGCGAGTGGTTCTAGATATGGAGGATAACAGTCAACCCCGAAAAGAGCCAAGCGTTGATGTTTCACAAGAAAAGGAGCAACAAAACTCTCTCGGCAGAGACACCGCTCTCACCTCTGGGATGGCTCTGCACAGTACCTTGATCGGTTACAACGGCGAGCTGTGCGTATCATTGGGTGCCCAGAAGTATCCAAATCCCTTGAGCCTTTACAGCTGCGTAGGGACATCGCCGGATTGGCGGCCTTCTATCGCCTGTACCACGGCGAGTGTTCTGATGAACTTTTCCAACTGATTCCATCCTCTCCTTTCTTATCCAGATCAACACGTGCCGGACTTAAGTGCCAAACAGTGAACAAAGCGGTTCAGCACTTCGTACATGTGCAAAACCACCAAACAGTGAAACTCTTCCTATTGCCAGCCCACGTGTATCCTTCAAACTACGATCCTGGTTGCTTCAAGTGTGGCGTGAAAAAGCATCTTCTGAAGTCGCCATAGTTAAGACATTCATGCCTCTACAATTATTGTAGCTGACATGGTGCTCGCCATTCTTGGACTCTAATGGATGCTTAACATCAGGCACCGTAGAGTCATTTTGGTAGGCCAATTTGAAAAAAATAAAAAACCAAAAGTCAAGATGTTCAGCTCCCCGATCCCTTCGGCGAGGGAAGCCAAATACCTTGGAGTCATACTCTTGAGACTTGTATTAGGCCAATCATGACGTACGCGTGCGTAGTTTTTGCCCACCTTGGGCCACACAGCAGGATCCATAGGTTACAAACAATCCATAGGTTACAACAACAGAATAGGTTCATGCGCAAAGCGACGGGAGCACCGTGGTTCACGCGTAACGAGGATCGCCACATCGACTTCGAGTTGCCGACCAGCCAGCAACACATGAAACTCTGTTCCCGTCGCTACTTTGAAACGGCTGCCACTCACTCCAACCAACTAGTGGTTGAGACATCCAGGTACATCCCTTCTAGAATATCCAAAATTAGAAGACCTAGACATGCTCTAGACAAACCAGGTGATAGGATCGCGATCGCTCAACGTAGAGCTCATACGGCTCGCGAAGCCACAACAACACGTCCGCGGTTCCATCCTCGCCGACGAGGTCCTAGAGGGTGTGCCTTCCGCAGATCTTGTTAGTCTGTGACTGTCCAGGCCGAGGTTCGTGCCCTCAGGTGCCCCTGAGGCATGACACTTAAATGTCGTAGGGCCATCCACCCCACAGCCAGCGTGAAGTAGTAAATGTCCCAGGAGACAAACTACTCGTGCTCACAAAAAAGAAAAAATCGGGTCATTGGGCATATACGGCGCGTAATAATAAATAATCTTTTATATTTTTCTTATATTCTACACTGTTAACTATGTGTTTTAAGGGCTATCATTTCGAAAAAGTACAATAAACAGCAACATAATTGTGACTCATTTCGGTTTCTTTAAGGCGATATAACTTTTTTCGTATACACATTTGAGATTTGCTGTTATACAATAAAATGATGAAAATACTAAGGCCTTTCGATTAACATAGGTTTCAAAGTGCTACAAGCTGGGGACGTTTTGAGCATTGTTCTTTAATTGTTATCATACTGTTTTCGTAAATATAAGTTGAATCAAAGTGCAAACAAAACTTATCAAGAACATTAATGGAGCCCGTTGATGTCCTATTGAAGGAATGGGACCCTTTTAGAGACGAAGGGAACATTGAGTTACGAATACCATACTGAACTGGGGGATTCTTTTCATAGTAATAATATCCCCCTTACTCATAAACGCCTCTTAAATTTAATCACTGTTTAGCTATAAAATACCAACTTTTTAAATAATGTTGTGCCCGACAGGGTATAAAATGTCGCCTTACAATGTTGTTGTGCCCGACAGGGTCTGTACTTGGCTTTGTACTTGTACAGCAAAGAGTTCTTCTGTGCCTACTATGGAGGGATACTTGGCCTTCAAATACCACGCTGGCCAAACGGATTGGTATAGGGCTTAATTTCAAGTTTTCCTTCTTTTTATTACGTAAAGATAATATTCACGGATAGTCCCTTAGTCGGCTTTAACGACACCCATGGGATGAGATGGGGTGGTGACACACTGTATTCTTACTTTGTCACCACACTTCTAACCTTGACGCCTAAAAATAAAGGAAACAAAAGCCTGACCCTGTACTTGCATAAAACTTATAAATAGGATCATTTTTCCAATGCACAATATCATTTTATCTAAACAGCTTATTAAATTAAATAGCTCTTAAAATTCCAATGTAACAGATTAAATAACTGAGACAAAGATTATAACCTTCATAACCGGGTCTATAATCTATGCTACATAACCTCGGATTTGTTTTTCAATCTCATTTCAACTTACGTTCACCTTTTTTATACTTTGTTTTGTTTATACAATGCATATGTAGAATAGATTCATTTTTAAATGCATTATTGCATAAGGCCTTATTCCTCAGTAATAAAGTTGGATTTGGTCCGACAATATATTTAAGACATTGAGAAATTCTTTTGATTTTATTATAGGTCTACGTCTATCCAACTGGGATAGATCAGTGTTGTAGGAAAAATAAAGCTACTTCTACCTCCGAATTGCGTTCCATACCTTGAAACACAAATTGTTAATTGTACTGCTACCATTATAGCTACTATACCATTCCCCCTAAAGTACACAGTAGGTACATACTAACGAAGACTTGCGATCCAATCACTTCCAAATAATGTCAGGATAAATAATAGTTACCCGTAGGGTGAGATGGCGTAACATTAATCATTCTGGTCCGTCATCACACGGAAAGTACACACAAAAAACGTATTGTTGCGGTTGGTACATCGTCCACCTCATTCATTCTTTAGAAAACGTGACAACGACCTTCATAAAACAGCTGATTTCTAGCGCAGTAAAAAGCGTTTTTTTATTCTCTACAAAGAACACGAATTCTGATTTTATCCGTTACGATTGCATTTGACCTTAACAACAAACTGATTTCAAATCGAGGAGGAAAAACAATACAAAATTTCGTATTTTAATCGGACGCCATAACGAGGTCACTTCGTTCAGTTCATGAGAGCGTGTGCCTCGGGCAAGTCACGCCGTGACAATGACAATGACACTTTTATTACGAGTTTTTTAAATTCACTGTTATTGATTACCGAAGGCGAAAATGTAACCTCTTACGTAATCTTACTAATGTTATATTGTGTAATGTTGTTTACTTCCAAGCGTGAAGAGATTTGGAGTACTTTGGTCTTTATTGGGTCATTTGGACCGCCTGTCTCTCTTTATGTTGTATTGCTTTTAAAACACTGGGATTTTTAAAAGATGGTAGTAGTCTCTTCGGCAAGCGGCTGTCTAGATCGGCACTACCGCTGTGCCCTCTTAATCTATCTCAAAGTGAGTTGTGGGCAATAATATCGTATTAAGGGTACAGTTTCCTGTAGAACTACGAGGTTACGAGACTAACCAATTTTCTAGGAAAAGTAGGCAGCAGCTCTGCCCCAGTATTGCTGACGTTTTTGAGCAGCGGTTACGGTAAGGAAAAAAACAACAAAAGATCTTTGTCCGCCTTTATCCGATTCTCTTAAAATTCTAGCTCAAGAATCCTGTTAACATTATTATCACAAATGACACAAATCAAATAGGAAATGGCCGAACAGGACACAATTATCCAGTCAAACAAGTATTAAGTTACGATATATATTGACCCGGACACTTGATGTGATTAATTAGTATTGAATATTTAATTGTATTACATTACGTTCTTGTATTGTTATTATTTGACGATAAGCTAGCTTAATGGTTACTGTGTTTGCTTGCGAAGCAGGAATTTTTTCGGTTCTTGTACAAGTCAAACTTTTATTTGACGTGGGTGTTTGTATGTATAGACAAAAAGTGTTAAGTCCCATAGCTCGGTAATATCACCAGCTATTGTACCCTTCTGCTTAGACACAGTAATATTAATATACTACAGCTATATGGTGAATTAAGTGGGAACATCAGTGGTTCCAATCAAGTAGTCCTGTGTTTTGTTTTTGAAGACAACTGCTGCTCTTGAACTCGATCGCAATATTTCGGGAACTTTGACAGACATGAAAATTGACGGTTACTAAGATTATTCAAACTCAAGAAAAACATTTGTGGAATGCACATCTCTCCGTGTGGTGACGGAGTAAGAATACAATATGTCACCACCCTATCTTATCCCATGGGTGTCGTAAAAACCGACTAATGTACTATTCGTGAATATTATCTTAACGAAATAAAAAGAAGGAAAACTTGAAATTAAACCCTATATCAATCCGTTTGGCCAGCGTGGTGGATACTTGACCTACTAATCAAGTATCCCTCCATCACAGGAGGAGGCCCGTCCTTGCAGTGGGACATTAATGGGCTGTTATGATGACATCTCACGTACGGCATTCGAATACACGACTCCTTAGCAACCAAGGCTTGCTGAAGAGACCAGGTGCTTCCTATGTGGAACGCATTCCTAGATATAAATAGGAATGCGTTCCAAATAGTTCTTAATAAACGGAAGCCAATAAAACGTTATCGTTCAGATATTGCCAATAAAATTTAAATACACAAGCTCATTCAATGACAATATTTTCAGAGTCCGATGAACTTTAACAATAGACTACTTATAATACAATACGTTTAATGTTCACGAGACGGTAAATGGACATATATTTACGTATCTATCTCAATGATTTTTATTAATACTATATTTAATAGTTTCTTCTTTCTTGCCCAAGGAATTAAGCAAGGGACTTTTAACAAACATACATTTAACGGACACTGGTCGTGGTCTAAGAATGATTATAAATTTTATAAACTTGCATAATTAAAAAATGATTTTTAATTTAGGAATCCTAAAAATAAAATGCCTTAGTTTCGAGGAAGAAATTGTATACGGTATCGAAGTCATGGTCAAGTAAAAAATATTATCTCATAAAAAAGTAGTCTTGACAATGTTCTTAAGATCTTGTCAATCAATGGCCTTTACCTACAGATAGCTCCCTTCATATGCATCTTGTCAAATAAATAATCTATGATAAGCGTGTGCAATTTGTTGCTGGGCGACCAAGTTTTGTACATCATGTGATGACGGAGTTTTGTTATAACCCTTTAAAATAAATATTTTAAGTCTATTTAGATATAGGTACTAGTGGCGAAGTGTCCATATAACTCGATTCCTACCGGCTTACCTTTGCAAAAACCGCTTAGCATTGTCTATTAATCAATTATAAATCAATGACGCAACATCCACTCAATACAAAATAATATAAAACAAAAAAGTATTCTCTTACGTAAATCGCAATAATAATTACAGTAATAATAATTTTCAATATAATTATTTACGTACTCATAACGCCATCTTGTAATTAAAGGTTGTCAACTAACAACTTGTTATGGTTCAGTCAGAGAGTACTTAAAGCGCGCATGCGCGGAGCGCAGTAAGCCGGTCGCGAAATTAGGAATCCAGTACAACAGACTGTACGGAAATCGTACGGTCACGTGACACTTTGTATTCGTCGATCTAAGGTACCATATAAGCCGGTGGCCATCGGCTTATGACAAGGATAAAAGATACAACTACAACATTGCGAGAGCGAGAAAGCACTATTGCAACCAGTGGACCGACCAATTGTAACGAAGTTTCATTTCATTTCACGTTAAGTACTTAATTTGCCATTGACATTCCTTTGTTTTTATCAATTATTTAAATCTGATAGAAATCAGCCTTTCTTCTGAATTTTTAGTTTTTAATTATATTTATTTGTTTTTATATTTTTATACGGCTTGCGTCTTGACTTTGGCAGAATCATCGGTAAACGATAGGACCATTTGAAGAAAAAACAGATATTTGTATTTATTTTCTGCAAATAGGTTATAAAATTCGCTTTCTTGTTTAAAGTAGTAAAATTTGTATGTTTAATTATTTATGATTGTGTATTATGTGTTGTGCATTGGTTGACTTTATTTTTGTCGTAGTGCGTTGGGATCCTATGGAATATTTTTGTAAGTACTTGTTTGTATTGTTTTCAGCAAATTTAATAGTTTGTTGTTATAGGGGACAGGTTAATAGTGTTATATTATATTGACTATCCTATTATGTGATGTGCGATAAAACATCATTCTCGAAATTGAATTATAAATATAAGAAACGCCGGCGCTGTGGATTTACGAAACATTTTAATACAATTATCTCATTTCGATACGTATAAGTAAGTGGCTTACAGACAGTATTCTCAGATTCTAAAAAAAAGTAAGTAGGTATGTAGAATCATTTAGGATATAGCAATATAAACAATTAATCTAATTGATCAAAGAAGTCTTCCAAACAGAGAAACATTTTCGTATTTTAAGTTTATGAGTTCGGGACAACTAGGTAAAATCGAAACATTTTCTCACGAATACCTATGAACTACAGAATAATAGTAATATAAAGTAGAACAAAAGTCCACGGAATCTTCGGCTTCCCTTTTATAAAAATCCACCCTTCGCCACTGATAGGTACTCCTTTTTATTTAACTATTTTTTATATATATATATGTCGCAGGGAAATGAGGAAACCAGGGATTTCACGAAATCACTAGGGATATCACGAAATCCCGGTAAATGTCGAAATGCCTTGCACTTCGGCGGCCGCTACCGCGGCACGCTCGCTTCGCTCGCTCGCCTCGTGCATTATGGTCACAGTTCTAACCTAACCTAACCCACAGACGATAGAATTTTTGTGTTTTTTAACCTACAAACAAAAATATGAGCATTTCTTTTCTAGTACAAATAGGATTTCGTCATATCCCTAGGGATTTCGTGAAATCCCTGATTTCCTCATTTCCCTGCGACATATATATATACATATATATATAACTGCGCAAATTCCGAGCAACTTTCAGGAAAATCCAAACCAAACAACGTCAAAAGACAAGTGACTAACAATGTTTTTTCTTTTGTTACAGAGCGAGTCAAGCTACACGTCATCAGAAGAAGGATGCGGTGGTGGTGAGCGTCACGCCGTGCTCAGCTACGAACAAGTACGACGGCTCAATGACGTCATGGATGAAGTGGTCGCCATACATGGGCGCGGAAACTTCCCCACGCTACATATCCGTCTGCGGGAACTGGTAGCAGGAGTACGTGCGCGGCTAGAAGCGCCACAAACAGCTGGCGGTGCAGGAGTAGCCGTGCGGGACGTCAGACTGAATGGTGGCGCTGCCAGTCATGTACTCGCCGACCGCGCGCAGCCATACTCTGACATAGACCTCATATTCACCGCTGAGCTGCCCACAGCTCGTCACTGTGACCGCGTCAAGGCAGCTGTCCTCGGTCACCTCGCCACACTCCTCCCACCCGCCACCCCGCGCCGTCGAGCCACTCCAGCCGGCATGAAGGAAGCATACGTCTCAAAGATGGTCCGTGTGAACTCTGACGGCGACCGCTGGTCCCTAATCTCACTCGGCAACTCACGAGGTCACAAATCTGTTGAACTGAAGTTTGTAGACACGATGCGCCGACAGTTCGAGTTCTCTGTGGACTCGTTTCAAATTGCCCTCGATTCGCTGCTTGCGTTTCATGAATGCGCTCAGCTCCCGATCGGAGAAAACTTTTACCCAACCGTCGTCGGAGAATCCGTTTATGGAGATTTTAACGAAGCATTGCTTCATCTCGCAGAGAAACTTATTGCAACCAGACAGCCAGAAGAAATTCGTGGTGGAGGTTTGCTGAAGTATTGCGCCCTCCTAGCTAAGGCCTACAGGCCAGCGCGGCCAGATAAAATCAAAACCCTCGAGCGATACATGTGCTCTAGGTTCTTCATAGACTTCCCGGAGCTCGGGCAACAACGTGCCAAGCTCGAAGCTTACCTGCGCAACCATTTCGTCGGCAGGGAGGAAGAAGCGCTAAAACATAGGTAAGAGAAAATGTATTTTTAGTTATATTTGTTCAAGTGACATTCTGATTATCTTTCAGTAACGAAAAGTAAATGAACTTAATAGCTATGCTAGTCAGACAGTTTATTATAATATTAATCCAAAATCTCTTTAATGGTGATAATGTCAGCATTGTCTATTCTTAAGTCCACTTTAACACGACCTCAGAAAACAGATTAAACTCGTAGCAATATTTATTGTTTTGCACTTTGTTGTGAACAAGTTCACTTTGATGAACTTTTTCACTGCAAAGTTATTTAACTGACTGTTGTGTTCTTTAAAAAAGTTATGGGGTTTGATCTTCGTTTGTTATTCAACAGGAATTTTTCTACGTACAGGTACCTGACTCTGCTGCATGGTGTCGTAAGGGAGTCCACAGTGTGTCTGATGGGGCACGAGCGGCGGCAGACCCTGGCGCTCATCGAGGCGCTGGCGTGCCGCGAGCTGTGCGCGCGCGCGCCAGTGATGATGGCGCCGCCCTACTACGTGTGCGTGTGCGCGGCGTGTGCGGCGTGCGCGGCATGCGCGGGCTGTGCGGCATGCGCGGCGTGCGTGGCGTGCGCGGCATGCCCTCCACATGGCCCCCCGGCCCCCTACTGCGACTGTTGCCGGGCCGTCACGTGCCCGGCGTGACCGTGCGCGGCCCCCGCCCTCGAGCTCCGATAACGATCGACGATGAATTTAGTGCCAAATGTATATAATACGGATAACAATATGTATGTGTATGAGCGGGCCCCGCGTCCGCCGTCAATTCGCTCGTCAATTGTGAGTCGCGGGCTCGCGGGCCGCGCGGCAGGCGCGTGAAGTAATTCTAGTCGTACTCCTTTCGTGTTGATAAGTTAATATGTTAGCAGTACGAAATTATAGTTCACGTGGGTGTGACGCACCGCTCTATTGTGACTCCGACTCTATGGTCTGCCTATAAGAAAAAGACTAGTTAGTTACTTTTAAGCTTTTATGTATAGAAGTCGTTTCCATAAAAGTAATGGCGTATGTCTCTCGCCGACTTGTAACACGGAGAAGCGGACGGTAGCATGCGAGTTTAATTGTTAGAGAATTAGATCAGTGACCGATCATTACATGATTGTGGAGCGTATGTTATTGTTTATGTTAGGACAATTGTAACGTAATAAGCTCGGTCTAGGAACTCGAAAAAATCCGTCTAGTTGATGATCGTGAGCGTAGTACGTCCGGCCGACACCAGGCGGCGCGGCGGTGGCGAGACACATATTAAATAACTATTTTACTATGTATTTATCAATCTGAAAGGATGTATGTATACACTTACACGTTTCGTGATAGCTCTAGTATTGTATACGGCTTGGCGTACGAAGTAACAAATTAAGATACTTATAGAAAAAAATATAAAATGATAAAAAAAAACTTAAAACCCCAAAAAAATATAATTACTAAGGTGTGTACAATATTACAGTCCACGCTTTTTTTAAATAAATAATATAAAATATTACCATTATAAAAAATATTTTAAGAACATTTACAAGTAGTGAAGTCATTAGTAACAGAGTACTTATGAACTTTTCTTTTTTTTTTAATAAATCGTCGTCATCAAGTACGGTTCATATAAGTCGATGTAGATGGAAATTGTGATTTAATTGTTGTATTAATTAACCATGTTGTCGATGATATATTATATCTACTTACATAACATTATGTAGATTAAATCCAATAGAGAGATATTTGATTATTGTTGTATATCTATGATGTATAATATATGTATAATTATATAAACGATTGCGTAAACAGTGTCCGGCCAATACATGAATGTGTTAAATATTTTGCCAAATGCATATTCAAGAGATATAATATTATATGTATACACAACTTTGCATGGAAATTTGTAGGGCTTTAATAAAGCACTTTGTTATGTAGTGTATTTAATAGTTATAAGTTATATCTGAAGTAATCAAGTACAATCATCTTATAGAGTTAACTATTAACAAAGGAACAATTTAACGAGTTTTTAAACGAATTTTCCCCGTCTTTTGCTCACTGTCGAACCAAAATTGAAGATCTCATTTTATTTTTTTGTATAAACCTTTTCATAGATTGGGTTCGGAAATTTGAATGCCATTTTATCTATTTATGTCTTTCATTCATTGCCGTTTTATAACATTTTGATTACAGTTATACTCTTGTGTAACATTACAATTGTGTATATTGTAAGTCTTTTTGTATATTATCTTCGAGGCAATGTTTCCCGCGCTCGTGGTGTCACACTATCGTATATTACCGCGGGCGCTACAGATACCATGGCAAACGGTAGCCCTATACTTTAGAAATAGTTCGCAGTCGTCTGTACTTAGAAATAAATGAAGTACATAAACATAGTTAACAGAATGTAAACTTTATTCCATATGTAATAAGAGTGAATGTAAGTTAATTATCATTAGTGTTACTTGCTATATCGAGACAGGCGTCTAAGTTGTGATTTGTAGTCTTTTCGACAGGTATTTTAAATGTCATTCTATATTGTCACTATATTTATATTTATTATACATAACTGTGATTGTTATAATTATCTATATTGTAGTACAGGTATTGGCAAGAACCGTTAACAACTACCTCCTTGCGGCTAAATTTATTACTAATATTTGCTATATTTTTGTGATTTTTCATTCTTGTGCTGGAGAGAAAATTATGTAGGTGTCCCTCAGGGATGTTCGCTGGGGCTTTATTTCCAAAAAAGTTTTTCCTACTTTACTGTGAAACTGTCTGCCTAAAAGGTTTAGTAAATAAGTAAATACCAGTTATCACCAGTTTCATATTTAATTATGGGAAAGATTATATGTAAAACTTGTAAATGCTTTATATTGAACTAAAATCATCTACATGGTTTTCTCTTTAGCAATCGACACGAGTTGACGATGCCGTGTCTCGGAAAATTATAATCGCATGTTTTGTAAAATTTAATACGTACCACAGAATGCTTTTTAGCTTAAAAAGCTCTTTTATAGCATTATATAAAGTTTCTAAAACGCTTCCAAAATCAACGGTCTAAATATATTTTTAAATGTTTTTTGCAAAGAGAGACATTGCAATATAGTTTAGGGTCTATATTATGTTTTTTTTTCTAAAGTTACCATCAGTTTTCAGCTAGCCTTATTTTATAATTATTTTAATTCTTAACGAGCACTGGTCAAAAATGGCGTTTGCGTGTAATTGTTGGATGTTTGATATATTTGTATATATTGTTGGATTATGATTTTGTTAATATTAATTTTATTGATTTATAAGACAATAATTATTTATAATTTTATATCAAAATCTAATTATTTAAAAAAAAGTATAAATACAATGAAAATAACTGGGTAGACGTCAAAAGAAAAGCTAACGTCAAGATTGTTAATTCTGATTTTAAATTTAAATTCAGTGTTCCATGTTGAAATTGTAGCTAATATTATTACTTTGTTGAATTTGGAGCTAACGTCATTTTGATTGAAAAATTGTTGACTGTGTAAGTAATATAATATTTATAATAAAACTATAGTATTTTATAAAATAAACAAATACAAAAAAAAAACTATTAAAATAAAACTAAAATATATTTTAAAATAGTAGACCAGACATAACATATTTTTAAACGAACTTTTCAATAGTTTCAAAATTTGTTAATAAAATACGGTGTATTATGGCATTATTTTAATAACAAAGTATTTATATAATAATATAATTAAAAAGTTATAAATATACCTGCTATTTTTCTTATTATATTAGATTTTGATAACTTAGATCAAAAGTAAGGACAAAACTTACTATCTAAGAAACTAAAAATGTGTCTATGTAGATCAAATAAAAATATAAGAAATGAAATTAGGCGAAATGTAATGATTGTATGGAGTAAAGCACGCAAACGCCTCAATGAAAAGCGTGGTTTCGTAAAACTGATAATGTTTTACAATTAGCAACAGTGTGATAATTAATTTAGTATAAAATGTTCGCTACTTCTACTAAATAAAGTTGCTTACACACTGACGTTTCTTTGGCGTAGGCGTTCTATCAAAGTTGTGTTGCGACAATGAACAAGCTTGTGGTTGTCTTCGCTTTCATTGTGTCGTATACACGTAGAGTCATAAACGGTAATGTAATTAAACGAAAACATACGAGTCGTGGATAATTGTCCCGAATTTGGAACCAATGGCTGATAAAATCATGTCTGTTTTATTGAATACCTACGTTACAGAAACGTACGAAAAGCAGCTCTAATATAACAAAATTCCTTCCTACATTTTATAATCTTTGGATATCGAATTATTCATCTTTTTCTTTTTACCATATTATGTATGAATATAATCTTAATTGTTGCATAATATTCATAAATTTTACATCTTAATATAATACAGTATTAAAATAACAGGAAGTTTGAAATATAATATCCGCTTTTATTCAACAATGAATTAGTAAAGTTCATTCTAATTATATTTTATGTGCAGGACACATATTTATCAATATTTGCATAGGAAATCCTAATCATTTACACTAAACGTTAATTTAAAACGATATATCATTTCAATTTTTCAATTAAGTCTTTAAATGGTGACCTTTTATACCTGATGCAATATTTGCCAACATGGAATATATCGAAGTACTCTTACTTGTCCCTATAAAGGCGGCCTTGGAATATTCAACTTAAAGTTCCTCGTAAAGAAACCAACATAATTAAAAACAAAACACTTGCAAGCTTGAATTTTATTTAAAAATGGAATTTAAAGTCAATTAAATAACAATTAATATTGACTTCCTCACAAACTCTATTAAAAAATAACCCGCTATGGGTGTCGTCAATTGTTTATCAAAACTTGTAGTTTTAGCGAACTGTAGTTAACTTTTAAAGGTAAATCACACTGGTGCTATTTGTATACTGTTAAGTTGTCGATGCTACGCCGTGTCGTGCCCCTCGCTCATATGTTAAAAGCGAAAGTCCGACACATAGACTCTCTATTTTATAAGGGTTGTTAGATCATAAACGCCTTAAGTTACATAAGCTTATTATTAAGTTTAATCAAGTATATTATATACATTATAGTTATTATAATTTTGTTTCTCTTAAATGTTGCCTGTTTCGTTTTACACGAAACGCGTAGACGCGTGTGTTGTTGCGATACCTAATTACTATTATATTTGTGAGGAATTTTAAGCTATTGTAAATTTTACAGAAATAAAAAAAATGTTGTGAAAAAATAAATTATAAAAAAGTGATATAAACAGTGAATTTTTATGTATTTTTAGTTTTTACCCTTGATTTATTTATTTTAAAAAATTGATTAAGTACACAATTACGGGACCCAAAAAATTGTAGTCCATTAATGTGTTTGTATTTTTACCTTCCCATTACAACCTGAGGACAACTCTTCAATGACATTTAAAGGGAAAACCACACAATATTATATCTACAAGATAAAACTAGATCAAGTACATCATAATGTAAATTCGATTTGTTCGCACAAGGCTCAAGTTCTACACTATCTATCACCACTCCAAGATTATGTAAGTGTCATAAATTCGCAGAAGATATTATAATAACATAGTTAAAGGGGGTAAAACTCAAAATAAACCCTATACAAACCTTCCAACAAGTATGGCCAAAATGTAAATAGTCGGGCCAGTATCCCTCAATTACTAGTCGTGGACGTCTACTGTCTCTCAAGGGATCTTAAGAGTAAAGAACAGAGATAAGAACAGCGTTCAACTCTGAACTCCCAAGCAGCATGAATGAAAAACTTTACCGAGCATGTCAATTCTCGTTCCTTCATCGTTAAAAAAATTCGGTTAAGTTCACTTTTAGTTGTCAAATTTTCACACAATAGGTAAGACACTGGACGCGTATAGTCCAGAGACGCGGGTTCGAGTCCCGCATCGAGTACCAATTTTTTCCATTGTCTTTCTTCTTTTCGGATTTTTCTAGTTATACCTAAGCTTTCTAGGTAAAATATTATATGTAATAGGTAAGACGATTTGACAACTAAAAGTTAACTTAACCCAATTTTTAACGATTTTAAGGTACGAGAATTGACGTGCTGCTTGCAATATCCAGATTAATTCATGGTGCAAGTAAGTATCATAAAAACCGAGTAAGTTATCTACTACTAAGACGACGTTATCGCTGAAAGAGAAGAAAAAGTTAACACAAGACCCTCTATGAGTCTAAATGGTCCGCATATATTAGGTGTGCGTTTCGACTGCTCGGCCACGGCACGCAAACAGAAAAAAAATTAGTCAGGGATTCTGTCGAAATTTGTCGAAAACGAATGGCACAAACTAAAAATTTGTCGAAGTAGAAATAAAGAAGTTATAGGGGTCTAAACGTGGCCGCGCGAACGAAACGCGGAGGATTGCGCGGCCACGGAGATCTCAGCAACTACTTGAGCTAGAGATCTAATTCTTTTTGTAAATGAATGGCTGAATTTGTCGACAATTGTCGAAAAAAGAATCACAAGCCCTAGATCAATACTTTACTAGATATTCACCTCTGAAGTCATGGCCGCGCAATCCTCCACTTGTGATTTCTTTAATGTTGATTATTTCTTTCAAACTAAGACTTTAGACAGTAAAATTGGTGTTGACAGCAAGGTTTTAATTTGTCGAAACTAATGAAAGCAATAGACTCTACTAAAGTTTAGCCATATAGACGAAATCAGAGGAAAACAAAAAGTTCATGGCCGCGCAATCGAAACGCTACTTTGGACGCTGATATCTCAGTAACTATTATTGCAAGGATATTCGTGTTTACATTTATTTATTCTACATTTTAACCTCATTGTAATGACATATCGTTTGATCCTCAGAACAGTTCTCAAGCCGTGTAATCTCAAAAATAATGATACCCTGTACAATGTTCGAGCAGAGTAACCATAATTTCGATTTCATTAGGAAATTCCTTTTTATTAATTATAGTAAATTATTATATGCTACAAATATTTGTAGATCTTAAATTATCAAGGAACTATTGACTCCATTATACTTTAATTATTTTTAAAGACGAAAGATTTTTAATAGTTATGTATTTGTACTTTTTTGTTATCGCCTTAGTTATTTTTCGTACATCGATCGCATGATTCTTTACGAACTTACTGTGTGTGTAGTGATATTTAAAAGATGTTCTGTGCCGTGTAGCATTGCAAGATTTACTTACATCCTGGTTTTATAACACCACACAAACATTTTTATTTACACCCATTGTTATACCTACCTATTATTTCAAAATAAAAATTGAAATGTAATAATTACTTAACAACAATTGGATAACCCAAAAGCTTCAAGGTCTAATTTAAAGCAATTTTGCCAACGATTGCGCTAGAGTTAGCCACGAAACCGGGAGGATCAAGCGAAAATTAGCCTTTTGCGCTCTCACTCTAAGATTATGATTTCTCACTCGCACATTTGTTGGCGAGCGAGCCACCGCACCGGGCGGGACGGCCGAATAGCCGTACAATTTAAATCGTACTCATACGACTTTTTGGTACGTTACACGACCGTGAACTCAAAATCGTACGCTACATTCTTATCAAAATCAATATTTTTTTGTGAGCAATATTTTTTTTAAATTCTAAACAAACCAAACAAAATAAAATGCAGAGCAAAATTAAAACAAATTAACTAAAAAAGAAAAGTAAATTTTTAATATTTTTTTCAAAACTGGAAAAAGAGTCATGGAATATATCGACTTTACCATTCAACCTATTATATTCATTACATGCACGCACTAAAGGAGTAATTTTATTGTTTTTTAAAATAAAAATGATAGTCTCCCATTAGAGGAATATCCTAATGAAATCGAAATTATGGTTACTCTGCTCGAACATTGTACAGGGTATCATTATTTTTGAGATTACACGGTTTGAGAACTGTTCTGAGGATCAAACGATATGTCATTACAATAATGTTAAAATGTAGAATAAATAAATGTAAACACGAATATCCTTGCAATAATAGTTACTGAGATATCAGCGTTCAAAGTAGCGTTTCGATTGCGCGGCCATGAACTTTTTGTTTTCCTCTGATTTTGTCTATATGGCTAAACTTTAGTAGAGTCTATTGCTTTCATTAGTTTCGACAAATTAAAACCTTGCTGTCAACACCAATTTTACTGTCTAAAGTCTTAGTTTGAAAGAAATAATCAACATTAAAGAAATCACAAGTGGAGGATTGCGCGGCCATGACTTCAGAGGTGAATATCTAGTAAAGTATTGATCTAGGGCTTGTGATTCTTTTTTCGACAATTGTCGACAAATTCAGCCATTCATTTACAAAAAGAATTAGATCTCTAGCTCAAGTAGTTGATGAGATCTCCGTGGCCGCGCAATCCTCCGCGTTTCGTTCGCGCGGCCACGTTTAGACCCCTATAACTTCTTTATTTCTACTTCGACAAATTTTTAGTTTGTGCCATTCGTTTTCGACAAATTTCGACAGAATCCCTGACTAATTTTTTTTCTGTTTGCGTGCCGTGGCCGAGCAGTCGAAACGCATACTATATTAGTAGGCAGTTTTCCTAAATCACAAGAGAGATCTGAAGGTCAATCGCCCGAGAACTTAGTTTGATGGTAATTGTATCTACCTGCCACGCTGAGAGGTTGCGAGTTAGATCACCGCACAAGTCAATTCTGGAATGGCGCACTGTGGGTCAAAACCATGATTTTAGTGACATAGGGTCCAACTTTGTTTTTTTACTTTTCTTTTAACGCTAATGGATGGAGCTCATTGACCTTAATAAGTCACTAAAATCATGGTTTCGACCCACTGTGTGGCGACCGCATACCGGAAAGCGCAGGGTAGGGAGACCTCTCACACGGTGGACCGACGTGTCGTGTCGAACCGACGACCTACTTAGGGCGGCGGGAAGCCAATGGATGAGGGAGGCACAGGACCCCACGAGGTGGCAATACTTGTAGGAGGCCTATGTCCAGCAGTGGGCGTTGAATGGCTGATATGATGTTGACAAGTCAATTTGTGTGCATGAATATGACTGTTTGAATTAGTCAGATTTTTCTTTGATTAGGTACTTATTACATTTAAAGCTATATGCCTTTTTATATGGTCTTAATCTAAGTACCTACTTACGTTGATTATATATCTAGCAATATAGTTCTTAGCATAGAGGTATAAATAACAATTTTGAAAAATTATGACATCCAAAATAAATTAAGGAAGTTTAAATAAATTCAAGTCAAACAGCCATGGATGATGGAATAGTTCGTTTGTAAAGTTAATCATTATTATACAGCTTGAAACTGAACAACACTTTATAATCGAACGAAACAATATAATATTGATATATGCAATAACGGGACACATAATGTTACTGTTATTTGTCCTAAATACAAGCATGAGTCTTAATATGAATTATTCCTTTTATTTATAACTAAGGACAATCTGAAAATATTGTTGAAGTACCACGCCCCATTGCAGGGACAGGATCCTCCTCTAAGATGTTCGGATACTTGGTCTACGAATACCATGCTGTTAAGATCTGTATTTAAATGTTGTTTCAAGTTTTGCTTTTTATCACCTGTGTAGTTATTCCCTCAATCTATTAAGATGGTATGGAGATGTGACATTAAGCCATCACCATACGACTCCAAAAGTACGACAAGGGACAAGCTGGACATATTGTACGTATACCATGCCCTTTTGCAAAGACAGCTCCTCTATGATGCAATTATACTATGTCTACTACTAATACCATGCTTCCCAGAGGATTTGGTTTTAAATTAGTTAGGTACAAGTTTTTCTTGTTTCGTCTGTTTAACTTAATGCTTTCGAAATCGTATATATTATTAGTGACATTAGGTCTGGCACCATACGGTAGATGAAGATCATTGGCGAATCACTGATGTTCAGCCCAGTATGAAAAAAGGCGAATATCACAAAAGTGAGAACAATAATTAATCTGTTCTATGCTCGCAACTATAGCCACTGGTACATCTTTGGACTTAAAAGTCCAACAATGGGTCTAGTAGGTAAACCTTATTGACAAATTTTCGTGACATCAGCACACCTTTCTAAAAAGATTTATCCTTAAATTAGTGGTTCAACAGTGAAACAGTGTAAAACATCGTCACATATTTGAAAGCAATGTTAAGTTAGATTGCATCAGAAAAATTCCAAGCTTCTTCATTCTGTCTTAGTCAGTGTTGCCAGGGTCAAGTACTACAATTGCATTCGACGACGGCGACGGTACGAATATGATCTTGATCGTCTGAGTCGAAGATTTGCGCTTTACATTATTATACTCTTATTGCATCACATTTTTAAACGACTACAAAAAGAGAAGTTTTCGATTTGGTTTTCTTACATCAGAAATCAGGTCATTTCTTTCATCTTGTAAAATTTTAAAAAGTATACTCTCCTTTACGGGAGGGATCGCCCGTCCCTGCAGTGGGAGATTAATGGGTTGTTGTGGTGAAACTTTGCAATATTGGAAAACATTTGTTTTTAAATGGGTCCGATAGCAATTTCATCTATAATGTGACGTAATTTGGTGTAACGTAAATACGCGGTGTCGCTACAGCTTCGCCTAGATATCACATCCACTTATCGATAAGCGTGTACGGAGATGTGCTCTAAAAACTACTACGATCTTGCCTCTGAATCTCTGACATGCATCCATCAGGCAGAAACCCAGACACAGGGGCTCTTTAGGAGACATTCAATCTAATAGAAAAATAACTATTAACTATTGCCAATTTAAGTAAACTTTAAAAAGTACTGTTATTACGCAAAAAACCGTAAATATTATTTTTACGAAATAAAAAGAAGGAAAACTTGAAATTAAACCCTATACCAATCCGTTTGGCCAGCGTGGTATTAGTAGGCCAAGTATCGCTCCGTCATGGGAGGAGGCCCGTCCCTGCAGTGGGACATTAATGGCCTGTATGATTACGCAAAAGAATTTTTAAATCCACTACATTTATTCGATGGTGTTTTTGTAGGAATAAGCCAAGAAGGTCAACAGCATATTCAAGCAGTGTTTTTCCCAAGTTTAAATGGTAACAGTCGTTCTCCTTTCTGTTTATCTAGGACAGAATGTTTACATAATCTGACCGAATAAGAATTTGTTACGACGTAATAATACTTAACCTGAAGTTGTCGTGTGTAGAAAAAAAGGGAATAAAATGAATAGAGGGACTTTGACTTTGCATATGCTTTTATAAGATGTTGAATTAGGGCATTTTCCTATAATAACTGTATTTAAACTGCGTATTGTTGTTCTCCGTGTAGTGACGGACTGATCTCATCCGATGGGTCTATAGGGTGCGTGGTATAGTGTTTAATTTCAAGTTTCTTCGTGTTCTTCTTATTACGTAAAGATAATATTCACGGATAGTCCCTTAGTCGGTTTTACGACACCCATGGGTTGAGATGAGGTGGTGACACACTGTATTCTTACTCCGTCACCATACGGAGTTCTTTCATATGTATGCTATTATATTTATGAAGACAATATACATTTCATTGACAACATGGATAAGCTTGCGCTGAAATATTCGGCAAATGTCTTCGTGACTGTCATGAGGAATTAGATAAAGGATCATTAGGATTTGATGCAACCATCGTTTTTGGTTTGATTTATTACAATAACGATTTTTATATCAAATTTTTGTAGGACGGGCCTCCTCCCGTGAAGGAGGGATACTTGGCCTACTAATGCCACGCTGGCCAGACGGATTGGTATAGGGTTTAATTTCAAGTTTTCCTTCTTTTTATTTCGTACAGACAACATTCACGGATAGTCCCTTAGTCGGTTTTTACGACACCCATGGGATGAGATGGAATGGTGACATAAAATATTGTATTCTTACTCCGTCACCACACGGTAATTATTTTATGTAATTTATAATTATGTGAACAGCTATCAAGATCATGTGATTTCTTTTTTAAAGGTTTTGTGCAATTTTAGACTAATACGAATAAACAAAAACAAATGTATTAGGTTTTAAGGTCAAGGTTAGCATATATGTTATCAGTGCAATACAACATCAATCTTTTTTGGAGCCTACTTACCTATTTCAATAAGTTTATATTGTTTTTATTGTTGTGCCGCTTCTTCTCTACTAGCGCTTTGGAGGCGGTGGTAAAGTTATCTAAACTTTGAAATGTATTTAAACTTAGATTAAGTAGTTCGAACGTCAAAAAATATATAATGAAAATTGTATTAATTTTTATTAAAGCGTTTTTGACTTTGACTTTATAGACTAGCTGATTTGGCGTGAATGGGATGAACTACATAAGCTACTTAGGTACACATCTGAAAATCACATTGGCTGAAATGTTTTTATATTGCTATAAGCACAGGCTATAAGTTTTGCCGTATAGCCTTGTTACTATTGAAGGAACTGTTACGAAGTAAAAAGTGTAAGTACCCTTTCATCAAAACAGCCCATCAATGTCCTACTGCAGGGACGGGCCTCCTCCCATGACGGAGGGGTATTTGCTCTGCTAATACCACGCTGGCCAGACGGATTGGTACAGAGTTTAATTTCAAGTTTTCCTTATTTTTATTTCGTTAAGATGATAGACCCTTAGTCGGTTTTCCGACACCCATGGGATGAGATGACATATTGTATTCTTACTCCGTCACCACACGGAGAGTAAAAAAGTAAAGTACCCTTTGAATGGTAATAATAGCACTCTGTTATAGTAATTTATGGGAAAATAGCAACCAGGGCCTTCCTGAAAATTGCCCGAAAATTTTCATAGATTCGTAGTTAGCAAAACTTATTTTAAACATATAAGTACATATTTTCATTTCGCAGGTGATTTAAAGAAAACATTATAAATGAAATTGAATTTAGGCGTATTTTGATTACCCAGGGGAATTAAAGAAACAAATTAAAATAAATTAAATCATGTGGGTATTGTATAGGCCCGCAAGTGGTTTTATGACAACCGAGCTTTATTTTTATTTTTTTCTTAAATTAAGTCTACATAAGTATTTATAAAATATTATTTGCGCGTTTTTGAGATACTTTACGAGATATACGCACAAATAATATTTTTCTTCGCTGCAGCTCTATATATCGTATGCAGTAAATATTAATTGTTTCATTGTTTGTCAAGATGCATCAATGAATCTAATTATATCGATGAATGTCTAGATTGATAAAGTTCATAACCTCTCTTATCTTTCTAAGATATTCGTGTGCAACTCTCTGATCAGCTGTTTGTAGTAATAAGACAATAAAATGACTGCCTTGCGCGTGTTGCTCTTCCTTCGTTCAACGACCTTTGGCCACCTTTTTAAGGTCGTCCGTCCATCGTATGAGGGGACCGCAAACTCTGCATATTTAGTTTCGCAGACGCTATGACAGAATCCTTCTTTTAGATATGCCCTGTCCAATTCCCTTTACAGATAAGCTTTTTAACTCTACGATCATTTAGACAGCTTGTAAAAAAGCCTATGTAGTTTTCCAAAGAAATATATTATTATGTTACAACCTTATTTCATCCCCAGGGTATCGTAAAGGTGGGAAAAAAGGTATCTATGTAGTTACTACCTGCAGCCAACCATCATTTGTACAGCATACAGATCTTAAATCTAACACATAAGCTCATTACATTATTATACTCCTACACAACATTTTCAACTGCGTAGTAAAAGCATATTAAACAATTTTAATAAATTTCTAATCTTCATTTTGCGCAGCAAATCAAAAAGAGATTTACCAAGAATTTCCAGATTAAACTTTATTGAATCTAAGATATAATTTTGTTTATTTTTATTTCAAAGTTATCAAAAATTTTGTGTCACTGACCTGACTTTAATTCAAAATGATCATCACAACAGCCCATTAATGTCCCACTACAGGGACAGGCCTCCTGCCGTGACGGAGGGGTATTTGGCCTACTAATACCACGCGGGCCAGACGAATTGGTACAGGGTTTAATTTCAAGTTTTCCTTCTTTTTATTTCGTAAAAATAATATAATATTCACAGATAGTCCCTTAGTCGGTTTTTAAGACACGTGGGATGAGATGGGGTGGTGACATATTGTATTCTTACTCTGTCATCACATAGAGGCCATGACTTTAATTTGAAATGATATTAAGTACTTAAGTTATTATCGGTCAAGCCACACATTGTATGGTCCTCAGATATTATTGATAGGAAATCAATTGATCTTTGATTGTTTATTTACGCGATTTAGGTACTTAGTACAAGTGGTACTTGCAAGTGGCTTAGTACTAATTGGTTAAGGCTTTCAAATAATTTAAGTACTTTATTAATTCATGTCATCGTTTCTTCGTTACATTATATTACGTATGTAATTTATTTATTATAATAATAAATAAATTACATACCTAACCGAAAAAAAAATTGTCATAATTTTTAAACACAAATAGCAAAAATTTACGGAAAAACATATGATTTTCGTTTTGGTTTTGGTGTTAAGGCAAAGTTGTCAATTAAAGCTAGCACATCGCTCATCATGGCTATTCTATATCTATCTATTTTCTAATAACAACCTCTGAGAAGTTTCGCAGACCTACGTTCACAGGGACAGGATGTGCTTATTGATAATTAAAGTGATTAATAATTAAAATAAATGCTACTTAATACTTATTAAATACACAAATACAATACTTGCACGTTTTGTGAGGAGGTTCCTATCTCTGGAGCCCTAACCACCAGTAGCTTGGTCCCTGTACCCGATGCTGGTGGGTCTACCTTTTTTATATTCTTAAATGGTTTTATATTTATATTTAAAAATGTAGATTAATGTGAAAAATTAAAATAAAGAGATATTGCTACTTATTAAAGAATACCCTGAGGCATAAAATACTAAATAGGTAACCTTGTTAAAGAATGCAGTTTACAATAATGTTTTTACAAACTGCCTATTACAACATTGGTCTTACTTTCAAACGATTTAAATATGTTATACGCATGCGTGCGCTTAGTGAAAATATAATTTGATGTTTAATGTGTCGGTTTAAATAAGATAAATACTTAGGTAAAGTGAATGAATATGTGTTATTTATAATAAAAAAAATAACTTCAGTATTTGAGGTCACATTGCTTTTAGTTTTCAGAAATCTAACAGGTTTTGTATGTTGTAATCATACATTCACACATTGCCATCTAGTCTTTTTGTATTTTTATTTTATTAAAAGTAAGTTACACATTGGATACAATATTTTATCTGCCAAACTGTATAACAGTTTGTCGGCAGATTTTATTTTGTACCTATATGAAACACCCAGACCGATGCAAACATTATGTGCATTGACACAAGGATTTGTATTGAGCGGGAATCGAACCGTAGAGACAACAACCGTCTGCGATAACAAATAATAATCGAAATACAAACGAATTGAGAATCTCATTTCGTTTTAGAAAATTTAATAATAGTTTTTCACAACACAGTCAATGAATAAGAGAAAGCCAGGGTTTGCCACATATTATTTGTAAAAATTGTATGGTATAATCCTACTAATATTATAAATGCGAAAGTTGGTGAGGATGGATGGATAGATGGATGGATGAATGTTTGCTACTCTTTCACGCAAAATTACTGAATGGATTTTGATGAAATTTGGAATGTGGGTAGTTGAAGGTGTAGAATAACATTTAAACTACCTATACAATAAATAAACCTACCTATGCGGGTGAAGCCGCGGGCATCAGCTAGTAGAGAATAAAGATATATTTTTTAATATTAGCGAATTAGTTAAAACGTTAATAACACAACAACTTTATACGAAAAAAATCAATCAATCAACTAGCCTGTTGCAGTTCACTGCTGGACACAGGCCTCTCCCAAAACACGCCACAGAACACGGTCCTGCGCCTTCCGCATCCAGTCCGACCCAGAGACCTTTTTGAGGTCGTCGGTCCACCTAGCCGGGGAGCGTCCTACACTACGTTTGCCGAGTCGCGGTCTCCAAAATGTAAAAACTGTACAAAAAAAATGCAATCGGTAAAATGTGTAGGAATGTTTTTAATTTATCGCTTAATGATAGTTATGTTAGAAGGTCATCTTACACAATTTTTCATTTAAATACTTACGATACTCGACTATTATGGTATTTACCCTATAATGTTGTATGCAAATATCTCGTATGAAAATATGTGCAACTTTATTTAATACATAAGCCTTCTCTTAAGATACTGTTACAACATTAAACCGGATCTAGACATACTACTTTATTGTAAAACTAGCTGACCCGTGCCTGCTTCGTTGGGCGGCGAAAAAAACGCGTCCCCTTTTTAAACATATTTCATTACTGCTCCACTCCTATTGGTCATAGCGTGATACTATATAGCCTATGACATTCCCCGATAAATGGACTATTCAACACAGAAAGAATTTTTAAAATCTGTTCAATAAATTCAGATTACACCCTACAACGTCACAAACACAAAAACTTTACCTCTTTAAATATTAGTAGTTTATTTTTACATACTGAAAGAAATGCATAATTTATTTATCGCCTTTTTCTTACAAATACTACGTAAAAGGCATTATTTTATTATAAGTGATTATAAAATAATGCCTTTTACGATAATTTTATTTTAAGATATCATGGTGGGCCTGTAGCCGATTTAATGTGATCATAGTGCGGGAGTCACCTTTTTTTATGTAATGAAAAGAGTTGTTATTTACATGATAAGCATATAAATATAGTAGTAATGACTATATTTATAGTTATCAAAATAAAATTGCATTACGACCTCAAACAGTCCAAAACGCATCAGATCTTTACAAAAACAACACGAGTCATTGATAACTGCATTATCAATATACAGACCAATAAACACCTTATCTAAAAGTATATAAAGTCTTAATCTTATTGCATTAAGATCTACAATAACATATTACAGATCATTGACTGAAATCTGCCCCCTATTTACACAGCTCACGAGCACTGTATTTGATATGAATTATCTGTTAATTAGTTATTATATCTTAAGCACAATATACAGATAGGTTGAGAAGTTAAATATAATAATATTATAAAGAGGTAGAGTTCGTGAGTTTGTGATGTTATGGGGGGGTAATCTCTGGATCTACTGAACCGATTTTAAAAATTCTTTCTGTGTCGAATAGTCCATTCATCGGAGAGTGTCATAGCCTATATAGTATCACGCTATGATTAATAGGAGTGGAGCAGTAATGAAATATGTTTAAAAAGGGACGCGTTTTTTTCGCCGCCCAACGAAGTGGGCACGGGTCAGCTAGTACGAGTATAGTATAACAATAATAGCAAACACAGGAAGCTCGTGCAAGGCACGCTTCGACACTGCTTATGCATAGGGGGCGACGAGTTTAGAATCGGTACAATGTGCGTCTAGGCAATCGAAGTTTTGAAGATTAAATACCCTTCATATTATGAGCTTGGTGCAATGTCAACCATACAGACGCCACGATAGTGACTCACAAACAAAAATCCCCCTAAATAGTTTGCACTTGCATGTCAAATTCTGGGATCAACAACGGACCGGCAAAACCGGTGCTACTACCATGATATTTTTTTGTGCATAGCCCAAGTTCTGTATGCATCTGTTCCTCTGTATCTATTTGCTTAGTAACTTCAGTTCGCTGTAAAGTAACTTGATAAATATATAAAAAAAATAAGACTATTTTTAAAATATATAATAATTAATTTCTGTCCCTAATTACAATGACAAAACTGTTATATATAAGTATAATAAGTTGGTTACCACACCGGAACTAGCGGGTTCCATACCTACAAAACTTTCGTGTTTAAATGTTTCTTTATTAAGTATATTATAATTACAGTTCATTAACGTCCCACTGAAAGAAATGATCTCATTCAGTGACGAAGGTTAACTTGCCCTATATACTTTCCATACAAATTGTTTTAAAAAAAACTGTTTTTCATGTAAAGGTAAGATTTACGAAATTTGACCTCTGTGGCGTAGTGGTTATATAACATGACTGCTACGCAGAGGTCTCGGGTTCGATTCCCGTTCAATGCAAATCTTTGTGTGCATGAACATGATTGTTTGCATTGGTCTGGGTGTTTTCTATGTATAATATGTATGTATTTACAACAAAAAAAATGTATTTAAGTATGTTTATCCGTTGTCTAGTACCCATAGCACAAGCTTTGCTTAGTTGGCGTTGTGTGAATGTGTGAGGAATATTTATTTTTATTATTTTTTATTTACCTTTGTCTAGTACAAGATTGGGTGGTTAGTGGTTACACCATGTTTTTACTTCATTACCACATAAACAACGGATACCATCTACCCGGATTACATTAAAGACGTATTTACGTTATCAATGAATGCAATTAACTGCGTATATCACGTTTTATTATTGTTATCAGACTATCACTCACGAGCCATTCGTAGCTTATATTTACGTCACTATAGGGACTATGTGTCACTATTTAGTACCAATTATGTGTCAGTTTCATGATTAGACATGTACACTAATATTTGGTAATGTAATTACTGCTTTTCTTTATCATAACAGCTCCTTAACAACGCCTTAGTAGATACACAGGGCTCGTTTTAGTACGTAGTCGTACATGCACGAAAATTTGCGAACAGTACTTCGCTCAGACTGCACGCAGGGGTCGAAATCAGTTAGGGAGTAATAAGTTCCACCTTCTTCTCCGTGTGGTGACGGAGTAAGAATACAATATAATATTGACGGATAGTCCCTTAGTCGGTTTTTACGACACCCATGGGATGAGATG
Organism: Schrankia costaestrigalis; assembly: GCA_905475405.1. Lineage (NCBI taxonomy): Eukaryota > Metazoa > Arthropoda > Insecta > Lepidoptera > Erebidae > Schrankia > Schrankia costaestrigalis. The sequence continues at coordinate 2,126,407 of FR997830.1, forward strand.
GGGTGGTGACATATTGTATTCTTACTCCGTCACCACACGGAGAACTCCACCATACTATAGTTTTTTTTAGAAACATTTAAAAGATAACTGCTCTATGTAAACGTAAATCAAATCATTACACAGAATACTCGTAGTTAGGTAATTTCCAAACTTAAAAACTGTGAAGAACTCAAAAAGTCATATCAAAATAGCACCGTGTCCTTGTTCGGGAAATTGAAAAAGTTATTCGCGACACCTAGTACCTTGTATTTACACATCAAGCTTTTTATTTTCATTCAAATATCGATCTTATCACAGAGCAATAAGGTCCATAGGGGGCCCAAGTTGATGTGTTGTTATGTACATTGAGTATATTTACGAATAGTTTCTCGGACGTATATTGAAATAAAAAAATCATGTATGTGTGGACTGAGGGCCCATTTTTTTTTGCGGTTTTTTGCAGATTAATCAACAAAAGTGCATAGTTAAAGTTGTTAAAGAGTTTGTTAAACGAATATCAGAGTTTGTTAAGACTTCATTCAAAAGATATATCGTTTTAAGTGGGTCCCTCAGTTCAAACACAAAATCTCCCATAATTAGATAGGTAATGAATTAAACAACAATTTTTTGTTAAAAATCCTTAGTTAAACATGTATAAAAGTATAAAAAGCATTGAAAAGCCTAATATGAGTAGATAATAAAAAATAACAAACGTTTTAAAAGGTCCCTGAGGGCCCACTTGAATTTATCTCATAATTAATAAATTATAGCATGAACATTAAATATTCCTAAGCCAACCATTTGTTAAAAGGGCAAGGATAAATTTAAAATTAAAGAAAGATCACAAACAGTGATAATTATTGTTATTTTTAAGTTTTTAAGTGGTCCCTCAGTCCTCACTCTATGCAAATGCTAATTGTTAAATATATAATTAAATACAACAATTACGAAAATGGGGAGCCTTTCAGTGCATAGTTAATTTTGTATTTTATCGATCTGTATTTATCTTGTGTCTGGTTTATTTATATTTTTTGTCATTTTAACTGTTTTATTAATTTTCATACTAAGTCTGGTGTGGGGTGTCCACGTTTTAAGAAAACGACTGTTTATTTGTTTTTAATGTCATTTATTATTAATTTAGATATTTATTTATTTATAATTAGGATAACCCACGAAACATACACAAAGTCAATCAGAAATAATACAATATTTAAGTAGCTCAAGCAACAGTGCTGATTCCATTACAAGTTGCCACGGCAAGCAAAACATTACACAATATTAATATTAATCAATTAAATCTAAATTGCAATCATTTTTTAAATGTAAAAAATAAAACAATAAAATTTGCAATACAGTAAAATTAAAATGTAATAAAATTTTAAGTTAGACAAGTGACAGGTTATATTATTAATTAGCTACAATCGTAATACATAATATCTGTATGTCTATACATATAAATAAAATTGGAGTGTCTGTTTGTAACACGAAATCCACAGTTTTTAAGGTTCCGTACTCAAAGGGTAAAAACGGAACCCCAATTACTAAAGCTCCGCTGTCCGTCCGTCCATCTGTATGTCACGAGGCTGTATCTCATGAACCATGGCAGTTAGAAAGTTGAAACTTCCACAGATTATGTATTTTAGTTGCCGCTATAACAACAAATACTAAAAACAAAATAAAATAAATATTTAAGAGTTATTTATTTTATATTGAAAAAATAATTTTTGACAGCTAAGTCACGTAAGTCGTAGAATTTTTAAAAGATGAATCGATGATTTTTTTTTAATATATTTTTTATTGATGATTTTATTTACTTTTATCTCACACTTTATGACTATGCAGAAACTTTAAAACGTAATGTAACATCATTAATGTATGTAATGGTTCTTGATTATCTCTTGACTGCATGGACACTCTACTTGTACGAAAAACATATTTTGTAAATTTTTCGTAAAAGATTTATAAAACCAGTGATAAGATAAATACAGATCGATAATATACAAAATTAACTATGCTCTGAAAGGCTCCCCATTTTCGTAATTGTTGTATTTAATTATATATTTAACAATTAGCATTTGCATAGTGTGTGGACTGAGGGACCACTTAAAAACTTAAAAATAACAATAATTATCACTGTTTGTGATCTTTCTTTAATTTTAAATTTATCCTTGCCCTTTTAACAAATGGTTGGCTTAGGAATATTTAATGTTCATGCTATAATTTATTAATTATGAGATAAATTCAAGTGGGCCCTCAGGGACCTTTTAAAACGTTTGTTATTTTTTATTATCTACTCATATTAGGCTTTTCAATGCTTTTTATACCTTTATACATGTTTAACTAAGGATTTTTAACAAAAAATTGTTGTTTAATTCATTACCTATCTAATTATGGGAGATTTTGTGTTTGAACTGAGGGACCCACTTAAAACGATATATCTTTTGAATGAAGTCTTAACAAACTCTGATATTCGTTTAACAAACTCTTTAACAACTTTAACTATGCACTTTTGTTGATTAATCTGCAAAAAGCCGCAAAAAAAAAATGGGCCCTCAGTCCACACATACTTACATAAAAAATCTCATAGAGGTGTATCAATATTTATTTTCATTTTTCATCTTGTGATATCGTCCACTTATTATTTGATAAGTGTTTACTTTGTTTTTATTGATAAATGTTATGTTATTAATAGATTGTTTTTATACAGATAGTATTTTTTTCTACTTATCAGAGGTGTATGTTCACAATTTTTATGTAATTTTCTTTTGTCTGCTGCCTGGACACAGATACCAAGGCCACAGTAATAACTTTTTTAAACAAAACTCTTTTTTCAAAGAGTATGAATACTTTTTTCCAAGTTTCTTTTAACGAATTGTGTTTAAGGCTTTTGGAACGCTATGTGCAATATCGCTGCCACACATTAAATTCGATAAAGTAAGTATATTACTAACGTAAACTTTGATTAACTACACAATTAGCAAAATTATATTTTTGTCATTCCTCCTAAAACGTGCCTGGAGCTAATATCAAGAATACGCCACTATTGCACAACATTAATCTAACATACAACAATATTTGTACTACATAGAATACTAGCCACCCGCCCCGGCTTCGCACGGGCGCCTTACAAACTTCAATTGACAACACATTAGAAACCTATAAGTTTATCAGTGCTTCTCTACAATATTACAAATTCATATATTACTAGTTTCCGCCCGCGGCTTCGCCCGCGTGGTGTTTTGATAAAAAGTAACATGTTCTTTTTCAGATTTCAAACTATCCATACCTATATACAATTTTGTAACAAATTGACGCATAAGAAAATTTGACAGTTTTTATTTTTAGTCCCTTTTTTATCACTTTATTGTCGTAAAAGGTGACTTAGGGATTATCATTATTTGTAGCCTATATGTTATTCTGATGTTTAAGCTATATTACTGGAAAGTTTCATTAATATCCGTTCAGTAGTTTTTGCGTGAAAGAGTAACAAACATCCATCCATACATCCTCACAAACTTTCGCATTTATAATATTAGAAGGATTAGTAGTAAAGGATAGATTCATACACACATCAAAAAAGTCTAAGCAACATGCATGATATTACAAATTTACCATTTATATTAATTTATTTTACCATTTATTTTAATTATAACGTTGTATTTTATTTTTAAAATAATATTTTTAGGGTTCTATGATGTAAAAATAACAGCTGTTTTCTTTATAAGTTCTTTTAATAACAGAAATTAACAATATTAGAATATAAAGGTACATAAGAAACTAAACTTTTTTTTTACAAATTGAAATTTCTTAAGAAAATGAATTTATTGTGAAAGAATAGGACAATTTAATACAAAGTATGGCCTCCTCTGCTATTCAGAACTTGTCGGCAACGATTATTCATTGAATTAATGAGACTGGTTATGTCATCTTGCGGTATTCGCTCCCAATGGAATTGTAGCAAATCCTTCAGCTGTTGGGTTGTTGTCACTCCGTCCAAGTCCTTCAAAACACGTCTCTGGAGCATGTCCCATGCGTGCTCGATGGGGTTGAGGTCTGGCGATTGTGCAGGCCAGGGCAATACCTGGATGTTCTCCGTTGCCAAGTATTCACTGGTTCGCCGAGCTGTATGTGAATGCGCATTGTCATGCATTAACGTAAAATCGGAGCCAAAGGTTTGTGCAAATGGATGGACATAAGGTCTGAGAATATCCTCAACGTAATTTTCAGCGTTCATGTTTCCATTTACAAAAACGAGCTCAGTTCGCCTGTTCTTCATAATACCCGCCCATACCATAACTGTTGAGCCGCTGTATGGATGAACTTCCTGAACGCACCTGAGTCTTTCAGTATTTCCGGGTCGACGGTACACTCGCACCCTTCTTGTATCAGGCCTAAACCCGAATCGCGACTCATCGGAAAACATAATTTTATCCCATTGTTCCTGGGTCCATGTTATGCGTTCTCTACACCATTCATTTCGACGAGCGCGATTCCCGTGACGTATCGGTGGGCACCTGATAGGGCGTCGAGCTCGTAGGCCGTACTCATGCAGTCGATTTCGCACAGTTTGGGGACTTACATCAACACCACTTGAATTTTGTAGCCTCAAACTTATCTCTCGAGCGGTTAACATCGGCTGGCGTCTTGCAGTCAGTTGTATGTACCGGTCTTGCCGAGTGGTTGTACTCCTTTTACGGCCTGGATGCTGTTCAGCGGGTTCCCCTGTATTATTGTAGCGCTGCCAAAGACGACAAATAACACTTCTATGAATAGCAAAATGTCGAGATACCTGAGATTGATTACTTCCCGCTTGCAACATCCCTACAGCTCTTTGCATTTCATCTGCCGTCAAATGACGTCGCTCCATGACGTAAAGAATATCTAACAATTCAATTTTGTCGCCAACTGTATTTAAATGGTTGGTAAAATTATAAAATCAAGACTAAAACGTAGCAATTAACATGCACTCAAATTCAAACAAATTCGCAGTCATTTGAATTTTATGAAAAAAAACAAAACATAATCGAAATTTTTTTTTTACAACCAGCCAGTATGTCATCAATAACAAAAAAGTTTACTTACCTATACACTTTGAGTGAGTAAATACTTAGAAATTAATTAATATAAATGGTAAATTTGTAATATCATGCATGTTGCTTAGACTTTTTTGATGTGTGTATTATCTTGTTGAATCACTCTCTACGTTAAAAAAGATATTGAATTCTGTTTCGCAGTTTTAAAGATTTAAGTATAAGCCCGGGCACAAACGACAGCGACTTTGTTTTATACTACAATAGTATATATATACATAATTAATTATAAGTAAAACGAATATAAAGTAATTATCTTAATATTATCTAGTGCAAAAGTTATTTCCGCGATCTTCTCAATAATGTTAATCAATGTTATAATTACCAATTATTAAATCTACTTATTGGTTAAACAAGTATACAACACATCGTTTATTGCGTTTTAATTATTATCGTGTCGTTGTTATAGCTGCCATTCCCGTGATGGTTGTCACGTGTCTGTTAGTGTTGTTGTGATCGAGAAATGATGATGTGAGCACGTGCTCCATGATTGCTAATTGAGATAATAATAGATGTGATCCACAAATGATGTGAGAGTGTTTCTTTGTATAATATGTATGTATTTACAAAAAAAAAGTATATAAGTATTCATATCCGTTGTTCTGTTACCCATAACACAAGCAGGTTAAGCCTAGCTTACTTTGGGAACAGATGGCGCTGTGTAGAGATGTCCGTGAATATTTATTTATTTATTATATAACCTGGTGTAATTATTACTGTAAAGTTTCATCATATTGATGAAACTTTACAGTAATAAGTATAGCTTAAACATCAGAATAACATATAGGCTACAAATAAATTTGTACGCATGGCTAAGCAGCCACAATCCATACAATGCAAGCGCTAGGTCAAGAAGGAAATCAATCAATTTGTTGTGTAATTACTTGCCATGACAGTAGAGTCTTGATCTTTTCCTCATTAGGCTAGAGGGCACTGGAGTAACATGATAAAATGTAATGTTATCATATGAAAACTAATATAATAATAATAAAGTTATAGAAGTATAAAACTAATAACATGTGAGGACACATTTATATAACACCATCTAGACTATAGTTGCAAAACTTCTGATTAATACGGAATAATACCGGAAAAAATCAGGGAAAATTTCATAAAATCGGATTTATTCAAAATTTATTTAATAAATATTTTTATGTTTTATTTGCTGAAAAATAGTATTTTGCATCGATCATCGATCACCGCCGCCGCGCCGGCGCCGCTACAACTTTGTGCGCCGGCCACAGCCTCACGGGCGCGAGCCCGTCTGCACGACTCATATCACGACGTGAGTGGTTCACGTTGTGACATGACTCTCGAGTTGTTCGGCAGCGGTGCCTGGTGCGGTAAGAGAGAAAGGACATGCTTTGCGGAGGAGCTTTCCCTCCGCGAGTGAGTGAAAGATTCGATCGAATTTACCGTCAAATATATCGCCCGAATATTAAACTAATCTAAAATAATAATATAAAACTATCGGTACCAGACAAAATGCATAAATAGTTTATTTACAATTATTTATACTTACTTATAAATTAAAATTATACACATAATAAATAAAAACATAATAATATAAATTTTATAGCACATAAATAATATAATAAAATAAATAAATCACGTGACAGTGCGATCAGTTGAAAAAATCCCAAAGTTCCGGTATATTCCTTCCGGCCGCCATCGCAACTGTGTTTCACAACCAGTTGTCTACGAGGATTTTTTAGTCTTTCACGGCAACCAGTTGTGATAGAAGAATATTTATTCTTCTTCCGCAACCAGTTGCCAATAAAGAAAAAAATCGCCGCCTTCGCAACTGTGTTTCACAACCAGTTGTCTACGAGGACTTTTTAATTTTCACGGCAACCATTTGTGTGATTCTTCTTCCGCAACGTTTATAATCTCCACACATTATTTCAAGCATTAAAACCTCCATATTTCATACAAGTCGTCATCATGACAGTTATCTGTCATAATCGAAAATCCATTTGTAATTCCTTATCATAGTCATATTTTTCTCAGTACTATCATTCGAGTTCTAATTATTTGCTTACGAGCGTCGTAATAAGTAATTGGTTATAATATAAATTTAACGTTAGGTCACAGGTTATCATTTAAATGCAATTTGTGCCATTAGACATTATAATTTGAAGTCGATGCATTAAATACGTACCTACCCATCAAGCAATGTCTACGTCAAATATATATCCAAGTTCATCCAAGCTAGAATTCATAAGTACAAGAAGAGGAGGCGTTACTCTTTTGTATGATGGGTATCGTTATCATCGCAAAAAAATTTATACAAACGGAGACTCATTTTTTAAATGTTGTAGTAGTACTGGGTGTAAAGGTAATTTGACAGTGAACACGCGTAATGAGATAACAAAAATATCCAAGGCACATAACACTGACTGTATCGCTGATTTTAAGAGAAATGTAGTGCGAAAAAAAATGGACCATTTGAAGCAGAAGAGTAGTTGCAATTTTATATCTATTAAGAAGCAATACGAAGAAACTGTTTGCGAACTCAAAGATGATGGCTATGAATTTCTGACAAAGATACCGAGATATGAAAATATAAAAACGGGTCTGAATAACGAAAGAAACAAAGTATTGGGTGTTGCTAAAACAAGGTTTAATAATGCTCATGACGTTATGATTCCTAATAAATATAAAGATTTCCTTCTTACTGAGTACTGCGATGACGATAAGCGGATCATTGTTTTCGGGTCTAAAGAAATTATAGATGATCGAGAGGGAATAGCGATTAATAAATACCATCACTTTTTCGCTGACGGTACTTTTAGATCTTGTCCCAGAGCATTCGCACAACTGTATACAATACATGGTTACAATAAAAGCAGTCATACCATACTTCCTTTGATATTCGCTTTACTACCAGACAAAAAAACCGATACTTATAAAATTTTGTTTAACATGATCAAGTCGCGTATCAGTTGGGATCCACAAAAAATAACACTTGATTTCGAAGTAGCGGCTATAAATGGCATTCAAAGTGTTTTTCCAAAAATAATATTTAAAGGGTGTTACTTTCATTATAATCGTTGCTTATGGAAAAAAGCAAAAGTCTTAAATGTAAAACTACGAACGGAACGAAGACATGTAGCACGATGCGTAGGGCTTGCTCGATTACCAGCTCAATATATAGAAAAAGGTTATTTATACGTAATGACCAAAATGTCAAAAAATCCTAGTGAAGGACTTAAAAAATTTAACAAGTACTTCCAAAAACAATGGTTAAAGAAAAAATGAAATGATGAAATCATGTTCTTGTGCAAAAGAAAACGTAAGAACGAATAACAATATTGAGGGATGGCATGCAAAGATAAACCGTTATATAGGACGAAAATATCCCTCATTGGCACAATTGTTGGACGTTTTATTAACGGAAACGGAAACTTACAATTTAAAAGTAAAAAGAAACTAGAGTACAAATTGATCGATGAAGAAATTGATGTGGCAATACAGCAACTAGAAGGAAAAGAAATTACAGTTGGGCATTGCCTTGAAATAATTAGCCCTTTCTCCATAACTTTTTAGTAAGTTCGTCAAATATTAGTTACAGAAGATGTTTAAGTTAGTTTTCTTTTAAGTAAAGTGTAGTTGTTTGGTATTCGGAGAACAAACTTTTTTAACCGTATATTTATATTTTATTTTAAGCGGAATAAAAGTTATTTGAGTTTCAGATTTCATGGCATTTCATTTATTTATTATTTATAATGTCGCTTAAACAATTTTTTCTCATTATAACAGTACCAGTTCTACACCTAAGGTACTCAACTTACGACTACAAAACTTATCACGGAATTCGACGTATCAAATTAATTTTCCATCATCATCTTCTTAATTTTTGATATAATAGCAATCCAGGTATAAATGTAGATTAAAATTTTAAAATACGTAAGTACTTTAAGTTTTGTAATCAATGGTTGTGAACAAACAAAGTAACTCTTCTATAGCAACTAGACTTTTTGAGATTTTCTTTATTGGCAACTGGTTGCAGAAGAAGAATAAATATTCTTCTATCACAACTGGTTGCCGTGAAAGACTAAAAAATCCTCGTAGACAACTGGTTGTGAAACACAGTTGCGATGGCGGCCGGAAGGGTATATTTCGGTATTATTCCGATTTAATCAACTTGAATTATTCGGATTTTTTCCCGCTAGCATCTATAATCTAGACAAAAAGGGATTAACTATTCTGCTCATCTTATAACTATCTCTATTAAAATAACTATAACATATTTATATTGTTTTCTGTGTGTGTCTGTACTTCTGCTAATCTGGGATTTTGCTATTCCGGGATTTTGCGAATCTGGCCTTCTGCTACCGAGGGATAGATCTTAAAATAGCTCTATAAAAATCTAAAATATTATAAACTATTTGAATTTGATTTTTGATTATAATTTTGACAACTCTGCACTAGGAATTTCACAGGCATGAAGTACACAAAGAACATCCAGGCTTAAACTACCTTTAGGACCATAATGTTGAATTCTCAAAATGTTGAATACCCAAAATGTTGAATACCCAAAATGTTGAATACCCAAAATGTTGAATACCCAAAATGTTGAATACCCAAAATGTTGAATACTCAAAATGTTGAATACCCAAAATGTTGAATTTTGGGATTTAGTCAAATTGAGAGATTAAGACAAATGTCAGACACTTGTAGGAGGCTCTGGCCCCTTTTTGGTCACAATGTCTACACTGTATACCTATCGAATATACAGAGTTAGCAACTAAACCTACCGAAAAACCTCTCGAAAACCTTTAAAACTAAACTAAATATTTTAATCGCTCGCAAATTATTTAAACGAACAATTTATTATTACCGTCGTTCAACCACTTCCTAATTCCAATAATTTTGTAGGTACTCGATAATAATTACATTTGATATGAATCCATTCAATCTAGGAAACAATTTAATTCACCTTGTAAATATTCCTTGCCAATTACTTTAAATTCCTCTTAGTAATTCGTGCTTTAATTTTATAGTTTACTTACTATCAATTTTGCGTGCTTTGTGCCCGGTCTATTGGCACTTTAATGGGGTTCCTTGGGGTTATTTTTAATAAAAAAATAGGGAACCCCTTAAATGGGGCAATTTTAAGCGCTATGTCTGAAACTTTGTTTCTCCTTCGGTTATCCCTACTTCTAATAAGGTTGCAGTTATTCCATTGTCTTCTGCTAGATTTTTAGTCTTCTCGGAAAGCCCATAGTCAGTAACCACCTTTTTCTTCCATAACTTACGAAAATCTTAACTCCTGATTTGTTCATACCTTTGCGTCTTTGCAATCATAGATGTATGTTATCGGGATATTCATGTTACCTTTATATAAATGTAGCCTGGAAGCTGCCGTCTGGTCGATAAGATGGTAATTAGCTATATGTTTTCCTGTATCTCTGGTTGAAGGCCAAGATTTGTACTGCTACAACATAGGCTGTGGTTGCATAAATAAAGTACATTTTATTTTGAAAACATTGTTTGATAATCTGTTCAAGAATCTTCTCATGATCGAGCCCTTCTGGGAATTATTGCAAACAGATGAATTTTTGTGTTAACCTAGATAAATAAATGGGTTAGAATATCAAATTTTGACACATTTTTGCTTTCTGCTAACTACATCATAATAAGGAAAAACTTTTGAGATTTCGAGATTGAATTCCGTGTAAAATACTTAGTTGTTTGTGAATTTGTGATATTAACAAATTTGACTATCTATTAAATGTCCTTAATGTAAATTCCAGGTCTTTGAAAGTACCCGCGATTAGTATATAGGTAGGTACTTTTCTTTAAATTATAAGTAATATATTTTTAATTCACTGGAGTGGGAAAATATGTTTCGTTTTCTGGTAACATTATCAAATTTAGGTCTAGATAGTGTTGTGAGAATGTGTGTGGTATATTTAATTGATTATTAATATATTTCTGAAAGTAGATATAAAATCTGATATTGATATATTTTCGACATAACTGGTGTTGAGACAAAAAAGCTTGAAAACAAAGAAACGGGGTCGACTCAGTTATTTTCCATTAGTTACCAATTGCATTACTATCCGATCAATAAATATATGTGCAGCCTTTGCTTTACATTATAGTTTATCTTTTATATGGTGATTCTTAGGCCCGGATTCCTCTGTCGCTGATGTCGGTCGCTGACGTCGGTCGCGCGTATGAATATACGCTGTGTTCTATGAAGCAGCACACTGTGACGCTGACATCAGCGGCGCGCGAGTTGTTACGCGCCGCTGATGGCGCGCGTCGGTCTCGCTCGTCAGCGCCGCGTTCGTCGGTCGACTGACGCGCTATAGAACGCTATGAGCATCCTCACTGTGTTCCTGACCGTCAGCACGCGCGCGTACATTCGCCCGCCACCATGAACATTGATACCGAACGTGTGAATGACGAGGTGCGCCTACGTCCTGCATTGTAGGATTTATCGAATGGACGTTACAAAGATCGCGATGCCAAAGCAAAGTTCATCATTTGTCCTCCTATCAGCAACAATTGGGTGAATGTGATTTTTTTTTTTTCTATATTGACGCCGTCTCCGCTTGCTTATGTATGCTGCAGCAACTAAACAATTTATACGGGTTCATAATAATATCCCAAATTCAAACTCCGCTTCACAAATCCACTTGGAGACGCCTGTACCGTGGAGCGGTCAGTATCGCACTACGGATGTTTTCAATGGCGCTGATGGTCAGCGCGCTACGCGACTGACGGTACGCGACCGACGTCAGCGACAGAGGAATGCGGGCCTTAGATTCCCCAAATAACCAATAAAATAATTATTATTTTGAAAAACAAAGCACACGTTAACAGTATTTTATGTAAAAAATAATCCGAACACACGTACTCCTTGTCCTTGACCCTCACGAAATTCAGAGTAATATTTGACAAGAAAAAAACAACATTATTAGCTGTCAACTTAATACTTGATGCCCCTTATATTCTACAAAGACAGTGTTCCAATTACTCTACATTGCCGCCAAAAATAGATCAGACGCTCTTTCACAAAAAAATCTTTTAACAAACTATTTCTTCTAAATTCTCATTTCTAATTCTAAATGATTATTAAAATATAAGCTCAGCGCTTAACTTTGAGATTGCTGTCAATGGTCTGACAGCAAATATTTGATCTGAAATATTTATTTTTTATCAACCGACTTCAAAAAGGAGGAGGTTCTCAATTCGGTTGTATTTTTTTGTGTTTGTTACCTGATTTCTCGAAAACGGCTAAACCGATTTAAAAATTTTTTTTTGTTCGATTGGGTATACTTCCCATTTGGTCTCATTGTTACCAGATCTGGATCTGGACGACGGGATCCCAGAGAAATCAAGGGCATCTCTTGAAAATTGTAGGGACGCATTGTGTAAAATGTTGTCATACACGTGCATCTCTGACGTCACTACCAAATAGTCAAGAGTCAGAACTGGTCTGATGCTGGAGACCACAGAGAGTCGAGGGAACAACTCAACGGCATATAGCAGCTACCTTGTGTTTGGGCTTATTTTAATTGTATTGATGAAAACTTTACAAAACTTTACACAAACATGATCTGATGATGAAGAAGATTGAGGATCGAGGGAACTCCTTAACAGTATATAGCAGCTACCTAGTGTTTGGGCTTATTTTATTCGTATTGATGAAATCATTACACAACTTTACACAAACATGATCTCATGATGAAGACGACTGAGGGTCGAGGGAACTCCTCAACGGTGTACAGCAGCTACCTTATGTTTGGGCTTATTCAAATTAAAATTCATTATTATATTCGTATTGATGAAAACTTTACAAAACTTTACATAAACATGATCTGATGATGAAGAAGATTGAGGGTCGAGGGAACTCCTTAACAGTATATAGCAGCTACCTAGTGTTTGGACTTATTTTATTCGTATTGATGAAAACTTTACACAACTTTACACAAACATGATCTGATGATGAGGAAGACTGAGGGTCGAGGGCACTCCTGAACGGTATATAGCAGCTACCTTGTGTTTGGGCTTATTTTATTCGTATTGATAAAAACTTTACACCAACGTGATTTGATGATGGAGACGACAGAGAGTCGAGGGAACTCCTTAACGGTGTATAGCAGCTACCTTGTGTTATTCCCTTATTTTATTCGAATTGATAAAAACTTAACACTAACATTATGACTGTAATTGAAGGTATGGTTTAAGACTTAATAATGAAGTTCTTATTTTAAATTAAAATAAGAATTAATACCGGATTATAAATAGACTATAAACAAATTTTTGAATTGCATTTTATCTATTTTAAACTTATTCTTTAGGTATATGGAGGCAGATTTCCTACTTCGAGAATGGCGTTTCTTCCTTTCTTCGTTTATCATCGAATCGAACCCGAGGCGGGCTCGTCAAATCTTGTGACCTGTGACGCGCACCAACGAACTTACCGCGGCGCCCGCGCTGCACTCCCCGCGCGCCCGGGAACCGACGCACACTGGGACCTTTCCATAGAATGCAGTGCTCAAAACTCAATTTTCAAAATTAAGGTATTTCGAAAAAAAATCTATGTCAGCGTAGATTTAAGAATGTATCACATCATCTTGTACAATTACTGTATTAGTAACTCTTATCTGCTGTCCAGTACATAAGCTCAAAGTTAGGTCTATACACAAATTATTAATTATCCGTTAACGTACGCGAGTTTGTTGTTAATATTACAACATTTATTTCCATTTTATTTACCATATTGGAATTGAAGTGCATCATGGCTGCATTTAGGCAAGGTATGGTCTATATAACTGTGTTTTTTTTTAATTTATAACTTTAGTACTTTTAGAGTATTGGCTATTTAAATGTAATAGTATGATTTTTTTTGTATCGAATCAAACATTTTTATTTTTTTCCATTTTGCGCAAAGTTCTATTTTTGATTTATTTTTTTATACATAGACGAGGTATTGACTTATAACAAACTAAAGTAGCAATAGAACTTCTTAATTTTAATGTAAAGAATAGGTTCTTTTAATTATTGTAAAAAGTATTGTTTAAGATATTTCTTGAAGAGTCTGTAAATATATTTGTAGATTCTTTAAAAGATAATTAAATTACATATTACAAATAATGTAATATTATTGTTATTTATGGAGTCGGTGTCAGCCACGATAGTTATGTACCATTTTTTATTTCTGACTTAAAATTTAAACAAACATTATGGCGTCGTGTTACACACAGGCTAAAGACTAACAATTACTTACGAGTAAAAAGTTATATGCAATATTATGCCTACGTTTTGAAATTATCAACTAAACGAGTTTAAACTAGAACAGTATACAAAATATATCATCATCATCATATCAACCAATCGATGTCCACTGCTGGACATCGGCCTCTTCCAAAAAGATATACATACAAGGAAATAAAATGTAAGTAGGCATAACAAGAATATTTTATAAAAAGTTTTCTGGCTCGCCAATAAGTCATTACTGAAAACTCGCCATAGAATCAACGTTATGTTGTGCAATCATCTCTAATTCGAAAAGCTCACTATGGAAACAAAATATTATCAAATTTCGTTGTTTCGATTTTAAATAATTCGTGTGCGTTAATAACTTTTTTACATAAGTTAAGGGTGCACACTCTTCGTTCCCACGTATAATAGTTACTGCAAGTAGAGGCAGTTTGTCGGCAAGGTCGTTCAAGGCAGGCCGCCGCGTACACGTGAGAACGCAACCTCTCTCTCGCGCACCCAAACTGTTAAACAGAACTTTGTTACTATGCCGCCTGCATTTAGTTTGCGCTCTTTGTTTCATATTATTATTGGCTAGTTTTTGTTTATTTTCCGTGACGTAAATAAATAATTATGATACATAATATAAACTGCCTAAAATATCGTCATCGGCTCTTCTCATCCAATGGGTTGCCTCAAGGAAATTCGAGAATCATTGTAAGAAAATAAACTGAACACTTATCAAAGTGGTTTACACAAATCGAGACTCAGGTACAGCTAGAGAATCCAAATCTAAAGACTCCTAGATGGAGGGTGGTCAGGTAAAAACGGACAAGAGTAACATGGAACTCAAAACTAACTATTAACAATAAGATCGTCAATAAAAATCTTTATGACTTCACTATGTCTGCCTAAAGTCTAAATAACTGATCGCATGATAAACTAAAAGTGAAAAAGTACTAACTAGAACTTTGTTATCGTTTTAAATAAAAATGTTTTTTTGACCTCTATACATTATACCTAAGTTACACTCACAACTTCATCATAACAGCCTATCAATGTCCCACTGCAGGGACGGGCCTCCTCCCGTGACGGAGGAATATTTGGCCAAATATTCCTAATATCCGGCCAGCATGGTATTAGTAGGCCTACTAATACCATGCTGGCCGGATGGATTGGTACAGGGTTTAATTTCAAGTTTTCCTTCTTTTTATTTCGTTAAGATGATAGTCCCTTACTCGGTTTTTACGACACCAATGGGATGAGATGGGGTGGTGATATTGTATTCTTACGGCATCACCACACGGACACTCACAACTTGAAAACCCCATATTAAGTACAATACTTGCATTAAGTTCGTTGTTTAGCTTATTAAGTGAAAGCAAAACATGCTTACCTTGGACAACATTATTGAAGTTATCAATCATAAAGTTAGTATTTGTACTTCAATATAACATAAATAATATAGAGGACAAAACGTTATTTTAAACTGGCCCGAAACGGTCTACTGCAGGGATGCCTATCCCTTTCATTAGCTCTTTACCTATGAAATTGCCGTTTTTTTTGGCCGTTATTATTATTTTTGTAATTCGGTAAATACAGGACATTACCAACATTCATTAGCTCTTTACCTATGAAATTGCCGTTTTTTTTGGCCATAATTATTATTTTTGTAATTCGGTAAATACAGGACATTACCAACAACTAACAAAAGATAATTAAGAAAATTAATTAATATTTGTATTAATAATAAGCCTGTAAATATATGGGTCCAATTTAAACCAGTGGATTTTACCATTTAAAACAAATGTAACTTCTTCCTTTATATTTTTTTCTTATGATTAAAATGCTATTTATAAGTTAGCTAAGATGTGCGCTATTACTTATACCAAATTTCATTCTATTAAGTTTAACAATTAATGAAAAAACTAAGAAAACGTTAGTATGAAAAATCAAACTTCGCATAAAATCTCCATACAAACCGGAAATTTCATAGGTAAAGACCATATAGAACTATAGATAACATATAGAACTATAGATAACATATAGAACTATAGATAACATATAGAACTATAGATAACATATAGAACTATAGATAACATATAGAACTATAGATAACATATAGAATTATAGATAACATAATTATAGAACTATAGATAACATCTAGAACTATAGATAACATATAGAACTATAGATAACATATAGAACTATAGATAACATATAGAACTTGAGAAAATCATCATCATCATCATATCAGCCAATTCGGTATGTAAAGATTTTTTTTGGTATTTTTTTTATATTTATATTTGTTAATTATAAACAACTAATTTGAGTATTTTTGCTTTCCTACTTATAGTTTACTAGCTTCCGCCCGCGGCTTCGCCCGCGTGAAATTAGTTTTTGTCAATCAGAATCAGAATTTGTTGTGAGTGAGAGAGAAGTGAATGTGAGTTTGGCTTTGTAGTTCCCGTTCCGAATCCGTACAGTTCGAATTTCGGGAATTCCGTTTGTAGAAAAAGCCTACGTACCAAGATTTATTGTCTTATTTTCAATTCAACCCCTATTTCACCCCCACACTGGTAAAAATTTCAAAATGATGGAACATACGATTATTTTGTAAAAAAAATATTTGATTTGTTAATAAAAAGTAGCCTATGTTCTTTCTCACGGTCTAAAGCTTGTCTGTACCAAATTTCATCAAAATCGGTTGCGAGGTTTAAGCGGGAAAGTTAGTTTTTGTCAATCAAAATCTGAATTTGTTGTGAGTGAGAGAGAAGTGAATGTGAGTTTGGCTTTGTAGTTCCCGTTCCGAATCCGTACAGTTCGAATTTCGGGAATTCCGTTTGTAGAAAAAGCCTACGTACCAAGATTTATTGTCTTATCTTCAATTCAACCCCTATTTCACCCCCACACTGGTAAAAATTTCAAAATGCTAGAACATTCGTTTTTCTTTTTTTTTCTTTTTTTTTGTTAATAAAAAGTAGCCTATGTTCTTTCTCAGGGTCTAAAGATTGTCTGTACCAAATTTCATCAAAATCCGTTCAGCCGTTTAGGCGTGAAAGAGTAACAGACAGACAGAGTTACTTTCGCATTTATAATATTAGTAGGATTTGTAGTAAACAGTTAAGGTAAGCAATTCGACCGCATGTATGACGTCATAAGTATTGCCACCTTGTAAGTCCTAACTAGGTCGTCGGTCCACCATCTGATGGGTCCATCCTGCGAAAATTAACAATGGTTAATATTCTGTTAGACAACCCAAATTTAAAACTAAATACAGAGCAGAAGCGATAACTTTTATTGGTCGAAAATAAAACATGGATAACGAAATTAAGCATTTAATCAAAACTGCAAAGTGATGACGAAGAAGAGAAGCCATGTCGTAACTACCATCCATTGGTTTTCGATAAAAAGTCCAAATACATTCCAGTTGCCATTACTTGACTTATCTAACCACATGTGTGCAATGGATGTAATCCTGAATAGGTATGCAACATTTGAAGAGATTTTTGCTGGAGTCTACTGTGATCGCTACCTAGGCAGGCAATACACCACAGCAAGCTTAAATCACGAAAATAGTATCTCTATTACACTTGGTCGCCACTTCTGAACCCTACGAGTATGGCAGTTTATTTTTTGAAATGACGTTTGTTTTTCAAAGCCTCACAACTAAAGTCTATTTTTTTATCTCAGATACTAAAATGACATTTCATGTGTTGTCAGTTTTTTACAACTAATAAATAGTGATGCGATACAGCCGGTACTTACCGATTAAAATATAGGTTTATGTTATTTATTTATGTTAAAAAAGACAACTCCCGCACTAGGAATCATGCCCTGTGTCGCGGGGACTTTTACAAACATCAATTAACGGACACATATAACACCCAGACTCAGGACAATAATTTGTGGATCTCACAAATTATTGTCCTGCGTGGGGATCGAACCCACAACCTCATGCGCGGCAGCCGCTGGCTCTACCGGCGCGCCACCGAGGTCGTCAGTTAGGTTAGTTCTGCCGATTACGGTAAATACAGACTATAGGCTGTTTTTTAATCTCGAATACTAAAATATCATTACTGTTACCTTTTTTGTGCAATTTATGTATAGTGATGTAATGTGATGATAAACGAAATGGCTTTATCAGTTTTGACAAAAAATTCTATCATAATTCAAATTCATTAAGATCGTTATTTAATGTTTATGCGCGAGCTTGACGCCATTGGTTGACCGTAATAAAACTATGCTTAGATTAAAAGTGCAATCTATTTTAAACTTTCACTTCAACGCATTAAATAATAATAAACTGTAGAGTTTGTGTGAAAAACCATGAAATAATTTAAAACTAAAGTCAACTTGTTACTTGTGACATTACAAGCTTGTCATTTCAGAAAAACTGAAAATGTAGATTTTATATATTGGCTGGTAAGCCACCCAATTGTTGGCACCTTAAGAGTGGACTTCGTGTCAGACTAAAATATAAAATATCATAAAATGATAAAATGCTTTAATCTTTGCTTATACTCAATCATTATTATGTGATTGAATAAATGTATAATAATAATGCAAATAAAAGGATTCTGATAAATTTATTGTTCCTATGTTGACACATGAAATAAATAAAATATGATAAAAATATTAAATAAATAATATTTGATCTTGAATAATCATACTGAACTTGAATAATCTATAGTGTTTTCTTTCTTTTTACTCACTTTTTACTAGTAAGTGCCAACGTAGGACTTCTAACGATTAGGTGGTTTACCCTAATTTGTTTTATATTATAAAATTATGAAAACTTTAACTTGAAATATGCGCCAATGATGTCATGCAAGAAATGATAGGGATGGACATAGAAGAAAAAAAGAGAGAAATTCATTAGATTAAAACGCTTTACCGAAAATATGCTCTAGTAACAGTCAATAACGTTGACTTTACTATTTGTTTTTATAAATATCTAACGACTATTTGCTAATACAAGAGAACTGATATTATGTCAAAGTAGCGTCATGATTTAGCTGATGTTTTGTTGTGCGATATTGAACCTAATAGTTTTATGACATGCAACTAACATTAACTCTAGAGGTGATAAAAACATTTAGTTCTCGACTATACTAACAACCGTAAATATTTTACAATAATTACAACACGAATCGAAACACAGGACAGCACTGTTTCTTAAAAGCTAGCTACATTATTTTTACGTTTGACATTTGTAGTTGTCATTTTAGTATCCGAGATAAAAAAATAGACTTTACAGTAGTATTATAATAAAAAGGCTTTTATAATAATGTGCATTTAACATTTATTATCCAAAATTAATAGTTCGTCCCATTAGTAGAACAATGTTGTATCTACAAAATGTCTACTTTTCAGTAGAGCGATTTGAAGTTTTGCGCTAGCATTTTTTGCTTATAACTTTTTTACGGAAGACTTTAGCCATGTAATATTTTTACAATGTAGATAGATATAAATACAGCTATTATTGATATAATTATTTAGTCTAAAAACTATTCCTGTGCGTAGATAGTGTGTCGCATGTGCATACATAACATTGTACTGCCAACGAAAACAGTTCAGGAGCTATCTCTTGAACACATGCAACGTTATTTGACCAAATTAATCACGTTGTATGTGCAGGTGAAACAATATTTTACGAAATCCTAAAATTATCTCAATGTTTTTCGAGAAGATGTTTTATTTAATACTAGTTTGTCGGCCGGCTCCGCCCGTCTTAAGAATTAACGTAAGTAATGATGTGAATTTCCAAGTATTGAATGCACTTGCACACACACTGCAGGGACGGGCCTCCTCCCGTGACGGAGGGTTACTTGGCCTACTAATACCACGCTGACCAGACGGATTGCTATAGGGTTTAATTTCAAGTTTTCCTTCTTTTATTTCGTAAATATAATATTCACGGATAGTCCCTTCGATTTTTAGGACACCCATGGGATGAGATGGGGTGGTGACATATTGTATTCCTACTCCGTTACCACACAGATAACTAAAAGTTAACTAAGCCGAATTTTTATGATTACGACTATAAAGAAGGTACACGTAATTATAATAATTATTGATCACATGAATATGTGCTGGTTAAATTTGAGATCCGGCTTTTATAGACTAAATACACACATCAACTTTGTCTAGGGATATTTGGTATTTACTCAATTAACTCAAAAATTATTGAAGATAACATTCAATACGTTAATATTTTTATACACTAAAATTTTATTTAATTCTAGATTGTAGCCATATAAATGGCATATAGCTACAATCTAGATATTATTTTAGCGTAAAAAATGTTTTATTCAAATAAATTAAAAACTTAACTGAACAAAAAGCGATTATTAATCTGTTTTTAACTTAGTACTAGTCAGTACATTCAAAAAACGTAAATAACGGTTTTCCATCCTTGGATTAAGTTATCCAGGTCTTGGTGCGGTATATTGTTCCATGTCCGACTAGGATGCAAAAAAGTTGCTCTTCAATCGCAGTTTTTGCAGGAAAATTCATCAAAGCACTTCTTTGGAACATTTCCTACGTGTGTTTTATGGTTTTTAGTCCAGGTGATTGAGTGATTCAGGATAAGACCGATATGTCGTGCTCCTGCAACTATCTGGATAACACTTTCGTTTTAAACGGATGGGTGTTATCGTCCATGAGCTTAAACATTTGGTCAAAATGTAGTATACGGGGGTAGATTATTGGAACTAGAAGCTCAAACAACCTCGTTAAGCTATTTTTCAGCCGTCATGGTGCTTCTGATCAAAACGTACTTAAGTCTGTTTTAAGACCCACACGAATTCCCGTCCAAACCATAATTTTTCCATCGTCGTATGAATAGATTTCCTGAGGATATTGTAGACAGCTATCACATCTAGGAACTGGCCAAACACGTCACGTACGCACAACATGACCTCTTAGTTGTGTACTTTAACACATACTCTCATTGCTTTTTTCAGTCACAAAACTCCTAAAACTATTTAAATATATCTAAGCTTTGTACGTAACTAATATCAAAGCACTTGATAGATTTGTTTTGTATTAAATACGTTCCCAGCTTTAGTAGAGTGCTCCTGTCCAAGGTTGTCGTTTCCTTCCTAGATCAGTCCAATTATCGCGACATATTGGCGTGGTATCGCAAGTTCAGAAACAGAGCTATTTGTACCATAAAATGATTGACTTTGAGCTGAGGGAGCGGATGCCATCACAGTACTTTCAGTGTTTGACCGAGTTCGTTCTTCGATAGCTTGCACTTGTGATTAAAGTGATATGACAGTATTAGAAACAGAGCGATCCATGAAGCGATTGACTATGATCAGAAAGTGCACGTAATGCCATCACGTTACTCTCAGTGTTGAACTGACTTGAGTAAGATTTAGCTATGGGTGCATTCGGTTGCTTCACTGAATTGAATGGATCATGATGTTCTTCTGAAAAATATTCTTCAATACCTTGCAGTTTTATCCAGTACTTTTTACGAATACTATTTAAATACGTTTTTTTGTCTTGAATGTTTGACTGGCAAGTGGCGCTTTTTTAGTCGACTGCTGGGAAATGTAATTTTATCATAACTCAAGTCAGATTCAATTGACTGATCTGAATATATCAGATAAAAATCACTATAACACTTTGTCTGATACGGAGGTGGTGATAGCATAGGCGTAGGTATACAAATCTTCGATACTATACTTAAAATCGCTGCTATACTGATAACAATGATGCTTCATAACTGGATGCAGATTGAATTTGGAACGGAGTTACAGGACGCAGTTCAGTAAGAGTCGATGAATCCGCTGGTCCATCACGACAAGTAGAACGACGTTTACAAATGTACACACTGCTACCGTTCAACCTATACAGAATCAGTGTAAGCTGATCTCGCATTTGGTTGTACATATTATGAAACCATCGCTCGGCCAGCTTAGACTGTTTATGTGTAGTACACACGGATGTGTGTACTATGAAGTTAGACCTAGATTTTTTTTGAAACACCAATATAATTGTAAAATTTGTTGGTTTTTATGTAGAGTTAGCCGAAAATTAGATATTAAGAATAGCTGTGTACAATTAATACTGTATTTAATAATTTTATAACACTTTTAGATTTCGAATAATGTTTTACAAGAAACTAATTAACAGAAAAAAGTAGCATAAGTGCTTACGACGCACACTTTAAAATATAATTTGCTCGAATAATGTTTCATGTGTACGTACCGACGAAAAGAAGATACAATTATGCGTAGTAAAATATAATATGTGCATAAGTAACTACAAAATTAGAGAAACAAATAAGACAAGCTTCATTGTATATTAACATGTTAAGAAACTTATCAGTAAAGTATTTTAGTGGATTACACTTAATTTTAAAAAGATGCGGCAACTTGGTAGAAAAATGTTTTATGTGATTTTAAATACTGTCTTTGTGGTAATGTCTATAATTTTGTGTAATACACCTAAAACAATGTAATTAACATACTAAAATTGTTTATTTTCCATTAAATATAATTTAAATTTATGGATGTTGTATAAATGTATTTTACGTATATTCTATTTTGTAAATAATTTTCTTATTACTAATTTAAACGTTTAATTCTCAATAGTAATGAACAACGTTGTGTATGTAAACAAAATAACAATAATTTAATTGATTTCTGACCGATTTCTGACCATTTTGATCGCCACTGTCGGTTTCCATTATTACAACACCTCACTCTTGCCGACTCCGTCGAACAATGTGCGTTGTAATGAAGAAACGCGACGCACGGAGCCGGGAGCGCGCGTTAAGTGGTCGTGAGACGTTATTCTACGTATGCCGCGCGGCAAAAACTTTATTCGAACTTCATAACTTTTAAAATATAGAACAAAAGTTATAAAAAAAATATATCATTAGATAGCTTACGTCATTATGATAACGAATTTACAATAAAATCATTTTTGTTACTTGTGATGATACAACAATATTCTTCTAATGGGACGAGTTGTTAAGCACGTGTTCCGTTCTGCGGTTGGCACGATCTAATTTATCAAACAGTGAATGTGCAAGCTTAATTTTGCGTAATATCTGTACTACTATTTATTTACTATAACGGCCCATGAATGTTCTACTACAAAGGCAATAGTATACTTCCGTCAATGACACAGGGAAACTTACCTGACGAAACCATGCTTGCCAGTTTGAATGCGTACAGGGCTTTACGCCTAATTTTCATTCCTGTTTTCGTCTGATCTGACACATTTTCCTCGGTCATTTTTTTTTCAAAACTTTTCGGAGCGGATAGGGTGACACTATGTATTCTCATCAGCCTCTATCAGCCCTAGCATGTCCTACAGTAAGCACAGGCTTTCTCTAATATAAAACTGAAATATCGTGAGTCTAGGAAAACTAGCGTTAGCTAGCTTAAGCATTTTGAATCATAATGTTGGTTGATAAAGAGATACTAGCAGCCAATGATGTTATATAATATCATTGACTTATATGCTGGCTGCTGCAGAAAACTGATAATAAAAAATTATGTTCATTTTGACCAAAATATTTTTATCACATTGCAAAATACGTTACAAAATAATTTTTCTATGTCATCACCAAAACACTTCTAACACAACAATAGAAACTTCAATCATTTCGAAAGAGAGGGGAAAATATAAGCTCTTTAACTCATAATTTTAAATTTTTCATTATGAGTCTCTCACAACACAAAAAGTGGTAGAAAACATTCCATATTTAGCGAAGTGCCAATTTTGGTCTAATCCATCACTTATTCGGACTTATCATTTAATTGAGATCCATATCAAAATAACCTCGATTTTCGTTAACATTTTTCAATACTTTTTTTTTACTATCAGACAATACTTTTAATAATAAAGTTTCAATTACTGAAACATTTTCATTACCTTCCAAAAGCTTGTCCTTTTTTGTTTCTAAAACGCTTCCATCAAAATCTGTAATGTTATCATTACTTTCTCCTTTAACAGATCCTAATATGAGTGAACTTAAAATTTCGGCTACATTACTTATTTTATATAAATCTTGGTCTGATATCGATAGAGTAACAAATTGATGTGTGTCATCGAAGTCATGGGGCATGCTTGTTTCATTTCCATCTTCTTGAGTAATACTTTGATAGGATTTATCATGCGAAGTGGAGTTGTGCATAGATTCATTATAATTATTATATATTTTAATTTCTATTGTAGATTGGTCCTGATTAACGGGTAGTTTTAAAATGATAGTGTCTTCATTCTTTTGTAATTTGTAACTGTCGATTGATCTTCTTTTCACAGATGTTTTATTTAATTCTTTCTTATTTTTATCAATATCGTTATTATGGTCATCAGTTACCGCTGGTAGACTATAACTTTTACTTTGTATGTCGACACTTTGTTCTGTTGTAATGGATGTCCATTGAGAAGGTACGTCAATTTTTATGTTTTGTTCTAACAATAATGGTTGATTATGTCGAGGCCAAAGTGGTGGAATGACATTTCTCGCAGTAAATCTGTAACCACTCGACATATTTGCAACATTTGGATAAACTAATGTTGATACACTTGCTGGGCGGTAGAAAACTACTTCTTCCATCTCACTCTTTTCTTTTTCATTTGGTGTGTTTATTTTATCGTTGTTCGGCGTGTCATCAAACTGTAACAAAGCGAGATTAAATGAAATACTAGTTATTCAATATTTATATTGTATTGAAATTATTCGTGTGGTGACGGAGTAAGAATACAATATGTCACCACCCCATCTCATCCCCTGGGTGTCGTAAAAACCGACTAAGGGACTATCCGTGAATATTATCTTTACGAAATAAAAAGAAGGCAAACTTGACATTAAACCCTATACCAATCCGTCTGGCCAGCGTGGTGTTAGTAAGCAAAGTATCCCTCCGTCACGGGAGGAGGCCCGTCGCTGGAGTGCATAAATGGGCTGTTATGATGATGATGATGATTGAAAATATATTATTTG
Source organism: Schrankia costaestrigalis (assembly GCA_905475405.1). Taxonomy (NCBI): domain Eukaryota; kingdom Metazoa; phylum Arthropoda; class Insecta; order Lepidoptera; family Erebidae; genus Schrankia; species Schrankia costaestrigalis. Next base: position 2,151,670 of record FR997830.1, read on the forward strand.
AATGAAATGGCCTGTTTGATGACTCTGTAGTGAGATATTCAAGGGCAATGGTAATATATTATAACAATAAATTAAAGACGGGAAACTCATAACAATACCCAGATCCTAGATGCTGGCATTACAATGATGTACGATATTATAAAAGACCTTTACTTACTTTACCGAAGCTGTGCATTGTGTAGTTGATTGGCTTTTTTAAAGGTTTTGGATTAACCGTCGTCATTAAATAAACCATGGAACAAAAACTACTCACGACACAAATTATACAAAAGAACACTACCACCGGTGCCTTCCCCATAATAAGACTGTCTAGAAAAATATTAATAACATTCAGAAATTAGTAAAAAGCATTTTAATTTTTATATACAATAATTTAATATAATTTTAAACTGTCATTACATAATTTATTTAGATTCGGCTGTAATTAAAACAGCACGTATGTCATAGATATTTCACAGATCTATAATTGTTTTTTAATCGCATAAACTAAATAAATTCTGTTTTACGGTAGGAAGTATTATTTTATCTCTCATGTGCAGCTAGCTGCGGCACCCGAAGGAGGAATTTTGCAGAAGAATTTCGGGCCTTCGGTAGAGGGGCTGCCCTTACAAAAACAGGTCAAAGAGATAGAGTGGTGTATGGAGCGTCAACAGAAACGCGTTTGTGCGATACGACTACATATAAAAAAGAACGTATAATAGAAGTCACTATTTGTGGAAAGCACGTTTCGTCGAATCATAGAGAAATAGTGTGATTCAACGAAACTTGCTGTGTAGCGTGGTGTGTACGCCATGCCCACACAAAACCGGGACTTGAGCCCGATGAAAGGATCGCAATGGCATCAAAGCGATCAATATCCTTCGAAAGACTGTTTACCAGTTCTATGGCTTACCCGAAGGCATATGAAAGCTAGGATAAGCTGCTCATGACACTGATAGCTTTTAGAGTCGTGATTTCCAAACGTTGAAAAAAGGTAGTGATATCCACAATCATACTATCCACTTTCAAGATATCATTGTAGATACTAAAAGTGTAAACGACGTGGTCGTCGTGGGCGACACCGTGGAAGGTCTCAACAATGCTTCGTTAGGCTCAGTGGCTTTCAACAACTGGATCTTAAGATAGAGTGGCCATTTTTTTCTTGACTACATTCTCCACACTCACTCAACTTATTATCATGATTGATAAAAGGAACGTCAAGAACGAATTGGATTCGACAAGAAGTTCATCTAAAATTGGCAATGTGACCGCAACCAGTATATTAGACGTTTCAGTAAATTATGACCTTCATGCTATATGATGTTGTTGTATAACCAAAGACAGTTGTTTTAAAATGGTATATGTGTCTTAAATTTATCATTAGGTAGCTAGCCATAGTAAGATTTTTATAGTTATTATTAAATAGTTAAAGTAATAGTAAAACTTAAATTAGTTTCTAGTAAATTATAGACGGATGGATAGTCGTAATTTAGTTATTAGTTAGTAAATAATTCTCTTTACGAAATAAAATGAAGGAAAACTTAAAACTAAACCCTATACCAATCCATCTTGCCAGCGTGGTACTAGTAGGACAAGTATCACTCTGTGACGGGACGAGGCCAGTCCCTGCAGTGGGACATTAGTGGACTCTTATGATGAAATAATTAAAGTTAAAACAAGGTAAATACGAGGTAGGTAAATAAGTGAAATAAAAAAAACATTGTTAAATACTCTTATATTATGTAATTAACATTAATATATTATTTTATTATTCCGCATATCTATATAATCAAGAGGCACTTCGGTTGTCTGTAAGAGAAGGAAAACAGCTAAATTAAAATAGTTTCACAAACCAAAAGTAGATGAAAAAATGTGCAAAAAAATTTATAACTCTAGATTTTTGAACGAATTTATTCTCGAAGTAAAAGGCTCTGACGCCATTATTTTTAATATCCCTGGAGATATGAAAAAATAAATACCTATTGCCTACCTAAATGTGCGTTTTAACTGACTCTTAAAGGAGCTTCTTCAGCTGCGTCCTCTGAGTAAACGTCTCACGCTTTAGACCACTTCAAGTCCTTGACTTTTTATCCAAAGGAGACGGTGTTTTTTGGGCCCACCTTAAACAGTGATGTATATTATTCATATTACACACAATATTAAAACAGTTATCATCTTATTAATATCAACAGAGCTAAAATTATACGGAAACGTAACCGAAATTATGAAATAATATTATAAAAGGATTTACGCTAAAAGATTTAAGACTGTGATTTCAAAACGTTTTTAGCCTTTTTTTAATGTTTCATATGTGGTGGGCCTATTCACCGAACAAATAAAAATCGTCTCCTTTGTCTAATATTTTTGACTTAAGTATATTATACTTAAGTCAAAATAAGTAATAGTTTTTAGACAAATTAAGTAGTTTTTAGTAGTTTATAGCACAGTTTCCACTAAACTCCAAACATTTTTAGAACTTGAGAGAGCTCAAAGGGCAATTTTGAAGGTAATGTTTTTCAAACCCATGAGATACCCGACAAGTGAAGTGTATGCTTTTTGGGAAGTTCTTTCTGTCCGAAGAATGTTTATATTGAATGTCGTGCTTCGAAAACACTTAAGCGTCCCTTACGACCCTTCAATCTTGGAGAATAAAAGAAGAAAAGACTTAGTCTGTCAAACTAAGCAATTTCGTCTTGTACTTATTAAACATCACTTCGAATTTTTAGCGCCTAATTTATATAATAAAGTAAACAAATACCTAAATATCTACCCTGTTCCTAAATATAAATGTAAGATCTTAGTGACTGAGTGGCTTCTCGGCCTTGACTACGATAAAGTGGAGTTGTTAGTAAAATAGTCGCAAACACACACACACACACACACATACACACAACACACACACTCATACACACAACACACACACACTCATACACACAACACACACACACACACATAGTTTATTTGTGTTATTATTTAAGTTTCATGTTTGTTAAGCATATGTACTTTGTTTTTATGTTAGGTATGTTTCTCGTATAACATTGTAATTTGCTTTGTTTCTGATCATGTCAGAATTTGCCTGTCTGTCCTGAGGCGGGCGTTAATAACTGTAACACAGTCCTAGACTATCTACAGTTGTTATCGCTAAAATGTTATTTGTATAAATGTCATGGTTTGAAATAAAGATTTATAAAGATTATAAAGATTTAATAAGGTTTTCGTAAATTTCTTACCATTTTTATAGGCTGTTCATTAGCTCTAGCACGGTCTTCTGCGTACATCTTAGCAGCTTTCTTTGCTAAATTTAGTAAATCCGGGTCAACTTGTATTAGGAGATAAAGAAATGTTAGAAACAGTATGGACACTACACAGGAATACGCTATTAGATAGAGATAGAATCGCATTTTGATAATTATTAATAATTTTTTTCAGGGAAATCTGAAAGAGTTAATATTATATTATTGCTATTGGATACATCAACTCAGGGAAATCTAAAATAATATAAAACAATTTCTACTCTGCATATGCTAAAGAACAACGTCCCACTGCGGGTACTGGTCTCCTCTATTCTGTGTGTGTGCTTTTGGCTAAAATTCATCACTAGACAGACAAGTTAGTGTCCTGTTAAAGGCTGGGTTTCCCCTCTTTAATATCGGTACGGACCCACGATACCCCTGACGATACCACCAGGGGTATCGTGGGTCTTTTAAAAGTAAACGATACCCCAACTAATAGTGTTGTGACACTAATCGCTACAGACCCACCGTACTACACCGTACCCTAGTGGCCCTAAGTGTGTGTAAAAGGGGTAGTTAAACTGTACCATGACCTATGTTACTAAATTACAATCATCTATTCTAATATACCTATTGTTATACCTATTGTTGTTGACTGATAAGTGGTAAAATAAACCCTATGGCATGGCAATACATTGTCATCCTAATCACATGGGGTTCTAAAGGCGGCTAAGGGGAAATTTACAAAGAAAAAATGAAGGAAAAAAACCCTGTACCAAACCATCTGCCCAGCACTGTATTTGTAAGCCAGATTTTCTTAGTTTCCCTAAGTAAGACATTAATTTCTACCACTCAATCCGACTTCATGATAAATACTTACAATAAATAGTATTAATAAAGCTTATACTATAGTCGTTAGTAATTCGTAGAAACTCATTTACTCCCTTACAATTACAATATTTTGATAATTATAGCTTGTTTACACATAAACAAAAAAAAACAGAACTTGAAATCCACAGACTGTAATAAGTACTCTATGAATAACACAACAAATAATAACTAAAGAGTATAATAACATAAAAAAGCTTAATGCTGTGGCTTTGAAATTCGTAAAGTTTTTATTTTGAAAAAGGAATCTCCCGGAATAGGACTCCTGCATTGCGTCACGGGGATTTCAGAAAAAACGTCAATTCTACGGACACAAAGGACATGATCCATTGGATAACAAACCTTTGTGAATCTCACAAACAAATTGTTTGAGTGGGTTTCAAACCTTTGACCTCGGACACAACTCAATCAAACAAAGCCTCGTAGGTTAAAGCTCATATACAGGGTGTAATCGTTAAGTGTGCACAGGCGATTATTCCGAAACTATGAGAGATATCAAAAAATTTAAAACTGATAACGAAAGTACTTTATCTAATGAGTAAAATGACATCAATAACTTTTTAAAAATCAAACGAGCAGTATCCAAAATTTTGACATTAAACACTCCCATACATTTTGTATGAGATTAGTAGAAAGGTTTTAGTTTCCTTGTTTTAAGTGGTCTAGTATTAATTTTGCCTTAATCATATTTTATGATTACGTATGATATGATAATTATGATTTTCAAGTAGATACACGCGTAGATTAATAAGGTATCTTACCACTTCAACTAATAATAAACCTTGCTTCAATATCGCATTAATTTGAACTGGCTGAAAAGCAACGCTCTACAAAAATACCAAAAAAAAAGGTTGATAATTTTCCAACAAGATGGAGCCCCTGCACATAATACAAATGTTGTAATGAGTTTCTTACGAAACAATTTTGATGGTTTAATAGCGAATAATAGCGCAACCCCTTGGCCTGCCAGATCCCCGGATCTCACGACTTGTGATTTCTTCTTGTGGGGATTTATCAAAGACTACGTGTACGCCGAGAGAATACACAGTCTGGAAGAGTTGCAGAATCGTGTACGTCGTGCAATTGCTTTAATTACTTCGCAAATGTCACGGAAAGTTTATTTAGAAAATGTAAATAGAGCTCGTCATTGTATCGCACAACAAGGACGACATTTCGAACATATACTTTGAATACAAAATTTTCTAAAACCTTTCCACTAATCTCATACAAAATGTATAGGAGTGTTTAATGTCAAAATTTTGGATACTTCTCGTTTGATTTTTAAAAAGTTATTGATGTCATTTTACTCATTAGATAAAGTACTTTCGTTATCAGTTTTAATTTTTTTGATATCTCTCATAGTTTCGGAATAATCGCCTGTGCACACTTAACGATTACACCCTGTATAAAAGACTTTTTCAGGAACATTTTCTAAGGAACTACATATATGCTTGCCATAGCAACCATTTTATTACAGCAGAACTTGCCACAGTTAGTAAAGTGCATCTAATGGGACAGTTCATTTCCAGCCTACTTTCTCGCTAAGCTTACCTACAGGTACTGTAAATAATGCTCTCGTACTGAGTGCTACTGAAATATCATTAGTATTTCGTGCCTTATCAATCCCTCAAACGCAGTGTGAAGATGTATTTGGCCAGACCGGCAACGTGACGACAACGTAGTGTAAGTAGTTGGTTTCTGACTACCATCAGCTGCCTATATTTCGGTCTGTATTAGCAATTTCCGTTAGGTTCGAAATGGTTCGATGGTACTCAAATAAGTACGACTTTACTTTCTCCATCACTTTGTCTTATTTACTTATAATAAATTAGTTTCAAAAACTACTAATTCAGGTGAGTGGTGTCTATAATGTGCTTTATTCAAGAACGCTTTGTATGTAAACCGACTTATAATATTGTGTTGTGGCAGGGCAGGTCCTTTCTATCACAAAGTAAGATTGTAGACCATATGTAAACTTTTTTAAATTCGACTCCTTCTATTTTTTCGTAAGATAACTAATCTGTCAAACACAGAGGTAAATTTTTTAATGTACTGTCATCGTTTACTCTAGAAAATGATGTTTTTTTAATGATTTAATTTTTATATGAATATACGGCTTAATTAAGGTAAATATATTTAATATGACCAACTTGCACTTACTGCTCGTCCCCGTTTAAAATGGATATGATCAGGATGGCGATAACCGGTAGGGTAAGATTCTGGAACGGCGACTACGAATCCGAAAACGCAATGGAAATACAAAAAATAGAGAGTAATAAATCCGTGTCATCCGTGTGGTGACGGTGTAAGAATACAATATGTCACCACCCCATCTCATCCCATGGGTGTCGTAGAAACCGATTAAGGGACTATTCGTGAATAATCCGTAAATATAAAATAAAAAGAAGTAAAGCTTGAAATTAAACCCTATACCAATCCGTCTGGCCAACGTAGTATTAGTAGGTCAAGCATTCCTCCGTCACGGGAGGAGGCCCGTCCCTACAGTGGGACATTAATGGGCTGTTATGAGATGAGAGACTAATAATTATTTCTGGTATTTAACAGCTAGTGTTCCAGGGTTAAAAGCACAATGTAAAGTCACGCTGCACAGTAAACATATAATTCTTTCTTAAAATTCGTTCATCCCTAAGGTGTGTAAGTTATTCTGCAGCGACAGCAATGTGCCCTGAGGAGAGAGAGGATAGTGACAAAAAGAGGAACTTTTTGGTGCTAACCTTACAAAATTGTTTTTATTTTGTAAATAAGTTCAGCAACTAATAGAAATTGATTACATAATTTAAATTTTCAGCAATGACAAAAACGAATCGTAGCTCATCTGATTCGGAAATCGGAAATGAAATAAGAGATAATCGAATCAACAAGTTAAGCGCCATTTTATGTCCAGCCGGGTGCGCTTTACTTTTGGTGTGCTTCTTCGCCGCATTGTTTATAGGAATGAAAATAGCATATGATCAGTACGATGCTTTTTGTAGTAGCCGTCGCTTTGACATTGCCAAGTTATATATTTTCCCTAATTTTACAATAGAAAGCGTCTCTCTTACTTCTGTTAAAACTTAATAGTTTTTGTTTATTGGAATTACATTTTGAAATATTTATTTTAGATAGTGTATTTATTATTTTAGTATAATAAATTATGAATAAATAACAAATAAGAAGTTTGTTTTCTAAAAAATGCTAAATTATGTACAGAACCCATATCTATCTCATTGGTACTTTGTAACTTGATTACATTTCAATTTGAGGTAGATTTCAAACTATCTACTTATCTCCGCTTTTAACACATTCCATCAGACATGACTAAGCGTATACCTCCACTTGCCAGAATTTAATTTGCCCGAATTTTTATTTTCTATAATTTCATTTGTACTAATATTGTTTGCCATAATCGTCCTTTGCCATAATATTTACTTGCCATAATTCATTTATGTTAAAAGCAAATGAAATTCGGGCATAAGAATTTTATGGCATATAATTTTCGGGCAAACAGTAGATAACCCTGGAAACAATACTGTTCCCACTGGAAATATTACAGAGCTATTATCATGATGATAATTATCATTAGTTTAGTAATCTGACAGGCACTGAGACTGAAATGACTACAGGCCGACCGTTTATCTCAGTCCCCGCCTGCGGTATGAAAGGGACGAGGGGTAGGGGTAGCGGTGTCCGTTATGGTAGCATAACAAGAGCTATATCGAGTTGGTTGCTATGCCAAATAAAAAAAGTTTTTACAAAAAAATACCGACTTCAAAGACAAAAATTACACTAAAAATTAAAAAAGAATTAGTTGTATTTTGGTTTTGCTACATTAATTCAGACATTCTTTTTACTTAATTATAATCTAAAGAATAGGTTCTTTTAATTATTGTAAAAAGTATTGTTAAGGATATTTCTTGAAGAGTCTACAAATATATTTATTTGTAGATTCCTTAAAATATAATCAAATTATTACAAATAATGTATGTATTATTACAAATAATGTATATTATTGTTATTTTTGGAGTCGGTATCAGCCGCGATAATGATATTCTATTTTATATTCCTGACTTAAAATTTAAAGAAATATGGCGTCGTGTTATACACAGACTAAAGACTAAGATGAGAAAGTACTACGAATCAAAGACAATTACTTAAAATTAAAAACCATTTAAAGTGATCAGAATGTGTTATACAAAACTTTATTGCCTTTTCTAACGACTTTGTAGACAACATTTTGCATTATTGATCCTATTTGCGAATTACGATTTTTTTTCAATTGACGGTGCTGGTTAAACCTATATAAACGCCCAAAGTTATGGAAAGCTTTAATCAGTTACTAAATAGGTATATTAAAACGTTTGAACGTGACACAGGTATTTTAAAATATATTTATTTAAATATGATAAAAATAGTTATTTAATATTTGTTTAATTTTTAAACCAATCCCTATACAATCAACAATTTTATGTCATAATGTCGAAGTCATATAATATTATAATATAATCTGTAATTCGTGGCCGCCATTCCATTTGCTTAGGTATTATCGTATTTCGTTGGCTGACACCGACTCCAAAAATAACAATAATATTACATAATTATTATTTCATTATTACATAACAATGAAAAAACATTTCTCTTGAAATAAAATAATTTTAAAAATAGTTGCCTTTTTTATTTTGTGTCCTATTTACAATTTTATTGCATAACACCTTCCTAGTTCAAAATAGTGATTGCTTCAAAACCCTCTAAAACGGTATCGGTTACTTTCAAATTTCACTAAACCTAAAGTTAACTTCTAAGTCCCCTAAAACGAATCTATTTTTGCAAATAACCTCGTTTTTCAAATTGTTTTTATTAAAGAAAGATGTTTGTTGGGATTGCTAGATTACAATAATAATATAATGTTAAAAATCGTACAGAATTAAGGTTGTTATACCCCTTCCAGCGTAAGTTTAGCTTTTTGACAGTTCACGTCCATGAAGTTTCGTAATACTTCTGAGTATTTTTCGAACAAATTATATTGTATTTCATGGACGTACCCATGTTTTTTTCAGTTACCATGGTTACTTAGTGATGGACACTCATAACGATTACCACCATTATGAAACAAATTACAAATAATCGGAAAAAATAAATGCTATGAATAAACCTGAACTCTTCATAATACGTTTATAAAATGTAATATGATATTTTAGATTAGCTATAACCCGCGAATGTGTCACGATAAATTATGTATTTTAAATAATACCTAAGCTAACTATAATTTTATTATTTTAAGCTATAGGCTAATTCTCTTAACATAGAAGAAAGAAACACTAATAAAATGATAATGTAAGTTGATGTAAGGATCCAAATGTGTAAAATAAAGTAATTTGAAAAATCGCGAAATCGCTTACAATCGAATGGCATTACATTCGAGATACTGCTGAACGTCACTAACGTCAATCTGTCAAATGTCGTTAAATATAGTGGAAAGGGTATAGTAAGTTTAAGACGTTTTTCATGAATTGTCGACATTTAAGAAAAAGTACTTTAGGGGGTTTTGAAATTATATGACTCATATATACATTAAAACAGGTATGATTTAAACATATTAATTTGTAAGAATCAATCTTAGAAAATATTTACATATAATAAGAACAATAATAAGAGCTTTTTTTATTTTTACACACTACCATAACGGACACCTAGTCAGTATGTCAGTATGACACTAGTGCAGTAAGCTAGTCCGTCTTCTATACAATTTACAAATTTCAAAGATGGTGGCGTCATCTTGGCATTTAAACTCGTACTTTCTTAGAGAAAATATGCAATCTAAATGATGCCTGACAAGAAAAGTAAAAAAACCTCTCCAGGTATTTCGATTGGTTTAGGGTATAATTTCAATATTTCCTTCTTTTTATTTCATAAAAATAAGGTAGCTAAAAATTAGAGCTGTGTTGTGATGTGATGTAGTTCGGGTCACAGTATCTAGATGGCGCCGTTTTGCTAAAAAATCAAGAGATAGCTCTCTCCTTTGTCCTCGCCCCCCGCGCACCCCTATTACCGCAGGCGGGGTCGGAGTTAAACGGTCGTCCTATAGATATAAGTTCAACAAGTATTCTACAAGTCAAGCAAAAAAAGGATAACGACAATTTTGATACTAACCGTCTGTCCTGCGTGGCACTTGTAGAGCAAGATTTTCCTTTCAAGCAAGGAGGAGGGACTCATCATCCTGCAGAGGGACATTTTCTTTGGCTGTTATGGTTGTGGTAAAAAATAAAAAAGGAACAAAATTATATAGTTTTCTTATTTCAAACAGTGACATCTATTACGCTCACCTCAAACCTTTAAGGCTTCTATGAACGCAGTAGGCTGTTGTACAACCTTTTATTTACGTAAAGTTCTTCTAGATGACAGCACTAGTAACTTTTCATGAGGATATTGTCCCTAATAGTAATTGAATTGTGACACAGATGGCGGTATAATAAATATTATTTTAAATTAATCAGGAGCTTAAAATTTTTTAATTTTCTGAAAATCTTTCATTACTTTTACAGGTAATATATTACATTAAATTTGATTTAATTAGTAAGATTTCATGCTCAATTAGTTTTTAAGCACTCGTTATTTAATGTTCTGTAAACAATTTTCTCGACATGGTTTTGGAACGCACCTAAATTTCCACATTTTCCCATTGGCAACACTGAAAATTGGGGAAAATTGACAGAATACAAAATGGGCGGCCGCTAGTCGTGTGGTAGTCTGTTTCATTAGACTTTTTCTAATATTTTATTGAATTACCACTAATAATTTTAATTCGTAACTTTGTTATTTAGTGTTTGTGTTATTTTCTTCGACTTTCCTGTCATAGTATGTGAGTATATTTGATATTTTCTTTAGTAATCTTTCTTTTAAAGTTGTATTGATTGTGTTGAGTGTACGAAAGGCCAATGTCAGCCTTCCCTTAGAGGTGAGAGTGAGAGGAGTACAGTACACAAATTCGCTTTTCTCGTATTGTTTGTACTATAACCTTATTTTTGTAGTTCGATTTATTATTTTAGGGCAACTGTAGTTACTCTACATTTAGCTTATGTAATGGTTTCTTAAATAATGAGAGTACTATTGATTGTGAAGGTGTAATACCTGAAAAGGTCTTAATTTTTCTTCAGTAATTCTAAGCTTAACGTATTTATTGTACATACTCGACCTTATAATCATTTTAAATTGTAATTACTTTATAAGAATATTATAAGGTTTTCATTGAAGGTTATTCGACTTCTTAGAAATTGATCGTCAGAAAGATTTGAAACAACACGAGTGTAACTTTAATTAAGTCAAGCAAAAAGATTTTGTTTTATATTCATACTTAATTTTTTTAATGAACCGTAGACACAGAAACATTTATTTTAAATATTTAATGAACGAACAAATAAACACACGTCTTCGTTATATTATTACTACGGTCGTAGTCTAGTAATTTAAATCGATAGCTTATTAAACCTACTTACATACTGTTTACTATTTTGTAAGCAGTATTATATAACTTTTCTCCGTGTGATGACGGAGTAAGAATACAATATGTCACCACCCCATCTTATCCTATGGGTGTCGTAAAAACCGACTACGAGACTATCCGTGAATATTATTTTTACGAAATCAAAAAGAAGGAAAACTTGAAAGTAAACTCGTCCCTGCAATGGGACATTAATGGGCTGTTATGATGATTATATAAATTTTATTATAGGCAGGGTAGGTATAACCTTAAGAATACTTCGAAGAATTTTAGAAAGACTGTTTCACGTTAAGCCTTTTTAGTGAGATTCTTACATGATTACACCAGGTTTACTTCCATAAAAAAGCCCCTTAATGTCCCACTGCAGGGACAGGCCTCCTCCCGTGACGGAGGGATACTTGGCCTACTAATACCACGCTGGCCAAACGGATTGGTATAGGGTTTAATTTCAAGTTTTCCTTCTTTTTATTTCGTAAAGATAAAATTCACGGATAGTCCCTTAGTCGGTACGACACCCATGGGATGAGATGGGGTGGTTACATTTTGTATTCTTACTCCGTCACCACACCACACGGAGAATCATACCAATAGGTAATTAATGTCCTACAGTAGGAACTGGGCTCCTCCAGTGATATTATTATATTATATTACTCCGGTTATATTTAACTTGGTCACTGGCCAGAGAGATCGTTGACTAGTTTTATTGTTTTTGTTTACATGAAGCTCATGGGACGACGGGTATAATGACACTGTCAAGACACGATGAATCTCACATGTACTAATCCATCCATCCGTCAGCCAATGGACGTCCGCCGCTGCACATAAACTGATATCTTCATACTTATTACTCCAAATATCTCCACCTTGTCTTTTCTATGCCTTTTTCATCCATCGTTATGCTGGATAATTATGATAATAGATAATTATGTAATAATACTCTTAGTTATTTAGTATTACACTTTTTTAGGCTGGTCACACATGCGTTAACTCTAACACAGTTACCTAATTAAGTATTGCGAGGTTTTTTTTATTCTTATTTTACTAAAATTATCTTTACTTCTTTATATACTTACATATTTTATATAATATGACAAAGTAAATTTTAAATAATTGCAATAAGTAAACTCTAAAATTTAAGCTAGCTTTATTATCAAGTCAAAAACGCCTTACAAAATTCTTAGAGCAATAACTATATAACTTAACTACGTATCAGTACAGGCGTTTGAATAACCAGGAGTATGGCCTAGAAATTGTTTTGGGAAATAAATATGCACAAATACTAGCATATATGCAACTTTCTGCGGTGACGGAGTAAGAATACAATATGTCACCACCCCATCTCATCCCATGGGTGTCGTAAAAACCGATTAAGGGACTATCCGTAAATATTATCTTTACAAAATAAAAAGAAGAAATATTTGAAATTAAACCCTATACCAATCCGTCTAGCCAGCGTGGTATTAGTAGGCCAAGTATCCCTCGGTCACGGGAGGAGGCAGTGGGACATTACTGGGCTGTTATAATGATGATAACGTGGTAAGATAGGTACATGTGCTACTATTAGTATAGGCACAGTACTATGGGTACTAACCCACCACCTAATACGTACTTACATAATACTCATATTATAGACATTGGGACCAATTCAAACAAACATGTTATCCGCACAGATGTTGCATTGTACAAAATGTTATGTCGCGCAAATCTGTTTTGCTGTATCTACATCTCATGCTTACATATTATTATTATTATTGTCATACATTTTCGTTGGTTCTTGCTTGCTATATGAAGTCATAAAAGAACTTACGAAACCTAAACGATAATATCATTTAAAAATGGTAGGTCCCTGACTCAAACCTTCATTTAATAGCTAACTCTTTCATCATTAAAACTACGTATCAACCAAAACTCTGACATTGAAAAAAGTAAGTCCAAACACCTAAAAAACCTTTTGGAGCATATTCTTACGTCACCATTCCGCCCTCATGTTTATCACTCCCTTTGTATTAAGACCTCATTTCAAACGACCTCATCACAGCTTTTTACCGTATGCATAGAGCAAACATTAACCACCGCATCTCGCAAAAGCTTGTGCCTCTTTTTTTTTTTAATAATGTCTGTGACCTAGTTTTTACTGTCTTCGCCTTTTTTGTGTTGGCGTTTTTGTTTTGAAGACAATGGACTCAAGATTTGTTTCTTATAACTGTTGTGCTTCTTTAGATGATTCAGAATCTACCTTACTGAGATTAGATACGATACAATCAGATCAAGTATAATATTTTATACTGCTTACTTTGTCATCTTAAAGTCTGCCGTTTTCTCACCGAGCAGGCGTCGCCGTCGCTACAAATGCGCCGTGAAGTTGAATCCCTTCGCGTGTTCTTTTTTTAACATTGAGAGTGCTCCGAAAAACTTATTCTTTTGTGCATTATTAACCCTTTAATGGTCACAAGTAACTTCGATTTTTCATTGGTTTTGACCTTTATTACAAAGTTATTAGAGTTGCTAATTAGGTGGGAATATAATCACCTCTACCCGCAAAAGCCCTGCTCACAGTCATTTATGAGATCAATCCAAAAATGTAATTTAGAAGAATTCTTAAAATGAGAATCCTATAATATATTTTGTCTGTTACGATAGCAGTTAATTAAGCTATAAGATATACATAGTTTGATGGTTAGACTAGTTGGCTTATCGAATTTTTAGTGCACAATATTTCCTCATCAATTTTCTTTGACGAAATAACAAGTTTTTCTTGGAGCTCTGCCAAAAGAGACTTTAAAATGAGGTTAACCGTTCATACTTGAACACCGAATATCTTTCATAGCTGATAAAACTTACATCGCTTGAGACTTGCAACCTTATTATATAGATAGATCTCTTATCAGAAGGGTTTTTCTGCAAGGCAAGTTTTCACGATAGCTCTTTGGTCTTTGTAAAATGGGCTTTAGTTTAACTAAAGTGATTGTTATGTATTTCTTGTCTATACTAATATTATAAAGAGGTAAAGTTTGTGTGTTTGTGACATTGTAGGGGGTAATCTCTGGATCTACTAAACCGATTTAAAAAAATCTTTCTGTGTTGAATAGTCCATTTATCTGGGAGTGCCATAGGCTATATAAAATTATCACGCTATGACTAATAGAAGTAGAGCAGTAATAAACTATTTTGAAAAAAGGGACGTGTTTTTCGCCGTTCAACGAAGTGAAATGAAATGAAATGAAATGAAATGATCTTTATTCACGTAAAATAGAGTTATAAGATATTACAAATTGGTTTAGTTCTTCTATTTTGCCGTAATTGCGGACATGTGAATATTTAATCTTAAAGCACATACTATTAAAATAAATTATTCTCTAAATTGCATGCAACATTGAGTGATACCAAATAAGTTCATAACCAGATAATTACAAATAATAAAGATAATATCAACGTCCATGTCCAATTAGATTACAAAATTATTATTTAAATACACATTATGGTTGCCTCTCGTTTAGGAATTCACGAACAGAGTATATCATTTTGTCTAGCAACCATAGTTTTAATTTTCTTTTAAATTGTACAGTAGGTAATTCTTTAAGGCTAGATGGTAATTTATTAAACACTTTTATACACATTGCATAACAATTTTTCCCGTATAGAGAAGTTCTTGGTGCGTGATCTAGAACTAATCTTTCACTGTTGCGCGTGTTTCGAGGATAGATATCTTTTGCTTGTTTGAAGATCGTGAGGTTATTTTTAACGAACATACAAATCTCAAAAATTTACATAGCTGGCAAAGGTAGTATCAACAGCTTTTTGAAGAAAGGCTTACAAGATTCATAGGGTGGAATACCTACCATAGCTCGCACACACCTCTTTTGCGCAATGAATGCTCGTATAATATTAGTAGAGTTTCCCCACAATATAAGCCCATAGCGCAGCACGGAACCGACATGCCCATGGTATGCTAATAATAGAGTTTCTTGAGTAGATGTGTTTCTTAGTTTGTACAAAACGTATGCGAAACTGTTTACTCTTGCAGAAACTGAATCGACATGACATTTCCAGTTGAGATGTTTATCCAGTGTAATACCTAGGAACCTCACACTTTCAGTTTCTTGTATCATTGAGTCTTCGTAAGATATGGTTTTGCGGTCCAGTGCAGTACCTTGAGTTTGAAACTGAATAAAATTAGTTTTTGACAAGTTAGCTCTCAAGTTATTCTTACTAAGCCATTCTATAATTAATTTAATTGTATTATTTATGTGAATATCAAAATTTATATTATCTTTAGCTGTTAATATTATTGAAATGTCATCAGCAAATAGTATTGTTTTATCTTTAGTAATATCAGGTAAATCGTTAATATAAGTCAGGAACAACAAAGGTCCTAGGACACTCCCTTGTGGGACACCACACGTATTTAAAAGAAATGAGGAGTGTTCGCTAATCGACTCAATATTATTACTATAATTATTTTCAACCTTAGACACTTGAACACATTGTTTACGGTTTTCAAGGAAGCTTTTCAGCCATTTAAGTGCAGGACCTCTGATTCCATAGGTGTCTAGCTTATCAATTAGGAGTTTATGGCTAACATTATCAAATGCCCTAGTCATATCAATAAACATGACTACTGTAGGCGTCCTCTTATCGATATTTGTTAACACATTATGCACCAAGTGAAAAGCGGCGAGCGTAGTTGACTTTCCTCTCTGGAAACCATATTGTTCTGTTTTAATAATACCAAATTTATTAAAGTACGTCATTAATCTTTTGTGCATAGCTCTCTCAAACGTTATCGGTCAAGTCATCGGTCTGTAACTCGATAGCTCTAATTTATCGCCCTTTTTGTAGAGTGGCTTTACCACTGACTCTTTCAACCGTTCCGGGAATATTCCTGTTTCGAAAGACAGGTTAATCAAGTAAGTGATTACAGGTACAACTATATTAGAACATTTCTTAAGTATAAATGTTGTGTGCACGGGTCAGCTGGTTTCTTGTTTGAAAAAGTTACCTACACTTTTTTGCCATATGGTGACAGACAAACAAGCAGCTCACCTGATAGTAAGTGGTAATCCCTGCTCACACAGGTCAGGAATGTCACAGCTCTAGCCGCTGCTTATTCTAGACAGAATTAGTTAAAGGCCTCTAATTTCATTGGCTACTGTTCCTTTCCACCCATATACCTTAACGTTTTCAAAATACTGTTTGGTACATTCAATTGACACAGCGCTGCTTCTTGCTGAAGAGTTCTGGTAAAATAATCCCATTTACTTACAAGAAAGACGAAAAAGTTTGTTAGTTACACATTGTTTTAATTTTATTTTACTTGTCATTTTTTTTTGTTTGTTTTTGTTTTGCGTTTTGCGTTTTATTTTCCCTGTTGTCTGTAATGTTTTGTTTTGTATGTAATATTGTTAAGCTGTGTGCGTATCGTCCGTGTCGCCAATCTTGGGGCCCTTCATAATACCAGCGCTATGGGCAACCATTGCATAGTGCTGAGAAGCTACCCTTTTTGGTCTCACGCAGTAGGTACCTATTTTAGTTTAAGTAATTATAATGTATCTACAGTACACTCGCTGTGTGAGAACTGAATCAAATATATTTTCTTTCTTTCTTTCTAGTTACATTCTGTCTTGAAAATCGCACCACGTCACTGTCGCGTATTGTATCAAGCCATGTATCGCGAGATTTTTTATAAACATCTATTACTTAATATAAACAAACAAAATAAATATTAAGAATCATCATAATCATCAGATGAACCTAAGAATTTAGAGTAGGTAGGTACTTAATATATTTATGTAAAGAAAATAAACATAGGTTGTCAATCATGACCGTTCAGTAAAAGAAACGTTAGTAAATTATATCGACTTTACATTTGATGTATTTGTCCTTCAAGACATGCAACCTACTACTAATGACTGTAAACCTAAGAGTGTATTTTTCCTTTGTGCATGTTGTTTTATTGTAATAGCTTATTAGTAGTCCCGCTGCAGCGACGGGGCTTCTGCAGTGAGCTAGGAGTAACTTGGCCTAATATTATTCCACTAACTACAAAGATTGGTAAGATTTCCTTCTTTTGGGCTTTTGTAAAAAACATCATTTCCAAAGGGCTTAAAGGTTTTGTTCACGACACACGTAGATGGAGTGGTAACACCAGTATTCTAATTTTACCCAGTGCCCATAATTGCAGTTTATATTTTTTTGGTAAATTAATTCAATTAGTACATTATTATATCATCTCTCACTAGTATTTGTACATTGTCTATAAATAAATAAATAAATAAATAATCCTCACACATTCACACATCGCCACCTAGTCCCAAACTAAGCAAAGCTTGTACTATGCAACATACTTAAATACTTTTTTTTTAAATACATACACATAATACAATCATGTTCATGCGGGAATCGAACTCGAGACCTCTACGTAGCAGCCATGTAATATACACCGACTGCTGAAAAAACCACTCCAGGAACGAAACTTGACCTGCGATTACCACGCTGTGTAGACGAATTGGTATATCCTTTTCTGTACAGTTTTCCCTCCTTTGTTTTCGTAAAGAAAGTATTGGAAACTTTCCCTTGGCTCCTGATTAATTTCCTAAATCTCTTTTTCTGTAACTTGAATTTCAAGGACAGAGCTTATAGCGAACAAAAGAACGTACATATCCCTGTAATAAAAATGCCTATTTTACTTCTTCTCTGGATAATTGATCTTGGTGTTTATTCAATAAATGTTTGAAAATCCTTTTACCAAATAGAAACAGACAATTAATACAAACCAAGAACAATTCCCTCGCTACCTGAACCCAACCAAAATAAGATATTATAATACAAATTTATTGTGCTAGTCGCATGCGTGCACAGTGACCTATTTTCCAACTTCACCTGGGATGCGTTGTGACGTCAGGGGGCTGTTACGTCACAAGTGGCATACTGCCCTATTTTCTGAACGGCCGTGGCGTAGAGGGGAGAGGGGAGGGGTTGTCCCATTCAGCTTTAATCCCCTGTACACGACCAGTGCCTATTTTTAGCAATACTGCTTCATTCATTGAATGCTATGCTACGGGTGCGAGGTGGAGGCCATTGGAACCTAGCCTATGTTCGATAATAGATTTTCTTACTAACCTTCAATGTTTAATTTTTTTTTGCTATGGGGAAAGAGGACTTGAGAAAAAAGTTTAAAATAAGGCACATTGTAACATTAAGGAATTGGTAAAGTTTCATTTGCATTACTTTTAAAAATATATTGTTTGGTTTTAAGTATTTGGTATTTTGCTTTTATCTAACATGTCATCACAAGCCCATTAATATCTCATTGCAGAGACTAAACTCTTATAATGATAGAGGGGAAATTTTCCCTACTAGTATATACAATCCTGGGAAGGCGAAGTTGGTTTGAATGGAAGGAATTAGACTTCACAGACCGAACGAGCACAAAGCTTTTTTACATTTGTATAGTGTTAGACGATGTCATTAGATTGTTCAGAAAGATTACTTTAGAGTTTTCAGAGAAAGTTTTCCTTTCTTTCCGTCTTTTTATTTACAATCCAGAATAGTTTGTTGTGTCATCATAACAGCTCATTAATGCCCTACTGCAGGGACGAGCCTTCCCTCCTAATGAATGGATACTTGGCCTACTAATACCACGGTGGCCAGACGGATTGGTATAGGGTTTCATTTCAAGTTTTCCTTATTTTTACTTCGTAAAGATAATATTTACGGTTAGTCCCTTAATCGGTTTTTACGACACCCATGGGATGAGATGGGGTGGTGACATATTGTATTTTTACTCCGTCACCACACGGACGTTTGTTGTGTAATAAAGTGTAAATAATGAATTCGTTACATTTAGATGCATTGTTTGTGTGTGATTAGGTCAAATATATCGCAGCTTCCATCATATGCGTACATATTATGTACTGAAAAGCGCGACAAAGATTACCTCCTGGTGGTAAAACAAACAGGTCTTGAAGTTAAAATAAAACTCTAACGATCTAAACCAGTTTCTGTCTCTGCCGTCTTTATTATCAGTGGCTAACCGACCATTAAATTAATAATTACTTATTGTTCATTTTTATTACTATCACCAAGACGTTCTTAATCAATTCTCTGCGCGTTTACTTAAATAGTAACGTTGTGACAATAGTTGTACTATTGTAACTTTGCATTAAACAAGAAACTTGGTCTCTAAAAACGAATTGGGTTATTTTTTATCTTCTGATACATATTTATGTATTTATCATTGATACTGTGACAAAATGCCACCCCAGTCTCATGCCACTTTTGGTTTGGGACCTAATATCTAGAATGCTTTTTTTAAAACGTATGGAAATCTCAAATGTACTTCATGATGTCAGCGATGACGTATGGAACAGAGGCAATATTTGGAGGAGGGCTACGTCCTGCTGTGGAAGTCAATTGGCTGATATGATGATAATACTTCATGACGCAGAGGGCTGTAAGGGTTCTGGTCGTATCGGGATCGATTTGACTAAACCTAAATTTATCATGTCGGATTTTGAATAATAATTATATTTTTTCTTAAAAACGATGTTAACCTCGATCTTTACCTAAAGTTAAAATAACCAATAATGATAATGAGTTATAAAATAGTTTAGCATTGCGTGTTATCACGATCATGCTGTTGCCTTCTACTGCACGGTATCTAACTTGTCTGCTATAAATCTTTGTAGTAGTTAATCTATTTTATATTATAGTTGTTGTTGCAGGGGGGGTGGTTGTCTCTCGAGCGAAATTCCTACTTTTTGGGGATTAAAAGTAGTTTTTCTGTTAATCCAGAGCTCAGCTGCAGCATAATATTTTCTTTTTAACAAACCTACTCCTAAAAGAGCGTAGATACCCATTAAAAATATCTACCTTGTTTCATTTACGAATGTTTTTTTTTTTTTTTTAATCGTAATTAATTGATAAGTTTTGATAAAGTTTCCATGGGACCAACTTGGAAGTGGGTACCTAATATACCCTTTCGAACAAAAAAGTTTTATTCATTTTGGTTAAGAAATGATCGCGTTGTGCGGTAACAAAAAAAACCTAAAAGAATAAAACGGAATTAAGAAACTCGTCCTTTGATTTGGTCTGAGTTCATAAAATAAAGTTGTGTTTATTACTTACTAATCATGGCGCATTTTGATTATTTGTTGATCGTTTAAACTCGTTCTTAAACCACTAAGTACGCCATGAAAGTAGTTTCTAGTTGAAGTTTACCTACGTTATCTATTCAAATAGAAACATCATACAAAGGTGTTACAGGGCTTATAAGGCAAATAGAAAATGATAGGAAAAGCAAATAAAATGATAACTCAAATTTTGTTGGTATTAAAACCCCACCTCTATAACTGTGTGATGACTACCTATGTAGAATTCTCTTGTTCGACTTTCGTTCAATGTATTTACATATAATAGGTGTGTTTAAAACAAAGAAAAAAAAAGTATCAGGGAAGAAGTTACAATTAATCAAATGGGAAAAACCGCTGTTTTAAACTGGACCCATGTTCACATGCTTATTAATAATACTAATAATAATTATTTTTATTTATTATCTTTTGTTAGATGTAAGTAATCCTTTATTTCCTAAATAACAAAAAATATTTGTAACATATTATGTTTTAAAAGAATATAGAGTCTAAAGACTGCGCAGAAATAAAACGGCAATTTCATAGGTAAAGACCTATTATGTGTGGTTTTTTTTGTTAATAACTTGCATAACAGCCCATTAATGTCCCACTGCAGGGACGGGCCTCCTCCCATGACGGAGGGATACTTGGCCTACTAATACCTCGCTGGCCAGACGGATTGGTATTGAGTTTAATTTCAAGTTTTCCTTCTTTTTATTACGTAACGATAATATTCACGTACAGTACTTTAGTCGGTTTTTACGACACCCATGGGATGAGATGGGGTGGTGACATATTGAATTCTTACTCCGTCACCACACGGAGATTATTATTATTTACACTTTATTTTTCAACAATTGATTAATGATTTAGCCGACTGATTAGTGAATGTCTTTGAACTCTTGATCGTAACGTCATGCGTCACTCGCGCGATACACAGTGTTGTTGACGTCTGTGTCCTACTTCCGATCATTTTTATAAACATTTATGAATTTCTGCATTGTTTAGAAACTACTTTTGGATGGATTATTTATTTATTGCATTTAAAAGATTCACATATTATATATGTCGCAGGGAAATGAGGAAACCAGGGATTTCACGAAATCCCTATGGATATCACGAAATCCCGGTAAATGTCGAATAGTCTTGATTATTACGTCTTCTTACTGAAAATGTTTAGTGATATGACAAAATACTAATATAACGTCAGTGATATGTCATTTTACTAAACAAAATCTAGTGAAATAAAGATTACTATATTATATTACTACTATAGATGAATAAAGTGCCCAATAAAACAAAGTTACAAATCAACTAGTGTACTTTTATTTAGACAGTAAATTTTCAATCAGCTAAACATAACATTCTGACTATGATATTATATATTTTCCTATTATCTACATTAATTCGTTCATTATGTAAGTACTCAGATCTAAGATTTCTGTACTAGAAACAAATAAATGTAATTTTAAAAAAAATAGATTTCTAATAATCAAAAAATCTTGTTATTTTGAAACATGGCAGGGATTTATGGCACCTTGAATTACACAAAACATTTAGTTTCTTGCAAATACAGCGAGTATAGAACCCGAGACCTTTGCGTAGCACTAATGTTATATAACCACAACGCTATAGAGGTCGTTAAGAATATTATTAAAATTAACAGGACGAGGTACACTTACGAAAGAAAATGTAATCATAGAATGAAGAGCGCATTAACGGACATTGGAAAAATATATGATCAGGGGCACCTTCATCCAAACCACACTCACACATCGAGCTGTCTTTGATCCGTAATTTAGCAATATGAACGTTGGTACAAGCTCATTTCACTAGATTTTGTTTAGTGAAATGACATATCACTGACGTTATATTAGTATTTTGTCATATCACTAAACATTTTCAGTAAGAAGACGTAATTATCAAGAATATTCGACATTTACCGGGATTTCGTGATATCCCTAGGGATTTCGTGAAATCCCTGGTTTCCTCATTTCCCTGCGACATATACATTGCCTCACAAAATGTTATGTTGTTGACAGTCAACTTATAATTTACTAGCTGACCCGTGCCCACTTTGTTGAACGGCGAAAAAAACGCGCCCGTTTCTTAAACATATTTCATTACTGCTCCACTCCATTAGTTATAGCGTGATACTATATTAGCCTATGACACTCCCCGATAAATGGACTATTCAACACAGAAATAATGTTTTTCGGTTAAGTAGATCCAGAGATTACCCCCTACAACTTTACCTCTTTATAATATTAGTATACATAACAGCGTGTTAATGACCCTAAGTTCGCCTATACCACACTGGCTAGACGGATTGGTACTGCTACAGTTATTTAAAACATGGAACGTAATGCTTTTGGAACACTGTTGAATCACATAAATAAATTATTTGGGACACACGGTAATAATGTCTAATTACGAACATTTCCTTAGTCACCTTTTACGACACCTTGCGTATAAGATAAGGTGGTGACACCTTCTATACTTATTCTGTCATCACACTAACCAACCTTAAAATACTTGAGAATCAAGTAAAACCTCTCACACAAAAGGCGTGGGTCTACGTACCATACAGCCTAAACAGATTACCACATCACCTGTTAATCTAATAAAAACTTTAAAATGTTTACGTTAAAGTGCATTTTCTTTTACACAGTAAACTGAAGGCTATTTATTGTTGCGTTGCATCTAAAGTTAGTCATCAGTCCTCGTGGAACGTTCATAGAGAGCGGACGTGTTGCTTATCTAACAATTATCGCGAACAGTTTTAAAAACAAAATAGTGTCATTAAACTTTTATTTATTACCCTTTGTGTGAGACAAGTGTTATTTGGTGTTAATTATTGTGTGTTTTATTATTTAATATCACTAAAATGGATATAAATGAAGAAGGTAAGGAATATATTTCCCGTTAGAATAACTTCGCTTGAAGTGTTTTTAAGATTTGTGATTATTCATTATTAGTCAATGGACAAAAAGTATATTAATGTGCAAATGCAGCGACGACCGATAGAAGAAAAGTTGACCTACTAATAGAGCCATAGCCAATCTGATTGGTATAGAGTTTTATGTCATAGAGATAATGACTACCAATTTTTTGTAATCATCATAACAGCCCATTAATGTCCCACTGTAGGGACGGCCCTACTCCCGTGACGGAGGGATACTTGCCCTACTCATACCACGCTGGCCAGACGGATTGGTATAGGAACGAACAAAATAAAA
Organism: Schrankia costaestrigalis; assembly: GCA_905475405.1. Classification (NCBI taxonomy): domain Eukaryota; kingdom Metazoa; phylum Arthropoda; class Insecta; order Lepidoptera; family Erebidae; genus Schrankia; species Schrankia costaestrigalis. The sequence continues at coordinate 2,175,632 of FR997830.1, forward strand.
ATAATAAAATATAAATTGAAATCGAATTTCAAGTTTTCCTTCTACGACACCCATGGGATGAGATGGGGTAAAGACAACCACTTATACATACTCCGTCACCTCACAAAGTAAACCAACTTTACCGTTGTTACGATGACATCTGTTGCATGGTTGTTTTGGTATATAATTTTTACAAAGTGGTCGCCGGTTCAATCCAAGCATTAGTCAAACTTTTGTGTTCATGAACAATGAACATGGTTGTTTGATTTGGTTTTTGGTTTAATAAAAAAAAATATTGTTAGCCCAAAAGAAGAAATGACAATATTAAAGTAGTTAGTTTATCAGTTTAGTACCCATAGTACAAGCTCTGAGGACTCGATAGCGTTGTATGAGGAAGTATATTATTTTATTATTAATATACATTTTTATGATAACAATGTTTTTAATATAATTTTGTTGTTTTTCTGTATCCTTATCTTAATGCCTATCGTGTCAATACTCGACCTTGATCCCCTATATTATTGAAACTACTAAAAACATGAAATAAATTCATAAATAGCAATTATTACAGTATGCTAAATGTATAGTGAAGAATTTGTTTTAATCTCTTTTTTTTTCAAAAACCGGCCAAGTTCGTGTCGGATTCACGCACAAAGGGTTCCGTACCATTGATATATGCAGTTAAAGGCTTTTTGTTTATTTTTATACATAATTGAGTTGATTTAATGAAACGGTTTTCGATTTATATTATATAAAAAAATACTACTTAGATCTCGTTCAAAACAATTTTCGTTGATACCTAAGATACCAAGATACCTTGTGCTCTAAAAAACCCAGTTTTTGGTGTTTAAGTTTTTGTTTTGAATAACGTCTGATCCTATTTGTCATAGCACCTGATGTTATGTCTATTTCTATTTTTATCAAACAATGTAGCCTTCCATTAGCAACATGCATATCTATTCAATATTTTATTTACAATATTTACCTTATATATCAACGTTCTCTTAATAGAACTGTATACATGTACAGTTGTGTATACAAACAATTACAAGTTGCAGTTTCTTACTGGTTTTAAAACTTGTCTCACTGCATTTCAATGTGGTGACCATAACATCTATCTACGTTTATATGAATTAACAATAAATACTAAGCATTAATTAAACAGCAGAAGACTAATCTTCTTAACCCTTATGGGTTATAAACTAAGGCACGGTAATGGCTTGTACTTTTTTTTAAATATAAAAAAAGGTAGACCCACCAGCATCGGGTACAAGGACCAAGCTAGGGTGGTTAGGGCTCCAGAAATAGGAACTTCCTCACAATGCGTGCCGTGTCAAGCAGTAATGCCTTCTGCATCAGACCTAAGATCCAACAGTCAAGCGCGAGTCTCCTTAGATGTTGATAGAGACTCTTTATAATAAGTCCATTTACTTTTATAAAAATAGTATCTTAAAGCTAGTTACATTCTGAGTCCCACAAAATCATGTAATTGGTTTATGTGTGTTATTGGACTATGATCCGTTAATTATTTTCCTGTACCTGTCTATTCATCGTTTTATTATATTCCTCAATCATTCACGCAACGTACATTTAGGCCCAAACTAAGCATAGCTGTACAGAAGTATTTTCATTACATAAAAATAACATCCAAAAGTTATACTTTCTAACTAAAATGACCTCAAAAAACGAAAATTATTTTCTGTGATGAGAACTATAACATGTTTTATCTGAGTCACCAAGAACTAAATCATTGTTTTATGTCTAACTCATTCTTTGCAAAAAACTAACACAATAACTCTTAAATTCCGGTAAACTGACAGAATTTGATGATACGTTCGTATGGTTGGCACAGTTGAATGAGAGCTCGTTGTTATCTCGACTCGCTTGACCTGAGCTCGGGTTTATTGACTCGGACAAGCTGTGAACAAGCTACCGAGCTACAATTTTACATTTTAAAAGAATCTCGAAATACATTTTGTAAGTACGAAGTGTAATTATTTTTTGTAATGTCACGCAGGGACATTTAATTTATATAATATTTATTTATTTATATCCTGTACTGTCCCGGGCAAAGACTATTGAAAATAAATTATTTATAAAATATGCGAGCCATAAATTGTAGATTATCCTGAGCCGGTTTATATGTACTTAGTTGCTTTTTTCTAAAAAATAAACTTAAATAAAAAAACCAAGAAGGTTAGTATAATAGGTAACCTTCGTCTTAACACCATAATAAACGATTGGTCGTACCTTTTGCTGTTTTTACATCATAACTCCGTCATCATTGACTACGTAAATACCTACGTTATTTATCACAAAAACCGCTAACTATTCACAAACAATGGCTTACCTCAAATGAACATCAAATCAAAAACTCTATTGATGGTGGCAATACCGTGAAAAATTTTAACTAACTTACGTCAAAGTATGTAATGTAATAATTTATAATCTCAATGTGGTGACGAAATAATAAAGTGGCGTCACCATGCATTATAATGACGCCACTTCATCTCATACCACTGGAATCGTAAAAACGTCTGACGAAATCCTCAAAAATGTTGCTCTACAAAATAATATTATGATATTCACTCTAATGAGAGAATCATCATAACAGCCCATTAATGTCCCACTGCAGGGACGGGCCTCCTCATGTGAAGAAGGGATACTTGGCCTACTAATACCACACTGGCCAGACGGATTGGTAGGTATAGGGTTTAATTTCAAGTTTCCCATCTTTTTATTTAGTAAAGATAAAATTCATGGATAGTTCCTTAATCGGTTTTTACGACACCCATTGGATGAGATGGGGTGGTGACATTGTGTTCTTACTCCGTATGATGTATGTCTCTGTAATGAGAGAATATTTGACATAAAACCCTATAGTAAACTATAGTGGGAACTATCTGATAAACCTGGTATTAGGCTAAGTTTTCCTTGGTCACTAGTAGAAGCCTGTTTCTGCTGTTGGCCATAAGAGCGACTTCATGATGATGATGAATTCATTGAATACCATAAATCCTGTACCGTCTCACCAGCTTGTTTTTCTAGCTCACTGGCAAAAGCCCACCCCTACAGTGTGTGGCAATTAAAGCGGTGTTATGATGACGATGATTATTTTCTAAAAGTTATGAAGGCAGGACTCTTGGTATCATATTTCCGCCCGTTTCTGTACCACCAAACGTTTTTACCACCAATTAAAACGTGTGTTGCATTTACAGCAACTCTATGTACGTCTCTTGAATATTAAGTACCTCTATCGTGTTGCTGGTACTTTACCTTAATGATACGGAGGATCCGAATCATTTGTTATCTTTCTGTCATTATGAAAAATGATTATTCATAGCTTTTTTATCGGGTTTGGTGTTACAGAATAAAATTTATTTATATTTTATATAGCTATGAAAATCTTGATATTACCAGCCTTAATTTACGTCAAAATAAAAGCAGTTCCCGAGGCTATTTCTTATAAAATACAACAAAAATGGGAATGTTACATTTTCCAATAAGGCAATTGAACAAAGACAAATAGCCTTTACCATCTTTGCCATACATTCGTTTCAGTTTCGGATTTTACGGATATCCGAGAGAGTTTATCTCAAGGATCCATATCACATCCGTAAAGGATATCAATTTAAGTGGCATCGCATTTGGGTCAATGTACGTGGCACATGATTAGATTGGTTAAGTGCTATCAATACTAATAACTAATTTTATGATGGTTAAGTTTATGGTTTTGTCGTCTTATATAACTTTACGTACTTGTTTTTTTATATGTTTTACGTAACGTCATTGAACTTATAAAGATTGTAGTTTTTGACGTACAGTAAAAATCTTGACGTCATCAGTTTAGTACATTTACTTGACTGAGACTCACGTATAGAGAAGATTTTCAGACAATATCTCAGTAAAATAGAATCAAATTTCAAATCAAATTTATTCATAAATGAAATATTACATAACAATATAAGGTATGTTGACTGGTCCCAAACTAAGCAGAGCTGGTACTATGGGTACCAGACAACAGACATAGGTACATATTTATATTTTCATTTATTTATACCTACTAACTATAATAATAATAGGTGACATAAAAAATAAAAACATAAGATTTTTAGACAATAATTATCTCAACAAAATAAATATTACTAAAATAATTTTGCATACAAATCACACCCTTCCTATATCTCGGAAAGGTTAGGAACAGGGCGTCATCAGGATATCAATATAAATGCAATCCGATCCTTTTTGATCTTTTGCGCTGAAAACAGGAAAGGCAACGAGTGCGAGTCATTATTATTTAGTGTGATTTTAAAATATAACACTGATAAAAAAAATATGAAAATATTTTTTCATATATACTATAATAAATTATATGTAAGTAAATAAAATCGTATTTAGTTGCTTTTTACATATTATATTATTTATACCTAGATGTTGTTTTATGCATAAGCCAAAGTTGACAAGCCAAGCGCGACTTCCGATCCTAGGTATATTTTACGACACCCATGGGATGAGATGGGGACATATTGTATTCTTACTCCGTCACCACACGGATAACAATTTGTGAATCACACAAATAACTGTGATGTGAGAGATTTAAACCTTGCAATGTAATCAAAGTATTTAACATACCAGCAAAATATAATTATGAGTAACATTCATGAGAAACTAAATATCGACACCAGAAGTATCAATTAACGTAAGGGACATTTTGGCCAAAATGAGTTATATATACCGTTGGATTCGGAATTTCACGCTCTATCGTTTGGTATATTTGAAATTTCTCTATCGTTAAAAAAATGTCCCTTACAGTACACGTTTTCGAAGGTCTAGACTGTTTTTTATACTAAAAAATTAATTTAACGGACGTAAATATTTTAACGTGTTAGAAAAAATAATGTAAATAGTTCTGAAATGCAATTTAGTCCCTTACATTAAACAAAAGTTTGTAAAATTCTCACAATATGCCCTTTACGTTAAAACACAATACAAAACTTTACTTTAATTTGTCGCTTACCTTAATATACAGTCAAGGGCCCACCTTTAATTATGTCTAAAATTTCGAAAAAATGTACATTACACAATATTTTTGGTATTATCAAATATTTTACTTAATTACAAGTATGAATTAAAAAACATTTAATGAACAAAATTTCTTAAAAAATCAACAAAATGAGAAACAGCCATAAAAACTGTAACATTTAGTTAATTGTCCTAGACATGTTCCATAAGATTTAAGTCTGAACTTCAAGGAGGCCATAGTAATTTTCGAATCACAACCTTATTCAGGTATTCAGATGTGATTTTTAGGGATGTGTGGCCGGGCACTATTATGGATATTATTCCCCAATAAATGGTGCAATTGGCATCACATGAGGTTCTTAAGCCTTTGTAACATATTTTTCTGCGTTTACACCACCACTTTAAAAAATAACCAAGTCTAAGTACGAGCCCCGTAAATGATGCCACCCAAAACATTATTGAACCACCTTGGCACACCACAGTTTCAAGGGGCACATGGGGCAAACCTTTTATTTTTGTGCCTGTAAGAACTCTGACGACCTTAATGATATCCGATATTCGTCTGTAAACACCACATTTTTCGAATGCTCTCGACGGATCGACATCCGTATTGGCAAGGCAGCAACCATGTTCGGGAAGCTAGGTACAAGGGTATGGTACAATAAGCACCTTTCTACTAAGACCAAGATGGTTGTCTTTCAGGCTTCCATCTTAAGCATACTCTTGTACGGAGCTGAAACCTGGACATCGTATGCAAAGCAAGAACGTCGCCGCCGTCTTAACTTATGTTACATGCGTTGCTTACGAAAGATCTTGGGCTTAGCATGGCAGGAAAAGATGACAAACGAGAAGGTTCTAAAAATCGCACAGCTGCCTAGTCTGACAGTGCTTCTTAAATAGAGACCTCTGCGTTGGCTAGGGCATGTGCATAGGATGGAACCCTCACCATTACAACGACGTGTTCTTCTTGGTGCAGTAGCGAATGAAAAAAGAGATGTTGGAAGGCCGCTGCTTCGTTTCAAAGACTGCTCCAAGCGAGACATGGCAGCATTTAAAATCGACCACCGTGACTGGGAGAAGCTCGCGGAAAAACGTCCTGAGTGGCGCAAACGTGTCGGAGAGGGTCGCAAATTTTGTAATGAAGCCTGGATTGAAGTGCTTGCTGACAAGAGACAAAAACCACATGAACATGGTTCGACACTAATGTCCTGTTACTTCTTTTGGCAAGCCTGTGGTATCGGTCGGTACAGTCGTCAAAAGCGATGTATCACAGACACCACCTCATAAATCGTCTGCAATAGACGAAAAGGCCTTATATATATTGTCCATTGCCTGTACTCACGAGAGAAATAAGAAACTATGGTCCTCTAGCAGTTTTAAAAGCTTAACCTTATTCTGACTGTACGTATACCCCCACACACATTTTTAACTTATTGGAGTTGGTTACGTGTTTAAATTGCTGTAATGAACCAGTCCCTGAGGACATTTCTGAGGATAAAACGGTTATGCCAAGTCAAATTACACAGCTTACGACTGTGACCTGGTCTCCGTTCATAAGATCCTGTCTCTAGGAACTGCCTAACTGCATTTACCACAGTCGTATTTACTGTTCGACCAATCCGAATTTTCTCCAAAATTTATCTAAAGATATTGTAAGTTTAAGTATATTTTTACTAATGGACTTAATAATAAAGATATCAGGTCCAAAATTACATGATAATTGCTCTTATTAGTTTATCATACATCATATTTCATCCAGTTCATAGTAGTTTATGTTCTTTACAGTAGATTTGTGTTATAGTTTCCTATTAAACTTGGTGCTTACTTTAATATGGGATAGTTTACATTGAAAGCTTAAGTGCCTTAAAGGACAACTAGCAGGAACTAAACAACTTTTTTTAATGTAAGGGACATGCTATTTTCTAAACGCATAAGTTTACGTAAATATTTTATTTATAGTTATAAAGAAGAGAAAATTATAAGAAACTTTGTCCTAGACACTTTTAAGATTAGGGAAACTAATTAAAAGTTACAGAAGAATTTGTAAAATCGAAATGGTTTTTTGGCTCTCCTGAAAAGTCGTGTTTTGTCCCTTACGTTAATTGATACTTCTGGTGTCGATATGTTTGTTATGAATGAATGTTGCAGTTGTCTTTGTACTGAGCCATTGGCTCGTGAACTGCATCGCTTTGTACGTTCCGATGACCTCGTACCTATGTACACTAGTACCTATATTCACTGGTAAACCTTAACTGGTTTAGTTTTACAATGTAATTTAGATAAACTTAGAATATTTAATTAACAATCCGTGTGGTGACGGAGTAAGAATACAATATGTCACCACCCCATCTCATCCCATAGGTGTCGTAAAAACCGACTAAGGGACTGTCCGACAATATTTTCTTTACGAAATAAAAAGAAGGAAAACTTGAAATTAAACCCTATACCAATCCGTCTGGCCAGCGTGGTATTAGAAGATCAAGTACCCCTCCGTCACGGGAGGAGACCCATCCCTGCCGTGGGACATTAACGGGCGGTTATGATTTAGGTACTTCACTTAACTCATTTTTTTGTGTATTGTTGTATTTCAATTGAGTTTTTTGACAATTTTTAATGCACTCCGATTCCATCTACTATGAATACAAGATGGTACCCATTCCATTGATAAGGACTACTCGTACTACTTCACATTTAGATTCCAACACATAACAAAACTTTATACAAATCCGATCTGAACTGAACAGGGCAGTCCGAAACCATAATTTCCCTCCATATACTGAGCAAGACCATCCCTGCAGTGGGACATTTAGAAACTGTTGAAAACTCTACAACGACAAACGAAACAAATTAAATATCATGGTAATATTTATATGCACGTAAAACTGCTTGCTAAATTTACGTTTGTGCGTATACTGTACTTACAAAACGCGTGTTTTGCACGTGTAAATGCTTGAACTGCGTCATAGTTATTAAATATTACGTCAAAATAGTACAACAAATACATAAATAATAATGAAATACATAACATTGGCGTTACTAATAAGTACTAAGTATTGTTAGTATACCTTATCTAAAATGTGATTTCGTTTAGGTCTTTTTTATGCGAGACATTGATGCTCCACTCTTGTCCGCATCTGTAAATGAGCGTACGGATTGTGCGTTCACTAGTACGCGTACTTAGTTTACGCGTATCCGGAAAGCCTAGTGCATACCTGCAGCTACGCGTTCACTAATAACGCGAGAGAGGGGACTACATCGTTCTTAACTCGCAAAAAATAGGATGGAGATCTATTTAAATCAACTTACTACTTAACTCGCTACTGTGCTTGTCGATGTCTAAATCGGGTTTAAGACATAAGTTGCTAACTAACAATCCGTGTGGTGACGGAGTAAGAATACAATATGTCACCACCCCATCTCATCCCATGGGTGTCGTAAAAACCGACTAACTGCAGTGGGACATTAACCCAGATACTCCTGAAACTATTTAGGGTCTCAGATCTTTGTAATTTTTTGATATGTTGGTATTAGTGTCACTAACTTTTCAGGAAAAATACAAAAAAAAATCCTTTCCTTCTGGGAAAGCTGGAAAATGATCGGTGTTATAACACCTGGTAGGAGAATGGGCTACTATTGCTAGTAGGAAACTATGGGAAATATTTTGGACAAAATTATACAGTTTATATATTTTTTAATCTTTGTTAGACTTTTATACTGTTTTATACTATGGGTAGAATATAAGTAGTTCATATTTAACGTTAATTTAGTTATGAAGCACCTCTTAGGGTGAAAATAAACCTAACATTATTTACATAAAATAGATTTGTGTTTGCAAATTTAACAAGTTAGGGCCATAGGTTGTATAAATTGCGTGTAACAATGGCTCCCATAATAAGACACTACTACTTCATTGATACAATAATTCTATAAAAGCCATAGGTAATAAATTTTTGTTCAATACACCAAAATAAGGTCTTACTTTCACAAATTAGCCATTACTTGTCACCACTTGGTGTATTATCACAGCGGTGAAAATGTAACATTACGTAATCGATCTCGTGAAAGAGTGTTACTTATATGTGCAAAAGTAGTATCTGATAACTTTCCCAGTACCATACCATACCTCTTCGATGGACCACATCCACTAAACAAAAAGATAGCCAGGAATCATTTCAATGCATTGGTTGTGACAATATTCTACTTCTCTTTTGGCAAGTGTATAAGTTTGTATACTAAATGTACAAACGAGATACCAACAGAAACAGCATATCAACGACATCATCACCAAACATGGCATCAGAATAATATTATGTTGGTGGCTGTAGTTTATTCGGACCCTCAAAATTTGCCATTCTGGGTAAGAATTTGGATAATTCTGTTTCTTTGATATTCTCGCTGCAAAGTACCACTTGTTGAAAGAAAGACTACAGGAGCTGAATGAGGTACAGTAGAATTTTTGAGGTGGGACGGAGATTCTGTACGCCTTTTCTTAGTTATATAAGACACTGGATTTAAGACGTTATATTCATAGTAGTCAGAAGTAGTTTCTTCGTAATGTACTTCAGCTTTAACCCTAAATTGACCACCTTGAACCCGAAAATGACTATACTTCGGGGAAAATGTGTTTCATTATTAATTTTTTCTAATTTCTCTCATATTTCGTGTAAACATAATGATTTTTCTGGCAGTGACCTATCATTTTGTAGTAAAGCGATATAGACGTATATTCTCCTACTAGGTGTTATAACACCTCTGAGAATTTTATTTATAAAAAATAAACAAATTTAAATACAATATAACTAAATTTCCCATTTTATGGCTAACAGTCATTACTTTGCATAATCAGGACGATATTATTAGGTTGCTATACAATAATTACAGAGAAAGTAGCTTTTAATTGTGATTTTGAAAAAAATCCACAAATCTTTTTTTAATTGAGCAAAAATCCATAAAATTTAATTCATATAACAATTGTTTCAGCACGTAAATAACTATGCACATGCACTAAATAAGATATAATGAGAAATGCTGATCACTATTCGCTTTTTGTATATTTTATTTGATGGTATTGTTAAAGTCATTTAATCGGTGTTATAACACCTGGTAGGAGTATCTGGGTTAATGGGCTGTTGTGTGTTAACTCCCATTGCAATCACTAGTGGACCCTTTGTCTCAGTGCTGAAGCAATTTAAGATACTTACTTAGAGTAATTTCAGCATGATGCTCATTGCAATAGTTTGGTAAGTAATGATTTCTGATAAAAAAAGATGTTTGAATTAAAGATGCTCTACAAAGTCGAAATTGTCCGGGTACTGTACTTAATTTGATTTTCGTAACCGTGAATGTAAAACTGATTATCCAATTATATGACATTGTTTATTTTAATAATTATGAACGCTTCACTATTTGAGTCGTGTTTCTAATTAAAAATAATAGATAATAGTAAATTAAATCAATTATAAGTAAATAGGGTTCTACAATGTTAGTTTAAATTACGTTCACCATAAATACAATAGAGACTTTGTTCAAGTAATATTCCTAAAATATTACATATTATATTATACCTATATCCATTACAATTATACATTATTAGTTATCGATGTGGGAAACGCAAGGTTATATTATATTATTGGTTCAAGTACAGTACAATTACAGTTTTATTGCTTACCAGGGTTATATAACTATGAAACACATTTTATGTAAAGTCATCGGTCCTATTACAAAGAATGCTTTAAGGAATTGGAGCAAAGGTATACCCCGGTGGATTTCAATTTCAATGTTGCTAAAATGCCGAAGAATTACTTCTTCATGCTCATATTAGGGTTAAAGGATAGAGCATTCAAACTGAATAATGGACAAATACGTTCTTGAAGCTTCTTTTTGCAAAATCTAATAAAATGCCTATTTAACAAACTGTGTTGTTATTAATAAACTCACTTACATAAACTAACAGAAAACCTAAACACTTTGTAAAAGTCTTCTGCTTTATTAATTACCTATGTTTCTGTTCAAGACAAGTTCCTGGTACAATGATTTTTGATGTCAATTAACTCGTATTTTATTCAACTGAACTGATTACTTAACTGACTTCCAAGGTAGATACATTTATCTCTACACCATTGAACCGTATTATATTATAATTTAATATATTTATAAATAGGATAGGCACAAATCCTTCCAGGGCTTCCCCTGACCGTGTCTGAAGTCATACAAGTCGCTCAAGGTGTATCAGATTATACCGTCATAGTTTCAACTAACAACTACAAGCACATACTCAAATGAAATTCAATTTAAAACCTTATGTGATAAAGTTCAATTTACAAAGAGATCTATGTATTAAATTGATTGTTTTGTTACATAATACATCGTATGTATAAGTAAACAAAACAGTTTACTGGCAATGTCTACAAGTATGTTTTTACAATTTGTTTTTTTTTTTGGGCGAAATGACGTCACGGGTTTGTTATTTAAAAATTACCTCTTTATATGCATAAGACTTCAAGGCCTTAAAATCAAGTTAAGTTTTTACAAAAAGGATTAAATAGACTTGTAAGAAATTCATTGCCATGATCTTCAGGCATAAGGAAATGGCTTTAAAGACAGAGGAGGAAATCTTGCTTAAAGATAATTATTTCTAAGTAGTCTGGTCTAGAAAAAGCCTAACTTTAGGATTTAAATACGCAAACAAATGCTTACCAGCCATACAAGCTTACCACGTACTAATCTACCGTTTTATTAATGTAAAGTAGGAGCAATAGTTTCAAATAATTGTAAAAATATAAGTAGATAGCTTTAAAAATTAACATATTACCCAAGGTTATCTAGCGCAGGCTTTTAATTATTACTTAAGATTGGTCATTTTTTTTTAAATTTTATCTACTTTAAATGTTATTCATATTCACTGTTTACGACTCTTTACTGTAATAAAAAAGTTATAAAAAAATAAACCACATTTATTTAATTATTTTATAAAAAGTAAAAATATGTCTTTGTGTATTAACACTCATTCTCACGGTTTACATTAAAATTAGTTCTAACATTATATTTAACAAGTGCTTATAATTATTTGAAAATCACTTTCTAAAATAGTATAAAATTATTTAATGACGTAATCCTCAAAATCGGTTCAGCTATTTAGGCTACAGAAACGACTCTGTTCTGTTCTGTTTTTCTTATAAGGGTCAATCTCCAAATCGGGCGTATTCGTGTGATCGCTCTGGTGCTTTTCAGATCTTGATATTTTTTGGTAATTATGTATCTCATTGAAAATAATGATATTAAAATACTACATTTTTAGTATTGGCCTTCATTTTTGACAAACCGTTATGGAAATATTTAAGTTCAAACATTTTCGCGTCCAGAGCAATCATGATAGGCGCTAGAGTGATCATAAATGGTGAAACAATAATAATAAAATTGTTAATATATTATTTATTTAGTCATTTTTAGTCTTGCATGTTACAAGATTATATGATTTTATGTTTAGGGGATATATCTAAAGCTTTTTGAGAGCTCGTCAGTTGGAAACTTGTTCATTTTTAGGGCAGCGTACCGATTTTGAAAAAACGGAACCCTTATAGGATCACTTCGTTGTCTGTCTGTCCGTCTGTCTGTCTGTCTGTCAAGACCATTAACGGAACGCGTGGAGGTATCAAATTAAAATTTTCACCAAATATAATTAGTGATGAGACGTGACGTCATAGAATTTTTGACAGATAAGTAAGTCGTGACGTCACATAATTTTGGCAGGAAAATATGTTTTGACAGCTGAGTCGTGACGTCATTGAATTTTTGACAGATGTGTCGTGACATCACAGAACTTTTGACAGATGAGTCGTGAAGTCATTGAATTTTTGACAGATGTGTCGTGACATCGCAGAATTTTTGACAGATGAGTCGTGATGTCATAGAATTTTGGCGAGAAAAATAATATTTAGACAGCTGAGTCCTGACGTCATCACAATTTGGCGAGAAAGTAAATAGGTTTGTACGGAACCCTCGGCACGCGAGTGAGACTTGCACTTGACCTGTTTTATAAGGGTTCCGTACCGATTTTGGAAAATCGGAACCCTTATAGGATCACTTTGTTGTCCGTCTCTCTGTCAAGACTATTTATCTTAGGAACGCGTAGAGGTATCAAGCTTAAATTTTTACCAAATACTAAGGTCTGTTGTCTTTTAGTGCTGTAAAAAAATCAAACTTCTAATCCAACGAAATCAAGACATATAGCCGTTTATGTCGCAAATTTTCGATAAGCAAAGGGCAAAAACCTACAGGTTACTTCCAGTCTACATACAAACTTGAAATTTGGGATGAAGCAAGGTCTTATAGGGCATGTAAAGGAAAACTTCCGATAACTTGAAATTTTGACTTCTATCATATTATATTTTGATAATTTCGTCATTGTCATAATAATTTTGACAGCTGAGTCACGTGACTAGTGACGCCATAGAATTTTGGTCACGTGACACGTGACTCAAGAATTTTGACAGATGAGTCGTGACGTCATAGAATATTGGCGGGAAAACATTTTTGCAGGGGAGTCGTGACGTCATAGAATTTTTGACAGCTGAGTCGTGACATTTGTCGTTGTAACAATCTGGTATTATTATTTAAAGTAGTTTTATAACGTACAATTATTGCAAAATATCATCGCTCTGGTCTTTTGGGCAGAGCAATCATAGCCATAGCGATCAAAGAAAGTCATAAAAGCATTAATATAGTCCAAAATAAAAACAGTAGAAAGTTGTGTTTACGTCTTATAAAGAACATCATTACTATCACTTAATTCACCTAATAAGCACATTCACAACCTTACTACTTAATTTAAAAAACATGCCATATCAATCATCAAATTCGAGAACCAAACCCAGATAAATCATAAACTTACCTTCGCAATGTGGGAGCGCGGGAACGTGGCACACACGTATCATCCTCTGAGGTTAGACCACTACTGCCACTACCCCGGGGGAGGGGAATAGAGTTTCTATTTCGTAAAACGAGGGATGAGCGCGATGTTTTATTCCAGCGCAGAGCAATGAGATAAAATGCCAGGTCATGAATGTAGATTCAAATTGTGCCAAAAATATTGGTAATATAATTTTTTTAAAAATATTACAATGAAGATTAACTATTTGTTATGTAATATAAAATAATATCGGACATATGAACCTTCTCAATAAAAAGTTACACAATGTTTTCTCATTCAATCGGGAGTCAGGTCAACCCAGAGCAATCAGGATTTTAGGGTTTATAAATATTTATAATTAACTAATTCATAATTTCAGCCCTGCACCACATAGATTAGACACCAAACTGTACACAAAAAAATGTAATGAATACATTTATCGATTTCAAAATGGGTTTCTCCAGTCCGACACGATAAAAAATGCGTCTGGAGATCTACCCATAACTTTTGCTGACTTTAGCGTCACTTATACAGGATAGATGACGGCCATTATGCACCAGAATACAAGAGTCAAGTCAAGAGTCTTTATTTGCAAGAAACATGGTTACAGGATATTTACAATTTCGTACAGTACGTCATGTCATGTCTCACCACAACCGGGTGTGCAAATATTACATATAAAATCACGAATCTATTAACACCTCAAACTTTAAGGTTTATCCTTGCAGTGGGACCCAATAAGAAAACCTATCTTACTCGTAACTTCAAAATAATTTAATCAGAATTTTAGCTTTCCGAAATGAAATATTCATATCTTAACAAACGATCTTAATAGTAGGTATACATACAATTAACATACAAAAAACGTACGTCACGGTTCAAGTACCTTTTTGGAACTTTATAACCCATAGGTACATGATATGAGTCACGGCAACCAACAACGTAATAATTTTACGAGCATAGACAATACTGCTAAGTGCGTACTCGTTGATAAGCGCTTTATATAGAACCTTTGTTTAACCACAACTGCTATTATAGCACTATGTACTGTGTTATGTCAATTTTTGGGTTATAAAACTAAGTAACCTCTACACTTATGTTTTAGTTATAAAAGTTAGGGGGCTTTTATATGGAACATGTCCCTTATATCTACAGGGTGGTACAATATACATGAGTACGGTGCATAAATTTTAGTAAGTACAAGGAAGATAATAAATTTTCTAGGGAAACAAAAAAAAACCTCAAAAATAAAATATTTGTTTAGGAGATTATTATCATTACAATTTTAACTTTTTTAAACTCTTTTCGCCATAAAGCCTATAAGAACGAGTATGGTTTATAAGGCTTTTTTATTTTACGTTTTGTTCTCCGTTACTAAAATAAAGTTAAATACTATGTAAAAAGAAGTGCTAATTTTTGACAGACTACCCTCGGTTACCGAATGTCTGATCAAGTAAAAATCAACTAAACAAGAGTCAAAAGTCTTGTCAACTATCATTTTCAGGAAATAATATTTGACACTTAATTAGATGATTTTTACCTGATCAGTCATTCGGAAACCGGGGTTAGTTAAACAATTCATCATAACAGCCCATTAATGTCCCACTGCAGGGACGGGCCTCCTCCTGTTTAACAATTAGCAAAATAAAAATAATTTTCCTACGTGTGTGGACTTGACCTATTTTTCTTTGTTCCTACCATGCACAGTTATTCACACAAAGCCAGACTAATATTAAATGAATGTTAAATAAAGAGATAATAAATAGCAATCGCGTGACTTTAACTTGGGTTATGTCTAAACATAGTATGACATTGACCTGTCGGGTTTAGTTAACCCCTGTTGGGGTTATTTGAGGGGGTTAATGGATAATCATGGGAGTGGGGGGTTTTATAAGGATTAAGTATCGTTAGTATAGGCTTTTAGGTGATCAGGAATTAGGGTTAAGTAGCTGTCTTAATAATTTCACTTAGTGGTTGGTTAGTGTTTCTTGTTGCAGTGTATAGTAGTCAAATGTTTGTGTGCATGCATCATACTCTCCGTGTGGTGACGGAGTAAGAATACAATATGTCACCACCCCATCTCAACCCATGGGTGTCGTAAAAACCGACTAAGGGACTATCCGTGAATTTTATCTTTACGAAATAAAAAGAAGGAAAACTTGAAATTAAACCCTATACCAATCCGTTTGGCCAGCGTGATATTAGTAGGCCAAGTATCCCTCCGTCACGGGAGGAGGCCCGTCCCTGCAGTGGGGCATTAATGGGCTGTTATGATAATAATGATGATATTGCAAATAGCTATTTTATTTTATCTGTATTTTTTGCTTTTTCTTGCTGTTTCGTAACTTCGTTGATTCTGACTCATGTAAAACTCTACAAAAAACCCAAAACACATAAAGATTTTACTAAGGAAAAAGTGTAGTTTCTTGTGATGACGAAGTCAAAACACAATGTGGTACCTTCCAACTCATCTTACTTTATTGAACCATAACCAATGTCTGTACGAAAACTAAAGAAGGAAAATTTATAACCCTATACCAATCCGTCCAGACATGGTAATACGTGGTATATTGAGCTAAGTTGCTATCCGTCATTAAAGAATTGCAGTTACCATCTTATTATCTCTGCATCACCTAAGGTTGGCTGGAAGAAAATGCTTTGAGGAATTAAGCCCGCCATTGTACAACTTTGTAATTTGTGCATAAAGTTTAAATAAATAAATAAAGAAGAGCTATGACTACAATAAGATATTAATTGACTGTACTGATAATGATGACTTTTTTAATAATCGACGTCGACACATGAGAAATACCTAACATAATTATATACAAAAAGAATAATGTTAATGGGTAAATGGTTCTTTACAAACCTGTTTTATCGCGCGCCACTGACTTAATTTCGTTACGTCATCATTTTTTTTTTATTTTTTTTTTTTTTATTTTTTTTTTTATTTTTTTTTTATAATTTTTTTTTTTATTTTTTTATTTATTGGGTTAGCGGAATACACTTGCATATTTCCAGTAAAATAACACCATAATAATATTTTGATGATCTCTGTAGGCGTAGTGATTCAATCAATCAATCAACTAGCCTATTGCAGTCCCCTACTGAACATAGGCCTCTCACAACACGCGCCACAGAACTCGGTCCTGCGCCTTCCGCATCCAATCCGACCCAGAGACCTTTATGAGGTCGTCGGTCCTCCTAACTGGGACACGTTTGGCGTAGTGATTATTGTCTATAAATGCTGAAAAGAGGTCTAACTTCCCATACCTGGTTAATGAAAGTCGTTGTTTGTATGAATATGTTTGCGCTGATTTAATTTTTTTCTATGTAAAATATGAATGAATGCACTTAAAAATATTGAAGGATGTTTATACATTGTCTAATACCCATAGTGTAAGCTCTGCTTAGTTTGGGACTAGAGAGCATAGGGTCAATGTAAGAAAATTGACTTATTATTCTTAATGTTACTTAATTTAATCTAAAAATTAATAAACTAAAATTATTGTTATAACAGTAAAAGAATTAAAACCTGTTATATAACTTCTACATACCGACACATAAATAAATAATAAAGATACATACATAATACGGGTAATTAGACTGGTTTTAAAATATACTGATTCCATAGACACACTTATTGCCAAGTGACAGATATAGAAATAGAAGTCCAAATGCATTCAAAGGGTGGTGGAGCAACGGAACAAGAAACGTGAATGGCGCAAGTATAGTCTACTTACTACTTACCTAAACCAGACATATTATCTATACTAATATTATAAAGAGGTAAAGTTTGTGTGTTTGTGACGTTAGGTTGTAGGGGGTAATCTCTGGATCTAGTAAACTGATTTTCAAAATTCTTTCTGTGTTGAATAGTCCATTTATCGGGAAGTGTCATAGGCTATATAGTATCACGCTATGACTAATAGGAGTGGAGCAGTAATAAAATATGTGTAAAAAAGGGACGTTTAATAACGTTTATTTCGCCGCCCAACGAAGTGGGCACGGCTCAGCTAGATTTAATATAAAGAAGAATTTATTAAAACATTCAGGAATAATACTACTACTTAAACGAAATGAATGAACTATACATGTGTGTCATTATATTGATTCGGCTCTTACCTTTGGTTTATAGATCGGTCTTATATCGGGGGTCAAATGAGGACTTAAATAGGGGACTAATTAATCTATACAACTTTTATTATGAGCCCAGTGTGTGACAACATTTAAATGTATAGTATTAGTTACTATTGTATTTTCGTTTTTCCTATATCAATCTGATAATTATTTATAGTACAAGCTTTGCTTAGTTTGGGAATAGATGGCGTTGTGTGATGTGTGAGGCATTAAAAATAAATAAAACAACTTAATACGAGTGCAACTATCACCATGCCTATGTCGGAGTAGACCTAAGAACGACCGCAGGCCTAGTTATAGAAAATTGCATTTCTGAGATATACTTCTGTATTTATCTGTTTAGTGTTAATGTCTAGGACATTCTCCATACATAAATAATTATGTTGACCTTGAAATATAGATTGTCACAATATTACGCATCAACGCACAGCCCAAACCACTGGACAGATCTGGCTGAATTTTGGCATGCAGGTCGATGATATAACGTAAGCATCCGCTAAGAAAGGATTTTGATAAATTTTACCCCCAAAGGGATAAGATAGGGGATGAAAGTTTGTATGTAACTTTGTCAATTTCAAACCGATTAGGCTGAGACCAAGCATGCATATTGTTACTATATATTGAAATAAGCCTTATTTTTAATAATACTTATAAACGCGAGCGAAATCGCGGGAAAAAGCAAGTATGTGCATGTAGTCAAAAATACGACTTTCCTGCGCTCTAAAGTCACGATATCTCGAAATCGATGCCTTGTAGGAGAAAAGTGTTGATATATTTTTTGTAGATAATTTTATGGTCTACAAACTTTGTCTGAACCATTTTTCGATAGCTCTCGTTGTTTCAGAGATATACGCAAAAAACGTAAATTTGTGACCTTTGACCTCGAATAAAAAACAACGCACAAGCGGGATCGATGGGGACTTTTGGCATATCAATTGTAATGACGTATTAAAGGCCTACACAAAAATCCAGCTTGTTGGGAATTAATGCAAACTTTAATCATATAGTCTATTTTGACTGGGCTATAACGTAGCGTAGACAATTGTAGTAGTTTAAAACCCATTTAGATAGTACGCGTAGTAAAACATCTAACTATATTATGTTATTGGAAAATGTGAGCTATTACAACGTATTAAGGTGTATATGTTTTATGTACAAACAGGTCGTCTAAAGATAATTTACGTAACAATTTGCTTGTAGCTGCATATTGTTGTCTCAATCGATAAATGTTTGTCTGAATGCACTGTGTATAAGCTGTATCTATTTTTGTCTTACCTGTCCTTTTTCCTCCTTTCTCCTTTCGCTTAACTTGATCTACTAATACTTGGCCGCATGTGGATATGTTTCCGAATTATTTTAATCACCTTAGCATTTTTACTTCAAGAAGACCTGTTTCAGTAATGGTGGGAAACTTAGCCTACTAATACCCCACTGCCTGGTCAGACTGTTAGGTTTTATAACAAATTTTTCATACGTTTGCTTAAAAAACTTAATACCGGAAAACTTTTCCTTTATCGGCTTTATTAGACAATTGCAGTTCACAGCTGGACATAAGCAGCAATACCCCCGTTCCTTAGTTTTCTCCATTTATTCCGCTCTTGAATTCTTTTTTTTTAAGTCATAGGCATAGATAACAAAACAATGTTTCTGTAGTGATGGGTCTATTTAACAATAAGCTAACCTATTATCGAGTCACACTCACTCCACTCGTTTGCATGTTTTCGTTAGTTGATTTTCTTTGAACAAATTTAATTTTCTTTATCAATGGTGGATTAGTTTTTCCCTTATATAGTGTCTTTAATTCGTTGTTATTATTATACTAAATATCCTAGCACAATCTACACACCCACTACTAATTTTATACGATACTGTCACAATGCCTTGGTGTCAAAGGTTATTGGTATCGAAGATGTCATCTACTTATTTAGCTGTTTTTTTTTAATATAAAAGTATGGTCTAAACGTAAACAAGGCTCTCGATTATTTAAACTATATAAAACTAGCTGACCCGTGTCCACTTCGTCCACAAACGGGTTTTTTTAAACATATTTCATTACTGCTCCACTCCTATTAGTCATAGCGTGATACTATATAGCCTATGACACTCCCCGATAAATGGACTATTCAACACAGAAAGAATTTTTGATTTTTTTTTTAATTTTTAAAATCGGTTCAGTACAACCAGATATTACCCCCTACAACGTCACAAACACACAAACTTTACCTCTTTATAATACTACCAGTATAGATTACACCTTGTGACAAATTGTTAAGATCTCTGTAATTTTATAGCTACGTACCCTTGCATTTCTATCCTGAATTAATGCTTTCTTTAAAGCAAAATCATGAACAGTATCCACTTAAGTCGTTATTATAATACTAAATGCCCTGACACAATCTACACCTACTACTAATTAAACAGAGTGACACCTCAGAGCTGTACGCTTGCATCTATTTATACGATAGAGTCACAAGGCCGTAGTGTCAAAGTTTATCGGTGACAGATGTTACTGATAGAGATGTTCACTACTAAGTTAGTTGTAGTTTTTTTTTTTTCAAACACAAGTGTGGCTTGAGTTTTTTGCAATATTATTTCGTATAGCTCTACTATAGTCATCCCCGAAAAAATGATACCACTTCTTTGATGGATATTTTCTATTTTAAAGCCATGATTGCGCCCGTAATGAATATTTTTTTTTGTGATGAGATAAATATTTTACTAACAAAGTTTTGTTCCATAGACTACTTTAAGTACAAAAATAAAAAGTTAAAATTGTTTAGGAAAGAACGGAAATAATGATGTTACAACATTTGGATCAAACATTTTATTACTAATGTGTCCATTGTTTGTGTGTTCAAATGTTTGTGCTATGGGTGGTACCCAATACTACACATACTAAATATCAAGAAGTGGAAGATTTAATATTAATACCACCTCAGTACATAATCGTACTTTTTCATTCGGTACTCGTTTCAAAAACCTAGAAGCATTCACTCCAAAAATAACCGTAAAACGTATTTGAACCGTAAATAGAATTTTATATTTGACGTGCCCTCCTGGTTCAGAGTAATTTTCTTAAATTCCACTTAGCCGCGGGCCGTGGGTTCTTAACCTTTTTAATGCCAATCCACTGTGTAATGTGTTTGCTGGTCGGTTTTCGTAACTTAATTTTCTTTATTTTATACTTAGCTAAGTTAAAATATGTCTGGTTATCCTGCGAAGAAAATATTCTTGGCTGATAAAAATTTGGGTAACAAATGTTAAAAACATTTCAAAAAAGGAAAAACACATTATCTATACACAACCACACATATTTACAGTACCAAACTAAGCGGACCTTATAATTTGGAAAAGACTGTGATTATTTACTTATTTACTCTTATTTTCTAAACACATACGAGTTAATATAATACGTAGAAAATACTCAAATTAATGCAACATTCATGTTTAACACGCAAAGATTTGGATTGAGAGAGATCAAAAACCAGAGCTGCCACTACATCACGGGGGTCGTCATCTATGATGAAGACTATGATAACACCGGCATGACACTGGCAACGACTCACCGTTCCTAAACTGCAATAATCTTAACAGCCCATTAATACCCCACTGCAGGGACGGGCCTCCTCCCATGACGGAGGGATCCTTGGCCTACTAATACCACGCTGGCCGTCTGGCCAGCGTGGGTTGGTATAAGGTTTAATTTCAAATTTTCCTTGTTTTTATTTCGTAAAGATAATATTCACAGTACTGCAATAATGCTTAACATAAAGTTTCAGTCACTTTACCGAGTCAATATAAAAACCTAATAAAAGCAGTGAAGCGATCCAATCACCGATCAAATTCAACAAATACCTAAACGAACGTAAGTACCCTTGGGTATTTGGGTACACGCGATGCCATATTTCAACTAGAATAAGGTTTTAATACGGTAATCGGCTTTGATACAAACCTTCTTTTTACATAACACGATGGCTTGTTTGTACTCATATTTAGGGTCGTAGCTAACATCATCGTAGCAAACGGAATGGGATCGTCACCATATCAACTCGAGCCGATCAGTATTATTTGTATGAAGCTCCTTACTGCAACGTACACTAATCGGAATCGGATTTTTGACCTTTGACACCGAGTAAAAAGGCGAGGCGGTCCTGATCCGTTTACGTTACGATATATTTGCTGCGACCCTTACCACTCTGGCCAATAACATCAAGTTTTCCTTCTTTTGGTTTCGTCCGTAAAATATGCGAACTTTACCTTAGCTGGCTTATACAACTTCCATGATAATAGGTGATAACACTTTGTATTCTTCATCTTTAAAATGGCCCCAAATAAACAAAATACATTCACACGCAAAATTATGTATTAACTGGTACGTAAAACTACATAAATATTTAAAACATAGCACGCAAATATTTGGTCACGGCAAGCGTAAATTTGTATACCGATGTGCGAGAAATAAATTCAATACAGAGGTTAGTTGCTAACTAATTATTTATTCTTCCTTATATACCATGAAAATTAAACAATACATAACAAAAACTTTTATGTAAATGATTATGAATAAACCATGAGTTGGTCTGGTTACAAAGAATTTGCTGTACTGTGTGGCGTATATTGGCTATAGGACATGATTCTTTAGGAGTTTAAAGGTACGATACCCGCTCAATGTATGATTTTTTTTTATTTTTTAAAAGACAACTCCCGCACTAGGGATCATGCCCTGTGTCGCGGGGACCTTTTACAAACATCAATTAACGGACACATAGAACACCCAGACTCAGGACAATAATTTGTGAATCTCACAAATTATTGTCCTGCGTGGGGATCGAACCCACAACCTCATGCGCGGCAGCCGCTGGCTCTACCGGCGCGCCACCGAGGTCGTCAATGTTTGCAATTATCTGGGTGCTTTCTATGTGTTCATTCATATCAGCTTAAGGACGTTTATTGAAAGACATGGGCCTCCTCCAAACATTTTCATCCTGCGCGGAGCTGTGCCTCCCTCAACTATCGGCTTCCCGCCGTCCTAAGTCCTAACTAGGTCGTCGTTATAATTCGGCTTACTACGAGTATGTATAATATTTTTATGTGTGAGCTCCACAACCTTATTCCGGCCGAAAAAGATTGGCTCCTCCAGCTGGTTAAAGACGTATACGGTTTAAAGCAGAAGCCATAATACGCAATGATGGTGATGATATATTTTTACACCACAGATCTCATCGTAAACCCAACTACTACTGGGCATAACTTTTATTTACAAGATATGGATTAACTGACTCGTGACGGTCCCGGTATGTGACTACCGTGTACGGATTCAAATTTCACGCAAGGCATAGCCCTGTCTTGTTCTGATATCTATGGTTCAGTCATTTTAGGTATTTTAAACGAAAATCTGCAGAATCATTCCAAGTGACCTAGACTCAAGCGGCAGACAAATTTTTCTGACTTTCCTTAGTATTACTGTGTAACCCAGATGAATCACCATAACAACACATCAATGTCCCACTGCAGGAAACGGCCCCGTGACGGAGGGATATTTGGCCTACTAATAGGTACTAAGCTGGCCAGACGGATTGGTACAGGGTTTAATTTCAAGTTTTCCTTCTTTTTATTTCGTTACGATAATAGTCCCTTCATCATAACAGCCCATTAATGTCCCACTGCAGGGTTTAATTTCAAGTTCTCCTTCTTTTTACTTCGTAAAGATAATATTTACGGATAGTCCCTTTGTCGGTTTTACGACACCCATGGGATGAGATGGGGTGGTGACATATTGTATTCTTACTCCTTATTCTTAGGATTTTTTAGACACTATAACAAAATATCTTTATTTTTCATTTTAAACAACAATATTACTTACTTTTATAATAACTTATCTTATAAAACAAAGTAAACACGTACATATCACACATGTCGTGTTAAGTTTATCTTAATCCACATTATCTTTATTATTTAATTTAGATTTAACACTCTCTTAAACATAATATTTAGTTAGGAGTCATTAAACTTTTTAATGTTTAGTTAAATATAATAAAAAATTTAACAAATATGTACTACTGTTTTTAATTTGATAATAACAAACGGTCTAGACGCCTCTAATAAAACTGGTCTGGCCTGAAATCGCAAAGGACAAAGACCCTTGGAAAAGTTTGCCTACTTCTTCTTTGCCTGCCCTTATCCCATTTACTTGGGTTTGGCGCAAATGGTTTTCTCCTTCCATACTTTTCTGTCAGCCGTCATATCATTATTCACTCCCTTTGGTTGCCAACTAGTGGTACTAATTAGGTTATAAAAAAAATAAAGGTTATAAGATATCATGATGACGCTATTATTCGCTCCATCGTAGTCTGATGCCTTTCTGCTCCATTAGCTGTCGGTTTTCATTGCTATGTGCCCTTTAAACGGACAATACTGTGCTCAGTGACGATCTCTTTTATTGTCTTGCAAATCTCCTCATTTCATACCTACCGAACATAAACTTCCAAATTTAAAATTGTCTGAGCAGTGTGACGTTTACAACAAATTGTCTTATTTAAACAGCTGTTTTGTAACAAAATTATACAAAGTAAATACAATTATTGTATCGTACTGTGAACCCTTTTGTTTTATTTACAAGTTGCTTGAGTTTGAGAGTTAAGTTCAGCTTTACTTATTTCTTTGTTCGTTCCCCTATCAATTAGAGGATACCAATGAGTTTGCACTCTGTTGGCTTGTTTGAGCTATTTATTTGTGTTGTACAGATTAGAAACTGGTACAAAATGGTGTCAATGTTAGCAGTACTTTTTTTCTTTTCAAGAACAGATTGTGTTCTAGGTAACTTTCAAATAATGATTTGGCATGTTCGTAATGCACTGCTGGACTTTTTCTAATAATTAATTACTTTCTTCTCATCTCTTCTTCTGCTTAATTATCGACAACCCCGGAGCGTGATAAAGTGATGATATTTTAGCAATTGAATATGTAATTTTTTATTACATATTTTCTCTTTGGATTCCTAATACATTCTGATAAAAACTTGAAGCATTAAGAATCTCGAAGCCACTTACTATAAAAAAATATTTAAGCTCATGGGCAAAATTTAAAGCTGCGTTTTTTTGGAAAAAGTTTCCTGGAAGCCTCAAGGTGTGTCCAAACATTGAGCGGCAATAGAGCGCGGCTGCCGCGCGCGAACGTTATCATTGGTCATTCGCCGGCGATTGTATGTGGGCAGTACTGCCGCGCAAACATTAGTTGGCTTTGTCCAAACTAGAGCGCGGCAGAAATGTGTCTTACGAATGCCGCGTGATGCTGCCGCGCACTCGCCGCGCTATGTCTGGACACGCCTTTACTACATTTTCCCCCAAGCTTTTGTTTCAATAACTAAATGTACCTCATTTCTTTAGAAAATAAAAAGAAAAAACAAAGAAATCATTGCGTGACCCCTGAGTGCGTTCCACTAGCGCACTTTGTATGTAGATTCACTTATTTACCGATCACCGTTTTGTACTATAAGCCAACAAACTAAGTAATGCTTCATAATAAGCTGTACAAATTCAAGTAACTTGTTTGAGTTTCCTATTGCATTGCTATAAATGGGCAAAGTGGCCGACATCAACTTCGATTACTGGCAACAACTATTAGTCAATTAATTGCAATCATCTTTAAATTGTACATAAGTAAACAGTTAATTCCTTGAACCCATTTTAAATTGTTGTACCCATACCGTGTTGAACGAGGACGACGTCTACAAATAGAGTGTCGTCAAAGGTGACTAAGCGACTAATGTTTAACTTTGCTACATATTATTGCGAAAGTGTCAAAAAAAAAATCCAAAAAAAAATGCTTACCCGCTGTAAAAACATCACATTTTTCTGTGATGGTGGGTAACTTTGTCTAATTTCTGAGCCGACAGATTGGTTTCGAAAAGCATAGTATCATTAACTGTCATAAAAATTTTGAAATATACCCTATTTCAAAATTTTCATGACAATTAATGATACTATGCTTTTCGAAACTCCTTTTGACCTTATAACAAATTAGTTATGTATCCTTTTGCCCTTATTTCGAACAAAAAAGTCTAATATGAGTATTTGCATCATTTACGACTTAGCTATTGCGTTTGATTATCCTCCATATTAACCATTGTTATCTATTTACAAAAAGTATTATTGCTCTTTGTTCTTTTATGTTTGTGTATCTGTTTGTCTTTCATGAGATCATGTTTCATTAAACATGCTGTTGACAATACATACATGACGCGCATTGTTCTTCATTAATACTTATAGCCTTAAGTCATTCGGATTCAAGTCTTAGCTATGCTTATTCTATACCTAAATACCATACCAAAACTTTTATTAAGGTAACATATTAATATTTATGAAATTTCTAAGTTCTATCTCCAATCTAACGACTGATTTGCAGATGGGGTAAAGCCATGAAAACAATCTAGAAAGTTTCTTCCAACAATACCCATTATCAGAATTGAGCCGTACTAAAGCCCGATTTACACATCGACAAGTACAGTAGCGAGTTAAGTTGTAAGTTGTTGATTAAGTACGATGTAGCCCCCTCTCTCGTCTCTCGCCAACTTAACTCGCCAAAAAGTAGGACGGAGATCTATTTAAATCAACTTAATCAACAACTTACTACTTAACTCGCTACTGTACTTGCCGATATGTAAATCGGGCTTTAGTAATCATAATGAAAAATTGATCAAATATTATACTTCTCTGCGAATCCTACCCATCCTTAAAATTGCTTCCGTAACGCAGTCTTCGTTATATAAGCAACCCGAGATGGGATGGTAACTGGCTGTAGTTAGTTTCAAATGAGCAGAATTGCAGGCAATCACGTTTACTTGTTTTTGTCGACAAGCTTTGTTAGAGCAAAAAGCTTGGAATGGTGTTATCTACTCGTAGTTTCCGAGATAACTCATATAACGTGTCGATGGCTAAAGTGGAAATTAGAATGATTTCCTAGGCGACACTTGCTCAAGCATTTTATGCACGAAAAATTTTTTGGCAAAGTTTTCATCATCATCATAACAGCCCATTAATGTCCCACTGCAGGGACGGGCTTCCTCCCGTGACGGAGAGATACTTAGCCTACTAATACCACGGATGATGACGGATTGGTCAAAGTTTTCGGACACGATAAGACATCACCTGTGATGAAAACAAATTTAATTAAAAAACCTGCAATGCTGCTTTAATTACCATTTTTTAATGTATTTCTTGATAATGTAACTTTCACATGAAGATTACTGTGTGAAGGAAATATTGATTGAAACGATTAATTCGATCACACAGTAAAATTTCTTGATTACTTCTATACGCTGAGCTGAAACGCAACACGATTAATTTTTTCATTAAAAACCGCCCACAACCAGAGCGTTGATATCGATTATAAAACTTACGCAATTTCTTTTACATTAACGATTTAACATAATTTTTATATTATCATTACAGCCCATTAATGCAGGACGGGCCTCCTCCCATGACGGAGGGATACTTGGCCTACTAATACCACGCTGGCCAGACGGATTGGTATAGGGTTTAATTTCAAGTTTTCCTTCTTTTTATTTCGTAAAGATAATATTCACAAATAGTCCCTTAGTCGGTTTTTACGACACCCATAGGGTGAGATGGGGTGATGATTTTTCTATAATTTGAGAAAATAGCAATATTAATAAAACGATTCCTATACGACCAACTTGGAAGTATACTTCCAACACAAACAACAAAAAAGTTTATTTAAAGTCAAGAACTCTGCAGAACTCAGTCAAGTAATAAGCGATTTTTGTGGAAAAAAAACATCCTCTCCTCCTTTTTTCGATGTCGGTTTTGAAACATCACAAACGTTTTTTCGTATTCGTGTATTATTTTTTCAGTATAATACATGAACTTTTTATGACACAAATGTAGCAAATATTTGTTTACTTTTTACTTGTGGGGTTTTTGTTTGCAGTGTATTCACATCAGTGTTGTA
Source organism: Schrankia costaestrigalis (assembly GCA_905475405.1). NCBI lineage: Eukaryota > Metazoa > Arthropoda > Insecta > Lepidoptera > Erebidae > Schrankia > Schrankia costaestrigalis. The sequence continues at coordinate 2,203,650 of FR997830.1, forward strand.
AAAATGTAACCTCGTTTTAATTTTTTTTTTTTATTAATTTGCTATACATGTAGCTTCACTCGCTTGTTTTATACTCATTATTACATCATACGAAAAAGGCTAGACTTTTACTTAGACTTTTGTTTTAGGCAAATCCTTTCCCATAACTGTAACTTGAGTAGCAAACGAGAAATGAGGTAATAAACACGAAAAAAAAGGAAGTACAACCGAATTGAGAACCTCCACCATTTTTTGAAGTCGGTTGAAAACTCAGGTGAAGTCCTGTGAAAATCTAAATAGTCTTTCGAGTCCTTTCGAAGTTCCTTCTATCATTGTAGGAGTAGAGACGAGCCGTCTCTGCAGACGAACATTAAAAACATATGAGAGGCGATTTAGAGAAAGCTTACAGATTTTATTTCGATGAAAACCAATCCAAACCAGCTGAGAGTGGTATCAATACACCAAATTTCCTTCTTCAACGAAGGGACCATCCCTGATTGTTATTTTCAAACAGATTTTTTACCTCTTTTTTCACCTTAAGTATAAATTACTTTAGTTAATTATAACTATAAAATGACCTATTTAACATAACTCATATGAGTGGGACATAAATTCTTACAACTTATTGTTCAGGATATCTTTAGATTAACAATAACCAATGAAATGTACAGTAAACATATCACGCTATACTCTTTCATTCGAAACTACACCTTATAACAAAGGAATAAGGGATACTGGGTCTAGGTTGATTTGTGTACTTGAAACTGTATTAGCAACACCGCAAACATTGAACAGATAAGCATTGTATATTACAAGACTTAAGATTAACTATAAATGTTACCTTTAAATTAGTTTACTCAAGGAAAATGTATATTCTACGTGCCTTCTTAGCAAAAACAAGCCTATTTTATAATCCCAACCTTAAGCTACATTATTAAATAGATAATTTAACGAATTGTTTACTTTTACAAACAAAAAAAGGTTCAGAAAAAAATACACTTCGCAAAATTGGCTGATAATGAAAAAATTACGCAACGTCAGGACAATTACGAGAGGTTCTATCAAAATTGCTGGCAGATCGACCAGCCCGTTGACCCAGTTCCGCGGGTCATCGACCGTGTGACGTCACGGTGGAGGCACACACCCCCCAACCCCCTCTCCTCCAGCTACCCTCAGTCACGTCACCCCCGGGGGTGTGTTCTCTTCCTGCCTGTTCGAGGTCACATGCCGCCCGCGTTGCGCACCGTTCGGACGTCTGCGCTAATTAAATTTTAATAGTTGCAAGTTATTTTTGTGATTATAAATACTGTGATGACTATTATTGGTGAGGTTTTGTTCATATATCATTAATAGAATGTATTTTTTATTGATGTCATTGTGTTTTAGGTAATAAAATTCTTTGTGTATTAGTAATGTTATAAAACAGATTCCTATGAAAGTAACCTTGAAACTAACCGAATTAGGCTTACGTATAGTCTTTGTACATAAACCTTTGTGGTTGATATCTTTGCATGCAAATCTCGACAGGTTTTTGTAATATTTTTTCCCTAGTTACATTTTGTGTTATCGCTATTAACTTTTGCAATTTTGCATAGAATTTACTGCTATTTCCCTTGTTTTTAAATTGCTATCATTATAGAAGCATGGTTAACTATTTACTGTCATGATACAAAAGGTTTTTGTAGACAAAATATTTACTATCACAAATAACTATGCTACAATATTAGTGTAGCTTTCGGGTTAATTTCAAAAACATCTGACAGCTGTAAAGCACGCTAAACAAGGTCGGTGGTAGTGCTATCACCCTATCCCATAATAGTTGTCATAAAAACTAAGGCAAAGTTCGCATTATTACTTCTACAAAAATATAGAAAAGTAAAATCTGACATAAAACATTACCCCAATCTGTTATACCAACCTGGTATAAGTTTTCTTTTATTAATAGAGAATATTCGTCCCTGAAAATACTTATACAAAACTATAGATTTGTCTGAAAATTCAAGCCAGAGCGTATTATATTAGTATCGGTTATATTTTGAAGTCGGTGTAATTGTCCTTTTCACAAAGCCGAAAACCTAATAACTAGGTGGAAGAGCTCTTCAGCAAGCGACCGGTAAACTTTGCCCGCTTAAACCACTTACAAACTTGATGTGAAAACGTTAGGGTAGAAAATTACAAGAACTTAATAACTTCTGTCTAAGGCAATGACTTAACTGTGCTTAGGCATTTTTGACATCCATGAGCCGCAGGTACCTACCACTTACCGTCAACTGTTTCGCATGCTTGCACCTGGATCCTTATATCTTGTCAACTATGTATCTTATGGATAAAGAGAAAAACTAGAGCCTCAGCAAAGAACTCAACAAGCTAGAGAACTCAGCAAAGAACATTTAAAAAAAATTGTGACATGGTGGTTGTCCATGCAGAGTACGATTCAATCCAAATATTTGTGTCCATGAGCATGAATGGGTTTTTTTATTGTCAGAGTTATTATGTAGGTGTATTCTTAGTATAGTACCCATAGTACAAACTCAGTTTAGTTTGGGAATAGATGACATTGTGTAAATGAGTGAGGAATATAATTAATTGGAATACACTATACTATTTTATCAAGTAGTTGCAGTTTGTAACGCTAATGCTAGTTCAAATCGTTTTATGTAAAGTATCTTTTTAATAACTAGTATTGCAATTTAAGTTTCACATAGTCTAATGAATTATTAACAGATCCTTGAATGCGGTATAGATTCTAAGTAAAACTGTTTCGTTACTATCATTGATTGACGAAGGTTGTATGTATTAAAAGGTTCATTTGTTACAAAGTATAAATTATTCATGTATTTATTATGAACTTGTCTGGATTTTTGTTAATCCTAGAATGATTTGGGATGCGGATTAAAGATTATAATTTTGGTGTTTTTGTTAATTTTGTCGTCATTTTGCAAGAGTCGTAGTCGTTATAAAGATTTCAGCTCAGATTTCATATTAGCCAATTGACGATTACTGCTGGATATAGGCTTCCTCCAGATATTTTCAGCTTGTTGATCCAGAAAGACAGATTTACAGAGAACTTAATCAGAGACATCCCTGAAAACGGGTCAGTGCGTAGGCACTGGGAACCTATCGACGTTTGTGAAAATAATGTTAGAAATTGTGTTCGAAACTGAGGCTTACTTACTAACAACAACGAGCCAGACGAATTGATTTTGGGTTTTATGTAGAATTTTCTTTCTTTTGTTTTGCTCTCTCTTATTCGGTTTTTACGTAAATGTTACTATGTCTGGGAAGAAGGGCACAGTTGCTAGTAAAATTCTGATTAATATAACAGTGGAAAGGCGCTATGAAAAACTAAAACACATTTGGAGAAGCACAATTGATGATGAAGGTGCTTTATGCAGTTCATTATTTAATCCCATTTATTTGATAAATAATTATTATGCCCAAAATAGCAAACCTATATAAATAATTGAGTACATACCGAAATAGTCCGAATGAAACACCACTAAATTATTATGTGGGTCACTAAGTAATATATGGGCAATTTGAATAATCTCAGTTGGCATTTTCAACCCAATTTCCATAACAGGGTACATAAAGCCTTTTGTTTTGTGGATTTATCTTAACCAACTTCGAACTATGCAACATTTACAATATCACTAAAACAAGCGAATAACGGACCACTCCAGGGAATTGTTTATTGGCTTAAAAATACCATGCTGGCCAGGCAGCTTGGTATAAGATTTTATGTTTCCCTTCTTTTGTTTTTGAAGTTTCAATATATGGCAACTTCCCTAACTCTGCTTTTTCATTGCCATTAGATTTTTTTCTGATGAGATAAAATTGTTTTCCAATGCTTTTGATCCAGGCCTTGTTAGTTTTATCCCAGGGACTCATGATTCTCATGCTCGTTGCCTTAGATACAATCTTCCAAGAATTATACTTATTGGAAAGAAAGTAGAATAAGTACAATTTATTGAACCATTCATAATGGATGTGACTCATTTCATTTTAGCCAACACACGTTTACAGCTCTTCATAGGACTTCTTTATACCAGATCGTAGGTCCCCCTTATCTCCTTCTGTCTCCAGATACGTAGTTGCCATTCGAAAACGTTTTGTATCCCAAAACCTATCGTTTCGGCGTGCTAGCGTGCCTCGCAGCCATTTAGGAGAGGCAATCCTTTGTGCTGTACCTGTTACTTTTATTCTCCCGCGGATCACAATTTAAATCCGATCGCACAGAGATATAAAACTCTTTATTACATTTTAAAAATGTAATACCATCTGATCACACACCCATTTCCATTAATACTCGTTATACATATCAAACAAAGAACTGCGTTAATAACGTTGTCATACGTATAAATTACGATGATGACGTACAACCTCTGCATACAACCTCCTTCAACATCAATGAATTCGATTTCTTTTTCTTGAATGCCGTGCGAGGGAGATAGTGCATTCTATTACGTCACAGGATTCGCGTGACCTACATACAGCGGCATACAATTACAATCCCATTGTTTTGCAATCAGCTTTATTAGCTATAACTCAAGGATCATAATCGCACGAATATTTATCTCTTTTGTTTTACTCAGTACCTATATTTTCATCTCCATTCGTTTATGCGGCCCTAGTACTCGTTGGCGGAATGTAGGTCGATTTCACCATGAATGATCTGTTGAACCGTGTAAAATGGAGTTAAATGGAGGGTATAAAATGGGCTTATAACGACTAACTAATGTTATGCGGAAACGTATTTTGGTATCCTTTGAAGGTTCGGGTAAACCTTTATGTTTAATAACGATATTATATACTTAGTGTATTTCGGTAACTAATGAAGTCGTTCATGCGAAATATGTTTAAGGTTTTGTCGGACTTAATTTTGTTTAAAATAATGTTTATTTAATTTAATTGAGTTGTAAATATGGTACAAAACGAGTAAGCTTGGAAAGCCACTGCCCCGTTCGTCGAAGCATGAATAAAACAAAATCCGCTTAAAACGCAGCAAAAAGTAGTAACTCTATTTCAACCAGCAGAATAAGAGCCTCCTATTGATTTGCAATGATTTCCATGAATAAGGGTTATCCAGGACTAGGCATCAATTTTTGAAGCATACGTAATGATTTTGTTTCACTTTCCCTTGACTTGAAATTCAGTCGGCAGCACCCTAATTTGGAGCAATTTCATGCAGGTATGACCAAGTTTGCAGAAAGTCATGATTCTTAGCATTTCATCGATTTAACGTGCGATTGCCTAGTCCAACGTGGATGTTTCGTCCTTAACAGTAACCAGGACTTTACGACCTTGGTTAAACAGGTCTCCGAGCCTGCTTATAAAGTGTTAGCAGTCACCTTCACCGTCCGCAATGTTCCCTCCTCTATATATAGCCAATTTGGTTAAATCTCAACAATCCCTACTTTTTTGGACGCGCTAGTGTTGAATTTAGTAAAGCTGGGTGGCTCTAGTTTTTAGAGGGTTTTAGCTGGTATGCTTATCGTATATTCTTCTTTGGAATAAAAGTATTTTATCATAATCATATCATCGTCCACTGCTGGGCGTCTTACAAGGATTTATTATATGATTTGTTAAAATTATAATAAAATAACTGCGTATTAACATGATGTTATGTAATAATGAATTAATAATGTAAGTTTACTTTTTGTTTTGTCAAACGATCAGGGTCGCTTGACCGATATCGCTTATCGTTACTTTGTAGTAAACAAGAATAAAATACAACTGATAAATATGTGTTAAAAACTACAATTAATAATAATCTCACTGTCTATCTGCAGGGACTGACTGACGACTGCAAGTGAAACTTAGCATAAATATTTACCAGGTTGACCAGACTAATTGATTAAGGTTATTTTTTTACGACCAGGTTTACTTGTTTTGTTTTCCTAGAGTAGGTACTATCATATCATCACACACAATTCGACAAAAGTAATGAATAAATAAATCATTTATAATCAACTGGCTTTTGCCCGCGGCTTCGCTCGCGTTAAATTCGAGGTATCACTGTTCCCTTTTCCTGGACACAGAAGAAACAAAAAGAAAGTAGCCTATGTTACTCTCCATCCCTTCAACTATCTCTCTCTACATAAAAATCACGTCAATTCGTCGCTCCGTTTTGCCGTGAAAGTAAGACAACTTTCCGATTTATAATATTAGTATGGATAACTTATAACTTTGTGTGGCCCCATACTAGGCAAGCCTGTCCTGTGGGTCCTTACTACGATAACACTTCTATGTAAAACTTCACTACAGATATGCCAAGATTATTTGGGATGAGATTCTAATGGCGTGGTAACATTACGTATTCCAATCACCACACGCGCCGCCCGTGCTTAAGTTAATTTAATTCTAGACGGACCTTACGTCTAGTTGTATTTATAATCACAGGCTATTTCGGGCCATGTCGTCTGTTCAATCGATGACAAATTCGACCTTAACGTATTATGTAATAAGAATATTAACAAATTTTGTTACTAAAACATAAGATATATTGTTGGTAAGCAACCAAGAGACCGCGATTAGGCAAACGTAGTGTATGACGTGGTTAGTGGACCAACGACCTCAAAAAGGTCGTTGGGTTGGACTAGATTCGGTAGGTGTAGTATCGTGTTTTGTGCTGCGAGTTGTAAGAGGGCTAATTGATAGGACCAAACAAACGAATGCCTCCAGCAGCCAGAAAAGTCTGCTACTAAAGATATTGATAGTTAGTAGTAATTCTTCTGTCGTCTTTTACAAGCAGTTTTAAGATGAGAAAAAGTATTAATAGTTTGCATTCATTGTAAGCAGAACCCGATAGAAACGCAAAAACAGATAAGAAATTATGGCAACGAATAGCAGTCATAAGTCTGACCTAATGCTTTTTCACACTACGTTTAAATCAATCCATGTCATAAAAAGAAGTCATGTGCAAAAAAGATTGTTCCACAATTTAATGGTTCGTCAAACGAAGGAGTTACCGAACCTTTTTTGGCACAAATTGAACAAACCATTGGCTTAAACAGAAAGATTAATTCTGTTAGTTCAAAGACAAGATGCTGTGTAGGAAATAACATCGTCGGTCGCTTACTTCGTGGGCATTTTAGTATCAAAACCAGTTTTGTCTCGTTATAAGGAAACTTGTTTACCGATCGGGTTTTATTAAGTTTCTACTTCTTGGTCAATTTATTATACGTAAATAATGTAAACTGAAGATGCATTTTACTCAAGCGAGTTGAGTTTGGAATAGCTGTGACATATAGGTACAGGCCCGTCCCTGCAGTGGGACATTAATGGGATCTTATGATGATTTAAAATATTTCCTAAAGACTATGTGCTATGTTATACGACGTCAATTAATAAAACTTTTAGAATGTTTCTTTGTGATTGCGACTAGTTCAAAACAATAAACAAGAAATCATTATGACTACTAAAAGCATAATTCCATCCATTGCATGACAAAGGCTTTAGACATCTATTCCATATTTCGTTTCTTTTATTTTCCAATAATTTTCGAAGGCACCTAACTCATAGCGCCTTCATTTTGTATTTGTACTCATCATTTTGACAGGTTCAAGATAGTACTTAAAAACTATTCTTGTAGCATTCCTTGACACGAAAACTTCCTCTTACTTGAATAAATTGTCCCGTTGGTTTCATGGTGAAGATACCTATTGCTTTTGTTATTTCTCCGTGTGGTGACGGAGTAAAAATACAATATGTCACCACCCCATCTCATCCCATGGGTGTCGTAAAAACCGACTAAGGTGTACCTGTGAATATTATCTTTACGTAATAAAAAGAAGGAAAACTTGAAATTAAACCCTATACCAATCCGTTTGGCCAGCGTGGTATTAGTAGGCCAAGTATCCCTCCGTCCCGGGAGGAGGCCCGTCCCTGCAGTGGGTCATTAATGGGCCGTTATGATGATACCTATTGCATTTTTTTTTATTTATAGTTTCTGTTTATAATTCCAGAGGCCCCTGTGTGCGGCATGCGCGCGCCAGGCTCGCTGGGCGTGTGCGGGGTAGCTCGGTGGTCGCACTCGGCGCCCGCGCCACACACAGACTATGCGAGACACGTGCCGCCGATACACCCGCACCCTGTATATCTGCACGACGAACAGCTTAATAGTAGGATTGCTATATGGTTAGTATTTAGTTATTAGATAACTCATCTCCGTGTGGTGACGGAGTAAGAATACAATATGTCACCACCCCATCTCATGCCGTGGGTGTCGTAAAAACCGACTAAGGGACTATCCGTGAATATTAACTATACGAAATAAAAAGAAGGAACCCTTGAAATTAAACCCTAAACCAATCCGTCTGGCCAGCGTGGTATTAGTATGCTAAGTATCCCTCCGTCACGTGAGGAGGCCAGTCCCTGCAGTGGGACATTCATGGGCTGTTATGATGAGATAACTCATACACTAGGGGACGAGCCAATTAACGGACACAAAGAAGATGCTAAAGACAACAATATGTGGATCACACAAATAATTGCATTGGGTGAGAATTTTTGCACGGCAGCCGAATATACAACCGACGACCGTTTTACCGAATGAAAAGCCGATGGATGACTGAGGCACAGGACCGCACAAGGTAGCAATGCTTGGAGGAGGCCTATGTTCAGCAGTGGACGTCGATTGGCTGAGATGAATGAATGATGACCGTTTTGCCACCAAGCAGTTGACCAGCGTGACTTCGAAACCTCGAACTCGTGCATGTCAGCCGCTACCGTGACTGCTGCCCCTACAAAGCTGTTAAAAGTTACTCACGTCAGTTTGTTGACAAAACTTGCCTTGTGTAATTAATGCAGTGCCATATTTTAAAAGTTGTAAATAATTAATGCTTCCCCATGTAATTTGAGCATCGATATTCCACTAATATCGTACCACCAAACTCCGTGTGGTGACGGAGTAAGAACACAGTGTGTCACCACCCCATCTCATTCCATGGGTGTCGTAAAAACCGACTAAGGGACTATCCATGAATATTATCTTCACGTAATAAAAAGCAGGAAAACTTGAAATTAAACCCTATACCAATCCATTTGGTGGTATTAGTAGGCCAAATATTCCTCCGTCACGGGAGGAGGCCCGTCCCGGGACATTAATGGGCTGTTATGATGATTCCACTAATGATTAATTTTGTAAATTCCAGGCATGGCGATATAACAACATTAGAAACGGATGTGATCGCAAACACGACAGATGAAAGCCTCAGCGAGTGTAACCCTGTCAACGAGCGTATACTGCAAGTCGCTGGTCCAGATCTCAAGGAGGAAATTATCACTAGAGGATATGGTATGAAGTTTTGGTTGTTTTATAGATGATACTCATTACTGATAGTTATTATAGAAATAACTTTGACTCTATCCCCCTTACTCATAAACGTCTCTTAAATTTTAGTCAATGGATTAGCTTAAATTCATACGATTTTACTTAGAAAAATCTCGCTAAACGGTGATTAAATTTGAGTAGTTCGGTACTGGGGTATGTTCGTAACGAATTAAGAACAAAGAGTCTCTTTACCCTATGACCATGCACGGTATACGAATTTACAAAGGTGACTAAAAACGTGAGGTTTTTTGACTTAAACTCAGTATCTCTGAAAAACTGAACACAAAAGACGGTACAAGCTCTATCGTGTAAACCGAGTATCAAGACCAGGGAGGTGATATTGATACAAATAAGCCAATTTGATTAACTTGGATGACACAGATTACAATATAATTATTTAAACTGTCATGGTCAGATTCACTATAAACGAACTATAGGGATATTTACCACGTTTAGTGTTTTTGAGTTTCCGATACTGTGAGTGTAGTGTGTTGCGATCCAGTTCGAGTAACTAGTGAGAACAGCGAGGATAATAGTAACAAGACACGAGTGCGAAAGAGGGTAAAACGATATTTTCTTTCTTAAGACTTACTAACCACAAGTACTTTAGTTCCTCCGTGATCATGGCGCTTGTAACAGCGTCGAAATATCGGAAACTCAAAAACCCTAAACATGGTAAATATCCCGATAGTTCGTTTATTAATAGCACAGTAATTACACATTACCCATATTGCTAAACCAAAATTATTCATATTGAAATTGGTCTGAAAATGCGAGCCGAGTTTGTCAATTCTAAACAAGCTTTTGATTACCATTTTGAAACTGTCCCTCCTTCACGGGAGGAGCCCCGTCCTTTTAGTGGGACATTAATGGGCTGTTATGATGATTATGATCTTGAACCTGCCAAAACAAAAGATTATAACACGAAAATCTTTTGTATATTTTTAAACACTTTATTTTAACACTATCTTATTTATGTCATCAGAATGTCGGATAGGCGAGGTGGTGGTAACTCCAGGCTTCGGTCTCCGCTGCCGCCACATCATCCACACAGTCAGTCCCAAGTACGTCGCCAAGTATCACACCGCCGCTGAGACATCTCTGCATAACTGCTACAGGTAACTACAATATTTATGTCATCAGCTTACAATATTTATGTCGTACTTTTTGTGTATGGAAACGAATCAAAATGTATTGTGACACTTGATCAGACACGACCAGTTACTAAGTTCTCTCCATCTGGCATTCTTAATAGAATACCTTTTGGTTCTGTATATGCACTGACGTATACAATTTTGATCATTAATTCAAAAGCCTATTGATATCCTTCTGCAGGGCCGGACTAGTAATGGAAGGTAAATTGGCCCTCTAATGTCATGCTACCCATACGACTTTTGGTCAAGTTTTCTATCAATCTAATATCGGCGAATTATCACTTAGCTAACTTTTGGCACTCATCCCAACACTAGGGATTATGAGACAGTATATTCTCACTCCGTGACCACACATTAGATACTTAATTCAGTGAGCACTCCAAAATGATTGTTCTATACAACAGTAGTATAATGGTGTGTTACTTTACCTCCCCAGGAACGTGTTGTGCAAGGCTCACGAGCTGGGCGCGCGCTCGCTGGCGCTGTGTGCACTCAGCGCGCCGCACAAGAACTTCCCGCCAGACCTCGTCGCGCACATCGCGCTACGTGAGTACTGATGTATATCTGACCCTCTTCTTCTGGAAACAAAACTCACTGGGAAACAGTACTTGAATGAAAAAATGGGTACTTTGATTAATGTTAATGTTCTACCAGATATTCACGCATTCCAAAATCAGTAAAAGTGATTCATCTGCACCATAGTTAACTGGGGAAATAGAAAAAAAGTTGTCAAAAAGAGCAGTAGCTCAATATAAATACAAACGTCACATCGTCGCCCCAATATTTTTAACTGGGAGAGATTTGTTGCCATTTAAAATTACTGCCACAAAATGTGTATGAATGATGCTGAATCTGTGACAACCGTCTCATATCTACCCTCCATTTTCTAATAAGTATCCTAGATCCTTTATAATTTGGGCATTTGGGCTAAAAATAAAGCCTTTGAAAGTTTTTATTTCAGTTTCATATCATTTTAGTTTTTTCCTATTCCTTTTTTTACACTGAACTCCAATAAGAATTACTAGGGAGCACTAATAATAAGAATTGGCTTTGACAGTATTCATGGTGTAATGACATTACGACGGGTCCTACGTAGACTAGTATAAGTGCAAAAACACAAGTTTACAGGAGAGCAATTCAAAGGTTCAAAAGCTTATAACTTTGTCAAAGTTCTACAGAAATTACTGAAATTTTGATAGGTTATACCTGGAAATGAAAAGAAAAAAACAGACTAAATATATTTTTACATTTCTTTGTATTTTAGAAAATAGCTGTACTTGCATTTGTTTAGCTTGTTTTGATCAAAGTATTCAAACAAGTAAACTGTTACAAGTAACCACTTGTACTAGTTTACAAAGTTCTGACTTAGTTTTTAAATAATGAAAATAACAATAACATACTTAAAATGGCAGCCAGACGTAAACTACATCTGGCAACTCTGATGTTTGGAGTGATAAGTACACGTGAACCCCAGTACCTTTACAATAAGCTAAGTTGGAGGCATGATCACTACAACTACTCCAGTCGTCCCACCGCCAACCCGCTGTCCATTCCTCAGCATAAAACCGCAGCATTCAGGGGATGTTATAAGTATGCAGCTACTCATATATGGAATGACTTGCCTCCGCCGATAAGATCCCTAAAAACAAAACACTCATTTAAAATAAATTATAAAAAGAATCTACTACAGGAGCAAAAAACCGTACCAAACTAGTTATGAATAACGTGACGTTAGATAGTTGTAATACTTACGTATATTGTTTTTGTTTTCGTTTTTGTATTTAATTTCTTTTGCGACTTGTTGTGACTATGACTGATTAATATCACCATCAATATTTATTAATGTTTATATACTCTATAACTATATTTTTATTACATATAGGTTCTGTCTGTAGGCCGTTTTTATATATATTTTTTTATATATTCTTAGTAAAGCAATAATATTAATATGTAAACACTATGTACGGGCGCCGCGGCAGCATGGGGCGGCCGAATGATTCGCACGACTGCGATGTTCATTACATCACCGAAACCGGTTTGCCTCCGCTGTATGTGTGGTGCGCGTATTTTGTTATTGTCCGCACATATTTATTTATTATTTATTTTTATGTACAGTTTTATTTTAAGTATTTATTTTAAGTGTATATTTTACATTGAAATATAAAATATGATAGTACCTATTAATGTTTTTATTTAGGTATGTCATGGACTGTGCAGTTGCTTTGTTTGCCTTACAATATCATGTACTTAGTTTAGTTATATTTGTCTTGGTTATAATATTTGTCTATTGTCGTCTTGTTTTTTATTAGTTTGTAGTCCGGTCGTCACTTGGGGTTAGCACTGAAAATCAGGGTTGGTTTGTCGTCCTTGCGGCAAACCAACAACAATCCTGAGTGCTGACCTCAATTTTTGCAAATAAATAAAATGTTTTTAATTGTATTTGTTAATAGATATATACCTACATTGTTGTAATTGTTTTGTTATTTGCAAAAATAAAATATTTTTCTTTCTTTCTTTCTTTCTAAAAGAAATACACATTATTAGTCATACATATGAGTATAATTTGTAAATCATGAAACCTCGAAATATGGGAAAATAATTTCATTTATCTACTTTTAGCACTTGCACTACTGTACAAGCTACTAAGAAACTAGTTGTACCAGTAATTTATGTAGTTTTATGGTCATGAACTTTATTTTTTTAATGTAAAAATGAAACAAACAAACGTACAAAATAGTAAACACGTTTATTGTGTAACATTAACCCCTTACGAATAAAGGCCTCTTAAATTTAAACACTGTTTAGCGAGATTTTTATTAGCAAAACCAATCTTATGCCAAACAAAACCGTAAGAATTTAAGCTAATCAATTGACTAAACTTTAAGAGGGGTAAATGTGTAAAAATAAACGTATTTACTATATTACTATTACTTTTATAATGACTTCAAATTTTGAAGTCTTTTCCATTTAATTTTAAAATGTTAAAAATTTAACATGATTCTCGCTCTGATAGTAAATATCATCTTTAATAGGTTAAGGAGATATTAAATTATTAAATCAGTCTTTAACAAGCTATAAACTTTAATAAAATATATACTTGGCTTCGTCTTTTTAGTGATAATAATTAGTTAAAGTAATCAGTGCTTTCTTTACTATGTTAATAATAATATGTATCTATAACAAAATGTTCGATTCTTTTTAGGTAAGAACTGTACGACTACTAAGACTAATTAAATAGTTGTCTTACAGACTCATCAAAATAAAATATACATTGCACAATTAATTTTGTACCACAACAACAATCTACTAAGTGGTAAAAATAACTTAAAAAAATAAGACTTCTATTAAAATAAAAACCTAGTCAGATACGTTTACGTATATATAAAACGTTCTAACGTTTTATTTGTTTACAAGAAGGCGTGCAGGATGGCCATCTTTTTGTTTAGTGGAAACATTGTTGTCCCTTCAAGTGGATGTACTGGAAAAAGTTGTCAGATACTAATTCTCCCGTGATAACTTCTCACTATTTCACAAGATCGATTGAATTGTATAATGTCACGTATTATTCACGGCTGTGCTAATACACAAGTGGTTACAAGTGATGACAAATTTAAGAAAGTGAGATTTTTTTTATATGTTGAACAAAAATGTCTTAGTTTTATGGCTCTGTAGAATTATATTATCTATAAAGTAACGTTGCCTTATTGTGGTAGCTATAGCTGCAAGCAATTTAAGCCCTAACTTGTAAATAATGCAAAAACTAACTTTTTTATGTTAGAAATGTTAAGTTTATCCTAAAAGCTCTTTCATTGCACAACTAACGTAAATTTTAGCTGCTTATTTATTCATTTACCCACAATTTATTAAAATATATAAAAAAGATTTAAAAATCAATAAAGTGTAAAATTTTATACAAAATATTTTCCATAGTTCTCTACTAGCCATATGCTACCCATTCTCCTACCAGGTGTTAAAACACCGATCATTTTTTAGATTTTCCAGAGGACCAGGATTACTTTTTATGTAGTTTTTCTAAAACGTTAGTGACACAAATACCAACAAATCAATTTTTTTTTAAGATCTGAGACCCTTAATAGTTTCAGGAGTATCTGGGTTAATGGACTCCGAAAACGCTTTAAACTTATTATTATTTTTATTTTTACTGATAAAACAAAACACTCAAAACGTCGTAAAAATATGAATAATTTTTAGAAATATACATAAAGTAAAGTTCGTTGCAGTTACACCCGTATCGTACGTACGCGCTGTATCGTCGCCGCGCGTATACTGGAGCAACGGTCACTTACACTCATGCGGCACGTAGATTGTAACTACGTAAACTAATGCAAGTAACTTATATCAGTTTTGACCGTCTCCTTGCATTAAATTGTGTTACTTACATCAGTTTACGAGTTTGTATCGCCGAAACTAAAAGAAATTTTAATTTTTTTCTTACTGATTTGAGAAGAATAGGTTATTTAAAGGCCATTCAAGCAAAAAGTCATTTTCGTCAATTTGCGGGTTACACCAGTATACGTAGGACCCGTCGATTACGAATTCATATTTAACAAGCCATAAATTCTCATTAAATCGAAGTCCCTATACTATGCGACTAAACCAAAATGTATTCTAACATTTGTAACTAAATGTATTAAATAAGATGTTCCTCGCAGGTGCGATCCGCCGGCACCTAGAGTGCTCCGCGTCCCCGGGCGTGGTGGTGCTGGTGCTGCGCACGCGGGGCGAGGCGGCGCTGACGGCGGCGCTGTGCGCGCTGTACTTCCCGCGCGACGCGCACGAGGCCGACGCGGCGCGCTGGCGCCTGCCGCCACACGCGCACCAGCTGCTGCACGACAGGCGCATACGTATCATACACAACCCGCACGAACATAGCTCCGACACAGGTATGCGTACTATGATATTCGTTTATTCTATCTCATCATCATCATCATTATCAGCCAATCGACGTCCACTGCTGGACATAGACCTCCTTCAAGTCTCGCTACCTTGTGCGGTCCTGTGCCTCCCTCATCTATCGGTTTTCCGCTGTCCTACCTAAATCGTCAGTTTCCGAACTAATTGGCGGAGGGAGGAAGCGTGGGTCTTATTTGTTCCTGTCATGCCCCAACTTCTCTGATAGCTTACTTTAGGCCGGCCAAGTTTTTTGGTGAAAAATGTAATATGCTATGTTTTGCCGAAAAGTACCATACAAAAAAAATATTAAATGATAAAAAAGTACGATTTGAATACATTAAGAATACAGTTAGAGAATAGAATAGCGCTAATATATTAGACAACATTGCTTATTTGACACTAATAATTCCGAAAAGAAGAAAGACAATGGGAAAAATTGGTACTTGAGGCGGGACTCGAACCCGCGTGTCTGGACTATCCGTCTCGACCATTGAGGTAATATGTATACATATTACCTCAATGGTCTCGACTACCAAATTTAACCATTGCTTTATACGGCGCCAGAGCCGCAACTTAAAACTCAACTGTACAACGCCATCTAGGCGCAACAGCCGTAAACTTTCAATGTTGCAATTGACCATTGCGTAAACTCTTCAATAATCAAAATCATGGCGCTCGACGCGTATAGTCCAGAGACGCGGGTTCGATCCCCGCTTCGAGTACCAATTTTTTCCATTGTCTTTCTTTTTTCGGATTTTTCTAGTTATACCTAAGATTTATAGGTAAAAATTGATATGTAACCAATACTTCCCCCGTGGGAATAAGACAAGAGCTTAAGTATTATACCTATGTTTATATGCATTGAAAAAATAATCTTATCTTTAAATAGTATTTGTTATAGTAGTTATTAGTGTCAACGTGTTATTAGTGTATCGGAATATAGATTTTTTTATCTACAGATAAGTACTCGGCTGTACTGATTTATTTACAGAAATAAACAATTGATACCTTATTACATTATAAAATAAAATAAATAAAAAAAATAAATAAATAAATAATTATAGTACTAACACACAATGCCATCTAGTCCGAAACTTTGCATTAAATTGGTTTTTTTTAAATACGCATATTAAACCTAGGTACTATCAATTAGAATATACAGGCCTCGTCCTATAGTGTAGGGAAATTGGGTCAACTAATAAGGCCAGACGGATTTTTAAAATGCCATCAATATATGTACTTATAACTAGATTTTGCCCGCGGCTTCGCTCGCGTTAAATTCGGGGTAGCACTGTTCACCTTTCCTAGCCACAGAACAAAAAAAATTTAGCCTATGTTACTCTTCATCCCTTCAACTACTTATCTCCACTTAAAAAATCAGGCCTATTCGTCGTCGCTCCGTTTTACCGTGAAAGAAAGACAAACAGACACTCTTTCCCATTTATAATATTAGTATGGATAACATCAATTCAACAGAAACGTAAAACACATTGTTCTGTGTAGGATTTTAACTTGGTCCACGGCAATCGCTAGACTTAATTTTATGCAGCTATGATCTTTGGCTTACCTTATACTTTACTCGATTATTCCTCTCGATCACAATATCCACAGCATGAGAGCCCAGGAATAAACAACCTTAATTTTTTTTAAGAGAATCTTGGCTTTACAAGTCAGGATCCCTAGTGCGTGAGATCTCATTAAAAACAAAAGAAACAAAACCAACTGATTACAAAACATATTAGTATGGAAACTTGTTTTATGACGAATATTAAATAATCTATGACTAATAAGTTAATATGAAAATCGTTATTAGCATGAATGATAGGAGTGCAAGTAAACAACATTATGATGACAGAGTACAAAAACTAGCAATGCAAGGTATAAGTATTAGCTCATCTGTAGCGTAAACGATGCGGATTAGTTTCCTGTTGTTACTCTTATTCTTTTATGTATCATCAACATTCACGGATAGTCCCTTAGTCGGTTTTTACGACACCCATGGGATAAGATGGGGTGGTGACATTGGTGGTATTCTTACTCCGTCACCACACGGGCTCTTTTACAGACGTAGAATTAACAGACACAGAGAACGCACAAGAATTATTTGTGAATCATAATTGTTGTGTGTTTAGTTTTTTTCATACAGCAAACTAAATTAGGCCTTGATACTAATTGCGTACGTAAAGGATACCCACTAAAAGGATGTCAATCCACACACTCAAAGCCACCCAAACAAATTTAAAACTTACGCAAACGTGACAAGGTCTAAATTCACATAAAGGTGTACTGATAGTATGTATTGACTGGTTCATCGTAGCTTATCGTAGATAAGGAATATTACTAGGTATAAATTTGTTATCGATACATTGACGCATTCAGTATATTGGTCACAGTATTGATAGTGTGAATTCTTCTTTGAGTACAACGTAATTGTTTGTGATGGAAGTGCATACGCAACTTAATGTTATGGAATTGAAGGCTAGACCGACTGGTACGTAATTTTGTAATAAAAATATAAATTTTTAATCCTAAAATAAGCTGCAACTAAATGGGTAGGTACTATACATATAATTTAAAAGAATACTGATTTACTTTTTTGATTTCTCAATAGAGCATAATAATATTCAACCATAATACATGTTTATAATACACTAGCTGACCCGTGCCCACTTCGTTAAGCCGCGAAAAAAACGCGTCACTTTTTTAAACATCACTCCATTCACTCCTATTAGTCCTAGCGTGATACCATATTATAGCCTATGACACTCCCCGATAAATGGACTATTCAACAGAGAAAGAATTTTTAAAATCGGTTCAGTAAATCCAGAGATTACCCCCTACAACGTTACAAACACACAAACTTTACCTCTTTATAATATTAGTATAGATGATATGAAGATTCGCTAGGATCTCGAAACCACAGCTCACACATCAAGCTTTATAACCACACCTGAGTCCAAACTCATTATCTTAAACAAGGTGCAGGTGCGTAACTTTTTCACTCCTGAACAGAGGTGTCGTTTATGTATAAGAACCAAGACAGAAGGTATACAGTTGGACCCAGCTGGTCTAACAAGGGACTGTGTCTCCTAGGGATTGGCATCATCAGGTAATTGTTCGATGCATTAGGCAGGTTGTAACTATACCTAGTGCCAGCTAGCCCAAAGGTTTCGAAAACCTTAAAAACGTTGCAACTGTGTAGAGACATTTTCATCTCTTAGGTTGTTTACTGTCTATATGGCGACCTCAGTGGCGCAGTCGGTATATTACATGGCTGCTACGCAGAGGTCTCGGGTTCGATTCCCGCTCAATGCAAATCTTTGTGTGCATGAACATGATTGTTTGCATTGGTCTGAGTGTTTTCTATGTATAATATGTATTTACAAAAAAAAGTATTTAAGTATGTATATCCGTTGTCTAGTACCCATAGTACAAGCTTTGCTTAGTTTGGGACTAGGTGGCGTTGTGTGAATGTGTGAGGAATATTTATTTGTTTATATTGCAGCGAAGGTTTGAGCTATTTTAGCTATATATATATCGTAGTCATAGTATATATCGAGAACGTAGTTTTAGAAATTACTCTCATATCCAAAATTAAGCCTTTTAAAATAACAATAGTTTGCTTTCATGTTCCGTGTTTACATTTTGCTCTACTCAAATGAGTAGGCGCTTGAGTGTATTAGTGTTAAGACTAATACAAACACTCATTATATTTTTTATTACTTTTCATATTATTTGTAAATTATTTTTCCTGAATGCAATTTTAGCTTCTAGTAATTATATCAAAGTGTTATAGTTACGTTTCACAATTAATTATTAAAGATTCTATGACAAAATTGTCTTCTGAAATCATTTGTGAAACTGGTAAGTAAATAAATAATAAATAAGATAATAAACCTAGTAAGTATTTTGAAAGTTATTGAAGTATAAAATTTATTTTTTTACTTACAGAATAATATACTTATACCTACAGTAAGTATCAATTGGTCCAATTAACACTAACCCCTGTACACACCAGCCTTGCCAACGAGTTTATGTTTGCTATTCCTTGAACAAGCTTTGCCTAGATCACAAATCGCGCTCCGTTTGAATGTTGGCAAATATCTATATTAAAATACTTATTGCACAAGATATTTCTAATATGACAAATAAGCATTGATGAAAGATTACGTTTGTATCCTGAGTTCCTGACTCATTAGTATTGTATGACAGTTTACACAAGTACAATGTGCCTATTATAAGTTGACCGACTTGAAGTTGTTGCGCAGATTTCATTGCGTTTTTAGGGCGGGTGTTTCTTTAAATAATATATTATTCATCATCACTCTTTTACACAACGCCATATAGTCCTACGCCAAACTAAGCAAAGCTTGTACTATGGGAACTAGACAACGGATAAACATACTTAAATACTTTTTTTTGTAAATACATTTATACATAGAAAACACTCAGACCAATGCAAACAATCATGTTCATGCACACAAAGATTTGCATTGAGCGGGAATCGAACCCGAGACCTCTGCGTAGCAGCCATGTAATATACCGACTGCGCCACAAAGGTCGTCAGATTATATACATCTCAAACGTGTAGGTACTGCTAGGTAGGCAATTTTATGCTTTTTTATCATATTGTATAAAATTAGTAGGTATTTAAACTACTAGGTTATAAAATTAATAAGTAGAACAATAATGTTTTGATTGCGAGATTAAAGCTATCATTACACGTGTCGTCGTTATTATTTCTTGTAGTCACCACCTAATATTTGTTTATTAGTTAAATATAAAACTTGGACAAGAATTAAAGGAAAATTTTGAATTTAAAACATCTCATGGTAGCTATAGTGGGAACCACTAAATTATGTTTGCAATTATTGCGCCATGCAAGGTTTTCCTTATTCATGGACTGATTGCTAACCATCAATCAACTAGACCATCGCAGTCCAGTGCTGGACATAGCCCTGTGTCAACACGCGCCACAGAACACAGTCTTGCGCCTTCCACATCCGTCCCCAGCTAGGTGGGCCGACGACCTCGAAAAGGTCTCTGGGACTGGGACTGGATGCTAACCAATGGTAATGGAGCAAAATAAACCTCTTTTTGCTTGATGTTTCGTTACGAGGCTACATAAGGCGAGATGAAGTTTCTCTAAATCATGTCTCTAAATCTATACTAAGTAATATTATAAGGAGGTAAAGTTTGTGAGTTTGTGACGTTGCAGGGGGTAATCTGTGGATCTACTGAACTGATTTTAAAAATAGTTTCTGTGTTGAATAGCCCATTTATCGGGGACTGTCATAGGCCATACTATCACGCTATGACTAATAGGAGTGGAGCAGTAATGAAATATGTTTAAAAAAGAAACGCGTTTTTTTTGCCGCCTAACGAAGTGGGCACGGGTCAGCAGCTTGTGTCAAATAAAAGCAATATTGTCAATTAAATTAAAGTGATGAATGGCATATTACTAGAATAGTCAAGAGTATTAATAGTCGATGTTTGGAGAGGAGAAAGAAAAATGAAGCAAAGATGCGTAATAAAAGATTGAAATGGACTGACTGACGAAAAACCCATTTGAGATATTCCAAAGAACTGAAAATGATAGATATATCAAAAGTTTATAGTTCAGAATCTAACAAAAAGAGTTTTATAGCAATATAATTACTTCCACAATAAACCTTTTTTGTGTACTGTATTTGAAGTGCTGATTTCAATTCACTGATGACAAATAAACCAGCTGTATACTCGTCTATGCACATTTAATACTTCTATAAGCTTCGGTAAATTATTGAAAAATTATGAGTTGCATACTGTACCTACCTATTTCCGAGAGCCTTTTTCATAAAGTAAATCACGATGGACTAACTTTTTTACTTGTTTTGGGTAAGACCAGTTTTCTATTATGAAAAATGAAGACTTTTTTCACAAAAGAAAGTCCTCAGTTTTATCCATTCTATATTTTTAATGAATACCCTGAATACGAAAACTTCTTTTGTTTATATCTCGTACATTGAACATGCGACGAAATTTAGCTATCTGTATGTACAAACATTTGGACAGTTTGGGCTCATTTGCTGTGATCTATTTCACAAACTTACTGTGTCGTATCGTACTGCCTCATGCCGCAATGTAGAGATAGTGACATTAAAATTATTGCGTATATTTTGTAACTGGCAGTATCGATAAAAAAAATAAAAATAACATTCGAAATTTTAAAATAACACACGTAACAAACAAATAAAGTAAATGTTTTAAAAACACGTACTTCATTTTACCTATATTTATTTATGTGACAACTGTGCAGCTGTGCTATTATTTTCAAAGTGACGTGAAAATGTGTAAAGAGTTGTGTAATTGATTAAGTCAATGTAGTTATTAATATTTTTTGTTTAACTAACTGTGCATATACACTAAACTTTGTTGTGAATCCATATTGAAAGTGGGTAGTTTAAATAAAATATTGTTTAGAAACAAATATGTATTATTTAGTGTTTAATGTGCCTTCTAAAATGTGTTACACTCAATACTGTATGAATAAAAGGACTCGTAACAACAATAGTTAGAACAAGGAGAAAATACATGTGTTGTTTAAATTGAAAGTGAAAGCAATGTGTGCGTAGTAAGTGACAGGTGTTTCCCGCCAAGACGCAAGACGCCATCTTACATTGTCTATGCGTTCGGAAACTGTCACAGATAACCATGTTGAACGCAGCATTCGAATATGATCGTAAGTTGGTAGTATACTTATGTTATTATGTATACGACATGAATTGTATGTGAAATTCGTCAGATGTTCCAAATAATGAGTATAATTAACTAGACTAAACCCGTGACTTCGTTTTTAACGAATAAAACGAACGTAGATTGTTTAATATTCTCCAAAATCAATAATACGCCACACACGAAATATTTTTATGTTAAACATTGTTTTCAACCGACTTCAAAAAACGGAGGAGGTTCTCAATTCGGTTGTATTCGATTTCTCGAAAACGGCTAGACCGATTTGAAAATTTTTTTTTTTTGTTATTTTAAATGACGAAAAACGATACATCGTTAGTCTGCTATTGCAGAAACTTTACTAGTAACAAATTATGTCAAGTTTGAAGCCGCGGGAATCAGCTAGTAAAATATATAAGGGAAAATAGTCAACTTCCTTGTGATTAATTAGTTGTCTTAGTAATAGTTGAATCATCTTTGACGCAACTTTATCTATTTTTACCTACTACCTATCAGTGACATAATCTATGCGTAAATGAGAGAATACGTCGTTATCATAATAACATTTGCGCATTGCAGATTTTGTGTATGCGCAAGGATCCTTTGTTTTATTAAGTTTTAATTGCTAACTGTCATTAAGTAATACTAAAAAAATATATTCAAAGCCATTTCACGACAGTAATAAACAAAAATCTTTTCGTCTTTTATAACTAGGTCTCAGGGCACACCCACATTTTAAAACTACTTTAAAGATTATTTAACTTTGATTCAATTCAAACACAAGGCCTAACCTAGTATTAGGAACCTCAACGCTCGTTGGCAAACGTTCCGAAGATTCCGAGAGAGAGTTCCGAGATTTTGTAGTAATAAATGCTGAAAATGCTGGGCTTACATTTTTCAACATTATGTTGAAAAATGTGTGAACAAAATAACAACTTATTGACGTCACTTTAAATCTACTATCTAAGTTTACATATTAAAAGTTTTTCAATCTTTACCACCACTTCCAAGTCGCTAGTAGAGAAGAAGCGGCTAAGTTTTTAGACGTCTCTATAATTTTACAACAATTTTGTAACTGTAATAAAGTGCTGCAACCATTGTATACCATATAAAAACTAAGGAGTGTACTAAGGATCAATATAAATTTCTCAAATCTTGAACTAGAAAGAATCGTCCTGTAAGTAGGTAGTACATAAAAGTGGGAGCACGTTTACTAGTAGTAAAAACGTCGCTCAAATAAATGATCCCTATTAGATAAATAAGTAGTGTACCAAAAATGAAAATATAGTAATAAAACATATTTTTCTTATAGCGGAAGACGACACTTCAACGTACGACGAGGATGCAGCCGTTGAGGCGGCGGCGGCGTTCGCAAGAGCATGTGCTCCGGACACACAGAGACTTCTGCCGTCTTCTCACAGCGACCACTCCACGCATATACGTCGCACGAGGCATGCTGACAACCATGACCAGTGAGTACACACCCTTACTATTTCCTTATAGGTGCAGACTGTGATTTTCTATTATCAGGAGGTTATTGCGTCTGGGGTGTCGTCGAGGGTAAATGACCGAGCATGTGAAAATATTAAATTACATATAATTTTTTACCTATAAAGCTTAGGTATAACTAGAGAAATCCGAAAAGAAGAAAGACAATGGAAAAAATTGGAACTCGATGGGGGACTCGAACCTGCCTCGCGCCTAGATGGCGTTGTACAGTTGAGTTCTAAGTTTCGGCCTGGCGCCGTATAAAGCAATGGTTAAATTTGGTATTCGAGATGGTTACTCGGTTGGCCTAGTAGTCATGGCGCTGGACGCGTATAGTCCAGAGACGCGGGTTTGAGTCCCGCAATTTTTTCCATTGTCTTTCTTGTAAAAATATGTTAGTACACGGCAGTACGACTCTCTTGAACCATTTGGGAAGCGGAATACATTTCAGGAATTGCAGTAACGGATGGGAGTTATGAAATTATGTTGAATTTGTCGCCATTACATTCATGTTGGGACTAAATTTTGTACTATCTCGTGCTTCTACATTTATGTTCTTTAATCTGCAACTATTTCAATTTGTCTAGCTATGAACTACGTTAACGGCTCAAAGAAATTTTAACATTTTCAGTTTTTAACCATATCTATCTGGTTGCTATATTGTTTAAGGAGCCAAAATGAATAAATTTAACAATTTATTCTGGAATAGTATACTATTCGGGTCCGCTGTTACCTATAGGTTAACCGCAGTGCGTTTTAGTTTTTCTGCCATTTTGCTATATAGGGGTAGCTTTACATAAAAGCCTTCTTCGTTATTGCCAGAAGCGAAATCTAGAACTCTTTCAGTAACATTTGCACACACCATCCTAGAAATGGATTATGTGATCGAAACACACCCAGACCAAACCGCCAAATTTCTTGCACACAAATGTTTGACTAACAGCAGTAACCGCAGCCTCAATCCTCACCTCCCCATACACTCCATAACAGCCCATTAATGTCCCACTGCAGGGACGGGCATCCTCCCGTGACGAAGTAATACTTGGCCTACTTATACCACGCTGGCCAGACGGATTGGTACAGGGTATAATTTCAAGTTATCCTTCTTTTTATTTCGTAACGATAATATTTACGAATAGTCCCTTAGTCGGCTTTTACAACATCCATAGGATGAGACGGGGTGGTGACATATTGTATTCTTACTCCGTCACCACACGGAACACCAATACACTAACTACTACAAATACTGCAGTTGTAATACATAATATAATTTGATTTGATTTCAACCTTTCTTTTCAATTAATTGACCTCAATAGTAATAACAACGTCACGCATACCCCTGCAAGCTCATTAGTATTAATTCAATAATCTATTTTGGTTTATGACGTACCGATCTAAATATAGCTATTGTCCACTTTTACTATATGATTTACAATTACTATACAAAGTCAGGCACCAAAATCTGTTTTTAATCACCCGTAGAGCATTTATCATTTTGGTCGATTGTTTGTTTCAATGTCATGTTTGAACGATTGATAATACTGAAGTAGGGCAAATCGTAACATGAAAATAAAAATTAGGTATAAACAAGGCCTGTCCAGCTGCCATTGGACACAACAGTAAAACAATTTGAATGTATCACATATGATGTCCGTGTGGTGACGGAGTAAGAATACAATATGTCACCACCCCATCTCATCCCATGGGTGTCGTAGAAACCGACTAAGGGACGATCTGTAAATATTACCTTTACATAGAAAGAAGGAAAACTTGAAATTAAACCCTATACCAATCCGTCTGGCCAGCGTGGTATTAGTAGGCCAAGTATCCCTCCGTCATGGAAGGAGGCCCGTCCCTGCAGTGGGACATTAATGGGCTGTTATGACATATGATACACGGGACAGGGCAAGGCTTGATATATAAAAAATGTAGCGAATGCGTTCCGAAAAGTTTGTGTTTATATGCGTAAGAAACAGTTCAAATTTTCGAGAATTTTTCCTCTTTCTGACGTACAGACCTTCCTACGAGAAGTTTGTTCTCATTTAGGTGTCGAGAGTATATTTCTGGCTTATTTTTCTTTAAAATGTATAGAGTTTTTAGAGTGCTTTTTGCTTTCGTGCTTTTATAAAATATGTTTTCAGCTTTTAAACTCCATCACTCACCCGTCTATTCACGCCACATTATACTCAGGTCATTGGATGCAGTCTTATGAGTTGCCTTCGGGCACAACTCGCAAATCATTACGTCCAATGAATAGAATTTGCAGGAGAGAACATCTTGAAGTAGTGTGTAGTATTAAACAGTTGATGCATGAAGAGAGGTACAAAATTGTTAGGATTAAGGCTAATGACTTTCATAACATCAATTAGTGTTAACAACAGTTAAAATCTGTCGTAGATAAATCATCTGACGATCCAATCAAAGAGATTGGGCCTCGTACATCTCTTTTCTTTTGATTAAATTCGTTGGGGGTTCCAAGACTGTTTACATTTTCCCGGGACTACACCGGAGTGTCGTGCTCAGGTGCATTTTGTGAGTTCGCACTTTTAATCGTGGTTTACAGGACTAACATTAGTGAAAAAAGTGGTGATATTTGTCTCAAACGAAAAATAATAATTTACTTTTATATTTTAAAATGAATTCGCTATAATTTGCTTTGCTACGCTAAAAAACAGCTAAAAATACACAAAATAGAAAAACATTAGATAGGTGTAATTGAGGAGTTTTTCATAAATACCTTCTCCTTTAAAAATATTCATTTAAAAATGATTAAAATAATAGACACATAATAATATTGTGATTTTAACAAAACGTTACCACGTTTTATGCAATAGTTATGTTAATATAATAATATATACAATATAATAATATAACTGATGGCTTTAAAAGAAAAAATACAGTGCAAAAAAATTACCTAGAGTTGAAAATCTTTTCTAAAAAAATGTATAGTAAAATCCCGGAGATGCCTTCGAGGTTTCTCTATATAAAATTTAAATAAGGCAAAAAAGCTAGGAACTTCAAACAGAAACACGTATGTAACGTGTTAAAGCTATTAGAAGTCACTATTACTATTTTTTATTAGTTACTAAGTAATTGTAGACAGCACGCTTCGTCGAACGAAACATACAATGCTTTTTACATTCGACAAAACTTGCTGTCTAACGAATTGCTGGACATCTACGAGCCTTAACTGTACTGTTTGTAGTAAGTACTTAGTCTTTTGTACAAGTCTGCTTCTGTTTGACTTTTCACACCAAGCAAAATCTCCTCAAACATCGATGACCCTTTACCTACAGAGGTCCGGTAAATTTATGTCATGCTAATTTAAAAAATTACTTTATGATAACCATCACATAATATAATATTGTAATAATTGACTTCAAGTGAAACAATAAAACGATTATTATGATTGCAATTAACAGTGTTGAGAATAATAAAAATAATAATTATGCAAATTAATAAATTATAAAAATAATAATTACGCATATTAGAGATCGTTTTTTCAGATTAACTTAGCTTGAGTACAACTGCGTTTTACCATATTACTTGTTTTAATTTTCAACAACAATTTGAAATAATTAAAAGTTTATAAATGCCTGACGTTTCACCACTGCACTCTGGCTATAATTACTTCATAAAATTGCATAATTATGTTGAAATCCACTTTTACTATTTAGACTTGTGCGCGAAAGGACTTATTCATGAAAGCTCTTTCAAACCAACAGCGACATGGAAAGTAGTACTTGTGGAGCTGCCTGTTTTTACCTGTCGTCTTACATCTCACCAGATCAGACCATGAGAGTTTAGAGTAAAAACTGCTGTCTAAATAGGTGCAAGACATGTTCAGCATATTTCCATTTTCCAAATCGATAGCCAGGCCTATAATCTGCCCAGTTATTACGTTAGCTGGAGATCGTTCAGATCTCTTAATCATTATACACACATCAAAAAAGTCTAAGCAACATGCATGATATTACAAATTTACCATTTATATTAATTTATTTTACCATTTATTTTAATTATAACGTTGTATTTTATTTTTAAAATAATATTTTTAGGGTTCTATGATGTAAAAATAACAGCTGTTTTCTTTATAAGTTCTTTTAATAACAGAAATTAACAATATTAGAATATACAGGTACATAAGAAACTAAACTTTTTTTTTACAAATTGAAATTTCTTAAGAAAATGAATTTATTGTGAAAGAATAGGACAATTTAATACAAAGTATGGCCTCCTCTGCTATTCAGAACTTGTCGGCAACGATTATTCATTGAATTAATGAGACTGTTTATGTCATCTTGCGGTATTCGCTCCCAATGGAATTGTAGCAAATCCTTCAGCTGTTGGGTTGTTGTCACTCCGTCCAAGTCCTTTAAAACACGTCTCTGGAGCATGTCCCATGCGTGCTCGATGGGGTTGAGGTCTGGCGATTGTGCAGGCCAGGGCAATACCTGGATGTTCTCCGTTGCCAAGTATTCACTGGTTCGCCGAGCTGTATGTGAACGCGCATTGTCATGCATTAACGTAAAATCGGAGCCAAAGGTTTGTGCAAATGGATGGACATAAGGTCTGAGAATATCCTCAACGTAATTTTCAGCGTTCATGTTTCCATTTACAAAAACGAGCTCAGTTCGCCTGTTCTTCATAATACCCGCCCATACCATAACTGTTGAGCCGCTGTATGGATGAACTTCCTGAACGCACCTGAGTCTTTCAGTATTTCCGGGTCGACGGTACACTCGCACCCTTCTTGTATCAGGCCTAAACCCGAATCGCGACTCATCGGAAAACATAATTTTATCCCATTGTTCCTGGGTCCATGTTATGCGTTCTCTACACCATTCATTTCGACGAGCGCGATTCCCGTGACGTATCGGTGGGCACCTGATAGGGCGTCGAGCTCGTAGGCCGTACTCATGCAGTCGATTTCGCACAGTTTGGGGACTTACATCAACACCACTTGAATTTTGTAGCCTCAAACTTATCTCTCGAGCGGTTAACATCGGCTGGCGTCTTGCAGTCAGTTGTATGTACCGGTCTTGCCGAGTGGTTGTACTCCTTTTACGGCCTGGATGCTGTTCAGCGGGTTCCCCTGTATTATTGTAGCGCTGCCAAAGACGACAAATAACACTTCTATGAATACCAAAATGTCGAGATACCTGAGATTGATTACTTCCCGCTTGCAACATCCCTACAGCTCTTTGCATTTCATCTGCCGTCAAATGACGTCGCTCCATGACGTAAAGAATATCTAACAATTCAATTTTGTCGCCAACTGTATTTAAATGGTTGGTAAAATTATAAAATCAAGACTAAAACGTAGCAATTAACATGCACTCAAATTCAAACAAATTCGCAGTCATTTGAATTTTATGAAAAAAAAACAAAACATAATCGAAATTTTTTTTTACAACCAGCCAGTATGTCATCAATAACAAAAAAGTTTACTTACCTATACACTTTGAGTGAGTAAATACTTAGAAATTAATTAATATAAATGGTAAATTTGTAATATCATGCATGTTGCTTAGACTTTTTTGATGTGTGTACCATCAGACAAGCCTAATTAATGTGTACTTCATACAGTCACGAGCAATAATATGTACACATTTTCAAATTTTCTAAACTATCTGCACGTTTATCTAGACATTACAATATCAAAATGAATTCGTAATTTAGAAGAGGTTCCGTACAGTTTTGAATTAATCTTCGAATTTTCAATTTTGGATTGGCAGAACTTTAGATAACTGGTTTACAAAATGCGAAAATGTGTACATATTATTGCTCGTGACTGTACCTCGTGTAGGTACTCTATTTCTGGTAACTAAGCATATACACACATCAAAAAAGTCTAAGCAACATGCATGATATTACAAATTTACCATTTATATTAATTAATTTCTAAGTATTTACTCACTCAAAGTGTATAGGTAAGTAAACTTCAAGTGTATAGGTAAAAAAAATTCGATTATGTTTTGTTTTTTTTCATAAAATTCAAATGACTGCGAATTTGTTTGAATTTGAGTGCATGTTAATTGCTACGTTTTAGTCTTGATTTTATAATTTTACCAACCATTTAAATACAGTTGGCGACAAAATTGAATTGTTAGATATTCTTTACGTCATGGAGCGACGTCATTTGACGGCAGATGAAATGCAAAGAGCTGTAGGGATGTTGCAAGCGGGAAGTAATCAATCTCAGGTATCTCGACATTTTGGTATTCATAGAAGTGTTATTTGTCGTCTTTGGCAGCGCTACAATAATACAGGGGAACCCGCTGAACAGCATCCAGGCCGTAAAAGGAGTACAACCACTCGGCTAGACCGGTACATACAACTGACTGCAAGACGCCAGCCGATGTTAACCGCTCGAGAGATAAGTTTGAGGCTACAAAATTCAAGTGGTGTTGATGTAAGTCCCCAAACTGTGCGAAATCGACTGCATGAGTACGGCCTACGAGCTCGACGCCCTATCAGGTGCCCACCGATACGTCACGGGAATCGCGCTCGTCGAAATGAATGGTGTAGAGAACGCATAACATGGACCCAGGAACAATGGGATAAAATTATGTTTTCCGATGAGTCGCGATTCGGGTTTAGGCCTGATACAAGAAGGGTGCGAGTGTACCGTCGACCCGGAAATACTGAAAGACTCAGGTGCGTTCAGGAAGTTCATCCATACAGCGGCTCAACAGTTATGGTATGGGCGGGTATTATGAAGAACAGGCGAACTGAGCTCGTTTTTGTAAATGGAAACATGAACGCTGAAAATTACGTTGAGGATATTCTCAGACCTTATGTCCATCCATTTGCACAAACCTTTGGCTCCGATTTTACGTTAATGCATGACAATGCGCGTTCACATACAGCTCGGCGAACCAGTGAATACTTGGCAACGGAGAACATCCAGGTATTGCCCTGGCCTGCACAATCGCCAGACCTCAACCCCATCGAGCACGCATGGGACATGCTCCAGAGACGTGTTTTGAAGGACTTGGACGGAGTGACAACCACCCAACAGCTGAAGGATTTGCTACAATTCCATTGGGAGCGAATACCGCAAGATGACATAAACAGTCTCATTAATTCAATGAATAATCGTTGCCGACAAGTTCTGAATAGCAGAGGAGGCCATACTTTGTATTAAATTGTCCTATTCTTTCACAATAAATTCATTTTCTTAAGAAATTTCAATTTGTAAAAAAAAAGTTTAGTTTCTTATGTACCTGTATATTCTAATATTGTTAATTTCTGTTATTAAAAGAACTTATAAAGAAAACAGCTGTTATTTTTACATCATAGAACCCTAAAAATATTATTTTAAAAATAAAATACAACGTTATAATTAAAATAAATGGTAAAATAAATTAATATAAATGGTAAATTTGTAATATCATGCATGTTGCTTAGACTTTTTTGATGTGTGTATTTACCTATTTCTTTACCGTCATCTTCTCAATTTATCATCGTCCCACATAATTTTAAAGTAAAGCTTTGTTCAAACATGTCAAACGTCTCTGTATACAAACAAGTGTATCTGAATGCGTACGTTATGAGGACGGAGGAACAGTGTGGTGACACCCTTATCAACACTGTCAACTTTACTATGATAATGTGATATTATTGAAAATACCTTGTGATGTTCGTAAGTGAAAATATTGAGTCATAACGTAATTATAGGTATATACTAGATGTTCACGCGGCTTTGCTCGTCTTAATTAGAACTCGTTTTTTAAACATACGGGCAATACTCAATACTAGGTTTACTCAGCACTCAATACTCACAGTACGTATGTTTGACCGGAATAATAAGGTGACGGAGTGGAGTTTTACATTGCCTTTTCTGAATTGTGTTTGGGCTTTTCATTGGGTTCAATACGGCAATGTAGCCGACTGAAAAGATGGCGGAGGGTGGGATGGTTCAAGTTGGCACAGAAGCATACAAAGGAAGATAATTCTTTGGCTGATGTGACGATTGTTACAATTACAATACATATAAACTATAAATATTACTGTTGTGATAAGTATAGAGTGACATTCTGTTAGCATATTTTCATGATTAAAATTGTCTGTCCCAAATTCGTACCTTTAAAATAAACATTGATAATAAGGAAAACAATTAACGTAATTAATGTGTTTTTAAACATAATTGTTTACTTAATTAAATAAAATTTTAGGTCGCATGTTAAACAAATTGTTTTTAAAAACAAAGCAATTGTTTTTTATAAATTAATTGTGTACATTAATGAAAATTAGGGACGACATTGATGACATTTTCTTTTAAGTAGGTAGGTATACGTCATATGATTAAAAAGTATCTCGTTAATGGAACAGGCTTATTCATTACCAATAGCAGTAGGTACAACAAAGGAGTTGTGCTTTAAATTGAAAGCTTTTAAGGTAAACCACTTAAGTCATGGGGACAAGCTGCAAGCAAAGATGCAAGCAAGCTGCTTTAATTACATACTGCAAGTGGAAGACTACAGTAACTAGTGATTCCTAGTCCTAGTTCCTAGTCCCCTAAACACATAACATTAGTACACGTGTCCGTTAAGCTAGCGTACACAAGAGCTAAATCTAGTTGGTTACTATGCCAAAAAACTCTGCGTAAATAGTGCCTAATTAGGGTAAAAATAAAAATAAACTCTTCCTCTTTAGTCTAGGAAATAAAGACCATTTTCACTGGGTACGCCAGCGTCACGATCAAGCTAGCGTACCCATGGCCGTACTCGAAAACGGCTAATTGTAAAACAACAGAGATTACGTTATTCCTTTGAGGTGTATTAAGGCACAGCAGTAGCAACATAGCCGGCTACTTGCTAAAGAGACCAATTAATTGTCATTCTTGTAAGACAGCTAGGGAACCTCGAAAGGTGACGGCTGTTTGTTTCTTTGATTATGAGCTCATATATTATTGTGTCGTAGTTTTTTAATAAATGCAGTTTGTAATCTTAACAACTAACTGATTGGTATCGCCTATGTTTGTTTTGTAGTTTCTTATACTGAGTTACGCTATCAAAGTAATTGTTTGATTGTTTCATATAACACACTACTATGTACATATTAGGTCTGTACCTAGTTCCCTTAGCTAGCTCAATTGCCAATTTAAATGTAAGCGAAACCATCAAATTACCTGATTTATGGATATCCTTAAAGCATGAGTAAGTATCTATACTTGTCTATGCTAGATGTAGATACATTCTATGCTTTAAATAAAACAAATAATTGAGCTATTACATATATAGGTGACATACATACATACCGTCCCTGCAGTGGGACATTAATGGGCTGTTATGATGATAGATAGGTGACCTTTTAGTGGTATTTGATCAGAGCGTCTCCCTGCCTGAGAAGACTCGTAGAAAAACAGCTGTAGTCGTAGTGAGTGACACAATCGTTAAGCCTCGTGAAAAACTTTTGATCAGGTTAGCCACTAGCTGAACGATAAAACAAAAAAATAATAATAATATACGACAAACTAATATCTAGTTAAATACATATTACCCTAAAGTGTTCAAACATTTAATAAAATTAAATAACATAATATTTATTGTGCAATTGTGTTAAACACTAAAATTCTAGAATAAGTTTAGTCATTTAAGTGTTTAAGTAGTAGGCAGATGACAGTATGCACATAATTATCCAATCTGTAAAATTTTCATGACAAGATAAGGAAAACTTTGTAATAATATTATGTTTGTACCATTTACTGTAATTGGTAAGGTGGCCATGTTGTTTTTTGGATTATTTTTATGTCGTTATAGTAGATCAATAACGGGTATAGCTTATTTATTTAATATGGTACACTAATAGCTATTTATACATATTTATATATTGTTTAAAATTATCAATTAATATTATGTATTATTCTGATATGTAAGCTAATTATTAGCGTACACAAGCGTTTTATGTGAAGACCACTGACTTGTACTAGGACTGCTGCTATGTTTGCCCAATTTTCCTTGCTTTGTTTTTATGCAGATAATTTCTTGCGAAATTTCCCTTAGTTTTCTTCATCAAACGATTCATAAAGAGAGAAAGCAATAACACAGGATATTCTTACTCAGTTAACCAACTGTATGCTTTTATTTTCCATCTTTTATTTTATTTTATTTTTTGTTTATTAAGAATTAATATCTACTTAGTACTTATAGTAGTCTAGAAGTAATAGCCCTTATTCCGCTTTTACGACAAGCCCTGAATAAATAAGGCTGATAACTTCATATCTTTTCCGCCACACAAAGTACCTACAGTCTATAACTTCGTTATACCTTACTAACAAATCCAGTTTCTGCACTCTAATTACTCCTCTCTCTTAAACTAATTACTGTTTTTTGAAGCGAGTAATGTGCTTCCATAATTCAAAGGAACGCCGCTAATTATTAAGTAACTTTGTATGCATATGTTTATATGTTACAGGCGAGGTTTAGTTAGTGTAAATTATATCTATTCCTCGCACACACATAACGTAACGTAAACGGATCGGCACCGCATCGCCTTTTTCCTCGGTGTCAAACGTCAAAAATCCGATTACGTTACGATTCCGATTAGTGTGCGTTGCAGTAAGGAGTTTCATACAAAGAATACTGAACGGCTCGAGTTGATACGGTGGCGATCCGTTTACGTTACGTTATATGTGCTAAGACCCTAAGGCTGTGGATTTAGGTTAACTTCAGTGTAATTGCAATTAAATCTAACTTTAACTATTGAGAAAGTTTCAATGGACACTGAATACCATTATTTGTGGTCTTCGAGTAAGTAAATAACCCTGTTTTGTTTACGTTTGTTTACGAAAGGAGGGTAAGCGGGTCACCTTTCTGATGCAGTATGTTACTGTCACTAAGCCATTCCCGGAGACTTCTTAAAAACCAAAAAGGTATACATATTTTGTTTCTATAAACGACGGAAAAGTTGATAGAAAATCGTAGGCTTTTCATTTAACTTCTCTGGTGTTAGGTTAGGACTAGTTTTCCAAAGTCTAGGAATTTCAGTAGCAATGCACGTCTACTATGTCCTTGTGGTTACTGTAAGTGGTTGCTGCGAAAGGTCACTGATTCAAACTCCATTCAATTTTGATTGATTAAATAAAATTTAAGTGACGGTAGTTTACAACGATTTGCCACTTTTTAACAATTAAAATCTGCCATATTGATCTTTTGCTGACCTTTATAACATTCCGGGGAAGAATACGAATCTAATGGGACTTGGCATAGGTTAAGCCATTAACATAAGGTCACAATAAAACAGCCATACATAGGTACCTACACACTTCTGGATTATTCGAGTAAACAACTTACGTCACTATATCTCAGGCTTTCATATCAAATAGTAGCTGGTACTGTGACGTCACACACTTTTTGACATTCCAGGGAACAAAAGGAATCTAATGGAACTAAAATATGTCAAAAGGTCACACATAGATACACGATTATACATATCTATACATAGTATAAAATGAAAGCGCTTTTTCTGTCCCTTTGTATGCTTAAATCTTTAAAACTACGCAACGGATTTTGATGCGGTTTTTTTAAATAGATAGAGTGATTCAAGAGGAAGGTTTATATTAATTTTAATTTTAAAAAAGACAACTCCCGCACTAGGGATCATTTTTCACTAGGGATCTTTTACAAACATCAATTAACGGACACAAAGAACACCCAGAACCAGGACAATAATTTGTGGATCTCACAAATAATTGTCCTGCGTGGGGATCGAACCCACAACCTCTTGCACGGCAGCCGCTTGCGCTACCGCCGCGCCACCGAGGTCGTCAAAATGGTGACGTATATGTATAACACATGCATAATATAGTATTGAAACCTATATAAATTTAGAGATTTCTAATGAAGTTGTATTTAAACGTTGTTTAAGGATATTCTGTAGTAGGTGCCCGTGCGGAGCCTTATAATGACGACCTCTCTGGTGTAGTGATTTTAGTCCATAGCTGCTGCACAAAAGTCCTAGTTTTGATTCTCTCTCGATGTAAATCTTTGTGTGCATGAACAAGATTCTTTGCATTTGTCTGGGTGTTTTCTATGTAGTACATATAATAATAATGATGCCGAAAAAAAGTGTCATCATCATCATAACAGCCCATTAATGTCCCACTGCAGGGACGGGCCTCCTCCCGTGACGGAGGGATACTTGGACTACTAATACCACGCTGGCCAGACGGATTGGTATAGGGTTTAATTTCAAGTTTTCCTTCTTTTTTGTAAAGATATTATTGACGGATAGTCCCTTAGTCGGTTTTTACGACACCCATGGGATGAGATGGGGTGGTGACATGTTGTATTCTTACTCCGTCACCACACGGACGCTCCGTCACCACACGGACGAAAAAAAGTGTACTTTATGTTTATTGTCTAGTACCTACCTATAGTACAAACTTTACTTAGTTTAGGAATAGATGGCGTTTTGTCAAATTGTTAGAAATATATAAGTCTGGATCATTGATCATTCGAGTAAACTTCTTACGTCACTATATCTCAGCCTTATTAAACAGACTACCGGCTACCGTATGAATGACGTCACATTCTCCATGACATCCGGAACACTGGACAGTCACAGTGAATACAATGTCCTGAACACAATGACAGCCACTGACTAACGGATATTAACTCTACTTCTTTGTTTCTAACTCGTATAGACATTGTTTGTAACCTATTTGAATATAGTAAGAATGTAACATTGCTATGCCCTTTAGAAGGCTTTTTAATTACTTACTTATCATCTTAATATCATTAAGACCTTAACGATGATGCACATCGTCGAGGAATGTCCCCGACGTCGTTTCTCTGGGGGAATTCGTGAGCTCCACAACCTTACTCCGGCCGCCAAAGATTGGTTTCTGCAGCTGGATATAGATGTATGGGATTCAAAGGAGAAGCCACACGGAATAATAATTAAGACCTGTATTCTTCCTGCCTTTTTTAACTTCACTTCAGTATCTGCGGCTCATGGAAGTACTCCTAATGTAGATCATACTTCATGTGATGACGGTGTGACACACCACCTCATCTCAACTCATGCCAGTCGAATAATCCGACTGAAGGAAAGTTCTTATGGAAAGTATTTATTTATTATCTCCGTGTCTCAAAACTTGACATAAAACCCTCTACAAATCCGGCTAGCCGTGGTTTTAGTAGTCTAAGTTCTCAGCGTAACTAGATTAGAGTCCGTCCCTGCAATGGGACATTCATGAGTTGTTATAATCATTCTACATTTTCAAATAACCAATTTTCTTAGACAAATATCATTTTTATCCGACGTAATAGGTAGCAATCAACAAAACAATCAAAACAAAGCTACCAACGATAAAAGCGGTGGAATATCGATGACGTAGGTCTTAGTCCTAGTCTGCCGACTAGTCTCCAGATCGATCAACAGATTCCCGCCCTGTTCGACGATCGATCGCGCGACTCCGCTTAGTAAGTAAGAGAAGGCGGGCGCGGCACGACCTAGGGCGCCCACCTTACAGCTATTCCCTCAATACATTTACGATGTTACCATGGTCCTTTCTTGTTTCACTGAAATCATGCTCTAAAACCCACATAAAATGATTACTTAGCTCACGTTTTCAATGTTAAAACTAATTTTTTATTGCCCTCTTTATCGTAAAAATTGGTACTAAATCATTTAATTTCTCAAGTGTAAAACTATTAAAATGTTTTCAGACTTACAATGAAATTGTGGAAAGAATTTTCCGCCATAAAAATTACCCTAATTGTTTGGTAATTTACCCCGCAAGGGAACAGTGACGCGCATCTCCGTCGACGCCGGGTTTCCTACGCCCCCGACCCTCAGTCAGTCTTGTCGCTACCACGGACCGAGTCGCACGTATTATAACGTTCAACCTTGTATAAACATTATAAACAATCATTTGTTTCTACTTCAGCTATTCCTATCAAGTGAATGTGTAGTGTAATAATGTGTTTATTACTATAATTTTCACGTTTGTTATACGCTTGAGTGATAAAAAATAACCTTAAAATTAATTGCCGATATTGAAACCATAGAAAAGTTCTATTAGCTCGAAAAACATTGGTCAAAATTGTGAAGATATTTCATTGGGTAATGTAAGCGTGAATTTTGTATTTGAAAATAGGGTTGGAGAAAATGTGCTCGGGTATTTCACTAACTAAATGTCAAATGTTAACTCAACACTGTGTTATTGCGTTTCTTAATCGAGATTCAATTTACTTTGGTTTACTTATAATATTGATAATTAACAAATTAAGTACGCGTTTACTGTAAATATATTTAAACTTTTTAAATTACTTTTGCGGTAGATATAAACGAGATATATATATATAATTATCTAATAAGACATTGGAAATCGTAACACCGATCTCAGATGTCTACTTTTAGTCCTTTTGACAACTGTTAAGTATATTTGAAACATAAATATCTTATTTTAAAAAGAAAATTCTTTTTAATAATAAATGTTCCTCACATAATGTCATCTAGTCTCAAACTAAACAAATTTCGTACTATTGGTACTCTACAAACAAGCATACTTACATACGTTTTCGTAAATACATAATTATATAGGTACTGACATAAAAATATCCAGCCTGACAAATAACCATGTCATTGTGTATTCACACAAATGTTT
Organism: Schrankia costaestrigalis; assembly: GCA_905475405.1. NCBI lineage: Eukaryota > Metazoa > Arthropoda > Insecta > Lepidoptera > Erebidae > Schrankia > Schrankia costaestrigalis. Next base: position 2,241,850 of record FR997830.1, read on the forward strand.
GACTTTTAAGAGATCAAGACGAATTCGAAGTTGTGTTAAAACTAATTATCATAACAGCCCATTAATGTCCCACTGCAGGGACGGACCTCCTCCCGTGACGGAGGGATAGGTACACGCCATGTTTCTGTAATTTTAAAATTGATTTCTGATATGTATTGCCTTTGTTGGAGACCCATAATAAATAAATAAATAAATAAATAGGTACTTGGCCTGCTAGTACCACGCTGGCCAGACGGATTGGTATAGGGTTTACTTTCAAGTTTTCCTTCTTTTTACTTCGTAAAGATACTATTCACGAATGGTCCCTTACTCGGTTTTTACGACACCCATGGGATGAGATAGGGTGGTGACAATGTATTCTTACTCCGTCACCACACGGAGAAAACTTATTACTAAAATATAATTTCTTAGTCAAAGCGACCTATTGTTAGCTAAGAAGATGATATGCTACTGTGCCTACATCAATTTGTTTACATAAAATTAATTAAACTAATTTAATAATCTATTCTCGTCTCATGTTATCAGCTGATTCATCAAAATAATGCTAAACAAATGACTCTTATATCGTTTGTAATGTATCTCCTGATTCTAATTCATTCATTAATGTTCCACGACAAACACTGCCCTTCTTTAATGATGAACGTTATATTTACCCCCTTACTCATAAACGCCACCTAAATATTAGTCAATTGATTTGCTGAAATTCTTACGATTTTGTTTGGTATAAGGTTGGTTTTGCTAATAAAAATCTCGCTAAACAGTGATTCTACTTTTTAATACCGCACTGGCCAGGCTTACAGTTTCGTGTTCCTACTTAATTTTTTGTTGAATAATAGGTACCTGGATCTTTTTTGAACTGGATTATCAACTTGAGTATGCTTTGCCAGATAGTGAACATGATAAAGTCCATAAATGGTTACTACGTTCCTTTCCTTTTTGCAAAAATTGCAAACATTATAGACCTAACTATAATTCATAACTCCTTTAGTCAGCTTTTATGACTCTCATGGTGACTAGAAACACCAAGTATTCTAACTCTATAACCACACGGAGTTACAAATACAAAATCCTAATCCATGAAACTACATTTTCGCCTACTTAGTTTCGGTACGGTGCCGGTGCGCTCAAAGCGTGCGTTCTTGCATACGAGCGTATACGTAACGTTTGTGTGGTGAAACATACGCTCTGATTACTCTAAAATAAAACACACGTTTTATTTACTACTTATACAACGTAAGCGTTCGACACTTTAATATTAATTACTGTTATACATTAACATTGCTTATTATGTAAGTAAATCTGTCTGTATGGTTACGGTCTAAGAATACTTATTATTTATATGTTCTGACGGAATACAATTTTACTACTCTAGCTACCAAAGATAGATTTAATGCACATCTATCTATTTTTCATCTACTTTTATAGTTCTTGAAGTTTTGCCCATTTTTAACCAATTTGAGAAGCATAAAAAGGCAGTCAATCAATAAAATTCCTTAGTGCTTTTTCGCATCTATTAATGGAGAAGATCTTAGCTACCGGTCGTATAAAAGTGCCGACTGAAATCAATTGGCTACTGTGAATTTAATTATTTGTAGAAAACAGAAAGCTTGAAGAATATAGGTATATTTTTATACTCCCTGATGAGCTGCCTTTATTGATTTCTAACAAATATTGAGTATAAGGAACTAACCCTTTTCCATAGTGTTTTCTTTGTTGTACTCTATTTCTATTTCTAAGTTTGCAATTAAGAGCCCTAAAATATGTTGAAGATATTCTTTAAAAGTAACTTTTTCATTGTTTTTGCTATTTATTAAACCAAGTCAGCAAGAGCTCTTTTATATTTTACGAGATATCTTGTAAACTTTGTCCGTTAGAGGAACAAACTTTGCCTTGCCTACATCTTAGAGGCAAAATATTATGCTATCACCATAGCGTAAAGCTTGAATAATGCTTAAATTTGGCATCAGTTAATCGTGATTTTGGATCTTTAATGTGAACCGTACTTAGTAGAATTTTAGCTATTGTACGCTGTTCCAACAATTCTAACTTGTTTTGAATAAATAAAGAAAAAAGTAGATATACTCGATAAAATCTTGTTGTTAGTAGGCTAACTTTGTCATTGTCACTGGTTCCGTCCCTGCAGTAGGGCCATAAAACTGTTACAATAACCTAAACACCATGTTATAACAAATAACCTAATTTACGTATCTAAAAGAGTTTCAAAGTATTATCGGTCTAATTCCAATAATTATAGACTTAAGTATACAATAATTCGACTTTCATATTTTAATAAAGAAGTAATTATGTATTATCAAACAGAATCGAAAATGGCATTCATTTCATTTCATTCATTTACATTTGCTTATTAACATGAACCTAATTGATTATTAGTGAATACTCATTAAATAACCAATGTTATGGTTGTAAATTAATTGCAATTGTTAATTGAAACTCATTTAGGTATTCGCTTCATGTCGTTCTATCTACAGATATCCCAGAGTTTAAAAATATATACTTTTGAACAATATTTTTGAGACCTGCATGTTAATTCTCGTTCCTAAAATTCGGTTAAGTTAACTTTAACCGAATTTAAATTCGGTTAAAGTTAACCGAATTTAAATTCGGTTAAATTCGGTTAAAATTCGGTGAATAATTAAATATTAACCGAATTTTAGGAACGAGAATTGACATGCTGATTCAACCACAGTAAATAAGCCATTGTAACTCGTAAGAATGGGTATATCCTTTGACTGTACAAATGTAATGTAAACCATGAAAACTACTGCTTTAGATTATCTAAATACTTAGAAGGTAGCTAATAGTTCGTTGTGCTATACGGTCATATACCTCAAGCACGCCATGAAGGTCGTAAAAAAGGCAAGCGTTGTGTATAAGGAGGCTGTATTGAATCACTTAGAACTAAACTTCTTTCAATTCAAAATTCTCTCAATTGCCATGTGGTAATGAAATAAGATTACAAAATATTACCATGCCATCTACTCTACTGAAGGACTATATAACAGTCATTATAGTCAGAAAAAAAGGGAATCTTGACTCAAAATCCGATACTCGACTCGTTAGGCCGTGTTATATGTAGGCCAAGTGTGTGCCTGCGTATGTGGAAAAGTGCACTTTTCTGCGATGAAAATTTAAAAGGCTGTTACGATAATAAATATACTGGAGATTTTTTTAAATCTGTTTTTTTCGGAAAACTTCCAGTCGTAATCGTGCGTCACTAACAATGATTACTTATAATCGAAAACGTATAAACGATTTTAAAAAATACAGTAGCGTATATTATTATTATTTGCTACTTGATCAAGAATTTGATTGATTTGTTTTTCCCGGTTCCTTTGTTTATACAATTATATTTTCAGCTGAGTTTAGCTGTAAATCAGATTTTTAACTGACAATGTTTACAAGTTTAGACTTCCTTAGAAACATGAGTTATTTTCCGGTCCCTAGATATTGCTTAAATTTAATAATAGGACATAGAAAAAAGTCCACGCTTACTTAGGGCTTGATTCCTACTGCAAGCTTAATCTTTTTACGAAGACTAGCGAAGCTATTACTATACATGCCAGCTAGCTTGCTGCTCCCGCCAAAAGCCTGGGTCAACAAGGAATAATAACATTATATTTTCTGAATCTATCAAGGAGGTCTAACAAGAACGTGAAAGACAATCAAATACCGATTTCTTTACAAAAGTATCGTTAATTTTTCTACTCGCTATAGACCCATTTGCTTTTGCCAGTAAAGTTATCAACACGCTTAAAGCTTCAAAGAGATAAAGAAGTTGCAGTGTGTCCTTAATAGGTACTTGCAAGATTAACAAACGACTGCAAATTAATGGATATTGTATTAAACTAGCAGACGTTGGAAACTTCGCCTGCGTCTCACAAAAAAGCCGTACCATTTCACCTGCTTTAATTTGAGCTTGAGAAAACTTATCCGTCTTCTAAGACATATTTCAGATGCCTTAAAACGCCGAGAACAACTATTTGTAGATCAAACAATTAATTACGGTATTTGGATCGAATGCTTGAATGAATTCTATCCTATCTTCTGGGGTATATTAAAATAAATGGCTTTACAATAAATAAATAGCGCCACCTATTTGAAGCCAAAGGTCTTATTAAGGGCGAGAAGTTATTAAAGAAGTGCAATGTACTTAGGAAATAAATTGTTAACCCCTGTCACAGATAAAGGTCTAAGAATGCTGGGACGATAAGGGTCGCAATATCGTGAATCATACTGTCATCCCCAAAAAAGTGCGTTAAATTTAGTTTCTTAGTCAATTTACTTTTCGTTTGTACTTATGTAGCATGTCGCTTACGAAAAGATTAGATTTTAAATCGAAAATTCTGAAAAATCAATATTTTGATCAATATTTATATCTATTCTCGACGACCGCCATGACGCCGACGCCTAACTCGACTCCTGCCCCGACGCTAGTTCTGACGCTCATACACGTCAAGTCCGACTCTCATATCGACTCCCTCCACCATGACGGGTCCTGACGTCCATTCCGACATCCACCCTGACGCACATCCCGACAACCACTGTTACAGTCGCAAATGTTGCTTATTAGATCACTCGATAGACCGCTGTTGTAAAAAGAAAAAAAAACATGCACGTAAATGTTTAACTTGTAATTGATCTTACAACCTTTGACATGGCAGTAAACACATAATCCCTACACTACACGATAGTCATTGATCCCTACGTCAAACGGCAACTAATTCGATTGTTACTGAAGTCGCAAGATTGACTAAACAAACTGGGTCAACTAATTAGTCTCGAAGCCAGAGGGACATCAAACTAACTCGACATACTTACTTATTTAGTTGAATGAATGCCTTTACGTAATGTTATGGTTAATTTATTAGAATTTATCTTTCATAATAAATCACGCGCTAGGGAATTATCTATGTGACATTAGGATTAGGAAATAGCAAAGAAATAATATGAAACAAAACGCGTTTGACCTTTTTATTGTGTGGGGTAACTGTTTGTAATAATTTCGCTAAAAATAGACAAGAATTTTATGTCACGTGTTCGCTTGTAGAGGATATTTGCCTTAAAGATGGTACCCCTGAAGCATGTCGCATAAATGCCTTTGGTTGAGGGTCTTACGACTCCTCTAAATTAAAGGTCATCTGCAACCAACAACTTCGTCTGTTTCAAGTATGAATGAGGACCCATTGTGAAATCTTTGATCGATTTTGATATAATGTGAGGTACTTTTAGATTTATTTCCTTCCGGCGTTTCACACAGCGACGACGGCGACTTCAGCATACATTTTAAATAGCGGTCTTACGACTGTCAAAAATGCTAAATCATTGTATTCTCGGGCTATCAGGTTTTTTTTATTTTTTGATGTTAAACCAACCGTAACCCAGACGTAGACCTAGCCACTTGCTGAAATGACCTGTTTAGAAAAATATAATTAATTTCTTATAAAATAAATCATCATTTATTTATTTATTTTTATTTATTTATTAAATCATTTGATCTTACAAGCTAACAGACGAACATCCAACACGCTTACAAGACTAACATTCAAGTATATTTATTAATCAATTTACAAATTATGAGCATCAAAATAATAATAATAATATCATAACAGCCCATTAATGTCACTGCCACTGCAGAGACGGGCCTCCTTCCGTGACGAAGGGATACTTGGTCTACTAATACCACGCTGGCCTTGTTTCAAGTTGTCCTTTTTTTAATTTCGTAAAGTTAATATTCACGGATAGTCCTTTAGTCGGTTTTTACAACACCCATGGGATGCGATGGGGTGGTGACATATTGCATTTTTACTCCGTCAACACACGGAGCCAATATAAAAAGAGCCGAAAAATAAATAAATATATCAGACATTATAATGACTGAACACACGTCAATCCAGCTGTATCCATTGTCAGTTTCCGTCACAACATAGGTAAATATCATTGAAGTAAATAATCATGTCGAATGCTTCCCAAGGTGATGAAAATGTACCTTTTTTATACTCCACAATAGTATCTTTTAGATCTTGATATAATACAGCCTTCCGTGGTTTGTTTACTGTATAATACATAACGATTGTATTGAGATTATTCATTTTAATTATATTAATTTGAATATAAATTAAGTACAAGACTTTATTTATTGCCAAACAAAAGCAACTCGTCGCGTAAAATGAAAAAAGGTTTTTGCCTTGCATTGGTACAAATTAGGTTCTTAATAAATAATATTAGTAATGCCTTATTATTACTTTAATAACAATAATCAGAGGAATATTTTTCTGACCCAGCCTTGCTCCAGAAACTGGAGGGATCTTGGCTTACTGACTTCAATGGGTTTTGTATTCCTTTTCCCATTGAAGTAAGGTACAATACTGGAGAACTTGACTCACCATATCACCCCGACATCAGTGACTTTCAATTCAACTAAAGAAAAAGCTATGTAAACTTTATCCTCCTTGCTCATCATCATATCAGCCTATAGACGCCCACTGCTGGACAAAGGCCTCCTCCAAAAGTTTCCACCCTGCGCGGTCCTGTCCTGTCCTCCTCCTTGCTCATAAACGCCTCTTATAATTTAGTCTATTGATTAGCTTAAACTCATACGATTTTACTTAAAAAAATCTCGTTAAACAGTGACAGTTACATTTAAGGAGGTAAATCTTAAACAGAATAAAATCTTGTTTGAAAATCATAAAGGATAAAGAAATATGCGCTGGCTAGACCTAGCCAGTATGATATTTGTTTTTCATTAATTCTCTAATGGCCTACGCAGACCGGGACGGCATGGCAAGGGTTTTTAAATTTTACTAATGGACATTCAACCGTACTTTTACAGAAATACGACATAAATTGCTTTGCTTTAAAATGAAAAATGCCGTGCGATAAAATAGACTTATTAGCTGTCTAGTAGTTATAGTAGGTAGCATATTAGGCCTATATGGCATAATTTGCATTTAAAAGGATTATACTATATACCTTCAAGTACAAAGCACTTATATAACAAGTTTTACAGTTACTTTTATATCGCCCTTATACAGTTTTTGCTCTCCATTTGCGTCACAGCTATTTATCAGTCTTCATTGAACTTGTTATATAACTAATATCGAACTACTTCCGAATAATAAAACGCAGTTTAATGTATAAATATACATTCTTGAACATTCCTGAAGCATAGTTTTTAACTAGCTATTCATAGTTGAATATTTTTCCGGCACCTACGCAATTCATACGCGGAAACTTAGGATGTGCAGTAAACAAAATTTTATTTACTTTTACGTAAATTACGTTTAATACACTTTTGTAAACAACTTATGTTTTCTTAAATCTTCCGTGTGTTGATGGAACTAAAATACATGGTGTGTTTAATTTTTAAATTGTTTCTCTGTATTTAAAAAAAAAACTAAATTTAGTGATTTCTATGCGATCAATTTATCATCTAACCACAGTTGCAAACATTTTTTTTATAAATTAATTTATTCTAAGATACATACATTAAAAAAGTACAACCAAATTATCAACCTCTTTTTGAAGTCGATTAAAGTACTTATCAACCACTAGTTGCACGTGTATATGTACCTACGTACAAACCTAGTACCTAAATTATTAACGCCTACGTAACGAGCTCATTGATTGGTATGTGGCATACTTATACCTACTACATACCATTGTTTATTTTTTGTGTATACTTAGTTCTTGAAATTCCGCCCCTGTGGGTAATAAAACCTTCATCCCCATATTTGGACATGATATGAATTTCTTCTTCATCCCACCAAACCCGCACCGAGGCAGTAGGTTATACCACAGGTTATACTATCGCCACACCAAAGTGCACTCCTCGCCTTCGGTGGAGCAGCGGCTATGTATGCGACTGCCGTTCACGAGGTCACGCTTTCGAATCCTACCCATGGAAAATTGTTTGTGGGATGTATAAATTGTTACCCTGAACCTGAAAAATAAGAAAACCCTTATAAATCGTAAAACTCTGTACCAAGTCGTCTGGCCAGCGTGGTATCAATAGGCTAAATTTTACTTTATCACTGAAGGCCTACTACAGAGACGGGCCGTCTCTGTAGTAGGCCAGTTAAGATGTGAAAAATACAACCCAAAGGTTTTCTCACGTTAGAATTCAATGGCCGAAAACGGTTCAGTACCCTTCAAAAGTACCTACTTCAAAATAATGTTCTTAATTTAAATATAAGTAATTAGTTATTCAAGTCGTACTTGTTTAAACTAGATAAAATTCGAAATACGAACGACTCAATGACGATGTCAAAAGAGACTTTAAACAAAGAAGTTTGTAATATTGACAACGAACTATTGATTTTAGCAGAGACGGAGGATGAAATAAAACAAATAGTTTAACGTTAGGAATAATATGTTAAAATATGCTTTAATACGCTTTTAATTTGTTATTAGTCGATGGTGTGGTGGGTTAGTGACAGCCTCTGTTACCCCACTGCTGGCCAAAGGCCCCTCTTCGTAACTTCTGCATGTTTCAGTCAATGCCAATGAAGGCCAGTGTTACTGTGGCCTTGCTGGCTCATTTGCCAACCCTTACGTGGGCTGCTGCGACGTCCATTTATTTTAAAAATAATGTACCTTTTACAAAACGCCTATAGTAACAAACTAAACTAAGCTTGTACTATGGTTACTAGACAACGGATATACTCGTACATACCTATTGTAGTATATTTTTCTTTTATTTTTCTTATCACAATAATGAGGCAATTTATAGACTTTCTAGCATCAGGTGTTTAACCTCTTTGAAAACATTGAACTCGTTAATTGCGTTACCATTGTTTTTTTTAATTAACATTAAGTATAGATAATATTATATCTATGAAACCTTCATTTAATAAAAGAAAAGACACGCTCTGCATGTCAATTCTCGTACCTTATATTCGGTTAAGTTAACTTTTAGTTGTCAAATTGTCACACTCTAAATAAAACTTTAACACGACCACAAAAGGTTACAATTGCAATAGCAAAAAAACAAGACAATTTGACAACTAAAAGTTAACTTAACCGAATTTAAGGTACGAGAATTGACATGCTGGTTGCAAGTTCTAAGTGTTAACTGTCGAAGTGGCATTTGATTTGATCAAACTTTAAAAAATCATACTATAAGCTAATCCTAACTTTTAAAATATCGAGTTGCATTATTATAAATATTATACTAGGTATACAAATGGGAGATTAGGTCACATTAATCCCCCGTTTATAATATTTATAGTATAAATATCTTGGTTTTATATCACAAGCGTATAACAAATTTTAAAACGGCCTATTTTCTACAGAATATATAAATAATAAATAATAAAGTGTATAAATAAAAACTTATGTGTGTGATTATAAGGACACAATTGTAAATAAAAAAGTTTAATGATGGCTATGGACACTATGGCAGTTGAACTGCCCGATCTATCTACGCTGGCACCACAGCCGCCTCTTGAAGAAACTGCTGAAGAAAAGTAAGTACAATTCGTAAAAATGTTTAAAACCATCTTGATCAACAATGTCCCACTGAAAGGACGAAGTTTCCCTTCGTCAGGGACGGAGGAAAAGTTGGCTTAAATTACATGCCGCGCCGGCCAAATGTATTCGTGGACCGCGCAAGGTGGTAATATTTGTTAAAAAAATGTCAAATTTTAATATTTTTTTCAGTTTTCCTTTGTTGGCTAAACGGCCTTATTAAATGAGATAGGGTGGTTGGTGATACTGCGTATTCTCACTCAGGGATCTTACGAAGTCCCAAAATTATTACAGGTACATCATTTACTAAATGAATGTAAACAGACTCGTACTGAAAGTTTTCGCAAAACCTACATGTATCATAATATAATATATATAGAAAACCCAACCTATGCCAACTTTCATGTTCATTCACACAAAGATTTACATTGTGGAGCAGTTATTTACTATATAGGTATACTCGTATTATACATCTATACACTACGCCACAGAGGTCGTCGAAAATTAATTATTAACTGTGTCAGAGTTTTTGGCAAGAGCTGAATAGACATAGAATGAATCATATCGGTACATATCTTTCAAATTATTCTCTAAAGGCGACACCATATTCTATCAAATAGCCTTCGCCATCTTGTTATAAAAATCTTATAACATACAAACGATTCACCGAATGAAAGTTACATTGCATTCTACTATCATATATTATACATAAAAGGTAATTGCTTGTCTGAGGTTTTTTTTTTTTTTTTTCATTTATTTGGGTAACAAACAATATCACAATAAGATTTTCTTAATTACTAGGTACATAATATGTGTTGATAATTGTGACATCCACATCGTTTACCACAAATTAGCAGTTAAAAATAGTACAGTGTTGAAAGTAAGTAGAGTGCAGCTTAAAGTAACATATTTAACATTTAAATAATAATACTTACATAGATAATGGAAAACAATTGCATTAAACCATTTTAACACACATTATTACATTTATTTAATATATCCATTAAACCCTTTTTATAAGTGCCTACTCCACTCGCATTGATATCAATGTGACTGAAGCATTCGTTGTAAGTACAAAGCACACGACGGATGGGTGAGCGAGTACCTGCATTAGTACGCGACTTAGGCAGATGAAATACTCTGGTTGTACGACATGATCTCGTAGATGACCTGATGGGCACACTATAGCTAATTTTATTAACAATTTCCATGCAATCATATCTGTTATGACAAACATCATAAAGAAACATAGCCTGTAGTTGTAGTCTTCTTGATCGTAAATCTAAGAGTCTGTATCTTTGCAACAATTGGGAATAAGGTTCGTATTTGCGAAGGCATCTATAGTTCACACAACGTAAAAATTTCTTTTGAACTCTTTCAAGATTGTCAGAATATTTTTTATATATAGGATCCCAAATACATGTTGCGTATTCTAATTGCGAGCGAATTAATGATTTATATAAATGCATGTATGTATTGGGACGTTTAAAATCGTTACTAGCCCGAAGAACAAAGCCATACATTTTGTAAGCTCTGCTACAAATGTTATCAACATGTGTATCTAGCGTCAACTTAATATCTAATGTCACTCCAAGATCACGAATGGTTTGTACTCTATTAAGGGTTCGTCCACCTATAGAGTAAGAGTATGCAAGAGTGGAACGTTTTCTGGTAAACGATATTACCTTGCACTTGTCGATACTGAGTTGCATCTTATTAATCTGGCAGTAATGTGTGAATCGATCCAAGTCTTCCTGGATTCCAAGCTGATCATTGGGGTTATCGATATTTCGGTATATTTTGAGGTCGTCAGCATAAAGTTGAAAGTCTGAGTGAATGAAACAACTATGTATGTCATTAATAAATAAAATAAATAATAGGGGACCCAGAATAGACCCCTGAGGTACCCCTGATGTTATGTTTACCGTATTAGACTCATAACCATTGATAACAACTTTTTGAGTTCTATTAGATACATATGACTTAAACCATCGCCACAAATTACCACGAATACCATTAAATGCAATTTTCTCCAGTAAGATTTTGTGATCCACTCGGTCAAAAGCTTTCTGGAAGTCTGTATAGATACTGTCTGTTTGTTTATTGGCATCTAAGTTTTCAAACAATTTTGAAGTATAAACCATGAGATTAGTAATAGTTGAGCGTTTACGAACAAAACCATGTTGTTGTGGAAGTATAACTTTGTGTAATATGGGATAAATGTAATTATGAACTAATCGTTCTAATAACTTAGCTAATGTAGGGAGAATTGAGATTGGGCGATAATTGGCTACATCGTTCTTTGAGCCTCCTTTATGCACGGGAGTTATCCTTGCTGCTTTCCACACTGACGGAAATATACCTTCTTTAAAGCATTTGTTGTACAATATTACTAAAGGTTTGAATATAGTATGGGCAGTGGTTTTAAGAAAAATAGGTGGAATATTATCAAGGCCTGCACTTTTGGTAGAATCAAGTTTTTTCAACTCCGTTAATACGTTTACCTCAGAAACACAAATATCACTAATTATATCAATATTTTTATTCTTATCTACATTATTAATAACGTTGATATCAAAGGAGTCAGATACCTCACTTGGCTGGAAAACAGATTCAAAGAAAGAGGAAAATAGGTTACATGCATTTTCAGGGCTTTTAGCCTCTATGCCGTTATAATAAACACTAATAGGAATGTTTGATTGGTTATTGCGATTGTGTATATAACACCAGAAGTACTTAACATTATTTTTTATACTATCCTCTACCGAATTCATGTAATTTTTATAACATATTAACGATTCTTTTTTGAAAGTATCACGCAGTGTGGAAAATTCATGATAGTCTGAGTTATTTTTGTATACTTTCCACTTAATCCAAGCCTTCTTTTTTTCCTTAAATATTCGTATCAACGCAGGTGTAAACCACACGGGGAAATTAGTTTTTGAGACGCGTTTAGTGGGGACATGTTTACGTATAATGCCAAATATAATCTCATAAAATGATTCAACACAGCCCTCAGCGGTCTTATTATGAAATAAGTCAACCCAATTCATTTCTGATAAATCACTATTAATTAATTCATAATTCGCTTTGTTAAAACAATACTTGCTATGTGGCCTAATAGGCATACGCTTTGTTAAGTTAGTATTAATTGGTATTAGGATATAAAAAGGCGGGTGGTGCGAGTCGGGTGGAACTAATGTGACAGGCGCAGAAAAGATTTTACTATTGTATAAGTTTGTTAAGCACAAATCCAACATTCTATTCATCTTGTTTTTAAAAATATTCAATTGAAAGCAGTTCAGCATGTGTATAAAATTATGTAGATATATGTACGGCGGCTGTAAGTTGTCGGTGTTAAGAAGTTTTGCATGAGTCCCATTTATCAGCCAGTCAAGATGAGGTAAGTTGTAGTCACCTATCAAATAGAATTTGTCATAATATTTTATCTGTATAAACTCCTGTAAACTATTGAAAAAAGAAAAATATATGTCGGAGTCGGCATTTGGTGGAATATAGGAGGCGCATAAAAGGTATGTATACCTATCTATACGTAACTCCAGTAAAATATTATCTATTGTACCTGGTATGTCGAGTAGCGCAGCGGGCGGGGCGGGCTCACAGCGAACAGCACACAACGAGTTCAGTACCGCTATCAACACTCCTCCGCCGTCCTTGCGATTAGAAGCTGTGCGGTCCCGATCGCATCTAAATACGTTGTACCGAGTGTCCATAAACTCGTTATTCAGTATGCCATCATGTAACCAAGTTTCGGTTAATATTATGACATCATAATTGTGTGACAAAATATTTATATAAATAGTATTCAATTTTGTTCGCAGTCCGCGACAGTTTTGATAGTATACTGATATTACATTGTTATTACTAGTATCGAATTTGAAAGAAGCAAATATAAAATGTTGCACTCAAGTATAATACATAAGCTACGTCACATAACTTCGCTTTGTTGTCAATAGATACATTCGTCTTAGTACGATAACGTAAAAATAATTGTTTACAAGATAGGTAAATAATGAATATTATTTCATATCGATTATGAATGTGTTTGTCATAACAGGTACTTAAACATAAAACTGGTTTATGTAATCGTAAATGAAAGTAATTACTATTTGAGTTTTTACTCGTATACTTGAAATGTATGAAATGGTTAATAGACACAGGTGCTTTAAAATTAGTAAAAATAAGTATTTGTTTGTCGTGGTGGCAGGTATAAAGACACAAAAAGGGTTTATGTGTAGAAAAAGACAATACATACTTACAATGTAAATAGTTCATGTTCACAAATGTTTTAAAATGGTTATATGGTTGTATTATTTTATTGTTTGGGCTTAAAGTAAGTTTATGAATAATAATATGTAGATGTGAGTAGTTAAAACATAAATTTATATAACTAAGATATTTATAGCTTATGCACAAAATAAACAGTTTATTATAATAAATTGTTGGCTGGAGTATAGCAAAAAAAAGGTTGATACGTTTGTATTGTTTATAAAGAGAATGTATTTTATTTGATTTTAGAAATATCACTAATAGAACGGATTGCGAAAGTGGGCTGTCCCTCAACTTTACGCACCAGAACGGTTCCGTGTTTGATCCATACAAACTTATAGCCGTACTTTTTTGCCACTTCCTTTGATTGTCGAAATAATAATTTGTTGTTTAACGTTAAGTGTTCATTAACATATATGGCAACAGGTTGCCCCGGCATGGAAAGATCAGATGAATTTAAACTTTTATTGCGACGACAGGCCGCCACCACATTGTCACGTAGTATTCTATTAGCAAACTTGACTATTATATTTTTGGGACGCCGGTCATTTTGGTCAGCATGGGGTACACGATGAACTGATATAATATCGGACGACCTTATAGATGTTTTGATTGCGGTACCTAAACGTTCCACAATGTTTATGAGGTTTTCATCTCGCTTGTCGGGTACGTTAGATATTTCGACATTGCACTGCCTTGCTTGTTGCTCCATGAAACATATTTTATTTTCGAGCTGTTGAATTTGGATTTTATTACCATCATTTTCCGAAATTTTGTGTTCTAATATTTTCAATCTGCTTTCAAACTCGTCTTGTCTCTCATGCGCAAAGTGAAGTGACTTATCCATTTCACACAAACGAGAGTTAACTTCATTCAGTGATGTGTTAAGATTGACGGTATCAGCGTTCAATTTTATCACACTGTTGTTTAGTTCAGATAACGCTGAAGTAATTTTGGATAATTCACCTGTCAAAGCAGTAGTTACGGCTGCCGCTATACTGTTTGTAATACAATCGGTAATGTTTTTGTTCCATAACTTCATTTGACTATCAAATTTTTCTTCGAAATTAATCATCTCCAAGTCTATTTGTTTACGTTTGCGGGGTATGTTTATATCATCGCTCATTTTGTTGGCAGATAGATATAAGTCACTATCCGAAGAAAAAATTTTAGGTGGTGTGCGTGGCACGGACATCGTAGTTGCACTCGACGAGATGTAGTAGTGTGCTGGAAGGAGTGAGGCAGAAATATGTTTGCTGTGCTTGTGTCTATCGGTGAGGTGGTGAGGTCCCCGCACCTTCACGACCCAGAGATGCGGTGCAGAAAAGAGAACGCAATTATTCGCTAATTGCTGTCTTCTTCAATCTATTAAAAATGTATACAAGTTTGCACACAATTCACGTAAATATAAACGTTGCACTAGGAGCTATAATTGCGCGGACGCGTTTACGGATACTTTTAATAAATTGATGCAGAGTACCACTCTCAACGGCTGTACAAGATTCACTGAAATTCACTGTTTGCCCAAATTAATATTTAATATGGGACAGCAGTACACGTAGGTAACGCCTCGTTTATTCCTGAGGGTAACTACCGTAACCACAGTGCCTACGAAAAGGGGACATAAAATATTATTAGATACACTAGTTCTATTTTTATAACCCCCTCACTAGGGATAACGTTTTGTGCGTTGCGGGCGATCAATGTCAGTCGCATGACTATTGGGTTAGCCTTTTGAGAGACCCGCGGCGTTACAACTGTAAAGCCCGATTTACACATCGACAAGTACATTAGCGAGTTAAGTAGTAAGTTGTTGATTAAGTTGATTTGAATAGATCTCCATCCTATTTTTTGGCGAGTTAAGTACGACGTAGCCCCCTCTCTAGCATCTCGCCAATTTAACTCGCCGGACACCTTTTAATCGGTTTAAGACCGACACTGACAGCAAAATCCACGACCTCGTTTTTCTAATTGATCTGCACTGTTGATTGTACGCATATTTTTCTTCAATATTCGCATAAAAGTAAACACTGTTGGCGGCACAAGTCACTTACAGCTCCGCGCGTCGAAGACCAAAAAATCAAACATAATAGACGTCTTAAACTAGTATTTTACCCCCTTACTTATAAACGCCTCTTAAATTTAATCACTGTTTAGCGAGATTTTTCTAAATAAAATCGCATGAATTTAAGTTAATCAATTGACTAAAATTTAAGAGGCGTTTATGAGTAAGGGGGTTACCGTCTAAAACTTAGGGCTGATAATTTCGTATAAATTGTACTTCTTTCCATTACGCTATTTCAATTATTACATGTTTCGATCATACCCAGTTGGTATACTCTTCGTAACTTCAATCCCTATTTACAAATTCCAGAAGGCGTTTCCTTATTGTGTTCCATTAAAATGTCTGTAATACTATAAACTTGTTTAATTTTTTAAACAAACCGTGGTTTGTTTACTTGATGATATAGGAGTGATTATCATTATTTTAGGAACTCCTTGAGATTCGTGGAATACATTATGAGATGTAAGTCCGATTGAAAAGCTTTGTAACGAGCTTTTTAGTTTATTTTATCGTTTATCATTTAAGAGTAAGGATTTTAAGGATTTCACTACCATTTTTAGAAACAGCTCTTTCTTATCAGCATTTTATGCACACTTTTTCAAAACTCACTCAGTGTGTCTTTCGCGAATCTTCAATGTTTTGGGCAATCCTGTGCCCAATACTGTGATTCACCTGCGGACCTCTTGATACCATCACGCAGGGAAACACTTAACAAAGCTCTTCACATTCCTGTAAGCTGACTGTTTGTTTAATTACAATGTAAGGGTAATATGATAGTACCTATCTACGTAGTTGCGGTTTAGTCACCACCACTATCCATTTACAATCACGAGAACTGACATGTGAAGTTAACAATGTTTGCAGACATGATGTGGTCTGACAATCATGTCAATGTTATTTTCGAACTTCATGTCAATGTTTTTTGTACCTTTTTATGACAGACTAGCTGACCCGTGCCCACTTCGTTAGGCAGCGAAAAAAACGCGTCACTTTTTTAAACATATTTCATTGCTGTTCCAATCCTATTAGTCATAGCGTGATATATACTATAGCCTATGACACTCCTCGATTAATGGACTATTCAGCACAGAAAGAATTTTTAAAATCGGTTAAGTAGATCCAGAGATTACCGCCTACAACGTCACAAACATACAAATACACAAACTTTACCTCTTTATAATATTAGTATAGATTTAGAATACAGGGTGATTACCATCGAATTACTTAGCCCAGGGATGTCGCTACAAGTAAAGATGGAAAGCTCTCTGCATTCCTCGATCGCCGCTACACAGGATTACAGTTCACGAATGTTACAAGAACAAAGAAAATACCCGCTCCCTTCCATTAATGCTAACAATTAATAAAGATATCGTATTTGAAATACTAATACTACACAAATTCACGGTACAATACAGACGAATTCACGGTCTCAGCTAGTCTAAAAAATGCGAAATTAGGTACTTATTTGAAATTAGGTACTGGTTTCAGAGTCTGTATTTTAATTAGAAAATTATCTTCAACTTTCATCCGTAAAACAGCTTTGTTCTTTTGATTTCTTTTATAAATGCTTTCTTTATTTAGCTAGACAATAGTCTTATGTCGCCGCCTATTCCAGTGACCGACCTCTTAAAACCTAAAGCTTAACCTTTTAACATTCGTTTTATATGCACTTATTTTCGCATGAAAACATTTAACCTATGACGTCATTGTCTGACCTTGAGAGTGACATGTATTGAATTTAATGGACAGATTGAAGTTACGAAGTTAGAATACATAAAGTTACCACCCTATGTCATCCCGTGGGTGACGGTGGTGGGTGTAAAGTGGGAAAATTCGCGGATGTTATAATATTTTAAAATGATAGGAGAAAAACTTGGTATCTTGCTATTAATAGGGCAAGATTCTCAACGTCATAGGAGTAGGCTTCGTCATTGTGGTGGAAGGGGAACAAATAAATGATGAACCATTATTCTTTCTTCTTTTTCACCTTTTTTGTGTATATGTACATTTTTCTGTATATACCCAAAGTCCCGTGTATTGATAGATTTTTGCCTACACTGTTTTTTTTAGTCATCCTACCAAAATAGCTGTACTACTTAATAGATTGTACCTTCCTCGATAAATGCAACACAATCCCATACTCTCAGGAGCAATTTACCAGATTCTCAACTCATCAGATTCCCGATTGCCCAGATTTTGTACTACCAAAGCTATCAAACAGAAAATGCATTGCAGTATGATAAACCATAGTTTAATTTTGTTTTCTCTATCCCTTTAAGTTCTTCATGGTGGAAAACTTTTTCGCATCCTTTATTCGCAAGGTTCCAACTTACTCAGGAATTCAACTTTTCAAACATCCTTTTATGTCTTCTCATGAGAACAACTTTTTTTTAATGCGTACTTTTAGGCCCTGCGCAGACGGCACACTTTTTGTGCGATCGAGTCTGCGGCGCACAAAAAGTCTGCTATACATGGCATAATATGTTTGAGTCTTTAGTGCGCCGGACTTTTTGCGCGTCCTGTGCGTTACTGCTTATAATTGCATAGTTTCTATGACTAAAAAGTGCGTCACGGATAGTCTGTCGTCTGCGCAGGGCCTATTAGCATTATTCCAACTGACGATCATAATAGTAATGATCGACATATTTATAACTAGCTACGATTATACTATACTAGACTTACATGCGTATAAAGCATTGTTGTAGGAGATGCTGGGAAATGTTTTCACTTGAGAAAAGTTATAGATAATGATTCCATTGTTCTATATATTCTGTGAATTTAGAATAATGTCTTGACGATCTGTGGCGTAGTACTTATAGTACATGATTGTTACGCAGAGATCGCGTTTTCTCTCTGTAGCTAAGTATATCTCTATTAATGTCAGTCCTACAGAGGGAAGTTATACTCGTAATAGTAAGATAGATTGTGCAATTCAGAAATGTTGAATCCGGATGTTCTTTGTGTTCACATAGACACCACTAGTTCGTGAGTTTTGACGTCTTTATATAGGGTTATATCCCTTCGGAGCAAAGTGTACAAAACGCAAAATGTACAAGTAAAGCTAAATTCACACATAAGGTGTTTTACTGTTTTGTATAACTTGATAAAGCAAGAACCGAAACAAACACACAGTGGTTTTGATGCTTGTCTCGGACCAACCTACCTACCAGGGCCAAGCCGCTATTAGGTTTGGTCCCTACGAACCCACGATACCCCTGACGATACCACCAGGGGTATCGTAGGTCTTTCAAAAGTAAGCGATACCCCTGTCCGAATGACAGTAGTGTTTAGATAAATTACATAACCTTTTTTTATTAAGTTGTTTTACCACCAAAGGTATCTACAGAGGCGGTTTATATTTATTTAGGTATATAGTACTAGGCTAGCACATGCATCCAGGAAGTTTTTTATAAGTAGGAATATCCAATATAGTAGGAGTTCTAACCTCCTGCAAGCTTCTGCAAGCCTAGTACTTTTACCGTAATAACCGTGCGGGTCCGCTCTTAAAAATAGTAAAGTTCTTGGAGTCAGCACATGCCAGCTAACTACGCGGGACATTGTGTGGCGCGGCATTGCGCTTCATTGAAATAAGCCTCCGCATGTAACGTAGGTTTATAATTATGATGTAAATTAGACTTATAATCAACAAACAAAATAAAAAAGAACCTAATAGTTAAACATTAAAAAACATTCCCTGTGGTATTAGTGGTTTTAAAGTGTCATCGATCGTCACCGCTGTGAAAAAGGCTTTAATTTAACTTGTACATTTTGAGAATTGTACATTTAGCGAGTAGTGTTCATTTTGAGAATTGTACATTTTGCGTGTCGTGTACATTTTGCGTTTTGTACATTCTGCTCCGAAGGGGGTTATATGTTGAAAAACAAACAAAACAAAAAACTTTCTTTTTTTGAAAAAAGGAAATATATTGAAAGTCGTATTAATAGCCAGTTACTATAACGTTTACCAAAGCGTTCTTCTACCGATTTTTACGTAAAATAACAAGAAAAACTCAATCAAAACAAACAAACAATGATAAGCTGAATAAATTCGCTGTCAAATAACCCATCTTGTTACTTTTGAAGTGGCTTGAAGTACGTTGAAGAGTGGCTAGTGACGTCCCACGTCAATGGGAGGGCGGCACTCTGGCGCGACGCCAGACAATACCTCGCCCCTCTCACACCCTCTGAACAGATAAAAACGGGATTATTGCAATGTTGTGTACGCATTTTATATTGTAGTACTACTCTGGCTTTGAGTTACGTTAAAGTATTATGGTATTAAATATAATTAGATGCTTATAATATCCGCGTGGTGACAGAGTGCGAATACAATTATGTCACCACCCCATCTCATCCCATGGGTGTCGTAGAAACCGACTAAGGAACTATCTGTGAATGTTACCTTTACATAGAAAGAAAGAAAACTCTAAAATAAACCCTATACCAATCCGTCTGGCCAGCGTGGTATTAGTAGGCCAAGTATCCCTCGGTCACGGGAGGAGGCCCGGTCCTGCAGTGAGACATTGATGGGCTGTTATGATGAATGCTATGCCTGTAAAAGTCTCTGCGACATAAGGCTTCTTAGCCCTCATTAGTTGTCTTTTAAATTACCTGATATTTATTACTTACCATTGAATCATTTAACAAAAACAATCAAATGAAATTTAATTGTTTTTGTTCAATAAAACAATTTAATTTATAATGCAATCTTCTTGTACATGACTGTACATAAATGAGTCATTAGTTCGCAGTTTCATTGAGCAAAGCTTTGCGTACTTAAATCTATATATTATAGTATGTTCTAGATCTAAATATAGACATGAATGTGGGACAGTAATGCGAACACGTGTGGTTTAACGATCTTAAACTAACATAACATACTAACTTCAACATATTAATAAGTGTTTTGTTTATAATATGGTAGGTAATAAAAATAATTAGAAACATCAATTTCACATACACAAAGAACAGGCTCCTATACAATGTATGGCTAAAGCCGACTTAATCTATACGATGTATGGCTATTTTTTTTAAATAAATGAGATTTCAAAAAAAAAAAAAAGAACAGCCTCCAGAACGGTGGACGAATAATTATTTATTGTTGGTACAAATTTACCACTGGATGTCAAGAGTTTTTAACATTTACACATCGACATTTAGTCCTAAATTAAGCTGAGCCTATCCTCAACTATTATTTTTTTGTAAATACCTACGGATATAGAAAACACACTCATGTTCATGCACACAAAGATTTGCATAGAACGTGAATCGAAGCCGTCATCTCTGCGTAGCACCCATGTTTTACAACTACGCTACAGATATCGTTAGGAATTAGAACCCGTGATAGTTTAGTGTCCATTCATCGCTACGCCATAGAAACCCATTAAGTTTTTACTTCCTAAAAATAAATTTTAGTATTGTTATCTAAAAGATTTACTTTATTTTTAACACAAGATACCCAATGATGTAGTGTAAATATACGCAGTGCGGTTCCGTAATGAGAGAGCAATTAAAATAAGTAATATAATTCATAAATAAATATTAACACTGGCAACACGTAGTTTGCGCAAGAGTTTGTTTGTTCCTGTTTCAAATTTTTACAACTAGCACATGCCTTGGCAAAGAAAACTTAACAAACATGACTTTATGTTAAGTTAACCTTAAACCTTGGTTTCGCCATTTTCGAGAATATTTTTCATCATCATCACGCTGGCCAGACGGATTGATATTCAAGTTTCAAGTTTTCCTTCTCTTACTTCGTAAAGATAATATTAACGGTTAGTCCCTTGGTCGGTTTTTACGACACCCATGGTATGAGATGGGGTGGTGACATATTGTATTCTTACTCCGTCACCACACGGAGAATATTTTTACTCTGACTCAATCCTTCTAACAACCCGTCAATGTCCTACTTTAGGAACTAGCCTCTTCCAGTTAAATTTTTCTGCCTGGGGTTCAAGCCCGCGACCTCGTGCACTGCAACTACTGCCGTGCTACTGAGGCAGTGGGTTTGATGTTAAAACATACGCTTCAGTAATAGTTATATGTTGATTAGCCTAATTTATATTAACAAGGTTATTTGTTACATGTAAAGTGTTGAAAGTGTGCCACACCTGCTATCAGTATTGTAATGACATTGTTGTGCTGCCAATGACTCCTATATCTGTATAACATTTTCGACATTATAGAACCTACTCAGACGGTCTGTCAGATATCGACTCGCACCAAAAGGTTCGGGAATTCCTTCTTATGCCGCACCATTAAGTTGTGGAACCAGCTTCCGGCTCACGTATTTCCTCCATCATATGACATTGGGTCCTTCAAACGCAGTGTGAAGAAGCATTTGGCCAAACCGGCAAGATGATGACGACGGACTGAAGTTGTTTTTGGACTTCTATCCGTTGGCTTCATTTGTGGACTGTACTCGCGCTTTCCATCAGGCTCGATATAGTCATATTGCCGTGTTTACTATAAAAAAAACAAAAAAAAAACCTAATGGAAAGCGTTATGTACAGTCAAGAAATTACGGCAACAACGGATGGTAGTCAAAAACCGACCCGCTTAGGCAAAGATTAGCTAATATTATTTCAACAGCCTACGATCGCCATTACGATCTTAAATAACGCTAAACACCTATCTGTCTGATCATCAAGTAATTATCCACTAGCTGATCCGTGCCCACTTCGTTCGCCCAGGCGAATAAAACGCGTCTCTTTTTTAAACATATTTCATTACTGCTCCACTCCGATTACTTTTAGCGTAATACTATATAGCCACACTCTCCGATAAATGGACTAAGTATTCAACACAGAAAAGATTATTAAAATCGGTTCAGTAGATCCAGAGATTACCCCCTATAACGTCACAAAGACACAAACTTTACCTCTTTATAATATTGGTGTACGGTGCAGTACCGTACAAATGCACAATCAGCAATTAATACATCGCGCCGTCGTGCCGTGTAATATTAAAATAAAATCAATTAGTTCGCGATCAGTCTTTATTGAGTAATCACGGGCTCAACCATACGTGCTCCGCGGCCTTATAGCACTATCTTAGACCAATATAGCCCTTTTTAACTGAAATCGAATCTTTTATTTGTTGACCTCATCGCACGGTTAACAAATTGGTCCTTCGAACCTTGGACCTCGCGCGTCGGGGACTAGCATAAAAACTGTCGGAAACAGTTTACGGTAGAAACACGTGGTACTGACGTAGCAAAAGTACAAGTGCCGTCGTCACCAAGCAAGCAAGCAGCAGAGAAGGCAAGGAGAGCATCTAGCAGGAGTCAGCAGCAGAGCATTGCCGAGTATCAGCGGTTTCAAGTAAGATCTTTCCATATTTATTTTACTTACCAATACGAAATGGACATGGAAAATTTTTATGTCAATCAGCAGGAAATAACTGACGCTATTCAGAAATTTATAAAAAATTTACAAAAAGCAGGGTTAGAACGTCGAACAGGCGATTACTTTAAAAGGCGTCTTGATATTTTGGAAAATTATTGGTCAGAATATGAAAATAATCACAGGAGCATATCTGGGTTAGGTATTGTGGAGCATGTATATTTCAGCCGACGAGAGTATGAGCAGACAAAGGAGCTGTACTTAACGGGTAAGCAGTTAATTTATCAACAAAGTCAGGAACTAACACTGGCACTACCTCTATCTACGATTTCTGAACCCGCCGGGCAGAAGATCGAGCAGCGGGAGGAGATGTCAAGACCCGAACCAGTACATGCATCAGCACCAGAAGCAGGAACATCATCTCAACGCATGGTATCCAAGGGTTCCATGAGCAGGTTAGATGAATTGATACGTAAGCAGGCCGTTAATTTTAAGGCATTCATGCGCACCGCAAACAATGTCAAACTAGAGACAATAAACGAAAAATGGGAGTTTGAGGACGTGCTAAAGGAATTGCAGGCCCGGTGGTCCACAATAGATACTCTTCATTGGGAAATTTATATGGAATCAGACGGAGACGACCCCGAGTATGAAGATAAGTTTACTAGACACGAAGTTATATTTAACAACTTAAAGAAAGCAGTCAACAAAAAACTGTGGTCCGTTTCACACAGAGAGAAGTCGGTGCCAAAGATCGAGATACCAGTATTTACGGGTAACTATCAGCAGTGGACGTCCTTTAAAGATCTTTTTAATGAAACAGTACATAATAATCCTTCTTTATCGTTAGCTCAAAAAATGCAGTTTTTAAAAGGTAAATTACGTGGCGAACCAGAACGGCTTATTCAGCACTTACACATAAGTTCCGATAATTATAGCGCGTGTTGGGAAATCCTTATCAATCGTTATAATAATAAGAAATTAATTTTTACTGCACATATGAATACGTTATTAGGGCTTCCTAGTTTGAATCAACAGTCAGCAGGTCAAATTAAAAGGATGCATGATGTTACGTTAGAGACGCTTCATGCCATAGAAAACTTAGACGTAGACGTGTCCACGTGGGACCCATTTTTAATTCATATTTTGTCACAGAAACTTGATAGCGATACTTATAGCGATTATTTGGAATCGGTAAGCTCGCCACGAGAGTTACCGGTGTTAAAGGAATTTTTATCTTATCTCGAAAGTAAATTTACTAGCCTTGAGTCTGCGCGAAGAAAGCAAGACCAGATTTCGGTAAAACCATCTCAATCTCATAGCAATAGTAATAAATTCCACGAATTTGTAAAAAAGCCTTATAATTTATCATACAATAAATCTTTTAACAAATCATTTCCTGTCACAGCAAGCCAATGCCCTTTATGTAATGCAGATCATAGCCTTTTCCATTGTAAAGATTTCAACTCTATGTCTAGCGATTTAAAGTTGAAAAAAGTACAGGAATTAAAAATATGTATTAATTGTTTGTTCGACCATAATGGCAAACAATGCATTTCTACAAAACGGTGTCGAAAATGCAACGGAAAGCATAATTCGCTTTTACATGACGCGTGCGTCAGAGCGAAATTATCATTTAATAGGCACGAGCCAGTTGCAAAATCGTCTGGTCACGTTGGAAATAATTTGCACGTGTCCCCCGCCCAATCAGCAGAAATACTTTTAGCAACGGCGTTGATTAAAGTAATATGCGATGATGGCTCATCTCATATTTTGCGAGCGTTAATCGATCAGGGATCTCAGGTCTCATTGATATCAGAAAATGCCGCGCAGAGGTTAGGCGTGAAAAGAACATTCTGTAGAGGTATAGTGTACGGAATAGGCGAAAACGCGAGCAACTCTAAAGGCATGATTAGCATACGATGTATGTCAACATACAATGACTTTACGTTCAGTACAGATGTACTTATTATGAACAGTTTAATGAAGCGATTACCGAATGTAACGTTTGAAAAACCTTCGTGGTCCTTTATACAAAACATTGACTTGGCAGACCCGGAGTTTTATATAAGTCGACCCGTAGACTTACTATTAGGTTCAGATAT
The DNA here is from genome assembly GCA_905475405.1 of Schrankia costaestrigalis. NCBI lineage: Eukaryota > Metazoa > Arthropoda > Insecta > Lepidoptera > Erebidae > Schrankia > Schrankia costaestrigalis. The sequence continues at coordinate 2,267,142 of FR997830.1, forward strand.
TTACGCGTTAATTAAAATGGGGGGCATAAGCAGAGGCGATGAACCGACTCAACCATTAGCAGAACAAACCCAACTAGGCTGGATTTTGTTTGGTAGAATGCAGTCTTATTATTGCAATGTAGTCTTAAATAACATAGATAATATACAGCAGTTTTGGGAAGTAGAGGACATTGAACTTCCGTCTACTTTTTCCTCAGAAGATCAAACATGTATTGATTTTTATCATGCAAATACCGTACGTCGACATGACGGTCGATACGTGGTTAAATTACCTATTAAACAGCACATACGTCACAAATTAGGGTCGTCTAAAGGGATAGCCGTAGCGCAATTTAGGAATTTAGAAAGAAAATTTGACAGACAGTTAGACTTAGCGACTCAGTATAAAGATTTTATTAACGAATATATAGCATTACAACATATTATTATGATTCCTGTTACAATAAAAAATAATACGGGTAAGGAGACACCGGTACAATGTTTCCTACCTCATCACGCTGTTCAGCGGGCGGAGTCATTGACTACAAAGCTAAGGGTAGTTTTTAACGCCTCAGCTAAAACATCGAGCGGTTATAGCCTTAATGACATAATGTATAAAGGGCCTAATCTGCAAAAAGATTTACAATCATTAATAATAAAATGGCGATTATATCGTTATGGTTTTACATCCGACCTTGAAAAAATTTATCGACAAATTATGGTACACAAGGAAGATCAACATTACCAGCAGATTGTATGGAGAGAAAAACAAGAACATCCTATACAATCCTATCAATTAAGTACGGTAACTTATGGCACGAAGGCCGCCCCCTTCCTTGCTATGATGACTTTAAAAAAGCTAGCATCTGACGAAAGCGGGAGATACCCTCAAGCAGCTCAAGTGCTAGAGGAAGCTCTGTATATGGACGATCTCGTTCATGGGAGTCATGGGATCGAGACGGGTAGGCAGTTAATAGCAGATCTTAACCATCTAGTACAATCAGGCGGATTTACGTTGCGAAAATGGTTATCAAATGAGCCAAATTTATTAACGAATTTAGAGAATGACATTAGCAAGCAAAAACAAATATTTAATTTTAAATTAGATGGCTCATCTAAAACATTAGGTTTACGATGGGACTCACAGCAGGACAAGTTTACCTTCCAGTATAATATTAGTGGTACACCATTAAACCAAACAAAACGTACGATCTTATCAGAAATATCCAAATTATTTGATCCATTAGGATGGCTGGCCCCTTTATCAACCACACTTAAATTACTATTTCAAAAAGTGTGGGTTGCGAATTTACAGTGGGATGACGTTATACCGAAAGAGATAGATGTAGAGTGGAGTAAAATTAAATCGGATATTTGTAATTTAGAGCAGTGTTGTATTCCTAGATGGATAGGCTATGAGCAGAGGGACGCCATAGAATTACACGGATTTTGTGATGCGTCTATAAAAGCCTACGCAGGCGTTATTTATGCCCGTATTGTAAAAAACGGACAAGTATCAGTAGTGTTAGTCGGATCTAAAACTAGATTAGTTCCGTGTAATAAAACCATATCTTTACCTCGGTTAGAGATATGTGGGGCACACCTGTTAGCACAATGGATGGATAAGGTCGTACATTGCTTAAATGAACATAAGCTAGAAGTATACGGTTGGACAGATTCTATGGTCGCCCTGGGATGGCTACAAGGCGACCCGGGTCGATGGAAAACGTTTGTAGCTAATCGTGTCCAAAGTATAACAAAGATAATAGCACCAGCACGCTGGCGATATGTCAAGTCGGGCGAGAACCCCGCGGACGCAGCCAGTAGAGGACTTTTAGCATCACAGTTAGCAAGTTCTGAGTTATGGTGGCAGGGCCCCGCTTGGTTAAAATCGTTAGATAATACTAAACAAAATACAGTAGATTATGTCACTAAAGAAGAATGTAAAACTAAACAAGTTCATGTGGTCCAAGAAAGCATAAAAAGTAAATGTATTATTATAGAACTATTACAGAAACATAGTTCATTTTGTAAAGTAATCAGAATACTTGCATGGATTTTACGCGCGTTAAAGTCCATTAAATTTAATAACAATAAATGTAAACAAAGGCAATTATATCTAACATTAAGCGAAATTAAGTATGCAAAGCTGTTTATTATAAAATATGTGCAACGATGCGAATTTCAGAACGATATTGAGTACTTTAGAAAAAACAATAATTGGAGTAGTAAGAGCAAGTTACTTAAATTAAACCCGTTTTTAGATTTAGAAGGTATTATAAGAGTCGGTGGACGTTTGAGAAACGCTCAAATTCATAGCGATATGAAATACCCTATTTTAATTCCCTATAATAGCATTTTAACAACATTGCTTATCGAGCAAGCACATCACTTAACTTACCACGGCGGTCCTCGTCTTACATTAGCTAATTTGAGACAAAAATATTGGATCATAGCAGGCGGTAGAGCAGTTAAACATTCACTTACAAAGTGTGTTACGTGCCGAAAACATGATCCTAAACCGCATTATCAATTAATGGGGAACTTACCAGCAGAAAGAGTTAACCCGGCCCCTCCGTTCTATCATACAGGGGTTGACTACACTGGTTATGTGGAGGTCAAGGCCAGCAAAGGAAGGGGTATAAAAACTACGAAAGGCTACGTCGCGCTATTCATATGTATGGTCACGAAGGCGATACATCTAGAGCTTGTCTCGGATTTAAGTAGCACCGCATTCCTTGCAGCTCTTCGTAGAATGGCTGCAAGAAGAGGTGCGCCACGCCATCTTTATAGCGATAACGGGACGAACTTCGTAGGAGCAAATCGTGTTTTGCAGCAGGAATTTTATGATTTAAAGAATAGGCTCGACGAAACCTTCTTTCGTGAAATAACCAAATTAAATATAGAGTGGCACTTCAACGCGCCATCTTGGCCCAGTGCAGGGGGCTTATGGGAGAGAGCTATACGTAGTCTTAAGCATCATCTTAAAAGGGTAGTCGGCGAGCAAAAGCTTACATTTGAAGAATTTAGTACTTTATTAGCTCAGCTTGAGGGATGTTTAAATTCACGACCCTTATGTCCGTTATCAGACAATGTGGACGATATAGATTTTTTAACGCCAGCACATTTCTTAACAGGTAGAGTAGGATCCACCGTCATAGAAGTAGAACAAGACGCTAGAACTAGGTGGAGTTTAGCAGATAAGATAGCCTTAGATGTATGGAAGCGATTTAAAGCTGAATATCTTGCTCAGCTATCTCTTCGGAGCAAATGGCTCAAACAGCAGGATAACTTAAAGATAGGCGAGTTAGTCACTATCCAAGATGACAATTTACCTGCCGGAAAATGGATGCTAGGAAGGGTAATCGAATTACATCCGGGTCCTGCCGGTCTAGTTAGGGTAGTGTCTCTAAAAACTAAAAACGGTGTCTTAAAAAGACCTGTTGTCAAATTATCAGTACTGCCTATAACGTGTAAACACAAAGTAACGAACGCTAACGCTATAACAGTACAAAAAACAAATCATAAGCATAAGTTAAGTAATCGTTTTTTATCAATGGCAATCTCTTTAATTTTATTTATATCATTAATAGGTAATTCGCTTGCCTCTTATAATATTACAACACTTAAGGATTACCGTGGCTTGTATTTCGATAAAATAGGAAACATGAAACTGACACGCGATGAATGGAAGCTCGTAGTTTATTATGATATGAAACCTTACTGGGAAGGTATGATCGCATTACAAAAGTATCAGGCATATCTTAGTACTTTGTGTTCCCCTATTAGCAACACGTCACATTGTGACGTCCTTTTAGCTCAACTACGACACAGTTTCTTAGAAGTTGAGTTCACAAACCGTATATTACTAGGCCAGCAAAATAGTTCTCGTAGCAAGCGTGGTCTTATCAATGGGATCGGGTACCTTGCGAATACTTTATTCGGGGTATTAGATGATCATTTTGCGGAACAGTATGAAAAAGATATTTCTCTATTGCGTCGCAATCAACAACATTTAGCTCAATTATGGAAAAATCAAACCTCTGTAGTCGAAGGTGAATATAATGTTCTTAAAAGAATTGAAGACACAATTAATAAACAACACAAAACCATAAATCAGCGCATAAATGCTTTGAATAAGGCTGTGGACACATTGAATACGGAAATTCACACGATAGAAATTATGAATGACTTTATTATTACCGTCATGATAGCTAACAATTTAGTTCTAAATATTCAAAATATTCAAGATCATTTGGTAGAGATGCTTACGGACATTAATCATAACAAGTTTAATCCTCATATTTTATCTCCAAAACAATTTCAAACAGAACTTAACGTCATTGCCGGGCAGTTGACTAAAGATTTGTCCCTCCCTGTAGAACATATACATAGTGAGATGTTAAAAATATATCAATTACTCAAAGTAAAGGCTCGTTTAACTAACACATATTTTATTTTCGAGATTAGGATACCTTTAATAACTAGGGATAATTATGAACTTTATAAGATTCTGCCTATTCCTTTTAAACGATGGAACTCCACGCTGATAGTGGCCCCTATATCTGAGTATATTGCCATCAATCTGAAGCAAGATAAGCACCTACCTCTTAAAGAAAATGAGGTACAGCAGTGTGTGGAGACCGGGTCCTCTCAATATGTATGTGACATGCGAGCCACTATTTACAACCTGAAACTTGAGAACGGCTTCTGCATCATAGATCCATCCATCAAGAAATGTCAAACAAACATCATCACTTGTAGCACCCAATGGATAGCATTACATAAAATAAATCAATATTTATTTACCTGTTGTGGACAATGTACACTCCGCTTTATGTGTGGGGATCATGTTACTTTAGAACAAGTGAATGATACTTGTATCATTGACCTAGTGCCCGGCTGTATTGTGAAAGATAAGCATTTTACAGCGTATACTCACAACAATCAGCTGTTTAATAATATACGCGTAGATGCCGATGTTTATAGCCCACAGATAGCTCCTATCAATCATATTATCAATATTTCGTCAAATATCTATGGAAATGAAACCGCTGACTCGGACTCGGCTGTACGTTTACAGCTAGAAGAACTTGGTGACAGAATCCAACGTATGAAAAATGACTCCCTGGCAGGAGAGGACTATGGTTTCTATCATCATGTCCACCACTATGCCATTAGCTATGGCCTGGTGTTAGCAGCAATAGCAGTAGCAGCAGTATTGTTATGGAAGCGACGACGCGTGTCGAGGAGGCGCGCGCGGGGGAGCGCAGCGCCTCCCGGCTCTCCCATCAGCAGCATTAGTGTAGTGAGTGAGCGTAAGCAAAGAAAGGCACGTCGCCTATCGAAAGTGCAGTGTTTAAGTGTTAACGTCATAAAGGACAACAACAAGTCGGACCGAATTGACTCTTCTACATCTCCGATACCTCGTAGGGTGTTTACAATCTCGGATGACAGTATTTAATTCTTAATTCATTTATTTATTCATGTTAACGCGGTTAAGTACCAATAACATTAACAGATAATTATATTATGGTGATAAATAATTATTGTAATCTATCATGTATCAACTTACTTTTAACTTGTTTGTTATCATTTCGGCCCGGGAGCATGTACGGTGCAGTACCGTACAAATGCACAATCAGCAATTAATACATCGCGCCGTCGTGCCGTGTAATATTAAAATAAAATCAATTAGTTCGCGATCAGTCTTTATTGAGTAATCACGGGCTCAACCATACGTGCTCCGCGGCCTTATAGCACTATCTTAGACCAATATAGCCCTTTTTAACTGAAATCGAATCTTTTATTTGTTGACCTCATCGCACGGTTAACAATTGGTATAGATTACTGTAGGGACATCAGGAAAGGGCACGTCCATGCAGTAGCCCTTAAAAAGTTCATAGAAATATTTGAGTCGTGTTCTCTTTACGTCAATGTGATGGATGATATTCTCGAAATAGAACTACAAGTATCTATGGCTAGACTTGGCCAATATACGTAGACACTTTCACTAAAAGATTGTGTGCGATGTCATGGCTCACAACAAATTGGACACGCACTATGAGAAGTTTTAGGCCAAGGACGAGAAGAACTGCTATATAAATAGTTATTGGTTTGATTTCATGTTTTTATTAAGTTCCTTTAGTTTAATAAAATATTACGTAATATCACCACCCAATTCCATCCCATGGGTGTCATGGTCATGGTGGTTATCCCAAAGTAAAAAAAGCAAGGCATGATGCCTAAAACTCTTAACTAAAAACCTTAACTTAACGCTAACAATGAGACTGAATAGCGGCATAATATATCATAATAGCCCTTAGCCATCTGTCACAAAGGAGGAACGTACTTTCCCAGAGACAGAGGTAAACTGTACATACTTTTACCACGCTAGCCAGACGGATTTAATATTAAGTTTTCTATATTATGTATTATGTTTTTGTAGAGCAAATTCTCCATAACTCGTCTATTACGTATATCCCACGTCATATTTTCAGGTGGTGATACCGTGTATTCTTTACTTCATCACCAAACAAAGATATCGGCTTGCACCAAAAAGTTCGGGAATTCCTTTCTATGCCGAACCATTAAGCTGTGGAACCAACTTCCGGCTCACGTATTTCCTCCATCGTATGATATTGGGTCCATCAAACGAAGTGTGAAGAAGCATTTGGCCAAACCGGCAAGATGATGACGACCGATTGAAGTTATTTTTAGACTTCTATCCGTTGGCTTTATTTGTGGACTGTACTAGCGCTTCCCATCAGGTTCGATATAGTCATATTGCCGTGTTTTGTATTTAAAAAAAAAGTTATATTTTATCACAAACACATCTAAAATTCACCATTTCTATTGTTCCAGATATGAGCGTCTGCTCCGCCGCGCCCGCACTGAAGACTTAAGCGAGGTCTCAGGAATCGGCTGCCTGTACCAGAGCGGTGTAGACAGACTCGGCCGCCCCGTTGTCGTGTTCATCGGGAAGTGGTTCCCTATTGGAGATATTGATTTGGACAAAGTAAGTACCGGAACATCCGCGTGGTGACGGAGTAAGAATACAATACGTCACCACCCCATCTCATCCCATGGGTGTCGTAAAAACCGACTAAGGGACTATCCGTCAATAACATCTTTACGAAATAAAAAGAAGGAAAACTTGAAATTAAACCCTATACCAATCCGTTTGGCCAGCGTGGTATTAGTAGGCCAAGTATCCCTCCGTCACTGTAGGAGGCCCGTCCCTGCAGTGGGACATTAATGGGCTGTTATGATGATGATGATGAAGTACCGGAAAAGGCAGTGTAGGGAGACTGTGGATAAACGACCTTGTTAGTACGGCGGGAACACAATAGATTGGAGAGGTTAAAGACCGCACAAGGTGGAAATATTAGGAGGAGGCCTACGTTCACCAGTGGACGTCTTAGGCTGATATGATGAAGTCCTTTTTCAATTATAATTTTTTATTTTAAGGCGTAGGAAAGCCAAATAAGTATTTGTGTTGTACAATTTGCTTTGTAACTACTAAACAAAAATAAATAGTGTCCGTGACGGTAGCGTACACAAGAGCTGTATCGAGTTGGTTACTATGCCAAAAAACTCGGTGTAAATACTGCCTAATTAGTGTAAAAATAAAAAAAACTCTTCCTCTTTAGTTTAGGAAATAAACACCATTTTCAATGGGTACGCCAGCGTCACGATCAAGCTAGCGTACCCATGGCCGTACTCGAAAACGGCTAATTGTAATGCAACAGAAGTTACACACAAAAACTCGGTACTAACTCTGCCCCCGCTATGCAAAATATCATAACAATTGCTCTTGTAGAAACAGAGTTATTGAACAAGACTTTTAAATGACAGCGTTATGGTAGCGTACACATAATAGTTCTGATTACTTCTGATAGATAGGGAACTTTTCTTTTGATAAATGCTATATGAAAAAATTCGGCGTGAAATTCTGACTCTATCGGCCTTATTACAAAATACGGTCTAACTATAAACCACGATTTATTACGTCACAAAACCACTGTTTTTGAAATTTGTTGTCACAAAATCAGTCTTAACGCTAAAGTGTTAAAACTGATTTTGTATTAACAAATACAAAATAATAAATTTGTCATTACAAAATCAGTTTTATCACTTTAACGTTAAGACTGATTTTGTAACAACAAATTTCAAAAACAGTGGTTTTGTGACGTAATAAATCATGGTTTATAGTTAGACCGTATTTTGTAATAAGGCCGTATTAGTGTAAATACTTTATGCGAATTCGCAGTGGAATATGTCAAAAAATCTATGTAAAGTTCTAGGAACAAATGTATTGACGTACAGTAGCGAACAAAATGTATTCGTGAAATTATAAACAGAGATATAGCGTTATTTGCTAATATAAGCTAGCTTGATTTGTTCTGACATAAATATTAAAATTATTAACTACCTATTTATGTACTTGACTGTAAAAAGTTGGTTTGTCTGGAATGGAACATTTTCAAATGCTAATGTGAAATTCATAATTCATAATAATTCATAATTTCTTTATTTGCAAAAACATGGTATTACAAGGTGTAGTACAAAAGTGGTTGATCTACATGTTTCGTCCAACTTGGGCATGCAAATACTTAAGATCTAGCTAATACATAATATCAATTAACTATAATTTTTTACATCTACACACATACATTACATATTATTATTTATTTATAAAAAAGAATTGTGTGTCAGAATTAAAAATAATTAAATGTGATGTCAGATTACAAAGGTAAGTCAATGTCAATAATAATTACTAATTGTTATACAGAAAAGGAAGAAAAGTCAAGTTTTTTTACAATTTAAAAATTCTGTTACGGAGTAAAATGTCTTCTCGATTAACCATTCTTTTAACGATTTAACAAATTTAGAAATAGACTATACTTAATACTTTCTCCTTCGCGCTTGCACGTCTTATGGCAGCTAACATGATCGGGGGTGAGGATAAGGGGTGAGCGGGGTAAGGATGCGCGAAAAAACCCGCTCACATAATTTCCGTTGTGATGTGACTAGTCGGACCCTGTTGTGATGTGTTGTTGTTTTTTTTTTGTGGCAGTGAATTTATTAGTTAAGTTAAAAATTTATATGTTATAAATTTTTAAAATAAAAAAAGTTATTATTTGTAAATATTTTCTAAGACTGATTCTTACAAATAAATATGTTTCAATCATAACCTATTTTATGGTAAATTGTAATTATTATAACAAAACATAAATAAATCATAACCTGTATTACATTTTATACAACAAATGCTGTTTTAATTCAAACTGTGATTATTGTAACAATATCAAATGTGATTATACTGTGATTTTTAATATATAATTAATAATTGTACAATTGTTATTATTTGTAAATATTTTCTAAGACTGATTCTTACTAATAAATATGTTTAAATCATAACCTGTTTTAATGTAAATTGTCATTAATATAACAAAACAGAACCTAATATAATTATACTGTGACAAAAATTGTTGTTTTTGGCAAAACAAACGTTATTTTTCTGATAAAGCTACTTATTTGAATTTTTCTAATTATTTCATTTTCTATCAGGGCTATATCTAGAAATTAATAAAGTGAATATACTCCTAGTTCAGTATTTCATTACGTTTCATCAGTTTTAATTCTGTATTTTAAAAAAACTTGTCAAATCACTTGTGAGCATATCTGTACCAGTACTATGAACATAAAATAACATGGATTTTTGACATATTCCACTGCGAATTCGCATAAAGTATTTACACTAATAGAGTCAGAATTTCACACCGAATTTTTTCATATAGCATTTATCAAAAGAAAAGTTCCCTATCTATCAGAAGTAATCAGAACTATTATGTGTACGCTACCATAACGCTGTCATTCAAAAGTCTTGTTCAATATCTCTGTTTCTACAAGAGCAATTGTTATGAAATTTTGCATAGCGGGGGCAGAGTTAGTACCGAGTTTTTGTGTGTAACTTCTGTTGCATTACAATTAGCCGTTTTCGAGTACGGCCATGGGTACGCTAGCTTGATCGTGACGCTGGCGTACCCATTGAAAATGGTGTTTATTTCCTAAACTAAAGAGGAAGAGTTTTTTTTATTTTTACACTAATTAGGCAGTATTTACACCGAGTTTTTTGGCATAGTAACCAACTCGATACAGCTCTTGTGTACGCTACCGTCACGGACACAAATAAATAAATATAATTTAGTTTAAATGTTTAAAGACTGAAATGCCACAGTAGCAGTGGTATTTACGAATGCCATGAAATGGACTCGGTACTAAAGATAATTAACACAATCACAAATTACTGTCATGATCCTGAATGAACGACAATTTTATATCTGCATTTATTGTGCGTGAAGCGTCAAATTTTTAACCGACTTCATGGATGTTCTCAATTCGGTTGTATTTTTTTTGGTGTTTGTTACCTGATAACTCGTTTAAAAAAAGAAGTCCAATCAAACAGCCATGTTCATGTATTTACTATTTGTTTCCAGGCTCTACTATACCTAATCAAGTTGCTGGACCCGATAGTCCGCGGCGACTACGTCATCGCATACTTCCACACCCTGGCCTCGTCCTCCAACCACCCGCCCTTCTCCTGGCTCAAGGAGGTTTACACCGTGCTGCCTTACAAGTGAGTTTATATTTAGAAGTGTTTTGGATTGTTTACATTTTTTATTTTGACGACCTCTGTGGCGTAGTGGTTATATAACATGACTGCTACGCAGAGAAAAAGTAAAAAAAAAAAAAAAAAAAAAAAAAGTAATAGTATTTAAGTTTGTTTATCCGTTGTCTAGTATTCAAGCTCTGCTTAGTTTGGGACTAGATGGTGTTGTGTGAATGTGTGAGGAATATTTATTTCATACTTAAAAATAGTTATTTTCCAACAAACAACTAAGTAACAGAGCATTGTAACGAATGCAGTTATGAGATTTTTCTTATTAAGTCATAAGTATTATCAGCAGTAGTTACAATCATACAATTACATACATTTAGAACGTAGTAGTATTAATCAATTGCATAGCTAATTATAGGCATACAACCAATTGCATACAACATGCAATATTACACATAATTCAATTACCTAATAATAAATGAAAATCTTACCTATATTAACTTAATACTGTACTGTAAATATACATGAGTTATCAATAGATTATGTAGGAGTATAAGGAAAAACTCTCCGTGTGGTGACGGAGTAAGAATACTTAGGTACGTCACCATCTCATCCCATGGGTGTCGTAAAAACCGAAGGGACTATCTGTGAATATTAACTTTACGAAATAAAACGAAGGAAAACTTGAAATTAAACCCTATACCAATCCGTCTGGCTAGCGTGGTATTAATAAGCCAAGTATCCCTCTGTCGTGGGACTCCTCCCCGCCCGTCTCTGCAGTGGAACATTAATGGGCTGTTATGATAATAAGGATAAAATCGAAATATTAATAAAATTGACTCAGTAAAAATTATTAAACTTAAAAGTACGCGGCTACCGGTCACGGGGCTTGACATAAATCCTACACGGGAAAATTTACGTGCGTACTAGAAATGTTTGGTTCTGAGTCTAAACTGAATATTCTTTGTGTCCGAAAATTTTTACTTTGTACTCGTAAATCCCCCAAACACGGGGCCAAGAGCGGCTTGATACCAAGAGCGGCAGTTGGCTTTAAAAATAATTATTTTGACTAGTTAGAGTAATCAACATGGTCACTCCTCTGCACTAAGTTATATCTGGAACTCTAATTCCTAATCTTTATTCTTTCTCTTTTTCAGATATAAGAAGAACTTAAAAGCTTTCTATATTGTACATCCAACATTTTGGACAAAGGTAATTATATTATTATTCTATTCATATCAAGTCAAATAAGTCACACTGTATGAACGTATTTTTTTGTCACACTGTAGAACTCTTTCTGTGAGTAGGAAAACTTGTTCGAGATTTCGTTGAGCGAACACGTCAGTGCTCCATACGTCATTATTGGCAACACACGCTGGTCAAAGACCTTCGTCTTCACATACTATGCTGATTAATACAATGATTTATGATAATGTATATTCTCCGCGTAGTGACGGAGTAAGAATACAATGTCACTACACCCCATCGCATCCCATGGGTGTCGTAAAAACCGACTATGGGACTATCCGTGAAAATTATCTTTGCGAAATAAAAAGAAGAAAAACTTGAAATTAAACTTTATACCAATCCGTCTGGCTAGCGTGGTATTAGTAGGCTAAGTATCCCTCCGTTACGGAAGGAGGGCCGTCCCTGCAGTGGGAGATTAATGGGCTGTTATGATGATAATGTATATAAGTCTGGATATTGTATTGTATTATTTAGTATGTGTATTTGGTAGTAAAAGAATTTTCACTTTAAATTGTCTATTATGACAACCAGGTATGAGAGGGTGTAACAATATTCTATATTGTCAAACAATCAATTCTATTACCACCTAAATGATCTGGTATTCATTCGACACTTGCCAATTTCAGATGATGACATGGTGGTTCACAACGTTCATGGCACCCGCTATAAAAGCGAAAGTGCACAATCTGCCCGGCGTCGAGTATTTATACTCTGTGATGGCCCGGGATCAGCTGGAGGTGCCTGCCTTCGTCACGGAATATGATATGACGGTAAGGAAGCATTTACTTAAATACATATAAAAACAACGGAAGAAATGAAAGGCCAAAGAGGTTTCAGCTTTGTTTCAGTGGTTTTTTCTTTTTAGACTTTTACGGCTTTCAATTCTGAGGACGCTTCCTTAAACTTCAACTTTTTTGTGGTGGTCATTACCCATAATTTTTACCCATGACAACCCTATTGTAGAACACCATTATGAGACAGTTTGCAGATATTATTTCAATTTCTGTATAAATAAGTAGGAAAACTTAAAAATAAAATCCTAATTCAGTCTGTCTAGGCAAGGGATAAATTTTAATAATTCTCACAGTTTTCTAACTATAACCAACTTTTATTTCAGATAAACGGTCTCCATTACTTCCAACCAGACACAAATAACACGTAAAAATTAGTTCGTATGTTGCATTGTTATAAACGTTCGTTCGGCCCTGTGTTGCCATCTTATCTCTGTGAAGATGATTTGGAAGAAATATTTTGTTACTATCAAACTAATTGATATTTAATAACTACTAAACTACACTATGTACTAAAGTGTAATGTTTGTCTGTTTTTTGGCGAATACCTAATTTAAATTCTTAGCTGAATTAAAGCTAATTTTATTTATTTGTATTTGTGAGGCTCAAATTAAAATAAGCTCAAAAGTGCACCATATTTCTTATATGTATAGATGAGGTAAAGCTTAATGTTGCTGGTGCTATAAAAAATATGGTTTTTAGACAAATCTCAATTATAAATTCATAAGGATTTTAGAGGTTTGAGCACAACATTAAGTATTAAATATGTGTACTTAATCTGAATTAAAAAATTTTTTTGTCATTAAAAGGATCGTAACAAAATAAAAAGTTCGTAATTCTACTTAGTAGACTTTCACTGAGAAATTATGGCAACACCAAGTTAAAATTCGAATGATCGTTTGAAAATTGAAATATTTGAACTTTGAAACGGATCATTCGTATTTGTAAAAGGCCGCCTGTTATAGCATTTTTAGGAAAATTTTGTTCAATGTTGAAATAACAAAATTCAGAAGATTCTTGACATTGATGAATAAATACCGACAAAAATTGGATGGTAGAAATGGTGTAAATTTCAGATTCCTATCAGTGACATATCAAAAAACTGTTGGGGCCAGAAATTCGAATGATTATAAAATTAGATGTAGGCTCATAAGAAAATATTTACCAAATATTTAATCAAATTAAGGAATGTTTTAACTAGCTAGACTTCAAATATTGTACACCCCGGCCATCACTTAGGTCGTATGGCTTTCAGACACTTGACTGTCGTATAAATTATAAAAAGAAAAGTAATAATTTGCTTTTAAGACATTGAACAAAAGTTTCATAAAAATAAAGTAAAAAATTGTTGAAAATATATCTTGTAATCTAGTATTTAGAGGTGCATTTTTATATAATAAATACATATTATAGGACATTTACCTATCGTTAGATGTTCTTACTATATCTGTATTTTAAAACTAAAAACCCCGAGTGTTTATACCACATATTAAAACTAGTTTTATATTTTTTGTCTGTGTATTACTTTATGGATCGCTTTAAAAGCGTGTGCTATTTTTTGTAAACAATATTTGCAGAAATACCTAATAGATAAACTAAATAACCGATGTATGTAATGTAATAAAGTTCCAAAGATACGGAGCAGTTACCGTTCATTCATTCAGATTCGAAAAGTACTCTATTTTGTCTTTTTCATTAGTCAGTGTTGCCTACTTAAATTCCTTATGATAAAAAATATGTGCCCTAACGTCAAACTTATCAAGTAGGTAATTTTTTCGACCTCTGCAGGCTCAAATATTTAATTAATTGACTTCTTCGTAAAAAAAATTATTTGTTTAATTTGAAATAGCTCATGACATGTCTACCATTAAGCCAGAAGTAAAACTCGATGCTACTGATTGTGTTAGGAATTTTGTGGATTCAGCCAGGAACGTCACTTTCCGCCATCTTAAAAGTTCTGTATTCAAATTCAACCTGTGACAGGGTATTCGTTTAGAATAGCTAAACTTTTTAAACTTGTACTATAATTCAAAGCTCGACAGAAATAATATTTTGTTTTATACTCTACTACAGTTAATGCAGTTAAACATTATTGTCGTACTAAATGTAGATATTACTTATTACTGTTGTATTTACATACTATAAATTCCATGCCTTGTTGTTTTAACAGCTGATAGCTGAGTGTCTAGTTCGAGTTCCTACCAGCTAAGTATTATAAACATAATTATAGGTACTAATAGCTATTGTTGTGAAGTATGTCTATAGGTTTTGGTATTGCGTTCAGAGATGCAATTGGACAACACTGAGTGTTCTTCCGATCAGAATGACGAAAGCAATTTCGATATACTTTTTAATAATGTAAACTAATGCTACTAGACACACAGATGTTTTTGTTTTTAACACAGTTGGTTAAGTATGTAATTATTGTGTTTAATGAATCAATCAACCAATACTACTTAATTAAATACTTATTAACTTCATACTTACGTAATTACTTGGACTCTTGTTTCAGTAAATTAGATAATTAATTTTTACATATAAAGGTGCTTAATTATTTTTGCGTATTGAGATTTTAATTTTTTACATAATAATATCTAGTTTTATAATTAGGCTTATGATAAGTACGTAATATTAGAATAATGTAAATATAATGCTGTTGAAATTTGCAAAATTTTGAGGCGAATGCCATTACTCATCCCCGCACTACGTTGACGTAGTTGTTTTTATATTAGTACTGAATGAGAAGAGATTAAAGAGTGTATGATATCATAATGAATATAAAAAACAATATATTTTTTGCATAGCGCCAGTCTTGTGTGCTCGTAGCACATTTCTAGGTCTATTGATTATATAGTCTCTCAGTAGCCAATACAGTTTTGTTATTCATCATTTCATCACAAGTAATTTCACTAAGGACCACTTTTTGCTTCGAAACAATTACCTTTACCAACCTGTACATAAGTCTTTCCATCTTGAAACTTTAGGTAGATTTTGAAAATCATTCATAAAGTAAAATGACGACGGAGTAAGTACCTAGTACGCATTTTAGAAGCTGCGTAGTGTTGCCAAGTTAATAAACACTGCCGCCCTGCAAGATGCTCGGCAGCTTTTAGTTCATTCTATAATACATTTTCATGTATTTAAAAAAAATTAAATTGTGTACGCCACAAAAACTTTAGCTGTAGTTGTTTGAAGTCCAAGCCGACAAAATACATAATAAACCTTTTTCATAAATTCGTTTCACGAAACTATTAGTCAATGTGATCGATGCTTGCTAAATAAAAAATGGTGTATCGATTTGAAGACAATGTTTCGTGAAAAATCTCTTTCGTGATCGTAGAACCTATTGTAGTTAATAATGTACGTACGTTTTCATTCTCAGAAATATTGTGCCACCGTTATAAAATGTTAAGGATTCTTAGTAGATTAATCGTTACACTAAGGTCTCGCCTATAACTGAGACTGTAAGAGGAAGTCAGAAATTTTTAATTGTTGAGTATTTTAAAAGATCAGCACGTCACTGTTGACCTTAGGAAACGACTGATATGAGTGTGTTAGATGTGTATGTCGAGCAATATTATTGTATGAATGAGAAGTTGCATTTTTTAATACAAATGTAAGTAAGTCTTTCTCGATGAATATTTAATAGTATATTCTTCAATTTTATTCGACGATATATTATGTAATGCAAACTAGCAATGTGTGAAATGTATATTGTGATGCTGTTGTTAATTAGACTTTTTCTCTGATTATTGTAGTGAAGAGTAATTCTTTTAATTTGTGGTAGGTATAGTACGCGTAATCTAAGTTGACCGGCTTTAAGTTGTTGAAAATGGCTACGTCATTTTTGGCACTAAAGCTAACTTCAAGCCGGTTATGTAAGATTGCGCGTACTGTTGACGGTTTTAGTATAGCGTGAGTGTAAACGCTAGAAGTGTTAATATAATTCTAGAAATAACAAAGGAATTTCTCTTCAATGCAGATTGTAGACAATGCTCACTATCTTATACTTCTTTAACACAGAAGGTGCGAATCTGCGAAGAGATGAGGGTAACGGAACATCAAAGTAGAGAATTGATTTTGTTCAGTGAATGTGCACTAGAGAGTTTAAAAGAGTTGTATTTAAACAAGGCCTTAGATGTGTTAACTATTGTTATTTCCTAAAGTATCTTTGTGTTGCAAAGTTTATTGCTGTTGAACATTTATATGTGAAGTGGTGTCACTGATTGTATTGTAATGCTAATAATATAGGAGTTATTCAAACAAAATGTGATCAAGCAAATGTTGGTTAAGTTTCATATTTTATTATTAAATAGAACATTAAATAGGCTATGTAAATATTTAACAAATATAAAAATAAAATTATTAATTTACTAAGTTGTGGTTTTATTTCGTTTTGTCTGGCTCTGTGGTAAGGCGGTGGCGTGATACCGATTGCCGTGTACCTACGAGGTCGCGGGCTCAAATCCCACGTAGAAAGTTTGTGTGTTCGGATACATATCCTGAACGTAGATGTTTCTTAGTGTCCATTAAATGTATGTTTATAAAAAAAACCTGTGCGAAACTTCTGTTTAAAGCACCAAAGAGAAGAAATAATAAGTACACAAACGATTACCTAATAGGAAACCGTTTAAGAAGCTCAGTCATTTGGTCTAGTTCCTTTCAACATTGGAAGAAAAAAGATAGGTATTCCCATACAAGGGACGAGTCACTAAAGTCTAATCGTATCCTATTAAGGACACAATCCCGCAGAGTGATCACTAATTTCAATAATTAACCTTTAGACCGCCACGGTCAAACGAAAACATCGCAGCTCACGACACTTCGACGTCTATGCATTACGTAAAAATCATAATAAACACCTAATAAACGGAAAGGAAACATCTGTAGTATTTTTTTTTTTATGTTAACTGACTCGGTACCAAAGTGGTTGTTACGGCTGTCGCGCATGAAGTCGCGGAGTCGATTCCCACCCAACCTAATTACTTTTGATTTACATATTATTATCTTGAGCCTGTAAGAGTTTTTTGACCACAGCAGCGGGGTTTAGCGCCCGTACGTAATAATGTTAAAGTGGAGAACCTATATTAAGTAGGTACTTACCTAATCTTTTGAATAGGCACACTTATCAAATAACTACATACGTAGTACCTAATCTAATCAGAAAATAAATGATTGTTATCTAAAGAAACACTTAGAAAACTTAAAGAATTTTTAATGTGATTCATTGAGTATAATTTTAAATCTTGTGTGAGAAAAATACCAAATCAATAGACAGATCAGCAAATTACCTTTGCCATTTGTTAACCCTGGGGAATGCTTTTTGCTCGTACAGGTCCATTCTAGGGAGAAGCGGCGGTGAAATGTGTATCTTATTCTAAATAAACCTAAACCTAACTGTTGTGAATCTACTCTTGCTGTGTTGGGCGATCCGCCGGCACAACTTCAGCTGAGGCCGTAAAAGAGGCCAACTTCTTTCTGGCGATATCCCGAATTTCAGTGGACTTTGCCACTAGTCGCCAGTAAGGTGTTAATATCATCTATGGCGGCATTAGGCAAACGTAAACATAGGTACGTTGACTACATCTGCGATGGATTGGATCATCCAGGAGAAATTAATTACCCATCCTGTTTCTGTCCTG
The DNA here is from genome assembly GCA_905475405.1 of Schrankia costaestrigalis. NCBI lineage: Eukaryota > Metazoa > Arthropoda > Insecta > Lepidoptera > Erebidae > Schrankia > Schrankia costaestrigalis. Next base: position 2,285,426 of record FR997830.1, read on the forward strand.
TGTGTGTGAACATCGTCGCGTCGACTGCTCGATGTGCCATGATCTCGCGTTGATCAACAAGGATTGGAAATAGATTGCTGCTATTAGGTCATGGGGTAACAACTCCCAAACTAAACACAGGTCAAGGGTATGCTCTGCCCAATTTCCTTCCTAATTCCTTCTAAGTTCCTCATAGCAATCTAGTAAAGGTTTTCACCAAAGCAACTAAGTCCTGACAATACCTTACCAATGGGAACGAGAGGGTCCCAAACCTCCATCCCACCCAAAATAACATGAAACAAACTTATACTAGCTGCTTCAACAAGAGACTAATGATAGGCCATAGCCTACTCCCCTTATTGAAAGAAACCTGTTTGTTCAGTAGGATTAATAAAGGTATGATTTAAAGGTTGGCATAAATGAAACTCGAGTAATATGTACATAAATTAATAATTTATTAAAACAAAGCTAACATTGTAATTATTTAGACATCTGACATCGGTTTAAAATACAAACAAATACATTAAATACTGGGTACTTCTGAGCTGCACTCATCAGTGTAACTTTCAACACTGATAACACATTTGATAATAAATAACCTCCAATAGCTCCAAGATAGCATGGTATGGGCCACACTTGCCACGGAGTGTTCCAATCTAATGGTATCACCACAGCTCCCAGCCAAGCTCCACACACCGTCAGGAGCGCGTTGGTTACCAGCATTTCAATTATTGTATTTTTGGCATACTGTTTCACTCCAAAAAGTAACTGCATTGATATTTCAACACCTGTGTGAGCTACCAAGGGAAATACAGCCAGTAAAGTTAATAACGAAGACAACATTAAAGTTTCCTCGTGGCAATCCAAAACAGGCGCGCCGAACAGCATGATTCCGATGAAGAAACAGAACTTTACACATAGTAAAAATATTATAGATTTCAAAATATCTCCAGCTTTATTTTTGTTCTGTTTGGTTCTTTTAGCTTGAATATCATTGTTAGAATTTAAGTAGAACGATTTTAGCAATTCTGCTATAAAAATTAGAGCTAAAATATAAAAAGACGAAGCATTTCCTACGGAATACAAAAGGCCTTTATATGAGACAACAGTGACTATACTTGGTAAATAAATGCATGTTATCAAACTGGATATTGTTATTCTTCTTAGTTCCCATTGATTTTGTAGCGAAAACATGACCACTTTATGAAATTATAGCAAAAATATATTGATAAACATTTAGTAAAATGGATTTTTACTCTGACACTATTGACAATGACGTCTTACTAATATAATATTGCCACTTAAAAATTTCAATGAGTCTGTATTCCTCTGCCTGCTCTATCTCTATCTTTGTTTCGTTACGTGTATAAGAAATTTAATATAAAAAATGGATGTATAAGTAATGTTATACAAAGTTTAATGTAACATACATTAAACTTAACTACAAAAAAACCACAACATGATACTTTTGGTTTAGTTCACATATTCTATAGAAACAAGAAGCAAAGTTTAGTACGTGCACGGTGGGGAGAGGAGTATTATATACAGGGTGGCTCATTCAAAGGGGTCAGTATAGGAAAGTCTTAAACTATAAGTCATACGAAGATTTGTTCTTAGGAACCATGACACCGATTTTAATAAAAAGAAAAACTGCATTCATACATTTGAGAAAGACCCAGCTCGGGAATCGAACCCGGTTGTTTTTCAAAAATAAACTTATACTTTTTCTATATAAATATCGATTCTGTAGGTCTTAAGCAGTAAATATCTCTATGAAACATTATGTCTAAAATGAATAAAATGCATTGTTTTCACATACTTCAATTTATCATAGTAAGTAGGTGTTCGAAGTGGCCATCGTTTTTTTCCAATACAATATTCAACACGTTTAGGTAACGATCTTTTTCTTCTTTTTTTATTGGTATTCGAACAGTCATACTGAAACGTTCCTTTTCAAATGAGGCTTAACTAAACACGTCTCTGTATCTACATTACTTACATGGCTTTTCAATTAATTGTTAGTGTTTGATTAAAAGAAGTAAGCAGTTGTATCTAGATAATAATATTACTGTAGATAACAAAACTTCCTTAAATGTTTAATGCAATGACAATGGCCACATGTTATGTAACACGGTGTATGTAACAAGTAGAGGGGTACAAACAACCATAGAGATAATTTTAATTACCTAAACTGTTGAAGATTGTAACAGTTCGAAGATAAGCCACTTCGAACACCTACTTACTATGATAAATTGAAGTATGTGAAAACAATGCATTTTATTCATTTTAGACATAATGTTTCATAGAGATATTTACTGCATAAGACCTACAGAATCGATATTTAAATAGAAAAAGTATAAGTTTATTTTTGCAAAATAACCAGGTTTGATTCCCGAGCTGGGTACAGTATCTTTCTCAAATGTATGAATGCAGTTTTTCTTTTTATCAAAATCGGTGTCATGGTTCCTAAGAACAAATCTTCGTATGACTTATAGTTTAAGACTTTTCCATACTGACCCCTTTGAATGAGCCATCCTGTATAAGAGTACTTTTAATTTTATTTTATCTTACTGCTCTTATTGGTGTAAAAACAAGTATATTTATTGAGTATAAATTTTCGAAAATTTAACGGCAACGAAAGATTTAAAGTAACTAATATGAAAATTTTTACATTTTAATAGAAAGTATAACAATTTTGAGGCTCCGTTAATCATCTATACGATTAAACTCTAAAATATCTATGAAATAGAGTCAGAGTAAATATAATTTAATTTGACTTTAATTATAGCCACTAAAACCTATCTTTATTATTTTTACGCGTTGCGTTTTGTTATTGCACATGAACACTTGTTTATGGAATGTGGTAACATTAGTACAAGGTTGTCTGTCATAACCAGTGATGTGAATAACGACTTAAAATAAAAAACGAACTTATCGTTTTATTTTTTTTCAAAAGTGACTTTTGTTAATTGCTTATTTGCTTATCTGCTTATTTCGTTTTTATTTTAAATTGATTTAAAAAACCGTAGTTTAACCTACGCTATTGGTTCTTTACATGAAGTTTACTTCCTGAGCTTACGTTCGTTCAACAAAATCTTTAATAAAATCTTTATAGATTTTAAAATAATATATTTGATTTTTTATAATCCTAAATTTACTTTTAACAAAAAATGTGGTATAGGCTTACCAGGAATATAAAAAAAACATGACAGGAAGTCGCTTTCGTGTTTAATTGTCAATGTTATGATCAAAGTATGAATGACGAAAATTAGTTCTTAAAAATTCCGCAATATGGAGAGGTTTTTATTTTTCTGGTTAGGCTTTATTTCTAAAATAAAACATATGTCCATTGTTTCAAGCCTTTTATTTATATTTACATATTAATTAAGTTATTATTTATATACCTACTACTGTGAATCAATTATTTATTTATTTAATAAGTAAAACGTTTGAAACGTTTGACCGTGCGTTTATAGAGATAGCTCTATAAAGGCACGGCATTATCTTACAAACGTTTTCTATTTTATTATTAAATAATAAAATGGGAAACGTTTATTACTATCTTTATAAACGCACGGCATATCTTACAAACGTTTTCTATTTTATTATTAAATAATTAAATAGGTAACGTATTTTAGATATGCCGTGCGTATAAAAAATAGTAATAAAAAAATATTATTACTATCTTTATAAACGCACGGCATATCTAACAAACGTTTCCTATTTAATTATTTTTATTACTATCTTTGTAAACGCAATGCAAATCTAACAAATGTTTCCTATTTTATTATTTATTACTATATCTTAAAAATCGTGGTATATCTAATCTCTAATATCTATCTACTTATTACTATCTCTTTTCTCTCTATCTCACGCAAAAAATTTACACTAAAAATTAATAAAATTTAATAAAAGCAACTAACGCACTAAACGCGCGAGCAGCAGATAACGAGCGTCGTTGTTCGTTGTTTGCTTTTTTAAGTCAAGTACAATACTAAAATAAAATTTAATGCATTTAATGTCAATGTCATTTTTGTCGTTTAAGTACATTGTAAAAAGCTAATAACCTTAACTGCTTATAGTTGAAAGTGAGGTTAATTGCTTATTTTTAAAAGTTCGTTTTATTAATTGCTTATGGTTTAAACGTCCATCTCTAGTCATAACAATATTTTTAGTTTGGCAACAATTCCAATATGTAAAGGAGTTAAATTCTTACGTGAATGAAGTATTTCATTGAAATCGATATGACGACACCTACTTTATAAATGAAAGGTACCGTTGCTTTTGCAACCAGTTGATTAAAAACCGTGAGACGTTCGGCTTCAGTGGAAGTCAACGTTAAAAAACGAATCTCGAGTAATAATATCACGATACTTTAAGTTGTGTCGCAAGTGTTTGTGTCATTGATTACATAAAAATGCCCTGTCCATTCATAGGATCGTTTAGCCAGGCGTTCGTAAAGAATTATGGGCCAAATCTTATGAAACAATATGGAAAGTTTTGTCCTATGTTGACCAGAAGTTTTCGCTCTCTTGGAAACGACGAGACAAAATGTCCCTTCATTCAGGAAAATGCAATTATCTCGGTGGCTCCTAAAGAAATGACTGAGGATATTTCGGAGCCAGTCCAGCCATATCAATACGAAAAGTTCTTCCATGATCAGATCAGCGCCAAGAAGAAAGACTATTCATACCGTATCTTCAGAAAAGTATCTCGTTTAGCTGCTGACGGTATGTACCCAAAAGCTTTGGAAGGTGCTGATAACCGTCGCGTCACTGTGTGGTGTGCCAACGACTACCTCGGAGCGTCGCGTCACCCTGTTGTTCAAGATGCTGCTATAAACTCTATCAAGTCATATGGTACTGGTGCTGGCGGTACTAGAAACATTGCTGGAAACTCTCAAATGACAGAGAAACTTGAGGCTGAGATAGCCAAGTTGCACAAGAAGCCTGCAGCATTGATATTCAGTTCCTGCTTTGTGGCTAATGATGCAACATTATCTACTTTGGCAAAGATTTTACCAGGATGTTTAATATTTTCTGATGCTGGCAACCATGCATCTATGATACAAGGAATAAGAAATAGTCGAGCATCTAAACAAATATTCAGACACAATGATCCCAACCACTTGCGAGAACTATTAGCTAAATCACCTGCTGGTGTTCCAAAACTAGTCGTTTTTGAGACTGTACACTCTATGAGTGGAGCCATATGTCCTTTAGACGAAATGTGTAACATAGCCCATGAGTTTGGGGCCCTCACTTTTGTGGATGAAGTACATGCTGTGGGGTTATATGGTAAACATGGTGCTGGTATAGGAGAGGAAAGAGGTATACAGCACAAAATAGATATAGTATCGGGTACATTGGGAAAAGCATTTGGTAATGTTGGGGGTTACATAGCAGGGTCTTCGTTATTAATTGATACAGTGAGATCATTGGCCCCTGGATTTATATTCACAACTGCGCTTCCACCTCCAGTTTTGGCTGGGTCTTTGGCAGCTATAAGACTCCTTGCTAGTGAAGAAGGCAGAAGTTTTAGAACTAAGCATCAAGCAATAGTTCGCTACCTAAAACTGTCACTTCTAGTGGCAGGATTGCCCCAACTACCTTCTGTCAGCCACATAGTACCTGTGCCTGTGATAGGTGCTGATAAGGTTGCATTGGTGGCAGAGTCCCTTATGAAACGAGGGCATTATGTTCAAGCCATTAATTACCCAACAGTAGCTCGAGGGGAGGAACGTCTGAGGTTTGCTCCGGGCCCTTACCATACTCCAGAAATGATAGACAGCCTTATCACTGCCCTAACTGAAGCATTCCATGAAAATAATATAAGTTTCAACCAGTTTTTGGAAAATGGTACTTGTCGGGAGTGCAGTATGGAGTACAAAGTAGACATAGCATATGAGGAACCCTACAAGTATCCAATGCAAGTAGCATAATGACATTGACATGACCATGATATGGGCGCTTTTTGATGTTAAATAAGTTATAAAAATATATAATATATTTTATTGTTGTTCTATTACGGTTCATGGTTCATGTTAGGTTTGAATTAAAATGTGGTTCTTGGCAGTCAGTTCTTTTATTTTAATCCCAATATTTGATGAGTCCATCCCAGCCTGCTGTGAGCAGCTTGCTTGGTTCATGAGGGTGCCACAGTGAGGTGATGCATACACCGTCGTGCGCTTTCCACTTCTTGTAAAGTTTCGTTGTTTTCCAATCCCAAATGTAACACTTGCCGTCTGCGTCCCCGCTGACGAGGTAACTGTAACAAACAAGTATAAAATATTAATTATGTAATAATTGACTACCTACTTCCCTAACTCTACTTCCGTGTAGCAAAGGCAGTAAACAACTTTAATTATTGTAACTCTGTTTGTAATTAATTTTACACTTTTTATGTATTAACATTCTTGTTTGTGGTATGCATACAATCTCTTTTTAGGAGTTAACCTTGCTTTAAACCATGTTTGGGCACGTTAAAAACACATTTTGGTTACGTCCTATAAAATCAAAATAAATATATGATAATTTTTGCGTTTATGAGATTGTTGAAATATTAGAACTAGGCCAAATATTTACTAAGCATTAAAATAATTATTCTATAATAGGGCTCTATCGATCGAGATCTGATAACAGATCGATTAAACACTCATCTACGTTTGAATATGCAAGGTCAAGCATTTGTATGCCAGTTCTAAACGTGTTAATCATAGTAAAGTTAAAATAGAATACACATTTACAATAGTCAATTTCCGATTTTATGACTATTACGCTAATGTTACAAGTTACAGCATATCTTAGTGTGCATAAACGACTGTTATGCATCAGTAAGGTTGGGTAAGGAAAGTAATACCTAATATGTAAGTATTTGTCAACTACCTATCGTTTTAACGGATACTGGGTTTTGGACAAGAGTGCATAGGTAGAGTGAATACTATGCACCACATAATATTCCTCTTTCTCTTACCATAATTACAAATCGACTAGTAGAATGATCACATGGCTTATTATTAAGATTGCAAGAGCATAACGGATGAAAGCGCGATTGCAGACGTATGTAAATAGATCACGACTAATGAAAAGGATATCCCTTTCGATGTAGGGGTCACCCTTTTGTCGCTAGGGAAGGCTACATTGACTGTCTCGTGTTGATATGTTATGTAGTAGCATATTATGTTTGCTATACACTTATTTGTATTTCATAATAGCGTAAGTAGTAGCACACAACCTGACGAACAGTGTAGGTAAGTCAAGTTTTTTAATTTTATTTTCATAGAGTAAACGTCTGGTAGGCAATATTTCACTATAACGGCTTTTACGATGCCCTCATGCATGATGTACCTACCTACACGTATTTTTAGTTCGTAACCTTACAAAGAACTATGCTAAACTATATTAATTTATTTACCTACTTCTTTAAGGACACTTAGTGATCTAGCCCCTTTTTGATAGGTGACCTACGATGGGGCATATAGTTAAGTACATAAATATAATGAAATAGATTTTCCATATAATGGGTATTTACAGGATACAAATATTGATAAAAATAAAATTTACATAGAAGTATGTGAAGGGGGATATCTACATAATTATATACGTAGGTATATTTAAGTTAGTAATACCCAACCTATTAATACAGAAAGAAGATTTTCATTATTTATTATGGAGCGCACTGGGTTTTACAACCATTAGAAAAACTTGATCCGTCGCGTCGTGGATCCTAATTGACACCTAATTGAATTAGATAAAAACGTCGACTATTAATTAACGTAGCAAATAGCACAATTAGTCACGGATGCAGAAGAATCCAGTAGTAGAATTCAAAAATCATTAAACATTGTCTAAATTTATTTTATGCTAACCTTCTTTTATTAGCGTATTAGAAATCAATGTATAACATTAGCCATAAGTGAGCCGTAATTGTACAGTAGGTTAAATTTTATTGAATAAATTTTATTTTTATTATTATTTTTATTAAATGTATAACACTAAAATCTTATTGATCGCGATGTACTATCTCGGGCTCCGTAAGGCGGATCGTTTACTATCTATTACTCACTCAATCAATGTGATGAAAATCACGTCGAACGTATACGGAAATGAATTTCATCAACTTTGTGAACATCTACTAGACTCTAGATAGGCAGGTGGTCTGAAGTTCAGATGATGACTTCAACAACTCATCCAGAATGAGCTTTATTTTACAATAATACTTCGAAGGCTCTTTATATTTTGAACTCTCCCGATAACTAATAATACCTTCATAGGTTTATCGGAATCAGCATGAACTTTGACGAGATAAAAGTTACGCACACGTGTTGAACAAAGCTATCATCAATGCTAATGCATGTCAAGCTGTTAAAGACATAGGTACAGATTGTAGTCTTCTACTGGGATTACTGACGTTTGGCAAAAAACGTTTCCCAAAGTGACACTTACCAAAGTATGTTTCCCAAAGTATCATTTGGCAAAACCATCTTTTCGCAATTTTACAGATAGCAAAACTATTTTAGCAAATTCTTGTTTAGCAAATAATTACATAGCAATGTTTCATTTTACCAAATATGGTTTGGAAAATATATTTATTCCAAAATATTATACATCATTATGATTTACTGAGTCTAAATTCACTCCATTAAAAACTTTGTCTAATTTGCACTGACTATAAAAAATAATTCTGGCGCTTCTGACTAAATACCTAATCATAAAGGCAGCACAAAATCTACATTCGCCCGAGCTTGTTGGTATTCGATGGTCAGCTGTGCAAACAGCAAGTCTTTAACCTCCTAAGAAACAAGTTTAGTTGTAACCCTGAGTACAAACCTATGTTGAGAACAGATCGAGGAATGTTCCGGGTTATTAATCCATCAGTCTATTATAGTCATACATATATTACAGAGTTTACAAATAGCTCAATCAACTGGTGGTAAGCACTAAAACTACCAAAGGTATTTTTAATGATTTTTTTTTTTAGCTTTTTTTTTTATAGATTAGTTTAGCTGTAAATACTCCCACGAAATGAAAAAGGATGGTAACATTATATTTGTATCCCGTCTTCACACAAGTAACAAAAGACAAAATTTGGACATATTGCATAAATAGAAAAATATACAGTTTTTGACTTCAATATACATAACATAATATGTTATTAGTGTTATATTGCTACAGCTGTTTTGAAAGTATAATTACAAAAAAGTATTCAAGTATAAATATTTGCTTATGGTTTTTACGAAAGTAAACAAAAAGAAGTGCGTAGAATCTTACGGATCACGTCTAGTATGAAACCAGCGCTGTTCACTTGAGTTGCTGCTAAGAGATAAGAGGAATCAGAGCAAATAGACTCCCAAAAATAATCAGGACGGTAAAATAGGAATGCTAGAATTCCTGTAAACTAGTTTAAGCAAAGTAAACGCTCTTGCAAGTCGGTATTAAGTGGGAGAATGGTATGAAACCAGTCGATTCAGTTCGTACTTGATGAAGACATAGCCGACTTTATTACCTCTATAACAACATCGCTCAATCAGTTGAAAATAGGTAGCTTATATAAGGTACAGTAACGATTTACTGTATAATTATCAATGGAAATTGAGGAAAACTTGTAAATTATAATTATGTTTTGTACATTTACTTATACTGTACTAAGACAGCACAATGTAAATAGGTATATTATTGCTAGAGGCGACAAAATACTTGTTTGACCTTACCGCGAAGGTCAAGTAAATATGTTTGCATAGTTTCAATGACAGACACTCTAAAATATTTTATAAACTTAAGTAAAAGAAAGTTTAAGACAATGAATCTACAATGAAACCCCTATATCAATCCAACTGGTTGATGCTTTAATAGACAAAGTTTCTGTTTATTTATGTTACTGGACCAGACTCTGCAGTGAGATATTATGAGGAATTTGACAATTGATGATTTGCCTGTCCACAGGGTACTGGTAGTAAACAGTGTGTGTGTTGTAGTAGTAGTAGATAAGTATAACAGGATAAATTCTTATGCAAAGGAAGATTATTGCACAGTCCCCTCTGTTCCTTAACAACACACATCCGCCTAGACACAGAGTATTATTATTACATTACGCTAGGTATACTTAGTATTCTCAAAGTCATTGTCACTAATGTAAGGTCATTTTTGTGCACATTTACGTTTAAAACAGGTATGATTTTTTTTTAAGAAAAATTAACACACTGTCAACTGTTTTGCTTGTAGACGAGTTAAAATTTTCCAATAAAACTTAATTAACTCGAACCATTTCTGTTAGAGTGGTCCAATAGCTTAAAATCATAACCTAATCTACCTATCTACAGAAGGACTTGGTCTACTAATTGTGCACTGTTCAAACGCATTGGTACATATTGTTGGGATTGCTCAACTTATCTTATACTCTTTTTCGCCACCAATAGAACAAATGTAGCGGTGACATTTTACATTTCAACTCGTGGCGGAGTTAACGTGTCAACTTATATACACAAGTAGTATATTTTCCCAAATCAATTTACTAGATCACAATTCCCCTCAGTTTTAATTATTTAATAATTAATCATAGTTACTGAGATTCCCATTTTGTCAAGGAAATACCTAGTAACAAACACTTAATTGGTATAATTTACCTAACGATAAATAACCAGAAAAGTGCATACTTGTGTGTGACTTTAATAACCAACCAATAATCGCACTTTTGTACGCTTGGCAAAACATCAAACTTCACACTGTCATTCGAGAATGGCTCTTATACAAGAAGTCTAGAGTTAGGTTCTAGTTTATGGATTGCTGTCCGACTTCCATCTGCCAAGTTGACATGGTAACATGTTTACTACAAGGAATCCGTACTATTCTTTCTTGATGTTGACTGGGAAAATGCGCACGCCACGTATGTTTTGACGGTAAGTGGTTATGTGGGCATCTTTTTGACGCTGGCTTTCAGCCAACATCAGCACCAATAAATTTCCGTTGGCTTCCAATGTTCGAAAATGGAACTACTTCATTCTTAAGCCCACGATTTGTCAAACGAACTATTTGTTTCACGGATACTTACATTAGGAAGATGTATCACTGACTTCTTAACTCTCTGTTTTGTCAGAGTAACGATTAGTTTCCTGATAGACAACCTACCTAGACATTTTTTATCAAACAGTTTGTTGAACCACAAACACTTAAATAACGATCGCGTGAATATTATGAAACATGTTGTTATTGCAGTCTAGAACAGGCCACGTTTTATAATGAAACTCTCATAATTTATTAAACAGTTGCTAATTCGTGACTAAATATTGACTAAAGTGAGTGTAAGGCACGAATACTTAGTAAACTATATAAATCGTCATCGCGATAATGAGTTCTCGAGCAAGAATCGATGAAGAATTGAGCCAGTTGTTTTTCTTTTTTTTAAGCTTCGGCTCGATCTAGCTACTAACCAGATCTGTTGGTTTACCAAAAGTAACCAGTCTACCAACTAAAAACCCACGGTGCTCCTCTTTTATCCAATTGTTTCCCGTATACCTAATATTAATAAAGCACACACCGCGATAGTTAGAAAGTCACGATGTACTGTATTGTATCTTAAAATAGTACACAAACAGTAAAAATAACTACAATATTCTCAAGACATTTTAATTCGTTTCCGTATACTAAATATCACTTGCCAATAATCCAATTGTACGGTCATTGACCAAGGCAACGTTAACCTTAATACCAAACACTTGTTTATCGAACTAGCTAATCCTTGACAGAATTTTAAATGGCATATTATGAAACTTACAACTCGATGTCATCTACTTATATTGGCCTCTTTCCAGCGGTCTACCGTGTCTCGGTGGTCTTCTCTTTCTGCGTCTTGTTGTATATGGACAGACATAACAGAATCTTTTTATCCCAAAGACTGTTGATCGGTTACTTTCCTTAATGGTCTCCTCATTTTGAAATAATGTAGGGAACCCCCATAATGTTCATCTCTACATTGCTCTCTAGGCGACATTGTGCCTTCGATATGGTATGTCGGGTGTATTATAATAATTAGGTACAAAACAGTTATACAGTTATAGTTTTCCCATTTAAAATTCAGTTGAAAAGTCAACAAACTTTAAATAACTATTCCAAATTATTTAAATCTTCCAGTGTTGTTTTTTTATCATGAAACGCTGTCACAGCCAATAAATAATCTTCAAACAAAGATAAATAATGATTTTGTATTTTGATCAACGGTTCAAAGTATATTATAGTTCAATGCCAACGTTTAATGGAAATAAACCTGAAAAACATCTGAACTGACGCCTGTCTAAACCAATTCACTCATTGATCGGATCCGCATCTTAGATAGCGTTAACTATGACCAAAGGTTACTAAGTTGAAAAATGAAAATATAAGAGAGAGTTTGGCCAGTTTTCTGAGGCTAATTGTCTACGTTTTTCTTTGCTGTTCAAGAATGCGTTTCTCTCTATTATTTCGTGTCTATCATTCTTTGTTCTCATGCCTGGATTGTATTCGCAATCATCAGGTTCGAGGCAGTCTCGTTGACGTGTCATTAAAATAGTTTGTCAACAAAATCAATTGCTGCTGTTATTTAAGCAGATCGGCCAATCGGGCACAGGTAGCAATAATAAGCAGGTTTACGTAACGCACCGGTTTTACGCCAAGAATAATATTTAATAATACGGTGAATGTATCATAATATAACCAAAACATAATCAAAGGTCAACCAAATATTATTGAAACGAAACATTTCGTGAGTCTGTCAAAATATTATAATTTGGTACGGTAGACTATATTAGGAGCAGAAAGTCAAAACAATAAATGTATGTAGGCAATTATGTAGGGCACTAAGTTACTAAAAAGAGCGACAAAACAGTCCTTTGTCACACTACTCTACCATAAACTTAGACTGTGCCAATAGAAAAGGCTCGGCTTAGTTTTGGGACAAGGTCGCTGCTTAGTTCTTGATAGAGTTTATGTAAACAAAAGTTTTGTAGAAAGGCTATTCAAGGAATAAGATGGGTTGGTAACATGCTGCATTATTAGTCACCACAATTACATTATATTATCATTAATTAGTACATAATATTATATTTTAGAATGAAGTATCTAAGTAGATATTATTATCTAAGTCACTTGAACTATGCGTCGATATCCGATAACGAATATAGAAATCACGAGAACAATCTATATACAATACGATAAAGAGTTGGCATGCAACTGGGTAATAAAAGTTTTGACTGATTAAGAAAATATTTTATGATTTGATATTGGTGTGGTAGGGACTCCAGTTTGGGTAAATTGCGTTTATCTGATAAAGGAGAAATATAAACTACTTCAGCGGAGTTTATAGCAGCAATGGATAAGGACGCAGATCGAATTCAAAGCAGTATTATAGTTTCTACCTAAAATAATATAATATTCCTCACATATTCACACAAGGACACATTACATACTCCCAGACTAAGCAGAGCTTTTACTGATTATAACAAATGTTGAGCCTGATTATTTGTGTTTGTATTAAAAATTGTTAAATGTTTGTAAAAGTTCCCCAGATACTTATACGGATGTAAACCCTAGTGCGGGAAACTTTTCATGTTGTTCTCATGTATCAAACATTATCAATAATAATATATATTATCTATGTTACGACGAGGACATCAGGCTACAGCCGTGACTTTTGAGACACGGAATTTCAAAACAAACAGATTTATATCCAGATTTTCAACAGGGAACAAACATACGGACTGAACATATTTTCATTGGAGAGGAGACCCGATAAAGGCCTGGCAACACATTCAAGAGCTGATATACAGTAGAACCTCGATAAGTAAAAGTCCAAGGGAAACACAAAATATTTTGAGTTATCGAGGTTTTTAGTTACCAAGGGTTTAGATTAATATGTATAGAGATAGGTATGTACAAGGGGTCATACATAATGACCCCTTGTTCCTATTTTCCGCCACCGCAAAGCTTAAAAGAATTTCGAAGAAGTAAATAATAGGTGACATATGTATTGTTTACGTTATCAATTTAATTATGTAGTGAACACGTGCAAGCCATAAATACCGAAAACGTTTGTTTTGCACAATAATCAAAAACTAAATGATTTAAATAAGCCTTTGTCTTAAAGCTAACCTCCGCCGCCGCAAAGCTTTAAAGAATTTCGAAGAAGCAAACAATAGGTGACATAATATGTATTGTTTACGTTATCAATTTAATTATGTAGTGAACACGTGCAAGCCATAAATACCGAAAACTTTTGTTTTGCACACTCATTCAAAATGACTCATTGATAAACAATTTTATGTTATAGAGGTGGAAACATTTCTTTTAGTTACTAAAGGCCAATACAGAGATTACTTATTTGACTTATCGAGGTTGCAAATTTTGAGTTATAGAGGTTTTGTGCTCTGAAGGGAAAGGAACATATTATTTTTTTAAGTTATAGAGGTTTTTGAGTTACCGAGGTTTGAATTATCGAGGTTCTACAGTATTATTATAAACAGTTATGTATGGATGATAGTTATTTTGAAAAAGTACATAGTAATGATTATTCGACTAAATAATAAGAGGTTAACATCTTTCGATATATTCGCGATGAATAAAGACAAACTCGATAAGCAATCGATTCTAACGGTGACTTGCAGTTTGTAAAAATCACGAGTCACGGTTTGTACAAACAACTATCGTAATAACGAAACGTATAAAACATACCTATTTAAACAGAAGTCAATATCATGGACCTATGCTGGTACACCTACTTCATTTTAACTGACATCATAAAGAGAAGAAAGTTTTTGAGAGTGATGTTTTCCAAATTTTTGCTACCTCAGAACTTTTTTATTTTGTTTTTAACTGTTTAAAAATCCTATTTTATCTACCTTCTTTCAAAATTGGCTACCTAGGAAAATACCTTAAGTACCTACCTACTTTCAAAGGCCAACTTTGGCTAATGCACGGTAAATAAATTGATCAGAATAAAATATGCAAAACGGAATTTTAAATAGTTATTAAAATCGTAGTAATTAGTACTATCTTACGTTTAATTATCTTAATTTAAATAAAAATACCTTAAAAATAATTATAATGGTGTCGGATAGCATTGCAATAATTATATTTTTTCGAATGACGCAAGTTATATTAATTTGAAAACAAAGTATAATATTGTAACTAGCATTAATTTATGTATTATAATAATTGTTTAATAATTAATTTTAGATTGAATAGGACTCTAAAAAATATTTTCTCAAGATTTAATTTGATGCAAAATTTTAAACAAGTTGTTAATTTAATTAATACGAGAAGTAAATACTAATTAATATTATTTTTTTTTCTTTTAGTTTTGCTTTGATTATTTTATTTTTCAATTCCTGCATTAGGGACCGAGCCCTGTATCGCGGGTACTTTTAGAGACATGAAATTAACGGAAATAAAGAACATCCAGATCCAAGATAATGATTTGTGGATTACACAAATAATTTATCCTTCGTGGAATTTGAACTCGGCACCTCGTTCACAGAGGTCGCATACACTCCTTTGCTACAGAGCAGATGAAAAAACTTTTAAGGCCATCTGACACGTGTTAATTTTTTTAATAACTTTATAATAGTTATAAAATCACGCTCTACTCATAAATAATGATAATAAAATGTGCTATAAATTAATCCTCATCACGTTTATTATTGCATTACAACATTGTTATTTATTATTTATTACTAAAAGATGGCCGAAGTGCAAGTGGCCTGTGAAAGGTTGCCTACGACAAAAAATACTCTTGCATGGAGGTGGATTAAATAGGCACAGCGGTGGTCGTCAATGGCAATCGATGTTATGTATGAAGGAGGAAGTTTAGCGTACTGAATACTACCCAGACGAATAGTTACATTTTGACTCTATCTTCTTTTTAAAACGATTAGCCAGTTAAATTCTCGTAATTATATTTCATTAAAGTAAAATATCAATACTCAATATCTTTATTGCACTCCATATTTACGTTACAAAAAGGTGTTACTTATAATATCACAGATACAATATGAACCCTGTTAGGTATGACAGTTTATCAATCTGATCTGATCGTTATTCTATGACACAATGTCATAAATATTGACTACTTCGATGCAGGATAGGTTGCGATACCACTGGCGTTTATTTGTACCTACGCGGTTTATGTGACCCACAAAATGATTGCACTTAGCAAGTTCTTTGTGTCTGATAAATAATGTAAATTTCTTAAAAACAAATTGGTTAACATTAACATTTAGTAGGTGTTGTATACGATAATAGTAATAGCTTAATAATACCGATCCTTGAATAACGTTAATGAACCGAATTTCACGCGATATAACATGAGATCGACAACATAATTTGTTACACAAAACCTCAACATAATTCGTTAATGGTACGTTGTTTTGATAATTATACGAATACAAACGATACGAATTTAAATTAATATTGTATGTTTAAAATTATGTTTTTTAAACATTACTCAAGAAATTGTAATTTTAGGCCTACGGATATTTTAAGGTCAGAGTTACGACTACAGTGAACTCATTTTCACCATATTGACGTGTACTGCTTGACATCGAAGGAGGCCTACATAGGAGGCCAAATATTTTCACTTCGTACGGTCCTGTGCCTCCGTCATCTATGTATTTTATCCGCCCTAACCAGATCATCATCATGTTATGCTTTATTAAAAAATTTTTTAATAAAGCAATTAAATAATTTGTAATTTATTTGTAAAGCAGAAATTCTGCATTTGGTATAGACATGCATGAAGGTTACCATGTAGTATATAAAAGGAACTGTATATAAAGGTACCTAGGTATATACACAGTTGAACTTTAAAACCTTTTAGTAGCAGCGCTAATTAATAATTAATTATACTTTGAATGTAGGGAAGAGTACTTAACAACTTGACCCTATAACCTTAATTCGTAACTGTTAAAAAAATAACTACTTATTATTAAAACTAATTAAATATAAGCATGATAACAGCTCTTTAATGTCCCTCTACAGTGACGGGGATACTTATGAAACTTTACTTAATAAAACCACAGTAGCCAACAGGATCAATAGAGGGTTTATTTTTCCTTTGTTTTGCTATCGTAGAGAAAATATGTGGTAAGTTTTCCATTGTCACCTTTTGTATTTTTAACCACGGGAATATAGAGGGTATTATTTCTTTTAGCTACGACGTTTACCGTTTCGACACGGGAAACACATAGTCATTAGTTAGTGGCCTCTATCACCCTACTTCTAGGCCAAGGCGTCTCTCCCTGACTTCCATAGGTGTATGTGTATGACCAATGAAGGCAAGTGTCTCTGCGCCCTATCTAGTTAATTTCGCCATCTCTTACAAGACTTGCAGCAATTACACACAATCTTTACTTATTATTAAACAAAGTTGCTTGGCGCCGTCTCATAGAGCTATTTAACAATGCAAAGGCCTATTTATAAAAAACTATTCGATTGATAAAATGACAAATTGAGAACAATAGAGATATTTACTTGTTTCAATACTTTGTAATGATGAATGGATATTAAATAGTATAATAATAAATATGAGCTGGATACAAAGTAAGTAGATTAAAAATAATTAATGAATATCATAATAGAAATTATTTTTTAAACTACCACTACTGTCGCAGATGATTGTAGTAGAGCTCTGGATGAATGCGAATAAGAAACTTTAAGTTAATTAATCTAAAGCCAACTATTTAACAATGCAAAGGCCTATTTATAAAAAACTATTCGATTGATAAAATGACAAATTGAGAACAATAGAGATATTTACTTGTTTCAATACTTTGTAATGATGAATGGATATTAAATAGTATAATAATAAATATGAGCTGGATACAAAGTAAGTAGATTAAAAATAATTAATGAATATCATAATAGAAATTATTTTTTAAACTACCACTACTGTCGCAGATGATTGTAGTAGAGCTCTGGATGAATGCGAATAAGAAACTTTAAGTTAATTAATCTAAAGCCAACGGGTGAATTGCGGTTTCGAATTTTATGCACGACTGATTGTTTTGACACCAGGCTTTATCCCTAGGCTGGGAGAAGTTTAGACAAACATTACGTCGTTGGTCAGAATGATTGGCATAGGGTTTTAAACTTTCATATATTTATTTCCGAAGAAATAACAGCAGCAAGCCTCAGTTTTTCTTTAATCCCATGGGATGAGATGGATTGGTGACAATGTATTCATACTACGTCACCGAACGGAATATTTTAATGATAAATATTTCACGATAAAGAAATTCAACGACAACTCTATTAGTAATTTTAAATTCACGATTACATTATCCCGTTTAACCTTCAGAACGAGAAAAACAACAGGATAAAAGCATTTCATTTGAACGTTACCTATTGAATACACAATGAGTCTGGAATACTTTACATTGTACAAAAGGCGGGCAAAAAAACAAGCGATAGAAATTTTAATAAAATAGTCGTAAGTAGAACTAATTCGAACTAATAAATCAGTCGTTTGTAGCGAAGTCTCTCACTATCTCTCTCTCTCTTCCTCTTACTGGCTATAATTCTATACGGTGGTGCGTCAGCATTTTTTATCCCCTATCTCATCCCATGGGTGTCGTAAAAACCGACTAAGGTACTGCTCGTTCCCTATTTTATAGACATGCATGTTGTTGTACTGGTGATAGGTATCCAGTAAATTTTTACAGGTATCCACAGTAACAACCAACCTTAACATTTTCTTTTGAAAATTAATTTTATAACAAGAGATTAAGAATTAAGGGACCGATTGATATGTTGTTGTGTGTACGGACTTCATTAACTTCTGCAGATTTATCAACTTTGGCACCTTTATACTTTAATCCTTTGTGTTAAGACATATTTTCTAATGAACCGCGTTGTTAAGGATACAACTCTACTAAAGTTCCAAACGAATTGTTTCTTTCATACGTACAAATGTTAAGGTTAGATATAAAAGACCAAAACATTGCCAGGGCACGGAGCCAATAACGTTCAACTGATACAATATTATCAATAAGTTACATAATCAAAATATTGGTTATGTAAACTAGACAAAATGTTTTTGGTGCAGTTTCTATTTATAGAACTAAAATTCGATTTGCTAAATTAATGCTAGTGAACTTGTAGGGCGATGAGATTTACCATCTTGTGTCTTCGGGTGACGATTGTAACAGTCCATTAAAGTGGTGTTACAATCTCTGCAATCCCAGTGTTACTTTCTCCAATTACGGTGGAAAACCTGGCCTACCTTATTACGCCTAGGGTCTTATGTCGTGACTTCTTTATTTGTGTTTTTGTAGGAATATTACATACCCTTAGTCAATCTTTTATATAATGTATCAAAATTATCTTTGTATCCTTACTCTATCAGACATTACCATGTTATTCTATCTAATCACATTTATCAAGCTAATCACACATATGCACAACAATAATTCGAATAAAGTGTGCTGTAATCCCTGTTACCACGCGTATGTTGATATAATAATCAATTTACATAACAGATACGTGTAGAAGTCTAACTTATGTATGTAACTCAGGTTCTACACCTACGATCGTGATTTCGCACTTAAGTTAATGCTGTACATAACACCAAAAAAAAACATCGTTGAAAAGGAAAATAGGTACGACTGTTGCTTTTACGACTACGATTCTACTTTTATTTGTGGTATGCCTATGTTGTTCAACTATCATCATTATAATATTATTCTGGACATAGGTCTCCTCCAAATACTATGACTATACTTGCTGTGCCTCCCTCATCCATCGATTTTCCAATAAAATCAATAGACAATATAGATAATACATAAAGAATAAATAACACAGAAACAACTCTTTAAATTTTAATGCAATATTACATGTAGGTTGACTTCTTTAAGTATCTCTGTTTGGTGACCATTACGAGACAATGTTAATGTTTTGCTATCATTTATGCTCTTATCAGTTAATACATATTAATGGTGTCCACCAACAATTGAGTCACCTCTGTTAACGACCGTGAAATAGTTTTTATAATAAAAACAAGACTGTAGTCAGATATTATGGCGTATCGATAAAAGTTTACTTCGTCTAGGTTCATGGGTTACATTCTAGCGTGATGCAAATGTTCATCATCATAACAGCCCATTAATATCCCACTGCAGGGACGGCCCTCCTCCCGTGACGGAGGGATACTTTGGCCTACTAATACCACGCTAGCCAGACGGATTGGTATAGGGTTTAATTTCAAGTTTTCCTTCTTTTTATTTCGTAAAGATAATATTCACGGACAGTCCCTTAGTCGGTTTTTACCCATGGGATGGGATGGGGTGGTGTAGTGACATATTGTTTTCTTACTCCGTCACCACACGGACAATGGAATATGTATATTATATGATCAATATCATGATGCTATACAAATCTAACTATCTGGATTGGTATAGGTTTTTAAGTAAAATTTTCCTTCTTTGTTTTCGTAAATATAATAATTGAAAACTTTCTCTAAGTCACTCGCCGATTTCACTAGACTACATGTAGTCTCCTACATAAGGACGTCCTAACTTTTTAGTGTTAGGGCGTTCTGTTTACACTGTCCTACATGTGATTACACTAGACTACAAATTGTAGTCTCCTACATGATGTAGTCTCCTACATAATGTAGTTGACTACATGTAGTCTAGTGTAATCGGCGCTTCAGTTTGAGATTAATCAGTGACAATCGTCTGTCACCTCGCGAAATAAATACCTTAACTTAAACCCCTTATAATAAAGGCACATTATAGAATGAAAACGCAACAAGTATTTAAATACTTATTGTTAATTCGTTGTTCTAGTTTTTATACTCGTATAGATACTTAGTCTATCGACCTTTACACAAGCAGGCCATGACGATAGCGTGATATATGTATCGGGCACTGTTTTTAGTTTTTCGTCTTTGATACAATTATTGAATATTTTGTAGTAAGCGCTTCATTTCTTCTTTCAAAGGCGGAACAGGTTCTGGATGAAACCTAGCGTCTGGCAGAAATATTAGACCTAATGCTGACCAAGGTGAAAAGGCTGTGATCTTTAAACATTTCCAATTTGTTGCTTCAATCAATCAGTCAACTAGCCTATTGCAGTCCACTGCTGGACATAGGCCTCTGTCAACACGCGCCACAGAACTCGGGAAACTCAATTAATTAATAATTATTAATAAATTAATGTCAACAATTCTTATTTGTTGCTTATTTGTTTTTAATTATTTTATTTATGTAGAAGAATTAAATATACAAAGTAATAACGTTATTTTTTATCTTAATTACTTTATAATATTTTTAAATAACTACTTTTTGAATTTATTCACACATTTGTAACGTTATTTTATTGTAGAGTCGTTCTACATAAATAAGTATCTATAATATCCATTCGCCGCATAGTATGTTACGCCGCTTTTTCTCTATTAGCGCATTGGAAGCGGTGGTAAAGTTTGAAAAACTTTAAATATGGAAACTTAGATTAAGTAGATTTAAATTGACATCAATGAGTTGTTATTGTGTAACATTGTGTTGAGAAATAAACGAACTGAAACTGATTAATTCAATCATTCCCTTATTTGCTTTATGCCCTAATGAAAATCTGTCGATAAGATATGGTGTCGTCTATAACCTGTATTCTACAATGCGGACTTGGGTACGCAAAAATAAAACCTATTCAATAAGTAAGCCTTAGGCACTGCGCAGACGGCACACTTTTTGTGCGATCGAGTCTGCGGCGCACAAAAAGTCTCCCATACATGGCATAATGTTTGAGTCTTTTGTGCGCCGGACTTTTTGCGCGTCATATGTGTTACTGCTTATAATTGCATAGGTTCTATTTTCAGACTAAAAAGTGCGTCACGGATAGTCTGTCGTCTGCGCAGGGCCTTATCCATTACATAATCCCAATGAAGTAACACACGATGCGAAGTCTTCCATTGAGTGAGGTCATATCGTAATACACGGAGAAAGTTATGAGGACTAAAACAATATGCGTTAAGTATTTAGGAGGGACTAAGGTGAGGTTTTAGTGAGAGCAGAAATTTTGAGTTTCACGTCTCATATTGTGTAGGTAGTTTAATTATATTATGTAGACAGTGTAATTAAATACTAACCCCCGATTTACGAATGACTGATCAAGTAAAAATCAACTAATCAAGTGTCAAATTTTAGTTCCTGAAAATGATAATTGACAAGAGTTTTGACACTTGATTAGTTAATTTTTACTTGATCAGACATTCAGAAATCGGGGGCAAGTATTTTTCACATAAACATTACCATACTGGAAATTAAGTAAATAAATTAACTAAGTAAGTAACAGATTTTTTGTACCTCATCATTTTGTTACGTATGATTCAAAATAGTTTACAAAAACTTTTTTCGAACTGACTTACTTGGACAGTATCCTTATACTAGACTCTTCCGAAAACTCGCGTTGGAGTGACGGCGTAAAGACGGGTATTAATCGGAAGGAAAATCGTAATAATGATAGCAGCATGTTCCTGTTTTTGTATTCTTAATTAAAACAGTTTAATTGCTACAGATATTTCAGTGACAGAGAGTAAATTGCAAATTCCAACTCCAATTGGTGGCCAAACTCAAACTCAAATATCTTTTATTCAAAGTAGTACAATAATATTGTATGTTTTTGACGTCATCTAACGCTACTTAACCTAAGTTTATAAACATCAGGCCAAGCGGATTACCAGATGTAACCATGGTTGCCGTCAAATGTGAAGCCTTTCGGAGAGGCTTGCGTAAGCAAAGCAAGGGTGGAGAGATCTCTTGTTGTATTTCTAGTTTCAGGGACTCCTTATACCTATACCCCGAAGATGGTTACCTTGGAGGTTTTAGTCAGTAGACCCCACCTCAGTAGCACCCCCAAGTCCTCACTTGGGGGTGCTAGTGAGGTGGGGTATGTGTATTGTGTATGCCTAAAGCATTTCCTCCACGAAAAAAAAAGGCCAAGCGGGTTAGTATTATTTTTCGCTTGTTTTCTTTACTTGACTTGTAACATAACTTGTTTTGTTTCATGTCACCACACAGGCGTTACAACAATAATTAATGCCATTACTTATCAGTATTACAAAAGATGTTATGGTATAAAATTCCAACCCGCTATCAACGCGACCACACCTTACTCTAACCACGTGCTGATGACGTCATCACAAAAGGTCAGACGACAGCGACATATATCTTTTATATGCAATATAATCAACAGAAAAATGTTGGTAATCTATTGTTAATAACACTAACGAATAGTAGGTATACTTCGGTATAGTCAGTTTTATTTTATTTATGCAACTTCAGGTGGTATAATAATACTTACTTCTCTTATGGCCGAATACTCAAACGTCTGTTAAAGTAAAGCGGCGCTTAAACTAGAAATTCTCATACAAATGTCTAGTTTAAGCGCCGCTTTAACTTAACAGACCTTTGAGTATTCGGCCGATACATTCACAGAACAGCATCTAATCCCAACATAAGCAGAGCTTGAAGGTATTAAGGTACCACAGATAATATATACCTATACTTAATACTTATATACTTTTTTTTGTAAATAACTTGATTCGGTCCAATCTTTTTACATAAATTTGTATTTTTACTCAAAGTATCATCAAAAAAAGTACTTAAATATACACACATCAAAAAAGTCTAAGCAACATGCATGATATTACAAATTTACCATTTATATTAATTAATTTCTAAGTATTTACTCACTCAAAGTGTATAGGTAAGTAAACTTTTTTGTTATTGATGACATACTGGCTGGTTGTAAAAAAAAAATTTCGATTGTTTTGTTTTTTTTCATAAAATTCAAATGACTGCGAATTTGTTTGAATTTGAGTGCATGTTAATTGCTACGTTTTAGTCTTGATTTTATAATTTTACCAACCATTTAAATACAGTTGGCGACAAAATTGAATTGTTAGATATTCTTTACGTCATGGAGCGACGTCATTTGACGGCAGATGAAATGCAAAGAGCTGTAGGGATGTTGCAAGCGGGAAGTAATCAATCTCAGGTATCTCGACATTTTGGTATTCATAGAAGTGTTATTTGTCGTCTTTGGCAGCGCTACAATAATACAGGGGAACCCGCTGAACAGCATCCAGGCCGTAAAAGGAGTACAACCACTCGGCAAGACCGGTACATACAACTGACTGCAAGACGCCAGCCGATGTTAACCGCTCGAGAGATAAGTTTGAGGCTACAAAATTCAAGTGGTGTTGATGTAAGTCCCCAAACTGTGCGAAATCGACTGCATGAGTACGGCCTACGAGCTCGACGCCCTATCAGGTGCCCACCGATACGTCACGGGAATCGCGCTCGTCGAAATGAATGGTGTAGAGAACGCATAACATGGACCCAGGAACAATGGGATAAAATTATGTTTTCCGATGAGTCGCGATTCGGGTTTAGGCCTGATACAAGAAGGATGCGAGTGTACCGTCGACCCGGAAATACTGAAAGACTCAGGTGCGTTCAGGAAGTTCATCCATACAGCGGCTCAACAGTTATGGTATGGGCGGGTATTATGAAGAACAGGCGAACTGAGCTCGTTTTTGTAAATGGAAACATGAACGCTGAAAATTACGTTGAGGATATTCTCAGACCTTATGTCCATCCATTTGCACAAACCTTTGGCTCCGATTTTACGTTAATGCATGACAATGCGCGTTCACATACAGCTCGGCGAACCAGTGAATACTTGGCAACGGAGAACATCCAGGTATTGCCCTGGCCTGCACAATCGCCAGACCTCAACCCCATCGAGCACGCATGGGACATGCTCCAGAGACGTGTTTTGAAGGACTTGGACGGAGTGACAACAACCCAACAGCTGAAGGATTTGCTACAATTCCATTGGGAGCGAATACCGCAAGATGACATAAACAG
This sequence comes from Schrankia costaestrigalis, assembly GCA_905475405.1. Taxonomy (NCBI): domain Eukaryota; kingdom Metazoa; phylum Arthropoda; class Insecta; order Lepidoptera; family Erebidae; genus Schrankia; species Schrankia costaestrigalis. The sequence goes on from FR997830.1 coordinate 2,310,294, forward strand.
TCTCATTAATTCAATGAATAATCGTTGCCGACAAGTTCTGAATAGCAGAGGAGGCCATACTTTGTATTAAATTGTCCTATTCTTTCACAATAAATTCATTTTCTTAAGAAATTTCAATTTGTAAGGTTCGGGCTGTCTGATTAAAATATTTTATAAACATGATTTTATTTTTACTTATTTCGAATTATGGATAGCTTGACCATTTGTTACCAAAACGTTCGTGGTCTAAGAAGTAAAACTAATGATTTTTATAGAAATTTAATTTTATGTCGTGAAGATATTATTTGTTTAAGTGAGACGTGGCTATTGCCTAGTATAAATGATTCCGAATTATTTGACGACCGATTTGTTGTCTATAGGTGTGATAGGGACTACTCATCTCGTAATGATTCAATGGGTGGAGGAGTACTAATAGCTGTACGTAGAGGTGTTGTTGTCACTGCAGTCACCATACTTCCTTCAAACAAAGAACGATCGGCAGATATAATTTCAATTCGTATGAACGTTACGTCTGCCAATAGTAAAAGATCATGCTACATTTACTGTTGTTATTTTCCGCATAATCCGTCCCATTATAATGACGTAACTGATTTTTTGAAAACGTGTCTAACAACATACTTAGAAGTCCTGACGACGGCTTTCTAATTGTTGGCGATTTTAATATAAGTAAAGCTTCATGGAACTATAGTAATCTAAATAATTCTATCCTACTCGATAGCTTGAACTGACCACTTGTGTTTGCGCTATCCAATTTCCTATCATTTAATGGTCTGAGCCAATTCAACATTGTTCCTAATGTAAATAACAGACAATTAGATTTAGTTATAAGTAATCTAAACTGTAGAGTCAGCCACTGTACATCACCCCTTGTGAAAGAAGATATTCATCATCCTTCCTTATTTATGAGTATATCGGGTGTAAATTTTGAGACTCTCCGGTCTCCATCTCGATTTGTTAGATTGTTTCGTAACTGTGATTATGAATTAATTGAACATGCTCTTTCACAAATCAATTGGGACAACTGTTTTGCAGAGTTAAATATTGATAATGCTGTACAAGAGTTTCATAAAATATTGGATAACATAATTTCTGAAAATGTACCTGAGAGACTTATACGCATTAATAGTAGTTTTCCTATTTGGTACTCTTCTGCTCTAATAAAAGTTGTGAAAGAAAAAAGAAAATTTCATAAGAAATGGAAAACATACAATCGTTTCTCTGACTACTGCAGTTTTTCTGTATTAAGAGCTAGGCAAAAGGACATAGAAATGACTTGCTACAACTCGTATATAGCTAAATGTGAAAATAATATTTCTAAAAATAGTAAACAATTTTGGACATTCATTAAATCTAAAAAGAGAATCGGGAACTTGCCTGATAGGTTATTTTTTAATAATACTTCTTCTTCTGACGGTTCTGTCATTTGTAATCTATTTAATAATCATTTTAATGAAGCTTTCCTGTCGGATGGCATTGCGCCAGCTTTAAGAAGGCTCATTCTGTCAAAACCAACTCAGCTGTCGGCGAAATCTAAAACATTGTTGTTTCACCAAACGTCGCGTGAGAAAGAGAACAACTCATAGAAAAGCAGTAAGAAACATGCACACGCACACGCGCTCGATTGTATTTATTACAAATCAAAATGTCATTAAAAATATAAATATTGTTCTTCTTGATTGTTAGGGTTGACACTAATACTAGCTGTAGGTAGTTACTCAATAAAATTGATTTTTACAAAAAAAAAAACCGACTTCAAAAACACAAATTGCACTAAAAAGTAAAAAATAATTAGTTGTATTTCGGTTTTACAACATTAAATCAGCCATTCTTTCTACTGAATTTTAATCTAAAGAATAGGTTATTTTAATTATTGTAAAAAGTATTGTTTAAGATATTTCTTGAAGAGTCTGTAAATATATTGATTTGTAGATTCTTTAAAAGATAATCAAATTATTACAAATAATGTAATATTATTGTTATTTTTGGAGTCGGTGTCAGCCACGATAGTTTATATACCTACCATTTTTTATTTCTGACTTAATATTTAAACAAACATTATGGCGTCATGTTACACACAGGCTAAAGACTAACAATTACTTAAAATTCGCATTAGAAAATGAAACGGCCGTTTTTGTTTTAAATGCAATATTTATCTAATTAAAAACCATTTAAAGTGATTCGAGTGTGTTAGAAAAGGCCATAAAGTTTTGTATAACTATATCATACTTATTGCGTTGGCTGACACCGACTCCAAAAATAACAATAATATTACATTATTTGTAATAATTTGATTATCTTTTAAAGAATCTACAAATCAATATATTTACAGACTCTTCAAGAAATATCTTAAACAATACTTTTTACAATAATTAAAATAACCTATTCTTTAGATTAAAATTCAGTAGAAAGAATGGCTGATTTAATGTTGTAAAACCGAAATACAACTAATTATTTTTTACTTTTTAGTGCAATTTGTGTTTTTGAAGTCGGTTTTTTTTTTTGTAAAAATCAATTTTATTTTCAAATTTTTAGTGAATACCAATTCTATAAATCCGTGTGGTGACGGAGTGAGAATGCATGTCACCACCTTATCTCAACCCATGGGTGTCGTAAAAACCAACTTAGGGACTATCTGTGAATATTATCTTTGAGAAATAAAAAGAAGGAAAACTTGAAATTAAACCCTATACCAATCCGTCTGGCCAGTGTGGTATTAGTAGGCTAAATATCCCTCCGTCAGTGGAGGAGGCCCGTCCCTGCAGTGGGACATTATTTTGTCTAAATATGGGTAGACCTACGAAACGCGCTGCTCATGAGACAGCGCTGATTGTATGAGACTGTAGAGGTGATAAAGAAAACGTGACGGTTATTTACAAGACTATTTACTTAATGACACAGAATGAAAGAGAATACAGAGTTATTAAGTTAGTTAAGTTCACAGCACTGAAGTTAAGTTAAGTTATACAAGAATAAAAAACAAGATGTAGATTAGCTAGACGTAGCTTAGACTACGAGTATATAGGAGTAGAAAACAAGATGTAAATTAGAATCTAGAGATCGAGTTAATTGCGTACGCATGAAGTGCGGGCGAACGTGCATTCGCCGTCGGTCTACGTCTCGCACTGTCGCTCGCTCGCGACTGAGCGGTAGCGGGCGGACCGGTCACCGTCGGGTCGCGGGGAGTGCAGCGCGGGCGCCGCCGCGGTATGTTCATTGGTGCGCGTCACAGGTCACAAGACTTGACGCGCCCGCCACGGGTTCGATTCGATGACAACCGAAGAAAGGAAGAAACGCCATTCTCGAAGTAGGAAATCTACCTCCAATGCCATTTCAAAAGAGACTAGTGAACAACGTAAGAATCAGCTTTCACAAAAAAGGACCTACATGAAAAACGTTTTAAATAGGGAGAACATCGAAAAGCGTAGCCACACCGTCTCTGCGTGGTTAATTAGTAATAAAAATTATTAATTTATTGTGCGACATGCACACTAAATTGATAATTTAAATAAATTGACATAAAAATAAATCAAATAAATACTTATAATAGTTATTATTATCAATTTGTTGTACCTAAAGAATAAGTTTAAAATAAATGAAATGCAATTCAAAAATTTGTTTATAGTCTATTTATAATCCGGTATTAATTCCTATTTTAAATTCAAATAAGAACTTCATTATTAAGTCTTAAACCATACCTTCAATTACAGTCATAATGTTAGTGTAAAGTTTTCATCAATACGAATAAAATAAGCCCAAACACTAGGTAGCTGCTATTTACTATTAAAAAGTTCCCTTGACCCTCAATCTTCTTCATCATTAGATTATGTTTGTGTACAGTTGTGTAAAGCTTTTATCAATGCGAATAAAATAAGCCCAAACACTAGGTAGCTGCTATATACCGTTAAAAAGTTTCCTCGACCCTCAGTCTTCTTCATCATCAGATTATGTTTGTGTCAAGTTTTGTAAAGTTTTCATCAATACGAATAAAATAAGCCCAAACACTAGGTAGCTGCTATATACCGTTGAGGAGTTGCCTCGACCCTCAATCTTCTTCATCATCAGATCATGTTTGTGTAAAGTTTTGTAAAGTGTTCATCAATACAATTAAAATAAGCCCAAACACAAGGTAGCTGCTATATGCCGTTAAGGTGTTCCCTCGACTCTCTCTGGTCTCCAGGATCTGACCAGTTCAAATTCTTGACTATTTGGTAGTGACGTCAAAGATGCACATGTATGACAAGATTTTACACAATGCGTCTCTACAATTTTCAAGAGATGCCCTCGATTTCTCTGGGATCCCCTCATCCAGATCCAGATCTGGTGACAATGGGACCAAATGGGAAGCATACCAATACGAACAAAAAAAAAATTTTTCAAATCGGTCTAGCCGTTTTCGAGAAATCAGGTAACAAACACAAAAAATAAAAAAAAAAATAAAAAAAAAAAAAAAAATACAACCGAATTGAGAACCTCCTCCTTTTTGAAGTCGGTTGAAAAGTAATAAATCAGGAGTAAATAAAGATAACTAAAATGGGTTTTTAAAAAATATTTTATTGTAAGTTTTGTTGCGGAAGACACACCAAGCGAGACATCAATTTATCTTGTAAGTGGTGTAGGTATGACACCGTAAAACATTATATATATTTTTTTTTAAGTTAAACTGTTTATTCTTGAGGCAGTTTTTTAAACCGTGCATCGTTAATAGGGGTTCCATACAGTACACAATAATATCTTACTTCACATACAGTACATGAAGTTAATTTTAGCTGGATTTAAAAAAAAAAGAAGAAAAATCATATGATTTTCTAATTAAAAAACCGACTTCAACAGGAGTCGGTTAAAAACCATGCTGATTACAATTTCTAAGATTAGTATTAAATAAATTTCTGCAGTTGTCTTCATCATAAGATCATGTTTGTGTAAAGTTTTCATTAATACGAATAAAATAAGTCCAAACACTAGGTAGCTGCTATATACCGTTGAAAAGTTTCCTCGACCCTCAGTCGTCTTCATCATCAGATCATGTTTGTGTAAAGTTGTGTAAAGTTTTCATCAATACAATTAAAATAAGCCCAAACACAAGGTAGCTGCTATATGCCGTTGAGGTGTTCCCTCGACTCTCGGTGGTCTCCAGGATCTGACCAGTTCTAACTCTTGATTATTTTTTTTAAAAATAAATAATAATCATAAAATTTGCAAATGATAGTTGACAAGAAATGATACTTGATCAGTCATTCAGATACCGGGGCGGGGGTGAGTCACGTAGATATTAAAAAAAAATACAAAATGAATTACAAAAAAAAATACAGTTTGTGCAATGTGACAGCCTTAGCTATGCTCTATTGACTATTGTAATAACACGGACGTATACTATAACTGGATCGCTTACTACTATTTCTTTTGATTACAAATTTGATCTCTAGGTTGATAGACATATGGTTACTTTTCCGCTATCAATTGTAAAAGTAGAAAAACGAGCCAAGTGAGAGGACTGAAGTCGTAATGCGTCCTTGTCTAGCAAGTATGCCAGTGTAAAATAAAAACTGATGTGGTAGAATGGTACATTTCTCAAAATCGGAAATAGTACGTTTTAATTAATATTGACCAATAAAATAAGTCTATAAATTGATACATTTTTTTACACTTATGTAGATGTGCATAGGCGAAACATATAAGTAATAAAAATAAGCTCATTGATACTTTTTGTAGAATTACCTCTTTCAAAATTTGTCGTTAGACAAAAACAATAGGGGAGGTGGGCCTAAAACGGGTACGCTAAGGGAGAAGTACAATAAAAATGTCTTAGAAAAAAAATTAGAACTTCTGTTTTTACTTTTCAAAAATGTAATTAAGAAAGAACCTAAAATAAGAACAAACATAAACATTATCTTTAAAATTTCAACAAAAACATAAAACATAGTGGTGGAGAGGCATTGCAACTGGAAAGCGCACATCAACGATTTATGCTCGAGAATTCACAGGTTTGTGTATGTACTACATAGACTATTCAGTGTGGCAGGCGCAGACGCAGCATTGCTGGCTTACCATGGTTATGTATCATCTGTACTGCGCTACGGCATTGTGATATGGGGTAATTCCGTAGAGTTTACTAGAGCCTTTCAAGCACAGAAAAAATGTGTTAGGTCAATTTGTGGATCAGAGCCTCTCGATAGTTGTGTACCATTATTTAAAAAACTAAAGATCCTGCCACTGCCATCTTTATATAATATTTGAAACCTGTATATTTGTATAGTCGAAAACGAAATGGCTTTATCAGTTTTGACAAAAAATTCTATCATAATTCAAATTCATTAAGATCGTTATTTAATGTTTATGTGTGAGCTTGACGTCATTGGTTGACGGTAATCAAAACTATGCTTAGATTAAAAGTGCAATCTATTTTAAACTTTCACTTCAACGCAATAAATAATAAAATCTACTAACACAATACAAATGTCACTATATTAAACTGTAGAGTTTGTATATAAAAAACTATGAAAAACCATTAAATAATTTGAAACTAAAGTCAACTTGTTACTTGTGACATTACAAGCTTGTCATTTCAGAAAAACTGAAAATGTAGAATTTAAATATTGGCTGGTAAGCCTCCCAATTGTTGGCACCTTAAGAGTGGACTTCGTGTCAGACTTAAATATAAAATATCATAAAATGATAAAATACTTTAATCTTTGCTTATACTTAATTATTATTATGTGATTGAATAATATAAAAGCGTCGATCACACTACCCTACATAATGTAGGGTAGTGTAATCGGCGCTTTAATAAATATTATTAGCACTAATGCCAATAAAAGGATTCTGATAAAATTGTTGCTATGTTTACACATGAAATAAATAAAATATGATAAAAATATTAAATAAATAAAATTTGAACTTGAATAATCATACTAAACTTGAATAATCTATAGGTAGTGTTTTCTTTCTTTTTATTCATTTTTAACTCTTAAGTGCCAATAATTGTAGGACTTCTAACGATTAGGTGGTTTACCCTAATTTGTTTTATATTATCAAATTACGAAAACTTTAAATTGAAATATGCGCCAATGACGTCATACAAGAAATCATAGGGATGGACATAGAAGGAAAAAAGAGATAAATTCATTAGATTATAACGTTTTACCGAAAATATGCTCTAGTAACAGTAAATAACGTTGACTTTACTATTTGTTTTTATAAATACCTAACGACTATTTGCTAATACAAGAAAACTAATATGTCAAAGTAGCGTCATAATTTAGCTGATAGTTTGTTGTGCGATATTGAACCTAATAGTTTTATGACATGCAACTAACATAAGCTCTAGAGGTGATAAAGCCATTTAGTTCTCGACTATACATAAAAATGGATATTTATTTGAAAAACACAATGACGTGGTAACCAGAGCTAGTCGTAGAATTTATAAACTAAATGTACCAAAACAAAGAATCAACCTATTTTCTAACAATGTGTATTGCATGTCAATCCGTATTTATAACAAGTTACCTGATTTTTACAAATGTCTGAATCTGACCACCTTCAAAAATAAATTATTTCTATTACTTATTGAAAAATGCTATTATTGTACTAAAGACTTTCTTCATGACAAATCTATATGACTTACTACTGACGAGAATTTGTTTCAATATTTGACATGTACAGTCACGAGCAATAATATGTACACATTGTCAAATTTTCTAAACCATCTGCACGTTTATCTAGACATTAGAATAATAAAATTATTTCATAATTTCGAAGAGGTTTCGTACAGTTTTGAACTAATCTTCGAATATTCAATTTTGGATTAGCAGAACTTTAGATAAATGTTTTACAAAATGTGAAAATGTGTACATATTATTGCTCGTGACTGTACCTTTAATTATATTTCCAATTAATTTAAATAAGGCTAAATGTTTTCAAATATTTGTACGCTGGAAACAGCAGAATATCATGGCGCTATAATATTGTTATACCTAATATCTCTGTAACCATATTCTGACAAATAAATGCATTATTATTATGTTTCTCTTGTCCATAATACTCGGGTCTATTGGAGACCCGGTTCTTTGGAAGGCATACATCGGGCCGAAGCCAAGACAAAGAGGCCCTTTAAGAGATATTTAATCTGGTAATGGGCAGGGCAGATACCATCTCTGAACGCACAATATGATACACCCAGAGATGGTCCCTGCCAAGTGCAAAAACTATTGTAGTGCATCTCAAAGGATGCAATGCAATTATTATTATTTTTATTTACAAAAAAAAACTTAAGTTTTAGGCGGGGTACCCGTTTTAGGTCCACCTCCCCTACGTCAGGCTAACCTAAAACCTTTCGGTCGGCACATATTGCGATTTTGTGTTATTTTGACGTATTTCGTGTGAAAATGGTGCACTTTTGTTGCGTGAATGGTTGCAAAACAGAATGGTATCCAGGTTGTGGCGTATCTTTCCATAGGTAAGTCAGTTATTAAGATTTATCGTTAGTTTGAAGTAGAGTGACCACACTATCGCGCAAAAAAGGATAATATTATACTTTTACTTCATGTAAATTTTATTGCTGTACAGGATTCCTAAGAATGAGTCTGTAGCAGAGAAGTGGAAAGAAGTTATACCTGGCAAATTAACTAAAACGTCAGTTGTATGCAACTTGCATTTTAAAAATGAAGATTTTGTCAGCGAGTCAAAAAAACGTTTGAAAAACAACGCAATGCCGTCGGTATTTCCAAAGGTAAGCAGGAACCACATTTTCTTCATAAAAAGTTGATTATTACGGTGAAATATTATTTTATTATTATTTATTATTATTACGGTGAAATTTTAGCGCTGGTTCAAACGCTTTTTCTTTATTCAGAAAACAATATAATATTATTATAAAATACTTTGTAAATTGATTAATTCTTTTTTTATTTAAAGTCACTTTATCTAATTTATTGTTTTAGGTTTTTGCTGCTGAGAAGACTATTAATGTTCTTAGTAACATAACATTATTTCAACCTTCTACATCGGAACATTCGGAACCTCCTGAGAAAAAGCAGAAAATACAACAAAAATTGGAAAAATCTATTCAAACTGATGACTTAGTATCATCACCTCGAAAAAATAAATTAAAAAGGGATATCAAAATTCTATCTCAGCGTTTGAAAAGGCGGAATAGTAAAATTAATAACCTAAAATCATTACTTTCATTAATAAAAAAGAAATGTAATAGTTACTTGGAAGTAAAAGACATGATCGAACTGAATTTTGGAAATATTCACGAAAAAATAAATGAAACAAAATCTAGCCGAGGAATTAGATACAGCGACGGCTTAAAGTCATTTGCTTTGAGTTTGTACTACTATTCAGGAAAAGCTTACATGTTTTTAAGAAATAAAATCAGTCTTCCGCACCCTGCAACTTTACGAAGAATGTTATCAACACATAACTGTAATGTAGGATGTCATGTCCGAAGTCTTTAATTTTCATAAAGTGAAAGCAGACCAGTCTAAGGATATAATTAATGTAGCTCTTATATTTGATTCAATGTCAATCAAGAGATATGACGAAAAAAATGACAAATGGTGGGGTAAAATAGATATTGGTGGTATCGTTCCCATTGATGCTGAGAAGTTAGCCTCAGAAGTATTAGTTTTTCAAATCGTTTCACTGAAAAAAAATTTAAATGTCCAATAGGATATTTTTTTGTAGATAAGATATCTGCTGAAATTCAGGCACAATTAATTTCTACTGCGTTAAGAATGTTAGCCGAAATTAATATAATTGTTCGATGTTTGACATCAGATGGTGGTGATGGACTAATGCTTCTTTTTTTAGGGTTCTGCAGAATAAAATGTTGTTTTTCTAAAATATTTTTTTCCGGCAGCTACTTACAGCCTGTTGCGATCACTGATTTAGAAACGATAACGGTGGTTAAGCAACTTCGGCGATGTCATTCCATAGATGGGCGACCACTCAGTGGTATTTCATCTGACCGTGCTTCGGAGGGGACAAAACTCCGGTCCCAGTTGTCGTTGTAGGATACAGTCGTTATGTCACGTCATAGACCTTTTTATAGGGTTCCGCAAAATAAAAAATGGTTAACTTTTGTACATTTTTTTCGTGAACGAAGTCGCGGTTTACAGCTCGTACTAAATAAAAAGGTATTACAATAATGCAAATAAATAATTTAAGATAGGTAGGTCACTTCAGTATCATCCCATCGTGCGATAGTTGGACTCGCACTTGACCGGTTTATTAATAATCATTTATAAAATAGCTAGTTGTTAATAAAGTTCTGTCAATAATTTCTTGTTTTATTTCCTTTGGCAATCCCATCCAATAACTAAAACTAAATCACACCTACAGTCGTCGGCAGCAGTAGTACCTATCCGCACTGACAATCTATTTTACAGCATTGTAGAGCATCCCTACATAATTAAAGAAAAATATCATGGCAGACTTTCCGAGAAAATTATATTTTATGCATACCCTACTAGAAAATGACATATTATAGTATACGTTCGTGGAGTTAAACGGTCGGCCTATAGAAAAGGACGCATTACGACTCTAAACTTCTCTTTCGGCTCGTTTGTTTTTTGGCAGTGCGCTGTCCTGTTATAGTATACGTTCGTGTGTAATAATAGGTGAATTTTGACAGTTGATTTTAGTCAAGAATGTCACTGTAGGTATTTTATTTAACTGGTTATGCATCTGATAATAATTGGATCTCTTTGATAAAAGAAATTACGAAACTTCTTACTGGCAAGCGATACGTAATTGTCATAAATGACATAGGTAAATTAAAGTTTAGTGAAGTTTAAAAAAAAATATTCGGTAACATTCGACGACGGTCGGCTCGCTGTCGTACCTCCCCTCCGCCGACCCGAGGGGTGCAGAAAGTGGAGGCGAGATGCAAGATGTCGATGGCGGAAACGAGCACGGTAAAATTTCCTAAACTGGTTTTGGGAAAAAGGTAATTGCGTACAAACTTTAGAATGTATCTAGTCAATATAAAATTATTTGAATTTTCGAATAAATAATCTATTCCTAGTCCCAAAATATATTTACCTTTATAAACGTTTAATCCTATTTTATTACGCTAAAAGTTGTCATAAAATGTGCATAGAATTATGAACTTTGAAGCCTCATAACTTGTAAATAAATATTTTTTTTTACTGTTTTATTAATCAATAAGACTAGATAATAACGAGACAAAACGATATCATCTATAGTTTTGAGTATTTATTATCTAATCAAGGAGGAATTAACTTTCTTTGTTTGTATGGAATTGCGATTGAATTGTTTCCCCTTAACGATCAACGAAAAATATTTACATAATTTTGTAGATATATCTGCTGTATTCATCTCGGTCGATACTGTGCAAGAGTACCTTAAACGTCTGGACGTCAACAAAGGAGCTGGACCAGACGGAATTCCGCCAATTTTTCTAAAAAAATGTTATAAGCAACTAAGCTATCCCTTATTCATACTCTTCAACCGGTCTTTGTCAACAGGAATAATGCCGCGTTTATGGAAACGTTCCTATGTTGTACCTGTTTTTAAAAGCGGTGATAAGCATAATGTAGCTAACTATAGGCCGATATCGAAAATCAGTGTTATTCCTAAGATGTTTGAGCGAATAGTTTATAATTATATTTCTCCTTTAGTAAGGCCCTTTATTATAGAGCAGCAGCATGGATTTTTGAATAAAAAATCTACTGAAACTAATCTATGCGAATTTGTGGATTACATTACTACCGCAATGGAAAATGGCCACCAGGTAGACGTCGTGTATACCGATTATACGAAAGCGTTTGATAAAATTCATTTTGATATATTGATAAACAAATTGGGTAACTTTGGGATACATGGCGATTTGCTTCGGTGGCTTGACTCTTACTTGAGAGACCGTAGTCAGGCTGTTACAGTAAAGGGTTATTGCTCTACTTTTGTTCCTGTTCCTTCTGGAGTTCCCCAGGGTTCTCATTTGGGTCCGTTGCTCTTTAATATATTTATTAATGACGTGTCGTATGTTTTTAAGCACTCAAAGTTTTTATTATACGCTGATGATAATAAAATATATAAAGTAATTAAATCAATTGACGACTGTGTAACATTGCAAAAAGAATTAGATAATTTATGTTCCTATTGTCATCAAAATTTATTGTCACTTAATATTAAAAAATGTAATGTTATCTCCTTCTCACGTAAAAAGTCCAATATTGATTATGAATATAAATTAAATAATCAAATTATAGAAAGAACTACTGTTGTGAGAGACCTGGGTATCTACTTAGATTGTAAACTATTGTTTGACTACCACATCAAAGAAACTGTGAACAAGGCTTATAGTATGTTAGGATTTGTTCTTAGAGTAGGAAGAGATTTTAAGAAATCCTCAACTCTCCAGATCCTTTATCAATGCTTTGTCCGTTCCATTTTAGAATATGCCTCAGTGGTTTGGAACCCTCAATATGGGGTTTACATTGATTCACTTGAATGGGTCCAAAATAAATTTTTCAAACATTTAGTTCGTAGGTCTAATTATAGAAATGAGCCTCCACCACAACAACTCATGTCTCTCGCTGACCATAGATCAATAAGGGATCAGATGCTTCTATACAGAATAATTAATAATCACGTAGAGTCAAGTTATCTATTGGAGAAAATTATAGTTAAATGTCCCCGTATTAACGCTAGAAAGGCACTTGTTTTCCAGCCTCCGACAGCTCGAACCAACTATGGGTATAATCTTTTTATTAATCGCTCGTGTTGTATTCATAATAAAAGATTCGCTAGTATTGACATTTTTCATTTATCTCTCAATCAATATAAAGGTGCACTTGTTAAATGCTTGTGTCCAAGTTAGTGATTAGATTTTTATATTTATGTTGTATATTATTTCTTTTATTTTTTTGTTACTGTTAACATCTCTCTTTTGTTATGTTTAGCTTTGTAATTAACAAAATTGTAAGTCATCTTACCTTGATATTTCTTTTTAATGCTAAGATCTTTTTGATTTGTATTCACTTTCCTTAATTGTGTTTTATCTAACAGTGGAAACTTCACTGGATTATGTATTATCTACATGTTATAAACCATATTTGTAATTTATCTGTTTGTTTCCCAAATAAACGAAAATAAAATAAAAAATAAAAAAAAAGTTTAGTTTCTTATGTACCTGTATATTCTAATATTGTTAATTTCTGTTATTAAAAGAACTTATAAAGAAAACAGCTGTTATTTTTACATCATAGAACCCTAAAAATATTATTTTAAAAATAAAATACAACGTTATAATTAAAATAAATGGTAAAATAAATTAATATAAATGGTTAAATTTGTAATATCATGCATGTTGCTTAGACTTTTTGATGTGTGTATTATAGATTAAAAACTATTGGGTAAACAGCTGAACAGTTTTTGAGCATGTTTAAACTAATTACAAGAACTTGTTATTGTTATTTCATTATTTTAGGTTATCGAACAAAAGGTGTTTTATGTAAATTATCTTATCGTTATATAAACATTATATTTAGCGGCAGTCACATGAGTTATCGACGATACCTATTTATAATATTTGGGCACAAATCCGGTTGGAGTGATAATGAGACTGTTCGTAAATAGATCTGGTTTGGTTTGGATTCTTATCAGCTGTTTTAAGCTGCTACTGCATTAAGGGCTTTCTACGTAATGTGGGAAACTGGGAACTACTATCTAGCTTGCCAGGCATTGATTAAATGCTTCTTCTCTTGTAAAGATGCTAGTTAAAACACCCTTAGTCCGATTTAAAAAAAAATGGCGAAATGGGACATCATGATTTCTTAACCCCTCAATTTGTTACAAAATTGTGTATGGATAGTATAAAATCTAAAACAAAAACATTTAGAAGATACTTTTTATCAAAACACCACGCGGGCGAAGCCGCGGGCGGAAATTAGTATTTCCTAGATCAAGATGTTATTTTCTTTAATAGACATCATCATAAAGAACCCAATCTCTATATCGTATAACAAAATCTAAACCACAAAAAAATTACATAAATTAAAAAAAACATCAAAATACCAAACAAAATCATTCACATACCTCATATCAGGCGAGAAATCCACAGAACAAGCGTATCCTGCGACCATGTGACCACTGAAAGTCTTCTTCCTGTTCATTTTGAACCTATTCAGGGCACTGAACACTATGACCTTGTTGTCCATGGACTGGCAGGCTAGCCACTTGCCGTTAGGTGACACTGAGACAGCCGGGAGAGAGTGCATTGTTGGGTCTGCTATGTATTTCATGTCCACTGGGATGTCCCTGTGAATATATGATTATTTTTAGACACGGACTTACATTTCAGGTAGCAAGTGCATCAAAGATTGTTGAAGTACTTTAAACTACAGACATTTCTCAAATCTAATATTTACGAATATAGAACCTGAAGGAAATAATATTTATGTCACTACTGCATGCGGCTGTGTCCCGGGTTTTTAATTCCATGTAAGATATTATTTGAGCGAACACAAATTATTGTCTGAATGTAGCTTGTGTCAGTTAATTTATTTTTATTTGTCTAAAAGTCTCCAAAACACAGGACTTGATTCTTCGTGCAGGAGTTTTTCAATAAAAAAAAGAATATTACTAACCACTCCCAAACCCGCAAACTCTTGTCATCTGAAGTGGTGACAAATCTCCTGTTCTCATCTACGAAGGTGATAGTGTTGACAGCGCCGAGATGTCGGTCGTATTCTTGTACCACCTCACCACTGCGTATATCCCACTGCGACAACAAATATTACATCATCATCATCATAATTACAGCCCATTAATGTCCCACTGCAGGGACGGGCCTCCTCCAGTCACGGAGGGTTACTTGGCCTACTATTACCACGCTGGCCAGACGGATTGGTATAGGGTTTAATTTCATGTTTTTATTTCACAAAGACAATATTTACGGATAGTCCCTTAGTCGGTTTTTACGACACCGATGGGATGCGATGGGGTGGTGACATATTGTATTCTTACTCCGTCACCACACGGAGAATTTATATAATAAACTCACACAAATAATCTTCTTATCCGATGTACCGGCTACAAATAGATTCTGTTTGTCTTCGTCAGGATTGAACTTGGCACAGTACGGCACTTTCCGGGATGTGAACCTTGATATACACTCTCCCGTCTCTGTGTCCCATAGTTTTATGTACCTGTCATATGCTGTAAAGATAAAAAAATGAATGAAGGCAGAAAACGTAGATGAAGAAATCATACTAGTTTGTTAATTAAAAAATAATTATTTTAATTGATATTTGACACTTCACAAAAACTTATAAACGTAACCTTGTAACAGTTGACATAATTATTATTTATTCTTTGGAAGTTAGAACCACGGAACAAAAATCAAATGGAAATGCAATACAGCTAATTCACTATGGGAACCGCTGTCGCCAAAATACAAATAAACACACAAATAAACTACTGACAAAAAAATAACATATTATGTAGCTGATTCTACATGTGGGAGTCAACCTTCATTAACTATAAATAGAAGTTATTTTGTTGTAGCGCAGAAACAATTATATGACGTTTTGTAATCTAAAAAGATTCAATTTTCTAGTTAATTCCATAGATGGCGGTTTTCGCAGTTCTGACAATTATATACTTTAACTTGTTGTTCATAAGGGTGATATTCGCGTTATGTATTACCTATGACATCAGGGACAAGTTATGCGTACCAGCGCGTATTAGTGACACGCGTACCAGGCCTACTTAGCACTTCCACTTGATTATTGTTCTGTGGTTAAACGGCATAACTGCTTAACCTTATTCTAATTTTAAATATTTTTCAAAAAAGTAATGAAATGAAATGAGAATTTATTGCTTGTCACAGGTAAGGTGTAAAATACAGGTGTTAAAGATAAATAATGTTTCACTGCAACATACCTATAGGGTGTACAATATTTATACATATTATTATTTAACCTAGTTATCACATATGTAGACCAAATACAAACAGAAAAATAACCAAATTACAAACAAAACAAGGAGAAAAAACAAATCTTAATATATGCTTATAACTATAATTAAACTATTTATGTGACATGTAATCACTTATACTATAAAAACATTTTTCTATTAAAAATGACTTAAGCTTAATTTTAAAGAGGTTAACATCTAGGTCTCTTATAGCTTTTGGAATCTTATTGTATATTAGTGGTGCCTTACAGAAGACACTGTTATGTAGTAAAGCAGTCTTTGACGACAATGAGCATAGCTTGTCATTGTCACGTCTATTTCTAATACTGATTTCGTTTTGTTTTTTGAATAATTGTGGATTTGTTTTTACAAAAACGGCCGCTTCAAAAATGTATAAGCAAGGTAAGGACAAAATATTATATTTAATAAAATAAGGTCGACATGAGTCTGTAGATTTTAGGCTGAACATTGATCTTATGCATTTTTTTTGCATTTTAAACACTGTTTCCCTGTTAGTTGAAGCTCCCCAAAAAATTAATGATTGCTATCATTACTTGTAAATTTTATAGCATAATTAGTACGTCACGACGCCAGTCTCATAGAATAACGATATAATAAGCTTTCGCTGTGTGTGTAAAATAAATATATACTCACCAGCAGATAAGAATTGTTTGCCCGTATTATTGAAGTTCACATCTCTTACAGCCTGTCTGTGACCAAAGTATGTTCGTATACATCTACGGTCGCCGTATACCTCCCATATCTGAAAATACATTATACCATGAATAAATATAACAGTTCATTAATGTTCTACTGTGGGGACAGGCTTCCTTTAGTAACTGAGGTTTTAGTCTAAGTTAGTAAGTATTCTTCTGTTTTCATAAAGATACTTTTGTTTTTAAGACACCGGTGAAAAGAGATAGAGTAGTGGCAGTACGCTGGGCAGTATAAGGGACTTACCGTAAATAATATCTTTACAAAAGAAAAAGAAGGAAAACTTGAAGGCCAAGTATCCATTCGTCATGGGCGAAGGCCCGTCCCTGGAGTGGGATATTAATGGGCTGTTATTTCACCACTAAACATAAAAACCTTTACCAATCCCCTTAGTAAATAAACAGGTTTTGGGTAAAATATTCCTTCTTTGCAAATCCCTCAGTCTTTTTTTATACCACGCTCAAGATTATTTAGGGTGGTGGCTTTATGAATTATTAATTTGTCTTCTATCATGGATGTTTCGTAAGTATTCATTTTTGGTTATTAATATTTCCCTAACTATATAGTCAAATTGAGTCGTATTACACTAAAATAAAGTGATAATTTACTTTAACACGACAGTCCATTCCCGCAGACAACATGAGGTGTGCAGTGTTGGGGATCCACCGAACTGTCGCCACTCCCTTCGTGTGACCTTTCCACGTAAACACGTGCGCCTGTGGACGGACAAAATAAGTTGTTATACAATAATCGTTGTAACACATATCATGTTGAATTTCGGTTTGTAGTCTTTATAAAGGACATATTTAACTGCAAAATATGTGCTATAAATTTTCAAATAATTGAAACTTACGTGACTTAGAGAAAAAGCTAAATAGTCACAAAATCCACAACGAAATTTATCAAAGTTTATTTAGTTTAGAAAAATGGAGTATTTCGAAATTGATTCAGGTAATATTACAATTTCTAGAGTCTTGTATAAAACTCGGCGAAAATGTGATATTTTCTGGAGTTTGCTGTTCATTTTAATACACAGATATAATTATAATAAATATTATGATTGAGTTTACATACCTTAGGTAAGAAACATTTATCTGGTGGTGTATCACTCCTGAGTTGTGTCTCACTCCTGGGTGGCTCTATCCATGATCTGCCCTGGTAATCTGTAGGGTTGTCAACTGAAACGAAAAATAATATGCATACTAAAGGTTGTTTTAAAAGCGTCACAGATGTGACTATCATTTTTTTTAATCTTATTTATTTAATAAGCCATACATATCATATTACATTTGATATTATTACAATGGTATAAACACATGCAAAGTTATGTAAATTAAATTAATTGGTAATAAAATTAAAGGTATTTAATTTGAATATTTATGTGTATATCTTCTTCCATTCTAGTTCCAAAAGGTAATAATGTAAATTGAACACTTAGTATACAATATTGTACAAAGGCGGATTTAATGCCTAAGGCATTCTCTAACATATCATCATGTCATACAGTTAATTATTGTTATAAATCTTGGAAGATACTTACTGTGGAATATAGATTTTTCTTCAAGAGGTTTGTCATCATCCACTTTGCCTTTCTTCTGTCGTTTTGCTACAATTTCTGCCAATTCTTTAGCTTCATCTCCTTCGGGTCTCATTACTCTGAAAGTAAAAAAACTTATTTTTTTAAAAGCTATTAAAGCATGGCACACTTAATGTGTTAATTGCCTCGGTACTAAAACGGTTGTATATGTGACTGCCGTGCACTAGGTAATTGTTATAAATGAAGGCAAGACAAGTATTTGTGTGACCAAGTAATTTTTGAGAATAATCCAAGTACCTATACTTTTCAATATGCAAATGAATTTGGGGACAATGATATTTTTTTATATTAATCCACAAATGTTTTACAGATTGAGATACTGTTCTGTCTTAATTTTACCACAATCTGAGATGATTTTAACATAAACCTTTAATCATGTATTTTTATGACACTCTCTGGATCTCATCACCAACCCAACTTATATTCCTTTTGACAACGTAAATACCAATTAATTTAAAAACAAGCCTTACCTTCGTTCACCCTCATATCCTCCCCAGGGTCCAAGGAAACCAGTAACATCTTCAGGGTTATCATTTCTATTTCTTTTCTTTTTATCTAAAGGTCTCTTCTTTATTGTTTCAAACACTGACTTGCCCTCAGCTTCTTCTGGTGCTGCCACCATTGCTGATACTGTAAAATACAGTTTAATTTGCATTACAGCAAAAGTAACAGTAAAAAAAGTTTGCTTTCAGGATTTTTACATTTTATTGGTGATTTTTTAACATGTTTAATAAAATACTGTAAACTTGAAAAAAGGGAATCTTAAACACTTTTTAGATTAGTATAATCCCAGACCAAGTGTAAAAATGCCTTTTATTACTCTATGTTATATTACAGGAGGTTTTAAGGGATGACATTATTGCAAGAGATAAAAAACTTCTTACAAACCACACAGGGATTAAAAGTCAAAGTGTCTAACACATTAGTATGAATCACTTTGAAACATCAACAAATTGTAATCTTTTTACTATTTAATAGACAAACTAAAATACTAACCAACAATAGCATCACCACTATCAACAACTCCATCAGTAGAAGGATCTACCGCATACCCATAACTAGTAAATGTTCTCCTTTGATTTTCAAACTGAAAATCACTAATATGTGCCTTCTCAACATACCCAGACAATATGTTTCTATTAGCTTTCATTTGTTGCGTTTGAAATGGATTCTCTGGTCCATATGTTGGGGCAAACAATTCTTCATATTTTGGATTATGCATTAGTTCCTGATTGTTTGGTATTAATATTCTAGTGTCATCATTGTTCTGAAATTTTAGTAAAAAGTAAATACTTAGTATTCATTTTGATGAAATGTAATCCTGTGTGTTTACATTTATAGTTGAACCATTCTAATAGGTGAATTTGTAGTGAATGATTTGAGTTTAATTGTAACAATATGTTTTGTTCACCCTTTTCTATAATACCATATTGTAATAGAGTCCCTAATATAAGAAAAACAATCTTAAAACAGACAGGTCTTGGTCACAACCTAACTATGATGGTAATTTAAGCAAATTCAAAGGTTATGTAGAATTAGTTGTTAAAAGCAGGTAGCAATTCTTACCGTGGGCATAACGACAGGCGCAGCACATATTTGCATTGCTTTAGCAACCGAAGAATTTTGGTCAACAGGTTTCAAATGCGTCAACAACTTTTCATTACTATGTTCCTTGGTTACTTCTTTATCATTATCCCCTTCGTCTTCTGAGCTACTACCGTAGTTTTGTATATTCAACATTGCTAATAATAGTACTTAATTTACTTAGTTCAAACGAGCTTTCTTTTAATCACATTTACCATCAAAATAAAACTTTGAATTCAAGCACTCGGGATAAACACCAAGAATTATATGTCGCATCTTATTTCAATAGGTTAAAAGAAGACAGGTTTACAAAATATAAGTAAGTGAAACAGAGACAACAAACATTCATGATCTAAAATATGAAAAATCACGCTAAAGTTGGGAACAAACTCCTTTTTGTGTCAGGCAGGCTATAAAAATATGTCATTCGGTAACATTGAAATTTGACAGAAAGGGAGCACGTTTAGAAATGATTTCATGATTTAAATTGACTTTAACCACATTTTTATTTAATTTTTTCCCTTTGTCCCACTTATTAAATCTTTGGTAAGTATTTCTCTACTTTTACCTATCTGTATTAGAACTGTTTTTGTATTTTTTTATCAGTGAAGAAAGATTGTAAAATATCAACCTGGTTTGTGAGTTGAACATCTTATTTAATCACTTATCTATCAATAAAAATAATTTAGTTCTAAGTGCTAAATTAAACTAGCATGGCATGGTCATGGGTAGTGGGTACGAAACATAATCAAAACCTACACGAATATAATTCTTTGTACAGTGGGGGTAAGAAAACGTCCGTCAGTTTTCATTTTCATTCGTTTGTGAAGCCGAAAACTCTTAATACCTTTTGAAACTAAAGCATTGTATAGACAAAACACATAAAACTATACTCACACAGTATGATAATAAGGTTCAAATTCATTTTCACCTTTGGCTTACATCTAGTTACATGTCAACATCAAACCTTTATAATTAACTATTTAGTCTGTTCTGTTCTATTTTTTAATAATGGCTGCTTAGTTAATCGATAATTCTGCCAACAGGCCTGTTTAGTCATTACAAACTTTTAATTTGCTGTGTTAACCTCTCTTTCATTGTCAATGTCTGTTACTGTTTGTTTATTACTGTTTAATTAATAATTTATTATACCTATAGCCACAGAATATGAAACTTGAACATTAAATAAGTAATGTTAAATAATAATAAAATATAACTTCTGATTTGCGAGCATTCACGAAGGACTAATTTTGTAGCCTAGGTAACCGATATTGTATTGTCATCCCTACTAATGACAGCCGACCATTGACTGCAATATTATGTCATATTCAATCGGTAAAGCAGAGTATCGCTCATACTGCTTATGCACACGAAAATAGGCCTTAAGGTGGCGGACCTTTAAATACCATGACTGTACATCTGTTCCTTTTCTTTGATAGTCTCCGATCTTTGTTTTGTATGACGGCTCTGACATTGACGTAAGCTACCAACCTCAGCACTTTGAATAATCCATAGTCAGGTGACGATTGGAAAAATCCCGTGTGACAGCCTATTTTCAAAAAATAAATAATTAACAAATACTTATTAAAATATGGCTTTACACGCGGCTGTTAAGGGAAAACTCATCAGTGTTATCGGAGATGAGGTAAGTAGTTAAGTTTCAACGATTTGCGTCTTATTTCATTGCGAAAAAGTCATTTTTCATCAGGTGTAAAGTAGTCGCAAAATAATAGGTACTCCCATTTGACCATTGTAAATACTTACAGGACACATGTGTGGGCTTCCTTTTGGGTGGAATCGGAGAAATCAACAAGAACAGACACCCCAACTTCATGGTTGTTGACAAAAGTGAGTACCTTCTACTTATTCATACGACAGATTAGAAAAATTGTAGGTGATTACACTGTTAGGGACATAGGCCCTTCTTCAAGCTATTAAGGTCCTAAGTAGTCTTAATGCTCGGTCAGAGGGTCGCAAAAAGCATAACAAGCTCTTTTCTATTGTTTTTTGAGGATGGCACTTTATAGTTTTAAATGTATCTATCCAGGCCAAGTTAGTTAGTCTGTAATTAAACTATAAGATATGTCATAAGAGCACATTAATATTTCACTGCCGAACCCATATATCTATTGATGGAAGGAATCTAGGCCTATCAATACTGTGTTAGACAGACTGATTAGTGTGTATCATGTTTTTTTTTATTTACAATTACATTTTGCAGAGTGCACTAAGCATGTAAGTTATAATATAAGAAACCACAGCTTCATAATATAGTTAAGGTTTAGGTTTTGCGGGACTGGAGGCTAACTATTACTCTCAATTTGTTTTATCTCTCAACGTATGACCAGAAACAAACATTTACCAACTTGTCTAACCAGTATGCTATAAGTGGACCATATTTCTTTCTATTATTTACTGGAGTAGGCCCACCTCTACAAGATGCCATTAAAGGACTGTTAAGATAGATCATGTTATGATTTTATTGCTAGCAGGCAGTGGATGAGTAATTAATAAATGCCTGTATCCTAAATATTTGTTGTGAAGTTATTAACCTAGGTATTTGCCTAGTTTTTATATTGTGGGGAAACAATGTTGATTGACAAAGTACCAGAAACCATTTAGAAAATTTTAACAAATTATTTGTTTATTTATTATAATATTATCAAATTCAGTGGTAATTTAAAGTAATATCCTAAATGACTGCATTAGTATAAAACTGTGACCCAGCCATTAGCACTCCTATCCATGCACTGTTATTTTAGCTATGGCAACTTATTTGCCCTGAAGTTAGTGCGGCCTGGAGTTAGCTATCAGAGAAGTTTGTGTATAGCAGGAACATCTTTTCCCCCGCCATTTTGTTTGAAAACTGACATCTACGCAGCCAATTGCAACAAGATATTTGGCGAGTACTAGCTATATTAAAATCTATTTTTATAATATAAAAAAGTAAACAAAAATTTTATAAGGTGAAAACACTACATTGTTAACTTCCCTGATTTCAGATACGGCAGTAAGCGAGATAGAAGAGTGCTTCAAGCGCTTCGTGAAGCGTGATGATATCGACATTATCCTGATCAACCAAAACGTAGCTGAGTTGATTCGGCACGTGATTGATGCTCACACGGCCCCTGTCCCCGCCGTGCTTGAAATCCCATCCAAAGATCATCCATATGACGCCAGCAAGGACTCTATCTTACGTCGTGCAAAGGTAATTTTAATTCATTTATTCTTGTGTATTCACTATGGTCTAGCATACAAGAGAGGTGCCTCGACACGCTATGAGAGGGGCATCGCGAGCTCTATAATATTGTGGTTTTAGCTCACTTTTATGATTCCATACAAGTCAAACATTAGTCTGGATGCTGATGACTTACTTCACTGACAGACCAGTATGAGCTTTAACAAAAGAAAGTAAATTACATCTGTAACATATAAATATTACAATATTATCTGCTATTACTCAGGGCTGAAAGCAAATCATGTATGCATTGTTTGACTATACTTTGTATGTAAATTGATTTTATACTTATCTGTCATGACTTTAATGGTCATTTATCTTTACATTCTTTTTGTTTCAGGGCATGTTTAACCCAGAGGACTTGGTACGCTAAAATAATATTCATTGCATGAAAACCCTTGTCTTGCAGAGGCATCTGTAAATACCGCCATTTGGTTGAATGCCAATTAACACTAATTATTGTGACACGCATTATATTTCCCTCCTAAGTGTGCAATTTTTTAAATTAAGCAGTTTTAACAATACATTCCACAATCAAAAAATATTTAACTGTTGAACCGAATGAACCCAATAAATATATAAATGTGATAAATTAGGAAAATGTAAGACTGGGATTTCATTATAGTCGTATAGTATTATATTTTTGATATTCATACATTAAAAAACTCTTTGTGAATAATAATTGATTTTAAATTGAGCAATCAACGAATCTTTGAGTGTTACCAACTGCACCAATAGCTGTCAAAAGTATATCAGACAAGGGTACATAATTTTAATATTAATTAATCTTTCGTAAAATGTAAAGCCCTGTATTATTATTGCATTTTTTGTTGAATCTAATAATTTTGGAATGTATAACTTTATAAATATCTTTATTTATTAGAATGAATCGCCTGTAATGCAATTCCAGTCTAAAATTATTAATGATACAGATTATTAACGTGTATTATAGAATTGTTGAACATGTATTATAAAATATAAATAATTGTGTGTTTCATTTATTTTATGAGTGGTGTTGCTTGACTAACAAATTGTTTGCAGAGAGTAAGTTTTCATGTGTGTTCCACTGATAATAGCAACATTATACAGGAATTGAAACAATTTAAAACATTTGATTAGATTTAAAAGTACCTAATCATATTATGCTTTAACGAATTTAATACACTTCATTGTAAATTTATATCAATTGCAACATTGAAAGTTTACTGCTACGCAGCCAAGATGGCGTTGGTTGCGGTAGTTGTCCCCTTGATTGAGTAGTGGATCAAGCTATGTCTGCATACTTCCGTCTTCTGTAAGCCTAAACCAATTGGTTAGGCATTTTTTCTATTGTCCTGGGCATTACTCGAGCTTTCCTACAGTTTATGAGCCCAGAATTAGTAAATTAATAATTGCCTTAGTTCATGGTGTCGTAAATACTTTCATTTTTATAATGAAGGCTACTACTGAAAGACGTTCTAGATTGCACAAATTATACTCAAAGTTAAGTATTGTTGACCGAAGGCAAGAATTCTCGTGGCCTTATAATTTATCGCGTATTGAGAAAATTATTCGATTCCTGCCTAAGGCCTCATTTACGGAGACGCGGGGCGTCGGGCGTTGCGTGTGGCGTGACGTTTTGCGGCGCGTCGGATGTTTCTTCTGTTTACGCTGGGGCGGCGCGTGAAGCGGCACGCGTAAACACAAAACTTATAGCAATATAATTATGACGTTGTTCATAGAAAAACGTGGCGGTGCCCGCTGCGGCGCACGTCAAGTGTATAGCGAAGCACGCGGCGGCGCACGCTCGTCTCGTAAACGAGGCCTTAGGGCTCAAAATAAGATAGACTGGGATGAGGTTTTATGTTAAGTTTCCCTAGGCTTATTTTTATTTTGTCTGAGATAATAACAATGATGTAATTTTTTTTAAATATTACATCTTTGGCTAATAATATCTGCGAATTTCCCCTTAGTACGTTTTTACGATTCCCAGGTAATGAGATTGGGAGATGATACCATGTAATCTAACTCCTGGTGTGGTGTTTATTTTACATAAACATTGCACATTATTTTAGCAGTTTTGTGAGGCAATGTATTTGATATATTATGAACTTTTTTAATGTTATAAATGATCTATCCAAAGCCCCTGTGAAAAATATCGTGTTAAAAATGCTTCAATAATTACCTACTAGAGAAATTTGTACAGGCGCTTATCTAAATCCAGTTTCAAAATAGTTTTGACTAAATAATGTAGTCCTTTACCTTCTTTCTATTTTATTTTAAAGGTAGGTATTCTAGACCACTTACCGTAGGTATGAAATCAATATTCCTTTATTAGTTATACCTAATTCATTGTACAGATCTTCAGGTACCTATTTGAGTTGCTCGTATAGCATTTGACAACAAATAAGATGCTTCATTCACCTAACTCTTTTTTTCTGTCCCACTCTGGTTTCCTTTCCAAATAATAACTGACAATGTTATAATATTTTGCATCGTATATTGTACATTTTTTTTAATTTACAAAAGGGATACAAGATATTTTATTTGCATAAACATTAC
This sequence comes from Schrankia costaestrigalis, assembly GCA_905475405.1. NCBI lineage: Eukaryota > Metazoa > Arthropoda > Insecta > Lepidoptera > Erebidae > Schrankia > Schrankia costaestrigalis. The sequence goes on from FR997830.1 coordinate 2,335,910, forward strand.
ATAAGTCTTTCGTACATAATAATTATTGTTATTTCTCTTCGACCTACGTGCGTGTAGGTCGATTTAAGTACCAAACTATACATATTTTTTTCTTTTTCAATAAATATTCACAGACATCTCTACACAGCGCCATCTGTTCCCAAAGTAAGCTAGGCTTAACCTGTGTGTTATAGGTAACAGAACAACGGATATTAGTACATAAATACTTTTTTTTGTAAATACATACATTACATATTATAGATAGAAACACTCAGACCAATGCAAATAATCCTGTTCATGCACATCATGTTTGCATTGAGCGGGAATCGAACCCGAGACCTCTGCGTAGCAGTCATGTTATATAACCACTACGTTGTAATTGTTATGATGGAAGAATATTAATGAAAGCAAAGAGTGAAGGGATAATTTTTAATTTAGATTTAGGCACTTTAGCATAATAGTGGATCGACTTACTCAAAAACTCATAATATTTTAGCAATTATCGCAATTGGTTGCTCCATGTGCACATGTGTACAAAAATACATAGTTACATACAGTGTTGTTATGACAAAAAATTGTGTTGTGTTTTGTAAAATAATTACCTGCAACGAGTGTTTGATTGTGTTCCTCTACTAATTAATATTGTTTGAATGATTTGCTGTGGTGTTTTGCTGATTATTTCGTAAGTATTGATTATGTTTTGTGTTAACTACTTACTTACATTTTGTTATATTGTATAATTTTTTTTGTTTTCAGTCAATGTTTGGATCTGATAACTACGCAACATAAATATTAGTGATGTATTATTGTTATATAGGTAAAATTTTATTTATGTTTATATTATATTAATGGATTAAAATACAAAGTTATATTTTATACATTTATTTTTACAAATATTATTAACAAACTTATTACTAACATAACATAGCGTCTTAATATACCAATAACAAAGTGCACACAACCATAATACATAAAGGTGGTAACATACCTATCAAATACCTATTTGGTTTAATTTATCAATAAATACCCGTATTGAAGAATCAGATTTATTAGTTGAGATGAGTAGCTCAAGAAAATTTTAGAGAATCTTATTCGTCGAATTCAGCAACATCATTTTCGGCCTTCTTGTGTCCAACCCAGTCCCATTTTGAGTAGTGGAGCTTGGTCTTCTTGAATTTAGGATTCTTTGATGTGATGCGGACGAATATGCGACGACCAAAGAGTGGTTGCAGCTGCCTGAAGTTGTCGACGAGAGGAAGGTTGAGGTTGGAGAGAAGACCGCGGAAGTTGTCCATCTGTGGAGACAGATTTGTATTAGTTGCGATTCTTATGACAATCAGAGCAATCGAAGTACGTTTTAAATTCTTGAGCATCTTACCTGGAAGACGGAGATTGGCAGGTAGTCGGAGAACACGACCCATGTGACGGCTTCAGCGCAGGGAGGGGTGGTCAGAGAACCCTTGTATGTGTAGAACCTCTCAGTGTCGAGACCGGACAGGATTGAGGAAAGAGAGAATGTGTGTGGGAGCTGCATGCTGGTGTTGTAGTTCTCGATGGCTGACAGATTCTTGACGATAGGAGTAAGGAGCTTGGCGTCGAATTCAACAACCTGTAATAATGGAATATATTAAGTAAGGATCATGCCCTATGTTGCGGGGTCTTTACTGTTATTATTGTCCTGGGTGGGATTCGAACCCACGACCTCTTGCACGTCAGCCGCTAGGCGTCACGTCAGCGACGAGGCAGTTAATTAATCACATCTTGAGCAAGCTATCATGAATACTCAGTTGTAGTAGGTAAGTATATGGGTAGGAGCTCACCTGGTAGAAGAAAGCAAGCACGCAAAGACCATCGGGATGCTGGAGAGCCTCAGCCAAGTTCCTGTACTTCTTGTTCCTGTGGATGATGTGCATCTCAAGAGGCAGACGCATATCGTTTAAGGTGTGTTCTGAACCACGATTGTTCTTGTCTCCCCAGTGGAAGTGGAGGCCTTCGATTTCGTATTCATTGTCAAGAGGACCGCCGAAGATGTATGGTAGTCTAAAACCTTTCTTTTCTTCTTCGGAACTGTATTTGGGGATGGTAAGAGCCACTGCAAGGGAAAAAATATTGTTATAAGTAAGGCTAATAACAAAATATTTATTATAATATACGATTTTGATGAAAAACAAATATTTTCGTTTAGGTATAATAAGTATCAATAAGGATTTAGTACCCTAATTTCTTACCTGAATGACCATTGTTTGTGATGGTTAGAGGTCCAGGAAGCGGGTTTTGGTATCCAATAAGTTCCATGGCCGGGATAGAGATAGGGATGGCTTGTCTGGCGGCAATGGCAATTGGGGATTGTTGTCTGCCACCGCAGGCTGGGTGGAGAACTGCCCATCGCCTTTGATCAGAGGCACGGTAACCCCATCCATTGACAACGGAGGCTGAAAAAAAAAATATTTGTACTATTGTAAATTCCCAAATCTTTAGCCGTAATACGACATCTGACAGATCGTTTGAGTATGCCAACACAGGCTGGCACGAGTTATTCTGTTATGAAAAAAGGAGGGAGAGACTAGATCAAAGTTTACCTACTCCCATTGTTCTAATTAACAGAAAGGGATTATTTATTCTTCTGATTAAGATCGAACCAGTTGATAATACTTACCTAAGAGAGCTGTGTTAATTGTTTTGAGAATCGATCATAATAATCAATTAACAGTTCTCTTATTGTTTTAATCGAAAGAATAATGTATTCTTGTATACTCTGTTATAATAACATTCCCTCGTCAATCATTGTCTCTTTTAATAAAATATAAACATTATTATCTTTATTGAGAAATTTAAACATGATGTAACAGCCCCAAATGACCCACTACAGGGACGATGTATGATACAAATATTTTGTTATGATTGGTATTTTGTAAATGACTTCTCCCGCACTAGAGATCGAATACTCTTGATGTTATAATACAATGTCTGTGAGTTTCCCTTATTCGACTTTTATGACAGCAAAAGTGTTAAAAAATGTACAATACTGAATTAAGTTAATTGAGGCTATCAAAGTAAGCATCAACAAATTAAAGTTTAAATACCAACAAAGCTATTCGTTAGCTATAAAAAGGTACGTATTATGAATACAAAATCATTTTGTAAGTAAGTATACAATAAATTTCAAAAGCAGTGGTTTAACTAATTCATTCTAAACGCGATCAACGCTTCCCAAAATTTATAGCGTATTTTTTTGTAATGCAAGAATGTTGAATAATAATAAAAAAAAATACAATCCGCGTTTTTTATTACTTAATATATTTTACTCGCTCTGTTTTAATTATTGCGGATATTTCAAGGGAATCAAACGATCTTATATAAATATAAGTACCTACTTATCTAGTGGATAATGTTTTATGAGCGCGATGAATAAGAAATAGATTGACTATAAAGAAGATTATTGTAACAGCTATTTATCCCACTGCTGGGATGAGCCTCTATCAGTAATAAACGGGAAGTATCCAAAGAAGTCACGTTGATGCAGTTATTGAAAATCCTTTAAGAAACTCAGGGTTATTATTTTCTAGGCTTACGATGCGCGTGCAGTACCAATTAGATTTTAATCTAACATTCAGCTGTTCTTTTGTATTTTTTATAATGCAACATCTCTAGAATCAGGACAATAATTTGTGGATTGCCAAAAATGTCCTCCGTGGAAGTCAAACCCGAATGCGAGTAGCATACTTCTAAAGGACTGTCATTTTACCACGCATGCACTGAACGAATTTAGTTTATAAACATGTATTTTTAAAAACAAAGAATCATAAATAGCCACGATAACATAATATGCAGAGGTTTTATTCTTCCTTTAGAATATATAATTACATTAAGTACATAGATTAAAAAATTAAAAAAAACAACCGTTTCAAATAAAGTCTTTGATTTGTGCCGTGTTTGCGAAGTTTTATAGTGGGAATTAGAAAATCAAAAAATAAAATGACCTTTTTCCATTATCCAATTGCATAAACGTTTTAGGTCAAGTTTGTAGATCTAATAGATATAAAATTACTGTCAATGATATGTTAATCTAAATGTGATAATTGATAGACTATTATTATGGCTAGACTGCTTCTTTATCGTCTGGTTAACCTGGTGTCGAGAGCTCAAGCTGCCAAGAGGGTAACATGGGTCAACGACGACATTTTAACATGCCTTTCGAAGCACGGCTCAGATGAAATACTAGCTCGGTCACCCATCTATGTAAAAACCTTATCTAAGTTGCTTACCCAGAATTATCGTTTACGAATCACTGATTGCAAGTATGAACCCCTCAGCTATGGCGTACCTACTTAAATATTTGACATTTTACATTTAAAAAAAATATAATAAAAAAAACTATTTTTAGAATGTCACAGATTAAGTTAAGTACCACCGTTATCAGCTTATTAAATCCTAGTTGAACCATAACTAAAACTATTCAGTTGTGCGTATTTAATCGAATACCAATACTTTATAGTACTTATATTTATAATTATTGTTACATTTTATACGGTTGAAATGTTTAACGGAAACAATACAGTTTAACAGACTGTTTTTGTTTTTTTTTTCGCAAACTAAGGAGGTCATTTGATATATTATAATTAACTATAATATTATCTACATGGTAATGTTTTTGTTTATTATGGAGCAATAAAAATGTTAGCGAAGATATTACATAGTCGTTTACAGCCTATTTATGTCCCACTGCAGGGATAGTAGTTTGATTGAGAAGGCTTGCCCTATTAATATGAAATGGGGTGGTGACTGCGGTAATAATACTTGTACTCCTAAACCTTTGGCACACGGAAATGAGTAAATTAAGTACATTTAACAAATTGCTAATATGTTTGTAATGCCATCTATTAGTATCGGTTATTAACGTTTCTATGTAAAGGAAACTATTCTTTATTTATCGTTTAATCGGTATATAGCTATTGATAGTATAAAAGGTAAACAAAAATGTCAAAATGTTTCAAATGGGATGCACAAAATGATTATTTACAAGTAACCGCAAGCATTGTGTGCGATGTATCGGATGTTTTGATTAAATCGACTATCAGCCAGCAAGGTATTGCATTTTTTTTGCATGTATGCTATTTTACTGGTTTTAAATTCACGTAGTTAATAATCAATATTTATGATAAGTTGTAATTATCTGGCCTTAGTCTAGTTTACTTTGAAGATGCATCCTTTGGTTAAGAATAAGCATTTAAGGTTTGAACTAATAATGAATGGCTACCAGCTATTAAAAACAATTATTGTAATTATGTATCAATTAAATCGTTAATTTCAATCACTTTATTTGGCTGCAATTACAATGTTGTAATGTAATAATTGCATGTATGAAAATTAAACACGAATATTTATTTCGAGACACTAGATAGAGCACCTTTAGATATTTAAATTATAATGATTAAATACAGATGGACTAAAGTAAATTTTACACTTATTAATTTCATTTGAATGAGTTATTTTTGAATTAATTTTTTTTAATATTATTTTTTTAAACTTACCGTTTGTCACCAAGATAGCGAGCACAATTGATACAACTATAGATCTCATGATGAACTTTTTTATTATAATGAAATAAAAAGAAATATAAAAGAGATGTATGAGCGGACAACTGCGATGCTTCCTGACTGACAGCCAGCAGTTTATATACTACACATCTACATCTTGTGCAGTGCGTTTTCAATGGCCTAACGCGTCATCGACGTGAGAATTAACCCCTTCGTGACACATCGCGATGTTCAATTACAGGCGCCGGTCTTTGTAGAACATGGCTTCAGAGAAATTATACAAGTCCCGAAATTATTTAAAATATTCTTTTTTCAAAAATAAAGATTAGTTTAAAAATTGATTTTAGGCGTTTTTGATTGCGAGTTTTTACAAGCGAATAAGGCTAAAAATAAATTAACAGTAATACATACTTAGTTGATATTATCTGGATAAGTACATGACAAACTGCATTCTATTTTATTTTATACTACCTAGATTAATATCTTTATCTGATTTTCACTATATTTTCACGTGAGAATATTCAAAATTAACATCAAAGACTCTACTATCAATATTTGTAATCTATAGATAATATTCGATGAGTCTTATTATATTAATTCAATTAAAATAATAAGATTGTAATAAAAATAGTACGGAACTTAGCTTCTTAAAATTTCAATTGATAAAGAAATAGGCTAATATTATAAAAAATAAAAGAAAGTATAAGTAATAAAATTAATAGGTAATCAACTAAAATTTACAATAAAATTTGTCTTTGATTAACTATATGCCATCCTAAAAACCGATGACGTTCATTACAGGAAAGTCGTAATTCAATTAACGCCATACTTCTAAAAGAGAATTATGGTTTGAAATAGTAGAGCTAATCAGAATAACCTATAGCTAATCATTTAATGCACTTGAACGACGAGTTCAAATGTTTTTTTATTTATTACCTGTGCTCGATTTCAGTGTGTTCTTATCATAGAATTCATTAGTTAGGTAAAAGGTAGCACGTGTATAAGTTACTTACTGTAATAACTTAAGCGCCGATTACACTACCCTACATGTAGGGCCCTACATCTTGTAGAGCACTACATGATGTAGGGCGGTCGGGACTCGCCAATCTCCGATATGTAGTGTCCTAACAGCCTACATGTGATTATTAACTGGACAACATGTAGTACCCTACAAGATGTAAGGCCCTACATGTAGGGTGGACTCGCCAATCTCCGATATGTAGTGTCCTAACAGCCTACATGTGATTACACTAGACAACATGTAGTGCCCTACAAGATGTAGGGCCCTACATGTAGGGTAGAGAAATCGGCGCTTTAGTACTAAGTTATTATGCCTGTGAAATTACTACACTATCAAACCACATCACGTGACTCTATCCAAAATACTGCTGTGGTGGACTATTACACATCTAGGTATAATATAGAAGAGGCAATTAGTAAAAAAATCTGTTACAGCTTCTCCTACAACGCCTTCCTCTGAACTTTGAATAACGTAGAGTTACCCGACGACTTAGAGGCATTGCTTTGTACTTAAAATTATTTAATACACTCCTGTAACATTTTGAGAAACTTCGAGTAGAGAAATAATCGGCCATAAGTTAACAAAGAGTCTGTAATTCGTAGAGATAGCTTGAGTAAAGTTATTGCTTTTGTTTCTTAAGAACTTCCAGTCAATTTTTGACAATTTTTCATTTTAAGCTATATTGCTTTCTATAAACTGCCCTTAACAATACTGACTACAGAATTTAGAATTATGAGAAAAGTATTTTGGTAAGTGTATAAATAGGATATCAGTATTCACAGCCTGACACAAAACCTTCTTTTACCATTCAATTCAGTATAAACGAAGTTGCTGTTTGATTTCCTAATCAGATACATTCTTTAATACTTTTAGGAAAGCTTTATGACACTTATAGGTCGAGAGAGTTACCTTAAATTTTATAATTATGTTCGTATTCGTACAAAAACCAAAATATATAATTATCTAGTTTAAAGGACTTGCGGTAAGATATCTATTAAAACAGAGTCCTCTAATTTCTCGCAGGAAACGCAATGTGAGAACAAAGATTGATGTTTTATGTAAACATGAAAATAAAGATCTTAAATATAATAATGCATTTATCATTTTCTTTAAATTAACATTTTAATGTAACTTAAAAAAAAAGGAACCTTATTATCAAGAGGTATAACAGACCAGTAGCGAACAAAAAAGCAGAGTCGTAGCATTCGAAGAGTTAATTTTACAGAGCACTATTGTATCATCATCTTGGACAATAGAATATAACATATAACATAACACAAGCCATGTTGATATAATATACTTTTATTTTATTATAAAAATCCCTTGGAAATATCCATAAGAAATTTTAGTTATTATATCATAAGGTATTCTAATTGACTGTCATTTGTTCAAGTTATCCGTAACTAGGTGGACATAGCGTTTGTGAAAATTAGTTAGCTACTCATTTTTCTCTATTTTACATAAGGGGTTTTTTATTCTTCTGATGGTAAGCAGTGTTTGGACATAGACTCGGGCAGGTGACCACATGGTAAGTGGTATAAAACTCCTTTGAAACCGCACATGAGCACATCATGTCTACTGAACGAATTCGTTGCCAACACCATTTCAAGAAGTTCTACGCAGCAACTCTATTGTACTTATAGGCGATGGACCAGAGTGTCGAAATTCTACATCATCTCTAATGGGCGAAGCATCACCAATCATCACAGCGCGTCTTTGGGCCGTGTTTTCCGCATATTTTTGTGACTCTACAATTTAATTTTCATTATGTAACGCCCGTGTATCTGAGTGTTTCAGATTAAGACAAGTATAAATATATCACTACTCCTCATAAATCCGAAGCCGTCTTAAAAACAGTTTACGGGTAAAACTGCTATCCTTCTGCATATTCCTAATGGATAAATTGACAGATAGTCCTTTCATGGCGTGGCAAAATGAAAGTACATAGCTATTTCGCCAAAATTAATAATTATAATTTCATAATGTCATTAAGAATAAATAAGTTTAATTTCTTTTCTACTTTTGCCGTGGTTAGTTTTCTTCCCGTTTTTGCTTATATTTAGTAGTTTGGTTTCGTTATATTTCACAGAGGTAAAGAATGAGGTTAAGTCAGCAGGTAGAGTATGAAGGTCTTTATTTATTTTAGTATAGGCTCACCCTCTTATAATTGTAAAGAGTCATTTGGTGATCAACTCCTGGCAGTTATAGCCGTAGAGCACGAAAGAGGGCGAGTCCAAATTACCTATGCGCTCTCTTTTTTGCAAAAGGACCTATGCCTGTTTTTTTTTTGCTTGTTTATGAATAAGTCTTTGCGCCTTGTCTTAGAGAGAAAGCAGCTATTTCAGTCAGAGAAGTTGAAGATATATTGGATAAAATAAAAATTATGGACTATGAGTACTGATTTGGTAGAGATAATATCTGTTAACTTTCTGTAGTTGGTTTTTACAACAATCCTATGAGATGAGATAGGGTTGAATTTCTTTGGGTGGCACCATATTGCAGTATAACTATTTTTTTTTCCTTTCTTTAGCCTACCGGCAGCCGCCACTCATGTACATAGGAAATAAACTTAGGCTAACATTTGGTTATCAGTGAGGTGACGGAGTACTAATATATGGTACATTTTACCACCTTGACTCATCCCATGGAGTGATGACAAAACCGACAAAGGGAAATTATCTAGTCAGCGCCCCTGGTCATCATTTACTAATACTATGCTGGCAGGTTCGTTTATCCGTTGTATTTGTATTTGTAGTTTATCCGTTGTATTTGTAGGCCAAGGCCCCTTTTATCTTATAACAATACCTATAGCCCATCTCTGCAGTGGGAAATAAATAAAAAAACAAATGTTCATAATACCCGTCATTATGAATACTTATTTGTTTTTTTTTTTTGTAGTAATTTGATCTAAGTTCGCGAGTTCATAGGTACTATGTTTTTAAATAGTGATCATCAATGTTATTCTTTTACTGTACGGCAGTGGTGAATGGTGTACAAAACAGTGATATCAAATTCACTATTTAAGTATAAACCTGACTTCGTGCCTTAGTGGTGTCGTTTGCTGTTACCGCGCGTGCCCCAAATTGTAGGTTTTGCAATTTAAATAGTTCGTTTAATCATCAACTGATAGAATAGGGATTCTGCCCGTAGGTTGATGAAATTGGTACTTAGAATAGATTCTCTTGAAAGAAAGGCTGTGTGTTTTAGTAATACCGTCGATAAATTAGCAGGCTCTTCTCTTAATTTACCACAGAAATCTCATATTAATTACTAATTTTAAAGATTTTTTTTATTTTAAAGGCTAAGACGTTGTTTTTAGCAATTTTTATGTATGTCTTGCTTAATGAATGTGGGCGAGGCTGAATCTGTTTGCCAGGATCGTGACAAGTAGCGTTCTGTCGTCTCTGCCTACCCCGGCCGGGATAAGGCGTGAGTTTATGTATGTATGTATGTACATTGTTTTTATCAAAGAAATAAGAAATCACTCCGTGAAAATCATCAGAAACGTTACCTAACATCGGAAATCTAAAAGGATTATGCCGACGTGATAAGAAAACACGGTCCCATCACCGTATCCGATCCGGACTGTTTTAATATAATATACTCGTAATACTCGTCATACATTCACCTAACGCTGTGGTTAAGTTAATTGGTTAAAGTTTTAATAAAAAAATTGAATTTCTGTAAATCTTCCGTGTAAAGTAAAATTGCGTTAGTATTAAAAATCGATAGAACCCTCCGTATTTAATTTAGAAAATGTATCTTTCGGCTCTCTACCCGTCGGTTCTATCATCATTTCCCTGCCCTTATTCCAATTTGTATTTTTTCTTTCTTTCGGGGTCGGCGCAGCGTGTCTTCTTCTTAAAAGTTTGGCTATATTTTAGGGCCGGCCGACTGCCGGTCGCCAACCCTCCTTGGAAATGCTGTTGTTGGTGGTTTACTCCCCACCAGGAGGTTGACCCGAGGTGCTAGGTGGTATGCACCGGGTCGTGGTAGTAGTTCCTAGTCCCCTTTTACTACACTCACAAGATGACATGGGGCAGTTACGGAGGGATTATGACTATTCTAACCGGGCACCGCACGGCATTTCTATATCAAGTGTTAATGGCTAAGTCCATAACCAGTAATGCAAGAACTAATCTTCTCCAGCTCTGAAAGAGAGCTTAAAGAATTGACCACACAGGCCAGATACATAAGCTATTAAGAAGAAGCCCAGTTCCCGTTTACCATAACCTGGGTAAGAGATGAGTTGGTCGCTGTATGTTTTCCCACTCATATTATATCACCAATCATTAGGTAAGTTTTATAATAGTGTTACTGTTATTATTTGATCTTTAGGTGACATAATCAAATGATTTAATTGCACGATCAATCAATCAATATTTTGTTTTATTAAACAATCATTGTATAGGGTTTATTGTCATACGTGGTGCGATGGTGGCATCCATGGGGTGTACCTAGTCATAATACACAGACGGAGAAGTCAATACGCAAACATACTTTGTCAAACAAAACTAACCGCTTGAAAACATACTTGGCCTGAAGATAGCTTTCAGGCTTCAATTGCAACGTCAAGAGCATAATCCATACTAATATTTTAGAGGGTAAAGTGTATCTGTCTGTTTCTGTCTTTCCTTCACGACAAAACGGAGCGACGAATTGACGTGATTTTTTAAGTGGAGATGGAGGGATGGAGAGTAACATAGCCTACTTTTTTTTTCTTCTTCTTTTTCCAGGGGATCAGTGATACCCCGAATTTAACATGAGCGAAGCCGCGGGCAAAATTATTAATTAATACATGGAAACATCAAATAATCAATGGAACTTTCTAATTCCAGAGACGGCTTTCAGAGACGTTCGCTCATTACAAGAACTAAGAAAATACCCGCAACCCACACTACCCGCCATTTAGTTTCAGATATTAAACTTCTCGTCTAGTCCCGTCCCTATTCACGGATCGTCCCTTAGTCGGTTTTTACGAAACCAATGGGATGAGATGGGGTGGTGACATATTGTATTCTTACTCCGTCACCATCACCACACGGATAAGTACCTAAACATAATTAAACAAAAGCAATTAACTTAAGTTAGTACGTATCTAGAACATAACATAAACGACTTTACAATTTCGTGATAAAAAAAACAAATTACGAAATGTTGCAATTAAAAACAGGCACGAGCTACGATGGCGTTAATTTAAACTCGTACTTTTTCCTGTTTTGAAATCTATTAAGTGCCACTGCTGGGCAAAGGTCTTGCCCACTGCTTTCTAAGCGTCCTGTCTTTTACGATCTCTGGTCAGATTTTGGTAGAGACACCTTAGATTGTTACATCAATATAAACTTTTATTATACTTCATCATAACAGCCCATTAATGTCCCACTGCAGGGAAGGGCCTACTTGGTAATACCACGCTGGCCAGACGGTTTGGTATAGGGTTTAATTTCAAGTTTTCCTCCTTTTTATTTCATAAAGATAATATATTTACGGTTAGTTCCTTAGTCGGTTTTTACGACACCCATGGGATGAGATGGGGTGGTGACATATTGTACTCTTAGGTACTCCGTCACCACACGGACATTATTCTACCTACTTACCTACTTAAATTTAATACAGTATTTATCATAGATGATCGTGTTCATGGTACAAGAAAACACAACACAAGGTATGGCGCACGGAGGGGAGACCCCTCACTAGGTAGAACGACGACATAGTTCAGACGGCAGAACACCGATGGATGAGGGAGACACAGGACCGTTACGACTTGAGGAGCTTCAAGAAACGAGCGTACTCCCTTTTTAAAGGTCGTCAACGCGGCAGAAGGGCGGCAGTGATCACTTACCATCAAGTGACTTGCTGGCTCGTTTGCCCCCCCATCATATAAAAATAATAAAAAAGGATCGCGTTAAGTGGTAATATTTGGAGCAGTCCTATGTCCAGGAGTGAACGTCAATTGGCTGATATGATGATTATTATTGTAGTTTTTTCTCTTCATTGAGACGACTAATCTTTTAAAATCATCTTGTAGGTATACCTAATAGTCACATTAAAAAACTATACATTTAACTTGTATAGAAATTCCTAATCTTATATGGCTGGCTTATGTTGTGTAAACAAAATCTTCCTGACAAAGTTCGAAGGTACAGTCAGCTCCAAAAGTCGCTGAATACATTTTAAATTCCAAAACTGCTGAACACTAAAAATGTCATAAGTCAGTGTCGCAACAAGAGTACAGAATAAGCTTTACATACGAAACGACCATAAACACGCTGAACACGGTTATTCCAAAAGTAGCTGAACCCTAGTATTTTTAAAAGTAGATGAAAACCTAAGAACCCAAAAATAGCTGTACACACGCGTCAATTCGTATTAAAACCTACTTTTTGGGTAATATACTATAAGCATCTTTAAAAAAATAAGTAAGAACTTTTAGAACAAATAAGTTTTGTCCAAAGAGGTTTAATTAATACAACTTTTTTTTTATCTTGGTTATATAGCCTAGGTTTAGATAGCTATAATACTTAACATTATAAATGTTTATACTAACGCGCAAAAATTTCCAAAACGTAAAATTTTACATGTCCACGATTGTTTCATTTTGTGTATTAATTTTTTTATCTATATCTTATTGATAAGCAACCTAAATAAAATAAAACAATTAAATTCAACTACCTCGGTGTGTGACGGTCGAGGATGAGGATATCGTGGACGAGTCCGCGGGTTCGATTCCCAAGTGGGATATTTTTGTGCAATTGTCAAATTATTATATATCTGGATGTTCTTTGTGTCCTTTAAATTGATATTTGTGAAGTCAAAGCATAAGTAATACCTAAAGCGGAAAAAATAAAAAAAAAGGTATTCAGGAAATTTGGAGTTGTAATTGTAGTTCAATTTCAATTAAAAGAAACTATTTCCGGAACTAATGCCTGTAATAAGAGTTTTTTATTGTTTCATATCATTGTAAAATTGTGATTATTAATTAAGCTTTAAAACATTTGTCAAATTACTTTACATGTCAAAGGACCAAAATTCGCTTTACATCAAGAACACCAAAAGTAGATTGACAGGCAATAACATTGATAATATGATTTGTTAACCTACTTTTGTATTTAATGATGTTCAGCTACTTTTGGTATACTTGTGTCCAGATACTTTTGGGATTACTAGTGTACAGTTACTTTTTAAAATACTAGGGTTCAGCAACTTTTGTAATAACCGTGTTCAGCGTGTTATGGTCGTTTCGTTTGTAAAGCTTATTCTGTACTCTTGTTGCGACACTGACTTATGACATTTTTAGTGTTCAGCAGTTTTAGAATTTAAAATGTGTTCAGCGACTTTTGGGGCTGACTGTACGTAGGTATAATGAAATTGCATGTGGCCACGTCTCAACTTCACAAAAGTACCTTTCGTCCACTCGTAATATAAATTAATAGTAGTATGTAGATAATATTATTAAATGCATTAAACAACATATTAAAGTTAAGTATTAGAAAACAAAATCTGAATATGACGTTGACTTTTGCAGACGAAAACTTGACAAAAAAATGCCTGACTTCAATCCATGTCTTATTCTGTCCTCAACCATCATGCAATTGCAGAAAGCGCCGATATGGTGCATATTTTTACTGGTAGAGTCGCCGCTTAGAAGCCAAATGATACAATAGTGTAGATAAAATTTCCTGTATTACTTATATGTAGTTACATACCGTGGGGTACAGCTCTTCAGAATCTTCACTGGACACTTCACATTTGGACAAGCGTGTCCACATCAGTCGCAGAAGAATTAGTTACAAATATAAAGCCCAGTATTACATCTTCTCTGCACCACCCAAAGGTTGGCTGGAAGAAAATGCCTAAAGGCATTAAGCCCGCCATTGTACAAATTTACCATGTGCAAAAAGTTAAATAAATAAATAAAGTATTCTACTCAGCATGGTTCTGCATTTCGCTCATCACAATGTCAAGTGTTAAACAAATGTTAGCTCTGTTGCTGTCCTGCTGAACTCTTGCTGAAAAAACTTATGAAAAACTTAAAGGCATATGGTAAAACGAAATAAAAATGTAGTCGAAAAAAAAATCTTTCTTTTCTACTCGTACAACTACTATACCCTTTCCACTATATTTAACAACATTTGATAGCTTGACGTTAGTAACGTTCCGCAGTATCTCGAATGTAATGCCATTCGATTGTAAGCGAAAAAGCGATTTTTCAAATTACTTTATTTTACACATTTAGATCCTTACATCAACTTACCTTATCATTTTATTATGGTTTCTTTCTTTATGTTAAGAGAATTATCCTTTAGCCTAAAATGATAAAATTATAGTTAGCTTATGTATTATTTAATATATCGTGACACATTCGCGGGTTATAGCTAATCTAAAATATCATATTACATTTTATAAACGTATTATAAAGAGTTCAGGTTTATTCATAGCATTTAATTCTACCGATTAAGTATTTGTAATTTGTTCCATAACGGTGGTAATCGTTATGAGTGTCCATCACTAAGTAACCATGGTAACTGAAAAAAACATGGGTAGGTACGTTCATAAAATACAATATTATTTGTTCGAAAAATAAGCGGAAGTATTACGAAACTTCATGGACGTGAACTGTCAAAAAGCCAAACTTACGCTGGAAACATTGATTTATAAAAAACCCTAGATGCACATTTTCAAACAAAACTAACAGCCAAAAGTGTCACCAAATTAAACATACGCAATAAATACGTATAGTAATATCGTAAACATATTTTTTTTTCAAATTCAATCTTACACGCATGACATAAAGTTGTATTTAAAAAGTAATGCACATAAAGCAATAAAATTTAATGATTGACGTTTGCCGGTAGAACAACGCGATACTAATTTAAAAAAAGTGCACAATGCGCCTATTTGTTGCGGACGTTTTTGGGAAGTGGAGTGTGTATCTTTGGTTTTTTGTAAATCAATGGCTGGAAAGGGTATAGTTATTAAACAAACCACAGACATTGTAATAATTACGAAATATCCATAAACTTACCAATAACTAAATACCTAAGCCTACCACAATACAAAATTGTATAATTTCGACGTAACATTTTGAATTCAGTATATTCCTGGTCGTTATTGTGACGTCACATTAAGCTACGTAATACCAACATAGCGACACAGAGACTCTACTTTACGTAAAACGTCACAGAAACGTCACATAGTTCATATTACTTTATAAAGACATATTAAATCCTTTTTTCATTAACCTCTAGACACCTCGAGTGCTATAAATAGTATTAAATACATCTTGCTGTAAAGGCCGAACGTTTCAAAATTTTGTGCTTCAAGTACGACCGGTCAACCTTTTTATAGCATCAATTCCCGAGTGTTTGTATTTTCCCTCTAAATAAGTTTTGGTCATGTAAATTATTTTAACCAATTAAAATAAAGCAATGGCGATAGTTTGTCCTTGGATTTCAAAAGAAATTTCATTCCGAACGGCAGCCATTCATGTGACGCGCGCTCCCGAGTTTACAACAATGGAGGCACGTGGTCGACGAGGTAAGTAAATTTTGATTTATCTTTGATAATTTTTCTTGTTTTAGTTTAGTTTTTGCATAGAAATGTTGGTTGATAAACATTCTATGGAATTCATTTAATTCTGGGGTGGAATACAAAATAATTAAGGAATTCTACAGTCGTAAATTATTTAAACCTATAAATAGTCGCTTCGGTCGAACTTCATCATTTAGGTACATGGAATTGATCGTATTTATAGTACTGTCAGCGTTAATACAAAAAGTAGGTATTTATTAATTTCAGCGTTACAAGTTACCGAAATCGCAGATATTTTAAATAACTCCGAGTTTGAAGACTCGGGTGACTATGATGATTTTGTTGGGCGTTTAATAACTACCAATGATAGGAGTGGCGCAGCTCAATCATCGGAAGATGAAGACTCGAATGACAGCGATGATGATACCAACTCGCCAGAGTTTCGAGCTGGTTCTAGTGGCGTCGGCAGGACTACAGCTGGTCGTCGAGGTCGAAGTTAGGAGAGTTTAAAATGGAGTTTTCTGAGTTCTTGATTCTTAAAAAAATGTATACAACTTTGAGACCTGAATCTGGTGGTGAAGAAGAAGAGGAGCAGTGTCGAAAACTTTGCATAACCTTTACTTCCCATGGCTAAACGCTATCACCATTAGTTTTTAAGCATATATTTATTAATTTGTGTCATTTAATTAAATTTATGTGAACAAATTAAACTATTTGTTTAATTTTTACAACTAACCTCCTTTGGCCGTAACGACCGGAAGTCCTATTTATAGAACGAAAGATACCTAAACACAAATATGTTCGATATCTTTGTTAAAAAATACTAAAAAACATTTGTTTTAGTGAAAACTCTGGAAATTCTTAGTTTATATTTTATTTAGCTTGAAAGGTCTCGGTCTTTGCAGCAATAATATTTTGATGCTTTATTTAGTACATTCGGACGTAGTCGCAAGTGATTTTAAAAGAGACTTCGGTGTCTAGAGGATATAGTTTAATGAATCACTGGCGCTTTAAGGTCGAAGTTTAGGTTTTAAATTACGTCGTCGCACTGCAGAGCTCCTTTGAGTAAGTGTTCTGTGCTGCAGAGGCGGGTCCTTTCGGATAAAAACCGAGCGCATTAACACTAGTACTTCAAAAATGAGTGCTCAAAAAAAATTGCGCAGTTTTCCAAAGAAGCAGTTGGTCTCCCTTCGAATACAAAAAATAATTGTTTTTATTAAGTATCCATTTCTTTTTGTGAACAACATACATTTGCATTGAGTAAGAAAGGAACTCGCTAACTCTACCATAGCAACATGATACGCAAGCCCTTAATTTTAATACTGTAAAGCAAGTAATTAATCGTTATTTGATTGTATTAATATTGCTTGTTATGCCATGAATGTCATGACATAATCATAAATATATGTTTTAGACAATGTACTTAATGTATACCTACTTACTATTTTAACAGATTTTATGTGGCACAAGATATAAGATAAGCGCGATTTACTTAAATAATAAAGTCTATACTAACATTATAAAGAGGTAAAGTTGTTTGTGACGTTGTAGAGGGTAATCTCTGGATCTACTGAACCGATTTTAAAAATTCTTTCTGTGTTGAATAGTCCATTTATCGGGGAGTGTCATAGGCTATATAGTATTACGCGGTTAGGGGAAAACTGGGTATAAAACCCAGTTTTCCCCTAACCGTCTCTAATGACTCTCTCTGGATATGTCGAAACAAAGACACCTCATACTCTTAATCGCCACATGGATACAAGCAGAAGAAATGTTTCAGTTTTCCGAAATATCCTTGTAACGTAAGCTGAAGTTAGGGAAGTCTAACTAAATTGTATCATGACTAATAAATATTCTGTCTCCTGATACTTACCTACTAATGACACCGCAATGTAGTGTCTGTAACCACAACATAGCAACATAGTGACGGTAACAAAAGGAAAAAGACTTATTAAACTTTGAAGCTGAAAATTGGCTGATACGGCGTCATTGTACATAAACCTGTGACGCTAAAGGTTAGGCCCCTGTGCCGACGTAACCTGAAGTTTTAAGTGAAACGGATCTTTAGAAATTATTTTAATGACCTCTGTAATAACTGAATGTGCAGAGACTTCGACTTTGCTGTTTTTTGTGAGGTCTTTGTCCGGGTGATCTCTATGAGTAGAAGAAACAGGAAAGCGCACCCGAGGCTTTATGGCTGTCGAGCTGTGAACTTAACTGGAAACTTCCCAAGATGAAGAAGAGGATTTCTTTAAATAAATATAAATATTCCTCACACATTCACACAACGCCATCTAGTCCCAAGCTAAGCAAAGCTTGTACTATGAGTACTAGACAACGGATAAACATACTTAAATACTTTTTTTTGGTAAATACATACATAATATACATAGGAAACACCCATACCAATGCAAACAATCATGTTCATGCACACAAAGATTTGCATTGAGCGGGAATCGAATCCGAGACCTCTGCGTAGCAGTCATGTTATATAACCACTACGCCACAGAGGTCGTCATTCTATGTGTTGTAATTATGTAGCTATTAACAATACAAAAAGTTTTAAGTATGTTTATCCTTAATAGCTCTGCTGAATTTGGGGGTCGCAGGGGTCGCTTATAGCCCACCTATTTTGGGTCTAATCCTAATCACTTTGAAACTCTACTACTGAACTTGCTTAACTATCCTAGAAAAGATTAAAGGAACGAGTAGGTTGGTAAAGGAGGGGTTAGCACAATCTTAGTAGCGTAAGCAGAGGTCAGGGAAGTCCATAACTATATTAAATCACTAGCTGACCCGTGCCCACTTAGTTAAGCGGCGAAAAAAACGTAACATATTTCATTACAGATATTATATTATAGCCTATGACACTCCCCAATAAATGGACTATTCAACACAGAAATAATTTAAAAAAATTGGTTCAGTAGATCCAGAGATTACCCCCTACAACGTCACAAACTTTTAACTCTTTCTAGTATAAAAGTATAGATGACTAATGAATATTCTGTCTCCTGATACTAACGACACCGCAACCACAACATAGCAACAGAGACTGTGACGGTAACAAAAGGAAAAAGACTTATTAAACTTTGAAGCTATAATTTTAGCTGATGCAGCGTCATTTGACATAAACGTGGGTCATGCTTACGCAAAATGACGCAAGGACAGGCCCCTCTGACTTCTGAGAGTACGTAACTTGGGAGTTTTAAGTAAAACGGATTTTCTTTAGAAATTATTAATTTGATGACCTCTTTGGCGTATTGGGTTAGGTGATTGATGCGTAGCTTAGGTATGTCAAATTTGATTTCTGCTGTTCTGTGTGCGAATAAAATTGTGGTTTGCATTGATCTGGGTCTCTCGTACTATCAAACAACTAAGGCTTTTCTTTTAGGATTCTGCAGAAAAAAATGGGGGTCCATATTGGCGGGTGAATTACTGATTTCCGAATTACTGAACCTAGAATAACGTTACCGCTGCGGCAGCAGCCGGCGAGTGCCAGAATGAAAATTCGTGATTGCCTGTTTTCGTGGTAACGTTATTCGTGATTGCATGTTTTCGTGGTAACGTTATTCGGGGTTTAGTAATTCGGAAATCAGTATGACAGTCCATATTGGCTTACATAAAATTCGAAGTCATATTTTTGGTCTTACTAACGCTTTGTGTTCATAATAATCACTCTTCATAATTTTGTTCTTCATATTTGTTTTATTCATAAATTTTTATTACTACCAACGGAGCTCATAACCGTTAGTGATCATATTTTTTTTATTCATACTGTTTGTACCAAGAAACGTTTATAAACATAATTTTCCTTTTCAGAACTTTTTTCTTCATAACATTCAATGATCATATTGCTTTAGTTAATAATGTCATTGTTTAGAATAGCTTAGAATTTTGTTGTAAAGAATTTAAATCTGGCACTTCGGCGGCCGCTGCCGCGGCATGCTCGCTTCGCTCGCTCGCCTCGTGCATTGTTCAGTTCTAACCTAACCTAACATACAGAACTTGTAATCTTGTTTTTTTTTATCCTACAACCAAAAATAAGAGCGTCTCGTTTCTGGTAGCAACATGATTTTTAGTTAAGTCGCATTTATATGGATGTAATCACTTAGAATAAAGATGTATACAAACAAATATTAGACTAAAACAAATTTATGAATAGTATAGTTATGTATAGGGACGATTATGACTTTCGATTATTAGTATAAACAAATATATTAAAACAAATATTAGTAAAAATGAAATGTATGATTAGTGATTTTATGAATGGCAATTATTATTAATTTGAATACTTATTTTTTTTTTTTTTTTTTATGAAGAATGATCATTATGACTTTAAATTGTATGTGAAACATTTTCGGAGTTCCGATGATATAAAAGTTGAAATGATATGTAAGAAGAAGCGCTCCCAAAAAATGGTGAAATACTACCTAAATATCTTTTTCGTGAACGAAGTCGCGGGTTACAGCTCATTTTTAAATATAATAAAATTAGACTGCAAATTAAATTCCATAGAATAAGTATAAGGAAAATAGTTGTACCTACTCAATTTTACTATTTCATTTAGTGATACCGATCAACAAGTACCTAATGCAATATAAACAAATAATAATTATTAGAGGGTAATGACCGAATTCATTAATTGTTTAGGTTTCTGTTTATAACAGATA
Source organism: Schrankia costaestrigalis (assembly GCA_905475405.1). Taxonomy (NCBI): domain Eukaryota; kingdom Metazoa; phylum Arthropoda; class Insecta; order Lepidoptera; family Erebidae; genus Schrankia; species Schrankia costaestrigalis. The sequence continues at coordinate 2,356,648 of FR997830.1, forward strand.
ACTTTAGTACGTTTTTTATTGGTTGAAGATGGCACACGAGTCAATGGTGCTCCTGATGGTAAATGGGTACCTAAATGTCGCTCTTAGACATCAACTATGCCAGAACATAACAAAGCCGCTTGTACTACACTAGACAAAATCTTAATCATCATAACAGCCCATTAATGTCCCACTGCAGGGATGGGATGATACTTGGCCTACTAATACCACGCTGGCCAAACGGATTGGTATATGGTTTAATTTCAAGTTTTCCTTCTTTTTATTACGTAAGATTCACGGATCTTAATTAAATATTTATAAATTGCTTACCTTTGCCACCTTTGCTATCTCTATAATTCATTTTATTTCTTTTACTTATTTAAAAAAAAACTATATTTACATCGAGTGTTGTATACCTACTCATCAAGTCCAATATTAAACATAGGTACTTTTATCTCGTAAAAGGTCAATTAATAAGATGTTATAGATATCTTTATTAGATTAAATTGTGAAAAGGACTAGGTATCTTTTTGAGAACTTAATATTGTTTTTTTATTTATCGACTAAAATGAATTTGTAAACTCATGAACTAGGTACTTCAACAAAAGTTTTCTTTTCTTCAAATCAAAAGTAAAAATAAAGCAATGAAAAGTAAAGTATATGCTTGATATATTTATAGAACATTAATACAATATATTAACATTTTATATAGGTACAATATTATTAATAAGTAATCAGTACAAAATATGTATTGTAAAAAACTTTTTTAACAATCCTTTGCACCACACGCTAAATAAATATATTCTATCTACGTAGGTATCATAAGTATTGGCGTCCATCACACCAGACAGGAGTAGTTCAAACGTCAATAAATCAAACTGTCCACTCAACTTAATTGTTAATGGCACATTGATACGTGTTTTGTATGTGTACGGTGTAAATTATACTCATTATCTATCGTAGATCTTTGTCTTACATGAGGCGGAGCTTGACAAAAGAATTTCTTGTGGCGCCTTCCAGCTTTGAAGGCGTGGTCGTAGCGGTAGCGGCAGTCGTTCAAGAAGGTAGCGCGTTCGAATCACGCGCAGAATTATAAAAAAAAATTGTTTGTCACTATTTCACATATACAATTTGTTCTCTATACAATAAGGTCAATTATTTGTACGATTCACTGTTTAGGGTCGTAGCAGATATATCAAAACGTAAACAGATCGGCACCGTATCAACTCGAGTCATTCAGTATTATTTGTATGAAACTCCTTACTGCACGGCATGGCACACTAATCGGAATCGTAATGTAAAGTAGGATAATTTTTGATGTTTGACACCGAGAAAAAAGGTGAGGGCGATGCCGATGTGCTGATCCGTTTACGTTTCGTTATATTATGTGTTACGACAATTATTGTTCTGAGTTTGTATGTTCTTTCTGTCCTTTAAATGTATATAACGAGAAAATGTCAAACCCCATACCAACATTTTCAATGTATGTGTGGACTGAGGGCCCATTTTTTATTGGGGTTTTTTGCTAATTAATCAACAAAAGTGCATAGTTAAAGTTGTTAAAGAGTTTGTTAAACGAATATCAGAGTTTGTTAAGACTTTATTCAAAAGATATATCGCTTTAAGTGGGTCCCTCAGTTCAAACACAAAATCTCCCATAATTAGATAGGTAATGAATTAAACAACAATTTTTTGTTAAAAATCCTTAGTTAAACATGTATAAAAGTATAAAAAGCATTGAAAAGCCTAATATGAGTAGGTAATAAAAAATAACAAACGTTTTAAAAGGTCCCTGAGGGCCCACTTGAATTTGTCTCATAATTAATAAATTATAGCATGAACATTAAATATTCCTAAACCAAACATTTGTTAAAAGGGCAAGGATAAATTTAAAATTAAAGAAAGATCACAAACAGTGATAATTATTGTTATTTTTAAGTTTTTAAGTGGTCCCTCAGTCCACACACTATGCAAATGCTAATTGTTAAATATATAATTAAATACAACAATTACGAAAATGGGGAGCCTTTCAGTGCATAGTTAATTTTGTATTTTATCGATCTGTATTTATCTTGTGCCTGGTTTATTTATATTTTTTGTCATTTTAACTGTTTTATTAATTTTCATACTAAGTCTGGTGTGGGGTGTCCACGTTTTAAGAAAACGACTGTATATTTGGTTTAATGTCATTTATTATTAACTTAGATATTTATTTATTTATAATTAGGATAACCCACGAAACATACACAAAGACAATCAGAAATAAAACAATATTTAAGTAGCTCAAGCAACAGTGCTGATTCCATTACAAGTTGCCACGGCAAGCAAAACATTACACAATATTAATATTAATCAATTAAATCTAAATTACAATCATTTTTTAAATGTAAAAAATAAAACAATAAAATTTGCAATACAGTAAAATTAAAATGTAATAAAATTTTAAGTTTTAGACAAGTGACAGGTTATATTATTAATTAGCTACAATCGTAATACATATCTGTATACATATAAATAAAATTGGAGTGTCTGTTTGTAACACGAAATCCACAGTTTTTAAGGTTCCGTACTTAAAGGGTGAAAACGGAACCCCAATTACTAAAGCTCCGCTGTCCGTCCGTCCATCTGTATGTCACGAGGCTGTATCTCATGAACCATGGCAGTTAGAAAGTTGAAACTTTCACAGATTATGTATTTTAGTTGCCGTTATAACAACAAATACTAAAAACAAAATAAAATAAATATTTAAGGGTTATTTATTTTATATTGGAAAAATAATTTTTGACAGCTAAGTCACGTCGTAAAATTTTTAAAAGATGAGTCGTGGCGTCATCGCATTCTGGCGCGAAAATAAATACATAAATATTGGTTTGTACGGAACCCTCGGTGCACGAGTCAGACTCGCACTTGCACGGTTTATTTACTTATTGAAAGAAAGACAGAAAATCTATTTATTTTTCAAACACATAAAATAGAAGAAAGTTTGTAAATCCGAAAAAGAAAGACAATGGAAAAAATTGTTACTCGAGTTACTATGTAAATAAATAATTTAGAATAAAACTGTCAATATCTACTGCTATTATAAGAAGTAAGAGTGTAAGTAAAATAAAAAAAATATTTCAAAATTTATGTAGACTAAATTATTATGTTTTTTAACATTTTTATCAATATATTATTAATTGCAATACGGGACCATAAGAATTCTATGTCAATATTTTGAAAAATTTAAAGATTAGGTACTTCGTAATATATATTTTTTTAAATCATTAATTTAACAGGAACATGTATTTTTTATTGTTTGTTTACGTTTGCATCAAATAGCACTCAATTCAAATTTCAAATTTTCAAATTTCAAAATACTTTATTTCATAAAATTTATTACAAATTGTTTGAAATCGTCGTTTACTTAAAATTGAAGCTACAATTAAAATTATAGATCGACACTAGCGAATGCAATCCGGACTATCCGTAATCCGAAAAATCCGGATATCCGCCCATTTTTACTCGGATTGTAAATCCGGATTCGAAAATTAAATCCGCGGATTTTCTGAATAATAAGAAATTGTAACGTTAGAGTAGATATGGCGTTATTCGAGGATAGTGGTTCACCAGGACGTTATTAAAAGGCCGCTTACAAGCATCTTTAATGCATTCCACCTACAAGCGTTGAAACACAGCGTGCTTTTTCTACAGCAGGAATTATGTGTAACCAAATTCGCAGCAGGTTACACAACTTTAGATGATTTATTATTTTTGAGGTCACATTTTGATGGCAGCAAAATTAATACAGACATCTACAACATAGCAACTTTACAGGAGAGCACTTTTAGTAAAAAAAGTTACCATTTTGAGAATTATGAACAAATTAAAATTAAAGTTGGCAGAATGAATTAAAATAATTTTTTTTTATACCTATTGTATTAAGAGTATTGTATCCCTATGTTGTCATTTTACTGAAATAATGTAGGTACCTATATTCTATTCGCGTTTAGAATGCAGTGAGTTGTCATTGTCCACCGACCTAGCCCCGCCGTGTAACCAATCAAATCTTTTAAAATACAAATTAATTGAATTTTAAAAGATTTTATTGGTTAGATGACGGGGCTGTCACTGCAGTCTATAGAATAGGATATATATGTCTTTTTATACATAGAAAGAAATCTTACGTGGAAGAAGATATCTACCTAATAATCGTACATACGTCATTAGTCGCCACAAAAGAGGTCATTTCGATATAAAATATTATAATATAAACTGAGTAATAAGTTCTGAGACTTTCTTTTATGGATATTTAATGTTATAAAAGCGACATAAACATTCCATTGATGTTCTAAAACAAAACAATATTAAATTTGTCAACAAAAATATTGTAGATGTCTTCATTTACATTGCATATAACATTTATATTTATGTAAAGTAGGTACTTAGGTAAGTAAGAACTTTAAACAAAATAAATTCATTTAAAAGACAACAAAACGGTACGCGCAAAAGCAAGACATGTGACTGTTGTCTTTATTTAGGTTACAATCATCTGTGGCTACTCCAAAGTAATTTTTTTTTTATAAATAAAATATAATTTTAACTAAAATAAATATAATGCAGAACTTTAGGTAAGGTTATATAAGGCTCATTTTCGTAAAACAAAGATATTTGCAGAAATGTGCATTAACTTGGCCGCCATCGATTTTATGTCTTATAAAATAACACATAAAATCGTCTTTTTAAAATTAAATAAAATAAAAAGAGGTTAAATTATTTTGTTACTTTTGTCAGTGTTATGAATTTTTCAAGAAGTCAATTATTTATGTTTACCTACCTGAATTTCTATTTATTTTAACTTTTAATTGTTTTAGTAACGTTGCTCAGCTGGCAGTTAACGAGTTATACACAGATTATTTTAATAATGCGGATTATTTCCGTGTGTAATCTTTATTAATTTGAGGAGAAATTTTGATAGTCTTATTTTTGATCTCCAAAGTTTTATTTTAATTTGTACTTATTATTTTGATTAGAAATTGAATAATTACAAATAACAAAATCAAAATAAAAATCGATTATATTAATATGTTTTGATTTTCCAGTGTTTTCATTATAATCCATTTACACAAGTATAAGAAACATCACATTTAGAAACTGATTTAAGTGGATTTGTTTAATTTTATAAAAAATCCGTAAAATCCGGATAATCCGGATCGTACCAAAAATCCGTTCTTAAAAATCCGGATTTTAAAACAGAACGGATTTGCATTCCCTAATCGACACAGACAAACGCTACAGCACTAAAAAAGCTGCGTTGTATTGTCAAATGTAAATTAAAGGAGAAAAATAAAACCAATCTACTACTCGAATCTACTTGTCTGTCTGTGTTGATCTATAAATTCCAGTTTCCAAATGGTAGGGCCAATGAGAAGAAATCTGGCAAAGAAACTCATGGCAACTCTTTTAAAATTCAGTTGTGTTTACTTTTTTTTTTACATAAATCATATACCATATTTACGAAGAATTCGGTCCGCATACGGCCCAACACAATTACAACTATTTACTTTTATCTCACACTTTATGACTATGCAGAAACTTTAAAACGTAATGTAACATCATTAATGTATGTAATGGTTCTTGATTATCTCTTGACTGCATGGACACTCTACTTGTACGAAAAACATATTTTGTAAATTTTTCGTAAAAGAATTATAAAACCAGTGACAAGATAAATACAGATCGATAATATACAAAATTAACTATGCACTGAAAGGCTTCCCATTTTCGTAATTGTTGTATTTAATTATATATTTAACAATTAGCATTTGCATAGTGTGTGGACTGAGGGACCACTTAAAAACTTAAAAATAACAATAATTATCACTGTTTGTGATCTTTCTTTAATTTTAAATTTATCCTTGCCCTTTTAACAAATGTTTGGTTTAGGAATATTTAATGTTCATGCTATAATTTATTAATTATGAGACAAATTCAAGTGGGCCCTCAGGGACCTTTTAAAACGTTTGTTATTTTTTATTACCTACTCATATTAGGCTTTTCAATGCTTTTTATACTTTTATACATGTTTAACTAAGGATTTTTAACAAAAAATTGTTGTTTAATTCATTACCTATCTAATTATGGGAGATTTTGTGTTTGAACTGAGGGACCCACTTAAAGCGATATATCTTTTGTATAAAGTCTTAACAAACTCTGATATTCGTTTAAAAAACTCTTTAACAACTTTAACTATGCACTTTTGTTGATTAATCTGCAAAAAGCCGCAGAAAAAAAAATGGGCCCTCAGTCCACACATACATCATTTTCACAAATGATTAATAGTAAAGGCACAGGTAGAGGTCTGCGAAGAATGTGCATATTGTTTTGACTTTGTTACAATTAATATTGACTTCGATATGTAAAAAAAAGATGAAGACGAAAAAGAAATGTTTTTTTTTTAAGAATTAAATGCTTACGTAAATGCTTTTCCACCACTTTTTAGCAGTCAAAGCTCATCCACCCGTAAAAAAATCATTGACAAGTCGTAGATTCTCAAGACATGGATAAAATTGCAGTGTGCCAAGTTTATAACTACGTTTGAACATGAATTACAACCTTTATAGAGACAGATAAATGCGAATACAAATAACACTGTATTATTCCAAGATCTAGGGAGTGCCAGACATCACTTATTTTCTAACGAACCAAATATACACGAATGGATAGTGGTGGGGTGTACTATCATCGTATGACTAATAGCTAACTTGCCCCGACGGCCACTTTTCTGGTATCCGTTGATGAAAGTACAAAAAAACAGAGGTAACTTCACTCATTTTGTAATGGCTGGTTTTAACATATATTATAAACAAGAACGTTAAGAATCCATAATCGAAACTGCCAGACACTTTGCGTCGGCCGTTTTGCGTAACAGACACTTCAAAGTTCCGAAAAAAAATCATTAATGTCACTCATTTTCTAATGGCTGATTTTAACATATATTATACACAAGATTGTTAAGAATCCATAATCTAAACTGTTAGACACTTTGCGTCGGCCGTTTTGCGTAACAGACACTTCAAAGTTCTGAACGAAATTCAGGTAACTTATTTTCTAATGGCTGGTTTTAACATATATTATAAACAAGATCGTTGAGAATCCATAATCGAAACTGCCAGACACTTTGCGTCGGCCGTTTTGCGTAACAGACACTTCAAAGTTCCGAAAAAAAATCATTAATGTCACTCATTTTCTAATGGCTGATTTTAACATATATTATACACAATATTGTTAAGAATCCATAATCGAAACTGCCAGACACTTTGCGTCGGCCGTTTTGCGTAACAGACACTTCAAAGTTCTGAACGAAATTCAGGTAACTTATTTTGTAATGGCTGGTTTTAACATATATTATAAACAAGATCGTTAAGAATCCATAATCGAAACTGCCAGACACTTTGCGTCGGCCGTTTTGCGTAACAGACACTTTAAAGTTCCGAAAAAAAATCATTAATGTCACTCATTTTCTATGGCTGATTTTAACATATACAGGGTGTAAAGTGAGACATAGGCAATACTTTAGGGCGTGATAAATAACGTTATTTAATGAAGGAAAAAAAATATAAAATAAATAAACATTAAATTACTACATAGTAAACGACGTGTAAAGCTTAGCTATGAATTTCACTAATCATGGACACCGCGCGGACGCAGCGAGCGATTGGTTCGCCAGCTGAGTTAGATACATACCTACGACGCGCGGCGCGGGTCAATGCACCGAGTCTTGAACAATGTTTTAGCGCAGCGGGAACGTGTCCACACTTAGTTGATTTTTGGGATTTTTTCGTCAAAAATTAAGTACCTAATTTTATTACATAATTCGGATCAGAATCACGTACAGAGTCACCTCCTAAATTATTGCCGTTGACTCAAAAAACACCCTGTATATACATACACAATATTGTTAAGAATCCATAATCGAAACTGCCAGACACTTTGCGTTATGTGAGTCTAAAAAATCTTTCTTGTATATATTGTAATCAAAAAAAACAAACAAGCACAAATCGAAACGATTACCTTTGATCACATCAGAAAAAGATGTTTTTATAGCTAAAACACAAAGTGAAAATCACACAGAATTCTTAGACAAAATTGTAAATTATCCAAATGCAAAAATACATTATCACAATATCTGTTATTTAAGTGAATCTTACGGAGCGTCATCAAACAGAAAAACAAATAAAACTAATTGGCATGGTCTTCGTGAACAACATCAAGCTGCCTTTGATGAAATATGTTCTTTTGTTGAAGTGAATATAATCCGAAAAGGACGCTGCTACTTTTTGGGTTATATTTGTCGATGTTATATGGAGTTATTAAATGAAAGTGATAAAAATAATGATAGCGAAATTAGAGGTGATTTTAAAGCACACATTTTGGAATCAAAAATGGAAAAAAAAATTGGTAAACATTATTATTATTGGTTATTTAATCACGCAAAGTGTCTGGCAGTTTCGATTATGGATTCTTAACGATCTTGTTTATAATATTATGTTAAAACCAGCCATTAGAAAATAAGTTACCTGAATTTCGTTCAGAACTTTGAAGTGTCTGTTACGCAAAACGGCCGACGCAAAGTGTCTGGCAGTTTCGATTATGGATTCTTAACGTTCTTGTTTATAATATATGTTAAAACCAGCCATTACAAAATGAGTGAAGTTACCTCTGTTTTTTTGTACTTTCATCAACGGATACCAGAAAAGTGGCCGTCGGGGCAAGTTAGCTATTAGTCATACGATGATAGTACACCCCACCACTATCCATTCGTGTATATTTGGTTCGTTAGAAAATAAGTGATGTCTGGCACTCCCTAGATCTTGGAATAATAGTTATTATCAGACAGGAACGGTACGGTGACATTTCATCTTTTCCGTGTTACTTAGTTTACTTTTGTAGAAATTCAAAATAAAAGCTATCAACTTATGAACCCGAACTGATAGAAAAATAAAAATATTATTTAGACGTGATTATTTAATAAAATTATATGAAATATTTGGTTTATATCCCATCTTCAACCTTATTATGTAAAATATAAACATATAAATTTTAAAATCGTATGCGCGACTCGGAACGAATCTCAATAGAGATTGACACAATAAAATTGTTAAATTCGGTTTTTTTTTTATTAAATTGATTAATCGATTAATTTTTTTTTAAATATTCCTTAATTACATTTCAAAATTCTTATAAATATAAGTTTTTGTGAAATTATATGGAATGGTATCTTGGTTTGGTATCGTGTTGGTGGATAAGACACATTGGTGTATTGGATTTGTAGCGAAAGTATTTTGTTCGTCTTTTTAGACGGCTAAAACATAACAGTACAGGTTTTCCGAATTATACCTTGCATGTTTGGAGGCTGTACAGGTGGAGGAGACTGGAATCCTTTCATTATTAATATTAATTCAGACGATTTTAAGTTAATTATTCATGTCAGTGACGAATCAAGTAATTCATCAGATGAATCACTTGATTCGTCATAATTAATTTATTTTTGAAAAAATAAAGTTTTTTTATTTTGTACCCATAATCGATTTATTCTTGTTTGTAAATTATATCGGTTAGATATATAATCGGTATTTTTAAAAACGATTTTAGTGTTACTACATCTCTAGTAATGACAAATACTAAACGTCACCGTACCCATAAGATCTGAAAAATGGTATAATTACCAAGCCTGTATAATACTTATACTTAGGTAATTAATTTAGGGTCGACTGTCTCACAATGAACCATGCAGCTACACTTAACCAGCGCCATATTTCCAAAATGCGACGTGGCCAGATCATTTTAATTTGTGCAAAAGATAGGTATAGACGTGTCTCTTCCGCTCAGTAGTTAGCGAGCAGATCGCGCGGGAGGTGTATGTTATGCGGAGCATTTTTTCAAAAACTGTCACAAAAGTAAGTTTTAAATAAATTTTACTATCTTTTTTAGCATTTTTCCTTTAAGAAATATCGACTATTTTATTTCTACACCTAATTATATACACACATCAAAAAAGTCTAAGCAACATGCATGATATTACAAATTTACCATTTATATTAATTAATTTCTAAGTATTTACTCACTCAAAGTGTATAGGTAAGTAAACTTTTTTGTTATTGATGACATACTGGCTGGTTGTAAAAAAAAAATTTCGATTATGTTTTGTTTTTTTTTCATAAAATTCAAATGACTGCGAATTTGTTTGAATTTGAGTGCATGTTAATTGCTACGTTTTAGTCTTGATTTTATAATTTTACCAACCATTTAAATACAGTTGGCGACAAAATTGAATTGTTAGATATTCTTTACGTCATGGAGCGACGTCATTTGACGGCAGATGAAATGCAAAGAGCTGTAGGGATGTTGCAAGCGGGAAGTAATCAATCTCAGGTATCTCGACATTTTGGTATTCATAGAAGTGTTATTTGTCGTCTTTGGCAGCGCTACAATAATACAGGGGAACCCGCTGAACAGCATCCAGGCCGTAAAAGGAGTACAACCACTCGGCAAGACCGGTACATACAACTGACTGCAAGACGCCAGCCGATGTTAACCGCTCGAGAGATAAGTTTGAGGCTACAAAATTCAAGTGGTGTTGATGTAAGTCCCCAAACTGTGCGAAATCGACTGCATGAGTACGGCCTACGAGCTCGACGCCCTATCAGGTGCCCACCGATACGTCACGGGAATCGCGCTCGTCGAAATGAATGGTGTAGAGAACGCATAACATGGACCCAGGAACAATGGGATAAAATTATGTTTTCCGATGAGTCGCGATTCGGGTTTAGGCCTGATACAAGAAGGGTGCGAGTGTACCGTCGACCCGGAAATACTGAAAGACTCAGGTGCGTTCAGGAAGTTCATCCATACAGCGGCTCAACAGTTATGGTATGGGCGGGTATTATGAAGAACAGGCGAACTGAGCTCGTTTTTGTAAATGGAAACATGAACGCTGAAAATTACGTTGAGGATATTCTCAGACCTTATGTCCATCCATTTGCACAAACCTTTGGCTCCGATTTTACGTTAATGCATGACAATGCGCGTTCACATACAGCTCGGCGAACCAGTGAATACTTGGCAACGGAGAACATCCAGGTATTGCCCTGGCCTGCACAATCGCCAGACCGCAACCCCATCGAGCACGCATGGGACATGCTCCAGAGACGTGTTTTGAAGGACTTGGACGGAGTGACAACAACCCAACAGCTGAAGGATTTGCTACAATTCCATTGGGAGCGAATACCGCAAGATGACATAAACAGTCTCATTAATTCAATGAATAATCGTTGCCGACAAGTTCTGAATAGCAGAGGAGGCCATACTTTGTATTAAATTGTCCTATTCTTTCACAATAAATTCATTTTCTTAAGAAATTTCAATTTGTAAAAAAAAAGTTTAGTTTCTTATGTACCTGTATATTCTAATATTGTTAATTTCTGTTATTAAAAGAACTTATAAAGAAAACAGCTGTTATTTTTACATCATAGAACCCTAAAAATATTATTTTAAAAATAAAATACAACGTTATAATTAAAATAAATGGTAAAATAAATTAATATAAATGGTAAATTTGTAATATCATGCATGTTGCTTAGACTTTTTTGATGTGTGTAGTTATTTAGCTTATCTATGCACTGTAATTTTATTCATAATTATATTTTTTTCAGTTTAAAATTTTAAGGTTAGTTATAAAAAGGTGCCATGTCTCACATTGAACCATGTTGAGGTGGTACTCAATGAATCACAAAACGTGGTTCATTTTGCTAGTGTTGTTAGATAATGTATTGAAACTTTCAAACTACATGATATTCTTTTACCTAGCTGTTCATATTATCATTATTTATATAACTTTATTTACTTCCTTTGGTCAATATTTCTATCTGTTACAGAATGGCACGGAATAAAGTAAGTCAGAAGAGGGAAGTCAGGGTGGGGAGACCCCTCACACGATGGACCGACGACCTGGTTAGGACGGCGGGAAGCCGATGGATGAGGGAGGCACAAGACCGCGCAGGGTGGAAACGTTTGGAGGAGGCCTATGTCCAGCAGTGGGCGTCTATAGGCTGATATTTATGATGATGATGAAATTAAGTCAAAACAAAAAAGGGGGCCACACTGCTTCCAATATGTCAAGAGCTTTCAAATTAAATAGAGAAGGTGTAATCATCAGAAAAGCTGTATTATGTCCTACTTTGCGCCGCTATGTAGCACAGTATTTAGACACACCTAAAGATGATCTTGCTAACAAGAAGCATAATATAAAATTATGATTTAAAGACTACTCTATAACAAGTAAAGACTAATTACATAAGAAATGGGCGTTTTACTTTTACCTTAATTAATTATTGATAACATTTCTTTTTCAAAATTAAGTGGTTCAATGTTAAAATTAACCCGGTTCTATGTGCACACCCTAGAGTACACATTGATCCAAATATTTATTTTTATATTTATGTTTTTATTTTTAAAAGTATAAATAATATTGAAAATTTGTTAATGCTCTTTTAAAGCTAGATAAATTACCTATCTTTGTACAAAATTTGAATCATTTCGAAGCCTAAACGAGAGAGTTATGCGCCTTCAAATTTTACATGGTTCATTGTTGGACAACTTACCCTACCTGAAAGAGAATCAACCGCTTGTTGGTATAGGAACATTGTTAATTATAATTTATAATGTAAAATTTAGGATTATTTTAGCCATTTAGTTCAAAAAAATTTATCTGCGCAGCGATTTGCAACTTCTTCAAACTTATTTAATTTGCGCGTACTGTACCTATGTTGTTAATCATTTTAACTGTTTACATTGACTGTAGGCAGTTCCTTCTTCAGTAATCTGACTCAAGTTATGTTTAATTGTTGAATCCGAATCTTTATTATTTATTAATTAAAACATTATTGACCGGTCGTTAGTATTGATAAAACAGACTCGATACCTAATGAATAATATTGCCAATTAAAAAGAATAATAGCTTGACGAAATGAATAATATTTTGGTAATAAGTGTTGCTAACATTCGGGACAGTCTTGATTGTTGCTCTGCCAACTGTTCATAGCCTAGCCAACGTACTATTCTTTCTGTTTATCGAAGTGCTCCATTAGCATATGGCGCCCTTCGGCCCAGGTAGGTGTACCAGCGAACCTTGGAGACTGCCTGTGGTCAAAAAATACTTGGCCAACTTATTCCTATGCTGAACAATGTGATAAAATAAAAATGTGAAACTGGAAGTTAGCACGTATTTCATCCATCATATAAAATTAAATTCGTCAAGAGCAGAGCAGCATGATGATGGCAACAACCGGAGGATGCCATCGTACCTTCGTCCTCACCATTCTTGAGCTACAATTGTGATTAATAAAGTTAAGCACAATTGCAATGGTTCATTGGAGAATATGTTATTTTAAGACAAATGTCCTGTGTCACGGAGAATTTTACAAACGCCAATTTAACAGACTTTAAGAACATACAGACTCAATAAAGTCAGTTGTTGGTTGTAGCACAAATTGCATGGGATTAGAATCCCCGAACTCGTGCACAACAGCCGCAACAAGGCAGTCTACTCCCGCGTCACTAAAAAACAAAAGTCTAATTAATAGGCCTCTGGACCAACATGAAATGTAAATATATGTCCAAGCAACTATTTATTAACTTCGTCTTATTTATAAATAAGGTTTTACAATAAACTTAAATACATCGAGATGAATCAAAATGTCTACCACGTTTCGGCGCCAGACGTTATACAAATAAAAAATTTTCGCGCTAAGCATTTTAAGTTTATGTTAAGGCGCATTCTTGATTATAAAACCATTGTTAATTTCCCATCACGTCCATTATAACGTATGGTATGCAAAATTAATTACCTAATGATATGGTCTTTATTATATAAATAAACGTCGCCATGTAATAAAAATGCATGAGATTAACACCATACATTGTATCCTAAGGAACAGCTTAGAGCTACAGAACTCTACATCTATCAGTCTCCCCAGCGTGGTATAAATAGGCGAAATTACAATAGAGAAAAATCCAAGGATATTTAACGCCTGCTTTTCGCCTACTTACCAGCCGTTAAAAATCCGTAAGGGATTTGGTTATAATTGTTTTTTTTTTACATCTCTACACAGTGCCATCTGTTCCCAAAGTAAGCTAGGCTTAACCTGGTTGTGTTATGGGTAACAGAACAACGGATATTAATACTTGTATCTTGTATACCTGACGTGGTGAAATCATTACTCGCAGTCACCTAGACTCTGCGTTACCGAGTGCTAGGTGTCCAGGGTGCGCCGTGCGTGGGGAAACAGGGTTCGCTTTGAGAACGCCGCTCGGGGAGGCTCCTTTCATGCACTCCCTTTTTTTAGGGTATTTGTATATCTACGACTCGAGAGAAGAAGAAGAAGAATACTTGTATACTTTTTTTTTGTAAATACATACATATTATACATAGAAATGCATTGAGCGGGAATCGAACCCGAGACCTCTGCGTAGCAGTCATATTATAGAGAAGACGAAACGTACACCGTAAAGTTTTTTTTTTGTGCTTGATAAGATCAACATTAATTTTATCGTACCTATGTATTATAAAATACGACAGATATGTTGGAGATTTGTATTTTTTACTCGAACTTGAAAAACTGACCTAAGCTTTACGAAAACTGTGGCTTTTTTCTATCTTTTGCTATCGGCCTCAATAATGTAATGCACCGTATTTTGGTACTAGGTACCTACTTAGGTAAGTACCTACTTGTATGTTGGCTGGGCTGGGCTGGCAGTAATAAAACACATTTTATTTAAACATCGCCTTAATTTTTTATTACTTTTAGATGAAACCATTGTTTTACAATTGAAGAGATCAAATCTTTATATATGGATAAAGCTATAAACATAACTTTGTACCCACCTATAAATCACTTCAACAAAATTTATTGGTGACAATACATTGACAAGTGACGTAACTTTACATAATTATGTAATGGGTGGAATAAATTACAATATTATTTGATTATAATTTTAGCAATATGGGCATTGTTCACTTGCAATAAAGACTGTATTCGCAAACACATGTTAACAAAAGATTATGTTAATAGCATTTAGAGTATAAAATACATAAGCATCTACGGTTTAATATCACTAAATAGAATAGAATAGAATAGTTTATTAATTTTGCAAACATGGGTATCAGGTACAATGACATGAGTTGTTACATAAAATTAAGTTTCTCCATATTCTACCATTTGGCATGCAAAATATACATCAATACAATTTCAAATAAAATACACTTTAAATGAAAAAAAAAAAAAAAAACTATTAAAGTATTTTAGTTATGTACAAAATTACTTAATTTGTATTGTAAATGCTAATTATTTTTATTTTTGGTACAGTTTCATACATTTCATAATTTAATTACATATACTTATTATCTAGGTTGAAGGAGGTTATGCATCATTTAGAAATTCTCCTATGGAGTAATAGGCTTTGTCCAATAGGAATGATGAAAGACTCTGTTTAAATTTTTTTATTGGTAGATCTTTGATACTATTTGGTATTTTATTGTAAATTACAGGTGCCATTCCAAAGACACTCTTTTTATACAAAGCTGTATTAAAACCTCCTGTATTTAATAGCTGAGCGTAGTTTGATCTTAAAGATACAGTTCTGACGCGTGTTTCACATAAAGTCGAAAACAGATGTGGATTAGATTTGACAAATATAGCTATTTCTAAAATGTAAAGACATGGGAAGGTAAGTAATTTGTGTTCCCTAAAGATAGGTACACAGCTGTCTGTTATGTTTATATTAAAAATGGATCTAATACAGCGTTTTTGAGCCTTGAAAATACTTTCTCTTTCACTACAATTGCCCCAAAATATAATGCCAAATCGCAATAGGCCAACAACGATACTATGGTAAGCCATTAATACAGTTTTAATTTGCACTTTTTTTGTCAGTATGAAGAGAGCATATGCTGATGCATGCAGCTTTTTGCGCAAGTATTCAGCTTGTGGTCTCCATGTTAACTGAGTCTATATGAATACCCAGAAATTTGGTGACCTCTATCTTTTCGATGGTATGATTATTACATATTGTGCTCAAGTTATCTATGCACAGTCTTTGATGGAAATGCATTAGGGTAGACCGGGTACGTTTGTAGCAGGGTACGGTAGTACCATCGCGAATATTTCAATAACTACGCATCGCACGCACATTCCCCTCCCCGCAGTCGACCCCTGTAACGCATGCCGAGTAACCGTCAATCGGCCGCGCGCGTGGCTCTACGCGGACACTTGTGGCAGAGAATAGAAACTCCCGAGCACTAAACGTAACTTTTTGATAATTTTTTAATGCCTCATAACAGCAAATCTAAGCTACATTTTCACTCAATATTGGTTTTAATCGTTTCCTAGTGTTGTTGGCTTTACATTGTTTCCTTATATGTGTAGTGTCAAATTCAAATTTAGGAGATATTTTACTTTTTTAATAAAATGATCCTGTGGGTACGATTGTAGCACTTATGCGGGGACGTTTGTACCGGTACCACTGTCCCCGTGGTAGAATTGACCCCAGAGCATTATTTCAAGAGAAAATTCAACGTATGAAGCTGTAGTATCAATGGGATACAAATCATCAAAAAAAGTGTTCACAGAAGACCAAGAGGCGACCATTGCACGTTAACTACAACGATAGGCAGATATTTACTGATTTTATTCCAATATTGAAGACTGATTAGCCAGTAGTAATAGTAAATGGTGATATTCTAGCTGGGGATAATTGTACCACGGGGTCAGTCGTTCCAAATGTTTCGCCATATAAAAAGCCTTTTTTGTGATTTTAGTTATTTTATGCTAATTCTAAGTACTACGAGTAAAAGTGAATAGTCTGCAAGACTTAAAAAGCCTTGTTTTATAATCTTTGTCTTTATAATCTTCGTTATACTTTTTAAAGTGTAGAGAAGTTCAGTTTTCTGTTTTTGATTTTTTTGTTAACAGTTTTTAAGAAGTTTACTGTTTTTTGTTTGTGGTTCGCCTTAAGGCAAATTTGGTGAGGTTTTACCATTTTTAAATACATATTTTTCTAATTAAAGCACTGAGTTTTATTACTTCGAATTACTGGTACAATTGACCCAGGATCGGGGACATTTGTACCATTTCACCTGATCCTCTTGAAACCCAAATATCTAACTTTGTATGGTACTTACACGACTAAAGAAAACATAACGTTATAGCCGAATTAACTAAGTATCACGGGGTATCAACACGATTACCCTAATACTGTCGGTAAACTCAAAATAAAATATTGAACTAAAAATGCTACATCTGTCCCCGGTCTACCCTACTTTTGTTTTTTGAAAATTTATTTGAAGATTATTGTGATTTAACCAATTACTAATTATATTTATTGAATTATTTATTTCATCTTCGTAGTTTTCCTTAATATCACATTTGATCAGAGCCGTGCCATCATCAGCAAACAATGTTATTGGGTGTTGTATCTGAACAGGTAGATCGTTTATGTAGATCAAAAACAACAGAGGACCAAGGACACTACCTTGTGGTACTCCGCATTCTACTTCTCTATGTGTTGAAACAAAATTACGTTCGAATTTAGAGGTCGTGCATACTCTAGTTAATTCTGTTACTTGTTTTCGTCCCGTTAAATAAGATTTTACTAGCTTTAAGATGTTTCCCCGGATGCCATAGATATATAGTTTTTGCAGTAGCACCTCATGATTTACATGATCGAAAGCTTTTGACATATCGGTGAATATAGCACATATAGGGTTTTTAATATCTACGTTTGTCATTATTATTTTTAGTGTGCTGAATATGGCCATGTTAATATTTTTGTTTTTCCTAAAACCGTATTGTTCATCGCAAAGTATGTTATATTTATTTAAGAAGGTATATATAGAGTCATATAGTAGTTTTTCAATTATTTTAGAAAACACAGAAGTTAGAGCAATCGGCCTATAATTTGAGATTTCTTCTTTAGACCCTTTTTTGTAAATTGAAAAGAATTATAATACTCAAGAACGGAGGGAAACTGGACCTGCTAGTTCTTACTACAGGTACAGACAGATTGGGTTCCTACATTATAGTATTCAGTAAGGTTTTTCTCCCTCTGGTACTATTCCCTTAGTCGGCTTTTACACCCTTGAAACCTTGAAAGGATACTGAGTAGTGACTGATTGGAGTCTTAAGCCCGATTTACACATCGACAAGTACAGTAGCGAGTTAAGTAGTAAGTTGTTAATTAAGTTGATTTGAATAGATCTCCATTCTATTTTTCGGCGAGTTAAGTACGAAGTAGCCCCCTCTCTCGCGTCTCGCCAACTTAACTCGTCAAAAAATAGGATGGAGATCTATTTTAATTTTAATAATATTAACTTAATCATCAACTTACTACTTAACTAGCTACTGTACTTGTCGATGTGTAAAGCGGGCTTTAGGGAAGGTACCTACCTACTTTATCAGCCACTTATATAAATAATATATAATATTTTATGCGTTATGGAAATACCTAACTGCGAAGGTTAGGTATATAGGCACCTACCAAAATTTAATAGGAGTCAGATATGAGTGTTAGGATTGTGTAAGTATGCATCAGCAGTAGGTAAGCTTTCCACTAGCGCAGCGACATAAAAAAATTACACAAAAACACTTGAAGTCAAACTTTTTAGGATATTATTGACTTTGGCAGGCAGAGGAGAAAGATGATATATAGTGACTAAAATCGAGAAAGGAATGTTGCGTTGGTTTGGTCACATTGAAAGAATGAACGATGAGCTTTTGACGAAACAAGTAAGTATACAAGGCTAGTGTGAAAGGGCTAGTCGGTGCGAGTAGGTCCCGGAAAACATGTTGACCAGATAGGTTGCATATTGGGGAAGGGCCAAATAAAGAGCAATCGTAACTGACGCGCATGTATGACTTAATGAATGTGGACGAGGCCCAATCTGTTCGCCAGGATCGTGACAAGTGGCCTTCTGTTGTCTCTGCCTACCCCGGACGGGATAAGGCGTGAGTTTATGTAGGGTCTAGTTTATTAAATCGAGAGTCACTACATCGGTAGCCTACAGCGATGGTACGCTACATCAACAGTACCCCAAACCGATGGTACGTTATATCGCCAGTACACTAAAACGACAGTATTCTACATCGATAGTGTACCAAATCGATAGTACGCTGCATCGACTACCCTTACCCAAGCCAGAATTAAACAAAAACACTTAAGGGTGAAAAAATACCCGATTTTTTATTATTATTTTCTATTTAATTTTACATTTTTTATTATACATCACAGTTTTTTTCATCACATTTTAATTAATACGTATTTTATTCAAAAATAACCCATCGTTACCTTGTACTGTTTTTTATTTTTGAAAAAAAAACCCTATAAATATTTATATATTTCATAAAGATAGTATTCACTGATAGTCCTTTAGTCGGTTTTTACGACACC
Organism: Schrankia costaestrigalis; assembly: GCA_905475405.1. Taxonomy (NCBI): domain Eukaryota; kingdom Metazoa; phylum Arthropoda; class Insecta; order Lepidoptera; family Erebidae; genus Schrankia; species Schrankia costaestrigalis. The sequence continues at coordinate 2,376,109 of FR997830.1, forward strand.
TATGGGATGAGTTGGAGTGGTGACATATTGTCATTATAGTAATACATACATAAACTCACGCCTTATCCCGTCCGGAGTAATACTCGTATTATAGTAATACTCAGGTCTATTAATGTATGTGGATTACACTAACATTTGTCGTGAATGGGTTTGGAAATAAAAAAAGGAATATACATAACACAAACCCACTAAAGCAGTGATTGCTTAAACAAAAGGTAATGAGTACAGAAAAATAAAAGATAAATAAAGTTTACTTAATGTATATTTATTAAGAACCTTAAAAGCAAGTAATAATACAAACAATTAATATAATTGTAGTCATAATAATCGTAGCGAAGTAGGCAAGCTTGTAATGTGTAGCAAATAACTACTAAATCAAGAAGTACCTACCCTAAAAATTGAAAAGATTTCGTAATTAAAACAATTTTTGTAACTGTTACACAACTAAATTAATCAAAATAAACATTAAGCAGATGCGAGAAAAACTGTAACGGCCGAATACTCAAACGTCTTTTAAAGTAAAGCGGCGCATAGAACTAGAAATTCATACAAATGTCTAGTTTAAGCGCCGCTTTATTTTAAAAGACGTTTGAGTATTTGGCCGTTAGTTAGGCAGCAATCAATCAGTTAAAGTCAGTAGTCTAGCTTTAAAACTGTAAAACTTTATTTCTTTATTTACATAAAATTGATTAAGTATTAAAGAGAAGTAGACTGCTATCTAAGCAATAATGTTGAACTCACGGCTAAAGTTTTGCGCCTACGGAAAGGCAAAAGGCAATGTTATGGGTGTTGAAACTTTGCTATTGTATTCAGAAAGTAATCATCATGTATGAAATACATACACAGGAGGCAACTAGGCTTTAAAATCAATACATAATTTTGCCATGTTCTCAATACTATTTGTGGCCTATTAAATGACAAAATCACATTACATTATACAAATAATGACGGGTGCGCCAAAGTTCACCTAAAATTTCAACTCCTATAATTGGAAGTCCGAAAATGTTCTTCCTAACATTTTTCATCCTAACAATCGCAATTCCTAATTTTTTTGTCTCTAATTTTAATAATCCGAAGCATTCATCTTCATAATTTCAGTAGCAATAAACATCTATTATACTATTATTTGTTTTCCTATATTTTCTCAACATAACCATCTTTTATACTATAATTTAAAGTCATATCTTTTTTGTTTAGATTTCTTTTTATTCATAATAATTAATATTATTATACATTAATTTTGCGTAACTTTGGTGACAACATGTAGGTATAACATAATATACCAAAGACCAGAGCAAAACCAGAGTCCTGCACCAATCATTCAGTCAAGATCCAGAAACGAGCGGCAGCGGCCGGCGAAGTGCCAGAACCGAATTGGTCCTTTAGTTAGTTTAGTTACGGTTACGGTAAACTCTCAGGCCATAAGCATAACAGTGAACGAGTCCTGTTTTATGGATTTCATTCATTTAAGACAAAAATATTCTAATAATTTTAATAAACAATAATTTAAAAAAAATGGTTTAATGTAAAAATGTAAAAAGTTGTTAGGTCAAATCACAAGAAATAGTATAAAAACAAACCTTTTTATTCAAAAAAAGGAAGAAAATGGAAAAAAAATTCGGATTTTTCTAGTTATACCTAAGCTTTATAGGTAAAAAATATTTGTAATTTAAACTTTTTTATTACTTTCACTTAGTAAATATTTCTTTCTGAGTATGAGAGAAAATATTATGGTGAAAATGTTTAGGGATAAAAGCGTTATGACAAAAAACATTAGGAGTTTTAATATATTTACATAACGATATTATTAATAACGATTTTCGGAAACATGAGTGTTATGAACATCGCCGGTAGCAATACAAATAGTATGAATGAAAACTTTAGGATTTAAAATTTTAGGAAGAGTGATCATTCGGATTACAAATCGTTAGGAAGAACATTTTCGGAAGAAGAACTTTAGGTGAGCCAATATGGACCCAATAATGACACAAAGAAGTACAAACACTCAATTTTATGACATAATATTTCAATTATATATAAATCAGTGTTTGTATGAATAGACATATTATCAAATGAATGCTATATATTTGGCATTTAACATAAATAATATTTATATTATAGAACACACAAATTGAAAGTCTCAAAACTTATTAATACAAGATTATTAAGAAGAAACATTATCACAATATAAAGAGTCATATAATATTCATAATTACAAGTACTTAAAATCATCTAATCCACTTGAAGATTGCAGTAATAGTAGATGTATTGGTGAAATTAACAATCTTTATAAATGTATAAGTGAATAAACCTAATAAAGAAATACTTCAAAGCTTAAATTACAGCAATACTAATACTAATAAAAAAAACATGTACAAATTTATTACTAAACCTTAAAAAAGAAGACCTATTTTATGGCATATCAACAACCTGCCAGAGAGATGTATGAAGGAGGTCTTATACTTTTATATCCATAAGATGTTCACGATAAAATTAAAAAGGATTATTTCGATATACAGGACAGTTATATAGCCTTTAAAGAAAAACTAAAAGCCAAAGTGTAACAATTAAATTGGTATAGTGTCTCGTTTCCTGTCCATGAAAGTGTTTAAGAATCCTCTGACTCTTTGTCATGTATGGCAAGATACTAACTAAGTCCTTAAATCATAAAAATATGACACTCATGATCAATATTACTATCTCTATAACATTACACAATATTCAAAGAGCAAATTCTGAATCTAAAAACTGTTTCTCCATTAATTTCTTCATTTTCTCAGGAATAGGTACACCAGAATGTGCTGGTTTAGGACGCCGTTTCCATGTAGACGGTTTCTTAGCACTTTTAACTACACTACCAGCGTTGGGCACAGATTTGTTGTCTTTAGGCTTAGGAGTGGCAAGCTGGGGTACTGTGCTAGTTCTTTGTCTGGTTACTCTGGCTTCCGATGTAGTGTTGTTGACTGAAACATTAAATTGCATTATGAAATGATGTGCATTTAATTTGTGTTATTATTTGCTTTTGGGAGCATGCTGCACAATAATAACTATCAGAAACAAAACTTTATATATTGCATTCAGGTGACTTCTATAATGCTTTAACTCCTAAATCACTATTATATTTATATTTTAGTAAGGTGTTAATCATTTGGTAGCCACCTGTCAGTCTGTTCATTGATAAACTAAGAATATCACCACCCAGTCTCATCCCATCAAGGTATTGTAAGGATTTACCGCTCAACCTAAACAGAAGGATGTGAAGAACAATATTTACTAATAAATAAATTTGGAAACTTTAAAAAGTAAATTTGTGTTTTTAGATTAAAGTGTCTTTAAACTGTCTCATTAGTTGCTAGGCTTTGTTAGAAGATAATTATATAAGTGCCATACCCAATAGGGTCCATATTGTACTCTTCTAAAGTGCCATACCCAATAGGGTCCATATTGTATCTGTGATATTAAACATAACACCTCTTTGTAACATATGGAGTGCAATAAAGATATAGAGTATTGAGTATAATATCTACACTGTACTCTGTATTCAATAGTAATGAAAATTAACAGAGCTGGAAGCAACTACTAAAAAACTTGAAACATAGAAGGCATTGACTTACGAAGAACAGAATCATCGAATGCTTATAAAAGTAAATACTTACGTTTTAAAGGAGTTTTTTCGACAGTTTTCTTAGTAAGAATGGTCTTTTTAATCGCCCCAATCGGTGACGCTCTACCTTTAGTAGGCAAGTCTTTTACAGTGCGTTGCACTTTCGTCATAGCTTTTGGCGTTTCTCGGGGCGCCATTTTCCTCTATCTATGTTAAACTTTTAGATGTAATTAAAACTATTTAAAACACTATAGTTCACTATTGTAGAAGCAAAGAAACTTCCATACAAACAACATTCAAGCAAGTTTTCAAAAATAACGTTTGTGAATTATTTGACATTGACATTCCTTGACAACCATATAACCAGAGACTAGAGAGGAGAGAAGAATTGTATAAATGAGAATAAAAGCTGATTTACACAGGGTCAGTAACTGACTTCAAATTCGAGGCAAGTCAGTGCTGACTCGAAAAAAAGCCCGTGTAAACTGATTTGAAGTCAGTACAGTGGCTTGAAGTCAGCGCTGACTTGAATATTCGCACACGAATATTTTGAAGTCAGTTGGCGCCCCCCGCCACCCGCGCACCCCCGTGACAGCCAAATAAACCCCGTGTAAACAGACAAGTCATTGCGTGCTTGTCACTGCCGCTGCGTTGTAGAGTAACCACGTTTTTTTTCAAAATGAAGTTCTCATAACCAGTTTGTACTCCGCAGGATCTTCAAATTGCAATTGCTTCAGCAACAAAGCAGAGCCACCAGTTTCGTTTCTATCGTCAATCCATTTTCTTACCTACGGTCGTTTATTTTTAGTTATCTCATTTTCTACCATTTCTATTAACTCATTGAACAGCAAAATTGATATTTTTTTTAACAAATAATTAAATCTTCGTTTCAGTTGTTTTCGCGAATTCATTTTTCCCACTGACTTCACACACGTGTGGTCACCGTGAGAAACGCACCACTTCTACTTACTTCATGTAAACAGTTAAAGTCAGTCGCGGCGCCGACATTGGCGCTGCGACTGACTTGTCTACTGACCCTGTGTAAATCAGCCTTAAAGTTAAGAAGACTCTAGACGACACACCAGCGTACCTGGCGGATGTAACAGGCAACTTGGTAAAGGTACAAAATTTGTAAACAAGGAAAATAGTATTTGTTTGTAACACTACATTAAACACATATTATTACGACTATTTTTTTGTATAAAATTACGCTATTAATTTGTAAAAAAGTTTTTGATAAGCATATATTACGCAATTCTACATAAAGGCTGATTTACTCAGGGTCAGTAGACAAGTCAGTCCACAGAGTACTTTTTAATGTCTGACTTTAACTGTTTACATGAAGTAAGTAGTAGTGGTGTGTTTCTCACGGTGAGCACACGTGTGTGAAGTCAGTGGGAAAAATGAATTCGCGAAAACAACTGAAGCGAAGATTTAATTATTTGTTAAAAAAATTATCAATTTTGCTCTTCAATGAGTCTCTAATAGAAATGGTAGAGAATGAGATAACTAAAAATAAACGACATAGGTAAGAAAATAGATTGACGATAGAAACGAAACTGGTGGCTCTGCTTTGTTGCTGAAGCAATTGCAATTTGAAGATCCTGCGGAGTACAAACTGGCTATGAGGACTTCATTTTGAAAAAAAACGTGGTTACTCTACAACGCAGCGGCAGTGACAACCACGCAATGACTTGTCTGTTTACACGGGGTTTATTTGGCTGTCGGGGGGTGCGCGGGGGGCGCCAACTGACTTCAAAATATTCGTGTGCGAATATTCAAGTCAGCGCTGACTTCAAGCCACTGTACTGACTTCAAATCAGTTTACACAGGCTTTTTTCGAGTCAGCACTGACTTGCCTCGAATTTCAAGTCAGTTACTGACCCTGTGTAAATCAGCTTTTAGTAGTAGTGGTGCGTTTCTCAAATAGTAGAATTAGTTAACGTCAGTATGCTATGGCTATGACAATGGTAAACTAAACTGAATAAAATATTTTGAATTTGAATTTATTTTCTTGTAAGTACTCCTAAGTTATACAATGTATTTTGCTATATTCAAACTGGAACTATGTGGTTCTAGAACGATGCAGTCTAACGATGAGTTCTTTTATTAGTACCTACTTCAACAAAGATATATTTTTCAACATAGCGTTAATTTTGTTAACTAAAATATAAAACATAGAAATCGTTCAAGGTTCCAGACGATCAAGCTGATGGTAAGTTGTGGTAAGTACCAGTGTAATAAGCGTCAACTGTGCCAGACTATAGATAAGCCGCTGCTTACCCTGGGACACAAGCCGTTACGTCCCACAACCCTGTAATGCCACTATTAACCGTAATCTTCCATACAATAAAAATTTCACACTATAGCTTAGAGGTGGATTGAGCAGCCACATCGGAGGCACCGTGCTAAATTGCCACTTGTTGAATGGGACGTACCACCTGGTAAGTAAGCTAATAAGCTACTTTGCCAAAATTGAGCTTTCTGCTTACCAGGAAAAAAATAAAGATCCTGGCAGGTTTCAAAAGTCCGTCTTAGCACTTAATAGGTTAAAACTTCGTCACTGGACGTGTCCTTACCGTTCACCCTGCGAAAAGAAGACTGCCCAGTGTTAACCTTTTAAGTAGCATCTTGCTCCACACTAATTGCGTGAAATACCTAGGTTTTCATTTAGATAGGCGCTTAACATGGAAATCACACATTAAAGCAAAGCGAGATCGGTTAACCTCAAGTTTAAAAGTATGTACTGGATGATGGGCAGAAACTTAATGCTTTCTGTAGACAACAAACTCTTAGTCTATAAGTCTATTTTGAAGTCAATAAGGATCTACGGCATCCAGCTATGGGGAGTTGCTAGCAAAAGCAATACCATGTCCTGCAAAGAGTGCAAAACGACATACTAAGGAACATTGTGAACCACCCGTGGTTTACGAGAATAGACGAGATTCACGAGTATTTGAACATGCCTGTGGCCTCGTAAGTAGAGCGCTATAAACAACATCACATAGAACGTCTTGCCTGTCATCGAAATCCACAAGCATCAGGATTGCTCGAAAATGTCAATGTGGTTAAAAGGCATAAGAGAAACCACATAATTTAAGCTGACAGCGAGGCAGTGGCCAGTAATGGCCACGCTTCTGTGCACTTGTAAAAAATCACTGCACCCGTCTGATTATAGTCTGGCGACTGCTTGCAGACAACAGTACCTACCACAAAAAAAACTGGTCAAATCTCTAACGTTTTGGAAGAAGCGGGGGAGACCTTTGTCCCGCAGTGAGGCTGATTGGGTTAGAAAAAATAGGTTGAAAATATAATTTTCCTATTCTATAAATTACCCATATCAAACAACAAAATACAAAAAGACAAACTAATAAATTATCTTGTTAAAGTACAAAAAAGGAGTCAAAGTTATATCTATTGTTTGTCGTGAATATCTATCTATTGCAAACTATCTTGAAATTCATCCTACCTAGTTCACTTACTTTACTATGTTGTACAATTTTTTTGTAGTTAAGTACATAAGTACATTGCTTTTTAATTACGATTAAATAAAAACAAATGAAGATACGGAGTGTTTATGTTAGTACCTATTCCTTGCATTCGATCGTGATTTGTGTTCGTGTATAATAATAACGATAATAATTAATTAATGGTTTAATGTGTGTGTGACTGAAATATTACATTCGCTTTGTGACGGAATTAAGGGCCTTTGCGTGGCTCACTAGCGCCGCCAATAGAAAAAAAATCATAATTCGGAAATAAGATAAATAATGTTAAATGTTGATAACAAAGTCTTGAGAAAAGGCAATAAATTATTTGTATAACACACTCTCAACACTTTAAATGTTTTTTAATTAGTTAAATTTCGCATTAGAAAAAAAAACGGCCGTTTTTGTTAATAATGCAATATTTATTTAATTGAAAAACATTTAAAGTGTTGAGAGTGTGTTTTACAAATACTTTATTGCCTTTTCTCAAGACTTTGTTATCAACATTTAACATTATTTATCTTATTTCCGAATTATGTTTTTTTTTCTATTGGCGGCGCTAGTGAGCCCTATAAACGCTCTTAAATATTTTTGTTTGTCAATGCACAAATTGAGTTAAATACAATTATTGTACTCAAATCGCGATTGACGCATACACCATACACTCACACGAAATATCGAAACAGTTGGGTGGGAACAATGTAGGTAAGCACCGGTAATATGCTGTTTTCTTCTGTAAATTTATTCAACCAAACGAGTAGGTACCTCAGACAGAATTACAAGGGAGAAACTACACTAAACAAACACGCCATTTTCTTTGATGTGGTAAAATACTCTTTCTCGTCCTTCTTTACCTCTATACCCGCCACGTCTTCGCGACCGCGCGTTCCAATGTGAACAAGCACTTAAATTACTTCTTGTGGTCGGCCAATGCATGAGCCACGACGTAGAGAATAGTAGAGATTCTAGAGAGATATGATATGATAGACGCGGTTCGTAACTACTTCGTAATACTGTCAATACGATAACAATAAAGACAGCCAGTTCATTACTTTCTTTTACGCACAAAATAGCTATTAGGCATACTTCGACGCTCGAGTGACCTCATTTTCTGTAAGTGTACATACCTACATAGTTTGAACTTACATTTGCCATACTAGCAAAGCCAGTTAAAATTCTCTCTGGCATATTTTATTAGATTTTCGTATTAGAATACCTATATTAAAGGTAATAATAGTAGGTATACATAATAAAAAACATCATGCTGATTTTTAATAATGCCCATCAATCTTTTGATGAGACTTTCTGCCTCGGGCCTACCTACCTACGGGCTTGGGCCAGTTCGTGATTTATAATTATCATCTAAACGAAAAGGTACAACTTAGGTAAGTACGTAGTAAAATAGGCACATAATAATTATGCTAAATATACCTACCTACTTACTTAGATGAAAAAGGCTAAACTTTAAAATCCCATTAATAACTGGGTTACCTACACCTTGGCCTGCCTTACCATAAGAAAAATAAAAGCAATTTTATTTATCACCTAATTATATTTATCACCTACAGTGATGGTCGTAAAAGTCGACTTACCAAGACAAAAGTTGACAAAGGGTGAATCCGCGGAAATTCACATTTAGCAAACATCCGCTAATAAAAAAATGAATGTTATTTGCTGCGACTTTTTTTTTCATTACATGTCTTTTCTAGCATGTATTTACGTAAGGTGCCAGTATTTAAAATATTATATAACCATTTGTTTTTATTTTATTTGAATTAACACGCACCAAACGTCATTACCATTCGCAGTTTAAAATCGGTTCGTGTACTTTGTTATTTATTTGGTCAAAAATGTACCTATGGAACCAGATATGGCTGGGGTGACGAAGCAGGATATTAAATACATTTTACCTAAACCCAACATTGAGGGTAGCAGTCGTCGCCAATCGACGTATAAGTTTCCAGTCAACTTACGGCTTTTAAATTTCCCTTTTTGATTTTTTAAAATTTTCACTGTTAATTAAGATGATTTTTATACTCTTTACGTGCCTTGAGAAGACTGACTAAATTAAGATGATTGTGTAACGGATCTCTAAGATGCCAAAGCTTTAATTATAGCTAATAATGATAATATTATATTTATATATTTTTTTTTTCATTGTGATTTTCAACGTTCCTAAGAGATTTGTAAGATTGACAATTGTTTTTTTATTTCATTGTTACCAATATTATTAAGATAAACACATTTTATATCTAATTTAACTATTTGCTTAAGAAAATAAAGACTAGAATTTAAAAAGGCTGTTTTCAAAATATTGTCTAGAGACAACTTAATTATTATTCTCTATGAGAAGACCTAAGTTTCTGTTTAATGTTGATTTTTTGAGATTAAAGTAGTTTTTATAACATATAATGTTGTTAGTTTTCTGTTAATCTCCCTAAAACTTTAAAAAATACATTAAGTTTATGTATTTCATTAGCCTAATTTACTGAGTACATAATGGTTCACTGTTGACCTATCCCCTGGTTTACTGTGTACCTGTAGTTGGACACAGTGAGCCACTTCCCATTTTTTTAAAAAGGTAAAATAAACTCTAATTCTTTAGACTTTAAGTTGAAATTGATACAGAAGATCAATATTTATTAAATTACAAGTTGTCTAGCAAAAAAGGACTTTGCTACGTTCATATACGGTGGATGTATGAGCGTTTAAATTTTTTGTGGTTCACTGTTGGCCACCTCACGGGTGAGGTGGCCAACAGTGAACCAAAGGTATACAGTGAACCAGGACTCGTATATCCGAAATGCGATGTTGCCAGCTCGAGCCGCGTACATGAAAGAACACGTTTCTTACCGCCTCTCCCGCTCCCCAGTCGGTGGCGAGCTCCCGTCGTAAACACCCGCGTCACGGGACTTTTTGTGGTTTGCAGACGAAAAAATAAATAAAATGTAAGTACTAATTTTTTTTCTAAAATAATTTTGATACCATTTTTACGATGTTACATTTATTAAACATGTAAAACAGCAAAATAGGTACCGTTTAGAGCTTCAGTTACCACGTGTTTTACTTGCGTTAATGTTTGACATAACCTAAAATGTTGAAATGAGTGATTGGTACTGAGTGAACCATACAGGTGAAGTACACAGTGAACCGGTTAACTGTGTACCGGTCGATAGTCTTATATTCTTAATTATCTTATGAATAGCGTATAAAATTAGATTACTCTCTAAAATATTATTGCTTCAGAATGGGCCGAACTAAGGCAGCCAAAAGAAAAATTGGTGGGCATAGCAAAGAAGATATGCAGAGGGCAATAAATCTTGTAAAGAATGGAATGAGTATCCATAAGGCTGCAGACGAGTGCAATTTAAAATATCCTACGCTAAGAAGGTATGTCAAAAAACACCAAAGCAATGACAATGCCAATGCCAATTTAGTACCAAATTATGCGGTAAATGCTGTATTCACTCTTGACCAGGAACTATCTTTAAAAGGCTATATCACCGAATGTGCATTTATGTTTTATGGACTTTCTGCAAAAGAAACACGACAATTGGCTTATCAGATGGCGACTGCCAATAATCTAAAAGTTCCTCCTTCCTGGACAAAGAACAAAATAGCTGGAAAGGATTGGCTAAGATCATTCAGAAAAAGACACAGTGAGTTAAGCCTAAAAAGAGCTGAAGCATGTAGTTTGGCACGCGCCACAGCATTCAATAAAGTGAATGTTCAAAAATTTTTCGAACATTTGAAAGTTGTTATGCAGCGTCACCCTAGTTTTGGTGACGGAACTCGACTTTACAATCTGGATGAAACCTCAACGACGACAGTTCAGCGGCCACCAAAAGTCTTAGCGCCAAAAGGAAGCAACGTCTGTAAAGTTACTAGTGGTGAAAGAGGTGTTTTAGTAACAACATGTTTGATTATCTCCGCTGCTGGGCAAGCATTGCCTCCTGTTATGGTTTTTCCCAGAAAGAACTTTAAAAGCCACATGCTACACGGTGCTCCTACTGGGACTCTTGGATTAGCTGCAAAAACCGGGTGGATGAATGCGGAAATTTTCGTAGATGTCATGAAACATTTCATAAAGCACACCTCAGCGTCAATGGAAAACCCAGCCCTCTTAATACTTGACAATCATGAAAGCCACCTTTCATTAGACGCTCTTGATCTGGCTAAATCTTCTGGTGTAACCATTCTTACTGTACTAATATTGTCTAGAGACAACTTAATTATTATTCTCTATAAGAAGACCTAAGTTTCTGTTTTATGTTGATTTTTTGAGATTAAAGTAGTTTTTATAACATATAATGTTGTTAGTTTTCTGTTAATCTCCCTAAAACTTTAAAAAATACATTAAGTTTATGTATTTCATTAGCCTAATTTACTGAGTACAGTCACGAGCAAAAATATGTACACATTGTAAAATTTTCTAAACTATCTGCACGTTAATCTAGACATTAGAATACCAAAATTATTTCGTAATTTAGAAGAGGTTACGTACAGTTTTGAACTAATCTTTGAATATTCAATTTTGGATTGGCAGAACTTCAGATATCTGTTTTACAAAATATGAAAATGTGTACATATTATTGCTCGTGACTGTACATAATGGTTCACTGTTGACCTATCCCCTGGTTTACTGTGTACCTGTAGTTGGACACAGTGAGCCACTTCCCATTTTTTAAAAAAGGTAAAATAAACTCTAATTCTTTAGACTTTGAGTTGAAATTGATACAGAAGATCAATATTTATTAAATGACAAGTTGTCTAGCAAAAAAGGACTTTGCTACGTTCTTATACGGTGGATGTATGAGCGTTTAAATTTTTTATGGTTCACTGTTGGCCACCTCACCCTACCTATGTTAAGTTTTTTTCAAATAGGTAGTATAAAACTGATGTTGCAATCGTTGATTTGTTGTATTTTTTCTATGATTATAATAGTTTACAACAAAAATAATTGTTTTTATTCTTTTTCGTCATTACCATTAACATATCGTCATTACCAATTTCAAAAAGTCATTACCATGGTACAGACGTCATCGCCATTTGCATGTAATAACTTTGAAAATCGATATCTTGTGATTCGCTTGTTGGATTTAAGTGCCTTTTGCAGATTTTAAATGTTTACTTTAATAACAATTAAATTATGCACTTTTGCACGCAATTCCGAGCAGTTTAAAAATTTTTTGTAAAATAAATCGAAAGAATCAAAACGGCGGATTCACCCCAAAACACCATAGAAAATTTTAGAAGTCCCTACTCCCTAGCCCTACCAATACGAATACAAAGTATTGTAGTAGGTAGTTGGCCAGCCATCCCTGCCAGGTACTTCCAGAAGCTGATAATGATTATGTTAATGATACTTTATTCCCTAATGTTGATAAGAACCAGCTTTCAAAGGTCTAATATTATTTATAATAAGTAAATAAAAACTAAACAGACCATTTAACCACCATACATAAGCCATATGTTACGTACACATTACTTGGGGGTACTTAAAATTACCTACAATTTTATAAACTTTCATAACCACATCGGTCATTGACATTGCCAAGCACTAGGTATTTTGCATTATCAGCTCAGCATCCACTCAATTAAGGAATCATTGCCAGCTAATAAAATAATATTAGATTTTTGCTTGTTTTGATTACCAACGGTATATTTTAACAAACAGATAATGTTGTCTTATTTAGGACCACTGTTACGATACTATTATTTATTTAAAAATAAATTAATAACAAACAGTTCAAGACATTTTATTTTGCCGTTTTAGTTGCCCTAATGACATGCAAAATAACGGCAACATTGCTATTTGGCGTCCATCTTTAATCTTTTGATGTGTTGTGTTATTTTACATAAATTGTGTTAAAATTGTTTCTATAATATCTTCTGTATTAAAATTAATACACAAATTATAGTGAAGAGTATTCTCTAAAAACTATTTTATTACATGCAAACTAGGTACGAAGCAATTTTATACATTTTTTGCGAAAGTGTTACAGTATCAGTATAGTTTGTTGTAAAAGTTTCACAGTTCTTTGCTATTGACCTAGGTGTTAATTATTAGACCAACCTTCAAATGTTTTTATTAGCTTTCATGTAAGCTATATGAAGAGTATTAATACTGTTAATAAATTGCTTTTTTACTTGCTGTCGCAGCAGATGAAGTGTGCAAATGGATAGACTGAACCAGTTGAGGGGAGAAGCGGGGGGTTCGCGGGACTCCACTCTGGATACCACGTCCCCACCGAGCGAAGGATTCATGACTGCTAACGAGAGCTCCTCCAAGTACTACTCTCTGTCAGAAGTGGACTCTACATTCGATATATCAACAATAAAGGATGACATTTCGTCAATAAAAGATGTACCACTACCCAACACCACGACCGAATCTGAAGGGACCATGACAAATGCCGACGAACTGATATCAAACTTATCTCCTATTGGAAAAAAGAGTGACATATTAGATAGCTACAAAATTGATACACAAATTGAAGCTGCCAATATTTTGTCTGGTGGTGTTGCTATTTTTGATGATAATGACAACTCATATGATGGCCATGAACTTGTAATTGATGACAATGTTGATGTTGATGAAAAGTCTAACTCTGAATCTAAGCAAGTGAACAGTTTGCAATTTAAATCTGATGATAATGTATTAGACTCTAGTCTTATAAGCGAGGAAGCTGACATTGCAAGTAAAGATACAGAAGTGGTGCTTCAGATAGACGGGAAAAATGTGGATGCAATTGACATTGGTAATGGACTATATTTATACCGTAAGGAGGGACATGAGGAACTTGCTGCAGTTCAGATTATTGATGATGATCAACAACAGCCAAGTTTTAAGTTTCTCAAAGTGCGGTGAGTGCTAATCTTCTTACTAAATTCATATTGAATATGAGCTTTTTTATCATGTTTACATTTCTTAAATAGCCTGTATGACAAAGAGCTAAAGATGTAGTACCTTGTTATGTTATTTAGAGTAATATCTACTATATAAGGCTTGTCACGTACAATTCAAAAGTGACAATAACTCAATTAATATTGTTTGTAAACAAACAAATGTCAAGAACACTAGTTTCTCTTCACATTGATTAAAATAGTAGAAATTGTATACATTATGTTTATGATTTGGTCCCAGTGTTTTAAACTCTGCTAAGTTGGGGACAATATAATCTTATAATCCTATATCTTATCATTATAATATCTTGAGTAATGTTGGAGGTAAATTATTAATATTTTATATTTATAAATCTGTTTAAGTTAATCTTTTGTGTACCTTTTTATTATATTTTTGTTACGAGTGCAAATCTATATTGATTATGACTTATAATTAATTTATTCTGTATCCATCATCATCTCGGCCAAACATCCACTACTGTAGGCCTCATTGCCTCTACCATTCTGTGTCTTTAGAATTTATTATGGATAATTAGGCACCAAAATACCCCCAAGACAGTACACAAAGAATACCAGTAAACATAGTTTAATTATTAATACAAGTTTAACTTAATAAACCATATAGTTTAATAATGATAAGTAATACCCTGACTGATTATATTTTACTGTCAATATTTTTATGGATTTTTTTTTTTACTATCTACCTGATAATAGTGACATTTGAACATCTAAATTCAATGCAATAGTTGATTAATATAGTTAAATACTGTAATTGTAAACTAATTATCAGTCTACTAAATTGCCCCTTTCTAGTGATAGACTTGAGAAATATAAAATTGAATTAAATCTTTTTGACCATTCAATTATTATAAATTATGATATATATAGTTAGTTTCTTTATTATTGATTTTTTAATTGTAAAAATTTGTATTTAGGTGAAAATACTTATTGTAAAATGGTCCAATTTGGCATTTGATAATTTGTACTCTTATTCGAATTGGCCTTATTTCATCATTAAGACTTTTACTTATTCATTGTTGTGTAAAGCCAAAACTTTTTTTGTCTATTTAAATTATTGTTTTTCTGAACACTGTAGTCTTTAACACTCTAAATGTAATTTGAAAATAACATACTCTTTGTAAGCATTTAACCAAACAAGTGGTATCCTCATTAGACTATAGTGACCACTTGCTCTAAGTCAGTTTAGTGTCCATTCAGTAGTTGTAATTAGCAGTAATTACACATTAAGACTAGATTTAGTTTACTGTCCCTTATGCCCGATTTACACATCGACAAGTACAGTAGCGAGTTAACTTGCATCATTTGCGAGTTAAGTCACTTTTTGCGTGTGGACGGCAAAAGCGAGTTAAGTAGTAAGTTGCCGATCAAGTTGTTTTGAATACAGCTCGATCCTATTTTTCGGCGAGTTAAGAACGAAGTAGCCCCCTCTCTCGCGTCTCCCTCACCCCGCCGGCTCGGCGCTCGCGGCGCCCGCCGTGTAGACGGGCGAGTTTAGTACAGTTCACAAGTTCTAATGTCGTATTTATTTTTATTTTTGTCTGTTTTTCTATGTATAATGTGTATCTATTTATAAAAGTATTTAAGTATATTTATGCGTTGTCTAGTACACATAGTACAAGCTCTGGTTAGTTTGGGACTAGATGGCGTTGTGTGAAAGTGTGAGGAATATTTATTTTTTTATTATTCTAAGTAGGTATACTTTTTATTAAAATTTCATTTTTAATGTGTTGCATGTTCAGTGTTAATACTATTTCTCGTATAATAGCGCGTAAATGGGTATTCAATTGTTCAATGTCCATTTTATCGATTAAAATAACCGTAAACAATCTCAGGCGACGCACGCACGACGCGACTAGTCTTCGTCTCTGATCGGCAACTTATGAGCTGTACTCGCCTACGTGTGAACTGTAATTACTACTTATTACTTACTCCTTAACTGTCTATTTTTTTAACTCGCCACTGTACTTGTCGATGTGTAAATCGGGCATTAGAATTTGTGACCAGCTTTCTTTTAATTGTTCCGTCATGTGGCTGCAGAATTACTCTAAGTCAAAAAATAAATAAATCATAATTACCTAAAACATGATTATAAAACTGAAATATTTCAAATGAAATGAGATTTTTACCTTTTATTTTCAGTGAAAATGCTGAAGGTAATTTAGAAGTATATGAAGAAATAGAAATAGAAGTACCTAAAGAAGTGGTAAGATATTTTTATTATCATATTATCAGATTTAGATTTTATCTTTGCAAAGATCTCTGGTAAGGCTAGTAATATGGTACATAATATATGAATTATTTTTTAAATCTTAGAAGTATAATTTATATTCTTTGTCACTATTTCTCTTATAACCTAGATACATGCATATTGATTTCATGTTAATGATATTTTTTAATTAAATTACTTACAGCCTATAAAAGAAGGGAAGACATTGGATAAGAAAACACCTTCTCATGTGCCTATTAAGGATATAAATAAGATCATTAGTGATACTTCATGTAACAAAGTTACAGAGAGAATCAAAATGCCAATCAAAGAACCTACTACGATTCCTATTGAAGATAACACTGACAATAAAGAAATATCACCTGATAGCAAGTCTGAGCTCAACTTAAATGGAAAAATGATGAAGTTTAGTGAATCAAGAAAATCACCAGTTGTAGGAAGTTTTACACCCATGACATATCATTCAACTCCTAAGAAGGAAGGCATACCATTAACTAAAACCATGGTTGACCAACAACTACATCCAAATAGGCATTACGACCAGACAAATATTAAAAAGACAATAGAAGTACACACAGATAGCTGTAAGCAGAAGCCAATTGAAACAGCAAAAGAAAAAGATAATGATGACAATAAATTAAATGAAATTAGCAGTACAGAAAAAGAAGATTTTAATATTGATCAAAGTGAAAAAGATTTTATTATTGTTGAAGAGACTAATCCAAAAATAAGCAATTTGGATACAATTGAAACAAGTAACACACTTGCTGCTAGAGATAATAATCAACTTAATATAACAAGCGATAAAATTGTAGATAATAAAATTATCGCAATAGATTCTCCAGAAGAAAACAAAAATTTACCAAGTGAACAAGAAAATGTGATAGATTCGACAGAAATAGTAAAAGAAATAGGAAATGAAACTGTACAAATTCACAATGTTAATATAGAAAAAAATGATATAGAATTAACTAATGCATGTGCAAGTAAAGTAGTAGAAGATGTAAATATAAAAGATAAATTGTTAATAGACACTGTTCTTGTAGATAAAAACCAAGTTGATGATGTCATTGAAGTTGATAGTGACCCAGATGACGGAAAATTAGAACTAATAAAAGTTGACAAAGCAATGGCTGTTGATACTGCTCCTTGTTTTGAAACTCAGAAGGAGACAATAAATAAAGATCATGAACAGGTTGACATCAATAAAGAGAAAGAAAACCAGGGTAATATGGTTATTGAAGAACCTATACTTATTGAAGACGACGATGTTAGTATCGTAGAAGAAGTTATTGTGGAAAACAAAAAAGATAAAGAGATACATAAAAGAAACATTGATGATAAGAATATTGATAACGTGAAAGCACCAGAATACACGTCGATTGTCGAAAAAGACGTGGTAATTATCGACAAAGAGAAAAGCATAGATAGTGGCGTTGAGATCCTTGAGAAAGGTGACTCTACGCATTCTAATGTTGTAGACCAACCAGAACTGAAAATAGATTCTTCATCTGATAAAAATACACTTACAACAACATCAGAAAGTCATGCCCCTAAATTGACAGATGTTGTTAAACCATCTGAAAATATAACAGCTTGCAAAAGTGTAGAAAATAAAATCAATGAAAACACAGATAAACAAGCACTGCAGGAGGAAAGCAATGAATCTTTATCTAAAATATCTACTCATTCTGAAATAACTGTACTTTCTAAGGTTTCCGAAAATAAAGAAAGTGAAGGAATTAGCTCTAATACATCTTCAGCTAAAACTGAAAATAAAACCCAGACTGTGCCAAAAGCATTGGAAGACATGGAAAAGCAGAAAATCAGTTCCAAAGTGTCTGAAGAAAAATTAGTTCCTTCAACAGAAGTCCCTAAAGTGACTGAAGTTAAAGGAAAACAAATCGTACCTCCTTCAGGGAATGAAGGTTCACAAGACCAAACTATTCAATCATCTAAAAACTTAAAAGACAAACATAATCTGACATCTCCGAGTAAAGTGGCAGTTAATAAACAAAACTTTGTACCTCTTCTTTCTAAACCTGCTGATAATAAACAAATTATCAAATCTACTGAATCTATAAACACTAAAGACTCAACATCTAAAGAAGATATTTCACAGGTTGTTTCGGCAAAAGTTTTAACGCTTCCTGAAGAAAAGCAAGTTTTGCGCATACCAACAGCTGTTCCATCAAAACCTAAAAAGCCAGAAGAACTAAATAAAAAACTGAATATAGGAAATACAGTGCCTAAACCGATCGTTGTTGGGCTACCTCCAAAGAAAGATACTTTTGTAGCGACACCCGTTGCACAAAAGAGTGCAGATAGTAAAAATGTAACAGCAATAGCAGTTGCTTCGATACCTACCAAGCCTGCAAGTAGCGTAGAAATATCAAAAAATGTTGCTGTACCTACCAAGCCAGCAAGTAGCGCAGAAATATCAAAAAATGTTTCTTTATCGCATACAAAAACAACTCTTAAACCATTAGGTCTAGAAGTCAAGAAAAGCAACACAAGCCACAGAGATCAAGTCAAAGAAACAAAAGACTATACAAATGAAAGAGGAAAAAGCTTAAAAACTATGGAAAGCAATGTGCCAAAACCAGAAGTAACTAAACCAGTTGCTATATTACAAGACGTTAGTAGTTCATCAAGCAAACTTGTTGTACAAAGTGTTAAAAACAAAAATGAACCTAACATAAAAGAGGTGCCCAAGCCTGAGGTTAAAGCTATAAACAATAACCATGCTGCTGTTCCTTTCGGTAAATGGACGGAAGCTAATAGGCAAGAGTTCTTAAACAAATTTAAAACTAAAACAATGGTAACTTCAACTAATAGCAATCAGCTTAAGAATTCCAATGACTTGAATAGAAGAGATGTACTGAAGAAAATTGATAGCCAGCGCCAATCAAGTAACGCCTTGATAAAAACTCAGGAGGCTAATAAGCTTAATGTGAAACCAGAAACTGCAGCATTTTCTAATAAACCTAATATTATAAGTAAAGCAGTTGTTCAAGAAACAAAAGTTCCAGAAACATCTGAAGCAGAAATTAAATCAAAAGCTGCAACATCAGAAGACAATATTAAGAAGGATGTAATAGCGAAGAATCAGGAGGAATCATTAGATACCGCAAGTAAGGTGGACACGCCTGGTGGCTTATGTCAAAGGACAGAATTCGTACAAAATTTAATTGATAAAACAATTGAAGGTATGATTCACAGACACACGCCCACTCCTAAAACGCAGGATGAACCTAAACAAAATGTAACTAAAGAATCAAGTGTAAAAGAACCACAAAAAGCTTCTAAACCTGCACAAACTCATCCAACTATAGAACAAGCCACATTAGATGCAATAGAAATGAAAATGAATGAGTTACACGGCATTCCTTTCATAGAAAGACCGCCACACGAATTACCTCAAATTCATAAGTCTGATCTTAAAACATATTCCAAAGCTGAAAAAGAGAAGGCAGTTGTACCACCTAAAACTAAAATACCGAATCTCCTTCCTTACTCGAATAAACCACAACTAAAAGTTACCAAAGAAAGCGTGATCGAAGTTGATTCTGAAGATGAAATCATTGAACACGAGCCCATCACGGGCGATATTGTTCCAAACAAGAAAGCACAAGCTGTTAAATCTCCGCTTTATGGAAAGTCTCCTTCTAGTAGCAATTCACAAGAACAACGCGATAAAACTGTGGATCCTTCTAAAAAAGAAGCCATCATCACTGAAAAAGATTTTGATAAATTTGCAAGAAGAAATTCGATTACATATGAAAATTGTCTCACTGTTAATTTTGACGCCAAGGAACCTCATAACGTAATTAAAACGGTGATTGAAAAAGATTCAAACCCAAAGACTTATTCTAAAAGTGATTCTAAAGCTAAACAGTCTCTTAAAACACAAAACGTGCGTCCCAACATTCAGGCCTCAAATAAATTCGCGCCAGCACCTGATGATGCCTCTAACAGAAATCAATCCAAGTTACAAAAAGCATATCATTCAGCGTTAACTGCCAAACGGCAAATGGCGGCAGAATGTCCCATTACTATTATTGAAGATAAACCAGTAAAAGTCGTATTTATGGATAGCATAGACTATGTTCCAACTCAGCTAAATGTTCAGGGTCAAGATCTATCACCAAGTAAAAGAATTCTGCCCAAATCTGAGATCACAGTCAGTACTTGCGATTCGTTAGATTCAGACATGTTAGATTCTATAGAAGAAGTTAAATTTCAAGAAGATAGTAAAACTAAGACTAAACATCAAAGAAAACAAGTTTTGACACCTGTTGATGAACCAGAGTTAGAGCTCATTGAGCCTAAAGATTTAGGTCTAGAAGTGTCACCTAAAAAGAAAAGAAAAACGGATGATGACAAAGCTGACAAGAATGTAAAATATCCCATGCGGAAGAAGTTCTATTTACTAAGTTCTAGTGGAGTTTTAGAAGAAAAAGTAACAAACCCCGTAGAAGTCATGAAAAATCCTCTTAAAGAGACCGTCAATCTTAGCGACAACACCATAGTGCACAAGAGTACTGTCTCGGCATTAGATAATTTAGTTAAAGCAGCTGAATTAATTGAAACACAAACAGAAAACATTAACTCTTCTATTATTTCAAATCCAGATAGCCAATCCAGTACTCCAACCACTACTCCTGTGAAAAGAGGTAGAGGTAGACCCAGAAAATATCCTCTTACACCTGATGGAGCAGTTGATAAAAGTAAAGTAATTACTCCTAGCCCTCAAAAGAAACCTCGACTTATAGATGCAAAGCCAACTAAACTGTATTCTTTCAGTGATGACTCGGATACTGATGATGAAATTATAAAAGAAAATTGGACCATGGGCAAAATAAATGAAAACATTGTATGTCCCATATGTAATAAACTATTTAGAAGTGAAAATGTTGTTTTCAAACATGTTAAGCACTGCACTGGGCCTTCGCCGAGCAGGTCTGATTCAGATAAGAGAAGCCCACGAAGATCAAGAGTATCTCAAGACTATGACACTAGTTCTCAAGACAGTAAATCAGATGATATGAACATTGATGACGATGTACCCGTCATCGCTATGAAACAAACTCCTAAAAAGCGTAAATCCAAAGATTCTGTTAATAAATCTCCAGACAAAGTTGATATCATTGTAATAGAGGATACTCCTCTTAAAGAGAAAACACAAAAGAGTGACGAGCGAAAGAAGGAACAGAATGAACCTAAGAAGGCAAAAACAAAAATACCACTCAAGAGTAACAACTTGGTTTGTGAATTTTGCGGTAAAACTTTTAGGCAGCTTTCATATCTAGTTAGCCATAGATTGCAACACAAAAAAGATAAAGTAGAACCAAAGAAAGTTGAGAAAGAAGCTCCAACTATAATTAATAGTTCTGTATACAGCTGCGAAGTTTGTAAAAAGGAGTTTAGGAAGTTGCATCATTTAGTTCAGCATCGTATAATTCATAATCCAACTACGACGAAACCTTCGAGAAAGAGCTCTGCAGAACAAGTTGAGAGTAAAGTTGAAAAAGAGCCATCTACGTCAAAGCAAAGTGAAGATACTAGTGCCGGTTTCCGTTGTGAACCTTGCGATAAATCATTTAGAAAACTACATCATTTAGTAGAACACAGGGAAACCCACGACGGCATAAACAGACAGAAGACAACATTTACGGCATCGACTAAAGACGAAAAAATCGTCGAAAAGCCTACGACCATTCACCAATGCGATGTTTGTAAGAAAACGTTCAAGAAGCTACAACAGCTAAACGAGCACAAGGAATCGCATGTAGAAACGAGTTCAGATAAATCTGATGATAAGGATGATAAGAGTGTTAAGAGCTGTCTATCAACAAGAGATATAATACACGAATGTTCACTATGTTACATGGTGTTCCCTAACGAACATTCCTTAAATAAGCATACAATCATTTGTCTGAGAAAAAAGCGCCAATCTAAACAAGTTAAGCCAAAAGATGAAACTGAAGGTTCTGACGAGGTAATAGAAAGTCCATTACCAGAAGATAAAATTGAAATAATTGATTCACCGATATCTGTTTGTGAAGACGCAACTTCTAAGGAAGAAGAGAAGCAGTTGACTGCTAATGAATTACTTGACAAAAATAAACCAGATGAAGTTGTAGAAATAAAAAGAGTTCCTAAAGAACCTGTCAAAACTGTGGATCTTGAGAAGGATACTGAGACCATAAAAACTGTACTCGTTGAAAAACAAGTGCCCTCTACAAAAAGAGATTTTCTGGAAACGGAGACTGCTAAAACTGAAGCAATAACTCAAGTGCCAGAGAAGATTCAGAAAGTAGAACAGAAGGTACCAGTTAGAATGCAAGACACTCCAAAGAAGAAAACTATTAAGGAGAAAACTCCAAATAAACGGTTAAAAGTAGCTGCCGCACCTAAACGAGTATCTGAAGATGTTAAGCCAGTTGTAGAAACGAGTGACGACGATGAAGAAGTACGTTACATGCTTAATCCAAACTTCAAAGCAAAGGATGTCACGGAAGAGAAAGTCTTCATGAAAGTTAGAGCCAAAAAACGCAGTTCATTACAAATAGAACGACCTAATTCTAAAGACTTAATGAAAAGGCGAACATCTTTGCAACATCCTCCTAAAATACCACGTCTCAAATCAAAAGGATCAGAAAATGTTGTTCCAATAAAAAAAGAAATTAAAGCTCCCAAACTTGAACCTGTGCCTTCTGATTCTGATGATAGTGAAACTACTAAATACTCTTTCCCATCGACTGTTCCTGTTAAACCAACTAAGCCTCCTCAAGATCGTACACCTAAAGATACAAAAACTACTGATAAAAAACTTCATAAGAAATTGTTAGCGGAAAAAAGAAAATCACTTAGTGGTATAGCTAAAAGAAAAACATTAGGAAAACCGATCACACCCAGGTCTAAAATTTCACCTATCAAACAAATTAAAAAAAGTGAGTAATATCTATTTAATATTATTTTACCTTGATTTGTTTTATGTCCGCCAAACCACAAGTTTGATAATTATTATCTCATATCTTTCCCAGGGACCCTTGAAGTCGAGCATCGTTGCGACTGTGGTCAACTGTTCAGCAGCGCCGCCCTACTGTCCCGACACACAACACTCGCCCACACTCCGCCACGGATACGCCGGAGACGATCTCCTCCACCCGAAGATAAACCTGTCATCATCAAACAGGTCTCTCGAAAGTCTACCACTGCTGAGAAACCTAAACAAACTATAGCGTCTAGAAAATCAAGCGCTAGAAGCGACAGTAGTACTTCCACCAACACAAAACCGACTAAAACGGAGGTCAAGGGACGGAAGTCGTTTACAAAAGAAGGAGAGTCATTAACTGACAAGAAAGCCAAACTCGATAAGTCTGAAACGAAATCCAGCGTCAAACCGAGGAGAACAGGCCCCCACCGAGGAGTACCTGTCCCGGAAAAGATGAGAAAGCTAATGCTAAAAAATAAATAGTTTCTCATCCTGAGTTTAATATAGAGATTGGTTCGTGTTACGAAATTGGACTGATATGTTCCCCTTACTTTGATATATATGTAAGGGAATCGCTAGTTAGATAATATCACGCATCACAAGCTCACAATAACGTAACAAACGGACCACTGTTAAATAAAAATATTTTTACACAAATGATAAGTATAATACATCAACATAATATTTTTATCGTGAGCTGGTTAGTTAGGCGTTGATCTTGTCTATATGTAAATGAGAACTTAAAAATAATAAGTATATTTTGTCAATTTGTTTTAAAGTTTAGATATTATATATGTATAAGAGTAAATATTTATGTTTAATAGGTGTAGCGGCATTACATTCAATTAGTGTCAGTTAAACTGTAAATGTGCACTATTTTTTGTCTGTTTCAAGCTTAAATAATAAGGGCAGGTGCAAACTTGTGTTTTTAATATGTTGTAAAAGCTTAGGATCCACTAATAGCTAAGCTATATTCTGGTCACTATGTTACAGGTGCCGGTACATCTTGAGACAAGGTCTTATCTGTGCAAGCTAAAGCTTAGATGTTAGTGGGGAAATAATAAAATATACGGGGACTTGATGAGCTACATTAAATTTTTAACATTGATTTGACAGAATATGTTCTTAAAAATGCTATGAAATACAAGAGCTTCCCCCAATGCAGAGTTTAGGTCATTTAGTGCTTCATAGTATGTTTTTATAATATAATTAATAAAAGGGATTGTCAGATTATTTCTGATAACTTGTTATATGTAGGAATAAGAACAGACCTCAGATGGATTTAGGCTTTGGATATAAGTACCAAAGTGTCTAATATTATATAATATAAAAGTATGTTAATTATAATAATTCATTGCAACATCATTATTTACCACTCTCTAAGTTACTGAGATATACTGTTGTGTTATTATATGTAATGTACATGACTTAGAACTTGTTCCAAACAATTTGTGTTGTTTACATTGATTTAATATTGTAGTGAAATGTAATAAATGTTCTCATCTGATCATCACAAAGTCACATTGTGACATTCACATTATATTAGGCAGAGTCGTGTTATATGTCAGAATATTCTTCTATAATGGTGTGTTGATAGTCTGTGGGCATCATACAATGGTACTCCCTAAATTAATAGTGAACTAGGACCAAAATATATCAATTTCTCTGTTTGTAATGGTAATAATATATTATGTTGTTTTTTAATTTTAAATAATGTTTATTCTACTCTTGTGACTAACAGTGTATGTAATTAATTGCTAAAATAAAAAGAGTAGTAGGCCGTATTGTGAGATTTATGTTTTAGAAGCATTTAACATAAAATTTTATATATGTAGATGATATCATTATTTTTAATATGATGATGCAATTTTGATTAATGGGTTATAAAATAAATTGTCTAAAATTTATATACTTGTTTATTTTACATAACATACAATATTTATTTATATATTTCTTACAATAAATATTCTGAATAAATAAATTCACATACATATTCTTAGGCACTTATCTCTACCTACATCATGGCAGAAATCAGCTTTATATTGACTTTCTTAAGTGATACATATAATTAAATAAAAGTTTATGATTTTAGATACCAATATTACTTAAATTTTCTTATCCCCTTTCACAAATAATATCCACAATGCTAGGTTCCATTAGTTGTGGATCAACACATCTCAATTGTGCTGATGCCAAAGCGTCTTCCAAAAGTGCATTCAGTAACCTTTCATCATTTCCCATGCAAGACAACCTCTGTTGCAAGAAATGAACATCTACTTGGAGCTGTTGTAAACCATGTTTACCAAATGTACGCAGTCTTACACATTCAACTAAAGCCTTTAAAGCTACTTTTAATGCTCCATTTGATAAGGCTGCCCTGTCAGCCCCTGCTGGACTGAAAACTTCAATTCTTTCTGAAAATATTCTATTCAAAGGTGAGAATGAAGATGGAGCTCTTGACCAAATTGTGCGTCGGCTGGAATCACTTGAGGGTTTTATGCTTGTAGGAAACAGTTGAGACGCAGCACTGTCGGCACTTGCCAGTGTTTCTACAACTCTTCTGCAGACAGCTCTAGGCCCCCGAGGTTCTGGAGCCCTCAGCCAGTCTCTAGCCAAAACTGACACCCTTAACATCTGTGCAGCAGTTTGTCCTATGAAAACAACTTCTGAATCTAAAGCAGCTTGAGCTGCTGTAGACAAGTGTACTACAACACTGTTAGTATCTTTACTTTCCACAGTAAGCCCAGGAGCTGACTCTTCAAGAAGCTTCAGCAAATGTGCATGTAATGTACTTACACCATTTTCCTGCATCTCTAAACATAATTTAGCTAAAATTAAAAGTAGTTCAAATGGAATGTTATTATTTGATGTCTGCAAACAGGCCATCTTTTTGACCATTTCTGAAAGATTTACCATAGTCTCAGTAATTACTGTCCAGCAGGTGTCAGCTACAGCTTTAGCACACCATTGTTTGAGACCAAATGAGAGATTATTCTGTAAAAATGCCATAAGATCTAATAGAGAGGCTTGAACTTTTTGCATCAAGTAAACCTGTAATGAATTTAGGATGTCTTTCAAATCAGTTGTGTCAGTTCCTTTACTGGCCAGTGATTGTCTGACTTTAGTAAGACTGTCCTTAAACTGTGTTTGTATAGACTGGTAATGTATTGTGGCTTTATGATTGATGCACTGAATAACAACTTCAACAGCTTTATTAGACATTGTATCACTTGATATGATCTCTGTCATTGCTTGCAATTTCCTAAAAAACTTATCTAAGCCTCTTATTAATATTTCTGTTCCTATATTATCAGGTCTTTTTACAACTTCTTCAAATAGGTGGAATACTTGAAACATTATTTTGTCAGCAAATTCTGGTATATTGGTACTATTTTTATCTTGAAACATATCATGATAGCATGATATAACTATGCCTAAATCTGCTAGTAAAGTGCTATTGCATTTTTCTACCCATTCCAAGATGTCAGTTGTTTCCACCATAGAACTTAAACTTTGCAAATGCTGATCAAGTCTACTTTCAGCACAACTGAGAAAGATATCCTGAAGAGATGAGTCTGTTTCTTGCAGCTGTCTTAGCAAACCAACACTTTCTGCCAGTTCAGATGCAGAGGTATCTGGGCTTAGTAATCTTTCTCTTAATGTTTTCTTTAATCCATAAATTATTTCTGAGCATTCAGTTTGAATACTTTGAAAAGAAGGCTGGTTACCATATTTCTGAAGTACTCTTTGAGCATGAGTATAGTCATGAACAGCGTCAGTATATCTTCCTTCTAGAATAGCTTTATTAAGTTGTGAAGGTAAGAGAAATAGAAATTGTAACTTGTCTAACAATTGCCTAGTTCCACATAATCTACTTACATTGTTACCACTTTCTCTCAGGGAATCTGATATTTGCGAACTAAAAGAAGTTATTTTATTCATATTCTCGCTTAGCTTATTCATTTCTTCCTGCATTATTTTGAAATCTGTTCGCATTTTACGTACAGTTTCCGTTGCCGAGATAAACTTGTTGTAGTTTTCGTAGACCAAAGTCTGCATCTCTGACTGAAGAAACTGACTTTGAGTGACTACTTCAGCTTCTTTATCCATTACTTGCTTTAAAGTAGCGCATTTTAATAAGCAATCTAAATACTCATCAGGGTTGAAGTTGCTTCCATCGATATTTAATGGATTTTCTTCTTTTTCTTTAGAGTCTGCCATTGTTATCAAACAGATATTATATTAAAATAGATATAAATTTACGGATTTGCATATATCTGATATTATAACAAATATTTCCAATTCAAAATAAATATTTTATTAGCACATACACAAGTGTTGACATTTGACAATCTTTTTATGACTGACAGTGACAACTGACAATAAATAAGACATGTCAGCCAGGCATAGTTATCTTATGTCATAGATTTTTACTTTAATTAGACAAAAGACTAATACTTACAGTACGTAGATCTAAAACATGGAGATACGTGGACACACCGTCCAAATTGGTTTCTATTTACGTCTTAACGACAATTTGTCTACGATATGCACGCATGACTACTAAGAATTACAGGAGAATTATATACATTTACATGTATTAACTAGCGCTCACTTACCAGGAGCATTAGCCAATAACATTAATGAATGGTAATATAGGTACGCATACTCCTCTTCTAAATGGAAATAAACTAATATTCAGAACAGTTACACACATGCTTGAAATAACAAATAATTGTGCTTATTATGGCGATGTTTTGGAACATATTATACCACTACTAAAATACTGATTTAAGGTGTAAAAAAAGAAAATTCATTGGATAATCAAGTTGCGTATTTCTTATGAAGATGTGCAGAGACGCGCAGCGTACAACATAGTTATTTAACAGATAATTATAATGCGAGTAGCTTTCGCACTAGCATACTCTGAACTAGCCTTATCTGTAAATATACCATGCTTAAAATAAGAGTCTGAATATTGTTTTGTACAATAATAATACCTATTTAGTCCCATGGATATCATAAAAGACGACTAGCAATAAGTTCTCAGAATCTATGATAAAAACATTACATAAGTAAGTAATTCGTCTAGCCTCACCCAACTTCTACTTTTGTACAAAAAGGTAGATAGGAGTTGAGAAATTTTCGCTAAATGCAATAACATCATCACCATCGTATCAACCAATGACGTCGACTGCTGGACAAAAAAGGCCTCCAATATTAGAGGGACCTCCGAAACTGATAAGATAAGCCATCAGTTTTTAAGCTAGGTCGTTGGTATGATAAAAAAAACACATTTAATATGCATATGTCTATAATTTTTAATAGCTCAACATGAATATATACGTAGGTACAATATATTTGTTCTTTGGCTTAAATCTAAACAGCAAATATACATTATCTTACATTCAATTTTATTGTACAAAATTTTTAATTTAACAGCCAACATTTTTTTATTAATAAACAGCATAGAAACTATCACAAAACAAAACTTTTATGCTCCGATGTCTTTATTTTGAGTACATCAATACGAAAACGTTTTCGAAAAAGTGTACTTGGTAAAGTATAATTCGAAAACGTTTTTCGTGTTGACAAATTCTGGTATGAGATTTTTTTTAGTCGGAGTTAAGGGTTAGAGTTGTCTCCGAGGATTTAGTTCGAGTTCGTCAATAGTTGAAAACTTTGTAATACTATGATTAACTTAACTAATAGTTAGGAATAAGTTTATAAATTAAAACTAATTAAATACGTATTAAGAATTCGATAAGTATAGATTATAAATAATATAGACTACGTTTAGTCTTCTTATAAAAAGATGTTTTTTTTATTTCGTCTCATCTTAAAAAGTTAGTTTTTGAAAATGTTTACCGTATTGACGAACTTCGACTAGGGGTCGTAGCAAACATATCAAAACAGAAAGGGATCGTCACCGTATCAACTAGAGCCATTCAGTATTATTTGTATGAAACTCCTTACTGCAACGCACACTAATCGGAATCTTAACGTAATCGGAATTTTGACGTTTGACACCGAGGAAAAAGGCGAGGCGGTGCCGATCCCTTTACGTTTTGCTATACCTAGGTATGTGCTACGACCCTAAAGGATCTCCGATCTTTTACAGTTCACGAAGCAATATATTACGCCAGGTAATAACTTTCATTCGTAGGTATATGTTTTATTACAAGGGATTCGAGTACACTGGGTAGAAAGGTTCTGAAACACATAGTTCCACTCTATGTGACCTTCCTTTACATTAAAAAAGTGCAAACATTTTGTTAAAGAATTATTTTATCTAATTGCGTGGTATTATGGGTCCAATTTCCCTACATCAAAACAGGAGCGCTAAAAACTATGTAACTTTCTACAAAAATTGTTCCAATTATAAAGTCTTATTCACATAGTTTAAAATAACAACTACATTATTCTTATAAAGATTAAGCTAAATAATAAAAAACAAAATACAAAAACTATAGCAAAAATTGAGCATAGATATTTATATAAGTAAAAAAATCTACACAGCAACCAATCAACCTATAAGTTTTAATTGGAATATGTGTCTTATTTATAGGAGTTAAGGTGCAACTCTGGGTTTAGGAGATATAGGACTAGGTCAATGTGGAGCTGTGTGAAGACATTAAAATTAAATATATTAAGTATATTGATTTAGAATATTTTGATATTATTTATATTGCAAGTTTTATTTTAAAATACGTTTTCTTATTGTGCTTATAGCTCAGCTTAGTCTGAGTTTGTCAGTTCGATAAAGTTTTTCGAATACTCTTTTGAAGCCGTCATAACAATACCTACTGAAATAATAAAATCACTCAAATGTTTTACTTATTCTATTTACACCATTTTATTCTATTTCTTCCGTTTTGAATTATTAACGACATATTGATTATGTCGTTAATAATTCAAACGGTGGTATTCGAAAACTTTTTTGAATTGACAATCTCGGACTAAGGTTACAGAAGTCTTAGGTTGAGTGATACTTTGACCCATATACATAAAGGATGTCCGTAGTACACATTCGATTACCCCAAACATACATTAAAAATCAACTCCATTTATTACAATTATCATGCGAGTAGGTTACGTAAAATAAATGGCGTAAATATAAATGCGATTGTAAACTTAAAACTATATTTATAAAAAAATATTTCGCCTAAGTATATTATATTTGACACTGTCTCTTGCACATTTGAATAAATGGATCATTTTTACGACTTAAATTCGACTTCAATTTTTATTTAAGTCGAAATCCCGAAACTGACTTCACGACGACAGGATGTTATTGCCTTGTCGGACTCGAACCGAATAAAATCACACGGTGTTGAGTGAAACCGAGCGTGTAACATTCCTATTACACCTAACAAACGGCCTAATGTCCTTGAAGACCTGAACCGATTTCCACCAAACATAGCTAAGAAATCGGTCTGAGCTGTTCTGCTGTTACGACTCGAAGATAGGACACTTAACTCTGAACTGCCTTTTAGTAAACTCATGGAGTTTGGGCTCGTTAGATTTGTCTTAACTAGTTAGGATAGAGATCACAAGGCATTACTAGAATAAAATAAAGAAGAAGACAATCTCGAGATAAAGGGAAGACTATTCAAAACTGCGAAATCAATCTTGCGATTAGTTTTTTTGCACATAAAAGTACACCCCTAACCCAAAAAGCCGTTATACAAAGAAGTTCATAAAATAAAGGTACAATTTTATATAAATTAACAGCTTGGCTATTTTACTTAAATTAAGTGTAATACGTTTGTCGCTTCTCCTAAAATCACAAAGCCAGGCAATTAAATTTGTAAATATCACTTACATAACCAATATTTTTTACTTACAACTAATAAATGTATAACTAAAGTTTACTTCTTAGTCATTCTGTCCTTAGTCTTAGAGGGTCCAGGCATGGTAGGTCACTGCCAACACACTCAACTTGGTGAAACACTTTTAACTGCACTTCTTTAACTTTGTTCACAGGTTTTATAACTTGTTTGCCGTTACGTTTGTTCATCGTATGGACAGGTACTATTTGACGTTTACCTACTTTGTCGGATGTTTGTCCTTCGGCAGCTTCTAGGGCTGTCTCTACGTCGACTAGCGCGTGGTTGCGACATTGTAGAAGTGCTGCCAACTGCAAAAATCCAAAATGATTTCATATCTAAATTTGGAATACCTATATTCGTTATGGGAATGAATGTATCTGTATTTTCCTAGAATTGGCAAAGGCCTTTGACATAATTTGTATTCCTGTACTCATAATAAAATTTAAGCGAATGTGTTTTGAGACTAAAATTTAACTAAAGCTATTCCAGAATTATTTACCAGTCACAATGTGTGAGGAACCAAAGAAAATATCAGCAGTTATATGCTGGTAGAACAGGGTGTGCCCCAAGGCAGTATTTTGGGTCTCAGTCTTTTCCTGATTTATGATGATAAATAAGGTGTGCAAAAATCAAACTAGACAATAGTAAAAACTCTATGCATTTGCTGATGATATGACGTTTATCTTTAATGTAGCACAAGATGCTGTACGTAGCTGACCTTGTGATGCTATGCTATTTTTCAGGTTTTATTTTCTAAACTATTACAAAGTAAAAAATTTAGGGTCCTTTTAGTGTCATGACTCACGCAAGGGTACTGGCGCGGCTCTCACTTTGCTACATGCCATACGCAGCCGCGGGTAAATTAGTGAGTGCGAGGTAAGCAGTAGTAGCAGTGACGTACCTGCAGTATCTGCTGCAGCGGCTGCTGCACGTCAGGCGGCGGCTTGGGCAGCGCGAGCGCGAGCTGTGCGGCGGCGCGGGGCAGCTGCGCGCGCACGAGCGCCAGCGCCGCCAGCTCGCGCGCCACGTCCGCGCCCTCCGCCACGCCCTCCGACCCGCTGTCCAGCTCCGAGCGGAACTGCTCCGTGTTCCACTGCTGAGCTCGGTTCTCGATCGAGTTGCTGCACAACATTATAATTTACATTCTTAAAAAAGGGTACTTGTAATCATGCCCCGTGTAGCAGACTTTTTTTTTTTTTTTTTTTTAATTAATCTAGTAGAGCAAGATCCTAGAAGTGGCGCTAATGGTCTACGCCTTCTTCTAGGATCGTTTTGCAGTATTATTATTTAATGTATAATGTGGTGAATAGTACAAATGAATGGTTAACAATAAAATAAGAACATAAGAATTGACAAAAGTATTCTAGATTACAACAATGCTTAACATATAAAATAAAGTTAAAGTTATTTACATACATCCTTTTTTATATTTTTTTTATATATCTTTTTTTTTTTGACAACTGCAATTTTTTAGTTGTATAGCATATTTAATTGTATAGGATAAAGAATGCATGTTTTTTTTTTTCTTATTATACAATCAGATAAAAAACAAACAAAACAGACACTTATTTAAACAAAACAGATTAACAATAAAGAAGAAAAATATAACATATGTAAACTAAAATAAAAGACAATATTTACATAAAAATTACAAAATTTACAGGTCTTTATACAAATCATCAGCAAGTATATGTAGCAAGTTATATGTGCATGTGTGAATATACTTCACTGTATCGCTAAGTTTGATTAAAATGTTTTAATTCTTTAATAATATATGAAATATGGTTGATGAATATGTTAACTGTTTCTTCGTATTTTATTAAATGAATTAAGTAGTGTGGATTGTATGGGTCTATATCGTGGTTCTCACATGTATATATAAAAGGTAAACGAGAATTAAATGTCTAAATGTTTGAATTGATGAGTTATCACAGGGGCAAAGATCATTATTGGTTATGTGAAAGCGGTGAAGGTACGATTTATGGTATGCATGATTGGTGAGTAGTTGAGTGATAGGAAAGGATGGTTTAATGATAGATAAAAACTTGGATATATCTTGAAAAGAAGAAAAAAGTTGTTTAGTGTAAGTTGCTCCTTCAGAGTTGTCATACAGCCCTTGTAAGGATGTGTGTAATTGTTTTTTGTGTATCAGTTTGACGTATGAAAAAGGTGTATGTAAGTAGTCCGGTGTTTTGTGCATGTTAGCTGCAGTTTTTGCTGCAGAGTCAGCCTCTTCATTTCCAGGAATGCCAATATGTGCCCTTACCCATGCGAAATGTATATGAACTTGTTTGTTTTTTAGTGTGTTTAAATGTCTGAATATGTTAACTGATAGAGGATTGTGTGAATAAGGATTAGATAGTTCTTGAAGAGAAGATTTAGAGTCAGAGAGGATGTAGCAAGAGGAAGAAGGTGTAATATGTGTATTATTAATGATCCATAAGCAAGCATTTTGTATGGCTAACAGTTCAGCTTGATATACAGAGCATGAGGAGTGAAGTTTGAATTTCTTTGTAATATGTGATTCACCTGTGGGATCAAACACGACAAAGGCCGAACCTACTAACTCATCGTGCTTGCTGCCATCAGTAAAGACGCACCAAGATTGATAAGTAGAGAGGTTCTCAAAATCTCTTATAGTGTCCAATTCAGTGAATGTAATTGGTTCACGGAGGGAAGGATGCAAGAGAGTGGAGGATGGAGCAGGTCGTTCAAGGGGAATGTCAAGGGGGAGAAGGGATGAGATGCCCGTAAGTCTCGATGTCTCAATTTGTGATGAAATTCTAATTATATCAGGGAGAGGAGTGAGTTGAGCAAGAGTGATGGAAGCAATAGTACTTGTAGTGCGAAATCCATGTATGATTTTAATGGCGAATAAGCGTTGAAATGAAAGTAATTTTTTCTGAATGAGTTTGAAATCTAATGCACGTGTCCAGATAGATGATGCATATGTAATAATAGGAGTTATGACTTGATTAAATATAATACGTATAATTCTAATTATATCAGGGAGAGGAGTGAGTTGAGCAAGAGTGATGGAAGCAATAGTACTTGTAGTGCGAAATCCATGTATGATTTTAATGGCGAATAAGCGTTGAAATGAAAGTAATTTTTTCTGAATGAGTTTGAAATCTAATGCACGTGTCCAGATAGATGATGCATATGTAATAATAGGAGTTATGACTTGATTAAATATAATACGTATATTATCGGAATGTATACCCCAAGTGGGGCGCATGTAAATTAATAATTTATAAAATATGTTTTTGGCCTTTTCAATGATATATTTTGTATGTTTGATGAATTTAAATTGATCATCTATGATGACTCCAAGATACTTGAAGTCTCGTGTGAATGCAATTTTGTTGTTATGCATGTGTATGTCAAGTTTAGTTGATTTACGTGTAAAGCCTGTGAGTGTAGTTTTCTGTGGTCCAAAAGTAAGTTTAACTGAGTTTCCTCATTCTGCGATGGAATTGAGAGCATTATTGGTGATTGTTTGTAGAGTGCTGAGTGAACGTGAATGGGTAATGAGCATGACGTCATCTGCGAAGGCCTGTATGTGACACCCATCAGGAAGGGCTATCTCTAGAAGCTCATCCATAATTAGGTTCCACATAGTAGGACCACACACAGAACCTTGTATGCAACCACGCGTCATTGGTTTGATGATGTTTGTGTCAGAAAAGATCAACTCAACATTTCTATTAGTGAAGTAGCTGATTAATATATTATAAATATTTGCAGGGCATTGATATTGTCGAAGGCGGAGAAATACAGCTGGCCACCAGGCATTGTCAAAGGCTGCTTTGATGTCTAGCGAGGTAGCTAGAACATGGTCTCCTTCATTCTTTTTTGATTTAATGATTCTGATAACGTTTGATATTGCGTGTGATGTTGAAATTTGACTTTTGAAACCGTATTGCTTATTATTATTATGATTGTTAATGTTGATGTGGTAAGTAAGACGGTCCATGATTAATCTTTCAAACAATTTTCCAAACACATTTATGAGACCAATGGGGCGAAATGAGGTGAGTTGTGAGTATGTAGCTTTATTAGGTTTTGGAATAATTTTGATAAGAGCCTGTTTCCAAGGAGTGGGGAAGTGTGATATATCAAGGCAACGATTAAAAATTTGTATGAGATAATCAGGAAATAATTGAATAAATTGTTGACAGATGTCAGATGTGAGATGATCTTTTCCAGGTGTTTTTTTGTGATTCATGTTTTTAATCCCATTAAGCAATTCAGTATAGGTGAAGTGAGGTTCAGAAGAAGTATCAATTGGTTGTGTCATTAAGGATCTAGTGTTTTGCTGTGAAGAGAGAATGTCAGGGGTGTCAGATGGGAAGAAATGATTGTGTAAAGCATGTGCAGTGTCTTCTGTTGTGTTCGTGTAGCAGACTTTTACAAACATTAAAAAAGAAAGTATTTATGTATGTTTATCAGTTGTCTAGTACCCATAGTACAAGCTCAGCTTAGTTTGGGACTAAAGGGTGTTGTGTGAATGTGTGAGGATTATTTATTTATTTATCAATTTAACGGCAAGTAATAAAATTCACGATTGACAATATTGACTGTCTCTCTGGTGGTCAAAGCAGTCGTGCTTGTGACTGCCGACCTTATAAAGATAAAGATATTTGGGGTGCATGAAAGGAGCCTCCCCGAACGGCGTACCCACACTATTTCTGTACGTCTGGCGCACCCTGGGCAACAATCAGGTAGCACCTAACCTGATTGGCTAATCCTTTCACCACGATGGCAAACCCTAGTCCAGCCTTAGAGCCGGCTTTGCGCATAGTCTCTATTAACATTGAGGGTTTCTCCCAAGCTAAATCAGAAATTCTATCTGATTTAGCTCGCACAACACACTGCGATATAATGTGTGTGCAAGAAACCCATAGAGACGAAACGCAAGCCCGGCCGTACATTCCTGGACTTACGCTTATCGCCGAGACTTGTCACCCGAAGCACGGTAACGCAGTGTTTGTTACTCCCGGCGTAAGCATTAAATCCACCAAATACTCGACACATAACGGCATTGAAGTTATTACACTTGACCTTGGACACTGCACCGCAGTGGCGAAGGGTGGATTTTTATAAAAGGGAAGCCGAGGATTCCGTGAACTACTTTTTATTAACGTTCTACTTTACATTACTATTATTCTGTAGTTCATAGGTATTCGTAAGAAAATGTTTCGATTCTAGTTGTTCTGAACTCATGTGAAAAGTTATAGGTACAAATACGAAAATGTTTCTCTGTTTGGATAATAATATATTTCTTTGAGCAATTAGATAAATTGTTTATGTTGCTATATCCTAAATAATTCTACACTTTTAGAATCTGAGAATACTGCCTGTAAGCCACTTACTTATATGTATCGAAATAAGATTTATAGAATGTTTCGTAAATCCACAGCGCCGGCGCCGCCCGTTTGTATTTTATGTATTCATGTGCAGGGCCTAACTGAACTATGTACCTACGTGTTTCTTATATTTATAATTTAATTTTGAACAAGACGTTTTATGTTAGACAATAATCTAACACTATTAACGTGTTCCATAAAACAACAAACTATTAAATTTGCTTATAAATAATACAAACAATTACTTACAAAAATATTCCATAGGATCACAACACAACGCACTACGACAATAATAATGTCAATCAATGCACAACACTTAATACACAAACATAAATAATTAAACTTACTAATGTTTACTACAAGAAAACAAATTTTAATTTTAATATAACCTATTTGCAGAAAATAAATAATACTGTTTTTTCTTATAATAGTTCCATCGTTTACCAATGATTCTGCCAATGTCAAGATGGAGAGAATAAAAATATAAAAACAAAGAAAAATAATTAAAAGCTGAAAATTCAGAAGAAAGGCTGATTTCTATTCATCATCATCATATCAGCCTATCGACGTCCACTGCTGGACATAGGCCTCCTCCAAGTATTTATTTTCTCGATTTCTATTAGATTTAAATAATTAATAAAAACAAAATGGAATGGCAATGGCAAATTACTGTGAAATGAAACGTTTCAATTGGTCGGTCCACTGGTTACAATAGTGCTTTCTCGCTCTCGCAATGTTGTAGTTGTATCTTTTATCCTTGTCATAAGCCGATGGCCATCGGCTTATATGGTACCTTTTAATCAACGAAGACAAAGTGTCACGTGACCGTACGATTTCCGTACAGTCTGTTGTACTGGATTCCTAATTTCGCGACCGGCTTACCGCCGCCCCGCGCATGCGCGCCTCACTCTCTTCCTGAACCATAACAAACATATAGTTAGTTGACAATTTTTAATTACTAGATGGCGTTATGAGTACGTAAATAAATATTATTATATAGAATTATTATATTACATATTTGTTATTATTGCGATTTACGTAAGAGAATACTTTTTTGTTTTATATTATTTTGTATTGAGTAGATGTTGCGTCATTGATTTATAATTGATTAATAGACAATGGTAAGCGGTTTTTGCAAAGGTAAGCCGGTAGGAATCGAGTTATATGGACACTTCGCCACTACTGCACCGTCACCTCACTATACAAACCCCCTGGGACGCAATTCCGATTTGATCCACCTGAAAACTTCTATGTCCACGCCGCCAAAGTTGTAATCGGTGACTTTAACAGCCATGGCTCGGGTTGGGGCTACTCCGCTACAGACTCAAGTGGATTGGCGGTCGAGGAGTGGGCTGACATAAACGATTTGTCTTTGATCCACAGCCCGAAACAACCGGCCTCCTTTAACAGCGGCCGTTGGAAGCGTGGGTATAATCCAGACCTTATTTTTGTCAGCAGCGGTCTAAGCACGCAGTGCGTTAAGACCGTATGCAGCCCAATACCCCGAACGCAGCACAGACCAATAATGTGCACAATCCAGCCGGTTGTCCGCCCTGTAAACGTCTCCTCTAGGCGACGCCGGTTCAACTATTCCAAGGCAAACTGAACAGTTTTCGCGGACTATAGATGAGGCCCTGCTGAAGGTCCCGCCAACTCCCCAAAACTACGACGAGTTTGTTGCCATTGTCGCTGCAACATCACGCAAGTTTATACCCAGGGGCTGTCGCGCCTCCTATATCCCAGGGCTCGCTAAGGACTCTGCGAAGCTGCTAAAGGAGTACGGTGCCTTATACAGCCACAACCCATTCTCCGAGGAAACTACTCTGGTCGGTGAAGAGCTTCTATCTCGGATCAGCGTTACTAGACAGGATAGGTGGATCAACACTGTTTCCAACATCGACATGACGCATAACAGTAAGAAGGCCTGGCAAACTATCCGCCAACTTTCAAGTGATCCCCCACCCCCCGCAGGTCCTAGTCTAGTTACCGCGAACCAAATAGCCCACCAGCTACTCTTAAATGGCAAACCGTCAAGTCGTCTTGCAAGGGTCCCGAAGATGAACAGCTACGCCGGTTCACATGGCCCTATCAGCGAGCCTTTCAACCTGGCTGACATTGTAGCCACCATTACACATCTTAAATGTGGCAAAGCCTCGGGAGTGGATAATATCTCGGTTGAGCAAATTTAACACCTTGGCCCTGCTGCGGTGTCATGGCTGTGGCGGCTCTTTAACTTCTGTCTGAAATCTGCTTCAGTCCCCCGTCTCTGGAGAAAATCCAAGGTCATAGCCATCCTCAAGCCGGGGAAACCAACAGACAATCCTAGGAACTTTCGGCCCATAAGTCTTCTGTGCCACACATACAAGCTGTTTGAAAGATTGTTGCTGACCCGGCTCACAAAGGTTATAGATCCGAATCTGATCCCAGAGCATGCAGGTTTCAGGCCGGTGAAATCGTGCTGCAACCAGACACTCAAACTAATGCAGCACATTGAAGATGGTTTTGAGATGGGAAGTAGCCGAAAGAGCTTTATAAAGTGCGTCCACCCTTTAAGCACCGATCCAGCACACGCGAGATGCAACCTTTGGCGCGAAAGAGTGTCACTACCTGAACCGTTTGTGCCGCTCTCTGAGAGGCTTCCGCCCGGACATGGGTTGCCATGGGCTACCTGGAAGTCCTTAAACAGATTACGAACCCAGGTAGGACGAAGCAAGGACAACATGCTCCGGTGGGGCCTCACGGACAGTGGCGGACTGGGTTGCCTGGGGTGCTCCACAAACTATGGCTCACCTCTCATCATGTCCTGGATGCCCTTACACCTGCACTCAGGAAGAGCTAATGATTGCCAGCGATAACGCAGTCAGTGTCGCAGAGTTTTGGGCTACATTAATTTAGTCTAGTATCGTTTTTGCCATCGATACGCTAAGAAGATATTTATTTTGCAAATATGGGTTAATACAATGTGATGTTACAGTTTTTATTTAGACCTGCCATATTTCACCATTCGGCATGCCAAAATCAAATTAAGAAGGAACTTTTACCTTAAGCGTAAAAATAATAAGAAAAGGAAATAACAATTTATGGACGCAAGCGCGATCCCCACGCCAGTCTGGATGTATGTGCCCGTAACTTTTCCTTCTTCCATAGCATCGCTTGCCTCGAACTTTGCCTATCCTTATAAGCTAGAAAAGATGGTATCGCTCGAGTTTTAATACGTGACCGAGATATTCTAT
This sequence comes from Schrankia costaestrigalis, assembly GCA_905475405.1. Taxonomy (NCBI): domain Eukaryota; kingdom Metazoa; phylum Arthropoda; class Insecta; order Lepidoptera; family Erebidae; genus Schrankia; species Schrankia costaestrigalis. Next base: position 2,415,789 of record FR997830.1, read on the forward strand.
TATCCTTCTCCTAGTGGTCGCCATTAACTTTCAGCTTTTGTTCATTCTCGACATTGGTGACGAGATGTAAGCAGCTAACTCTTAACATACAACGATAAAACCACATTTCTAAGACTTTCAGTCTTCTGTGTGTATCTTTTTTGATGAACCAAGCTTCACAACTATAAAATACTATTACCCAGACGTACTACTAAAGCATATTGAGTAATTTTAAAGGTTAACCTCTTCTGCAGTGGATGTAATTAATATGGTATCATCGGCATATCTAATGTTATTAATAATTTGGCTAATGATTGTATCAACCCATTCACGACTTTCAAGCGCCTCCAACATGATTGCTTCCGAGTAAACCTTGACTAATAGTGACGACAATATGCATCCCTGCTTAACTCCTCAACGCACCACAGTTTTCACTGTTTCATCACCATACATTCTAATCATGGTCAGTCTGTTGCAGTAAAGGATTTGAATAATTTGCACGTCTTTGCCATCTCTCTATGAATATTCATAGAGAGATTACTTGACACGGGTGGCAACTGGCAATGCAATGTCAAACGCTTTTTCGACATCTATGAAGGGTACACAGTATCTTTTGCAAATCAAGCATTTCTGAACAATGACGTTAATTACGATCCTCGATTCCTGATCTTAATCCAAATTGGTTATCACTAAGTTATAGAGACGAACAGTTTATTTATTCATTATGATTATGGTTCTTTTGTAGAGCACTTTTTGGCTGTTGGTTGTGACAAATGTTGATTTCAGCAAATCTTTCCAAAAGGTTCCAGAATCATAAATTTTGAATAATGTATACCCGAAAACGAAATGGCTTTATCAGTTTTGACAAAAAATTCTATCATAATTCAAATTCATTAAGATCGTTATTTAATGTTTATGCGTGAGCTTGACGTCATTGGTTGACCGTAATTAAAACTATGCTTAGATTAAAGGTGCAATCTATTTTAAACTTTCACTTCAACGCAATAAATAATAATATCTACTAACACAATACAAATGTCACTATATTAAACTGTAGAGTTTGTATGTGAAAAACCATTAAATAATTTAAAACTAAAGTCAATTTGTTACTTGTGTGACATTACAAGCTTGTCATTTCAGAAAAACTGAAAATGTAGAATTTATATATTGGCTGGTAAGCCACCCAATTGTTGGCACCTTAAGAGTGGACTTCGTGTCAGACTAAAATATAAAATATCATAAAATTATAAAATACTTTAATCTTTGCTTTTACTTAATCATTATTATGTGATTGAATAGTATTAAATAAATATTATTGGGACTAATGCCACTAAAAGGATTCTGATAAATTTATTGTTGCTATGTTGTCTCATGAAATAAATAAAATATGATAAAAATATTAAATAAATAATATTTGTACTTGAATAATCATACTGAACTTGGATAATCTATAGTGTTTTCTTTATTTTTACTCACTTTTAACTCTTAAGTGCCAATAATTGTAGGACTTCTAATTAAGTGGTAATAATTAGGTGGTTTACCCTTATTTGTTTTATATTATAAAATTACGAAAACTTTGAATTGAAATATGCACCAATTAGAATAAAACGTTTTACCGAAAATATACTCTAGTAACAGTCAATAACGTTGACTTTACTATTTGTTTTTATAAATATCTAACGACTATTTGCTAATACAAAAGAACTGATATGTCAAAGTAGCGTCATGCTTTAGCCGATGTTTTGTTGTACGATATTGAACCTAATAGTTTTATGACATGCAACTAACATTGACTCTAGGGGTGATAAAGCCATTTAGTTTTCGACCATACATACATACTACTCTAGAATCAAACCATCGTTTTCTTCAAACTTCAAACTTCAAAATGCTTTATTTCATAAAATTTATCACAAATTGTTTGAAATCGTCTTTTAGAATTTACTTGAAATTGAAGCTATAGTTAAAAATTATAGATCGACACAGACAAACGCCACAGCACTAAAAAAACCGCGTTGTATTGTCCAATGTAAATTAGAGAAGAAAAAATAAAACCAATCTACTACTCAAATCTACTTGTCTGTCTGTGTTGATCCATAAATTCCAGTTTCCAAATGGTTGGGCCAATGAGAAGAAACCTGGCAAAGAAACTCATGGCAACTCTTTTAAAATTCGGTTGTTTACAATATTTCTTTTAACATAAATCATATACACAATTAAAATATTTGACAGTACCAGACAGGATAATACACCATTTATACATTATAAAAAATAATAATCAAAGAAAAGAAAAGTAGAAGACAAGCATGAGAACAAGCAAGGCAGAAGAAGAAAAGAAAGAGAAAAAGAAAAAAGAGATAGAAAGTATACAATAATACAATTAGAACTTAGAAATAAAATAATACAGTAGCACATATAATTATAAAAAGTGCATAAACTAGCATTATTTGAAACAGCCTGAGAATAGAAGCAGTTAATCCCAAGCCTTTTTATCATTCGTGTAATCTACAATCGTATAATATCCCTTTAGGATAAGTTTTTGTTTTACTACATTCTTAAATTTATTAAGACTTAGATCTTGGATATGATTCGGGATTTTATTATAGAATCGCACACATTGACCCTGAAATGAATTGTGTATTTTTTGGAGCCTAGAATACGGATGAACAAGTTTATCTTTATTTCTAGTATTTATACTATGGACATCATCTTGAACTATCTCTTCATGAACTATATCAGGACCAAGCGATTTACCAGTTTGATTCTTTTCAGTCTTTTTGTCACTTTGGAACGTATATCCGTGTGGTGACGGAGTAAGTACAGTGTGTCACCACCCCATCTCATCCCATGGGTGTCGTAAAAACCGACTAAGGGACTATGCGTGAATATTATCTTTACGTAATAAAAAGAAGGAAAACTTGAAATTAAACCCTATACCAATCCGTCTGGCCAGCGTGGTATTAGTAGGCTAAGTATCCCTCCGTCACTGGAGGAGGCCCGTCGCTGCAGTGGGACATTAATGGGCTGTTATGATTACAAATTGTTTGAAATCGTCGTTTACTTAGAATTGAAGCTACAATTATAATTATAGATCGACACAGACAAACGCTACAGCACTAAAAAAGCCGCGTTGTATTGTCAATGTAAATTAAAGGAGAAAAATAAAACCAATCTACTACTCGAATCTACTTGTCTGTCTGTGTTGATCCATAAATTCCAGTTTCCAAATGGTAGGGCCAATGAGAAGAAACCTGGTAAAGAAACTCATGGCAACTCTTTTAAAAATAAGTTGTTTACAATTTTTTTTTTTTACATACATCCTATACCCAATGAAAATATTTGACAGTACCAGACAACATCTGCAGACATGTTCTTCATTGTTTTCAATTTTTTTTGTGTCTGTAACTACTGGTCAGTCGTTATTTACGAGGATCAAGGTTTTTAATAAGGGTCTTTTGATGGTCCTTCTGCACCTGTTATTTCTTTGTGCAAAGTTTGAAGTAGTCAAACTTTTTATGTAAAGCTTCTTTTCTTCTACACACAGTTTTGTAATATGGTGAGTTACTCATATTTCCTTTCTTGTTTGTGTGTCTATTTACGTAGGCGTTTTTTTTCATTACTGGAAGGATATGGTCTATCAGATGGGCTAAAATAGCATGAAATAATTGAAAAAACATACCTGTGCAATGACGCCGTGAGATCATGTTCGCGTGGAGTGGGTGGTCGAGCATGTTCCAGCGGTGAGCGCAGGTGTCTCGCCAGCGCACACACGTGCCCCACGCACAGGCGCACCGGACGCATCAGTGCCGACAGGATCACGCCCGGGTCGGGGCTCAGAACTGTGACACGCGAACAGTCATGTACTTGTGGAGACATTCATTTAAACAAAATAATAAATAATATGACTGCTTGACAACCCTGTTGTATTCATGAGCAAAAACAAAAGGACCGCAACGCTGCGAAAATGTGTTTGCAGACGCAACGCGTAGTCGGAATACTCTACCACTGAGAAGTTACTAATAACCCTTTTTCAGCAAAAGAACACACTCAAGGCCACTCAGGACAAGGAAAAATTAAAGCTGTGTCATCTGCATAACACAGCATGTCGCAATTTTGAATTGGAATGTCATTGATAGAAGAAGGAAGTGTGTTGGACCTAGTATACTTCCTTGTGGCATACCAAAAGGAACGTATTGTGAGTCACTAATTGACTAGCCAACGTCTGGCGACGGATCCCCTCTGTTAGGTAGATGCTGAATCATTTTAGGGCAATTTCTCAAAGTTTGTGCAGGAATATACGAACATAGTCAGTGTCACAGGTCAAGGAAAATACCAATTCATTCATTCATTCATCTCAGCCAATTGACGTCCACTGCTGGACATAGGCCTCCTCTAAATATTGCCACCTTGTGCGGTCCTGCGCCTTCCTCATCCATCGGCTTCCATATGAAAATACCAATGCAATACTGCTTTTTATCCAGATAGACACTAATGTAGAAGGCACTAAAGTTGTAAGTTCTATGACAACATCTTCAGTTATCTTATTTTTCCTAAACCACACACTAATAATATAGTATATAGTGGGTAGGCACTAAAAAGGCAACATAGTTTTTATTTTACTGCATTTATAATCTTATTAAAAATAGTTATAATCTCTGTTTTGCTTACCAATTATTTGGATTGAGTTCAGTATACACCAGATATTGTGTACAAATATTGGTAACACTATATGTAATATATAGAACAAACATTCACCGCCTGCCGACTGTCTAGCTAACACATAGAATTACTAGTCAATAAACTGAATAAATTCACATATTTACACCAAGGGACACTATGGCACAGCTTTTAGAAATCCAACAGGCGCAGAAAAGTCTGGAGGAATGTGTCATTAGGAAGATGGACGAACTGCAAGCCCAGCTTCTCATTGGAGGGACCGCTAAGGACACAGTTGCTAAGGTGGCTGATGAATTCCGCACTTTCCGAGAATTAACGTATGGTATGCTTAATCTCATCCGTAAGCAGATATCTGAGTGTGCAAAAAGCATAGACTTCATTGAAACTAGGCAACGGAGGAAGATGTTAGTTATCTCAGGAGTACCTGAAGACGAAGCAGAAAGCTGCACAGATGTCACTCTTGGGATTTTACAACGAAAAATGGCTCTCACGGACATCACTTCTTCTTCTATGAAAACCTGCCATCGTCTAGGTAGCACCAACAAAAATCATCCCAGACCTATCTTGGTCAAATTTTCTACTACGGACATCAAAAGTGCTGTATGGAGATCGAAGGCTAAACTGAAAGGGTCCGCAATTTCATTAAAGGAGTTCTTGACTAAATCCCGGCAAGCTGTCTTCGTCAAAGCACGAGCGCATTTTGGTATGCGGGCTTGTTGGACACAGAACAGCATTATCATGATAATTGCTCCCGACAGGAGTCGGCACAAGATCGTAACCATAGAAGATCTCAATTCTCTGATTGAGAGGTTCCCGAATAGCGCGGGTTCGTCTTCGTCATAAGTCTTCTTAACCGAATGTAGGCAAGCCGATAACGTTAAGTGCAACATTCTGTTTGTTTACATTGCAATGGCGTCTTTGAGCCGTGACACAGCTACTATCATAAAGGTAATCAAATTTTAATTTTTACTTTATTACCCACTCTCCAACATTTTTATTAGTTTTTTATCAAGTAACTTTTACTTTTCAAACTTTGTTTTTATTAGTTACTGTCACTTTGACATTAACTGTCATGTTGTATTGTTGTCTGTGTCACGGCATAAAGTACTGCTCGGAAAGGATTGACGGTAATGCCAGGTGCGTTCGGAAACTTAGTTAGTGTCTAGTGAATTTTTATGTTGGGAAAGATTGTGTGTTCTATTTTATTGTTTTTTTTTCATTTTTTATGTGTATAAATTTTATCGATTGTATCCTTCATTATTTATTGTGAGCTGGTTGGTCGGCGGGTGGTGCGGAGATCCACTTGATTATCCTTAATCAGTGAGTAGTACTTTTAGTTTCGATATTATTTATTAATTATATATTTATTTATACTATTTATATTATTATGTCATCGAACGATGACTCTTCCTTCTATTCCGCTAATAATTCCTCTGATTCGTCCTCCGACGATAGTTTTAGTTCAACAAGTGGCACGCTGGGAGACAAGTTGCGTCAATGTTTTGATCAACCAAATAAATTCTTTAATGTTTGTCATATAAATGCACAGAGCCTTCCTAGCCATTACAGTGATCTATGGGACACATTTTCCAATACGAACACTCATGCCATCCTGGTTTCAGAGAGCTGGCTTAAACCTAATCTTCTATCTGTCGCTTATCCTCTTCCAGGTTTCATACTCATCCGTAATGATAGGATAGGTAGGAGGGGAGGTGGAGTTGCTATTTATATTCGTAGTGGTTTCCCATACAACATTGTTATCTCTTCTGATTCACAGACAAGTACCTCCTCCTCTGCTGAGTATCTTTTTCTTGAGGTTTGGGTTGGAGCTAATAAGATTCTTCTCGGTGTGGTCTATTGCCCACCCTCAGTTAATTATTTCACCGACTTAGAGTCGGTTTTAGAATCCTTGGGGTCTGATTATGAGCATCACATCATCATGGGCGACTTTAACACAGATCTTGTTTCCTGTCGCTCATCCCGTTCACTCAAACTCCTTAGCATGATCGAGTCCGCCAGCCTCCATGTTCTACCTCTACAACCCACTCACCATAACTCGAATGGGGAGGACACCTGGTTGGACTTGATTATTATTTCCGATCCTTCCCGAGTCCATGAACATGGCCAATACCCCGCTCCTGGTTTTTCCCATCATGACCTAATTTTCGTTTCCTACATCCAAAAACTCCCTAAGCCCTACTCCAAAATCTTGCGCATGCGTTGTTTTGGGAAAATAAAAATGGAAAAATTAAAAGACGATGCGTCTAAAATTGATTGGACCCCATTGACTGGGGCCTCTTCAGTCGATGATATGGTTGATATTTTTTATTCATCCATAATACAACTCTATGACAAACATGCTCCAGTCAAAGATATCAAAATTAGGCGTCTACCGGCGCATTGGATAACTGAAAAGGTTAAAATAGCCATGAGGAGAAGAGACCGGGCTTTCAAAGAATTCTGTAGGGATCGCTGTGATGCTAAGTGGTTCGTTTTTAAGGCTGCAAGAAATAGGTGTAATCAGATGGTACGCAACGCTAAACGCCGATTTATTCATAAAAATGTAACTTCGTGTCCTTCTGCTAATATTTGGAAATTCTTGCAATCTTTTGGGATTGGGAAGTCACAACAGGTGCCATTCCCACCAAATATTAAAGTGGACGATGTCAACAGATACTTTGCTAATGTTGTTATCCCAAGTGCAACCACGGTTAAGGATACTGTTGACCTCGTCCGCGACTTGCCTTGCCCTAATATAGACCCCTTTGCTTTTTCTCCACTGGTCTCAGGTGAAGTCAAAAAAACTATTTTGTCTATAAAATCGAAAGCCTTAGGTTCTGATGGCATCAGCCGTCATATGATCATCATCATCTTAGACGAAATACTTCCAGCTATTCTTCATATCTTCAATCAATCTCTTCGTCTTGGTCAGTTTCCATCTTTGTGGCGTAAAGCCTATGTTCGTCCGCTCCCAAAGATCTCTAGTCCTTCACTTTTTTCACACTTTCGTCCGATCAGCATTCTTCCTTTCTTGTCGAAGGCTCTTGAAGCAGAAGCATACAAACAACTGTCTTTCTTTGTACATAAAAATAATATTCTCTCTCCTCTTCAGTCTGGGTTTAGACCTGGACACAGCACAGTATCAGCACTTCTTAAAGTAACCAGCGATGTGAGAACGGGAATGGAGGAGGCCAGGGTTACTGTGCTGGTCCTAATAGACTTCTCAAATGCCTTCAACACCGTAAGTCATGACATCCTTATTGCTATTCTCTCTCATCTTAAGACTTCACCTGTAGCATTGGATTGGTTCTCATCTTATCTTCGAGGTCGTCAGCAGTCAATTAGGATTGATGAAATCACCTCGTCATGGTGTAGTTTGTATGCTGGCGTACCTCAAGGCGGTATATTATCTCCCTTATTGTTTTCATTACTTATTAACTTCCTAACTAAAGAACTTTCTTGTGATTATCATCTTTATGCCGATGACTTGCAGCTTTATAGTCAAGCAAAAGTAGAAAACCTTTCTAGGGCTATAGACTCTATTAATAGAGACTTAACGGCAATTCAGGAATGGTGTTTAAAATTTGGTCTTTCTGTAAACACTGACAAATGTCAGGCAATAGTAATAGGGAGCCCACGGATGGTAGGTAAAATTAATTTAAATTCTACATTGCCTATTATCTTTAATGGATGTATCATTCCCTACAGTAATCATGTTAAAGATTTAGGGATATATCTCGACTCCACCCTGAACTGGCAAAATCAAGTTAAATACGTTAGTCAGAAGGTAACAGGTTCTTTACGTTCCCTTTATCGTCTCAGAAACTTTCTACCACATAGTACCAAAGCAATGCTTGCGCAATCCTTAATTTTCCCAATCATCGACTATGGTGATGTGTGCTACCTCGACCTGAATGCAGATCTGCTCAATAAATTGGATCGACTTCTAAACAACTGCATTCGATTCGTCTTCAATCTTCGTAAGTTCGACCACGTCTCATCTTATCGTTTAGAATTAAAGTGGCTGCCCATACGCCAACGACGACACCTTCGGACGCTGACAACCCTATTTTCTGTTCTTACTTCTCCTAATGCTCCTTCTTATCTTACACCTCATTTTCAGTACCTTTGTTCGAGTCACAATAGAAACCTTCGCTCGACAAATAATCTTCTCCTTCTTTGTCCTCTCCATAGCTCTGCTTCAGTTCATTCTTCCTTTATGATTCAATCTATTCTCTTGTGGAATGCCCTCCCTCTTGAAATCAGGATGTCCACTAATCAACTTACATTTAAAACAAGAGTTCGCCAATTATGCATTAATTATTAGCGGAATAACTTCCTTCTTCCTTCATTATTTATATATTTTGTCTTGTATATATATAAATATGTATTCTTTTATGTATAGTGTGTATTTTAGTATTAATTCAAAGTTAATGTTAAATCATTTGATTTTAATTTGCTGCACCTACCATTTCAATTTCTCTGCATCACCCAAAGGTTGGCTGGTAGACAATGCCTTAAGGCATTAAGCCCGCCTTTGTACAACATTGTGCAAAAAGTTTAAAATAAAATAAATAATAAAACATTTTGAGATTCCAGAAAGTTCATGAAACGCTTAGTAACTAAACGTTGCAGTATTTTATTTAAGTATTAGTGTTAAATAAAAGTGTACTTACGCGTACTCCTCATAGAAATTAACATGGCTACTATCATATACTGTAGATTAGGTAGCATTGGACCATCGGAAAATAAAAATCCCCACAGATTCGGTATCTCAGAGCGGGGGAACTCCCGGCCGAACAGCAGACGGAGCCATCGACTGAAAAAAAAACAAGTAACATCATTCTAGGTTATTTTGCGTTTAAGGCAACTATAATCCTTCTATTTGAGTTTTTGAATTAATATTTGCGGTGTCAAAGACAATGTCGTCGACCAATGAACGAGCCGTTAAACCCACTCACGATTTTTTTTTTACCATATATTTCAAAATGTTCACCGTATTTACTGTACAATCTGTACCATCTAGGGATGACAAAGAACCACTGACAGTTTTTTGGAAATCTAATAACCCTGACAAATTTTTAATCATCTGCATACATTAATTACAAAGAGTTATTAAAGCATTTTTTAAAGTAATACATGAAAATGAATAACAAATTTGGGCCCAAATACGATCCTTGAGGAACACCTGAAGTCACTTTAAGTCAATCTGATTTGTATTCATTTGGAACCACGTAAGAAACTCTCTGGAATAAATACGAACCGAGCCGCATTAAGAAAGTACCTTTAAAACTGTAGTGGGATTTCTTTTTTATTGGCTTAGCGTGGGGAACCTTATCCAAAGCCTTACTCAAGTCTGTATAAATAGTGTATCAATCTAATTATTTGATTTGATAGCTTCTTCTTTGTATGCATGATTACTGATAAGGGTTAATAATTTATTACCATGTTGATTTGTTGTTGGTAAATCCGCGTTGGAAATTTTATGTGTATTTTCTAAAATATGTTTTATAATTTAAGCTATAAGTTAGAAGAATCGCTATAGGATGATAACTGGCCTTTTAATGTTAAGCTCTCTAAAGAAATTATTGCCCTTGCTTTTGTAATATTTATCGGTTGTGGCGTTCTGATTATTTTGATGTGATTTTGGACGTAAATTATTCAATTCGATCAAGTTGTTCTTAAGATCGCTTTTAACAAACAAACCAACTATAGTTATTATTAGTATAGATAATTAATAACTTACATTCCGAACAGCTCCATAGATATATTGCACTCATCAAGATGCGTCGCTAATTCTACATCTAAAGGTATTAGGAACTCTTCACGCATTTTCTCCAAATATCTTACTACCTCATTAGGATTCTACGACAATAAATATACAAACTTAGTTAGTCTGTAAATAACTAAGAATACAATATTATAATATGCTCGTCATAACAGCCCGTTAATGTCCCACTGCAGGGACGGGCCTCCTCCCGTGACGGAGGGATACTTGGCCTACTAATACCACGCTGGCCAGACGGATTGGTATAGGGTTTAATTTCAAGTTTTCCTTCTTTCTATGTAAAGGTAATATTCACAGATAGTCCCTTAGTCGGTTTCTACAACACCCATGGGATGAAACGAGGTGGTGACATATTGTATTCTTAGTCCGTCACCACACGAATAATGCTACTTCTCGTCAAAGGGAAAGGGCAGCCAATGGACAATAGTAAAAAAAAATCTCTAAAGATGGAAAGCTCGAAATCAGACTCGTAATATACACAGATTGTAAAAAAATCTGTGTTACATTACTGGGGTCGACACCTGGGAGATGAGAGTGTGTGATGACACCGTGTGTCCTACTCTAGTGCTATACGCATATTTTCATATTTACTTTCAATTCTATAAGCTTTAAGCACCGACTCAGCACAAGCGAGGTACAACCATTGGCGCGAAAGAGTGTCACTAGCTGGACCGTTTGTGTCACTCTCCGAGAGGCTTCGCCCGGATATGAGTTACCATGAGCTACCTGGAAGTCCTTAAACAGATTGTGAACCCAGGTAGAACGAAGCAAGGAGAACATGCTCCGGTGGGGCCTCACAAACAATGGCGGACTGAGTTGCCTGTGCGGCGCTCCACAAACTGTGGCCCACTTCTCATCATGTCCTGGATGTCCTTACACTTGCACTCAGGAAGAACTAATGATTGCCAGCTATAACGCAGTCAGTGTCGCAGAGTTTTGGGCTACATCAATTTAGTCCTCAAAATCGTTTTGCCATCGATACGCTAAGAAGAAGATTGTATAAGCTTAAAAAAATCCTGAACAACAAAGATTAAATAGAGAACTAAGAGTAAATAATGGTACTTACATGTGCTACAGTAGCTGTAGGTAATCTACCGCAAGACGTAGGTACGATGTCACCCGTCGTGTAAAACTTTTCTAATCCTTTCATTATTGTACTAAATAACATACTGAAAATAACATACAAAAATATATTTATACTTAATAATCTATACTAATATTATAAAGAGGTAAAGTTTGTGTGTTTGTGACGTTGTAGGGGGTAATCTCTGGATCTACTGAACCGATTTTAAAAATTCTTTCTGTGTTGAATAGTCCATTTATCGGGGAGTGTCATAGGCTATGTAGTATCACGCTATGACTAATAGGAGTGGAGCAGTAATGAAATATGTTTAAAAGAGAGGCGCTTTTTTTTCGCCGCGCAACGAAGTGGTTCAGTCAGTTAGTAATTTATAAAATACTTACTAGCTATCATGTTCTAAATAATCTTCGTGTAATATATATTTTAATTTGTCTCTGAAAAATAAATACAAATAAATTAGACACAATTGTGTGGTGACAGACTAAAAATACCAGCGGGATCGTAAATACATTGCAACATGCAGTTGCATACAGTGCACTTGCAACATTGAAAGTTTACTACTATGCAGCCTAGATGGAGCTGATTAAGTTCAGGGAAAATTACTAGAGTTAATGGCTCTTGGGAAAGCAACAAACATGCTTAATAAAGAGACCTTGCTGTTGGTCCTGGATTACGCGAGACACCATTATATCATCCTAACTAATATTATAAATGCGAAAGTAACTCTGTCTGTCTGTCTGTTACGCTTTCCCGCTTAAACCTCGCAGCCGATTTTGATGAAATTTGGTACAGATAATCTTTAGGCCCTGAGACAGAACATAGGCTACTTTTTATTAACAAACATAAAAATTATTTTTTTAACAAAAAAATCGTATGTTCTAGCATTTTGAAATATTTACCATAAATATAGAAATAAGGGTTGAATTGAAGATAAGACAATAAATCTTGGTACATAGGCTTTTTCTACAAACGGAATTCCCGAAATTCGAACGGTACGAATTCGGAACGGGAACTATAAAGCCAAACTTTTTGTATACGAAATCTTAACCACTGAACCTAGGAACATGTAATCTAGAAGTTTTGGGTGTATCAAGTTACAAAAAAGGCTGGCTTCTGTAAGAGTCTCTTAGACATAAGGGACCATGATTGATAAAAACTAATTTCACGCGGGCGAAAGCTAGTTATTAATATTTCATTTTTAATAATAAATGCTCATTTAAATAGAACAAAATATTATAATAGAATACTCACTCCAAATCATTAGGTGCAAATGTTCTGTCGATGTACAGTTCAAATAATAAAGGTGCTAGTATTTCGTGCATACCCTGCCTGTACCCGACATTGGAATGTGACCGCGCCCAGAAAAATAATATCCGTACCTAAAAACAAAAACCAATATACATAATTAGGGTAAGGTTGCGATCATTGGACTAGCGCTTTGTTTGGACCACTTCAATATTTCGCGATCTATTCATATTTGAACCCGATATTTGCATCGAAATGATAGCTTTATATCCCTCCACACCACCCTCCAACCGCCAGTACCGCAGCAGGCAGCATGAGGGATGGACGTACTTCACTTTGTTTCTCGGACCTCGAATATAATTTTTTACGCGGCAAATAATAGCATGTAAGTACTGTTATATTCACTATTTTCATCTGATTTTTTTTACTAGTATAGTACAGTAATTAAGAATACATACTATCTTATATTTTTGTTGAGTAACGTGTTACTTTTTTTAAATTTAAATTTTTCAGTGGATGTTAGTGAGTTTCTATCAATGGACTGGCACGATGCTCTTTTATTGAACCGGTCCAATCATGGCAACTTCTATAATGTGTGTTATTTATTTATTTAGTTTCTTTTTATTTTAGCATCCCAAAAAGAGGAGGAGAGAGAGGCGAGTATAAAACTAGCTTAGGGAAAAAAAGAAGTTAGATTGAATGAGGTAATCAGAATGTTTCGAATGCCAAAAGCGACGTTAAAGAGAAGATTTGACGTACCTGAAATATTTTTGTGATTTTGCATGCGTAATAGGGATTCGACTATAATTAGAGTCGACAAATTAATGTAACTATCTATTTATTTTTCAAGAAACTTGATATAAAACATAATTTACTTTATTAATTTTTTTACATGCACCTTGAATGGACCAGCCACCTATAATGCCCTAAGTCCAATTATAGCAACTAAGTGGTCCGATGAAAGAGACGGTGGTTCAAACAAGGAAACCATCACAACGTTTTATTTTATTCTTTTGTGACTATATACATAATAAAATTAACTTAATTATGTTAGTTACCAATAATTGAATATACAGACTATAGGTAAATTATCTTAGAGAGATTTTTGCATTTGTAGTTGTGTACGGTCAGCACATAAGGAAATAAATAATTGAGAACTTTTATATTTTTTATACTTTTTATAGTCAGTTACACCAACTGCATCAAATAACATTAAACAATGATAAGCTAGAGACTAAAATAGTTAACAATCATAACCATAATATTTAATTCTAATCTTCTTCAACTCCAGACAATTCACTCTCGTTCTCATCCCCACTTTCATCAGATGAATCATTTGTGTTAACAATAATTCGTTCTAATATTATATCTAAAACCTCATCAGCGCCTTGAAATTTGTTTTCCTCTATAATGGCGTGCAGGCAAACATTTTTCCATTCCTCTACACTTATGCTGTTAAAGGAGAATGTTTTTTTTGGGCTAAAAAGTCAAAGTCTGTCCCCAGGTCACCAACTAGGTTCATTACAAAGATTGATACGTAAACAACATTTTCTTCTATGGAACCAACAAAATTCGTCCCACAGAAATCTAGATATCAGCTGTTCAAAAAATTAAAAGCCCTGTGGCACTCCAAGCAGTTACAGTCTGTCCCCAGGTCACCAACTAGGTTCATTACAAAGATTGATACGTAAACAACATTTTCTTCTATGGAACTAACAAAATTCGTAACACAGAAATCTAGATATCAGCTGTTCAAAAAATTAAAAGCCCTGTGGCACTCCAAGCAGTTATCTACTAAAAAGTCAGTCTGTCCCCAGGTCACCAACTAGGTTCATTACAAAGATTGATACATAAGCAACATTTTCTAACGGTAATAACTGGTTTTTAAGAGGTAGGGTATACCCGTTTTTTTTTTGTTTCACTGGGGTAAAATGCCTACGCATCCCCTTCCGTTGGGGGACGGAAGAGGTATGTGGGGCTCCCAGGGGGTTAGGCAACCCCCCAGTATACCCACTAAAATTCCCTAGCCGCACTCCTTCATCGCCTACATGGAGGGGGCCTAAGAAACTGGCAGAGCCTTTGCGTCCAGTCCCCCTTCGGCGATCCCCGCCATTACAGGTGGGCCCTATCTAGGCATACCCGTAGTCGAACTAATTACACACATATATATATATATATATACTCATCAATGCAGACAATATTGAGTTAGAAGCCATATGTCATTATTACTGCTCCTGGAAGAGTGGCAGACGTACGTTGGGAACATATTGTGCTCATGTTATATCTACTGTATGGTTCTTGGCATGTGGCCTCTTAACAGCCAGTTATTACCGTTAGAAAATGTTGTTTACGTATCAATCATTGTAATGAACCTAGTTGGTGACCTGGGGACAGACTGACTTTTTAGTAGATAACTGCTTGGAGTGCCAGAGGGCTTTTATTTTTTGAACAGCTGATATCTAGATTTCTGTGGGACGAATTTTGTTGGTTCCATAGAAGAAAATGTTGTTTACGTATCAATCTTTGTAATAGACCTAGTTGGTGACCTGGGGACAGAGTGGCTTGTTAGTAAATAACTTTTGCATGGAGTACCACAGGGCTCTTAATTTTTTGAACAGCTGATATCTAGATTTCTGTGGGGCGAATTTTGTAGATTTTATTGAAGAAAATGTTGCTTACGAATCAATCTTTGTAATGAACCTAGTTGGTACCTGGGGACAGACTGACTTTTTAGTAGATAACTGCTTGGAGTGCCACAGGGCTTTTAATTTTTTGAACAGCTGATATCTAGATTTCTGTGGGGCGAATTTTGTTGATTCTTTATACATGTAATAAGCTCAATGGTATAAGTCAATGTACAATGGTTACAAACGTGGGGGCAGCAATTTTATTTTAGCCCAAAGCTCCTAGTAAAAAAAACATTCTCCTTTCTCCTCTGCTAACGTCATTATAGAACTCATGTTCATTGTAATATTTCTCTTTGTAATTTTTCACTATCCCCCATATATTTTCAATAGGGTTCAACTGAGAGTGATACGGCGGTAAGCGTACAAAATAAAAACGTACAAAAACAAATACTACTAGAGCTGCAAAAATCTCTCGAAACTAATTTTACCAGACGCTGCCAAAGTTTACCTCGGGCATATATCATCATCGGAACATTTTTATTTAACAATGTTAAAATAATAAAATATTGATAAAAAAATGTTACATAAAATAAATACTTAAATAATAAAAATGTGACAGACCTTATTTGCTGACCGTATAGTGGAATTCAAATTTCAAATTTTGAATCCGTGTACATATACGAACACTACTACAAATGCAAAAATCTCTCTAAGATAATTTACCTATACTCGTTTACACAGATTTTGTTTTATTTCACGCTTTATTTTAGATACCAGCTCTGTTTAAAATTAAGTGGTCCAATAGTCGCAACCTTACCCTAATAAATAATTGTAGACAATGCTTTTCAATGCCACCCAAGAGGATGTCGTAAAAGTAAATTCAACAAACCTTACAGTACCCGGCCCTAAATATTACACATCGACTTTTGTAAAGAGACATTAGGCCAATTTCGGCTTCGTAGAGCATCATCTAGCTTCATCATACGGCCGGGTACTGTACATCATTGTCAAAAAAGGGACATTCAAAACACCCTGAACCGGTACATACTTATTTAAAAAAGTGACAAGAAAATCAGCAGGTGTCAATACTTACAAAACCACTACTTACCATTAAATCTTGAACTTCTTTCTCTCTAAAATAAAGTTCTTCAGGGAATGTTCTGACCACATCTTGTAATATAAGAGTTTTTAGTTCATTATCACAGAAATGTTGTTTCCAGACGCTCTGTAAATATTCAAAAATATTTTAAACAACAATTTAATAGTGTCGTTCTACGTATCGTTTGGAGTAAGCATACTTCAAATCTCCGTTTAATCTCGTTCCACAGTTATTGTCATAGACGCCATCATCATTCACCATTGCGTATGGCTTCTGCTTTGAACCCTATACGTCTATATCTAGCATAGCCAGTCATAGCCGTCTAAGGGAAAGTTTGCTTATGATATCTCAACAAAACTAGAAAACCCTGTACTTCTATATTGTCGGACTAAAAATCTAAAAAAAACTGATTATTTATGTTATGTATTATTAATATTACAAAAGCTTTTTGTAACATTAATAATACCTAACATAAATAATCAGTTTTTTCTTGCCTGTGTAAAATTAATTTAAACGGAGATACTTACTCTGATTTTTAGTCCGACGATATCCGGTCAAGCATGCTATTACATCTCGTAGTCAAATCAAGTATCCGTTACAGAAGTCCTCGTGAGGGACATTGAATTAATTTAATTTTAAAATGTAACAACATTGACCCATAATGTATGACTAAAGAAATAATAAAATCGCAATTAATTTGTTACCTCATCGCTTTGTGAAAGGGGATCATCGCCAATAACAGCTCTAGGATCCATAGACAACTTCTTACTTAAATCATCATAGTAGTTCCGATGGGTTTTCAAACTGTAATTATAAGCAATATAGTTTTTAACTGGGTTAAAAATTAAAAGCCCTAGTTAAAAAAAATAACATTGACAATACTCTAAAGTTGACTTAACATAACAACAGACATAAAATTGTCTATTTTATGTACCTAAGAGAAGTAATATAGTACAAAAATACTGAACATATTTAGGTCAAATTTTGATGTATAGCTTATAGTTAAAAAAAAAATCATTGTTAAAATGGTTGACAATCTTGTTCAAAATGTAAATATGAGTTATTTACATTACAATATATTATCAAACACAAACAAAGGGATGTACACAGCTGTGCCTGCTTTAATAATAACAATAAACTACAAATATTGTTTGTAATACGTATTTATCATTATCTAAACCTAATGATTTATTTACACAATAACATTGAAAAATAAATAAATTATCTCTATTTCTAATATATTATTATCTATTTATCCTTGACCACACAATGCCATCTAGTTCCAAGATAAGTAACTACAATGCTATATGGAGACTAGAAAACTAACATAATATACTTATGTATTGTTCTTTGGCTATACATAAAAACACCAGGACCAAATCAAATTGATTGATACTGAACTGGCCAGAAGTGGGACACCCCTGAGTGTCCCACTTCTGGCCAGTTCAGTCTGGTAATATTACCAGAAGGATATGTTATTTAATGATTTTTAAACAAATAGGGTAAAGGTTCCAGTGAATGAACACTTAAGCAATTTTCAAACTTCAAAAAATAAAAACATATGTTTTTTCTTATGCATAGGTCCTCAGAGCTAGTTTTTCGTTTAGAAGATTTATTCAAAAATATATTTCAGGCTCGTTTTACCTTTTAGGATACACAGTTTGTAAGATATTTAGCAATATATAGAAGAATACCCCAAAACCCCAGTAAATGAACGCAAATTTCCAGTAAATGAACAGAAAAAAACCCAATGAATGAACACGATTTGGTTTTTATTAATTATCGTATAAAACAGTAATTATTGCAGCAAACACAATAAAAAAATCTACCTATTGTTCAAAATTATTTAATTTTGCATAGTTAGAAAGAAAGAAAAACAAGATAAGAGCAGAAAAAAACTATTTAATATTATTAATCTAAAGGACGGCAAAGCCTCAAATTAAGCACCTTGGCCTGCTGCGGTGTCATGGCTGTTGTGGTTCTTTAACGTCTATCTGGAATCTGCTTCAGTCCCCCATCTCTGGAGAAAATTCAAGGTCATAGCCATCCTCATCCTCAAGCCGGGAAAACCAGCTGACAATCTTAGAAACTTTCTGCCCATTAGTCTTCTGTGCCACACATACAAGCTGTTCGAAAGATTGTTGCTGACCCGGCTCACAAAGGTTATAGACCCGAATGGGATCAGGTCTCAGAGCAATCAGGTTTCAGGCCGGTGAAATCGTGCTGCAACCAGACACTTAAACTTACGCAGCACATTGAAGATGGTTTTGAGATGGTAAGAGTAACCAGTGCTGTATTCGTGGACCTATCGGCGGCCTTCTTTTACCTTCTTTTTACCATTTACTGCTTCTTCCGCTTCTTATACGCTGACTATCTCGCGCTAACTTCCCAAGCAACAAACTTCATCGAAGTTGAGTCCAATCTCACCTCAGCTCTTAACAATCTGAGCCGTAACCATGAGGCAAACTCGCTTAAGCCTAATCCATCTAAGACTGAATCCTGTTCCTTCCACCTCCGGAACAAGGAAACGGGCCGCAAGCTAAATAGGTATCCCGATAGCTCATAATGACTCCCTCAAATATCTCGGAATCTCACTGTCATTTAAAAACACTGTCAGAATGTTAAACAGAAGGTGCATTCTCGCAACAACTCGTAGCAACGGCTCGGCTATTTTTATTTTTTTTATTTTTTTAATGCGGACTTCTGGGCCGGCGCTTTCTTTCTCGGCTGGAGAATACGCGTGCGCAGTCTGAAACCGATCAGCTCATGCTAGGTTAGTGGATACGGCTTTGAACGAAAACTCCCGGATTATTACAGGTTGCCTTAAACCTACACCGGTCAGACTGCTGTACCCACTGGCTGGCATCGCGCCCCCCGATGTCCGTAGGGATGTGGAGGCCTCCCTTGAGAGGAGCAAAATTGATGACGACCATCGGCACCCAATGCACGGCTATGTTCCAGTGCAGCAAAGGCTGCGTAGCCAAAAGATCTTTATAAAGTACGTCTACCTTTTAAGTACCGACCTAGCACACGGGAGGTGCTACTTTTCGCGCGAAAATAGTGTCACTGCTACAACCGTTTGTATCACTCTCTGTGAGGCTTTCGCCCGGACATTAGTTACCATGGGGTTCCTGGAAGTCCTTAAACACATTGCGAACCCAGTTAGAACGAAGCAAGGAGAACATGCTCCGGTGGGGCCTTACAAATATTGGCGGACTGAGTTGCCTGTACGGTGTTCCCCAAACTATGGCCCACCTCTCATCATGTCCTGGATGCCCTAACACCTGCACTCATGAAGAGCTTAAAGATTTGAAGGATTTTAATGTGCAATTTAGTTTCAAAAATATAATGTTCATTTACTTGTTAATAACCAGCAAACAGTAAACACCAACAAATGAATTTAATCTTTACCCTCTTGAATATAAAACTCATTTTCGAGTGTTATGGTTATGTCTTCTTACCTAAAACTAGAAAATGAACACAATGGAAATTGTTGGTTCATTTACTAGATTTTAAAAACCAATAAATAAACACCCCTGTCCCAATACTGGCCAAAAGATCAGAAATCGATTTATGAAAAGACTTGGGAAATGTGAACTTAACAGCATTAAAATAAAATACATTTTTTTACGAAAATGTAAAATCGTCAATACCCAATGAATGAACGGCCGTTCATTAATTGGGTTTTACAAGATTCTGAGTTCCAATGCTGGGACACTTAATATTATACTGTACCGGAATATATACATGTTTAAATTGATTTGAAATGCATTATTTAGCTATTCTATTATATTTATAAACAAATATCTTGACTAAAATACTGCAGGTTTGGTTATAATATCGAATCATAAACGGTTCGTAATACCTGTGACGTAAATTCCGGCTTGAACAAATTCCCAGTTTCACGTTGCCTACCACTTTAGACGCTCGCCGTTTTGAAATGAACAGTGATTTTAGAAATCAATGTTGCTAATAATATTCGGAATATCGTTACTATTACTAAAAAAAATACTCTATTTGGTAGAAATGCTAATTTCTTATTTTTTGGAAAAAACTGCGTTTTGTTCATTCACTGGGGGGTGTTCATTCACTGGAGCCTTTACCCTAAGTAAAAAGCAGTAAATGGCTAAAGATACTGTTAGTTATGGCAGTAGAACAAAAATCAATAATACATTGATTAAAAAACACAAAAAAATAGATTTTAATTACACTATCATTACATAAGCAATCAAGTATACATGATTAAATAATAATTGGAAAAGGAAACAACCATTTTATTTATGATTTACAATACCTTGAAATAATATCTTCAATTGGAGGGGGCAGTGCATTTAATAAAATACCCCAAGCTAAACTCCTTGGTCGAGGCAATCTCTGCTCTATTGCTATGTTTCTTAGGTTGTCTATACTCCATGTAGGCAGCTCCAATCTAGAGAACACACATTTAAATTTATGATTGTTTTTTTTTCTTTTTTAATATAGAGTTCCTAACTAGAAATATTTTTTTATAATGTTCATTTTTAATGTTTACTTAAGTGGTAACTTGGTTAATTTAAAACTATGTACAGTAGTACGGTATGAACTGGGATGCATTTATTAATTCAAGATCTCTTCCTATCATTTAGATTATATCTTACTTTTAAAAATGTCTGTAATTCTTTATTAATGATATAAATCAATTTTTTGTAAGTATTTAAATATTATTCTTTACACAATTTGACTAAGTAAATTACTTTTAAGGTATAAATAACACTTTTAACCACAGATACACTTAGTTCAAAATACATACATCCATCAGTTCTAAATAATTTGAAAAAGTAGTATGACAGAATAATTATTTCCTATATATATTAGAATTACTTATTATATTCTGGTAAAGTTAATATTTATTTGTTTATAACAATTTTCCATAGATTAAAAAGGCTATAAATATAATAGTATTAGGTATGTAAATATAAAAAAAAGCAGAAGTTAATAAAACCCTTGTAATAATTTAAATAGTTAGTAAAATATGTTCAAGCTTTCAAGCATTATTTAGACAATGAAAATAAAACTTTTATATTAAGCTGAATAGTTACTTACTGGTAATCAATAACATCTTGGTATATCTTTGACGGTGAATTAGGAGAACTATCTGCACTGTTGTGATCCTATGAAAATAATAAATTAATTAACCGTAAAATAAACAAAACTATCCAATTTTTTTAAACCAATACTAACCATGTTTTCAATTATTAATATTATAGTATCATATTTGCTTATTACATTGCCTTTTACGTGACATTAATACTACTTTACAGGTAACATTTATGAAATTGTAGTCCTAATGTAATCAATTCTAACTTAACTTTATGCACTTTGTTATACGAAATATCAAAACCAAAACGGGAACAAAACCAATGAGAAAGGTTTTGGTTCTTCAGGTGTCAATCTGACAATGACACTAATGACAAAACTCGTACATATAATCAACAACCCTTAGCTATAACACAAAGTCTTTTCATCCGATTATTTTAGTATCTTGTTTTAAAATTTGCAAAAAAAGAACTGCAAAAGATTTTGTTTCAAAGAAAAAACTATGAATAACATCGATTGTATATTAAAATTAAGAAAAAATCTTTGCCTACTAATACAATCAGAAAAAAAGTAATAATATCAATCCAAGTTTAAGGCGTTCATTTTTGTTACGCATTATTTTTTTTTTACTCGATTATTGCCTTTATGCGACGCTTCTCGCTCGCATCGCATAGCTTGGTGCCGCCAATGGCGCAAGTGGGAAGTGGGCGCTGTATGAACAGCGAGTAGAGATAGATAGAAAATTCAGCGTAACAAAGATCTATGAAGTCTGTGGATCTATGGATCTTTCTCTTTTTAGTGAATGAACACTCTCACTCCACAGAAATTGGTGATTTTATTAAAAAATACTGTTTTGTAATGTTCTTTAAAGTATTTCGACATTAGTGACGATCCATATGAGTGATAAACCCGATAATGACGTCTAAAATGGGGTGCTGCATATTAACCGTTATTGTGAACCCGTGCGGGGCGACATCGCAAGCGCTGAACTCCCTTTGGCTTCGATGACCATAAGTGACAGCAGGAGCTATGATCGCTAATCTGCCGCTTCTGTTTGCCAATGGCAATCCCTCTGCATTGCCTAAAATTACGGCCGCTGAGTTGGAGAAGTTCATAACATTCATGGTGACATGCTCTTGGGGACATGATACCGCGAAAGATATACGTCAGCCGCCTTGGTGGCCAAGTGATGTTGCGTTCTCTCATCCGTTCGTTAGACCCTGCGAGGTACCAAAAGATTGGGAGATAAAGCTAAAGAACTTGGTGAAGAAATGCTATGAATATCATAAAAGTGCTTTTTTACTGGTTTTCTCTGCACAACTGGCGAGGTACCCACGCAACAGACTCAGGTATGTGGACAACAGAGATCATACAACATCTCTTTATTATAGACCAAATGGTAGACTTTTAGTAACATTCAGGAATGAGAACCTGTTTTATGATAAATTAAATTCTAGGCGTAATAGTGTAGAAGAAGTATCACTCAAGTCCACCGATATTTATTTATGTGACAACTGTGACAGTCACTTTGACAACTTGGATATCCTGAGTGTTCATGAGAGGCTATGTAACAATGACGGCCCATCAAGCTCTAGTGCATGCAACACTGGTTTACCTGAATTCCTAACGGCTTTGAAACTTCTGCCGCTTGGACATAAATCTCAAGACTCTGGATCTAATAATGCATCTCATGATACAAAACCAAAAAATATAAGAAATGCTGCAAATATTGACCGTGGGCCTCCATATCCGTTTTCATCTCTAGCTTATATGAAAAATGTAAAATCCAATGTACAACGGGACACAACTTATTCTAGGGAGAGAATCGAACGATATTGTTGCAGTACCAGTACTGTTAGTAAACATTATAATATTAAGGGTAAGAATCAACAGTTTCCTGTAAGATACAGAAGACCCATTGACTATTGGCAAAGGAAGTATATATTTCCAAACCAGAGAAACAAAAAAATACTCGATGTTAAAGGGCAGCTGCTCCTGTTAAAATGTAAACCTATATCAGTTAAAATTGAAAGGATGTCTCTAGAAAAGATAGATGAGTATATTGAGAACTTGAGAAAGGAAGCGGCAATTAAAGAGAAAAACATGGAAGACAAGGATATAGTGTTTGTTGATGGCTTTGATTGTGACCAACAGCCTGGGGATTCTGAAATGAAGATGTTGGACCCACTCAAACGTGTAGATAATGACTGTGAAGTGATTGACTTGTGCTCAGATGATGAGACTCCTAGTGTTAATGAAAACTGTGATCCACGTGTTGGTGTAACATGTGTAATGCGAGGGGGAGCTGTGCTGCGGCGGACAGCTGCTACGCCTCAGGCCCTTCCAGCTGAGCCTTGTGGGGCACGCCAGCGCCCCTTATCCTCCGCAATACTCCAACCGCATCCAGTTATTCTCATTGCACATACTCTGAACAATTTACAGACTATCTCCATAGATTGAATTCTTGTTGTTAATAATTTATCATTAGGTCGATTGCTAAATATTATTTATTACTTCTTCATGATTAAAAATTTTATTGTGACATTTCGGTTTCATTTCATGATCACGACAATGACATTCGAAGCCATTTTGTATTGGCGCCATTTTGAGAGCCGCCACCCTGACATCTCAAAATGGCGCCTAAAAGTAACGCTAGAAAATTTATTCTTAGAAGAAATATTTTGTGCTGTGAAGTTTTAATAGTGTAAGTGGAGATATTTATAGTCCAGTAGAACAGTAATTTTTTTGCAAAAAACGAAATTGCTTCTCCTAATGTAGGTGCCCAAAATTAGGAGAAGCGATTTCATTATTTGTAATTATCACAAAATGGAGGATGAAGTATAAGTGACAGGAAAATATTTTTTTTTTTATAATTAGATTATTTTAATTATAAAAATTAACTTAATCTGAGCTTAGGTGTAGAAATTTTAGTTAGTACAACAGTAGTAGTGTGTAGTTTATACAACAATTTTATTACTATTGCAGCAATTTTATTATGGTCCACTGCAGGAATGGAGGCTGTGGTGGAGGGAAACTTGTTCTACTAATATTATGCTGGCGAGAAGGTTTGGCTGAAGGTCCTAATTGAGTTATTAATTTTTATAGCAAAAATGTGCATTCTCCCTTAGGTCTGCTTTTATGACATCCATGAGATGGGGTGGAAGACCATGCATTCTAACTCTATCCCCTTTCAGCCATTATTTTTAGCCATTTTTGGTTATTCATTATAATGATCAAATAAATTCAAATACAATAGGATTGATTTAATGATGTGCTGCAAATGCGTCACTCAATTATAGCAAATATTTCCTCTTGACATATCCATATTGAACTCATATTACGATATCAAATTTTATTAAGTAGGCTTGTATAACAATTTATTATCTTGTTATTATTACGCTTTAGATTATGTTCAGCCTATATGATTATATTTGCAGCACTTTAATCTTTCTCACAGACCACAGAATTGGATGTGTATAGGGTCTTATAATAATTATCAGTCTCAGGAAGAGAAATTTGTTTTTCTCACTTTTGAGGTATGCACAGATTAGGTCAGGTCATTCCCTAAAAAAGAATTTTGAAAATTGCTTCCGTAGCTGAAGATGGATTGACAATACAGCATCTGTATTGAGTAATGTAATTCCTGATTTAGGAAATCTAAGTGTCTCTATGGGTCAGAGCTACGATTTTATATAGGTACGGATTTGGAGACATACCTACTTAAACCCCATTTCCCATGGGGGCAACTGAACACTGCCTTGTACGATATTTACAAATGTGTGAGACAAATATTCTATTATGTATTGAGTTTGTTTCCTAGTCTTTTAAAAAGGTATTAACCGAACTATAAATCATTTTCGTGTTGATAGCCTTTGTGCTTTCAGGGTACCTAAATGCATAGAAACTCACACTTGTGATGATCTTACGCGAAATAATCTGTTCCAACTTTTGCATAGTACATTGTAACATGATCATGCATCATTTTCTTTCTTACCAGCCCTAGCAACCTTTGAGTGGCCAAGAGCTACTTTACGAGATGCTCACCGCATTGGTCGGAACCAATGGGTCTGGTGTCTCCTAAAAGACCATAGGGTATATGGTCTTTTTGATTTGGTAGGGTCTATGGTCTTTTGGAGTAACCTCCAAAAATACCATAGACCCTATGGTCCTAATAGGACAACTCCTATCATGCAACGATGTTAGATTGTCGAATAATCTTGTTGACTTTTACTATACCCTTGAGTCAAAAAAGGGCATTTGACGTCTTTTATTCGTGACCTATCACAATACGGATTCTTATCTGTCAATTTTCAATATTATCAATACTCCAAATACTTTCCACTTCAGAGCTTCCTCCTCCTTATCTGATAGACTTGATGTACTATACTACTCACCACTTAGCTTTCGCTTTTGCGGATGATAAAGAAAGGTGCTTTGCGTGTTAGTGATGTTCTTATTTAAAGTCTTCAAGTACTTTATTGGCATTTCAAAACTTTTCTGCTGTCTTCAGAGAGAATGTCCAATTCAATTCTGATCGCTGTATATGTTACATTGGCTCCTTGGTGAAGCTCGTCGTTACTACAGGAAAACTTATCATAGATCTCATTATTATGATGTCCACCTTTGTAGTAGTTTTGGATCATCTGCTTTATGACGGTGCCTCTGCTTTTTGATCTTATACGAGAGGAAGAGATGTAAATGTTCTCGCTTTTATAAACACATCTTTTCTTGTATTAGCCCTCAGACTGGAAGTTGAACTTGTTTTGCTTGTCTTTTTTGACTTAAAAACTTTTTATTGACAGCTGGTGACTAGGCTCGGGTTAGCTGATAGCTGGTTTTCAAATGTTGAAAAAGTTTTAGTTGCACCTAATTCCTGTTCATACCTCTTTAGTAGCAATTTTTTTTAAATTTTGGTGGAGAGGGATAGCACCTCTCAACAGAGATGACTTCAGAGGTGGTTCTACCCTTTACGTACATTGCTCAGAAGTAGTATTAAGTCAGCACTTCTCTTATCATTGTGCGCTGCACTTGACAAATTCCGTGAAGAGATATTGTCTGAATGACATCTTATGTACCCTTAGTCCGAGTTTATCAACTCATTTCGAATACTTTATTGAACCTAAGTAAATAACACAATCTTTCTATCATTTTATTCGATTTTTTTTATTTTAAACCAATAAGTTTAAAACCGGTCGTCATCTATGATAATTTTGTTTTCTGCATGAAAAGGAGAGGGAGCTGCAATTTTTTTTTAGGACTAAACTAGAGCATAATAAACATGTGGATAAGCCGCAGTTGCTGTGAATTGAAGAAGAAACTTACTACGCGTTATCGCAGTTCCGGTAGGTATACATTAGATTATCAGCTAATGGCACGTGACACACGATTTGGTTATCTTCAAGCATGTTTATCTGCTGGAAATTACACGTGGCTGTATAGAATATCAGATTAATTGTGAGACGTGCCTCCTCCTCCTGTGATGGAAGTAAACCAGGCGTTCTAACACTACGTTGGTCAGATGGATTGGTATAGGATTTTGTTAGGGTTCTTATTTTCGTACGAATAATATCTTAGTTTAGTCGGCTTTTACGACAGCTTTAGGGTGAGACCGTGTGGTGAAACCTTGTTTTGTTGTTCTTTTCTTTCTTAAGATACTGGGGGCAAATTCTCCCATTATTCCCCATGCACTTCCATTTAACGTCAGCACATAGACCATTGGCCTCCAAAATTATCAAGGGTATCTGGTAAAAAGTAGTCTTTTATTGTATGTCACGACTCATCTGTCAAAAATTCTATGACGACACGACTCAGCTGTCAAAAATTATTTTTACAAAAATATGCCCCAAAATATTTAATTTATTTCGTTTTTAGTATTTCTTGTTATAGCGGCAACAGAAATACATCACCTGTGAAAATTTCAACTTTCTAACTGTTATAATTCATGAGATACAGCCTGGTAACAGACAGACGGACGGACACCGGAGCCTTCGTAAGAGGGTTCCGTTTTTACCCTTGGGTAAGGAACCCTAAAAATGATATATAAAAGAAAAAAACAGACAAGAAAAAATATAGAAAAAAATCTTATTACGCTTTTTTATTTTTTTTCATCGCTTTACGACGATTTTAGGTACATTTACGTAGGACCTTGTAAGTAAGTAAGGTCGATGACACTCCTGCAATTCGTTGATGTAAGCTGACGCAGTCGTGTTCAATATTTTTGCATATATATGGGTTGCGGTTATGTAGTCACTTAATCAATATAATAATAACATTTTACATCATTGTTATAACCGTAAACAGACCACTGTCCCACTGCAAGGACAGACATCTACTGAGGGAAACTTTTAGCCTAGTAAAACTACACTAGCTGGACGGTTTGGTATAGTCTTTTATGTTATGTTTTCCTTCTAGGGTTGGAATGCACCTAAGGCATGAGATGGTATTATATTGTTAATTCATCAACACTTGGTTGCAGTTGGACACTTGGTACATTCACTTAATAAAAAAATAAACTTCAAAACATACCTAAATTGTTATTAGATAAAGATCTCCAACGTTCATTATATTGGGTCTGGGGGACTCAAAGAGCTCTACCAGCCACGCCACCCTAAAAGGACAGTAAAAGGTCATGACATCAGTGTGATTAGATTACACTAAGGTAAGCCCTATAGCAGTGGGGTTAAACACACTAGTTTTCTAGGATTATACTTTTAAGAGCTTACATGGAGTCTCCGACACGAAGGATAGAACGATAGGGTTTATAGCCGGTTCGAGTCTGACATGTCCATGACGACTACAAGAAGAAAAGGAATGATCACCAAGGTAATGAGTACCTACTTAGCCATTACCGGGGCTATTATTACCAGTTGACTGAACTGATTGGTAAGTACAAAGTTTTCGTACATGTACTCTTCTCTTTTCTCGTACCTATATAACGTCGTGCTTAGTAGTTTGCCAGTGACACTCCATTGCTTCGTTAAGACTTGCTCCAGACTTACCTTACTTACCTTCCCTTGTAGGTACCTACACGATAGCGAATGTTCAATATTATTAAGAAAGTAGGTACCCGAATGTCCTTGAAGGTTTGAGTAGGTAATCAATAATTTACCACGTTAATCCACGCATCCTTACGTACAACGTGCCTTTTTGTATCGAGCCTGTAAAATTGCACGCTTTTATTTACGACTAGAAAAAGAAAAAAAATATCCAGCGTCTATGATGTAGATGAAGTTTAAGCTAGTTAAATCTAAGTTTTAACTATTTAGTTATAAGATTCAAAGTTGATCAACACGCCGGAGAATTCCGTATTCCGTAACATCTAGCTAAAAGCCGCCATCTTGTGATGACTATAACGTAATTTGCTTACAATTTGCCATAGCATAGCATGAGTAAGTTCTCCGTCACCACAATGCTGTTTGTTACAAAACCATGTTTATTGCAAAAACGACTCACTGTAATATTTCTGTTTTCATGGTAAAGGATAGAAAAATAATTCACTGCTTCACGAATATCTACGAATTAACTAGGTAGCTACATACCGGAAAGTAGAGAGAGTTTAGCAGCAAGTTAAGTAGGTAGTATTACGTACAAAATAATTAAGTACTAGTCGTTAAGTTTGGAAGGGTGATTTAAATAGGTACATAAACTGACGTCTTTTTACCTGATGTATTGTAATACCTAAACGCACATGTTGTGTAGATGCGTAAACCTGAAACTTTTAACTTTGAAGCTACATAATGAATTAAATATACCTACTTACCTACATAAGTAGGTTAAAGTTTCCTTCTAATTTTAAAAATTGATAAACAGAGAGTGATACTTAGAGCCAGTTTCTATGTATTGTGACTTGTGAGTTGTTCCCTGAGCTTTGCTCAATGTAGTTTATGTTCTTAAATAGTCTTTAGTTTTGCATTGTTTTAAAATTTGATGCCACAAATAAGTAGGTATCACATGAGTATCCCAATGTATGCTAAAAAAAAAAAGTTTTGTTTGCCTAGTATTGGGTTTACCTACATTCTGTGTAGATTGTTAATTACATTTTATTTTAAGGCATGTAAATAATGTTAAATCTTCTTTCTTCCGTGCACGATGAATGTTAACTAATATCATTGCATAACTAAGTTATAATAATAATAAATTTACTTTTCGCTTTGCTTCGCACATAAAGCACTACGCCCATTGCAAAAGTCGAGGCAACGCAAAGAGTATAATAAAATATTGGGTAAGGCAACGTCGTCGCGTCGCTTTTGCGGCGCAGCGCAGAGTCAAACAAAGGCAAAATGGCAGTAGGCGTAGGTCGCTATACTGCGTCGAGCACGACACGCACTCCGCGCCCCCGCCTCAACTCGCCTCCGCTGTGCCCAAGCCTCGCCTACCGCGCTCCAGTCCAGCGCAACCTCGACTCCCGCAGTGAGTGGAGTTGCATAGGTACATTTTCGTATAAAACAGAAGAGACGGGGCGTAAAAAAATGTCGTCGATAATATGTCTGAAATTGACGAGTCAAAAATTCAATTGATAAAATTTGGTCTTTATTTACATAGCACAAGTGATCAGTACCTCTGACAGCAAAAGCGTTAATCTCACGAAACATTATCGTCCGTCATAATTGATCGAGCATAGCGAGCGGAGCGAGAGCAGTCTACCACTTTTTGGCACGCTCTTGCACATAATATGTATATGGGTATATACTGCCCCGTAAAAGTTTTGGGCTAATCTTGTCCAAGCTATTTTGAGACATTGGCTATAGATAAAGCCTATATGCCCCTAGCCCGATACACCATTAGATAGATCTCGGGCTGAATACGAACACAAAAATAAGAAACTAAAAGAATATTTGTCATGACCGAGAAATTATTAGTCAACGTTCAGAAAAATTACTCACTACACGCTTGATCAATTTTTGGCAGTGGGATAAGACCTGCACCCGCAGACTTGTCTAGTATGTTATGGAATAAGTAGTATTACTGAAGCAACAGTTCATGACTGGAATAAAAGGAATTCTTACACATTCTACTTACCTAATAGCAAAATCCCATAGACGTCTACGTGATTTGTCTGGTATCCTGGTAGTCAGAGAATAGCTTGTATGCTAGCATTAGCTCTATTCTTCAAATTTCAACGTTCAGACGTTCTTGTGTAATGATTCAACAACTTAATGACTATTTAATAGTGCAATTACAAAACAAATTTTGTTATGTAGGAGCTGCTGATAAGGAATTGTATACCTAGTCTACAAGCTAAAATTACTTTGTAAAAAAATATAGCCATTTATTGAATTGATGGTATGATTTAAGAGACGTTATCACCGTTTGACTATGATCAAGGCGTAAAAATTGCTAATTCAGATCCTGGTAAGATTCCAGTTCTTAAATCGAGCGTTAATAGCTGTAAAGACGGCAGGAAATGGAATCTGAGGTTAACTGACGACCTAATATGGCGTAGGTAAGTCTATGTGCTAACTGACTTATGGATGGACACTGCCTACATAAAACACTGGGTAAAAAACGAAAGACATCGCTTTTTACTTTCTTCTATGCCCAGATTGATGTATAAAAACATAAGACATGTATTGGTAGGTATCTAGCAGTATCGATTAATTTGTATTAATAATAAATTAACTGAATTGTGCGTACCTTATATTAAAAATAATTTCCTCATCGTTATAGCAGACAATAATTACTATTTAATGCGGTTTTCCGTGATCTTAATGCTTTTTTAGCACTATCGAGCCGGATGTTAGAGCAGGGCACTGGTTATACCTTTTACTCGTTTAGAATTTTGTTTGGACTAAGTAGTAGAGTGCTGAAGTCTAAATTTCAGACCTATTAATTTTATCCGTTTCAGTCCCGTCTTTTTTGCTTCCGGTGACTATTCCGAGTCAATTACTTAACCACCTACCTTAGCTTACATAGTATTAAAATTAACAGTTAGACCACAGTACCTAAACACTAGCTTCTTACTATACTGTGGTTAGCTTCTTACTAAACTGTATAATCAAGCAGGCGGAGTCGCTACAATTTCGCTAGCATCAATCAACATTTTACTTTAAGCAATCGACAGGAGATCTTGCACTAGCATTTTTTGTAATGTCTTCTAAAACATGACAGTTATAAAATAAAGAATTAATGTAATTTTAAAATAAAACAGCAATTAATAACAATACACGTGCTTCTGTGATGACTTCTAAATGCAAACTGAGACTAACGCTACTCAATGAATCATCTACAACTCCGCGCCATCTTAGTTGTTCGGTCTGAAGTAATCTTACGTGCATAGTCAGAAAAGGAGCCGCTCGCTCCCTGCCCTTTATGTAGTTCCAAAAACGCCAGCCATTTGCAACAAGCAACGCCAGATAAGTTGATTGCGCGTATTGTATGAACTGAGGACGGTTCCACAGAGTATAGACCACCTTCCGTCGTGTTATAAATACAGAATATAAATTGTCTCCCGCTCGCAGGATGCCTGATGCGCATGCACAATGCATTATTCACTCACGACAAAGGCCTTTGTTAAAGTTTTATACCTATAATTATTATTTATGATGATTTAGAAGAAATTGTTTTATGTGGGGTTTATGTTTCAATCTATACTCATTATACTTACTACCTATTATAATGATCATAGGTACCTACTTTACTTATTATACTAAATAGTAATTACTTAGGTACTATAGGTAACTACCCTTTAATGTCACACTGCAGATATTATATAGTCCCCTTAAACTGACATCATTCTAAGTCTAAATAGTATAGTAACAAAAGGTACAGTATTTTTCTATCACAATATCAGCAAAGGAATGTCTGCTGCTGGAAATGGCTCTTATAATAAATATTTCGACTTCGAACAGTTCTCTCCTTTCACATATCTCGGTTTCCCTCCGCGCCGTTAAGATATCGCTAACCTACCTTATTTTACTGATAACTGTTCCAGCAGTTTTACACGTTCTATCAAATTTGTTAATGTAGGTAGTAAAATAAAACAAAGAAAAATGTTGTTCTTAGAATTTTATAACAAGAAAAAATTACATTTAAGGAAAATATATAGAGATTGTTGATTATTCATATATCTTCATCAGTATTAACTCTATGGTGTGAATTAAGTGGTCGACGACTCTCCTCGTCGGAACCGTAAATAACTTCTTCATCTGAATCGTTGATCATTGAGAATGCCGGGTTGTCTTTTGTTATCGTCGTCTCTGAAACAACAGATAGTAGCTTTCTTGTCTGTCGCAAATAATGACTTGCATCACATCGATCTCTGTACTACCTCTACCGTTGCAGATAGACAATAGGATTATAAAATGACGTCTCTTCTAATTACATTTAGTAAGAAGAAGAAATTTAGCCGTCTCCATCCATTCTCTATCTGTGCAGGTTTTTTGAAAGTAATAATGTAAATTGGTTTAAATAAAAATGACAGGATGATTTTAAAAATAATAACTTGATGAGAACAAGGATCATAGGGTATAAATGCAGCAGTGCAAATGGCAAAGGCCGAAGTTCTTACGCATTTCTACAAATTAAAACAGAAATTCACAATAATAGTCACATTCCAATAGAGTTTCTGCTAGTCGACGTATCTTAGTCGTGGGATGCAGGGACCGTTGTGTTAGTAATATTACATCGTGTATTATTAGAAATGTGATGTGTGGAGTTTGTAACAAACTAAAAATTCTGCACCACACGGCGTTAAGTCGACATCAGAAAATCGAAATAATGTACGTAATACATGCACTCTTGTTACATTTATGAATAATAAGAGGTACCTATTTCATTAATTCTGGTATCACGTATACAAGCATAAAATTATCTGGACTGTTCATAATGTCATAAACAGTCTCATTATTATCATAGCACGTGCACCTGGGATACCCGTTAAGCACAATTTTTTCTGGCGTCTTTGATTTCAAAACTAGAACAGAATTGTACGAAGTTGAAATATTCTACAACTACTTACTTATCCTATGAAGTTGTTGTTTGGTCCTGTTTCCTTTATTATAATCATAAGACATAAAAGAGCTAATTAATGATCACTGGTTAATGGTCTCTCTTAAAAAATGCAACTAGCTCATTGAATGTTGCCTCTCTTACCACTCAATTGTAATATTTATTAGAAGTGACAATGCGTACGCTTGGAGTTGCTTTTTGAAAAAATAGGAATAAACAATGATATGCCTTGGTCAGCAGTAGAAGTAGGTAGATTAAGAAAGCCGCTCTGTCATTGTAACATAACGAGAGCTCAATATGTGTATCATATCTGACCAGTTGTGTGTTTGGCAAGGATGAATCTACTTAGTAGATAATAATTTGTAGAATAATAAGAAAGGAGTATAGCTCTAATAGAAGAGAAGCTGCTTTAGTATTAGGTAAAAACTAATCATCTGGCTGCTGAATCTATATAGGTTTAATTTTTGAAGGATTACGAGGATCATAGACATTAATATTATCTACCATGTCTTTTAACTCAAAAAAATAGACGGATATTTCTGTTTACTATTCAAAAGTATAGAGCAGGTTATGATAACTATACCTAAGTATATGACAACGAATCTCAATCGCCTCTATTGATCACCTGTAGGTACTGTAGGTAGTCTTGAATCTGTATAATAGACGACGACAAAGCAGAACACTTGTAAGTTAAGGGTTAATATTAAGACATAACGATTTCATTCGTGAGCCTTTTTGATTAAGTTTAAGTACCAAAGAGTTTAAGAGGGATGTCAAATTAAAAGAAGTTGCCAGACAGAAGAATGAACAAAGAACCTAATAAAATAATATGAAGAGATAGCTAAAGCGAAATACAAGAAAAGGAAAAAGAAGGAACTGTAAGCAGAAAATGTTTTAAAAGAAACGGAAATAAGTGTAAAAGGAAGAGAAGGGAATTAATTTCACTATTTTAATTCTATTTACTTGTAAGCCTATACGATTAGAGGAAGAGTCATTACGTTTTACAAAACTATTATTTATTTTGCACAAGTACACTTTGTCTCTGGACACATACATCAACATTCACCCCACACACACACACACACACACTCAAGCAAGGACGCACATAGATACAACCCTAAACCTGTTCCAACATTGTATCAAAGCTTGCACGCTTACTTAAATGGAATTGGAGTTATAAATAGTGCCTTCCTATTTTATATCTAAGTATTCTTTCTTTTAAATATACTAGGTACAGTTTTTTGCATATACCTATACTACTTATGATGTACTAGGGCGTATGGTTAATTTCATGTACTAAGAATACAAAATGGCACTACTCTAACTCGTTTTGTACATAATCGACTATATATTATCATTCGACTAAACATAACAGAAAAATAAACACTAGCTGTATTGAACCTGTAGTTCGTAGTAAAATATCTAATAATGACAATTTAACTATCATACCGTGAACGTTAATCCCTCCAGGAGCGAACAGATAAGCCAAAATGTACACTTTAAAGTTGAACAATCCCATCATGGCCATGAACGGTGCTGAGGTATCGTAGTGTACTTTCGGTTGACTTGCCCAGTGATCTTGCAAAGGGCCGGGACCCCATCCTTGGAAAGCCAGCAGTGTCATGATGAGCGTTATTGTACCCACCACTATGGATAAGCAACGAAGACGGATGTCTGAAATTAATTACAATCAACATATTATTATAGGTACTACCTAATCGTGGATGACCCATAGTGTACCTAGTTCATTTAATTTTACAGCTAGAACTTTTACGTGATAACTAATTCACCAATACATCTCACCAAATTCATCCAAAGGTTGCCTGGAAGAGATCGCCGAGTGCGATAAGGCCGCCACACTTTTACTACGAGTACAAGTGTTTATTTTGTATGGTACGTACATATATTCTATTATAATTGTATTTTTTTTATTTTGGTGTACAATAAAGTTGACTAATAATAATTTAACTGGCCGGCTATAATCACGGGTAGTATTAGTTTTTGTTTATTCAAGCAAATGAAACTAACACCATGCTGATTAATGTAAAGCGGTCAGTGTGATTCGATAGTGAAGAACCTATAGTTTGACTGCTAATTACTTATTTGTAACCAGTAACTTACCGAAAAATGGCATATTTCTTAAATCACTGTAAGCCTTCATGATCAGCACCGATAAATATAGGAAGTACAGGGTAATAGCGCTGAAGAACCACATTTTCAAGATCTGTAGCGAATACAATAATAAATTTATTAGTGATTACTTGGGTTGCGCAGTACCTACTGGTTTCTATCTAATTTAATCCACCTCTAAAAAGTATATCCGAATGTAACTATGTTTAAGTAAAATCATTACATATAATTAGCAAAGTCTGACGACCTCTGTGGCGTAGTGGTTATATTACATGGCTGCTACGCAAAGGTCTCGGGTTCGATTCCCGCTCAATGCAAATCTTTGTGTGCGTGAACATGATTATTTGCATTGGTCTGAGTGTTTCTATGTATGTTATGTTTGTATTTACAAAAAAAAAGTATTTAAGTACTAAGTGATTATAATCATCCGTTGCTCTGTTACCCATAACACAAGCAGGTTATGCCTAGCTTACTTTGGGAACAGATGGCGCGGTGTAGAGATGTCCAAAAAAAAAAACAAAAAAAAATAGTTATAGAGCTGTGAAGCATTAGTCCCTGGGTAACTAGCCCCATCGGGTTTTGCCGCATAGGCGACAATAGTGTAGCTTAGCACAGAGTTTTTCTACTTTTGGTATGATTAACGTAGTGTAGGCCCCCCAGCTAGGTGGACTAAAGACCTCAAAAAGGTCTCAGGGTCGGACTGGATGCGATAGGCTAGATGATGATGATTACCATGAGGCAAGTGACATAAAAAGTGTTTCAGTATAATAAATTCCATAAAACTTTCAAAATTATCATTAAACTCTGATTACATTCTAACAACGATAATATTATACTCGTATAACGATCGTGTAGCAGTCGCCAATGTCATCATCATCATAACAGCCCATCAATGTCCCACTGCAGGGACGGGCCTCCTCCCGTGACGGAGGGATATTTGGCCTACTAATACCACGCTGGCCAGACGGATTGGTACAGGGTTTAGTTTCAAGTCGCCAATGTGCTTTGTTAAAACTATGACGTAGAAAGAAGGCGTAAGCTTGATATTTGTCATCTCACTCTTATCCATAGACTCTGTATTAAAACAAGATATCTTTCTATCTCTTTTTATTCCTTGTTAATGCAGCTGCGTTCGCAGTAGACAGGGAGACGAACGACAAAAAAAGTATCTAATAATATTAAGTTACTTTAATGGTGTAAATTTACTCTGCCATATTCTTGTTCCAGTAATTATAAAAAGAAATAGGTATGTGCCAGAAACCGAAAATTGCTTCTGGCACTTGCCGATCGCGTTTCTTTTAAATGGCCCTTACGTAAATGCTTAATTTGCAAAAATTATCATTTGGTAAAATGAAAATAGGTCAATTGAAATTTTAATAAGTATTTAACATAATAATATTTAGCAAGTGTAGTGTTTGCAATATTAATGTTAAGTGAGTTTTTGTAAGATGATACTTTTGTTAAATGTCTCGTTTGCCAAATTATCACTTGGTGAAACATTGTTTGTCAAATGAGCATTTGTCAATCATTTTTTGGGTCAAACATTAGTTGATAATTATAACCACTTACAGGATAGCTCGGGTTCATCATGTAGTTATATGTAGGATCGTATATGCCGACGTATTTCTGCCAGTAGGTCAGGATGAAGGCCGGCACCGCCACAAACGCCACTATTATATGCTTGCCCAGGTAGAATGATGAGTAGCCTCGATCATTCTAGAAAATAAACATTTTTTATGAATACAACGAAATGGCTCTTGTCCTTAGAGCTGATCTAACAAAATATTTAAGTGTTTCAATTGCGCAGAGTTTAGTCATCATTAAAAAGGTGTAATTAAATTTTTACAAATTATTTTGTTTAGCCGATTTTTCTCTATTATTGTATCGTTAAGGATGCGGTGGTAAAGTTTAGTAAACTTTAAACTTATGTTAAGGAGAATAAAGTTATAAGTGTGATAAGAGCCTTTACGTGGCTCACTAGCGCCGCCAATAGAAAAAAAGACATAATTTGCGAATAGGATCAATAATGCAAAATCTTGTTTAAAAGACAATAAAGTATCGATTCATAGCATTATGTGCAAGTAGCAAAATGTGCACTAGTGCAAGTCGCAAAATGTGCAGATAGTAAAATGTATCACACACTCTTAACACTTTAAATGTATTTCAATTACTTAGTTAAATTTCGCATTCGAAAAAAAACTGCCGTTTTTGTTTTGAATGCAATAATTTTATCTATAATTGTGTTAATGTGAAAAGTGAAAACTTTTAAAGTGTTAGTGTGAAATAGAAATACTTTATTGCCTTTTCTCAAGACTTAGTAAACAACATTTTGCATTATTGATCATATTCGCAAATTATGTTTTTTAGGGTTCCGTACCGATTTTGAAAAAACGGCACCCTTATAGGATCACTTT
This sequence comes from Schrankia costaestrigalis, assembly GCA_905475405.1. Classification (NCBI taxonomy): domain Eukaryota; kingdom Metazoa; phylum Arthropoda; class Insecta; order Lepidoptera; family Erebidae; genus Schrankia; species Schrankia costaestrigalis. Next base: position 2,453,848 of record FR997830.1, read on the forward strand.
GTTGTCCGTCTGTCCGTCTGTCTGTCTGTCAAGACTATTTATCTCAGGAACGCGTGGAGTTATCAAGCTGAAATTTTCACCAAATACTACTCAAAGCTTGTTGCCTTTTAGTGCAGTAAAAAAATCAAACTTCTTATCTAACGCAATCACGAGATATAGCCGTTTTTGTCGCAAATTTTAGAGGGGTAAGGGCAAAAACCTACAGGGTACTTCCAGTCTACCTACAAACTTGAAATTTGGCATGAAGCATGGTACATGTAATGGAAAAATTCCGAAAACCTTAAATTTTTGATTCAATTTTTATTTATTTTGATTTCATAGAATTTTGGCGGGAAAGCTGAGTCATACGTGACCAGTGACGTCATAGAATTTAGGTCACGTGACCCGTGACGTCATAGAATTTTGGCGGGAAAATATTGTTGACAGCTGAGTCGTGACGTCATAGAATTTTTGACAGATGATTAGTGAGGTCACAGAATTTTTGAAAACTGAGTCGTGACGTCATAGAATTTGGCGAGAAAATATTTTTTGACAGCAGAGTCGTGACGTCACAGTATTTTTAACAGATGATTCAACACGTCATAGAATTTTGACAGATGATTCGTGACGTCATAGAATTTTGACAGATGAGACGTGACGTCATTGAATTTTGACAGATTATTTGTGATGTCATAGATTTTTGACCACACTTGACCGGTTTATTTTCTATTGGCGGCGCTAGTGAGCCCTATAAACGCTCTTAAATAATGTTAAAAAATATATAAAAGAATACGTACTTGTCGAAGACCATGATACTGCCCGAGCCACGACAGTAACAACGCGGCGAGAAACATGATAGTAGATATATCACTCAACAGAGTAGCAAAGTGGTTCTCTGCAAACAGCCGCAGCGGGTACATTGGATCTGAAATTAATCAAACAATAAATTACTCATTCATCCGTGTGGTGACGGAGTAAGAATACAATATATCACCACCCCATCTCAATGGGTGTCGTAAAAACCGACTAAGGGGCTATTCGTGAATAATCCGCGAATACGAAATCAAAAGAAGGACTTGAAATTAAACCCTATACCAATCCGTCTGGCAAACGTGGTATTAGTAGGCCAAGTATGCCTCCGTCACGGGAGGAGGCCCGTCCCTGCAGTGGGACATTAATGGCCTGTTATGATTCATTAATACTAAATGAGATTTGGGTGAGGTAGGAGAAAACCCCCTTCAACCAACAGGGCTTGATCCCTGAACTCCTTGAACTCAAAAAATAATTATACTAGAAATGTCGGTCCTAAATGAGGTACATACCATTTGCCATTAACAATGACGGCAGTAAACAACTGATCCACTTCTGTTCAATAGCCCAGTCCATAACATGATATTTTCTTAACACGTAGAAAAACCAGAACTGGAAAAAAATAATATCTTTATATACCTAACTAATTATTTTAATTAAATATACACACATCAAAAAAGTCTAAGCAACATGCATGATATTACAAATTTACCATTTATATTAATTTATTTTACCATTTATTTTAATTATAACGTTGTATTTTATTTTTAAAATAATATTTTTAGGGTTCTATGATGTAAAAATAACAGCTGTTTTCTTTATAAGTTCTTTTAATAACAGAAATTAACAATATTAGAATATACAGGTACATAAGAAACTAAACTTTTTTTTTACAAATTGAAATTTCTTAAGAAAATGAATTTATTGTGAAAGAATAGGACAATTTAATACAAAGTATGGCCTCCTCTGCTATTCAGAACTTGTCGGCAACGATTATTCATTGAATTAATGAGACTGTTTATGTCATCTTGCGGTATTCGCTCCCAATGGAATTGTAGCAAATCCTTCAGCTGTTGAGTTGTTGTCACTCCGTCCAAGTCCTTCAAAACACGTCTCTGGAGCATGTCCCATGCGTGCTCGATGGGGTTGAGGTCTGGCGATTGTGCAGGCCAGGGCAATACCTGGATGTTCTCCGTTGCCAAGTATTCACTGGTTCGCCGAGCTGTATGTGAACGCGCATTGTCATGCATTAACGTAAAATCGGAGCCAAAGGTTTGTGCAAATAAAAAAAAAAAAAAAAAAAATAATTTATTCAAAAAAAAACATTATTACATTTGTATATATAATGCCGACGTAGTTTGTACATAATAATTATACGTCTAATTACTTACTTATATCTATTACAAAAATATAACTTATTTAATAATTATATTACTAAGTCAGCACAAATTGCTTGAATGTATTCATTTGAATCAGCAACCTACCTGACCTAGGTTTATACCTGTGTTTCAGGCTAACGGATTACTTATTACATAAAAACATTTAGTAAAAAAATTATATGTTAATCAAAGAAATATAATAAAACATCAATATAATAACACTAAGACTATTTAAGAACTACCATTAAACTCTCCGTATCATTATAATTAAGGTTCCCTAGATGTTTAGTTAAAGTTACACTACAATTTTTATGACTTAGACTATGAAGGTGCAAAGTTTTATTTAATTTATTCTATATAAAAGGGCCTAGAAATATATAAAATCTATTTACAAATGCATGGTTTGTTTGTGTCTTTATACAAACCATGTACCTACTTCCTCCTCTTTTCCAGTACAGTTTTGACAGAAATTTCACTATGTTGTCTCAGTAGGATGTTCAGAACAAATAACTGCCGTACGGTTAGTACCTTGCAGTCTTCGTATAGCTGTTGTGTTGGATACATAATAGGTCGAAATGTGGCCACTTTAAGAATGGCTCTTTGGGCTCGTTCTAGAGGCAGCAAGATTGATTTAGCAGCGCCACCCCAGGAAGATATACAGTATCTTATCACAGATTGACATAGTGCTAAATATACTTGTTTTATTAAATGGTAATCAGCAATGTTTCGTAAGTTCTTAAAAATGTATATTAGTTTTCGGACTCTAGAACATAATAAATCGATGTGTTTGCGGAAGTTTAAGTTTGAGTCTAGTGTGATACCTAAATATTTTATTTGTTCCGTGTTTTGTAAAGTAGGGCAAGTGCATGTTTTGTTAGTAAGCATTTTACAATTATGTGCGTAAATATTGAGGTTAGTAGAGTTTATGTTAGTGTTATTTTTAATTTTAAATGTAACATATTTGGTTTTTTCCGTATTTAAGGAAAGAATGTTTTGTTGAAGCCATCCAGTAACAAGATTAAGACCCTTTTGAGCATATTCATAAAGATAATTACACGATTCTGCTGTGAAGAGAAGCACTGTGTCGTCGGCATAAGTTATAATGATACCATTTTGAAGTTTTAGGTTACAAAGGTCATTAATGTAGATTAAAAACAATGTTGGGCCCAATATACTGCCTTGTGGTACAGAATAGCTACCAATTTCTACTTCAGAACTCAAGTATTGTCCTATTTTTACGCGCTGTTTGCGATCAGAGAGATAGTCTGCAAAAAGTTGTAGTTGTATACCCCTGATCCCTAGGTTTTCTAGCTTGTTCAATAGTCGGGTACAAGAAACAGAATCAAATGCCCTGGCAAGGTCGAGGAATACACCCAGCGTGTGTTTGCCCTCATCCAGGTTCCTGACAACGTAATCTGTTAGCTTGTTAACGGCCTGTTCGGTTGATTTGTTGGACCTAAACCCGAACTGTGTATCTGATAGTAATTTATTATCCTCGAGGTATTTTACTAGTCGAATGTTTATTAGTTTTTCTAAGATTTTTGATAGTCCTGTTAGTACTGAGATGGGGCGATAGTTAAATAAGCATTTTTTGTCGCCAGACTTGTAAACGGGCGTTACGATAGCTTTTTTAAGAGATTTTGGAAAAACACCTTGAGATAAGCACAATTGAAAAATGTGAGTTAATGGAGGAGCGAGTATATGTTTAAATTGTTTAAGCACTCTGTTTGATATGTTATCCCACCCAATGGCACAAGTATCCTTTAACCCTGATATTAACCTTAAGACTTCGTCAACGTCGGTGTCTAATAAAACAAAAGAGTTGAGTTTAGAAACAGAAGAATGTGAGACTAGATTATTCTGAGACATTCCCTTGGTATTTAAAATTTTTTCAGCTAGGTCTTTACCAATATTTGCAAAATACTTATTCGCTCTATTTAAGACTTCCGATGGATTAGTTTCCATAGCAATTAATTCAAGTGGGACGTTTTTGGTTTTGTTTGTAATAGTGTTAGATTTTATAAATCTCCAAACAAGTTTAGGGTTTTTTCCTGCCTGTAGTAATTGAGCCTTGTCGTACTGTATTTTAATTTTTCTTAAAAGAGTGTTGCAAAAATTTCTGTACCTTTTATAGGTTATAGAAAAAGTTGCATTTTCAGGAGCTAATTTAGACTGCAAGTGGAGTTTGTCTCGTTGTCTTATACAACGAACAAGGCCTGGTGTTATCCAAGGCTTTATAGGTTTATACTTGTTCGTAGTTTTAACACTGCGCGTATTATGCAATATTGCGGTTTGTAACAAACAAATAAAACTGTTTAAAGAAATATTTGCGTCGTGGGATTGAAAAATAGGGTCAAAATTTATGTTTAAAATAGCATAATTATTCTAAATTTTCCATATTAATTTTCGAGCGGTGTTCTTCGTACTTTGTTTTAATTAGTTTTAATGGTAAAGTTAGTAAAATAGCATGATGATCTGTTAAAGTTGAGTTAGTGACTAACACTGTGCTGGCGAATCGTGATTTAATGATATATGGATGATATGGATGGACATAAGGTCTGAGAATATCCTCAACGTAATTTTCAGCGTTCATGTTTCCATTTACAAAAACGAGCTCAGTTCGCCTGTTCTTCATAATACCCGCCCATACCATAACTGTTGAGCCGCTGTATGGGTGAACTTCCTGAACGCACCTGAGTCTTTCAGTATTTCCGGGTCGACGGTACACTCGCACCCTTCTTGTATCAGGCCTAAACCCGAATCGCGACTCATCGGAAAACATAATTTTATCCCATTGTTCCTGGGTCCATGTTATGCGTTCTCTACACCATTCATTTCGACGAGCGCGATTCCCGTGACGTATCGGTGGGCACCTGATAGGGCGTCGAGCTCGTAGGCCGTACTCATGCAGTCGATTTCGCACAGTTTGGGGACTTACATCAACACCACTTGAATTTTGTAGCCTCAAACTTATCTCTCGAGCGGTTAACATCGGCTGGCGTCTTGCAGTCAGTTGTATGTACCGGTCTTGCCGAGTGGTTGTACTCCTTTTACGGCTTGGATGCTGTTCAGCGGGTTCCCCTGTATTATTGTAGCGCTGCCAAAGACGACAAATAACACTTCTATGAATACCAAAATGTCGAGATACCTGAGATTGATTACTTCCCGCTTGCAACATCCCTACAGCTCTTTGCATTTCATCTGCCGTCAAATGACGTCGCTCCATGACGTAAAGAATATCTAACAATTCAATTTTGTCGCCAACTGTATTTAAATGGTTGGTAAAATTATAAAATCAAGACTAAAACGTAGCAATTAACATGCACTCAAATTCAAACAAATTCGCAGTCATTTGAATTTTATGAAAAAAAACAAAACATAATCGAAATTTTTTTTTTACAACCAGCCAGTATGTCATCAATAACAAAAAAGTTTACTTACCTATACACTTTGAGTGAGTAAATACTTAGAAATTAATTAATATAAATGGTAAATTTGTAATATCATGCATGTTGCTTAGACTTTTTTGATGTGTGTATTTTGTGAATTTACTGCTTCTTCTTTAGCTCCATACTCTAAAATTACGAATCGTAGCAAATTTTACCAGAACTTCAAGAACCGAATCAGTATACCCGAATAAAGTTTACCCGCAGTTTACTATTTCGTACGGTGTGAATAAATTTTACCGCTCTTTATTCTTTGCCGTAAACAATGTTTACCGCACTACATATATTGACGTAAAAAAAGTTAGCCGCTCTATATTTTGGCCCAAATAATGTTTACCGCTCTATATGTTTGGCGTAAATAAACTTTACCTTTCTATTTAGTCTAGCATTAACAAAGTTTACCTCTTTATAGCGTATACAATGTTTACCGCTCTATATCGGTCTATCTGAGTAAAACTTACCGCTCTGTATCATTTAGCGAAAACAAAGTTTATCGAGTGATTTTCAAAATTACCAGCGAAACTTTATTCTATAAAATTTCTATCTATTAATGAAGGTAACGTCCAAAAATACTTACGGTAACACAAAACGACGTTATAACAAATATAAATCTGAACCATAGCTCTAGTTGTGTAAACGCAGGATTATATGTCTTAAACTGCAACATGAAAACAAAAAATAAATAAGATTAGCTTAATTGTATTATCTATTTCAATCATATGCGACTAGGTACTAAGCATAATTTTACGACCATCTCTTAAGGTCTTATGAGGTACTATGAAGGGTTACATTTACACAGCTCTTGCCACCTCAAAATTAATTTGACACCCCTTTACTATTTACGACAGACATTGACCCTAGAGTCACTCCACAGTCTCTTTGCATTAAGGCAGTTCTTACTGTGATGACAAATTTCTATAACAACTCGTTCATTTTATCTACAACACACAAGAGCCCTTTCTCGTTAAGGGTAGTTTATGAGGTAATGTTTTGCAGTATAATATTACGTTTATATTAAAAAAACTTACGTAAAATATAATGTCTCTAATATAATATCTTTTGTGGAACTCCTTGAGACCGTAGAAGTTAATATTGAGTACGTAATGTGTGTACTCTAACACGCCGACGTGCATTACTAGCACTTCTTCACAAGATCGCTTTACACACTTTAAGTGCTGAGTCCTGAAAAAAGACCACATTAATATTAGGCGCAACTGCTTATTGTTTACCTGTATGATCAAAAGTAAAATGAGATGTTCTACGGGTAAACTTTATTTAGCCGCGGTAAAGCTTGTTTATACTTTTGATAAAAATGTTTTTTTTTTACTTTAACTAGTCGGTTTTAAATAAAGTCATAGGATCAGAAGAGTTTGTGTCACTGTGTGTGTATTCTTACTGTATTTCCACTCACAGCTCATAAGAATACATGTACCTATGTAATATCTCACCTATTAGGAGCATCCTTTTCCGCCACAATTTCAATAGTACTGTGATCCTTCAACACACCTTCTATCGAAATACTTACTTGGAAGCTCTTGTCAAAGATTTCTTCTGCAAATTACAAAGAGAACAATTATAAATGAATGTAGTATAGATCTATGTTTATTTCAAAACGAATAAGCTGATTGTCTGAGGCTAAGTCTCATCATCATAACAGCCCATTAATGTCCCACTGCAGGGACGGGCCTCCCCCCGTGAAGGAGGGATACTTGGCCTACTAATACCACGCTGGCCAGACGGATTGGTATAGGGTTTAATTTCAAGTTTTCCTTCTTTTTATTTCGTATAGTTAATATTCACAGATAGTCCCTTAGTCGGTTTGTACGACACCCATGCGATGAGATGGGGTGGTGACATATTGTATTCTTACTCCGTCACCACACGGAGGCTACTATTCTATATAAATCACAGTCACACAATCAGTCTATTCATTAAGTATAAATCACTCTAAGTAATAAATTTTACTGCGATATGCTTAGTCAGTCATAATAGAGATTTCAAGTCCTGCGACGACGTGAGGACTTTAACAGATGTGTGTTTTACTTTATTTGTACACAGAGGTCATTCTGAGTTAGTACAATGTTTTGTATATCGCATAAAAAACTCAAACCTCGCCAAGTCTTCTGATTACAGAAGCTGGTTATTGACACAAGTAGGTACGACATCGAGGCAGTTAATTTTAGATTTGTATTGTCATTCTTATCCGTGTGGTGACGGAGTAAGAATACAATATGTCACCACCCCATCTCATCCCATGGGTGTCGTAAAAACCGACTAAGGGACGATCTGTGAATATTACCTTTACATAGAAAGAAGGAAAACTTGAAATAAACCCTATACCAATCCGTCTGGCCAGCGTGGTATTAGTAGGCCAAGTATCCCTCCGTCACTGGAGGAGGCCCGTCCCTGCAGTGGGACATTAATGGGCTGTTATGATTGTCATTCTGAATTTCTATCTCATCCTTATCCGAAACCTATCTTACGGTAATCAGTTCAGTTCAGTATCACATACGTACCGTCATCATTATTGGTAAGTATTTCAGCAAATAGCCAAAGCTGTTGAGCTCGCGTGCCCAACGGTGGGCTGTGGAGATGGAATGGACCTTCGTACATATTGCTTGTGTTGATCATCACGCTCGATCCTGTCATGGATGTCGTCTTAGTCGGGGATGGACCTGTAGGTCATAAATGAAATAGTAATGAATATTTTGGTAGAGTTTTAAGCTCACAAAGACTTAAGGGACTAAGGTGATTATGAATTAGGAGTGAGATTACATGGTGTCACCATCCGATCCCGACTAATGTAGTTCTTAAATGTTACATATGCAAAAGTTGTCGATGTTAACTCTACGCAAGAAAAGTAAGTAACGTAAGTACTTACACTTTAACAGCCGATCACGTACTGAGTACGTGATGCCGATCTTTCCTCAGGACGCCGATCACGAACTGAGTTCGTGATCAACTTTCATATTGTTTAGAAGCTTGTGGTGAAGAGCTGGTGGAAACGGCATCAGCTGACGAGCCAGGACCCTCATCAGGCCCACATTTCGTTGGAAAAGGCACAAGACTGATCGGAAGGCACTTCCTAGAGAAGATTCCGAGCTCCGAAAAAAAGGAAAAAGTTTCAAGAGTGTGCAAAGTTTGTGCAGACAGAACAAAGGCAGCAACTGGTCAACGTGGTAGAAAGGAAACCGTTTTTTACTTTCCAGACTGCAATGTGCCCCTTTGCTACCATCCCTGTTTCAAAATTTTTCACACCCAAAAGAATTATGCCGCCTAAACTGTGTACTATAAGTATGTTAGAGTTTTTTTTTTTTTCATTTTCGCACTTTTTATAATGGTATTTTTTTAAATAAAACAATTATTAATTTAAATATGTTTTTAATTACACCTATAAAATAGATAACACATAAAAGAACTTAAAAAAAATTACGCATCTAGCAATTACCGTTTTTTTTTTTTAAATCTTGCAAAAACGTAAAAAATGGCCGGCGTCCCAGGGAAAGCGCATTAAAAAATGCTCGGCTGTTAAAGTGTTAAAATAAAATCCTATAACAATCTGCCTGACCAGCATCTTGCTGTTAGGTCAAATTTCTCTTCGTAAATGGCAGAAACCGGTACTTTCTGAGGAGAGTCCTTCAATATCTCAGATGAATTTTAGCACTAAACATTTCTTCCACAAAATTCTTTACGGCTGGTTTCTACTATAAAACTGAAATCGCTTCATTTTATAATGTTGTTGTATATATAAAAATGTATAGGGAAACTGTCATTACAGTATTATCAGTTACTTCCTGCTTATCGTCAGCTAGGTCAGTGTGTTTAGGATGGCAGAAGGCGATAACACAGTTATTTTAAGGTTTTTATTAAATATAATACAGTTAGGTATGTTTAATTTTAATTAAATATTTTTACCTATAATTATTACTACGAATCTGAAGTAACAAGTACTTACCAGCAAGTCCTATAAAGACTCCTAGTCCAAATAAAGCGAAAAACGCAATAAACACCATCACAAATTCCCCTTTGTGCATTGAATAAATTCTCATTGGAACTGACCTGTAACCAAAAGAAAAAAAAACATATACAGCTGTTCAGAATCACATTAACTTTACATTAGATTTTAAAAAATATTGTTTAATATTAAGGTAAACTTTATTTACCTCTCACACCGGTCATGATGATATGCTGGAGCGATATATTTATTAAATTCGCTGAATAAATCACTGAATTGTGATAAAGTATTGCGAATTTTGTAATTCCAGCCGCCCGAAGGTAAATGATACGAATAACCCACATTAGCGGTATCCATTCTTGTATTTCTTGTTGGTGGTTTTTTATGATTATTATTTTTCCTATTAATCACTACAAAATAAAATAATTCGGCCGGTATCAAATTATCACACAAAATAATAATATGGCAATATAAAAATCGTTACAAGTATTGTTTGCCCTACATTTGGCTATGGCTTGTTTACAAGCAAATTATTGATTTTCGCGCTAGGGCTGCCATTGCAAGCGACAAAAAGGGATGGTGAATAGCATGCGTGGATGTGTCACAAATATGCAATAGGTACTACATTCCTCTGAAATACTTAATGAAATAAATGTGATAAGTAATGTAGACTATATTTTATAAACGTATTATAGGTATTATTATAAAAATAATATTCATAAGTATTTTTTTACTTTGGCGCCTTTAGTTACGATACACAGATAAAAAATCACGCGGAAATGTATTTGAATATCATTTATTAAAAGAATAATCTTCTTTAAAGATTGTTTTAAAAGTAAAAATATAAGCACTTTAATAAAAACGTTTATTGTTTAATAATATCATAAAAACTAGCCCGAGTTATTACGTAACTGTACCGCGCCATCTAGCGAGAGAATTTGGCGCAACACGACGCTCCTTTATGTACAAAATAATAAATTTTAAAAAGTTAACAACGTAGCTGAATTACTATTTAGAAAATAAATAAATAAAAGAAGCACTATTTAAGTTACTCTTCTTACTTTTTGAGAGTCATTTATGTAAATTATTTCACTGAAGTTTTATTTATGCGTCGTCACAGGATGCACCTGTGTTAATGGGTTTCATACAGCCGACTGTCATCGGTTGTATCCTAAAGTTCGATGATATATTACTGTAGATGTAACGCTTCGTCCAGGGGCTGCAACACTGCGCAATTGCATTCGTATTGAACCTGTTATGTACTTGGAGCGCCCTTGCCTCCGCTGGGATGATTCTAGGAATCCCAGGGAACTTCGCCGATGACCTTGTGCCTGAAAACTAGATCGATGTAAACTGCGTCATTCGTCCGGATAGATATATTATAGGTATCTACTTTATTTACAAGGCTAACTTCAGATTGTTTTGTTATTTCCTTATTAATTAATAAAAGGTATTATACAGGGTGTTCCTAAATAATAATAACGCACTCATTGTAACGTAAGGCATATAATAACTTTACTAAGTAAGAAAATCATAAAAAATAAAATAACCATTTCAATTATCGATTGTGTAACCTTCTCTTTGCCATCAAACTTATTAAAACGAGTGGAATTAAAGATTTTAAGGATGACGTATTTTTTAATAAGATCATCTGCTGTTCTAGTAAAGCTAAAAACAATGCCAAAAACAAAACAGCTGTTGTCTTCACACTTTGTTTAGCTTTGTATAGAACCTATCTCACAGCAACTAATGTCCCATTGCAAGGACGGGCTTCCTCTAGCAACAAAGGTAACTTGACTAAGTTAGTACCTACATATGGGGCTGGCCAGACGTAGGTATCTATTGGTATTGGGTTCCTTATTACCTACTTTTCTTCTATTTTTGTTTTTGTGGATACAATGTCAGGGAACTTGCAATAATGTTAGCAAATAGATGGCAAAAATGCTTTAGAGGACGGATCTGCGTGCCACGCCGCAGGAGGTTTCAAGTTCGATTCCTTTTCAAGTTAAAACAGCATGAATAATTGTTTTATGATTTGATTTTGTTATTTCTTCTTCATACATACGAAAGTATGTTCAGATATAATTATATTTTTCAAAATCTAAATGAATGTGTTACAGTTAGACAAAGGTTAGATGTCTTTGTTGGAATTAGTCACGAATTTTATGTGTCCGTTATGGTAGCGTACACATGAGCTATACCGAGTTGGTTACTATGCCCAAAAACTCTGCGTAATTAGTGTAGTTTTTTTTTTAAATTTATTATCGCGACCGCGCCGCCAAGGATTGAGGCAGTGAAAAAGTTTGTTTTTCTCTCATGTTCGTCATAATCTGCTATCTGTTCCTTTGTCGACTTTACCACACTCGAAGAGATTTGAGGTCACGAAATTAAGCATTTCGTGACCTCAAAATCTCTATTAAGCATCAAGTTTTAATTTTCTAGATTAGATAATGCTGCCGAGAACTTCAGTAAGCTCTCTACTATCACGAATGTCCAAAACGGCATTGTTAGGTTCATACCAAATTTGGATAGATAGAGGACGGAACATAGCAGACAGTGAAGGTGCGACCGCTAACGCGTTGTAGGGGGGCCTCTTTAAACCTACATCTGGGTCGTAAGTCCCAGACGCTGTTATGCAAGTGTTCCGTCCTCTATCACGCGATGGACCTGAGATTTTGAATTGCAAAATAATAAAGTAGGTACAAACATTTTTTTTATTACTTAGGTATGGATGTGGCGCTCGGCAGTTGTCACAGTTCTAACATAACCTAACCAAATTATGTTTTTTTAACATTACCCAGCCAGCGTTGGGTAGACCTGGGTAAGCATGGGTACGCCCCGAATTAAAATGTATTATTCTGACTTTACCCAAGAAGCTTGGGTAAAACTAAGTTAACCCTGGTAAACCTAGGTTTATTGCATCTTCTAGCATTACCCTTATTAAATATAAAGTTAGCTAGAAAATAAGTTAGCCACCTAACTAGGAATTTTTCTACACGTACCTAAAACCGAAAATAACTGATTTTTAGTTTATATTTTTCTTATAAGTAAGTATTATATTATCAGGAAAAATCTTTTCAGCTAATCTATTATTTTTATTACATATACAAAAAAATTGTGTCCCAGCTATCAACTCCGCTTGATACCACAACACCAACTTTCTTACACGAATTTGTTTGGAGTTTCATGAAAATGAAGGTACTCACAAAAAAAAAACATTTGCTTTGCAAAAATGTTCTATGGACCAGGACCAAAACGTTTTGATTGTTACAAATACATCATGAAAAAAAATATGTTAAAGTAATAAATACAGAAACTTCTATTTTACGTTAGTAAAACGCAAAATATTTAAAACATAATTAAATTTAACAAGAAAGTAAGCATTTTGCTTCTTTCTTATAAAACAAATACACCAGAAAAAACTTTTAGTCACTTGGCCAACTAATACAGTGCCCACTGGCTTGACCAAAACCGTCTGGTCAGCAGCACTAAGAACGGTTGTATGTACAATTTCAAAACTTTCCCTTAGTTTACTTTTCGACCTTAAAACAAGGGGTATTGCCACCTCTACTTCATTACCACACGAAAATAAAGACTAACATAAAGGGATTTTCGTATAAATAAAAAAAAAATATAATTTAAATTATTTAATCAACATGAAGCTTACACATGCAAACACTTATAAATAAACATTTTAAAGAAATATACTTTAACAAATAAGTTTATCTAAATTCGAGTTGTTTTAAACAATAAATAGGAACAATCAAAAAACGGTACTGCGGACACAGCTAGCGAACACTTTAACGTAAAATTTATAAAAATATTCTTAAAACATTTAGACAACGCCATCTAGGAGACGACTGATAAACCAACTTATAATTTTTTTTATAACTTTACTCACTTAGACCAATTCCCACACTCAATGTATGTATACAGATGTTTGACTTGTACAGGTGCAGACAATACAACGTCCGGAGTGGCAGGCAGATTAACTAACTATTATGCCATCAAAAATAATTTAAGTGTTTCAAAATGAAGAAAACAAAAAAAAGAATAAAAATGTATCGCTAACTGTACACAGATCCTTATACCGTTGTCAAAGTAATGACGATAACAGATGCTTTTTCTAAAAATGTTCAGTAATTTAAAACTTTATATTAATATCTCTTTCGAGCATTAATTTGGCAATGCTACCCGGTCACATTATCTCGAGACCTGGGATCGATGACGTCACGTCGCGTCGGACGAATCACAGATGCGCCCGTGGCGAGCGCGGGGGGTTGAAAGGAGAACGGGACGCGAGGTTCGCATTCCAGAGAGCTCTCTAGATAATGTGACCGTGTTATTATACATACATAAATGTTTACGTCACGTCCTGTGAGTTACCATAGACGCAACTCTTTTTTTTAAATTTTGCTTTTAAAAACATTTTTACCTATTTAAGTCTATGCCCAGACTAAATTTTAAATAGATATAAAACCTCTCACGTGACATTAGATTTCTTTTTTATTAAAAAATAAAATATTTGAATGAAACCAAGTAACAAAAGTATATATTTTGAATAGCAAGAACATTTTTATGTGAATATAAAAATATGTGTATAATTAGACTAAATTAAATCACAATTTTCTAACAAGTAAACGGATGAACTGCCGTGACCACTCATATCGCACGTCACTACAATGTGTCGATGGAATTCGATCGAAACGTCTGGAAACAAAAGAGGGTCTTTATTATTTTTAGGTTTCGAACGCGTTATCGACCTGTTTACTTGTACGTAAATTCTGATAGAAAAGCACGAAACTTCAGGAACATAAATTAAATCAAGCCTCATATCTTGTGCGCACTTCATACAAATATAATCTAAACATGGTTTTAATGTTACATTTTATGGCCTCAAAGCTTTTTATTATATAACAAAGATTTAACTTTTCACTCATATTTTGTACTTACAATAATAACTTCTCTGCAAATAAATATGTCTGCCATAAAAGATCTAAATACAAGTTCTTGGTATGAAAGTAAAATAGCTTAAAATGGAATGCATAGAATGTGTGTTTCAAAAATTGGCTGCGTTTATAAATCTTTGGTACCCAAAATTAATAAAGATGTTAAAAGTATATCTTTGGAATTGAAAAGAGAAGAGGTATGAAAAGATAAATTGAGCTATATCTTTTGTAGGCCGACATATTTATTTAATTACAGTAATAATAAACTATGTTTGTTTCTAATTAAAATTAACAAATAAGTACATTTATTTAAAAATATTGTGACGAAACGTGATAATATAAGCTTTGGCACGACAAACATTTGAAATTATCTAAGTGTGCCAATAAATACTAAGCAATAAATTTTTTTCCTTTAGCCTTTTTTATACATTTAAAAAAATAGTTGACAAGTCTTTATAATACAGTACCATAAATTGACATACGATTATAATCGACTATTTATAAATCGATTTAATTAGTATTCGATGTCAAATATCTGACATACTGTCATACTTACATTTAAGAGTAATAATTCAACAGTGGTGAGAATTTGACATGAACCAAATTAGATTAAAACAAATAAAAACAGTATTACAAATAATTATTGGTCATTATTAGTTTTTATCATGTATTATAAATATTCAACGAAAACTCGAGACACAAATTACTTTGGTCTGACGTTTAGGTATAGGTTACAAATTTCCGTAGTTTGAGACCACATGACCTATCCCGAAACGTCAGGCAAAAATCAAGTTAATTGCAAGCCACGTTTTCGTTTAATATTTATAAGTGTGCAACGCGAAAGTTAAAAATGTATGTAAACAAGTATGCATTAAGCTAAATACAAATTTGCTGATCGTTATAACCGATTAGCTAGCTTAGGTTTTAAATATTATAAGAACACAAACTAAATAAATGTTTCTTATATTATAAATATACCAAATTTATAGTCATTTCTATTATAGCAACACTGAATATAAAATCTTGTCCGGTAACTGTCGTTTACTTCAAGTTTGACAGCTGTCAAATGACATTTTTTTTCATGAAGCACCTCTACTGTAATAATTCTGTAAAGTACAAAGCTTACATTGAAAAAATCATAAAAAATATATTTATGTTTGCTTAAAAGTTGACGACACTGGTTGTTTTTAATGAGCTCTTTTTAGTAAAAATTTTTAAAGTTATCAAAAGTTAAAGAACCCTTGGTATAAAACTCTATACCAATCTGTCTGGCTAGTTTGGTATTAGTAGCTTAAGTTTGCATCACCGTTGAAGTGCTGACCATAAAGTTTTGCTTTAGTCAAATTATAGTTTCTGTAGTAAAATGTTCTACAGTCGGATTTTACGACACCCATTGGATAAATTGGATATGAAGAGGTTGATATAAAGAGGTGGTGGCACCAGGTATTTTCAACCGACTTCAAGAAACAGAGGAGGTTCTCAATTCGGCTGTATTTTTTTTTTGTGTCTTTTACCTAATTTCTCGAAAACGGCTAGACCGATTTGAATTTTTTTTTAATTCGCCACTCTACGAAGAATGCACATTACAATAAAACTTAAAACAACTTACATTATACTTTGTCTTTACTGTCTGGTGGTGGAGACGCTACAGTAGTGACGTCAGCGGCCGTTTGGGTAGTGACGTCAGCGGTCTTTTGGGTAGTGACCTCAGCAGACGCTTGGGTAGTGACGTCAGCAGGCGCTTTAGTAGAGACGTCAGCCGCTTGGGTAGTAACATTAGCAGGCGCTTGGGTAGTGACGTCAGAAGACGCTTGGGTAGTGACGTCAGCAGAAGTTACGGTAGTCTGGCTGACTGGCAAAGTGTTGTCAACAGCGTTACGAGCTGTTTCGCTACTGTTAGTAGGTTGTTCGGTTGTAGTTATGTTATTGGATTTACCTGTGAATTAAGTGTATTTTATGTAAGCCCCTAGACTTTTCAGAGATGTTACTTTTTACTTTTCAAACACAGATTATAAAATCTCGGGTTATTTTACTGAAGACGGACAGAAATATAAAATAACAGACAGTTCATGGCAAGATTGCAGCTCAATGCAAATCATTGTGTGAACAAGCTCACAAGTTTTTCTCTGATTGTTTACTGTTTATAATATGTAAGTATTCACAAGACAAATACCTCTACTAAAAAAGGAACATTTCACACAAAACTTGGTACTTATCAAGTCTGGTCTGGTCAGCGTGGTATTATAAACCGTGGTATAAATCGCTATTTTTAGGAACTAATGGAGGGTTGCTTGGCGTACTAATACCACGCTGGCCAGATGGATTGGTATAGGGTTTGATTTCAAGTTTTCCTTCTTTTTATTTCGTAAAGATAGTATAAGGTTAGTCCCTTAGTCGGTTTTTACGACACCCATGGGATGAGATGGGGTGGTGACATATTGTATTCTTACTCCGTCACCACACGAAAACATCTACATACCAGTGACATATTCCTTGAACCACTTGTTGATACCGCTCGAGTGTTTCTTGATCCAGTCGATCCTGAACGTGGCTGTGTCCACCAACTTCTGTAATACTTGAGACATCGGCAGCAACTTCTTTTTGTGTTCTATTGCGAATGCTTTTAACTGTAAAGAGGAAAGTATAGTATTAGTTTCTTATAAAAAACTTGTTACATTTACGAGTCATCACCATAACAGCCCATTAATGTCCCACTGCAGGGACGGGCTTCCACCCGTGACGGAAGGATACTTGGTCTACTAATACCACGCTAGCCAGACGGATTGGTATAGGGTTTAATTTTAAGTTTTCCTTCTTTTTATTACGTATAGAAAATATTTACGGATAGTCCCTTAGTCGGTTTTTACAATACCCATGGGATGAGATGGGGTGGTGACATTATTTTTGTATGTATTCTTACTCCGTCACCACATGGAAAACATTTAGGAGTAGTTAAGTTGTAATAATTACAATTTGATCGATTTTTTTATTAGATTTCAGGGCAGGATTTCAACCTGAAGTAAGGATCTTAGACGCCTTGATCTGTAGACCACCTGAGCTCTCTCGACTCGACATTGAGTCGACATTCACATTTTGCCATAAAAAAAAATTGTTTAAATTAGTTGGTTTGAAGTTGTCTCAATAGCAGTGTTGATGACAGTTTTAGAACTGAATGGCGGGAAGCGGGTGTCTACTTAATGACTGTACATCTGCGAAAGTCTCAGAAAGCTAACTTCAGCCCGGCCAAGTAATTGCGTGAGCTGTATCAAGGGACGCGACGGTTCAATACTTCATTCAGCGCCATTTAGAATATTATGACCGACTTCTGTGGCGTAGTGGTTATATAACATGACTGCTACGCGGAGGTCTCGGGTTCGATCCCCGCTCAATGCAAATCTTTGTTTGCATTGGTCAGGGTGTTTTCTATGTATAATATATGTATTTACAAAAAAAAGTATTTTAGTATGTTTATCCGTTGTCTAGTACCCATAGTACAAGTTTTGCTTAGTTTGATCTAGAATGTATAGTAGGATATTGTTGAATGTAGACCGACCTTGTTCAGCTCATCCTCGGTAGTGATGAACCCGAAGGCCCCGCTGACGACTGCAGGGAACATGAAGGCGTCCATGTCGTTGAACCTGTCGTACACCTGCGAGAAGTGTGACGTGAGGTACTGCTGCGCCAGGCGCGGACCTAGCGGCGGCTCCAGCGCCCAGGCTGCCACTGCGTACTGCTTGGGGATCGTGGTCACGCTCTTCTCTAGCAACCTGACAACATACACCATAATATTTCGTTTGTTAGAAAATCGAGGGAAGAGAAGTGTTAGCGATGCAAGTCCTAAAGCGACAATAAAGTGGAGCGCGTGTCGGTTGTTCACACGCTCGACGTTATAGTTGTGGCAGCACCGCGCACCTGCACGCATGCGCTTGGCATAATCTCGTTGTAATGTACCTACATTTAAAAAAAAACCTAAACGTATATTTAAAAAAAAATCAAAAACTCTGTTAATTCATCTCCAAATATTACTTAACACAGTATACAATAAGATGATATGACATGATGATGATACATGGTTTCTAAAGATTGGTTAATAAAGATGATAACTTGGTTTCCAAATGTGAAAGTGTAATTTGTGCGAGATCTGAGGTCTAAACTAAGCCTAGACTTGTAACCCCACATCACATAGTTTTCGTTAAACATTTTTGTGTACCTTTCTGTAGTAAGTTTTTTTATACCAAATTGATAACAAATAAGAGCTATTCACTATTTCTATAAATTGAAGTGATTAAAGTCATATTCAAAACAGCTCTTATCAGAGCTATTCACTATTTATATTGAAATACTCTGTATCAGCGACGGCAGCTACACTGTAAACCCAAAGGAAACCACTTGATCATTCTGTGTTATATGTACAGACCGTAGTGACATCATAAAAACCGGGGTAGTCAATAGTAATACTCACATACTAATAAGATACTCCTGCCTCACGCTGGGCAGGTTGTTAATGATCAGACTCTTCACAGTAGGGTCGGTGGAGTTTTGGAACACGCTCCACAAGAAATCAAACTCCGCACGACCACCGTGGCGGAGTGCCATGTTGTATACTAACGAGCGCAGGTAGCTTGGTATGCTGTGGGTAAAACATTATTATTTATACATAATTTTAACACTTACAAATAAAATTTTAGGAAACTAAATCAAATTTTCCAAACCAAAGTAGAAAAATTATTTTTGTTTGCAACATTAGTAGTAAGTCCTTTTAAATATCATTTCATTGTTTTTTCTTTCTTCTATTTTGAAATTTTATTAATAGTAATTTACAAATACAAGTAGGTACTCATAAAAAATTACAGGAGATGTTCTAAACAGAGTACAAAATACCGAAAAGAAGAAAGACAATGGAAAAAATATCTTAGTTGGTCATGGCGCTGGACGCGTATAGTCCCAGAGACGCGGGTTCGAGTCCCACCTCGAGTATCAATTTTTTCCATTGTCTTTCCTCTTTTCGGATTTTTCTAGTTATACCTAAGCTTTACAGGTAAAAAATTACGTGTAGAGTACAAAATACTTATTGCCCGGACTATATTCTTGGGCAGGATTATATTATGGCTTCTGGAATGAGCTTATCTCTAAGATACAAGTTAAGTTCTATGACTCTAGAATATCACTAGCTACCCTTTCACCTATACACAGTAACATTACCACACTTTTACATGCAGGTAAAAGCAGCCTATATTCTGTCCATTCGTTTATTTTCTTTTTGACACATTGAGAAATTTCGAAATTAGTGACGACCTCACACGATTTCGATTCGGTTTGCAATAATTATCGATTTTATTAAAGAATAACTTTAAATCGATTTACACATACATCTTTAGCACAAATATTAATTTAAATTATACATGCAAAAAATAAATAATAAACATAACGCAACTAACAAGCGTAAATCTTCTTTCTTATTTGTTGTCTTTTTATTTCATCGTATCATACATAATGAAACTTATCGTGACACATTCGCGGGTTATAGCTAGTCTAAAAATCATATTTCATTTTATAAACATATTATGAAGAGTTCAAGTTTATTCATATCATTTATTTCTATCGATTATTTATAATATGTTTTATAATTGTGTTAATCGTTATGAGTGTCCATCACTAAGTAACCATGGTAACAGAAAAAAACATGAGTCCGTCAATGAAATACAAAATTATCTGTTTGAAAAATAAGCGGAAGTATTACGAAACTTCATAGGCGTGAGCTGTCAAAAAGAAAATAAACGAATGGACAGAGTCTAGGCCCCTACTCATAGTATAAAATACTTACGCCAGATATCCGAATGACTGATCAAATAAAAATCAAGTGTCAAAACTATCATTTTCAGAAACTAAAATGACAGTTTTGACAATTGACTATACTATTTTTCAGATCTTATGGGTACGGTGACGTTTAGTATTTGTCATTACTAGAGATGTAGTAACACTAATATCGTTTTTAAAAATACCGATTCTATATCTAACCGATTTAATTTACAAACAAGAATAAATCGATTATGGGTACAAAATAAGAAACTAATCTTTTTTTAAATATTTATTAATTATGCCGAATCAATGCGTGATTCATCTGATGAACAGCTTGATGAATTACTTGATTCGTCACTAACATGACATAATAAGTGAAAATCTACTGTCATGAAGTATTAGATTTTTGTTTTTCCAATCATCGGCAGTTACGTGGTCACAGGCCTCTTTTAATAATGACATCATCAAGATTTTATCGCTATGACGTACGAATCCCGCCAAAAAAAAACTTGCGGTCTATCCTCATAAAAACTAATATTGAGTTATAAGACAACTGAAATTATTATATTAATTTCTATGATTATAAAAAAAATATTAATCGATTTAATCAATTTTATAAAAAACCATTCGATTTTAACAATTTTATTGTGTCAATCTCTATTGAAATTCGTTCCGAGTCGCGCATACGATTTTAAAATTTATATGTTTATATTTTACATATTAGGGTTGAAGATGGAATATAAAACAAATATTTCATATAATTTAATTATATATAAACGTCTAAATAATATTTATAATTTTTTATCAGTTCGGATTCATAAATTGATAGCTTTTATTTTTAAATTCTACAAAAGTAAACTAAGTAACATGGAAAAGATCAAATGTCACCGTACCTTTCCTGTCTGATAAAGACTATAGTTGATTTTTACTTGATCAGTCATTCGGAAACCGGGGGTTAATCTAATACATACGGGTTATTATTAATATCCTCCTGGCTGGTCCAATTCCTGAACATCTCTTTGGCCCAAGACAGACATCTCGGTGACTCCATATAACACTCCCACATCAACAAGTTTTCTATAAGGAACGCTTCGTTGTCGTCCTTTGGCTTGTCTAGACCGTAGTTCACGACTTCTAGCTGTTTAGCCAGGATTATCTTCATGTAGTCCTGGGTATTGGAAAGAAAGGATGAAATCATCATAACAGCCCATTAATGTCCCACTACAGGGACGGGCCTCTTGTGACGGAAAGATACTTGGCCTATTAATACCACGCTTGCCAGACGGATTGGTATAGGGTTTAATTACAAGTTTTCCTTCTTTTTATTACGTAAAGATAATATTACATACGGTGCCGAGACGTGGACACTCACAGTAGGGCTAGTCCACAAACTTAAAGTCGCTCAGCGAGCAATGGAACGAGCTATGCTCGGCGTTTCCTTGAAGGATAAAATCCGGAACGAGGTTATCCGACAAAGAACCAAAGTAACCGACATAGCTCGTAGTATTAGCAAGCTAAAGTGGCAATGGGCTGGTCATATCTGTCGAAGGACCGATGGCCGTTGGAGCAAACGTGTCCTAGAGTGGAGACCGCGACTCGGCAAACGTAGTGTAGGACGCCCCCCAGCTAGGTGGACCGACGACCTCATAAAGGTCTCTGGGTCGGACTGGATGCGGAAGGCGCAGGACCGAGTTCTGTGGCGTGTATTGGGAGAGGACCATGTCCAGCAGTGGACTGCAATAGGCTAGTTGATTGAAAGATAATATTGACGGATAGTCCCTTAGTCGGTTTTTACGACACCCATGGGATGAGATGGGGTGGAGACATATTATTATTGTATTCTTACTCCACCACTCGGAGCAGGATGAAATAAATAACATAGACACTGATACTAATCTGTCAGACCACGATGACCAGACTGGAACAGTATAGGGCTTTTCGTCAAATATTATTTTATTTGTCGTCTCCGCCTACCCTGGACGTCATAAGGCGTGAGTTTATGTATGTATGTATTATTTCATTCGTTTTGTAGAGATATATTGTGTCGAAGAATAAAATAATTAGGTTGATAATAAAGAGAAGTAGGTGGCAGCACCGTAGCAGTCATTTATTTGACGGTTGTCTTTTAAATGTCAGTTGACATTTGAATTGACTGTGATAGATGTTAATGGTATATCAATGGCAGCCTTTTGATGTTGAGGTCGCCAGCGCCGGTTGAGCGCACTGATCTATCAAAAATACAACATGCCGGATACACTACTAGATTTTGAGAGATTTATTTATGTGTATTATTCGTAATATTCTTCAATTTTCTAATACATTTCAAAATTAAATTTTTCAAATTTCGTCTAGCAAAAAAAAAAAAGTCTAAAAAAATCTTACCTGAAAATACCTGTATCCAGAAGTAGACCTAAGATTATGTCTTAGGAAGGCCATGTTATTTAGTAGTAAATCCCACACCATCTTGGAGTTCTCCCCATTCTTAACACAAGTGGTCAGACTTAGGGCATGAGAGTAGTCTAGCTGGCCCACTTTGGCCAAGTTAAAGGCATCGTCTATGAGCTGAGCTCGAGTGGTAGGTGATGTTACCAGACCAGCTTGCAAGGCTTTGCTAAGTAATTTCCAGTTTTGTTGGTCATAGTTTACGCGGTAATAACCTGGAAATGGGTAAAATGCTTGTTTAAAATAAACAGTAAGGTTGAGTACAAAACCAAGTGTTGCCGCAGCGATTCCATCTAGATCGTGCCGAAGCGACTAAATTCAGATCGTGCCACAGCGATTTAATCCTGATCGTGCCGTAGCGATTTAATTCAGCTCGTGCCGCAGCAAGTAAATCCAGATCGTGCCGCAGCAAGTAAATCCAGATCGTGCCGCAGCAAGTAAATTTAGATCGTGCCGCAGCAAGTAAATCCAGATCGTGCCGCAGCAAGTAAATCTAGATCGTGTCGCAGCAAGTAAATCCAGATCGTGCCGCAGCAAGCAAATCCAGATCGTGCCACAGCAAGTAAATCCAGATCGTGCCGCAGCAAGTAAATCCAGATCCTCCCACAGCGACTAAATCCAGATAGTGCCGCAGCAAGTAAATGCAGATCGTGCTGCAGCGATTACAGCCACATTATGCCACAAGGAATTAAAAGAATACTTTTTAAAAGAATAATAGGTAAAAAATAAGACTATCTCACCAACAGCTCCAACATTAACATAGAGCGGGTCAGTACTGTTAATGTCAAGTGTAGTGACGTAAGCGCGTGTTGTGAGCCAGCTCCGCGGGGCGGCGCTAGTGCTGTCGAGGACGCCGTAGCTCAGCGGGATGTGCCATAACTGGTCGGACATCTTCTGGTACGGGTGGTCTGTTGTTGTGAATAGACGCTGGAGAGAAAAAAATAAATAATCTATGAATATTTACATTTAATGCATTCTTTTTAGTTCGTGTTTTCTTATTTAGTAATTATTATGAGACAATTAAATAGATATCCATGTGGTGACGGAGTAAGAATACAATATGTCACAACCCCATCTTATCGATGTTAGTAGGCCAAGTATCCCTCCGTCACGGGAGGAATGGGACATCAATGGGCTGTTATGATGAATTAAATAGATTTGTATTTCTAAATTTAAGGTTTTTCAAGTACCATTCAATCATAATTTTCACTGCAATGACAGGCATTGCTAAAGTCGAATTTGCAGAGGATTAGTCCAGAATTTTAGTGTCAAGTTTCCTTTTTCATTTTCGTAGAGATAATATTTTATACATTTTAACTCCAGCATCAGATAAAAACACTAATTTAATTAAACTGTATGTTTAACCCGCAGCTTTTCTCCCATACACAACAATTCACCCTAGAAAACCATTAAGGCAGTTCCCTATAAATAAATAAATAATCCTCACACATTCACACATCGCCACTTAGTCCCAAACTAAGCAAAGCTTGTACTATGGGTACTAGACAACGGATAAACATACTTAATTTTTTTTTTTTGTAAATACATAGGTACATATTATACATAGAAAACACTCAGACCAATGCAAACAATCATGTTCATGCACGAAAAGATTTGCATTGAGCTGGAATCGTACCCGAGACCTCAGCGTAGCAGCCATGTTATATACCGACTGCGCCACAGAGGTCGTCTAATAAAATATAATAATAAAATAAAACATATATTTACCTGTTCAAATTCAACAGTCCCTTTATCATAGTTTCTGTTGACGTTAACAACAGGGTACCCAGCCTGCTTGGTCCAGGTCTTCATAAAGTTAACTACGGATAGATCTTTGAGCGTAGGGTCCGATTGTATAGCTTTAGACATGGAACGCCATAGGTCTGTCTCTTCCGCGTTTGAGTATTTCCTGTAATTATATGGACAATTTATATGTAATTATATGGATGTTTGTTGAGTCGTTTTGTTCAACAAAGTAAAAATCAAATTTAAAGAAAAACTAATAAAAAATTTAAGTTCGATCCAATGGCGTTTGGGTCTGGCTGTTTTTGTGACCGCTATTTCAATGTCTGTAAAACTCCGCTGGGAGTTCCGCGACACAGAGATCGATCTTCAGTACCGGAGTATAGTCTTTTAAAAAATACTCTTATAAAAGTCAAAGGAAAATATATCTGCTAAGCTACTACATTTTTTATGACATGCCCGATAGCAAATGGAGTAAATGCATACAAATGGTTGAAATCTAACATCATCATAGTTAACGTGGTATTAGTAGGCCAAGATGTCTTTACTGTAAGAGGCCTGCAGTGGCCCACGGGCTGTAATTATTACTATTACAAGTAAACTTACCAATCATTCAAATAAATAACAAGTCCCTTATGAAAGTTATCCTCAGTTATCGTATGATTCAACATTCGTATCAGATTGGCTCCCTTCGTGTATGATATCTCGTCGAACTTCTGTGATATCTCCGATGCGTCTACCACTTTGCGTGATACGGGTGATGTGTTCTTCAACGCGTCCGAACGAAGGAGATCCATTTTGTCGCGGGAAAATGATTCGAACATATCCCATTCTGGTTCAATCTGGATTAGAATAAAAAAAATAATAAGATGGTGACCACGGGAGAAAAATCAAGTGGAAGTGCTAAGTAGACGTGGTACGCCTGTCACTAATATGCGCTGGTACGCATAACTTGTCGCTGATGTCATAGGTAATACATAACGCGAATATCACCCTTATGAACAACAAGATGTCGTGAACGCGGTCACTGGTTCCAGGCAAAACAATTATTGCCATTTCGAAAGCACACACAAGATCCCTATTAAGGCAATTGTCTTAAAAATAAGAAAAAGCCCACCACTTACATGATCAACGCCGACATATTCAATGTAAGTGGCGAATCCCTCATTGAGCCACAGATCTGTCCACCACCGCATAGTGACGAGGTTACCGAACCATTGGTGAGCTAGTTCATGTGCTATGTCTATGGCGACGTTTTGTTTGTCTCGAGGAACGCTCTCTGCTTCGTCGAAGAGTAATGTTGTTTCTCTGTGAAAGTAAGTTTAGTAGGTTATTTGACTACCTCTTAAAAGTAGTGGTTACATAGTAACGTAACTTTTAGTACAAATAATTTAAATTAGGTATACATGCAATAAACTTATTTGTAAGCTGTTTCATAATTTTGGTAATCGTTATGAGCACAGATATCTGAACAAAGGAGATGTGCCCTGATTGTCATTTTGTATGGAAACCTAATGTCGCCAGTTTTTTTAACACACACAGCAATAGAATATACGAATAGAGTACTGTTCTCAGTTACATCTAGATTATCAATGAACGCAATTACTCTGTCTCGTTTCTCCTTGAAATATCTCCCTTACACGGTGTCACAGCGAACCAATCAGCGCTACTATATTTAAACAAATAAAACAAACTAAAATAAATTTAGATAGAAGAACTACTACAATTTAAAACTACTACATGTAAAAAAATTACATTTATGCTAGGCGTTGACCTTATCGATAGATGATTAATAAAATATATCGATAGACAAGACTTACACTTATTTTATTAAAAAAAAAAATACTTACTTATAAATATATATAAGATTATTATTTGTATTTTATTGATTAGGTGACATTGCATTAAAACAGAACTGAGTTTCTCATTTCTAAATAAAAAACGACATTTAATGTTTATTATTTACAATGTAATCACTTTATAATAATAATGCAACAATAAAATTATCCTAATAAATTGACATTTTTAATTCACCATGGCAACCGCATAACACAACCCGTGTTCTATGCGAATTTAAAATTAAAAAAGAAACAATATATTTTTTCTTTACATCTCCCCTCATAGAGAAGGTAAGGCGAAGGTGGTCATTCTTGCACGGTCTTCAATGCTGGACAGGGGCTGGTGTAAGTTTTGAAATGTGGAAAAAATTAGATTCTGATCTTCTATGGTCAGTGTTAATCTTGTAAATTGAGTTCGAAATTTTTTCTATAATTTTGTAAGGTCCAAGTTTCAATTCATCAAGCTTCTTCCGATTTAATTTATTTCCATTTTCTACAAAAACAGTATCACCAACTTTGAAGTCCTTATGTATTTTATTTTTATCATAAACTGTTTTGTTGTAATTGTGTGATCTTATTGTATTTTCCAGAGCGTTTTTCCTGGCCTGAATTAAATCATAATCAGTCTTTTATTGTTTTAGCTCATCAGGTAGAATTGTGACGTCTGTGCCATAAAGTAGGTACTTGGGAGCATATCCAGTAACAGTGTGCTCCGTTTCATTGTATTTTAGTATACAGTTATGGGCTACAGTTGTCCATGCAATTTTTGTGTCAAGTTCGTTTATCTTGCATCTGATTTTATTAACCAATGTCTGATTTAATCTTTCATTTAAGCCATTTGAAAAAGCCGAGTTCAATGCTGTAAAAATCATGGATATATTTTTTCCATTTAAAAAAGTCTTGAACTCATTAGAATTAATACCTGGGTATTGGTCTGATAATATTAATTCGATGTCATCACTTTCTGTACAATTTTTTATAAGTTTGATGAAATCATTTGCATTTTGAGTACTTGAGGTTAGAATATATGCATATCTAGTAAAATGGTCTACTAACAGATGTAAATATTTTTTTGTTGATCTGGAACCTCCGAAGCCTCCAATGGTATCAATAATTAATTAATTAATTAATCAGTTTATTTCTCTCATAAAGTAACAATACAATAAGTTTTACAAACATTATAAGCATCTATTATGTTGTACATGTTCTTTAGTGAGAGCTGGAGTCTGTACTAGGTTCTGGACCTGTGTTACAAATCTCCAGGTCTCCCCTGTATAAAGATATCTTAATACGGTGCGTTTCTAGTTAAGTACTTATTGAACTAAGAATAATTATTTTTTAAGTTATAATTACATTTATGAGGGTAACTTAAAATAAACTAACTGTAGATAAAATATATTGTAGGAATAATTGGCATGTAGTGTGTGCCTGTGTAGTTCTGAGTGTGTGAATGCGCGTGTTTATATTGAAGTGTGCGGTGTAGGTGTGTGGTGTAAGTGATGAGATATATAACTGTTTTAAAAATTTTGTAAGTATAATTAAATAACTTTATTTTACCGGTTGTGTATATGTTTTTTTTTGTTACTATTTATTTTATTATTGTAATTAAACTTTCAGTCTCGTCGTAACTCAAATTGATTAACCACGTATTAATATTATTATTGCATGCATATTTATTAAGTGGATATAAATAAATAATTTTATTAACTTTGTTGTATAAATAGCCACTTAAGAAACAGAAATTGCGCTGCGCAAGGCGTGTTTTAACCAAAATTGGGGGACAGATATTGTGTTTGCGTCTAACACTGTTAATCATACTCTCATTGAAGGGTGTCTTAGTATGAGTTGTTATAATGACACTTTTGATAAACGAAGCTCGGACAGACAAAATACCACATTTTACATGGAGTTCAGTTGTGGGGAACCGGAATGGAAGCTTCCATCCTACCTTTAAAAGTGCCCTTTGTGTCCGCTCCAGTTTTATCATATGGGTTTTTGCAGCACCTCCCCATGCCACAATGCAATATTGGATAAGGGATTCACACAGAGCCTGGTACACTAGTTTTATTATCCTTACATCTGCTGCGCGCCGCAGGGTCGAAAATATGTAAGTCATCTTTCTCAGTCTATTGCTGAGAGTATCAATATGATTGCGGAAAGAAAGGACATCGTCGACGAGCACACCGAGATATTTTATACATGTGACACTAGTTAAAGTAGGGCAGCAGCATAGCGGATCAGCTTGCGAACACAAGTGGGCTTTCAATGCATACGTGCTCGGTGGGCATCTACCACTCCCCGACATCGACAGTGAGAAAGGTATGAATTTAGTCTTATCCACATTTAATGATAATTGATTATGGACTAGCCAGTTCGTCACGGTATCGAAACCAATCTGGGCATGTCTAAACACAGATTCCCATGAAGTGCCATGAAATATGAGGGCGGTGTCATCTGCATATGTAAACAGTGAGCCATGGGAAAGAGACAGATTGCAGAGGTCGTTGATGTATAAAAGAAACAGCGTTGGACCTATTATGCTGCCTTGGGGAATACCGTATGTAATAGGGACTTCATCGCTAATCCAATCACCAATCTTGAGACATTGTCGTCTACCATAAAGGTAGCTCCTAAACAACGAGAGCTGTTTCCCTCGAATACCAATAGCCTCAAGTTTTTTAATAAGTAGGGAGGCAGAGATAGTATCGAATGCCTTGGCCAAGTCTAGGAATATTCCAATAACCTTTTGCTTCTGGTCCAATTTGGTGACAATTTCGTTAGTTAGATCCAATACTGCGTTACTGGTTGATATTCCCGAGCGAAAGCCGTATTGTGTTGTTGCGAGAATGTGGAATTTATCTAGATACTTAGTTAACCTATTGTTAATTAATTTTTCTAAAATCTTTGAGAGTGCAGGTAAAACAGAGATTGGTCTATAATTGTTTGCGTGGTTTTTGTCGCCTCCTTTATATATTGGATGCACTATAGCTACTTTGTAGGCATCTGGAAAAGAGCCAGTTGCAAAAGTAAGGTTACATATAAATGTAATAGGAGAGATTAAGTAACTTTTAAAGTCTTTTATAAAAGAGCTAGGTATGTTGTCAATACCGATAGCACTGTCTCTTTTAAGTGCGCTTATTACAAGTTCAATCTCTGATTCATCTGTGTCCATTAGTA
The DNA here is from genome assembly GCA_905475405.1 of Schrankia costaestrigalis. Lineage (NCBI taxonomy): Eukaryota > Metazoa > Arthropoda > Insecta > Lepidoptera > Erebidae > Schrankia > Schrankia costaestrigalis. The sequence continues at coordinate 2,483,365 of FR997830.1, forward strand.
CAAAAGTATGATTGTGTATTTTTTGCTTTGGATATGTGCGAGACTGGGTGTAAGTATTCTTGTGTTTTTCGGCTATTGAGCGGCCAACATTGGCAAAGTGATTATTGAGGTCATTGATTGAATGCTTAGAAGGCATAGGTGTAAGAAGTTCAAATGCATGATTTCTGTCTTTGACTGTGTGTGTGATGGTTTTAACTGCTTGCCACAGTTTTTTGCAGTTACTTTGAGAACGATCTATTAAAGACTTATTATAGTTATCCTTTGCCTTTCTAATAAGTACTAAGCAATAATTTCTATACCTTTTAAATGTTGTGATCAGTATCTCATTTTCTGGGAATTTCTTAATTTTTAGGTGTAGGCTGTCTCTATTTTTAAGGCATCTAAGTAAACCCTTTGTCATCCAGGGCTTCTTTAATCTCTTGCGGCTGGGTAGAACTTTCAAATATACAATCATGTATACAATCTGCTAATCATTCTTTGCATCTGTTTAGTTCCTAAGTGACCTAGATCTGTGTGTACACTTTTCATAAACTCTATGCTTGATTCCTCTGACATAATATTTTTTTCTGTTTTATTAACTTTTTTGTAATAAACATTGTGTTTTTTCATTAACTTGTTTTTTATGCATTGTATATACTTATTATTAACTTGATCTGTTAGGATATCTTCTAGTGTAATTATATTAACAACTTTTAACTGCTCCTTTATATTTTCATTCGGTTCAAGTACCGGATTCCTGCTAAGGCAATCAGCTTCAATGTTGTATTTTCCTGGAGAATATTTAATTTGAAAATCATATTGTGATAAGTAGTATACTAAATCTCCTAGTTCTTCGTCTGTTCTAGATTTTATGTTCATATTTTCCAGCTTATGATCTGAAAATACAGTGAATTTCCGACCAATTAATAGATGTTGCCAATATCTAACACATTCTTTAATTGCCAAGCATTCCAGATATATAGCTTTCTTTCTCTTTTGTACTTCATTTAACTTTTTTGAAAAGTATGCTACCGGTTTTTCTTCATTGCTTTCTTGTGGCTGTTTTAGTACTGCTCCTACTCCTAGTATACTAGCATCTGTGTATATGTGAATAGGTAGGTTTGGGTCAAATATTGTCAATATTGGTTGAGTACACAATATCTGTTTCATTTTATTAAACGACTCTTGGCATGCCTGAGTCCATATAAATGTTTGTCCTTTTCTCAAAAGGTTATGCAATGGTTCCAATTCTATGGCTATATTTGGCACATACTTGTGGTAAAAATTAATTTTCCCAAGAAATTGCCTCACATTTTTTTGAGTTTTTGGCGTCGGGAAGTTTTTTATTGATACTAAGTTATCCTTCAGGGGTCTAACAGAATTATTTTGTATTACATGGCCCAAATATTTAACTGTATCTGCTGCAAATGTGCATTTAGAAAATTTTAATTTTAGGCCTTCACTTTTAATTGCTTGAAAGAGTCTTTCCAGTTGTCTAACGTGATCTGAGAAATTTTCTGAAAATATTAAAATGTCATCGATAAAACATACCGTAAAATCTCCAAGCTTGTGCTTTCTTATTATATTGCACATTATTCTCTGGAATATAGCTGGGGCTGTTTTTAAGCCAAAAGGCAAGCATGTCCATTGATAATGCCCTTCTTGTGTCACAAAAGCAGTTTTGTGTCTATCTGTGACGCGTAAAGGTATTGACCAAAACGCTGAGTTCAGGTCCAGTGTTGAGAAAAACTTACAACCTCTAGTCTTTAGTATTAGGTCTTCTATAAGAGGGAAAGGTTGTGATTGAGGTACGACTATTTTATTTAAGTCTCGAAAATCGATGCACAATCTTGAATTTTTTATTTTCGTCTCTTTTATAAGCTAATGTAACTGGTGCTGCAAATGGGCTATATGATTCTTCTATAACATTTTTCTCCAATAGTTTTGCAATTTGATCTTCAATCTCCTTCTTGTCTTCTATTGTACAACGATATGGTCTCTTGAAACAATATTTTTCTATTAAAAGATCAATATGTGCCTCATAATCAGTTACCTTTCCTATATCATATTTGTCCTTTGCAAACACAGATTCATTTTTAGCAATTAGTTCATCAATCATTGCCTGTTTTTGGTAATCTAGATGATTAATACAAATTTTGAAGTTTTTTTTATTCATAAGATGTATGTCTTCATTAAAGTTTATTAAATTATCAGATGTTACCTCCTTAGCAATAATATCTGCTTTGTTTGTTTCCTTTGAAACTATTTCATTTTTTTGTGAAGGTAAATTCTGTGTTATCTTTAAGTTTTCGTTTTGAACTAGGTAAAATTCTTTTATACAATCAAGTCCTACTAAGAAATCATAATCGAAATTTTCCTCATCTATTACGAAAACATTCATTTTCTTTTCCATATCAAATATGGTTATATCAAGAGTTATAATGCCATTTGCTTTTTTAACGCCATTAATCGTTTTTAACTTAGTATCTTTGGAATGACTAGCATTCTTATTATTAATTTTTAACAATTTTGAGTTTATTAAGGAAACATTAGACCCGCGGCCGAATACTCAAACGTCTGTTAAAGTAAAGCGGCGCTTAAACTAGACATTTGTATGAGAATTTCTAGTTTAAGCGTCACTTAACTTTAACAGACGTTTGAGTATTCGGCCGCCGGAGTCATAGATCCCAGAAACTTCAAAATTTTTGTTAAGTACTAATTTTATTTTGATCAATGGTGGCACTATTAGTTTTTTTGATTTTCACACTGCAATTCACATTCTAATTCTGATTGTTGACAAGTTTTATTTGCTTTTTCTCTTTTTCAGTATTCAAATTAGTATTAAACCAGCAGGAATCTTCAGAATGATAGCGTACACCTTTTCTTAATCTGTCACAAATACCACATTTTTCTCTAACTGGCTTGGTATCTTCTTTCTTTTTATTAAATTTTCTTTTTGTAACTAAATGCTCAACTCTTCCGAGCTCACCAAATAAATCTTTTGTATGTATTATTTCTTCTTTGTTAATTCTATCTGTTACAAAATCTGGTAATCCAGCAGCAATAATATCAATAAGTGTTCCTTCATCTATTGTTTTTCTTACTTCGAGTAAAAGTTTTTCTTTCTTTATTGCATATTCTAACAAAGATCCTGATTGGTACTTATAAGATAAAGCATACTTGCTAGCAGTCCAACCTTTATTAACATAGGTTTGTAAAAAACTTGATTTCCATTCGGACCATTCAGAATTTAAACTAAATTTGATCATCATGGAGGAATACCAATCAGAACATGATTTTTCAAGAAATAATCTCAAGATTTCAATCTTTTCTTCTTCTTTTACTAAATCAAATCTTGCACATTCTTTTTCAAATATTTCCATCCACTGATATGCACTTGAACTCTTTCCATCAAATTTTTCAACTACAAACTTTTCAGCTAACTTTTTAATACTTTGCTTTTCTTTGCTTTGTTGATTTTCTACTAATTTTTCTAAAATTTTGACCATACTATCTTTTGAATGCTTACAAATAGCTGATGGTTCTTGGGTGATTTCTTCCAAAATTTGGCCCTGAAAGATCATGTTGCCATCCTCATCAACATAGGTTTTCAATATAGCCTCTGTTGTTGCAATCCAAACACTTCTAAATTGATATCTTTTTTTCAGTGTATTTTTCACAGTAAAGAAAGTCTTTGTGGTTTGGATATCTTTGTGGAATGTTATTGGTTGATATTCTTCTGGTATTAGAAAAACTTTATCATCTTTCGTGGCAATTGCAGTTACGGCGAAATAGTTTGACTTACCATCTGCTGTTGGTTTTATTTCAATTGTAAATTTTAACTTTTCCATTTTATGACAATAAGTGTCGTTTTATAAGATTATTATTTGTATTTTATTGATTAGGTGACATTGCATTAAAACAGAACTGAGTTTCTCATTTCTAAATAAAAAACGACATTTAATGTTTATTATTTACAATGTAATCACTTTATAATAATAATGCAACAATAAAATTATCCTAATAAATTGACATTTTTAATTCACCATGGCAACGAATGGCATGGAATTTAAAATTAAAAAAGAAACAATATATTTTTTCTTTACATATAAATAATAATTACTTTTATATAAATATGTATAATGTAATAATATATAATTGTACAATACTTTTGTAAAATAATATTCACGACAGTGTGTATAAGATCGTACATGTCGTGAAACAAATTAATCCGTGAACTGATGTCGTAATATCGCAGGTTGAAGGAACTCAAGCGTCATACTTCTTTTGCGTCCTTATTGTCGCAGCAGTTTGTAACATTTTGACTGTTGTCATACAAAATTAACGCACCTGTGAGGGAGAGCTAGCGATAATTTAGCCACAGTCGGTAAAGCCTAGCCGACTTTAAACCACGACTTTTGACGAAAAGCTGTGTGTGCTAATAAATGTATGAGCTTTTATAAAAACTTTTAAAACCACTCTAATGATCATTTTAAACCTTTATGTTCTAGAGTACTTACGCCACCTTTGATTTAGGATATTATTTCAACATTGTAATACTTATGTTGAAATTACATAATTTAACATTTAAAAAAAATATTTTTTTCATTTAACTTAATAAAACTTTTACAATTTAAAATTCCTTCAATACACGACTTTTTATCGAAAACGATAGATAGTCGTAGTCATGAACGGGTCGTCACTATCGTTTGGTTGTTAGAGCGATCACGGTTAGCAACCACTTGTCATACGTAATATCGTTGAGCGAATAGTTCATTGCTTCATATATTCATTGAATGACTAGTTTACACAACATTAGAGAAGCAATGTATATGTTACAAAAATATTATAGTACTTAATTATCCGAATATGAAAATAACATAGTGAGGACATCGAAAATTATTTTTTCATGATTTTTGAGGTAAATACAATAAAATACATGTACTAAGATATGGTAAGTGATTCCATTATTAATAAAGTTTTTTTTATTGCTCTTATTTTTACAGGCAACCACTGAACAACTCGGCATTTTATATGTTATCCCGGTCGTTGTCAAAACACAGCTAAACCTAGGTGACAGCCATTTTTAGCTATATAATCGTTATAATCATATTGCTTTGACAAGAAAACCCCGTCATACCATTTCTCCTTTTATTTAGATTTCTGTGGTTATGAGTGTCCATCACTAAGTAGCCATGGTAACCGAAAAAAGCATGGGTCTGTCCATTAAATGCAATATTATATTTTTGAAAAATAAGCGGAAATATTACGAAACTTCATAGGCGTGAGCTGTCAAAAAGAAAATAGACGAATGAACATAGTATACCTTCTCACCCATAGAATATTACATAAATATATACAAATCACATACAAAATACGTAAGTACTAAAAACCTTTTATCACTAATATTGTAAAATATTTGTCATTGAACCTTATAAGGTCAATATAAAAACTGTGCGATAAAATGTAATGGTATTACGTCTAGTGAAGTAGACTTGTAGGTAGGTATTACGCAATGTATGTGGTGAACCCGTGACGAGGTATATTACGAATACCGTATTATAAATTATGCAATATAGAAAGCCGATATTGTGTTTCAGGTACAGATATTTACATAAAATAATATAACAGAACTAAAGAAGAATGGGCAAAACTTTGGAGACGTTTTGCCCATTCTTCTTTAGTTCTTCTCTATAACTCTGTTCTCCCATGACTGACAGATTTGTTGCCAATTATCAAGACCTTTAATTTGATGCATAAATGTAAGTGTTACAAGGTTGGGGACGGATTCCATATAAAAACGTCCATTCTTGTTTAAAATACGGTTAAATAAAGGGACAGTTGTTACCTACTTCTTCAAGAATACAATGAGTGTTTTTCATTGTTTTAAGATGGCAATCGAGCAAGTGTCCACCTGATAGCAAGTTGTAACTTAAGCTCTACTAAGTCATCTGGGAAAGTTGTTGATAGTTGGCAGATATTCTTTTTTAACTATCTGATTTAATTTGTGAGATACAAAGATGACCAAGCTATTTCAAAAAGTTAAAAAAGTCTTACCTGAAAGTAACCAATCCCCAATTCTCCATAGCACCACTGGAGAAATCAGGAATAGCAATCAAATCCATTTTATCCAAAACATACGCTACGCCAAACACATCTTCGTAATAGGCCAGCAACTTTGGCGTTATGCTCAATGCGTAGTTAGCTTTAGAGATCAATTCTGGTCTTGTCCATACTCTAATTGGTATAGTTATATTGTCTTTGCTTGTGTAACTAGATTCTATGTATTTGAAATCGGAGATTATATAAGCGACTAGGTAGGTTGACATACTGACGGAGCGGTCGAAATGTGTCCATTGCCAGCCTGGGCTTTCGGGGCTGTGGAAGAATAGAGGATTAATCATTTGGTGTCGTAAAAGGAGACTACGAGAGAAGACTAAACAAACTAAGTAACTAACTTGACAAATTTCAGCCAAAGTACGTCCACTGCTGGACATAGTTCAACGAATCATAACAGCCCATTAATGTCCCACTGCAGGGACGGGCCTCCTTCCGTGACGGAGGGATACTTGGCCTACTAATACCACGCTGGCCTGACAGATTGGTATAGGGTTTTATTTCTAGTTTTCCTTCTTTTTACTTCGTAAAGATAATATGAACGGTTAGTCCCTTAGTCGGTTTTTACGACACCCATGGAATGAGATGGGGAGGTGATATATTGTATTCATACTCCGTCACTACGCGGATATAATTTCTTGTTGATCCCCAATAAACCCCATGAATGAAGTTTAACTAAGTTATAGTTGGAGACCTGTTGCTGAAAAGAAGACTTTAAGAGTTAATAAAAAAAGTTAACTCACATAGGCTCCTGTGCAACAGTCTTCATATTAGAAAGCGCAGTAAGATTCTGTCGATGAGCAATACTTATTTCGAACTTGGCCTTGAACGCGGGCTCGTCGAAACAAGGAAACGCCGATCTCGCCGACGTAGGTTCAAATTGTGTGACCCCAAGGTTCCTGTAAGATAAAGTATGTGTTTGGAAGTTCCTGGTACGATAGTTTTAAGTAACAAGTTTTAATATTGAATATGAAAGAGAAATCAGTGATTAGAGGGATTTACCAACATCTTGATGCCGTAGATATTGTAGGCATGTCCTTACTGCATACAATTTCGTAAAACGGGTCTTAGATAGACCCTCCGTGACTAAGCAAGTCGGTCGAAGCGTCGGACAAAAAACTTAGGTTTAATTTACACTGTAATTATGATATTGTAGGCATGTCCTTACTGCATACAATTTCGTAAAACGGGTCTTAGATAGACCCTCCGTGACTAAGCAAGTCGGTCGAAGCGTCGGACAAAAAACTTAGGTTTAATTTACACTGTAATTATCTAGGTCCATACTTAACATTATAATATGATCGAAATACCTATAGAAATCGTACCATACCTACTGTGCTTGGATTGGAGCATTATTTTAAACATTAATTTTGCGACATTCCAAATTACTTCACCCATTACAATTGATAACTCGATCGACATTTCCGATAGTGAGTTAAACATGTATGTGCCTGTTACGCCAGTACTAATAAGTATAAGAGTAAAAAATTTCCAAAAGACAAAGAAATTCGTATATTGTTATTTTTAGGCAAATCTCGTATAAAATGTCTTATTGTGCGTGTGTTTAGATCTAATTAGATGTATAAAATTTGTATGCTGCAAACTTGTCAATTGATGATTTCCATATAACCAAACATATCTAATTTACCCCTATAATTACCGAACATAGGGGGACTAGGGGTAAATTAGTACCCCTATAAGTAGGTACAGGCAGATGCTAAGTGGGTCATAATACCGAAATTATAGTGGCTCACTCTTCGAAAGCGGAGAAACTGCTGTACGAGCTTTCCAGAAGGTTTTGTACATTCAGGTAGATTCTATTTCCGAAGAATAAGCAACTATTCATCTTAACCCTACAGGGCCGCGAAGACGTATTTGTTCTTGGGAGCTCTCTTAATAACGTGTCTTCCGGTTTATCGACACCAATAAATACTTCTATACATAGGTAATATTTGTGTAGGTAATCAATTTACAGACCACTTCACACGAAATAATATTTTATATGGTAACAATTGTAACAGATTATATAAACAAAATCGATGTTTAGCATCCTTTAAATGGTATACATTTAATTGGTTAAGATGATACATTGACAAAATGCACTATCTTTCATCAACTACTACAGGACTATGAAAAGACCTATTGATCTAGAATTTTAATATAGGTAAATTGATACCTTTAACTAGGTTTTTGTAATTACCAAAACGCGATAGCTTGATTTTGGCTCGATCATATTTATTTTTGAAAACACCTCTACAAAAACAGTTTTTTACATATTACACGGAAAGTACACTATCATTATGCTTAGGAATTACTCAAATACATTCGTAACATCAATATTAGTATTACTGTAGAATATCATTACATAACTACAACCAATAATTTTTAATGAATCAAATAAGATTTTAGCAATTTCTAAGCGCTCCGGATCGTTGCGGGCGCATCGCAATTTCAGACCTTATACCGATTAGTTAACGATCGATACAGAATGAGTACGGTCGACGATTCAGTCGGGCGATGGCCCTCTTCGACGCCGGACCTGTGCATGTCGACTCACCGTTCGTACTAAATTTTATCGCGTAATTTTTAATCGTAGGTAAAATATATAGGTTAGGTTTAAAATATATACCTAAGTTTTTATTAATACTTTGTTCTCTTTTATAAGTAAATAATAGTATTATTTTATAATAGTTATTTCGATAACATTGGTTCGTAAAATATTTTTGTAGTTATGTCTTTTATAAAACTTAGGTAAAGTTCGCCATAACTCAACCAAGTACCTAGTTACTGTTGACCCTTTTGATAATGCAAGCGTTTGTTTATATAAGCGATTTTAGACTATATGCTCAAGTGTAATAAGTTTTATAACCGTTTTCGTCAAGATCACGTAATTGAAATGGCCTCAGTGGCGCGGGCAGTGCGGGCCGGTCGCGGTAGTGGCTTGCGTGCACGAGGTCGCGGGCTCGAATCCAACCAAAAAAGTTGTTTGAGCGATTCACAAATTACTGTACTGAGTTCGGATGTTCTTTGTAAAAGTCTCCGCGACAGTACCTAGGAGTTGTGTGAAACTGAAAAAATCTAAGAAATAATATTACTCACCTATTTTATTTGCAAGCTTAGGTAGGTAGGTACTTACTGATAAGATCTAAATAATACTTTTTACTTTCGCGGAAACTTTTACAAACATGAAACAAACGAACACAAAGAACGTCCAGACTCAGGACAGTTGTTTGTGGATCACACAAAAAAATTGTCTTACGTGAGATTTGAACTCTCATGCACTCCACCGCGGGAACGTTTACAAACATGAAACAAACGAACACAAAGAACGTCCAGACTCAGGACAGTTGTTTGTGGATCACACAAAAAATTTTCTTACGTGATATTTGAACTCTCATGCACTCCACCGCGGGAACGTTTACAAACATGAAATAAACGAACACAAAGAACGTCCAGACTCAGGACAGTTGTTTGTGGATCACACAAAAAAATTGTCTTACGTGAGATTTGAACTCTCATGCACTCCACCGCGGGAACGTTTACAAACATGAAACAAACGAACACAAAGAACGTCCAGACTCAGGACAGTTGTTTGTGGATCACACAAAAAATTTTCTTACGTGATATTTGAACTCTCATGCACTCCACCGCGGGAACGTTTACAAACATGAAATAAACGAACACAAAGAACGTCCAGACTCAGGACAGTTGTTTGTGGATCACACAAAAAATTTTCTTACGTGAGATTTGAACTCATGCATTCCACCGCGGGAACGTTTACAAACATGAAACAAACGAACACAAAGAACGTCCAGACTCAGGACAGTTGTTTGTGGATCACAAAAAAAATTGTTTTACGTGAGATTTGAACTCTCATGCACTCCACTGCGGGAACGTTTACAAACATGAAACAAACGAACACAAAGAACGTCCAGACTCAGGACCGTTGTTTGTGGATCACAATATATAATATATACTCTATTTCCTAAGCAATACGGTTCATTTTTACATAAAGATTTCAATTTTTGCCTCGTTTCGCCCCTCTGGTGGAAAATCACCTAGAGTTCAAATCTCACGTAAGACAATTTTATTTGTTCCATCCACTAATTATTGTCCTGAGTCTGGATGTTCTTTGAGTAAGCTAAGTAAATGTTTGTAAATACCCCGCGACACAGGACAATACATAGTGGGGCTATTGTATTTTTTTTAAAGTTCTATTGTTTTGCGTGAGATTCAAACTCGCGACCTCGTGCACTGCGACCGCTACCCCGAGGCGGTCAAATTATTTTTGTGATCCCCAAATCATTGTCCTGAATCTGGATGCGCTTTGTGCCTTCATAATACCTTGCGCGGGTGTAAATTAAAAAAAAATAGGGGCTACATGTATAAACATAATAGACCGGTAGATAGGTTTTTCTGTAACAGAATTTTCTGTTACCTACCGCGGACTGACGTCACAGTATAACCAGTAGTCAAACTGGGCCGAATATTTATTATAAATGGGTGCGCGGTACATAAACAATAGTAAACATGCGATCTACTTTGTGTTTCCATTTAGTTTTGTAATTGTATATTAATACTTTTTATTTTTCTATTTTATATTTAAATAAATAGGAAGTGTTCTGTAAAAAACGTGTTGTTTTATGATTGATACATTTAATTTAAAGAAACATGTATATGTTTGTATTTATATCCACCATGTTTGTGATATAAATAAAATACTAAATTATAATATTAAGAAGGTACTTAACAAGTCATTCAGTAAAGTAGGTACAGTACCGGGCCGTTTATATTGCATATCAACCTATAGAAAAATACAATCGGTTAATTTCGGCTTCGTAGAGCGTCAGAGAAAAAGTCGATGTGTAATATTTACGGCCGGGTACTGTATTTATTATATTGGCCATGTTTGTTTGAAATTGAATTTATCGATAACCAAAACCAAACTTTAAACAGGTCTATTAGATCTATTCTAACGTCAAAATAAAGGCATCGAGGTCACTTTATGGATGGGTGACCAATCCATTCAAAAAATGACATCGATGTCATTGCTTAAATTTACCTAGATCAAAGTGAAAGACACGCATGGGGGATTACATAAAGGGGGGCTAAATTTTCATTATTATTGACCTAAGTACAACAAACCGTTTTCGTGATAAAAAAAATACTATATTATAATATTAAATACCTAAGTCATTTAGTAAGGTAGGTATTTATATCAGCCATGTTTGTTTGAAATTGACATATGAATAATATATTTAGTTTCAATTTATAACACACAGTCCGCTCGTTACTGCGGCACAGTAGCGACTGTTCCCTCCGCGATCGTGAGCGTGTAGGTATAAACTCACGTTTCGTCCGTTTCTATGAAGTTGAAATACTGTATATATTTGTACTATGGCACAGAGCGATAACGTGTCCTTGAGGGCCGGCGGGACGACGACGGCGCACACGGCGCGGCGGCGCGTGAGCGAGAGTATATCCGTCTCATTCGCGCGCCGAGGGGCGCGCCCCTCTGGCCACGGCCGAATTCAACTCGAAAATTTTCAAAGCAGCGTCTTAAGAAAATTGACGTAGGTACGCAACCATAACAGGACCTTTTTTTCAAACTTTGTTTGGGGTTCAGCAAGGTTGTTATTTCGGATTTCTAGAGACTGGTCGACTGATAAAACCTCCACGTTATATATATTTGGTTCTATAAGAGATGCCTTGGGAAGTAGATGGTATCATCCTAACTACTAGAATTTATTAGCCTCGAAAGAGCAGCGCTCACCGTTTCACCTGCCGCGCAAGAGATTGAGGGTAAAGAAAATTATTTTCTGGAGGCAGACATGCTGAACATTCTTTATGAAAAAGTGACTATGTAGACCCTATATAATGCTATTTACCTATGTGAAGGATTATTATCGCTTAATTTGATTTACAAATCATAGACAGCTATGGTAGTACAATTCTACACACTAGCTTTTGTGTCATTATATAGCCCTTTCTACTGCCTTTATTGTCAAATAAATTAAACATGTCTAAAAATTTTTCATTACCTGACTTCTCCTTGGCTGTTTGTGTAGGTACTCTTGTAGAATCCAGTCAGCGAATTGGATATAGCTCCCTCAAAAGATAACTGTAGGATATAGTCCACATCAACCTTCAACGCTGATGCCAACATAATGACGACACGGTCACCTGAGCCTTTGGTTATTGAGAGTATTTTTATACTACGCACAGCACTGTATTTTATTTCTGTATCTACTGTTGACAGAGCAGGTTCAGACGTTGTAGTTGTAAACGTTTCATTTACATTACTATCTGTAATCGTGCTTGTAGCTACAGTTTCATTAGCAATTGTAGAAGCTATCTCTGTAACCGCAGCCCTAGCAACCTCTGTAACGGTGGCACTTGTTGTATTCAAAGACTCAGGACTGACTGAGGAATTTTCAGTAACATTAACCGTTGCTGTTGATGTTTCATTTACATTACTCACATCTCGTTTTACTTTAGGAGCGTGTACCGTATCAACTTTTCCATATATTTGTTCTGTTAACTTAGCATTGCTATTAATACTGAGATTTTTGGCATGTAATATAATATCTCGGACAGCTTTGTTCGCTCGTAATGTTATATACACATCACCGGAGAATGTTGATTTATCTAAGTCTGTTTTTAGTTTTAATCTGTAAAAGCTTGGCACAATGTATGAAGGCAGCCTCAGATCAGGTGATGGTTTGTCTGTTTGTCCGAACGGCTCTGTTTCATCCCAGAAATCAACTGGTTTTTGTGACACCTGGAACAACACAGGTAATATTTAAAACAATGGTTAGAGTACATATCTGAACTTAAATTATAAACACTATGACTAGAAAGCTTTCTGATATAAAAGATCAGGTTAACAAGATACATAATCTTATAATCTTGAAATAGTTGAGAATCTACTTTTTTATACTTTTGAATCATTTAAAGTAATTTCTTTCTCTTTGTTCAATGGGTTCACCATAAAATAACAAACAACATATAAATAGTATATCTTTTTGAAAACTATGATTAGTGTGCATATAAGTTAAGCTTGCTTTAAAATATTAAGAAGCCCTTTATAAAATTGTCATCATCATCAACCTCCTGCCCTTATCCCATTTTCAGTTGGGGTCGGCGCAACATGTATGCTTGTAAACATTGTGTTTGTTATAAAAACCCATGTCTAGCATACTGCAAGAATGGCTTGTTTTACAATGATAGAGGGAAACAAGGCCTATTCTAATACAGCTCTAGGCAGACTAAATTACCAACAAGTTTTAGGTAAAATTTTAAGAAGTCATATTGGTGATAGGTATTTCCCTTACTTGTTTTTACTACAGATATATGGTGTTGACACCATGATTTACTAAATACTATAATTTACTTTAAAATTTGTAATACTATACCAACATGTGAAAAATAAAGGTTTTGTAGTTTAATTTGGTATATTAATGTCAATAACAGCCAATATTGAAATAATATTAATGGGGTTTACCATAGTACCAGTAGGTACTTTTTTTTTCATAGATAATAATTTATGTATCAAAATATTTAAAGCAAAGTATATTTACATGATACCAAGTCAGTACAGTTTTAACTCATGAAGTTTAAAATGAAGAAATGATTTATGTTATTTTTTTTAAATTGTTTTGTCTGTTAACAACGTACCTATTAAAAATAAGCAAACGGAACAGATTTTAAATATATAGCAAATAGAACGGATTTTTATTTAACTTTTAAATTATAAAGCCAACATGTTTGTCACAAATCTAATCATAGTTCGACTAAAACTTATACTTAATGTATGTTTAATACTTACAGTTTCATTTCCGAGTACGATTATACAACTAATTATATTAAAAACTAAAAATAATCTTAAAATCATTTTGTATGACAACAAAAAAAATATCACAGATTTTACAATAAAGTATGACTCTTTGGCTTGACTTTAGTAACTCTAATTTAATATTAACCTACAACATTTTGTTTTATATCAGTTTTCACAATTTGTAAATAAATAAAATAAACATTTCAACAAATCAAACATTCGTCGTCCACTTCAAAATCGATTGTCATTTTGACGTTATAACTTTTTAAAATGATATGACATGTCTATGGCAATAAAGCACACGGATTACGCACTCAGTTTGAATGTTAGTAATTCACCCGCGAACGACCATAGCGATAGTATAACTGCGGAATTATTTGAGATAGGTAACTAAAATTCGGTAGCTTTTAATTGATTGCGATAACTCAAATAAAACAAGATTGTAATTGAACTTGAAATTGTACACAGTCATATGAGAAGTAGGTAGTAGATAACAGCCGGCTTGGCCCGGTCATTAATGTTTTTTTCTTAGTTTATGTAGAATTATAACGAGACTTGTATGCGTAATAACTTACCTTGAAATATGTGATGTAGTGCACAATAACGCCGACTATAACTGCAATAACTACTGCGAATATGATAAAAGTTGCGCAGATACAATTGGACACGAATATTCCTCCTTTTCTTCCATAGTGTATATCTTCTGGCGCCTGAGTTTCATAAGCGAGGAACTGTTGGCGACTGTTAGAGAGCGTCATAATATTTTAATGTCCCCCTGAAAATAAAAAATAAAACATGGTTTTTACACAACCTCAGATACAAATGGATTTATCCGTCGGTTATTAAATTATTAAGGTCAATATGTACCAGTCGCCTTGATCATTAAGTTATATTATGTAGTTTAAAATCAATCAGAAACAGTGCAAAAGGGGAGAAATACACCCCTTTAATAATCGTTAAGATAGCGTGTTTTACCGACTGATGGAATCAAGGGTGTGATGTAATCGTAGCAGTATATTCACGATCACATTCATTGTATATTTCTATTGATTATAGAAACAGTTGAATACAATTTATTTTTAATTACCTACAACCTTTTTCTTTGTAATGGATGCCACAAACACCTTGAATATGAGACACATAGTATTAAAACTTCATCATTGCATTGTTTCATCGATGTATTATTACATGTGTTCTTTTGTTTACGTGACAATTATGAAATAAATTACATATTACACATTACCTATAGGTACCTAAAGGTACATTACTTATAAAGCTTAGTATACATATTGAAAATTCTAAAAACAACGAAAGACAAGAGCTAAAAAGCATGAGTTCAACTTCAAATGTTTTCCATTGTTATTCGAATAATGGGATATAATAGAGGACGCAATCTGCTGCTGCAGTAGGTAACTAAAATAGTTTGATTCATTAGTTACACTTTGCATATTTCAAAATGTTGCATATCGTCGGACTAAAAACCAGAGTGCGTAACTCCGTTTGAGTTAATTTTACACAGGCAAGGCCTTTCTACCACTACCCTCTTTTCAGGGCACTACGCTGTCGCTGCAAACCAACTTAAACATCTTAGGGATGAACCTTCGACATGATCTAAACAATCGTGACTATGTCGAAGGAGTGATCACCACAGTCTTACGTAAACTTGGCATCCTAAACAAAGTGCCGCGATATTTCACTCCGGACAAGCGGCGGTACAAAACGCAGGTTCGGAGCTGCATGAAGTACTGTTCGCATCTTTAGGATGGCTCTGCCAAGTATCTCATGGAAGCCCTAGACCGACTGCAGCGACATGCATTCCGCATAGTTGATGACACCCAGGTCACGGAGCACGCGGAGTCGCTACAGCTTCGCAGAGATATCGCGTCTCTTAGTGTGTTCTATCGCATGTACCATGGAGAGTGCTCTATAGAGTTATTCGATCTTGTTCCTCCGTCCCCTTTTCATAACAGGACCACTCGTGCCGGTTTGCGGTGTTATACTCAGACGGTCTGTCGGATATCGGCTCGCATCAAAGGGTTCGGGAATTCCTTCCTATGCCGAACCATTAAGTTGTGGAACCAACTTCCGGCTCACGTATTTCCTCCATCGTATGATATTGGGTCCTTCAAACGCAAGTCAAACCGGCAAGACGATGACGACGGATTGAAGTTATTTTTAGATTACGATCCGTTGGCTTCATTTGTGGACTGTACTCGCCCTTTCCATCAGATTCGATACAGTCATATTGCCGCGTTTATGTATAAAAAAAGTAAGAAATAAATAAATAAGTACCTACATAAACATCGAAATGTTTGCTTGTATAATCTGTTAGTCAATACCTACTAATCTTCACGATTAGTTCTACTTAACATTCAAATGAAATACAATAATAAGTACGGTGGGTTCATTTAAATGACAATATAGGTTATCACCACGGTGAGATACCTAAATAATTAAATTGTAAGCAGGTTTTTATTGTATTTTTGACTTGTGTAAATAAAATTATGTTTGAGTTGACTGCCTTGGTGTCGGAGTTTCGAATCACGCAAGACAATTATTTGAGAAATGGTTATATTCTTGACCCCTAGATGTCCCTATCCCTAATCCTTTGATTGCGGTCCTCAAATTATTGCGCTGAGCCTGTATGTCCTATTGCCAGGTAACGAAGGATTGCCAGAAAGCGGTAAACGTAGTCCGGGAGTTGGTCTTTTTATAGATATTTCTTTGTTTAGGTACTCGCCAGTTTTTTCTCATGCTTGGTGTCATCGAAAGTTAGATCGCAACAGTGATTTCATCAAACACAGTAGGTAAGTAGTACCTATTTCGTCAAACATAGTTCAGTGACCCAAAATTTTGTTACGCCCTTGACTTTGTTTTCTGTTTGTTACAAATCATCATTACTAATTAAACTATAAACTTACTTCTGTCAACAAATATTGAGCAATAATCGTATTTTTTACAGAATGTCATTTATTTATTTATTCTAAAAGTTGAAATTTTTGACTTAACTATTGACCAATTAAGTTTAGAAGTGAACACTTTTTTTACTGCCTCGATGGCAAAGCGCTGGAGAGTACGAGTACGGTCGCGAGTTCGAATCCTATCATCATCATAATAGCCATCACCACACGGAGAATGTGAAAGACATCGAATCCTATGCAAGAGAATTATTTCTGGGGTCCACAAATTATTGCCTCGCGAACCCGCGACTTCATACAATGAAGCCGCACACACAACTGCTTTGCACCGAGGCACTTAAATAAAGATGACTTAATTAGGTACTTACAGCTTCTAGTAATAGTAAATGGCAAGCGTTGTTTAATAAAGAGCGTTGTTTAACAAGACAACCTGTCATTATATGACGCGGATAAACAGCCGTGGATAAATTGGCGTGTTTAATGCAGTCATTAGGTAACAATGTTGTCGTGTATTTGTTACCATCGCGTGGTTTAAGTAGCTAAATTAGTTAATTTACCTACTACTTGTATACTTAATGGTTTAACTTTCTTCTTGATTGAATGAAGGAAATCCATACTAATATTAAAAAGAGGAAAAGTTTGTGTGTTTGTGACGTTGTAGGGGGTAATCTCTGGATCTACTGAACCGATTTTAAAAATTCTTTCTGTGTTAAATAGTCGTTTTATCGGAGAGTTTTATAGGCTATAGTATCACGCTATGACTAATAGGAGTGGAGCAGTAATTATATATGTTTAAAAAAGAGACGCGTTTTTTTCGCCGCCCAACGAAGTGGGCACGGGTCAGCTAGTACATTTATAAAACAAGGAAATGGGTACGCAAAATATTTTACAATTAGATTGCAGATGAGTAGAAGCCTCGCAATACCTATTTTATCTTTTAAACTTAGATTTGCTGTGTCAGCAAGGTTTGTCTTTGAAACATATTCGTTGTGGACTTTGCAAAAGTAGGCTATGTTAATAAGTTTATAACCAAGTAAGTATATTATTATTAAATTATCAAAATTATCTATTTAAAATTTATTAATTTTCCTTGTGGATGGCACGCGAGCATTGTGTGGTTGGTAAGTCTTGCCAAACACGGGCCTGACGCCAAAAACGCCGCCACAAGAAGCAAAAACGGGCCGCAAAAGTAGCTGGAGCGCGCGACAGCCAACACTAGCTGACCCGGCGCCGAAAAAAACGCGTCTCTTTTTTAAACATTGTCATTACTGCTCCACTCCTATTAGACATAGCGTGATACTAGGTTATATAGCCTATGACACTCCCCGATAAATGGACTACTTATTCAACACAGAAAGAATGTTTAAAAGCGGTTCAGTAGATCCAGAGATTACCCCCTACAACGTCACAAACACAAAAACTTTACCTCTTTATAATATTAGTATAAAGAACATTTAGTAGCCGGTGCGGGTCACAAGAAGCGAGCAGCGACGATTGTAGTGTGTGGCGGCCACCGGCATCAACCGTGTGTGGCGAGTTCATGTCAAATGTATGAAAATTACGGAAAATGTGCCAGTGGCGGCGTTTTGTGGTTGTGGCCCGTGGTCAGTGTGCGGGAGCCAGAGTTGGACATGCCCAAAACACTGACTTTAAAAATGTTCGTTCATAATTTCCACACGAAAAAAAAAGTTAATATCTTATCTAATTCTCCTCGTGACAAACCAACTGTTTTTGTAGTTAGAACTATCATTTGTAACTAAGTAATTCTTATTCAAGAAATTCTTGTTTATATTAATTACATTTGTGGTTTGTTACGTATAGCGTATACTTACTGTTTCTATGACGTAAATAGCTTCTGATAACATGTTCTAGGTACATTCTGTACAACCAAAGTCGGTAGGGTATACAAGAGAAAGTAATTTAATATGGTGAATTGGTAAATTAAAGTAAGTACATTTGTTTGAAAAGGCAGTTTTCAGCAATGATATTTGTAGTTTTCTAAAAAACTGCCTCGGTAGAAAAGTCATGTATGGACAATGGTGTACTCCTGATCGCTAGTTATTACGAATACCATGCAAAATCCATGGTACCTATTTATATGGAATTTTAATGAAATGTTATATCAAAATTTCGGATACGTAATTTACAACTCGCGTAATCTTTCTTGTCCGGTTTTAAGTTAAGGTTCTAGAGACGTTCGCACGTGTACCTACATGAACTACTTAGGTAAAAGTAAACAACCGCTCTCCGTTATTAAATTCAAAAAATTACAATTGCACATCTATTTTCAACAACTTCAAGCCTTTCAACTTAGTCTGTGCTATTTTTAATCAATGATTTTTTTTTCTTTGGTTAAAAATTACCTATTTCGTGGCCACCAATCACATAAATAGGTAAATAGTTCATAAGTATAAAATTATAATAACTACTAAGAACTAAGCGTTATCATTTGCTTCCAGCATACGATCACCAATTTACATACCACCATCAATTTGTCACATCAATGAATCACGGTCATATTTCATATTTGATTTATATAATGTAGGAATAGTAAGGTTTTATCGCTGAAGCCTATTGGCTACGCAAGCGATATCATTAGACATACTTCCAACTTTTATAGGTACGAGTACTTTATGTAGTGTTTATTACGTTTAGTACTTTATTGAAACCAAATAATAAGTACCCAATAACTCCTAGCTAGAAGTTGCTGGCTTGACGTCGCCAGGGATGACATGCGTGCCAATGGTCTTACAATTAAGGATGCCGAAGACCGTGCGAAGTGGAGAAACAGAAGCCGGAAAGCAGACCCCAGGCTCCATGGCTCTCGAGATGTGGACGTAACTGGGAACTCGCAAAGATGAAGAAGAAGAACTCCTAGCTAGAAGTTATACAACATGACTAGTACGCCTGGTGTGGTGTAAATAGACCAAGTATTTAAAGAGTACTATATAATACACTCCGTGTGGTGACCGAGTAAGAATATAATATGTCACCCACCCCATCTCATCCCATGGGTGTTGTAAAAACTGACTAAGGGTCTATCCGCAAAATTATCTTTACGTTATGAAAAGAAGGGAAACTTGAAATTAAACCGTATACTAATCCGTCTGGCCAGCGTGGTATTAGTAGGCCAAGTTTCCCTACGTCACGGCAGGAGGCCCGTCCCTGCAGTGGGACATTAATGGGTTATTATGATGATATACATAGGTACGCCAACTTTGCTTTCGTGACTAGAGAAGGTCCAGAAATTGGGAAGTTCTGCTCAAACAAGGCTGGAACATGCTACCAACGCATATAATTTTTTCTTACGACAATTTGTTCTTTAAGCAGGGTGAATTAGCATTTTAGTGAAAAACACGATGTTATTTTAACAATTATTGCCTCTGGCTTGGTGATTTATATTCATGAATTTATTCTAAGGGAAGTACAAATAGCTCTGTGATTTTACTACGTATTGTACCTCTCCGCCTAAACATAGTATACATTTCACAGATAGTCCCTTAGTCGGTTTCTACGACACCCATGGGATGAGATGGGGTGGTGACATAGTACATATTACCTCAATGGGTGACATATTGTATTCTTACTCCGTCACCACACGGATAATAGAATGTATTACCTTTATCTTTACGGATAATATCATCTGTGAACATTACCTTTACATAGAAAGAAGGAAAATTTGAAATTAAACCCTATACCAATCCGTCTGCCAACCTGGTGTTAGTAGGTCAAGTATCCCTCCGTCACGGGAGGAGGCCCGTCCCTGCAGTGGGTCATTAATGGGCTGTTATGATGATAGTATACATTTGCATACTACTGTTTAGAGTTATAAGTACCTAATAGTGCGCACGACAACACGGTGGCATCGATCTTTGACAGGTCACAGTTCCTTCCACGTTAATGAAATTGTCTTAGTAATTTAAAAAACATCTCTACGAATGTGGAATTTCTGGTGAATCACCTATGTAAACGAAATTGCTTAAGTATTATAATCGGTATCAACGCTTTGTTTGTAGTCGGTTTATTTACTTAGACAATTATTATTCAAATGACCCAAATAAGTTTTTATGTCTTTCGCCCGTGTAAATGTTTGTTTATGGGTATGTCCGTCGCATTGTAATCGCCTATTACTAAATCTTTGAGTTTATTTTATGTTCTAACTATCTAGCCCTAACACAGAGAGTCTCTGAAGTTTTTCCAGAGTCTATGCAGTTGCAGGCGCGGAGAGAAAATAAAATAAACTACCGCGATGTTTGGCATTGGGTGGCTACAAGGGTTTTAGTGTGGTGACGGTCTCCGTGTGGTGACGGAGTAAGAATGCAATATGTCACTCCCCCATCTCATCCCATGGGTGTCATAGAAACCGACTAAGGGACTATTTGTGAATATTACCTTTACATAGAAAGACGGAAAACTTGAAATTAAACCCTTTACCAATCCTTCTGGCGAGCGTGGTATTAGTAGGCCAAGTATACCTCCGTCATGGGAGGAGGGCCGTCCCTGCAGTGGGACATTAATGGGTTATTATAATATCGGCTCGATTTGGACCAGACATGGACTCCGACACACCTGCGCACAAGAGAAGGCTATCACGTCCATTCACATTACATTCGTTCCTATAACATTAGCACTTCCTATTATTAGTGACCCTGGTGATATGAAGGTACACAATGAATATTCAGGATGCGTACTAAGTAAATAAGGAAAAATTACTTTCCTTGAAACAATCAAGTACATTACTGATTGCATGTTGATATTCACTTGAATATATTTGATGAACTCAAGAAACTTCCATTTCTGTGTTTATCAAGGAAAGATCAATTGATAATTGAAAAGAATACGCATTGTATTTAAAGTATCCCTTTCGGTTTGGTTATACACTCAACTTGCGGACAAGTTTAGTATCCGAGTATAAGTCTCCGTGTAAGAATACAGTGTGTTACCACACCACCCCATCTCATCCCATGGGTGTCGTAAAAACCAACTAAGAGACTATCCGTGAATATTATCTTTACGTAATAAAAAGAAGGAAAACTTGAATTAAGCCCCATACCAGCGTGGTATTAGTAGGCCAAGTATCCCTCCGTCACTGGAGGAGGCCCGTCCCTGCAGTGGGACATTAATAGGCTGTTATGATGATGTTTAGTATATTAGTTATTCACTCATAGTTTGTTTACTTTCAGTTTGTTGTTTTTTTGACTATTTCCCGCTGAAACAGATTGTGTACAAATATTCTAGTGGAAATCACTATTACTTGGAATGTGTCGATATAATGTAGTTGTTTTAATCGTTGTTTTCGATTATGTATAGTTGATTATTAAACTAAGTTATTAATGTATCAGGAATATTCTATACTTATACTTATTATAAAGAGGTAAAGTTTGTGAGTTTGTGACGTTGTAAGGGGTAATCTCTGGATCTAAAGAACTGATTTTTAAAATTCTTATTACCATATCTTATTTTTAATATTACGCTATGACTAATAGGAGTAGATCAGTAATGAAATATGTTAAAAGGGACGCGTTTTTTTCACCGCCCAACAAAAAGTGGGCACAGGTCAGCTAGTACCTACCTATATTAAAATTATGTACTTAATTAAGTATAAGGGACACACATATATAACACAAGAACATTGTTTCACAATTTAATGGCTTGCTATAGAAATGAATGAAATGAATTCATCCATACCATCGGTTGGGCAAACCGATTTTTTTTTTAAAGATTTTCTAAATGGTTTTATTTCAATATGGAAAAAGGAAGAAGATCATTTTATATTGGTTTTAATACCGTAGTCTAGTTAAAAGATATTATCTACTTGATACAGAGCAACAATCCACATCCTACAGGTCACTGATAAAGAGGGATGCAATGTGCACTTAGTGTGTTTCCTTTTTACTATTAGCAACATGCATGTGACCTCTTTATTATGATATAGATGATACTTATACCTGATTTAACATCCTTGTTTAAACATTAAAAGTACTTGTGTATTTGAATGCCACTAGAATATTTCGTCCTAAGATTTCATAAAGGCTTTTAAGGGAGAAATAATTATGTTATTATCGTTAGGAACGATCTGAGGGAACTTCAAGTCAGCAATTGGCAAGAGGTGACCAAGGATCGAGCAGGGTGACGTTCTCTCGTGTCGGAGGCCAAGAACCATTTTGGGTCGTTGAGCCAGCGGAGTAAGTAAGTTAGTATATTAAGGGAGAAAACTGCCATATGGATATAGTGAAGGGGAATGCTTAGAATCAAGACTACTTAATTAAATTTCTATTAAGTATTTGCCCTTTTTCGCCTAAAACGGATGATGATATTTGGGATTCTTAGACACTACACGGGCAATGTCAGTTGATTGCATCAAAATTAGCCACTTAAGAGTGCTAAGCCGTTTCCGGTTTTTACAGCTTGTCCAATGACTGAACAAAAACCTTAAAAAATCACGCATGCGTGATAACGCCCATGATGATTTATTGTTTTTTTTTATGAAATGAGCCTTTCATACTGTCTTTCTGTAAATTACGACGACATGGGATGGTGATATCTTGTATTCTTAAGCCCGATTTACTCATTGAGTACGAAGTAACAAGTACGAATAACAAGTACAACAAAGTACGAAGTACGAAGTAATGTACGAATAAAAACTAAAGCTGAACTACCATCAGGCATATACCACGATCCTAACCTAATAAACGACCATTTTTTGCAGGTACCAGGTAATTCACAGTTAGGGGCATCTTGTTTTTCAGCGTTTGACGGACGCTTTAATGATTGCAGTACTTTTTCTTTTCGCTCAGTGGGAGAACAAGAGGTGTTCGTAATACTGAAGTCGCTGAAGTCAAATGCTGTAGGTCACGATGGAATGACATTGGACATGTTATTGCTTGCTATGCCTAATATATTGCCTACTATTACAGCTATCGTTAATAAATCTTTAGAGGACAGTGTATTCCCGCGCGAATGGCAGAAGGCTGTAATAAGACCAATTCCTAAGGTAAGTAATCCTAAGGATTTTAAAGATATTCGTCCTATTAGCATTCTCCCTTGTGCATCGAAGGTTCTGGAGAGGGTGGTGGCTCAGCAGATAACACAGTACATCGAAAAGAACAAAATTCTTCCAGAAGTGCAGTCGGGTTTTAGGAAAGGTCATAGCACAACAACAGCTGTACTCGGAATGGTGGACGACTTCCTTGCTGCGCAAGACGACGGGAAGTGTACATTGTTGACTCTGCTGGATTTCTCTAGGGCCTTCGATTGTATCAATGTGCAATTGCTTCTGGCCAAGCTAAAATATTATGGATTCACAGAAATGGCTGTCAAATGGTTTGACAGTTATTTTAGGTACAGGACACAGCAAGTTGAATTAACAAAAGAGGATGGATCCAGTATACTATCAGAACCACGAGCTGTCGGTAGAGGGGTACCTCAGGGTTCAATTTTGGGTCCTATTCTTTTTATCATCTACAGTGCTGATATGATGAACAGCATTAGGCACTGCCGATATCATTGTTACGCTGATGATGTCCAGCTTTATACGTTTGGCAGACCCGACGACATACATACAACGGTTGCAAAGCTTAACGAGGACCTAGAGAATATCGCGCGTTGGTCGGAATCGAACGCTTTAGTTCTTAACGGAGCTAAAACCAAGTACATGCTGATAGGAACTGATAAACAAATAGCTAAAGTCGAACGCCAGGGTATCAACATTGCAGTTAGAGGGGTCAATGTGGAGCGTGTCACTGAAACAAAAAACCTTGGTCTTTTAATGGATCAACATCTTCGTTTTGAGACACATGTGTTGAATACCGCAAGGAATTGTTTTTATAGACTTAAGATATTGTACGAGATAAGGAGTTACCTAAGCACATCTACTCGTATAAGGCTCTGTGATGCACTCGTGCTGTCTAAATTTAATTATATGGATGTCGTATACGGACCTCGTTTACTAGCACGGTCACAGCTGTTAATCCAGAGAGTACAGAACGCTTGCATGAGGTACTGCTTCACAATACCACCGCGTACACACGTTACTCCCTACATTAATGAAAACAACATCTTAAAAATGAATTCACGCAGAAATATACATTTAGCAACGTTACTTTTTAACGTAATAAAATTCAATGTTCCATCATATCTGTTCGATAAATTAGAGTGGTCTCGTGATGTCTGTCGTTATCCAACGCGATGGTCAGCATGGGCGCTTGCAGTGCCGCAACATAGGCATGTTGCCTTTCGTGGAAGCTTCAGATACGCCGCAACCAAATGTTGGAATAATCTACCACCCCCATTACGCGAATTAAATTTCGTTCTTGCTTTTAAAAATAAGTTTAAAAGGCACATGTTGGAAGTGCAAAGGAATATTATATGAGGGTTTTTGCGTTGCATGCATAGACTTCTTATATTATAAACTCTTAGTTGCAAAATGTAGGCGCTAGCGCACACACCCATCCACTCACTCACCGCACACACACAAAACCACTCACTCAAACACGACACACACACACACACACACAACCACTCACTCAAACACGACACACACACACACACAACCACTCACTCAAACACGACACACACACACAAAACACAATTATGATTTCTAAATCTGTAATAAATATAATTTAAGTATAATATAATTTCGATCATATATTTGCAATGTAGCATTATGTCAATTTAAAGTAATATAATTGTTTTTTATTGTAATAATTTGTGTGACCTTTTTGTGATGTATTTTTCTGGTTATTGATTTTGTTTACCTACTTTAAAATGTGTAAGTATGTTAATTAGTGCTGATCAAATATGCTGTCCGTATACTGCTTAGGAGGGCACTGAAAACCAGCGTCATAGTCTCAAGACTGTGGCATATGCTGAGTGTCCCCCTTTTGCACGATGCTGCAGTATTAAATATCTTTTATGTGTCTCCTTTTTAATATTTTTGTTTTTTTTTGTAATTTGTACCTATTTTATTTTTTATCTTTAAATCTGTAGCTTGTGCAATAAACGATTTCTATTTCTATTTCTATTTCTAAGTACGAAGTAGCCCCCTCTCTCGCGTCTCGCCAACTTAACTCGCCAAAAAATAGGATGGAGATGTATTTAAATCAACTTAATCAACAACTTACTACTTAACTCGCTACTGTACTTGTCGATGTGTAAATCGGTCTTTACTCTAAGAACTATTATTCTGTTACTTTTATGTTAAGAGCGTTTATAGGGCTCACTAGAGCCGCCAATAGAAAAAAAATCATAATTCGCAAATAGGATAAATAATGTTAAATGTTGATAACAAAGTCTTGAGAAAAGGTTATAAAGTATTTAAATAACACACTCTCAACACTTTAAATGTTTTTCAATCAAATAAATATTGCATTATAAACAAAAACGGCCGTTTTTTTTTCGAATGCGATATTTAACTAATTGAAAAACATTTAAAGTGTTGAGAGTGTGTTATTTAAATACTTTATAACCTTTTCTCAAGACTTTGTTATCAACATTTAACATTATTTATCCTATTTGCGAATTATGATTTTTTTTCTATTGGCGGCGCTAGTGAGCCACGTAAAGGCCCTTAAAGTTGAATCACATGCACGCTTACTGATTACAGCTACCTATATCTATACTTATAATAAAACTGTAGAGAGATCAATTCTGTACATTGAATATATGTTAAAAATTAATATTGGAGGATGAATGGTGATCGATACTAATGCCAAAAATGCAATCAATAAATTTTTTGTCTGTCTGTCTGTCTGTCTGTCTGTCTGTCTGTCTGTCTGTCTGTATGTGCACGCATGGGTCAAAAACTACTGAAGGCATTTTAACCAAACTTGGTACAATTGTAGTCCATACTCCCGGGCAGGTTATAGGCTGTATAACATAACGCTAAGACACATAGGAGCTGAGCAGTGACGATAAATTTGAAGCAAGTCGGTTGAAAAAAAGCGCGTTCGAGCTCTTATCATCGCGTACGTTGATCATACGCCAAAAATATGTATTACAAAAATAATGGTCTTCAAAAGATGTACAAAAAAGTCTTGAATAGTATATATCTATCTTTTATATATTAGCCACAATAACCTGTTTAATCGTTAGGGTTTTCTTCAAAGTGTATTAAATACATAAATATATTGTAATTTGCAAAGACATATCTTTTTCAAACTCCCATATTTCGAAAGTACACTTTAAAACCTTATTCATAAAAAAAAAATTATAGAAATCGGTTTATAAACACACAAGATTTAGATGAAAGAAAATTTCCAAATGTCGCCGCGCCAGTATGAGTACGGCTGTACGGTTGATTTTTGTTTAACGTCCGAAACGGCCAACCGATGCATCTATATAATTTCATTCACATTGACTCTTAATGCGAACGGACGTGGTTCTTATTGACTCTTCTCGGAATAAGCGCGCTTTAGATATTAAAATACATAGATACGTAGTTTTTAGGTATTAAGTTTAAAGTAGGTATCTATCTATATACTACAATAAAACAATCGGAATCGGATAAGTAATACTCGAGATATCGCTAGATCTCTTTATTAGAACAGTCCAATACAAATCAGGGGTCATGAAAAATGGATTTGGTTCAATGTTGAATGAATTTAAATTTCGTTTCTTTTGTTCACGAGATGGCGTTACCAGTAGTAATCATAAAATAAAAGAGGTTTTAAATAATATATAACTATTTTATTATTAAGTGCTATTAATAAGTTATTCCTTTTAAATGTTAATAAAATTAACCATGAATCGTATGTGTAATATGAATTATAAGTCTTCACACTAGCCTTTAAAAATATCAATTTAACGGACACAAAGAACATCCAGACTAAGGACAATAGTTTGTGTATCACAATTGTCCTCCATGGGAATCGAACCCCCGACCTCATGCACGCCAGCCATGTAATGCGACCGCCGCGCCACCGAGGCAGGTAATTCTGCCGCACCATAACGTGGCGTGCAAATGTATTCATTCATAATTAATTAGCGATTATCCGTGTGGTGACGGAGCAAGAATACAATATGTCACCTCCCCATCTCATCCCATGGGTGGCATAAAACCGACTAAGGGACTATCGGTGAATATTATCTTTACGAAATAAAAATGAAGGAAAACTTGAAATTAAACCCTATACCAATCCGACTGGCCAACGTGGTATTAGTAGGCCAAGTATCCCTCCGTCACGGGAGGAGGCGCGTCCTTGCAGTGGGACATTAATGGGCTGTTATGATGAAAAAAGCGATGTCATTTATTTTAACTTACAAATTTGACAACAGATGGCGGTATTAAGATTTTACTTGAAAGAATGACGTTCGCTCATGTCTTTCAGTATAAGTTTAGACACAGTCTTCATAGATCTGTCTTTGTAAAGATCTGTTTTTGAAAAGGTTTTGATTCGTTCGTTAATTTTACAATTCGTGTGTAGGTATATCTGTTTGTTATAAGGTTTAAAAAACGATTTTTCAGTATTAAATCGAATTGCGAAGTAAGTAACATCCGCCACGCGAACGAAGTCGCGGGCACAGCAGCTAGTTAATAATATTGTGAAACGGTGATAGCAATTGTTTATACTTTTTCAAACTACGTTTTACTCTTACCTACGTTTTATTTTACTATCGATTATTGCGACACATACCTATTAGTTTCCTTTGAATTTAATGTAGACTATACTATCTATAGAAGTAGGTACCTATTACTTACATTAGTACAGATTGGTCAAACAATATTTACTAACGTTATAAAACCTAGAATTTTTTTAAAAGAGTGAACTCACAACCTGCTCTACCTTATCTAGTCCTAAACTAATCAGAACTTGTACAAGGCAATGGATGGACAAAGATGGATAAAAAAAGCGGCCGTTTTGGTTAATAATGCAATATTTATCTAATGCAATATTAGAAAAACATTTAAAGTGTTGAGAGTGTGTTATACAAATTGCCTTTTTTCAAGACTTCGTTACCAAGATTTTGCATTATTTAACTTATTTGCGAATTATGATTTTTTTTTCTATTAGCGGCGCTAGTGAGCCCTATAAACGCTCTTAAGCGGAAATTGAATCCAATACTTCTGTGTTAGAACCATTGACAATACGCTGAAGTAGTTATAACAATAGTAGTTTTATTGTTATGACGGCTATACCCATTTCAGTGAAAGTGTTAACGCAATAATCCGAGAACGGTCCTAATTGGAAAGGTAGCCATTGTAACATTTATATTTAAAGACAATTCTCGTACTAAGGAATCATGGGCCTGTGCCGCGGAAAGTTAATCAATATCAACTAGCCTATTGCAGTCCACTGGACATACGCCTCTCCCAGCACCTCCAGTCCTGCGCCTTCCGCGTCGACTCCGACCCAGCGACCTTTATGAGGTCGTCGGTTAAACAAACTTTTAATAAATACAAACCGCATTCAAGATTCAGGACAATCATTCGTGGATCTCACAAACAACTGTGCTGGGTGGGATTCGAATCCACGACTGCGTGTACCTACGCCTACCCCAGTTTCTATGAAATAATTTATAGTGCATGAAAAACACAACTTTATTTTTGACGACCTCTATGGCATAGTGGTTATATAACATGACTGCTACGCAGAGGTTTTGGGTTCGATTCCCGCTCAATGTCAATCTTTGTGTGCATGAACATGATTGTTTGCATTGGTCTGGGTGTTTTACATGTATAATATGTATGTATTTACAAAAAAAAGTATTTATGTATTTACTAAAAAAAAAGTGTTAACCGTTGTCTAGTACCCATAGTACAAGCTCTGCTTAGTTTGGGACTAGAGGGCGTTGTGTGAATGTGTAAGAAAGCATCTGAATAGGGTTTCAACTCATGTCATCTGCAAAACAGGGAGATACACTAGCCAATATGCTATCGGTACCCTTAGTTCTACTTTATCAATTCAAAAAAAGTTTCAGTTGGGACCGTCAGCTACTAAAGGAAAATTTGCTTAGTTCTTAATTGATCCCTAATACTTATTGCAATATCTCCGTGTTGTGACGGAGTAAGAATACAATATGTCACCACCCCATCGCATCCCATGGGTGTCGTAAAAACCGACTAAGGGACTAATAGTAATTTTATCTTAACGAAATAAAAAAAAAGGAAAACTTAATATTAAACCCTATACCAATCCGTTTGGCCAGCATGGTATTAGTAGGCCAAGTATCCCTCCGTCACAGGAGGAGGCCCGTCCCTGCAGTGGGATATTATTGGGCTGTTATGAATAATTAAACTTATTGCAACGAGTTTCAAAAAACATCAAACATGACATGCATCACAATATGACAACACCACGCAATTATAGGTACTAACTTGACTAACATACTCTTGTTTGTTCACGAGCTATAAAAAAGTGAAATAGGTTCTGAATTCAGTTGTATATTTTTTATTGCCAAAATCATTTAAGTATATCAATCAAAAAAAAAATGTTTTATGGGGTTCCAAAGTTTGAAGGTTTTCTTAGGGTAAAGTTCGTATTATAATAGTTATTATTGAACTTAAATTCGATTTGCTACACAAAACTTTATTGTACTTTTTATCAACAGACAAAGTAGTACAAAAGGAATCTTTATCTATACTAGTATTTTATAGAGGTAAAGTTTGTGTGTTTGTGACGTTGTAGGGGGTAATCTCTGGATCTACTGAACCGATTTTAAAAATTATTTCTGTGTTGAATAGTCCATTTATCGGGGAGTGTCATAGGCTATATAGTATCAAGCTATGACTAATAGGAGTGGAGCAGTAATTAAATATATTTAAAAAAGTGACGCGTTTTTTTCGTCGCATAACGAAGTGGGCACGGGTCAGCTAGTAATATGTATAAATAGGTACTAAACGACTATGTCAGTTTTCTATTCACTATTCACACATTTAGCATGTTTAGCTAGTTCTAACTATAGACTATAACATAAGTGCGGCATGGGCAAAGTGGCGTGAGGTGACAGGTGTCATCTGTGACCCCAAAATGCCGGTGAGGTTGAAGGGACAGGTCTATAAATCCATCATTAGGCCTGTCCTTTTACACGGTAGCGAAGCGTGGCCAGTGCTTGAGCGACACAAGCAGGAGCTGCGTGTCACGGAAATGAAAATGCTGCGCTGGATGTGCGGGGTTTCAAGGAAAGACCGTGTAAGAAACTCCCGCATCCGAGGCAGCCTTCATGTCCGTGACATAGCAGATAAATTGCAGGAAAATCGCCTACGCTGGTACGGTCACGTTTTGCGGAAACCGGCAAATTACGTTGGGAACAGATGTCTAGCCATGGCGCCTCCGCCTGGACCCGGCAGAAGAGGGAGACCCAAAAAATGCTGGCTTGACGTCGCCAGGGATGACATGCGTGCCAATGGCCTTGCAATAAAGGATGCCGAAGACCGTGCGAAGTGGAGAAAGAGAAGCCGGAAAGCAGACCCCAGGCTCCATGGCTCTCGAGCTGTGGACGCAACTGGGAACTTGCAAAGATGAAGAAGAAGAAGCTAGTTCTAACTATATTATACGAGATCGCTTTCTGTCGATAACTTATTGGTAAACTACTTTAGGGACAGTGTGCTCAACAGTTCTGCCTTTACACAAGGGTGATGGTTCAAATTTCAGTTTGGCTTAGGCTCATCACAACAGCCCATTAATGTCCCACTGCAGGGACGGGCCTCCTCCCGTGACGGAGGGACACTTGGACTATTAATACCACGCTGTCCAGACGGATTGGTTTAGGGTTTAATTTCAATTTAATTTCCTTCTTTTTATTTCGCAAAGATAATATTCACGTCCCTTAGTCGGTTTTTACGACATCCGTGGGATGAGATAGGGTGGTGAGGTTTTTAATCCGTCAGTACACGGAGATTGGCTAAGGCTACTAAGGGACTAATATACAAAACCCGATACCAGATGAATGCCCAGCAGGATACATACTTGACTCACACACGTGTGTTAGACAAGGTTGGAGGTTCCAATTTGGAAAAGGTTACGAAGGGTACAAATCTCGATACCAACCTCTTTTGCCCGGATAGGATCTGTCTGTGTTCTTTTAAAAGATGCCTATTTCTAAAGTAAGACGTGCAAGGGTTGTTATGAGTTATGACGCATACAAGGAGGCAATCAATAGTTCGTGACATTTCTACGTTTCTACCGTCCATTTACAAATCCCACGAGAAAAGAGTAAATTCAAAACTCAACTTTATCTGCATTAAAATTAAGGTTATCATCCGTGGTCGTGTTGGGTAGGATCACACTATCTATTTTGCTATTCTATAAAGGAGACCTTTGTGTTTGACTTAATAAAACAGTCCATTCTTTCAGCGAAATAAAGAAAATTATCGCATAAACACCTTTTTTTAATGAGGTAATGATAGGTAGGTATATAAACTTCTTAGTGCACATTGAAAGTAGGTATATTGCACCCTCGGGATGAGGTAGATTTGTGTTACTAGGACACTAAGTACCATTTCATACCTTATTTTTAAAAGTTTATGGTCAAATAGTTGCTTTTTGTATTTATAGATATCTAGAACCTAGGTCTAAAGCGCCGATTACACTACCCTACATGTAGGACACTAGGTACATCTTGTAGGACACTATGTTGTCTAGTGTAATCACATGTAGACTGTTAGGACACTACATATCGGAGATTGGCGAGTCCCGACCGCCCTACATCATGTAGTCTCCTACATGATCCGTCCTACAAGATGTAGTGTCCTACATTTAGGCTAGTGTAATCGGCGCTTAAAAACAGGTGCAAAGATCAAATACGTTGAAAGTGAATTTCGCTAGCCACAATCGTTAATAAAAACATTAATATCTAGTAACTACCGTCTAGTAAATTATTTCTCAATTAAAATACACGTTTCATTCTAGAATTCAACTAAAAACTCATTACGCACGCATTTTATTGTTTGGGCGGTAGATTCCAATTAATTATGTACCAAAATATTTTAATTAAGTTAGTGGGTAATTTTAACATTTAAATTACTTCGTAACTTATTGCTAATTCTAAAAATAATTTTATCATAATCTAAAAGAAATAAAAAAACTATTGTATGGGTACGTGTGTATGTAGGCATTATTATTTTACAGAAATGTTTAAAAACACGTTTCGTGATCGAACAATAACAGAATCATTTAACAATGAGGACACCAAGCAGAAGTTGCACAATAACACTAAATAAATTTGCAAATATCATACACAGCAGGCATTAAATTAGAGATTATTCAAAAACGTTTATAAAAAATAAATAAGAAATTAATCAATGAAAAAATTTACTTACCGCCAAAATCCAAGTAAAATTCCAAAATAGAACACTCAATCACTCAGAACCATAGAGTTTTTAAATACAATTCACAATAAAAAAAATAAAGCGGCTGAAATTCGAAATTCAAACAAACCGAACGACTATGAGCTGTGCGCGCGACTCCAATCTATGGCGATATGCATGTTTCTACCGTAAGCGCAATTTACGTATCCAATAACCAGTTAACAGCGACCTCTCGTTCACCTGTGTTTCTATCCACGGCTGTGTCAATATAGTTTCTTATTTTACCGCGCGAGTTCTTTTTCACTGGCCAATGAAAGAAAAGTAGCAACAAGTGACCTTGTAACCATAGTAGTTTCGTCTGCCAAAGATAATAAACATAACAAATCATCATAAAATTCATAAAAAATAAGCGTTTTAAAGGGAGCTATTTACCATAGTTTATGTTTATAGTATATTATTTATTGTAAGTTTAGTGTACGTTTTCAATTTTACTATTTGGACTGTTATGTGTAATGTAGGTAAAATAGAATTTACATAATAAAACATGAAACTCTTGTTAGCCAGGATTAAAGAATTTTGTAAAAAGCAACATGATTCACACCCTGCATTTTTGGGAAAACTGCTGTTTCTACTCACTAGGCGAAGAAGAACGAAATCACCGAAACAATATCTAGGTAATATACTATGCCTCATCTTTTAAAATTAATTTAACGTGGATGAACGTAAAACATCATGAATGATTGAATACTAAATTAAAATCGAGAAAGAAAAGAAGACAGAAAATATACTTAAGTACATATATTAATTTGTTACAGTTTCGTCCAATATTATAATTACTCGTACTAATTAACTAGCTAATTATATCGCTGGCCCCGGGCAATAAAGCGGTAATATAAAAAAAACGAATTTTACAGGAGAAATAATTAAAGCTAATTTGACTATATTTTAGTGTACAATCATTCAAATAAAGCGTTTAATATCTCAATTGAACGGTAATTTTTTTATCTGTTATTTTTTTTTTTAATATATGTATTTCATAAATAATGGCTGAGATAATTATAAAAATGTATAATACAAATTATTTACGTTACCGTTCTAACTGTAACACCATTAACTGCTTTACAAATCGATCTTCCAATAATGGCCCGGGATGTAAGTAAATAATACAACGCCATTTTCACTTTTAATCATGAGCGTATCAGCCGGTTACCACCTTTTTCAGGGATTTTTTTTAATACTGTTCTAGAAGTATTATCCGCTAAACGCTATTTTAAAATCCTATTAATGATTTATATTTTTATGTAACTATCATTACAAACTGATTACAATATTAAATATACTATATTTTTTTCTTATTTAAGGTTGTATTTCATAATAATTATTATTTCTAATATAATATTACCACTAATACATACTTTTATGGTTAGGTACTAGTTGAGGAAGCATGATTTGGTTAAAATAATTTGGTTAGTTGGTAAAATTCCCTTGAACTGGGAGAAGTCGCACTTCATAGTTGAGTTGTTATATAGATATCACGGGAAACTCCCAACATAGCTCTCTCCATTGCCCTCTGAGTGACCATGAGCCTTCTGAGAAGGCCCATAGTTAGCGACCACGTCTCTGTGCCATACGTCGTCACTGGCAACACGCACTGGTCGAAGACCTTTGTCTTCAGACACTGCGGTAATGTGGACGAGAAGATACGTTTTAGCTTCCCGAACGCTGCCCAACCGAGTTGGATTCGACGAGTGACCTCCTTCTCAAAGTTGGACTTACCTAGCTGGACTAACTGTCCCAGGTAAATATACTCGTCGACAACTTCGAGTGTAGAGCCTCCAACCATGATTGGAGTGGGTGCAACATGGACATTTGCCATGATCTTGGTCTTGTCCATGTTCATTTTAAGACCCACTTGTTGAGAGACTCTAATGAAGCCATCGAGCATTGTGTTGAGGTCGTCCATGGTCTCAGCCATGACCACGATATCGTCAGAAAATCGAAGGTGCGTGATATACTCGCCATTTATGTTGATGCGGAGTCCGTCCCAGTCTAAAAGCCTAAAAGCATCTTCTAGTGCAGCGGTAAACAATTTCGGGGATATGACATCACCTTGTCTTACATCTCGCTGCAACTGGATAGGGCCAGATAATCCACCCTGGAGACGAACCGACATGGTGGCGTTTTCGTATAAGCACCGCAGCACTTCGATATACCGTTGGTCAATTTGGCACCGTGGGAGAGACTGGAACACTGCCCATGTCTCGATCGAATCAAAGGCTTTCTCATAGTCCACAGACGCTAAGCATAGGGGCCGGTTATACTCGTTGGATTTTTGTATAACCTGCCGCAGCGTATGAATGTGGTCTATGGTACTATAACCTTTTCGGAAACCGGCTTGTTCGGGAGGCTGGAAGTCGTCCAGTCTGCGTTCGAGACTATTCGTGATGACTCTCGAGAACAGTTTGTAGACGTGGCTCAGAAGAGTGATGGGTCTGTAATTTTGAAGAAGCGTTCTATCGCCTTTCTTGAAGAACAGTACCACCACACCTCAGTGCCATGCCTATGGCGTTTTTCCCTTGAGTATAACGGAATTGAATAGCCTTTGAAGAGCCTTGAGAATAGGTTTTCCACCGGCCTTCAGTAGCTCGTTTGTGATTCCGTCATACCCCGGTGCCTTGTTGTTCTTAAGTTGTCGGAGAGCATCACTAATCTCACACAGACTGACGTCCGGGATTTCTTCGGTATGGTGTCGCGTAAGTCTAGCTCTAGGATCGGCGGCTAGATCACTAGGTGGCTGTGTTGTGGTATATAACTGTCCGTAAAACTTCTCAATCTCCTCTAGAAGCTCAGGCTTGGACGTGAATAGTGACGTCCAAGCCTGAGCTTCTAGAGGAGATCCATCCCCAGTCTTGAGCCTAGAAAGTTGGCTCTGACCTAGAGACAGATCTCATGCGAACACTTTAGAGCCCTTGTTTCGCTCAATGGCTTCTTTAATACAAGCTGTATTAAAGTGCCAAAGGTCGCGAGTCAGTGACTTTGAGATCTGCCTATTGAGCCTCCTATACTTTCAGCGTCGTCTGGAGACTGAAGTGCCATCGTACGCCTTTGCTCCATGAGCGAGAGAGTGTGGTCGGAGATCTTTTTTAATCTTCTCCGGTGATGGGTGTTAAAAGCACCGGAACCGACTGTACGGACAGTTTCCACAAACCTTTCGTGATATTCGTCCACATCAACACATTGGTTGAGGCCCTCGAAGCGGTTCTGCAGTTGGAGTTGGAAGTTCTCGGGGATTTGGACTGGTGTAGGCCGGAGCGTAGACCTCATCAGCCGACTTCTTTCCAGCCTAGGATTGATATTTAATGTGCCTCTCACCATCCGGTGATCGCTTCCGGTTTTCACCGAATTGATCACTGAGACATCGTTAAATATATGGCGTTTTGTCGACATGATGAAGTCAATCTCGTTCTTTGTGACACCATCAGGACTAAGCCAGGTCCACTTGCGGCAGCTACGCTTCTTGAAGAAGGAGTACATCATAAAGAGTCCCTCCTTCTCCATGAAGTCCGCAAGCATTTGGCCCCGTGGATTTCTTTGTCCATATCCAAAGAGCCCCACTCTCCACTCCTTTCCACTTCTAGAGCCCAACTTAATAAATAACAACATAATAACATTACTATTACATTATGCAAGTAA
Organism: Schrankia costaestrigalis; assembly: GCA_905475405.1. Taxonomy (NCBI): domain Eukaryota; kingdom Metazoa; phylum Arthropoda; class Insecta; order Lepidoptera; family Erebidae; genus Schrankia; species Schrankia costaestrigalis. Next base: position 2,520,155 of record FR997830.1, read on the forward strand.
TGTGCGTAAGACGTCACGCGCTGCTCTGATACCGGCCGCTGAATCATGTCAATACTTGTATGAATTGTTTACATAAACATCATGATAAAAAGAAAGGGGTATTAACTTATGCGTAGGAGTGAAAGAGATGGTGTTCAGCGTAATGGTGACTTACGTCGCTAGAGCTACAACAAATTTACGAGAAAAAAGGCGTAATAGCTTTTGCAAAAAAAATGGTAGAATGATTACTTTGTATTAGGTGCTTACATATCCAAGTTTATAAATATTTATTTTGAGAAAAGCCGTTAACTGTTTTATTGTTTTTTTTTTAAAGAAAATAGTGTAAGGTTGTTTGCCGATTTTTTATTTTATTTTTCAGGAAGTAAGACAATATTACATAACTTAATCGTTTAATAATTTTCCGTACAATAAAGTTGTCAATGTCATTAAATACATTTAAATATTGGCAAAAAAATCTAAAAAAAAAATGGGGCATAGATTGAAGGACAAGGAACTCAAAAACGAAATAACATTAAAAAGGGCGTAATAGTCGATTACAGCTTTATTGCCCGGGGCCAGCGATATAGGTTTTCTAGTATATAGGTATTATAGTTATATATTAGTAACTACTAAATATCTGAATAATTTTTATTTTAGGGAAGACTATAAAAAAACTTTTGGTTTACTTTGATTGTTATGTGGCAGGTCTCTTTTGTAAGAGGCTGTCTATGCCCCGAACCACCGCATAATACCTCATGCCTGTGCGCAAATTGTTAGCCGTCTTCGTCATAATGAAATCAGTTTTACTATTATGTATGTTTCATCAGTTTTAAAATTATGTCAGAACTCAGGTACGTACATTTTCATTGGGTTTATTAATTACTTCATTTATAAAAAAGTTTTTTTTTTGATTTTATGGTATTTAAAAAAGAAAATTTGTATAGCCTCGCGTATGAAGTCGCTGACGTATCTAGTATATAAAAAACCTATTAAAGTGTAAAAAATTATTTCCGAACGACTACCGGGTAAATTGCGTCTTTATCTCTGAAATTATGAGTGACTAACTGCCTCATCCATTATCTTCGGCCATGATGTAATAATCATCAGTGTTTATGATAAGGTGCATTACGATATTTAAAAACATAACGTTTACGACTCTGACGTTCTTTTTTTAAATTTTTTTTTTTTTTTTTTTTTTTTTTTTCTTTATTTTCTCTACAATATACATATTACAGACAGTTTTTTTACAATTTTACTTAACTAAATTAATAAATATATTGTAGGAGACTGGTGCCTAAGATAGGCTTTAGGCCTGTGTTTCAGGACACCAGGTTCCCACCCCTAGCTTCTACATTTTCCTAGTAAAGTAGTAACAAACAATTCAACAATAAAATATGCAGAAAACATGTATATTTTAGATTAAAAATTAAAATTAGTGATATTGTATAGAGGTATGTATGTGTGTGCGTGTATATGTGTATGCGTGTGTATATGAGTGTGCGTGTGTATTTGACTTTGTGTTATGTTTACTAGATTTATATCGCACTAGTAAGCAGACCCTCGGTTTCATCATAATTTAGACTCAACAACCATTCAGTTACCTTATCCTTACATTTATTTTTGGTTAGACTAAAGATAATTAATAATTTGTGTATTTTATTGTAGAGAAAACCACCCAAATGACCAAAAAAGCGATGGGCAACAGTCGTTTTATAAGTAATATGAAAACGTTGAACTGGGTTGTATCGTCTTTTTCCGTTCGACAGCAACGGGTCATACACTAAAAGGGAATGCTGTTTTAAGATTGTATGCAATATAAACAATTGCCGAACTGTGAGGACTTTACTTTCTTTATATAGCTGTTCAGTGGGATGTCGAAATGGGAGAAATGATGAAACTTTCAGTATTGCTCTTTGAGTTCTCTCCAGTTCCAATAGGGTTGTTTTCGGTGCACCACCCCAAGAGGTAATGCAGTATGTTGTAATGGACTGGGCAAGCGCAAAGTATACCGACTTAAGAATATCCTTATCAACCACATGTCTCAATGTTTTGAATACATATATAAGTTTACGCAATCTGTTATTAAGTATGTTTATGTGTTCATGAAATCTTAAATTATTATCTATAGTTATGCCAAGGTACTTTACTGTATTTGCCTTAGAGATAGTATTACAGTCACAATTACTTGCGAGTTCGTCGGTACATGTATGTGCTGTAATAGGCTTAGATGGTCCGTCATTTTTTAAAGAGAAAGTCATGTAATGTGTTTTGGAAGTATTAAGTGTTAATCCATTTAACTGAAGCCATGTGTGTACTTTACTGAATCCTGATTGTGCATGCTGATACACATCATCCCATGAAGCAGCGCTAAATAGGAGACTCGTATCATCAGCAAAACTAACCATCTTTCCATTAGTAAGATTAACTGCCCCGAAATCGTTGATGTAGATGAGGAAGAGCGTAGGCCCAAGTACAGAACCTTGTGGTGTTCCGTAAGTTAGCGTCCGCTCATCACTTATTAATTCATCTATCTTCACTCTCTGTGTACGTTTGCTTAAATAATCTTTTATGAGCTCCAGTGGCATTCCTCTAATGCCCAAGCGTTCCATCTTTTCTACAAGAGTTGGCACAGAAACCGTGTCAAACGCCTTGGCCAAGTCCAAAAATATACCCAGGACCTTATGCCCACTATCGAGTTTAGAGACTATATAATCTGTGAGACTATGAACCGCATCAGAGGTTGATTTACCCGAGCGAAATCCATATTGTGTTGGGGCTAGAAAGTTATTCGTTTCTAAATAGCTCACTAACCTTTTATTCATTATCCTTTCCAATATTTTGGAAAAAGTAGTAAGCACAGCAATAGGTCTATAATTGTTAACACAGCCTCTGTCCCCACTCTTGTAGACGGGATGGATAATTGCCTTTTTAAACACGTTTGGAAACTTACCCGTGGCGAGGGCGAGATTACATATGTACACTAGGGGAGGCACAACTAGTGCCTCATGCTTCTTTAGGAGGTCACTGGATATTCCGTCCCATCCCGCACTACAGTTATTGCGAAGAGATTTTATTATTGAGCTTACTTCCAGGTCATCAGTTGGAAGCATAACCATTGATTTCGCCGTTATGGGAAGGTCCGGTTGTGATAAAGTCGTTGTTGTGGTTTTTATATTGTTAGCCAATTTTTGGCCTATTCCAGCAAAAAAGTTGTTTACATAATTTATAGAGTTTTGCGGTGAACCTGATAAAGACAACAAGTGCGACGATAAGCTAACTTTTTTCGTGGATCTGCCTGAGATACTATTTATAGCGGACCATAACTGTTTAGGGTTTTTGTCAGCTTTGGAAATTAGATCTTTCTCAAATTGTATTTTAATATTTCTAAGTAGTTTATTACAGTAATTTCTATATCGTGTAAAAGAAAGTTTTAAAATCTCATTTTTAGGCTCCTGTTTAAATTTTTTATGCAATGCGTCTTTGGCGCTAATGAAGATGCACACGTCGATGCTCTGATAGTGAGTACTTTTGGCCGCTCTTGTCCACTGCAGGGGCAGATAAAGCACACGTCGCTGTTCTGATAGTGAATACTTTTGGCCGCTCTTGTCGATCGCAGAGGCAGATAAACTTTACTAAAAAAAAATACAACCGAATTGAGAAGCTCCTCCTTTTTTTGAAGGCTGTTAAAAAGCCCAGGGCGCCACCGTACTACGCTTCTTCTCTGGAGACACCGTTTGTTAAGTCCGATTGCCATGGAGAGGAATACGACTAGTTTTAGTAACTTACGACCTAAACACAGTATACTTTGCAAAGTAACTGCTTAGAGATTTTATTTAGAAGAAGATTTAGAAGAGTCGTACCTACTAGCCTAGACGGCATCTTGGTAAATAAATTGCCACTATAAATAGCCTTTATAGTATTAAAATAGTATTTAGTATACACAGCATCACAATTGGCAATATATCATAATAGTTCACATACGTACTAGCAATTCCCAACAATTAAAAATATTATATGTAATCATGCTAGACATTTAATAATAAATAATTACTGGGAAGACAGACAAATTGCATTATAGTAGGACAGGGCACAGACACTAATAATCAAAAGCAAGCACTCGTAGGACCTAGTTCTGTGGCGAGTGTTGGGAGAGGCCTATGTCCACAGTTGACTGCAATGACAGGCTAGTTGATGAAGCACTCACAATGGGTACATTCTTCGCTTAGAGGTAGAAGGATGTACCACACGTCACAAAATAAGTCAGAACCTCTTCATCGGTACTAGTAGAGGTATTTAATGTGTCCCCTCTGTTTAGATACAGCAATGCCTTGAATCGTTGGGGTTTGTGAATTTACTTTAGTTTAACCAACATCTAAAGTGCGTCAATGGCAATGATTTTTGTAAGTTAGTGCAATATAATCATCATCATCATAACAGCCCATTAATGTCCCACTGCAGGGACGGGCCTCCTCCCGTGACGGAAGGATACTTCGCCTACTAATACCACGCTGGCCAGACGGATTGGTATAGGGTTTAATTTGAAGTTTTCCTTCTTTTTATTTCGTAAAGATAATATTCACGGATGGTCCGTTAGTCGGTTTTTACGACACCCGTGGGATGAGATGGGGTGGTGACATATGGTATTCTTACTCCGTAACCACATGGATAAGTGTAGTGGAATATAGTACTTAATTATTAGGGGTAATTGTATGTAGGTATACAACATTAGTTTTAAATATTGTGATATCTGCTAATTAGGCGATGAGGTCACTAAACGACAACACCCGAGTACCTATAAAATGAATTAAAAATTTAAATATTACTATTATTTCTATAAAAATAAATTTAAAATAGAATTTAAGTATAAGTAATTTTATAAAGACTACGTTACTATTCGCTAGGTTCAATATAGTTTAGTAAGTAAGACCAACCATAAAAAATTACCATAATAATCTGTATGAAAACAAAACAACTGATAAAAGAAACGAAATGTAGACAGCTTGAGTAATTTTATATTGTTCCGTTCTGATTAACAGTTTCATAAGAAGATTACGAAATCATAAGTAGTATCTTGTTTGTTCAGTAATAGATTAAGAATGCGTAAAGCTATTTATTCATAACTAGCTGACCCGTGCCCACCTCGTTAAGCCGCGAAAAAAACGCGTCACTTTTTTAAACATATTTCATTACTGCTTCACTCCTATTAGTCACAGCCTGATACTATATAGCCTATGACACTCCTCGATAAATGATCTATTTAACACAGAAAGAATTTATAAAATTGGTTCTGTAGATCCAGAGATTACCCCCTACAACGTCACAAACACACAAAATTTACCTGTTTATAAATTACCTAGTATAGATAATTATTTATTTACGCGTGGTGGGTTAAAACATACGGAATTTCAACAACCTTTCCCTTAACTAACTAACCGTAGGAGAAACCAAATCGCTTGGCTGTTGTTGTTTTACGAGACAGGGTTAAATTCCAACAAAGAAAAAGATACTGCAGAGGTACATTTACTTAAGGACTGGTACCTAAATTAATGGGTACAGTTTTATTCTACATTTTTATTAATAGGTTTTAGTGTGTCCGTTGTTATAATTTATTAGAATTTCCCCACAGAACTACTCGCAATCGACTGTCCTACCATCGTCATCACCTCGATGGCTAGCCGTCATCCACTGTGCGATTTTCGCGAAGCTTCCTACCGCGAACATCTGTTTTGTGGAACAAGCTCACTGGGGCGATATTTCCGGACCGTTACGACTTGGGGAGCTTCAAGAAACGGGCGCACTCCCTTCTTGAAGGTCGGCAACGCATCTGTGATTCCTCTGGTGTTGCGGGTGTCCATGGGCGGCGGTGAACACTTACCATCTGGTGACCTGCTTGCTCGTTTGCCTGCCATCATATAAAAAAACGCGTTTTCTATCAGGTGATGTGATGCTGTTGTAGCGTCATCTACCGACAACTCAAGCGAACACCTACACTACATCCTGAATCGCGATATCAACATTCGCACAGCGATTCCGCATATATACAACGTCCAACGAACAACTGTTGGGCAGTTGGCCCGCCAGGCGCGATCACCTTCGCCTGGTTGGAGGATCCTCCCTTTTCGTTGGAGGCGTGGTGCTGTTACGTCACCGCGACCTCCACAGTGGTGACCCCGACGTGATGAAACCAACCTTCTCGGAGCGCACCAGCACCTTCGGTCTGAACAGGACTACTCCATATGCTCGCCGTCATGACAAGCCTGGGGAAGCCTGCGACCTCATCACCCATCATCCGACTCACTGGACACACCCCGACTCACTGGGGAAAATGGGGAAGGTGGACACCGCAGTCCGACTCACTGGACCGGCACTTCAGTTCCGACTCACTGGAACTCTGGCATCAGCTCCACAAGAAGTCACATCAGCAAGTTCGACCTCCGGTCTTCCGGGGGGAGTGGTGTAGCGTCATCTACCGACAACTCAAGCGAACACCTACACTACATCCTGAATCGCGATATCAACATTCGCACAGCGATTCCGCATATATACAACGTCCAACGAACAACTGTTGGGCAGTTGGCCCGCCAGGCGCGATCACCTTCGCCTGGTTGGAGGATCCTCCCTTTTCGTTGGAGGCGTGGTGCTGTTACGTCACCGCGACCTCCACACTGTAATAATTAAACCATACAGTGGTGATATAATTATAGTAAATCTAACAGCATTTAGGTATGGAATCTGCAGGTTTAAAAATTATTTAAACAGTGCTAAAAATAATGCTAAGTACCTAATTCTCGATTATAAACTTTTATTTATAGACTGTGATTAATTAGTGAGCCTGAGTGTGTGAGCGTATGTAAAGTAAATTATTGCGGTTTTTACCCTTTAAATCAGCTATACCTACATAATATTATACAGTTGAAGTTGGTTTATATAGATTACACAATATCGGTGTTCCTGTAGCATTATAATCATCCTTTTCATATTAGCTAAAAGACGACCAACGGACATAGCTTCTCTTCAAATGTCTTCAACCTTCTTTGTCTGTTAGGATCATTATCATCATAACAGCCCATTAATGTCTCACATCACACGGCCTCCTTCCGTGACGGAGGGATACTTGGCCTACTAATACCACGCTGGCCAGATGGATTGGTATAGGGTTTATTTTAAATTTTCCTTCTTTTTATATCGTAAAGATTATATTCACGGATAGTCCCTTAGTCGGTTTTTACGACGCCCATGAGATGAGATGGGGTGGTGACGTATGTATAAAGTTCTGCCACGGTAACTGTAAGAAAAGTATATTGTGTAGAGCTAAGATGGGAAGTACATACAATCATGATGACTAATATGCTAAAGAAATTTTGGTAAAGCTAAAATAACACGTGTTTGTTATGGAGACGTAATTTCAACGCACGAGTGGTTATTATAGAAAATGTATATGAGTTTCTCGTAATCGATAAAACGCTGTGTGATTTTAACTCGATTAATTTAATTCGTAATGCTTTGTTGATTCTGTTTATATTTGAAACATTTAGATTTTACTTTATTTATTTTTAAGTTGTAGGTTAAAAAATATTAGGTAAGTAATCTTTCACCTAGTTTTCCCTTTATACACTTTTATATAAACCTTTTCCCCATATATATAAACTTTTTTCCCTTTATAAACTTTGTGGTTTTATAATATGATTGATATGGAAAGGCATGCAGAAATATTTAAGCCTACACCACAATTTTTTTTTATTTACCATGACTTTTTACTTTTTAAAAGAATTTAACAGGGTCGTGGGTTTGAATCCCACGTAGAACAATTTTTGGTTTAACAACACTTTACGCAGTATTGTGCCTACTTCACGCATCGATGACCGCTAGTAAATTTATACAAGAAAATATTTTTCGCGTAAAGCCCGATTTACACATCGACAAGTACAGCAGCGAGTTAAGTAGTAAGTTGTTGATTAAGTTTATTTAAATAGATCTTCATCCTATTTTTTGGCGAGTTAAGTTAGCGAGACGCGAGAGAGGGGGCTACTTCGTACTTAACTTGCCAAAAAATTGGATGGAGATCTATTCAAATCAACTTAATCAACAACTTACTACTTAACTCGCTACTGCACTTGTCGATGTGTAAATCGGGCTTTATGGCAGCCTAAATACACAAGATACAACAGGCCACGGACACATTATGTAAATTTTCATAACGTTAACACAGCATTCGCCATATCAATAGGCATTTTCTATTCATTGTCACGTCACTGTCTGTTACAGAACATCGTAAAGACATACAACGCGTCCTCGTCAAAGTTGTCAAAAGCGACAAAGATGTCTAATCTTCAAGGTTCGCGAATTTGCGGAACAAACGATCATAACTTGGTTCAAGAACTATATACTTGAATTATCTCCGTGTGGTAACGGAGTAAGAATACAATATGTCACCACCCCATCTCATCCTATGGGTGTCGTAAAAACCGACTAAAGGACTGAATATTATCTTTACGAAGTTAAAAGAAGGAAAACTTGAAATTAAACCCTATACCACTCCATCTGGCCAGCGTAATACCACGCTGGACCAGTAGACCAAGTATTCCTCTGTCACGGGAGCAGGCCCGTCCCTGCAGTGGGATATTAATGAGCTGTTATGATATGATGATACTTGAATTAACCTGATAATAAATTAACCTGAGTGAGTACTGTGATATCCCGTTTCGCTCGTCATGGTCATCATGACAAGTGGCATCGAGCACAAGGCGCGAGACATCTTCCGCCTTGAAAAGTCTTTAGTCGTGTGCGGACTCTCCGGCCTCAAGGTCGAGGTGCCGCACCGACGCGGCTCACCGGGGCAGTGCCACCGGTGCCAGTTGTACGGACACGCTTCGGCGAATTGTACGGCTCCCCCCAGGTGTGTGAAGTGCTTAGACCCGCACTTCACAAAGGAGTGCGCCCGCACAAGGGACTCTCCCTCTCCCCCCGCCTGTGTGCTGTGTCTCCAAACCGGGCACACAGCCAACTATATGGGCTGCCCCCGCGCCCCCCAGCGCAAACCAACAAAAGTTAGGGAATCTAGGGCATCTAGGTCCAAACCTGTCCCTCCCCCTGCGACGGAAAGGAACTTCCCGAGCCTCCCGGCAAAGGAAAGCACCCCTGCCGTTGCGGGTACTAGGCCCGCTTTAGCATGGGGCCCGAGGAAGGTGGCACCAGTGCCGCCCAAACCGGCGCTCCTCCCCACTCCTTCTCCTTCCTTCCAACACGGCATAGCCTCAGGAGCCCCCACCAGCGCGTTAGGTACTATGCGTAGCGCATTGAGCGGAATTAGTATTGCGGAGGTACAAATACTCGCACGCAAGATCCGCGAGATCACGGACCCATTTGATAGGGTGCTCTTACTAGACGAGCACGCAGCTCTACTCTACAAGTTAGGTTTCCAATAGGTAGTTAGGTACACACTAACACTAACATGGACACCAATACACACACAACACACGCACATAGCACGCCAGCTACACTCGCACTCACCACGGGGCGCATCAAGCCTAAGGGACTGTCGTTGGTTTCTTTCAACGCCCGAAGCCTCAGACCACAGGTCAACGAGCTCAGAGAGTTCGTCAAGAATCTTGGGGTTGACCTACTCCTTATCCAGGAAACGTGGCTCAAACCCACTTCCCTGAAAGGATTGTCAATTCCCAAGTTCTCCTTACTCAGAAATGATAGAGCCACAGGCCATAATGGCGGTGGCACAGCTATTTATTTCCGAAGGGAGCTACACTGTTCACCCATGGACACTCCGTCACTCACCAACATGGAGGCAACTATATGTAGGTTGTCTATGATAGGTCACCAAACCCTAGTCATAGCGTCCGTTTATATACCGTCGGGTAACCTCCCCCTGAGAAGTGATTTTGAAGCACTCCTCTCGCTAGGTAATCACGTTATCTTGTTTGGAGATTTCAACTCTAAACACAAAGATTTTAACTGTAGGACCACAAACACAAAATGAGATTGCGGAAGCATTTGAGCTGGAGGTTATCAGCCCATATGACTGCACGCACTATCCTAGCGTTAACGCTTATGCACCTGACGTCTTAGACTTTGCTATGACGAAAGGTGTTTATCTACCTTTAAGGTCTGTAGAAACCCTACACGACCTGGGCTCAGACCACCGACCTGTACACATAGTATTAGGCCCGCTCGAACCGTCAGCCCCTCCCACCAAGTCTTTTGTTAACTGGGATAAGGTCACTAGGTCTCTCGCCTCTGCGATTGACGAGCCCGACTCTCCTTTTGCTTTCTCTCCTGACTCGCTGAATAGCGGGGAGAAGATCGACGAAGCAGTAAATTCATTCACACGCTTAGTCACCAAGTCTGTAGAGGATAATACGAAGGTGGTCAACCTGTCTAGGCGGGCACAGCTGCCGGCGGATATCCGAAACACGATAAAGGCTAAGAACGCAGTGCTTAGAAGGGCTGCGCGCTACCCCACTCCCTCTAACCGAGCCGACGCGAACTATCTGCAGAGGCTGGTTAGATCCAAACTCTCAGACCTGAGGAACGCTAAATGGGGCAATCTCATGCAAGAAATATCTCCGTCGCACCAAGCGTTTTACAAAGTGGCGAAAGCCCTTCGTAGTGACGTAGTGCAAACAATCCCCCCTTTATCTCGTCCAGATGGCACTATAGCCTTCGAAGACGAGGAAAAAGCCGAATGTTTCGCTGACAGCATCTCTGATCAGTGCTCCCCCCTCTAAACAACCATGCGACCCAGCGCATCTCCGGTCAGTAGAGAAAGAACTCCGTAACAGGAACTCTCTCCCTCTCACGGCCCCTCCCATAACGGTTACGACGGACGAACTTGTTTCGCACGTCAAGAAGCTACAGGTTAGAAAGGCCGCGGGTGCCGATGGCATTTCTAACAAGACGCTCAAGCACTTTCCCATCCAAGTGCTAACCGTTCTCACAGTCATCTTCAACGCTTGTTACGATTTATGTCACTTCCCCACTGCGTGGAAAGAGGCTATCGTAATAGGCATACCAAAGCCTGGTAAACCCCTCAACGTCCCTAGTAGCCACAGACCAATTAGCCTACTCAAGGCAATGGGCAAGCTATTCGAGCGAACGATGCAATCTCGTTTGAGAGATCATCTGTTCGACAGCGGTATAGCTATCCCCCATCAATTCGGCTTCCGACCCGCCCACTCATGTACTCAACAGGTACACCGTATAGTGGAATACGCACTAGACGGATTCTACCCCAAAAGGAGGAAGACAGTGGCAGTCTTTTTTGATGTCGCCAAGGCCTTTGACAAGGTCTGGCACGACGGGCTGGTATACAAGTTATACTTGTTAGGCCTGCCCGATCGGATGGTTCGTTTAATTACCTCCTTCCTTAGCGGTAGGACCTTTCGTTTCAGGCACGAAGGTACCCTATCGACATCTCGGTCTATCACGGCCGGCGTACCTCAGGGCTCCCCCCTGTCCCCCCTTTTATACATATCATACACAAATGATATACCAGTACCTTCGCTCAGAAGCGGGGTACAGATGTCGTTATTTGCAGACGACACCGCCTTGTACTGTAATAGTGTTACTATTGCAGCGGCGGTGCGTAAGCTTCAACCATCTATCAACAGATTGGGCGCGTGGTTTCGCAAGTGGCGCATAGATGTGAATGCAGACAAGAGCGCTGCGGTTCGCTTCGATGTAAAGCGGCGGAATCCACTATTACGTAGGCCCGACGACCCCCCGCGACTGCTAGGTTCACGTATACCCTGGCGGCGCGAAGTCAAGTATCTTGGAGTCACACTGGACGAAACCCTCTCGTTCAGGCCGCACATACGGCGAGTGACCAGGAACGCACGCTTTTATCTCGGCCGGCTACACCACATGCTTGGCAGACACAGTAGAATGTCACTACGAAACAAGCGAACTATCTTCAAGGTTTGCATACGCCCAGTACTCACATACGCATCACCAGTATTCGCACACGCGAGCCCAATCCTTATGGAGAAGCTCCAGACAGTACAAAACATATTCATACGCCGGGCGACCGATGCACCGTGGTATGTTCGCAACGCGGACCTGCACCGGGACATCGAAATGCCCACTATACAGACATTCATAAAACAGGCCTCTGATAGATTTTTCAAATCTGCAGAGGAGCACACAAATCACCTCATAAGGGAGGCGGTGGCCTACACCCCCGTTCTCCTTAACCCCACTACTCCTCATGTCATACGAAGGCCTCGTAATGTCCTACTGGACTCACCGGACACTCTGTCCTCCGATCTGGAAAGGCTTGTCAAAGCTCAGATCCCTTAGGTCCCCCTAAGCTCTCTGTTAGTCTATAAAATGACCTGAACGCAGTGCGCGCTCTAATCATGATTCTCTAAGTAGGGTTCTATTAGGGAAAATCAAGCGGGCGTCCCTTCAATGGGGCGACGCTTATCTAAGAAACGCTTCCCCGGACCCCAGTCTGGGGGGGACGTTCCGATTCGCTTAGTAGCCCATAGGGCAACCGAGTAGTAGGTCTGGTGGTTTTTAGCCGGTAAGAGTCTCGGCATAACCCGCTAGGGACATAGGGCTTCCCTCGGTGTACTCATGATGAGTTTTCCACCTCCTCCCAAGTATAGACCGGAGGTAGTCTGGGCAAGTTCAGCCCAGGCGACGTCATTCGTGGCGTTAAAAAAAAAAAAAATACTGTGATGATTGACATGATATAGCTTTACTAAGTCGCTATTATTACATCGAGCTGCCATGACCGACAGATCCGTTTCGGGGATTTGGATCGGTTGCGTTGCTTCTTCTCAGCTGTAATATGACGAGAGGCCAAGAGATACTATTTTTTGTGTCAGGGTGGCTTAGAATCGTTTCTATTGACGCCAAAATGTGACCCGACTCGATTTCAGCATAGCCGCTACATTACAACTTCTTCCGCAACTGATTTTAGACACTCACTGGATAGATATAAGTTAGGTTGACGAAGGTATTCTTAGTCCATCACCGCATAAATATAAGCGACAAACAGTTAGCACAGTCAGTACATTCTTGCTATTAATCTGTCAAGGTGTAGTGGGCGGTGTGACAAGGTCATTGGTTCGTGACACTGCGATCACACAGTAACCCTATTATTTTACAACAACACAAGTGTAGGGGACCTCTTAATGATAGCCACTATTACGATGCCACACTCGGCTTTATACCTAATGTACTCAATAATAACAAAGTGATACTACGTGCATATTTTTCATAACAGCCCATTAATGTCCCACTGAAGGGACGGGCCTCCTCCCATGACGGAGAGATACTTTGCCTATTAACACCACGGTGGCCAGACGGATTGGTAAAAGGTTTAATTTCAAGTTATCCTACTTTTTATTTCGTGAGGATAATATTCACGGATAGTCTCTTAGTCGGTTTTTAAGACACCCATGGGATGAGATGGGGTGGTTGGTGACATATTGTATTCTTAATCCATCACCACACGGATATTAAAGAAAATTTATTCTTTTGAAGTTCAATCAACTAGGCTTTCGCAGTGGACATAGTCCACCTCTAAATATTATACATGTCTTGAAGTTGAAGAATAAAAATATTTCTGAACAAGAGGTACCTTCATCGGTTGCCCATTTTGTGAATATATCTTTCTAGAATCTTTTTGACTCAATTGTTTTATTTGTGAAGTGCTACGTACTCTACACACTGCTACCAGATAGGCAAGCCCGTATGCGATCGTAACTATATACAGAAAGTGATCATAATTTATCCAAAAATCAACGAAAACCCATTGATTTCAAGAAAAATGTTCTTTGAATCGATGGTTTTTTGCCCGAACTTTACAAAGGTGTTAATTTTATGTTTGAACGCTATTTTCTCAGGAAGCTCTAGCACGAATAGAATACGAATGTTTGTGTAGGATAGTTCACTTCTCCAGGACATTGGAGGCTACACGTATGTGTCTGTGAAATATATTGGAAACCAGACAAAAATATGGTCAAATGTATGGTTTGTCGTATATTGCATTTTCTAAAGGTATAAATATTAAATCTAAGGAAACGTGGTAACGGAGTTGGAATATGTCGATATCTCTGGGTTCAATTAGCGTATAAACCAACAATATGTTCGGCTTTTACATTAATATTTTATTCTTTTTTGGGCATGATGGTCTTAATTTTTTAGGTCGTATACTTAAACAATATTTTTGCGAATTTGAACGGTTTAAAATAACATATAAGTATATATCTAAGTAGATAGAGAAAAAAAATCTGAATAAAATATTACCTATATTTAACTCATTTTGACTAAAATGGTTTATACGCCCATTGAACCCAGAAGTATCGATGTGGTAAAACCACCCTATCTCATTCGGTAAGTATCGTTAAGGAAACTAAGGTATCCCGGAGGATAGAATACTTACTGGTTCGTTATTACCAGTACAATGAAACAAAAAATGTTTCAAAGGTTCCCAAATTGGTGTAAGTATGAGGAATTTCATTAAGTTGGTTAAGTACCTACCTAATTTTAGTTTTATCTAAAAAAAAAAGAAACGAAATCTTTGTGAAAATCTTTGAAGTAAATAAAATTGATAATCGGTAGGTATCAACGTTCTCGTTTAAGACCAATTTTTTTTATTACATTTTATTTTATTCCTGGGATAGTTACGTAAAATTATTGTAGAAAAATATAAAGTATTTTCAATGAAATGATATGTTGAAAAAAATATAAATGTATAAATAATAAAGGCATGAAAATGAGTCATAATCACATCACTTTTATTATATCAATATTCAATTCACCTCATAACATACTTCATTAATACATAATTATTATATAATAATGTATATTGTATTGAATAAATCATTATAATTTCAATACAATAAATTCAACAAATGAGTAAAACCTTTGTTCGACAAGATAACTTTACAAGCCATTGGTATTTTAAATTGCTGAGCTGACTTTTATTAACCCTTTTTGGTCGACTTTTCGACGACATCTTGGATCCCGTATTACAAAAAAATATGGGTGATTCTACAATGTTTAATTAATTCTAATGAATTCCTTTATTCGTTAAATGGCAGATTCTGAAAACGGCAGATTCTGTAAATGGCAGATTCTTTAAACGACAGATTCTGTAAACGGCAGAAGTACAGTACCAAACAACGTATTTATTAAGGGTAATATTTACATAATCTAATTAATTATGTAATTAACTTTTTTCACACAACATAACCGTTTTAAACAGTCTAAAGTAGATAAAATTACATAATATAATTTTTACCTATATAGCTTAGGTTATAAAAATCTATAATTATAGGCTAGAAAAATCAGAAAAGAAGAAAGACAATGGAATAAATTGGTACTCGATGCGGGACTCGAACCGGCGTCTCTGGACTATACGTGTCCAGCGCCATGACCACTAGGCCAACCAATACAAGCCAAGACGATAGCAAACGGCTAATAAAAACATTAGTCTGATACGAAGCAAACCAATTGTAGCTTCAATATGGACCTTCCCAATATCTTTCAGATCAAACCATAACTTATTCAATCAGGTATAGTGCGTGATAGAATAGTTGAAAATGAATTGTCGCGACAATCACTAACGTAAATAATATTAGCATATAACGATTTAAGAGGTTCACAACAGTCGCTCGTCATTGCAAATGAGCCATATCCTGCCAGCAATTGAGAGGGTCTGACACCGAGAGGACCCGCCAGTGGTAATCTATACCTCGGCTTGGACCCATCCTGTAAGTAACTAAAAACTTTTTACTCAATTTCTTTTTTTAAATAACTAGCCATTTTGAATTCCGATTTAAAATTTGAATGAAAGGCGGTCGTTTATTTTGTTTTTGTAATTCGAATTTGCTTTATAGAAAGTATTTAAAAATAAGTTTTGTCTTTTCGGGTCATTATTTTGATAATGCGCCATCAATCGTAAAATACCTACGAATATCTTGCCAGCCCTTATTATTGTAGAGACGTGGCCTCTTTCTGTAGTTTAGGGAAACTTACCTGGTCTACTAACACCTAAATAATTAACTACTATGCGAAGTTAGTGGGTTGTAATAATTATACTTCTTAATATTGTGTCAATTTGGAATTTAATTTTAAGACCTGTACTATTGCTTTCTGTTTATTTACTCTGTATTTCTGTTTATTTTACGAATACGTAAAAACGTATTGCTGAAAAGTAAGAATTTACGGTGTCGATCAACTCCCATTTTATGCTATGAGTGGCGTGAAAGGCGACTAAGGAAAAGTTCTTCAAATTTACTATCCCTTGTCTGCAAATGGATTAATTAATAATACAAAATAGTTTTGTATTAGAAAGTAAGAAAATCATGAAAATATTAGTGAAATAAGAGATTCGAGTAATGTCTCAAAAGAGCGGTATCTTGTCTTATGATAATTGTTTTTATTGGAAAACTAAAAAATCTAAGCCTCGGTATTTATTATAACACGCAAATTCGTTTACTCACTTAACACGGATTAGTTTCCAGTGTAGCACCCTCGTAAAAACCTACAGAAAAATTTCGAAAAAAATCTCCGTTATGGCAACATCAAGTTACTGGTATTTCCGTATATTTAAAAATGAGAAATTACTACGAGACTAACTCGCGAATATTCTTATAATATTTACTTATTTGTTTATCGTATATTTAGGAAACAAACAGAACAATGGTTCTTAAAACAAATATTAAGCATTTTATTTTCCAGTGAAGATCTACATAAACATACTCTTTTAAACAATAATATGAGTTTTTAAATTAGTCAAGACAAATGGTTTTGTTTTTGTCTTTAATTTTGCGTTAACTCTGTAGTTGTCATGAATCACTTTAACTATGTAGTTCTTGCGGTCAGTAGTGCAAAGAGTTTTACTTCTATGATAACATTACTTACGTATAAATATGTACGAATAAAATAATGAAAAAAAAACAAAATTATGAGATACGAATACTAGTAAGTAATTCTGGCAATTAAAATATATTCGTAACATCACAAAGCTTGTTGAGTTTCATCGCTCAACACTGTTTTCTGAAGTAAAAAGCTCATTTTGCCAAAGAATTCACGCATCTCAGAATATAGCGAGCAAATTGATATGATTCAAATATTTACTGCAGCATAATGTCCTGAATCGCAGTAAACAGCGAGAGAAATCGAAATAACACAAGACATGGGAAACCATGTTACCGGCAATAAAACATTTTTCTTTTACTAGATATTATTAACTTTATTATGTATTAGACCTGACGCACTCGTGGCTGAAATTACTCATACTTACATAACATAGCAGTATAAATCGAGCCATTCCCCCCTTGTTAAAGCTACTGGCTAAAGTATTTGGTGCGCAGAAGGCACTTTGAGTTAAGGGAGTTGAATGAGAAATAAACAGCGATGATGACATCATACGCCGAAACCAACTTGTAGACGCTTACAAGTCAAATGAAAGCTGGAATCATATGTAGTACTTAACTGAAGTTTTCGATTTGGTTCTTAGTTTAAAACCGCTATGGAATCAATATTAATTTTATAGAACAGCGACACGCACATGTAATTTTTCTGCGAATATCGGTAATAGCAGCGAAGTTTTGATGACAATGACACATAGGAAATGTACCTACGCATTGCACTGGTGAAAGTTTATGATTTATACCATGAAAATTTATATGACATCACAGTTATTTTATTTATTTATTTGATAAAAGTTGTGCAAATAATGTACAAAGAAAGATAGTCATGTAATGACTGTCTCGAAATTAATCGAAAAACAATAGAAAATTGAAATTCGAGATGGAATTTAAACCTCTGGCCTCCGAGTAATATCTAAGGACGCCTTTGATCGCTGGAACAACATTAATTTGGATCAAGATTTGGATGAGATGAGATAGGGTAGTGACAACATGTATTGTTACTCTGTCATCACATATTTAATTATGTGAAGCGTGTCATACGTACCTACTTCTAAAAATTCCTGGCACGCCATGATATTGCACAAATACGACGGCGCAGTATATTTACTTTAAACTGTAATCCACTATTTTGCTTTCAATTTTCATTGTGTTATTGATTTTATTATGGAAGCCAATGAAAAGTTCCTGAACCGATTAAGCTTAAAAATTATGCTCCTGTTTTCCTCAATTCACAAAACTGTTTGGTTTGAAAAGAACTGAAGTTTTAGAACAAGATTGATTTACCTACTTTTTTATAAGTACCTATCTATAAATAGTATAAAATAAAGTCACTTTTTCTGCCTCTATGTCCCTTTGTATGTTTAAATTTTTAAAACTACGCAACGGATTTTGAAAACTTACTAAAAAGTTTCGTTACAAGAATAATTGAATATTTGGAGCTAGATTTCAATTTTAGCTAATATGATGATTACATATAATTTTTTACCTATAAAGCTTAGATAACTAGAAAAATGCGAAAAGAAGCCTAGTTGGTCGTGGCGCTGAACGCGTATAGTCCAGAGACGCGCGTTCGAGTCCTACCTCGAGTGTCAATTTTTCATTGTCTCTCTTATTATTATGATGACAAAAATAATCTAATGTTTATATTGATTTCCTAGGTATAAGGTCCGGGCTCAGAAGACACAATGTTTCGTTGTGTGATTCTCGTCGCATGCATGTGCTTGATGGTGGCAAACTCCATGCCGCCAGACAAGGTAAGTGATATTACTTCACATTACATATTAATAGTCTCCGTGTGGTGACGGAGTAAGAATACAATATGTCACCACCCCATCTCATCCCATGGGTGTCGGAAAAACCGACTAAGGGACGGGGATATCTGTGAATATTGTCTTTACAAAATAAGAAGAAGGAAAACTTGAAATTAAACCCTATACCAATCCGTTTGGCCAGCGTGGTATTAGTAGGCCAAGTATCCCTCTGTCATGGGAGGAGGCCCGTCCCTGCAGTGCGAGATTATTGGGCTGTTATGATGATGACATAGGATTTACTTAGTAGTAAAGTAGGTAGTAAATAATCATTGATCTAGGTGGCGAGGTAGTTGAGCATTCCAATTGAACATAGAGATTTCGGCAAAGTTTTCCTTGCAATGTGTACCTACTTTTGCGTGCATGCATGTAATGTTTGTTTTGCTTATGAGCTTTGTGAATATTTACGAATAATATATCTAGGTTGGGTCTATTAGTACTTACGTAGTAGTTATTTTACATTATAAAATATAGCCTAATTTATAGGGTATTGATCCTTACTTGATTAACTTTGTAAACAAACACCACATATTGCAAATTCACTAGTTTTTACATGAATCGCACACTTTGATATGGATGAAAATTTCTGGAAAGTAGCATTAAACGTTTATGCAATAGAAAACACGTAAATGACTTTGAATTAACCACTATCTTTCTTTTAAATAAATGTAAGTAATTTTTTTTCAACGTCAAAATTCACAGATAAAAATGAATTTCATTATTTGACATTTGTAGATTCTAGAATTTGTCCTTGATTCCTCTACGTTTTTCAAAGGTCAAAGAATAAAGTCTTAAGTCAAAAAAAAAAAAAACAGTCTTAAGTCTGTGTTTGACACGACGCCATAGTTGTTTACCTTTATAATCAAGTCGTAATAAATGAACAGTATGTTAAATGGTAGTTAGATTTAATCCGCCGCTTTTGAGTGCTACTCGTACGCAAGTGCGTAGCACATTTCTGAAGGATGTCACCGATTATGTCCCTGTATGTCCTTCTAGGGCGTCCCCTGCTGAAGTAACCTATTACAATTACTATTTTACTGCTGTAAATTTCTTTCATTAAACTCCTATTAGCTATTCCACCGTAACATACTTTGATATGGCTATGGACACGGCCGACGGGTCTGTAAAGAGACCACGGCATCGTGCAGCCATTGCGGGGGACCACATTTAAGGGCCAAGTGCCCCGATTGGCTGGCGGATACGCCCCCGTTGTGCCGGAATTGCAGCAAAGCCAAGCTAGAGACTAGAGAGCACAACGCGTTTAGTAGGGAGTGCCCTATACGCCGAAGGTGGGACGCTATAGCCAGGGCAAATGTCGCGTATTGCTAAGGTGGGAGAGGAGAACAAAAGTTATGGATTAGCCCAGGCCAACCTCCAACGCAGTCGACTAGCTACGGATGAACTCCTGTTAGAAGCCAGTAACCGCAAGCTTTCTCTTGCTCTCCTCCAGGAGCCCTATGTTGGAGCAATCAGAAGAATGAAGGCTTACCGTGGTGTCAGGGTGATCCAATGCAGTGAAGTAGGAGAAGGAACAGTCAAAGCGGCAATAGCCGTCTTTGACAACACGCTCGACATAATACAATACCCCAAACTCACCACAAATAACATCGTTGTGGTGGGGATCCGAACCCGAGCGTGGAAGATCACTTTGATATCCTACTACTTCGAACCGGATACTCTCATAGCGCCTTACCTGGGGGATATCAAGAAAATAGCAAATGAACTCGGACCAGACTGCCTTATTATAGGGGGGGATGCAAATGCCAAGAGTACCTGGTGGTGTAGCCCAACGGAAAACAGAAGAGGGGAGGAGATGTGCGGTACTCTTGAAGAGGTGGGTCTGAACATTCTAAACACCGGGGATACCCCTACCTTCGACACCATTAGAGGAGGCCAAAGGTACTGCAGCCACGTGGACGTTACGGCCTGTTCTGCTGACATGTTGAGTTTGGTAGATAACTGGAGAGTGGAAGAAGGCTTCACGAGCTCGGACCACAATGGCATTCTTTTCGACATCAAATTACAAAAATCAAAAGGTACACATATACAAAGAACAACACGACTTTACAACACCAAAAAAGCAAATTGGGTCCAGTTTCATGAGAAACTGACCCAGCTTATGCAAGAAGACTCACTCACCACAGAAGCACTGACTAACATACACAATACACAACACATAGATGAGACAGTATACAGATACACTGAAAATATCACAAAAACATGCAGAGACACTATACCCATTAAGAAACACACAGAGACACTCAACATCCCATGGTGGTCCAAAGAGCTGGAGGAGATGAGGAAGCGGGTTAAAACCAAACGAAACAGAGTCAGAAATGCAGCGCCAGTTCGAAGAGAGTGGGTGGTGTTGCAGTACATAATAGAAAAAGAAACCTACGTAAACGCGGTCAGAGAGGCTCAAACGAGCAGTTGGAAAGAGTTCTGCGGAAAACAAGAGAGAGAGGGGGTCTGGGAGGGAATTTATAGAGTGATAGGTAGAACTTCGAGGAGGGAGGAAGACCTTCCTCTTCTAACGAATGGAAGGGCATTGGATGGGGTGGGATCGGTGAAGCTCCTGGCGGAGACATTTTACCCTGCAGATCGCGAGGAGGACGATGACGAGGAACACCGTAAAACAAGACAGCAAGCCGAAAAAGTAAACGTTCCGGGCCATGATGAAAACCATGACCCGCCGTTTACATCAGGTGAGTTGAAAGGTGTTCTTAAGTCATTCAATCCAAAAAAGGCACCGGGAGTTGACGGGTTTACGGCAGACATCTGCATGCGTGCTATCGATTGTAGTCCTGTATTCTTCCTTATGCTCCTAAATAAATGTTTGCAGTTTGGCTACTTCCCCAAGTCGTGGAAGGGCGCTGCCGTCGTGGTACTGAGGAAGCCGGGCAAAAAGACGTATACCGATCCCAAGTCTCACAGGCCGATTGGGCTATTGCCTGTCTTGGGAAAGATATATTCAGAAGATGCTGGTTGCTCGTCTCAAGTTTTATTTGGTGCCAAAAATCAGCCCTCGTCAGTACGGGTTCATGCCCCAGAGGAGCACCGAGGACGCTCTCTATAATCTGATGGATCACATCCGCAGTAACTTAAGCCGAAAAAGGATTGTGACAATAGTGTCATTAGATATAGAGGGCGCCTTCGACAGCGCATGGTGGCCGGCCATCAGAGTTCGTCTGGCCGAGGAGAACGTGCCAGTTAACTTGAGGCGAGTAATCGATAGCTACCT
Source organism: Schrankia costaestrigalis (assembly GCA_905475405.1). Taxonomy (NCBI): domain Eukaryota; kingdom Metazoa; phylum Arthropoda; class Insecta; order Lepidoptera; family Erebidae; genus Schrankia; species Schrankia costaestrigalis. The sequence continues at coordinate 2,542,084 of FR997830.1, forward strand.
CAGTGATAGGACGGTTAGCGTCCGTTACGCGGGGGAAGTGGCTGAGCGGAACACGAGCAAGGGATGCGTGCAGGGCTCGATCGGTGGACCGATCCTGTGGAATCTGTTGCTGGACACTCTTCTTCAAAAACTCGCGGGTATGGATGTATTCTGCCAGGCCTTCGCCGACGACGTAGTGTTGTCATTCGATGGGGAAACAGCGGGTGATATAGAGAGGGGAGCAAACGTGGCTCTTGAGCATGTGAGGGCGTGGGGTGTTAAAAACAAATTGAAGTTTGCACCACATAAAACCTCCGCAATGGTCATCACGAGGAAATTGAAGTTTGACACGCCACGCCTTCACATGGGTGGGGTTGATATCGGGATGTCACGGGAAATTAAGCTTTTAGGTTTAACAATAGACTCGGGCCTTACTTTTAATACGCACATAGCCAATGTATGTAAAAGGGCATTGGCTATATACAAACAACTGGCGCGGACGGCCCGAGTCAGTTGGGGGTTACATCCCGATATCATCCGCCTAATCTACAACGCCGCGGTAGAACCGGTGATACTGTACGCCGCTAGCGCCTGGGCGCCAGCAGCAAACAAGCTGGGTGTACGGAAACAATTAAATTCGGTCCAACGCGGCTTCGCTCAGAAGCTGTGCAGAGCCTACCGTACGGTCTCTCTAAACTCTGCATTGACGCTGGCTGGGATACTCCCCTTTGACCTTCGAATTTGGGAGGTGGCGTCGCTGTATGAGGCCAAGAGGGGATTATCCCAATCGGTGATCGGGGATAGGGAGATTGAACGGATGGCACCAGCAGTTGAGGCACCGCACCCAGCAGAGATAGTGGAGCTGGAGTTCGGTCTGATAACCAACGAGGAACAATACGCAAACGCAAACAACTATGAATCGCGCATTTTCACGGACGGGAGTAGGATTGAGGGGAGGGTCGGAGCGGCGCTATCCATTTGGGACGTTTCCGCCGAAACTCGCTCCCTCAAGCTTGCTCTGGCGTCTCACTGCACCGTGTACCAGGCCGAACTCTTTGCTCTACATAGGGCGGCTTCTGTTGTACACAAAAGTAAAAACAACACCTTCGGCATCTTTAGTGATTCCCTGTCAGCTCTACAGTCTGTCGCCTCTCGTTCCCCGCACCCCCTGGCGGTGGAGGCGCGAGACATATTAAGAAAATGCCAGAACCAAAACAAAATTGTCTCCTTGTTTTGGGTCAAGGCTCACGCAGGGCTTGAGGGGAACGAGAGAGCTGACCAGCTGGCCAAAGAGGCCGCGCTGAAATGCAAGCGGAGGCCGGACTATGATCTGTGTCCTGTCTCATTCGCCAAGCGCAGCATTCGGATGCAAACGCTTGGGGAATGGGATAGGAGATATCAAGCGGGGGAGACTGCTTCCGTCACGAAAATGTTCTTCCCCAGCGTAGTGGCGGCGTACAGTATCACACGAAAAATACAGCACACATCACACACCACACAAATATTCACGGGTCACGGCGGGTTCTCCTCGTACCTGACTAGGTTCAAGTGCAAGGACAATCCGTCGTGCGCCTGTGAGCCTAACACAGAGGAGGACGTCAGGCATTTACTTTTTGAATGCCCCGTTCACAACGCAGAAAGAAGTACCATTGAGATGCAAACAGGAATTAAAATAAACGCGGCAAATATGCCTCTTCTGATGGGGGGGCACAGGCAGTTAGTATTAGATTACTGTATAAAAATTGTTAGAATAGTGAACAATAGGAATAAGTAAATATGCTAGGAATATATTATTGAATATATAAACCGTAGCATAAGTTTAAAATGTAAAATAAAAATTAGGATAAGAGTAATAGAATAAGTAAATGTATAAGTAATTGGGAAGAATATTGTTAGAATAAGTTTACAGTAGTATAAGAAAAATATTGTAATTAAACAAAACTGTTGTTAGAAAATAAATAAATCCCGAATCCCACGGTAATGTATAAAAGAGATGCATAAAAGAAAGACCAAGTATGAAGCACGAAAGGATAATAAATGCGAGAACTGGTATGAAAGGTTTAGATAAAATTAGGCTCCAAAAACATATTGGAGGTAGGGATAGCAAACACCCTGTGATGACGGGTGCCTGTAAAAAAAAAAAAAACATACTTTGATATTGTTCACTACATCGTTTTTCAATTCACACTATATTTATTTATTTTAAAAGCACTACCACATCATATATATTCTTGTATCTCTGCTTCACCCTTTATAAATCAAAGTTACATCGCACATCTTGCCGTGCCATATTATCATCAGAGCCCATTAATGTCCCACTGCAGGGACGGGGTCCCTCCTGTGAAGAAGAGATACTTGGCCTACTAATACCACGCTGGCCAGCCGGATTGGTATAGGGTTTAATTTCAAGTTTTCCTTATTTTTATTACGCAAAGATAATATTCATTACCCATTACATCATTGAAATCGGTCAGGCGGTTCAATTATTAGCTGATAACTAGGTTGTTATAATTAGTAATGTTTCCTACTAATGTTAACGTAATCAAATGGGCATTGTTGTTATGATCTCATACAATTATTGGGTCATTAACAACAAATATTTACCTATAATTATGCTTTTTTTGAACACATGATGGAATTAATTGAAGTGGTGTAAAACTTATTTATGGGAGTGTATTTTTAAAAGACAAAACCAGAGTACCTATTTTGGGCTGTAATCGATTAGTTTTATTTTTCAAAATTCAATCTTCTAGAATATTATTTAGATATTTAAATTTAACATCTAATGCCTTTATTTTTACTGTTTCAGAGACAAGATACCTCTAGCATAAATAATTACTTGCTCTTTATTTACGAGTATACTTTGTGATTTTATTCGTTTTTTTACAGATATTTTATCTGAACACCTTATTTCTTTATCGGTTTTACTTTTAGTTATGCAGGAATGTCATGGCGTGGTGTGGTGACAAACGAAAGATTTGAAAGTAATTTATGATTTCTTCTCAGGTCCCAATCCATATAATAAGAGCTCGCAGCATAGACCTTAACAATGCACACGGTCTTGCAATGGAGACGCGTCTAAACAAAGTAGTGGAACCAACTGGCTACCGTCTAGACCTTGAGCCATACTTAGAAGACGCCATATTCAAAGGTCATGTAGAGATCAACGTTACTTGGATAGGTGAAGGCACGGAAATTGATATTCACTGTGCACATGAACTTGAGATTTCGGAGTATGAGATCAAAGCTAATTTTTCGGATGAAAAGTAAGTATTATACGCGTGTTAAGATTCAAGATTAATAGGGCCATACAGAAAATAAGCCAGACAAAAGACATGCCCTTTCTTACAACATCAGAAGGGCTAACAACCTAACAACTACTACAGCAGTCTATCGCGTTAAAATTTTGCGTCCCTGCTATTCTTTGTGGCCGTTAAATTATAGGTATAAGTTTCGGGCTCAAATCTTTTGTCAATTAAAAGAGAATTATTAGTGCTCTTTGATTTGATTTAAGTTCATTTGTCCAAAAAGGTAAATATGTAGGTACATAATAAAAAAAAATGGGTTTCTATCCAATATTTATCTAGAAAACTATAAAAAGTACAAGTGTACAATGCAATAAAGAGTTAGTTAGTTAGTTAATATAAACATTTAACTTATTATTAGTTATAATGTTATAAATAATAATACATTGTAAATTTCAGAAGAAGCAACAGAAAAGTTATTGTAAACAAACTATCAATGGATCCCAAAAAACCGATCGCAACACTCCATCTTGAAAGAAAAGTGCCAATAGGCTCGACAGGCATTATCATATTTAGCTTTAAGGGTAACATGGAAACAAGCTCTACTGAAGCCTTCTTCAAGACTACTTACACTACTGATCAGGATGTTGAAAGGTACGTATCGTTTGTGACAATCATTCATTAAACGACATCTATGGTGCAGTTGCTATAGTAACATCACTACTAACTGAAAGATTTCGGGTTCGAATGTTGCTGGGTATTTTTTACGTATAAATTTTCTTTGTCTGGGTCTGGGTGTTTACTATGGATTATATTTTTGTTTTTTTACTAAAACTAAAGTATATCACTATGCGTTGCCTAGTACCGTTGTATAGTAAGACATCTGCTTAGATTGGGACTTGATGACGTTGTGTGAAAGTCTGAGTATTATGATTTTCCTTTATGTATCGATATCTAAAAACCATTTTGGCTTTATCTTGATACTATAGCCATACGATATGTGAAGCTAAACCTAATGTGTTTTTAAGCTACTTTTGTTTGGCTTACGGAAATGCCGGAAGCTTAATCTTTCCGTTATTATATCATTACCTCTCTTGCAAAAGACCATTAAGTACCTAGTAACCGTTTTATTTAAAAAAAATGTTTACGCGATTTACAAAAGTGTGCACTAAGCCTCGAAGCTTTTTGTGCCCGTAATAGTTCCCCCGAAACAGTAAATGATTCTTGGTGTTACCTTTTTTAATAATATTACCCTTTTCAAACAGGATAGTAGCAGGAACACAGTTTCGTCCAAACAATGCACGTCGTATGTTCCCGTGCTTTGATGAGCCTGGATACAAAACACCCTTTGAGTTGACTCTGATCAGACCAAGAAATATGGTCTCACTAAGCAATGTGCCCATCGCGAGATCGGAAAACATGTAAGTTTATTATATACTTTGTATATTATTTACAAAGAAAATAATTAAATCAAGGAAAACTGTATTTACTCCACCACCTCAATAATCCGTATGATAACATCCTCTACAAAAAGTACTCCATGAATATAATGTCATTTGTCACAGCTTCAAGTAATAACAAACTGGGTGAATATTTAGAACTTACTTAGCAGACAAAGAGAACTTAAACCCAAATGTCGATCTGAACAGGCTTCATCAATTGCTTCACTGGATGCCTGATTTGATTAGCGATTAATTCCAAATAGCTATGGGATAGAATTTGTGCAACTAATTAAAATTACTTTCGTGGTGGCGATTAATGCAATCGTCCGTTTCCCCTTTTTCAAATTAGACTGTTTATAATTTTTTGTAAGTAACCATTATGTACAGTCCAGATGAACCGGACGCAGTAAGTGATTACTTCGAACAGACACCGCCAATGTCCACATTCACATTCGGCTTCGTCATGGCAGATTTGAAACAACTTGGTGAATCATATCCGTACAAGGATGAATTTGGAAATGAATTAGGTAAGTAGTGACTACAGAAAGCGATTGGTGGGATAGGGTTTGTAATTGTTGAATTCCGCTTTGTCGATTTTTAAGACACCTATAAAACCAGATGGGTTCTAAATTGTACACATCCAATAATATTAGTTCTATCACAGGTTGGACCCCTTCACGCGGTAAATATTCGTGTATGACCATTTTTGATAAACCATTCTAAAGGCAAATATTTGCAAACAAAAAGTCATGGGTGTGAATCCCATGCAGGAAAATTATTTGTACAATCCACAAATTATTGTCCTGAGTTTGAGCGTTTATTGTGTCCATTCAATGAGCTCCAAAATTTCCCGCAACTCTAACTGAGTCACTAATGAATCACCTAATTGGTGATGAATTGATTACTGCAGGAGTTTTAATAAAGTATACTAATTATAAATACACCTACACAAACTTACAAATCAACTCCAATACATTACTCATATTTTTATTCTTCATAGAGCTTCGCGTTTGGGGAAGAGCAGAGTACTTGGAAGCTCTTGAAGGGGTAAATGACAAACTAGTTCGAGTGTTCAAAGAACTTGCTCAGATCTGGCGAGTGCCTTTACCCCTGAAGCAACTGGATGTGGTAGCCTTACCAAACTATCAAGGAGTGAAGCCTGCTGATAACTGGGGATTAATTGTCTTTAGGTAAGTATTTCAGAAGATTTATTAAAGTTATTGATTTGTACGAAGCAGTCCATAAGCCGTTGTTCCTGTTTTTTTAGCTTTGTCAGATATTATCGTTCTACATTTTATTATTTCAGTCTTTAAACTTTCTTAGGATAAACTAACTCCATCATCATAACAGCCCATTAATGTCCCACTGCAGAGACGAGCCTCCTCCCGTGACGGAGAGATACTTTGCCTGCTAATACCACGCTGGCCAGACGGATTGGTATAGGGTTTAATTTCAAGTTTTCCTTCTTTTTATTACGTAAAGATAATATTCACGGATAGTCCCTTAGTCGGTTTTTACGTCACCCATGGGATGAGATGGGGTGGTGACACACTGTATCCTTACTCCGTCACCACACGGACATACTGACTCCATACTCCCTACTAATACGGACTTTTTGTTCCAGGGAGAGTGACTTGAGCAGTCGTGGTTACATCCAGCTTGCCCAGGAACTATCTTATCAATGGATCGGTGCACTCACAACACCTGCTTGGTGGTCTGATGCGCATTTAAATAAGGCTCTTGTTGGGTACATTGCTGCTGCTACGGCATTTAAGGTAAGGCATGGTTGCATTAGAATGATTTAGTGTAGTGTGATGCTAACCTGGTGTGAAAATAATAACGGTGTAGAATAACGGTCAGAATACATGTATTCACTTATTTAAAAAATCTAAAAACCTTACCATTCGTGTAGTGTACAGTTCTTATAGCTTTCGTTTATATACATTTTTTTAAAATTTAATGTGTATTTTCAGATCAACAACGGCTCAGAAATGGAAGGAAAATGGCCATTGACAGTTCTTTATTCCCTATACTATGAGTTCAGTAAACGTTATCCTCATTCCCGCATCACCGGTATGAAACAAGAGACAGCTTGCACTAAGATCGAGCTTCTATTCCGAATGTTCAACTACACTTTGGGTGATGAAACTTTCAAAAAGGGACTTCGAATGTTCTTGGAATCACGGTAGGCGTTTCTTTAGTCTATTATTTTGAGTACCTAGTATTTAAAGTGGCGGTTAAAGTGGCGGTGGGCAGGGCACATAGCGCGGAGAACTGATAGCTGTGAGGGCAGAAAAGTTCTGGAATGGCAACCGCGCACCGGAAGGCGCAGGGTGGGAAGACCCCTCACACGGTGGACCGACGACCTGGTTAGGACGGCGGGAAGCCAATGGATAAGGGAGGCACAAGATTGCGCAGGGTGGAAACTTTTGGAGGAGGCCTATGTCCAGCAGTGGATGTCCATAGGCTGATATGGATGGAATGGAATGGAAAAATTTAAACTTATTGGTTAAATAGTTTTCTGGCAATAGTGAGCTTCATCAAGAGCTCTGGATTATTACCATAGCTGTGCCCACTTAATAACTCTAGAGTAGTATAATAATCTTAGTGTACAGTAGCTAGCGACCACTAGTAAGTGAATAACTAGTTCTGTACCTGTGGTCCTTAAAAGGTTGCATCTTAGTGACGTGCTTTGACACACTATGCTCTATTTTTATACATTACAAAATTCTTTTGTATTTTTTCTGGTATTGGTAAGCGTTAAGCTATAATACTAAACAATTAAGAAGTTAATATTTTATACCACAGCAAGTTCAAAACTTTCTCCGGAGATGATATCTGGAGTGCATTGAATACTGCTGCATTGGAAGACGGTAGAATCCCTAAGGAGGTTGATATTAAAACTGTTGCTAAAAGTTGGATCGACAAGGACAGGCTACCTCTTATCAACGTGCAGAGACAGTATGATAGTAATTCAGCTGTTATTACACAAGTGAGTTCTATTTTTTTTTCGTGAGTGTGATGTATTCTTTCCTTGAACTAACTCAATACTTCAAACTTCTGTAGTCTACTCGTATAGGTATAGCTTAAATAAATAGATCATTTTTTGATATCAATAAGTTATAACTATGTTATTATTATGGTAATAAATTAGTTAATTGAATTAAATTATCTAAATATTAAATACCACTTGTAAAATGAATGAGATGAATGCGCGCCACCTGTAGCGAAAATTAAAGACAACGAACTCGCCACTCACATACCGAACGTACTAGTTCTCTGTAGTTAATATAGATGGCGCGATACTAAAATATTTTCGATACAAATTACTTGATTTATTATGTATGTGTGGACTGAGGGCCCATTTTTTTTTTTGCGGTTTTTTGCAGATTAATCAACAAAAGTGCATAGTTAAAGTTGTTAAAGAGTTTGTTAAACGAATATCAGAGTTTGTTAAGACTTCATTCAAAAGATATATCGCTTTAAGTGGGTCCCTCAGTTCAAACACAAAATCTCCCATAATTAGATAGGTAATAAATTAAACAACAATTTTTTGTAAAAAATCCTTAGTTAAACATGTATAAAAGTATAAAAAGCATTGAAAAGCCTAATATGAGTAGATAATAAAAAATAACAAACGTTTTAAAAGGTCCCTGAGGGCCCACTTGAATTTATCTCATAATTAATAAATTATAGCATGAACATTAAATATTCCTAAGCCAAACATTTGTTAAAAGGGCAAGGATAAATTTAAAATTAAAGAAAGATCACAAACAGTGATAATTATTGTTATTTTTAAGTTTTTAAGTGGTCCCTCAGTCCACACACTATGCAAATGCTAATTGTTAAATATATAATTAAATACAACAATTACGAAAATGGGGAGCCTTTCAGTGCATAGTTAATTTTGTATTTTATCGAACTGTATTTATCTTGTGTCCGGTTTATTTATATTTTTTGTCATTTTAACTGTTTTATTAATTTTCATACTAAGTCTGGTGTGGGGTGTCCACGTTTTAAGAAAACGACTGTATATTTGTTTTTAATGTCATTTATTATTAATTTAGATATTTATTTATTTATAATTAGGATAACCCACGAAACATACACAAAGTCAATCAGAAATAATACAATATTTAAGTAGCTCAAGCAACAGTGCTGATTCCATTACAAGTTGCCACGGCAAGCAAAACATTACACAATATTAATATTAATCAATTAAATCTAAATTGCAATCATTTTTTAAATGTAAAAAATAAAACAATAAAATTTGCAATACAGTAAAATTAAAATGTAATAAAATTTTAAGTTTTAGACAAGTGACAGGTTATATTATTAATTAGCTACAATCGTAATACATATCTGTATGTCTATACATATAAATAAAATTGGAGTGTCTGTTTGTAACACGAAATCCACAGTTTTTAAGGTTCCGTACTCAAAGGGTAAAAACGGAACCCCAATTACTAAAGCTCCGCCGTCCGTCCGTCCATCTGTATGTCACGAGGCTGTATCTCATGAACCATGGCAGTTAGAAAGTTGAAACTTTCACAGATTATGTATTTTAGTTGCCGTTATAACAACAAATACTAAAAACAAAATAAAATAAATATTTAAGGGTTATTTATTTTATATTGGAAAAATAATTTTTGACAGCTAAGTCACGTCGTAAAATTTTTAAAAGATGAGTCGTGAAGTCATCGCATTCTGGCGCGAAAATAAATATATAAATATTGGTTTGTACGGAACCCTCGGTGCACGAGTCAGACTCGCACTTGCACGGTTTATTTACTTATTGAAAGAAAGACAGAAAATCTATTTATTTGTCAAACACATAAAATAGAACAAAGTTTGTAAATCCGAAAAAGAAAGACAATGGAAAAAATTGTTACTCGAGGCGGGACTCGAACCCGCGTCTCTGAACTATACGCGTCCAGCGCCATGACCAACTAGGCCACGCGAGCATCCATCTCGACCACCAAACTCGAACTCAACTGTATTATTATTGTACAGTTTGTAAGTTGTGGCCCGGCGTCGTATAAAGCAATGGTTAAATTTGGGGGTCGAGACGGATACTCGGGTGGCCTAATTGGTCATGGCGCTGGACGCGTTTAGTCCAGACACGCGGGTTTGAGTCCGGCTTCGAGTACCAATTTTTTCCATTGTCTTTCTTCTTTTTGGATTTTTCTAGTTATACCTAAGTTTTATAGGTAAAAAAATATTTGTAATTTAATACAAAAAAAAATTGTAAATTTTACGGCGCGTAAACTAGGATACTTTAGATTTTGAAAAATATTTAGGATCTCCAGGAAAAAGAATAGGCGAGAGTTAGTACTACATAAATTATTTTATCGTGATGAAGTTGCGGGCTACAGCAAGTTGAAAATATAACTAAATTAATTATGACTTATTGTTCTAAAATCACAGACAGAACGACTGTGATTTGTCATCAATGAGACCATATGAAATTACATGTAAAAACATTTTCTCCTTACTGCTTTCCGAAATTCTACTACAGTTATCATCATAACATTGAATTTTTTCATTTACTAATGAACATGTATTTTTTTATTGTTTGTTTACGTTTGCATCAAATAGCACTCAATTCGGTCCGCAAACGGCCCAACACAATTACAACTATTTACTTTTATCTCACACTTTATGACTATGCAGAAACTTTAAAACGTAATGTAACATCATTAATGTATGTAATGGTTCTTGATTATCTCTTGACTGCATGGACACTCTACTTGTACGAAAAACATATTTTGTAAATTTTTCGTAAAATAATTATAAAACCAGTGATAAGATAAATACAGATCGATAAAATACAAAATTAACTATGCACTGAAAGGTTCCCCATTTTCGTAATTGTTGTATTTAATTATATATTTAACAATTAGCATTTGCATAGTGTGTGGACTGAGGGACCACTTAAAAACTTAAAAATAACAATAATTATCACTGTTTGTGATCTTTCTTTAATTTTAAATTTATCCTTGCCCTTTTAACAAATGGTTGGCTTAGGAATATTTAATGTTCATGCTATAATTTATTAATTATGAGATAAATTCAAGTGGGCCCTCAGGGACCTTTTAAAACGTTTGTTATTTTTTATTATCTACTCATATTAGGCTTTTCAATGCTTTTTATACTTTTATACATGTTTAACTAAGGATTTAAAAAAAAAAATTGTTGTTTAATTCATTACCTATCTAATTATGGGAGATTTTGTGTTTGAACTGAGGGACCCACTTAAAGCGATATATCTTTTGAATGAAGTCTTAACAAACTCTGATATTCGTTTAACAAACTCTTTAACAACTTTAACTATGCACTTTTGTTGATTAATCTACAAAAAGCCGCAGAAAAAAAAATGGGCCCTCAGTCCACACATACATGATTTATTATAATCTGATTTTTCTAGATTTGCATGAAATAGAAAACAAAGACATTGTATTTGTTGTTGTTGTGATTTTCACGACAGCGTTTATACAATTTGTAGATAACCTAACAAAAGAAAAAACCTAATACTTATTGATATTTTTTTTTTCTTCTTAAGCTATCGTTTTTTTTCTGAAAAAATGTTTTGAATTTTCCTTATTCAGCTTTTACGATAATCGTCGGAAGACAAAGTTTTCCTTCTTTAAGTTTATGAGATAAATGATTTTGGTTTATCTGTAAATGATACCTTAGTTGGCTTTTTGATGAAGGAATAACTACACCTTTGGGATGAGATAGGGTTTATGATACCATGTATACCTACATACTTCCTTCTTAACTTTAAAACAGAAAGTTTACCTTCGTGAGCGGCCACACGACGTTCCTGAAGCAGCTAAAATGTCATGGTGGGCACCCATTGTAGTGGTACAGGAAGACACCCTGGACTTGAAGAATACCAAGCCAGCTACTTGGATGAAGGACAAGAAGGAACTCAAGATTAGCAACCTTCCAGACAAAAACAAGTTTATTGTTGTCAATCCAGAAGAAATTGGTAAGTTCTCACTTTACTGATTCTGAAATTATGACATGGAAAAGAATGATGGTTAATAGACTTTTAATCGCAATGTAAGACGCGGGTGTTGGGGATGAATTGCCACATACATTTGAGGTTCTTAATAACCAACCTAAAATCCATAGTACAAGCTCCACTTATTTTCGGACTATCATATCATATTGTAAAAGATCGTCTTAGGTACCCACAATCTTTTACAATATGATCGTGGGTACCTATTGAAGCTCGAAAAGACCAAAGATTGAAAACCAAAACAATAATTTATTTATATCGCCTTGTTTGTACGTATTGTCTTGTGTAGCTTTCGAACGGAAGTCATTAACGTGGAAACTGCCGCCATTTTAATGACTTATTATCTTCCATTATTCACGACTTACAACACAGTCTTTGTCAAAAGTACTTTATGTATTTTATCAAGTTTCTTTGACAAATATACATCACAAAACACAGAGAGGTTCAGAAGTCTATACTTACGTACAAATTGTTTTGAGCAATGCTCGGACTTGAGAGTATGACAATCGTTGACTTTGTAACTTAACATTTTTAACCGACTTCAAAAAAGGAGGAGATTTTCAATTCGATTGTATTTTTTTTATTATATTACCACTGTGCTTGTTTAACGATGCTTTAGTTTCTATCGTAATATATAGAAAATCAATAGACATAATTTTCTTTTTAAAACAGAAAGCACCAAGCTTAAAATGCCAGCATGTTCAGAGTAAGGTACCTGCGGGTAACAAGAGCCGGTGGGTATCAAGAGCCGTTGCTTGAAAATGACACTTTTAATGATCACAGCACCCTACATTTACACATGCTTAAAAATGACCAATAGGAAAGCTAAGATCCGAGCTCGCGTCGTCGCACGATCAACAATCTTATCAGTAACCACGAGTCAGTTGAGAGTGATAGACAACGCAGCTCCACTATAATTTTATCTTGCCAAAACTATTTTTTTTTACCTAAAATACAGCCGTTTGTTCAAATCTTGTTAATTAATTGTGAATGTTATACAAATAGTGTGGGCTAGTTGAGATAAGTTATAAATTTTTGTTAATAAATACAATACTTTTTACCTCTTTCAATTATGCTATTATCAGGGGCTAATACGGGCCATGCTCGAGGCGGGTACATAGGCCGGCCCTTATTATACATATAGAATGTAAATTAATTTAAAAAAATTTCAATAGACTTCGTTATTTTAATACCTACCATAGTTATTCTTATTAAGCATGTATTTGTTATTATTTTTGTATCATAAATCATCCCTAATATCTTTAATTAACTTAAAAGTGTCCAAGCTGTTGATCTCAATAACAATAGATTTCATAGTAAGGATAAGACGGGCCACGTACGTGGCCTGTCTTATACCGTACTACTTATTTATAAAAAAAATGTTTTAGTTTTGTAATTTCCATAGATAATATTTAAAAAGTTACAAACTCATTGTTTACGTCTGTGATTATTTTGACGATATGTTATAGTTAAAGGTTTTTATGACATGTTTTTGCTATGTTAGTTTATTAAGAGCCATTGCTAGTTTTTCCTTTGATTAAGTAATGTTAAAAGCGTGATTTAATGCCAAATTATAATTAAAGTCAATGAAACCGAAAACAATACTTTTTCAATTGATTAAACTTTTAATATTTGAATTAAAATTTGGCCCTTATAAAACTACTGACGTTTATTGAGGGCCAAAGAGAGGGTTTTTAAAATCATGATTACTATGCCTAATTGAGATGAAAATACTTGTAATAGTACTTTCAGATGCAGATATTGAAATAAACATTACCATGATATTAAATATTTTATTATATTCCTTTATTTATAGAAATTATTTAGGTTTAGATTAAGGTGGCCCTTATTTACCGCAAGTACCTTATTTACAAATGCAAATTTTTACCACAACTGGTACCGACAATTATCATCAGTTAAACGATATTTTTGTGTACTTATCATGTCATAAAACATCCATTCACTCAAAAATCTATTATTTTCGTCTCAAGCTTAACAAAAAAAAAGTAAATAGAGGTGATGATGTTTTGCAATTAATCCCTTAAATTGTTTTTATCCTATTTAAGGGAAACATGTCACTGACTTCTGTACCTATTTGTCTTTTGCTGAGAAATATTTTGCATTTATTTATATGACTTGTGAAGTGATACAATCTTGTATTAAATTGCACTTGTTTGTTTCATTGAAGCTGTTTGAGTAATATCTTTTATTGTTTGTGTTAGTTACTTTCAAAATATCTCAAAATCTGCTTATTGTTTTTTATCTATACATATAAAAATAATGAAAGTGTCTTTTTGTATGATTTAACAAACGATTTTGACGAATAAGCAGACAGTCAATATTATAAGTAAAAAATAAATCGGTGATTTTTGTTTTTGTGGATGCAGGAATTTATTATCCTGCTAGGAATCCACTACACGGAAGCCGCAAGCCCTAATCGCCAAGCCGTCAACGCAGAAGATCCTAACAAAATGCTTTCTTTTCCAGCACCATATCCAGTGAACTACGATCAAGAAAACTGGATTCTTCTTTCAAACTTCCTACAAAGCGATAAAAGACTATCAATGCCGGAGTTGACTCGTGCAAAGCTTTTACACGACGCATGGAATTTAGCTTATGCTGGAGAATTGTCCTTTGCCACTGCATTTAACATGACGCTGTTTTTGAAGAATGAAAGACATCATCTCGTTTGGGATCCAGTGTTCACAATGATTGATCATATTGGCAGACATATCTGCCAATGTATGCATGGGAAATTTCAGGTACATTGTTTCACCTAAATACTTTATTTTAGGACTAGATAATAAACACTCCGTTTTGGTGCATTTTATTGCGAACTTTGGCTTGTATCAGAAGGTTCAAAGTCACACAGCGCAACCAAACAAACAAAGCTAGAATTCGGTGTCCGAAATAATTCTCGTCAGTTTGGAAAAGTATACTTATGCTGAAACATGAAATACTGGCTCAACGTTTCTCCTTCTTAAGATATTTTTTTATTTATTTGGTTAACCAACAATTGTTATCACTAATAACATTAAATTTTAGTACTTAACAAAATAATTCAAAATAAAGTGATACAATTCATTATAGGTTAACACCACGTGACCTTAATCTAGACGTGAAATAATAACAAAATGTAGTTTAGATATCTACATAGCATTTAAATAACAATGAAATTTATAATTGAAAATATAACTTAAAAATATAACTTAAAAATAAAACTATTACATGCATAAAATTAGCTAATAACAGTACATTATAAATTACTGTAAAATAAAATTAATATTGAGTCCTTTAAACGTAGTAGCAGTCTAGCAGTAGTAGCAAATAGGCATTCGCAACGAGCTCTTTTGTTTATGCTTCCTCTTATAAAGTATTTGGTCTTCTTCCAGGCTTATGTCAGAATACTCCTCAGTCCTCTTTACGAAGAGCTGGTAAAAGATGAGCAGGAAGTAGAAGAGTCGTGGAAGAAGAACTTGAGGTCCCTTACAAAGTCATTCTTATGTAAAGCTGGTTACAAGCCCTGCATCAGGGAAGCGCAGGAACATTACAGCAAGTGGATGCAGGCAAAGAACCCTGATGATGGTAACCCGTGAGTATTAGTTATGTTACAGGTTGTAAAGAGTGCAGAACATATTTCCCCACATTGGCAACGACTTATTTAGAATGTGTAAATGTCATCATCATGACAGCCCATTAATGTCCCACTGCAGGGACGGGCCTCCTCCCGTGACGGAGGGATACTTGGCCTACTAATACCACGGATTAGTAGGCCAACCAGACGGATTGGTATAGGGTTTAATTTCAAGATTTCCTTTTTTTTTTCGTAAAGATAATATTCACGGATAGTCCCTTAGTCGGTTTTTACGACACCCATGGGATGAGATGGGGTGGTGACATATTGTATTCTTACTCCGTTACCACATGGAGAATGTGTAAATATGTTATTGACTTACTACAATGGTATTTTTCGTTTGGTAAAAGAAGTAGTCACTGTAAGAAGAAAAATGTTATTATCTACTCATTACACAGGTTTATAGGTACCGTATCAGGTGGACGTATTTGGTTCAGCGAAGGTTGAAACTTAAATATTATAAAACCATTTTTTTTTCGAAGTAAAACTTGATTCTATACCCACCAGTAAAGTTTTAAATAAGCCTAATGAACATAGTATTACAAACACTTGAATATTTCGACAAGTCAATTACTAAGCCCAATACATTGGAAGTAATCTGAACAATGAGATGGATTGTTGAAATTGTTTCCACTTCAATAAAGGTTTTTCATCACGCGCTCTTAAATAACGGCCCCAGTTACTTTCAGTGATACAAATAGCTAACTCAATTAACTTTGAATGAGTCCTTTTATCAACCCGGTCGATATCCTGAAAGGGACTAATATACAGAAATAGACCTCTTTTTGTGGTACCTTATGTGTTTGACGCTGTTTAATATTCTCGATAAGCCTTCAAGGAAAGGCCCTAAACTTTATTAAAGCTATTTATTTGTTAACACGAGTAAAACTTTTCTACGGATTCATTGGACCAAGTTTTGGTAATTATGTGTTTTATTATTAAAGAGACTGCGTAATATAAAGTTGGATGTAATAGTGGTTATTTTGATGTTTTCTAGTATTCCTTGCTAAAAGAAGGAAGTATGCTGTATAAAACACAGATAGATACAGAAGTGCGAGTAGAGCAATGCAAACATAGACACCACTCTTGCAATTTATACTTGATGTTTTCTACATCTTGTTTGCACAGTTCTGGCTATACTGGACATAACGTCTAGTTCTCTGTCAAAGATACATTAAAATGTTTAATTTGGCACACATTAATTTAACCTTAAAATTTTCAACACTTGTCCACTATGCAATCCATCAAAGCTATGAGACTAGAGAGGAAAAAGTCATTCAATACAAAATCTCATTATCAGTGGTTTTCGAATAAATAAAATATAACTTTTGTATTTTCCACAGACTAGGAAATCAGTACATCTGTCCAGTGTTCAAATGGGGTACGATGAAGGAATGGGAATTTGGTTTACAACGAGTTATCAATTTCCCGCCTTCAAGGAAGCAAAGTGAGAGGACGTACCTTTTAAAAACTTTAGCTGGATGCCCCGAATCTGAAACTAAAATCATCAGGCTTCTGAACATCACCATGCTTGAAGGAAATGGAAACTTCTCGGAAACAGACATGTTCCTAATATTCAGTATGCTGACTGGATCTTCGGGAGGATATACAACACTTTTCAACTTCTTGAGTAACAATTGGGAGGTTTTAAAGGAGAGGTAAGGTTTCTTGGTGATAGTATTTATCGATATCTGATTTTTAGTTCAGCTATTGTGCTGTTTGAGTACGCGTAACATTTAATCGATATAGCTGGACAGACAGGTTAGGTCATGGCGACGGAGTAAAGACTTTTGGTCCCTGCTTCTTAACAGTAAGCTGCAACCTGATTAAGCTAGACTAGTCGAAGTGTGTCGTCACTTTTGGATAATCTATAACTGATTTGTATCCAATAAATGCAGTAGATTCTGTATAGCAACCGAGAGAGGTATTTTTTTTACTGCAAATTAAAAGAAACGAGCCAATCACATCAATTTGATGATAAACCGTTTTGCTTATTTTAAACTTATTATCTGCAGCTGCTCAAATAATTTCCTCTTTCGGATTGGTTTGACAACATTTTGCACATGTATTTTATCTGAATAATTTTATCATTCAAACATTGCACAAATATGGGGAAATATCTGTCTTTTGTAACCTCTTGAGATGCCATTAGATTCGTATTCGTTGACAGAAGTTTTACAGATTTCGTAACTCATTAAAAAAATAAAATAACTCTATAATTGTATTGTATTGTATTGTATTGTATTGTATTTATTTCATAAACAAATTTACATTTGTGTAGAAAATTAAACATAAAAAATAACTAATTAACTTAAGACTAGATTATATAAAATAACGATTACAATTAATTAATTCTTACATTGCTACAGGTACATTAAATAAAATCATTGAATAAAAATACATTAAATAACATCAAAAAAAATAATAATAATTAAGAATCACAATTTAACGTAACAGATAGACAGATAGTAATAAATGTTTAAATAATAACTCAAATAATGATGTCCAAAATATCTCATTATTATCTCATAATTATACACACATAATTATCTCATTCATAATATTTTATCTTTAAGAAATTCGTCTATACTATAATATGCTTTCTCTATTAAAAATGTCTTTAATTTTGATTTAAAAACATTGAAATGTTCGATTTCCTTAAATTCGACAGGTAATTTGTTGAACAGATTGACTGACTGTACCCATGATGAATGTTTGACAACTGTAAGCCGCGCTTGCAAAATATTGGGTAGATCTTTCCTTCTAGTTTTAAGTCTATGTTCCCTTTCTTCTGTAGTCTCAAGTTTTCCAAGATTCTTATGAAAATGTGAAAGGAGAACCAAAATGTAAAGGCTAGGTACTGTGAGAATATGGAGGCCAATAAAAAAAATCTCTACAGGATTCCATCTGATGTAAACGCAACATTGTCCTGAGAGCTCTCTTTTGTACAACAAAAGCCGCGTCAACATTATACCTGTAACTATTTCCCCAAAATTTTATGCTATATCGGAGCTTGGATTCCACTAACGCAAAATAGACTGTACGAAGTTGATCTATTGATAAGGATTCCCTTAGTGTCCTAATCGCATAGCACGCGCTGCTCACGGCACTTGTAAGCGAGTTTAACTCTACCTTCCAATTCAACAAGGAATCAACATGAATTCCTAAAAACTTTAGGTTTTCTACGACTTCAATTCTATTTCCTGTTAGCGTTACGTTCAAGTGTGTGTTGTTCCTTGATGTAGATTTAAACAGAATACATTTTGTTTTGCTAGTATTTAATTTTAAATTATTTGCTGAAAACCAGTCCCCACACGCGACCAGCAATACTTTCAATTTGGATTCTAACGTATCTATGTCATTGGCAGAAACGATGGCGCTTGTGTCGTCGGCGAACAATACCAAACTAGTGTCTGTTACTTTACTCTGTACATATGCTGTAAGGTCGTTCACGAATAACAGAAAGAAAATTGGACCCAACACCGAGCCTTGCGGGACTCCCTTCGTAATCGCAACGACCTCAGATTTATGAGTTAATTCAATTCCATCTTCCACAGACTTCATTTCTACGTACTGTGATCTGTTTGTAAAGTAAGACTTCATTAACTTTAAGACGTTTTCTCGTATTCCATAATGCTCCAGTTTAGCCATCAAAATGCTATGATCTATGGTATCAAACGCGGAACTCAAGTCGAGGAATAGCCCTGCTGTTTTCAGCTTCTCGTTTAGGTTATTCACTACGTTATTTACCAAGGTGTCTATTGCGTCAAGTGTTCCTATACCTTTCTGATATCCGAACTGATTGCTATTTAGAACATTATGACTATTCAAATGTTTTACTAGTCTAGTTTTAAGAACCTTTTCGAATACCTTTGAGAAAACAGGTAACAATGAGATGGGTCTGTAATTAGATGGATCCGTTTTATCTCCTTTCTTAAATAGTGGTAGAACTCTTGCCATCTTGAACTGGTCCGGAAATACACCTTGTTCGATGTAGTTATTAATAACTAAAGATAATGGAAATGCTAGAATGTCTATGTTTTCTTTTATAACACTTAGCGGTATCTCATCATGGCCATATGACTTTTTATTCTTCATACCATTTACCAATTTATAAATTTCAAATGATGTTACGGGATCTATAATCATGGACGACTCTACTCTGGTGGTATTTTTTATTAATTGTTCTATAGCTAGTGCTGTACACGTATTTCGACTCTCGCAAGTTGTAAATTTATTGACAAAAATGTTGGTAATATCTTTTGGGTTATTGACAATTTTATTATTGTCTTTAAGAATTATATTGCAGTCTTTATAACTGTTATTAAATTTATTTCTTGCAGTGTTAACTATCTTCCAAATTTCTTTGCTGGAACTGTTTGCATTATTTATTTGATTGGCAATTTCAATTTTCTTAGCACATCTTATTACCTTTTTGTATATGTATAGATACTTTGCCCGGTACTCCAGTATAGAATTGTCACAGTTTGCCTTATTAATGAAATAAAGTACTCGTTTCATTTTGCTTGCCGTTTTAATTCCTCTAGTTATCCATACAAATTGATTGTTTTTGTTCAAATTGATTTTTCGATTCCTTTTATAAAAAATAGTAGAGTGAAGCTCTTGAATATGATTGAAGAATGAATTCGTATCCAAATGTGAATAATCATGTTCAATTAATTTATTCCTAAAAATGTCGTTGCTATTTCTATTATGTAACCTACTTTCTATGTACCGATAATGACCACTTTCTTTCGAACTATTCACCTTTTCTAATTTTACTGAACAAATAAGGGCTGCGTGCCCATCTGCCAACCCGTTGTGATCAATATCTAGTGCGTGTATGCTTTCATCACAAACATTTGTTAATATATTGTCGATACACGACTCTGAGTTATTACGCTTAAAGGTGGTTGAGTTGAAGAGGTATCTAAAATTGTAACATTTTATTAATGATATAAATGATTTTCTCCTATGGTCGTCCTTTAACAAGTCAATATTAAAATCGCCACAGATAAAACATACCCTGTCAAAAAAATATTGCAACAGTTTTTCCAATCGTTCCATGAAATCTTCAAAGTTTTTATTTACCGGTGTTCTATAACAACAAATAATGTTTGAGTTAGTCTCCTTGTCCTTAACTCCACATATCTCGAAACTGTCCATTTTGTACAATTTTTTACAGATATTTAAGTCTTCAACATTTCTATGTTTATGGGATAGCATTAATGTTCCCCCCCTTTTTTTATTTAATCTTGTATTATACGAGCACAAATTATAGTTAGGAAAATTGAAATTGGATATCATTAATTGATTCAAAAAATGTTCACTTACACATAAAAAGCTAATATTATGACTCTCTAAGTTGTTCACATAAATGTCTAATTCGTCTTTCTTATTATTTAACCCACAGAGGTTCTGGTGAAATATAGTGAGTTGTGAAAATTTGTCTGTTTTATAGAAAAAACTCAGCGTTAACATTCTTGTTTGATTCAACAGATGGTTTACTTAAGTTAAGATTTGATACATTTTGAGACAACTTGTTACTAGTTTTGGGAAAGTAATCTATAATTTTTTTCTGCTGAGTTACTTTTTTTTTTAAATATTGTATATTTCTATCAATTTGTGTGGAACAAAATATTGAATTTACGTATTCTTTTAAATTTTCAAAAATAATTTTCATTGCCGCGTTGTTTACTTTGCCCGTGTAATTTGAAAACATTTCATTAGTATATTTGAGATGTTTGTTGGTGTCAAACAAGTACGAATATTCATATGTTTTGTTGCTTAAGTAAAGTAAATGATTGAAAGTTTCTATTCTTCTATTAAATAAATTTACATTACTAGTCAATTTAAAATTAGGTGAACATATAATAATATTGGTATGTACAATTTTCTTAAGCTTCAATTTTATATTGTTTACTATTTGTTTGTAGTTATATGAGGACAAAAAGTTCTTTTCACCAAGTAATATAATACATAAATCATTTAAACTGTAGTTCTCAAGTTTTACATTTAAATATTCAAATTGTTGTAACAAGCTGGCATTTGGCATACAATAGTGACATGGTTGCATGAGCGGAAACGTCTCCTCAGCAATTTCTAATATATTATTGATATTGTTATCACTAATTATACACAATTTAGAAATATTTTTATATATGGATGGCTTACGACTCTTCTGTTTTTGAATCGGCAATTCAATATCAGTAGCGACCTCTGTTATGCTGCTGCCCAATTTGTCCAGGTGAGTAGTGTTAATTTGCGAACTAGTTTTAGCTGCATCCATACAAGATGAAGTTTTAGGAGAAAATGACTCATTCTCACCTTTGTTTTTAGTTTTGTTGACAGTGCTAATAATGGGTGTTGTGTTTGTTGATTTTCTTGTGACTTTCAATGAAGTTTTGTAGGGAGTTATAGCTGTTAGTCCCGTTCCTTTGCTAGGGGTCTGATATTTGTCATTCAACAGCTGTTTGGCAGTTTTTATTAATCGATCGTTTTTATTATTCATTTTTGCTATCGATTCCCTAAGTTCAGAGTTTTCAAGGGACAGATTGTCAATTTCCTCGTGCGCTGACGCTAGCTCTGATTGTAATTTCTCAATCTGCTTTCTCAACTCTTGCGTTTCCTCATCAGATTCGTCGCTTATTACGATATCATTCAAACTCTGAGTGGCGCCATCTATTGAAGAGTTATTGGTACTATCATTGTCTTCCGTAAAACTTTCCGATTTCGAACGTTGATTTTTTGATCGAAATGTGATATTTCCGAAGAAACTCATGATGAAACAATTCACAGCAAAGAATTCGCTGTAGTATTAGCTGTTTATTGTTTTTATTTAGGTTAATGTCACTGTAGTTTTTGGTCTATGAAAATTATTTGCTGTATAGACATAAAAAAAAGGTAACACAAAAAATGGCGGTATAGACAAATCCAACTGTGATCAGTTCCTTCCTGACACTTTGAGAATGGAGCAATGGTCCTCAACTTGACATTTGACAGATCACTTATTTTATCTATGAAAGTGAAGAAGTTTTGACCAATTATTATTGCTTCCGCTAATTATATTTCTGTGATGACCCTTAGATTCTCGATTAATATGATTTTAAATAATAACTGCCAGAAGAGAATGGATAGAAAAAGCTTATTTAGGCGTTGAATAATTGTGTAAAAGAACATAAACATGTGACTTGCCAAATCTGAGGTTATATTGTTGTTGTCATTCTTCCTCTGGTGAGTTTCCAACACTTTTTTCCACAAAAACTTTGATTTGCACACAGTGAAAGAGACATACGTCTACCTAGCTCGTTGTTTACACCGGAAGTTCCTTAAAATCGTTAAATTGTTTTTAAAGTCAACCAGAATTTTTAACTTTATTTTGTTAATTTTTACTATGTACTCAAAACATATTTTATCCACAGATATTCAAGTCGAACAAACCTTTGGGACAATCTGATCACTTCAGCTACCTCAGAATTCACAACCGACGAAGGTCTTGAACTAGTTGCTAGACTATACATAACGCATCAAGGAGAATTCGGTTCTGCTGAACATATCATTGAGAAGTCCATGAGAAATATCAGAGAGGAAGCCAAATGGTCAGCAGAAAATATACCGGTTATTGCAGACTGGATAGATAAATATCTAGCTAACAGCAAAGTAAAAGACGATCAGTTTTATAATAAGAATTAATATAAAATTAATGTAACATTTAAATATTATTTATATTATAAGTGTTGTTTTATTTATATCGCCTTGATGTAATTTTTGAATGAGGCCTTTCCCAAATTAGCTTTTCGACTTAATATTGCAGAACTACATAAAGAATAAGTGTTCCCTCTCATGTTGAATGTATGTTTCACCATATTTAATTTAGAATAACGTCACAGAGCATATCCTTTATTGTCATCCTAACTAAACGTGCTCAATACACAATTTCATCAGTTAAAGATATCTGCATGTCAATTCTTGTTCCTTAAAATCGTTAAAAATTCGGTTAAGTAAGTTAACTTTTAGTTGTCAAATTGTCTTACCTATTGTGTGACAATTTGGCAACTAAAAGTTGACTTAATTGAATTTTTTTTCGAGATTTTAAGGTACGAGAATTGACATGCTGGTTAAAAATTGGATAGTAATATTCCTTCAAAACAGACACATTATAAATGAAATAAATAAGAACACTATTAGTATTTTTAATTTTAACTAAAAACAAGTGGAAGTGTTAAACTGTTTAGTTTGTGATTTCATTTGGATAAATAACCTTGTAATTGATAAGGACTTATCATTAAAGATTCTACGAAACGATTCTACCAACAAGAGATAACCTTTAGAGGTTAAGACGATAACTTTTGTAGTACGATTTGGACTACAGTATAGGGAAGAATGTTGTTAGTCATATTATATTTAGACCAAACCAAGCAATACTTAGGACAATATTTTATTCTCCAGTTCGCATCATGTTCTGATGTATCTATGCGCGTACGGGGAAGGTGCCTATTGAGCAGCATGATCCGTTGAAGTTAACCTATATCATCATCATCACCATAACAGCCCATTAATGTCACACTACAGGGACGGGCCTCCTGCCATAACGAAGGGATACTTGGCCTACTAATACCACGCTGGCAGGCGGCTTGGTATATGCTGCGTTTTAAGTCAAATCACAGATTACACATATAATAACATCCTGTAAATTGTTTCAAAATAATTCAACTTCCACTCGTAATGCCACTAGTCACGGTATTAAAGTTAATTCAGACCAAAGACCAACAGCATCCAGCTCATATTCCTTCCTCCGCACACAACAAACCTAAACATGCACAAACTTCTAGCAACGAATATCCAAACTTTGATAACTGTCCGCGAATATTTAGCACCAATACGTGCCATATGAATACAATCATCATTTAATACTGCACCTTATATGTGATAACTAAAGGTTTCTTTTTGAATGAATGAATAATGTTCATATAAATTGAAGTCATATTCATACAGTCTTGTTTCCAAAGCTGGAGTTGTCTTAGCACTTTTGTACATAGACATCTTCAGATTAAGAACGTCATTAAAACTTGATTGTTGTTACTAAACCCACGTTTCGGAGCCGTCTGGATTATGTATTTTGAAATGAACTAATCCACGAAAAGAAGAAAATTAAATAATCAATAATAATAGTAGCTCATTAATACCAGTGACACCAAAAAGAAGGAAAACTTGAAATTAAACCCTATACCAATCCGTCTGGCCAGCGTGGTATTAGTAGGCCAAGTAACCCTCCGTCATGGGAGGAGGCCCGTCCCTGCAGTGGGACATTAATGGGCTGGTATGATGATGATGAATACCAGTGATTAAGACAAATTTGGG
Source organism: Schrankia costaestrigalis (assembly GCA_905475405.1). Classification (NCBI taxonomy): domain Eukaryota; kingdom Metazoa; phylum Arthropoda; class Insecta; order Lepidoptera; family Erebidae; genus Schrankia; species Schrankia costaestrigalis. The sequence goes on from FR997830.1 coordinate 2,566,771, forward strand.
TTACTGAGGCCATAGAGCGGTGGCTAAATGGTTTCCTTTCATTTGTTGTCGATGAATTCTTCCCATCTTTCATCAGGTCAAAAAGGTACGAACTGGTCTAGTTTTAAAGGTATTAGATCAATTGCTGTTTAAAACAGTATGATTTTGCTAACAAGTTATGGTACTGTTTCACTTCATTTATAAATAAAACAGATTGCCTTGCTTTACGCCATTTATTGAAATATTCATAATAAGAGCTCATAACTGCCTCAATGCAGGGACTTACTTCATATACGGAGAGAAACTTGGACTATAAATACAACGCTAGCCATACGTTGAGTGTTGAATTGTGTGTTATTTTTTCTTTCATTTTGCAAAAACGCTTTACTTACAACTTCCAGGACAAGACATCCCGTCTATTCTACACAATTATTGAACTATTATTATAACAGCCCACTAATGTCCCACTGCAGGGACGGACCTTCTTCCGCGACGGAGGGATACTTGGCCTACTAATACCACCTGGCCAGACGGATTGGTACAGGATTTAATTTTAAATTTTCCTTCTTTTTATTTCGTAACGATAATATTCACGAATAGTTAGTTTTTATGACACCCAAGGGATGAGATGGGGTGGTGACATATTGTATTCTTACTCCGTCACCACACGGATAGACACACATCCCGTCTATTCTACACAATTATTGAAATATTGTTTTTCATAAATCTAGATTCCACAAGTATTTTTTATTTTATTGACCGAGCAATAATGTTTATTAAAAAATCTAAATACTCTCTGTAGTTTAGAATTATTTACTTCGTTGAATTTAATAAATACGAGTATAAAATAGTGACAGATAATTATAAAATGTAAGAGCGATGTCGTCATCACAAAGATATCACAGTGACATTAGCATTGACACATACGGTACTTCATTTAATCTAGCTATAAAAGTAAGCACACTGTGACCTTGTAATTGCGTGAGCTGGATCAAAAAAGCTAGGAGGAACCTGCAAATTACACTGCAATTAAGCGACGCATTGCAAAATCGTAAAAAGCTCAACGCTTAGGAAAAACGCATACACTTTTCGATCCTTGGTAAACTTCAGTTGACAGCATTCGTACCAGTGGTGGTTTCATACCGTGTGGTGACTGAGTAAGAATACAATATGTCACCACCCCATCTCATCCCATGGGTACCGTAAAAACCGACTAAGGGGTCAATATTATCTTTACGAAATAAAAAGACGGAAAACTTGAAATTAAACCCTATACCAATCCGTCTGGCCATCGTGGTACTAGTAGGCCAAGTATCCCTCCGTCATGGGAGGTGGCCCGTCCCTGCAGTGGGACATTAATGGACTGTTATGATAGCAGGATTCGCAGCTCGTGGACATTAGAATTACAGAGCTCATACGCAGTACCATGACCTAAGCTCCTCGAAACAAAGTTTTACTGACATAATTACATATATTTTTACCTATAAAGCTTAGGTATAGCTATAAGCTTAGGACTGGACGCGTATAGTCCAGAGACGCGGGTTCGAGTCCCGCATCGAGTACCAATTTTTTCCATTGTCTTTCTTCTTTTCGGATTTTTCTCTTCTAGGGATGCAGGAAATTAAGCAGACTTACTTTTAGACCTAGAAGATTATGGCAGATAGATATTTCTATTAATGTGAACTATAACGTCACCAATATACAGATAGCGCGCGAGTTGAATGCAGTCGGGGTCTGAGGTAAAGAGCGGGAGCATCTCCCCCCGCTATCCGCACGCCCCACCTCACGCGCCTGCAGTGTAGTGCTGTGCCATCCTTGTCAACTATAGTCTTTATCGATCTTTTCCATGTTACTTAGTTTACTTTCGTAGAATTTAAAAATAAAAGCTATCAATTTATGAATCCGAACTGATAAAAAATTAAAAATATTATTTAGACGTTTATATATAATTAAATTATATGAAATATTTGTTTTATATTCCATCTTCAACCCTAATATGTAAAATATAAACATATAAATTTTATAATCGTATGCGCGATTCGGAACGAATTTCAATAGAGATTGACACAATAAAATTGTTAAAATCGAATGGTTTTTTATAAAATTGATTAAATCGATTAATTTTTTTTTTATAATCATAGAAATTAATATAATAATTTCAGTTGTCTTATAACTCAATATTAGTTTTTACGAGGATAGGCTTTTTTAAGTTTTTTTTGGCGGGATTCGTACGTCATAGCGATAAAATCTTGATGATGTCATTATTAAAAAAGGCCCGTGACCTGTGACCACGTAACTGCCGATGATTGGAAAAAACAAAAATCTAATACTTCATGACTGTGAGAGGAAGAGACATCAATTTAGACAATTCAGTAGATTTTCACTTATTATGTCATGTAAGTGACGAATCAAGTAATTCATCAAGCTGTTCATCAGATGAATCACGGCATAATTAATAAATATTTAAAAAAAGATTAGTTTCTCATTTTGTACCCATAATCGATTTATTCTTGTTTGTAAATTATATCGGTTAGATATAGAATCGGTATTTTTAAAAACGATTTTAGTGTTACTACATCTCTAGTAATGACAAATACTAAACGTCACCGTACCCATAAGATCTGAAAAATACTAAAAAATACGAAAAATAATAAACGTATATCGTACGTTTGCCGTGTTATTGTGTTAATACTGAAGTTCCCGTGTTATTTTTTTATTTTAATAATGACTGATCCGAGGCCATCAAGTTCAGTTACAAAAAAACGAGCCTTTATTCATCGCCAAGCACGAGAAATGGCGAAAAATGTTTTAGACATGTGTGTTGAAGAAAGGCAGAACAAAAATTTGACATTTAATTTGAATAATGCTTTCGACCGAGCAAGCCGTTATACCGGACTTTCCAAAAGAACATTGGCTGCAATTCAAAATGAGTCTAAGGTCGGTCACATACATTCAGAATTACGCTTCGGAATTCCGTAACGGAATTCCGATACGTAATATCGAACGCATTAAATCCATACAACATCTATGAATCAGCCACATACTTACTGTTTTATTCCGTTCGAAATTTATTCTGATTCGGTATTCCGTATGATGACCTATGCATTCGGAATTACGCACGGAAAAAAGCCGTTCCGAACGCAACTTTTGCATACATTTTGAACGAGTCGCATCACACATTCAGAAATTCCAAACGGAACGCAAGTTTTTCTTCAGCGGTGATAGCTAATCTCTTATTTTATTTAATAACTCGTCGAAATAGTTTAAAGATATACGATAGTATTTGAAAAATTTATCCGGATTATCCCGCAATCTGACCCTTTTTATATAATGTTGACTTGATTGCAATCTTTGGGTGTTCAGAACATGTACCCAGTAACGGCGACGTATTTTCTTTTTCCATGATAGGCATAGCAACAGTGCTATAGCAATAAGAAAATCGTCGTCCATAATGCCTAATGTCTGAGCTCAAGTGCTGGCATCGCTCAACTGAGCCTTGGTATTCCGAACGGAAATAAACGTATGTATGTGGTTTATTAACGGAATCCCGAAACAGTATTCCGAATCGGAATTCCGAAACATAATTCCGTATGTATGTGAACGCCCTTAGAAAGGACCTCTATGTTCTCCTTCTAAAAAGAAAAGGCCATGTATTAAAAAGAAAAATTTAAATGTCGATGATTTTGATCGAAGTGTTATACACAGAACCATTGAAGAATTTTATATAACTAAAAAAATTGTTCCGACCTGCATTAAACTCCTCGCAGCTATTCGTGAAAAAATTCGAGTTTCCATGGGGAGTGACCAGTTTAAGAAAATTGTTAAAAGACATGGGATATAAATGGCTTAAATGTCATAATAAACGCAGAATTCTGGTGGAAAGGCCTGCTGTTGTATATGCACGGTCAAGTTATTTGCGGAAAATTCGTCAATACAGGCAAGACGATCGAAATATTTTTTTTCTAGATGAAACATGGATAGATAATAACCTCACTTTTAAAAAATGTTGGCGAAATGAAATGATCGACGCCGTGTTGACAGACACAAGCTCCACAAACAGGCTTATTCTTGTTCACGCGGGATCAAGAGGAGGGTTTTTAAATGGGGCAAAACTACTTTTTAAAGCTGGTACTACCTCAGGTGATTATCACGGACAGATGAACGGTATTAATTTTGAAAAGTGGGCCACTGGTATGTTAATCCCCAATCTACCGCAAAACAGCGTTGTTGTGATGGACAACACGCAGTATCACAGTGTGCAAAAAAATAAAGGCAAAAGTGAAAAGAATAGTACGGCATCACAATGTTACTTCAGATTTATCCCTAAAAAGGTTAAAAGAAGTTACGGAGCTGGCGATTTCTCAGGTTACAGAGGAAGATTGGCGTGGCTTCGATGATCACGTCATAATTTTAGAAGAGAATTATTGGCGAAGAGATGGATTAATTGAAGATACCATAGATCGATTCGTCATTGAGGTCAGCGACGGCGAGGATAGTGACACCGATTCAACCATATCTGCCATTTCTGAATCTAATTAAATTTTTTTTATTCCATTTTGTGAAATGTTTATTAAAAACATGTAATAATTATGATATTTTTTTTTTCATCATGTTAACCTAGTGTACTAAATAAAACTAAACTTACAACATTGTTTAAATTTATCGACATGAATGTCAATCAATAATTATAATTAGGTCACAGCACTACCGCATTCCTAAGCTCTGCATTCAACTCGCGCGTTATCAATACTTGGTAAGACAACACACGTAATCAAGTAGTCACAGCAAACAGCTGATCTAATACTTCCATGAACAAGAATTAAAGAACTATAAAATTACTCATTGTTAACCTAACCACAAAAAAAGCGCTTTAAACTGAACTTGGCCAGTTTCCAATACTTTTCCACGAAACAAGAATTAACTATAAAATTGCTGATTGTTTACCAAACCACAAAAAAGCGCTTTATAGTGTACTTGAACAGTTCTCTTAAATACTTGTATAAATTATGCAAATATGATATTATTATTAACTAGTTGTCCATTCTTCCCGTTCGTGAGTCTCAGTCTATTTTGTGTCTCTCTCGTGATTATTGTACTCAGCGTGAATTGTGAGTGGTGTGTGTTACAAAATGCGACGTTGTGTCTTTTTAACTGGTGAGTTTATTTTATTTTAATGACTTGTTTATAACGTTTATGTCCTTAGAGATGATATTTGTCTGACAGGTTATCAGTGATAGAGTTTGTTGGGTTATCTGTTGAGGGGACTCGATTGTTTTGGTTACAACGTTGAATGATTATAACTATAATGTTAAGTGCTTGTCGAATAGTAATTTATTATTTATATTTAAATCAGTAGGAATATTTAAATCAATCACTATATAAATTATTAAGTAATAATTGGCTCTTAATTTTCCAAATTAATTAAATATTGTATATTCAATGGGCTTCACATCTTAATCCCACGTGTAACAAAACTCATTTTAGATTGAAAATCTATAATAGCTTGATTATATACTTCTCGGCTGATTGTTATATTACCAAACGGAGAAACTAGAATGTTAAATTCTCGTATTACTTTCTCTTGGCTATATAAAGTAAGTACAGTCAAAGTACTAGTACTGTACTTGAACGTAGTACATGCATCGCTTTAAGAGAAGCATACACAATAATAATATGTTAAAGAACTAGTCCTTTGTATTTGACGACAAAGTAATATTAAAATAAACAGTCAATGATGTCATACTCAGTGGAAAAAAGACAGCAATAATAATAAATCATTGGTTTTTTTTAACAGGAAAGATCTTGATCAATTAAGTTATTTTAATCAGTATCGTTAAAGAGTTACACGATGTCGCGGTTTTAATTCGTATGCGTTTAGGTTTAATTCCTGTGCAAATATTTGTGCGAAGTTTTGTAATAATATGCTGAATGCGCACTCTATTAATAATAGGATGCACATTAGCATTTCTAAAAGATTCTCTGTTTCTCCCTCAGACCAAATTATTTGATCTGAGGTTTCTCCTACTTCAGAAAGTTGGTTTTTATCTATAAAGTTGAGTTATTATTATTTATCGATTCCCTTTAAGAGTTATGAAGTCCATTAGGAACTCAACACTTTGAAAAATATGTAGGCACCCTGTTAAAGAAAATTAACGAGAAGCAGTAAATTGTATTTCTACATCCGTCAACAAAATTGAGAATACCGGAGATCGAAAAATTTTACGATGTTATTCAATTCAATTTATCGTCTTCAGCGAAAAAATTAACAACATGAACATCCTTATAACGCAATAGAAATGTGAATGAAAATGTTTAAAATACCTAAACATTTTTCAGTTTATAACAAGTTAATAAGGTTTACTTAATGTAATAATGTTATAAAGTACGTAGTATCCTGTCCGTGTGGTGACGGAGTAAGAATACAATATGTCACCACCCCATCTCATTCCATGGGTGTCGTAAAAACTGACTAAGGGAATATCATCTTAACAAATTAAAAAGAAGGAAAACTTAAAATTAAACCCTAGGTAGTAGGCCAAATATCCCTCCGTCACGGGAGGAGGCCCGTCCCTGCAGTGGGATATTGATGGGCTGTTATAATGATGATGATGAAGTGGTATCCATATAGACCGCACAAGGCGGCAATACTTGGAGGAGGGCTTTGCCCAGCAGTGGACGTCGATTCGCTGATATGATGATGATCTATATCTCACTAACATTACTGTCTTTGGGGTAATAGGTTGTTTAAGTATTGCATAATATGTGATTCTGTTTTGTTAGCATTATTTACTACAAAATGAGCAATAGCTCATTTATAGACTTAATAAAGTCAATCTGTTTTTTATACACAGGTCCACTTAGTTTTTGCATCACTCAAGGTAGACTGGTAGAGAATGTATTCAGGCGGGCTTAACGCTTGATGCGTTAAGCCCGCCTGAATACAGTTAAATTGTACTTTGATGTAATTGTATATATTTTTAATAAAACACAGCAATATATTTATGTGTATATAATATCCGTGTGGTGACGGAGTAAGAATACAATATGTCATCACCCCGTCTCATCCCATGGGTGTCGTAAAAACCGGCTAAGGGAATAACCGTAACTACTATCTTTACGAAATAAAAAGAAGGAAAACTTGAAATTAAACCCTATACCAATCCGTCTGGCCAGTGTAGTATTAGTAGGCCAAGTAACCCTCCGTCACGGAAGGAGGCCCGTCCCTGCAGTGGGACATTAATGGGCTGTTATGATGATGATGACAGCAATATGACTGTATTCAACTGATGGAAAGTGCATAGACAGAAAATAAAGGCATTGGATGATAGTCTTGAAATGGTTTTACACTATCACAATCGCATTGCCAGTGTAAACACACATGTGTGCCGGATGTACACCGGCTGATACCGAACACGATATGTAATTGAAAACCTTGTTAGGGGTTTTTCGCTCCAGTACTGTGATCGATACTTAAGCTGCCATTAGTTGACCTACCACCAAACATTAAATTTGAAAAATAATCTCTAGACTCTTCTGTTATGAAATGCAAGTAGTAAGTATTCTAAAGCTTAAAAGAATAAGTATAGAAGTGTCATTCCCAGAGGCGTAAAAATCAAAATAAACTGACAACCCAGGTAGTGGGTTATTAGGACAATGACTGTTTCGTTAAATGGCTACACATAACGAACGACGACATCGCAAAATTTTCAGATCGCTTATAGTCTAGACCGCATATTCCCTAAAACGCAAAACGTCTACACCAGCAAAATGACTAAATTTGTATAATTCCTTGATCGCTCATTACCTGCAACTCGGAACACCTTAATCGCAAAATGACTACTATTTTTTTATAATCACTCGACACAGTAAACTCACTACGCCTGATGTTAAATTTGGGGTCCAATTTCCTCCTACTCTTGGTCGCGTACGTAGGTACGCCACGCACGTATTAAAACATAAAAGGCTAATATAGAAATAAGTATTCGTAGTAAGTTTGTGGTATAAGTAGATATATTAAAACACATGGGTTATTTAATTCTAAACTTAAATTATATTTTTCCTTATTAAAAATAATAATTAAAACAATCTGTAGTCTTCTTGCTTTTACAGGTATACCTAACAAAAAATCTTCTTCTTAAAAAAAAAATGTAATCTAGTAATAAAGTCTGTATGTAGTAGGCATCTAGTTCAAATTTAATTTTAGTTTTAGCTGATCAATACTAATTATAAAATCAAGCGTTGTTATGGTTTTTTTCAGAAGATTATTCAATTCTCGGCGGTATTGTCTGTCAAAAAGTATGTATTTCTTTTTTCTGTTTTCTTCTTTGGATAATAAACCTCTCAGTTTCATGGCTTGGAATCTTGACTCCTTTTTGAGTTTGTACAGAAAATTTATTAATGTGGAATGTCGCTGTATACGCACCCCAATTCGACGATGCCAGGCTTCTAGGGCATTATTGGTTCGGTGCCTCTCAAAGCAACATGATATGAGTGATGTATTCTTAATCCACTGTTTCTCGAAATAATCAATAAATGCACTCATACCGGTACAAGTGCCTGCATAATCTACTATGCGATTCCACCCATGAATTATATGGGACGATGGTAGTAGTGGTAAAATACACACAAGTCTCACAATCTTTTTTCCTTTCTTGGTACTGACCAGGCCTAATAGATCAGCTTTTTTCCAGAGCGCCTGACAGAAATGGAAAAAACATCCCGTGACCCTCCCGGCAGGGAATACATCCCTGTAGGCATTAATTTGCGCCATTTCGAAGTCACATTTATATCTATTAATGTTAATCCCCAGCACATCACGAATTAGTGTAAATAAGGCGGTATATGTGTTCTGAGTCTTATTTGGCAACAAAGCGTGTATGCAGGGGAGAACATTAAAAGGCATTTTTTAGAAAATTGGGAATTTTCTCGATGTAGTCATTATGCGACCAAGACTTTTTAACTACCTGCTAGTAAAAAAGTATTTTTGAAATGTAGTCATTTTGCGACCAAGGTATTTAACGACTTTGGTATTCTAAGAGTAGAGCAGTGGACATTTTGCGATGTCGTCGTTCGTTATGAGTAGCCATTTAACGAAACAGTCATTGTCCTAATAACCCTAGGTAGTTACCGACCTTGTTCAACCAGCGAGTTATTAGTAGACCATGTTTTCTCTCGTTTACTTGAAGATAACCTAATTCTTGTGTTTAATAGAATTTGAATTAAACTACCAAATGGCATTAAGTATGCAGAAATATCTTATTGTTTATATTTCAATAAACAGAAATTTAAAAAGTGTTGTTTAAACAAAAGACCATTTCAGTGAGAGCGATACCACAAAACAGTGTACAGAAGTCAATATTATTTGTCATACCTACGATAGTAGGCCACAGTAACGTTGCCAAATTAGGCTAGTGCACAAAAACATTGCAGTTCCCTTAATACTGTAGTGAATGAAACCTGTTTTACCGTACGAATAATATTTTTTAAAATGTTGTATTTCACTTGGAAACAGGAAATTAAATTTTTGCTTTAAAAGACGTTTATTGACATGATCTTGGGTTCGTTTTGTACCCAACCTATCCGAGATTTTGTGTATATGTCTTCCTCGAGCGCACTTTGTATTTGGCATTCTGACTAATACCTGTATTTTGCCAATACCGTCTTATAAATTATTTATTGTTTACAAGGAGCTCATTGATATTCAATACAATCGCTTTAGGATCGAGAACATCGAATTTTGAAACATTAGCTGTCCGAGATATTGATTTACTTTTTATGTCATCGACCATTTTCACAGAAGGGCTTTGGTTTTGGTCAGAGCTAAGTCTAGAACAACATCTGTAATTTTTTTTTAAAGTTTTTTACTAATTATATACGTAATATTGCTTACGCATCTTCTCAACACGGAAGTAATATTGCTTACGCATTTAATACTTCAAAGAAAACAAAAGAAGATACCATGTAAAACCTTACACCAATCCTTATACGAATACTGTGGTGTAAGAACGCAATGAGGTTGGTTACTGTGCCTTATTCGACTTAGCTGCATAAGTAAAATATTTGTTAACATGACTGTTTGGTTTGATCTCGATGTTTCTTTAAATATAATGATTAAATGAGATATAGAATGAGAATAATTTGATTAAATTTATATAAAAAAAAGGATTTGAGTACCTACCTGCGTTTTTAACAAAGCATGTATTTTTTTCTTTCCAGTCCTAGCATTATTAGCTAGCACAAAAGGCCAGCAACCTCACAAAAGAGGTTCCTGTCCACCAACGTTACCTGTGGACATCTGTCAACCAGCTTGTGGACCTGAGATAGAGTGTGAAGGTAAACAGCTGTGCTGCCCTACTGCGTGTGGAGGTGCTATGTGCGTTGATCCTGTGTCCGAGAGGCATTTTGTTGATTACGGTAAGTATTATGGATTTTCTGTCCTTTTGAATTTAGAAGTGACTTCATCATGATCAGGGTCATATCAGCCAATTGAAAAAAAAAAACTTAAGAGTGTCTTTACTAAGTTTTAACTAACTTAAATTTCACATTCAGAAAAAAGCGGCCGTTTTTGTTTATAATGCAATATTTATTTAATTGAAAAACATTTAAAGTGTTGAGAGTGCGTTAGACAAATACTTTATTGCCTTTTCTCAAGACTTTGTTATCAACATTTTTCATTATTTATCCTATTTGCGTACTTATTTGATTTGATTTTTGTTTTCTTTTTTCTATTAGCGGCGCTAGTGAGCCACGTAAAGACCCTTAAACTAATGCCTTAAATGTTGTCAATCGTACTAAGTTGTAATTTGTACAGTAGTCTTCTTTAAAGATATTAAATACGCAGATGAAATATAATGGCGTAAATGAGAAACTTAAACTCGAAGTTGAATAAAAATAAATGTAACTAAACAAACACATTACTTAGCTTTGCATTATTAACAACAATGGGGTGACAACAACAATTTATCCGAGTACACGATTTGCCTATATTTAGTGTCAGACCATTACGTACACAATTTCTATGAAATATGTTTAAAAAAAAACAAGAAGACGGGACCGCACAAGGTAGGAATATTTGGAGGAAGCCTATGTCCAGCAGTGATTTAACGTCAATTGGCTGATATGATGATGATGATGTATAAAAAAGTTATTCTATGTGACCAGCTAGCAATAAAACAAAAAATCGAATCATAAAACTTTTTCCTTCGTTTCAGTAAAACCTGGTAGTTGTCCAGAGTTTCCCAGAGGTCCATGGGTCTGCACATCAACCTGTACCAGCGACTCAGACTGCGCGAGGAAACTCAAGTGTTGTGCGAACCGCTGCGGTGCATTAACTTGTCTTAGACCTGAAGCTCTGCCTGTTGAGGAATCATCGTGATCATAATATAGGTTTTTTAAGGATGTTTTGTTTTATTTGCTGTAAAATTTTCTCATTTTTTTTATATTAAGTACTCCCACATAACGGATCATGCCCTTTGTCGCGGGGACTTTTTACAAACATCAATAACGGACATAAAGAACATCCAGACTCAGGACAATAATTTATGGATCTCAGAAATTATTGTCCTCCGTGAGGATCGAACTCACAACCTCGTACACGGCAGCCGCTTACGCTACCGTCGCTCCACCGAGGTCGTGTAAAATGATTGTTAAACGTAGGTTAAGATTGGTTCATTCGCCTATAACACAAGGTTCTGAAAGGAAATGATATCCCCAGTATGAGAAAAATTTGTACTCGTATCTATACAGAAGGACTTGGCATAAAAACCCTATACTAATTAGGGTCGTAGCACACATACCAAAACGTAAAAGGGACGTAGACACCGCCTCGCCTTTTTCCTCGGTGTCAAACGTCAAAAATCCGATTACGTTACGATTCCGATTAGTGAGCGTTGCAGTAAGGAGTTTCATACAAATACTGAACGGCTCGAGTTGATATGGTGACGATCCCATTCCGTTTTGATATGTTTGCTACGACTGTCTGGTCGGCGTTGTATTAGCAGACGTAGTTTTATTTCTCTTTTGCTAGAGAAGGAGGCCCGTCCCTGCATTAGGAAATGGTTTGCTATAACAGTTTAAATACGACCTCTGTGGCGCAGTGATTATATAACATGACCGCTACGCAGAGGTCTCGGGTTCGATTCCCGTTCAATGCAAATCTTTGTGTGCATGAACATGATTGTTTGCATTGGTCTGGGTGTTTTCTATGGGTTATTTACGAAAAGAAAAAAAATAGAAAATATTTAAGTATGTTTATCCGTTGTCAAGTACCCATAGTACAAGCTTTGCTTAGTTTGGGACTAGATGGCGTTGTGTGAAGATGTGAGAAATATTTATATTTAAAAAAAAAACATTTAGGTATCCTTCCATTTTCTTAGTTATTACAAACCTATTCATTACTAAACAGGTTTGTCGTGCCAAAACTGTAAGTATATAAGTGTACCATTCATTTTGTAAGTACTTCATTGATATTATAACGAAATAATATAAAGTACTGAGTAGGATTAATAATTGTATTGCCAGTAAGTTAAATTACAAAGTTAAGTCGGATTTATTTGAAATGTGGGACTAAGTCGTATTATAAACTTCAGATCTACTTTTTGAACTGTTCTGATGAATTATATTTCTAATATATTAAGGGATTATTTTGTAAATATTGTGATGTAAAGTTGTAATAGTGTTGATAATCGTGTCGTAACTGATGATTAATGGGTGTACGCAGATGTTATCTGTGGAATGACAAAAATTGCTTCTTATTTTGACACACTAGCCTGCAACAATTTATTAGGCGTAGTTTCCTCTAAGGAACTAATTTTTATTATATTTTGTAAGTTATTAAATGTATAAGTGCCTGATTACTAAAAGGTTTAAGTACAGCGTCGTAGCACATATAACGTAACGTAAACGGATCGGCATCGCCTCGCCTTTTTCCTCGGTGTCAAACGCCAAAAATCCGATTACGTTACGATTCCGATTAGTGTGCGTTGCAGTAAGGAGTTTCATACAAATAATACTGAACGGCTCGAGTTGATACGGTGCCGATCCGTTTACATTATATGTGCTACGACCCTTAACGTGCGTGTGGTCACGGGTTTGAATCCCACGCAAGATATTCCTCTATGTGATCCTCTAGATACTTTTGGTGTCCGTTAATTTAATGTCTGTAGAAGTCCCCGTGCCGGTCTTTAGGTGCGGGAGTTATTTTTAAAAAGAAAAAAAATATATTTCTAGACGAGTCTTTCTAGATAGACTCAAACAGGCAATTACATTAGCGGCGGTTATTATCTTAACCACCGAAGCAATGGTGCTTTCAAAGTATTTAATTATGTACCGTGCCAGTGGGCTGAACTCAGATGAAGCTACATAAATTTAACAAATCTACTTACATATTATCTTTATGCTCTTGTGCTTACATAAACGCTTGTTTATTTTTATACCTGAGTTATTTTTCAGTTGTATTTTTCCTAAATATATCTTTAAACTATGTTAATACGAGTTTAACACCGTGTCTACACAAACACAGACACATATACAAACGCATAAATACAAGCACACACACTTATGACGCATAAAACAGACAAACCCACGTATAAAAACACTCTTATAAAAACCATACACGAACATACACATTGATACACGCACCCACAGACAAAAGCACAAACACACACACACACACCAACACACGCACAAACACACACACACCCACACACACTAATACGCACAAACACACACACAACCTACAGAAACACATATACACAACACAATGTGTATGAGTATGAGGCGGCTCGCGAAGCCACAATACTTATCTTTATCAATAACTTATCTTTATGCTCTTGTGCTTACATAAACGCTTGTTTATTTTTATACCTGAGTTATTTTTCAGTTGTATTTTTCCTAAATATATCTTTAAACTATGTTAATACGAGTTTAACACCGTGTCTACACAAACACAGACACATATACAAACGCATAAATACAAGCACACACACTTAAGACGCATAAAACAGACAAACCCACGTATAAAAACACTCTTATAAAAACCATACACGAACATACACATTGATACACGCACCCACAGACAAAAGCACAAACACACACACACACCAACACACGCACAAACACACACACCCCCACACACACTAATACGCACAAACACACACACAACCTACAGAAACACATATACACAACACAATGTGTATGAGTATGAGGCGGCTCGCGAAGCCACAAAACCACGTCCGCGGTTCCGTCCTCGCCGTCGAGGCCGGAATACGCGCCGCGTTCGCTCCTAGAGGGCGTGCCTTCGTGGTTGAGGGCCATCTGCCCCACCACAGTCCGTGTAAAGTAGTAGCGGTCGTCAAAGACCAACTACTCGTCCTCAACAAAAAAAAAATATGAGTATTAAAATTTAAATCCGCGCTACATTATAATTATTCCATCCGTGAGTCGAGTCTACTTATTTTTACAGAGGTGATATTTATTCGTCTTTTGGTACTCGTAACATGAGAATTCGGCACGTGATATCTGTGTATAGTAAATATAAAGTGGCAGTCACGTATTTCAATTACTGAATACAACGCGTTACTTTTCATACCTTGCTTTGATTGAATCTACATATTATTATATCAAAATGGAAAGCCGCAAGCCTCTTTTCGCCAATAAAAAAGTAAGTTTGCAAAAAAGTAAAAAGGCAAAGACCGAAGTACATGGAACCAAGGTAGTCTTTGTTTAGCCCCATGGGAATAAGGCTTGAGTTTATCGATGTATAATAGGTAATATCAAAGTGTTTACTATTTTAGGTCTTTACATATAAAATTGCCGTTTTGTATGAAGATTTTCTTAGAAGGTAAATTTTTCATACTAACGTTTTCTTATATTTTTCAATAATTACTGTTAGGTACGTAAGAGACAAGTGAAACGAACGACTGCTATTAGTACACTGCCTTTAATAAGTATAAGTAAGAGGGTGGGCGCAGCCACACTCACACACACATAGATGACACATATACAACATCCCTCCCCCAATATTTGTACATATTTAACAATACATAATTATAAAAAACAATTAAAAATAGGGTGTATAATCAACCCTGGGAATGTCCCGCAACAACCTGCTGGAACATCTCGAAGTTGAGGGGGTTGGTGAGGTTGTCTCATTACTCCCATCCACCTCACCACTTCGAGGTTGTTGAAGATGTGACGCACTCAACAGGTCCTCTGATGAACTATCAATATCAACGTTATGTGTCTCACTTTTACACCTGACAATCTGATTTTTATGTTTTTTAACGTCCATAGATAAAGAAAAATCTTTTATTAAATATAATACTTTACCGAGTCTTTTAATAATTACGCCTTTGCACCATTGAAATTTGGAATTATTTAAATACTTTTTATACAAAATTTCGTCTCCTGGTTCATACACTTCATTATTTCTGCCACCGTAATATTTAGTTTGTGAACACTGTTTTTGTTTAACATCGTTAATAAGTGATGTACGCGGGGACGGCGACGCCGGCGTCTGCTTTGGGTGAAATAAATCTAAACGTGTTCTAAGTTTCCGCCCAAATACTAACTCAGCCGGCGTAAGACCCGTGACAGAATGAATTGAGTTTCTGTAGTCAAAAAGATATTTCAAAATTTTTAATTTGTATTCACTTCTATTGCGAGAGCATAGAATACTTGATTTTATACCTTTCTTTACAATTTTTACAAAGCTCTCTGCTTGTCCGTTGCTAGCCGGATTGTAAGCCGGCGACGTAAGATGATTAATACCATTTAGCGAACAAAAATGTTTAAACTCACACGACGTAAACGCGGCACCGTTATCACTTACTATGGTGTGCGGTAGCCCGTACCTTGACATAAAATCACACAATTTTTCTATAACGGTTGCAGAGGTGGTGGAAGTGCTCACATCATACACTTCTAACCATTTAGTGTACGCATCTACTACTATCAAAAATATTTGATTACTTATTGGCCCAAGAAAGTCTATATGCAACCTATGGAATGGTGCCGTAGGAAATTTCCAAGGAGCTAACGGCGCCCGAGACGGCGAAGGACGCAATTGGCTACATATCTGACATGAATGAATCATCCTTTCTAATGCCGCATCTATACCCGGGAACCAGAACCGTGATCTTGCCTCTGCCTTAGTCTTAACTATGCCTAAGTGGGAACTATGTAATTCGAACAAAACCTTTGAGCGTAAAGATTCCGGTAACACAACTTTATGTCCTCTCATTAAACAATTACTTTCGTATGCTAATTCCGTTCTACATAGATAATAGGGTTTTAACTGTAAATCTACGATTTTTTTAGGCCAGCCGTTCTGAACGTAACTTATGACGATTTTCATTAGGCTATCATCCCTTGTTGCATTACGTAACTCATTCAAAGTTACCGGCATAGTGCCGTCAACAACAAAGTTAACATACGAAGCGCGATCAATGGGAGCGGCGGCGGCGGCGGCGTACGCGCTCTCAAGGTCGGCCTGCCCCTCCACGCGAGCCCGCGGTGACTCACTATCAACACTCGCACGAGACAAATAATCCGCGCTGTTATCGGCGCTCCGTACATATTCAATCCTATAGTTATATGCACTTAAAAACATCGCATACCTCTGTAACCTATTGGCTGATACCTCCGGTATCCCCTTATACGGCCCAAAAATAGATATCAGTGGTTTGTGATCCGTGCGTAATATAAACGGATCTGAGCGTCCATATAAATATTGGTGAAACCGCCGTATACCAAATATAATGGCGGTGGCCTCCTTTTGAATTTGTGAGTAGTTTTTTTCAGCGGAGTTTAGCGTGCGAGATGCAAAAGCTATAGGACGCTCCAACCCGTCCTTTTCTACTTGTGATAAAACTGCTCCCAACCCATAAGGTGACGCATCAACAGTTAAAACAATTTTAGCGTTTGAATTAAAATGTGCTAAAACTTGTTCTGATGTTAACCTGTCTTTTATTTCGTTGAATGCTCTTTGTTCTGTTGTTGACCAATTCCATTTGACTCCCTTTTTTAATAATTCATACAAGGGATATAAAATACTGGATGCTCCAGGAACAAAATTCCTATAATAATTTACTAATCCTAGAAACGATTGTAAGGTATTCACATTAAATGGAACTGGTGCATCAACAATTGCTTTTACCTTTGTAGCATCCTTCTGTAATCCATCCTTGCTAATTACATAACCTAGATAATTAATCTTATTTTTAAAAAAATCGCACTTTTCTTTTTGCAAGGTCAACCCTGCATCCTGAAGCCTCTGAAGAACTATATTCAGTTTTTCAATGTGCAATTCTGGAGTACTAGCAGTCACTAATATGTCGTCAAGTAGACATAAAACTCCGTCTAACCCTGCAAGTACGTTTTCCATAGCCCGTTGAAATATAGATGGCGCGCTAGACAAACCAAAGACTAATCTTGTATACACAAACAACCCTCGATGTGTATTTATACACGTAAGATTTTGTGACTCATCATCTAATAAAAATTGGTTATAGGCCATAGATAAATCAATTTTAGAAAATTGTTGACCCCCGTGTAACCTTGAAAATAGCTCATGGACGGTGGGCAACGGGTATTGGTCTATAATCAACTGTTTATTAATAGATACCGAGTAGTCCGCGCATATTCTCACAGAACCGTTACGTTTCAGTACAGGTACAATGGGTGATGCGTAGTCTGAGTGTTGAACTGGTTTTAAAATACCTAAGCCTACTAAACGCGTTATCTCGTGATCTACCTTATCGCGAAGCGCAAATGCAATCGTACGCGCTTTAAAGAATAACGGTTTAGAATCATCTTTTAATTTTAATTTAACTCGATAATTTTTAAATGCTCCGAGTTTATCTGCAAATACCTCAGGAAATTGTGATTGTAATTTTTCCACCACGCTCTGCCCACCGTTAACAAAATTGCAAGGCGTGAATTTTAATTTAAATATAGAAATAAAATCTCTGCCTAATAAGGGTGGGCCGCCATTACGTATGACGTATACGTCGAGTGTGTGTGTGACATTTAAATACTTTATCGGTAAGCTTACATATCCTACACAATCCATTAAATTACCGGTATAAGTAAAAAAATTCTTTTTTGAATACTGTAACGGAATGTTACTGAAAGCAGATTTTAAAACGGATTCGGATATAACAGTAACTGCTGATCCACTATCAATTTGAAATTTAAATTCTTTGTCAAATATTAAAACCGTTTCTGTCATGGGTTCTCCGCGGACTGAGCTTATATTAAACAGATTTAACACCGACTTACCGTCGTCATCGTCCCCGCTCATATCACCCGTCACCACGTAATTCACTTTGCTGCACATTTTACGTAAATGACCTTTAACGTGACACTTATTGCATTTATAATTTGCAAACCGGCACTGGGACGACTTATGACTATTTCTCCCGCACACCGTACACTTATCATTATCAGCACTTATGGGTTTAGCACCTTTTGCTCCTTGACCGATCTTGAACACCGGAGCCTGCTGTACGCAAGAAGTGGCAGCGCCAGCGCGCGCGCACCGTACGCTTTCCGCAATCGTCACCGCTTTCGCCAAGGTCAGCTTCTCAAGGTCCTGTGCGAACAGCTTCTCGCGTTCATGACCAGCCGTCATTCCCATCACAAACCTATCTCGTAACGCCTCCTCGACGTTGCTAAACTTACAGTGTGCTGTAAGTCCTCGAAGTCTCGATGCCCATTCCGTGTACGTTTCGCCCGGCTGCTGTACAGCTGCATAAAAATTGTACCGCTCACTGAACCCGCATCGCTTTGGAATAAAGTGATCGTCCAATAACTGAAGTAAACCGTCATAAGATACTTCTTGTACATCCTTCGGTAGGGCCAAGTCCGCAGCTAGCTTGTACGTGCTATCGCTGAGTGCACTAAGCAATATCGCTCGCCTTTTGCTACTTGCTGCATCATTTTTCGCTTCTATATCATTTGCAATAAACCACTGCGTAATTCGGCCTTTGTAAGACTTCCAATCTTGTATATTGTGGTCGAAAGTTGATAGAATTCCAATACCATTCATTTTTACTTTTTCACTACGTGGGTACCTCGTCGCCAATGTTAGGTACGTAAGAGACAAGTGAAACGAACGACTGCTATTAGTACACTGCCTTTAATAAGTATAAGTAAGAGGGTGGGCGCAGCCACACTCACACACACATAGATGACACATATACAACAATTACCACCCATGTTCATAGGCTTATTAACAATACAAATAATAGTTACTTTTATTTATTATCATTTGTTAGATGTTACTACCTAATATCCTATATTTCCTAAATAACAAAAAAATATTTAAACAATATATTATGTTTTAAAAGAATATAGAGTCTTAAGACTGCGCAGAAACAAAAAGGCAATTTCATAGGTAAAGACCTATTATTAATAAGCCTCAAGCGAGTTGCTTTGATCATTTAATAATAGTTGTGTGAACATAATGGTAAGTGTCGCTAACCCAGCTTGACCACCTTTATACCTTTATATGACCACCATAGTGGTTATAGCATAGGCTATATCATAGGACTGCAATGCTGAAGTTTCGGGTTCTCGCTTGACCAGTACCTATAGTATCAGCTATGCTTATTTTAGGACTACATGGCGCTATGTGAATAGAATTCAATTTAAGTATTACTTAAAGGTTCTAATTCCAAAGAAATCCATCAATTTACAAACACTTTAAAAATAATGTAAATCAACCTTTCAAAAGTGTGAAATTAATGCTTAAACGCAATTCAAAGAAATGTGTATATTTATTTCGTTTAGAGTAAAATATATTGCAATATCGGCTTTTTCCATTAGCTCGTTCGCTTTATATTGAACACCTGTTCTTAATTACAGATGGGTGTTCCGAAGAGCTTTTGTAGTCTGAATGGTATTTCAATACATCGAATGGTATACAGATGCACTTAAATATGTACTGTAGATAGAAAGGTCAATATTATAGATGTAGGAAGGTTTCAAGGGAAAAATTTGCCCTTTTTTTCTGTTGAACCTGGTCTACTGATCATAATATAGTGGCCGATTATATTAATTGTGAAGTCTTTAGCACTAGTTTTTCTTAATTTAAATATCAGATGCACACTATTTGGGACAAATCCTAAAATTATATAGTAGTAGTACAAATACGCATTTAATAAACATCCTTTCTGGATGACACAAAACAATTACTTGTCATAAGTTGGATTCAAACCTACTAGCACCCCCAGCTAGTTAAACATAACGAAACAATGTTTATATTATTAAAACCTTTTTTCATTAAGCTATTGGTATTTCTGATCGTTGAAATAACAGAAAAATACAGCACAATTATTCCTGGTACAGTACAGTTTTGAATTAATCTTCGAATTTTCAATTTTGGATTGGCAGAACTTTAGATAACTGGTTTACAAAATGCGAAAATGTGTACATATTATTGCTCGTGACTGTACGTAGGTGTTGCGAACTAAATGTATCGTGAGGTAGAATTTATTGCTCGTAGGTATATTATGATTTATTGTTGTTGCATTCTGAAATATAGAAGTTAATATTCGATAGCAATTTAGGTTAAAGACTAAGCTATGTATTTGTAATGAATGTTTTATATAGTTAGGTTAAGATGCCACGATATTTTGGGCACAGAAAGCACCCGCCGCGACCGCTCGAGTAATGCCAGTCTTCTCGACGCGCCATCCTGACCTTTTATGGGTGAGAGAGGAACGGTTTTAATGCCACAGATATTCATCTACTTAATTACCGCAAAAGCTCAGGAATATCATTTGTGGATCGCACATACAATTACAGTACATGAGTGACAAAGAGGTGCAGGAATGATTCTTGTCAAGATTACAGGTATTATGTTCCACACAGGACTACTACTAGAAGTGGTATATTTTACATCGTAAGAAGATAAACGTCATCATCATCATAACAGCCCATTAATGTCCCACTGCAGGGACGGGCCTCCTCCCATGACGGAGGGATACATAGCCTACTAATGCCACGCTGGCCAGACGGCTTGGTACATGGTTTAATTTCAAGTTTTCCTTCTTTTTATATCGTAAAGATAATATTCACGGAAAGTCCCTTGGTCAGATTTTACGACACCCATGGGATGAGATGGGGTGGTGACATATTGTATTCTTACTACGAAGTAAGATAAGAAGATAATAATCCTCCAAAAATCACTGTAAAGTGTATGTTTGGATGGATTAAGAAATACAGAATTAGGAACAAAATTGGTTTTTAGACTAAAGCATTTTTAAATTCTAAATTGTCAAGAAATGTACGACGTTGTCATATCTAGCACGTACACAAGTCATCTTAGTTTATATCGTCAACATTCTTAATCAATTCTTAATTGGTAGTTCACTTCTAGCGACCACAGTGTAGGTGAAACGGTTAACCAACGACATAATGTTCGCTAAACGTGACCTATAAACTAAGGAATCTATTTACTTTTTCAGTCAATCAGGTAGATTTATACCTATTACATACATATTTGTTTTGTATCATAAAGTATTAGTTATTATATAATTTATTATGTCGAACTTAACACATATAGACTACAAAATCTAAAAAGGAGAAACAGGTACCCACAGGACAGGCTTGCCTAGTGTGGGGTCAAAGGTATTGTTTAAATTATGTACAACTTTATTGTATATAAATGCTTTTTATTTCATTTTTTATTTTCTTAGTGTACCTCTGAATAGTGACCTTCTCTATGGAGGATAATTTGACCTTTTGTACATCACGTGAGTTGGTATAAGTCTGGTGTTACATGGAAGGATATTCATTTCAAGTGTAATTAGTTCCTCTCCACATATGACTAAATAGGTTTATTCGTATAATCGCGTTGGAAGCTAACTTACCCGAAACGGGATCAACAACACAAAGTAAATTCCGATTCAGGAATTACGCTAAGCTAATAATATAAATAGGAAATAAACAATAGGTATTTATTTATTTAATTAATATAAGTGGTACATAGTAATTTTTTTATTCAATTAATCACTTATACAACAAAATTTCGTATCTACTAACTAAGTCAAAGACAAAGTCAAAAAAGCTTTAAGTAATCAAAATAAATGAAATTTTCATTATAATATTTTTTGACGTCCTTTAAACTACTTAATCTAAGTTTAAATACATTAAAAAGTTTAGAAAACTTTACCACCGCCTCCAAAGCGCTAGTAGAGAAGAAGCGGCGCAACAAACTCTACTGCTGCATTTTCATGACGTCATATTTTTTAACATTGTAGATAACGGTAGCTAAGCGCTGCAACCATTGTATACTATACATAACCATACAACTAAGGATTTTATTATTCAATGATAAAGGTAAGGTCATGCAGGTAGTACATAAAAGTGGGAGCACCAAATCACATCCATAAACAATTTAGTAATAAAGACGTCGCTCAGCCAAATGACCCCTTAGATAAATTATCAGAAGTGAACCAAAATGTAAATTGATTAATGTCAATGTAACGCAGAGGTCAGCAATCAACCCCCTCGCCATATTGTACGGAAGGGATTGACCCGGCCCCTGCGCCACCACAAGCAATGACATTTTAGTGAGCATGACGAGTCCTGACAATAATATCAACAAAAGAGAAATATAAAGAAGAGGAAAGATAAAAATGGCAGAGGGAAAGATAAAACGATCGTATACGTATTGGCATACTGTACGTTTATTGTACTCTGTGTTTGCAAATCGTATTCATTAATTATAGATCCACCGTTAAAGTGGGACGATGTAGGTCACTCTTGACACCGATTAGTTCGACAAAAATAATAGAACCAGCTCCATTCCCATAAAAAGTAAGCCACGATTGATTGATTAGTTCGAGAAGTTCCCAGCTTACCTGATTTGAATGCAAACTCATTGCATTCCGGTATTCGGTGTTCCATTTAAGAAGTGCATCGAGGTAAGGCTTTTGCCCTGCGCGGAAGAGGGAGTTTTGCCCGCGGACTTTCATTCTTTCAAATAGATCGCTTATAATTGTAAAAAAAACAAACAAACAAAAAGTCGCTCAAATAATTAAGAAAGTGTAGGGAACAGAATGGAATAAAGTACGGTGGAGTCTCCGACTAGGCGAAGCAACGTTCATGACAAGACTATTTGCTTGATAGCGTGGAAGTTTCTAAATTTTTGGGCAACAATCATCATAACAGCCCATTAATGTCTCACTGCAAGGACGGGCCTCCTCCCGTGACGGAGGGATACTTGGCCTACTAATACCAAGCTGGCCAGATGGATTGGTATAGGGTTTAATTTCAAGTTTTTCTTCTTTCTATGTAAAGGTAATATTCACAGATCACCACCCCATCTCATCCTATGGGTGTCGTAAAAACCGACTAATGGACTATTCGTGAATATTATCGTTACGAAATAAAAAGATTGAAAACTTGAAATTAAACCCTATACCAATCCGTCTGACCAGCGTGGTATTAGTAGGCTAAGTATCCCTCCATCACGGGAGGAGGCCCGTCCCTGCAGTGGGATAATAATAGGCTGTTATGATGATGATGATGCGATAAAACTGACTTGTAACCTCATCATTCTTCATCATTTGACGACGTCTGTGGCGTAGTGGTTATTTAACATTACTGCTACGCAGAGGTCTAGGGTTCGATTCCCGCTCAATGCAAATGTTTGTGTGCATGAACATGATTGTTTGCATTGGTCTTGGTGTTTTCTATGTATAATATGTATGTATTTTAGTATATTTATCCTTTCTTTAAGAGGACTCGGTCGACATCGTCAATGTTGACCGAGTCCGCTTAAATAAAGATTAAAAAAAAATCCGTTGTCTAGTACCCATAGTATAAGCTCTACTACGACTACATGGCGTTGTGTGAAAGTGTGAGGATTATTTATATTTATTCTTAACCATCACCACACGCTTAACCACGCGCTTGCAAATTCATTTACTCCTAAATGCAATACAGTAGGTAGCAGCTGAAGCCCGTATCATATTTTTCATTAAAACCTCAGAGCTATAAAGCAACCCATTCAACAACAGTCTGCCGGCCGACAATAATCGCGACAATAGTGTCGCATTGTGCACAGTACGGAGTTTCTGACAATGCGAGTTTCGTTACAAGAGCTTCATTTTTTTTGCGTCGCTTGAGTGATGCGATTGTAACGTAGTCTGGGGATTGTACTGTGCTATTTTTGTTATTATATTTTGTAAGTAAAGTGACGGAAATTGTGTTTTGGATTGCTCTTTTAAAGAGGCAGGCGAATAGTTTGCTGGTACCCGTTGGAGCAAAAAGGCTCTGGAATGGGTACTGCGGACAGGAAGATGCAGAGAGGGCAGATGAAAGTAGTGGTAGGTGTATAGCTGAGGATAGACGCTATGCAACAATTGATATATACCAGGTCCAGTATTGGGCGTTTGATAGTTGATAGACCACCTGTGGTTTACCAAAAATAATTAACTGATAGAAGTAACTTTTAATGATAATTTACACAGCACGAAGTTTCTGACCATGCAAGTTTCGTTACAAGAGCTTCATTATTTTTACGTCGCTTGAGTGATGCGATTGTTACGTAGTCTGGGGATTGTAGTGCGCTATTTTTGTTATTATATTTTGTAAGTAATACTAAAGTAAAGTGAAGGGTTGTAAGTGAAATGGCTAGGATTGCTCTTTTGCAGTTTACAGAACTTAAGTTACTAAGTATCTAGGCTAATTTATACCGCGAGTAAGACCCGTAAAAATAGTATTATGTATACAAATCGCGATAATTTAAAATCTATTGTTTACAGAACTGATCGCCGTTGAAGCAGAAAGGTTTTCGGATAGCGAACGCTGATTAGAAAACGTAGAGTGATAAAATCTCTTACCATGGCTGACGTCATAATGTTATGATGAAGACTAATTTATAAACCTTATAAACTGTTTCTTCTAGTAGCTGGGCCTTTTAATGTCAAGATAGTAGGGCGATTTCATCCTTCTCATTCTTACATAAAAAAACAACTTAACACGTTCCCAGTGCAGTGTACCATATATGGTACACGTCAATTGTTTTACTATTGTGTCTGCAGGCGGCACTGTGAATTGGTTAATATTGGATTATCAAATGCCAGACAAAAACTGTTTTCTTATAAACATACTGGCACGTACTTCACAGTAGTCATAACAGTGAAGTGAGAATACTAAAAAAACATAGTAAAAGCTACAAGATGGCTTTGTTGCTTTTAAAAATAGAGAAGACAAGACTCGGTAACTGTTTCCGTTATCAATAAAAACGTTAGGCCGACGGTCGACGTGGGAAATAACTCCGGGATTTTAAGCACTTCCGTCGAAGTAAAACTGCAAATAAAAAAGTTAAGTGAACCGTCTTTCTAGCTATGTTTTTTTATGTAAAAATATTCATAATGCATGTAGAATTCATAGTATTCTAGCTTGGTTATATGGCGTTTTGTGAATGTGTGTATAATGCACACTAATATTATAAATGGGACAGTGTGTCTGTTTCTCTTTCTTTCACGGGAAAACGGAGCAACGATTGACGTGATTTTTTAAGTGGAGATAGTTGAAGGGATGGAGAGTAACATAGGATACTTTTTTTTTTATTTAATTTTTTTCAGGAAAGAGGAACAGTGTTTATCCGAATTTAACGCGCGTGCCGCGGGCAAAAGCTAGTAACATTATAAAAATAAACTCACGTGTTTACTGGTTGTAAATCTTGTCATCAAAAATCTTTCTCTGTATACTGATGTCTACTGCACAGTAGAAAGCAGTATAAAGAATAAATAGATATGGTTTCGCCCATATCCTTTCTGCTGAATTTAGATAGAAGAGTATAGAAGCTGCAATGACTGTTTATAAAGTACTACTTATAAGGGATAATCCAACACGACAAGTATAACACCACGCAAGGATTAAAATCTTGTGCTAAAAAGTATAAAGACGCTATGCATTGAGTTTAGCTCGAATTAGTCCATAAGTATGCTAATATACGACAAGAGATGGCAGTTATTGATTGTAATTCAAGGTTACGAGTATATCGTTACCTTCTAGCTTCAGCAAAGCGTTGAAATTATACATAAAAATAATGATACACAGATATTAACTCTGTTTGCTGTACGCACTTAAATGGTGTTGGTTCATGTTAATACATTCCTTAGAGGCTGCATAAATCTCTATCATTAAGAGAATCTTTCAGAGGTAACTAAATGCAATAGAAATCGACAAGCTACGCCAATTACGACTAAAAACCATTTCAGTCAGCAATTTAACAGCTTTGTCGTAGCTCTATTTCTTCTAGCGTAGTACGGAACAGCTTTAAAAGCGGGGCCTACATTGAACAATGTCATGGGCTCCATGCAGCTTAATCGATGTAGATGGGTCACCTACGCTACCGGCGTACACTGGGTTTAGGTGGGTGGTACAAGTTGTAAAAGGTAAGAGTTAACAGGTTATTATTTTGAGGTCTGTTACAAATTCAACAGTGTCGATATTTATTAAACATTTTAAATCATACAAATGTACCAATTACGTCTGGTTAATTAAAAACTGAAGACGGAAAATAAGTACCTAGATAAATTCCTCAAGGGTTTGGATGGTTCTGATAATTATGACATAAAACATTTATTTCATATAACAAACATAATTTGTGACGAAAATACGATTGAAACTAACTAAAACTAAAAACTACTAACTTAAAACTCTAAATGCGACGAACAGGAAAAAATGGTGCAGGAAGTGCCGTATTTCTTAGATGGGTATGTAACTTATGAATGACTTTTGCACTAAACGCTCACCTCCCTCTTCTATGAGTTACGATAACAACTTACCAACAATTGATCGTTTGTTTTTGATATCCTGGTCCTAATAAAATCTAATCAATTCCATTTTGACGACCTCTGTGGCGCAGACAGTATATTACATGGCTGCTACGCAGAGGTCTCGGGTTCGATTCCCGCTCAATGCAAATCTTTGTGTGCTTAAACATGATTGTTTGCATTGGTCTGAGTGTTTTCTATGTATAACAATGTATTTAAAACAAAAAAAATGTTTATCCGTTTGTCTAGTACCCATAGTACCAGCTTTCCTTAGTTTGGGACTAGGTGGCGTTGTGTGAATGTGTGAGGATTTTTTATATTTATTTATTTTCCAAAACCGCTTACCTTTCACAACTTATAATAACAAATGTTCAGGTGAAATGTAGGGCAGGTTCGCGTTATTTTGGTTCGTGTATGGGAGTATGGTCGCTGGCGTGAAGGTAATTGCGCAAATGCGGATTTACCTTACGCTACGATTGCTTTACAAAAGTTTAGATTGAGATTTTCGCACAGTAACTCTATTGCTACCTTATACAAATTATGTTACTGTTATATATGTTGTGGCAGATAAAAAAAATGGAATTAGGTGTTCGATTTCATCTCAAAAAAATCCTAAAGAAATTAATACAACAAGGTAAGTAGTTACTAATTAAACATGGATATAGTCAGTCGTGTGGTGACGGAGTAAGAATACAATGTCACCACCCCATCTCATCCCATGGGTGTCGTAAAAACCGACTAAGGGACTATCCGTGAATATTATCTTTACGTAATAAAAAGAAGGATAACTTGAAATTAAACCCTATACCAATCCGTTTGGCCAGCGTGGTATTAGTAGGCCAAGTATCCCTTTGTCACTGGAGAAGGCCCGTCCCTGCAGTGGGACATTAATGGGCTGTTATGATGATAGCCAGTCGTATTTGTTTACGGCTCAGGTTTTATAATAATTTCAATGAGGTGTCGATTTTTCACATCTTCATTACAACAACGTATTTAAGGTGTCTGGAAAAAGCTAGCTCACTTATAATTATTCCGTAGAAAAAACTTAAAAGGAATTTTGACCAAGTGGTATGGGTAATAGTTATACAATCGTTTCATGCTTTTTTTAGAAGATCTTCAGCCTTTACATTATTATATGCTTCTGCGTATCTGTGGTACCAATCTTACCGACGTATTATCATAGGTTATATTTTTTTGTGCTAAAACACAACGTTATACCTCATTCCAGTTATTTTAAAGCTTATAAAAATTCGAAAAAAGAATCATAGGCAGAGTTCGATTAGAATTTGACTGGTTTATTTTTGGAGCAGAGCAGACATTATTTAATTTAAGTCTGGATATTCGACACAATGTTTATTGAGGAATATTTAATTCTTTTACTTCGACTTTGTTTCAAGTGTTCATTGATAAATTAAATATTAAGAATATTTGCAACTTAACTCTTTATCGTTAATTACAAATATTTTATTGCCAATGATCACATTTTTTCTTATTATTTTTTAGTAACTCTAAAAAATAAAAAAAATTGTACTTGTATTAAATTAAGACACCAGCTTACATCAATGTCTATGCTGCTAAAAATGTTACTTACTGAGTCAAATTAATATGTGTGGACACCGGTTGAAGTTTACCCAGCTGAGTCTTATTAATATGTTTAAAAACAGTTTTTTTATCACATACTTTTTTAAGCTTTACTAATGATTGTTATTAACCAAATTTTCCTTCGAATGGATTTTACCAAGATTTCCTTATTCCAAAACACAAAGATTGACAGCTGCGGTGACCATAAAATTATTTATTTCTTCCACTTGTAGATTTCAAAATGAAGATGCTTTACTTTTAATATCAGGTACGCTCTGAGTTGAGTTTTACAGCAAAAGATAAATTATATTTACATTTGACCTCATGTGTTGCCCCAAATTTTGAAATAAACCTGCCCAAAGACTTTTATACCAGTTACGTCCTTGCGTAAAGCAGTTTTAAAAACGATTTGAGTTAAAACCATTGCTTGATTCCCGTATATTCAATTTCCCTTCATGTCAAACGCGATTAGGGAAATAAATATTGCGGTACCTTCACGGATTAAGGAAATGAGGCAATTTCCATAGCTATGCAAATTGTTACGTGTCATATGGTTTTCGTGACCATTTGTAAGTGAATGCGGTCACTTTACCTTCGAGGTACGGTTCACAACTGAAGGTGTTTATTAGCGACATCTATTGTTTATGTAAGTTTAAAGCAATCATAATAACAGCTCGTTAATGTTTAACTACAAAGGCTACTTTCCTCTAGTGACTATTAATACCACGTTGTCCAGATAGGGCCTTATCCCTATTGTAAGTTAACTTGTATCTATAAATCTACTGAAATAACTCCGATGTTTTTCTTGGTAGGTTTTTGCGACTCTCATTGAGTGAGTGACACATTTGTATTATACTAGGTCATCCCCGGGAAATCATCATCATCTCAGCCAATTGACGTCCACTGCTGGCCTCCTCCAAATATTGCCCCGGGAAATAATTTCATAAAAAGATTGAGAATAATATCTTATAATAAATTACGCTCATAATGCTCTTTTCAGTACAAACTATAAATTATTATTTTATTTAATTTATAATCTCATGTTTGGTATTTTTAAGTACGAGTAATTAATTACAGGGTTTTTTTCATGACAACGTTTATTATTTTGGCTAGGAAAATGTTGTTTTCCTATCTATTTTCAACAGGTTCATATTAGGATTGAATTAAACAGTAATAGTAAGATCAACTGTAAGAAACTAGTGGTAAAGTGAACAACTTGGTGGCCGAGTTTTCATCGTTCAACTCATTTAAGTTGGCGGAACCGCGTGAAGTATCGATTCTTACCATTTTATTTATGTATGTTCTCGTTAGACGAGACGGAATGGTTACTTTTTATTAATGACACATCTTGCTCTGGCTATTTATAATAGAGAAAGTTGGTTGAGAGGCGTTGGACTATTTAAAATTCGCTGGAATATGCTGAAGAGAAGACAACTTCTAAGCAAGGCCTGGGCTTTTGGCCCATGCCCGGTATCCGTGGTAGTTATAAAACAATTAATTAAGCATTTACAAATAACATCCAGTCTCAGGACACTAATTTGTGGATCGCCTAAACAATGGTCTTACGTAAAATTCTTACATGTGACCTAACAGCAGCAGCATATTTTCGTATAGTGAACTCAACACCAACTATACAGTTAAGTCTAATATAAATTGCAAAATTAGCAACCAAATAAAATAAAAAAATACTAACCAAGTACATATTAAGAAAACCCAGAAAATTGGTTAAGAAATAAATTCAAAAGCTTACTTCGTTAAAATAAATTAGAACGATTTCCTTATTGTACGCCTTCATTTCACGCACGATTTGTACTAAATTTGATCTGTTGATAACATTGACGAATTCAGCAGATATCTACATGAGAATTTAGCAACGACTCGCAAAACTGTTTGCTCTTTTACTTTCAGCATTTTTGTTCAATCACTTTATTGCCATAAATGGTTGTGGCATAACGTGTTTCAGGCTTTTTCATTTTTACAGGACTTTTTTTTTTAAATTGGCCTACCAGAATGACTCTATGGTGCCTGATGTTAAGCGTCCAATAGAGTTTAAGAATGGCTAGCACCATGGCAGCTACAATATTTGTCGAGGCTTGAATGTCTCCACTATAGCGGCTTCAGAAGATGCTTTTTCACGCCTCGCTTGAAAGAACCAGGATCGTAGTTTGAATGAAACACGTGGGCTGGGAAAGAGTTTTATTGTTTGATGGTTTTGCACATGTACGAAGTGCTGAACCGCTTTGTTTGGACTTGTATGGTCTCTACAGTGTAACGGTGGCACTTAAGTCCGGCTCGTGTTGTTCTGGAAATAAAGTTTATCAGGGCTCAGGGTTGATTACACTATGGATACCACAAGAGCCTTTCATCCCAGTTTTCTTATTTAGTCAATTTGCCCTTGTCCGGGTGTATTAAAATATGTCACTAATACTTGTTGTCCAGAGGTAAAGGACACCTTTACCTCTGTGTAGAGGATGGCAAGAGTAATAATGACCGTATAAAACCCAAATGAGGCCCAGCAAGGAGTAATGTTTGAACTGTCCTACCATCGTCATCCCCTCGATGGTTGGTGGTCATCCACGTCATAAAAGGGGCCAGTCAGAACAACAGCGCTGCAGCTATCAACGTTGCAGCATCATGCTGAGACTGGTCCTAATTTTACACCTCATGTGACTTTTTATTATGTTTAGTTGTAATTTTAATATTAATTATTGTATTGTGCAGTGAGGTGCAAAATAAATAATTTTTCTTTCTTTTCTTTCTTTCACTGTGCGGTTTTCGCGAAGCTTCCTACCGCGAACATCTGTTTTGTGGAACAAGCTCGCTGGGGCGATGTTTCCGGACCGGTACGACTTGGGGAGCTTCAAAAAACGAGCGTACTCCAATCTTAAAGCTCGGCAACGCATTTGTGATTCCTCTGGTGTTGCGGGTGTCTATGGGCGGCGGTGATCACTTACCATCTGGTGGCGTGCTGGCTCGTTTGCCTCCAAAAATGTAAAAAAAAAACATTTATGAGAGAACCACCGAATACTTATCAAATACATTGGATTGGTCGCAAAAATGCCAAGTGGCTATGTATTAATGCAGTATTAATTGCCAAAATATTCTATTGCAATAACTTTATTCAGTCAATATAAAAATACATAAAGCCAAAGGTTAGCAGTGAGTTGAGTAGCACTATCGATATTTTAAACTACTAGATATTTAATAGAATAAAAAGTTTAAGCCGGGAGGAGCGGGCTACGAGTACCTTTCAATGCAAATATACACATTTTTATTCAATTGGAATCTTTTAGCTCTGACGTGGTTAATAGGTAAATAGATTTTTATATTTTTAAGCTATTTTCATTGCAGCTAACAGTTAACTGGTAAAAATTGTTTTGTCTGTTTTGGAATAGAATCTAGTGAATAATGAAAAAATATCTAGTTAATAATGTTTTCTATGATATGAATGAATTCTTTTCTTTTAATATGTAATTGTGCATGTTAAGTATATGTTGCAATGTTCGACTGAACAGCTTATATAAGTAATATTTAAGACAATGTACCTACACAGTTACGCAATAAAATATCTTTTATCTTTATCTTAGACTAGCTGACCCGGCGAACTTTGTTCCGCCTTAATGGCAACGCACAATATCGCGTTTTTCCAACTGTTCACCAACAATCAGGATGGCAACTTCGTCTTCTGTTGGAGCATTAAATGTCCTTTCGTGTGTTCCAGATGGTCGTTTATCTGCTTTGATGACAACTTTATAGTCATCACTTGGCATGCGCTCTAAAGCACTCTTAAACAACCTGACCAACGCATGATGTTCATGAAGCAGACACTGCAAGTCTTGAAGAATTGCTCGCTTCATTCCTGCATTGATCGCTAGGCGTCGATCAAGTTGTTCTTCCATGTTGCCCATGAAATATATTTGTAAAAATGTATTCTGTGTATCTTCGAAAGGTAGTAATGATCCAATTCGATGGTGAATCTGTCCTTCTCTCTTTGCCTGCCCTTATCCCATTTACTTGGGGTCGGCGCAAATGGTTTTCTCCTTCCATACTTTCCTGTCAGCCGTCATATCATTATTCACTCCCTTTTCTTTCATATCCTCTCTAACACAGTCCATCCATCTTTTCTTCGGCCTTCCTCTTCCTTTCCATCCATCAACATTTATATTCATTACTCTCCTAGTTACATGGTTTTCATCCCTTCTCATTACATGCCCATACCAAGATAAACGGTTTCCTTTCATCTTTTCAGTTACTGGCGTTACTTTCATACTTCCTCGAATATACTCATTTCTTACCTTATCCATCCTTGTCACACCACACATCCACCTTAACATTCTCATCTCAGCCACATGTACTCTTCTTTCATCCGCCTTCCTTGTGGCCCAACATTCCGACCCATACAAGACGACAGGTCTTATGACGGCTTTGTATATTTTTCCCTTCAGTTTAAGAGGCATCCGTGGGTCGCACGTTGTTCCTGTAACCTGTCGCCATTTCATCCAACCTGAGTTGATCCGGCGCGTAATTACTCTATCCATTTCCCCATCTCCTTGAATGAGTGACCCAAGGTACCGGAAATCGGAACAGATCGGTAAGGGTGTTCCGGCAAGAGTTATGGGTATGGGATCGGAGAGACCGCCGAAATCACAAAACATGTATTCAGTCTTGCTTCTGCTCAATTTCATGCCTACTTTCTCCTATCTTTCCCACCATACATTCAATCTGATCTGGACTTCAACGGCACTCTCGGCAATCAAAACAATGTCGTCGGCAAACAGCATACACCATGGAGCCTCTTCCTGTATATCCGACGTCAAAACATCCATTACTAACACGAAGAGGTAAGGGCTAAGAGCTGACCCTTGGTGTACACCTACATCCACATTGAAAGTGCAAGTATCGCCTACTGTGGTTCGGACTAGAGTACTACAACGCCTATACATTGCTCGGATCACTTGCACATATTTTGCAGGCACACATTTCTCCTTAAGGGCCCACCATACAACCTCACGGGGTATTCGATCAAATGCCTTCTCGAGATCGACGAAGACCATGTGCAAGTTCTTGTGTGCACTTCTATATTTTTCGCACAGCTGGCGTACAGCAAAAATGGCATCCGTCGTACCCCGACCAGGCATAAAACCGAATTGGTTTTCCGTAACATTACTCTCCTCTCTTATTCGTCTTTCAACAACTTTCTCCCAAGCTTTCATAGTGTGTGACATTAGCTTTATTCCTCTATAATTGTTGCAATCCAGGACATCACCTTTGTTTTTAAAAATGGGAACAAGTGTACTGTTACACCATTCCTCAGATGGTGAATCTGTCCTTGTATCTACAAAATAAAAACCAGACAGTATTAACTGGGTTACACTTTTTTCGGTGGGAGAGTAGAGTTCAGAATTAGCAAATATAATACATACCAATAGATAAAGTAAGTTATTCTTTAACTACATTCTATGTAAGTACAAAAATAAATACCTTAAATGTCGGATTAAATCCTCGTTCTACGATAATATCTGCCCCAAAAGACGTCATTTGGAAACAACCATTGTATTTTTGAGTATTTGCAAGAAAGTGGCGTGATTCTTGTGTTTCGCCACAAAGCAATGAATACAATGGCTCATGTGGCGGAGTCAACAATGGCAATTTCACTTTACCATTAAGGCAGCATAATCTAGGCGTTTCTCCGGAAAACTTTAATGCACCACAATACTCGCAAACAACGTCCATTTGCCCAATGCAAACGCTGGGATGCAAGCTGTAATCATTGCTGCAATCGTATTGAAACGCTGCTCGATTCAAATCAGCACTTAATAAATATCTTGTACTGCGTCGCAAATTATCTATTTGTTGACCTCTGTTGTTCGCTCGTCGATTCTGCATGCCAACCGAGCTGTTTCACGTGCTGCTTCACTTTGCTCTCGTGATTGAGAATCACGAAGTCGAGCCATACTATCGCGGCGCGCTGTTCACGTGCAATTTCTTGTTCTCCTTCAGTCCTTTCATTTGCAGTATTTCGTATTCTTCTTGCATTACGGCTTTGTCTGGAAAGATTCGATCGTCTTGGTCGCGGCATTATTAATTAAACTTCACTTCACTTCAATTCACCTAAAAATTTATTTTAAACTCAAATTTTCAACCATACCTAGTTTTATAGTTCACTTCACTGTTTATACGAATGGGCAATGGCACTATTGTTAATTATTTATTTAATAGAAATAGTTTGATTTCTTACAAATATCAAATTGTCATCCATACGTCATTACATAGCTGTCATTACATAGCTGTCATAACATAGCTGTCATTATACGTCAATTATATATTTAATAGAAATAACTTCAACTTCAACTTTTTTATTCTGTGGCATTTAATAGTTTTATTTCTTACAAATATCAAATTGT
The DNA here is from genome assembly GCA_905475405.1 of Schrankia costaestrigalis. Classification (NCBI taxonomy): domain Eukaryota; kingdom Metazoa; phylum Arthropoda; class Insecta; order Lepidoptera; family Erebidae; genus Schrankia; species Schrankia costaestrigalis. The sequence continues at coordinate 2,601,533 of FR997830.1, forward strand.
CATCCATACGTCATTACATTATATATTGCGTTTTGTTATTCCAAGTCTGATTCTTTATTGTTATACCACGTTTTCAAGTCACACGGGAACGCCGTCGAACGGGATAAAAAGTATCCTATGTTCGTCTCCTGGCTCTAAGCTACCTCCCTACCAATTTTCAGCCAAATCTGTTCTGCCGTTCTTGAGTTATAAGTGGTGTAACTAACACGACTTTCTTTTATATACACTTCTCATCAAAAAAATCGAAACAGTTGCAAGTTTGTGTTTTATAAGGATTATCTGAAAAATGTGTATATTTAGGAATATGTGTTATATATCATTTAATAGGGAATTTAATGAGGTTTTCAAATAATGATGTTAATGTTCTAAATTCAAATTAAATTTTCATAGATTTCGTATTTTGTTTAACAAGTCGTATTTGCCCTGTACGTAGTTTGACGGAAAATGATACAATTAGGCACGTAAATGAAAAAAAAAGCTAGAAAACGTTTATTTAATAACCCGTATTGCGCACCCAGAGTTCCTCGGTCCTCTTATTACTGCGTCCATGCGATGTTTACAAGCAAAAACCGCCAAGTGGTGGCATTGTTGAATTCTGGACTAAGTCAGGTTATTACGGCTGAAAGATTGCATCTTAGCCTGTCGTCTTTTCATAGAATCTGCAAACGCTATCAAGAGACTGGTTTGTTCACGCGCCGTTAGATATCTGGCAGAAAACAGGTAACTTCTGACCGAGTAGATCGATTTATAGTAACACCTTTCTTACAAAGTCTACGCCTTAATGTCTTTCAACCGCAGCAGCAGTTTCATAATGAACCTATGGTGGCTGTAAGTGACTCTACAATTAGAAGAAGGTTGAAGAAACGTGGACTTGTACCGTACAAGCCAGCAAATAGGGAGGAACTACCTGCAGATCATCGAAAAGCGCGCCTTAACTTTTTACGTAATTACCTAAATTGGTCATACATCTAGTGGAGCAAGTTCCTCCTTTATGATGAGTGCAAAATTGTATTGTATGGTAACGATGGAAGGACTAAGGTCTACATAAGTGATGGAGAACGCTTTGCACCATGCAGGATTAAAAGAAAAGGCCATCCATGGTGGCGGTTCATGGACTGTTTGAGGAGAAATTAGTGCCAACGCAAGACCGAGTTTGTCTTTGTGTTTGGGTCCCGTCTGCCCTTTTTTAACTGTCATAGGTACATCGTACAGTATCTTAAACCTCTTGTGATGCCCTATGCACATTTATTTGAACCCGGTTTAACATTTATGTACTAGGATGCTAGGACAAACACCGCGAGCGTCGTATGAGATTATGTTACTGAAGTCGATATCTATATTATTGATTGGCCAGCAAGAAGCCCGGACATGAATCCGATTAAACATCTATGGGATTAATAAAAAAGACGAATTAGCGTAAAAGATCATGCCTCAAAAACACTTAACCAGCTTTAAAATGCAATCCAAGAGGAATGAAATAGAGCGCCACTATTTTTGATCGTGACTCTCATCCGATCGATGAAAAACCGTTCAGAAGCAGTAATGAGAGTCGGGAATTGGTATACGAGTTATTAAATAAACGTTTTATAGTTTTTTTTTTTCATTTACGTGCGTAATTTTATCAATTTCCGTCAAACTACGTACAGGGTAAAAACGCCTTGTTAAACAAAATACGAAATCTATGAAAATTTAATTTGAATTTAGAACATTAACATCATTATTTGAAAACCTCATTAAATTCCCTATTAAATTATATATAACACATATTCCTAAATATACACATTTTTCAGATAATCCTTATAAAACACAAACTTGCAACTGTTTCGATTTTTTTGATGAGAAGTGTATATAGATTGGTAATTTTTATAATAGGAGTTTTAGTATGTATTAAAACAAAACGACCATAAATACAATGTCCTAATACATGAACAGCCGTCTCCAGTGACAGAAGGAATAAATGCTTACTAATACCACTCGGTGTTTATCCTGATACTGTCTTTCGAAACAGGCCTTTAAGGTTTGTACCGCGCCGTTCGCTTAAGTAAGAGCTTCAAGCAGTAGTGTGCTAATGTTTCTTTGATACAAACTTGAAGAGGCACGTATCACCTCAGCCGCTAAAAGTCATCATCATCTTGCCATCTAATTGACGTCCAATGCTGGACATAGGCCTTCTCCATGCATTGCCTCCTTGTGCGGTTCTGTCCCTAAAAGTAAGTAAGCTAAAAGTAATAAGCTACTAACCAAAATCTACCTTGATGGAGCGGCACGGCGGCGGTCATGGTAACAGCTGGCGTGCACGAGGTCTCAGGTTCGATTTCAACTTAAGACAATTCTTTGAAAACCATAAACTACGGTCTAAATTTATTTTTGTAAAGTCACCGCAAAACACAGTATGATAATTCTTACGGAAGTTGTCTTTTACTGGTTATCATAAAATCGTAATTAATATGCAAATACCAACTTCAAAATTGTGATAAACGAGAAGACATTTCGTCGAAATTTTCAAAAACGTTTAAATTATAATTTGACTGCTTCATTGATATTAAAATTATTTCATATCTCCGTAATTGCTTTATTCATATTTTATTTTATGTTGAACTGTCAAATCAAAAAGCTATTTTTGTTGAACAAAAACGTGTAACCGTTGCAAGAGTTAAAGCATTGCAATGGTATCGATTTACCATTAACAGTACAATCTATGTGTCCTCTAAAATTTCTTTGTAATCCGAATATCCATAGATGTCGATAGGATATCTTTTATTCTTAACAACGAATAGTTCATTGATGAAAGGGAATTTAGCCGAATAACACCATGCCGTATGACGTCCTCTGTGGCGTAGTGGTTATTTAACATGACTGCTACGCAGAGGTCTCGGGTTCGATTCCCGCTCAGTGCAAATCTTTGTGAACATGATTGTTTGCATTGGTCTGGACGTTTTCTATGTATTATATTATGTATGTATTTACAAAATTAAGCATGTTTATCCGTTGTCAAGTACCCATAGTACAAGCTTTGCTTAGTTTGGGACTAGATGGCGTTGTGTGAATGTGTGAGAGATATTTAATATGCTAGGCCGTTCTCGCTTACTTTTAGTACCCTCAGTCCGAGTGTTTTTTATCTCACATTGCTTCTTATTACTAGAACAATACTATGTAGTCTGTGTAATTTTTTTTTGCACTAGCCCGGTGCCGAGTAATATTCAATCAATCAATCAATCAACCAGCCTATTGCAGTCCAGTGCTGGACATAGGCCTCTCCCAATACGACCTCGGTGGCGCGCCGGTAAAGCCAGCGGCTGCCGCGCATGAGGTTGTGGGTTCGATCCCCACGCAGGACAATAATTTGTGAGATCCACAAATTATTGTCCTGAGTCTGGGTGTTATATGTGTCCGTTAATTATTGATGTTTGTAAAAGTCCCCGCGACACAGGGCATGATCCCTAGTGCGGGAGTTGTCTTTTTAAAAGTAAAGTAAGTAAGTAAGTAATACGCGCCACAGAACTCGGTCCTGCGCCTTCCGCATCCAGTCCGACCCAGAGACCTTTATGAGGTCGTCGGTCTACCTAGCTGGGGGCATCCTACACTACGTTTGCCGAGTCGCGTTCTCCACTCTAGGACAGGTTTGCTCCAACGGCTATCGGTCCTTCGACAGATATGACCAGCCCATTGCCACTTCAGTCTGCTAATACTACGAGCTATGTCGGTAACTTTGGTTCTTTGTCGGATAACCTCGTTACGGATTTTATCCTTCAAGGAGACGCCGAGCATAGCTCGTTCCATTGCTCGCTGAGCGACTTTAAGTTTGTGGACTAGCCCTACTGTGAGTGTCCACGTCGCATGTCATTCGAGCACCGTATGTCATTCGAGTAATATTATTACGAGCTAATATTATGAAAATTACTAGCGATAATCTCGAGATATGAAATCTTGTGTGTTATTAATAATTGGAAAATGATTTGATAGCAATCGAATACCATTTCGTAGTGACCTTGAGTGGATATTACATAGAATGTGTTAAATGAGTAGAGGTGGTACTTATTTATGATTTTTAAAAATTTGTACTGTATTTTTTTTTTTTTTTTTTTTTTATAACAGCCCATTAATGTCCCACTGCAGGGACTGGCCGTCTCATGTGACGGAGGGATACTTAGCCCACTAATACCACGCTGGTCAGACGGATTGGTATAGGGTTTATTTTCAAGTTCTTTTTATTTTGTAAAGATAATATTCACGGCCAGTCCCGTAGCCGGTTTTTACGACACCCATGGGATGAGATGGGGTGGTGACATATTGTATTCTTACTCCGTCACCACCTATTCATTAGACATTAAATTTGTCATTGACCATCATTGGGCAGATTACGATTGATGGGGATAATAAATCAGAATCATATCTGATCAAAACGATTAAGTTCAATTGATCAATTAAATGTAAAATCAATCAAATACGCGAAACTCAGAAGTCATAAGTACACACAGCAACTTAAAACTAGACACTCATGTACCTTAATACCTTGAAATAAGACACAATTTTAAATGAAAATGTTTAACTTGATGTGTTGCTGTGTGTACTAATTAGTCTAAAACGGTATGTCCCAATTTTGTGAACTTTCGTCGTTATTGCTGCGTCAGAGCTCACGAGTTCTATACGACTGTCACTGTATAAAAATTTACAAAAAACTGTAAAAGTGTGTTTATCAGCTGCCTAGAACACATCGTTAAAGAGTTAGTAACAGATGGTAAATGGAAATGGCTTTGACGTTAACTCTGTCAGAACAAAACTAGATTGCTGCCTACCCTGGGACTTATATTGCAGCTTTTATTTTCCCCTAGTCAGCTGACTAGCTTTGCTTTAGCTCTATAGCTAGTGTTAGCTAGCCAACTTAAAATAAATTAGTACGTATACTCACTAGCGCCTCAACATTTAAATGTGAGAGTGTGTTATACAAATACTTTATTGCCTTTTCTCAAGACTTTGTTATCAACATTTTACATTATTTATCCTATTTGGGAATTATGATTTTATTACTATTGGCGGCGCTAGTGAGCCTTATAAACGCTCTTATGCTCTGCTTAGTTTGGTGTTGCTTAAATGTGTGTGGTAAAAGGAAAATAAAATATCTAATAATAATATGTACTTATTTTTTAATACCTCGTCCATATTTTAAATACATGCTCCAATTATTTAGGTATATTATATAAGAAAAACAACAAAAATATGATTAAAACACTTTTAATGGCGTAAAGGTCAAATAGTTTGACTTTGACGCTAATCTTTATGTAAATAACATTGGAAATGCGATACTAAGTAGTGTATTAACCTTCGGAAGGATAGGGGGGTGACTCATCACCCCAGTCGGTTAAAAAAGATGCTGTAACTTTTTATAAGTTAATTGAGGGTAGTTGTGTTTTTCTGTATTCTCTTATCTAAGCATACGCAGTTATTAGCATTAGTCACTAATTTGCCAATGGTCGTGGTTTTTGCTATATTTACCTTGCTGGGGTGACCGATCACCCCACTATCCTTTTACGTTTTTGTTTCTATCGCAAATCATTTGCAATAAGAGGCTTTTTTAGTCCAAAAAGGTAAGATTTACGGACGATGACATTGAGAAATATTTTAAAAACCTAGACAATACAAGTTTCTAAGGGATGAAGTATCAAAAATTAAGGAAAATGTGTCTGGAAATCTAAATTTACTGCGAGAAATCAGACAAAGTATAAGAGATGTTCTAACCATGAACCATTAACCTTCTGGAAGTGAGCCCCCGTTGAAATTACAAAAATAAGCATGGTGTTCAATTTTTCTAAGAAGGAAAGACAAAAAAGTTAAAATTAATTGTGTTAAATGTCATTACCTGTATGTCTCGATCACCTCGATAGTATACGGATGGAGAGAAAAACAAACAAGTATTGCTATATTATATACGTTTTAAGTAGTGCCATACCTTTTCACCTCATAGATATTATGACAGCCGAATAAAGGAAAAGGTAGGTAATACACTAACGGAAACAAAATTAGGAAAACTTACTGTGAAATTCCAAACCTCTAGGCCGTCATCTAACTAAGCCAAGTTTGGCCCGTTACTTGATGAGGCCAGTCCTGGTACTGGTATATTAATAATATAACATGAGTTCAGTTTTTTTACCTGCACTATTTACCACTTGAACAAACTTGTATAATAATAAACTTGAATATCCGTGTGGTGACGGAGTAAGAATACAATATGTCACCACCCCATCTCATCTCATGGGTGTCGTAAAAACCGACTAAGGGACTATCCGTCAATATTATGTTTACGAAATAAAAAGAAGGAAAACTTAAAATTAAACCCTATACCAATCGGTCTGGCCAGCGTGGTATTAGTAGGCCAAGTATCCTTATGTCACGGGAGGAGGCCCGTCCCTGCAGTGGGACATTAATAAGCTGTTATGATGAACAAACTTGTATTCGTATTCGATAAATAAATTCAGTGGTTAGATACACAACCTTAATAATAAGCCGATAAAGTAGTTTTTGTTCAATGATTTTTTCTTTCTGCTTCACTGAAACAAACTAATGAGTCTCCTTCGTTTCACAACTTGATACTTTTCCAAAGAATTTCATTTATTCTTAGTTTAGATTACAGTATCCATTCACGTATAAGTTGTTCAGGGTTAATTAAAAGTCTTGATCCTTGAGGTTTTCTCAGAGCGCAATGAAGCGTTGTGGGTTGGGAGTTTGGGACTGAGAATATGGTGGAAATAAATTCATGATTAATTTGTTGAGTTTTTGTTTTTCTAATGCATTTATTTATACGTAGACTGGTAATCTATACTATAATAAAACGGTAGAAGTCGAAAGGGGTGTTCTTTTCGAAAATTCAGATAAAAATTATATAAAAAATCTAGAAAAAAGTAAAAATACACGAAACCACACTAGAATTAATATCTGTCTGTCTGTTTGTTACCGCACATCTTTACAACGAATTAATATAATCTTTAGACCAATACATTGTATTGTAGCCTTTTTTATTGGGCATAAACTGAGGTATGTTTCATCAAAATCGGATAAGTATTACTCGAGATATCGCTTGATTTCTTTATTAGAACAGTCCAATACAAATCAGGGGTCATGAAAAATGGTTTTTTTTCAATGTTGAATGAATTTAAATTTAGTAAATGATTTTTATACACAACGATTGAGCGTAACTTGAAGTTACATTTAGTTTTTGTTTCATTGCAATCGGTTCCTTCTATTAAAAAATATTTGGAATTAATTAATATTAATCAGCGCCATCTATCGAACTTAGACTGGAGTACATCAAGAGTTAAACTGCGAGCTGTATTTTAAATGTAAATAAATACAAATACAAATAACCTTTATTCGTAAATCACAGGTACAAAACATGTTACAATAAAATTAATTTTCACAAAAAAAAGAACCGACTTCAAAGACAAAAATTGCACTAAAAAGTAATAAATAATTACTTGTATTTTGATTATACAACATTAAATCAGCCATTCTTTCTACTTAATTTTAATCTAAAGAATAGGTTCTTTTCATTTTTGTAAAAGTATTGTTAAGGATATTTCTTGAAGAGTCTGTAAACATATTTATTTGTAGATTCTTTATAAGATAATCAAATTATTACAAACTAGCTGACCCATGCCCACTTCGTTGAGCAGCAAAAAACGCGTCCTTTTTTTAAACATATTTCCATTACTGCTCCTCTCTTATTACTCATAGCGTGATACTATATAGCCTATGGCACTCCCCGATAAATGGCCTATTTAACACAAAAAGAATTTTAAAAAGTGGTTCTGTAGTTCCAGAGATTACCCCCTACAACATCACAAACTTACAAACACACAAACGTTACCTTTTTAGAATATTATTATATAGTATTATTATCCATTCATTCTATCCGTGTGGTGACGGAGTAAGAATACAATATGTCACCACCCCATCTCATCCCATGGGTGTCGTAAAAACCGACTAAGGGAATAACCGTAACTACTATCTTCCTACTAATATTATAAATGCGAAAGTAACTCTGTCTGTCTGTCTGTCTGTTACTCTTTCACGCCTAAACGGCTGAACGGATTTTGATGAAATTTGGTACAGACAATCTTTAGACCCTGAGAAAGAACATACGCTACTTTTTATTAACAAAAATAAAAAAATAATTTACAAAAAAATCATAATATGTTCTAGCATTTTGAAATTTTTACCAGTATGGGGGTGAAATAGGGGTTGAATTGAAGATAAGACAATAAATCTTGGTACGTAGGCTTTTTCTACAAACGGAATTCCCGAAATTCGAACTGTACGGATTCGGGACGGGAACAAAGCCAAACACACATTCACTTCTCTCTTACTCACAACAAATTCTGATTCTGATTGACAAAAAATAATTTCACGCGGGCAAAGCCGCGAGCGGAAGCTAGTTTATTATAAAGAAAAAAACAAATGTAACCTCAACAAATCGTATAAAAATATTATAGCTGTCCCATTTATTGTAGTAGGTTCAGCTGAATCATAAAATTATAGTAATACTTAGTATCTACAAAAAAAAACTAAAAATAAAACTTAAATAAAATAACTTATTTGATAGTAATTTATTGATCATTCGATAAATAAAATACTTTATTAAAAAAATTGTTCTGTAAGTTTTGACAAAAAATTAATTATGACTGTGTTTTTAATACATACGTATAAAATATGCACTGTGTGTATTTTAATTTTAGTATTAAGTAGCTTTTTAAATGTACGAAATGTAAAGGGGCCTTTTAATTTACATCTCTTATAAATCAACGTCTAGTTGAGCTTTAAATTAGGGGCAAATAACACGAGACCGGTTGAATTAATGGAGGGGTAAGCGCCATCTTTCTTACCCCTTTAGCAACAATGACTTTATGCAAGCTATGATTTTTATTTATTTATTTATTTAAAAAAGACAACTCCCGCACTAGGGATCATGCCCTGTGTCGCGGGGACTTTTACAAACATCAATTAACGGACACAAAGAACACCCCGAACCAGGACAATAATTTGTGGATCTCACAAATAATTGTCCTGCGTGGGGATCGAACCCACAACCTCTTGCACGGCAGCCGCTTGCGCTACCGCCGTGCCACCGAGGTCGTCAAAATATATATGGTCGTTTATACTATGTCGCTGAGACTGGTACATCTGCAACCATTGCACCGTTTAATAAATTTATCTCACTGAGTGGTAACCATTTCTGAGATCATAACGAAAATGGTGTTATCTATAGCTGCGAAAGAAAACTAAGATCATTTGGCTATATATAGGATACTGAAAAGTGATGCAAGGGTAAGTCAATAGAAGGAGATTAGCAATAGCTTGCTTAGACGTCGTTAGCCTGTATATTTACAATATTGTAAATATACAGGCTGTTACAAGTTGTTAAGTTGTAATTCCTTTAATCCTTTTCCCGTGCTAGTCTAGCCAATTTCCTCACACTACATTCAAAAGGCTGCTGTTGGAAGCAAGAAATGCACCTAAAGATTGTTAAAGAGGAATTTTCTTATAGTACCTACCATTGTCGTAGAAAATAAGAATACAGTTTGTACCTACAATATCTATTGTCGCTTATTCTGTGAGTAAAGTGATCAAGGCAACTTCAATATTCAGTCAATACGATACGAACACCCGTGGGGTCCATTTTATAAAATTGGATTTTGAAATTCAAAATTCAACGAAAGCGGAAGCTATCACATTAAAGTCGATATATTCTTCGTTGGAAACTTATTTTAAATAATGGGAAAAAGTACCTATTCAATCTTGAGGTTGGTTATCCGTGTGGTGACGAAGAATACAATATGTCTCTACACATCCCGTGGGTGTCGTAAAAACCGTCTAAGGGACTATCCGTGAATATTATCTTTACGAAATAAAAAGAAGGAAAATTTGAAATTACACCCTAACCAATCCATCTGGTCAGCGTGGTATTAGTAGGCCAAGTATCCCTCAGACATGAGAGGAGGTCCCTGCAGTGGGATTTTAATGGCCTGTTATGATGAAACTATAGATATAATATATACTCAGTCAATAAAGGTTTACTGCTAGACAAAAGCCTCCTTCAAATGTTTATAGGTACTTACGCCACTTAGTCTTCTGCTATACCTACTCGTATCTATACCTTAAACCTAGTAAAATAAAACAATTACCAACACACGCTATCAGTACATCGATGTTCTAAACCAATAATTAATTCTAAAAATACATTGTATTCTACCATTTAATTGACCGGTAGTGGTGTACCGAGACCGCCAATTTGACTGCCAGGAGCATAGCACTCGTGTGTCAGGCATTTGCATCACAAAGCCGTCGACAATGACAGTACATGAGCTGACGTGGCCTGACCGCGAATGTGACGACAAAGCGGCCAGTGTTGTGTTTTGACTTGGCTTTGGACACAACACAGCGATTGTGCCAGCCTTTAACAAGCCTGCATCGAACGGATTTCTCCTGGTTTATTTTGTATTTTTTTTTGTGGCAGGACTTGCTTAGTTTATATTCTGATAGGGTTTAATTAACAATGCTTTGACAGTAGTTGAATAAGGGTCGTAGCACATATAACGTAATGTAAACGGATCAACTTGAGCCGTTTGAGCAGTAGTATTTGTATGAAACTCCTTGTTTGACACCGAGGAAAAAGGCGAGGCGGTGGCGATCCGTTTACGTTACGTTATATGTGCTACGACCCTAAGGCCACTAAAGCCACAGCGGCGTACCACGTGGTTACAAAATTTGTATAGTCTGATATTTTATTACAGTTTATAAATAAAGTCAGAGTGAACTGCAGTATAATATACAAGGTTCGAAACCTGAGAGACAAATCTCGACGCTTATCGACCCATCTCTTCTCAAGGATGTAGTAATGACCAACACAGGTAATATTGACGATCTCTGTGGCGTAGTGGTTATATAACATGACTGCTACGCAGAGGTGTCGGATTCGGATCCCGCTCAATGCAAATCTTTGTGTGCATGAACATGATTGTTTGCATTCGTCTGGGTGTTTTCTATGTATAATATGTATGTATTTACAAAAAAAAATAAGTATGTTTATCCGTTGTATAGTACCCATAGTACAAGCTTTGCTTAGTTTGGGACTAGATGGCGTTGTGTGAATGTGTGAGGAACATTTATTATTTTAAATTTATAGGTTCACCAACAGCTATTTACACTAAAACATTTCTTTCTTAATTATCTACGGTTAACATTAATAATTTGTCTAGCTAACGTGATTTCAACAAGCCAAACTTAAACAATTTGTTGTAAAACCAATTTGTACACCAAAACGTTCATTTAACTCATTTTCAGCCATCAAATGTTTCATTTAACATATAAAGAGGCATTTCTCTTGATAGTAACATAACTGTTTTCTATAAGCTCTTGTTAAATCCAACAATAGTCACCTTACGACGTCTTATGAATACAATGCACGTTACCCTTACTGGCACGTCAACGTATTGTTATATCGTCTTTGGTATTGGTGAGAACTATTGTTATGCTTACTGTTGCCGATAATGTAAAGACGATAATGTTGATTCTGTTAACACAATGATGTAAGAATACAATAAGATTGTAGAGCGATAAGGACGTAAGTTTAACTTCTTAAAAATGCAAGACTGATGTCGTATAGAAATGTATTTTCATAAAATTTCAAACCTGTATTATGTAATCATAATCATAATAGCCCACTAAGGTCCCACTGCAGGGACGGGCCTACTCCCGTGACGGAGGGATACTTAGCCTACTAATACCACGCTGGCCAAACGGATTGGTATAAGGTTTAATTTCAAGTCTTCCTTCTTATTATTACGTAAAGATAATATTCACGGATAGTCCCTTAGTTGGTTTTTACGACAACCATAGGATGAGATGGGGTGGTGACACACTGTATTCTTACTCCGTCACCACACGGATAATAATGTAAATAGATGTGTAGAATTTTGTAAAAAAATATAAGTATCTTTGGTTCTTGATAAGTTTATAGTACAACTAGCATTTGTCTTATAGTCAGGCCTTTTTATCGGAGTGGAAGTAACACAGTGAGTATTCTTTGGTAAATCGTAGCTTCTTTACGGCCTAAAAAGCTGTCTAGTAAAAACATATATAAGGTAATCACGTCATTATTACTGAAAGGAACATTTGTTACACAGTACATAAACCAGTTATCTCGAGGCAAAAGCGCGGATGATATAGCGGTCAGCCTATCTAGGTCGTTTACCCAGAAGGAACATATAAGTTTGGATCTAACCTCAAACGTTATATTTTTTTGGCTCTATTCGGAATTAGTAAGATGGCTTGGTTAGCTTTATATTTAGTTCAAATTATTCATTTTGTCTTTTGTAAGAAGATTATGGTCATCAAATTCTATCCTACTAATATTATAAATGCGAAAGTTTGTGAGGATGTATGGATGGATGTTTGTTACTTTTTCACGCAAAAACCAATGAACCGATTTTGATGAAATTTGAAACATAGGTAGTTTAGGGTGTAGAATTACATTTAAGCTACCTATACAACGCGGGGGAAGCCGCGGGCATCAGCTAGTACTTCATAACTCTGGTATGGTAATAAAACCTCAGTCCAAGTTAAATGTTACTCTGACTATATAAACCTATCCATTTCCGTAGTGACGTTCACGAAGACATTCAATACTGTTTCATGTGCATCCATCATTTAAGCTGGTGTCAGCTGACGACAGAGAGATATATGTTTGTTATATGGACAAGCGAGCTGGAAGTTCGACTTGGCAATGAACTGTTTCCGAATAGGCACTGTCTTTAACATACATAGACAACTTTATAATCATACATGTAATCTTATTTCCCCCCCTGTGGGAAGCGTGATTTTATAATTGTGTACCTACTATATTTAACTTGCAATCTGTTGCAAGTTGAATGTAGTGTCGAAAATGGAATGAAGTTGTGACGTGGTTGGTATAGGGAGATAAATGCAAACAACTCAAGACCGTAAAACTTAATTTAGTATATACAATTACAATTATTAGTTTGATAATTTGGAAATCACTACGTTAACAAATATAGGAAAATAAGCAAGCCGGTCTAATCAGAAGGATTAGAGAGGATTCCAAAGCACGAGGTTCGAAGGCTGCCCTATAGAAAGGCAGACACTTAACTTCAGTAAGCCGGAACAAAAAGGGCAGGGCCCGCGCCCCGCGTCCTCCTTATATAGCGGCCGCTGGGTAGTCCCCTCCACGGCGCGCTCGCGCCGCTGCCGTGCGGCGAAATGGAACGCGCGAAGCGGGACGCGCGAAGCACGTCACAAAGTATAATATAATGTCATAACAGTGGGACTAATCAGACTTTTCACAATACTTGTTGACTGGTATAAAATCCTATTAAAAGCTTTATTCATTTTAAAAGTAAGTAAACAGTAGCTTTTCAATTTCAACAATTGGTCATTTAAAGTTCTAAATTACCTTTATTTACATAGTTCAGAAATTAAATATGTACCATGAACTAGTTCTGTGTAATTCAGATTAAACCAAGTAGTTCCTTTAAATGATTAATTTGTTTTTTTTATTAAAAAAATCAATAGGAAGTCCCTGATTTTTATTGAATTCATTATTAAAACAAATCACTTTGCTGTCACCAACATGAGTATTGAATAAAAGAACTTTAACAATAGAATATTGTGTTAAGCGAACGTTTACAATAACAATACAAACATGGCCTGAATTGAAAGGTCAAGATAATTTAGTATTTTCTTTCACTGGGGTGCGCCATAAACGAGGTATTTAGGAGGAAATAAAGAAAAACATTAGTTGAATCGCTCCATTACTTCAGTGAGAATTGCTTACTTTTTGAATTTTAGGATCATTTTACTTTTTTGCACTTGTTATACGTTAACGTTTGGAAGTAAATTGATTAAGCAGCAAAATAATTGTTTTGTTTTCGGTAGATATGTTGATCAGAGAGCAGGTACTGGAAGAATTTTAAGTATCGAATTCTAGACAATATAATTATTTATTTGACCCACATTTTTTTCTGGCTAGATGTCCGTCAAAAGCCAAAAGTTTCTTTGAAACAGGGCTTGATGCCTATTCATCATCATCTTCATAACACCCCACTAATTTCCCACAGCAGGGACTGGCCTCCTCCCGTGACGGAGGGATACATGGCCTACTAATACCACGCTGGTCAAACGAATTGGCATAGGGTTTATGTTCTAGTTTTCCATCTTTTTATTACGTAAAGATTATAATCACGGATAGTTCCTTAGTCGTTTTTACGACACCCATGGGGTGAGATGGGGTGGTAACATATTGTATTCTTACTCCGTCACCACACGGAGAGTTTATGCACCGCTTTACTTCGTCACTGGAAAATGCTGATCAGTAGAGTACTAGGTATCAAGCCCAATTTAAAATTTTTAGGTTCAATCTTCTTTGTGTTTGGAAGAGTACTTGCACATAGAGTTCAAATTCCTTTCTTTCATAACTTTGAAGTTCAAGTCGAAAACCAATAATACTTGCTTTGGACATTTCATTATTGGCTTTGGATCACTTTGGTGCCTTTCACCGTATTTTTCATTTATTTAAAGAATCTTAAGGACAATTCAAGTGCGTCTTTAGAAATTTAATTATTTTCAAGACTCTCTTTAGAAAATTTATTAAACATAGGAGTAATGTTTTGTTATGAATAATGAAGAACGAAATGAGATCTGTTTAAGTGTTTTTCTGTTCAACGCGCAAATTTTCATTTAATTTTATTTTCTCATATCTTAAGACTTGGTTGTAAACAGAAGAAAGAAAGAAGGATAAAATATTTATTTTGCACCTCACTGCACAATACAAGAATATTAAGATTACAATTAACATAAAAAAGTCACTATAGGTGTAATGCTAGGTCCAGTCTCAGCATGATGCTACAACGTTGATAGCTGCAGCGCTGTTATTCCAGCCAACAGGGACTTAAGGAATAGTTCAAAACTTATGCAGCGAATGTCAGTAAGTATAGGGATTTACTTTTCTTGAAACAATTTTATGCTTGCTAAATCATGTTTAATAGACTTTTTTGTCTTCAATATGGGGAAAAGTAGTTTAACTCACAGTCTTAACAAAAAAACGTATAATTAAATTAGAAAGTGGTACTGAATTTACTTTAATAAATCGGGTAAATTAAATTGGGAACTACGTTATTTTTATGGTAAAAATAACCTTACAATTTAAACAACGGAAAGACAGAATACCATAGCTCAAAATAATAATTTGTAGATCAATGCGTTCTATGAAATTTTATAAATCCATACTAATATTATAAATGGGAAAGTGTGTCTGTCTGTTTGTCTTTCTTTCACGGCAAAAAGGAGCGACGAGTTGACGTGATTTTTTAAGTGGAGATAGTTGAAGGAATGGAGAGTAACATAGGCTACTTTTAGCTACCCCGAATTTTACGCGAGCGAAGCTGCGGGTAAAAGCTAGTTAAACTATAAAAGTCCTACTGCAGATTCATAACGGCAAACGATAGCAGTCAAGAAATAAAGTCACTCTGTCGTCATTACTTTCCTGGTTTTGCAAATACTATTTTACACTACGTTTAAAGAACCCATTTCATGAGAAGATGGTAACATTTCATGATTATTTTAAAATTTTAAAAAGAAACCACTATATCACTACAAGGACAAAATCAAATCCCTAAACCTAAAAAACTTGCCCCTACAATTGAATTCGTAAATTTTTATGATAAATGCTAAAACTCGGTTATTTTTTAGCCCCGCATTAAATTGCGGGCAGGTGCACGCTGTGCCATTAGGCTGAGAGTCAATTAAGCCACTCGAAGCGCTTGAATCCCGACTGGAATCTCATTACTGGCCAACTTACCGGAATTATTGCCAGGAATTTGTTTGTTATTTCCAACTTCTAATTTCATTTTTGAAATATTTTTCAATGTTGTTCGATGCTGATCGAAGTATGTTTCTGGGGAATTGATGTAGCTTATTTGTGTCCCACTTCAGTGATAGGCCTCCTGTAGAGACAGGGAAACTTGATCTACTTTTATTGGTTTCAATACATTTAATTTATTTTGTTTACGGAGAATTAATCAGCGAACTTTCTCTTACTCTCTTATCTTTGACGACAGCTATGGTATGAGATGAGGTTATGTCATTATGGTATTCTTTCACAGATAATTTACCGCTTTACTATAAAAATAGGTAGGCTTAAAGTCCCATTGCAAGGACCGTTTTTCAGTTACGGAGAGAAACTGGACAGATTAATCAGACGATTTGGTGGCAGGTTCAATGATAAGTTTTCCTTATTTTCTTTAATAATCGCTAATTACAATAGCTAAAGCTTTTACGTTCCACCTAAAATAGTATCTTTTTTAGTGGTGATACCGGGTTTTCTTACCCCGTCACCATATAAAGCTAATGTAACAAGAATGTTTTAAAAGTAACGTAAACACATGTTTCCGTAACCAGTAACCACAGGGTACGAAACAAAATAATTGGATTATATTCAAACACGGATTCATTCATACATTTCAATGTTTATTTGTTAAAGGTATTGAAATATATTCGAATTAGTTCACTGAGGTGTGTGTACAAAATGCTATGTGTTTCTTTGTACCCAAACTTCACCGGAATACTACCTTTGTTCCATCTGGGTGGTTTTGTTTAAGTACACATGTGACAAAGTGGAAATGTATAATATTCATTTCTTATTTTGATATGGATACGTAGGTTAATTGTTTATGTTAAGTACCTATTGTTACACGTAAACAAGTTCAATTTTGATATCTCTACTGATGGTAAAAGGTTAAAAAAGGTGAAGGTTTTGAATTGTATTGTACCGGATAGTTTTTATTTATGGTTGCTGATTACTCGAAGGTATGCAAACCGATTTTGTAAAAATTTACTTTACCTGCACAAATTACCATGATTACTCCAAGCCCAGAATTCCATTAACAAAATGATCACATACTGGGTTTACTGATGTACTTACCACATAATCATCATCTCATGTTAGACAAGAAATCTCCATTGCTGGACAAACGTAACCCGAAGAATTTGGAACGACTACATAGCATTTGTTTACACATTGGTTCGTATTCAGCGCGTGCTAAATTCAATCTTAGCACCTTGTACTAAAGTTACATCTCCTTAGACAAAGAACGTAATCTTGTTTTCTGCATTCGAAGAGCCGGGATTTACGGTCGAAATATTTGAACCTACTTTTGTTTGAGTTAATGCATAAAACTTGTAGTACTAAGAATCGTCATGTGGCTATCATTTTGTGTTGCGTATATATCTCTGCCTAGCCCCTTGAGAAGAAGAGAGAAAGGCTAGAATAAAATATCGTTTCTTTCTTTAGGTGTCCTCATACGCATTCCGCGACGGGAGTGCTCCGCGTGTGGACGCTATTATTTATTGCTCGCTTAAGAGCGTTTATAGGGCTCACTAGCGCCGCCAATAGAAATAAAATCATATTTCGCAAATAGGATAAATAATGTTAAATGTTGATAACAAAGTCTTGAGAAAAGCCAATAAAGTATTTAAATAACACACTCTCAACGCTTTAAATGTTTTTCAATCTAATAAATATTGCATTATTAACAAAAACGGCCGTTTTTTTTTCGAATGTGAAATTTAACTAATTGAAAAACATTTAAAGTGTTGAGAGTGTGTTGTACAAATACTTTATTGGCTTTTCTCAAGACTTTGTTATCAACATTTAACATTATTTATCCTATTTGCGAAATATGATTTTTTTTCTATTGGCGGCGCTAGTGAGCCATGTAAAGGCCCTTAAACGCATTACGTATTTTAAGAAGTAAACATGGTGCAGTGTAAAAAATGTAAATTGTATTTATCGTTATGCCCGATTTACACATCGACAAGTACAGTAGCGAGTTAAGTAGTATTTTAAGATTAGGTTGATTTAAATAGATCTCCATCCTATTTTTTGGCGAGTTAAGTACGAAGTAGCCCCCTCACTTGCGTCTCGCCAACTTAACTCGCCAAAAAATAGGATGGAGATCTATTTAAATCAACTTAATCAACAACTTACTACTTAACTCGCCACTGTACTTGTCGATGTGTAAATCGGGCTTTAACGAAAGATGAGGTTGTGAAGTGTAAGGGGACATGTGATAGTATATATCATAAAAAATGTGCAAAGAATTTAAAGCATTTATTGCAAAACGAAATATGTGAGGAATGCCAAAAATCTAGCCCTAAAATACCAGTGCAGTCGCCGGTTATTGATGTAGATCCCCAAAAGGTTACTGTCGAGTCTCTTTTAATTGAAATGAATAAGAAGTTGCAAGTAATCTTTATTCTGGAGAAAAAGCTGGATGATCTCACGGAGACTGTAGATTTTTACGCGGAACAATACCAGCAAATGCTAGACTTTAAGAAGAATGCAGAAAACAAAATAAAAGCAATAGAACAGAAAAATATTTATCTGGAGAAATGCAACCTTGCGTTAGAAGAAAGAGTGGATAGTCTAGAAAAAAAAGAGAAAGAAAAAAATGTCGAAATTGCGTGCCTACAGAAGGAAACAGATGAAGAAAACATAAAAGAAATTATTAAAAACGTTGCTGTGAAACTTTGCTTAGATCCTGAGGAAATTGAAAGTGCCGAGAGAGTAGGTATACAAAAACCGGGTGCGGAACGACCTCGCCCGATTGTAGTTAAGCTCCGGTCGAAACATGCGCGAGACCAATGGCTACAGAAGCGCAAAGTACGAATTACAAACGGCGATATATATAATACTGATAATAAAATGCCTGTGTATATAAATGAAGACTTAACTAAAACATCGAGATTATTGTTCTGGGAAACCCGCAATCAATTAAAACATAAATATAAATTTATCTGGATACAAAACTCCACTATATTGGTCAAAATAAGTGAGAACGAAAAAATTATTCGCATTAGAAATGAAAACGATATAAAGTTGTTATGCGATAATACTAATACCAAGAATAAATAGACACAATAACAACACCTGTGCGTGTGTGTGAACACACTACGCGATTTAAAATCAGAACCAAAATTCGATACTTCAAGCGAAGTTAGTAATTTATATGATATTGATTATAATAAATTTAATGATATACTTACTTGGTCTCAACATTTTTCTTGTAATGATATAAATATTATACATTTAAATATTCGATCTATAAGAAAACAATTTAACCAATTACTTGTTTTGCGACTGCTTAACGATTGCTTAACTACCAGAACATTAAACCTAATAATACTAACAGAGGTGAACATAAAAAATGAAGAAGTCCCATTATATAACATCCCAGGCTATATAGTATATCCGAATACCAGGGAGACACGAAGAGGAGGTGGGATACTAGTTTATGTAAAAGATGATTTACAATTTACTACGGAAACCTCAAGACTACAGCTGACTGCAACAGAATTAACGCATGGAAAATTGCAGAACGGAACAAACACTACACATATTATAGCAGTATATAGACCACCAAACACAAAAAAGTCAGAATGTGTTACAGAATTAAATTACACATTGAAAAATATTCCAACCTCAGAAGAAATAATATTAATTGGAGACATCAACATCGATTTATCTCAGAATGCAAACTCAAGCTTGACCGCCTATAAAATCATGTTGTGTGAACACGGCCTGCAGAGCGCAATTCCTAGAACCGAGGCGACGCGCGAGGCGATCGTCGATGGCCGCCTAGTGACATCGAACATAGACCACGTGTGCGTGCGGGGGGGCCGCGGCCGACCGCTCGAAGCGCGGGCGCACTTGCTAACTTGTACTCTATCGGATCACTATATGGTTGGAATTAGCTTAACGACTGATGGTAATGTAAACTTTATTAATAATAAAAGTAGTAATGATTGTATTTATAATGAAAAATGTGTAACTGATAGCTTAAAAATTATTGATTGGGCTGACTTGTTAGAAACTAATTGCCCTTTAATATTGTATGAAAAATTACATAAAGTATTCATAGACATTTACGACAAATGTAAAATACAAATAATTTCAAAGAGAAAGAGAATTACACAGCCGTGGGTCGATAGGGAGTTAAGAAAAAAGATAGATTATAGAGATACCTTATTTAGGGCTTGGAAATCTTCGCCTAAAAATATGAATAATAGATTAATATATACACGATATCGAAATAAACTCAATAAACAAATAGATATTGCTAAGAATAAATACTTACAGACAAAAAGAAATAGAAAATTGTAATAATGATATTAGAAAAATATGGTCACATTTAAATACTTGGACAGGTAAACAAAAGACGAGCTTAGATAGTGTAATTAAAAAATACTTAGGTAAAAATGATGATATGTTAAATATATGTAATAATTTTTCCGATACATTTACGGGGGAAATAGAGAAAATAAAACATAACTGTGATAAACACTTTTTAGATAGAAGCTCCTATGTGACACCGAGTGATGTGTCTTTTTATTTTAAGAAGGTAGATTCATTTACGGTAGAAAAATGTATTAATAATTTAGATTGTAATAAAGCACCAGGGCTTGATAGAATAAGAGTCCAAGATATAAAATTTGTTAAGAGAGAAATAAGTCCAGTATTAGCTAAGTTTATAAATTTATGTATAAGTGAGGGAGTTTACCCAGAAATTTTAAAAAAGTCATTTATAAGACCCATTTATAAACAGGGAAGCCATTTAGATTACAGTAATTACAGACCAATTGCAATATTATCGGTAATAAATAAAATAGTAGAAAAAATTATAGTTAACCAGGTTAGTAGTTTCTTAGAAAAATATAACATATTAACAGACGCACAACATGGGTTCCGCCGGGGGCGCAGCACTGACACCGCACTAGCGCAGTTTACAGATTACGTCAACAACAATCTCAACGAAGGGAAGTTTGTGGCTGCCATCTTCATTGATTATAAAAAAGCATTCGATATACTCTTGATCATAATGTATTACTACAGGCAATGGAGGAATGTGGTGTCAGGGGGCCAGTCAATCGTTGGTTTGAATGTTACCTTAAGAATCGTACACTACGTACGTTGATCGACGGAACAACGGGTCGTGAGGTAGGTGTGAATCTCGGCGTGCCGACCGGCTCCGTGTTCGGTCCGATCGGGTACTTAATGCACGTAAATAGTGTCATAAATGTTATAAAACACTGCAAAACATTTCAATACGCGGATGATATGTGCTTATTGTATTGCTCAAAAAGCAAGAGTGATGCTTTAACTTATTTACAGGACGACTTTGAAAATGTCATTAAATGGGCCCACGACAATGGCATTATCATAAACCACTCTAAAACAAAATCCATGTATATATGCTCACCCTACAGTAAATACATTAAACAAAATATAAACACCATAAATATAACTGGTCATACATACGAATGTCTACACAAGAATAAAACTGGCTGCGTATGTACAACAATACAAAAAGTAGATACCTACCGATACTTGGGACTGACTGTTGACAGTCAATTCAATTGGAAGTCACACGTTGATGACGTTTGCAGTAAGCTACAATCAGTTCTGGGTAAATTCTTTCATCTTGTTGGTTTTGTAAACAAAAGACTTTTGTATACACTTTACTATGCACTTGCCGACTCAATAATTAGCTACGGCTTAAGTAGTTACGGCCTTACATTTAAAACACAGCTTGATCACATAAAACAACTTCAAATCAGAATAATGAAACACCTAGTTAATCGAAAACAAAAATTAGAATGTAAGCCACACTATGACAAACTATTTAATATTTGTAAAATACTTCCCGTACACATGAAAGTAGACTATCTTATTGCAATAGAACAGTATTATACAGAGGAACATAAGCATACCAAAACACACAACTATTACACCAAACAAGTTAAGCAAGGTAAATATATGATACCTCCAATAACCAACTACTATGGTAAAAGAACTAGGCAATACTTAACTCCTGTAATATATAATAAAATAGACTTTCTTAGAAACTCATCTGAAAACATCACAAGTAGACTGTCCTTAAAGAAAAGACTGAAAAGTGAGATGATGAAAACGTTAGATACTTAATTAAAAAATTTAAAAAACATCTGATTGTTAATTATTGTAATACATATGTGTGTATTTGTATGTATGTGTGTGTGTGTGTGTGGGTGTGTGTGTGTGTATATATGTATATATATATATAGGTATATGTTATGTATATGTATGTATATATGTGTGTGTGTATGTGTGTGTGTATGTGTGAATACATATGTATGTTATGTGTATATATGTATTATTGGTATATGTATATATACTAATAATATATATTTATACAGCACTATTATAAAGATTAAAAATACTGAAAAATGCTTATGTAAATATGCATGTTATAATTATATATTTTATTAGGTTAAGACGTTAAATACTATTTATATAGTGTGCTGATATACCTAGTTACTAGTAAACTGAACTTCTTATTGTTAAAATTATATGTAATTAGATATAAGTAAGAGCGCCTTTTTCGCCAACAAACTGTATTTACAGTTTGGCGATTCTGTTTCCTATGTAAAACCATTGTATATTTATTTCGAAATAAACAAATTTAAAAAAAAAAAATACCTGTCCTGGAAGAAGTAATGAGAAATACGTTTTATCTTTTCCTTTTTTTTAACATCTGTTTTCATGTCAGCCTAATCAAAAAATATGAAAACACATGACAAAGCCTTCTTTCATAAAGCCTTTTATTTATTATATCTATTGTCCTTTGTCGGTTGCTTCATACATGTGGAGGTCCCTTGGGTAAATTATTTGTCATCTTAACATAATAGCTGTTTATTTAGAAAGATTATATCGAATAAACAAATAAGTAAAGTAATCACCTACTGTTGCTCTAGAACGCAATGAAACTATATTTATTTTCACATTGCGGCGCCAAAATTACATACATAAAGCACTATAAAATTCAAAGACTTTTACTTACTTACTTACTTTATTTCTTAAAAATTAATGTGTTACGAAAACCTTTATACATATGTATTTAAGGAACAAATTACTCAGTCTCAAACTGACAGACTCAGGACGATAATTTTTAGGTAGCAGTAAGTATAGGGTTATGTGTCAGGTTTCCTTCCTTCCGCTTTAGTTTAATTTATGACATCTAAAGATTCTCCGTATGGTGACGGAGTAAGAATAGAAAATGTCACCACCCCATCTCATTCCATGGGTGTCTTAAAAACCAACTAAGGAACTATTATCTTTACGAGATAAAAAGAAGGAAAACTTGAAATTAAACCCTATACCAATCTGTCTGGCCAGCGTGGTATTAGTAGGCCAAGTATCCCTCCGTCATAGGAGGAGGCCCGTCCCTGCAGTGGGACATTAATGGGCTGTTATAATGAAAGATAAAATAAAGTGGGTATAATCACTTCCTTACTAAACATCAGCATCATTATTATTTACATGATCATAGATCTCCAACTTTTTCCACCGCGCGCGATCCTATGCCTACCTGAGAAGGTAGGTTGATGGATGCATCGATTCTCAACCACCTCTGTCAGGTGCATAGGCTTACCTAATCAATTACATACTTACACAAAATAATATACAACAAACCACCACACTAAAATCTACAGACGTAGACAAATACTACATATCATTAGCCCTCATTCAAAACTCCTTTAGTAGAAACTACATAGTTTTATAAAACACGTTTATACTCCTGTGGGATCTGGGTGCAAGCGCGATAAAAGTTTCCATTTGAGCCGGTGATGCGTAACGAGCCTCTTCTTAGCTAGTGAATGAAGGGCATCTTTTCGTATTCATACGATCCCCACGTGTTTCTATGGAATGGTTAAGGTGGGGGTGGAAGGGAAAAGATGTCAGCGGTACTAAATACTTATTATAATTAACTTTTTTGGTAGGTGGTTGATAAAGAATACTTCATTGTAATAGTTTTTTAATAGCGCGTAATATTCAGTGCAAGAACCGGTCTCATCATCATCATCATATCAGCCAATCGACGTCTACAGACTGCTGGACATAGGCCTTCTCAAAGTATTGCCACCTTGTGCGGTCCTATGCCTTCCCCATCCATCGGCTTCCCGCCGTTCTAACTGTATAATAATATAGGGAAATTTGACCTAATAATATATCGCTGGATAGGCGGATTGGTATGAGGTTATATTATGTCTCGTTTGCTAATTTTGAAAAACGGCCGCGTATGCTATTGGCGTGCAAGAGGCCGCGTGTTCCGCCGATATGACGAAAGTTATTTGCACGATTCACATAACATTATCTTGACCATGAATGTACGTGTGACTCTGTGTTTGTTAATTTAATTCTTGTAAAAGTTTTGTCTTATTTAAAAAATGAGAAATAATAGAGTAACTTTGTTAACCCAAATTAAATAACCAATTTTTTATAGCACTGAAAAATGTTTAAAATCAAGACTTGTGTACGGCACAGCCATTTTATTCGATTATTGTTTATCGAGTCCTGTTAAAAGGAAATTGCCGATATCCGCCTGTGCTTTGCGTCGTCGCCTCTCTTAGCTTTGGCCCACGACCTCGAGATGAACCGAGTATGAACAGAATGCAATCTCCTTCGCCGCTGCTTCAAAGGTTAAAAACAAACTCTGCTTACAACTTCTATAGTTAAAAGAATAAGGTTGATTTTCGCTTGACTAGAGTTAAGCTATTGCTCTTGTTTGTGATTTCAAAATGTATGTACTGAGTAAAGATTTTTAGGTTATTAAATGGGCATTGTATTCAGGGGTATTGTTATGTATTTAGAAGTGTAGTTGATAAATGGTTGGTACAACAGATTTTGGTTGTGTCACCCATTACAAAGAAGAAAGATAGAGTTGTATTGTACAAAAGAATAGTGTACGGATCCCACCGGAACACGGGAGCAGTTCAGGGAGAAATGAAACGTCCCAATCACTTAGTAGCGCGTTTATTCCCTACTTCAGGGCACACACACAAACTTACACGCTTACTATAGGAACAATTTACTCTATATAACACAATGCAGTAACCGAACAATTCTCATTCGTCAATAATCTTAACAAAAGCATAATGTGCCCAGATGTACCTAATTATAGCTCGACTATAAATTAAACAACGCCATCTCTATAAAACTCTTAAAACTAATTTACCTAAACATACCGCCCACCAAGGACATGTTCATATCATGGCCTTCATTTCCGCCCACCATGACAATATAATGGAATACATATCATTAATAATCAAAAAGAACTGATGTAATTGGTGGTAGGTTCACAACAATAAAAACTTAACCTAACACAATATTCAGCAAAAAATAAAACAATTAATACCTACTACTTAATCCTAAATATTAACCGGTAACACACACAGTTTTGACGTTGGCCTTTTAATAAGAGAAGTTTGCGTTCGCAATGTAACTACCCTTGTGATTTCGTCAGCACCCAGATGTTTACTTTCAACTCGACCTAACAACCACTTGCCAGGTGGCAAATCGTCCTCCTTCACAAGTACTACATCTCCTACGGAAGGTTCAGGAGTAGTATGAGACCATTTATGGCGCTGGAGGAATTGGTTTAGGTAGTCCTGTGACCATCTACGCCAAAAATCCTGCACCATTCTCTGATGAAATTGCCATCGAGCTAAACTACTAATGGTTGATTTTTCATAATTTCTATCCGGAATCAATACTAGAGGCTCTCCCATCAAAAAATGACCCGGTGTTAAAATTGTCAATTTATCCTGGTCTTCAACATAAGACAACGGTCTTGAGTTGAGACATGCCTCAATTTGTGACAATACAGTTGCCATTTCCTCGAATGTCAACGTCGAGTTACCTACTACCCTTTTCAGATGGAATTTCGTAGATTTCACTCCTGCCTCCCATAACCCACCAAAATTCGGTGCGTGGGGTGGAATGAAATGCCACTGAACTCCGTTATTCGAAAAATATTCAACCAAGTCCTCATTATAATCTGTTTTTTCCTTATTATATAAATATAGCAATTCACGCGCGGCCCCTACGAAGTTGGTGCCGTTGTCGCTATACAACTCAGCTACTCGCCCTCGTCTAGACACAAATCGCTTGAAAGCAGCCAGGAACCCTCTAGAACTTAAGTCGCTAACAGCTTCCAAGTGCACAGCTCGTGTGGCCATGCATATAAATAAAGCTATATACCCCTTGTAGGATTTATTACCCCGACCTTTAGAGACACGAATATTAATAGGACCTGCATAGTCCACACCAGTACACAAAAATGGTTTGTTTGGAGTGACTCTCGCTGGCGGCAGTTGTCCCATTAGTTGGGTCCTTACCTTAGCTGCGTACCTAATGCACCGAACACAGTTTCTAACATACCCTTTAGTTAACAACTTAACTCCAATAACCCAATATTTTGACCTTAAATAAGTCACCATGAGTTGAGTGCCACCATGCATGGTTTTAGCATGTGCATCCGCAATCAAAAGCCCCGTAAGAAATGATTCCTTTGGAATCAATATTGGATGAACGCGTTCAAAATCAAGCAGCGATCTGTCCAATCTACCCCCTACTCTGATAATACCCGAAGCATCCAAATATAAATTTAATGATTTTAAATTACCTTTAAAATTTACATCCTTTTTTTGACGTAAAGCCTGTAACTCTTTAGCAAAGTTATCCTCTTGGCACCTTTTAATACATGTTAGTAACGCCTGATCCAACTCTTCTTTGACCAAATAGATTGTAGACGACCTAGCTAAACCTTTCTTTAGGTTTAAAAACCGACGACAATACGCTACGACTCTAATCAACTTAGTCAAAGATGAAAACTTATCCCAAATTTTAACCTCCATAGCGGATGTATGAACCTTGACCTCTTCTAATTGAGTACCATTATTTTTTGGTTTGTCATACTCTATTCTATGTTTGGTCAGAAATTCTGGACCATTCCACCATATTAAAGTTGAATTCAGCTCTGCTGGGGAAACACCACGAGAGGCACAATCTGCTGGGTTTTGCTTAGACGGTACATGAGCCCAATGCTGAGCATCTAAGATGGTCAAAATATGAGACACCCTGTTGCCGACAAACGTTTTCCAGCGACTAGGATGGCTGTTAAGCCAGGCTAGCACTACTTGGCTATCCGTCCACGTATGCCAATCCAACTTTGGTATATCCATAACTCGACCAACCTCAGCAATCAAATTAGCAACAAGCACCGCTCCACACAACTCCAACCTTGGTATACCTAGATACTTGTTTTATTGGTGCTACCTTCGTTTTGGAGGTCACCAGTGAAACAGAAATGTTACCCGCCTTATCTATAACCCTAATATAAACAACGGCCGCGTATGCCCCTTTTGAGGCATCTGAAAACCCATGCAGCTCCGTTTTTACACTATCCGAATCCATGTGTAGCCAGCGTGGGATCTTTACTGAAGATAAGGAAACCAAATCAGTACGGTAAGTAACCCATTCATTTTGTAATTTTACAGGTATTTCTTGGTCCCATTCTAACCCAGCTAACCATAGTTTTTGTATAAACATTTTTGCTAAAATAATGGTTGGTGCTAACCACCCTAAGGGATCAAATAATCTAGCTATTTCGGATATTACTTTTCTTTTTGTTACAGGAGCAGAAAGCGGCAAGACTTTGACTGAATATTGAAAGAAATCCGCGTGACAGTTCCAGGTAAGTCCAAGAACCTTAGTAACATTGTCTACTCCTTCTAAATTTAAGTCAATACTACTATTTCTTTCCCCATCCTTGATTTCATCTAACAATTCTTTACTATTGCTATTCCATTTTGTTAATTTAAACCCACACTTCGATAGGACTGTATTAATATTATTATAAATTCTAAACCCGTTTTTTACAGTATCAGCGCCTGTCATCAAATCATCCATCAGAAAGTCATTCAGGATAATTCTTGCTGTTTCTGGATCATCCTGACATTCATCATGAGCTACCTGCTGGAGAGCACGAACTGCAAGATACGGTGCTGATGCTGTACCAAAAGTTACTGTGATCAGCTCGTATTCTTCAATTTCTCTTTCAGCGCTAGGTCTCCACAGAATTCGCTGTACTATAGTATCCTTCCTGTCAACCAGGACCTGACGGTACATTTTCTCAATGTCAGCTACCAAACATATTCGATGTTGTCTCCAGCGCATAACAATGTGTCGGAGATCCGCCTGCAATGTTGGTCCTACCAAAAGCTGATCATTTAAAGATGTCCCGTTGCTTCCTTTACAAGAAGCATCAAATACGACCCTTACTTTAGTTGTTACCTTGTCCTCTCTGACGACCGCATGATGAGGTAAGTATATAGCTGCTTTGTTGTTACGTTCCTTATTGTCTACCTTATGCATGTGATGTAAATCTAAATATTCTTGTATGACCTGTGTATAACTATCCTTTAACTTAATATTTTTATTTAAACGTAACTCTAAACCAATGAATCTCTTTACAGCTATAGCCCTAGATTGTCCAACACGCTCTGCAGGATTAGCATCCCGAAATGGTAACCTTACTACGTACCGACGGCGAGCATCCCTTGTTATAGTTGCGGAAAACAATTGTTCGCATTGCTGTTCCTCCTCAGTCAACATTTTTTGTGATTCAAGCGGTTCCTTTTCTAATTCCCAAAACCTTTTTAGCAAGTCCTGTGTTTCCACAGACGCATGCATGACACTAATATGTGAATAAATGCTAGTCATATTATCTACCTGAGACACACCTGATATAATCCACCCGAGAGCGGTTTCCTGAGCAACCAAAGTACCTTTCAAGTCCTTCTTAATACCTACATTGAGGACCTGAGTAAAAACCTCAGCACCTAACAAAATATCAATTTTGTTAGGCCTGTAGTACTCTGGATCAGCCAGGTCTTCCTCAGCCAAGTCTACCCATTCTACTCTTGCTACTTGCGTAGCTGGGAGAAGAGTTGTGACCGACTTGAGAACGTAAGCCTTAACGGTTATTTGAAATCCTGTGTCTTTTCTAGATCGCATATTAACTGTAACTGTGTACTTAGAATTCATCCTGTTTTCTCCCCCTACGCCTACCACTGTGGTTTTAGTTGCCACTTTAGTGAGACCTAGGTATTGTACCATCGCTTCAGTTATAAATGAACCTTGCGATCCTTGATCCAGCAAAGCCCTAACTACCCGATAAGTCCCATTTCTAGACTCAGCCTTTACTATGGCTGTAGTTAACAGAACCGTCTTCTGTTTATTCCCGATCGCGAAATGAGATAATAATGGGCTACTAGATCCCTCAGCTTTACAAGCTACTTCCCTATCCTCATCCCGATTACTATTTGACATTGAGTGTTCCCCTTGTGCTTTAGATGTGGTACCCTCACTAGTTCCCGAACCCCCCGTCGGGTGTAAAAGCGAATGATGTCGTCGTTGACATACCTTACATCGAAGTGAAGCCTTACAAAACCTGGCAGCGTGGTTGCCGTTTAAACAAACATAACACAAGCGATGTTGCTGCACGAAATCACGCCGCTGTTCATTAGATTGCTGAACAAACCTTTTACAATTAGTTATTTTATGATCAGAAGAACAAAAAACACACATAACACTTCCTTTCTCTTTAACAATATGAAAGGATTGTGTATCTTTAAACTTATGTTGACTACGACCATCAGACTTAGTCTCCAACCCTTCAAGCCCACGGAAACGACTAACCAGAAATTCAGAAAATTGCTTAAAAGTTGGCAATTGATCATTATTAGTTTCTGCTATTTTTAATTCCCAAGATTTACGTGTTTCTCTATCTAGTTTTTTACTAATAATGTGTATAATAAGTATGTCCCAACTTTTAACATTCACACCCAAATTTTCTAAAGATTCTAGACATTCTGTGGTCGTATTCAGCAATAACTTTATTCCAGATGCGGATTCATTCAACATATCCTTTTGGTTTAATAAACGATTTAATATATTTTTAGACAAAAACCTTTTGTTGTTGTATGTATTATCTAACTTTTCCCATGCCATATCATAATTATTGGAAGTAACCTGTATATTTCTTATCAATTGTTCTGCTTCCCCAGTTAAGTGCCCTTTTAAATAATAAAACTTTTGTGCATCGTCTAACCTTTTATCATTATGTACTAAACCCAAAAACAAATCTCTAAACGTATTCCATTCAGAATACTTGCCTGAAAACGATGCAATTTTTATTTCTGGCAACTTAACTCTTTTTACAAACTCCTCTTTAGAACCTGACATAGATTTACCACCAATATCACTGCTAGATAAATTACTTTTTATTTGCAATTTTTCTTTAAGTTCAGTTTTAACCTCTAAGTATAATTCTTCGACAAAATCGTAAAAATCATTTTTATAATAATCAGATAACAACAATTTTTGTTAATCAATCTTTTCTAAAATAAGATTATGAGTTTGAATAAAACCTAACCAAAGTCTTTCCAAATGTTCTAACCGCGTTTCGATATAGGCTACAGTTAAACGCTCTTTCGAACATTTTTTAAAGTTAGTTTTTGTCTTTACAATCTTATCTCTAAAGTCTTCTTGAATAGTTATATAAGACTCCATCGTTTATTTTTACAAAAGAATAATTAACTTAGCAAATTTAAGAATGTAATTTAGTCACAAATTTTCTAAGTGTTTGAGAAAATGGGACCAAATTCGGGCATGGATTCCCCGTCCCAACAGGTTTTCACTTAAAAATATTACAAGTCTACAACTAACTAAATTATTCAACTTAAATAATCAAATTATTACAAGTCTCTAAATTATTCTTTTGAATCCATATATTAAATAAATAAATGTACTCACAATTTGACCTCACTCACTTGACCACACTGAACACCGAACTTATACCACTTTGCTTGCAGCGCCACCTATCGGCGCCTTGCAACTTCTGCAATGGCAAACTCCGTCCTTGCCAAACTTCGGAACTGCTCCAATGGCACCACTTCCAAGTACCATGCGCTGCTGCTCGCTCCTCCGCCGCACCTTGCGGTTCCCACTAGTGGGAATGATCTGACCAGCAATCCACTGACCAGTAGCGACGCGGCGCGGGTGGTAGCCGTATCCGCCGGCGGCTACCAAAATCGCACGACTCAACCGTATATCCGGCTCGAAGGACCATGTACGGATCCCACCGGACCACGGGAGCAGTTCAGGGAGAAATGAAACGTCCCAATCACTTAGTAGCGCGTTTATTCCCTACTTCAGGGCACACACACAAACTTACACGCTTACTATAGGAACAATTTACTCTATATAACACAATGCAGTAACCGAACAATTCTCATTCGTCAATAATCTTAACAAAAGCATAATGTGCCCAGATGTACCTAATTATAGCTCGACTATAAATTAAACAACGCCATCTCTATAAAACTCTTAAAACTAATTTACCTAAACAAATAGACTTCCAAACAACCTATTGATGTCCAACTCCAGAAAATGGCGACCATTTGACGAAGAGATACGTCCAAGCTGGCCAAACTGGTAAAGTTTGCTAAGTATTTATTTTTTATAAGAACGTTCAAAATACTTTTAATTTTAGTAAGTCGACATTCAGAAGAATAATTTTGAACTACGTGTTTTAAAAAGCTTAATGTTATAAATTAACGACCAAAGGTTTTAGTTACACCATAAGTCAATGTTTGTGTGCATAAACATTAATGTTTGCGTTGTGTCTGAATGTTTTCATGTCAGCTACATAATATGCACAGAAATCAGTATATAATATCAGTATAATATGTTCAGATATCTGTTATATCTACTTATATATAAAACTCAAAGGTGACTGACATAGTGATCTATCAACGCACAGCCTAAGCCACTGGTGGGATCTGGCTGAAATTTGGCACGCATGTAGATGTTATGAAGTAGGCATCCGCTAAGAAAGGATTATAATGAATTCTACCCCCAAGGGGATAAAAAAGAGGATGAAAGTTTGTATGAAACTTTGTCAATTTCAAACCGATAGGCCTGAGACTTTGTATGCATATAGCTACTATGACGTTGGCACCCCCTTACGAAGGAATTTGATAAATTCTACCCCCAAGGGGAAAAAATTGGTGATGAAAGTTTGTATGAAACTTTGTCAGTTTTAATCCGATCGAGCTGAGACTTAGCATGCATATAGATATTATGACGTTGGCACCCCCTTAGGAAGGACTTTGAAAATTCTACCCCCAAGGGGATAAAATAGGTGAAGAAAGTTAGCACGAAACTTTGTCAGTTTCAATCCGATCGGGCTGAGACTTTTCATGCATATAGTTACTATGACGTTAGTACCCCCTTAGAAAGGACTTTGATAAATTCTACCCCCAAGGGGATAAAATAGGTGATGAAAGTTTGTATGAAACTTTGTCAGTTTCAATACGATCGGGCTGAGTCTTTGCATGCATATAGTTACTATGACGTTGGTACCCCTTAGAAAGGACTTTGATAAATTCTACCCACAAGGGAATAAAATAGGGGATTACAGTTAGTATGAAACTTAGCTTCTCTCATGGAATAAAATAGGGGATTACAGTAAGTATGAAACTTAGCTTCTCTCATGGACTGCATGTTTTATGTTGCTTGCTCACGAGTAATTTCCCTCAATAGCTTAATAGTTTTAGCGCCTAATGACAGATTAATTATTAAGAATATGTGTACAAAGAAGTTTTGTAGGCCCCTTATTTTTGCACACGCTAAACAAAAAATAAGCCTAACCAATCATAATACTTCTAAACGCGAGCGAAGCCGCGGGCAACAGCTAGTGCATAATAAAATCATAAATAAGTATCTGGAAGTCTAGTCTATTTACTTGGCAAGTAAATTATGTCAAAGATTTTCAATTAAATTGGTCCCCAATCATTATAACAGCCCATTAACGTCCCACTGCAGGGGCGGGCCTCCTCCCGTGACGGAGGGATACTTAGCCTACTAATACCACGCTGGCCAGACGAATTGGTATAAGGTTTCATTTCAAGTTTTCCTTATTTTTATTACGTAAAGATAATATTTACGGATAGTCCCTTAGTCGGTTTTTACGACATTCATGGGATGAGATGGGGTAAAGACACACTGTATTCTTACTCCGTCACCACACGGAGATTTTTCCTTATATAATAAGCATTAATATAAATTCTATGTCCCGCGTTATGTATCTATGTGTTCAGCATTTATATACTTATTGGTTATTCGTCAAAGCTACACGGGAATCCACTCCATATTTGCCGCCTGCATACAAGCCCCTCTGTCAAATCATTCCTGTGGTTAGAATACAAAATTTTGAACATGAATTCAAAATTCAACAGTACTTTGGTTAAAATTATGTATGAAAGTGACGTCAAGCAAATCATTTTAATTTTATTTTTGGTGAGTATTATGGTTAATAATGGTAAAAAAGGTAGATTAAAAAATAAACATATTGTATTCTTACTTAGTCATACGTTAATAACATTTAATTATAATCTTGAGGCAGGGTTCCTAAGCTCGAGGACGTGATGTCGCAGAAGGAAGCTGCGGAACGGGAAAGAGAGATTTCCACTACCTCTTCCGGCCGCAGAAGACGCACCGGGCGCAGAAGAAGGGCAGATAACGCCCTCTTCCGCCCCCCATGAATGGGTTCAGGGGCGACGGACTTGGGGAAGTCCCCGCCCCCTATTCCAACAGACCCGAGGCGGGGGCGTGCGCGGGTGTCTTCGCGCGCGCCTCTGAGAAGATGCACGGGGCAGTCGAACACCTCACTACCTTGTGCAAGTGACGAGGCCCGGTCAGACCGGGCCGGTCAGACCGGGCCAGCACTAGTGCGGGGCTGCGGAAGAATTTGGATTCCCGCGGCCCCGCGCGCACGTGTGAGGAGACACCGTGGTGGTTTTAGCCGGTAAGAGTCCGGCACGCCCCTCCGCCTCTCCCCAGGCGGAGGTAGTCCATGAGGATTTCCCCCCGACAAAAAAAAAAGGGTTCCTAAGCTGATCTTTTTGAGATAACAAAACAGATGTCTTGATCAGAAGATAATGGACAATCCTCGACCTTAAATTCTATTTGTTTCGATAAGCATACATAGGTCTCCGGGTCGGACTGGATGCTGAAGGCGCAGGACCTAGTTCTGTGGCGCGTGTTGGTACAGGCCTATGTCCAGCAATGGACTGCAATAGGCTAGTTGATTGATTGATTGAGTATTATGGTAAAATGTGCTTAATGATTTACTTGTTTTTCTCAGTGTGTATTTAAACTGTACTAAAATGTAATGGCTCGTTTGCCTCCCATTATATAAAAAAAAATTGAGGTAAACTTTTTAAATATTGTTTTTCTGTAAGTTTATCTATACTAACTTTACAGTTGATTTTCTTTTTAATTTATTTATTGTCATCTTTTCTGAGTTTGGTTATGCTCTAATGTAATTTTTTTCATATACCTATTCGATTTCATCTCTAAGTAAGTTGTCATAACGATCATTTTCCTTTAACAAACCACATAGAAACTAATAGTAAAGTGTTGTAACTAAGTTGTCGATACAGTGAGACACTTAAGTCGCAATCAACAGGTTGATTGGAACCTCGGAGGTTAAGAGTTTGTTACTCGATAAGGACATTGCTTGTTTGATGTAAACACCACGGATATTACACAGATTATTGCTTTGCTATTCCGCGATTTACTAAATTGTGGGAAGTTGGTAAATTGATTTTCACGGATTGATTAATGATGTGAAATTGTTGATAATGTGTGTTAGATTGACGTGAATACTTATTTGTTAAACCACAAGAATTTCCTCAATAATTCTAATAGGATCTGTCATGTGAAGGACCTGACATCTAAGGCCCAGTTTAAAAAAAAAAAATATATAATGGGAGGCAAACGAGCCAGCAGATCACCTGATAGTAAGTGATCACCGCCGCCCATGGACACCCGCAACACCAGAGGAATCACAGATGCGTTGCCGACCTTTAAAAGGGAGTACGCTCATATTATTATTATTAGTGTAAAGAAGATTTAAAAATGAAAATCCATTTATGAGTAAGTATTTGAGATTTAAAGCTGAAAGTCTTTTAATAAAAAAGGCACATTACTGCAGTGAGATATTCAGGTTTAAGGAAATAATCGACTGATACAAGTGCAAGTGCAAATCGTTCGAGGGGCTTTTAGTTTGAGTGTACCGTGGTCGCTATCTAGGTGGCCATTAGTTAATCTAATACAGAGCTTACTAGATAAAAAATGGTCGCTAGATTATGCTTTTTACAACCCCCACGGATATGGAAGAAGAAGCAAGTAAGTAGTATTTTTGACGACCTCTGTGGCGTAGTGGTTATATAACATGACTGCTACGCAGAGGTCTCGGGTTCGATTCCCGCTCAATGCAAATCTTTGTGTGCATAAACATGATTGTTTGCATTGGTCTAAGTGTTTCTATGTATGATATGTATGCATTTACATAAAATTAAAAAAGTATATATGTATGTTTATCCGTTGTCTATTAGTACCCATAGTACAAGCTCTGCTTAGTTTGGGACTAGATGGCGTTGTGTGAAAGTGTGAGGAATATATATATTTGAGTATTTAATACAAGATTTCCAACATATATGGCAACAGTAAACGTGTTAGCATACCAAACATACAATTTCATCATACATGTGTAATGCTCATTAAGAAATAATCTTTTCCAATAACATTGTATGTGGGATATAAACTTAGTGACATTGTTTGTAGGAATCGAAACAGAATCGCGTGATGTCGTTACAAGGTCATGTTCAAATTGTATAGGGCTACCTATTATTATTTTATTTATTTATTTTATTTCATTTTTTCCGATATCTTCTTTTTTATGCATAAAGATTTTATTTCTTGTTTTTTTTTTGTATTTAATGGTATTGTTAATTTGTAATTGATTTATGTTTAACAGTCATCAAAAAGTGTAACAAGAGGAAGGTGTCAGTGTCTGTAACACAGTTAATACTAACACAGACACTGTCGAATACTCTATCTCAGTTCATCATATAAATATTATGTAATTACCAGTGAGATGGATATATGTAACGATCTGTTGGAAATAAACGTTTTATATTTTATTTATTTATATTTTTATATGGATACGGTTGAATTAAGAATAATACATTGTCAGATTATGATGGTAGGCTGTAACACGAGCTCACAGATTTGAATCCCATCATCATCTACATCATAATCAGCCAATCGACGTCCACTGCTGGAAATAGGCCTCCTCCAAGTATTGCCACCTTGTGCGGTCCTCTGCCTCCCTCATTCATCGGCTTCTTGAATCCCATGCTTAACTTTTATTTTCGAGTTACCTGAATATTGTTTCTGTGAAGAGGACCTCTTAAGACGACTGTACTAAACATTTAAGATGTCAAATTTAGATTTTTGGGCACATTACACTATGTTCAAAATATATACCCCTAGCTGACCCGTGCCCACTTTGTTAGGCGGCGAAAAAAAAGCGTCCCTTTTTTAAACATATTTCATTACTTCTTCACTCCTATTAGTTATGACTACGTGATACTATATAGCCTATGACACTCCCCAAAAGATAGACTATTCAACACAGAAATAATTTTTAAAATCGGTTCAATTGATCCAGAGATTACCCCCTACAACGTCACAAACACACAAACTATACCTCTTTATAATAGAAGTATAGATATAGATAAAGCACGAGGTAAAATAAAACAAGTAACTGTTGTAAAAACAATAATAACTGATTGCTTAAAATAAAGTTGTAAATGTACTTATAAAATAAACTATTGTGACTATTCATTTACCATCGATTCGTTTCTTGTTTTTCCCATAAAAAGGAGGAAAACTTAAGATTAAACTCTGTACCAATCCGTCTGCCCAGCGTGGTATTAGAAGGCCAAGTATCCCTCAGTCACGGGAGGTGGCCCATCTCTGCAGTGGGAATTAATGAGCTGTTATGATGACGTTCTAGGGACATGTAATATTTTTTTACGAATAATCCTTTTATCAAAAAGCACAACCCTATAGTAATCAGAAATCGAAATACAAAGCTCGTAAACCAATGTCATTACGAAATTAGGATTAAATGTAATGCCTATTGCGAAATATCATGAATATTTTACAATTTGGTTTATCACGCTGATATATGATTTTAGTGTTTACAGTAACAATATTATCTAGCTATTTATATTCTATAGGTCTAGGTGTGTTCGTCATTCAATATGTTTTTTTTTAAGACAACTTTCGCATTTGGGATCATGCCCTGTGTCGCGGGGACTTTTTACAAACATCAATTAACAGACACAAAGAACACTCAGACTCAGAATAATAATTTGTGGATCTCACAAATAATTGTCCTGCGCGGGGATTGATCCCACAACCTCGTGCACGGCAGCCACTTACGCTACCGAGATCATCGGTGGCGCGACAGTATTTTATTCGTTGTCTAATATCCGAAGTACAAGCTTAACCCTCAATTCACTACCTGAGTCCACCGGACTCACATCATACCATAATTTAAACGTTCTAGCGACTTGTTTCTTCCCCGTCCCTGTACCTTCCTGCAGTGACTAGGGCACCACAGTAGCGAGGGGACATGCTCCTGCGACGCGTATTTAGTAAGTTATTACATCGAGTGAGTCCCTTGGACTCATACTAGTGTATTACGTAATTATTTTTAGTTGTTATTATTGATATAAATGTATGTAATTTGTGTTTTTTTCTGTCTCAAAAGATTAGATTTTATAAAGATTATTGCAGAAAACCTAAATGAAAGCAATATGATGACACGTTTGCACAGTACACGTTTGCCACGCCAAAGGTAACAGGGCGAATTTGACCTACTTCGTTTTTTTCGCGTACAAACACCAAACTAGGTTTGAATTGCAGACTTTAATACCCCTTTTCTAATTATATAATAAAAATTAATGTACTTACCGGGAGAAAAAAGTTATTTGGCTGTATGTAAGTAGGAAGAACCAAATACTGAACATTATAAAGTTTGTAGAAAAATGAAATTAACGCGACAGTATTCAATTATAACGGTTTAATAACACGCATACACCAGACAAAAAGGTAACCGGCTTGAAGTTGTTGCAAATCAGCTGCGCAGATGTCATATTTGGAACTAAAAGACCGGGAACGTGGGGAGCGGGTGTTTTTATTTTTTTTTCTGTACGTGCGCAAACTTCTCTGAAAGCTAACTTCAGCCCAGCCAAGTTAGGTATACATTTTTATAGAACGTTATTTTATTTCTTTGCTTTTTGGTTACAAGCGTAATAATGTGAACAGTGTTGTATTAAACAGACTACTGTTCCAAGTATTATCGAAATAAGCCCAATAGTTAATAAAATATTTCGAAAAATCCTTTGTTTAATGCCTTAAAACAATAAACAAAATTTTTATTTTTCTCCGTTCTCCCATACCCCACAACAGTGGGACCTATACCAGTAAGTATTAGGTATATTTAACTAAATATCCCGCCATATTTCATTCGTGTAAGCCATGGGTCATATGTCCAAACAAAACGCCCGTTTACCTTTATAACTCAATTTCATTCATCCTGAAAAAAGACATTCCTGTAGATGCGAGTCACGTATAAACCGGAGACAAGCTATCCAGGACCCAAAAAAAATATTGTTATTTATGCATTGGCATTTGTAGAAACAAAAAGAGAACAAAGACTGCATATCGATGCACCAAATGTCTGAAGCCAATATGTTTGACTTGCTCAAAAAAGATTATGCCGACGTTGCCTGTAAACAGAGGAAGAACCCATTGCACGTTTTATTTTTTTCTACAGAAGCATACATTTTTGTTATTTTAATGTTGTATTTTATAGCTCTTAGAGTCTAAAAAAGATACAAAAATAAATTTGTAAGAAATATTTTTTACTTCTATAGAGGTACGAAAATACCTATGTTTTTGAAGACTGCTAAAGTAGGTCGGTTTTGTTTTTAAGAAGATCTCAGATATTAGTTTTGTTTCGTTGATGTTTCCTAGTGCCTGAATAACTATTTAAAAATAAACCATATTTAATATGTTATTTAATTTTATTTTAACAGATCACCAATAATTTGTTATTGTTTTACAATGATTTTGGACAGAATAAGAGTTTGTAGAAAAAAAAAATGAAGTCAAAACCTAATAAGTAAGGTAACCTATATATATTATGGAAGGGCCTATTGCTAAGCATTAATAGGGCGGCTGGTCATCTTTCAAAGCCAGGTTGACCACTAATCAAAGAATCCTACTAATATTATAAATGCGAAAGTTTTCACGCATTACTGAACGGTTCTTGATGAAACTTTACAGTAATGTAGCTTAAACATCAGAATATCCTAAAGGCTACAAATAATAAAGACTTTTAATCCCTGAGTCACCTTTTACGACGATAAAATTATGAAAAAAGGACTAAAAATAAAAACTGTAAACCAATGTCAAAAATTTCTTAGTCGACATTTCGTTACAAAATTGTATAGGTATGGACAATCTGAAATCTGAAAAAGAACATGAGTTACTTTTTTTTTAAAGCCGCGGCTGGAAACTTGTATAGAATAATTAGTAAGTCCAGTCCCTTTGCGACCGTGCAAGTCGGCCGAAACCTCGGAGAAAAACCTAGGTATTTATCCTATTAGTATCTAAACTAAGTAGTAGGTATAGTATACCGCGAGTAAGACCCGTGTAAAACAGTAATATGATTAGTAAGTACAGATGTAAGTAATTTCCAAAGGACACTGTCTCAGAATCAATGCTACTACAGGGCCTTTTTAAAAGAAAAAGAAGAACATTATGCGTTTACTGTATATTTTTGATAATTAATATGCTAAGTAATTATTATTCATGATCAACATTATAACACTTATGTAAGCTATTACACAAAATTCACTTTACAGTTAAAGCGTGATTGTAACTCTCAATATCCCTTTCCACTAGCAAGGTCCTCAAATTGTTCATACTAAAACGGTCATTTGATGCTCCCAACTACGGATACAATAGCTCTTGATACAAACTTTACTAATAAAAGGAAATTATTACTTTGTTCAGTTTGATATTTCATAATAATTACTTCGTAAGAGTTTATGTGTAGTTAGTTTGGGAAGTATATTGGTCTTCTGATTGAGTAGTAAGTAAAGAGTTTATTGTGATTCAACACGTGATTTTGTTGTTAGTAATTGTGTTTAGATTTGTTAAATATGTTTTAGTTGTGTGTGTGCTGGTTTGAATCCCTAACTCTTTAGTATTAAAGTGTTGTTTAAGATATATATTATTATACAAAGTGTACATTAGAATTACGCATTAATTTTAATTTTTTTAAGCAGAAACAAAATAAAATCATCCATTGTTTTAACCTCTTTCACTTAAAGAACGCTTCAAAACCATGTCATAAAACAAATGTTTTACATGGTTATTTAGTAACGGTAGAAAAAAAATGTCATCCATGCACAATATCACACATAGTGGGGAATCAAACACGAGACTTTCTGTTATTATCCATGAAATATAATCACTACTAAATGCTTTCGTTTTAAGAAGTTTTAAGATATTATATTAAGCCTAGATAAAAGCCATCTTCTCCTATTCTTATGTTGCTGTGCCCGACAGGGTCCATACTGAACAATTATATTATAACATAACATCTATGTAAACTATGGAATGCAATAAAGATATGTATATGAATATGAATACTACAAGACTAAAGTCATCAATTTTAAACCAATTCTTAAAAACGAAACTATACTTACTTAAAAATCAAAGCTCAAATGAAGTTAAGTTTCAACAAAGTAGCTTTTTTCTATCCACTTAAATGATACAAAAGGCTATCTGTAAGAGATTCATGAAAACGTTTGGTGTGCAACTTCGGAGGCTGTGGTCGATGCGCTGTGTGCCTCAATAGTATTAAAGTTAAGCGGGGTTCGGTTTAATATATAAGATTGTAGAGTTCTTATAAATAATAGTAAAAGTTCTGATGACCTCTGTGGCGTAGTGGTTATATAACATGGCTGCTACGTAGAGGTCTCCGGTTCGATTCCCCCTCAATGCAAATCTTTGTGTGCATGAACATGATTGTTTGCATTGGTCTGGGTGTTTTCTATGTATAATAATTGTATGTATTTATACAAAAAAAAAGTATTTAAGTATGTTTATCCATTGCCTAGTACCCATAGTACAAGCTTTGCTTAGTTTGGGACTAGGTGGCGATGTGTGAATGTGTGAGGAATATTTATATTTATTTATAAGTTGAGATATACAGGTAATTAATTTAAATGCAATTAAAATCATGAAATTTATTTTGTATGTAAGTTTCAAGATAATAAAACATTCCCATAATTTATCTAAATAAAAATAAATTGTTATACTTACTTAACCTGAGTTAACAAATTAAATTAATATTAACTAAGCTTTAAAGTATAAGCCGTTGTATAAGCCGATAAGGAAATTTCCCAGAAATCCATACTAATATTATAAATTGGGAAAGTGTGTCTGTCTGTTTGTCTTTCTTTCACAACAAAATGAAGCGATGAATTAGCGTGATTTTTTAAGTGGAGATGGTTGAAGGGATGGAGAGTAACATAGGCTACTTTTTGGCCCTTTTTAAACCCCGACTGCTTCCCCGAATTTAACGCGAGCGAAGCCGCGGGTAAAAGCTTGTAATCTCTATAAAAACAAAAGATGGAAAATTTTACGTTATGGCATCTAACCCACTGACCAAAGTAATATGGGTGGGTCTTTTTTCTTGGCAGAAGAAACCAATCTCTGCGGTGGCTCATATACAAGTATGAGAAGAAAAAACGCTTCATCTTCTAAATTGTATCTGTCTCTCTGGGAGTTTAACCGCAGGCGTTATATAATAATAGATAGTTTGTTGGTACGTACTATTGTATCAAATGGGAGCCTAGCAAGCAACAAATATTGAAAACTAGTTCTAAACTTAAATGTTTAACGGCGATGGATATAACCACGTACAGCCATCCATCAACCATCATAACAGCCTATTAATGTCCCACTGCAGGGACGGGCCTCCTCCCGTGACGGAGGGAGACTCGGCCTACTAATACGACGCTGGCCAGACGGATTGATATGGGGTTTAATTTCAAGTTTTACTTCTTTTTACTTCGTAAAGATAATATTTACGGTTAGTCCCTTAGTTGGTTTTTACGACACCCATGGGGTCAGATGCGATGGTGACATATTGTATTCTTACTCCGTCACCACAAGGAGTTGGTTTTTATTAATTGTATTTAAATTCGAAAAAAAATCGTAATAACATTTCATTATAATCTCGAGGCAGGGATGTCTTGACCAGAAGACAATGGACAATACTCGACCTTAAATTCGATTTGTTTCGATATGCATACAAAGGTCTCTGAGTCGGACTGGATGCGGATGGCGCAGGACCGTGTTTTGTGGCGCATTTTGGGAGAGGCGTATGTCGAGCAGTTTCAGTTTCTTTATTTTTCAACATAATAATACAAAATAACAGCTTATTGACGTCAGTTTAAAACTACTTAGTCTAAGTTTACATATTAAAAGTTTCCAAACTTTACCACCGCTTCCAAGGCGATAGGAGAGAAGAAGCGGCGTAACAAACTCTAAAGCAGCATTTTTTAGACGTCTCTATAATTTTACAACAATTTTGTAACTGTAATGTAGTGGACTGTAATAGGCTAGTTGATTGATTGATTGATTATGCATACATAAGTATCCACACAATAATAGCTAGAATAGGTTAGAACTATTGCTATTAAATACAAAAATGCTTCTTGTTACAAAGATAATTTTAATTTTAATCACATACTTTATCTATTCACAGCCCATAATCGAATGTAGAGATAATCTTAATAACTCCAAACGTACCCAGAAAACGATTTCCCCTTCGTTTGAAAGCTTTCCATCACATTAATCTCCCTCACGATGACGTCACAAATTTGCGTAAAACGATTCTAAGATAGGCGTACCTTACAAATGTTTCGGAGTTTCGGTAGTAAATATATATCGTACATAGAAAAATTACCCACCGGACTCGTGGTCCCCCTGCGATGTTCCCCTGCGGCCAGCGTGGTATTAGTGGGCTAAGTTTCTTTACGTTACAGAAAGACTCCCGTATCTGCAGTGGGACATTAA
Source organism: Schrankia costaestrigalis (assembly GCA_905475405.1). Lineage (NCBI taxonomy): Eukaryota > Metazoa > Arthropoda > Insecta > Lepidoptera > Erebidae > Schrankia > Schrankia costaestrigalis. Next base: position 2,644,560 of record FR997830.1, read on the forward strand.
TGTCTGTTAGGATAAGTAAAAACATATGTATAAATTTGTGAATCACACAAATAGCACCGTTTGAAAGTCACGACAATTGTTTGTTTGATCCACAAACTGTTGGTCTGGGCCTAAAATTAAATGTACTTTGTGTTCGTTTAGTGTTTGTTTGCAAATGTCTCCGCGATATAGAGCTTGATCCTTCTTTTTATAAAACTTTTTTAAAAACCTTATTTTTCATTAATACAATTTCTTGAAAAATGTTTTTAACAGACAATAAAAATAGCCACAGACCGAATTTCCTTTGACATCAACAAGTAAACAATTTTTAAACAGACAAAGAACAAACCAAAAATACGTTTACAAATAAACGAAATAACACAACCGTAAACAGATTAGCACAATTTGTACAATTGTAAACAAAAGTTCTACATTTTACTGGACAAAACGTCAGCTGTTTTGTCCAAACTGCCTGTGGTTACCCATTGTGTTGTCTCCTAACATATGGTGTTCACCAGTATAACTTGACCTCACAAGTTTCTACATACAGAACTTTGCAGATGTTACTGTACTAGCTTAGAGGGATCAACTTTAACTAGGCGTGCACCATATAACCGACGACCTACATCAGATGTGACGTGGTAAAGGAATTAGGATTCAACTAGAAAGGATTAAGGTTTATTTTAATAATTCACGTATTTGAGAGCTGTTACGCGAAATAGTAGAAAAGATTATTAATTGTACAAATAAGAGAGGACTTGCTTTCTTGTCACAGACTTAACATGTAGATAAAACAGAACAAAATCATCCATCCATCCATATCAGCCTATAGACGCCCACTGCTGGACAAAGGCCACCTCCATACGTTTCCACCCTGGGCGGCCTTGTGGCTCCCTCATTTATCGGCTTCCCGCCGTCCTAACCAGGTCCTCGGTCCACCATGTAACGGGTCTTCCTACGCAGCGCTTCCCGGTGCGCGGTTGCCATTCTAGAACATTTCTGCTCCAACGGCTATGAGTTCTCCGGTTGTATCTTTATTTGCATAGAAAATAAAAAGATTTTTTATAACAGCCCATTACTATCCCACTGCAGAAACGGGCCTCCTCTTGTGACAGAAAGATACTTGGCCTACTAATACTAAGCTGGCCAAACGGATTGGTATAGGGTTTAATTTCAAGTTTTGCTTCAAAAAGGATTTTTACCGCCTTTTAAAAGCCTCATTTTTTAAGTAAAACCCCGTTTGCTGTGTTTTGAGTCGGTAATTAAAACCGATATACCTGTTCACAAAACTTTATGTCCTGAGCGTTAACCAGACTGTTGCGTCACTAATTGAATATTGTTACTAACATAATTATGGCTTGGCACTACAAACTTAAACTAAATAATTTACTCAAATCTATACTCTATTACTAGAGACATAAGGTTGGTATGTTAAGTGTGTAGTTTATTTTGTTTCCGTGTTAAATTTTGCGGTTATCGATGAGTGGGGCACATAATATCGTGGCTTCGTTCGATTGGTTGTGGTTGATTTGTGTGGTTATATTTGACGTTGTGATGTTCAATATTTATATACGTAAATGGATTGTCTGTTTTGCAAAGAACTAAAAAGATAAGGTGTCATCTGTAAAAGACCCCGAGAATCTGCTATAAAAACCCTATTCCTATTCATTAAGAATTCCTATAAGTAGTTGTAAAACCTTATTAAAATAAAGTTATTTTTATAACTACCTTCTTGTGTTTATTTACTCTCCCGTGTACCGTTATCACATGGGTACGGAACCCTAACTGTTGCTGGTGCTGGGGTTCTGTGGTAGCTGTTATATACGTGGCGTAGCAGCTACCCACGTATACCAAGTGATGTAGAGTTCGATTATTGTTGTTCGATTGTGTGCGTATTTTAGTGCGTGTTTATTTGTATAAAATAAGTACGTATTTCTAAAAACAGTACAAACTGTCGATCAGATGGTGTTGTGTATATTATTATGTACAAGGAATTATGAATTTATTAATTACCACTAATTGACCCGTTCCCACTTCGTTAGGCGGCGAAAAAAACGCGACGCTTTTTTAAACATATTTCATTACTGCTCCACTTATATTAGTCATAGCGTGATACTATATGCTATGACACTCTGTGATAAATGAACTATTCAATAAAGAAATAATTTTTAAATCGTAACCCTCTACAACGTCACAAACACACAAACTTTACGTCTTTATAATATTAGTATAGAAATAGATTTGTAAATTTTGGTTTTTGGTCACACTTTGTCATAGAGAGAAGTGATGCTACACAGTGTAAATACGTATACCTACCATATTTAAAAGCTCTACTAAGCTCAATAATTAATTATCAGTAAAAACTTAAAATAAGAATCACCAGTAAAATGCAGATAGCTTAAATATTTATTATGAACATAAATATTTTATTTATTACTCGTAAAATGTAAGTGGCGTAGAAAACCACGTAGCCCCTCTACGATGTTGAGTGCTACGAAGTGCTACGGGATTCGTAGCATCAACTGAAATGCAACTACTATTTTGTAGAAAACTCTACGAGATTTTTTGTTTGGGAATTGATTTTAAAATCTTCTTACTTGAAATGTATACTTTCTTTTTCAATTGTGTATTTAGTATGGCTATGACATTATTAAGAATACAATATGTCACCACCAAGTCTAATCGCACGGGTGTCGCAATAACCGACTAAGGGACTATCCGTGAATATTATCTTAACGAAATAAAAAGAAGGAAAACTTGAAATTAAACCGTATACCAATCCGTCAGCTTGGTATTAGTAGGCCAAGTATCCCTCCGTCACGGGAGGAGCCCCGTCCATGGAGTGGGATATTAATGGGCTGTTGTGATGATGATATTTAAAACTAGTACTAACATAGTGCTAGTTTTTAAAACAGTAAAAGCTATGTAAAGCGATGTCGTGTATTGAACTACAACAGTTACACAGTAGGATACGGGCACAGTACAACCAGTAGTCTATCTTAGCTAAAATATTTATTATAAATGCCTACGGCTGCGCGGTACGTAAGCAAGCGATAGGGCTGCCCATCTCCAGCTTTTTAGTTACATTTACCTACTTTCCCGCTCGTTACTGCGGCACAGTCGCGACTGTTCACTCCGCAAAGTCACCGCTATCGTGAGCGTGTAGGTATAACTCGCGTTTCGTCCGTTTCTATGAAGTCGAAATACTGTATATCTTTGTACTATGACAGTAGGATACGGGTGCTTGTCAATTAAAAAAGATATACATTGTTTGCAAATATTTGTCTTGTTTGTTTGTTTGTGACCTGTAACCATACGTTAGCTAATAGTTAGATATAAGATTTGTAGGTTACTTTGACTAAGAAATAAGTCAAAGTTTAAGGGATATTAGAATATTATTGCATTATAAACAAGAACTGCCGTTTTATTTTCGAATGCGAAGTATAACTAATTGAAAAACATTTACCGTCTTACTAATAAACATATACACACTAGTTAGTACATCGTCTAGTACTGGAGAGCGACCTTTATCGTATCGTATCTTTCGTATCTTTCTACCAAGAAATTTAAAAGGCACGGTTTCTGATTTATTGAAACGTTTTCCCCGCCAATAGTGAGACCGGGGTCATATGAAGTATATCTCGTATCCCGCCTACCTAAACACAGACAATAACATTTGCTAGGTTTTACTCTCATTGCATCAGTCCATTCACAGAATTCATCAACCTTTCGCAGTAGTTCTTGGCACTGCTTTGGATTCCGAGTAAGTATCGCTAGGTCGTCAGCGAATGCTAGAATGGATTCTGTATATTTGCCATTGGACATAAACCGATAGCCCCACCTTTTTTCATCTATTGTTATGTTATCTATTAGTATATTAATTACTGTGTTAAATACTATAGGAGATAAGCAGCAACCCTGGAACAGGCCCACGTTGTAGTTTAGGGGCTTTGTATGTCCGTCCTTCGTTGCAATTACAAATTTAAGTTTACTATAATACTTAGCTATTATTTCTGAAACTACTGGCGGAAAGTTATACCATTGCAGTGCAAATAACATAAGCTCGTGCTGTACTGAGCCAAATGCGTTTTCTAAATCTATCCAACAAACTGTTATTTGCCTTTCATTTGCTCTGGCATCTTTTAGACTCTCTGCTAATAAAGAATTATGTTTCAGACATCCAGATATTCCGGGAATAAATCCCTTCTGGTGGCTTGGTCTGAAGTAATTGTTAGTTACCATGTAATCTGTCATTTTTAACTGTAAAATGGAAAAGAATATTTTTGAAATTGTGTTGGTAAGTGCTATCGGTCTAGTGTCTTTTGGACAAGTAACTTCATCTTTCTTTGGAATGAGAACAAAATTAGCTTTTCCGAAGGCGGCCGGTATTTCCTTACTTGACCAGATCTTACTGTATATGCTTAGAAGATGTTTATGTACTGATGGGCACTTTTTATAGATAATGTAAGGTATGCCATCAGGGCCTGGGGCTGACTTGTTTGTTTTCTTTTTGATTTGGTGTATTATTTCTTCTAAGCTAGGTGGTTTGTTACTGAAATTGAAACGAGGTTTTGTTGGTCTACTTATTTTAGGGTCTTCGTAAGGTTTTTCGCCTTTTGTCACCTCGTAGGTATTTTTATAGTGATCGTAAATCTGGTCGTTCGTTAAAATAAGCCTACCTTGGTTGCTACTAAAAATATTCCTCGAGTATTGAAAAGGGTTCTTATCAAACTGTACTTCATGCTTTACTCTATTAAAGTTATTACTTTCATTAATAGTTTGGACTGAAATGCCTTGAATTAATTTTAATATTGATCTTAAAGCCCGAGCAAGTTGGTGACTGAGGTGGTTATCTCCTAATGTTTTAGCTATCCGTAGTCGTTTGATAAGATCCCTTTTCCTTTTCCTTAATTTAATTTTAAATGTATTTTCTCTGTTGTTTCGAGCGTAACTTGGTTGTGGTGGATAATGCTCGTAGAAGTATGTGTATACATTGTTTTGAAAAGTTTCGACCTGATTGTCTAAATCTTGTTTGGATCCTGGATGTTCTAGTAGGATTTCTAAGTTTTGGTCGTGTACTTTCCATGTGGACGATTTTAGGGAAGGAATTCTAAGACGGGCCCGGATGGTAATGGGCTCCTGGTTTGTGTCACATTTTGGTTTGCATTATTTTGCAATTTTTGACGAAATGGAGAGTGAAGAACCACCAAGAAAGAAAAAAGTAAAAAGTTTAAAGTGTTGAGTTGAGAGTGTGTTATACAAATACTTTTAATTATGATTTTTTTTCTATTGGCGGCGCTAGTGAGCACTATAAACGCTGTTAATGACTAAAAGCTTTAATATTTAGGTGTATTTTACCTATGTATTTTATCCATTTACTTTATCTGTTCTTAGCACTATAGAAGAACACCCAGCCATTAATTTGTGGATCACATAAAAAATGTCTTGCCTGGGAATCAAAATCGCGTGACGGTAACCGCATGCCCGACCACTGCGCCACTGAGATAGTTAATTACATGTTCAGTTACAGTAAACTAGATCCAATTATCTGTATATCAACATCTTAATCAAGTATGGCGTTAATTGGAACGGTATCATTTCATGCGTCTAACTCCCCAGATAATAATACACGGTTATCACGAATTCTGTTTAGTTTACATAGCACGTTTGTATTATTGAAATACATAATAAATATTATATACTAGCTGACCCGTGCCTACTTTGTTAGGCGGCGAAAAAAACGCGTCACTTTTCTAAACATATTTCATTACTGCTCTACCCCTATTAGTCATAGCGTGATACTATACAGGGTGGCTCATTCAAAGGGGTCAGTATGGGAAAGTCTTAAACTATAAGTCATACGATGTTTTGTTCTTAGGAACCATGACACCGATTTTGATAAAAAGAAAAACAGCATTCATACATTTGAAAAAGATACTGTACCCAGCCGGGAATCGAACCCGGTCGTTTTACAAAAATAAACTTATACTTTTTCTATTTAAATACCGATTCTGTAGGTCATAAGCAGTAAATGTCTCTAAGAAACATTATATTTAAAATGAATAAAATGCATTGTTTTTACATACTTTAATTTATCATAGTAGGTGTTCAAAGTGTACACCGTTTTTTTTCAATACAATATTCAACACGTTTAGGTAACGATCATGTCATTGCATTTTGTATCTTTATGTGGTGAATTTGCGTTAAAATTGATTTTATGGCTGACCTAAATGGTATTTAAAGTTATCATAGCTTGTTTTGTACACTTCATCCTTAACGTAATCCCACAAGAAATAGTCTAGAGGCGTTAAATCGGGCGACCTCGAACGACGCACGGTGGCCACATCGAACACCTACTATTATAAATGTAAGTATGTAAAAACAATGCATTTTATTCTTTTTAGACATAATGTTTTATAGAGTTATTTACTGCCTATGACCTACAGAATCGGTATTTAAATAAAAAAAAGTATAAGTTTATTTTTGGAAAACAACCAGCTTCGATTCCCGGCTGGGTACAGTATCTTTTTCAAATGTATGAATGCAGTTTTTCTCTTTATCAAAATCGGTGTCATGGTTCCTAAGAACAAAACATCGTATGACTTATAGTTTAAGACTTTCCCGTACTGACCCCTTTGAATGAGCCACCCTGTATAGCCTATGACACTCCCCGTTCAATGGGCTATTCAACACAGAAATAATTTTTCAAATTTGTTCATTAGATCCAGAGATTACCCCCTACAACGTCACAAACACACAAAGGAGATGTTCCATTTGGGGCCCAGAGCGAACAGAATGTTTTGAATAATTAAAATTAAACAAATCATTTTGAAAATCGATTAGTGTTTTCTATTTCTCCGTAGAAGTTGGGGGAAAGATTTTAGTTTTAAATGGTTGTGAACAGTATTTTATTTCAATCATTGGCTGAATTAATGGCGGATATTTTTTATGTTGCCACCCTTGAATATATAAAGTAATATTATGTGGGTAAAAATTAATGTGTGGGATAATATATATTTTATTCATATAAAAGTATAATAATCACAAACAATATATTTGAATCTTTTATATATTATTATATATTTTAGTCGTTAAAAAAATAGAACTTGTACGCAATACCTACTATTGTAACACAATTATGTTGTCTTCCTTTTAATGAGAAATCCAATTTAATTTTTTTTTAAATCATTGCAACACATTTAACATCTGTCATCTGTCAAGTGTCACCCCATTTATGTCAATGTACTTTGTGATTCGTGTTGCTACTACGTATTGTGAATGTTTTGAAGTGATTTATTGCAGATTATTATTGTATATTAATTCGTTTTCGATTATGGATTATATGTAGGTTTTATTTTAGACATTCAAATATTAATAATTAGGTAACATGTTATGTGAAAATTGTATTTTGAGCTATTTGAAGTATGATATAATTTCATTTTAAATACCACATATACAATAATTATACAGGCCTATAGAGTAGTCATTTACCTTCAAAACACACAAGGTTTGATGTATGTTCTTGGTGGGCCCAAGATGTATGGGCAAATGGAACGTCTCCTTTACCTCTTTATAATATTAGTATTATAAATATTCGTTTTTTTCTTCTGATAGAGCTAATATCTGTTAACTTTCATAATGTTTGTTTTTATGGCACCCATTGAATAAAATTGGTTGGTATATTGTTATCTGTTACCTTTGCCCCATAAATGTAGGGTATAGAAGACTTGTACAAAAAAGAAACAGCTTTAGATTAGTGTAGTTTATAATTTTAATGGCTACCCAATTAGTTTCCAAGCTCTCATAATCGATGTGAAGAGGCAATCCGCAAGAGACGGAGCTCGCACATCTGACACCTGTCAGAAACAGATTTTGAAGTATAGAGCATGCATGAAATTAGATTAGACTTATTATGTAAACTAAGTTAAATAAATAAATAATCCTCACACATTCACACGTCGCCACCTACTCCCAAACTAAGCAAAGCTTGTACTATGGGTACTAGACAACGGATAAACATACATAAATACTTTTTTTTTTTGTAAATACAATACATACACATTATACATAGAAAACACTCAGACCAATGCAAACAATCATGTTCATGCACACAAAGATTTACATTGAGCAGGGAGAATTTCACTGGACGCCATGACGAGAGGTTGAGCTGTCATTTATATATTTTTTACAAATTGATTTTTCGAAGATTTTGTGATGCAGAAGAGATGCAGTTTTGTTTTGCAAGTTCGTCGTCAGTAAATTAATATGAATAAATATGCAAGTGATTGGTGAATAGCTGGTGGCATTGTGGTCCGGGTGTTCCTGTCTCCGTTGTACGCGTTCCCGTGAAGTTCTCAAGAAAGACAATGAAAAGTGAAGCATCGACTTTTTAATGTTGTTTTTTATATGTTACTTTTATACATACTTACTTTTACTTATACTGAATGTAATATCTCTCACTTGACACTGGCAATATAATGTAACTATGTTCATGAGGCCATTAATAAAGAAATACAATACAATACAATACATTGAGCGGGAATCGAACCCGAGACTTCTGCGCAGCAGCTATGTAATATACCGACTGCGCCACAGAGGAGTAAAAGTATAGAATATTAGCTTTTTCCCGCGGCTTCGCTCGCTTTAAATTCGGGGTAGCACTGTTCCCCTTTCCTGGACACAGAAGACAAAAAAAGTAGCCAATATTACTCTCCATCCCTTCAACCTTCTCCACCTTCAAAATCACGTCAATTCATCGCTCCGTTTCGCTGTGAAGGAAAAGACAAACAGACACACTTTTCCATTTATAATATTTATTTATTCATTATTTAATCACACATACAACTATTATTACAGGTACCCTAATTCAATATTAGTATGAATAGTTATAGTATTTGTAATTTACAAAATTATACCCTACTTAATTATATTATTTCTGTTATAACTAATTTTCTTTTTTACAAATTATCACATTTTTATGTAATAGAGTTATATTATAAATCAGATAGAATATAGCAGTAAGGAGTGGTCCGTTTTCTTTAGCGCTCTAAGACAGGCTTAAAAGAGCTTGCATGTCGCATTGCAATAAAGACGTATATTAAACGTTAACTGAAGTAGAAATTATTACATTGATTTTATAAAATCGTCGCACGAATACTTAAGTGTCCAACCTCCATTTTCAACATTTTACACCAGAGACGTTTTATTGATTAGTTTAAGCAAATAATATGATTTTATAAAAGTTTTATATTAAAAAAATAGTTAATGTGTTTATGAAATGATATATTACAAATAATCATTAAAAAGTCAAACAGTTATGTTTATTTTCACAATTCTTTATGGAGGTTGAGCAAATAAACACATCAATAATTATGCAATTGGAGATAGACCACTACCGGGGTGGAGGTTGAGCATTTTGCATTCGAATATATTTAGTACTTAAGTGCCCTATAACCAAATACAGTGTGTTTGGGTATCGTGGTAAAAAAAATATAACTAGTTAACTTGCTATTTATTATTGTTTTTGTTTTTGTACCGATACAAGATCGTTTACTTCGCCTGGTATTGTTTATGTTGTCTGATCCTGTCAAAACCTTTTTAATTAGAGATTCCATGGAGGCTTTGTCGTCAGCTTTCATATATTTGTAAGTACTTCTAATATAATTTTTTTTTCGGTTAGTGTCTGATTTGAATTAGTCCTAGTAATTTTTTTTTTAATTAGTCGTATTCTTCTTTCGTCGGATTCTTGTTTGGTCGGATTCTTGATTCATCGTACGTAATGTCAACATAAAATGAAACTATGGTATTACCGTGGCTCCACTTCTTCATTTCAATATGTACAATAAAAACGACATAAATTAAATACGCAACGGTGATAATATCATACCTATACGTATAAAAAATAATTAATATACTGAGACTATTTAAACAATTTAGAATTGATTTATTTTTTCAAGAAAATTAACCTTTTTTTGACGATTTTTTACGTTTTCATAAGGAATTCTTTAGAAAAAAAAAATAGTATTAATCTACTTATCTAGCATCTAACATCATTGCGAACACAAAGCATAGGTATACGTAAACACAAAACTACCCATTTAATGCTTAGAAATTTACCTATTTAACAATTAGAAAACATGCAAATAGCAGGTATATTTTGACAGTCATCGCACAAAAGCAAAATGTTTTATTATTATATTAGTTATATTTTACAACCTTACGAAATGTTCGAAACAATCTGTTCATTTATAGATACGTCACAATTTCATTTAAAGATTTAATTAAATCTGAAATAATAAGAATTAAATTTAAACATCCTGTACTATAAGTTAACGATACGCAGTGGTAATCTACAAAGAAATGTTAACAAAAATACAAGTTACCGATTCTTTTCTATAGTTGTGACTATATTTTCCAATTTATATTTCGTCACGGACATTTGGGGTACTGTTTTCTATTAAAATTAATACTTTTTTTCTATATTTCGCGTTATTTTTTACTCAAATGCGTGCGAGCACCAGCTTCGTCACAAAAGAAATTTATGATGGCGGCGTATTGCGTCATCAAAATGCGATGTCGTGATTGGTTACCTGTGAGGAGATTGAATACTTAAGCACGCAATCGATGTTCGGATGCACGTTTGGTGTTTCTCTACGGACGTTGAGCAATTAAGCATGAAGTTTTAATTCTCTTGTGTTAGTTTACAAAAACTTAAATTCCTTATAATTCATGTATTTTAAGTCCAAGCAGCAAGTATTATATACCAATCGAACCGCAATTAGATCCTTAATAAAATTGCATCAAAAAGTGAAATTCGTCAAAATGGTCGGTTGAGCAAATAAGCATTCAGGCGACGAAATGTGATCTTTCAGTCCTGTAATAAGTTTTTTAGGTTAAAAAAAATTTCAACGACGACTTTCATAAGTACAGTATTGATTCTTGTCTTACAGGCTAGGTAGCCAGGCCGATAGGTACGAACGTTAACTTAGGGTCGTAGCACAATAACGTTACGTAAACGGATCGGCACCATATCATCTCGAGCCGTTCAGTATTATTTGTATGAAATTCCTTACTGCAACGCACACTAATCGGAATCATAACGTAATCAGGCGAGGCGGTGCCGATCCGTTTACGTTACGTTATAAGTGCTATGACATACCTGCGAGATGTCTTTTTGCCGGCTCTTACGAAAGACTATAAAGCATTGTATACAAAGACCACAGTACAGACAAGTAGTATAAAAGCTTAACATTAAATTGTGGTTCGTGGTTATAAAGCTTATCTCATACATACATACGTGTATGGAATATAAGGCATACTCGTAAAATGAATATATTAAAAAGGGTTGTTTTAATGGCAGTCGTTCACCAAACAGATATGAGAAATGCCAGATTTTTGTTACAGCATCGTCTTCATTACTAAACTTAATAAAAGAAATTGAACTCTGTTGTATTACACTAAAGTTGTTTTTTGAATGGGCGACTTCTCCTCTAAAGCCTGTGAAGTTTTTATGCAAATTATGAGGTTTTTTTTTCTGTAGATGTTTCCGTTCGTCGGTACGCGTTTTCTATAAAAGAGGTTCGTGAATTTTTGTAAAGGTTTTGTTATATAAAAGATATGAATGAAATGAAATACAATATAAGATATACTGTATAAGATATGAAAGTATTTTAGTTTTTGAAACCTAAAAAAATATAACATTTCTTATTATTTCAGCCTATTAATGTCTGTGTCGATCTATAATTTCAATTGTAGCTTCAATTTTAATTATACGACGATTTCAAACAATTTGTAATAAATAAGAAATAAAGCATTTTGAAATTTGAATTTAAAATTTGAATGTCCCATTGCAGGGACAGGTAGCATCCACGTTGCAGGAAAACTAAGTCAACCACTTTTTTTCGCACTCTTAATCCGTCACTACATGGAGACGGATTGGTAGGAGCACTTCATAAATCATTAAGTAATTGAAAATAGCATTGAAATACTTTTTTACACTAATACTGGCATAATCATGTGTAAGATTGATGGAGCCATCGTACCAATACATCATCGTTAAAAAAAAAGGGAATTTTCGTCTTAATTTACCTGGTGGTAGATTTCTTCAGTAAAAGGGTGTTTAGGTTGGTACCATTGTGTAGCACGTTATCAGACAGGAAAGGTACGGTGACATTTGATCTTTTCCATGTTACTTAGTTTACTTTTGTAGAATTTAAAAATAAAAGCTATCAATTTGTTAATCCGAACTGATAAAAAATTAAAATATTATTTAGACGTTTTATATAATTAAATTATATGAAATATTTGTTTTATATTCCATCTTCAACCCTAATATGTAAAATATAAACATATAAGTATTAAAATCGTATGCGCGACTCGGAACGAATTTCAATAGAGATTGACACAATAAAATTGTTAAAATCGAATGGTTTTTTATAAAATTGATTAAATCGATTAAATTTTTTTTTATAATCATAGAAATTAATATAATCATTTCAGTTGTCTTATAACTCAATATTAGTTTTTACGAGGATAGGCCGCAAGTTTTTTTTTGGCGGGATTCGTACGTCATAGCGATAAAATCTTGATGATGTCATTATTAAAAGAGGCCTGTGACCTGTGACCACGTAACTGCCGATGATTGGAAAAAACAAAAATCTAATACTTCATGACTATGAGAGGAAGAGACATCAAGTTAGACAATTCAGTAGATTTTCACTTAAGTGACGAATCAAGTAATTCATCAAGCTGTTCATCAGATGAATCACGCATTGATTCGGCATAATTAATAAATGTTTAAAAAAAGATTAGTTTCTTATTTTTTACCCATAATCGATTTATTCTTGTTTGTAAATTATATCGGTTAGATATAGAATCGGTATTTTTAAAAACGATTTTAGTGTTACTACATCTCTAGTAATGACAAATACTAAACGTCACCGTACCCATAAGATCTGAAAAATGGTATAATAATTTTCAAGCAAGTAGGTAGTGTGCAATGTTTAATTACAGGATTATGGGTTGTAACAAAAAATATATTCCTCTGACATTGACACAACGCCATCTAGTCCCAAACTAAGCAGAGCTTGATGCTAGACAACGGATAAATATACTTGAATACTTTTTTTTGTTGTAAATACATACATATTATTATTATACATAGAAAACAACCAGACTAATGCAAACGATCATGTTCATGCACACAAAGATTTGCATTGAGCGGGAATCGAACCCGAGACCTCTGCGTAACAGTCATGTTATATTATAACCACTATTATACCACTAGCCATAGTGGTCGTCAACAAGAACAACTACAAGTAACAGCTTGTGTACCTGGGTGGGCAGTGGCTTAGCAATGCTTTGACATTGTTGGTGTCTATTTGCCGTTACCACTTACTATCAGGCGGTTTGCTGGCTTGACACTTAAAAGCAATTAAAAGAATCTTATAAAATACTTTTCTATTAGTCAACTTTTTAGGAAAACATGATGGTAAAACATATTACATATCAAAAAAACAGCACTAGTTGATAATGACAAGTGACGATACAAGGTGTTGTATTAGGTAGCGGTGTGACTAACAAGAAAACATTTCCTGATAGTCACACTGGTATGACAACCTGGTGTGACCACGAGTCCGCTCCGGATGTTCATAGTCAAAAACATTTAAAAAGAAGTGAAACATTATATTAATAATTTTTCACCCACTATGGGACTAACAAAACATAAGTTACAAATCCAAAACACAAAAAATTACTTACAAATAAATTTCTTCACCATCCTAGTTGTCATCTAATCTCGTTGATGCATAGCTAGAGTGATATCCAATCCTAAATAAGACGGGACACGGTATTAGGCAATACTTTTATGTAAACTGAATAGGGTGACAATGATTGATGCCAGACTGTTAACGGATCCGGGATGTAAACAAAAGTTAAACAGCCATGAATAAATGTTTACTTTATGAGTCTACAATGCATAATTTTTATTTGAATTTATTATGGTTTGTTAATATTTTTGGGGTGTTTTTTTTCTATTACAGCTAATGGGCAATAATTTTCTATTAGAGAGACAGGGATTCTCCGTGTGGTGACAGAGTAAGATTACAATGTCACCACCCCATCTCATACCATTTAAGATACCCATCTTAAAAACCGACTAAGGGACTATCCGTTAATATTAAACTACACGAAATAAAACTTGAAATTAAACCCTATATCAATCCGTCTGGCCAGCGTGGTATTAGTAGACTAAGTATCCCTCCGTTACGGAAGGTGGCCCGCCCCTGCAGTGGGACAATACTGGCTGTTAGGAGAGAGACGGGCCTCCTTCATTGATAGAAGGAAACTTGTGCTGCTAGTAACGCTTTTGCCTGAAGTATTGGTATGGGGCTAGTGTTAAGATTTCCATTTTTTTGTCATAAATAGAATTATTACGGTCTTTCTCTTGTGTGTTTGGCATGAAATGAGGTAAATGTCTCCGTGTGGTGACGGATTAAGAATACAATATGTCACCACCCCAGCTCATTCCATCGGTGTCGTAAAAACCAAATAAGGGACTATCCGTGAATATTATCTTTACGAAAAAAAAAGAAGGAAAACTTGAAATTAAACCCTATACCAATCAGTCTGGCCAGCGTGGTATTAGTAGGCCAAATATCCCTCTGTCACGGGATGAGGCCCGTCCCTGCAGTGGGACATTAATGGGCTGTTATGATTATGATAAACATATGGTGACGGAGTCATAATACAATATGTCACCACCCCATCTCATCCCGTGGGTGTCGTAGAAACGGGCTAAGGGACTATCTGTGAATAGTCCCTTACTATTCACAGATAGTCAATATAAATAGACAACAATATAGATAGACAATATAAGTATGTGTTAGACTTACTTTAACGATTGACGACTTCTGTGGCGTAGCGGCTGCGACGCAGAGGTCTTGGGCTCGATTTCCACTTAATGTAAATCTATGTGTAACATAATTGCTTACATTTTGGTCCAAGTATTTCTTTGTATAAACAACAAAATATCTAAAAAAAATATCGAGATTTGAAATATACCAATAAATAAGTAGAGTTAGAAATTTTAAATACAACGTATTTCATATTTCTGGTATCGATAAAATAAAATATTAAGAAAAAAACGTATTAAAAATACCATATTATTCCTAGTAATAAAAATAAAGTAAATATTTTCATTGTCCTACATATAATAGGATTGACGAAACATTTCACAAACTCCATACAAACTTATACAGCGAGTGTTAAGGTATTCGTTGCGCGTCTTACAACGTATTTACTTACTTACAAACTCTTACGTGACTCAACACATATAAATGTGTTAGACTTTGTTGAACAGTTGACGACTTCTATCGTGTAGCGGCTGCGATGCAGAGGTCTCGGGCTCGATTCCCACTTAATGTAAATCTTTGTTTATCATAATTGCTGACATTTTGGTCTAAGTATTTCTTTGTATAAGCAGCTTAAAATATCAAAAAGAAATATCGAGATTTGAAATATACCAATAAATAGAGTTAGAAATTCTGAATAAAACGTATTTCATATTTTTGGCATCGATAAAATAAAATACTAAGAAAAAACCTATTCGAAATACCATATTATTCCTAGTAATAAAAATAAAGTAAGTATTTTCGTTACATATAATAGGATTGAGGAAACATTTCACAAACTCCATACAAACTTAGATAGCGAGTGTTAAGGTATTCGTTGCGCGTCTTACAACGTATTTACTTACTTACAAACTCTTACGTGACTCAACACATATAAATGTGTTAGACTTTGTTGAACAGTTGACGACTTCTATGGTGTAGCGGCTGCGATACAGAGGTCTCGGGTTTAATTTCTACTCAATGTAAATATTTCGTGTGCTCTTTCATGGTGATGTAGTACGGATACAAAGTGTCACCTCCTCAAATCATGCTCAGGGTATTATAAAAGCCAATCGCTATGTATGATTTTAACCTCACCTTTTCGGAGTCGGTAAAAGATGAAAAACTTAATTTAAAATACAAAGCCTTGTAGCCATCTCGTGGTATTGGCGTAAGGGGCCATTAAAAGATATATAAGTAAATTAAAAGTAAGAAAGAGTTGCTAAACATATTTTTGCTTTTCATTTTTCTTTACTTTTAGTTAGCGTCGTAACAATCTAACGACATATCATTTAACAAAACATCATTTCATGTTTGCATTGCATTTGGTACTCGCTTCCCATAAAATAATTTCACATAATTTCTAAGCTACACCAGTATAATCATAATTCTCTAAAAACACAAACGTAACAATTATCATTATCAAACTTTACAGTATTACTTCCGTTATGGAAAGTATATAATATTACGACTCCACCATTAACTTTTATAATGACATTAAAATTTACTCGCGTGGTACATTCAAGTTCTGCAACTGTATTAACGTCCGTTTACGTTTTGATGTACTTTATATAAGTAGCTGATATAATAGGCTTTACGCTTTTGAAGCGCGTAAGGTAATAAAATGTTTTTCTTCCTCTTTACGGTCCTTATAAAATAAGTTTCATTTTTAAGACGAGACTCAGTTATTCCCGCAGCTAGGTGGACCGACGACCTCACAAAGGTTTCTGGGTTGAACTGGATGCGGAAGGCGAGTTCTGTGGCGCATGCTGGAAGAGGCCTATGTCCTTGTCCAGCAGTGGCCTGCAATGGGCTAGTTGATTGATTGAATGATTAAAGTTATTGACGATATGGATATTTGAAGTTAGTAAAATGTTTTTTTCTCTGTTTACAATCATTATAAAATAAGTTTAATTTTAAGAAGAGACTGAGCTTTTTAAGATATCATTTTTTAAACCAAGAAATTTAATTTACTTACCAATGTCAGTCTCCAGTAATTTTAGCCATTTTAAACTCCAATCTGCGGAAAAAGCCTAGTGAGCTGGATTTTTGTATGCACATTCATTGGGGTGTTGTAATGAAGATATGAATAATATACATCTATATCCTGCCGGCCACCACTACCATCATAAATGTAATATGTCACTAGCCCATCTCATCCCATGGGTGTCGTAAATAAAAAGAAGGAAAACTTGAAATTAAACACTATACCAATCCGTCTGGCCAGCGTGGTATTAGTAGGCCAAGTATTCCTCCGTCACGGGAGGAGGCCCGTCCCTGCAGTGGGACATTAAAGGGCTATTATGATGATGTTAAAATGTCAACGTCCTTAGGCTGACATGATAAATTGATAACACTTACATATTAATAATTGTCTATATATATAAAACTCAAAGGTGACTGACATAGTGATCTATCAACGCACAGCCCAAACCGCTGGAGAGATCTGGCTGAAATTTGGCATGCAGGTAGATGTTATGACGTAGGCATCCGCTAAGAAAGGATTTTGATGAATTCTACCCCCAAGGGGATAAAATAAGGGATGAAAGTTAGTATGAAACTTTGTCAGTTTCGAACTGATCAGGCTGAGACTTTGCATGCATATAGCTACTATGACGTTGGCACTCCCTTAGAGAGGACTTTTATAAATTGTACCCCCAAGGGGATAAAATAGGTGATGAAAGTTTGTATGAAACTTTGTCAGTTTCAAACCGATCGGGCTGAGACTTTGCATGCATGTAGCTACTAGGACGTTGGCAACCCCTTTAAAAAGGAATTTTATAAATTCTACCCCCAAGGGGATAAAATAGGGAATGAAAATTAGCATGAAACTTTGTCAGTTTCAATCCGATCGGGCTGAGACTTTGCATGCATATAGATATTATGTCGTTGGCACCCCTTTAGGAAGGACTTTGATAAATTCTACCCCCAAGGGGATAAAATAGGTGATGAAAGTTTGTATGAAACTTTGTCGGTTTCAATACGATCAGGCTGAGACTTTGCATGCATATAGTTACTATAGTTACTATAGTTACTATGACGTTGGTACACCCTAAGAGAGGACTTTGATAAATTCTACCCCCAAGGGGATAAAATAGGGAATGAAAGTTTGTATGAAACTTTGTCGGTTTCAATACCATCAGGCTGAGACTTTGCATGCATATAGTTACTATGACGTTGGTACACCCTTAGAAAGGACTTTGATAAATTCTACCCCCAAGGGGATAAAATAGGGGATGAAAGTTAGCACGAAACTTTGTCAGTTTCAATCCGATCGGGCTGAGACTTTGCATGCATATAGATATTATGACGTTGGCACCCCCTTAGAAAGGACTTTGATAAATTCTACCCCCAAGGGGATAAAATTGGTGATGAAAGTTTGTATGAAACTTTCTCAGTTTCAATACGATCGGGCTGAGACTTTGCATGCATATAGTTACTATGACGTTGGTACCCCCTTAGAAAGCACTTTGATAATAGCTTAATAGTTTTAGCGCCTATTGACAGATTAATTATCTATATCTATATCTATACTATTATATAAAGCTGAAGAGTTTGTTTGTTTGTTTGAACGCGCTAATCTCAGGAACTACTTCTTCGAATTGAATTTAGTTTTCATTTTTGGATAGACCATTTATCGAGGAAGGTTATAGGCTATATAACATCAAGCTATGATAAAAAAAAAACAAAAATTGGAGGGCCTATAGGCCTAATTAGAAGGTTCATGTTCACTCAGAGGGAAATGGAGAGAGCTATGTTGTAGCCTGACCTATGGGCCTACTCAGAAGGCTCATGGTTTCTCAGAGGGCAATGGAGAGACCTATGTTGTAGCCTAACCTATGGGCCTACTCAGTAGAATCATGATCACTCAGAGGGCAATGGTGAGGGCTATGTTGTAGCCTGACCTATGGGCCTATTCAGAAGGCTCATGGTTTTTCAGAGGGCAATCGAGAGACCTATGTTGTAGCCTAACCTATGGGCCTACTCAGTAGAATCATGGTCACTCAGAGGGCAATGGTGAGGGCTATGTTGTAGCCTGACTTGTTGGCCTGCTCAGAAGGCTCATGGTCTCTTAGAGGGCAATGGAGAGAGCTATGTTGTAGCCTGACCTATGGGCCTACTCAAAAGGCTCATGATTTCTCAGAGGGCAATGGAGAGACCTATGTTGTAGCCTACCCTATGGGCCTACTCAGTAGAATCATGGTCACTCAGAGGGCAATGGTGAGGGCTATGTTGTAGCCTGACCTATGGGCCTGCTCAGAAGGCTCATGGTCTCTCAGAGGGCAATGGAGAGTGATATGTTGTAGCCTGATCTATGGACCTACTCAGAAGGCTCATGGTGTCTCAGAGGGCAATGGAGAGCGCTACGTTGTAGCCTGATCTATGGACCTACTCAGAAGCTTCATGGTTACTCAGAGGGCAATGGAGAGAGCTATGTTGTAGCCTGACCTATAAGCCTACTCAGAAGGCTCATGGTCACTCAGAAGGCTCATGTTCACTCAAGGGCAATGGAGAGAGCTATGTTGTAGCCTGACCTATGGGTCTACTCAGAAAGCTCATGGTCACTCAGGGGCATTGGAGAGAGCTATGTTGGAAGTTTTCCTGTGTGATCGAATTAAAAATGAGAAGATCCGCAAGAGAACCAAAGTAACCGATATAACCGGTTAAAGTACGACAAGCAGGGCACATATCGCGGAGAACCGACAGCTGTTTGGGCAGAAAGATTCTGGAATGGCGACCGGCGACAGCGCTGTTGTGGACGGCTGGAAGCCGATGGATGAGGGAGGCACAGGACCCCATAAGGTGCAATACTTGGAGAAGTCCTATGTCCAGCAGTTGACGTCGATTGGGTGATATGATGATGATGATAACTTTCTATGGATTAAACAAGTTATTTTATCATTTTATTTATTTTCATTAAGAATATGTGTACAAAGAAGTTTAGTAGGCCCCTTATTTTTACACACGCTAAACAAAAAATAAGCCTAAGTAATCATTAAGGTCATGGCACATTATACCGGCACCGCAACAGCACAGCTGCTGCACGGCGTCGCCCCGAATTTAGACTACGGCTACCTGCCAGCGCGCTAACTACGCGTTGTCCGCAAGGTGCAAGCTCGCAGTCCGCGCGCCGGCCGCGACGTGTAAGCTCACAGTCCGCGCGGTGGCCGCGAGGTGTAAGCTTGCTGTCACCGCGAACTCAATATTGTTGTAAGACATTTATGATTGAACACGCTTAGGACTTGCACGTTTTCATAATGTCTACCGACTCGGAGTCGGTGCGTAATGAGCATGCCGTCGGCGCGCTGTACGCATAAGGTCCGCTCGCTTGCAGCACGCGGGCTGCGGGTCGAGTTGTGTGGTAGCGGCAAGCGCGCTGACTGCCCGCCGTTGACTTTTTTATATTGACATTATGAAATATATTATACTACACACGATTTAATGCTCTAAATTGAATGACAAGTTAAATGCTGGTGTGGAGCGGTGCTGTTACGGTGCCGGTATAATGTGCCATGACCTTTATACTTCTGAACGCAAGCGAAGCTGCGGGCAACAGCTAGTCTTTCCATAAATATAATGTATCTAATTATAATAAATATTTAATGTATCTAATTATAATAAATACATTCAATTTAACTGACAATTCATGAGTATCTACTATAATATGTGAACTAAATTCGTAGCCACGTCTCGACGTCCTGATTATTACGGCATGTCTCTCACTCGTGCACAAAGGTGTTTTGTTACGACGCATCTATGCGTTCAGTTGTGAGGACGCAAGTGTACGTCCTCGTATGTGGAATTATAACGTCATAGTGAAAGTTTTGAAAATGTATTTTTTGTTATACTTTATTTCTGATATTATAAACGCCATAGTTTGCAAGTATGGAATGATGTTTGTTAATATTTCACTATAAAACTACTGAACTTCATAGTAAGATAGCTTGTACATCAGAATAATACATAGGCTATAATTTAGAAGGAATTATAAGCCACGCAAAATATAATTTCATGAGGCTTAGAATATCTGAACTAAATTTGTAGCCACGTTTCTACGTCTTGATTATTACAGCTTGTCTCTCACTCGTGCACAAAGGTGTTTTGTGACGACGCATCTATGCGTTCAGTTGTGAGGACGCAAGTGTACGTCCTCGTATGTGGAATTATAACGTCATGGTGAAAGTTTTGAAAATTACATAATTGAATGATGTAACTTTTTACATCTTGTTTTTTGGATATAGATTGTTGTTCTGATATCTATGATTATGACATAGTTTTAAAAGGAGACGGTTTTTTTTCGCACCACCCTAAACAGTAATGTTTATTATTCATATTACTCACAAAAATAGTTATTATCTTAATATAGTTAACCGAACACAAATTATACTTAAACGAAGAGGGAATAATGAAATAATAATAAAAAAGGATTACACCTAAAAATGCTTGTTTTGGAACGTTCTTAGGTTAATTTTAATGGTTTATACAAATTATCAAGTAACGTACTTTAAAAATAATCGTAGAACGAAACGTAAATAACAGCCAATAGCAGATACTCTGTATACCGTATTTATCCTTACTTGATTTATTTAGTAAACAAACACCACATATTGCAAATTCACTAGTTTTTACATCAATCGCACACTTTGATATGGATGAAAATTTCTGGAAAGTAGCATTAAACGTTTATGCAATAGAAAACACGTAAATCACTTTGATTTATCCACTATCTTTCGTAAATTTTAAATAAATGTATTTTTTTCCAACATAAAATTTCACAGATAAAATTATTTTTACGATTTGACATTTGTAGATTATAGAATTTTGTCCTTGATTCCTATACATTTTTCAAAGATTAAAGACTAAAGACTTTAGTCTGTGGTTGACACGACGCCATTATGTTTACGTTTTAGAGCAAGTCTGTTTAAATAGACAGTAGTACAGTTTCAATCAGTTTGACACTGTCATGACAACGTTGTTATTGTTTCAGATTTTATTAGATAAATGCATGATTTATTTGTACTTTTATATTTTATAAAAATGGCATCTTTAGATAGAGTGCATAATACACACTAAAGTTGCTCTTGCTGGAAACTGTTGCTATTGCTTATTGAGCACAGGCACAGTCACTGTTAGCTGCTGTGCATTGTGATGTGTAAAGTGTGGTTTTTATCTTGGGCTCTGCTTTTAGGTGAGCTATATCAGAGTATTCCCTCTTGAGGGAGTTTTGATATATGCAGACTGTCTATCTAGAGATTATAAGGTATAAACTGTATGCATTTCATTCCTATACTCGCACAATTTGTGACTGGGCCTATTCGCCGAACAAAAAAAACCGTCTAGTTTAGAGAGAGAACATGAAATTTTATTTTGGCGATAATAATTTAGAACTCGATCATATTTTGGTAATTAAAAAATATATATTGAAGTCTTTGTTTTAAAGTTCAGCAAAGTTACGCATAGAATTTTTAAGAAAACTATTTTCAAAGAAATGAAATGTATGGACCCACCATACAAACAACCCACGCGCATGAGGAAGTTATCGTTTTAGAAATACAATAACATGCTCTACAATTTTCCTGGCATATTAATAAAAATCCATTTTGCAATCTTACGTACCTACTTATTAAAATAAAATAGAATATTATAAAATACTCTATGATACAAGCACGCCCGTGGTGTTGCAAACCTTAATGAGAAATTTACCTTTTTTAATATAAATTTTTCGTTCATAACAATATTAAATTAAGTTTTTCCATTTTGAGGAAACCATAAAAATAATATAAAGTAGACCAACTCATTTTTATTACTTATTTTTAAGTATTAAATTTAAAATGATTTTACTTTGCTTTTCCTAATTTAATACTTAGGATGTAAGGATCCTAAGTAATCGTTAATATTTTCTTTCCGAAGTAAAAAGAAGGAAACTCGAAATTAAACCCTATACCAATCCGTCTAGCCAGCGTGGTGTTAGTAGGCCAAGTATCCCTCCGTCACGGGAGGAGGCCCGCCCCTACAGTGGGACATTAATGGGATGTTATGATGATAAAGGAACAGTTGCAAAGGAAGTATACGTAAAAAAATACCTCTCACACTAGGTATTATAAACTGAAGTACTGGGATCGACTACTGTAGGTGAAAATCGAATTCTCGTATTTACGAGTAGAACGTAAAGTATGACCAGAAATAAATTTGTAAGTGAGAATGAGTTAATAATGCAAAAAGGCAATTTAATCAATATTTAGTAGCGTTTTACTATAGATACCCATGATATGAAACGGAGTGTTGACATCGAGTATTCTAACTCCTTTTAACCAAAGATGATCTGTACAGTCACAATCAATAATATGTACTCATTGTCAAATTTTCTAAACCATCTGCACGTTTATATAGACATTAGAATACCAAAATTATTTCGTAATTTAGAAGAAGTTCCATACAGTTTTGAACTAATCTTCAAATATTTAATTTTGGATAGGCAGAACTTTAGATAACTGTTTTACAAAATTTAAAAATGTGTACCACGTTATTGCTCGTGACTGTACTTTTACTTCCACTTTCACGGCATATTCCATCCATACCAGCTGTTAAGATATCTTTATACTTCCCTTAAAACTCTTTTCTCCAACAGCCAGATAAGAAACGTAACATAATGAAACACTCCTAGTAAAGTAAATACTCCTACTTCACCCTTTTAAACGAACCATCTTAGATTAATGTCATACTCCTAAGATTTATGAACAACATTTTCTTACAAGATAATAAACTGTCTTAAATAAATATAACAACTAGGTTTTATATTACTTTGGTTGTATTGCTTTTTCTTGATACTTGAGTAGTTTAAAAAGTTCTTGTAAAGTTTCTTGAATATTTGACGGTGTGGTTATAGTAGATTCTGGTACGTCTCTGATTCGATTCCCGCTCAATGAATTTTTTTTCATACATCAACACAATAGCGTTGGTCTAAGTGTTTTCCTTAAATAAAATTTATGTATTTTCAATTTTTTTTTAAAATGGCTACGCCATTACATACCTACCTAGGTTATCTGAGGTGGAGCGATTACGACCGCTTCTATTCGGGTATACCACGCTGCCATTTTGTCCTGCTTCTGTCAGGGTTATCGAGCATCAGTTTGCTTAATTGCTTAAAAAAACAAAGCCGGCTAAACTTGTATTCTTACAACTTTTAGTTCCTATAACAAATCGCTATCACTCTTGTTGTGTCACTCAGTTCTAGCAAACAAAGACCCTTGTTCATAGCTTGACATGTAGTGAAACATAGTTTAGATGGGATCTTTAGACATACGGTTAGTAATAGTTTTTTTTCGTTTACTTTCCCTTCCGATGTTAATCATCATAACAGCCCATTAATGTCCCACTGCAGGGACGGGAGATTCCGTGACGGAGGGAGACTTGGCATACTAATACCACGCTGGCCAGACGGATTGGTATAGAGTTTAATTTCAAGTTTTCGATAATAATGTTTGCCTATGCGTTTACAATAACGTCATAGTACAAGACTGCTTAGCAGAGGAACTCGGATTCAATTCCTACGCTTGTTACGGAATAAGAATACATGGTGTTACCAATCAACTAAGACTATAAAAATACTAACTAGGATATACTAAAAGTGGAATAGGTGAAATTTTGCAGATCACTGGCCCGCGTGATGTATGTTGGCCAAGATAATCTCAGTAATTGAAAAAGGCCAATCCCTGCAGTGGGACATTAATTAGCTGTCATGAAAAATTTATAGTAACGACTAAGCTTTAATTACAAGTAACAAATGATTTTATTCCGGATAAATAATACCTCCTTGCTGTTTAAAGTAAAATATCGCTTTCATTTATCAATGTAAATGGTACTTCTCATAGCTTTCTTACTGTTTTATTGTAAAAGTATTTTTAAGGAAATGTTCTTGTAGTATTCATAACAGCCCCTTAATGTCCCACTGCAGGGACGGGCCTCCTCCCGTGATGGAGGGATACTTAGCCTTCTAATACCACGCTGTCCAGACGGATTGGTACAGGGTTTAATTTCAAGTTTTCCTTCTTTTTATTTCGTAAAGATAATATTCACGGATAGTCCCATAATCGGTTTTTACGACACCCATGGGATGAGATAGGGTGGTGACATATTGTATTCTTACTCCGTCACCACACGCATATAAATTAATGGTTGGCAATAATTAGTGGTTCAGACAAGTTTACCTTATTTCTTCAAACAACGATTTAACGGACACAAAAATACTTGAGACAATAATTAGAACAATTGTCCCATCTAGGATTCAAACCCACGACATCGTACAACGTCCCAATCCGAGACAGTTTAACATTTTGTACTTTTAGTGATTTTACAATCATGTTACACGGCCATTACCTAAAGCACTCGACAGCTACAGTCCAAAATTGAAATTCTCGTATAGCCAGTGATTGATGACAAATTGGATTAATAAAAATGTAAATGAAAACTTTTATCACTAGCAAATTGTGCTCTTTTATTTATACTGAATGTTTTTTTACTTTTGTGGTTCTAGTCAAAAGTCAAAGTCAAAAACGCTTTATTCAAAATAAATACAATTTTCATTATATATTTTTTGACGTCCTTTAAACTACTTAATCTAAGTTAAAATACATTTAAAAGTTTAGAAAACTTTACCACCGCCTCCAAAGCGCTAGTAGAGAAGAAACGGCGCAACAAACTCTACTGCTGCATTTTCTTGACGTTATATTTTTTAACATTGTAGATAACTGTAACTTGTTTTCTTATCTGTCGTCTACCCTGTATTTATATCTAGAGCTGGATAAATACTGGCTGTTTATCCAGCACTGGATCTCACTTTGTATCCTGTATAACATGTGCCGAACTAAAAAGCCACCACAATGTGAAGTCTATAGGACCGCAAACAAAGCAGATTACCACTTTATACAGCTGTAGAACATTTAATAGCTGGTACTTTCTATCAGCCCTCGTCTTTCCTTATTCTTATAATCATGGGTCCATAAAGAAGGTTGTGACGAAGCAAGTCTTATGCCCACCACAGTGAGAATACCAAATTAAATTTGCTGTCATTATATTTACCATTTAAGTACAGTAACTCTACTGACTAACCATTTTACCATCAAGCCAAAGTATACTTAATATTTATGTTCTATCTAAAAAAGAAATAACCAACAATAGTCAAGACTGTAACAACCAGTAACAAGTTTCAACAACAACCACAATAATAATGAATTATAATTAACAGTTTTCAATATGGTTGATATCTATATACTATAATAAAACTGTAGAGGTCGAAATGTCTGTTCTTTTCGAAAATTCAGATAAAAATTATCTATAAAATCTAGAAAAAAGTAAAAAAATGGATTTGGTTCAATGTTGAATGAATTTAAATTTCGTTTCTTTTGTTCACGAGATGGCGTTACCAGTAGTAATCATACTTAAAAATAAATAAGTTTGTAAATAATCCATAACTATTTTATTATGAAGTGCTATTAATTATAAGTTATTCCTTTTAAATTTTAATAAAATTAACCATGAATCGTATGTGTTATATCAATTATAAGTTATATTAAATCTATACTAATATTATAAAGAGGTAAAGTTTGTGTGTTTGTGTCGTTGTAGGGGGTAATCTCTGGATCTACAGAACCGATTTAAAAAATTATTTCTGTGTTTCATAGTCCATTTATCGGGGAGTGTTATAGGCTATATAGTATCACGCTATGTCTAATAGGAGTAGAACAGTAATGAAATATGTATATATAAGGGACGCTTAAAAACGTTTATTTTGCTTCTGCTGCTTAAACGTCTGGAGATATACTGAAATAATGTATTAGAGAATTGTACCTTTAAAAAAGTTTTACAATTAAGTCAACGATGACATATATCTATCTTTTAAGGTTGACTCACTACGACCTTTTTTATAATAATCAAATTTGACTTAAAGAAATGCATTGTTTGTAAAGGTAGTTTATGTATATGGTATTGACCCTTATCAAAATAAATTACGTTAATCATTATATTTATTTAATTTTAAACAAAATTGACCTTTACAGCGATGAGATCCGATTATTAGTTTGAAAGATATCTCAGTTTTAAAATAATGCGCGAATAACGTAAAATATCTGTCTAACGCGATGTTAGTATAGATGAATTTAATTTTAAATACCTGTACTATAAATTAATTCTACCTCAAAAAGATCGCTTCATCATAAAAGCCCATTCATGTCCCACTGCAGGGACGGGCCTCCTCCCGTGACGGAGGGTTACTTGGCCTACTAATACCACGCTGGCCAGACGGATTGGTATAGGGTTTAATTTCAAGTTTTCCTTCTTTTTATTTCGTAAGGATAGTAGTTACGGTTATTCCCTTAGTCGGTTTTTACGACACCTATGGTTTTTTTTTTGTTTAGGACGAGTAGTTGGTCTCTGACGACCGCTACTACTTTACACGGGCTGTGGTTGGGCGGATGGCCCTCAACCAAAAACATCCATAGGATGAGATGGGGTGATGACATATTGTATTCTTACTCCGTCACCACACGGATAGAAAGATCAAGAAGATCTCTTGGTCGGACTAAATTCGTAGGACGGAGAACCCTGTTATGTGGCGTTTGTTGGGAGAGGCATTTTGTCCAGAGGTGGACTGCGATAGGCTAATTGGTTTATTGATTAATACCATGTATTCTTAATCCATCGTTACATGGATAATACTCTATACCTACTAATATTATAAAGAGGTAAAGTTTGTGTGTTTGTAAGTTTGTGAAGTTGTAACCACAACCATACCACAAAATAACTTAGGCTTCTTATTAAAAATACCTCTATACAAATACCATGGTCATTCTTATTAATAGAGGTGGAAATGCATAGGTCGTCCTAACCTTTATTGGAGACCTTGAGTCGAGTTCCTCGTCATGCAATATTTATAACGACCTCTTCGGTAACAATGACTATTGATTCTTACTTAATGAATTGGGATTTCGTATGTACATATTTTTGTTAATACATTATACATACATGAATATGTATGAATGACAACCTCTGTAGCGTAGTGGTTATGACTGCTACGCAGAGGTCTCGGGTTCGATTCCCTCTTAATGCAAATCTTTGTGTGCATGAATATGATTGTTTGCATTGGTCTGGCTGTTTTCTTTGTGAAATATGAATGTATTTACAAAAAAAAGTATTTATGTATAGGGTTTAATTTCAAGTTTTCCTTCTTTTTATTTCGTAAGGATAGTAGTTACGGTTATTCCCTTAGTCGGTTTTTACGACACCTATGGTTTTTTTTTTGTTTAGGACGAGTAGTTGGTCTCTGACGACCGCTACTACTTTACACGGGCTGTGGTTGGGCGGATGGCCCTCAACCAAAAACATCCATAGGATGAGATGGGGTGATGACATATTGTATTCTTACTCCGTCACCACACGGATAGAAAGATCAAGAAGATCTCTTGGTCGGACTAAATTCGTAGTTAAACCCTGTTATGTGGCGTTTGTTGGGAGAGGCATTTTGTCCAGAAGTGGACTGCGATAGGCTAATTGGTTTATTGATTAATACCATGTATTCTTAATCCATCGTTACATGGATAATACTCTATACCTACTAATATTATAAAGAGGTAAAGTTTGTGTGTTTGTAAGTTTGTGAAGTTGTAGGGGGTAATCTCTGGATCTTCAGAACCGATTTTTTAAATTCTTTTTGTGTTAAATAGACCATTTATCGGGGAGTGCCATAGGCTATATTAATAGTATCACGCTATGACTAATAAGAGAGGAGCAGTAATGAAATATTTTTAAAAAAGGGAAGCGTTTTTTTCGCCGCCCAACGAAGTGGGCACGGGTCAGCTAGTATATAATAAAACCACAAACGTGAACAACAGACAGACAATATGAGCAGTCTGTTGGAGCTATTAGCATCGCAATAACTACATAACCGCATGTATTAATTTATACATGGTTTTGTGTTATATTAAAGATAATACAAAAAAATGTGATGAAGATGAATAACTACTTAAGTTTTAACGGTTTACGTTTTGTAGAAATTTTGTTTTTAATTCTAATCACCAAGTGAATTTTAAAACTTGGTATGTACTCGTATATCTACATAATATTCATAATATAATATACTGTTAGGAGAATTAGAAGAATAGCTGGCCACTTTTTAGTAACATTACCGCTCGACGAGAAAAAATAACATTACTCTATGGTTTGATGAATATTGTGTTTAGGCGGGAGAGAAATGGGGTGGCTATTGCTAGATTGGCGGGAATTAATGAATCGTTGTCATTTTAAGTTTAAAGTTTTAGATTGTTATTTAATTATTTTAATGAGATTATAATTTGTAAATGTTTATAGTTGTTCCTCTTAACAAATTCTCTTTGTTCCTAAAATCAGAAGTGGGATAAGAAATTCACGTCTCTAATCCGCTTTTGGCTATTATTGTAGTAAGTGCTGTATAAGTATTGGTGAGTGCGTTCCAATTTGTTTGTAAAACAGTATTTGCAATAAAGTGATTCTTTTCATTTTGTGTATGGGTACTTACTTGCCCGGCGAAATATTTTCTTGCTTCAGGCTATGATTACATGATATGACTTTGTAATTACTCAGTGTACATGTGAATGTTACTTGTTTTGCTTTCACATTAGTATACCAAGTTCAATTCTTGTTTATTTTTATAACCTGTACACTGATAAATTTTAATAAAAATTGAAACTTAGTTTAAACAATAGTCGTAAAATCAGAAGAGCCGCTTTAGAAGTCGTAACTCGCGTTCTAGAATCATGCTCAACTCTGAGAATAATAGTGATGCTAATAGTGATTCAAGTTCTAGGCACCGAAAGTCACTATTCTCGGAGCGCACATAGACACAATTTCCTTAACGTGTTAACTACTCAAATGCATAAAATTTTAGATCGTTTAACTGCAATGGAAGGGCAACGTTCGTCTCTGCCACTGCGGCCACACGTCGTGACACACACCGTGTGCCGGCGCGTCTACGGAGACGCCCCAGCCGCCGCTCGTCGTGTGCCGGTGCGTCTGCATTGACGCTCCACTGGCCACTTGTGCCAGTGCGTCTGCAGATGCGACACAGCGGCCGCACGTCCTGCCACACGTCGTGTGCCGGTGCGCCTGCATGACGCCCCAGCGGCCATATGCCGTGTGTCGGTGCGTCTGCAGATGCGCCACAGCAGCCACACAGCGGCTGCACTTCGTGCCACACGTCGTGTGTCGTCGTGTCTGCATGACGCCACAGCGGCCATATGCCGTGTGTCGGTGCGTCTGCAGATGCGCCACAGCAGCCACACAGCGGCTGCACTTCGTGCCACACGTCGTGTCTGCATGACGCCCCAGCGGCCATATGCCGTGTGTCGCTGCGTCTGCAGATGCGCCACAGCGGCTACACAGCGGCTGCACTTCGTGCCACACGTCGTGTGTCGTCGTGTCTGCATGACGCCACAGCGGCTATATGCCGTGTGTCGGTGCGTCTGCAGATGCTCCACAGCAGCCACACAGCGGCTGCACTTCGTGCCACACGTCGTGTGTCGTCGTGTCTGCATGACGCCAAAGCGGCCATATGCCGTGTGTCGGTGCGTCTGCAGATGCGCCACAGCAGCCACACAGCGGCTGCACTTCGTGCCACACGTCGTGTGTCGTCGTGTCTGCATGGCGCCACAGCGGCCATATGCCGTGTGTCGGTGCGTCTGCAGATGCGCCACAGCAGCCACACAGCGGCTGCACTTCGTGCCACACGTCGTGTGTCGTCGTGTCTGCATCACGCCACAGCGGCCATATGCCGTGTGTCGGTGCGTCTGCAGATGCGCCACAGCAGCCACACAGCGGCTGCACTTCATGCCACACGTCGTGTGTCAGCACGTCTGCATGACGCCACAGCGGCCATATGCCGTGTGTCGGTGCGTCTGCAGATGCGCCACAGCAGCCACACAGCGGCTGCACTTCGTGCCACACGTCGTGTGTCGTCGTGTCTGCATGACGCCCCAGCGGCCATATGCCGTGTGTCGGTGCGTCTGCAGATGCGCCACAGCAGCCACACAGCGGCTGCACTTCGTGCCACACGTCGTGTGTCGTCGTGTCTGCATGACGCCCCAGCGGCCATATGCCGTGTGTCGGTGCGTCTGCAGATGCGCCACACAGCGGCTGCACTTCGTGCCACACGTCGTGTGTCGTCGTGTCTGCATGACGCCACAGCGGCCACATGCCGTGTGCCGGTGCGTCTGCATGGCGCCACAGCTGCCACATGCCGTGTGCCGGTGCGTCTGTACTAGAACGCACTAGTAGTCGAGGTCAGGTACAGCCGAGCAATGAAGGTAAGCCCGATCCAAACTAGTTGTTGTTGTGAATCGATGTGTCATTGGTTACGACCGGTGTCCCGATTCAACATAATTATTTGTGTGTATTGTTTTTCTGGTGTGATAAGCTAACGCCGTGCCTATGTCACACAGGCAGAGTTTGTATGATAAGCTAACGCCGTGCCTATGTCATACAAATGAGGACGCCGCATGGTACGCTAACGTCGTGCCTCTGCCATGTGTGAATATTGATTTGCTTGTGTGATAAGCTAACGTCGTGCCTATGTCACACAAGCTATTCTAAAATAGTACTCGTGGTGGTGGTCTCACTACTAGATTGTGTGTAATATTAAAAAAAAAAAAAACAAAATTAAAATGTTTTTTTGTATTCTCAGGCCCAGATTGCAATGACAAAAATGAGGAGTCACGCTTGAGCGAGCTGTCACGAATAATAGGGAGCACGAGGACGTCCTCCAGTCAGGAGAGGCCGTGTTAGGAGAATTAGAAGAATAGCTGGCCACTTTTTAGTAACATTACCGCTCGACGAGAAAAAATAACATTACTCTATGGTTTGATGAATATTGTGTTTAGGCGGGAGAGAAATGGGGTGGCTATTGCTAGATTGGCGGGAATTAATGAATCGTTGTCATTTTAAGTTTAAAGTTTTAGATTGTTATTTAATTATTTTAATGAGATTATAATTTGTAAATGTTTATAGTTGTTCTTCTTAACAAATTCTCTTTGTTCCTAAAAATACACATATTTCTTCATAAACGAAATACGCAAAGTTGTCTTAAACATTAATATTTACACCCCACAAACTACTATGAAAGTGCATTTATTATAGTTTAGTGGGAGAAGAGGCTACCTTTTCTCCTCTGAATGTTTGGCGTTGTAAATTGCTGTTTTTACCACGCAAAACATTCGCTATCATATACATAATGTAGGCAAGAACACAACTAGGAATATAATCATTTATTTTGTGCCCATTTCATTACAAAACCCATGTCTTGTGTACACTCAAAAAACAAAAATGATAAATTGCTTTTATCACGGCTGTGTCAACTTTTTATAATAGCCAAAAAGAAAACTCTTAGTGAATTTTCTTTAGACAAAATTTCGAATTTTTACTACGAAACTTTATAGCGAAAGTAATTTGTAGGGTTTTTTCTTTGATCTTTTCTTTTCAGTACGTGATTTTATTATTGTGAGTAATATTAATCACGCTCGTGTAGTTATGTACTAGTAATACAAAATGTCACCACCCTTTAACATATCGCAAGTATCTAATTGTGGAAGAGTAATTCATCTAACATTACCACAAATCAAGGTAGCCATCAGTCTGCTACCGTCAGCTTGCCTCCACAACTTGGGGGGTCCTTGCAATGAGGCACCAATTTTCAACAATTCAAAATGCAATAAAAATCTTATTCTTATCACACAGTTAGATCTATATTAATAAATTGTTTACCAAAAAGGTACCAGACATAATATGCCCAAATGATACCATGAGGATCGAAATGAAAAGGCTCTCCGAAAGACTACACCATAAACACCAAATGAGATAGAAACCATACCACAAAATAACCTAGGCTTCTTATTACAAATACCTCTATACAAATACCATGGTCATTCTTATTAATAGAGGTGGAAATGCATAGGTCGTCCTAACCTTTATTGGAGACCTTGAGTCGAGTTCCTCGTCATGCAATATTTATAACGACCTCTTCGGTAACAATGACTATTGATTCTTACTTAATGAATTGGGATTTCGTATGTACATATTTTTGTTAATACATTATACATACATGAATATGTATGAATGACAACCTCTGTAGCGTAGTGGTTATGACTGCTACGCAGAGGTCTCGGGTTCGATTCCCTCTTAATGCAAATCTTTGTGTGCATGAATATGATTGTTTGCATTGGTCTGGCTGTTTTCTTTGTGAAATATGAATGTATTTACAAAAAAAAGTATTTATGTATCTTTATCCGTTGTCTAGTTCCCATAATACAAGCTCTGCTTAGTTTACTAGGTACTACTACTACTAGACGGACTAGATGGCATTGTGTAAATGTGTGAAATAAAATGTAGACGAAGTCAAACAGCAATGAGTAGTCCTTGCCTATTCCCATAGGAATTAGCCATGAGTATAAGTATAGGGTATATAGAAAACTAAAGTGTCTATTTGTAATATCAAACCCATAAGTGCTTGGTAATTTTTTCACAAGATTGGTTTTTTTTTCGGTAGGGCTTTTACTGGCAGATAGATTATAGAGTGTCGTCTCGTCATATTCGTCGCCCACGTAGGACAACGCGTAACACTCAACGGATATCTTTCATGGAGCTATAAACCATGTAAGATCCCCACTACATCACCACAGACATAAAGAAATTATATCTACAATGAAATATTAAACTAAAATAAATGTCTACAGAACGTATTAACAAACACAGTTCGAGTTAGAAACCAGTCTGCGATAGTGACGTCGTCGTTATCTCTCCCTACCGCCTCTCAGAACAAAAGCTCCGTGGAGACGTTTGAAATAATAGCCGCAGCTTACCTGACTGTAATTTCCGTCTGCACTTCATTCAACACTAGTGTTTCGGCAGAACATTATAATAGTTCTACGTATTCAATGGACTCTCGGGATTTGAATGAACACTTTTGTTTGTTTTAACCCTTCAATACAGTATTCTGTTTAAGCGAATATTCTGTTTCATGTTCCAATGAATGGAGAGTGTCAAGTTTATATATTTTGTTGGACGGATTTGTTGTTTTAAAATTGGAATGTAATTTCGTGTGAATTGAATTCTTTAATTGAATAAAAATAAATTGTTGCGTTTAAAATAGTGATGTAATTGCGGTGAGGTATATGTAGTTGTAAGTAGTAGAGGCTATTGAACTGGATTTGTTTTTATAAGGTGTAATTTTTATTATTGTTTTGTATTTTTAGTATTTTTAAATAATAGTGAATATGATTTTTTTATTTTTCTTAATTCTTGTTTCCTAATTATAATGTTGTTATAGATTGTGTAATATTTTAATTTTATTTTATTGTATGATTAGATGTTTAAATAATTTGTAATAATATTCTACACAAATATATTTTTGTTCTGAATAAATGACTAATGACTTAATCCCATTGTAAGGAAACGCATTATGCAGTGTTGACATCAATAGTAAAAACTTATAAAAACCTAACCTTACAGATATTATTCTCTACAAAACTTAAGAAGGAAATCTTGACATGAAACCCTATATCAATTTGTATGGCTAAGTCCTAAAACGTGTAGATGTATTTTCTTGGTCGACGAAATACATACTCGTATAAATAACGATATTTCTTTTAAAAAAACACAATTTTGAACTTGATGTAATTTTAAAAAGATTGATCTTAATAAATAAATTACATATGTTTTTTATTACTTTGTTGCTATTCATTGATTGTGGATCAAAAAAATAATTATTCTGCAAGTGTTTTAAAAGTACTTACGACATATGCAACAGCTGGTTATTGCCGCAGTACTTATAATACTTAAACTATTTATGTTTTCAAAGATACATTACAATTACGTGGTTAGAACTACAATGAGTACAGGTGTGACTTATTGATGAATTTAGGACACTGGGGTGTGTAATGACATGAGTAATATTAATTTTGACGGTAGTTTCGTTAGTTATAGTACTGAAGTTGCAAATTTCATAACTCTATCAGCATTCTTCTTCCTACTAATATTATTATAGTATACTCATTCACGCAAAAACTACTGAATGGATTTTAATAAAATTTGGAATATAGGTAGTTTAGGGCGTAGAATAACGCTACCTTTACCACGCGAGTGAAGCCGCGGGCATCAGTCAGCATTAAATAAATGACATCTTCTGTACTCGAACCACACGTACATTAATTTAACAGACACAAAAAACATCTAGATTCATCAAGACTATCATTTGTGGATGAAACAAATTATTTTAATGGGATTTGAAACCGCGATTTAATGCACGTTGGCCGCTACCACGTTCCCCGTGCCACCGAAGCAGTTAAATATTAAATATTCCTCACACATTCACACAACGCCATCTAGTCCCAAACTATGCAAAGATGATATAGGTACTAGACAACGGATAAACATACTTAAATACTTTTTTTTTTGTAAATACATACATATTATACATAGAAAACACCCAGACCAATGCAAACAATCATGTTCATGCACACAAAGATTTGCATTGAGCGGGAATCGAAGCCGAGATCTCTGCGTAGCAGTCATATTATATAACCACTACGCTATAGAGGTCGCCATAGCGGTTTCATCTTGTTATATACCTAATTATAATTATTTACGGATCGCACAAATTCTCTTGTGGTATACACCACCGGAACTTCGAAAAGCAGTCACATTATACATATAACCGATTTGCCACCGAATTGCCAAATAATAAAATGACAGTAAGTAATTTATTTTATTGATCTTAAATGACAATTCATAATTTAAGTGACTCAAAGGCAAGGTAACGAACTTCTTTCAGGAAATGTCTACAATATTTTCGTTTCGCTACCCAAATAGAATAGTGTTTAATCAACTTAACGTAGTTCAATGAACATATTGTTAACTTAGTGTAGCAGGCGTTACTTCACACCTACATACAACTTAGTTTAACTTACGAGGCATTCAGTATTAAGTATGAGTATAGCCCAATGTTACACAGAGATTTTGGACTCGATTCTCGATGCAGTTCTTTGTATGCATCAGTGTATTGTAGACATTAAAAAAAAATATGTTAGTAGGTTTACCTGTTGACTAGTAACCATTTAACAAAATATGCTAAGTTTGTGAATGATGGCGTTATTTAAATGTGTGATGAATAAAATAAATAAAAATGTAGCCATTACAAATTCTTTAATTTTGACTAAGTTTATTCCGTATACATACGTATTTGGTAAAATTGACTTAAGATAAAAGCCTATACCAATCTATCTAGTCAGTGAAATTAGTTCCCTCGTTCACTGGAGAAATCTGAGGTGGGACAATAATCCTATCCTATCCTACTAATATTAAAAATGCGAAAGTTTGTGAGGATGTATGCTTGTTACTAGATGTTTGTTAATCTTTCACGCAAAAACTACTGAATGGATTTTGATGAAATTTGGAATAAAGGTAGTTTAGGGTGTAGAATAACATTTAAGCTACTCATACAATGCGGGTGAAGCCGCGGGCATCAGTTAGTAATTTATAAGAATAGTTTGGCCAACGTGATATTCATCATCATCATCATATCACCCTATAGACGCCCACTGCTGGACATAGGCATCCTCAAAACGTTTCCACCCTGCGCGGTCTTATGCCTTCGTCATCCTCATCATCTCCTCATATATCACTACCGTGATATTCGTAAATTCTAATTCCCTCCACCACTGAAGGTGCTTCAGCTAGATAGTTCCAAAGATTATTGATGATTTTAATCCATCACCCTACTGTTACAGTGTGCTAGGATATGTCAGTATGTACGTGTGTAATAATCACTCACTACACGGCGCTGCTATTGATTACACGTCACTACATCGACCTACAAACGAGAGTACCATTTGTTAGTTAGGTATCTTCTTACCAATATTTTTTAGGGTTTTTACAGGTGAGTCGTGACGTCATATAATTTTGACAGATGATTCGTGACGTCATAGTAATTTTGACAGATGAGTCGTGAAGTCATAGAATTTTGACTGATGACTCGTGACGTCATCACTTTTTGGCAGGATAATAAATAGGTTCGTACGGAATACTCGGTGCGCGAGTCAGACACGGACTTGACCGGTTTTATTTTCAAGAACGAGCCAATATCTTTTTTGATTGTAAAGCAGTTGTATAAGCGGTTTTAATTTCAAGACAATTCTTTGTACGATCCACAATCTATTGTCCTGAGGTTGGGTGTTGTTTGTGTACTTTGATATTTGCAAAGTCCCTGCATGATAAGGTCGGCAACGTGATTCCTCTGGTGTTGCGGGTGTCCATGGGCGGCGGTGATCACTTACCATCAGGTGACCTGCTGGCTCGTTTGCCTCCCATCATATAAAAAAATAAAATAAGGCATGATCTACTAGTGCGGGAGTTGTTTAAAACTTTTGTGTGTAAGTGGGACATTAAAGGACGGCTATAATGATAATTTTAAACGTCACAATTAAATAAAATTGATTTAATGCAGCTCTTTTCGTGGAATTAGTTTCAATGTCGTCAAGTTGTTCCATTGTAAACTCAAAGCGTTTTCAAGAATTGCATGAAGTATTATTTACATGAGAAGTTAATTATATGAATAGGCACTAGTTCAAGAAAAGCTACATTAATATAATATAATATATATAAATGAGAGATTTTTAGTGTCCCACTGCAGGGTCATGTCTCCGCGGAAAGAAAAATTAATGGGAAACTAATGCCATGTATTGACTGACTACTAAAGCCATGAATAGCCATAATACCGAAAAGCCAACTGTCAAAAGCAACTAACAAAAATAAAATTCTCTCTCTCAAAAAAAAATACAATTGAATTAAAAAACTGCTTTTCTATTTGTATTCGCTATAAAAGAAAATTAATGTGCTGCAACTATTTTATACTAGCTACTTGTTGATCTTGGATGTCTTCCAAGAATTCAATGTTGAACGAGTATACCTACGTCTATTGCATTTCAATTGTTAGTTAAACTTCTTCTTAACTTGTACAAAATGTCTATTGAGTTAAAACTTTTGTTTAAGCCTTTTTCAAGTCAGTTTTCTACGAATTTTGTAAATACGTTATTAAAAAGAATACTTATACTAGGTGAACAATGTTGCGTGTTTGATTATATTTATTAATATATCACTAAATTTGATGCGCGAATACAGTCCAGGAAAAATAACATGATTGTTGTGGCCTTCGCCTTGCCGTTGCTGAGCACTACGGTTTGAAGGACACCCTTATAAGTATGACATAATGTGCTAAAATATAGTTTTACAATTTATTGACACAGCGCAGCGTAGGAAAAGGTCCCTGTAAAACAGATCATGATCCTTATCCATCTGGCTCACGTCGTCTTGGCATGCCATGTTTCCTTCCATCATTAGAGAGGCTTGACCCTGCTGTGAGCTACTAATGGGTCGTTATCCTATTGTTACGATAAAAACATAACATAAAATGTTAAGTTTCAGACAACATTTTAATCGACACCCCATAAAAGATGCATTACAAAATTGAGAATAGCAATTTACTCAAACATGATAAAGAATAAAATTTTATCGCCGTAAAAAGATAAACATTATATCCACTCCAAGTAACATCTTAATAACCGAGGCGTTCTCGTGTTACAGTACCATCAAAGTTAAAGCTGGAAACTTGAAAACTGCACTCAATAAAAATGTACATAAAGTTTAAAATTAATTGCATCGTGCTGAGAAATGGGTACAATGGCAACTTGTGGAATGTTTTGTGGTTACTTACTGCAATTTATATAAAACTAACGAACTAGCTTTGAGAAATATTTTTTGGTTAAAGACTTTTTAGAAGTATATTATAAGGGAATTTATTTAATAGTTTAAAAGGGAATTTATTTAATAAGTTCTAAGTTTCCTGCATAGAGCAGTGAAAACTTGTCATACTTAGTACTCTCTACAGTAGAGTTAATGTCAGATTGTGTGTCTCTAGGTATGCCCTCGAAAGCATAAGCATAAAGACTATAATTATATCTTATCTTCTATCTTATCTTGTTAAAATTACAAATTCTATTTCATTATAATAATATGATAATTCTGTGTTATAATTATAATAATATTGTGTGTATGTCTGTAATTGATATTCATATAAGTCTATTATTTCTAAGATTTATTGTTAACAGATTTTAATATGTATATTGTTGATGTACCTTAAAATAAATAAATAAATAAGACTACCGGCGGACTTTGATCGTAGAAATGCCTTTGCGATCAAATTACCGGGTTCGTGATGTTTCATTGTAGCGTCTAAAGGAATATGCTTAAAAAGCCGTCATATCGACTTTGCCTGCTTCAGTAACACTTAACGATATTTACCAAATAACGAATACATCATTCTACATCAACGTATATTTGCATATAAAATATAATATTACGTAACACGTCAGATTCGTCGATATTCACATAACAGATCCAATTTGATGTGACAGCCTACATGCCATAGAATTAGATACTTCTGACACTAAAGTAAGAAAAGTATCAAGAAAATATATACGGTCCATCGATCTCGCAGATTTATTGGTAGCCTAAACAAATAAATCGTGTTGACGCACCATATTGACGAAGTCGTAAAGTGACTTTTATACACAGGCAAGTATCAAGATTGGTTAGGATTGGATCGCGCGGTTCATTTTAGGTTTGAAGAGTAATTTTATTACCGTACGTAAATAGAAAGGTTACTTATTTGTATTTCAGTACATTTGATTCGTTTTAGTTGTTGTAAAGGAATAATTTATTTTTGGTTTTGCGTTCAAGTTTCATATTTTTACCTCATTTATTTATCACAGGGGTGTCATAGCCAAGCCAAGACTCAGTCTTCATTGCTTAATTTAAAAAAACGATAAGGTTGTAGGTACTGCCAAGTTAGTCTCATAGAAATTAAGTCAATGTAGTTTGTGAAGTTTGATTTTTATGTACTAAAAATACAGAATTACTGAATTAAAATTATCCAAGTAAAAGAAAATTAACGTGTACCTATTAAAATCGGTATTAATTTTCTTATTACGAGTCCGTATTTATTTTATTTTTTTGTTGAGGACGTGTAATTTGTCTCTGACGACAGTTACTACTTTACGCGGGCTGTGGTGGGGCGGATGGCCCTCAACCAAATCCGTATTTAACTACAAAATTATCAATATCAAAAGCCGAGCTCGTAACCACAATTTGAAACAATCAATATCTATCCTAAATACAGACTATAGGTAAGAGAGTAACCGCGCTCAAACCCAACTTTAAACCTAATTGCTTTAAACCACACTCCATTAAACAGCACGCCACGGTTAAACTTTTGCGTGTTTATTCTTAGACACCGATTATAATGTTACGTAGCTTTTTTATTACTCTTTGTAAGGTGTCGTAAATGGTGACTTTGACTTATACTAAGAAGACATTATCGCTGTGAAAGAGCTACCCTCTTTTTATATGAAATTTCTCTTTTCTTCTGTTATTTGATATGAAAAACTATTAAAAGTAGGTTATCATCCAGCGCTGTTCACAGATCCCTACTGCTAAGATCCTCTTGTGATAGAAAACAACTTGGCCTTATACTAATAAAAGCCTTCCAAATCCCTTTGTGTAGTGGAGTATCCGTAAGCTTGGTTTCCTTTCGTCCCTGAAGGAGATCTGTTCCCCCAATAGGACATTAATAAGCCATTATGACAACGATAATTTAAAACAAGAGCCAAGATACCAACAAACTAATAATAACGGTGTAAAATAACCGACCAATCAGAAGGCTTCATCGCTCGCATACAAATTTCTATTCATAACGTTATCTCCTTTCCTTGTCAGAGCTTGAGTAGTGGCAACATGCCTTCCAAATGACTCCTGTACAAGAGTTCGATATTTAAAGGTCACGAACGGTTTGTTTTTTCCGGTCTACCTATTTGGTTCAGTTTAGTTTTTTTTTTTCACTGTTGTCTCTTGCCAGTGTTGGAAAATAAATGTTAAGCTTGTAAGTTTTTAAAAAAAAATAAATATATTATTCTTAATTATTGTAACATCCGTGTGGTGACAGAGTAAAAATACGGAATAAGAATGTCACCACCCCATCTCGTCCTATGGGTGTCGTAAAAACCGACTAAGGGAATCCGTTAATATTATCTTTACGAAATAAAAAGAAGAAAAACTGGAAATTAAATCCTATAGCAATCCGTCTGGCCAGCGTGGTAATAGTAGGCCAAGTATCCCTCCATCACCGGAGGAGGCCCGTCCCTGCAGTGGGACGTTAATGGGTGTTATGATAATCATACCAATAAAGAGTTTTTAAACTAAGATTCACTTAATATAGCTAGCGTTAAAGTTACAAGCTCGTTTCAATTTACGTACCTAATTGGAATAGCTTCGTACATATCAATCAGATTTAGATGGTTCACCTACCGAGGGACCGGTGGTTGGTTGCTTGCCAAAATTATTCGATATCTTTGCACCTCTATGATTATGGTATCAAATTTGTTTTATCGAGGTTGAGCAATCTTTCGTTTTAGTTGTTGTGACTGAAAATATGTGAGTCAAATCAGACTTTGTATTAAAAATATATATATGTAAAATATTCCTTACACTTACACACAACGCCATCTAGTCCCGAACTAAGAAGAGCTTGTACTATAGGTACTAGACAACGGATAAACATACTTAAATACTTTGTTTTGGTTTTGTATTACATACATATATTATTTGTCTAACAATTTCACTTTCTATCACCAAACTGTTATTTTTTATAAATCTAACTCTAGCTGTTGTCTGCTTAACTTGCATGATTTTTTTATTTTTATTTTGAAAAAGACAACTCCCGCACTAGGGATCATGCCCTGTGTTGCGGGGACCTTTTACAAACATCAATTAACGGACACATAGAACACCCAGACTCAGGACAATAATTTGTGGATCTCACAAATTATTGTCCTGCATGGGGATCGAACCCACAACCTCATGCGCGGCAGCCGCTGGCTCTACCGGCGCTCCACCGAGGTCGTCAAATTCTGATTGTCTGCTATCCCTTCTCTATACGAAAGGAAACTTGGCATGCAAATAATGCAGTAGTATTATTTGCATGCCAAGTTTCCTTATAGTCCTAATTTGTTGAGCTAGTAGTAACTAGCTAAACAAATAAATATTCACTGACATCTCTACACATCGCCATCTATTTCCAAAGTACGCTAGGCTTAACCTGCTTGTGTTATTGGTAACAGAACGCCGTATATTATTTATTTTATTTATTTATTTTTTATTTATTTATTTATTTGCAACAACATACATAAGTGT
Source organism: Schrankia costaestrigalis (assembly GCA_905475405.1). Lineage (NCBI taxonomy): Eukaryota > Metazoa > Arthropoda > Insecta > Lepidoptera > Erebidae > Schrankia > Schrankia costaestrigalis. The sequence continues at coordinate 2,686,745 of FR997830.1, forward strand.
TATACATAATAACAATAACTCACTTAAGGTGAACTTAAAAATACTTAAACTAGACAGTTTGCAACGTCGACACTTGTACTAGTGATGAACACTGTATCACAAGTGTCAGTAAGTTAATACTTATAAATCCTTTTTTTAAACGATTTAATTAGTATCAAATCGGGTTTTTTTGTCAGGTTTTCCTTCGTCGTAACCAGATATTGACAAATAATAATATGTGTAGCACACTGTATTTTTCGGATCGTTTATTTATAGTATACGAGTATAGGATCAGCAGCTTATTAAAAAAAGAAATACGAAGTTCTTCATATATACGGCAGTATTCTCGTAGTACACGTATACGTAAATAAAAGATGCAGGTCACTGAATCTGTATTCAAACTAAAGAAAGCTAGCCACGAAAGGCTTACCTCTGCGTCCATTCTTAAAATAGTAGTACCTGCTTAAGAAAATGTTTTCTATTTTGTGCAAAATGTACATTGGTGGCCGCTCATGCGTCACTATGATTATCCATGCAATATGCAAGCTAAGCTTATCTTGTATTTTTCTCATTAATGGACTCGGACTGGACTCAGGACATTAATGGGCTGTTAAGTAAGCTGAGTAACAATTGGGAATAGTGTCAACAACATTATCTTATGAAAACACAGTAAGTAAAACTTGAAATTGACGATTGTTTTCGTTGTATGAAACTAGTGAGATTGCGATGCATGTATTTATTTATGTCCCACTGCAGGGACGGGACGCAAAATACTTGCAAATGAAATTTCTTTGCAATCAGTTTGACCAGAATGGTTTTAATGGACAATGGGCAAATTTCATACAAAAAAAACCCAGCATCAACAGAAATAATATATATCCCTTATTATTACACATGTTAAACTTATATAATTTTCATTATTTGTTTATTGTATATGTCTGGGGTATCAGAGATATAAGGCTCATAACAGTTAGTTGTGAATGAAAACTACGTTATGTATTTTAATGTTTAATAAGTAATACATCATTTTAACCATCTATCATAACATCCTATAAAGGTCCCACTGCAGGGACGGGCCTCCTCCCGTGACGGAGGGATACTTGGCCTACTAAATCCACGCTGGCCGGCCAGACGGATTGGTATAGGGTGTAATTTCAAGTTTCCCTTCTTTTTATTTCGTAAAGATAATATTAACGGATAGTCCCTTAGTTGCTTTTTACGACAGCCATGGGATAAGATGGGGTGGTGACATATTGTATTCTTACTCCGTCACCACACAGATATCCGTCACCGCACGGATATCCGTCACCACACGGATATCTGTCACCATCTATAAGTCAACAATCACGGAATCCATTAGACTTGCAGGCTGTTCTATGCCTACATGTCTAGCGTGACCTAAATAATATATGACACTTATTACATGAGAACAGCTCCCTAACGTACGCATACCGTGGATACACGAACAATAGTAGTGTAATATAACATGTTCCCTTTCTCCTGGGTTATACATAATATACGTATAATAGGTTTTTGTGCGAACATGCCTGGATTCTATTCTCGCACGTATCAACACACCAGAGACGGTATTTATAGTTATCCTCCCTGGATGCCTATACAATTCTATTTGGAATATACCACTTCGTCGCACATGCTCCCAACAATAAGATCTAGCTATCTTCAGATGGTAAGTCCCGATGGCAAATAAAATAATCTGTTCTTTGGTCATCTGTGGAAAATCACTAAAAGTTGGATCATTCGCCTCCATCACTTGGAAAGTGGCCCTTTGTCTGTTTATGTTATTCTGTACAACATATTCTCCTAAATGATTTGTTCTATTCACATTTTCATTAATACTTTGTATAAAACGGTCGGTATATTCACTATCATTATAAGGTTGTTGGAAAGCGTTGATGAGCGCCGCTGCTATTTTAAAATCTATCATTATGTTTTTTGATGCTCTGTTGAAAAATGTGTGTCGGAATATTTTAAAGTCTCTCTTGAACTTTCCGTTTACGGTTTCCACTACCCATCTGCACATTGTCACCAATCTCGATTTGTTTGCGTCTTCAGTCGTTAGTTGTTGATCTCCTAATCTTCTCGATGGCGGCATATGCGACACGTACCCAAAAGATTCTAAATCTCCTATTACGTCTCGAAATCCTCTGTCCAATACAAAACAATCACCTTCTTCAAAAAACCAGTGAAAGGTTCCTTCTTCCACAGGTCTATTTTCATTTTCTAGTATTTTTTCATTATTATTGCGTCTGACGTTTGTGCAGCGTATGGTCCTGCCACGTCGATGATGTATCCATTACCACAAACCAACAGGAATGGTTTCACTAGATTTTTAAACTTATGGAGGCTGTAACTTCTTCTTTGAAATAGGAAGTTTGTACTTTTTTGGATGGATAAGTAGGTTCCATCACAAATAACTATAGCTTTAGTCCAGTCAGCGGTACCAAAAATATGGTTTAGTAATACTCTATTTTTTTGTATGACATCATCTCGACTGATATGGTCTAGCCCCAGGTGTCGTGGTACGAAATCATCAGAGAGACAATCCCTTGCTATTTGATACATTCTTTCCAGAGTTCTTCTTGATAAATTAAATGATGCTGCAATCCGTTCATCGGGTTCACCTGTTCTTATTTTGCATAAGTAAACACCTAATGTTGTTTTAGGTCGCTTAGACCTTTGGAGAAGGGTAGGAGTTTCATCAAGAATTCTATCGAACTGCCTGTGTGTCACACCAGTCCAGAAATGTAATACAGATTGATTGATATCTAAATAGTTTTCAAAACTAATCTGACTTTTTTTTTCCAATGCAGTAGTATACATTTTAATTATGTCTCTAAAACTATTTGCACCGAAGTCAGTCTGACGTCTATTTATGTTAGTTGCAAAGTTTTCCCATGTTGTATTTGTCAGATGATTTTGGCATATACGTGCTAGTTCAGGTATGTACAAACTGTAATAACTTAAAAGGTACGTCTTCATTGAGTTTGGTAATACTAGTAGGTTCAAATTATTACAGCCATCAAACACACATCGCCTAGATGTGTTAGCTGCTCGGTAAATATCTGTTACTTGAATTGTGTTTAAATCGGGAGCAGGCATATTTTGAGGCGGACGAGCTAGGTTAACGCCGAACTGGATCCTTTGCCAGCATGCATGGCAAGCAGATCTTGAACCATCTAAAGAAATCTGAAATAAAAACAGGAAGTATTTAAAAAACGATGGTACACCACGGCTTTGAAATGACTAACCCTTGCATACCCGTGGGGGCCGTAAAATGCAACCGAGGGTTCCTTCATAATGGGCTATTTAGTGTGTTCTGCTTTTTAATAATGGCTCCGATATTAATCAATGCTTTGGCTAACAGAACTATTTAGTCATTACAGACTTTTAATTTATTGTGACATATCCTGTCATATTCATTATCAATGTCTATTACTGTCACATACGTATTTTTAAAATAATAATTAATTCTAACTATCGCAGAATAAGTGTAATATATCTAGTTACTTACCTCCTGATCTGGTGCAATACTAAAAAGATGTTCGACGAAGTCTCGATTTGTTTGTATCAATTCTTCAGTCAAGATGTGTCGTCGTCGACGTAACACAGAGCGGTTACATACCACACATCGGTTCACGTTAACACCAGGCATTTTTGAGTAGGTATACCAGTTCATACACAAATCACCAGAGGAAATCAAAGTCCGAAAAACAAAGCAAGGGTCGAGATGAATGATAAATAGGTAACAGAATTAACTTGTACGCACAGATCACTACGAAGCGAAAGCCAGCGAAGGACTGCAATAGATTAGCTCGTCGTCATAAGGTCTAACCTCACCAAACGGCCCGCATCGGCCAGTATCGTATCGCACCGGCCAGTATCGCATCGCACCGGCCAGTATTGGACGCGGTCAAATGCGGCGACATCTGACCGCGTCCGTCCGTCCGACTTTCGCTTCTTTTTAGTTTCATAGTTTTAAGCCTTGAGTGCAGACGATCGCATTCGGCGGTATTCGGACGTATGCGCCGGTATCCGTACGCACGCTGACGAAGCCGATCGCGTGTCGCGGCATGTCACCGGCTGTGTTTACTCGTACTTGGTAATATAAACTTTAAACACTGTATACAAGGTTTAATTTAACAAAGTGCCATCTCTGTCTAACGCGGTGTCCTACGTGGGCGACGAAAGCGACGCAACACGAAGCGACGAACGCGACGTACGCGATCAAATCAACGGCGTACCCTACTTGTGTCCTATGTGAGGGTCTACGACGAGACGCGACGTAATCATGTAGAACACTTGTCGGGTGTAGCATCGCGTCGCTTTCGTCGCCCACGCAGGACACCGCGTAATACATGTGGTGTAAGATTGAAACAGTAATATAATACCTGAATCTGCGCATGACGCGGGCTTATGGTATTTTTTGTAGCGAGTATGACGATAGAATTGTTGGGTCGGTCTTTTAATATCAAATAGGTAACGTTACATGTATTTCTTTGTTTATAATAGAGTTATGAAATAGAAAAAAAACTATTTTTTAATTGTGTGTAATTACAGTTGGACAGCACCTAGGGGAATATTTTTTATATTAAATTGTTTCTCTTAACAAGACTAATAAACTGGCATGTATTTTGTTTCTGTTGGTTCTGGGTTAATTTTGCCCAATCTCTTTTATTGGGATGATGAGTTCGTCCCAGCAATGGTATGGTCAATATAATATTAATAGGTATAATATTTACGGTTAGTCCCTTAGTCGGTTTTCATCCATGGGATGAGATTTGGTGGTGACATTGTATTCTTACTCCGTAACCACATGGACACCTCCACACGAACATTTCATTCATTTTCTTCGTATGTATTTAAATAATAAAATTGCTGGTATATGCATAAATTAATGCCTACTGAAGTGGTCTAACTTAATCAGTCTTCATGGTCAGGTATCCATGTATAAGGCAATGCTATAATCTGTGTATAAGCTTGCGAGACACAGCCACGGATTACATTACTAAGAGGATTATCTGAAAGGCTATTTTATGCACTAGTTCCATAAACACGTCTACGCAATTTGATGGACATTGTAGGTAATATTGTTAGTTTAGTTTTTTAAATACTAACCCTGTAAGGCGGGAATTTTTATTACTAATATGAATTAAAAGTCACAAAGTCTTCAGGGTCATAACGATAGTTTGTGGATCACATAAATTTACAGTCTTTTGATGTTAGGTTTCAAGGAACGAAGAAACTTTTAATACATTGATCCGTAAAGTTTTTGAAGACCGCTGTACTTTTTTTTAATTTTTTGAAATTATAATGTTTTGCGAATAATATGTTCTTAAAAGATTATGATGTTTTCAGAATTATGACCTTATAAGAATATTATGTTTTGCAAATATCGTGTTTTGCGAATATGATCTTTTACGAATGTGGTCTTTTGAGAATATGATATACCTACAGCGACTGAGGGATTGTTTACTCTGCAATAATTTTTGCTTTAGTTTTACGACTAAAAAAATTGGTGACAATTATTTATTCCTTTTTAATTTTTTTTTATTCATTATCACACAAAAAAATTACTTGATCACCAGCAAAATATTCAAAATATTCGGTTATACATGAGAATTTATATTAGCAACGTTTGCTAAATTACAGGGGAGCCAATCAAATGAAACGAGGTTGAATTTGCTGTTGGCGTCAATAAACGACTGACGAATAATGTAATGAAAAGCAGATATTATTATGCTGATTAGATTATTATGTTTAGTAGTAATAGTTTACTTTAAACAATATAAATAATAAAAAAAAAGCTTTAAGAAAAAACTATTTTTTTAACTGTTATACCCCTGTCATTTTTTCTGGAGGTTGATCATATTATCAATAAGAAGGTCAACCTTACTTAATTTCTCTTTACCGTATCTTCAACCTCATTTTTATGGTTTTGTTTAATTCTTTATTAAAGATGTTCGCACAACATAGATGGACATCAACTGAATATAGAAGAAAACTTAGTCTTTACCTGCTACGCTTTGTTTTTGACAAGTTTTCCACCTTTTTATATCGTAGAAGTATCTGCGATATTTCACTTAGCTCTTTGACAAACGTATGCATATAACAAAGCACCAGCTACTTAAACTGAAACCCATTAAAATTAAAACTCCTCCACTTATTTTTCAATCGCATTTAAAACGTATAAGGAGTATCGTAGTCAACAACAAAGTACATTAGCTCACGATCAAACTAGCCTGACGTAACATAGTGCGCCTACAATCACATTAGCTCGGCTCGTTCACCTGCACTCATTACTGCTTGCCTCGCATCTACTCGTAGCTTAATGGCGCTCAAATTAGATGTTCAGGGATATAGGAACAGATGTGTATTACTATACGACTATTTCATCTTAGTTACATGGATCTAATAACACGTAGTTAGGTTTTAATTTTGCGACAGTATTTTTGCTTACGTTTATAGTTCACTAGCTTTTACCCGCGACTTCGTCCGCATAAGCTTTAAGTTAAGTAAATTTAGTTTTCCTACTGCCTACCCCCTAAGAACGATGGCGTGATTATTTAGCCTATGGACCATTTCCTATAAATCTATCACCATGCCAAATTTCAAAATGCTAGAACATATGATTTTTTTTGTAAATTATATTTTTATTTTTGTTAATAACAAGTAGCGTATGTTCTTTCTCAGGGTCTAAAGATTGTCTGTACCAAATTTCATCAAAATCCGTTCAGCCGTTTAGGCGTGAAAGAGTAACAGACAGACAGACAGAGTTACTTTCGGATTTATAATATTAAGTATTACAATTATAGTGGAGTAGAACCAGACCGACAGCGACATAGCGCTCAGGATTTCCCGGTTAAAGTGTCCGTGGCATGGCACATAGCGCTAGGAACCGACAGCAGTTGGGCCATGCGTGGAGCAGAATCATCAAAATGTTGCCATTGACTTTTTTTTTATATTGTATGTGTAATCGACAAATTATTGTCATAAAATTGAAATGTCCTAGTGCACGAAAATTAAAAAAAAATTAGATTCAAGATTTACAAATGACGGTGTAGTATAAATCAATCAATCAACTAGCCTATTGCACTGCTGGACATAGGTCTCTCCCAACACGCGCCAAAGACCTCGGTCCTGCGCCTTCAGCATCCAGTCCAACCCAGAGACCTTTATGAGGTCGTCGGTCCACCTAGCTGGGGGGCGTCGTACGGAGTAGTATATTAGATGTCTAATTGACGGAAGTCTGGTCTACACCAGACCAGACTTCCGTCAATTAGACGTAAGTAAGGCATAAAAGTAATTCTTCTATTACTTTGAACTCTATTTTCACGGATACATAGTGAGGAAACGCTCTTAATGTATTTTATGGGTGTTTCTTCGAAATTCGATTCTTTGTCTGATTCATATGGCCAAATTTTTTTTTCACATTTTCGCTTATAAAACATGTTTTTGTCAAAGATGATAACCTAATATACAATGTCTGAAAAAGGCACACTTTTTTATGAAATGGTTTTCGAGATAATTAACTTAAATTTTTTCGAGGTCATATAAATCAAAATTAGGAACAAAAATGAAATTCTAGTTATAAGAATCAGTCATTTATTTATTAAAATCACAGTTGATAATCACAATGCTTATCACCACACCTAAATCTAGTTATTAGAAGCATTGACAACTTGACAATATCAATCATTATCCGTGCCGCCATATTAACAATATGTGTGAAATTCTGATTAATATAGTATTTTTACCGTATGAATCAGGTACATATGAATCAAAATTTTGCCTTTTAACATCGGTTAATCACTACACGTATACAATTAAGGATTGCTATTTATACATTTTAGTCCCCAATTGAATTATATTTCCAACAGATTCAAGTTTGAAAACCATTTAAGTTAATTATAACAGCCAACATAGTAATCAGAAACACAGATGAACCAAAGTAATATGAATCAGATATTTACATTTATAACTCCGCAACAACACGAACCAGCCGTATGTAACGTCGTGACCACGTCAGCAGAGTCCCTGGCTACCACCAGCACTAGAAGGGATCTCCTGATGTTTCGTACTTAGCTAGGTACGTTCGAGTAAAGCGCGCGAATATGAATCAGACTTTTGTGCCGGACATTTACAATTTATTTTTTTATTAAAAAACTATCGCAAATATTAGTTCCATTTTTTTTGTGTAAAGAAACAACTAATATTCTATCGTAATATTTATAACGCTCATCGATTCGTTAATAAAAAAAAATGTTACTGTTACTAACGTTTAAGAAACTGGGGTACGGACACACCATATTAACCAGAAGAACGCTTTTTAATATTTTTTTTTTAAATATAAAAAACTATTATTAAAAAACAATAACGTGTGCAAGGTAGGTAAGATAGGTAACTGTCTATACTATGTTTAAAAAATAATTGCTGTTTGGTTGGTCTGTTAGTTACAAAGAAAAACCTCCAGACATCGAACATGTTGGGCTCGAAGAATCACCCTTATAACATTGTATAAAAACAAGCTGTTGTTCTAAAACAATGGACGGAAATAACTATTAATTATGTTACGGTACTGCTAGTTGATAGAATAAAGCTTTTATTGTCGAAGGAAGGACTTACCTACTGTCTTTGTTTTTTTTTTATTTCTAGAGTCCAATTCATTAAAAGGGCCTTTGTACTTCATCTGGCAAGGAGGTTTTTTAATAGTATTATATTCTAATTTAAAAACCAAGTACTAACTTCTGATACCTGTTTTATTACGTAATTGCGTTTACTGAGATGACAGTAAGATAATACTTTTTGTGTGATATTATTTTTGGTTATCTTAATGACTAAACCATGCATGATATTCATCATCATCTTCTTAACAGCCCATTAATGTCCCACTACAGGGACGGGCCTCCTCCCATGACGAAGGGATAATTGGCCTACTAATACCAAGCTGGCCAGACGGATTGGTATATGGTTTGATTTCAAGTTTTCCTGCTTTTTATTTCGTAAAGATAATATTTACGGTTAGTCGTAGTTTTTACGACACCCATGGGATGACAAGACACATTCTATTCTTACTCCGTCACCAAACGGAGACTCTATACATGATATTATTAACTTGAAATTATACCCTTCAAATAAAAAATACACTTTTAGTTAGTCAAGAACTAATCGAGTCACGATTCTGAGGTAAGGATAATTTAAAAGCTTAGAAAATATATTTTTAAAAGTCAGGTAAAAATGTAGGTATTGTACTGGGATGAATATAAATTGCAAGGATTTCATACATTTAAACTAGCTGTACGAATATCGTATTATTATTTGAATTAATATTTGATGCTGTATTAATATTTGAACTCCTTGCTTATCCAATAGGAACGTATTTTCTCTTGATAAAAATAATAAAATTCTGAATTTATCTGTTGTTAGAAACAGCATAACACATCGCTATTCTCTAACACAAGCGCATTTCAATAAAACTCTACATTCTAGCGAAGTAAGTAGAGTACATTTTTTAAATTGATCAAATTAGCTAGGGATGTTTTTCCTGGAGCTAACAGCCACAAAAAAGACTAGCGCTTATTTTTCAACATGTAAGCCACATGTTGAAAAATAAGCCCTAGGTATTTCCACACATGAATATTTTAATAATTGCAAAAACTTTTACAAACATCAATTCAATTGGATCAAAAACACCTAGATTCCAGAAAATTATTAATTAATCGCACAAACAATATAAAATGTCATTCATAACAGCCCATTAATGTCCAACTGTAAGGGCGGGCCTCCGCCTGTGACGGAGGGATAGGTACTTGGCCTCCTAATACCACGCTGGCCAAACGGATTAATAAAGGGTTTACTTACAAGTTTTACTTCTTTTTATTTCGTTAAGACAATATTCACGAATAGTCCCTTAGTCGGTTTTTACGACACCCATAGGATGAGATGGGGTGGTGACATATTGTATACTTACTCCGTCACTACACGAAGAAATGACCTGCCTGGGAACCCATAACCTCGTTTACTGTAGTTGCAAAGCGCGAGGACAACGCCCGTAAGATAATTAAAAAAATATTTGTACTGAATTTGTAAAACATACTTTTTCTTCAGTGGTAATGATACAGGAAAATGGTTTTATAATTATATAACCAAATTATCATCGCTAGACGTATTTCTTTGTAATGTTTGATATCGTTGGACTCTTCGCACATTTTACTTTTTTTCTGAGTTCATAGAAAACGAGAAAAATAAACCTTTGCACAGGAAATTGATATTTTATCATATCCTTTGAAAAATATTTGCAGGAATAACTTAATATTTTATACGTTATGATATAATTGTAATATGATAATATGAAAATATTTTACGAGCTTCTTTGGTGGCCTAGTGGCTGTGGTGATCGAGGTTCCGAATCCAACCCTAAAGCCCAATTTACACATCGACAAGTACAGTACCGAGTTAAATAGTAAGTTGTTGATTAAATTGATTTAACTAGACCTCCATCCTATTTTTTGGCGAGTTAAGTTGGCGAGACGCGAGAGAGGGGGCTACTTTGTACGGGGCGATTTTAATGATTGTCTTCCGTGGATGTACTTTGTGTTCATTAGTTTCACGTCTGTAAAAATCCTAAACACACAGCTTGATCCCTAGTTATATTAACGTAACATAGTCAAACTTTTTAATGCAATGAAGAAGTTAGTATACACCACACCATCACAATCTGATGCTATCATAAAAAGTAACTACGGGATTATCTCTTGCAGGAATTTCGTGTATTTTGTCTTCCAAATGTACCAACCATTTGTTTCGACTTAAAGCCGAATCCACAGATATTTTTAAAAAACAAATGGTGTTTCAGAGGCTTGAAAATCCACCGCAAAATGTGTACGACTGTATTTTGGAACATGTTTTTAGACCTGCAAATTGAAACTTTATTTATGACTTTAGTAAGAAGGATTGTATTACAATGACATGAAGGTTTGCTATTGTCACGGTAACATTGTAATTTTGGTTTAAAATACGTGGATTACTCATGTTTATTCATTGTTTTTTGTAAGAGTTTATGTTAACAAATTATCAGCTGACAATTATTTCGATTGCTTTGAATCTTTTATCACCGCTCGTTTTGTTGAGTAGGATTAGTTAAAATCAGCTAACTGAAAATCAACAATCCTAATATCCAGAGATGGAAACATTGTTCACCACTTGTTCTATAGGTTTTATAAAAAGGTTTAAATTGATATGATATGTCAATATCTCCGAAACGGATAAGTATTTTCCGACGGATTTCTTGTCTTTTATGTTAAAATTTATGCGGCATGCCCATACTCTTGTACTCTTGACGTTTCGTCACGTAAAATAAAGGTAAATAAAATGCGCGTTAATATTCCGTTTATAATATAATATTTATAATAATGAAACGCGATAGTTTAAAAGTTTTTACGACACCCATGGGATGAGATGGGGTGGTGACATATTCTATCTTACTCCGTCACCACACGGACAACTATATAATTATATGGAATGTTTTATTATATAAACTCTATAATATCAAACATAAAATAAAAAAAACACATGTAAGAAAAGTTCATTTCACGTTTATATAGTTGAGCAAAAGAAATCTAGAAATCTAGTTATACCTAAGCATTATAGGTAAATAATATTTGTAATCTAGCGTATTATGGTTATAAGTTTACTATATATATATGTATAATAAAAGTATATATACCGCAACAAAGCCTCTCACATGCCTTTACAGAGATATTGTAATACCGACAAATATAATGCAAAGTATCTTTTGTGTTGTAAAAGAAAATATTCTGTTTTGTTCAGATGTTTGTTGAATATCTTATTACTAGCGAAGTGACGATTTTCTGTTTATCAACGAAAGTCTTTTTTTCAATGGAACCTTGCATATATTATATGTCTTTTTAACCGAGTTTGAAAAGTAGTAGGTTCTTATTTTGGTTGTATTTTTTTTAAAGACGACGGACAGATAATACACTGAAAGTTTTGTCTCAAAAATTGAATTTGTAGATCGTCTTTTCGTCCTCCTCGTAAACTAAATAAATATTAGACTGACAAAACTGATTGTACATTATGCGATTATGTACAGAATACATTTTATAGCCCATGGGTTACAACGATGACTTACAAAAAATCATTCTGAAGAGAATCCCTATAAGGTGTCGTACTTATACATTATCATCGTACGCATTCATACAATATCATCTACGTCTCAGTAAACAACAGATAAATGTATTAACATAATTTTTATATGTACATACATATTATACATAGTCAGACATTATATCAATTAGAGATAATATAATAAAAAGCTGTAGGTGTTCAGTAACATTGCCGTACAACTTTTAACATCGCCAGCCAACTGCACTTGTTAGAACAAAAGTTATACATTGACTCAGATAAATGTACTGATACTATTTATAATGAGATATCTTGACGTCACTTAAAATATTTGTGGGAGTTGTTGCTTTTTGGTTTGTGTCTTTATTGAGCATTGCATTGTCATAATTCAAACCTAACCTAATCTTTCGACAGTGTGTGAAACGATGTCAAAATGAAAATTTGTGATTGCAGGTTTTCGTGGTAACGTTATGCATGATTGCATGTTTTCATTGTAACGTTGTTCTGGGTTCAGTAATTCGAAAATCAGTTATTCACCCCAAAAAAACGTAAGCTTTTTATCCAAACAACACATTTATTTTAAACGCCATTATCTCAAATTACGCACCTAAAGTAACTAACCTATTCAAATTAGGCAAGTCACAGTATCATGTATCCATATTAGGTAAATTTTCTTGGTAACATAAGATAATAATCAGTATAAACTCGTATTACGCCGAAGAATGCAAAGTCACGGAGTATTCCCGCCTTAAAATAATTACGTTTAACTTGTCGACTAATCATTATAAATAATGTATGTTTACTTTAGGGATTATGTATATTGTGGGATTGTTTTTTTGAGATTATTTATTTTGTATTATATATTAGAACGATTTTTCGTAATTAGTCGTTTTAAGAATGATTAAGTGACTTTGTATTCATAATCAGTTTACACATTGTTGTAATTAATTACCATTATTGTATATTTTCTATAACAACAATAACATTATATTACCTAAGACTTTGAATGATCTACCAGAGCAAATAGTAAATAATTACGTCACAGATAAATCATATTAATATGACAAAGAAATACTTTTTAGACATTGTTGAAGATTGGGATTGTGTTAACACTGTGTAATTTATTTCACTACATAATCACAACTAGTTTAATATAATATAATATAAATGTAGAATAAGTAGGTATTGTGTAATAAGTGTTGTGTAAAAAAGCGAACTCAACACTCGCATAAAAACCTTTGTGGTTTAAGCGGGTTTTTCCTAGTTTGTAGTAAAAATTATTGTAATATTTTGATCAATAAAAAAAAAAAAAACAAATTTTCACACATTTTAAAATATCCTAAAAGGCAATACAAATATTTAAACTTATAAATGCACAACCTCGAAACCGCCATAACTTTTTAAACACCAAACAAAATAAACTGCAACGTTTAATACCAAAAAGTTAAATTCACAATGGCTACCCTTACAACGGGGCATTAGCACGTTCGAAAAGGATCCCAGTTTAAAAGATCGTATATTGACTTGTAAAAAAAGATTGTCTTTTTCTGTTCACTGCCTGTTTGTTGTTTATTGGTTCATAAAATAACATTGCTTCATGTTTTACTATGTGTTGGGAACATCAATTTATACTGCTTATGGTGGATATGGGTTCTTGGTGAATTTGTTATGGTCCGTGTTTCACCTGCGCTTTTACCTGACTTTTGAAACTTACTCAAAATTAGCTCTTTTTTTTTCTTTATTTTCAATTTTTTTTTTCTTAAAAAATTTAGATTTATCACTAAAGCTACCTCATTGATAATTGTATAATTATGTATTATGTTATTTAAGAGACTCCCTGATCTCACAGATAAACAGCGTCAGCTGTTTTGTGAGACTGATGTATAATTAGATGTAAACTTATATGTTAATAATAAACAATAAAAAAAAACAATAACTAGGGATCATGCCTTGTGTCGCGGGGACCTTTTACAAACATCAATTAACGGACACAAAGAACACCCAGACCAGGACAATAATTTGTGGATCTCACAAATTATTGTCCTGCGTGGGGCTCGAACCCACAACCTATTGCACGGCAGCCGCTTGCGCTACCGTCGCGCCACCGAGGTCGTATTTGGAACTATAAGGACATGCCTGCTGTTAAGATAGAGACATACTTTGCCTGTACGGTAAGAGGCATGCTGCGCTGTGTAGATATTAGGACAAATATAATATAAAACTAAGCCTTTCTTAGTCCTGATAAGTGTGCGAAGTGCCTAATTATAACATTGCTATGGAACGATTTTAAAATTAAATTAGCATTGGTTTCACATTAAAACTTTTAGTATCATGTTGAAGTACCCATTCATTTTTTTAAAGCTGATAGTTATTTTTAGTTTTCAATTATAATCCAAGGTTTTTATTTGACTTATTATTTTTACAATACCCTAGTCTAAGAATTAATATTGTATGTGCAAATGTATTCTATGGAAAATATTCAGTTTTTATACAACTTCCTTCCCTAGAAATTGTTAAGAACCATTTCCTGATTAATATTTATCATCGTGAAGTGAATATTACCTTTACGAAATAAAAAGAAGGAAAACTTGAAATAAAACCCTGTACCAATCCGTCTGGCCAGCGTGGTATTAGTGGGTCAAGTATCTCTCCGTCACGGGAAGAGGCACGTCCCTGCAGTGGGATATTAATGGGCTGTTATGTATGAATGAATGATCGAGACCATAATAATAAAGAAATGTTCAAACACACATAGAATATAATCAAGCACGTAGATGTGGAAGTTTTTCAACTAACATCCTACAATCGCACTGAACATTAATCGATCTCTAGCTTAGAACGGACAGATAAACAAAATGCGGGCTCTATTTTACTAAGTATTGCTAACAGTAACAAATTAGGAGTAGGATAGACTAGTATAATTTAATCTGATCGGTATTCGCCTAACATTTATCAGACGCTGATAGCGACGAACCCTTTTAATCCTGAAACTAAACTAATGGTATTCGTTTACTATTCCTAATCACATGTGTTTGTTTCTTTGTAAACAAAATATTCACTTCCATCTATTTTTCATGGATGCTTAGTGTAAAGAAGGATACAGTAGCTAGAACGTTGCAGGTTATACAGGTACGTCAGAAAAACCCGATAAGAACTAACAGTAAGTAACAGATGAGATCGATTCTAACTGATACAGATAAACTTTGCAACGAGTACAAGTAGTTCTGTTATACATTTGTATACATTAAGGACGACTTTGAAATTAGTCACTATATGGACATTGGACATACTTATTTGACTAACTTCTAGAACTTCTAAGAGCAGTAAAACAATGAATATAGCCTAGTAAAAAAATCTTTCAGTGACGAAAGGAAACTTGAGCATCTATCACACTGATCGCGATAGTTTAAAATCTATTATCACACTGGTCAAAAGGGATGATGTAGGGTGTTGTGTCAAGATTTCCTTCTTTTTCGTTCATTTAATACTTGCGAACTTTCCCTAAAGCCCGATTTACACATCGACAAGTACAGTAGCGAGTTAAGTAGTAAGTTGTTGATTAAGTTGATTTCAATAGATCTCCATCCTATTTTTGGCGAGATAAGTTCTAAGTAGCCCCCTTTCTCGCGTCTCGCTAACTTAATTTGCCAAAAATAGGATGGAGATCTATTTAAATCAATTTAATCAACAACTTACTACTTGACTTGCTACTGTACTTGTCGATGTGTTAATTGGGCTTTAGTAGTTTACAAACAACCATGGTTTAAAGAGACCATGTATTTTTACTCTCTCACCACGTACAGAAGCTAAATAATCTAGAATATAAACAAACTATAACGTAAGTACATTGTCACGCAAACCAATATCGATTACTCATTAACGGGAAGCTTGAAGATAAAGTATATTAACGCCGTGTTCGCCATATTATGTGATCATAAATATTATGAAAACATTTCTTATGATACGTGAAATTCTGTTTAATATTGATTGATATTTTATATCGGGGTATAAAAATGTTTTAATGGTTATTATTATCTTCATACTGCACTAATACTATTTGTCAAGTAAACAGATTAAGATTATGAAGTAGGACAACTTCATCACAAACCTTAGGTGTTCTATGAGCCGATTAGGGAAAAGGCTACGAAAACAAACCCTGAACAACAGATCTGTATTACGTTGTATAATAAGCTTAATAACCTTTTAATAATATTTTGACATTGTAACTGTCTTTGAACTCTATGTTGTTGAAAAGAAGTAAAAATACAATAACAGTCTTAAAAAGTTCACGTAAAAACTATAGTTGCTTAAAAACTTGCTGCTACAAAAAGTGCAATTGCACTTAAAGATAAAGTTCAAATCTAAACCAAAGTTAATAATCTCGACGTAGTTTCGTTGGATAAGACTTACCAAAACTTGTTGAACGCTAAACTTTCATCGAAATTGTTATATAGCAGATAGAACGATAAGATTTAGTATGGTTAGTGTATATTTATTATGTCTACCTCTTTAGAGGTCTTGTAAGAAGGACAAAATATATAATCATAACTGGTTCATCCGTTTAAGAGCTATGGTATCACAAACAGACACACCACCACACGTTTAAAATTAAACAGTCACGACCTTTTTGCCTTCGAATAAAACAACTATTCTATACAAACTCTGTCTATTAGTTAACCAATAGACGACAATCCTACACAGTAACCTCAGATGAACAAGATAACTTAGTTACCAATGCACTACAAACAAATGTTGTATGTATCACATTGCGCAGTTAGCCGGTACATTATTGCATTAGTGTTGGACCAACAGAGTAATGGATATGCGGACGCGACTAACTATCGACCTCATAACTAAATATTGTTTGGAGTTTGTCTATTAGGTTTCGTAGAAGCATTTAATGCTTTTAATACTAGTTTTACAGATTAGATTATTAAGTGTAGGCTTAAATTACTATAAACTGTAGTTTATCTAGTTTTGACAGTTCATTAACAACGTAACATTACATGCTATTCATTTCCATCACTACGTGCTCTTTATCATAGGCGATAAATAATAGCAGACATATAGAGTAAACTCCGTGTAGTGACGGAGTAAGAATACAATATGTCACCACCCCATCTCATCCCATGGGTGTCGTGGGATAATCCGTCAATATTATCTTTACGAAATAAAAAGAAGGAGAACTTGAAATTAAACCTTATACCTATCCGTCTGACCAGCGTGGTATTAGTAGGTCAAGTGTCCCTCCTTCCCGGGAGGAGGCCCGTCCCTGCAGTGGGACATTAATAGGCTGTTATGATGATATAGAGTAAACCTAAGCAAAGCTTATATTACGGGTACTATAATACGCACGTTAACATCTGAGTTTTCAGGACATAAAAGTCAAAAAGATAGAAGATATACATTTAGGAATAGAAGACCCATAAGTGCAAGTGAGATAGATATAGAGAAATAATTTGGCTATAAGACTCATGACAATTATTTATTTATTATTAATGACAACCAACAAAGCATACACTAACACATTGCGAATAATAAACATGTGAATTAATTCGTAATATAGTGCTGCCTTACTTAAAGGCTGCCACGGCATGCAATTTTACAATGTTAAGTTAACACAAAAATATACATAAATTATCAAGAATTATCTGCTTAAATTAATTATTAAAAAAAATGCATAACATTCTAAAACACCCAAAGTAATGGAATCGATTGTAATGATGATCATGGGAATTGAATCAGAGAGAATTGAACCTTTACATAGCATTTGCAAACTACAATTTACTAAGTCACCATTTATCTTTTGCTGAGAAAATTGAGTTATTACTCTAGTAAGTCTAAAACTGAATTATGTAAATTTACTCAAATTTCTGTCAGTCAATCATTTCGTTGGCACCATTTCACAATAAAGACAATAAAATTTCGTACAATAGTCAGTTCCGGTAATTAAATAAAAATGAAATTTTATTATTGTCATTTGCATTTGAAAAAGATGAAATAAAGTGGTTTGATAAAATTGTGTTGATTTGTAATAAGGAGTGGCCAATATCATCATCATCATAACAGCCCGTTGATGTCCCACTGCAGGGACGGGCCTCCTCCCGTGACGGAGGGATACTTGGCCTACTAATACCACACTGGTCAGACGGATTGGTATAGGGTTTAATTTCAAGTTTTCCTTCTTTTTATTTCGTAAAGATAATATTCATGGATAGTCCCTTAGTCGGTTTTTACGACACCCATGGGATGAACTGGGGTGGTGACATATTGTATTCTTATTCCGTCACCACACGGAGTGGCCAATATATCTTTAATACTAGGTTTGTTCAGGGCTCAGCTGGCCCCTTCGTCACATGGCTACTGGGATAGAATCTGTGGCTTTAGTCTGTTCGGTTCCGGATTTAACTATAACCTCGGGATGAGATGGAGTGGTGACGTCAGATTCAGAGAATACATTAGCATAAAATTACTTTGAAAAGTCAACTTAAGTCTAGTTAGGATGTTTGCTTCGCAACGCACCCTCTTTGCAGAAATACTTAAAACTCATGAGGTGAGGTCTGTGTATTATTACTCCGTTACCAGTAAATAAATAAATAATCCTCACACATTCACACAACGCCATCTAGTCCCAAACTAAGCAGAGCTTGTACTATGGGTACTAAACAACGGATAAACATTCATAAATACTATTTTTTTTAAATATATACACACACATTATACATAGAAAACACCCAAACCAATGCAAACAATCATGTTCATGCACACAAAGATTTGCATTGAGCGGGAATCGAACCCGAGACCTCTGCGTAGCAGTTATGTTTAATAACCACTACGCCACAGAGGTCGTCAGTAGTACATTATTAGACTGTAATGATGACATACTATAATCTTGAAGCTAATATTTTTATAATAAGTAACTATCAAAAGCACTTATTTGATAGTGTTATCAATGATGTAGAGTAGGATTTGGTTGGATACTCATTATTACAATGTACTTAGTTAATATCCGATAGCTGCTTATCTTTACAACGATTTAGCTTAATAGTTCATTTATTTATATTCCTCTAAAGGGGTTTCAATGCTAGAACCAGTGACATAAAGCATTTTAGACTACTAATCCCCGCTAGGTTTTATGTCAAGTAGTTTCTTTTGTTTTCGTAGAAATAATATGCGAACTTTGTTTGTTTTTCTTCTTCTTCTGGTTTTAAGGTATTCAAGGGATAAGATAAATTCACATTTTTACTTCTTTATCGTCGTATTATTTGAAGTATAACCATCAATAGTCTACGCCTAGATTGGGACTAGATAGTGTTGTGTGAATGTGTCAAGAAAATTATTATAATAGTAAATAATACGAATTCGAAAAAAAAAAATACAGCTTGATGTACGGTCAGCTGCAAAGAAATCTAACCCCCTTTAAGAATATAACAGCGCGCTAAATGGGTTAGATTTCTTTGCTGCTGGCTGTACGTAAGAACATCAAGTCAAATACCTCTAGACTTACAAAAGGATTTACATACTACGTCTAGTTAATAAATCAAAATTGACGACCTCGGTGGCGCGCCGGTAAAGCCAGCGGCTGCCGCGCATGAGGTTGTGGGTTCGATCCCCACGCAGGACAATAATTTGTGAGATCCACAAATTAGTGTCCTGAGTCTGGGTGTTATATGTGTCCGTTAATTGATGTTTGTAAAAGTCCCCGCGACACAGGGCATGATCCCTAGTGCGGGAGTTGTCTTTATAAAAAAAAAAAAAAAAATATAAATAAAAAAAAATAAAAAATGGAACTCAAAGCCTGTATCTCTGGGAATTCCTCGCCTTTTATCCTTAAGAAAAATATAGGTATTTAATACCTATATTTTTCTTACAGTCAGATGTGGTTATCAAAAGACTTAATATTTAAGTATCATAATTCGATCTTCTTGGATTGTATGGCCGCTTTTAGTACAAAATTACTGATATATACAAACTAAATGTGACAACGAAATTTTTCTTCAGATGCTGGTACATTATTTATCTTACAGAGGATCTTGCTGTATATAAGGTATCCTACCTTAATGCTCTGTTGGTTTCCGGTGCATTTTTTTCATAACATGGACAATTTATTGTCTTGTCCTCTGTATCTAGGGAAGCCTAGGATCAAACTGCTGGTAACTAAATTTTGGGTTGGAACCGTGTAGCCCTCGAGGCATGAAGAAACAGAAAATCCCTCTGTTGTAATGGGTGAAATAACGTGGTATCAGATTAGGCAGATGTCAAGTTTTCCTTGTAACGTGGTATATTATTAATGTAAAAAAAAATATTGCAAACACAACTGAATTTTAAAAGAGATGCCATGAGTTGCTTTGCCAGGTTTCTTCTCATTGGCTGTATGCATTAGGAAACTGGAATTTATAGATCAACACAGACAGACGAGTAGATTTGAGTAGTAGATTGGTTTTATTTTTCTCCTCTAAGTTACATTGGACAATACAAGGCGGTTTTTTTAGTGCTGTGGCGCTTGTCTGTGTCTATCTATAAATTTTCACTGTAGCTTTAATTTTAAGTAAATTGTAAACGACGATTTTAAACAATTAACAAATTCAAATTGCTTTATTTCATAAAATTTATCACTTGTGATAAGTAAATTTTATGAAATAAAGCAATTTCAATTTGAAATAAATACTGTTGTTCTGAGCGTGTCTACGAGATATTACTGAGTCGTGGATACTGCTAACTATGTACCCTCCAACCATTTACGAAAAGATAGATACAATTTATGGAGGTGATAAACAAAGTTGCATATTATTAAAAAAAATAACAACAATGTCACAGTGAAAGTCAACATTTTCGATACCTACAGGCAAATAGAAAAAGCACATGCTACATTCTTAGTCTTATACCTCAGGGATAATCAAAATAAAAACTCTTCGTAAAAAGCCACATCTAGAAAGACATAGGTCACATTCATATATACACATATTGAATACGGCTATATTAATCCGCACCGACCCAGGTGGATCCTTTGATCCTGGGCACAAAGGGCGACCTGCTTACCTGAACATACTCTACATAGCTGTATGGAATTAAACTTTAAGATGACTGTCTCCTTGGCATGCAACCTGTTGTTACGCTTTTGGGCACTTTTAGAGGTTTCCATGTGAACACTGTTTAAGGTTAAGGGTAAAATTAATTCTGATTACGTTTAATTTGACCATTAAGGATTATTTGACTTGAAATCGTTTTCAATCAGGATATATGGCTTAGTGGTTATATAACATGACTGCTACGCAGAGTTTTCGAGTTCGATTCCTGCTCAATGCAAATCTTTGTGTGCATGACCATGATTGTTTGCATTGGTCTGTGTGTTTTCTATGTATTAAATGTGTGTATTTACAAAAAAAAAGTATCTATGTATGTTTATCCGTTGTCCATAGTACAAGCTCTGCTTAGTTTAGAACTAGATGGCGTTGTGTGAAAGGGTAAGGAATATGTGAGGAATATCAATATCCTTGTAACGTTGTCAGTCCTGTCCCTGTAGTCTGTAGACTGCTGAATATTTTTTTTTATTAATGAAATTATGTTTAAATAAAAAATATTGTTTAAGTAAGTGTTAAAATTAAAGGCAACGTGATGTAAGAAAAAAAACATAAAAAACGGCAAACGTAGTGTAGGACGCCCCCAGCTCGAAGGACCGACGATCTCATAAAGGTCTCTAGGTCAGACTGGATGCGGAAGGCGCAGGATCGAGTTCTGTGGCGCGTATTGGGAGATGCCTATGTCTAGCAGTGGACTGCAATAGGCTAGTTAATTGATTGATTGATGTAAGTAGGCCAAAACTCGTCACGGGATTCGTTAACTGCTTAATTTAATTTATTTAAGGTCGTAAGATAAAGAAGTCTTTCCCTCTTACTTAAAGTTATGCCAGTATTGTTGTGAGGTGAAAATGTTAATTTAGTTAATAAAAAAAAATAAAGTAGTGGATAAGTGTAGGATTTGTTCAAGTAAGCGCCTCGTTTCAGAGCAACGCCAAATACTTCAAAATGGCGTCTTAAAGTAAAACTTTCATAACAGTCCATTAATGTCTCATTGCAGGGACGGGCCTCATTCCATGACGGAGGGATCCTTGGCCTATTAATACTACGCTGGCCAGACGGATTGGTATAGGGTTTAATTTCAAGTTTTCCTTCGTTTTACTTCGATTATATTCACGGATTGTCCCTTAGTCGGTTTTACGACACCTATGGAATGAGATGGGGTGGTGACATATTGTATTCTTACTCCGTCACCACACGGAGAAAAAGCAAAACTTTGGATGACAGAAATAGATAATCTAATGTACAGACGATAGCGTGAAGATAATGTAATATCTCGTAGACACGCATTAGAACCGCTTGAGTTGACTTCTAGGTCGATAGCAAGCCTCCAGTTTGAAACTGCCGAGTTCACTGTACTAAAGTCTGATTAACTGTAAAGATACTTTGATAGTTTGTTGAAGTGACACCTCTTCTATAATAACATCCAGATCAGCTGTTCTTTTTATCATATGGATTATCCAGAAGACATAGTATATTTCTAGCACAATTTATTATTTTCCTTTTCAGATAATTTGCAGTACCATCAGTGCACCAAGAGATGGATACACAGCGCTCAGAGTCGTTGGAACAAAAAGATTTTGTAATGGCGACCACTGAAAGGAGGTAAATTAATAAAACGGTAAATCGCTTGTGATCCGTAAACTAAACAACACATTAGCCAAAAGACATTGAATGTTGGATATCGGCTTCCTTTAACTGTTTCCACCACACAATAAGATTGCGTCTCTCTCCCTCATCCATCGACCATCCGTTCGAGGTCTCTGGCTTTAAATAAAACCAGTATATTATGTTGTTTGAAAATGTAAGGGTCCTTTTATATTTAGAGTTGGGTATGTTTATTTTTAGAATTGTGGAAAATATTGGGTCAAGGGAGTGAAGGACCAGTTACTGCTGTACCAAAATTCTTATTCAAAATTAGTCATTCCATCGATTTAAGTATGTTATGAAAACCGGAGAAGCTTTCAATCAACAAGTCAAGGCTTAGTTTAAGAGTCAGTGAAAGTAATTTCATGTATAAATATTGGTTAAATTATGTCTTGTCTATTCTGTATCTATTACATGGTATGTAAACAACGTAAAGAGATCTTAAAAAGACTTAAGTACCTATTACTTTTAATTGTTATTTTATAGTAAGTAAACGTCCATTTAATTATTCATATTCCTTAAATTCAGTATGCATTTACATAGAGAATTGATTTCATTCAATCCTTCTCTTCCTAATTTCGCAAGGGATATCTTTGTGAGAAACGAGGAATAATTTCAATTGATGTCTATCCAGGTGTCAGTTTACATTAAGTAGTATCGGTCGTTCCCAGGAGTCGTTTTAGAATAAACTATTGGTTTACTGATATATTATGCAGAATTTTCCTTTGTCTTGCTGAAATAAAAAAGATTTTAGTAAAAAGGTTTACTCACAATTATTTTTATACAGTAAGAATATTCACTCACGTCTTATTTCCATGATGCTCCATGATTCCATGCAGAGACCACTGAGTGCCTAGATCCTAACAAAATGACACTCTTTAACCCGCTTTTCGCCCTGTGGTAATCTTTAGCGTAGTATGTAGCAAACATCATTATTCATACAGGTCCAACGATAAACATTATAACATCATAAGTTATAGTGTTTTTTCTTTTTGTAAATGTGTTATTGTCTAGCTTTACTGTGAATAAATTGTTTTTCTTTCTTTCTTTCTTTCATGACTATTTGACTTTAGTACATTTTAACAATTGATCATTTTAACAAAGAGTCAATGTAACAGTTGGACATAATCGAGCTTTGGGCTTTTTGACAATTGGACGATTACAAGCTTTTGGGTTTTTGACAATTGGACGTATATTACCCGAAATCGAATTTACAATAATAATCTGATTAATATTATATAATTTTATTTCAGTAATATTGTTTTTTTTTTAAATAACATATGAAATTAAAACAGAGTTAAATTAAAAAGAGGTCTACGTAGGCAGCCTAGCAGTCACCAGAACACATTTTGGTTTTTACATGAAAGTTAAAGTGTGTATTTCCTAAACGATAAAGTCAAAGTTAAACGCAAAATACCTCAATATCAACAGGTTATTAAATATTAGATACGAAGCCATTTTTTTTCAAATATCCTCGAGCGTTTTGGTATTAAGCAATTTGGACCTTCTGTTATTGAATTGGAAAATCATCAGTCTAATTTAAAATACACTGCGAGATAAACGTGATTATTATCAACATTCCTTTATGTTAACGTGTGTATGTGTTTTATTAAGCGACTGTAAAAACAAAATTATTTACTAGTTTTTCTCATGCTATTTTTCAAGGGTCTCAACACATAACTTAAACGGATACAAAGAACATCCAGATTTAGTACAATTATTTTGTGGAATGCACTTCAACCAAGACTGTAGTGTTACTGAGGCTGTTATTATTTGTTATTACATTGACAGCGAGTAATTAATAATGTTACACGAACATTATTAATGTACTTACTATCTAAAATTATATGCTCCTATTTATTGATCCCATATAAATGTTATCAAAATTAGTAACAATGTAAAACATTTGTTACAAATTTTGTATAGATGAAGTAGTATGGCACTGTTTACAGTTGTCAGACAACAAGACCAATTAATGCTCTTCCCGCAAAACCTTGTTACGTTCGTATCCCTCTGCCGCTAATCATACACATCACGATACCATAGAGTATGTGCGATTGTATTGCACTATATTGTTTGATTGCATCACGTTATTGTGCGATTAGAGTGAAGGACCGATCTCTTTTCCTGGAAAAAAAATTAGTTTTTTTACTTATTATGCTACTGAAGAATTAGAATAGGGTTTTATGTTTAAAAAAATATCCGTTTGTTTTTGTAGAGTAAATACCTACCAAGTTTCTCTTTCATGACTGTCGTTAAAGTCGACTACATCCATGTGATGAGTAAGCTATGTGTTCTTACTCTATTTCCATAATGAGGTTATTCAATTAAGCTTATTAGAACTACCTCGTATGGGGACGAAGTAAGAATATATCGACGGGTCCTACGTATACTGGTGTAACCCGCAAATTGACGAAAATGACTTTTTTGCTTGAATGGCCTTAAAATAACCTATTCTTTTCAAATCAGTAAGAAAAAAATTAAAATTTCTTTTAGTTTTGGCGATACAAACTCGTAAACTGATGTAAGTAACACAATTTAATGTAAGGAGACGATCAAAACTGATATAAGTTACTTGCATCAGTTTACGTAGTTACGATCTACGTGACGTGTGAGTGTAAGTGACCGTTGCACCAGTATACGCGCGGCGACGATACAGCGCGTACGTACAATACGGGTGTAATTGCAACGAATTTTACTTTATGTATTGAATTTCTAAAAATTATTCATATTTTTACGACGTTTTGAGTGTTAAAGATCAGTAAATATAAAAATAATAATAAGTATGAAGCGTTGTCGGAGTTAATTAACCCAGATACTCCTGAAACTATTAAGGGTCTCAGATCTTTAAAAAAAATTGATATGTTGGTATTTTGTGTCACTAAATCGTTTTCACTGTCGTTTTAGAAAAACTACTTATAAAGTAATCCTGGTCCTCTGGGAAATCTGGAAAATGATCGTTGTTATAACACTTGGTAGGAGAATGGGTACCATATTGCTAGTAGAGAATTATGGGGAATATTTTAAATAAAATTTTACACTTTATTGATTTTTAAATCTTTGCTGGTTTTTTTTATATATTTTAATAAATTGTGGGTAAATGAATAAATAAACAGCTAAAATTTACGTTAGCTGTGCAATGAAAGAACTCTTAGGGAGCAAATAAACTTAACATTTCTAACACAAAAAGGTTAGTTTTTGCATTATTTACAAGTTAGGGCCTAAATTGCTTGCAACTATAGCTACCACAATAAGGCAACGTTACTTTATAGATAATATAATTCTACAGAGCCATATAGCTAAGACATTTTTGTTCTAAACATTTAAAAAAACTCACTTTCATAAGTTTGTCATCACTTGTAACCACTTGTGTATTAACACAGCCGTGAATAATACGTGACATTAAGCAATTCAATCGATCTTGTGAAAAAGTGCTACTTATCAGGGGGGAATTAGTATCTGACAACTTTTTCCAGCACATGCCACTTGGAGAGATAACAATGTTTCCATTAAACAAAAAGATGGCCATCCTGCACCTCTTCTTGTAATAAAATAAAATGTTAGAACGTTTTATATATACGTAAACGTATCTGACTAGGTTTTATTTTAATAGAAGTCTTATTTTTTTAAGTTATTTTTACCACTTAGTAGATTGTTGTTGTGGTACAAAATTAATTGTGCAATGTATATTTTATTTTGATGAGTCTGTAAGACAACTATTTAATTAGTCTTAGTAGTCGTACAGTTCTTACCTAAAAAGAATCGAACATTTTGTTATAGATACATATTATTTTATTAACATGGTAAAGAACTGATTACTTTAACTAATTATTATTACTAAAAAGACGAAGCCAAGTGTATATTTTATTAAAGTTTATAGCTTGTTAAAGACTGATTTAATAATTTGATATCTCCTTAACGTATTAAAGATGATATTTACTATCTGAGCGAGAATCATGTTAAATTCTTAACATTTTAAAATTAAATGGAAAAGACTTCAAAATTTGAAGTCATTATAAAAATAGTAAATAGGTTTATTTTTACACATTTACCCCCTTACTTATAAACGCCTCTTAAAGTTTAGTCAATTGATTAGCTTAAATTCTTACGGTTTTGTTTGGCATATGGTTGGTTTTGCTAATAAAAATCTCGCTAAACAGTGTTTAAATTTAAGAGGTCTTTATGGGTAAGGGGGTTAATGTTACACAATAAACGTGTTTTACTATTTTGTACGTTTGTTTGTTACATTTTTCCATAAAAAAAACAGGTTCATGACCACAAAACTACATAAATTACTGGTACAAGTAGTTTCTTAGTAGCTTGTAAAGTAGTGCAAGTGCTAAAAGTAGATAAATGAAATTATTTTCCTATATTTCGAGGTTTCATGATTTACAAATTACACTCATATGAATGACTTATAATGTGTATTTCTTTTATTTTCATTATTTAAAAACTAAGTCAAAACTTTGTAAACTAGTACAAGTGGTTACTTGTAACAGTTTACTAGTTTGGATACTTTGATCAAAACAAGCTAAACAAATGCAAGTACAGCTATTTTCTAAAATACAAAGAAATATAAAATATATTTAGTCCGGTTTTTTCCTTTCATTTCCAGGTATAACCTATCAAAATTTCAGTAATTTCTGTAGAACTTTGACAAAGTTATAAGCTTTTGAACCTTTGAATTGCTCTCCTGTAAACTTGTGTTTTTGCACTTATACTAGTCTACGTAGGACCCGTCGATATGCAGTCACAACCTCATCTCATTTTGTGAGTGTCGTTTAAGCTGACTAAGGAAAAGTTCGCAAAAAAAACCCAAGAATAAGATTTTTTTTATCATCATCATAATATCAGTCAATCGACGTCCACTGCTGAATATGTTAAGCAGTGGACGTCGATTGACTGATATTAGGCCTCCTTCAAGTATTGCCACTTTTTACGGTCCTGTACCTTCCTCATCCATCCGTTTCCCGCTGTCCTAACTAGGTCGTCGGTCCACCGTGTGAGGGGTCTCCCCACCCTGCGCTTTCCGGTACGTGGTCGCCATACCAGAACCTTTCTAAGGCATTTTTTTTCACAAATAAAAATTCATTTATTAAAAGTGAAAGACTACTTTCAATCAAAGTAAAAAAAAATGATTGCTCTTAAACAGTAAATTGAGTGTAAAATGAGCCTTGGTTCAACAAAATATCTAAATCATCGATCTTTAAGACTTTTGTACTCCAATGGCGCAGAAAATTTGCTCTTTTCTAACCCCAACATTGCCCTTTAAAGGTGGGGCTTTAACCGTGGCATTGATTAGCTTTGTTACCTTTTTTTCAATAAAATACGGATTACAAGTTTCTAAATTACTTTCATTGTCAAAAGAAATGTTGTTGTCTTTTATGATGATGATCTTTTATGCTACCGTTTAAGGGTTAAGCTTTTTGTTACTTGGACATTGGAATATTTATGAAATAATGACACTATGTATAGTCGAGAACTAAATGGCTTTATCACCTCTAGAGTTAATGTTAGTTGCATGTCATAAAACTATTAGGTTCAATATCGCACAACAAAACATCAGCTAAGGCATGACGCTACTTTGACATATCAGTTCTCTAGTATTAGCAAATAGTCGTTAAATATTTATAAAAACAAATAGTAAAGTCAACGTTATTGACTGTTCCTAAAACATATTTTCGGTAAAACTTTTTATTCCAATGAATTTCTCTCTTTTTTCCTTCTATGTCCATCCCTATCATTTCTTGCATGACGTCATTGGCGCATAATTCAATTTAAAGTTTTCGTGATTTTATAATATAAAACAAATTAGGGTAAACCACCTAGTCGTTAGAAGTCCTACAATTATTGGCACTTATGAGTTAAAAGTGAGTAAAAAGAACGAAAACACTATAGATTATTCAAGTTCAGTATGATTATTCAAGTTCCAATATTATTTATTTAATACTTTTTCCATATTTTATTTATTTCATGTGTCAGCATAGCAATAAAAAAAATATCAGAATCCTTTTATTGGCCATTAGTGCCAATAATATTTATTTAATACTATTAAATCACATAATAATGATTAAGTATAAGCAAAGATTAAAGTATTTTATCATTTTATGATATTTTATATTTTAATTTGACACCGAAGTCCACTCTTAAGGTGCCAAC
Organism: Schrankia costaestrigalis; assembly: GCA_905475405.1. Classification (NCBI taxonomy): domain Eukaryota; kingdom Metazoa; phylum Arthropoda; class Insecta; order Lepidoptera; family Erebidae; genus Schrankia; species Schrankia costaestrigalis. Next base: position 2,715,769 of record FR997830.1, read on the forward strand.
AATTGGGTGGCTTACCAGCCAATATTTAAATTCTACATTTTCAATTTTTCAGAAATGACAAGCTTGTAATGTCACAAGTAACAAGTTGACTTTAGTTTTAAATTACTTAATGGTTTTTTATGGTTTTTCACATACAAACTCTACAGTTTAATATAGTGACATTTGTATTGTGTTAGTAGATATTATTATTTATTACGTTGAAGTGAAAGTTTAAAATAGATTGCACCTTTAATCTAAGCATAGTTTTGATTACGGTCGACCAATGACGTCAAGCTCACGCATAAACATTAAATAACGATCTTAATGAATTTGAATTATGATAGAATTTTTTGTCAAAACTGATAAAGCCATTTCGTTTTCGACTATACAAGTAAATTATAATAAAATTTCGTCAAACTGCACTGCATTTTGTGGGCAGAATAAAATAAATAAATATTCCTAACACATTCACACAACACCGCGCCGCCGTCTAGTCCCAAACTAAGCAAAGTTTGTACTATGGGTACTAGACAACGGATAAACATACTTAAATACTTTTTTGTTAATACATACAGATTATACATACTCGTAGACTGCACCCAGACCACATAGAAACACTCGAACCAATGCAAACAATCATATTCATGCACACAAAGATTTGCATGAGCGGGAATCGAACCCGAGACCTCTGCGTAGCAGTCATGTTATATAACCACTACGCCACAGAGGTCGTCAATACTAAGACAACAATACATCGTGTCACTACTCCAATATTATATCCTGTGTGGTGTGGCCGATTAGGAAAACTTCCGCAAATATCTCACTGAAAACAAAAACTAAACTTGACCTAAAAACCGTAACCTACCAAAAGTTGAAGTAGGTCAAATTTCATTTCTTTCTCCTATCACATCAAAAATCTATCTAAAAAATAATGCCCAAAACCCAACATCAACAAGGTAACAACATTCTATTACCCATATCGGTTGCAAACTCACGATATTCCAGCGAAACATAATACACAAAATAACACTGTACACACACTTAAAATGTTATGAGCGAGCTTGCGATACAGCGCCGTCTTACACGAGTCAATAATGATCTGACGATAAGAGTAATGCCTAGTTCGTTGCTGTTGCTTCCACATGTAACCTTTAACAGCATTGTGACAAGACAGAGATTTGAGAGGAACAAGTTTGAGATGGCCTTGAAGTTTTTAATACAAAAAGTATGTTGTATGTGTACAATTGAACAAGGCGCCTTCACCATATCTCATTGCAAAAGGTTGCTGAATCGGTGGCGTGGCAGTTCGAATTCCAAGCAGGACAACTTATTGCCCCTGTTTTTGATGTTTTTGAAAAAAAAAACGTTTTAGAGTAACATAAGGAACCACGCTGTATATTTACAGCAGCGATATGTTCTTTGAATCTTTTAACTATGGTCCGTTTTGTCTGGTCTATATTATTATTACAGCAAAATATAATACACCAAATCATTCTGTACACAAACACACACTTAAAATGTTATGAGCGAAGTTGCGATACTGCGCGCCGTCTTACACGAGTCAATAATGATCTGACGATAAGAGTAATGCCTAGTTCATTGCTGTTGCTTCCACATGTAATCTTTAACACGATTGTGACGAGACAGAGATGTAAGAGGAACAAGTTTGATTAAGTTTGATTAGAAATTGATTTTTTTAGATGGCCCTTGGAGGTTCTTCTCAGGGGAGCGGCGGTTTTGTTACCGGCTGTCGCGCGTATATGAGGTAGGTAGCAGATTCAGATTCTATGTATTATTTCTACGACCTAGAAAATGTTTGGTTATGTACCTAAACGTTTACTACTAATTTTTGTTATTCTTCGTAGACTACATTATCGAAGCAACTAGCGCGTGTTATGCAGCTAAGGATCCTGTCTAGATCTGGTTATGTCAGTAGCAAGCTTAGTTGAGTAGCTAAACAGTAATCGACGAATGTCATTGTTAATCATTGGTATACCTGAATAATTACAAAATGCTGGAGTTTTAGGACTATTTTGACTATGACCTAGGTTTTCAAACCTTACGCAACTGCAATTCACTCAGCTGGAGATGATGTTCAGCTGAATAGGTATAAACCTATTATTATACTCTAAATACTACTGCTTTAGCTCAGTGCCACATTCTTTTTATCATATCAGCCAGTAAGCTTTTCCAGCTGAGCAAAGGCCTCCTCTCAAATATCTCCTTACGCGGTCCTGTGAATTTGTCATCCATAGATTTCTCAGCGCCCTACCTAGGTTGCTCGTCACATGATGGTCTTCATACCCTGCGTTTTCTTGTATACCTTTCTTTCTTTACAATCTTTAGTAGACTATTATAACATTAAATAGTAAAAGGTTTTTTTTTCATTTTAAAACAAAGCCAAAAGATCTTCTGACTTACATTTCTTCTTCGTCAAAGACTTGAACTTAAACTTGGACCCTCATTTAGTCCGCATCAAGGAAAATATTGGAAAAATATTCTGTGACCTTATCTTGTTAAAATGTTCGCGGATGAATCTCATTTTGTCGTCCGCTTGTGCTGAGTTATTCGATTCACATTACGGTGGCAAAGTCAACTTTAAGACGATGCCGTTTTATGATAGACGCTGTATTGAGTTAGGAGGCATCGAAGAAGCATTGGAACCTTAATTGAATACCATATTTGTATACGTGATAAGATTTTGGAAAATTAAGATTTTGTATTTTTAATATAAATAATTAAGCTCTAAATTCAGCTTCCAAAGCGATTCAAATGCTTTGAATGCCTGAGTTGGAATCCCATACAGGACAGTTTTGAGCGATCCGTAAATTATTGTTTTGAGTCGTAATGTTTTTTGTATCCTAATTCATATAGGTACTTCACTTCTGACATAGATTTCTTCTTCGTCAAAGACTTGAACTTAAACTTGGACCCTCATTTAGTCCGCAAAAGGAAAATATTGGAAAAATATTCTGTGACCTTATCTTGTTAAAATGTTCGCGGATGAATCTCATTTTGTCGCACGCTTGTGCTGAGTTATTCGAATCACGTTACGGTGGCGAAGTCAATTTTAAGACGATGTCGTTTTATGATAGACGCTGTATTGAGTTAGGTGGCATTGAGGAAGCATTGGAACCTTTACTGTATACCATATACATGTTATGATAAGATTCAAATAAATTGTAGTACTTTTGAAGGCAATTCAAAAGTACTACAATTTATTTGCTTCTACTCGCTTGGGTTTAGTTGTGACAAATACTTAAAAACATTCATAATGATAAAATTGCAGAAACATATTTAAGCCCTTTGTTTAGTACTCAGCTGCTATCTATGGAAATGAACGTTGAGATATTTAAGTCAAAACTGAGATACATTAGGCATGGGATTAGGTAGTTAAGTAGTGGTCAATTAAGGGGCTGCTAAGTGCTGATACTAAGTGCCAATCCAAACTACCTACAATATAGATACTAGACAGATACCATACAATTAATGAACGACTAACTTTTCTACAATCCAAATCACATAGAAGTGACGTTACTAATTACTTAACGATAAACCGCATTCGCTTTCCATAGAACATAAAGCTATGACCTCGATAAATAGTTCATAATACCTCGTCATGCTATTCAGTAAATATGGCTCTTAACATTGAATCAAATCGTTTCACTTCACGCTTCACGACTCGAATTCTAATTAGACGAAAACAGAGTGCCTTTTAATTTGTACAATAATATTTTGTGTTGTTTAGTTAAAATAAGGATAGAATGTTATGATGCGTTTTTTTTTAAATCTACAGTTTTTCAAATAAATATGATTGCGAATACTACTGCAAATGTTGCAACTTTCGGTTCAGCGTTGCTATTACCCATCAATGTTTGTCATTATAAGAGCGGTTTATGTAATAGAGTTTATCTCTAAATCCTTTTATGTACATGTAGTGACGCTGAGTACTTTAGCATGTTCTCCTTAAAAACTAAGTAAGAAGCAGAATATCATTTCAAAATCAAGAAAATTTACCTTCAACAATGCATTAACTATATTATGGTTAAGTTTTATTTCAGCAGTGGATCAGTATAACGTTGTAACATAATATTTAAGCAGATAATCGTTCCGTCTCATCAGAAAGATAGTTAATAGAGTGTTTATTGGAATTTTAAAAATGGAACATGTTTTAAACTCTGTCTGTGTGAAGGTGACATCTTTGAACTTCAAAAAAATAAGAATGTCATTTGTCTTTTATTTTGAGCGCGAATTAAAGTTTTCGATTAGTGATTTTTGTTTGTTTTGCTAGAAACTCAAATCTATACAGAGCCAAAAGTTGGAAAACTTAATGAGAATCTCTTAACCAATCCGTGTGTCTCATAACAGCCCTTTAATGTCCCACTGCAGGGACGGGCCTCCTCCCGTGACGCGGAATACTTGGCCTACTAATACCACGCTGGCCAGACGGATTGGTATAGGGTTTAATTTCAAGTTTTCCTTCTTTTTATTTCGTAAAGATAATATTGACAGATTGTCCCTTAGTCGGTTTTTACGACACCCATGGGATAAGATGGGGTGGTGACATATCGTATTCTTACTCCGTCATCACTTAATGTTTATACCCTGTACCAATTCACCTGTCTTATTTCCCTCCGTCATTGACTTAAGCCTGTCCTTGCAGTTATACATAAACGGGCTGTTCAAATAAGTTTAATATTATATGTTTCCTCAAACAATATATTACTAAGTGCGGGTCTCCCGCTACGTATGGATATGTCTCAGAGAGCACGTCACGCAAACTTATCGGCCACCAACAGCACGCGAGCAACTGGTATAATCAATAGCTTCGACTTTACGTAATAAAGTCGTTTATTGTATCTATATATTTAATTTGGTTATCTGATTCATTTTTTGAGATTTTATCCTCTAGATACTCTTATAATAGATGACTTAATGTTTTCTTTTAGACGACATTATAATAAGATAAAAAGACAATAACCAGATGCGCAGACTAGTTCTACCTTTTTATATAACTACAAGCTGACCCGTGCCCACTTCGTTGGGCGGCGAAAAAAACGCGTCACTTTTTTAAACATATTTCATTACTGCTCCACTCCTATTAGATAAATGGACTATTCAACACAGAAAGAATTTTTAAAATCGGTTCAACACGGTACAACGTCACAAACACACAAACTTTACTTCTTTATAATATTAGTATAGATGGATTCTTGACCTTAGCAATTGCAGAAGAACTTGATTCTTTATAAGTAAGAAGCTTACAGTGCCCCTAAAATGCATTAGGCACCCAGAAACACAAACTGCTCGGTCCCATAGCCCTTGTTACCTTTCCACCTAAGCAATAATAAAATATAAATTCGTAATTATGATTACAAATAAGAATAATTTCAAAGTTCTTACTTTCTTCTTTTCTTCTTCTTTCAAAAAATGACAACTCCCGCACTAGGGATCATGCCCTGTGTCGCGGGGACCTTTTACAAACATCAATTAACGGACACAAAGAACACCCAGACCAGGACAATAATTATTGTCCTGCGTGGGGATCGAACCCACAACCTCTTGCACGGCAGCCGCTTGCGCTACCGTTGCGCCACCGAGGTCGTCAAGTTGCAATATTTTTTTTTTTTTTTTTCCTTCGATGACCATTCTTTACTTAATTCATTTTTTCTCAATTGGCTACAGAACAGAGCATTCGTCTTCTCTGCGTCATAGATCAAACAGTTGAATACACTGTTAGCCATTTTGGCCTCACAAAATTATTCAGCAACTTAACACTTAGAGATTTAGGCTAAAGGAAAACTTCAGTTTATTTCGTTTTAAGTGCAAAATAAACAAATAATATAGCGTTTTGCTTATTAACTTTGCTCTAATGGCACTCTCTAACGACTAGATGAATGATGCTGACGAACAATAGACTGTGATAAAGTACGAAATGGTCCACGGAGTTTGTTTCTAGTTAGTTATAAAGAGTATTTCGTATATAAAGAGTATTAAGTTTATTAATAATTCTAAAGGTTATTCTTCTCTTTAAAATGGCTGACTTAGAAGAAGCGTAATGCTTTTTCATATAAATTTATCTAGCTAATATATTATCATTTAATTTCTAATTTGAAGGCAATGGATATTATTTAGAAAAAACTTCACTCTATCGTTATCATCTTGCCGATCTGGATATATTCTTCTTCACAACTCATTTGAAGGACCCAATATGATACGATGGACTAAATACATGAGCTGGAAATTTGTTCCATTACTTAATGGTTTCTCCGTGTGGTGACGGCGTAAGAATAGAATATGTCACCACCCCATGGGTGTCGTAAAAACTGACTATGGGACTATCCGTAAATATTATCTTTACAAAATAAAAAGAAGGAAAACTTGAAATTAAACCCTATACCTATCCATCTGGCCAGCGTGGTATTAGTAGGGCAAGTAGCCCTCCGTCACGGGAGGAGTCCCGTCCCTGCAGTGGGACATTAATGGGCTGTTATGATACTTAATGGTTTGGCCTTAGAAAGAATTTATCAGCTGTTTATGTTAAAGAGTTTATGCATTTGTTTGTTTTTGTTTTGTTTCAGAATCCGTAGAACATGTGCTGGTTAACTTGGATCTACATAGCACTGGGATTAAAGAACAAGAAGAGAATAATGAACTCGTTTAAAACATGATTACTTAACACAGTCTTAACGTCTGCGTGCCCAACACATTTTTATGTTGTACCTGATCCATGCCCACTTCGTTGGGCGGCGAAAAAAACGCGTCCGTTTTTTAAACATATTTCATTTCTGTTCCACTCCTATTCGTCACAGCGTGATACTATATAGCCTATGATACTCCTCGATAAATAGACTATTCAACACAGAAAGAATTTTTAAAATCGGTTTATTAGATCCAGAGATTACCCCCTACAACGTCACAAACACACAATCACATAAACACACAAACTTTACCTCTCTAAAATATTAGTATAGATAAGTAAGGCTCAACTCACACCGAAAGAGCGGCGAAGGGCAGCGAAGCGGAGCGCAGTTTCAGTGTCATACGAATTTTAACTTTATTTTCATTAACATAATACTTATTATCGCATGACACTTGATCAAGTCGCACGGATCCTTGCGGAAATTCCGGCGAATTTCAAAAACTAATTTATCAACCTAGCGGGTCGCTTCGCTTCGCCGCTCTTTCGGTGTGAGTTGAGCCTAATTGTTTCTGATATTGTGTGTCTAAAAATATGTTGCATTCTACAGATGACGGTCAACACAAAATATTACCCGTTCTCGTCACATAAATATCGATAACCACGAGACGAAAATAGATGTCGGCATTTTGTATTCCTAGTCCGTCCTCATACACTTAAATGGAACAAGAATACGGAACAAAAACAACGAATAGTAGTAATTCGATTATTATCATCCGTGTGGTGACGGAGTAAGAATACAATATGTCACCACCCCATCTCATCCCAAGGGCGTCGTAAAAACCGTCTAAGGGACCATCCGTGAATATTAACTATAAGTACGAAATAAAAAGAAGGAAAACTTGAAATTAAACCCTATACCAATTCGTCTGGCCTGCGTGGTATTAGTAGGCTAAGTATCCCCCCGTTACGGACGGAGGCCCGTCCCTGCAGTGGGCCATGAATAGGCGATTACTATGAACATTTATAAAAAGTCGACATTATCTGCTTTTAGTCGATTTATGAGGCTATAAAATTAGTCAAATAAAAAACTCCGCTGACCGATAACACTCAGTTTATAAATCAAGATGAAAAAAGGAAATCTATGATAAAATAATATTAACTGGTTGAATATGTGAATAGTGTTTCGACGTCGTATAAACTCTGCCTTGTATGCAGGATTATACTTCTATGGTATTCCCATAATAATTTCATATGAATTTTTTTTCACACATTCACACAATATGATTCAATGTCATCTAGTCTCAAACTAAGCAGAGCTTGTACTATGGGTACTAGACAACGGATAAACATACTTAAATACTTTTTTTTGTAAATACATAGGTACATATTATACATAAAAAACACTCAGACCAATGCAAACAATCATGTTCGTGCACAAAAAGATTTGCATTGAGCGGGAATCGAACCCGAGACCTCTTCGTAGCAGTCATGTTATATAACCACTACACTGTAGAGGTCGTCTAAATTGGTTAAGTAATTCCAATATTGAAATATGGAATTTCTTCAAACCATTATTTTTGCGAAGCTATACTAGCTGGATAAGAATAGCGTTGCAGATTGCAGTTATTACAAATTCCTTCCGGTGTTGATTTTATGATACTTATAAAATACCATAAGGAGATTAGAACATGATTTGGTTTTCTTGTTTCAGTCGGTTAAAAATGTAATTATCTGTAAGAAAAAAAGTAAATACAATTAACTTACAAGAAAATCGATCGACAAAAGAAAAGTATGAAAAAAAAAAACAAAATCACTGAGTAAGAACGAACCTTTTTGTATAAAACATACCACGGTTACTTCTCCCGGCCTACTCTTAGTCCGGTGATTGTTGAACAACAGAACAAGGCATTGACTTATTTAAATAGATTGACTTCAAGGAGTTTTCACTTAAGTTTTAGAATTTCAATGTTTTCAAAGGTCGATGTAAACAATACTCGGAACGTCGAGTTATTGGCAATGGAATTGAGAATAAACTTTTTTGAATGGAAGAAGGAACACTTTTGAATGGAATGGAATAGGAAAATGCTGGTTATGTACCTTAGTTTGAAGTACCTTCATTTATTTAATTCGTTAAGTACTTAACAATATGAACGCAACAGATATTTTTAGAATCTTTGTTCTTCTGCGTAATTACGTTCTTGATTGACTTGTGAACATGTGAAATATTTATGACGTTACTTACGTTTAACTTATCAATTTTAAAAATATTATTAAGTACTACCAAAAGGGTTAAAGAGCTTTTGTTACTAAAACAAACTATTTTAGTAAAAAATGCTTGTGCAACACCAAAATGTTTTGAAGATTAAGTGAAATATTTATCACTTATAATTTATTTCTCATAATACTTCGCACGCTATAAATAAAAGGGTATTAAGTCTGAAAAACTGTTTTTTTTTTATTTTGAATTCGGAAACCTAATTTTTTTCTCTCTAAATTGGTAAGAAAATAGTATTTAAATTCCAAATACTTTTTGAAATATAACGATACAATTCTTTCTTGACTATTTATGCACTCTATTTTCGAGATAGATAAGACAGTCGCATCTTAGTTGATTCAGTAGCCGGGCATCGTTCGTGGCCGTCGCACGTATCTTTCTGAGTTACAACCCGTCCAGTCGTCAATATCGAATCAATCTATAAAATTGTAAGTATTCTAAACAATATTATGTAAAGTTAATACCTTATTGCTTGTTAAAATTGATACTAGTTTCATGTTTTATTTTAAATAATACTGTCTTGTCTGTTCAATATAATATAATTTGGTAATTTTAACGAAATAATATTAAAATAATACTTTATAGCTCCCGATTTGCTTGAGATAATTCTGTACATCTTGTTAATTGTAGTTTATGGTTGCAAGTTTCAAGTAAAATACTACCTTTTAAGTTGTTATTATATTTTTTCTTTTTTAAATTTTAGTTAAAATCAAAACAATGAAGCGAAGTAGGAAGGCTGGTTTAATAATAAAAGCAATCAGCAATCGCCTAAGTACACCGGACAGTTCTTAAAATGAAGAAAACAAAGACCCATTTGCTCATCATCATCATTTCCCTGCCCTTATTCCAATTTTATTTGGGGTCGGCGCAGCATGTTTTTTTCATCCATACTGTCCTATCGGACGTCATCTCACTAGTAACACTCTTCGCAGCCATATAGCTTTTCACACAATCCATCCATCGTTTCTTTGGTCGTCCTCTTCCCCTATATCCATCCACACACATGTTCAGCACCTTCCTCACTACATGACTCTCATTCCTCCGCATAACATGCCCATACCATGACAGCCGGCTGCCACGTAATTTTTCTGCCACCGCCCGGTGCCACTTTCAAATCTTCTTACATACTCATTTCTTACTCTATCTACTCTTGTAACACCACACAGATTGTCTTTCATTCATCCCTTTTCTGGCCAACTCTCTGATCCATACAGGACGGCAGGTGTAATCATAGTTTTATAGATCTTCCCCTTAAATTAAGGGGACTGTGGGGGTCACAGATGGTTCCCGTGAATCAATGACCTGCTGCCATTTCATCCATCCTATGTTAACTCGGTTTTTGATCGCCCGATCTACTTCGCCATCGCTTTGAATGAAAGAACCGAGATACCGGAAGACAGATAAGACTAGAAGGCGCATGCCGTTAAGCGCTATGGCTTCAGGACTGCCAACGCTCTAATCTGCTCTGGATCTTAGGTCCATCCTCCCCAACCAGAACAATGTAATCGGCAAACACTGCACCAGGGTGCCATTTCCTGTATGCCCGCCGTCAAGGCGTCCATAATCAGTAAGAGGTAAGGACTTAAAGCCGACCCTTGGTGCAAGCCTACCGCCTACACTGAACTGGTTGGAGTTGCAAGACGATCGGACGTATAACTGGACTGTCTTTACATAGCACGAATTAACTTCACATACTTCCCAGGTACAACTTTCTCTTTCATGGCCCACTTCAATACTTCTACGAAGACCCATTTGCTGACAGTGACAACAGGGATCTAACGTATGTCCCTAAAGTATCACATTTGGTTTAATTTGATAGTTTTGTTACTGTAGGTACCTACATAATGTTGTTAAATTATGTTTCTTTCATATTGAGTTTCTTTTTTATTATAACTAATTATGATACTAAAACAAATAGAATTTCTAGATTTTCTAGATGCAATCAGAAACAACTTGGTCAAACGCCTAACTTCTGCGTCTTGGGGGGCAGCCCCACATGTTGTCAGGCCTACGGGTCTGACATTGTCCTACACGGCAGGAGAGTATGCGTCCGCGGTATGGCACCGTTCGGCTCACGCAGGTATGGTCGACTCTGCCCTGAATGAAACATGCCGTATAATAACTGGCTGCTTGAAACCTACCCCATTGGTCAAATTATACTCATTGGCCGCCATTGCTCGACCTGGTGTTCGCCGTCAGGTCATTTGCGAAAGTGAAAGGAAAAACAAGAGACCGACCCTCGTCATCCACTTTACTCGCACAATATACCCAGGGCACGCCTCAAAAGTCGTAAGAGTTTTTTGCGACACACACGTGCACTGTGCGGTGACCCCAGTAAGGCTAGACTGGACGGGTGGGCCTCAAACTTTGCACCACCGGCGGACTTCATTCCACCCGCCGAACATCTTCCACCTGGTTTCGAGGAGCAGTGGCCGATCTGGAGGTCGCTCAATAGGCTACGTACCCAAGTAGGCCGCTGTAACTCTAACCGGACTAAATGGGGTTATCTGAACCCCTCCTATAGTGGATGTGGGTGCGGTTCTCTCGTCCAGGACATGGAACACTTCCTATCATGCCCAATGTGCCCTGCCACCTGCACACCAGAAGACCAAAAGAGTGCCAACGATAATGCTGTTGCTGTCGCTGGTTTTTGGGCAAAACACATCTAAAATATATTTGAAATTAGACTTATTGCCGTCGAAACGAAGAAGAAGAAGAAATCTAATCCCTTAGCCATGTAGGCAAAAGATAATTTCTGTGCTGCTTAATATAGTATCAATATTAATTACAACTGGTTATCGAAATAATTTGGTAAATTTTGGTTAAGCTAGAGAGTAGCAAGTTAAACTTAAGAGCTATTTGAACTGCTTAAAGGGTATCATCTTTTTCTGTTCCCATAAAACTATTAATATTAAAAAAACTGTTATAGATACACAAACTAAACTTAACCAGCATAAAGAAGGATAGTGTACTTTTAAATCTAGAGATAATTTTAAATATTTGAGTAAGTAGTTCCGAATCTATGATTTTTTAAAACTTCAATACGCGATATCTCAAAACAACGTTTTCGAAATAATACCCTTTTGTTTGTGACGTGCGACTTGTTATAAGTACAAAAAAATAAAAACAATCCATGTTGTCAAAGATGTTGATGCAAAAAATGTCATTTACCATGTTCCTAAAACCAACAACACAATTCATTTCATACTCTAGCACTGTAGATTTAATTCATTTCTCGCCGACAATAGCAGCCATTGTTTCCCAACTATTGCACTTTGTTGCTCTCGTTGCTCGTCTTGCAACTGTTGCTGAAGTTGCTCGCTTGCATTTTTAATCTTAAGCCAACCGTACTTAACTAATTGTTGAATAAATTTTTTATCTTTATTGAATCTTAAAGTAGATGAGAGTTTGTTTAATTGTTGTGCTTATTTTACAGGCTGTGAAATTATATTATTATAAAAACAGTTTTTTCTCTCGCGATATTTTTATTTCGATTCGTTGGTGACAATGTTAGTTTATGTTGTGGCAAAATAAAGCCACTATTTGTTTTTTTTTAATAAGTCCTTGACGTGATGAATTACGAAACATGGTGTCAACAGTCCTATCAAATTTTTGGCTTTATCATTGTAAATATTCCTTATCTTTTCCTTCCTTTCTTATGACAGTCACATGATGCCAATGTAGGACAGTTATTGCTAGTTTGTCACACACACAAAACACAAAACTTTGGAAATTTTATCCTATGCCCAAAACAAAATGTGTAACTAACTTCCAGTGCATCATAAATATTTATGTTGATCCTACTTATTATAACATAGGCACCCTTAATCATAATGTAAAGAAACATTATTACCCTGCCGGTGGTGGTAACCAACACCCTACACCCTTATTGTCGATTTGTCCATACTTTTTTAACCGACTTCAAAAAAAGGAGGAGGTTCTCAATTCGGTTGTATATTTTTTTGTGTTTGTTACCTGATTTCTCGAAAACCGCTGAACAAATTTGTTTTTTTTTAGCCTGTATTCGCGAGATTATTTCAAGATCTCCCATGACATAAATTTAAAAGGTCAAATTGAACAATGCATCTTTGCTCCAATCAAACTATCAACTTTTTATCCCGTATAACAAAACACATGATAAAAATATATTTTCTATTCCCATCCCAAGTCTTTAGTATCACTATAGCTTATTAATAAACAAACAAAGTATACTATAAAGCGTAACTAACCACCATTCATATTCCTTATTGTAGCACAATCCCCAGGCGGACGCTTGTCACACCGTTCATGCCGTCATACCGGCACGTACGCTTTACTATTTGTATGTCAGATCTGACAGCTACTCGGGCATAGAGGATACAATATGCATTAGTTACGTATAAACTGTGTAGTTTTATTTTATTTTAAACGAATAGAATATCTTTTAATTGATAACAAAGGTAAAAAAAACTTTATGAAGAATTTTTTATGTTCTATTAACCACTCGTCTGGCAAGGCAAAATGGCGGAAAAATTGCACATCTGGCCAACAGCTTTCTGGCGCCTTTGCCAGACAGGGGTTTTAAACTGACCAATGTTTGAAAAAGCAGATTTTCTTTAAATCCAATTAGAATTTAGTATAAGTCCAATAAGATTCTTATAAGCCGATTATCTCCCATTCTAAATGGAATTTTTTGTATAAATCTAATAAGATTCTTGATAATAAATAAAAAAATATGAACCTTACCTTGCAAAAATCATACCTTGCAAAAAAATAGCCACTTCCGAGTTATAAAAAATAAACCACTTATGAATGTTTTATTACATTGCAGGCGCCTTGCCAGACGAGTGGATAAGACGATTTTTAATTTTTTATAGGAAACATTGAGTCATTGGTAATCGCCACTCATATATATCAATAACGACAGAGCAAAGGTATGTCGTGCCCTAGACACAAGCTGTTAATTTTTATTGAAAAATTGTCAGGTAGGCTTTCTTCAGCAGCATACGCAGTAAAAAAAATACGTCAGTTAACAGATATAGACACAGCTAGGCTAGTTTATTTTAGTTATTTTCATAGCATAATGTCGTATGGTATTCTGTTGTGGGGTAGTGCGGCTGATATTAACACAATATTTGTTTTGCAAAAAAGAGCGATACGTTGTATATATAATATGGGCCCAAGAGAGTCTCTTAGAGATAAATTTAAAATAATTAAGATTATGACTGTGCATTGCCAGTATATATTTGACAATTTAATGTACGTACACAAAAATATTAACAAATATAAAAAAATGAGTGATATACATAATGTTAACACTAGAAATAAAAATAAACTTGCTGTTCTCCACACTAGGCTTCATAAAATAAGTAATTCTTTCGCTGGTAATGGTATTCGTTTTTATAATAAGCTCCCTAGGGAAGTTAAAGAATTTTCAGTTAATAAATTTAAATCTTTTATTAAACATAAGTTAATATCGAAATCATATTATAGTGTAAAGGATTACTTAAACGATAAAAATGCTTGGATCTGAATTGTCCTGTTTACTAAATAAAATAATATTTGTGAAGTGATCACCAAAAGAGCGATAGGAACCCAGCAGAGTTTCTTGTGGGTGTCTTCTCTGACATGGTCGTGTTCCGAACCCTCAGTAAACTTAGCCGTTAAGTTAGACGAGCATATTATGTGATCACTATAAAACGACCTTCACACGCGGTATTTTTATATCTTACGTGAATAAACTAATTTTTCTTTCTTTCTTTCTTTCTTTCTTTACAGCCTTGTAATGTCACGAACTACTGTACCCTTCCATCTAAAACAGTTTCACTTGAACGTTTCATTGTACTACTATTGCTTAGAGGTATAATCTATCAAAAATTACTGAATCTTTGATGAATAATAAATAATAATATATAAATAATTCTCACACATTTACACATCGCCATCTAGTCCCAAACTAAGCAAAGCTTGTACTATGGGTACAAGACAACGGATAAACATACTTAAAATACTTTTACTTTTACACTCAGACCAATGCAAACAATTATGTTCATGCACACAAAGATTTGCATTGAGCGGGAATCGAACCCGAGACCTCTGCGTAGCAGCCATGAACTATACTTAAGTCGTTAAAATTATAGAATCTTTTAAAAATCAAAAGAAAAAAAACACCACCTCCTCTTTTTGCAATTTTGTATTACATACCTTATTTACTATAATTTGTTATTCTTGCCGGCTAATGCAGTGCGTGATAAGAACACACATTTAGTGTTACAGGCACAGACTAAATTAAGTATTATTGTACAAAGGAGTGTAACAGGTTTGACCTTAAACTATTAAAAATATTATGTGATTTTGTTTTTTACTTCTAAAATACTTTTGTTATATATTTTTAGACGCAATGTTTCAAGTTGGTTTCAGCTTTCATAACGACAATGATCCAAAGGCACGTCCCGACGTCCTGCCATTGTTAAGACGATCTACACAATGCCTTTCTATGACGAAGTGGCGTAGTGGTTATATAAAATGACTGCTGCGCAGAGGTCTCGGGTTCGATTCCCGCTCAATCCAAATGTTTGTGTGCATGAACATGATTGTTTGCATTGGTCTGGGTGTTTTCTTTGTATAATATTTATGTATATGTCTACAAAAAGAAGTAAGTATTTAAGTATGTTTATCAGTTGTCTTGTACTCATAGTACAAGCTTGGCTTAGTTTGGGACTAGATGGCGTTGTGTGAATGTGTGAAAAAAAATTCATATGAAATTATTATGGGAATAACATAGAAGTATAACCTTGCATACAAGGCAGAGTTTGTACGACATCGAAACACTATTCACATATTCAAGAATGTGTGAGAAATATTTAATATTTCTCGACGCTCGTCCAGATGCATGTACCGACGCTCGACCCGACGCCTTATACTCATGACCACACGCTGGTAAAATAATATGACACTAAATTTTTGTATTTGTATTTCAACTCAATCTCAGTCAGTCAACTTCAAATGTCACTCATGTCAAATTTGACAGTTTATTAACCAATGAGACAGCGCCAAACGTTGATTATAATGTGCAGAGTTATCACTTAAGCCCGATTTACACATCGACTAGTACAGTAGCAAGTTAAGTATTACTTACTACTTAACTCGCTACTGTTAGAGTACGCTTTGAGCCCGATTTACACATCGACAAGTACAGTAGCGAGTTAAGTAGTAAGTTGTTGATTAAGTTGATTTAAATAGATCTCCATCCTATTTTTTGGCGAGTTAAGTTGGCGAGACGCGAGAGAGGGGGCTACTTCGTACTTAACGATGTGTAAATCGGGCTTTAGAGTTAACCGAAATGTAAATAATTATAATACATTTACGAGAATTGGCTTCTAGGTACTTGTATTTTAATGTAAATACTTAATTAAGCTATTCAATAAAAATTTAAAAAATAAAAAAATGTCTACGTAAACAATACTAGAGTATTTACAATTACGAAACAAAAATATTAGTCGAATATTTAAAAACGTTTGCCCTTTTAAGATGTTAAATAACGTAATTATCGTTCAAACAACTCCAAGCGCTATTAATTAACTCATTTACATCAGAAGCCTTATTCATTTAAAAGAGGATTTACATAATTCTCAATATTTTTCTTTGACCTTAATTTTTAAGTACTTATTTTATAGTACTGTTTTTGATAATAATTTTAATCCTAGTAACTGTCCCACAACTGGAATAAGAATAAACCGCGTGATTTTATAAAAGCATCGAGTTTGAGACTCGGTTTGTTCTATGGAAAAGTATAACTTTGAAACCCGCTGCAAAAGTAATCAGTATCTTCTAATTAATCACTCTATCTATTGACTTTCCAAAATCTTTGTTTAAAGTTTTGATCATCACAATCACGGATCACAATATTCCCAGAAAAGTACATGGCAAGGTTACGAGTCAATACTCAATTCGTTTATTGTACACCATAAGTTTTAAAAAGATGTGGTACATAGGTAAAAAGCACGTTTATGGACCCTGTCGGGTAAGGCAAACGTGGAAGAGAGGAAGCGTGGCGCGAATACCGAGTCAAACAAGTCCATGACATGAGAAAAGTTTCACGTTTCACTTCGACAAGTACAGTAGCAATTTAAGTATTTTAGCACTATTAAACTGCAAACTAAAAATAGAGAATGTATCTATAATTCAAAACAGAGTTTCCAAGAATATCTCATCTCGATGGAAATCTCGATAACTGTGTATCTATCAACAGGCTTGCTAAAGTCAAAGTTATAAATCGACCACGTAGTGTATTTGCAATTTAATGACGATATTACCATAATCGTCGTCCGGGTGCAGCTGAGAAGCGCTTACGCGAGTTGCATTACTTACTTATCTTGTATTTTTTAAGTTATATATCTATACTAAAGGTAAAGTTTGTGTGTTTGTGACGTTGTAGGGTGTAATCTCTGGATCTGCAAAACAGATTTTAAAAATTCTTTCTGTGTTGACTAGTCCATTTACCGGGGAGTGTCATAGGTTATATAGTATCACGCTATGACTAATAGGAGTGAAGCAGTAATTAAATATGTATAAAAAAAGAACGCGATTTTTTCGCCGCGCAACGAAATGGACACGGGTCAGCTAGTAGTTTATAGTTGTTAAAGTTTAAGTTCGTTTGATTTTATTAAAGATATTAATTTTAGTATGTAATGTGATTGATAAACTTCTTTATGTGTTGATTTACTAAGCATATAATACTATCCCCTATTTCCAGAAGTTGATTAAGTTGGGTAAGTAGACTTAAGCGCCGATTACACTTGACTACATGTAGTCAACTACATCTTGTAGGAGACTACATCTTGTTGAAGACTACAACTTGTAGTTGACTACATGTAGTCTAGTGTAATCGGCGCTTTATAGTAATCCGGGAAAGTTCGTAGATATTATAAACATTATCATCAAAACCAGAAAATGATAGGTACACATTACATAGAACATTATATCAATCAGTTGCTCAATTCCTGCAGTGGGTCTATCAAGATCTAATTTTTTATTAAACCACTTAAATTAAATGCTAAAATATAAAAGCAATAAACTTTAAAACATAACACAATTACAAATTATAAATGACGGCTTAAAAACAGAAACATATTAATCGATGCCCTTTTAACATTAAGCGGCTTACCTTAGTTGATTATTGTTTAAATACACACCTGTGATTGTATTTCATTGTTTTATTGACGACCTCCGTGGCGCAGTGGTTATTTAACATGACTGCTACGCAGAGGTCTCGGGTTTGATTCCCGCTCAATCCAAATCTTTGTGTGTATGAACATGATTGTTTACATTGGTCTGGGTGTTTTCAATGTATAATATGTATGTATTAACTAAAAAAGTATTTAAGTATGTTTATCCGTTGACTAGTACCCATAGTACACGCTCTGCTTAGTTTGGGACTAGATGGCGTTGTGTGAAAGTGTGAGGAATATTTTATATTTATTGTATTATGTCATACAATGTAAAATATTTGCTGAAACGATTTTAATTGTGTTAAAACTACTACCTGTTGACCAATGCAATGAACTTTTATTCGTTGTTGGCTTGCATAAGAAGTATGTATGTATACGATTTTAATGTTTTCATTACCATGTAGATTTTAGTACCTATCTAAACTACTTATCTAATATTTTAATTACTTTGCTGTTGCTGACATTCAAGCATAATATAAATAACAGTTGGTAGTAAAGGTTTGTTTCGCTGTACCCTACTAATACAGCTCTAAGAGACCGCACCAATGACTCATTATCATCATAACAGCCCATTAATGTCCCACTGCAGGGACGGGCCTCCTCCCGTGACGGAGGGATACTTGGCCTACTAATACCACGCTGGCCAGACGGATTAGTATTGGCTTTAATTTAAAGTTTTCCTTCTTTTTACTTCGTAAAGATAATATTCACGGATCGTCCTTTAGTCGGTTTCTACGAAACCCATGGGATGAGATGGGGTAGTGACATATTGTATTCTTACTCCGTCACCACAGGCAGAACTCAAAGGTTACTAAATTTCTTATAGAATAGTACATTAAGTAAGGTACATATCATTTCTTTGACAATTTGTGCCATTCAACACCCAATGGAAAAGCAAGTCAAAAATAGAAGATAAAATTAAAGTAGGCAATAAGCAGCTTCAAGAGTCACAATAACTGAATGAGAACGAACGCTGAGCTAATTGCAACGACACGGCACATGATACCGTACTCAATAGCAGTACCGACAAAAAGTCTTTAATTCCTTGTAATAAAGTCTATAGTCGCATAGCAGAAATAAACTTTGAAAATAGTTGACCTATATCGAACAAAAGAGATTGGGCAAAAATAACCCAGAACCAACAGGAACAAAATATATGCCGGGTTATTAGTCTTGCTATGAGAAACATTTTAATATAAAAAAATCTCTCCTAGGTGCTGTCCAACTGTAATTACACACAGTTAAAAACCAGTTTTTTTCTATTTCATAACTCTAATAAAAACAAAGAAATACATGTAACGTTATCTAATTGATATTAACAGACCGACCCAACCATTCTATCGTCTTTACTCGCTACAAAAAAATACATAAGCCTGCGTCATGCGCAGATTTAGGTATTATTTTACTTTTTCACTCTTACACCACATGTATTACGGGGTGTCCTGCGTGGGCGAGGAATGAATGAATGAATTTAAAGGAATGAAGGAAGGAAAGCGACACGATGCGACGCGATGCTACACGTGACAAGTGTTCTACATGATTACGTCACGTCTCGTCGCAGACCGTCACATAGGACACAAGTAGGGTACACCGTTGATTTGATGGCGTACGTCGCGTTCGTCGACCACGTAGGACACCGCGTTAGACAGAGATGACACTTTGTTAAATTAAATCATATGAGAATATATCGTACAGAATCGTGTATCCACGGTATGCGTACGTTAGGGAGCTGTTCTCATATGATAAGTGTAATATATTATTTAGGTCACGCTAGACATGTAGGCATAGAACAGCCTGCAAGTCCAATGGATTTTTTTTTTCTTATTAAAAAAGACAACTCCCGCACTAGGGGTCATGCCCTGTGTCGCAGGGACTGTTTACAAACATCAATTAAGGGACACAAAGAACACCCAGACTCAGGACAATAGTTTGTGGATCTCACAAATAATTGTCCTGCGTGGGGATCGAACCCGCAACCTTGTGTACGGCAACCGCTTGCGCTACCGTCGCGCCACCGAGGTCGTTGGTCGATTTCGTGATTGTTGACTTATAGATCAAAGCATCCGCGTGGTGATGGAGTAAGAATATAATATGAGGTGGTGACTCCATCTCATCCCATGGGTGTCGTAAAACCCGACAAAGGGACTATCCGTGAATATTATCTTTACGAAATAAAAAGAAGAAAAACTTGAAATTATACCCTATACCAGTCCGTCAGGCCAGCGTGGAATTAGTAAGCCAAGTATCCCTCCGTCACGGGAGGAGGCCCGTCCCTGCAGCGGGACAAAAATGATGTATTATTAAACATTAAAACACATAACGTAGTTTTCATTCATAGCTGTTATAAGCCTTATATTTCTTATACCCCATACATATTCAATAAACAAATAATGAAAATTATATAAGTTTAACATGTGTAATAATGAGGGATATATATTAGTTCTGTTGGTCCTGGGTTTTTTTTGTATGAAATTTGCCCATTGTCCTTTATATTAGAGTGCTTTGCGATTATCGTATTCTTTATTAATGAAGATATAAGGTTTATTTTTCAATGGCAAAGAGCTATAAGTTTTGGTTTTATATTGAACGAGGCTCGATTACCCAGGCTGCTAACATTACTTGAAGGTAGAGTACTCATAACATATCTACAAGTTGTTATTACAAGTAACCTTTAACTATCTTTTTATAATTCTGCAAAAATGAGAAGAGGTATTCATCATAACAGCCCATCAAAGTTCCACTGCAGGGACGAGCCTCCTCCCGTGACAGAGTGATATTAGTCCTACTAATACCATGCTGGATTGGTAAACGGTTTAATTTCAAGTTTTCCTTCTTTTTATTTCGTTAAGATGATAGACCCTTAGTCGGTTTTTACGACAACCATGGGATGAGATGGGGTGGTGACATTGTATTCTTACTCCGTCACCAAACGGAGAAGAGGTATTAATTAGGTTTTATTGTTTTATTATTTGCTACCTCAGAATATAGTAATTTAATTTATGTTTTTATTTATAATGTTTGAAAGGAATTACTTCTGTTATGGTCTTATAAGTGTTTTACTAAAATTAGAATATCTGTGCTTTATCAAGGTAAACAAAATTGCACATTCTTCGATCAAAATAAAATTTCTGTTTTTTTTTAATCGATCATTGTGTTCTGAACTAAAAAAACAAAACTTAATTATTTTATGAACCTCCTAATTTAAAAGCTTTTTCTCCTATTTGAGTAAGTTAAAAATATAATAGCTATTATATTATATACTTTAAATCCCATAGCTATGATCTTACCGGAACACTTTCTTCCATTTTTCTTATTTTCATATTTTCAACGTCCAACTCAGTGAGGTAATAGGATCTCATTAGTTATTGCCTTCCCTGATATTTTGCGCGATCGCCAGCATCAAAAGGATCAAGATCTTATAATGTGTCTGAGCCAAGATGGCATTTTTTTTGGTTAAATTTTTATAAAAATATAGTACGAAAACAAGGTTTTGTAGTAATGCGAATAATAACAAGAATAAGGGTATTCTCTTTTCTTGTATGTTGTACCTTCATCATTATCACCATCAATATCACATCAGCCAATTGACGTCCACTGCCGGATATAGGCCTCCTCTAAATACTGCCACTTTATGCGGTCTTGCCCCTCCCGGATCCATTTCTCGCTGTTCTAACTAGGTTGTCGATCCACTATTTGAAGATGTACCTTCAATTTTCCCATTATACAACGGACAAATAATTCTCAAGAGCTAGGACGTACTGTTCGACGTACGTTGCTTAGTTTCATGTCTATAAGAGTTAATACGACAACGGGCCCAAAATTTAGTGTATTACATTTCACGTTTATAAAAACGTGTTTTTTTTGGTATGTATAGTGGCGGTGGAGTGGTGAGAATAGAATGAATTAAGTATACTTAGTATTTTCTATTTAGTATTCTCCGTGTGGTGACGGAGTAAGAATACAATATGTCACTACCCATATTCTCATCCCATGGGTGTCCTACAAACCGACTAAGGGACTATCTGTGAATATTATCTATACGAAGTAAAAAGAAGGAAAACTTGAAATTAAACCCTATACCAATCCGTCTGACCAGCGTGGTAATAGTAGGCCAAGTATCCCTACGTCACGGGAGTAGGCCGGTCCCTGCAGTGGGACATTAATGGGCTGTTATGATTTATGATGAGTATTTTCTATATAAAAAACTAAATAATAGTACAAGTGCAGAACGAATCGAGGTGTTATAATATTGTTTTCTCCATCTACGTATTGTTTGAGATGACAACATGTTGAGTCCAAGTTACAAGATTCAACAAAGTAAGTAATATTCATAAAATTTAAAATAATAAACCATGTGCTGTAATACAGTAATACCATCTATTCCCAAGAGCATCTATTCTAAAAGCCCTCTAAAGAGAAAACTAAGTGTTACAACTGTTTAAGTACATACATAACTCAAAGGGGTTAGGTGGCATGGTATGAGTAAGTCAAGTTTCCTTTCATGATTGGAGAAAACGTCCCTTCAGTGAGACTTATCAACAGCATGTTTGCAAGTGAAATTATCCTTTCACTATTTTTTTAGGAAGAAATAAATTGATCAACCGTAAGAGAATGTAAAGTAACTGCAAATAGAATCAATGTCATGGCAATCCTTTACAACACTATTATTTAATGGGATCACAGAAGAGGGATATTGACATGTAAATTATTTTCCGTAGGGCCATTCAATAATGGGACTTCGGAAAATTATTTTTTTCCGTCGTCCCATCGATGGGACGACCAATGGGACTACGGAATACAATTTGTCGAATTGTGAAATGTCTAATAAACTAAAAGAATCTTTTAACGATTCTGCACATTATATTCTTTCCGCTTAACTTCTTTATACGTACCACACCCGCTACTGTCAGCAGTATTGTCGTCCCGTTATGAGTCTATCTCGGCCTGTTTCATACAAGGTGTATGGGCTTCTAAACGATTTGTTACCTTTACGTGTGAAGGCCGGACGTATACTAAGCTTATAATAGACATCAAATAACCAGACACCGAAATAGTATCTTGTTATATGATAAGGGTTGTTATTAAAGGGTGGATATTTGTGTGGTTCAGGAGGATTTTGCGAGTTAGTTGAAATATTTTTTTGTACAGTCACGATAAGATATTTCGTAGCAAAAAGGAGACAAAATACTGCTGAACACAACGTCATCTAGTCTCAAACTAAGCAGAGCTTGTACTATAGGTACTAGACAACTGATAAACATACATAAATTCACTTTTTTTGTAAATACATATTATACCTACATAGAAATACTCAGACCAATGCAAACAATCATGTTTATGCACACAAAGATTGCATTGAGCGGTAATCGAAACCGAGACCTATGCGTAGCAGTCATGTTATATAACCACTACGCCACAGAGGTGGTCAAAATCTAAGTAGAACTTGTACAATAAGTTGCAGCTATAGGCCAACAAATATAATCATTAATGTTCGAGTATTTGCGGTTCAATCAATCAACTAGCCTATTGCAGTCCACTACTAGACATAGGCTTCTCCTAACAAGCGCCACAGAACACGGTCCTGCGCCTTCCGCATCTAGTCCGACCTAGAGACCTTTTTGAGGTCGTCGGTCCACCTAACTGGTGGGGCGTCCTACACTACGTTTGCCGAGTTGCGGTTTCTATTCTAGGACACGTTTGCTTCAACGACCATCGGTCCTTCGACAAATATTTTGCGGTTACATTAACCTCCTGGGGCCCAGAACATTTTTTTTTAATTATGAAATATATTTTTTTCAAATTTATTATTTATTCAATAAAAATAAAAAATAAATAAATTTTAATTATTTAAATAACTAAACGTTAGTATTTAAATATTAAAAGTTTACACGAATTTTATTAAATGGCACTGTATTTTATATTTTCTGTTATGTATTATATAATATATTATGACGCCAGGCCCCAGAAGGTTAAGTATTCTCTCATTACAGAGACAAACATCAAAACAAAAATATTCGATTTCTGTCAAAACAAAATCTGACCTTAAAATGACCTTCGGTTTATTTTTATTTCAAGCTTAATGGTCTTTGTCACGACACTGTCACCTTTGAGACAAATTACATTGAATTTTGTTTTACTTTCTTATACTTTTGTGTCTTAATGATTACGTAAACCATTATTAGATTAAATATTGAAGACTCAAGCGACGAGCCTCCTTCAGTAATGGAGACAAACTTGGGTGACTAAAATCATCAATCTCATTCAATCGCATCATCAAACAAATTCAAATCGGTCTAGCCGTTTTCGAGAAATCAGGTAACACAAAAATACAATCGAATTAAGAACCTCCTCCTTTTTTTGAAGTCGGTTAAAAAACTGGTAGCCATCCTCAATTACGGCTTTTTAAAATCACTTTCTCCATTCGTCACCAAACTGACTCTACTTCCCAATACGTTAATAAAATTGATTCTTAAAATAACTACCATCTGTTGTAAAGTTTTAAAACGTTTGAAACTTCAATAAAAAATTTCACGGAAAGATATAAAGATATACTTAGACAGATCAAAAGATACCAATTAGCTAATGGTCCAATACTTAACAAATCGTTGAAAACCATCAAAACATTTTCGCTTCTAAAACATTTTCATTTATCAAAGTAAATGAAGAAAGATTTATTTTGTAATGTTTATTATTAACTTCTGATGTTAAAACAAGTATTTTCCGATAAACATGGCCTATTAATAAACATTTTTATATTATATAAATAAATAAATAAAAACATAAAATAAATCCTCACACATTCACACATCGTCTACCTAGTCCCAAACTAAAGCTTGTACTATGGGTACTAGACAACAGATAAACATACTTTAATACTTTTTTTCTGTAAATACATGCATATTATACATAGAAAACACTCAGACCAATGCAAATAATCATGTTCATGCACACAAAGATTTGGATTGAGTGGGAATCGAATTCGAGAACCTTGCGTAGCAAATAATATACCGACTGCGCCACAGAGGTCGTCGAATTTTGATACATTAATATTATGTATATGAGCCAATTAGTAGGCCCAGTATTCCTCCGTCAAGGGAGAAGGTCCGTCCCTGCAGTGGGGCATTATGATGATTAAAATGCATTCCCAGCCGAACACAAAACCGAGACACCTCGGTGTCTAGTGTCTGTATAGAGCAAGCCAATCCTTGCAGAGAGCCATTCATGCTGTTATAAATTATTTCTAGTATGCATAACACAAACTATGATACGTAGAACCATTTAAAAACATTCGCAACCATTTCAGGTATCTATCGATTCATGAATACTGAGAATTTATTTTCCAATATGACGCCAATAAAAGCTTGCGAACGTTTCATATTGCCTTTAATGACTTATGTGAACGGGAGCATCGCGTTCTGTTATTTTGTATCAATTTCTATTATCGTTTTTAATTTTTATTATAATTCTATTATACCCCTGAGGGTATGGCGACTTTTATGCGTACTTATTATGTTTTATAATAATATCGTAGCAATATGATTAAGTTCTTTGTGCTTTTCATGGAAACTCTATAATGTTTCCAATTTGTTAATTCATGTTATTAGTTATCGAGTACCCTCTATGACGTTTTAAGCCTAAAGCAATGTAGAGCTCTTGCAACCCGTGCTTCTAGCCGTAAAGTTTCTTCATTTCGTACATTTTTTTCATCAAATTCGTCGTGAACACCTTATGATTTTGTAAATTCTGACTTACGTTTATCACAGTTAAGGGAAAGTAGGTAGTCTTAAAAAGACGTATCTCCTAACTCTTACTTATAGGTTTGAGCGGCACATCGTGTTTGGTACAGCAATTTACAGAAACTGCAACGAACCTGTAATATACTGCAACGAATCTGTGATATAAACACTAACCCCCTTACTCATAAACGCCTCTTAAATTTTAGTCAATTGATTAGCTTAAATTCTTACGGTTTTGTTTGGTATAACACTGGTTTTACTAATAAAAATCTCACTAAACAGTGATTAAATTTAAGAGGCGTTTATAAATAAGGAGGTTAAAGTTAAAATAAAATCCAATGTCCATGAAATTACTATTTTTATTTTCGACATTAAATGAACAGATAGTAATACAAAGCTTATTTACATTTTATATAATAGTTATTGACACTGTACTAAGGCGAGAATACTAATTTATTGTTATACAAGTAACATAAATTGTGTCCATGATCTTTAAACCATAAAATATACTATTTTATACAATTCTAGCCGACCCATGCCCACTTCGTTGGGGGGCGAAAAAATGCGTCCCTTTTAAAACATATTTCATTACTGCTCTACTCCTATTAGTCTTAGCGTGATACTATATAGCCTATGACACTCCCCGATAAATGGACTATTCAACACAGAAAGAATTTTCAAAATCGGTTCAGTAGATCCAGAGTTTACCCCGTACAACGTCACAAACACACAAACTTTACCTCTTTATAATATTAGTATAGATAAAAAAACACCAAGCCAATATTATCTCTTTTACGACACTTATTTGATGATATGACACACCGGTTATTCTTTCTCTGTCACTATACACGGATTAAATTAAAGAAGTATAGTTAAAAAACAAGACTATAACTTTAAAATAATTATTATAGACCATGGACATACTCTAATACAACGATTCTCCCTTTTGGCATGAAAATTAAAAAAAAGGTCATCTACTACAAAACATGAGTCAACTACAATACTTTATACCACGTAATACCATTTTTAAATTTAACAATATTATTTCTAAAATAATCTTTTAAAAAATGATTGTACGGTCTCTATTCATAACACTATTATCATTTTTAATAAATCTTAACTAATTTTATTTCACTTTTGTCTTTCATTTTCATCTATAACTATACTTATAATAAAACTGTAGAGAGATCAATTCTGTACATTGAATATATGTTAAAAATTAATATTGGAGGATGAATGGTGATCGATACTAATGCCAAAAATGCAATCAATAAATTTTTTGTCTGTCTGTCTGTCTGTCTGTCTGTCTGTATGTGCACGCATGGGTCAAAAACTACTGAAGGCATTTTAACCAAACTTGGTACAATTGTAGTCCATACTCCCGGGCAGGTTATAGGCTGTATAACATAACGCTAAGACACATAGGAGCTGAGCAGTGGCAAAAAATTTGAAGCAAGTCGGTTGAAAAAAAGCGCGTTCGAGCTCTTATCATCGCATACGTTGATCATACGCCAAAAATATGTATTACAAAAATAATGGTCTTCAAACGATGAACAAAAAAGTCCTGAATAGTATATATCTATCTTTTATATATTAGTCACAATAACCTGTTTAATCGTTAGGGTTTTCTTCAAAGTGTATTAAATACATAAATATATTGTAATTTGCATAGACATATCTTTTTCAAACTCCCATATTTCAAAAGTACACTTTAATACCTTATTCATAATTTTTTTTTATAGAAATCGGTTTATAAACACACAAGATTTAGATGAAAGAAAATTTCCAAATGTCGCCGCGCCAGTATGAGTACGGCAGTACGGTTGATTTTTGTTTAACGTCCGAAACGGCCAACCGGTGCATCTATATAATTTCATTCACATTGACTCTTAATGCGAACGGACGTGGTTCTTATTGACTCTTCTCGGAATAAGCGAGCTTTAGATATTAAAATACATAGATACGAAGTTTTTAGGTATTAAGTTTAAAGTAGGTATCTATCTATACTATAATAAAACAATCGGAATCGGATAAGTAATACTCGAGATATCGCTAGATCTCTTTATTAGAACAGTCCAATACAAATCAGGGGTCATGAAAAATGGATTTGGTTCAATGTTGAATGAATTTAAATTTCGTTTCTTTTGTTCACGAGATGGCGTTACCAGTAGTAATCATAAAATAAATGAGTTTTTAAATAATATATAACTATTTTATTATTAAGTGCTATTAATAAGTTATTCCTTTTAAATGTTAATAAAATTAACCATGAATCGTATGTGTAATATCAATTATTATAAGTCTTCACACTAGCCTTTAAAAATATCAATTTAACGGACACAAAGAACATCCAGACTAAGGACAATAGTTTGTGTATCACAATTGTCCTCCATGGGAATCGAACCCGCGACCTCATGCACGCCAGCCATGTAATGCGACCGCCGCGCCACCGAGGCAGGTAATTCTGCCGCACCATAACGTGGCGTGCAAATGTATTCATTCATAATTAATTAGCGATTATCCGTGTGGTGACGGAGCAAGAATACAATATGTCACCTCCCCATCTCATCCCATGGGTGGCGTAAAACCGACTAAGGGACTATCGGTGAATATTATCTTTACGAAATAAAAATGAAGGAAAACTTGAAATTAAACCCTATACCAATCCGACTGGCCAACGTGGTATTAGTAGGCCAAGTATCCCTCCGTCACGGGAGGAGGCGCGTCCTTGCAGTGAGACATTAATGGGCTGTTATGATGAAAAAAGCGATGTCATTTATTTTAACTTACAAATTTGACAACAGATGGCATTGTGCCTGTGACGTCATTTTCAGTATCGCGGTATTAAGATTTTACTTGAAAGAATGACGTTCGCTCATGTCTTTCAGTATAAGTTTAGACACAGTCTTCATAGATCTGCCTTTGTAAAGATCTGTTTTTGAAAAGGTTTTGGTTCGTTCGTTAATTTTACAATTCGTGTGTAGGTATATCTGTTTGTTATAAGGTTTAAAAACGATTTTTCAGTATTAAATCGAATTGCGAAGTAAGTAACATCCGCCACGCGAACGAAGTCGCGGGCACAGCAGCTAGTTTTGCAATAATTATTTAATTAATCATAAATGTCGTAATAAATTACATAAAGAGCTTACACACAATATCATTTCGGATCACTATTACGCAATTTCAAATTACTTCAGATTTCGTAATTATTTTTGAAATTGATAAATTGATATGTACATATTGAAATAAATATAAAAACATAATAAAAAATAATTTACAAAATCTGAAGTAACTTATTTATGGACTAATAACTTTAAAATAAGTATTACAAACATCTCAAATACACATTTACTTTCAAACTATATCATTAATACTAAAACGGTTTAGGCCCGTATTGTTAGTAGAATATGAACATTAAATTTATATTTTAATTAATTGACTATTTCCAACGCTAGAAAACTTTAGCAGGGCTCAAGGCTGAAAGCTTTGAAGCGTACGTTTGAGTATGTGACAACAAGTAAGACTTACGTAACTAGTTTACATATTACAATTTAAAACTAACATAAAAATGTTTTAAAATTCTTAATTTACCAACTCATTGTCACACACGATACAAAAATGAAATTCATATACTACCTACAAAACTAAACTCCATACAAATCTATAAACATTAACTTTAAACACAATGTCTTCGACATTAATTGAAGCAAGTACTATTAACTATAATATTTACTATTACATAGAATTACGAAGAGACTTTAATCAACTATATACACGATCTAACATTTTATTGTCAGTTCTGAACTTTCGAATAAATTATAATTTTAATAATATACATAATAATTATTAAAAATTATTTACATAATATCATATTTTTTGCTTTTATAAAGCTGAAATCGCTATACATTTAATATAGTAATCTACACGATTCCATTTCTATACATCGAAAGCTTTAACAAAGTCATTACAAACTGGTATTGTCTTATTTTAATTACAATTTCACCAAGAAAATTGTGCGCCTATCATTCACCGAAGGGCTCTCAATGAGTCTATTGTTTACCCATTACGGTGACCGACATACATGGACTAGGTGATGTGAAAATCTCCCCGGAGAAGTCTCGTGAAAGTCTTCTTGAATTGTTGATTTGCTAGCGCGTAGCAAAATGGATTTATTGGGCTGTTAGCATAACAGAGAAAGTAGGAAAACATGTATAAATGTTTATTTATACATGGCGGGTCCGTACAAAAACCTTCAACTAAGGCAAGTATGTGGTAAGGAGTCCAACAAACGACGAATGCACCTAATATGAAAGATATAGTTCTGAAAGCTTTCCTTGCTCTATTTTCTGATTTAGACTTTTGCCGGCCTATGCTCTGGAACAGACCATCTCGTTTCGAACGTTTAACTTTTAATTTTTTTCCTATGTTTTTTACAAACTCTTTCTTGGAATCACCGCGACCTGACCCAGTTACTATAGTAGTTGATATTTCGCTATTCTCGACAGCTGGACTTATTGCGGGATTTAATTTCAATGGAGATACTTTTGGCTGAGACGGCTTTGGTGACTGTGGTTCATTATTATTGGAAGACGACGATACTAGAGTAATAACAGGTTTTGACCGTTCTCCTGTTGACAAGCTTACTTCAGTATTCACTTTGACAGGAGGAGGAGGTGAAAAATTAGTTTTTGGCGTTACTTGAGCTTCAGCAGTTGCACGTATTAAAGCTGCTTGTAGTAAAGATGTATTTGTCACATTAACAGAATTTAACATAGGGGGAGATGAAGGTTCAGTTGCAGTTGGAAAAGTGACAGAAGAAGGAGGACTTTCGAATGTAGGTGACGGTAATATAACCGAGCTCTCATCCATATATCGCAGATCCGCCCCATCTAATCCCACAAGGACATCATAAGAAGTGCCATCAGTCTTTACAACCCTAACTGTTCTAGTTCGCGATGATTCTGAATGTGATGGAGGACTTTCAGATACAGCTGGACTACATCTGAATTCTGATGGAGGTGGAATAATCCTTTGAGCAATAGTAGTAGATACTTCCCTTTGATCCGATGATGATGGTGTTACTATACCTGATGAAATAGGTGACATAAAGCTAGCTGAAGAAATTGGTATTGTAGGTGCAGGAGTATTGTCGTTACTATGAGTATCTGGGTTGTCTGTATCAAGTAAACTCTTTTCTGAAATTTGTGACAAAGAGGATTTCGCTGGTTTTTCTCCTTCATGTTTCGTATTTGGTGATTGCTTTGTTAAATCACCTTTCATTAACATACCACCATTCAAACGCATATTATTTAAAAGTTGCATTGCACCAGTTTGCATTACCAAATTTGCCACTGATGGGCGCTTTTTTATATTAGTTTGTGTCGTACTTTCTTCATCTGAATCAAACGCTGGGCTACTCGACCGTTCCGCTTCCACTTGATCTTCTTTTTTATCTCCATCAGATTCATTAGTTGTTGAAGTACCCGTGACTGTCGCACTACTTTTATGTGCAGAAGATTTTTGACTTGAGTTGGAGTCTGTTGATCCTCCTAGAGTTAATAACGGAGCAGCTAATGATCCTTTTGAAGTAGAATCCTTACGAACTGTCTCAGAAACTTTAATTTGTTCTTCACTGGAAATAGTAGCTTTTGATAGATTAGCCATGCCAGCGGCTCTGCCGGCCATCCCTTGCATGACACCAGCACTAAGAGCTACCATGGATTGCATTTTTCTTTGTTTAGCTTCACTCTTTTTCTGCATATCATAAGCTGTTTTGAAAATTCCAGCATACAATACTATGAGTACAAATAAAGTAGTCCAATAATATCCTATGATTAAAGCTGTGTTAAAAATGGGATCTTTTAGAAACTGTACAGCGCATTCGCCTTCTTGTAAGTCACGGAATCCGACGAAATGTTCCCAGCCAAATATCGTGGTAAAGAACAACAAAGCTGGTATAATCCATGTTACAGTTACCATCCATATTACTCTATTTTTCGTACGCCATGCTCTATATCTTGCTGCTATTTTAACGCTACAAAATCTGTCTACGGTAATAAGAAGGACAGTATATTGTGATACAAGACATACTGTATAGTCGACGGACAGCCAAAGGTCACAGAGTAAGGGTCCTAAATGCCAGTACCCCTTTAAAACGTAGTCTGTGTAAAACGGCAGTGATAAAGTACCTGGAGACAAAAGAAACTAAAGGTCATTATTGGGGTCTAGAGTATTAATAAGTTCCGTATAATAATACGTATTGAATAAGTTAAATATTATTATCATTTTTTCTTTTTTGACACGATGTGATTTTGAGTTCTATCGTATTAATTCTCCAAAGGAAATTAAAGTTTACTTATGTTTTTAATTAATTACGAGTGATTGTGTCCGTTGCTAAAATAGTTAATAAAATCTCTTTAAATAAAATACATAACTATTTAGACAAAGGCCTTTGAACATCAATTTTTGTTTTGCTAATAAAAATCTGGCGAAAGAGTGACTTAATTTAAGAGGCGTTTATGAGTAAGGGGGTATGAAAAGGTTAACAAGTATTTAAATAAATTTAATTACCGATTAGTAGATCTGTAGCGGCAAGTGAAGCTATGAAGTAGTTGCTGGGTTGTCTGATCGTCCTGTCCACTAAGAAGGCGAGAAGTACAAGAACATTCCCACTGACAGTCAGGAGAATCACCAGCAAGAGGCACGTTGCAAAGATGGCCGCTAACCATAGAGGGAATGGCGGTAGAACAGGTTGCTGTAACAAAATATAAGAGTTAGAAAAATAGGGGAAAAAAAGGACCACGTAAGTATTCTGTGCTTTATCTCCGTGTGGTGACGGAGTAAGAATACAATATATCACCACCCCATCGCATCCCGTAGGTGTCTTAAAAAACCGGTCAAGTGCGAGTCCGACTCGCGCACCGAGGGTTCCGTACAAACCTATTTATTTTCCCGCCAAATTGTGATAACGTCAGGATTCAGCTGTTTAAATACTATTTTTCCCGCCAAAACTCAATGACGAAAATATTTTTTGACAGCTGAGTCGTGCACTAAGCTGTCAAAAAATATTTTCCCGCCAAAATACTATGACGTCACAAATTATGTGACGTCACGATTCATCTGTCAAAAATTCAATGACGTCACGACTTAGCTGTCAAAATATATTTTCCCGCCAAAATTCTGTGACGTCACGACTCATCTGTCAAAAATTCTATGACGTCACTCCTATCTGTCAAAATTGACAGCTGTCAAAAGTGACAACTGTCAAAGTGACAGAGGTCTCAAATATTTTCCCGCCAAAATAATACGTCGTCGGAATTTGACTGGACGCCATGACGCCATGGTTGAGCTGTCATTTATATATTTTTTACAAATTGATTTTTCGAAGATTTTGTGATGCAGAAGAGATGCAGTTTTGTTTTGCAAGTTCGTCGTCAGTAAATTAATATGAATAAATATGCAAGTGATTGGTGAATAGCTGGTGGCATTGTGGTCCTGCTGTTCCTGTCTCCATTTTACGCGTTCCCGTCAAGTTCTCAAGAAAGACAATGAAAAGTGAAGCATCGACTTTTTAATGTTATTTTTTATGTTACTTTTATACTTACTTTTACTTATACTGAATGTAATATCTCTCACTTGACACTGGCAAAATATGTAACTATGTTCATGAGGCCATTAATAAATAAATAATAATACGTCGTCATCGTAATCGACAAATCATCTGTCAAAAATTCTGTGATGTCACGACTCATCTGTCAAAAATTCAATGACGTCACGACTTAGCTGTCAAAATATATTTTCCCGCCAAAAGTCTGTAACGTCACGACTCATCTGTCAAAAATTCTATGACGTCACGCCTATCTGTCAAAATTGACAGCTGTCAAAGTGACAGACGTTTCTTATATTTGCCCGCCAAAATAATATGACGTCACAAATCATATTCTGTCAAAAATTCTGTGACGTCACAACTCATCTGTCAAAAATTCAAAAATTCAATGACGTCACGACTCAACTGTCAAAAAATATTTTCCCGCCAAAATTCTGTGACGTCACGACTCATCTGTCAAAATTCTATGACGTCACGGGTCACGTGACCAAAATTCTATGACGTCACAGGTCACGTGACTCAGCTTTCCCGCCAAAATTCTATGAAATCAAAATATAATATGATTGAAGTAAAAATTTAAGGTTTTCGGAATTTTCCCATTACATGTACAACAAGACCTTGCTTCATGCCAAATTTCAAGGTTGTAGGTAGACTGGAAGTACTCTGTAGGTTTTTGCCTTTACCCCTCTAAATTTTCGACAAAAACGGCAATATCTCTTGATTGCGTTGGATTAGCAGTTTGATTTTTTTACGGCACTAAGAGGCAACAAGCCTTAGTATTTGGTGAAAATTTCAGCTTGATACCTCCACGCGTTCCTGAGATAAATGGTCTTGACAGACAGACGGACGGACGGACGGACGGACAGACGGACGGACGGACAACTAAGTGATCCTATAAGGGTTCCGTTTTTTCAAAACTGGTACGGAACCCTAAAAACGACTTAGGGACTATCCGTGAATATTACCTTTACGAAATAAAAAGAAAGAAAACTTGAAATTAAACCCTATACCAATCCGTCTGGCCAGCGTGGTATTAGTAGGCCAAGTATCCCTCCGTCATGGGAGGAGGCCCGTCCCTGCAGTGGGACATTAATGGGCTGTTATGAATGAAAAGTTTAGCTAGTTGACAGTTGTAATCGCCTCATAAAGACATCAGCAATTCAAGAGCACAGTCAAGCTAATGCTGAACTTAGATAGTACAAGTTGTTAACTTTCTTACCCCTATCATAGCCACCTACGATAGCATTATCATTTAGCTAGCTGTCGCCCCTTCATTACAACACAGAAATATTTTCACACTACTGCTTAAAGTTGGATTAAGCAAACACAGGGCTAGATCTTATGGTAAAAACCTATTTTCTTATACAGCAAAGCCTTGGTCCTGTTCACATTGCTGACGCCCATAAACCATGGTTTACTTACCACTGGCCACTAGTTCCTTAAACCAAACGTTAAAATAACTGATCAAGTTATTTCAGTCAATTAACATTGAAAGCTACCAAAACAGTTATTTATTTGTTATTCATGTTCCTAAAATTACCTTAACTGGAATATGTGACACATTATCGTAAGGTAAACACACCAGTTGACGGCCATGACATAGACTTCGGTAATGGCGATCGATTACCTGTCTGAATCGTTAAACAATGTGTCGCACCCTTCTTGTTACAAATGTTTAGTAGGAAACGAAATACTGTTAAATAGTATTTAATGAAAGAAAAGCATTCACAGCTACTTGCAATCACGGATTCATAAACGATATCGTTGATCCTTTTCCTGTCATATATACGATACATTGGACATTGTCCACCATCGCATTGTTTTTCTATTGAGTCTACTGGAGGAAAAGGTAACGTGATAATATCGGTGAGGCCATTCCACAGAGGGCTGACCGCTGAATAATTAGGTATGTAAAGTAAAAGTTTACCTCTGTCGATTCCAAAACCATTTAGGGATTTTAGCTCGGTAAGGAACAAAATCATATTTTTAGCGCAAAAAACCGCAAGATTGTGTTCGTTTTTACAATTATACATGAATTTCTTTGTCTTTCATTTGACCTCTAATTGAAATAGGCGGAGATACATCATTTTATTTCATCCCGAGCGGCTAAGCTGCAATTAATAGGAGAATTTAATTTCAATTCGAAAGAAGATAAGTTTAACTAAAAATATTGAAACGACTAGGGTTTAAGGTTAAGTTTCACACCGAAACAAAAAAATCGTTTTCAAATAATTTTTTCTTAGTCTAAATTGAATCTTTTCTGATGAATATTTTCACAATTATAACACGAACTGTAGCTTTCAATATCAGAGCGTTGATTTTTTTACAACATTTCCTGCTTTAGGGATCATGCGCTTTGTCGCGGGGACTTACATAGAATACATGCAATTCGGCATGTAAAGTAATTTTACTTAATAGGTAAACTTTTACTTTAGATTCAATTAAACAATTCAATTAATGTACAATTACGGTATAGTACTGACAGTTTTTCTCTCTAATACTCTTATGAAACCACCATATTATTCAGAAAAGAAACTGTCGAAGGTGCAAACTATATCAAAAGAGTCCATTGTGTGCGTATAACAAAATATCGGTTAATTTCCTGAGAACGTCGCTACACGTTCAGTAGAAGCACTTACGTTACTCGATACTACCTACACTTTAAAAGGAAGCAAAAAAAAAAAAAAGTAATTGTATATCTACGACTCGAGAGAAGAAGAAAAGGAAGCAAACTATCAACAGTCTCGAGTTCTTGTTAGATTGTACGGGGATGGGCTAAGAATACTAAATGTCACTATCTCCGTGTGGTGACGGAGTAAGCATACAATATGTCACCACCCCATCTCATCCCACGGGTATCGTAAAAGCCGACTAAGAGATTATCCGTGAATATTATCTTTACGAAATAAAAAGAAGGACAACTTGAAATTAAACCCTATACCAATACGTCTGGCCAGCGTGGTATTAGTAGGCCAAGTAAACCTCCGTCACGGGAGGAGGCCCGTCCCTGCAGTGGGACATTAATAGGCTGTTATAATGAAACTATCAACAGTCTCGAGTACTTGTTAGATTGTACGGAGATGGGCTAAGAATACTAAATGTCATCCTCTCTTCTCATCACACAGTTGTAGTTAAAGATGACCAAGATTATTTTTATACAGCACTAGCTTAAAATAAAACTCTTTTTATATAAGTATCATCATAACACCCCATTAATGTCCCACTGCAGTACGGGCCTCCTCCCGTGACAGAGGGATACTGGGCCTACTAATACCACGCTGGCCAGCCGGATTGGTATAGGGTTTAATTTCAAAATTTCCTTCTTTTTACTTCGTAAAGACAATATTTACGGTTAGTCCCTTAGTCGGTTTTTATGACACCCATAGGATGAGATGGGATGGTGATATATTATATTTATACTCCATCACCACACGGACAATTATATAAGTATACGATACGGCAATATGACAGTACGGAAACCGATTAAAAGCCGCATATACCGTACAGGATTGAAGATCATGGAATGGCGTAATGCTAGTTAAACCAGGTCAGTAATGACATTCTATAAACGAATGACCGCTTAGCGGGGTTTCATCAGAGCGTCTCCTTACATCGGTGGATAAGTAAAAGTCGATTCTGGCTGTCGTTGTGTTACAGTCGATTCTCATAAGAGGCATACGCGACCTAAGCCTAAAGGCTTGAACAGCTCTCGACACTAAAATTGACGACCTCTGTGGCGCAGTCGGTATATAACATGACTGCTACGCAGAGGTCTCGGGTTCGATTCCCGCTCAATGCAAATCTTTGTGTGCATAAACATGATTGTTTGCATTGGTCTAAGTGTTTCTATGTATGATGTGTAGGTGTTTTCTATGTATAATTATGTATGTATTTACAAAAAAAAGTATTTAAGTACGTTTATTCGTTATCTAGTACCCATAGTACAAGCTTAGCTTAGTTTGGAACTAGATGGCGTTGTGTGAATGTGTGAGGGTTATTTTAGATTGACCACAAACCAAAAGATAAATAAAAGGAAGACCACATTACTTAATTACAAGTAAATAAAAATCTCTGCGTCCATTATAACTTGTCTTAAGAAAGCTCAAACTTTATTTACATTAGTTAAATATAAAATGATGTAGACGACTGTACAGTAATAGTAGCAGAATAATGAAAAGCTATCGAACGGTGTTTGTAAGAGCGCTTACGAAGCGATCGCCACTCATTATTGAACATTTTGCTCGGTAATGGCCACGAGCGCTTGTCAATTTCTTATGCTTCAGACTAGTAATCTGTTGTAGATTTTAGTTTTAAATTGCTTATTATAATTTTTGATTAAAATAAAGTCATTAAATATTAAAATAGTTTTTGTTTTTGAAATGGCTAAGTTAATCTTGATTTATCTGATTAATTTTTCTTGGCTAGTGTGATTGCTTTCAGGGGACATACCAATTCTAGATTTGCCTAAGGTTCTGCTTACGCAAAAGAAAAATGGCGATAATTTTAAACAAATTTTAATTAAAAACGGGAATACTACTTTTAATCTAGAATAATAGCTATACCTATACTAGTACTATAATATAGCTGTAATAATTATAAAATAAAACTACTCCTTTTGAACACCATGACATAATAAGAACGTTGCCTTTGCATTAATACTTCAAATCTTATCTAAAGGATGTTCAGGTACTACTGCAATTAAAGTTAATGAATAGAGACGAAGATTGGGAAGAGCTAATCCTTTTTTGTATAAAAGGGCCCGCCGTATGAAAAGATAATTTAAGCTTATAAAATTATTTTGGTTACTTGAAACTTCGAAAGTTGATTTAATGTTTGAATAAAGTAAAAAGACTTGAGACGAAATACAGTAGAAGATTGACAAATAATAATTTTATGACGAGAATCTTGTTCAAAGATTCACACAACGCCGTCTAGTCCCAAAATAAGCAGAGCTTGTACTATGTGTACTAGACAACGGATAAACATACTTAGATACTTAAAGTCGAAAAAGACAAACATAAATATTTTGCAATTGGCTCACGAGATTGTCAAAATGTGGAATGATCGGCGATTATTGTTTTGAAAGTAGTTTCGGTTAATGGACTCATTTTTCACAAGGACTCGCTTTTGGCAATTTGGTCATAGTTCTGATCATATTTACAAATGTACTCTGTGGTATGATACAGAAGGCGGTACTCTTCTATTGTCGTTTGATAATGTGTATTTCGGTATGTAAAGATTTTTTTTTGGTATTTTTTTTATATTTTTATTTTAAAGTTTTATCAATTATAAACAATTGATTTGATTATTTTTGGTATCCTGCCTGTAGTTTATTTTTAATTAATATTTTAAGTTTTACTTGTGATGACGTCATGCATACGGTTGGTACTTAAGGTAAGTTACTTGAGCAATGAAGGCAGAGACAAACTTCTATTCATCCGGATGCAAGACGTCATATAGAGATCAAATGATAGACAAAGTAATTCATGTATAAATGTAAAAATGAACATAACCTTGTGGTTTTTTGCGCTAAAAATATGTACCTTACCGATCTAAAATCTCTAAATGGTTTTGAAATCAACGTAGGTAAACTTTTACTTTACATACTGAATTGGTTATCAAAGTGTCAAACATCTTCAAATTCCTTTGTCTTGTTCCTCCTTCAGGCATCGATTACGCAATCGTTACCAGATCGTCAGTCCATTTTATAAGCTTAGGGCTTATGCTTTGACCACTAAGATATTAATTTCCACAATCTTCACAATACAATAATGTACAGCAGACTTGTAGTAGCACAAATGTAGGACAAACGTTACGTCATCAAGAACATAGGTATTTCTAGATTATAGTTCTGAATGAACACAATTTACTCTGATGCATTATGTGCTTTGAATGTGGGAAAGTATGTCTGTTATGGAATACTCTTTTATACTACTTAGTGGCGGTGATGAATGATACAACACCATGTATTATATCAGTGTGGAGACGCTGGCAAAAGATACTATCCCATCTCAGAGCTGTCATAACAGCTGATTGAAGAATAAGTATTGAGTTTTTTTTTTATATATGATGGAAGGCAAATGAGGAGGTATGATGGTAAGTGATCACCGCTGCCCATGAACATTTGCAACACCAGAGGAATTACAGATTATACAAATTATTTTTTTATAAAAAAACTGACAATAAAACGAAAGTGTTGATACACTTTATTATATCAACCCTATGTGGACTTTTACATACTTGTAATGTACGGACAAAAAAAAATTCTAGGCACAAGACAACAATTTTATGTATAACACTAATAATTATCTTACGTGAGACTCGAACCCACGAGTGAGTTGCTATGTGAGTCAAATAAAACGATTGTTCCGTGATTAAATATTGACTGGTTTTATTATCGTACCCCCTTACTTACAAACGCCTCTTAAATTTAATCACTGTTTAGCGAGATTTGTTATTACGAAAACCAACCTTATACCAAAGAACGTAAGAGCTTAGGCTAATTATTAATCAATTGACTAAAATTTGACAATATTTTTATGAGTAAGGGGGTTAATAACTAGCTTATACTAATCCATATGAGCTTTGGCTGTCGCCACACACGACAATACAAATACGACCACTCTGCCACCAAGGATGTAAAATAATAATGTTTTTACTCACCAGCTCTCCATTAATAGTAAGTATATTTTGAAAGGTATTGTTGAAGAAGTACAGGTCCGTGACGTTGGTGCTGTTAGTCACCATGTAGTCACCCTGGCACTCCTGTATGCCACCAGCTGTTGTAAGGCACGTGCGTTGTCTCAGCTTCTGCATTTTCCTGAGGACAATCGTTGGTGGTTAGTAGAAATATAGACAATAATATTTTTATCATAACAGCCCATTAATGTCCCACTGCAGGGACGGGCCTCCTCCTGTGACGGAGGGATACTTGGCCTACTAATACCACGCTGGCCAGGCGGATTGGTATAGAGTTTAATTTCAAGTTTTCCTTCTTTTTATTTCGTAAAGATAATATTTACGGATAGACCCTTAGTCGGTTTTTACGACACCCATGGGATGAGATGGGGTGGTGACATAAATATTGTATTCTTACTCCGTCACCACACGGATTCTTTGATATAGTTATGCACTTTTAATTTGATATAAAAACCAAATTACTAACCCAATTTTGTTAAAATTGTTATTTGATCATGTTAAACGTAAAAGAAGAAAAAAAACATTTTTTTAATAGGTCAAGAAATGGCAAAAAAAAACATTACAAAATACAACCAAAAGGGTTCTTCTTTCATTAAATTAAAAAAAGATATTATTTATTATTGTACCTTATATTTTTATTACACCTTTTGTCGTCTGTAGTGAATTTATTCTCGCACCTTAAAATTACAATTGCTACGTATTGTGCGTTTTGAAAGGAATTTCTTCCCACATAATAGTAGTATTACTCTGTAGAATAAATTTATATATCGCGATTTAATGGAAATACTAGTTTATGGTTCTAAAAAGGAGTGAAAAGGTTTTAACGCAGTGTTGAATGGGTTTTGCAAAGGGTCCAGGACGCGCAAGAGACAGCTCTGGCTGATTCATATGAGCATCTACTGCTGGCCACTTCAGATATGCTATCCAGTGCCAGTAGAATTTGAAAGATGACGGACGTCGTAGACTAGATAAATAAATAATCCTCACACATTCACACAACGTCATCTTGTCCCAAACTAAGCTGAGCTTGTATTATGGGTACTACACAACGGATAAACATACTTAATTTTTTTTAATTTACAAATACATACATTATA
Source organism: Schrankia costaestrigalis (assembly GCA_905475405.1). Taxonomy (NCBI): domain Eukaryota; kingdom Metazoa; phylum Arthropoda; class Insecta; order Lepidoptera; family Erebidae; genus Schrankia; species Schrankia costaestrigalis. The sequence goes on from FR997830.1 coordinate 2,757,013, forward strand.
CATAGAAAACATCCAGACCAATGCAAACAATCATGTTCATGCACACAAAGATTTGCATTGAGCGAGAATCGAACCCGAGACCTCTGCGTAGCAGTCATGTTATATAACCACTACGCCACATAGGTCGTCTAACACTGTTAATTTGAATAGAAATAGACGAATCGTTCTTAGATACTTTGTAACCTTAATCTATCAAAACAAAGATATTTTTCATAATAAATCATCATAACAGCCCATTAATGTCCCACTGCAGAGACGGGCCTCCTCCCGTGCCGGGGGATTTTGGCCTACTAATACCACGCTGGCCAGACGGATTGGTATAGGGTTTAATTTCAAGTTATCCTTCTTTTTATTTCGTAAAGATAATATTCACGGATAGTCCCTTAGTCGATTTTTACGACACCCATGGGATGAGATGGGGTGGTGACATATTCTGTTCTTACTCCGGCACCACACGAAGTTTGTATGATAAATGTTTATTATAAATTATAACTGTTAAATTTCCATTTTTATTATCACTAAGAAGTACTTAAGAGAATTTGAGTATTTAATTAACAATGTTATTAGACAAATTATTATCACGAAGCAATTCGAGCGAGATTCTCGTTTTAATGTTTTATTCAAAATGTGAATAAAAAAATATTTATGTAATTTTGAAAGTGCTTTCGTATATTTTTTAGGATTTTTTAAATATTACAATGTGAAGTCATCATGATGAGAAATAGGATGTTGTGAATCCATCTATGACGTATATATCCGTATGGTGACGGAGTAAGAATACAATATGTCACCACCCCATCTCATTCCATGGGTGTCGTAAAAACCAACTAAGGGAATAACCGAAACTACTATCTTTACGAAATAAAAAGAAGGAAAACTTGAAATTAAACCCTATACCAATCCGTCTGGCCAGCGTGGTATTAGTAGGCCAAGTAACCCTCCGTCACGGGAGGAGGCCCGTCCCTGCAGTGGGACATTAATGGGCTGTTATGATGATCTATGACGACTAGGTACTGCGTAGTGATTGTAGTATTGACTGCTGCGCTGAGGTTTCGAAAAAGAAAGTAAAAAAAAAAAATATTCACGGACATCTCTACACAGCGCCATCTGTTTTGAAAGTTAGCTAGGCTTAACCTGCTTGTGTTATGGGTAACAGAACAACGGATATTAATACTTATGTTTTTTTGTGTGAATACGTACATAAATATTATACAAAGAAACACTCAGACCAATACAAATAGTCATGTTCATGCGCACAAATATTTGCATTAAGCGGGAATCGAACCCGAGACCTCTGCGTAGCAGTCAAGTTCTATAACCACTACACCACAGAGGCCGTCAAAATAAAATATATTGTTTGCCCAATTACTTACAAATTCTTTCTAACACAGGCATTCTATGTCTATCACAGACACCAGCTTCTCACATAATATAAATATTGCAAAGAAAATACGATTATGTAACTAGCTTTAAGTGATTTTTTGTGAGGAGAAAATAAATAAAATAAAAATAAAAAATGTTTTTAATTCAAATGTTTTTAAGGTTTACATGGGAACCGATGTATCACCTAGATAGTTTTAAAAAGAAATTCCTTCTGTAGAAATTTAAAAATTTGTCATAAAGAGATGGGACGAAAGCTGCCCAGACAGATTGGTATAGTGTTATTTCCCTTGCTTTACTTTTGTGTCACCCATGGGCCCGGATAAGGACATCGTGTTTTTTTTACCATACTCAAAGAAAAATAAGTAATTTCTTTTATTTTTTACTACTAACAACAAAAAGGAATTACTTAGTGGTGACGGAGTAAGAATACAGTGTGTCACCACCCCATCTTATCCCATGGGTGTCGTAACCGACTAAGGGACTATCCGTGAATATTATCTTTACGTAATAAAATGAAGGAAAACCCTATACCAATCCGTTTGGCTAGCGTGGTATTAGTAGGCCAAGTATCCCTCAGTCACTGGAGGAGGCCCGTCCCTGCAATGGGACATTAATGGGCTGTTATGATGACAAACAAATTGGAAATAGTAATAGAAAAAAAACGTCTTCCCATTACGTAACAAAGTTATGAAGAACAGCAATCTAGTAGGGCGCAATTTCGTCAAATGGCCTCTCCATTTATATCGTCACCTAAATCGCTTGCGGCTTATGAAATTGTGAACTCATCAGCTTGGGTCAGACTCTTCACTTATACGTTTGCCTAACTTGATACGTTTCTATTCTCTTCAATATAATATCTAGAGGTCAATTTGGCAATACCATTTATTAAGGTATAGTTCTTTATGTTTTTATACACAATAAGGTGATTGGTACTATACAGACAATACTCATGTTTGTCAATTAAGACATTATGCTATTATTATGGTTATTAAAAGTAATATTTAATTTAGTATTTAAGTAAGTATAAGGCAGTGATTATTCAGAGCATGTTGTATTTGCCTATAATTATTTGTTACATTTTGTTTAATCTATATCTATATACTATATAATAAAACTGTAGAGAGATCAATTCTGTACATTGAATATATGTTAAAAATTAATATTGGAGGATAAATGGTGATCGACACTAATGCCAAAAATGCAATCAATAATTTTTTTGTCTGTCTGTCTGTCTGTCTGTCTGTATGTGCACGCATAGGTCAAAAACTACTGAAGGCATTTTAACCAAACTTAGTACGATTGTAGTCCATACTCCGGGGCAGGTTATAGGCTATATAACATAACGCTAAGACACATAGGAGCTGAGCAGTGACGAAAAACTTGAAGCAAGTCGGTTAAAAAACGCGCGTTCGAGCTCTTATCATCGCATACGTTGATCATACGCCAAAAATATGTATTACAAAAAAAATGGTCTTCAAAAGATGTACAAAAAAGTCCTTAATAGTATATATCTATCTTTTATATATTAGCCACAATAACGTGTTTTATCATTAGGGTTTTCTTCAAAGTGTATTAAATACATAAATATATTGTAATTTGCATAGACATATCTTTTTCAAACTCCCATATTTCAAAAGTACACTTTAATATCTTATTCATAAAAAAAAAAATTATAGAAATCGGTTTTTAAACACACAAGATATAGATGAAAGAAAACTTCCAAATGTCGCCGCGCAGTACGGCTGTACGGTTGATTTTTGTTTAACGTCCGAAACGGCCAACCGGTGCATAATATAATTTTATTCACATTGACTCTTAATGCGAACGGACGTGGTTCTTATTGACTCTTCTCGGAATAAGCGCACTTTAGATATTAAAATACATAGATACGTACTTTTTAGGTATTATTTTTAAAGCAGGTAATCTATCTATCTATACTATAATAAAACTGTAGAGGTCGAAATGTCTGTTCTTTTCGAAAATTCAGATAAAAATTATCTATAAAATCTAGAAAAAAGTCAAAAAGCAACAACACTACACACTTACAATTTTTAGAATTAATGTCTATCTGTCTGTCTGTCTGTTTGTTACCGCACATCTTTAAAACGAATTAAAATATAATCTTAAGACCAATACATTGTATTGTAGCCTTTCTTATTAGGCTTAAACTGAGGTATGTTTCATCAAAATCGGATAAGTATTACTCGAGATATCGCTAGATCTCTTAATTAGAACAGTCCAATACAAATCAGGGGTCATGAAAAATGGATTTGGTTCAATGTTGAATGAATTTAAATTTCGTTTCTTTTGTTCACGAGATGGCGTTACCAGTATTAATCATAAAATAAATGAGTTTTTAAATAATCTATAACTATTTTATTATTAAGTAATAAGTTATTCCTTTTAAATGATAATAAAATTAACCATGAATCGTATGTGTAATATCAATTATAAGTCTTATTAAATTAAATCAATTATAAGTTTACTTGATTGTTATATTTTTGTGTTTTTCGTAATTGAAACGCAATTTAATTAAATATAAATTGTATTAGTAAGCTATTAATCTAAAGTATCAATTATTCTTTTGGTATTAATTTAGTTTAAACTGTAGTAGTTACTGGTCAACGTAAAAGTATGCAGCAGACTCCACCTGTTTTTATTAATGTAAAATACAAGTACAAATAACCTTTGTTAGTTAATCACAGGTACAAAACATCTGACAAAAATAGTCTCTCCCTTTATTGCTAATATTGGCGTACAAACTTCATTTTTTAAAATTAAACTATACCTATACTTAATCATAAATATTAAATTGAATTAAAATAACATTCCTTTTCTCACAATCTTATTATAACTGCAATTATAACACACTTATATAACTATTTAATAATTAATAATATGTATATGCATAATAAGTAAAACGTTTTTACTTTATAAAATCATTTTACACATTATTGCTATACTTATGTCAACATTTAAAAAATACAAAACTGACAATAAAATATAGAAATACAATCACAAAACATTAAATTATTATTCAAAGTGTTTGTGTTTATTTTATTAAGTAATTAAAAAATACTGCACGCAGTTTATCTATAGATAATAATAATAATATAGTCGAGTCTAAGTTCAGTCAAATATTTTTTGCTAGATGGTAAAAAGGTGTTAGGTACAATAATTTATTTCAGCATTTTTTTTACAAAAGGCAAATCCCACACTAGCCTTTAAAAATATAAATTTAACGGACACAAAGAACATCCAGACTAAGGACAATAGTTTGTGTATCACAATTGTCCTCCATGGGAATCGAACCCGCGAACTCATGCACGCCAGCCATGTAATGCGACCGCCGCGCCACCGAGGCAGGTAATTCTGCCGCACCATAACGTGGCGTGCAAATGTATTCATTCATAATTAATTAGCGATTATCCGTGTGGTGACGGAGTAAGAATACAATATGTCACCTCCCCATCTCATCCCATGGGTGGCGTAAAACCGACTAAGGGACAATCGGTGAATATTATCTTTACGAAACCCTATACCATTCCGACTGGCCAGCGTGGTATTAGTAGGCCAAGTATCCCTCCGTCACGGGAGGAGGCGCGTCCTTGCAGTGGGACATTAATGGGCTGTTATGATGAAATAAGCGATGTCAAGGTCTGTTTTTGAAAAGGTTTTGGTTCGTTCGTTAATTTTACAATTCGTTTGTAGGGATATCTGTTTGTTATAAGGTTTAAAAAACGATTTTTCAGTATTAAATCGAATTGCGAAGTAAGTAACATCCGCCACGCGAACGAAGTCGCGGGCACAGCAGCTAGTTTTATAATAAGAATGTGTTTCTACTGCTTGTAACAGTGTAAACAAATGTTGGCAACTCTTAATAAATAAATTGGTAAAATCGCTCGACGAAATGTGAGTTTCACGCCTGTCTTTTAGAGATGCAAAAGAACTCTACCTTACTAAGAGTAAAACGTGAACGTACTCATGACAGTGCGAAAATATAGGAATACATGTACTTAAAAAACCACATTAGGGGCACGCGTCCTAATGTTGGCACTGCACCAGATTATCAGCACCCCCAACTAAAACTCAAATTATAAGCTTTCTATTAATTAATTTCGGCTACCATTTAACAAACATTAAAATAAGATCCTTTTGGAATTATAAACTGATTCAAACGCGACACTTTTTGAAAAAAAAAGCGATATTTTTAAAAACGCGGGAACATGTCCTTCACATTACTTTGTTTTGACAGTTTCTTATGATCGTAGGTAAGTTCAGGTTTTTTTATTTTACTTTATTTTAGTTCTTTTAGATATTTTTTACTGAACCTTTAGGTTTTATTCATGTATAAAATGTTTTATAAGGCTTATCTGACAATGGAAATGAACGTTATCTTGATTTTATGTTAATAAATGAGGTGCTGACATCTGGGTTAAATTTTTTTGCGAATTGCTAATTATCGGCACTGGTACTGTTACATGACAAAGTGGTATGTAAAATTGTTAATCCATATTTTTTATTGTAAAGCGTGATTATTTTATGCCTAGAATTCAATATTCTTGGAAAAAGTACTCTATGATTTCGGATTTCATATCCTGGCATGGTGCTGAAACTAACATTGCTAGTTATTTTCATAGTGTTGATATTATGATCAAAAGAATGTTTATTATTTTTTGGATTTTTTTATTTTTATGTATTTTTTTTTCTGAAACTTCGGTTGTTAGGCTAGGCATAAATAAAAGAGATTTTGCTATAAACATTGGATTATTTAATTTATCTACCTAATTTTATGTCTAATTTTAAGGTGCTGATAATTGGCTCGGTCGATGCTAGTAATTGGTGATGATGGTGCCAATAATTGGTGTTAGGGTAATTATTTAGTCAAACTCATCTAAATAAAATGTGTATGCATAAAGACAATTTTTTATAATAAAAATCAATTACTTATTTAATAGTGAACCGAGAAAACATGTTGTTAACTTTCGTTATCAGTATTATCACTAAGATAAACGATATTAAAGTAAGACTAACTCTTAAAGTGCTGATAATTGGTAGCATCACCCTACTTTTAAATATTTATACAAACAAGTCCTAGTAAGTGCATCTATCTGTCTAAACTTTAACATCAACATACATTCTTCTACGAAACAAATGTACTCCCAGTTCCTGACACAGTACACTAAACATCCATCGTACCAGTTGTCTTCTTTATAATTCATATAAACTTGAATTTAGTAGAACTAACACAAACGTAAATGCTCGTAAAATCAACAATTCAGACGAATAATGGTACATGGAGGAACCATTTGAAGTTTTATTCGTTTTAAAGTAAAACGGTTTTATTTATGTGACTTTATAACAGCCTATTAATGTCCTACTGCAGAAACGGGCCTCCTTCCGTGACGGAGGGATACTTGGCCTACTAATACCACGCTGGCCAAACGGATTGGTATAGGGTTTAATTTCAAGTTTTCCTTTTTTTTATTACGTAAAGATAATATTCACGGATAGTCCCTTAGTCGGTTTTTACGACACTCATGGGATGAGAATATGGGGTGGTGACATATTGCATTCTTACTCCGTCACCACAAGGAGTTAGTAATAAACGATTTGAAATAATTCATAGAAAACTGCCTTCTACAATGCAAGAAAAGTCATAAACTACAGAAAACTAGAGACAAAATACCTCTAGTAATTTATTTCTGTCAGGTGTATCGCCGTTATTTTGTTTCCATATTTCAACTGGATGCATTTCGATGTCATTTTGCAAGAATACTTTAAGTTCCACAGCTCGTATTCAAGCAATTTGCATTTTTATGAACAAGAAGTGTTTCTTCATATTATTGTTATGAATAATACAATTTTTGTTAGAATATTAGAGAAGCAACCTAAGAATATAAATATTGTAATATTATAGTTTAAACTGTAAGATACTTTTAAAAATACATGTAGTAGCACTGGGATGATAGAGGGTAACACTAATTAAGTTACAAAATCAATTTTATAACATGGAACCAACTAAAAAAAAGATTCATTTCAAGAATCATGAATGCAGTTCAGGAAATGGGACGGTAGTCATAAAAATTAATTCACTACGATGCCATCACAGTTTCAAGGAAGGGACATTTTCATATTGTTATATTTTATTAAAAATCTAATTCTCACATTCCTCACACAACGCCATCTAGTCCCAAACTAAGCAAAGCTTGTACTATGGGTTACTAGACAACGGATAAACATACTTAATGTTTTTTTTGTAAATACATACATATTATATAGACCAATGCAAACAATCATGATCATGCACACAAAGATTTGCATTGAGCGGGAATCGAACCCGGGACCTCTGCGGAGCAATCACGTTATATAACCAGTACGCCACAGAGGTCTTCATAAAAAATTTACTTACCACTGTGTTATAAAGCTGGTACCGATAGTAAAGATCGGCGTGGACCGGTTCACGTCAAGGCTGGTCTCCGTGGAGTTCATTCTAAAGTCTTGTATTGTTCTCTTGTTTTATTATTGTCCTGGTTCAGTTGTATAGCAACGAATAACGCCTAGTTCCCTGTCTGTAACAAAGTTATTTAAATTAGTAAAATATAGTAATTCAATGGGAACAAGAATCTCGTCGATATACCAAGGTGGCTAGATAAGATGTTTGGCTTTATGTCATGTTTTTCTTTTTCACTAGATACGATATCTCTCATTTCTCTCAATACGATATACGATATCTCTTACACATTTACACAACGCCATCTAGTCACAAACTAAGCAGAGCTTGTACTATGGATACTAGACAACAGATAAACATACTTAAATACTTTTTTTTTGTAAATACATACATGTTATACATAGAAACACTCAGACCAATGCAAACAATCATGTTCATGCACACAAAGATTTGCATTGATCGGGAATCGAACCCGAGACCTCAGCGTAGCAGTCATCTTATATAACCACTACGCCAAAGAGGTCGTCAAAGTAGTGTTATAACAGCCCATTAATGTCTTACTACATGCTTTATAGAGTAATGGAGAAAAACTATGGCTTACTAAAACCACGATGAACGGACCAGTTCAGACGTAAGTCAGATTTTAGGCCACTCTTTACAAGAGACGGGAGGCTGATATAGTTATATATAATTTTTACCTTTAAAGCTTAGGTACCTAGCTTACAACTAGAAAAATCCGAAAAGAAGAAAGACGATGGAAAAAATTGGTACTCGAGGCGGGACTCGAACCCGCGTCTCTGGACTCTACGAGTCCAGCGCCATGACCACTAGGCCACCCGAGCATCCGTCACGACTATTAGTCGAGACTACTAGTACTAGGTTTGAGTCCGGCCTTGAGTACTAATTTTTGCCATTGTCTTTCTTCTTTTCGGTGATATAGTTTCTTACACTACCAACACACGGAGACAATTGTAATTTTACTTTGTAGATACGTAAAATCCGTGTAGTGATTTTACGTTATAAATAACGTAAAAGGCAGTTAGGGCATAGGAGTTTTGAGCGTGCTTAGTATGGTCAGAGTATCTTTAGAGAATAAAACTCTATGCCATAGCTATACTAACAGGCCTGGCCAGCAAGATATTAATAGAGAAATTTATTATCCGTTACTAAATTTGACTTATCCCTGCAGTGAGTGATTAAAAGGCTGATAAGAAATGATTACAAAATAAATTTGAAAAAGATATAAAAAGCTATTACTCCTAAGTCAAGATGGCGTCTAGGTTATGATTTAGTTATTATTTACCCATATTACCTTTATTTACATATATTTAACCTACCACATAAAAATAACAACATGACACGTAAATAATGAAACATTAAAACAAACGCCCTCATCACCCACCTATCGGCAAACATCCTTAGATAATGCAACCTACTTACAGCCACATAAACATTGCACAATAGCTATTATGTACCCAACTCAATGTCGTTCTATTCAAATCTCACCGTGGAAGATACGGCTTGTGCCAAACGGGCGCCCGTCCGGTGGCGGCCCGGAACGCCGGAGTCGGCCATGCGATCACTGCCTTATTTCATCTGTAAAGAAAGAGGTTTGATCGTTGAAGTGTATTATATTTATTTTATTCTATTTAGTTTTTATAGATTAATGTTTCATCATCCTAAAAGAAGAAAAACAATGAAAAAAAAATAGTCCTCGATGCGGGACTCGAACCCGCGTCTCTGGACTATCCTCCAGTAATGGAGGGATACTTGGCCTACTAATACCACGCTGGCCAGACGGATTGGTGGATGTTTTAATTTCAAGTTTTCCTTCTTTTTATTTCGTAAAGATACATTATCGAATATTCCCTTAGTCGGTTACTACGATACCCATGGGATGAGATGGGGTAGTGAGATATTGTTTTCTTACTCCGTCATCACACGATAATGTTTAATTATTATTTTTAAAGGATTTTATCGTTAATTTGTTTCAGCTCGAGATTATGTAGCCTGGAAGCAAGGATGGATTTTTGTAAAGGGAATTAAATTTGACTTAAAGATACCAAGCTTGTTTATTTTAAGTTACAGTTGGTATCTTAAGTTTTCTTCCTTTGATGCCTTTGATACCAGCATTTTATCTTTATAGGGTGCTACATGCTTAAATACTCCTCACTGGTCGATTTATTGATATGGTTTAAGAAAATGAAAAAAACATTTCTGAGGAATAGGAGAAACAAAATTTTCAGACAGAACAGACAAAACAGAATATTTCAGACTTTGCTATTAAAATATTATTATATATCAAAACACTTTAGATTTTTAATGACATTTATTAACCGACTTCAAAAAAAGGAGGAGGTTCTCAATTCGGTTGTATTTTTTTTTTGTGTTTGTTACCTGATTTCTCGAAAACGGCTAGACCGATTTAAAATTTTTTTTTTGTTTGTATGGGTATGCTTCCCATTTGGTCCCATTGTCACCAGATCTGGATCTGGATGACAGGATCCCAGAGAAATCGAGGGCATCTCTTGAAAATTGTAGGGACGTATTGTGTAAAATCTTGTCATACATGTGCATCTCTGATGTCACTACCAAATAATCAAGAGTTAGAACTGGTCAGATCCTGGAGACCACCGAGAGTCGAGGGAACACCTCAACGGCATATAGCAGCTACCTTGTGTTTGGGCTTATTTTAATTGTATTGATGGAAACTTTACACAAACATGATCTGATGATGAAGACGACTGAGGGTCGGGAAAACTTCTCAACGGTATATAGCAGCTACCTAGTGTTTGGGCTTATTTTATTCGTATTAATGAAAACTTTACACAGACGACTGCAGAAATTTATTTAATACTAATCTTAGAAATTGTTATCAGCATGGTTTTTAACCGACTCCTGTTGAAGTCGGTTTTTTAATTAGAAAATTATTGTTCATCATCTTCATCATCCTATCATCCAATCGACGTCTACTGCTGGACATAGGCCTCCTCCAAGTATTGCCACCTTGTGCGCTCCTGTGCCTCCATTACATTATTAATTGTTTACATTACATTATTGAAGACATTTATTGTTTGTTTTTGAAAATTCCTACTAATGAAGATACTAAACGAGTATCACCTACACAAGGAAATATAATAATGAAGCTATAGCCATAATGAAGCAAGAGGAAAGTTAGCGAGAATAAATAATACTAATAAGTATTCAACGGAGATCGTGTACGTGTACAATAGATCGTAATTAGCAGAAGTTTGATATAAACGAGTAAATATTAATATCCGTGAGGTGACGGAGTATGAATAGAATATGTCACCACTCCATATCATCCCATGGGTGTCGTAAAAACCGATTAAGAGACTATCCGTCAATATTATCTTTACGAAAAAAAAAAGTAGAAAAACTTGAAATTAAACCCTATACCAATCCGTCTGACCAGCGTGGTATAAGTAGGCCAAGTATCCCTCCGTCACGGGAGGAGGCCCGTCCTTGCAGTGGGAAATTACTGGGCTGTTATGATGAGTGAATATTATTATAGTAGGAATACCACCAAAATAAACACGGGTGGAAATAGTGCTGAACTATGAAAAGTGATTTTTGGGTTGCGGGCAAGCATTCTGTATCCTCCTTACTAGAATTGTAAGTATAGAATACGGATCGTGCTGCGACTCTATCCTTTCCTTACCGAGATAAACAATCGTGCACCGAGGACCCTTTATTCTATGACAAACACACAGAAATACAAATAATATTACTTAGTGACCTTAGTTTAACTAAATTATAGCTGTTTAACTATAATTTCAAACATATTGTCGGATTAAAATATTAGGACTCACAAAAAAATTGCTATTAGTAATCCCTTTGCAAAAATATTCTAGGGAGTCCGAACTATAGCCAGCTTTGATAGGATTCTAATAACGGCGCATTTGGACGGGCTTATATTTGGACCTTATTCAAGATTTGGACAGTTCTAATAGTTTCAGTAGCTTGTAGAGAAATTTAATTAGAGAAACCTTTGCCCCTACTTGGCTTTTCGACGTCAAGTGATAGGGTTTCTGCGTTGTGATTTACAATAGCTAATATAGAGCTATTAAAATATGAATAACTAGGTACGATATTTTATTATCTTAAAGACTGTCTCTTGGGCGACATCGTCATTTGTGCCCTTAAATAAAGATTAAAAAAAACTCTTTTGTATGTAATGCCAAAACATAGTAAATAAATAAATAAATATTCTTCACACATTCACACAACGCGATCTAGTACCAAACTAACCAAAGCTTGTACTTTGGGTACTAGACAACGGATAAACATACTTAAATACTTTTTTTTTGTAAATTCATACACGTTATAAATACATACATACATGTTCATGTTCATGCACAAAGATAAATAAATAATATAATTTTCTTATATAAAAGTAATATTTCCCTCACACGGTAGGGTGACGACCTAGCAGGACGGCGGCGCGCCGGGAAACCGAAGTTAGAGGGAGGCACAGGACCGCACAAGGTGGCAATGTTTGGAGGAGGACTATGTCCTGCAGTGAACGTCAATTCGCCGATAAATATGATGATGACAAAATGTCAGCTACTAAAACAATCGGTATTAATGTTAGATAAAAAGCAAATTAAAAAAATCTCCTACTCGTGTTTGTAGTTAATGTTTCCTCCGATTGACTTTGATTGATTGACTTTAATGCTTTTTTGTACTTTTATTGGATTAACTAGTTGACTGGCTTTATAATAAATAATTTAGTGACTGTTATATTAAAGTCTAGCATCTGGCTAGACATAGGAAATTAACTTAATAGATGAATTGAATCAATTGAATTGAATCCGTTACATTGCACAGTCACTGTCATCATTCCCCTGCCCTTATCCCAATTTTTTTTTTTTTATTTGGGGTCGGCGCAGCATGTCTTCTTCTTCCATTCTTTCCTATCAGACGTCATATCACAAATCACACTCTTCGCAGCCATATCGTCTTTCACACAATCCATCCATCGTTTATCGGTTTTTTTTTTTTCGTTTTTTCTCACTGTAGCTTAACTAAAAGATGTTAAGAAAAAAATAAAAAAAAACGATGTAATATAATATAATTACAAAAAAAGGTTGAAACTAGCTTGTTTCATTATTAAAAACAAAACACAAATTTTTCCTAAAAGGATTTGTGTTTTCATCAGTTGAAACTCTAAAATAGTAAATTTCAAATATAAGCTGACCCTCAGCTTGCGACTTCAATACGGCCAATGCAACCTGTGTCGAAACGTCAAGCAAAATAATATTTCATAAATAAACTTATTCTACTGTGTATTTCCTCAGTGACGTAAGCGGCGTACGCAAAGCCATGTAAGCGTATTGGTTCACTGGGCTACCTACTCGACTGGAAGTGGACTATCTCAAGGACTGAAACAAGATATAAAGTAGCTAATATAAATAGCATCTCTTAGGGTGTTGTATCGATTCTATGGGAAATGTTTGAAGAGTTTCATGACCTTATCCTTCCTTCTCCGTGTGGTGACGGAGTAAGAATACTATATGTCACCACTCCATCTCATCCCATAGGTGTCGTAAAAACCGTCAACTTTAAAATTGTACTCAGTTTTGCAGACCAATAAAAAAAAAAAAAACTATCCGTGAATATTATCTTTACGAAATAAAAAGAAGAAAACCTTGAAATTAAACCCTATACCAATCCGTCTGGCCAGCGTGGTATTAGTAGGTCAAGTATCCCTCCGTCACAGGAGGAGTCCCGTCCCTGCAGTGGGACTTTAATGGGCTGTTATAATAATATTAAAGATCATATTATGATGAATTAACTTTAGAATATTCAACGCATAGCAGTACAGTGCGTTTTAAAAGATCTAAATGAAATATCGTCTGATTCATTCCTAATTGTTTTTTTAGTTACACATAAGACCGTCACCCAGTTTAAAGAACACGAAGGAAATGATTGTCCCGTTTTCGTACCTCACCTATATCGCCAATATAAAATAAACATATACGGTTATGTATATTTCTTATTGTTTCGACACACAAAGGTGTTATAAACGAGGTAGATAGCTCGTTATAATAGAGCTTCGAAGGTCAGGTTGGAAAGGTAATCTATAAAGTTTTTTTTTTAATATGTATGATGTGTTTATTATTATTATTTTTTTTTGTATATATTATGTATTTTTTATGTGTATAATTCTTCTTCAAACACAATTGTAAGATATTGTTAATGAATAAATAAATAAATAAGTATTGTAGGCTTTCGATGTTTTTAAAAGGTACATCAATTATTCTTTTCCAAGCGTTGAATTGAGGCGAGCTTTTATTGAAAAAGAATGGTTGTTGAAGTTTTGTATTGGTCTGGGTGTGTTTAGTGTATTACATAATGTTCTATACCTAGACAATAGTACACCTAAATATTTACGGACATCTCTACACAGCGCCATCTGTTCCCAAAGTAAGCTAGGCTTAACCTGCTCATGTTATGGGTAATAGAACAATGGATATTAATACTTATTTTTTTGTAAATACTTACATTATACATAGAAAACACCCATAACATTGCAAGCAATCATGTTCATGCACACAAATATTTGCCTTGAGCGGGAATCGAACCCGAGACCTCTGCGTAGCAGTCATGTTAAATAACCACTACGCCACAGAGGTCGTCGAAATCCCTGGTAATAATCCTTCACGTCAACCTATAACAAGCTTTTTCAAAAGAAATAGTAGAATAAGTTACAGTTTGGTGTTTTTGCGCTTACCTACGAAAACCTGGAATCTAAGAGGCAAGGATACTGTACAAATGTACTTAAATCTTGACACAAACACTACTGTATTCCTAATCCCTTGTTATAAAGCACACTTTGAAATAAAACAGTACAGCTTAATATGTTGGAATGCAAACAAAACGTAAATGAGCCGGTTTCAGTCCCTTTAGTAAAATTGAAGTTGATTTTTACAGTAAATTAATTTGTAAAGGGGAAATAAATTTCGGACTTTATCTGTACATGACGTTTGGTTGAATTTTATATTACAAAAGTATTTTTACTGGTTGTTGTTTTTGTAATTTTTAGTAAAAAGGAGAAATCTATACTAATATTATAAAGACGAAAAGTTTGTGACGTTGTAGGGGGTAATCTCGGGATCTACTGAACCGATTTTAAAAAATATTTCTGTGTTGAATAGTCCATTTATCGGGAAATGTCATAGGCTATATAGTAATACGCTATAACTAATAGGAGTAGGGCAGTAATGAAATATGTTTAAAAAATGGGACGCGTTTGTTTTGCTGCCCAAAGAAGTGGGCACGGGTTAGCTAGTATATTATAAGACACATATTAAAAAGAGCTGCGACAAACTAAATGCAATGCATTATGATGTTAATCAAGATTGCAGTCTAAGAACGGTGATGATTAATATACCAGTATGGGAGATTTAAGCTTCACGTCACCACACCACTAAAGTTAATTATTATCTTAAAAAGCGAAGTGGGTGTGGCTAGTTTGTTTTTTTTCTAATAAGTAATTAAGATACGTGGTAAGTTTATTTACTTATCATTATCAACTTAGTTCCATTTTGTTTATTTATTATTGTCCTTCTCCGTGTGGTGACGGAGTAAGAATACAATTTGTCACCACCCCATCTCATCCCATAGGTGTCGTAAAAACCGACTAAGGGACTATTCGTGAATATTGTCTTAACGAAATAAAAAGAAGAAAAACTTGAAATTAAACCCTAAACCAATACGTTTGACCAGCATGGTATTAGTAGGCCAAGTCATCTCTCCGTCACAGGAGGCCCGTCCCTGCAGTGGGACATTAATGGGCTGTTTTGATGATACTTAGGATACTGATTACATTGCCTACAAAATAAATACTAGACTTTCGAGGCTTTCGTACGTATATAGTTAACTTAATACTTAGTTTCATGGCCAAAAAAGAAACCTTATAGGTAAGTTCTGAAGAATAAAATCATATTGTTATTGAACTAAGCCGAACTATTGCGATCGATACGCGGTGAAATTTGCATGCCTTTGTAAGCAAAGAAAAAAGCTAAATGGATATAATTTCTAATAGTTTGGTTTGTGAACTTGTATAATAACGTGTCTAGTTGAAGGTCATAAAAATATATTTAGTTTTGCCTATGAGCTATGACATGGTGACAAGACACACAAACATGAAGTAGAGCTTTTTGCCAACTAATGGACGTTTGATTGTGGATTCTTCTTTTTCTTTATCAGCCCATTAATCTCGACGACGACGACCTCTGTGGCGTTGTGGTTATTCAACATGACTGCTACGCAGAGGTCTCGGGTTCGATTCGCGAGTAGATAGCCATTACGCCACAGAGGTTTATCCATTTTTGATAACATCCACTTTTTTATTAAATTAATTACCCATTCATCGTAATAACACTTGATTACCATAACGTGATTTAAACTGAACATAAAGGCTTAAATCAAAACCTAATTAATCATTACCACGGAATATTAAAAGGCTCATTGAAACAGAATTCAACGGTGAAATCTTTTCAAAGGCTACAATAAATATTTCATAATCATTGTCATTTAAGGTTTTTCACTGAGGTATTTTACCTTTCGTTCATTATATGATTAATTACAGCTAACGAGGTCGTCTGATAGTGAACTGAATGAACCTGTTCCTTGTGAAGTAAAACGTGATTATTCAGTTAATTGTGGTAAAAGTTTTATTTCTATTGTACGGTCAGTTATCCTGGCGAGCTATTTTTTTGTTGGATGTTTCAAAGATATAGAGAATTCATAAATAGAATATGTTTGCAACATTTTAAGCTATGCGAACATTATCACTGGTTAGTTTAAAAAAAAATGATATCCCTACAAAATGTAAAACAAAATTCTAAAACTATTGTCTCGATCTTTAAGACGACTTGAGACGTAGTAATTTACAGTCCATGGCTGCTAATCAGAAGTCTCGATTTGGATTTCCGCTTATTGCATATCTTTATGTTTATGAATATGTTTATTTGAATTGGTCTGAGTGTTATTTGGGTGATTCTTCCAGCCCAACATTTTCGATGTCTGGTGGTTTTTCTTTGTAACTAACAGACCAACCAAACTGCAAATATTTTTTAAACATAGTTTAGACAATTACCTATCTTGCACACGTTATTGTTTTTCAATAATAGTTTCTTATATATTTAAAAAAAAATATTAAAAAGCGTTCTTCTGATTAATATGGTGTGTCCGTACCCCAGTTTCTTGAACGTTAGTAACAGTAACATTTTTTCTTATTAACGAATCGATGTGCGTTATAAATGTTACGATAGAATATTAGTTGTTTGTTTACACAAAAAAAAATGGTACTAATGTTTGCGATAGTTTTTGAATAAAAAAATAAATTGTGAGGGTCCGGCACAAAAATCTGATTCATATTCGCGCGCTTTACTCGAACGTACCTAGCTAAGTACGAAGCATCAGGAGGTGCCTTCTAGTGCTGGTGGTAGCCAGGGACTCTGCTGACGTGGTCACGACGTTACATGTGGCTGGTTCGTGTTGTTGCGGAGATATAAATGTAAATATCTGATTCATATTACTTTGGTTGACCTATGTTTCTGATTACTATGTTGGCTGTTATAATTAACTTAAATGGTTTTCAAACTTGAATCTGTTGGAAATATAATTCATTTGGAGACTAAAAACCTATGTATAAATAGCAATCCCTAATTGTATACGTGTAGTGATTTACCGATGTTAAAAGGCAAAATTTTGATTTATATGTGCCTGATTCATACGGTAAAAATACTATATTAATCAGAATTTCACACATGTTGTTAATATGGCGGCACGGATAATGATTGATATTGTCAAGTTGTCAATGCTTCAAATAACTAGATTTAGGTGTGGTGATAATCATTGTGATTATAGACTGTGATTTTAATAAAAAAATGACTGATTTTTATAACTAGAATTTAATTTTTGTTCCTAATTCTGATTTATATGACCTCAAAAAATTTAAAGTTCATTATCTCGAAAACCATTTCATAAAAAAGTGTGCCTTTTTCAGACATTGTATATTAGGTTATCATCTTTGACAAAAACATGTTTTATAAGCCAAAATGTAAAAAAAATTAGCCCATATGAATCAGACAAAGAATCGAATTTCGAAGAAACACCCATTTACTATATCAGTTGTAGACTAACCAAAGTACGAAAAGATGAAAGACAATAGAAAAAAGAACCCGCGTCTCTGGACTATACGCGTCCAGCGCCATGACCACTTGGCCAACCGAGTAACCGTCTCGACTACCAAATTTAATCATTGCTTTATACGGCGCCGGGGCGCAACTGACAATAGGTAAAAATTATATGTAATTTAACCAAAGTACAATTTCTGCTTAATTTGGGACTAGATAGCACTGTACAAATGTGCAAAGAATATTATGAACTGATATTACTAAAGAAACATACATAAACAGTTACTATTAACCAACATACAAAGTTTCTGGGACACAATTAAAATACAAATTGGGTACGGTATCGAAATTAATACAAGTGGATTATAGCCACTGATGTTGTGGTCTGTTAAACCGTCATTAGTAATATTTGTAACCAAAGCGATTAAACAACTTGTTTGCAACTGCTAATCTTTGATTTGTTTTGTTTTTTTTTCGCATTTTTAGCTACTGAATTGGTAAAGTTATTAAGTTTCGTAAGTATCTACATAATTCATTCCTATACGCCTTCAACTTTACCACTAATACCGATAACAACAAGCAACCGCTTCCAAAACACAAGTTTTTCCTTGTAAAAGACAACTCCCGCATTAAAGATCATGCCTTGCGTCCAACCCCCTTACTCATAAACGCCTCTTAAATTAAATCACTGTTTAGCGAGATTTTTATTACGAAAACCAACCTTATACCAAACAACGTAAGAGTCTATGCTAATTAATCAATTGACTAAAATTTAAGAACCGTTTATGAGTAAGGGGGCAAGTGTCTTTGTAAACATTAGTTTAACGGGCATAATACACCTACCCACGTTTATGAACAAGGCGCGAACTTAAGACGTATGTATCTTTTATTCAAGTTTAACTGAAATACTACGAATCACCTGCGACTGCGTAGTCACCTTGTTAGCACATTATTTATCTAGTTAAAAGGGATCTATATAGTGAGCTATGTGTATTAAGGGGGTTGACAGAATAACGTGCTTCTTTAAGCGCGTAATAGTCTCTATCGATACGTGAATAGCGGTCAACCGCTGCGTACGTCGATCGATTGTTGTGAGGACTTTTTTAACACTGAAAAATTTGTTAAAATTATGTTAAAAATTTTTAGTTTTAATATTGTGTAAACATTGTTTAAAATTTTCTAAGCAGTCATTGTTTTAGGATATGTCTAAGTAATAATACCTGGTGTCACCATCGCTTCTCGCCTCGTGTGTCTGTAGAAATCAAGTAAAGGAAATAAATGTCGCAAATATTATATTATATCTACAAAAAAAAAGCTCTATAGCAATCAGTTATTAGACCAAATTTATCTTTGTTACTGATAGAAGCATGTCCTAGTTGTGTGTTATGAATGGACTGTAGTAAGAATAACTAATACGGACGGAGTAAGAATACAATATGTCACCACCCCATCCCATCCCATGGGTGTCGTAAAAACCGACTAAGGGAATAACCGTAACTACTATCTTTACGAAATAAAAAGAAGGAAAACTTGAAATTAAACCCTATACCAACCCGTCTGGCCAGCGTGGTATTAGTAGGCCAAGTAACCCTCCGTCACGGGAGGAGGCCCGTCCCTGCAGTGGGACATTAATGGGCTGTTATGATAAATGGACTGTCATGATTTATGATGAAATAATAAGATAAGAAATACCTACAAACTATTGGTATAGACTACGTAAAAATTCCTTATCAATCTGCTTGGTCAGCGTAATATTAGAAGACAATTTTTTCTCTAATAGTGAAGGAACCCCTTTCCTGCAATCGAACATCAAAGAGCTGCATAATATTAGTTATTTAAAATCTATGTGGCGAGAAGAGATGGTGAGATTTTGTATTCTTAGTCGGGACAACATGAAAGTAAGCGCTCTTACAAACACCGTTCGATAGCTTTTCATTACTCTGCTACTATTACTGTACAGTCGTCGTACATTTACATTTAACTAATGTAAATAAAGCTTGAGCTTTCTTAAGACAAGTTATAATGGACGGAGTGATTTTATTTATTTTGAATATTCTACGTCTTCTTCTTGTACTTCTTTTTTATTTGGTTAGTAGTCAAGTTAGTGTTGAGAATTATTGTTTATGCCTATACAATAATGTAGTGTAAGACGCCCAGCTAGGTGGACAGACGACGTCATGAAGGTCTCTGGGTCGGACTGGATGCGGAAGGCGCAGGACCGAGTTCTGTGGCGCGTGTTGGGAGAGGCCTATGTTCAGTAGGGGACTGCCATAGGCTAGTTGATTGATTAAAAGAGACAGATACAATTAAAGCTGGAACCAACCTTTTTGTTTACCCTCCGAAGCACGGAGACGCCTCGAGCAACCACTGTGCCCATCGACAGAATGACCTCGCTGACCTGGCTTAATCAGGGTAACACCATTTTCACGGCTACCGCTACTTATCTTCGATCCTGTACGATGTTTGAGCCTACCATAAAGCCCGATTTACACATCGACAAGTACAGTAGCGAGTTAAGTAGTAAGTTGTTGATTAAGTTGATTTAAATAGATCTCCATCCTATTTTTTGGCGAGTTAAGTACGAAGTAGCCCCCTCTCTCGCGTCTTGTCTACTTAACTCGCCAAAAAATAGGATGGAGATCTATTTAAATCAACTTAATCAACAACTTACTACTTAACTCGCTACTGTACTTGTCGATGTGTAAATCGGGCTTTAGATTCTAAACTGTCATATATTGCCGCTCTATGAAAAAAAACTAGTGTTTGAAGTTAATACTAAAGAAAACTGGTTTACTGTGTGGCGAGAAAGATGGTGACATTTAGTAATCTTAGTCCGTCACCACACACAATCTAACAAGAACTCGAGACTGTTGATAGTTTGCTTCCTTTTAAAGTGTAGGTAGTATCGAGTAACGTAAGTGCTTCTACTGAACGTGTAGCGACGTTCTCAGGAAATGAACCGATATTTTGTTATACCCACACAATGGACTCTTTTGATATAGTTTGCACCTTCGACAGTTTGTTGTCTGAATAAAATGGTCGTTTCATAAGAATATTAAAGAACTATCTGTAACCTTAGCTACGTTCCTTCGACTTAAAAATACTATAAACAAATCGCGAACTTTAAAATCAATTTTATCCATCACATCAGCCAAATAATTTTAACTTTGCGCGGTTCATTCATTATCAATTAGTTTCCCTCTGTATTGATCAGATCGATTGACTTTCATTTAACAGAGAACTCTTTAGCTTTTTTGAGATGTCTCTTAAATAAATAAATTTTCACATCTCTACACAGCGCCATCTGTTCCCAAAGTAAGCTAGGCTTAACCTGCTTGTGTTATGGCTAACAAAAAAACGGATATTAGTACTTACAGTAAATTCTTTTTTTTTGTAAATACATACATATTATGCATAGAAACACTCAGACCAATGCAAATAATCATGTTCATGCACACAAATACATATTGGCATTGAGCGGGAATCAAACCCGAGACCTCTGCGTAGCAGTCATGTTATATAACCACTACGCCACAGGGGGTCTCTTAGTATCCGATCGACATGCAAAAACTTTGTTATTATTTAACTAAATTTAGACAATTAATAATGGGACAGTAACAGTCTAAGTTTAACTCTATCGGGACATTGTCTGTGTATGTACTCGTAGGTAACAAGTAAACTAAATGACTAGTTAGTACATAAGTGTAGTATACGGTCCGTGCATGTATCCGGTGTGGGATAAGACGATGTTATCGCTTCCCTTGAGTATGTCTAGATGCAGTTACGTTACTGAAATAGGTTGCAGCCTCTCAGGTATATGCAATATGGATGTTGTTTGGGTTTAGTTGTTTATGCGCTATATATTTCTAAATGAAGTTACAATTAAAATGAATCAAATTCATTAAAAATACAAAAATACATTATTTTGTTTTAATCTTCTATATTATATTTGTATTTGCTTGTATTAATATTTTCAGGAATAAAAACAAATGTTAACATAATTTCTTTGTCTTTTAATCAGACCGCCTGACCCTAATTTGACCAGTATCTGACCGCTCTTCAAGAGCTTTACTTCATTATTTTCCAAAATTTATTGAATACAGTTATACCCTAAGTTTAACTCTATCGGGACATTGTCTGTGTATGTATTCCTAGGTAACAAGTAAACTAAATGAATAGGTAAGTACATAAGTGTAGTATACGGTCCGTGCATGTATCCGGTGTGGGATAAGACGATGTTATCGCTTCCCTTGAGTATGTCTAGATGCAGTTACGTTACTGAAATAGGTTGCAGCCTCTCAGGTATATGCTATATGGATGTTGTTTGGGTTTTAATTGGTAATAATCTGTTATTTATGTGTATAACTACAATAAAAATTATACAGATTCATTATAGACGTTATAGTTTTACATAATTTCGTCTTAATCTACTGTATTATTTACGAGTTTGTACTCTAGTATTAGTTTGTATTCTCAATCTGATCATCGATCTCAATCTCAATATTATCTTTACGAAATAAAAAGAAGGAAAACTTGAAATTAAACCCTATACCAATCCGTCTGGCCAGCGCGGTATTAGTCATTAGGCCATGTATCCCTCCGCCACGGAAGGAGGCCCGTCCCTGCAGTGGGACATTAATGGGCTGTTATGATGATGAAGGTTTTACAAGGCTTGCTGAACTTTACTTAAAAAAGAAAGATATCAGGAAGATTACATATAAATATAATACACGAACGCCTCCACCATTTTCGTAAAAATATTCAATTTCTATTGCAGTGCATGATCCACTTTATTCCTCACACAGATGTCGAGGTATATCGGTAGACGATTGGAATCAATTTAGAGAAGCCGTTCTTCGAATATTGAATACCGCAAAGGTATGCTTTGCGGCGTCCCCACAAATGATTGAAATTTTGACTTAGAAGCTGTGGAATGTCGAAATTTATACGCAAATCTTACTTACGGGATGACAAATCATGGACTTCCGAATAAATTTTGTTGTTTTTATAAGCTGACTCGGTTTAAAAAAACGATAGCTAACGTAATATGTTTGTATTTACAAAAAAGAAAGTATTTAAGTATGTTTACCCGTTGTCTAGTACCCATAGTACAAGCTCAGCTTAGTTTGGGACAAGATGGGCGTTGTGTAAATGTGTGAGGAATATTTATATTATATTTATATTAAGTAAACTAATATTTCATGTCCTTGAAAGAATTGTTAAGGGGAAATGCGGGTATTATTTTTCCATACAAACGTTTTTGACTGATTACTTTTTTGACTTTGAGCCTACGCAGGTTGTATTTTTGCGGTCCTTTACGTGGCTCACTAGCGCCGGCAAAAAAAAAATATCATAAAGAAAAATATAATTCGCAAATACCTAGTATAAATAATGCAACATAATGATAACAAAGTCAAAGAAAAAGCAATAAAGTATTACACACTCTCAACACTTTAAATGTTTTTAATTAGTTATATTTCGCATTCGAAGAAAATCGGCTGTTTTTATTTATATTGCAATATTGATATAATTATCCGTAAGTATCAGTAAGTTTACATTTCAAATTTACAGTTTCATAACCGATGAAAACACATAATAATATCCTTATAGATGAAAATTGTAAAAGCAAAATTAATATTCTTAGTTTAATATTGCATTTTAATATAAATAAAGTTTTCTTGTAAGTTGTTTGTTGCAACAACAGTAACTGCTAAGTAGTTGTTAACCGAGATTTATGTTTGAAAGTTGATGCATCAACATAGAAACTTATAAATTAAAATAAGCATACCTTTGCGATTTATAAAGGTCGTTGCACATTGTAGCAGCATTAAAACGGAAAAGATTTAGTTTACTTTTTGTTTTAATGGCATCTGCTACCTGTCAGCTTGTCATACGTGGCCAATGCAAGATGGCGGCACTTGTTTACATCTAAACATTTTTTTTATGTAATTAAAGGCTTGTTTGCCAGCAGGTCACCTGATGGTAAATGATTACCGCCGCCCATGGATACCCGCAAAACCAGAGGAATCACAAATGCGTTGCCGATCTTTAAAAAGGGAGTACGTTCGTTTCTTGAAAGAAAGACAAACAGACACACTTTCCCATTTATAATATTAGTATGGATTCTTTCTCTGTTAAAACATAGATATTTATTTATGTTATTCAGCAGTATAATGTACTTTGGTCCAAGCAAACCAGAACAGTACCTTTACGCACCCTGTTTGTAAATAAATAATGTAGAGTATGTAAATACGCCTCAGAAGTGTTTTACGCTCGTAATATCAAAGGTAACGTCTATTTGTAGGCTATTACGGTTTGTTTATTTTGTATTAGAAGGCCAAGTATCACAACAACATGGGATCACATTACAGCAGTGGGACAGTAGAGAGGATGAAGTATATTACATTCAGAGTCGGAAAATTAAATATAAAACAAACGGTATCTCTGCTGCAGCTACCGTAACTAATATTTGCGGTTATCTATTGTTTTGAAAGTTATATTACTCTCCATCCCTTCAACTATCTTCACTTCAAAAATTACGTCAATTAGTCGCTCCGTTTTGCCGTAAAAGAAAGACAAACAGACAGACACACTTTTTCATTACATTCTTCTTCTGTGTCCAGGAAAGGGTAACAGTGCTATCCCTAATTTAGTGCGAGCAAAGCTGCGGGGAAAAGCTAGTACTATATACATGCGTCACGTTATCACAATAAATCTTTTCGGAGAGATCTTTTGCTCAGTAAAAGATTTAGTAGACTTTAGTAGGCTTACACGGGGACACGAGTTCATCACACACGAAGCTTGTAGAGAAATATTATAACTCGTTGGGTATGTAATGTATTGGAATTTTGACCTTTTTGACGACCTACGTCCTTTTTTAAGACAAATATTAAAAGTTCTAACGTAAAATTATGGGCAGGTAACCTGTAAATTTAAAAAAAAAATAGGAGTTACATCACTCTCCTTTTAACTTTCTAGTCATTTTCACTAACTGATGGTCTGCTTGAGATTCTGATAACTAATGAAGACCTTGCCAAAACGTCAAGCAAGAAACAATTTAATGGCGCCTTCTTCAACACTGGCCATCTTACAAAATATCGACATTATTTTTTTTTTATTTCGTTGGGCTCATCAGAGTGCCAAAAGACTACCTTAGATTTGTCTAAAAGAAGACATTGAAATGTTAGGACTAATCCAAAAACTTGCTTACGTAAGCAAACTGCTACTTTACAATGAAAACGTGAGAAAGTAGTCTACTTGAAATCAGATAATAAACCCAAAAAAATACAGCTTATAGAATTTTACGTCAACTATTATGTGAGACAGCTAAACCAAGTAAGATGACCAGACTTAAGCCCAAATAGAAGAGATCAATAAAAAAGAAAAACGATAAAAAACCCTTAGGAAAAAGTACTCCACTTAAAATAGTTTTCAACGAACACGGAGTTTTAGAAATCCTTACTATGTATACGTACATGCTTCTTCAACTATTTGCCTTTTAAAATTACTTAACCTTTTCCTTGTAACAGCTAGATAAAGTAAACCTTTCGAATAAAGACGTTTTTATAAAGGAAATATCGTTCTCCTAAAACACTTAGATTTGGGCTTTCAATAAATTGTTATTGCTTCGGTTTTGGATAGTGTCTGGGTTGCTAACGTTGGCTAGACACTAACTTGTAAAAGGTTTGCAATAAAATACTTTTATTTTATTTTAGGTTTGAATAATAGTGTCTGCCCACTACTCTGTACCATACCATGACCGTGTTAGGACCGTGCTATAACGTGTCAGGCAAAAAAGTACTCTTTGTATTAAAACGTATAAGACTATGCCCACTAGACCGTTCTGTAACCGGCCAGTAACGTCGTAGTGTTACTTTACGTGCCTGATTCGGTCCTAGCATGGTCATGGTATGGTACCGTGTAGTGGGCAGACTCTTTTATTCGATATACCTCTTGGTTAAATATGTAGTAATTGTTTAAGAAAAGTTCTGTCTTCTTTCTAGCTAACCTGGTAAGGGTAAATAGTTTGCTATAATACTATTTAGTACACACACTAGTACACACACTTTTTACATGTCAAAACGGATTAATAATACATCATAACAGCTCATTAATGCCCCACTGCAGGGACGGGCCTCCTCCCGTGACGGAGGGATACTTGGTCTACTAATACCACGCTAGCCAAACGGATTGGTAAAGGGTTTTGTTTTAAGTTTGCCTTCTTTTTATTAAGTAAAGATAATACTCACGGATAGTCCCTTAGTCGGTTTTTACGACACCCATGGGATGAGATAAGGACGTGGTGACATATTGTATTCTTACTCCGTCACCACACGGACATAATTTAAAGGTTATAATAATAAGTTCTATTCTGTTCTATTAATATATATTATAATAACAACAAAATTTGAAATCCAAATTGCTATTAAATCACTTTCCAGTTGGTTCAACACAATACAGAATTGGCTACATAATTAATTCCGACTGAGTAATTTCCGATTGTATCTATAATTTATTAGTGTCAGACGTTTAAATTTACAATTAAGATAATATAACTCTTATCTATTCCTTCAAGGACGCTCTTTACAAAATGTTCTCTGTAATAGAAGAAACTAAATTAATCTGCGAAAGGAATGTATCGAATTAAAAATAATATAATTACATGTAATTTTTTTTAGTTTTCGTGGGAAGTGGTGATAATCTTGTGCAGTGCTAGCAGTTAGGTTACCGAACCCCCCCCCCTACACACTTGCTTGTATTTTTACCTAAAAAGTCAAATTGTACATTGCAACTAGTTATATGCTCCTAGGTCTACTTTTAAAATTATATGTATAATTTTAGAATTGTTGTGTTTAATAATAAACTTCTTGTGATTAGGTATATTAAAAGCAGTTACTAATTCTCAACGTGGTCGTCAATTATACACATTGCCTAATGCGCTTTGGGTATTTAATACAATACCTAGGCAATGTATGAAATTAATTGTATTCTACACATTGCCTGAACGTTTTAGGCATTCTATACAATGCCGGATTGTACACATTGCCTATAACATATACAACAGTGGCGAAGGGTGGATTTTTATAAAAGGGAAGCCGAAGATTCCGTGGACTTTTGTTCTACTTTATATTACTATTATTCTGTAGTTCATAGGTATTCGTGAGAAAATGTTTCGATTTTACCTAGTTGTCCCGAACTCATAAACTTAAAATACGAAAATGTTTCTCTGTTTGGAAGACTTCTTTGATCAATTAGATTAATTGTTTATATTGCTATATCCTAAATGATTCTACATACCTACTTACTTACTTTTAGAATCTGAGAATACTGTCTGTAAGCCACTTACTTATACGTATCGAAATGAGATAATTGTATTAAAATGTTTCGTAAATCCACAGCGCCGGCGTTTCTTATATTTATAATTCAATTTCGAGAATGATGTTTTATCGCACATCACATAATAGGATAGTCAATATAATATAACACTATTAACCTGTCCCTTATAACAACAAACTATTAAATTTGCTGAAAACAATACAAACAAGTACTTACAAAAATATTCCATAGGATCCCAACGCACTACGACAAAAATAAAGTCAACCAATGCACAACACATAATACACAATCATAAATAATTAAACATACAAATTTTACTACTTTAAACAAGAAAGCGAATTTTATAACCTATTTGCAGAAAATAAATACAAATATCTGTTTTTTCTTCAAATGGTCCTATCGTTTACCGATGATTCTGCCAAAGTCAAGACGCAAGCCGTATAAAAATATAAAAACAAATAAATATAATTAAAAACTAAAAATTCAGAAGAAAGGCTGATTTCTATCAGATTTAAATAATTGATAAAAACAAAGGAATGTCAATGGCAAATTAAGTACTTAACGTGAAATGAAATGAAACTTCGTTACAATTGGTCGGTCCACTGGTTGCAATAGTGCTTTCTCGCTCTCGCAATGTTGTAGTTGTATCTTTTATCCTTGTCATAAGCCGATGGCCACCGGCTTATATGGTACCTTAGATCGACGAATACAAAGTGTCACGTGACCGTACGATTTCCGTACAGTCTGTTGTACTGGATTCCTAATTTCGCGACCGGCTTACTGCGCTCCGCGCATGCGCGCTTTAAGTACTCTCTGACTGAACCATAACAAGTTGTTAGTTGACAACCTTTAATTACAAGATGGCGTTATGAGTACGTAAATAATTATATTGAAAATTATTATTACTGTAATTATTATTGCGATTTACGTAAGAGAATACTTTTTTGTTTTATATTATTTTGTATTGAGTGGATGTTGCGTCATTGATTTATAATTGATTAATAGACAATGCTAAGCGGTTTTTGCAAAGGTAAGCCGGTAGGAATCGAGTTATATGGACACTTCGCCAC
This sequence comes from Schrankia costaestrigalis, assembly GCA_905475405.1. Taxonomy (NCBI): domain Eukaryota; kingdom Metazoa; phylum Arthropoda; class Insecta; order Lepidoptera; family Erebidae; genus Schrankia; species Schrankia costaestrigalis. The sequence continues at coordinate 2,785,425 of FR997830.1, forward strand.
TAATATACAATCATAACTTGTTTTTATTGGCGTAGGCAACGTTAAGGAACGCAGTCTACTACAATTCTTACTGACCTGTTTTGCTTTATCTATGCTTATACATACAATATCCTTTCCTTCTGTGTTGTCAGTTTGGACCGGGCTAACAGCTGGATCCACACCAAACGATCCAGCGCGATCCGATCGCGCGCGGCAGGAGCGCGCTTCACAGGAGCGTTTGATGTGAACTTGCCATGCGCGATCCAAACTGCGCGGCAGGATCATTCGCTCTTTGCCGCGAGCGATCCGTCGTCGATGGATCGCTGGATCGCCGATCCAAAATGGATCGTTTGGTGTGGATCCGGCTAATGAAAAATACAAAACATCACCATGTTTTCTTCAGGCGATAATCTGACCAAAAAAAATATTAGATCTCTTTGACTCTTTAATAATCTTTACAGATTTTAGCAATGACAAGAACGCATTAGTTGTAATAGAAAAAAAACCCGTATTGATAAATAATTAACAGTACAATCCTGCTCAACTCCTTTATGCTTAACCTATAAGAATAAAAGTAGTATGTTTTTGGTATAAAAAGTTTTGGTATGAACTTTTTATGAGTAATGTAATCATTTAATCTTTTTAGAAGTAAAAAATGTGACTTTTATACGTAATATCAAAAACTAGCTGTGAAGAAAAGTATGTCAGAATTTTCCGTAACTTCCATAAGAAAGATTTTCGTTTGTTACAAGAACGGTATTCGATAAAAGTTTTATACCTAACTATCAGCCTGAGGGTAGGAACAAAAATCGGTATATTCCGTCTCTAGACGCGCCAACTTTTGGGAAAAACTTATTAAAACTAAATCGAACTTATCAAATCTGGAATTACGATTGATAGATGACAATCCTATTTGAGCTGTGATATGGCCGTTCTTCAATATCAAGTGTACAAAAATCCTTTAACATTACCAAGGAAATATAACTTAATTTGTGATGAAATGAACTAAATGGTTTCCTAAAGTTATATTTGTGTGCTTGGTTATACATTAGTTTTTAAAAAGTATACGATATTTAATAACAAAATTAAAATGTGCTTTAAAAAAACTGTTGAGACATATATTTCAAGTATGATTTAATTTTCTACTTGGTTCAGCAAGGACCTAAGTAAAAACCTAAGATATCAGAAATTTCTGTGGTAATAACAATAAAATCGGTTAGAACCAAACCTGCACACAAATTTTGCCAAGAACTATTTGTTCAGTTCAGTTCAGTTTATTAATTTTCTAAATGTTATGTTACAAAACAACAACTTATTGACGTCACTTTAAATCTACTTAATCTAAGTTTACATATTAAAAGTTTTTCAAACTTTACCAGCACTTCCAAGGCGCTAGTAGAGAAAAAGCGGCGCGGCGTAACAAACTCTAAAGCTGCATTTTTTAGACGTCTCTTTTTACAACATTGTAACTGTAATAAGGTACTGCAGCCATTGTATTTGTTAGAATGTACATAATTCAGAATATTTATCCTCTTTGTTTTGGAACTATTCCATCAAAATTTAATTGGTATGTGTCAACCTCTTGACCTCACATCTAATAAAGTCAATTTTACGCACGAGTTACGAAAATCGGTCTTAGGTTGTAGGGGACAACTTGTTAGTAGTTGCTTGACGTTTGGCCCTATTACATCATATTTATTAAGGGTTGAGACATGCCTTTTTCGGATGTCATACATGTTTAAATAATTATCATATTATCATAACAGCCTATTAATGTTCCACAGCAGGGACGGGCCTACTCCCGTGAAGGAGAGATACTTGGCCTACTAATATCACGCTGGCCAGACGGATTGGTATAGGGTTTAATTTCAAATTTTCCTTTTAACAGTACGCCCAAACATCTCAGAACACTCTTTTGCAAACATATTATTTGAATTTATTGCAATTTAAGAGGTAGTTAGGTTTTTTAGAGAAGTATTTAATAAAAAGAAGGAAAACTTGAAATTAAACCCTCTTGCAATCTGGTCAGCGTGGTATTAGTAGGTCAAGTATCTCTCCGTCACAGGAGGAGGCCCGTCCCTGCAGTGGGATATAAATGGGCTGTTATGATGATGATGATGATTTAAAGAAGGATATATTCAGATAATGTTAACATGACGTTAAAGTCGAACATCTCTAACAAGAACAAGATTCATAAGAAAGTTTTGATAACTTTCCGACAGCTTTTGGGTAACTTTGGAGTACGTAAACTCATATTTTTATCTATTTATAGGATCATAGTTTTAATAACAACAGCTGTTTTTATTTTATTATATATGTTTTACGTCGGGTTACAGAGTTAAAAAGTGTTTGTTGTCATTCCAACTCTGCGTAAAATATAATTTATTAATTTAAAGGTGGTTAACAAACGATGGTAAACAAACATACTAGAATACGATATAAGTTTATCTGTATCCACCAATGTAAATACACACTAAAACAACCAAAAGCCAAAGAAAAAATTGCATTACGAGTAGAAGTATAAAACACAAACCGGCTCTACACTGATGTGGTTGCCGTATTGAGAATGAAATGTGTAAAGTCACAACAGCCCTGTAATTTTACAATCTACCTACTCCTTATAGTTTGGAGATAAATTAGGTTCGCATACGTTAAGACATCTTCGTGTGGTGACGTAGTAAGAATACAATATGTCACCACCCCATCTCATCCCAAGGGACTATCCGAGAATATTATCTTTACGAAATAAAAAGAAGGAAAACTTGAAATTGAACCCTATACCAATCCATCTGGCAAGCGTAGTATTAGTAGGGCAAGTATCCCTCCGTCCCGGGAGGAGGTCCGTCTCTGCAGTGGGACATTAATGGGCTGTTATAATATGATGATGTAAGACGTGGTCTAGGATAGTAAACCTAGAAATCCTCTTGCTAAAAAGACCTACCAATAATTGAAAAGTTTAAGTAAAAACACAAACATGTTTTTAAAATAAATAATAATTATCCTCACACACTCACATCTACTCCCAAACTAAGCAGAGCTTCTACAATGGGTACTAGACAACGGCTAAACATACTTAAATACTTTTTTTTTGTAAATACATACGTATTATACATAGAAAACTTTCAGACCAATACAAACAATCATGTTCATGCACACCAAGATTTGCATTGAGCGGGAATCAAACCCGAGACCTCTGCGTAGCAGCCATGTATAATCGACTGCGCCACAGAGGTCGTCAAGTTCCCGCTTTCTATCAGATCCAATACAGTCAAAGGAATTATTTAATGATTTAAATCTGATTTGATCTGAAATATTCCTGAACATCAAGAATTGTCACTCACATAAATATTTAAGCAAGGCTTTCTTTAAATCGACGCTACGATTCAAAATCTCTTGTATACAAACAGTAGATCAACTGATGCATCTTCAAAACCTATTTTAAAGTTAGATTCAATCCTCTAGCTTGAATTTACAAATGGTTTTATGAAAATACTTTGTTTCATTTCTTTGAGCTTTGGAAGGTTCTCTCTATTACAAATAAACTATTGAAAATGTCTTTTGTGAGAGAAAATTAAAATAAAAGAGACATTAAAAACATTATTTCAATTGGATTTAAATGATTGAAATATTCCTTTGACTGTATCGAATGTGATAGAAAACGGGAACTTGGTACAGGAATAAAAGAAACGGACATTTGTAATTTGCGACTAAACAACCTTGCTTTTAGTTTCCCAGCCTACGTAGAAGCTTTTTTCCGCCTACGATTACCATCTACATTCCTATTTTAGAATTCGGCTTCTAGTACAGGCTGTGAGATATTTTAATAATTTGGATTTCTGTGTTATTTTTTAATATAAAAGACTTGTGGTAAGGTATGGTAAAAAGCCCGCAGAGCACAACAACAGTTCCATTGATACGAGAGACGTATTACTGAAGTAGTGAATATACTAATGAGATAATCATAAAGATAAATGTAAGAATACCTCATGCATCCATACTTGAATTTCAAACTATCGTCACAGTTCTTATTAACGATCTCTTTGGCGTTATGGTAGAGCCTTTTGCTCTACCATAAGGCCACAGAGATCGGTACTACTCGAAAGACTTGAATTACACTCCAGCTCAATAAAAATCTTGCATGAATTATGAATCTTCTTATAGCTCAGGGTGTTTTCTTACAGTTAGCTTTTTTATTTTACTTCTAAAAATTATTTTGTTGTATTAGAGTATTACATGCAGTAGATAACATAAAACCTTATTACACAGCTATGGTTACATAGATGAGTTTGTAAGTTTGACGACATCGGTGGCTGCGCTTGACGGACACTCTGATGCAATCAAGATGAGATGAGCGACGGATATTGGATCAAGCGCTTCAGAGTAAAATGTCTCTCGTGCTATCATGTAATGGAACTGTTACTGTGCTTTGTATGCTACAAGCTGTGGTAGTGCCAAATAATTTGGAATAGGTATCTTGAGGCTGACAAAACAAGAAGTTGTTAATACAAAAAAAATCTATGAATTGTTTAAGTTACCCGAATTTTTATTCATTAAATTATTTTTATAATTCTTGTTCTATAAAGTAAAATACACGGAAAATTAAATGACTGATTTGTTTGCATAAACTTTGCTTTTTTCATATTTGTGTGTGCTGTAAGTATCAACTTGTATTTATACATAATACTTATATGAAAATAATGATATTTTTTCATGCAACAAGGTAAATAAGTAGTAAGGTCTGTTGTAGTATAGTTTATAAGTTTGGTATTATATTTATTACGTTGCATTTGTTGTCATTGTAACAGCACTTGTAACACACAGTGTAGTTAATCTGTACTTTTCTTAATAATGATAAAAGCTTTTATGTGCCTATGTATATAAGTATCTTTAATGCAATAAAATAACAAATCTGGTTTAGCTGATTGCTTCAAGGGAAGAAGTTTATACATCAGAATAAAACATTAGCTAATAACCATATCTGAAACCCTAAATTTCTTGGTTCAAACCAATATATTTTAAAGTATCTTTTACTACTACTACGTAATAAAGGTTGGCAGATATGAAAGCTCTGATGCACTGAAGTAATAGCCCTAAAAAGTTAATAAAGTTTTGCATACAAAATTTTATTAAATTTTGTTGTACTTTGACCTTGAAAGGTAAAGGGGGGTTTACACGGGTGACTAAAGCTGCACGATATTTGCCGCGCGGCGTAAATCGACCATCTAAATGGCAATTCGGCTAGGACGCAAGGGAGAATTTGCAAGACGATTTAGTGAGGCGATTTGTCAAGAGACTAGCCGCACGGCGAAAAACGACTCGTGTAAATCCCCCTTTACAGACAGTAGGCGGTAGACAATTTCAGGCAAGGTTGCATAATATGTAATTCAAATTAAGTATATTATATTTTCTAACTATTAGTATAAAAAGATTGCTGAGACAAATATATCTATACCAGCTGACGCTTGTTTTTTTTTTTTTTTTTTCTTTTTTTTTAAAAAGACAACTCCCGCACTAGGGATCATGCCCTGTGTCGCGGGGACCTTTTACAAACATCAATTAACGGACACAAAGAACACCCAGACCAGGACAATAATTTGTGGTTCTCACAAATTCTTGTCCTACGTGGGGATCGAACCCACAACCTCTTGCACGGCAGCCGCTTGCGCTACCGTCGCGCCACCGAGGTCGTCAGTCGTCTTGTGGCTTCACCCGCGTGGTATAAGTAGCCTAAATGTTATTCTATACTCTAAACTACCTATATTCCAAATTTTATTAAAATTCATACAGTAGCTTTTGCATGAAAGAGTAACAAACATCAATCCATACATTCTCACAAACTTTCTCATTTATAATATTAGTAGGATAATGTTATTTTAATTTTAGTTACTTTGTATAATTATTATTATTTATCTTATTGGTGACATCCATCAGAAACGGTAAGTGACTAAGTGTGTAGCACTTGTAATTGATGGGCATTTTATAAAGATCTCCGTGTGGTGACGGAGTAAGAATACAATATGTCACCACCCCATCTGATTCCATGGCTGTTTTAAAAACCGACTAAGGGACTAACCGTGCATATTATCTTGACGAAATAAAAAGAAGGAAAACTTGAAATTAAACCCTATACCAATCAGTGTGGCCAGAGTGGTATTAGTAGGCCAAGTATCTCTTCGTCATGGAAGGAGGCCTGCCCCGGCAGTGGGACATTAATGGGCTGTTAAGATTATAAAGAAACGTATGAATGTGATAGAAGAAAAACAGGTTTGTAAGGATCATAATACATACAGGCTCGGAGGTGTTTCCCCCCTATGGGAACAAGGAGTAAGTTTATACTGCGGACTGTGTAGGTGCGTACTGTCAAAGTCAAAGTCAAAAATGCTTTAATCAAAATTAATACGATTTTCATATTATTATTATGTTTTTTTGCCATCCTTTAAACTACTTAATCTAAGTTTAAATACATTTCAAAGTTTAGAAAACTTTACCACCGCCTTCAAAGCGCTAGTAAAGAAAAAGCGGCGAAACAAACTCTACTGCTGCATTTTCTTGACGTCATATATTTTTAACATTGTAGAATGTATATTTCCAATGAGTAAACTATTAGAAAACTTTCATCATGACCTGCTATCATAAACATACCTATTAATAAGTGTTCATTCTGTAGTTATCAGGGCTAAGAACTCTGATAAAGGACAATGAGCAGAAGTGGTCCAAATTTCCACCACTATTGGGGGCTATGTAAGCTTAAAGTCGACTAAATACCATACAATTTTGATTACTAGGTGACAAAAATATATTCACTCAGAAAAAAGTTATGACTGTTTTAAAAATACGTATTTTTAGTTATTTAACCGTTAATTTTTTCGCACATTTCAAGCAGTAAAAACATGGTAGACGGATTCCCCCTGTTCTGTAATGCGCTCATATCGTCTGCAAAGTATACAATGATAACCTTAGCGCACCTACTCATATAAAAATGTAATCGGGACGGTTCGCAATCGTGCTAAAAGTATTTTTCGCACGTGCAAGACAACACTACACGTATGTTATGATCCATAATCGAAAAACCATTCCGAACTACTACTGTTCTTGTCTTTCTGGAATGCGAACTGTGGAGTGCTGTGTCCATGTCATGGTAATTATTTGATATTTTGGATGGGCGAAACACCAACCCACAATTCTACTTCCAGCTGCGAATTTGGACAATGTTATTGTGGGTGAAGACATGAGATGTATTCTTATAAGGACAGACTCCACACTGTGAGACAGGAATAAATAACACTTGTGTGATATTTTTGTGTTTACATTCTTCCCAGTATTACAAATATTTTAAAATAAACATAGCATTGTAAAGATAGCTATAAGTCCTTTCATTTGATTTGATACCCCACATGATAGGGTTTGATTTTTTTGACGTAACGAGGTACCTACCGCGACCGCCATATTGTTTATATTTTGGCTTTTAGAGCTTAGATCAACCAGAATACCGCATGAATTACAAAGAAATGTCATACACCTAAATCAATCGAGTAGTTTAAAAGATATAGTGAAATAAATAAGCGTAAAATGGTTTTTAAATTGCAAGTTCTTATGGGGTCATAACTTTTTACTGAGTAAATATTTTGGGTTGCGGTCTTCTGATAATGATTCAGAACGCAGTGTTCCATTATATTATGTCATAGTTCTTATTGATGGTAGAAATTTGGACCAAGCTCCATATATTTTTGCCCATTCTCCTTTAGCGTAATCTTACTGACACAATAGTTATAACGTTAGTATTATATTTCGTCATGTATTAGTAATTTGTTATAACTGCCTTGTGATATTTATTTTATTTTATTTTATTTTGAAATTTAGAAAACTTACAGCTAACATAAACAGTAAATATAATGGGTACACAGGAGATGGCCAAGTACAAGTTTTCACTTTTAACTAAATTTATACAATTATGATGGTACGGTAAGACTTTAAAAAAATGTCACTTAAGTAAGTAATAACAGTATGTAATTTATACAAAATCAAAACAGGTACATGTACAGGGATGTTACCACTCAATGACTTGCAGAACCTGAGAAGAAATTAATGCACAATATGTTTTTTATTTTGTCTGGACTGATGTTAAATTAGTCTATGCCTGTCCCACGATTTATATCATTATAGGCACGACTCACCCTGATTAGGTATGAGTTTTGCCTATAAGTAGTTCGAACCACAGGTGTATGAAGAAGGTCATGCCTTCTAAGCAATGCAGAAGGTACTCGCAAACCTAGCTTATCAGTGAACTCTCTAACATCAGTAGACCCGTTAATGATTCTAACTAATAGGCTAACATCGGCTATATTTCTACGTTCCTGTAATGGTAGAATGTGAAACCTTCTGCAACGACTAAAGTAGTTAGGCAGGTAAGTATTTGATCTGTATTGAATATACCTTAAAAATTTTCGTTGAATATTTTCTAACCTATCAATATATATGTTATAATTAGAATTCCATACCTGAGATGCGTACTCTAGGAGACTACGGACGTAGGCACAATACAATATTTTATATTTCTAAATTCAGAAGATATTATTCTGAAAATAAAACCCAGTGCCTTGGATGCTCGATCCCTTCGTTCCCACTATACCAGATTCCCAAAATACCAGATGATCAAAATAACAGATTCCTATTATACCAGATTCTCTTAATACCAGAAAATGTACTGTTATGATCATAAATACAAATAACAATCTTCCAGTGGATGATTAGATTATCATTATGCTTTCAGTATGTTATTGTATGTTTCGCAGTGCGTGAAACGTAAAAATGGAAATGAAATTTATAAAAAGTAGTAAAGGTAAACCTGTTTTACTTTATAATGGGCATAGGTACAATTTATCTTTAAAAAATAAGTCGGGATCTACGAATTGGCGTTGTTACAAACAGAAAGAATGCAATACGTCTATAACATTAGATAGAAATAATGCGGTAATAAAAGCTCCAACACATATTTGTCGTCCAGATTGCGTTCGTAATGCAATAAGTGTAACAATGGAGGAATGTAAAAAAGACGTATGTAATAATTTCAGTGCTATTCCAAAGATATTTGAACAACATTTTAATAGTGAAACTCTTCCGATACCAGAACATGAAATACCATCATTCTCAAGTAAAAAGAGTACCTTGTATAGAACTCGAAATAAAAATTTGAACATGAACCGTACTTCTTTCAATCATTTTAACGATATCAAGTTGCCAGAGAAAGTAGTACTTATCCGAATTTTTTCTATATGATGGGATTGATGAAAAAAATTTAATTTTTGGTACCCAACGGGCATTAGAATTGTTAAACACAATGAATATTTTTTACGGAGACGGAACATTCAAAGTGGCTCCACATCCATTTATACACGTTACATGTGGATTTATCTCGTACTGAAGATACCGTTTCATTTGTGCCGATAATCTATGCACTAAAAAATAAAAAATACAATAAAAAGCAAGAAACTTATAAACGGCTGTTTATTATTTTATCAACACAATTTGGAATGACAATGGTCCAGTATAGATGTGACTACGAAGTTGCAGCACAACAGGCTGTTAGAGAAGTGTTTAAGCATGTTACTATTCGTGGGTGTTACTATCATTACCTTATTGCCATTTGGAGAATGAGTAAGAAACTAAAAATAAATACCACAAATGAAGGTCGAAGAATTACTCATCTGTTAACACTTTTGGCTTTACTTCCACCAGTTTTAATTCCTGAAGGCTATTTAAGTATTGGGGAGAAATTTCCGCAACATGAATCATTCAAGAAATTTCAAGAATATTTTGATAACCAGTGGATTCATAATATTACATGAGAGGTTTTCAGTCGCCACGGACAAAAAAATAGAACAACCAATGCCATAGAAGGTTGGCATAGGCGTTTAAACACAAAAATACCTGCCAAACCTACACTGTTGCAATTTATTGTTTTGCTTAAAAAAGAAGCAAAGTTTCAAAATATTAAAATTGAAAAGGGAAATTATTATTGTGCCTGGAAAAAACGGAGAGAACAGGATATTTCCAAGGATAGAAAAATAAATGGCATCATTTCAGATTGTCAGCAAAACATTATACCCGTCGAAACATGCTTCGATAGACTGTCAAAAATAAATTATTAATATATTCGTTAATTTTTTTTTTTTTTTTGGATTTGTTTGTTACTGTACTTCTGGTATTAAGAGAATCTGGTATAATAGGAATCTGGTATTTTGATCATCTGGTATTTTGGGCATCTGGTATAGTAGGAACAAAGGGGCTCGATCAACCACATTATCTATGTGACTATCGAATAAGAGCTTAGAGTCAAAAGTAACTCCTAAGTCCCTAATAACAGTAACTCTTTCTATGATAGTGTCTGATAGTTTATAGTTGTAAATAAATGGATTAGGCTTACGTGTAAAAGAGCATACATTACATTTTGAGACGTTAAGTTCTAGCTTGTTCTGCATGCAGTATGTCTGAAAGCGGTCCAGGTCCTGTTGCAAACAACCAGCGTCATAGGAAGACGATACAATATGCATTATCTTCACGTCGTCGGCATACAAAACAATTTTAGAGGTTTTAAAGCAAGAAGAAATATCATTTATGAAAATATTGAATAAAAGAGGTCCTAATAAGGATCCCTGAGGAATTCCCGAGGGAACAGACATGGTTCGAGAAGCATAGCCATTTAAGACAACTATTTGGCTTCTGTTTTCTATATATGATGTAAACCACCTGTATAAGTCCCCGCGTATCCCTATTAGTAATAATTTTCTTAGCAGTGTAAAGTGATCAATACGATCAAAACATTTTTTGTAGTCGGTATAGGTATATAACATCAACCTGTGATCGTTGTGACATATGTTCTGATATAAACTCACTTGCTACAATTAGGTTTGATGTGGTAGAGCGACCCTTTATAAATCCATGCTGGTGTTCACTAAAATCAAGTTTGATTGCGGAGTAAACCTGCTTATGCACTATTTTTTCAAGTATTTTAGCGAACACGCACAGCTTGGATATAGGTCTATAATTTTCTACATTATCCTTGGGCCCCTTTTTGTGTATTGGTGTTATATAAGCCGACTTCCAAATAGTTGGTACTACACCGCTACTAATAGAATTTTTATAAATAATTGTTAACGGCTTCGTAAGACTTTTCGCACAATGTAAAATAAAAATTGGTGGAATATCATCTGGGCCCGCGGTTTTATTAAGGCTTACTTCTTTCAATAACTTATATACTTCGTCGTTGTGTATTTCTATTGAACTCACCAAGGATATATTTCCTTGATCATGCTGACCATTTATATGCGGCTGCGCTTGTAAGGAGCTATTATTGTACGGGCTTGCATGAAGGAAACTGGCCATAAAGTAATCACCGAACATGTCACTTATAACCTCCCCATTACTAGACGAAAGACCATTATATTTAAGCGTGGCTGGGTAATTGCTGGACTGGTTTTTTGATTTTACATAATGCCAGAATGCTCGGGGTTCCTTGTGAATATCAGATTCTATTTTACCTATGTAAGAGTCATACAGTTCCCTCTCTACGTCTTTGGCTCGCTGTCTTAATATTATAAATGAGTTATAGTCCGATAAATTACCATAATTCTTAAATTTTTTATGAAATTTTATATAGATATTAAATATTATTAAATATAGATAGGTCTTTAAAATTTATATTGAAATATAACACTCAGACTTATTAAAAAAGTAATTAAATAATATAATTAGTAATTTATGAGATCTAATTATGAACGCTGCCAATTTTAAATGAATTATTTAATATTTATGTAGAGTTCATAAACCAATAAACATTTGAATCTAGCAACTAGACACTGTTCTAGTTTAAAAAACAGTCACGGCTTAACTTGCAGAGTAATGAAAATGATAACTTGATTTGAATTCACACCAATTAAAAGTGACTTTTTCTCGCTAGAGGATAGTATATTACGCAGACAACCATTCCCAGAGAAAGAAAATTTAATCATTTGAAATAAACAGAAAATGGTTTAGTGGAAATTCTAATTTGTTTCGTTATAAAATAGTCATAAGAAATTGACCGTTTTTCTATAGAAGAAGCGTTAGTTGTTGTGCTTCTTCTTCTTCTCTCATGTCAATGACGACCTCGGTGGCGCGCCGGTAGAGCCAGCGGCTGCCGCGCATGAGGTTGTGGGTTCGATCCCCACGCAGGACAATAATTTGTGAGATCCACAAATTATTGTCCTGAGTCTGGGTGTTATATGTGTCCGTTAATTGATGTTTGTAAAAGTCCCCGCGACACAGGGCATGATCCCTAGTGCGGGAGTTGTCTTTTTAAACTATACTATTTTAAACTATAACTATAATGGTCGAAACTCAAATAGTTTTAGAATATTGATCGGCCACTTCAATGGCATTTGCAGTGGCCGCGTAAAGATCAGCCATCGTGCACCGCTCAGGACAAGAAGGGCACAATAGTAAATGCCCCTCAGTATCAGAACGTCAAACTAGTAAAATGTCCATCAGGTATAAACAACAAGAAAGTAAAACGACATACTAGTAAAACGTCTGAAAGCTAAAATAGTCATACTAGTAGAACGTGTGAAATTAAAAATGTCATCTTAGGCAAAAGGACTTGTACACTGATATAGAAAAAAATCAATGATCATTATTTCATTTAAAATATTTTGTTTTATGAAACATGTTATTTTTTCTAAGTTAGTGAGAACTAAAATGTGTTTTCAAACGTCTTAGTCATCGGTAAGACTCTTTTAAAAAAATTAAAAGGAGATTTTCCATTTTATTTTAATTTCTTTACTTCCCTTTTGTATTTATTTTTCATCATAAATACGTTTCTGCCCGTTAAATATTGTGTGTTTATATTTTAATTCTTGCCATTGGGATTCCATACGCAAACCATAAACATATAAATAATGGCAAACACTTTTTTCGTCCTACTCTAGCATTATAACGCCTGTTCCTAAAGCGTTATTGGTCCTGTGTCTTTGTTTGAAACAGGTGACTTTCTCCTATATTATTATCATTATGCGACATTGATTGCTCTGGATTGCCGCAGTCACATTGGGGAAGACAAGCCTCTCTGAATCCCCACTTACACATATTTCGACGGTCCCTATTAAGAATGTCGGTACTCCAAAAACACAACTTTTCAGTAGAGCAGTTTAAAGTTTATTTTGAGGATAAAAAAGGTATTAAAAGACACAGCCGTTTCAAATTTGGACTGATTTTTTATAATATTCTTTACATTGTGGCGTAAAAAAATAAGGGAATTAATTGATAGTTTTCAAAACAATGCACTACTGACATTATCATCTGGACTATTTTTTAGGAAAACTGTCGATAGTGGCACTTTCGACAATATTATTTGCATGTGCAATAGTAATTAAAGTAGGAAGTGGTATATTCAACATTTTAAAATGGAAAAATGGATATTTTTATGTCGTATCTGTTTGTCGTACTAAGTTAAATTAGAAAATAAAGTACATTTTATCCAGTTTTTAATGTTTACACATTAAAAACTGGATAAAATATAGTTACATGAAACACAGAAAGTCAATCAGATAAATAAATTATAAAATCATTCTTAAACCAAGATGAGAATGACAGGTACAGCGTGCACGCAATGAACCTAGAAATGCAAAATGAATGGGTTATTCCAGGTGACTACTGTATAGGGCTGCAAAGTGCTTTTAGATAGGGGTCATTACTCGCAACGCCACGACAGAGTACTAGGGATTATACGTGAAGCAGTGAGTCTATAGATTGCTAGAGCTAAAAAAAGGACTGACTACAAATGAAACACAAAACATCTAATTTGTTTAGGAAGGCACTACTAAAAAGACCACCTACAAGCCTTTTTCAGTCCTGAGTTCGGCAGACGACTGGACACTACTGGTTGACACGTATGAAATACACTACAAAATCCCGGAGGATATCTGTTTGTCACCGTTAAGATCAAACGTGTTCCTCTACTCAAATTCGAAAAAGCTTGTAGTACTTATTGAGCTTACGGTGTTGTGGGAAACTGATATCCCTAAAGACCAGGCAATTAAGACAAACAAAAACTTCGACTGACATATGAGATAACAAGAAATACAGGGTTACTCTGCTGTATGCCGTAGAAATAGGTGCAAGGGCTACACTATCTAAATCCCTCTACAACCTATTAAAAGAACTAGGGCTGCCGAGAACTTCGGTAAGCTCTCTACTATCACGAATGTCCAAAACGGCATTGTTAGGTTCCACCAAATTGGGAAAGGTAGAGGACGGAACATAGCAGACAGTGAAGGTGACCGTTAACACGTTGTAAGGGGGCTTCCTTAAACCTACATCTGGGTCGTAAGTCCTAGACGCTGTTATGCAAGTGTTCCGTCCTCTATAATGCGATGGACCCGTCACCCGCACGGAGAATCCATGGAATGCTAAGATTAGGTCTTACTTATACTTATCTTTATAAACAGTATTATAACAGCGTAAACACAAACCGCAATACAACCGTCCTTAACTGTTAAAAATATTTATAATTACTTGTTTAGATCGTTTACTAAAGATTATTACTATCGTGCATTAAATCTGGGAAACAAAGTGCCATTTCTACATCGAACGCAGCCAGTACAGGCGAAGATCCATTTGGAAAAAATAATAAACCTTAGAATAAAAATGTTAAGTGAGCAGTTAGGTATTTATCGATAGAATTAAGCAGTATGTCACTATAGAACTAAATAGAAGGAAAATCAGATGACTTTTTGCTTAATCTACCTTCTCACTTATCTTTTTCTTTTTTATCTTTTTATTAAAGGCAACTCCCGTTCTACGATTCGAGCACTGTGTCGCAGGGACATTTACATACATGAAATAAATTGACACAAAGAACACTCAGACCCTAGACAATAATTGGTAAATTAATTATTGTCTTGTATGAAACTCGAACCTTCGACTTCGATTAATAATTTTTTTGCGTGGAACTTGAACCTTCGACTTCGATTAATATTTTTTATCTTGCGTGGAACTCGACACTTCGACATTGATTAATAATTGTCTTGCGTGAAACTCGAAACTTCGACTTCGATTAATAATTGTTTTGCGTGGAAAGTAAAAGAAGTAGTTAATGATTTAAGATTAAATAATAATCTTAAATCACTGTTCTAGTTAAGATGTGCATTCAATAGAAAAAAGTAGACGAATGGTGCAGTTTACGTATAGAAATTAACATATCCGACATACTCACTTGTATATTTGCATGCAGTAATGTCAGAAGCCACACTTACAACACCACTTTGTTTGTGGGTACATGTAACAATGTTCATAGTGACACATACGACAAAATGAACCTATTTAACGTCCATACAATAATGTCGAAAGTGATACTTTCGACAAAATGATATGTTTTAAATACATACAATAAAGTTGGAAGTGACACATTCGACAAAATGATTAGTTGTATATCCATAAAATAATGTTGGTACATCCAACCAAATTCACTGGTTAAAGTCCATGGAAAACTGTTGTAACTACCGGAAACTACTTTGTTAAAGGGAATAAAATTATTTTTTCTAAAATCTTGTAAGTTACTTCGTATTATTACCAAATTATTACCGATATTACTACCAACAATACTAATCTGGCAACTACCATAAAAACAATGATTTTTAGTAAAATAAATTACTAGGTATATAGAACTTTTTATTGTGATTCTATTTATGTAAAAAAATGATTTTTGCCAAAAATGAACTTCCGACATTCTTAATAGGGACCGTCGATTTGTTCTACATATTTGTTGATGTGCTGAAAACTTTTCTATTAATAATTAAGTTTTAACGTACCAAACCTAATATTTTTGTCAGCGCTTTCAATCAGGATTGAAGTATTAATATTAACGCCATTACGTTCTTGTTTTTTGTTGAACAGGAATAAGTGTGTAAATAAAATTTTATGAATATTAGAAAAAATATAAATTATACATTAAATTTTTCTAATATTTTGGTCATTTGCCGTAAACCTAAGTAATTATTAAGTATTATATCCGTGTGGTGACGGAGTAAGAATACAATATGTCACTACCCCATCTCATCCATGGGTGTCGTAAAAACCGACTAAGGGACTATCCGTCAATATTATATTTACGAAATAAAAAGAAGGAAAACTTGAAATTAAACCTTATACAAATCCGTCTGGTCAGTGTGGTATTAGTAGGCCAAGTATCCCTCTATTGCGGGAGGAGACCCGTCCATTCAGTGGGACATTAATGGCCTGTTATGATGAACTAGATAAGAAGCAAAAATCCAAAAACCACAATACCAACACAGCGTATGAAAGTAATCAGCTAAGGCTTCCTGCTGACTAGACACAACACACACATATGTGGGTGTCTACTTTACTAATATAACAAATGTGCGTCAAAGCTACCTTACACTACTCTTTGGAGATGAGATAAGTAAAGGAAGCGTTAAAGTAGCCTATGATTTACCTAGTTTTCGATCAAAACATAGAGAAGAAAAGCAGTAAGCAATTATATTTGTTTGTATTTTAATGTTAAATATACTGTTAATAGGATTTCTCAAGCGTAAGTATATGTGTATGTGTGTATTTGTGCGTGTGTATCCTATTATGTGTGTTTGTGTTTATGAAGGAAGGAGTATTTATTGGTAAATTAAATATAATGAATAATTATCTTTCTCCAACATTCTGATCACTTCTACCCCTAAATAAGCAGTATTAATGCAACTAGATAATAATAAAAATCTCGCAACAACACAATACCAACACAGCGTATGAAAGTAATCAGCTAAGGCTTCCTACTGACTAGACACAACATGTACACATACATATGTGAGTGTCTACTTTACTAACATAACAGATGTGCATCAAAGCTACAATACACTACATTACTTTACTCTATCTAGCTTGTATGCTGCTCTTTGGAGATGAGGTAATAATATAAGAATAGGAAGCATTAGAGTTAGCCCATAATTTAGTTTACGTTGTAACCATTATGAGATCGAATAGTTCGTATTGCTTAAATTACTGCATGTGTGTTTGTATACATATGGGCATGAACGTGCGTCTGTGTGTTTGTATGTGTGTGTGTGTCCTTGTGTACATATTGTGTGTTTGTGGGAAAATGAAAATTACTAGATAATTAGAATTTAGACGAGTCATTTGTTAGTTTTTCCATTATTTTGATCAATTGCCATATACCTAAATAAGCATTATCAATGCTACTAGATCAGAAGAAAAACACCACAACAATAACACAACACCAACACAACGTATGAAAGTAATCAGCTAAGGCTTCCTGCTGACTAGACACAACATGTACACATACATATGTGAGTGTCTACTTTACTAACATAACAGATGTGCATCAAAGCTACAATACACTACATTACTTTACTCTATCTAGCTTGTATGCTGCTCTTTGGAGATAAGATAATAATATGAAGTATTATTCTTAACTTTTTTCAAAAAAGTTTAAAACACAATTTTGAAATTTATTATAGTATAGTGTATCATACCGAGTATGAATCATACTCAAAATAATAATACATGTCCAATTTGCTCAACATATTCGGTGTATAGACATCGGATTGGGTATCCCCTGTAATGATTTATCGTTTGTGTGATGCATACTATTGGATTTACGACTAAGGCTCAGGGCGCTTGTACACGCTAAGAAAATTTGCCGTGTGACAAGACAAATCTTCGTGTAGACGTCAAGAATTTTGTCTTTTTCGCACACGAAAACTTTTCGTGTCTTCCGCCGACAAGACCAATCGAAACGTGTACACGATAGGATTTTTTTCGTGCAGTCGTCACAAGGCGTAGGGTGCGCAAGTAATAACAAGTGTGGTAATCAGTGTGAGTTTCCTTTAGTAAAAATGTTAACTAGAAAGCAAAAAAGTATGATACCCTACTACCGCTCCCCGCCGTGTCTTGTCTTGCGCAGACAAAAATATTTTCTTATTCATCGCCGGCGCTGTGTACATAGGTTGTGCTTAGAAACGACACGAATTTATGCGTAGGCCCGGCGATTTTTCTTACCGTGTACAAGCGCCGTCATAGTACGAGTACATATAACGTAACGTAAACGGATCGGCACCTTTTTCTTCGGTGTCAAACGTCAAAAATCCGATTACGTTACGATACCGATTAGTGTGCGTTGCAGTAAGGAGTTTCAAATAAATTATACGGAGCGGCTCGAGTTGATACGGTGACGATCCTTTTACGTTACGTTATATGTGCTATGAGCCTTAATATACAGCTCAAACAGAAGCATTAAAATTGACAAAATAATTGTGTGCTTTCTCATTCTCCTGCATGTTTTAATTCTCATCTCATCCCATGGATGTCGTAAAAACCGACTAAGGGACTATCCGTAAATTATCTTTACGAAGTAAAAAGAAGGAAAACTTGTAATAAAACCCTATACCAATCCATCTGGCCAGCGTGGTATTAGTAGACCAAGTATCCCTCTGTCACGGGAGGAGGCCCGTCCCTGCAGTGGGACATTAATGGGCTGTTATGAAAATTTTTGAAAAAAGGCATAATGATGTCCAGGATTGACAAATTTTATCAATCAATGGACGTAACTCGTCCTGATTGATGATGATGATGATTTTATTTTCATAATATAGGTAATAATATTATAACCACATCACATATACCTACACACAAATAAGTAGTTTAAGTCATTTTGAATTTTAAGTCTGATGTTAAAAAACAACAGCATACATAAAAATTATAATTCTTATTAGAAACAGAGCAACCAAATTTAGCAAAATAGAACGAACATGTTAACAAAACTTTATGACTCGTATATCCAAAAGTTAAATTGGAATCCTAATTCAAGCAAAATTACTGCTCGCAACTCTCATAGGCAATATGATATGTAACACCCGCCTAATCTCTAAAGAGCCTTATCTATCTAAATACTGTTGTAAAACAATATAATAATAGCTACTAAAATTATACGACAATGAGACTTAATAACTTATATTTAGGGTAGTAAATGGCTTGGCTTTAATTTGGCATTACTGATTTTTATGGGCGGTGGTTGTCACATACCATTTTGGTTTTGTATTTGTTAGATTTATTGATAATTTTTCTATGTCCTACTGCTGCGACAAACCTTTTCTATTGATTGACGTAAACTAAAATACAACTATGAGTATAGTATAGATAGACAATAATTATAAAAGATGTATTGATGTTGTAGTTTAAGGGACGTCAAGAAATATAATAATATAATGAGAATTGTATTTATCTTGAATAAAGCTATTTTGACTTTGACTTTGATGTTTTCATTGCGAATCAAGTGGGTCCAAAATTAGTCTTGAGCTTAAATTTTTGAAACATGTCTTTTAATCTCTAGTGTATCGGCATAATGTATGCGTTTTAAACCAAAAAATATATTATAGAGGGTTAACAAAAGTTAAAGATTAATTTTGCTAAGTAGAATCAAAAGGACTTAAACTAAAATATGCCTATTTTAGTATAATCATTAAAATTTTCATTATGTTTAACCCCTTTTTCCAAGAGGTTGTATGACGAAAACATTATAAAAAAGTAAAGTATATAGGTACTCGTAATTATGGAAACTCCTAATGAAAAAAGTCAAATAAAGTCTCGATACTGTTACTCATATTTCATAACTTTTAATATCCTTTGAATACAATCTCTATTAATTAAAAAATGTTTAATGAAAAATACGCATAACTTTAACAATGAAAAGACAAAGGCTTCAAGTTCCCTGTGTAAAGAATCTCATTCACCCCTTGAATGCAAGGCTATTGCGAATGAAGAATATTTTACTCTAGTTAATATTTAATTTTAAGAATGTCATATTTGTGTGGTGACGGAGTAAGAATACAGTGTGTCATCATCCCATCTCATCCCATGGGTGTCGTAAAAACCGACTAAGGGACTATCCGTGAATATAATCTTTACGTAATTGAAGGAAGAAAGACTCGAAATTAAACCCTATACGAATCTGTTTGGTCAGCGTGGTATTAGTAGGCCAGGTATTCCTCCTTCGCGGGAGGAGATCCGTCGGTTAATAATGTTAATCCTAGGAACCACCTAGTTTAGGCAAACATTTACGTTAATGTAACAAAAAGTTCCATAGAGCAGGAATCATATCCCAAACCTCTAAATATGCACTAAGCCACTACGCCATAGAGGTCGTGAAATTAATGGTCTGTTATGATAAAACTTTTTAATGACTTTTATGGAGTTTTATCAATCGCCCTTGGGTAAAGAGTGGATCGTCTTATACGAGAGTTACTCGTAGAATTATTAAATTCTTTATAAAAGAATACTACTACATAATACGAGTAAGTATGCAGTACAAATTATTATGTGTTGGTAATTTTTTATTACTATAGTTATATCTAAATTTCGGTATATTAATATTTACCCAATAGGGTCCATATTGTATCTGTGATATTAAACATAACACCTATTTGTAACATATGGAGTGCAATAAAGATATTGAGTATTGAGTATTTAAAAACAGTAAAAAAACTAAATTAAAAAAAAATACACTATCATCAAATTTGTAAAGCAAAAAAATATTTTTTATATACAGTATTTGTTAATACTGAAAAAACCTTTTTTAAATGGTAGATTGATGGGTTGACTTAATGTTGGTCCTGTACCCTTGAAGACTTGTACAAAGAAAGTGCCATGCCATCGACACGATAAAAAAAAGTTGAATTTAACGTTAATTTGGTTTTACCGATACCCAGCTATCCAAATAAATAAGAAATATAATTTCTACCTCTCCGTGTGGTGATGGAGTAAGAATACAATATGTCATCACACCATCTGCCCATCCATGGGTGTCGTAAAAACCGACTAAAGGACTAACCGTGAATATTAACTTTACGAAATAAATAGAAGGAAAACTTGAAATTAAACCCTATACCAATCCGTCCGGCCAGCATGGTATTAGTAGGCCAAGTATCCTTCCGTCACGGGAGGAGGCCCGTCCTTGCAGTGGGCCATTAATGGGCTGTTATAATAATAATTTCTACCAGGGACTAAAGTGAGATAAATTAACAAAATCATTAAAAAAAATATTATAGTGTGACTGAATTCCTACAGGATAGACATTTGAATTTGAAGTTATAAATGAATTGTATTTTTAATTGTCTAACTCTAGCATGTAAGTTTGACTTTATTGATTAATCTAAATTGTATTAGAAAGTGTAATCTCATACCAGATTTACATACTAGATTTGCTCGCCATATATGGCAGAATTATGAGAACTTTTATAAAATTGTAACAACAATGAATGTACCATAAATATTATTTTATGCAAATAAAGACTATTTATCTATCGATATTAAATGTCTCTTGATCATGTGCATCAACTATGTTTTTTTTTCTTTGTCTACGGAATTGTATAAATCAACAAATACTGATTCTCAAAGCCATTTTTTTGAGATTTCGGAATGTTCACAACGTTTTATTGATGATTAGTACATTAATAGGATAAAAATTTATCATTTTTTTCAGAAATAATACATCTATAAGTACATGCAGAGATGGACCTCCGTCTTGCACAGAAGGAATGATGTCCTACATAAACCACGTTGGCCAGAAGGGGTTAAGACGTGAAGTTTCCTTTTCGCTAGAGACGGTAGACAATCCTATCTAAACATAATACATTTTTATAATATTGTTGTTTAAGTTAAAAATAAATTAACATACTAAAACAATATGCTAAATAAACAAATTAGTTATTTACTCTAACAAAACAAGAGTAAAGTTGGCAAAGGGTAGAATTTTTAATCTCGTTTGTCATGAGAATTGTAGTTTCAACAAAAACTTTGTTTCCAAACTGCTCCCAACGGTCTATTAAGTTTGCTTTGGGAACTGTTTCCAAATATACCTTCGAAATTCCTAACAATTTTTTTTGCAACATAAAAAAAAAATATTATATGCATATTAATTTTTGCTATTTTAAAAGTATGTTTTAAAAATAAATTGTTTGCTTTTAATAAAAAACACCTTCATTTTATCGTAGCTATAGTCATTAATCAATGAAGCCATCAGACCTTAATGTACTTTTAATATTTATAAAATGACTTACCGATAACAAAATACTCCAAAACATTCATAATTTAACACTGGCCACTAAATAAATTAATAATAATCGTTCATCCATTAGAAAAGAGAAAAAAAATTTTTAAAAAAGGAATACACTTTTGAGTAACGAATGACTAAAACGTAAGGAAAGTAGGTTAGTCGAGCGAGCGGTCGTGCGCTACGCGAGCGGAAAGGTTGAGACGCGATGGATAACTGGCTACGAAGCGTAGACGCTCTACATTGCTACGGTGCTACGACGCAACAGGCAGAATTCGTAGAGCGATTGCTGGCTTTTTTTCGTAGTATTTTTGACGATTTGATTTCAATAATGTTGAATTATTTTGAATAAATTTATAGTACATTTGTAGATGTATTGTAATTATATGAATTTGTCAAGTTCGATTGGATTTGTTATTGAGTTTTTAACGTTAATGTTTGTTTTGGAACTTTGTAAATAAATATAATTAAAAGAATTACATTTATATAGATTTATTTTAAGGATTCAAATAAAAGCCCAGTTGTAAAGGTGTCAAGCGCGTTGCTTGGTTTAGCTCGACACATTAATCCATTCGTCTCCTCCTGAGACGAAGGAATACTCTATTAATTAGTCTTTTGATTACTTTCATTCAAACCCGCCACTAAGTTCATTATAGCACCGTAGATCGTCAGCTTGGGATCCAGCAAAAAAAAGTTTATACTTGTATTTCAGTATTAAAAGCTTATATCTATGAATAAAAAAATTATTTTAAAAAGTACTAGTAGTCTGAGAACTTTCCTAAAAGAAAAACCTTGCATCCAAAAGACATCAACAAGAACACAAGATCCTCAATTTCAATTAATATAAACGGACATATCTACACAGCGCCATCTGTTCCCAAAGTAGGCTAGGCTTAACCTGCTTGTGTTATGGGTAACAGATAAACGGATATGAGTACTTATATACTTTTTTTTTTAAATACATACATATTATACATAGAAACACTAAGACCAATGGAAATAATCACACACAAATATTTGCATTAAGTGGGAATCGAACCGGAGACCTCTGCGTAGCAGTTATGTTGTATAACCACAACGCCAAAGAGGCCGTCAATATTAATAACGAAAATATCTACTCAAAACCAGAACGATGCTTAAAGAAAAAATATCGCATAAATGGGTCACCAAGTAATAGTAAAATTATGCGCAGTACCTACAAAAGTATAATGTATGAAAGTACTTAGTTTTTCACTTTGATGTCCACAAGGGCCATTGAAAAAGGCTTCGTCCGTAATGGTTTTACTAGAGATAAGGCTATACGGTTACACTTTGTGCATTGTCTGTCTATTGTTGGGTGAATATTGAACATTCAAATCTGAGGAAAATGGGAAATGTGTATGAAAATGATAGACTATTTATGATTATGTGTATATTACAGTGGCGAAGGGTGAATTTTTATAAAAGGTAAGCCGAACGAAAAAAAAACTTGTGACTGTCACAAACATCAATTTAACGGACACAAAGAACAAGATCCAGACTCAGGACAATAATTTGTTGATCAAAAAGAATTGTCCTGCCTGGGAATCGAACCCGCGACCTCGTGCACGTCAGCCGCTTACCGCGACCGCGCTGCGCCATCGAGGCCGTTAAAGTGTCTTTCTATAATATTAAATTTCTATTTCGTAATCTACTTTTCTATATAAGTACTTCATACGTATTAGTAAAAAAATATTCTGTCCCGAACTCAGTACATAAAGCAATTGAAATCCGAATATGTTTCTCAGTTTGGACATGTTTCTTTGATGAATTTGATAAATGACTCCACAAACTTTTAAAATCTGAGAATAAGAAACAAGGAAAACAAAACGTACTATTTAATTTACAACTGCAAGCTGTAAGCCACTTATATTTATCATAAATAGATGTAAATAATATAAAAATATAAATATATAATATATATAAAAAAAAAATATATATACTTATATAAATATAATTATATATTTTTGTAAATGTGTAATTGTCTGGCTTTACTGTAAATAAATTGTTTTTCTTTCTTTCTTTCAAAATATATCGTAAATGCATGGCGCCGGGCGGCGGCCGACGCACGTCTCGTTTGTATCCCACATTCATGTCTGTATTTCTTATTTTCGTAATTTAATTTCAAGAAAGAAGTTTTGCTTCCACAACAAATAATCAATTAGTCAACAATCTAATACTATTAACGCTGCCATTATAACAACAAATTAAAGTAATAACAATGAAGTAAGTACTTACAATTATGTAGTAGGTAGGCACCCAAAGCACTGACAATTCAATCAATGCACAACACTCATAACACAAACATACTTAGTAATTATTTGCAGTAAATACTTTAAAATATAAAAATAATAGCTGAATGAAAACAAAAACAATAATAAATGTCAAATAAAAACTTTGTTTGGGTGGGAAAAATGACTGAGAGCAGAGCAATGAACATTGACCAAAATGAATGAACACAATATCGTTCGTTCATACATCGCGATGGATCGTTTTGATTGGTCAATACAACGACGAACGAATGATGCATCGTTTTGATTGGTCAATACAACGACGAACGAATGTATTAATAATACTCAATTTCCTTAGGTAACTCGAAAAATGCCGGCTTATTCATTCAATAATCGTTCCTTATATCGACGCTCACACACAAAGATAAAATGCAATGTTTTTGCATGTGTGCGTACGACTTTCGTACCGTCTGTTTATACTCGATTCCTATTTTTGAGACCGGCTTACCGCCGCCATTCTAATGTACTCTGTGCCGCCGCCATTAGTTGACAAAGTTGTAATAATAGATGGCGTTATGAGTACGTAAATAATTTTCATAATATTGCGATTTCCGTAGGTAAGAGAAAACTTTTTTGTTTTTTAATTTTGTGTACTGAATGGATGTTACGTCATTGATTTATAATTGTTTATTATACAATGTTTTTGCAAAGGTAAGCCGGTAGGAATCGGGTTATATGGACCCTTCGCCACTAGTATATTATCATAACAGCCCATTAATGTCCCACTGCAGGGACGGACCTACTCCCGTAATGGAGAGATACTTGGCCTACTAATACCACGCTGGCCAGACGGATTGGTATAGGGTTTAATTTCAAGTTTTCCTTCTTTTTATTTCGGAAAGATAATATTGACGGATAGCCCCTTAGTCGGTTTTTACGATACCTACGGGATGAGATAGGGTGGTGACATATCGCATTCTTACTCAGTCACCACGCGGATAATCTGTCTATTGTTGGGTGAATATTGAACATTCATATCTGAGGAAAATGGGAAATGTGTATGAAAATGATAGACCATTTATGATAGTAAGCATTTATGTGTTTGCTATTATGACAGTTTGTAGGCAAATATCTAAATCGGGTAAAGACTTTCATCATAACAGCTCATTAATGTCCCACTGCAGGGACGAGCCTCCTCCCGTAACGGAGGGAGGAATACTTGGCCTTCTAATACTACGCTGGGCAGACGGATTGGTATAGGGTTTAATTTCAAGTTTACCTTGTTTTTATTTCGTTAAGTCGGTTTTTACGACACCCATGGAATGAGATTGGGTGGTGACATATTGTATTCTTACTCCTTCACAAAACTCTATACCTATGTGTTTATTGTTATTTTTATGGTGGACCGATGACCTAGTTAGGACGACGTGAAGCCGATGGATGAGTTAGGCACAAAACCATGCAGAGTGGGATATGTCCAGCACTGGACATACATAGGCTAATATAGCAAGGTTTTAAACTATTTTTTGTCGCTAAGATTCCCTGTAGTATCTCAAATGACGACTCTGTGGCGTAGTGGTTATATAACATGACTCCTACGCAGAGGTCTCGAGTTCGATTCCCGCTCAATGCAAATCTTTGTGTGCATGAACATGAATGTTAGCATTGGTTTGAGTGTTTTTTATGTATAATATGTATGTATTTACAAAGAAAAAGTATTTAAGTATGTTTATCCGTTTTCTAATACCCATAGTACAAGCTTTGCTTAGTTTGGGACTAGATAAGGTTGTATGAATGTGTGAGGATTATTTATTATTATTATAAAAAAAGAAAAAGAAATGTTCTGGTTAGAATAAAACATTTTTTTCTTCATCCCCAGAGTACTAATTATCATAAAGATGAGATGTTCTACAGTTATTGGCAGTTCTATATCGCGTTCCTATTTAAATTTTTATCATTTCAGTTTATGACTTTGAAAGCTCTTGGGAAATCAAAAATGATATACAAAACGAGAATTATTTGCATCAATAAAATGTGGTACGAATTTATTTATTGGATAAAATGTATTTTTATTTCTAGATAAATCAATCATTAAATTAAATATTTAATGGTGTTTAATTCAAATCGACTAACAATAAATTAATACTCTCTTTACTCATATTTTTCACAATCTTTAACATTTTTAAATATAAATATAAAAACATTTATGAATATAAAAAGGTAGATAAAGGTAGTCTATTTACCGAAAGTACTTACTATCGGAACAATGATCGCCAAATCAAAATTCCACATGTCTACTTAATTAATACTATCATTATTATTGTAACAATGTTATTTATCAAAGTATTAATTATTATTATTATTTTTGCAGGACTTCGAGACACCCGCCGGGAATAGCAGGACTATCCACGTGACTCTAAGAATGGATGCGTTATTTTTAGCAGTTTACATCCTCTATTTATTTGCTGAAGTCACAAACCACTACATTTACATTCCGGAAAATACATCTCATATTAATTATACTTCATGCCCTATAATTATTGTCCGTGTGGTGACGGAGTAAGAATACAATATGGCACCACCCCATCTCATTCCATGTATATATTATATGTCACCAAAATCTTAAATGAATGTTGCACAATACATTTTGAAGAAAGCAATTAAAAGCTTTACTTAACCTCTTAATTAGTAAAATCAGTTCATTCTGTTGCTTCATAGATAATTTTAAATTTAATAACGAACGAGTTCATTAACGTTTCCAAATTCAGCTCGTTTTCTGATTGGATGACTGCTATATTTTGTGTTTATAAAGCAAGACCTTGTCTAAGACTAAGTAATGTTTGTTTTATAGCGTTAGATTTACAGGAATGATGGAAGTTAATGATTTTTACGAATTTTAATCTTTGTATGTTTGTCTGTTTCATGGTCAACTGATTCTTGGAGCTTTAACGGCATAATGGATTATAGGGCAAACGGCATAATGGATATAAAGTCCCACTGCAGGAACAGGTCTCCTCCCGTGACGTGACCGACCAACCGACTAAGGGACTATCCGTGAATATTATCTTTACGAAATAAAAAGAAGGAAAACTTGAAATTAAACCCTATACCAATCTGTCTATCTAGCGTGTTATTAGTAGGCCAAGTATCCCTCCGTCACGAGAGGAGGCCTGTCTCTGCTGTGGGACATTAATGGGCTGTTATGATCGTCAGATAGTAAGCTTCACACGTCTCCGTAACAGTGCTTAACAAAACAGTTTGTCTTCGCGCAAGCACATTCTTTTAATCGCAAATTCTTTTAAACTACTCTTGCTGTATCCCTGAGAGACAAGTTTTTAAGTCCTTAGCACTGTTTAACACGCTTGTTTTTAATTGCTATCACTAGCAAAACGTGATTTCTAATTGCACCCGAAAGTTGACTAAACTACAAAAAAAAAAAAAAAAAGATTTATGATATAAAAATGTCACTGGCTGTTAGTATTATTGCTATCATTATCTTAATTTGTTATCCCCAAATTAGATTATTCCATTAAGTATTTAGATAAACTAAGGACAGCTGTATACACCAATACTTTTTTTTTTCAAAAATACGTCGTTGATCAGCCACATACAAACGAAATTGTAATAAATAGCTCCTGTATCATGTGTTGACGGACTAAGATACAAGATCCACCGTCCAAGTAAATTATATTTAACAGTCAGCATTTTCAAATGAAAGGCAAATTGTTCAAGTCTTATGAGCGTTTATTGGGCTCACTAGCGCCGCTAATAGAATAAAAATCATAATTCGTGAATAGGATCAATAATGCAAAATGTTGTCTACTAAGTCTTTAGAAAAGGCAATAAAGTATTTGTATATAACATTCTCAACACTTTAATAACACATTCCGACAGCCCCGTCTACCTAGGAGTCACCTTGGACCGTGCATTAACGTACAAAGGCCACTGCTTAAAGACTAAGCATAAGGTGGGAACACGCAACAACCTTCTCCGCAAGCATAATATACTTGGACAAGATTTCGTCAGCTACCACTTCAGACAATTTCTTATGAAAACCTGTCACACTATAATGTAGTAACGTAATAATATATTTTTATATTTTTAAAAGCTTGTCAAATGAATGTTTTTTTTAATAAGCTACTAAATACTACAATTAATAAATCGCAAATGTAGAGAACAGGAATGGACGTATCAGAACTACAGTCATTTCTGTTTATTCATAGTGTTTGGAGTGTAAGCATTTTCCTGGTAAGCTAATCAACTAGAAACCATTGTCTATATGTTGTTTATTTTAATTAAATAGTGTACTTACTAATCAAATATACTATAACACAACGGAAGTCTGACAACCATTGCAATAACCAATGCACATCACAATCAGTTAACAAATAGCCTACAGATAGCGCGCGAGTTGAATGCAGAG
This sequence comes from Schrankia costaestrigalis, assembly GCA_905475405.1. NCBI lineage: Eukaryota > Metazoa > Arthropoda > Insecta > Lepidoptera > Erebidae > Schrankia > Schrankia costaestrigalis. Next base: position 2,814,184 of record FR997830.1, read on the forward strand.
CTTAGGAATGCGGTAGTGCTGTGACCTAATTATAAATTATTGATTGACATTAATATCGATAAATTTAAACAATGTTCTAAGTTTAATTTTATTTAGTACACTAGGTTAACATGGTGAAAAAAAAACAATATCATAATTATCACATGTTTTAATAATCATTTCACAAAACGGAATAAAAAAATAACACGGGAACTTCAGTATTACTATTAACACAATAACACGGCAAACGTACGATAGTTGACAAGGATGGCACAGCACTACACTGCAGGCGCGTGAGGTGGGGCGTGCGGATAGCGGGGGGAGATGCTCCCGCCCTTTACCTCAGACCCCGACTGCATTCAACTCGCGCGCTATCTGTAAGTCCGAATCCTTATTTTTTTTAATAACGTTCTATGTATATTGTCACTAAATAATGACTTTGATTCTGGCGAAAGAAGTTAAAATAAAAAAAAATGTGGATTTTTTTTCGCTCTATTAAATTTTATTTTATTTTTACTAAAATGTTATAACTTTATAAAATCTTATACTTAATGGAATTAGTAACTTGCCCATGTGGAGTGCAATTTAAAGTAATGAAAATAAAGCCTTTCAATTTCTCACTATTTTTATTTTTATTTACTTTTTCCTGAAAGATATATTAGCATACACCAGATACAAAATATGTTACAACAGGTTATAAGGAAGTCCACTAAGTGTTATCATCCATATTGCTTGGAGTTTGTAGACTATAAAGTTAAATCTAATCTTCATTATACTCGTATCTTTTAATTATGTAGATATCATTAATTTGCTTATTAACGTACCTAAAACGAACGATCGAAATTACATTTAAATTATAGTTCACAGAACGAGAGATACAGGATTGAACAATTTCAATTATTTTCTTCTAAACACTTTAGTTCTCCTGTAGACCACATTTTTGACTTAATCACGCTGACAATCCCTGCATAAAAATATAGGTACATAACAATGCTACATTGCTTACTTTTAGACTAGATCCCGGTGTGTAGATATATAGTGAGGAATTAATAACATTATGATTAAGAACAGTTCTACAATCTATATCTATACTATTATATAAAGCTGAAGAGTTTGTTTGTTTGTTTGAACGCGTTAATCTCAGAAACTACTCCTTCGAATTGAATTTAGTTTTCAGTTTTGGGTAGACCATTAATCGAGGAAGGCTATAGGCTATGTAACATCCTAAAGGGCCTAAGGGCCTACTCAGAAGGCTCATGGTCACTTAGAGGGCAATGGAGAGACCTATGTTGTAGCCTGACCTATGGACCTACTCAGAAGGCTCATGGTGTCTCAGAGGGCAATGGAGAGAGCTATGTTGTAGCTTGACCTATAGGCCTACTCAGAAGGCTCATGGTCACTCAGAGGGCAATGGAGAGAGCTATGTTGTAGCCTGACCTATGGGCCTACTCAGAAGAATAATGGTTTCTTAGAGGGCATTAGGGAGAGAGCTATGTTGCAGCCTGACCTATATGGGCCTACTTAGAAGGCTCATGGTCACTCAGAGGGCAATGGAGAGAACTATGTTGTAGCCCGACCTATGGACCTACTCAAAAGGCTCATGGTCACTCCAAAAGGCAATGGAGAGAGCTATGTTGTAGCCTGACCTATGGGCCTACTCAGAAGGCTCATGGTCATTCAGGAGCATTGGAGAGAGCTCTGTTCTAGCCTGACCTATGGACCTACTCAGAAGGCTCATGGTCACTCCAGAGGGCAATGGAAAGAGCTATGTTGTAGCCTGACCTATGGGCATACTCACAAGTCTTATGGTCATTCAGGGGCATTGGAGAGAGCTATGTTGGGAGTTTCCCTGCGTGATCGAATCAAAAATGAGGAGATTCGCAAGAGAACTAAAGTAACCGACATAACCGGTTAAAGTAGCGACAAGCAGGGCACATAGCGCGGAGAACCGACAGCTGTTTGGGCAGAAAGATTCTGGAATCGCGACCGCGTACTGAAAAGCGCTGGTGTGGACGGCTGGAAGCCGATGGATGAGGGAGGCACAGGACCGCACAAGGTGACAATACTTGGAGAAGGCATATGTACAGCAGTTGACGTCGATTTGCTGATATTATGATGATGAATAAACTTTGTATGAATTATACAAGTTTTTTTTTATTTCATTTCAAATTTAATCGCGGACAAAGTCGCGTTTTACAGCTAGTAATATATAAAAATGAAACCCGTTTTCCGTTGTCACGACATAGCATGAAAGCGGCTTGACCGATTTAGCTGATTTTTTTTGTAGTTTCCTAATACTCTGTACAAGGTTCTTGCGAAAAAAAAAAAAATTAGGAAATATCTCAGAAAGATTGAAAAATATAAATTTTATTTTGCATATTTTAAAAAAAGCGCGTCACGAATATCAACGTCATTCAATTTAAAACAAAAAACTTTGTGGTGATCTATGACACCACAGACATTGTATTATCGCAGATAGGTCAGCTATACAAATAAAGTAGTGCATCAAAACGCCAAGGCGGTACGAAGTTCGCCGGGTCAGCTAGTAACTTTATGTTTATGTAAATCCCATGAAAACTTTTAATGATGATAATAAATTTCTATTCGTGGGAATAAAATTGATAATAATTAATTTGCAATTTTTTATTGATATTGGTTAATGGATAATTATGATAAGAATAATAATTAATATCATAAAAGATGATAAAATACTTGGTCTCCTTTCAATGATTGTAACGGTGATGTTTAAAATAGTATTAGATGAGTTTAAATTCAATTGTCTTTCTACTTCTTTTATTCAACGTATTTATTTTTAAATTTTACCTTCTACGTTTTATGTTCTGTAAGTTTCTAATAGCTCTCTGGAATGGACTTCACTGATGAGTGACTCTTCCTCATGTCTACTTCTAAGATCAGTGCTCACATGTAACTTAATTTACTCGATATCGTAGTCTAGGTACAGACTACTATATGAATATCAATTTATAGGATAGATATTCTAAAACATTATGTAGCCCTCACAAGCCGTATCCGCTACTGTCATCAATTAATTTTAAAGGTACCTTTTAGCTGTTAAGCAGATACATGTTTTCCCCTGTATAAACGCAAATTAGCCAAAAGGCCCTCGACGACATCTGTGGCGTAGAGTAGTGAGTGTTTTCTATGTATAATGAGTATGTATTTACAAAAAAATGTATTTAAGTATGTTTATCCCAGTACCCATAGTAAAAGCTTTGCTTAGTTTGGGACTAGATGGCGTTGTGTGAATGTGTAAGGAATATATTTATTAAAGATGCCACGTTTGCCTGATAGGTTATTACTAGGTATTGTGACAAGTCTCTCTTTTCATCTAGAATGATCAACTGCTTACCAGAGAGTCCCTTAGTCGTCTTTTACGACACCCTCTGGAAGACATCATTACACGAACAAAATACCAACTCTTTTTGTTTTTTTAAACGTTGACGTATGGTATGTACAAACAGGTCTCGGTTATTAAAATTAATCAGAAAGATAATTTTAATAATTGATTATTTATTATTGATATAGATTACTAAGGCACGTTTCAGATAAACAGCAGCTAATTTATTTTAGTCCGTTTTAGGTTATAGCCTTGTAAATACATTAGGTAAGTGAATTATATTTATTATTATCTTATTTCTCCAAAATATCTGGAATCCATTTAAAATCCAGATTAAGGGTCGTAGCACAATAACGCAACTTAAACGGATCGGCACTATATCAACTCGAGCCGTTCAGTATCATTTGTATGAAACTCCTTACTGCAACGCACACTAATCGGGATCGTAACGTTATCGGATTTTTGACGTTTGACACCAAGAAAAAAGACGAGGCGGTGGCGATCCGTTAACGTTATATATGTGCTACGGCCCTAAGACCTTTATTTGTTAAGCATGCATCGGGCTTTCTTCATAAAGCCAAGACTTACAGGCTCTGGTCAAAGGTACTCAAAGCTGATTATCTCTGAGAGCACAATGTAAAAACACCAACAAAGGTTAACCCGAAGGTCACTGCCCAATAAATTTTATTTTAGGAGCATCTGTCCTTCATCATAACAGCCCATTAATGTCCCACTGCAGGGACGGGCCTCCTCCCGTGACGGAGGGATACTTGGCCTACTAATACCACGCTGACCAGACGGATTGGTATAGGGTTTAGTTTCAAGTTTTCCTTCTTTTTATTTTGTAAATATAATAGGTATTCACGGATAGTCCCTTAGTCGATTTTTACGACACCCATGTGATGAGATGGGGTGGTGACATATTGTATTCTTACTCCGTCACCACGACATTTGTGTCCTTACTCAAAACTAATATTATTCGTTACTTATTTCTGAGCCTCTGTGATGCGATTGCGGTATGCAGCTATTGTGCAAATGATTTGATATCTTTGTAGGATATTTTTTTGTGTTACCTGCAATTTATTACTAACCTGGATTCTTTTTGTATCCGTTAAATTGATCCTTGTTCAAGTTTACGCCATACAGTGTCATAGTCCCTATTGAGGCAGACGTTTTTTCCAAATCTCTGATCTAAAACCAGGCGTAAAGTCTATTGTGATGTTTAATCTAACAAGGTAAAGTACCCTAGTATTTGTAAATACTTCTTATTAGTGGCCAATGAGGTGTTGAAGATGGTTAGCCGCTCTTAAGTTTGTAAAGTTGCTTAACAACTTCCTTAGAATATCAACCACTACCGACATCTCATGTGCCCTTCAAGGCATGCAGCATAAGTCCGTAGATCGCTCCTTGAAGTTGTATAAACACATAAACATTTCCAATAAACCGTGAACATAATTTCGATAAAAACAAAATGTTTTCTTTTAACCTACTTCAAAAGAAGGGGAAGTACCTTACCCGATTTATCTTTTAATTGATGTTAACAGTGAATCCTATTAATATTATAAATGTGAAAGTTAGCGAGGATGTATGGATGGATGGATATTTATTTGTTACTCTTTCACGCAAAAACTACTGAACGGATTTTGATGAAATTTGGAATACAGGTAGTTTAAGGTGTAGAATAACATTAAGGCTACCTATACCAATCGAATAAAGACGCGGGCATCAGCTAGTGAAACATAAATAACATTTGGGGGGGTAAGGGTACTTCAAAAAAGTTGCTTCATCAACATAGGTGAAATAATTATTTTCTTTCTTTCTTTTAAAAAAGACAACTCCCTCACTAGGGATCATGCCCTGTGACGCGGGGACCTTTTACAAACATCAATTAACGGACACAAAGAACACCCAGACCAGGACAATAATTTGTGCATCTCACAAATTATTGTCCTGCGTGGGATCGAACCCACAACCTCTTGCACGGCAGCCGCTTGAGTTAGCGTCGCGCCACCGAGGTCGTCAAAAAATTTGATTGTATCTCTAAACATTAGGAATTATGTAAATTATCTAAGTGATTGAAAGTGCGTATTATAATTTAGTATCAGCATAGATGGTTTTGCAGTCGTTCTAATGATTAGATTTTTGTTGATTGTATGATAACGAGAAATTATTATACAAATTACTTGTTTAGGCTACTTGTTAGTTTGACGCTTGTCAATACCAGATGCAAAAATCTCTGTACTTTACGAAAAATGTTTGCATCGCCTACAGATAGTTCTTTGTTTATTAAGATAGTACCTAATAACAGATTATTAACGCTCCACTGCAGAGACAGACATACTGTCCCTGTATGCGTTGCTATTATCTTCACTTAGTGTGTTTCTCCTGGGGATTCAAATTGAGAGCATAGATCTCCACCAAAGCGATAAACGGTGTGATAATGGATCAAGAAAACAGGTTGTTACAGCCCTTTATTTACTGTTCAGAGTCATGTAAAGCGATTAAGAGAATTTTTATTTACTGATCGTAAATAATAAACCTCTACTACTCAAATGAAACCTAGCAAATAAGGACCACTTTACTGTAAATTAATAACAACCTATCCTATCAACGTGGGGTAATGGAGTAAGAATACAGTGTGTCACCTCCCCATCTCATCAAATGGGTGTCGTAAATACCGACTAAGGGACTATCCGTGAATATTATCTTTACTTAATAAAAAGAAGGAAAACTTGAAATTAAACACTATACCAATCCGTTTGGCCAGCGTGGTATTAGTAGGCCAAGTATCCCTCCGTCACTGGAGAAGAAACGTCCCTGCAGTGGGACATTAATGAGCGATTATAATGATCCTACCCACGTCATGCAGTAATCCCTGCAATGGAAATCTTAGAATATTTTAAAGGTAACACAAAAACGTTTTCTCAAATACTTTCTATAAAACATATAAATATTTGTACAAAAAATCAATTTGATTGTGTAATTCCAACATCGCCGTACTAGAATGTACGTGTTCTTATCATAAGATAATAGTTATAATCAATATAGGTATAGATATTCTTAGCCTTATCGATATCTTAGATATGTATGACAATGTTAAGACGAACAATTTATTATCTGTTGAATTCTTTTGGAACATAAATGTTTAGTTGATGGAACTTTATGAAAGTGAAATTATTTTCTGTATGGATTTTACTTCTCGAATTCTTTACATGGATCTTCATATCATCCAATTGACGTCCACTACTGGACAAAGGCCTCCTTGCAACCTTGTGCGGTCCTGTTCCTCTCGCATCCATCGGTTTCTCGACGTCCTAACTAGATCGTCGTCGGTCCACTTTTTAAGTCTCCTCACCCCGCGTCTTCCAGTACATATTTTACAAACAAACCAAATTAATTAGCCCTCCGTGTGACGGAGTAAGAATACAATATGTCACCACCCCATCTCATCCCATAGGTGTCGTAAAAACCGACTAAGGGACTATCCGTATATATTATCTTTACGACATAGAAAGAAGGAAAACTTGAAATTAAACAGTAACTCTTTATTATAGTATCTTTGTAAAGAATGCAAAAGTTTGATTTAGGTCTATTTCTACTTATTTAAAATGACCTTGAATTATCAGCTAATTAAAAACAGATTACAGCAATCAATCAAAGATAATTTAAATAAGTCTAAGTACAATGCAATTACTTATACCTTTTTTTTAAATCTTTGTAATTACTTTATACTTAAATTCGAAAATTTTAATCCTTCTTCCATCTCTTGAAATGTTATTGCAACTGTACAATTTCCATAAGTAATAATAATATTTTAATAATCCGGAATTTATTTATAAGTAGACTAAGACCGACAGCCGATGGAGCAGAAAGGTTCTGGAATGCGGACCACGTACCGGAAAACGCAGAGTGGGGGACATCATCATTATTATCATCCAATAGAAGTCCAATCCTTAACATATAGCCCTCCTCCAAAAATTGACACCTTGTGCGGTCCTGTGCCTCTCTGATCCATCGGCTTTCCGACGTCCTAACCAGTTCGTCAGTCCATCGTGTGAGGGACCTCACACGATGGACTGACGACCTGACACAAGGTGTCAATATTTGGAGGAGGGCTATATGTTAAGGAGTGGACTTCTGTTGGCTGATAATAATGATGATGTCGACTAAGACAAAGTGTATCAATACCTTGTAAAGTAGCAGTAAATGTCATGACTAGCCAAGGGCATGACACTTACTTTTCTTAATCAGCCACCCGGAGAGCATTTGAATAAAAACATTCCTAATCAATTACTCACACATAAAAAAATAAGACATTATTGTTTTGAAAATATCTAATCATTCATCATAAATATATGTTCAAACTTCCGTTTGGAGATAAAACTTAAAACGACAACCTTTGATTTTTTATGAAAATCGAATTACATCATGTTAATACCTGTACAATTTCTTTTTACAGCAATGTATTTACTGGCACTAGTAGCCCTTCTAGGGGCTGCCTCTTGCAGTCCTATAGCGACAGACATCCAACGCAATGACAACCGAGCCGAAGTATACGTTTTACCTACAGACACAGTACCGACATTCTATGACGTAACTCTCTTCCTTGATCCTGGTAATGCTGACTACTTTACTGGCAGAGTATCTATAAGAGTAGTACCACATGCAGCAACCAATGAAATTGTCCTTCATGCTATGGCAATGGAGATTGAATCAGATGCTATCCAAGCTTTCACTGATAGGGAGCCTCTAGTGAACCTAGTTGAGAGTTTCACTTTAGCAGATTCTGATGATGATACACATTTCTTGAGAATCAGATTAAATACTCAGTTGGTTGTTATGCAACCTATTACTTTGAACATTGCATACACTGCACATTTTGCTGAGAATATGTTTGGTGTTTATTTGTCTACGTATCAGCAAGATGGTGAGACGGTGTAAGTATTTATTTATTATGTTTATCAACAAAACAAAACGAGCTATTTCAAAAAAAGATTTGAAATAGGATCACAAACAATGAATTATGTACGACAAACAAGGATGGTCAATGAATTAGCAAGGATGGGTCTTTCTCCAGTGATAGCAGTAAATTGAACTAGAAATGCTTAATGGTCTTTTTGTTAGAGAAATTGCACGAACAGATTTAAAGAAGAGTGATTTCTAATTAAGTAACAATGATAAATTAAAATTATACAACTTATAGCAGCAGATGTTACCCTAGCAATAACTAATACAATGTAATATTTCAGGAGTTTGATCACCTCCCAGCTACAGCCTACTTTTGCCCGCCGAGCCTTCCCGTGTTACGATGAGCCAGCACTTAAAGCTAAATTCAGAACCACGATATACGCGCCCCCACAATACAATGTCGTCAGAAGTAACATGCCTCTAAGGACTGATGAGCTGAAGTAAGTTTTACATTTTTTAAGAAAATTATATTAAACGCTCTTTTAAAACTCATAATGGTAAGTGGTCTGCTTAATCTGCTGATATTATCGACTAAGGAACTAACCAGAAAAGCGATATAAAGAAGGAAAGCCATTGAAATAAATTTGAATTTTTATAAGATATCACAAATTTAACTAAGTGAATACGCTCCCGCACAAAGGAACAACCCCAAGTGTCGCGGGGACATTTACTAACATGAAATTATCGAAAACAAAGACAATAATTCGACAAAAAGTATTTTCTTGCAAGGAATTCGAATTAACGAACTTACGCACGGGTCCTGCATACAAGCTCGTGCAACTACTGACTCTGTGGTTAAGAGGCATTAATGACTTCGCACCACACCACAACAAAAATAAAAGCTAACAATAATAATCTTTCCAATTCACAGAGAACAAATCGCTGGTTACACCAAACACGAATTCCAGGACACTTTGATCATGTCGACATACCTGATCGCCTACCTCGTCTCAAACTTAGACTACGTTACAAACGAGAACGTTGCCAATCCACTGTACCGTGTACCATTCCGCGTATACTCAAGACCTGGTACTCAAACCACTGCTGAATTCGCAATGGACTTTGGTCAGAGGAATATGGCTGAGTTGGAGGAATATACACAGTTCAGATACGAATTCCCGAAACTTGATAAAGCCGCTGTACCTGATTTCGCTGCTGGTGCTATGGAGAACTGGGGTTTGGTTATTTACAGGTATGTCCGCTTTATTTTTTAAATAAACAAATTAGACATACTTTATATTGATTTATATATCTCCACTATCACCACAAGTGAAGGAGTAAGAATACAGTGTGTCACCACCCCATATCATACCATGGGTGTCTTAAAAACCGACTGAGGGACTATCCGTGAATATTATCTTTACGTAATAAAAAAAAGGAAAACTTGAAATTAAACCCTATACCAATCCGTCTGACCATTACTCGTAGTAGGCCAAGTATCCCTCCGTCACGGGAGGAGGCCCGTCCCTGAAGTGGGACATTGATGGGCTGTTATAATGAATCTTGATTTTGAAATAATCAAAATATTAGTAGTATCTTTTTTAACAGTGTGCATACTATGGAAGCTGAGTAACTAATAGTTTAATCTGAAAGAGCAAAGCGCTTCCTAGCTACAGTTTCAACTATTTGAAACTTAACTTTTGTGTACTTAACTTCACATAGTTTAGAGGCTATGTGGCTTATAACCATAAGGAAAGAGATTAGTAATAAATGTGGGTTTATCTTTCTATTGTAAATTTTCCTGTTTAATTTTTCGCGTTTATAATCATTACAAAAACACAAAGCATTCATACAATACCAATAAAATAAACTTTAAGTTTTAGTATGTAGTAGGGAAATAGAAGAATAATATTTCACTATGGGTCATAAAGTCTACTATTTATGATACGCTATCATGTGACAATAACCGTTATAAAAAAGTCATAACTTAAGTACTAACATTCCATTTGTGTCGGAGTAGTAGTTTTAATACTTGTTTATAATATCGAACTTTATATAATTTACTGTGATTTTATTCAGCTATTGTCTAACTTTTATAGCAGCATTTTAATGTGCCAAAGGAGTAAACCTAGATGTAAAAGTAACGTTAAACTTTTACTCGTATAGTTTAATTGGAATATCTAAAATGTTGACGACCTCTTTGGTTTAGTGATTACTGTCGAATCCAGTCCAGGGTTTAGTTTCCGGTCAATAAATATATTGAAGCTTTTCTAGGTATTGTATGTATTTATACTTATATTTTCGTCGTCTAATACCAATAATACAAGCTCTGCTTAGTTTGTAATAAGATCATCATCATCATAACAGCCCATCAATGTCCCACTGCAGGGACGGGGCTCCTCCCGTGACTGAGGGATACTTGGCCTACTAATACCACGCTGGCCAGACGGATTGATTTTATTTCCTAAAGATAATATTCACGGATAGTCCCTTAATCGGTTTTCACGACACTCGACGGGATGGGGAGGTGACATATTGTATTCTTACTCCGTCACCACACGGAAATAATGTGAAATATTATTATTACTTATTATTCTAGTAATAAATGAACTATCGGGATATTTACCATGTTTAGGGTTTTCGAGTTTCCGATATTTCGGCGCTGTTACAAGCGCCATGATTCCTAAGACTATTATATTAACCGCAAGTACTTCAGTTCCTCCGTGATCATGGCGCTTGTAACAGCGCCAAAATATCGGAAACTAAAACCCTAAACATGGTAAATATCCCGATAATTCGTTAATTAATAGTGAATGTGACCATGACAGTTTAAATAATTATATTATTATTATTATTCAACAGAGAAGTGGCTCTACTAGTTACCGATGGTGTCACAACTACAGCAACAAGACAGAATGTAGGCAGAATCATTTGCCACGAGAACGTGCATCAATGGTTCGGTAACGAAGTTGGGCCGCAGTCTTGGACCTACACTTGGTTGAACGAAGGATTCGCTAACTTCTTTGAAAACTTTGCCACGGACTTTGTAAGTTGATTTTAATATTTTTTGGTTGTTTTTTAGGGGAAGAATATGTTTCTCTTGTGGGTTCCATGATGAATAAAAGATGAAATAATATAATATACTTTACTGCTGGTACCAGACTTATAATAATACAAATGACAATATATAATTACGACGACCTAACTACATGATGGCGGGGAGACAACTGCTGGGCGACGCTAGTACAGTCGCGCGCCTGTAAAAGTGATTTCTCAGCAGTCGCTCAAATTACAATGTTGTGTGTTCCTACAGTTTAAAGACGATTTGCAAATGTAGATTAATATAGTTTATGCGTTTTTAAATTTACTGAGCCCAAGACATTAATAGCATTAATATGACTCGAGTTTATTCATAAAAATTGTATTCAATAATCCTGACTCCGAGAACAGCGTTGTACAATTATAATACATTATGTACAAACACAATAATAAGTACAATATTTATGTAATTTCGTTAACATTAATACTTGTCAGAAATTTCAAACTTTTTGAAATTATTTTGATGGAATTTATTAGGGAACAACACGATTTTTTTTTATTTGGTAATAATTTAATAAAATTTATTAGGGAACAACACGACTTATTTTTTTATTGGTTAAAATACTATTGATTTCTAAGTTAACAATAACATTAATTAAATTACATTTAACTTAAGTGAAGACATTTTTTCTTGAGTCGTATAAAAACGTTGTATACCAAGTAGATCTCCATTATAGCCGTCACGATATGCAGACCTACTCAGTAGTATTAATATTCTGTCTCATCCCAAAGTAATTGTAAAAGGTGTCTTCTTAACAGTCAATAAGTATGTCAACTTAAGAAGGTAAAATCCGCAATCACCCTTATCGTCACAACAGACCATTAATGTCCCACTGCAGGGACGGGCCTCCTCCCGTGACGGAGGATTACTTGGTCTACTAATACCACACTGGTCAGACGGATTGGTATAGTGTTTAACTTCAAGTTTTCCTTCTTTTTATTTCGTAAAGATAGTAGTTACGGTTATTCCCTTAGTCGGTTTTGACGACACCCATGGAATGAGATGGGGTGGTGACATATTGTATTCTTACTCCGTCACCACACGCAAACCCTTATATGTAGTATATTCAAAAAAAAAAAATACCAGTACTTTTCTTGTAGGTAGTCCCAGACTGGCGAATGATGGATCAGTTCGTCATCGCAATGCAGAACGTGTTCCAATCTGATGCTGTACTAAGTGTGAACCCAATGACACACCCTGTATACACGCCATCCGAAATTCTTGGAACTTTCAACGCCGTTGCTTACCAGAAATGTAAGTTACACACTGTTTTAATTAATGATTAGTCATCATCATCATCATAACAGCCCATTAATGTCCCACTGCAGGTACGGGTATCCTTCCATGACGGAGGGATATTACGGAGGGATAGGAGAGGGAATTATTAGCAATCAAAAAATATTTTGATTCTAGATTTATAACATTATGAATTTAAAAGTGCATTAATACACTGCAAATACTAGCGGCATCCTTCAGTGACAGACCATTCTCAGATTAACTTCGTGAAGTCCTAAGTTTATTATAGGATGATCTATCTTAGAAGATCATCATCATCATCATCATAACAACCCATTAATGTCCCACTACAGGGACGGGCCTCCTCCCGTGACGGAGGAATACTTGGCCTACTAATACCACGCTGGTCAGACGGATTGGTATAGGGTTTAATTTCAAGTTTTCCTTCTTTTTATTTTGTAAAGAAAATATTTACGTATAGTCCTTTAGTCAGTTTGTACGACACCTATGGGATGAGATGGGGTGGGAACATATGGTATTCTTACTCCGTCACCACACGGAGCATTAACTTTGTGAAGTCCTAAGTTTATTATAGGATGATCTCTCTCAGAAGGTCAAAATTAAGTTTCTATAAGAAATCACGTTTTGCCTTTTATTGTTATAGAAGAAACAAAATAGGGTAATCGCATTATCAAATGTACAAGCGAGATAAATGTAATGACGAAATTCAAATACAGAGGAATTTCAGTTCGATTTGTGTTGGCCATGAAATGGGAGAATAATAAAACATCAAAAGCAACTGGATAACACATTAATTCTACCAAGTATTTAAAAAAAAATACTAAAACAATTCTTATAAAATGAATAATATATCCCTTGAATTCATAAACTGTTTTCAATTGATTAATAATTGAGCGAATTGATAACCACTTTCTTTATTTAAAGTCGGTTAAAAATGATAATGTGTGATTCATCATCACAGCAGCCTTTTAATGTCCCACTGCAGGGACGGGCCTCCTTCCATGACGAAGGGACACTTGGCCTACTAATACCACGCTGGGCAGACGGATTGGTATAGGGTTTAATTTCAAATTTTCCTTTTTTTATTTCGTAAATATAATATTCACGGATAGTTCCTTAGTCGGTTTTTACGACACGCATGGGATGAGATGGGGTGGTGACATGTTGTATTCTTACTCCGTTTTCAAACGGAAATGTGTGATTAATATTAAGAATATTTAAAGTCAACACCCGGTTCGTAGCTAGTAAAGTATTTAATTTTGTTCGCTAAGATTCCACCCTTTACTGAACATGATTACCTATAGTGGAACTTTCATAAGTTATAATATTTATAATTTAGTCATAAAGGCATAAAATTTAGTCAATTGATTAACTTATATTCTTCCTGTTTTGTTTGGCATAAGTTTGGTTTTGCTAATAAAAACCTCGCTAAACAGTGACTAAATTTAAGAGGCGTTTATAAGTAAGGGGGTAAACTGTTATGATGAAATTAAGGCTGTTCTCCCTTCTCAAAGTAGACATATCGATAAATATGTAAATTGCAGAGAAACAAATTCAAACTATTTTATAATCGCCGCTTTTATGGCCTATATTGATTATTTGTAAAATGTACTTGTTTGTTATCGATATTCTGAATTTTTTTGATAACACTTATCGATATCCGCTTTATCAATTGGCATGTGAATCATTTGTGACTGTGGCTATCGGGTTTTTTTTAAAGTAATGTCGCTCTTATTTATGTCAAATGATTTTTTTTTAAAGAACTTGACCCATAACAGAGGTTTACTCATTTCAACTTACTTAGGACTAAAATACAACTTCAAATTTATGTAATATCAATATTATTATAGACTAATTGAAAAAAACGCTATAGAATCAAACTAATTTATATTTGAACCATGACTCGGAACATATTGACCAACTAGCTGAGCCGTGCCCACTTCGTTAGGCCGCGAATAAAACGCGTCACTTTTTTAAACATATTTCATTACTGCTCCACTCCTGTTAGTCATAGCGTAATACTACATAGCCTATGACACTCCCCGATAAATGGACTATTCAACACAGAAAGAAATTTTGAAATCGGTTCAGCAGATCCAGAGATTACCCCCTACAACGTCACAAACACACAAACTTTACCTCTTTATAATATTAGTATAGATAGAACAAACACTAAATGATACAGTAGAAAAAATTAAAACATAAAAAGAATTATTAATTAATCGGTTTTTAAATTCAAAATTCGAATATTGCAAGCTTCTAATTCCATCTATTCGTTCTACATTCTAATAACTTTTACCGAGAATTGGTCAAATAATCGCGTTCGTATTTTAAATTTCGAGTTTACCGATGAGGTTCGAAACTTTGTAAATGTTTCGTCTAAAAAATGAATTTTACTATAAGAGAGAGCATTAAAAAATGTATACCTACTTAGTATGTAGATATATTTATAATGGTGTATGCAATGAAGGAGAAAATATGAGCATCCCGGCGTCTAAGTAGCTTGAGCTTGAGGCGATATTCAGAAACATGAACCTAAAAATGATACAAAAGTTTTAGAGTATCTCAAGCTTATCAAATTGGTATATTTTATAATAATTATTACTACGGAAAACGTTTCTTTTTTTTTTTTTTTTTTGGATAGTCATTTAGCTTTTCATATTTTTTCAGTCAGCTCTTACTACAACTTTTATTAGGTAGTAAATCAATCAATTCAACTCCGTGTGGTGACGGAGTAAGAATACGTTATGTCACCACCCCATCTCATCCCATGGGTGTCGTAAAAACCTACTAAGGGACTATCCGTGAATATTATCTTTACGAAAAATAAAGAAGGAAAACTTGAAATTAAACCCTATACCAATCCGTCTGGCCAGCGTGGTATTAGTAGGTCAAGTATCCCTCCGTCACGGGAGGCGGCTGTTAAGAAGAGAAGAAGAAATCCTTTCAGTAAGAGTTCTTGTTCTGATCTTTAGTTTTGCGAGAAATTAAGTAAATTGTAAATGTTTTTTTAAAGATGTTATAATAGTTTATTTTTTATCGTCTAGCTGGCTCCGTGATCCGCATGATGCAACACTTCTTGACACCTGAAGTATTCCGTCAGGGTCTCATCTACTACCTTCAAGCTAGGTAAGTTACTAAGTTAATTATGATAGTTAGAAACCTAAGAATGAAAGCCACATAAACGTTGGTTATTTCCTTAGAAAATATCATAGTTTTTATATCAGGAAAAGTTTATAGATATTTTTTCTACGTAAAAAATTAAGGAAAACCTAAAATGAAACTATTACACAACGTTTTGTCAACGCAGTATTTGTAGGGTAGTTTCCAAGAGCCTTGTCAGTAACGGAGCGAGCAAACTTAAATACATAAACGCACGCCTTATCCCGTCCGGGGTAGGCAGAGACGACAGAAAGAGAACTTGGCCTGCTAATATATAATTATACTGATCAGACGGATTGTTCAAGATTTTATACGTCATGTTATATTTTTGGTTTTCATAAAGGGTATCTCTCAAGCAAAATTCCTTAGTCATAACAACCCATTAATGTCCCACTGCAGGGACGGACCTCCTCCTGTGACGGAGGGATACTGGGCCTACTAATACCACGGTGGCCAAACGGATTGGTATAAGGTTTAATTTCAAGTTTTCCTTCATTTTATTTCTTTATGATAATATTTACGAATAGTTCCTTACTCGGTTTTTACGACACCCATGGGATGAGATGGGGTGGTGACATATTATATTCTTACTCCGTCACCACAAGCAAATTTTCCTAAGTAGGCTTTTATGATAGCCATGTCAAGAGGTGGGCGATGAAACCATATTTACTCCGTCACCACACTAAAGGACTTTTGATATTATCTAACTGACTACATGATTATAAATACTATATAAACGGGATATTAACGCGCACTTTATTTACCTTTATTTTATTTGACGTTTCGGCACAGGCTGCACGGCCGTGGTTGCAAGCTGACTGGTGGTGACCTCGCATCATCAAATAAAGTTCGCGTTAATACCCCGTTTATATTAGGTTGGGGAAAAAGTCTTTTCGTATTTTTGTATGAAAAGTCAAGACATTTTTTTCAAAGTTTATTTACATTTATTTACAATATATATGTACCGTTTTGTTGAACAACTTTCTGCCATTTTGTGGGCAGAGACATTATCCCGTTACTGTAGAAACTTTGGGACTTCTGATCAAAAAAACGGGACAAATAGTTTTGGCAGTCCTCTCTTGAGGTCAACCTTACAGAACCTAAAGAATTCTGAAGAGACCGAAACAGGTGAAAATCTGAAGGCGCAAGGTCAGGGCTATATGGTGGATGCACTAGGACCTCCCAGTCGAACTCTCTTAATTTTTGCTGAGTGGCTAAAGATGTGTGTGGTCTAGCGTTATCGTGATGAAAGACCACACCCTTCCTGTTGATCAATTCCGGCCGTTTTCTCTCGACTGCTTCCTTTAATCTCATCAGTTGCTGGCAGTAAAGATCAGAATCGATGGCGATAAAAGCTCATAATGAACAATGCCCTTCCAATCCCACCATACACACAGCATCACCTTATTTCGTGTTAGGCCAGGTTTGGCCACAGTCTGTGAAGCCTGGCCAACTTTCGACCACGACCTTTTTCACACGTTCTTGTCGTACGTGATCCACTTTTCATCGCCAGTTATCAATCTCTTCAAAAACGGCTCGGTTTCATTACGTCTCAATAATGAATCGCAAATGAGTACACGGTTCATTAAGTTTCTTTGAGTGAGCTCGTGTGGCACCCAAATATCGAGCTTTTTTGTATAACCAGCTTTCTTCAAATGGGTCAAAACTGTTTTGTGGTCAATTCCCAGTTCTTCAGCTACATCGTAACTACTAATATGCCGATCTTGCTCCACTCTTTCAAAAATGGCGTCCATTTTATTCGTAACAGGGCGACCAGAGCGAGGTGCATCTTTAACATCAAAATTTCCGGACTGAAAACGTTTGAACCAAATTTGTGCTACTCTTACTGACACTGCATCAGGTCCATAAACATCACAAATTTTTTTCACTGCTTGAGTTGCATTTTTGCCTTTTTTATAATAAAATTTTAAAATGTATCGAATTTCTTCATTAGATTCACTCATTTTTACGGAGAGAAAAACAAATGAAAAATAGCGGGAAACAACTTTTTTTTATTTTTTTCTTTTCTTTATAATGTAACCTTTTTAATGTTACCAAAACCAGCCAGACACAAATAGTACAGTCAAAGAAATTTTATAATAAGTTTATACCTACGTTATGCGAAAATACTTTTTCCCCGACCTATTATAATACTAGCTTTTACCCGCGACTTCGTCCGCCTAAGTTTTTTAACTCAATTTAGTTATTTGCCTACCACTTACCTCTAAGGACGTTGGCGTGATTATTTATAGCCTATGACCATTTCTAGGTTATCATCTATCACCATACCAAATTTCATTAAAATCCGTTGAGCCGTTTAGGCGTGAAAGAGTAACAGACAGACAGAGTTCCTGTCGCGTTTATAATATTAGTAAGGATTTATAATAATAAAACGCGATAGTTTAAAAGTTATAATGACTACATGACATTTCCAGGTCACGTCAGGCAGCATCACCCAGTCATCTCTACGAATCTCTACAGCGAGCATTGGCCGAGTCAGACCATTCGATCCCGTATGCCTTGTCTGACGTCATGAATAGATGGGTCAACCAGGGTGGCTTCCCAGTGCTGACCATCACCAGAAGCGCTGATACCGCTAATTCTGTTGTTGTAGCACAGGTATGTGTCTTAACTTTTATTTTACATTACTATATTTTTGTGCCTATTTATTTTTTTAATTGTTAACAAAAACTAAAGTAACTTTTAAGTTTGTTAAAATATCAATTTCAAAGATACAATAATATCTAGCCAAATTCAAAGGCAACTACATATTTTAGGATAATACAAACAAGAGTCAGTTCATCGGATTTATAGCCTTTAGTTGCATTTTACAATTTCGTAAATCTATTGTCCATCTACCACACAATTAGTAAAATCATTTTAATGTAAGCTTATTATTTCTGTGTAAACGTATTTATACACTTCTGTGAAATAAGTAGATAAAAATTACAACCTTGGGGTCCATTCTTGCGTAAATTTAAGAGCTGTTGTGATTGGCTTACTACAAATAAAGAGTATTATTTAAATAATACGAGTATAATGTAAATTTCATTTTCATTTAAATACTTTATGTTGTATACGTAAATAAGTATTCAGTGTAAGCCTGCAAAAGAGTGTATCTGCAACGGTCTGATTATGCCTGGCTTTGTTTTACACAAGCCTTATATAAAATCCATTACAAGGTGCAAGTTGGTAGTTTTTTAAAAATGTATTACCTCTCGGGATATTCTAGAATAAGGCCTAATGTAGATTTATGAAGAGAGTAGAGTGCATGTGCAACTACATTTTGCAAAGGTATTCTCATTTTTATATGTTATGAGTATTGTGAATAGTCTTGCATTTTTTATTAAGTTCTACGTAGTTACACTGCATAAGAATTATATAGACATAGCCAGTGCTACCCATTTTAATCTGTAGGTGGCTGTATGAGCCATATTATATTGTTTTCGTTTAACAGTCTTGGTTCTACTACACTATACAAGACCTGTTTAAGGTTTATCATAACTTCTAGCTCGTAAGTGTCCTGGTTGGTTCCTTAGAATGTAGGTAAAAAAGCAACGGAATGGTGCATTTTGTGTACCTACTTTACATTACATAATTTATCCAATAGAAAACAGACTCCAATCAGGGTATTGAGATAATTAAAACACTTTCTACTTAACCAATTTAAATGAAATATATATAGGAGTAACTTGAAAGTCCTTCAAACAAGGGCTAATACACTTTTTTATATTCACAGCAACGTTTCTTGACGGACAATAACTTAGTTTCAACTGATCGCTGGCACGTACCTCTCAACTGGGTTCTGTCCACAAACCCAGACTTCTCTGATACCAGACCCATGGCATGGGTACCTCATCAAACTCCAGAACGCTCTGTAGATATGCCTGGATTGCGTCAAGCAGAATGGTATATCTTCAACAAAAAACAGACAGGTAATTTGAATATCATATTATAAACAATCATTATTTAACAGACATAAAGGAATAGCATTAGAAAAGCCTTGGCTTGGAACGTTAAACAGAAACACGGTTGGTCGATATAACTATGTAAAGAAAGTACGGCTTATATAATTCTCTATTCATAGACATCACGTTTCGCTCAAACAAAGAAATATTGTATGGTTCGGGGAAACGTACTTTCTATGATTAATGACTTATGTTAGCAGTGCTTTCTATATGTAATTGTATCGTACAGTACCGTGTTGCTGATTGACGTTTCACACCCGAAGAGTCTATTGTTTTTGTTAAGTTTGTAAATTTGCTAGAGTTACTCTCTATTGACGTCCACTGCAGGACATAGACCTCCTCCAAATATTGCCACCTTCTGCGGTCCTGTGCCGCCCTCATCATCTCTCATAGCTGTTTAATCATAAGCTATCTATAAATTTTCAGGTTACTACCGAGTGAACTATGACAACCGTAACTGGGAGGCTTTAGGTAACGCACTGAACCGAGACCACAATGTTATCGATGTACTCAACCGTGGACAACTACTTGATGACTCGTTTAATTTGGCGAGGAATGGACGTTTGGTAAGTAAACTGTTTTTTGTTTTGGACAAAATAATATAACTACATTGAAACTGAATACAGGCTAGGAACAAAAGCATTTTAGTTATGAATTTATGGTTTCATTGCATTGTAAATCAATAGAAGTCTAAGTCGCTAACATGGCAGAAATAAGTTGATCTACAATGTTTAAAAAATAAGTTGATCTACAATGTTTAAAAAATAAACAATAGTCTGTAGAACCTAATTCGCCTCTTCTAAAGCCGTCTTTCTTAATTACATTGATTTCAATTTTAATTAAATGACGAGTTGTTTGGGCGATCGTTAAAGTTTTTCATTTTACAAAACACAATAAGAAATCCAAGATCAAAAAAAGAAGCAACATTATAACTAAAGATATTATGTTCTTCTATTTTTTTATTATAAATAATGTAATAATTCCCCACGAGACCATATTGTTTCTTTACTTTTAAAATTATTAATTTTAATAAAATTGAACCTTCAAATAAAACAGTAGGTTTTCTATTAACACACACATTTCATTTTATATTGTGTCAACTCTCGAGTGAACAAAAACGTATTCATTTGATTGGTTGCTATAATTGGAGTGGGATACAGCTGAAGCGACTTGCTACTGACGCTGACATTTTATACGTATAGAATATCAATGAGAATTTATTATTAAAAAATTTAAACAAAAAAAGCCAAACCCATTATTATTATAGTTGTATAAATAACTAGCTGACCCGTGCCCACTTCATTGGGCGTCTATAAAAACGTTATTAAGCGTCCTTTTTTTAAACATATTTCGTTACTGCTCCACTCCTATTAGTCATAGCGTGATATTACATAGCCTATGACACTCCCCGATAAATGGACTATTCAACACAGAAAGATTTTTTAAAATCGGTTCAATAGATCCAGAGATTACCCCTACAACGTCACAAACTCACAAACTGTACGTTCTGATGATCATTTGGCAAAGTTTAAAATATGAAATCGAGTACCTACTGACGGCTGTTTACCATGAAAGAGTAAATAATTAGTAGTCAAGTTTATTTTATTTAAGTATTTATTTCAATAATAACAATATCTTACAATTTTGTTTGTATATAGGAATATTTTATAGGAAACAAAAAATAAGGGTTTACTTATTTTTCATGCGTTCTTGGAATTAACAAGTAAGTACTTTTAATTTAACATGACCATTATTAATATTATAGGACTTAAAGTAAATTTAGCATGTCTTGCACACTATAGTGGCTTATTAAGTAGTGGTAAATTGTAATACTGGGAATATCAACATTAAATTAATAAAACTTGAGAAAAACAAATATTATTGACTACGTATGTAAAGGTATATGACAAAGGAACATTGTACTTTATACTACTATTTTTATCTTTGACTTACAGTTTAACAAAGGTAGATCAATAAATTGTACGTTTTATTGGAAATCAGTCTATAAAATTCAATTTGGGAATTGAAATGTAAAATTTCGTATATCGCAAAAGTTTCGTTTGCACAGAGATTTATAATATCCGATTTATCGAAACCGATTTAAATTTCAATAAATCGACCTAAGAACTGTACGAAATTAGTCAGCAACTTTGGTTAGTACGCCCTTGAAAGACTTATAACTTCTAATCGGTAACACGAGTCTAAACTGCGATTGAATACTTATTAGAATTTATTAACTTTACGAAACGAGTACATTTATACGAATAAACACACTTCTTAGCTGTAATATTGGTTATAATATTAGCATTCACAGTAGTTACCTATCTATTAGACTCGTAGGTAAAGTATCTCTATACAACTAGTGCCTCGCCGTTGTGGTTTGCTTACTGTGCTGGGAATCGCGGCTTATAAGCGCCGATTACACTACCCTACATGTAGGGCCCTACATTTTGTAGGGGACTACATGATGTAGGGCGGTCGGGACTCGCCAATCTCCGATATGAAGTGTCCTAACAGCCTACATTTTGTTAATAACTAGACAACATGTAGTGCCCTACATGTAGGGTGCACTTGCCAATCTCCGATATGTAGTGTCCTAACAGCATACATGTGATTACACTAGACAACATGTAGTGCCCTACAAGATGTAGGGCCCTACATGTAGGGTAGTGTAATGCGCGCTATAATCCTATGTGAAACAATTGTTTGCGTAGATACAAAATGATTATTTTGAGCTTGTAGGTATATACCTACAAGCTCAAATAAAATAAAAGTACAGAAATAATATTATTTCTGTACTTTTATTTAATGCTTGCTAAAGTCCTCGAGACATAAAAATTAGTGTGGCAGATGTCCTTTAAAAATATATTATTTAGTCGTACATTGTAAAAGTTATGTGATCGGATTCTGAGAGTTAAGTAAACTGATACGTATTCCTATTGCATGTTCCAATGTAAATATTACCAAGATGCATTCTCATAATGTTCAATATCTTAACATGAATTCGAAATAAATGTTTGAGGTTTAGTAAATAGTTCTTTATTGGTACATGTAGCAGGATTTTATCTGATAAAAACTATACCTAGTAGAATTGATAAGTGTTTTTCATGATTACGATTCGATCTTAAACGAATACGTCAAGGAGAAAATTAAGAGGAGATTCATCACCATCAAGACATCAACTAATTGACCTTCACTGCTGGACTTAGACCTACAATTATTGCCACCTTGTATAATGTAGATTATCCATCTATGAGTGAAAATAATTTCTTAACCTTCCGTCCGTCGCGTGGGGTCTTTAAACGCCCGAACATTAGAAACATGGATATTTTACAATTAAAAAGCTATTGTATCTAACCCGTGTTTTATGTACCTTACTAAAACGAGTCATAGTTGGTGAGGACCGCGGCTTACTTCAGCTCGTGCGCAAATCCTGCGAGATACGGACGTGTTTTGAACGTGCAGGGCGTTGAAAGACCCCACGCGACGATCGGCGTAAGTAAAATGAAACGTATTATTTCTTTAATTTTATTTGTAATTGTGTATTATTCATGTATTTTTTATTGTTTTAGATCAGTTTATTATATTGTGTATCAGTGAAAATGAGTGAGTAGCAAAATCGTCGCATATTACGGTCATATCCTAAAAAAGACAAGGCAGTATTGCTACTTTCAACAATCCACTACGATGGTGTTGTAGATAACACTCCTGAGAAGAAAACTCCAGAAATTATCTCATTTTATAACAAAACAAAAGTGGGAGTGGATGTAGTCGACACATTCATTGGCACTTATTCTAGTGCTCGTGTTTGTTATCACTGGCCACTGAGACTACTCTTTACATTTCTTGATCTAAGTGAAGACTGATTTTGATCCCTAAAAGTTTATATGTTATTTTGTTTTTCTAATATAACTTTTATGTTTTAATGTTGGTTATTTACATAAGATGCCAAAAGTGATAATAAGAAGTAACTACCTGTAAGGTTTTTTTTTTATTTTATTTTTTTATAAATGTGATCTTACAAAGAAATTTATATTATGTGTACTTTAAGATTGTAAGTTTAACTAGACAATATATGAAAATACTATGATTTATTCGATTTGTTTTATTGTAATTTAATTAGTAAGTCATAATAAAGTCTAATGTCAAGTACTTAGAATGCCCAATTATAAGTACTTGCCAATTAATCAGTGGGGTTTTCAAAGACCCCACGCGACGAACGACGTAACTAAAATCGCGCGACGGACCGAGGGTTAAATACTTTTTCTAAATTTATTATTATAGGCTTTGTCGCTTAGCGACCACATCGCCTCTTAAATACTTGAATAGGTTTCATGTTTGATTAAAATGACAAATAGGCTATTAGGACGTATTGTATTGGTAATATTAGATAGTAATTATGACATGTAAAGTAACATTTCGTCCCATTAGTAGAATATTGTTGTATCATCACATGTAACAAAAATGATTTTATTGTAAATTCGTTATCATAATGACGTAAGCTATCTAATGATATATTTTTTTATAACTTTTGTTCTATATTTTAAAAGTTATGAAGTTCGAATAAAGTTTTTGCCGCGCGGCATACCTAAAATAACGTCTCACGACCACATAACGCGCGCTCCCGGCTCCGTGCGTCGCGTTTCTTCATTACAACGCACATTGTTCAACGGAGTCGGCAAGAGTGAGGTGTTGTAACAATAGAAACCGACAGTGGCGATCAAAATGGTCAGAAATCGGTCAGAAATCAATTAAATTATTATTATTTTGTTTACATACACAACGTTGTTCATTACTATTGAGAATTAAACGTTTAAATTAGTAATAAGAAAATTATTTACAAAATAGAATATACGTAAAATACATATTTCATGGATTTTTATAAAATTTATACAACATCCATAAATTTAAATTATATTTAATGGAAAATAAACAATTTTAGTGTGTTAATTACATTGTTTTAGGTTTATTACACAAAATTATTGACATTACCACAAAGACAGTACTTAAAATCACATAAAACATTTTTCTACCAAGTTGCCGCATCTTTTTAAAATTAAGTGAAATACACTAAAATACTTTACTGATAAGTTTCTTAACATGTTAATATACAATGAAGCTTGTCTTATTTGTTTCTCTAATTTTGTAGTTTCTTATGCACATATTATATTTTACTACGCATAATTGTATCTTCTTTTCGTCGGTACGTACACATGAAACATTATTCGACCAAATTATATTTTAAAGTGTGCGTCGTAAGCACTTATGCTACTTTTTTCTGTTAATTAGTTTCTTGTAAAACATTATTCAAAATCTAAAAGTGTTATAAAATTATTAAATACAGTATTAATTGTACGCAGCTATTCTTAATATCTAATTTTTGGCTAACTCTACATAAAAACCAACAAATTTTACAATTATATTGGTGTTTAAAAAAAAATCTAGGTTTCACTTCATAGTACACACATTCGTGTGTACTACACATAAACAGTCTAAGCTGGCCGAGCGATGGTTTCATAATATGTACAACCAAATGCGAGATCAGCTTACACTGATTCTGTATAGGTTGAACGGTAGCAGTGTGTACATTTGTAAACGTCGTTCTACTTGTCGTGATGGACCAGCGGATCCATCGACTCTTACTGAACTGCGTCCTGTAACTCCGTTCCAAATTCAATCTGCATCCAGTTATGAAGCATCATTGTTATCAGTATAGCAGCGATTTTAAGTATAGTATCGAAGATTTGTATACCTACGCCTATGCTATCACCACCTCCGTATCAGACAAAGTGTTATAGTGATTTTTATCTGATATATTCAGATCAGTCAATTGAATCTGACTTGAGTTATGATAAAATTACATTTCCCAGCAGTCGACTAAAAAAGCGCCACTTGCCAGTCAAACATTCAAGACAAAAAACGTATTTAAATAGTATTCGTAAAAAGTAAGTATTGAAGAATATTTTTCAGAAGAACATCATGATCCATTCAATTCAGTGAAGCAACCGAATGCACCCATAGCTAAATCTTACTCAAGTCAGTTCAACACTGAGAGTAACGTGATGGCATTACGTGCACTTTCTGATCAAAGTCAATCGCTTCATGGTATAGATCGCTCTGTTTCTAATACTGTCATATCACTTTAATCACAAGTGCAAGCTATCGAAGAACGTTCTTCAGAAGGTCCTAATTAGTCTAATTCTATGAAGCACCACTAGCTCCCAAATTGCTCAATCTTGCCCAACTCGGTCAAACACTGAAAGTACTGTGATGGCATCTCCCGCTCCCTCAGCTCAAAGTCAATCATTTTATAGTACAAATAGCTCTGTTTCTGAACTTGCGATACCACGCCAATATGTCGCGATAATTGGACTGATCTAGGAAGGAAACGACAACCTTGGACAGGAGCACTCTACTAAAACTAGGAACGTATTTAATACAAAACAATACTGAAAAAAGCAATGAGAGTATGTGTTAAAGTACACAACTAAGAGGTCATGTTGTGCGTACGTGGCGTGTTTGGCCAGTTCCTAGATGTGATAGCTGTCTACAATATCCTCAGGAAATCTATTCACGATGGAAAAATTACGGTTTGGACGGGAATTCGTGTGGGTCTTAAAACAGACTTAAGTACGTTTTGATCAGAAGCACCATGACGGCTGAAAAATAGCTTAACGAGGTTGTTTGAGCTTCTAGTTCCAATAATCTACCCCCGTATACTACATTTTGACCAAATGTTTAAGCTCATGAACGATAACACCCATCCGTTTAAAACGAAAGTGTTATCCAGATAGTTGCAGGAGCACGACATATCGGTCTTATCCTGAATCACTTAATCACCTGGACTAAAAACCATAAAACACACGTAGGAAATGTTCCAAAGAAGTGCTTTGATGAACTTTCCTGCAAAAATTGCGATTGAAGAGCAACTTTGCATTGCATCCTAGTCGGACATGGAACAATATACCGCAGCAAGACCTGGATAACTTAATCCAAGCATGAAAAACCGTTATTTACGTTTTTTGGATGTACTAACTAGTACTAAGTTAAAAACAGATTAATAATCGCTTATTGTTCAGTTAAGTTTTTAATTTATTTGAATAAAACATTATTTACGCTAAAATAATATATAGATTGTAGCTATATGCCATTTGTATGGCTACAATCTAGAATAAAATAAAATTTTAGTGTATAAAAATATTAACATATTGAATGTTATCTTCAATAATTTTTGAGTTAATTGAGTAAATACCAAATATCCCTAGACAAAGTTGATGTGTGTATTTAGTCTATAAAAGCCGGATCTTAAATTTAACCAGCACATATTTATGTGATCAATAATTATTATAATTACGTGTACCTTCTTTATAGTCGTAATCATAAAAATTCGGCTTAGTTATCTTTTAGTTATCCGTGTGGTAACGGAGTAGGAATACAATATGTCACCACCCCATCTCATCCCATGGGTGTCCTAAAAATCGAAGGGACTATCCGTGAATATTATATTTACGAAATAAAAGAAGGAAAACTTGAAATTAAACCCTATAGCAATCCGTCTGGTCAGCGTGGTATTAGTAGTCCAAGTAACCCTCCGTCACGGGAGGATTCCCGTCCCTGCAGTGTGTGTGCAAGTGCATTCAATACTTGTAACATTCACATCATTACTTACGTTAATTCTTAAGACGGGCGGAGCCGGCCGACAAACTAGTATTATATAAAACATCTTCACGAAAAACATTGACATAATTTTAGGATTTCGTAAAATATTGTTTCACCTGCACATACAACGTGATTAATTTGGTCAAATAACGTTGCATGTGTTCAAGAGACAGCTCCTGAACTATTTTCGTTGGCAGTACAATGTTATGTATGCACATGCGACACACTATCTACGCACAGGAATAGTTTTTAGACTAAATAATTATATCAATAATAGCTGTATTTATATCTATGTACATTGTAAAAATATTACATGGCTAAAGTCTTCCGTAAAAAAGTTATAAGCAAAGAATGCTAGCGCAAAACTTCAAATCGCTCTACTGAAAAGTAGACATTTTGTAGATACAACATTGTTCTACTAATGGGACGATTTACAAAATCATACTAATTACCAACTATGTTCAAATAAAATGCCTTTATCATGAAGAAATACTGCTGTAAGTATTTTTATTTTGTTTTCATAATTAACATAATTTTGTTATAACAGGACTACAAGCTTGCATTTGAATTATCTCGCTACTTGATAAACGAAACGGACTACATTCCTTGGGCATCTATCAACCCAGCCTTTACTTATCTGGGATTGGTGCTCAGCGATTCTCCTGCTTACAATCTGTTCGAGGTAAACATCATCTTTTATTACACGTACAAGACTTAGATACCATTACTTATAGGACGCAGGCAAAAAATGAGCCCTATCTAAACCTGTTTACCAACTTTTAACTGACACCGTGGCGCAGTGGTGGCGGTAGCGGGCGCAGTGTATGAGGTCGCGGGTTTGATTTGTATTAAGTCCCTGCGACACAGAGCATAATCCCTTAGTGCGGGAGTTGTCTCTCCGTATGGTGACGGAGTAAGAATACAATATGTCATCACCCCATCTCATCACATGGGTGTCGTTAAAACCGACTAAGGGACTATCCGTGAAGATTATCTTTACGAAATAAAAAGAAGGAAAACTTGAAATTAAACCCTTTACCAATCCGTCTGGCCAGCGTGGTATAAGTAGACCATGTATCCCTCCGTCACGGGAGGACGCCCGTCCCTGCAGTGGGACATTAATGGGCTGTTATGATGTCTTAGCAATAAAAAACATGTTGGCCCATAGCTTGTAAGGCACACGACAAATGAAGTCCCAATCCAGTTTTACGTCCTGATAAGCAACATGATCAAAAATACGAGTATTTATACAAATCTTTGACTGTTATTTTAGCGCTACTTATTGAACTTGACTGAGCCTTTGTACGCTGAACTAGGCTTTGATGTTATCCCTGGAGAAGAGCACGTTGCTGCATACCATAGGAACATCATTTTGGACCTCAACTGCCGTCATGGTAACCCTGACTGTATCAGCACAGCGCAAAATCTTCTAGACGCATTCAGGAATGATCAAAGTTAGTATGTTTTTTTAATAGTCCAGTATTCTAATATAAATTCGAGGATGGTCTGACCACCTTGACTACAAAAAAAATAATTATTCATTTGTCACATTTAAAAACGTAAGTTATACTATAAGCAGTATTTTTTTTAATACAAAACAAAAACGCGATGTTTCGTTCGAATGCCATGCAAGTTCATTATTTGTGTGATCCGTTGATTCTTTGTTAGAATTCCACATAAGCTGATTGAGCGATCTATAATGATTTGTGTCATTTTACTTAACTTTCATGTCTTTAAAAGGCTCCGCAACTAAAGTCAAGAATTTTATCGCAGAAAAAGACTTAAAAAAGGAATTTTAATTCAGGAGTAATATAAATATAATATTTATCGTAATAATATTTCAGCTCAACGCTTAAACCCTGACATCCAGACCTTGGTATACTGCTCTGGACTTCGTGGTGGTGATGTTGATAACTTCAACTTCCTCTGGAACCTATACCAGAACACTGCTGACTCCAGTGAACAGTCCATCCTCCTCAACGCGCTGGGATGCACTTCCAACGAAGAACTTCGTACTTTGTAAGAATTTTTTTATCAATTACTGTTAAAATTTATTTCTTTAGACTGAGATTCACCTTCACCCTAGAACTCAGGCTTATAAAAAAACTTAGGAGGGCTACCATCAGTGAAGTAGGGTAACTAAGCCTACATGTTACTATTATTTATTTCTGCATCTAATTTTTATAACCAATTCTACAGGGTTGACTTCAAATTGCGCTTTCTAAAGAACGTTAAAAATTAATATGCTTGTTAACTGTCCTTAGTCACTTTTTTTTATACTTCCGAATCGAGAAAAAATTCATTTGTATGTCACCGATACAAATAATGGATATCGTTTTTTTTACTCAACAGCTATCTGAACCAAGTTATCGCTGCTGACTCTTTAGTACGAGAACAAGACAGACATACCATCATTGTAGCTGTCACCAACGCTAGCCCTGACAATATGAACGCTGCTCTTGAATTCGTCATCGAGAATTTCCATCTTATCCAACCAAGGTAATTTAACTTATTTATTTTACTTAAACACTTTTATATCATCATCATCATCATCACGTCATCCAACGGATGGGCACTAAATATTATTCCAACTAATATTATAAATGCGAAAGTAACTCTGTCTGTCTGTTACGCTTTCCCGCTTAAACCTCGCAACCGATTTTGATGAAATATGCTACAGACAATCTTTAGACCTTACGGCTGTCGCGCCTAGATGGCGTCGTACAGTTGAGTTCTAAGTTGCGGCCCGGTGCCGTATAAAGCAATGGTTAAATTTGGTAGTCGAGACGGTTACTCGGTTTGCCTAATGGTCATGGCGCTGGACGCGTATAGTCCAGAGACGCGGGTTCGAGTCCCGCATCGAGTACCAATTTTTTCCATTGCCTTTCTTCTTTTCGGAATTCCCGAAATTGGAACTGTACGGATTTGGAACGGGAACTACAAAGCCAAGCTCACATTCACTTCTCTCTCACTCACAACAAATTCTGATTCTGATTGACAAAAACTAAATTCACGCGGGTGAAGCCGCGGGTGGAAGCTAGTAACTTATATAGTAGGTATAATGGTCAACTGGTAACACTGCGTAAAAGGATGCGGGAGTTTTCGGGTAAGATATCCGCTCAATGCAAAACGAGCAATGCATGAATGTTTGCGTTAGTCTCGGTATGTTTAATTTTTAATACCTATCGTACAAGCTAAGCTTAGTTTGGGACTAGATGGCATTGTATGGGAATATTATTATTATCTGTAGGTATTATATATTTTTTTTCACCATAATTTTAACGTGTATATGTTTTATTTAACAGAGTACAAGGATTGACTGGAACCACTAATATTCTCAATGCCTTTGCAAGAAGACTTACATCACAGGCACATTCCGAAAGAGTAAGTATTTTTAATTTAGTCGCCATTTCTGGATTCCAGCTTTATTTATAGATTGTTTTCGCACTTTCCATTAGGTTCAATTCATTCATAACGTCTTCGTGTTATTTATACAAAAATATAATAAGCCATGTCTTATGACACCTCCGTGAGGTGACGGAGTAAGTATACAATATGTTATCACCCCATCTTATCCCATGGGTGTCGTAAAAACCGACTATGGGACTATCCGTGAATATTATCTTTACGTAATAAAAAGAAGGAAAACTTGAAATTAAACCCTATACCAATCCGTCTGGCCAGCATGGTATCAGAAGGCCAAGCATCCCTCCGTCACTGGAGGAGTCCCGTCTCTTCAGTGGGACATTAATGGGCTGTTATGATGGAACCTTGGCTATTAGTAACATACAATAAACAGTTGACTTCATACAGAATTTTGTATCAAGTTTTCTTTTTTGTTGACGTGGAGAAAATAATTTCTGTAAGGTTTCTTTGGGTGGCTAGTAGTACACGTAAGGGTTTGGTGAAATTAAGTATTTTAGACTTAATATATCTCAAACTAACAATACAATCTTCCAGGTTGATGAACTGATCCGTCGCCATCAGTCAATATTCACTCCTGGTGAAGTAGCTTCAATTGCTGGTATAAGAGATAATATCGCTGCTTCTATTACTTGGAGTGGTGAAAACGCTGATGTAGTTGAAGACTGGCTGACTGACAGCTACGGTGATGATGACAATGGTGCCGCCGCTTTAGCATCTAGCCTGGTTATCCTTATTTCTGTAGTTGTTACTATATTTAACTTTTAAGTGTAAATAAATTTTGCTATTTATCTGAGTGTTGTCATTATGTTGATACTATTTTTAACTTTTAAGTAAAATAAGTTTGGCTATTTATCTAAATTTTGTTTTAATAGATATCGATTACTTAAGAAAAAGCTTTATTGGCTGCAGTCAATCAAAAACATTGATGATGTTCTGCCTAATAATTAAAAGTATAGGTATAACATTAAATATCTTTACTTATGGGCCTTTACGTGGCTTACTAGCACCGTCAGTAGAAAATAAATCATAATTCTCAAATAGTTTAGATAATGTAAAATGTTGACAAACATTTAAATTGATGAAAAAAAAATTAAAATGTTGAGAGTTTGTTACACAAATACTTTATTACTAGACTTTGTTATTAACATTTTACATTATTTATCCTATGTAAAAGCTCTGCTTAGTTTGGGCTACCTAGATGGCGTTGTGTGAAAGAGTGAGGAATATTTATTTATTTATATTTGCGAATTATGATTTTTTTCTATTGGCGGCGCTAGTGAGCCCTATAAACGCTATTAAAATAAATAATAATCTATTAACCCTAGATTCATAACCATTCGTCTCACGGAACGCGCAAAACACCAATTTGTTTCTACTGTTTCCAGTAAAAGAGATAGAAAGCTGTGGTCCTAAGTACCTTTCTAAAACGTTGGACCTCTAGTGTCGGGAGTGCGCTTGCCTCGTAGTTACGTCCAATTAGCGTGTTATAGACCTTTGGTCGTCTGAGAGACGAATATTTATGAATAGTGTAACTATTGACTATAGTGATTGTTATTTTTGAAAATCATTTTTTGACGAGTTCTGGTTTTATAAATTAAAAGTAAGTATGTGATATTATTATACACTAGTTATTACTTATTATATAATTTTTCAAAGTGTATAATTACGTCAATAGTTATTCATTTCGTCTAATTTTATTTTAGAATGAAGGATTGACTATCTGAATTGTTGATCTGGTTCTGATGATGATGGTTTTACCAGCGAGCAAAGAAACATTGACTTGAGTGATGTCATGTGGAATAACAGGAGACTATCCCGACAGTTTTGTAAAGAATATTCCAGAAAAGTTGACTGAACCGTGGTTACGTAAAAGGCGCAAAATGCCAACTTTGAAGAGATGCCTAAAAAAGAAAATCGATGAAGTTTTAGGTAAAACGCCTACCATTGCCACACCTGGTTCAAGTAGTACCTAAAAAACTATTTGTGGTCATTGTGAATATAAAAAATGTCGTATGACAAGTTTCCAATAGTAGCCATGTAAAAAGTTTATGTGCTGGGACCATTGCGGTCTCGTATGTGTGAAATGTGGTGATGAACCTTAATTATTATTAATTTATTACCTTTTTTATAACCCTAAAAAACATATCTAACAGTGCCATGATTAATTTCTTTTGATTTATTTAAAAATACTGATAAACCTCTCCTTTAAATATAGTCGTCTGAGAGACGAATGCTTATGAATAATGTTCGTCTTAGATATGGTTATGAATCTAGGGTTAATAATGTGGCTATTATTATTATGAAATAGTATAAATACAGAAGCTATTTTATCTTCTGCCAACCTCAGTGATGAGACCGCGAGACCACAATACGATCAATATTCAGTGAAAGTCCTTCCGAGAGACTTACCTGTAGAATCCATTCGTGTGGTGACGGAGTAAGAATACAAAATCACAAAGTCACCACCCCATCCCATCCCATGGGTGTCGTAAAAACCGACTAATATTCACAGATAGTCCCTTAGTCGGTTTTATTATTTATTAAAACTTGAAATTAAACCCTATACTAATCTGTCTGGCTAGCGTGGTATTAGTAGGCCAAATATACCTCAATCACGGGAGAAGGCCCGTCCCTGCCGTGGAACATTAAGGGGCTGTTATGATGATGATGATGATCCAGTATCATGCCAAATGGGAAGAATACCGTGTGATTCTACTCGGTTCAATTTCGATATACCCATGATATTGAAAGTCTACAGTGTCATTAAGTGGGTTTTGGAATTCAACACGTTTCAAGAAAAACTGACAAAAGACTGGAGTATCTTTTAAATATGTAATTTTTTCACTGATACTCGTGCACAGCTTCTTATATACCTAGTTTCTTCTTTAAAACTAAACCCCTTACTTATAAACGCCTCTTAAATTTAATCATCGTTTAGCGAGATTTTTATTACGATAACCAACCTTATACCAAACAAAACCGTAAGAATTTAAGCTAATGAATTGACTAAAATTTAAGAGACGTTCATTAGTAAGGGGGTAAATCTTTTTGAGATTTAGCAGTAATAATTCATACTTAGTTAACTACAAAGAATTATTGCTAATGTAAAATTATATATAATACTGGTAATCTCAATTCGTAATAACTCAGATAAATAATGTTAGTACCAATTAAATGATAGTACTTCAAATCTAACCCTTTATTAGCTATATCGATATTACACATTTATCAGATTGGCCAGTTCAAGTGTTATTAACGTATTTTTTATATTTGTGTTGGTTATTTTTGATAACTTAATATAAAGAGCTTTTGAAGTGGCGATGTATAAAGCATAAAGCACGAATAAATAATACGGTACGTTTTGGACTGCCAAGGATCCTACAGGACCATCAACCTGAAACAGAAAGATAGGATCGATTGATTCAAGAAATTATAAATATAATCGCGCATAATAGCTTTGGAGAAAGCCTATGTCCAGCAGTAGACGTCTTTTGGGTAAAATTGATAATTTTAGGGAAACATTAAGACAAAAAGTCACATATCAACAATTTCATTACCTATTCGGCAGCCTTCATTTGTCGAAGGACGGTCAGAAGACCACAATGCAATGCCATGTTATGCTACCTTAAATATCCTAATTACAACAAATATAAGAAAGGGTCATATCATTATCATGCCAGCCAATTGACGTCTACCTGGACAGGCTTCCAAATATTTTAACAATGCGCGGTCTTTGATTATTATTAATTTTAATTAGAAGTGAAACCCTGACAAATATTTAAACTATACTACAGAATCAAAAGTTTAAGTATAATTTCAGCTTTAATTTAATTAAGTTTAAATCCTAACAGCCATTAATGTCCCACTGCAGGGACGGACCTTCTTCCGTAACGGAGGGATACTTAGCCTACTAATACCACGCTGGCCAGACGGATTGGTATAGGGTTTAATTACAAGTTTTCCTTCTTTTTCTATTTTTCTTTTTATGAATATACTATATAATAATACTATTCTGTTATTTCCACAAAATATAAAACAATTTATACTAGTAATATAGAGGACTTTACAAGTACGTAAGAACACATATTTTTGATAAAGCATGCGTCAACATTAATCTCGTTGGGAAATTGTACTTGATAGTGTCAATCAAATATTTTTTCAACAATTTCTGAGTTTAATAAAAATATGTTTGGTGAACAATCATCATAAAAGAATGTATTATTTGTGCCACTGTCAGAACAGTGACGACCCCTGTGGCGTAGTCAGTCTATTACATGGCTGCTACGCAGAGGTTTCGGGTTCGATTCCCGCTCAATGCAAATCTTTGTGTGCATTGACATGATTGTTTGCATTGGTCTGGGTGTTTCTATGTATAGTATGTATATATTTACAAAAAAAATATTTAAGTATGTTTATCCGTTGCCTAGTAACCATAGTACAAGCTCTGCTTAGTTTGGGACTAGATGGCGTTATGTGAATGTGTGAGGAATATTAAGTCTTCCTCTACATGTAAAAATGAACTTGACCTACTGATGGTTTTGTGTCAAGTTTTGCATCTTTGCTAGATATATTTGACTGATAAGCTGAAGTATTTAAATACCCTCTTACAATACCCCGTCATGGTGGTGAAATCAAATCTTCTATTTTGTTTGTCATCCCCAGGGTTATTTAGTTTATAATTAATAAAAGAAACTAATACTGTCAGAATATAATTAAAACATTGTAAGGAGTATGTACCTAATAACTAAGCAATATCTATAAACTCTGTGTGGTGACGGAACTCCGTGTGGTGACGGAGTGTCACCACCCCATCTCATCCCATGGGTGTCGTAAAAACCGACTAAGGGACTATCCGTGAATATTATCTTTACGTAATAAAAAGAAGGAAAACTTGAAATTAAACCCTATACCAATCCGTTTGGGCAGCGTGGTATTAGTAGGCCAAGTATCCTTCCATCACTTGAGGAGGCCTGTCCAGTGGGACATTAATAGGCTGTTATGATCTATACAACATAAAGGAAATTAGGCGACGCCATCAGTTTCTTGACAATAATATATGATAACTAGTGAAAAACTCAACAAACCAGCAATGGTCTGTTGGCAACTAAGACACATTTTATTTTATTTTTTTATTTATTGTTTATGCACAAAATTTAAACATTGTACAAAGGTAAGCTTAATGCCATAAGGCATTTTCTACCAGCTAACCATTGGGTGATGCAGAGAAAAGTAAATTGGTAGGTGCAGTGAAAACAAGCAGTTAAAATAATTTAAGTAATACAAATACACACTATACATAAGAAAAAAGAAATATATATTTATATATATATAAATGTATATGCATATATACATGTAAGACGAAATATATAAAATATATAAATAATGAAGAAGGAGGAAGATTATTCTGCTAATAAATCACATCTGTGTAAGTTTTCTTTGCTTGTGGTATTGGTACAGACTATGACGTATCTTCGTAGCATAATTGTGATTATAGTACATAACTGCTATGATCTGTATGAAAACTGGTCCACTTTTCATAGAGTCGACTCTAGCTCAATGCAAACCTTTTTGAGAATGAATATGAATAACATCATCATAAAAGCCCATTAATGACCCACTGCAGGGACGGGCCTTCTCCCGGGACGGAGGGATACTTGGCCTACTAATACCACGCTGGCCAGACGGATTGGTATTGGGTTTAATTTTAAGTTTTCCTTCTTTTTATTTCGTAAAGATAATATTCACGGATAGTCCCTTAGTCGGTTTTTACGACACCTATGGGATGAGATGGGGTGGTGACATATTGTATTCTTACTCCGTCACCACACGGAGAATAAATGCATTAGTCTGAGACTTTTTGTACAACATGTATTACTTAAAGAAAATATGAATAATGTATTTATGTGGTGACATGGAGTACACACGGTGTTCCATTCTATATTATCCAGTAGGTATCGTCAAAGCCAACTAAAGAAAATTTCACACACGCCTACATAAAAACAAAACTGGACATACTTAATGTAGTAAGCCCATGGAGCCATCGTAGTAAAAGTTTCCATTCTTTACTCAAGAAAGTTCGTTTCTACAGTGTGACATTAGTAGAGTGTTATATTTTATCAAAGCTCATATTATATCGACAGCTTAAATAACAGTAACGTAGAAATTGAAACCCATCCTCAACTTAAGTTAACAATGCAGTTATTCAGTTCAAAAATCGTAAACACTTATCTCGGTACTCGTAACTCATACCTATCATCAAGTGGTATGATGATAGTGGCAGAAAGAATGAACGTCCAACTTTATCTCCCTAAACCTAGTTGCGACGTTATCGACATCTCCTATCACAAGATGAATTTGATTAAAATTTTGCGTTCTTTTTATTAAACTCATTTTATCATTGATAGTAGTGTCACCAACATATGGGAAGGTAGTGCGCGAACCAACGCCCATCAAAAATTAACAAAATGGGCCGTAGTAGATACAAGTGGAAGTTTATCTTCATAGCTTATTTAGTTACTCTAAATGTGTTTACAAAATCTTTACCTATTTATGATACATCATTACCATCAATAGCTTCTACAGATACTGTGTTTAAAAATCTTGATGTTCCTACAATAGATTCTATAAAAAGTGAAGTTACAGAAGAAGTAGCAACGACAAATAGTGAAGATGGTACAAAATTAGTGGAAGCTAATATTAATGTAACATATATTGGAACATCAATGAATATTACTGACAGATCATTGTTACGTAATGTTAGGCCTGGACAAACAGTGTTAAACTACGCAATAGAACTAACTGACGAAGGTAATACGTTCAGAGGTCGAGCGGTACTTAATATTCTGTTAAGTTCAGACACAAGAGATGATCCTATTCAACTTCACGCAGAAGGTCTAAATGTCGAAGCAGTAAATGCTGGAATACTCTCTGAAGCTGGTGCGGTACCTGTAGAGTTTAATCAAGATGACGACATATTGGAAATTTCTCCGGAAAGCAGCTCATTGAATAATATTGTGATTATTGAATATACTGGACAATTTGAAATGGGTGGATATGGTTTACATAAAGGAGAACTTATTAATGACCAAGGGTAATATATATTTTTTAGTTCTGCTACTGTGAATGTTCAATAAGTGGATTTGGGGTTTTGTTTTTTTTTTGCGAGTATCTTGTTGTATTAAAAGAAAAAACAGTACATATTTTAAACAAATTTGAATCATCCTCGCGGCAAATTTCAAGGTCTTTAATAACTGACTCAGCGCTTCTTGTTTGAACATAAAGAAAACCCATTTTTACAGCTTAAAACCACGGTTCCATTCCCGCTTATTAAAATCACGGTGTACAGTCAGCCGCAAAAGTGACTGAACACATTTTAAATTCCAAAACTGCTGAACAATAAAAATGTCATAAGTCAGTGTCGCAACAAGAGTACAGAATAAGCTTTACATACAAAACGACCATAACACGCTGAACACGGTTATTCCAAAAGTAGCTGAACACTAGTATTTCAAAAGTAGCTGAACATCATTAAATACATAAGTAGATTAACAAATCATATTATTAATGGTATTGCCTGTCAATCTACTTTTGGTGTTTTTGATGTAAAGCAAATTTTGGTCTTTTGACATGTAAAATAATTTGACAAATGTTTTAAAGCTAAATTAATAATCTCAATTTTACAATTATATGAACAATAAAAAAACACTTTTTACATGCATTAGTTCCAGAGTTCATCATCATCATCATAACAGCCCATTAATGTCCCACTGCAAGGACGGGCCTCCTCCCGTGACGGAGGGATACTTGGCCTACTAATACCACACTGGCCAGGCATATTGGTATAGGGTTTAATTTCAAGTTTTCCTTCTTTTTTTATTTCGTAAAGATAATATTCACGGATAGTCCCTTAGTCGGTTTTTACGACACCCATGGGATGAGATGGGGTGGTGACATATTGTATTCTTACTCCTGACGATGAAGAAAAATAATAAATACACACAACTAAACAAAATTTAATACTAAATCGTGAACGTGTAAAATTATGTAAATTTGTAAATTTATGCGCGGTAGTAAAAAAAAATAAAAAAAATACAACCGAATTGAGAATCTCTTCCTTTTTTTGAAGTCGGTTAAAACATTTAAAATAGGTAAAATATAGCTATAGCCAAGATGAATTCACGTATTAACTAAACCTCTGTGGACAAAACTCATCAATTCTAAAAGTTTTTAATTTAATTTAAAGATTGTTATCGTATAATACCCAAAAGTAGGTTTTAATACGAATTGAGCGTGTGTACAGCTACTTTTGGAATACTAGTGTTCAGCTACTTTTAGAATACTAGTGTTCAGCTTCTTTTGGAATAACTAGTGTTCAGTTACTTTTAAAAATACTAGGGTTAAGCTACTTTTGGAATAACCGTGTTCAGCGTGCTATGGCCGTTTTGTATGTAAAGCTTATTTTGTACTCTAGTTGCGACACTGACTTATGACATTTTTAGTGTCCAGCAGTTTTGGAATTTAAAATGTGTTCAGCGACTTTTGGGGCTGACTGTACATAAATATTTCCATTGATCAGACAGTTTTCTAGCTATACTTTCTATATTGTACGTATTTCCGCTTTCTAATGCTCTTAATAACTGAATATTGTGAGGAATATTTTATTTAATGCCTAGCGCCTACAATACAAGTTCTACTAATAGCCCAGTCAAAAGAGACTAAATTATGATTACAGTTTGCATTAATTCCCAACAAGCTGGATTTTTGTGCAGGCCTTGAATACGTCATTACAAATGATATATCAAAAGTCCCCATCGATCCCGCTTGTGCGTTGTTTTTTATTCGAGGTCAAAGGTCACAAATTTGCGTTTTTTGCGTATATCTCTGAAACAACAAGAGCTATCGAAAAATGGTTCAGACAAAGTTTGTAGATCGTAAAATTGTCTACAAAAAATATTAGAACACTTTACTCCTACAAAGCATCGCTTTCGAGATATTGTGACTTTAGAGCGCAGGAAAGTCGTTTTTTCGACTATATGCACACATTAGCTTTTTCCCGCGATTTCGCTCGCGTTTATAAGTATTATTAAAAATAAGGCTTATTTAAATATATAGTTGCATATGCATGCTTGGTCTCAGCCTAATCGGCTTGAAATTGACAAAGTTACATACAAACTTTCATCCCCTATCTTATCCCTTTAGGGGTAGAATTTATCAAAATCCTTTCTTAGCGGATGCCTACGTTATATCATCTACCTGCATGCCAAAATTCAGCCAGATCTATCCAGTGGTTTGGGCTGTGCGTTGATAGTAAAAAACAACGCACAAGCGGGATCGATGGGGACTTTTGACATATCATTTGTAATGACGTATTCAAGGCCTGCACAAAAATCCAGCTTGTTGGGAATTAATGCAAACTGGATATCTATTTTGACTGGACTATAAGTTTGGTACAAGAAGGCCTGGTGTGATTTCAATGTTGATAAAATGTAAGAATGAACATTTCAATGTTCTGTGATTGTCGAAAGCTATTATTTTACTTTAACGTACTTACATTGATGTTGCTAAAATTATGTAACAGGGCTCTAGTACTCACTAGATAAACGGTTGCGTTACAGGCCACTTAGATAGCTACTGTTACCATCAGTATCTTATAATGTACACACTGCAACCTCTTGTACGGAATAAGGATTAACTTTTGTTAATCCTTTATCCAAGGCTTTAAATGTTTAATAATAAATATTGACTTCATAAAAATAGGTGGAAAAAGAAATAGTTGTAGTCTCTCATTGATTTAGTCAATACTGTTTTTATCGTAAAATAATTCAGAAAGAAGATATTGCATACAAAGTGATAAAGTGGACATTAGGAAAAAGCATTTTAAAATCTATAGAATTATCAATTGTTAAGACGCATGGTAAACTTGCCAGGTGACAATTATTTTTATAATGAAATAACTGGACTGTACTTTATAGAGACATCGAAGATTGTAGAAATAAAATACATAGTAATAAGACGAACATAATAAGTTTCATGTATTTTGTTATTAACTAAGTATAGTATAACGAGGAGATGCTAATTAGTTTTTAAATTTATAGGTTAAATACTTAGATTTAATCAACTGTAAACAATAGTTAGTCTCATTATTGTTGTGACTTAGAGTAAGAGCGAGACAACCCCAACACAAGTATTATGTAATTACTTACTGGGGATGCCTCATAACATAAAAACTATGTATATTTTTGAGACAAATAAACATTTTTCACTTTTTCAATAAGTATACATCGCCAAAAAAAAACACATGGTCAAAACCCAGACATAGCTTGTAATTATGCATACTAGCAACATAGTTATTTAATTCATTTTATAAATACATAGATAACACCAAGATCAATGCAAACAAAAGACCTCTGCCCAATATGCCTAGACCCTTACCACAAGATTTC
Organism: Schrankia costaestrigalis; assembly: GCA_905475405.1. Lineage (NCBI taxonomy): Eukaryota > Metazoa > Arthropoda > Insecta > Lepidoptera > Erebidae > Schrankia > Schrankia costaestrigalis. Next base: position 2,855,443 of record FR997830.1, read on the forward strand.
AGATATTATATTTTCTGTCTAATATTACATTACTGAGTTTTGCCCTAAACTAGCATATTATAAATAAATAATCCTCATACATTCACACATCGCCACCTAGTCCCAAACTAAGCAAAGCTTGTACTATGGGTACTAGACAACGGATAAACATACTTAAATACTATTTTTTTTGTAAATACATACATATTATACATAGAAAATACTCAGACCAATGCAAACAATCATGTTCATGCACACAAAGATTTGCATTGAGCGGGAATCGAACCCGAGACCTCTGCGTAGCAGCCATTTAATATACCGACTGCGCCACAGAGGTCGTCAAATTATATACAATAATATTCCAATAATTCCATAAAAGACATTGAAATTTGTATGTTTGTACCCTTAAGAGACTACTCTTGAAGTAGGGATCAGAACAATGTATCGCAGGGACTTTACGGTTCTCTATTTTTATTCCTAAAATTTAATGTCATAATTTAACATTGCATAATGTTACTTGTCCTACCATTAGTTAGGCATAATACTCATTTGCCATAAATTTTTAATTATAATTTTTTAATCCTAATAATGTTTTGCCATAATTTTAAATGCCATACTGATATTTGACATAATTTCATTAGACATAGCTAAGCAAGAATAAGCTCGACGGAGCCCCGCGAAGCCTATTCTTGGCGTTATGTCTCCTACTTCTAGGTGGTTTAAAAAATAAACCTAACCTAACCTATCCTAGTCGGATTGCTCTAATTCTGGGTTTTAATATTTTTTTTTTATTACGGAAAATAAATATAATGACTGAGGACGACTATGGCAAACAATATTAGAACAAATGAAATTATGGAAAACGAGAATATACCAACATATATATAGTATGCTAAAAACCAATTATGCCAAACCATTATTATGACAAGGACAATGCCTAACTTAGTATGACAATTTAAATTAGGACAAAAACAATTAGGAGACAAAAAGGGATCCCGAAATTAACAGACACAAAACAAACAGGCTCTTTGCAATACTTTTTGAAGCACGTAAATATTTAACTTGCGTGATATTAAGAAACGCAAACTCGTGCATTGCAGACATATTCACGACCGGCTTACTACCGAGACAGTTTTATCATAAACATAATTTTAAACATTCTTAATCTGTTTTTCTCTTTACAGCTCTTATGTATCGATGAACCTGCATCCTACATTTGCAAGACGAGTGTTCCCAAGCATGGATGAGCCGAACCAAGTCTCTACTATCAGATTTACGTACAACAACTTTGATTACACTCATTTGTTTTCTAATTCCATTTTAGAAAATACTGACCTGTAAGTATTATTGTTTTTTTTTATAATTTATGTTAAGCGCTCACAGCCAATTGCAATCAATTATTTATTTATAAAAAATGGCGCTGGTTAAGAAACGTCTGCAAGGCCATAACTTAGATTGGTGACCACTCTGTTGGTTTTTCGTGACCGTCTCAATCACAGAACATTAATGTATTTTAATGTTCTGTGGTCTCAATGCTTCGCAGGGTAAAAAAAAACTCAAACTCTTTAATGCATTCCATACGTAGGTACATATCGACGCAAGAAAGCGATCTTGTTGTATCTCGAAAAATGCAATTTTGCACCAGAGTTAAAAAACTATTTTGAAAATTCATAAAATGAAAACTAGTAGACTTAAAACTATCATATTTTCAATGATGAAATTTTAAAATAAAATCTTCCATGTGCAATTTAGACGGTCATTCTAAGATTAGTGGAATTGGATTTAATACTAGATACATCATTTGATTATTAAAATGTTGATTTTAGGGTAGGTAGAAAGTCGGAAAAAAAGGTCAGACTGTCGTCATAGAGACACAGTCGTGAAAGTAGATGCGAGGGATTTTCCAACTGAATCCCACTACTTATTTGTTTCGCACTATCCGAACCGAACAGAGTCAAGCGAGATATCAAAGCAAGCATGATAAAGAGATATCATAAATATTAGAGCTTGTGACTCCTTCGAAGAATCCACACGTTTCCTTACAAAAATAATCATCCATATCTTTTTTTCAGGAATCAGTTCACCGCACTACCAGGTCCTCCCCACCTCTGGGGTATGGTTGCCCACAATTTCATCAATATCAACATACCCATAGCTCAAGTCCTTTTATTCGGACGTTCAGGCATAACTAACCAGGACGCACAGGCATCTGTAGCCATCAACTTTTACTTCAATAACTTAAACGAATGGACAGCTAAGCCATATTTTGATATTTTACTGGATCAAGATGGGAGAATGAATATTATTGCAATGCCTGATGTCGATACAGATTGGCATGCACTTTCTACTATTGGAATCTGGTAAGTGTTTTTCATAAATATTCTACAAACGTATTTATCTGGCTAAATGGTAAAACAGAGATCATGGGTTCAAATCCCACGCAAGATTATCTTGAGCCAGGATGTTTTAAAACAATTGATCTCTAATGCGGGCAGAATTTACATCTTAGGGCTTATACAGTGATAAAACCCTTTTAAATATGTGGTAAATGCCGCTGGTGGCACAATTATGTTATTCGCACCTAATATTCTATACAAATATGTATTGTGTCATTGTTTGTTTACCCAAATAAAGATAAAAAAAAAAACCCTAATTAACCAATGAATACCATGCTGTCAGGACAAAATTAAATAAGTAAATGATTTGGTGTTAAGTTTATTATTTTCTTTTTTGCACAGATGAATTTATACGTAATTTCTCATTTAGTCTTTAGGTTTTATACCCAGAAAATAAATTCTGCTAAAGTTATTAATGATACAACATAAAAGACATATTAATATTTTAAACGTTTTTCACTTAAAGGGAACCCTACTTGTTTATGGAGCCTATCCACTCAATACAACAAAGAAAGACAGCATTATTTGAAATAGCTGAATCGATGTCAAAACAATGGTTCGGATATGTGATCTTCCCTGAAAACTGGCGCTATGAGTGGGTCGTGTCCGGCTTGGCATCTTACACTGCTTACGAAATGATGAGATTGGTAAGATATATTGAAAATTTAATTTCTACTATTGACTACAGCAAGCTTCTTTGTAAGGTTCATAAAGCAAATTTGCAGTAACGCTACCTTATACTCCCCGGGTTGAGATGTGTCCAAAAATAGAGCATTCGCTGTATTTCGAATGTTCGGCGTAAACATACTACAAACTAAATGTTGGGTAACATGGGGCTTGCAAGTTTTCTTACTGACCGTAACATTTGTTTGCACGACTGTTTCTGGTGCCATGAATGAACCATGTTTGATTCGTTGTTATGTAAAGGTTTACTTTGAAAAGAAGAATAGGAACATCCTATCTATAGAGGCAAACAGATCGTAAAAAATGTTTGAATATTTTAAAAAGTTATCGGATTTTTCGGCTCGCTACTCGATTGTACAAACATTCGTTGGGTTCGTCCTAACTAGAGCGTAGCAGGACAAAATCACACACCATGTTTTACTAGCGTGCTTTTGGTGCTCAATGTTTAGACATACCTTAAAGCCGAACGTCCACCGCCGGCTAAACTAAGTTGGTTTAGCTTAGCTCGCATAGTTGAGCCAGTTTTTCATACATGTGCGTCCACCGCAAACTATGCCACATGTATGAAAAACTGGCTCAACTATGCCAGCTAAGCTAAACCAACTTAGTTTAGCCGGCGGTGGACGTTCGGCTTTAAGGTGTGTCTAAACATTGAGCACCAAAAAGTTAACTATTTCGCAAAAGTTTCGCTCTAGCTGAGAGAGATAATAGACAGAGAGTAACAAAATAGTGGCTTGTCATAATGAATAGCAAAATCTTCGACAACATAATCAACAATAAATTATGTCGATGATAAAAATCTAATAAGCAATATAAAAGAATAAGTCCGTTTTTGCGGACGTCCGTGACTTCTTTAATGATAATTAGAGATAAAACATAGTGTTTTATCATTATATTATTATAATTCAGTTTTGACATCCGGTATGTAGAAAGTTTTTCGTTAGGTAGGTATTTACACTACCATCCAATCGTCGCCAACAATGCAGTTAAATATGCAGCATTTTTTGTGGTCTAATGTTTACGGGAAATACTATCAATACAGCCTAATTTATTAGGGTACAATATTGAAACGAAAAAGGGAACAGTTGGTTATATAAACCAACATTCCCTTCTGCAGTAAGGGTTTCAAAATTAGGAAGGGTTTTCAAATAACAATTACTTTACAATTAAGTAATATAAATATTTTTACTACTGCCGTAGGAATTATGCGTAAGTTTGTGTGTATTTTCTATTAACAGTTTCAAAACGATCCACTTGGAGCTGACGTAACTCTTCTAGACGTCAACACTCTATTCGTAACTGATATCATCCAAGAGAGTTTACTTCGAGATGCATACATCAGCTCTCAAGTGCTAGAACCAGATGAAGACTTGCTTGAAGTAGAAGAAATCAGAGGTCACGTTAACGGAATACTGAAGTACAAGGCCCCAGCACTGATGAGGATGTTAAGAATTATTCTTGGTAATCCAGAACAGGACTTCATACAATCTGCTGCCCGAGCATTACTCTCTACAAAGTACGTCATTTTCATAATATATTTATTTTAGGCACAGTCAGTTGCAATCAATCATTTATAGGCGATATTGTTTTAGCGTCGGTTAGGTCGTTTAGTGGTATTTTGTCTGAGAGATTTTCTATAGGGAGGGCTTAAATAACTATCGACCCAGGTTTGCTACTAATCAAAAGGTAAAAGAAAAAAAAACATTTCAATCTAAAACAACACTTGCAGCTCATTTCCCCTTACATTGAAACCAACCAATAAATTTCTTATTTTCAGAGCATTGCAGTTCATAAGCTCCTTGGACTTTGTAGATGGAATCAATGACGAATGGTTGTCAGCTGGTACCGATAATGTTGAAGATGTCGGTGAATATTTAGAACCATGGATATTCACTACTGGTTACCCACTTCTGCATGTTGGCTTACGACAAGGTGGAGTCTTGATAACCCAGGTAAATATCTGATGAAGTATTCAAGTTTTATTTCAAGTTATACTCGTACATATTGTTTTTATAGGGATAGGCAACTGGCCACTGGGACTCACGACCACTCGTCGCCATGATCCTTACAAACCTGATTTGCTTTATCTAAATTTTGATGACCTCTGTAGCGCAGTCGGTACATTACATGGCTGCTACGCAGAGATCTCGGGTTCGATTCCCGCACAATGCAAATCTTTGTGTGCATAAATATGATTGTTTTGATTGCATTGATCTGTGTATTTTTTATGAATAATGTGTATGTATTTACAAAAAAAAAGTATTTAACTATGTTTATCCGTTGTCTAGTACCTATAGCACAAGCTCTGCTTAGTTTGGGACTAGGTGGCGAGTGGGTTATGTATTATTCATACAATATTTTATACATGACCGTCAGTTTCAAGTTAATATAATATATTATCATAATAAATTCTTTACATTTCAAATTGTAGGAACGTTTCGGTTTTGGAGCGCAGAACCATGAGAGTTATTCGATACCTATAACTTACACAACCAGCATTAACCCAGACTTTGATGATCTCCAACCAGTCATGATGGCCGACGCTACTGCGACGCTTAACTTTGCCATGGGTGAAGAGGATTGGGTATTATTTAATATTCAAGGACAAGGTTTGTATTTTATAGTATTCAATATAACGGTTTAAAAAAAATACCCCTGGAATGAAATATTGTGTTGTCACTCTCACCTGGTTTTGCTAAAGTATATAGGTATAATCATCTCTGGAATTACTCCGACTATTTTCATTTTCAGCTTGAGTAATTTTATTTTTTTCCCCGTCTGAAGCTTTATGGGAAAATGAATAATTTTTAGTAGTACAATTTTAGTCAGTCAGTCAGTTACCTGAAAGTTGCCTTAAACAAAAAAGGAAGGCAGCGTTTTAAAGATATTTCACGCTTTCTAAAAATACTGTGATGAATTATTGAAAAATACTCTTGACTTGCAGCTTATTACCGAGTGAACTACGATGCCGATCTTTGGGAGAGAATAATTGAAGCTTTAGAAGACCCGGAGAGAAGAGAAGAAATTCACCCACTTAACCGTGCTACGGTAAGTAATTTTAAAACAAGGTTAGGTTTGCTATAAATAATTGTTGAAATTAATCAAAAGATATCCTATACCATAATACTCGTAATATACAAGCCTGTGTCTTCTGAGTAAACGTCTCAGACGCCTTCCAGCACTAGTCTATTGATATGTGTAGAATCAAAAAACTCTCATGATCCTTTATCCAGTGTATTTTAAAAATTATAAAAAGAAAATAGAAAAATTAAGGTAGTCTAGAAGTAGAACCATCTCGGATGCTTACATAAAAAATCAATTTTGGGTTTATTTCCATGTAAGATTTTATCAGATCATATTATTATCTCATTGCATGCACTTCAATATTAAATTTACTTAATAATTTGGATTAATTCACAGCTTGTAGATGATGCTCTAAATCTAGCCCGAGCTGGAAGACTTGACTACGAAATCGCATTTAGAGTAGTTCTTACAATGGAACATGAAACAGAATACGCGGTATGGAAAGCATTCGTTAGAAACATGGAATTCTTAAGAAAACGACTTATTGCACTTATTCTCGAAGATGAAGATTTAGATCCTGATATTTATTTGGTAAGACATTTTTTTTAAATTTTACTTATGTACATTTTCACCCTAGTGGTTATGAACTGAGACTATATTAAACACTGACGTAAAAGACGACAAAAGTACAATAAGCTTAACAGTTAAAATTTCTATCAAAAAACAAATTATAATCTCCAAAACCTGATAAATGTCGTAAAACACGACAATAGTAAATCTTTGATAAAGGAAAGTTGGCAGAGATATTATCAGTCAAACAAGAGAAGGAAAATTGAACTTAAAAACATAAATGTGTTTTTATCAGTTGTATATTACCCATATTATTATGCTGTTGTAGAGACTTATCCGGCCTACAACCTACATCTCAAACTCTGCTTATTTTAGTGTAGACAGACTAGGTCTGAAAACTTAAACATTTTTTTCAGAGAATGGTGCGAAGAACAATTCCGGCAATTGAAGAAGAATTAGGATTTTACCCAGAAATTGGTATAACTGAACCAGCGATGTCAACATTGACCAGAGGCCTAGTGATGGATCATGCGTGCAGGGCGAATTATGAACCGTGCATTGCTGCTGCTGTTGACTGGTTTTATAATCCAGACTCTAATGAACCACAAGTGTAAGTGTTTTAAGTAGTTTTGTTATTACAATCATTTATATACTATAGCATAATTATCTACCTATGATAATGTTTAAAGATCTCTAAGGGGATCGAAAAGTATTTTGTTGCAACAAGGATAAACATTAAATTCTGTGTGCATAAACATTGTTGTTTAATTGAAGTATGTAGTTTAATTCGGGTTCGATTCCCGGTCAATGCAAATCTTTGTGTGCATGAACATGATTGTTTACATTGGTCTGGGTGTTTTCTATGTATAATATGTATGTATTTACAAAAAAAAAGTATTTATGTATGTATATCCGTTGTCTAGTACCAATAGTACAAGCGCTGCTTAGTTTGGGACTAGATGGCGTTGTGTGAAAGTGTGAGGAATATTTATTTATTTTATTTTAATTTAGTCTGGTGGAAGCTGTATCAAAAAAGACTAATTATATTATTTTGTATAAATATTTTTCAGTAATCCCAACATCCCTCATGAAATAAGACCTGCAGTATACTGTACAATGGTCAGAGAAGGTGACGATGACGTCATTACAGCGCTATACCAAAGACTTGAAATTGAACCTACTCTTTATGAAAGAGTTGTCATTTTGGAGTCTCTAGCTTGTTCTCAAGATGAAGGTTTTGTTAGAGTGTAAGTTTATTTAAATATCTTTTTGATTTGTTTATTTCTATGAGTGAACTTTAGGTTATTTTAATGATAAGGAAGAAAAAAAAATAGAACTTCTACCGATACGTTTCTTTGCAAATATTATCATCGTAAAAGGTGATTTCCAAGAAAGGAGTTTTCCCTTAGTCACTTGATTCTTTAGTGTTTTATGTCAAGTTCCAATTATTCTTTTTTTTTGTAGGTTTTATCGCCATATCTGTAACTTTTCCCTAATCAACTATTGGATTAGATGGTTTTATCTTATATTTATCTTACCGACAAAAAGTTTTGGATTTGTAACTAATTATAATAAGATGTAAATTATATTTACAGGTTGCTAGAAGAAACAATAGCTGCCAATAGCCCGTACAGTGTTGAAGAGCGTAACAAAATATTTGCTGCAGTTGCCCGGGCTAGTTTTGACAATGCTTTCGTCGCTTTGAACTTCCTCTCAATGCGCGTCAATGAAGTTAGAAACATGTATGTACTCATTTTTATTACTTACATTATAACCCTATTGATAACATACTAAGTAATTCCGTAAGGTTTTCTTATTATGCATAGGCGTTAGATTTTTTGCATTCTAGTTCCCTGTACAGTCATGAGCAATAATATGTACAAATAGTAAAAGTTTCTAAACTATCTGCACGTTTATCTAGACATTAGAATACCAAAATTATTTCGTAATTTAAAAGAGGTTCCTTACAGTTTCGAAACAGTTTTCCGTGTGGTGACGGAGTAAGAATACAATATGTCACCACCCCATCCCATCCCATGGGTGTCGTAAAAACCGACTAAGGGACTATCCGTGAATATTATCTTTACGCCACAGAGACGGTCAACTCGAAATAAACCCGGTGGTGGTGGAGCCGAAAGCACCTGCAGCGAATCCGACTCCGCACGTAATAACTTGTTGTTCCTGTGGATCCAGTTGGTGAAGCCGAGAGAGTGGTGTAGGTCTTGGGAAAGCCTGCATTATCTTAATTGCGTCCCAGGCGATGCAGCATCCGTGGAGAGGTCACTTCACCCACTACAGCTTTGCTGAGTGGAAAACAACACGGGGAGTGGCAGTGACCGGTTATAAGTCCAAGCAGATAGACGTAGGCGCGGACGCCAGGGGTCACTCTCGACAGTGGGAGGGTCCATCGAAGGCCCATTGACTAGTTACCGCCCGCTTCAAGCCGGGCAGCCCCCGGCCAGTAAGGTACTTGTCCGTCTCGGTGCTGACCTGTTTCCCTTGGGTGTGGGAAGCACTAGTGTGTCTAGAGAATCGGTGCCGTTAACGATTTCACCTGCGGCAAATAGAAATAAAAACAACATAAAAATTCTGAAACGCCAATCCATGCGCTTTGGAACATGGAATGTCCGCACTATGAGGACAGGCTTCCCGGACACCGCTGGAAGCTTTGATTGCGCACACAATCTTCGCAAAACCGCCGTAATAGACGCAGAACTTTGCAGACTTAACATAGCTATAGCAGCTCTTCAGGAAACGAGATTGCCTGACGAGGGTTCGATGCGCGAGACGAACTACACGTTCTATTGGAAAGGCAAAGAATCCTCCGATGCTCGCCAACATGGAGTGGGATTTGCTATACGGAATGACCTACTCAGCGCAATAAACGATCCTCGAGGAGTGTCGGAACGCATTATGACTTGTAGGATAAGCACTAACAGCGGTTTTCTCACCTTGATATCCGCTTATGCACCGACTTTAAAATCTTCTCCCGAATCTAAAGACCAGTTTTACGACCAACTAACTGAAACTGTAAGTGGGGTTCGGTCAGGGGATCGCTTAATCATCTTGGGTGATTTCAATGCGCGTGTGGGCCAATCTCATGCATCTTGGCCGGATTGTATGGGTAGTCATGGTGTGGGGACATTAAATGAGAACGGACAGCGTCTCTTGGAATTCTGTTCACAAAATATGCTTTGTGTAACCAATGCCTACTTCAAGGGAAAACTCATGCACAAGGTGTCCTGGCAACATCCCCGCTCAAAACACTGGCATCAGTTAGACATCATATTGACGAGGAAAAAGAACTTGAGCGATATTTTGCACACTCGAACGTTCCATAGCGCGGATTGCGATACTGACCACTCGCTCGTCGTCACTATGGCATCCTTTTACCCTAAAAAGATACATTCGTCGCGGACTATTGGCCGTAAAAAATTGAAAACACCAACATCTAGAGATATGGTTGCTACTTACCAGCAGTTAATTCAAGTAGAAATAGCTTCTTGGGACCCTAACATGTCAGCAAGTCAAGAATGGGTTAAAGTAAAATCCCTTCTCACAGAAACTGCGGCAGAAGCATTCGGCTACAAACCTACATCAAAATATGACTGGTTCCAAGAAAATATCGATCATCTTCAACCATTTCTGGATTTAAAACGTCAGGCTTCACTGAATTATCGACTAAATCCAACAACTACGACATGCGACGAATTATCTAAAGCCAAAGCCGTTCTCCAACGAAATGTGCGTTTTTGTGCCAATGCTTACTGGCTGGAACTTTGTAAAAGTATTGAGGGTCATGCGTCTACTGGCAACTTTTCTGGTGTATACTCTACTATTAAGAAAGCACTGGGCCCATTACCGAATAAAACAGCTTTTCTCAAGGAGGCTGATGGCTCTTGTATCTTGGATACGGATCGTCAGCTTCATAGGTGGGTAGAGCACTATACAAATCTCTACTCTCTGCCCATTGGTGTCGAGCATGAAGCAGTTCAATCGTTTCCCGAGTTACCTGTTTGGAACGAACTCGACGTTGTACCTACAGTTGAGGATTTTATTACCGCTATCAACCAACTGAAGTGTGGTAAGAGCCCGGGAATTGATGGTATCCTTGCTGAAATCATCAAGGTGCGATGTGTAGAACCTATACTTTACAAATTTTTTGTAAAATGCTGGAACGAAGAATACATCCCTCCGGACATGCGCGACGCAAATATCATCACGTTATACAAGGGAAAGGGTGACCGCGGTGACTGTAACTCATATCGTGGAATTTCCTTACTTAGTATAGCTGGCAAACTACTTGGTCGTATGATCCTTTCCAAGTTACAGTTGCTAGCTGATCGCGTATATCCTGAATCTCAGTGTGGCTTTCGGGCACAAAGATCTACCACAGATATGATTTTTACGTTTCGGCAACTTCAAGAAAAGTGTCGGGAACAAAGAACATCTTTGCTGACTGCCTTTGTTGACTTAAATAAGGCATTTGATACCGTGAGCAGAGAGGGCTTATACGCTGTATTGCAGAGGATTGGCTGTCCACCGAAGCTGTTAAACTTGATAAGACTTTTTCATGAGGACATGGAAGCTTCCGTTATTTATAAGGGATATACATCGGACCCATTTTACGTGAAGAGAGGGGTCAGGCAGGGTTGTGTACTGGCACCGACATTGTTTGGTATATTTTTCTCCGTACTCCTCAAGGTTGCTTTTGGAGATAACCAACAAGGCATACACCTTCACACCAGGGTGGATGGTAAGCTTTTCAATGTTTCCCTCCTTAAATCCAAAAGACATCGCCAGGATATTTTCATAGATAGCTTACTGTTTGCTGACGATGCAGCATTTGTTGCTTCGAGCCCGTCGGAACTTCAGGAGATGTTGGATAGGTTTAGTAGAGCCTGTAAGCAATTCTCTATGTCTATCAACATAAAGAAAACCGTTATTATGGCGCAGGGGGTTAATGAAATGCCCACAATCTTACTGGAGGGCTTACCACTGGATGCTGTTGATAGCTTTTGCTACCTTGGATCCACAGTCTCGAACAACCTTTGCCTCGACGCTGAAATAAACAGCCGCATCGGCAAGGCCTCTACGATGTTCGGGAGGCTGAGTGCAAGGGTATGGTACAACAAATATCTTACTGTAAAGACCAAGATGATTATTTATCAGACCTGCATCTTGTCCATACTCTTATATGGGGCAGAGACCTGGACATCTTATGCCAATCAGGAGCGGAGATTAAACAACTTCCATATGCGTTGTCTCAGGCGTATATTGGGTATTTCTTGGAAGGATCGAGTAACAAACGAGAAGGTGCTTAGTATCGCGTGCATGCCTAGCATAACCGCACTACTTAAAAAAAGAAGATTGCGCTGGCTGGGGCATGTGCAGCGGATGGAGCCTTCTCGTTTGCCAAGACAAACTCTCCTTGGCCAAATTTCGGACGCTAAACGACCAGTTGGGCGGCCACTACTGCGGCTTAAAGATAGCGCTAAACGCGATATGTTATCTTTTAACATTGACCCGAACACCTGGGAAAAGGTTTCTGGCGACCGTGATGGTTGGAGGAAGAGATTGTCTGACGGGGTGGTCGTGCATGACAGTGCCTGGTTCGATCTGCTCTCCCAGAAGCGCGAACTGCGTCACCAAAAAATGGCACAACCTCTGACGTCACCGGGAACACAATTTGTTTGCGGGCGTTGCGGCCGCCGTTGTCGCTCTCATATAGGCCTTGTTAGCCACCAGCGCAAGTGCCAAAACCAAATCACTTGACACGGCTGTTGTTTCAATCATCTTTCGTAGATGTTAAAGGCCTTATTATATATATTATACAGTTTCGAAAAATCTCCGAATATTCAATTTTGGATTAGCAGAACTTTAGATAACTGTTTTACAAAAAGGGTAAAATGTGTACATATTATTGCTCGTGACTGTACAGTAAGGTCGGTAGCTTTTCTGTTACCTCCATTTTCTTCTTTTTTGAGAATTTTGAAATTGCAACGAATACAATTTATTCGTTGCAATTTCAAAATTCTTAGCTTTTCCTTGGGACTTACTGCGTTTGAACTGGAGTCACTTTATGGAAAGAGCATGGTATCCTTGGGGGATAAGATTAATGTCCATTATTACTTGGATGGTTTTTATGTAAGCAATAATTAGTTTTGATATTAATAGAAGCAAATTGTTTTGTTTCAGGTATGGTGGAGCGCAGAAACTGGAAGAGCTTCTTGATATACTAAGTGAAAACATGGCGGATATGTTCTTAGGGACTGAGGTAGGTTATACTGATATTTTAAAACTTTAAAAAATTGACATACCTTCTGCTTTTTCAATATAAATAAATACTTAATAAAACTCACGATGGATTGTCCCACTTGGTGTCCCACTCCATGGATCTCTTAAACGTCGATTAATTTGAAGACATTATCTTTGCGAACATAAAAGATGATGAATTTAACACTAAACCTTGTTCTTGTACGTCCGGCAAATGTGTAATAAATTCACCAAGCTAGAAACCGGTCTTCAACAGCAAAGTAGGAAGCTTTGCTGTTTCTTCTTCTGCAGCGGGACAATAATGTCATCATATCATAACAGCCCATTAATGTCCCACTGCAGGGATGGATGTCATGGGCCTCCTCCCATGACGGAGGAATACTTGGCCTACTAATACCACGCTGGCCAGACGGATTGGTATAGGGTTTAATTTCAAGTTTTCCTTCTTTTTATTTCGTAAAGATAAAAACCGACTAAGGGACTACCTTAGTCGGTTTTTACGACACCCATAGGATGAGATGGGGCGGTGATATATTGTATTCTTACTCCGTCACCACACAGAGACAATAATGTGCTGTCGATAAATTAATACTATAATTTCAATTTCAGTTCCGGATTTTTGTGAATGCCCAGAACAACAATCTCGAAGATTCTCAAGGCTCAGCTGATCGAGCTTTATCTCAAGTCAATCAAAATTTAGAGTGGAACGAAGCTCATTTAGAGTACGTCTATGATTGGATAGATGAGAACGATGCATCAACTATGGTACTCTCAATAGCTGCATTATTTGTTTCTCTAATGATAGCCATGTTGAATCATTAGAAAAGAAAGGGAGGTGACAAAACTATGTAAAGATTTTTAAATAAGTTTATTAGAAGACAGTAGTTATTAATTTAGATGAGGTAAGCGAAATGCGTATTAATCAACATCATTTAAGTTTATTGTTATAGTTTAATTTTATACTAACAAATTTAATCGTAAACATAATTTAAGATTATTAAAGATAGTGTATTAAAATATATACAATATTTTATTAAGATTGTAATCATCATAATATGAGTTAAGATTTAGATACGTTATAGGATTTTTAAAGTATGTCTGTAGAAGAAAACTCATTACTATCTTATTAGATAGTAATTGAAGTTTTATGTCACTTTAATCCAAACACAACTTTACTGTTAAGAAGATAGTTTTACTATGAAGTTATGTATGTACGAGTAACTTTACTTCAACGCAGTTTATTACAAAAAAACTAAGCTATCTCTGTACTAGAGATAATGTTTATTTTTCTGTTTATTTTTCAGCAAACTATACATAACAAATAAATAGTCAAATATTGTAATTTTAAACAAAATTAAATTATTTATTTTTACAGTTAAAGTTATTTTTATTAATAGAAAATAGCGTTTTAATTGTATCAGCGAAAGTTTACTACTAGAAGGCCTAGATGGCGCTGTCTAAAACATTAAAAAACGCCTAATAATTATCTTCAGAAATGCTATTGACTAATTTCAACATCTTGGCAAGATCTCAGGTTTGTTTTGCGGTAAAAGCGCCTGTGTTCTTTACCTTGAGCTTCAAATATGTTTGTAGCGGTATCGGGTTATTTTAAATTTGCTTTCTTGGTTTTTTTAGATGCATATTAAAATAAATTAAAGTTTTTTAACTAAATCATTGCAAGATAAAGTAAAGAATTCCTTTGTATAGCAGTAATTTGTCTCTTTTAATACAATTTTGTTTTTGGATTAAGATTTATAATGAATGTTCGCATCTCCTTAGTACGTTACATACGTACGGTTTATAGAGAATGTATAACATGAAGAGTTCGTGTAAATAAGTTTTATTTAAGAATTATATTGTAAGAATCAAAATTGCACAAAGTGTTAAAGTATATACTAAAATTATTATTCTTTAATATTAAGGCATATATTATTCAATTAAATTGTAATAAGCAGGGAAAAAAGTTAAAAGTAAGCTTGATTATTGTTATTTGAAATGTTATTAACAATTCAAAATATTTTAATGTTAATAATTAAAAACATTTATTTTAGTCTAAGCTATTATTAATTTTTTGTACTTTATTTTCACTCATATTTTTTTATAAATTAATAATATTATTTAGATGTATAATTTTTGCTTAGGACCACAAATCTAAATTTGGGACAAACGCGTCCTCTTGTCCCATATTTAGAAAACGAGGTTTAGTATAATACTTAGACTTTAAGATATTTACCCATATATTACAAATTACTTATAATTAATGCCTAAGACTTATAATCAAATCAAGAATTAAGTAAAATAATATTACAATAAAGTTGTATAAAATAAATTAAATGGATAAGAAACACATACATGTATTATTTTATAATTAAATTTTCCTTTTTTAATAAACATTTAGTGTAAGTGTGTTTAGTGGACAGTAAAAGGACATACCCAACAAACATTATAGTCTGTTAATTGGAACGTATACGGCTCAAAGTACTTTAAACATCGTATTGAAGTAATTTCAGCGTATAATCCAACTTAATGCCCCCTTATCTGAATAGAACTCAGAGTTGTATAAAGTCGTTGTATAAACGTGCATTGACGTTTATACAACTATTTGAAATTACCATTATACAACTTCACTGGTATAGCCAATGAAGTCGTACTAGGAACGTCTTTACGACTTTTACACAAACGTTATTTGTAAAGAAGCCGTGAGAACTACTCTTACGTGACCATAGCAAAAGATTTACCAATTGCACTCTTACACGACTCTCAGTCAAATTCTTATACTATTATGCAACAATTATACAACTAAATGTTTTATAAGTGCAGTATAAGTGACATTGTAACTAAGAAATGTTTTTCTATGTTTGTTGAAACGAATACTTGTACAGGGCAAGTTAATATTACCCAACCTAGAGTTAGTTCTGTACAAAAATTAATTTTAAATGCAATGAAATTTAGATTAGCGCAGAGTATGTATCATATTGCGCAAAATGTGGAAAGTGGTCCTAGTGCTTTTGCATTAGTAGAGGAAAAAGAAGACGAAGAAAATGAAAAATAATAAGTGGCTTTTGACTGACAAGCATGAGGGTTTCGAAATAACATTTATATAAAATACTTAACGACACTTATATAAATTTGTTAGGGAATATTATAGAAAATGTCACCGAATCTTTTTGAAAAGCCTAGTCATCATTTTTAAATATATTAATGATAAATTTTATCAGTATGAGAAGATAAGAAGCTACATTTAATATTACTGACCTAAAGTATAAGCTAGTGTCCATAGAACATGGCTCAAATATTTATTTTACTCCACTCATTCATACTCTAGTGTGAAAGGTTATAAAAATAAATTAATCAAATTGGTTTTATTTATTATTAACATTCCAATAAAATAAAATAATTTTTTTTAGCAATCACAAGCATTAAACAGATTTCATGCCTTAACATTGAAAATATACAAAAAAAAATATCATCTTATTATATCCGACTACTTATGTACTCTAATTTATTCAAAGAACCCTAATTTTGTTAATATGGCTGATACTAAACTGATAAAAAATAAATGCACAAAATGAAAAGTCGTTTTGATGTTGTCTTACTGTTGTAATCAGAACCATATGTTGTGTAAAGGTAAATATTTGTACGTTCAATAAAAATGTATGGATAATTTATGTTTATTTATAAGAATTAGTAGGGCGCGTTTGTTTTATTGCCAAAACTAACGCATATTATACGATAACATTAATTTCCCATCAGATATATGCACTACAACCACTTTAACACGAGCTAAAGATGTTACACATATTTAGTTTCTAATTAAAAATGGCTACTTCCTTTTTATAAACTTCAAAGACTCGATCGATGACACAAGAAAAAGTTACCTCGTTATAGTTTAAGTCTCAGTTTTGACACTTTAATTCACTTTGCAACAAAAATGTTACATAAAAATCGTAATTAACACTGTCATGTCGCAAAATGCCGTGAAACAGCGATAAAAATAGATTTTGCAACATCTACACGACGACTACAGAACTAAAATTTCATTTATACAACGTTTACGCGACTATATTACAACTCTGATTCGTATAAAATTATTTTCGGTCGCCTCAACGTTACTACAACGTTCTTGCAACCAGCTTTTAGAACTAAAAGTTCAAATGGAGACGTTGTAGTGACTTCAAAAATGTTTGTTGGGTACTTAATTTCTTCATTGATTCCTAAGCAAGTCTAGTTATCGGTGTGGTGACAGAGTAAGAATACAATATGCCACCTCCCCAACTCATCCCATGGGTGTCGTAAAAACCGACTAAGGAACTATCTGTGAATATTACCTTTACATAGAAAGAAGGAAAAATTGAAATTAAACCCTATACCAATCCCTCTGGCCAGCGTGGTATAAGTAGGCCAAGTATCCCTTCGTCACGGGAGGAGGCCCGTCCTTGCAGTGGGACATTAATGGGCTGTTATAAAATCTAGTAAGCCAAGCGTAAAGTCCACCATCAGGTAAGTGACTAATGCGTTTTGTCACCTTAACTAATATAAAATATTGGTTGTGTAATGATGGAGTAAGAATACAGAATGTCACCCTCCTATCTCATCCTGCACGTTTAATAGAAGGCAAATCCAAATTTCAAAATGCTTCATTTCATAAAATTTATCACAAATTGTTTCAAATCGTCGTTTACAATTTACTTAAAATTGAAGCTACAGTTAAAATTATTAAATTGTTGTATTGTCCAATGTAAATTAGAGGAAAAAAATAAAACCAATCTACTACTCAAATTTAGTAGACTGTCTATGAATTTAGTGTGTTGATCCATAAATTCCAGTTTCCAAATGCCAATGAGAAGAAACCCGCCAAAGAAACTCATGACAACTCTTTTAAAATTTATTTGTGTTTACAATATATTTTTTATACATTAAGTATAATTAAATTTATAGTAAGTATTTATTTGTTTAACTGAATTTATTTACAAAAGCTCTATCTGTTAAATTTTTGACGCATCTTTATGTCAAAAATGTTTCAACACGCTTGGAGTATTGGAACTGCTAGTCTATAAGGGAAGTTACGCATTATGAAGTACTGCTATTCTCCACTAGATGTCAGTATAAAGCGTAGCTCACTAAAGCTTTTGTTTATCTTGCTTCTACAAAATTTTGTTATATTTTAATAATCATGTAAATAAATACCTTACTTTTTATTGTACTCCATATTGTATACTATGAATTCATTTTGTGACAACTTTAAAAGACCAGAACATGCTGCTGTCGTTGTACATAAAACTATTGATGGTAAGCCTAAATCTAATTCATAAAAAAAAATATTAATTTCATGAACATACATAAAAAGAAAAAAATTACAATTGATTGATATGAACATAATAAATTACAATTAATTGATAATTATGATACATTGTCTAAACGGTATGAATAATAATTATCTCAGGTTTAATATCTTTCAGATTAGATATCTGTTGAGTTGATTTATAAAGATGTTAAATATATCAGCCTATGACATCCCTTTAATGTCCCACTGATAGGATAGGCATTCAAGGATGGTAACATTATGTATTAGTACAATAATATCGTCAGACGGTTTGATATTAGGTAGGTATCTATTTTTTTTTTTTAAGAAAAGATTTCTCCCGCACTAGGTCTTATATCCTGTGTAACGGGAACTTTACAAACATCAGTATAGCGGACTCAAAGAACATTCAGACTCAGGAGAATAGTATAATAATATAATATTCACGGACATCTCTACACAGTGACATCTGTTCCCAAAGAGTAAGCTAGGCCTTAACTTCTTGTGTTATGGGTAACAGAACAACGGATATTAATACTTATATACTTTTTTTTTGTAAATACATACATAATATACATTGAAACACTCAGTCCAATGCAAACAATCATGTTCATGCACACAAAGTTTTGCATTGAGCGGGTATCGAATCCGAAACCTCTGCGTAGAAGTCATGTAATATAACCACTACGCCACAGAGGTCGTCGAGTATTGGATCGCACAAATAATTGTCCTGCGTGTGAATCGAACCCGCGACAGCAGGCAGCCGCTTGCGATCTTCCGCACCACTGAGGCAGTTAAGTTTTCTAGCTCCTGAAATTAAATTGAGATTTAGGAATAATACTATTATCGCCTATAACAATTATTGTTTTTAGGCGCTAGATGATAGCTGCTGCCGACATTTGGTATCTATCTAGTTAGTTTTAAAGTCGTTAAAATGTTACTTTTAACAAGAAAATAATAACATTTCCACAATAGTGGATACTGTGCGGAATCGTCTTGTGCTATTTTGTAACCTACCTTAAACCATTACGTTATATAGAATAAAAATCAAAGAATGAAATTTCATAATCATTACTATTTTAATGGTTACCCAAGCAATTATTCTTCAACTTTATCATATCAAGCCAAATGACGACAATGCTGAAGAGGCTTCCCTTTTAAACATTTCCACTACATGACAATCGTGCTTGCACCTGTGCGTCTCTCATTCACACACACACACAGATATACACACACCTCCCTATCAAGTTGATGTCGTTCCGTCAACATTATATCAGGCCACCAGAACCAGAGCGGCCCAGACCACAATTTGTGATTTTTTTAGTTAGGCACGGCAATGCCCCCCTAAAACCCCTAAGTTTATAATCAAAATGATTTTAAGTTAATTTCAAAATAAAATCATAGATGGCGTTTAAAAAAGAGTTTTGCCATTTCGAATTTTAAAGCAATAGCGATAAAGCACAGTGACCCAGATCACTTGGGTCACTATGGTTTTCGGCGCCATTTTGGCTCATGTGACATGAGTTACTCTGGTTTTGAACCTTAAGTTTTTACGAGTAGAGATTCAAAGTCAAAGTCAAAGTAAGTTTAAAGGGAAGAATATCAATTTATTAGTCAATATTTTTTTTTGACGGCAACTAATTCAATCTTATAAATTACCATAATTTAAAGTATTTTTGTTTAGGATAGATCTAGCTGGAGTTACAATGAGTGTAATTAAGAATGAATCCACTGACTAGGTACATTGAAGTTGACTTAAATGGCAAGTTTATCTTTCTAGAGTTCCGTAGTAAAACAATGTAAGTATGAAGTTTTTCGCGGGTCTTGGATAGTTAATTTGAAAAATCGTTTTTAAATGTAGGGTCGTTACAGTCGGGTAAGAAGCTAACTATAATATGATCTTATGATTATAAATTATATATTAGGCCATCACAGACTACAAAGTCATAATATACTTATCACTACAAAGTAATTATTACATACTTGTAATAATTACTTTGTAGTTTTCCCTCATCAAATTCCTGTAACTAAGCTTTTCTTTTTATCCGACTTTGGAACTTCATAACTCAGTCAATTATAAGCTGTTAGGAGAGAAAGAAAGAGACAGAGTTTTCATTCAGATTAGTATTATGGCAATTTTATCAGAATAGGTTTAGTAATTTATTACTATGTAATACCAAGAACACCATACCATTATAATTAGTCTCTAGCTTAAGTAAGTTTTTTAATTGGAATTTATAATAAAAAAAATTCGAGTGGTGACAGATTAAGAATACAATATGTTACCACCCCATCTCGTCCCATGGGTGTCGTAAAAAGCGACTAAGAGACTTTCCGTGAATATTGTCTTTACGAAATAAAAATAATGAAAACTTGAAATTAAACCCTAGGTATACCAATCCGTCTGGCCAGCGGCAGCAGCTTGCAAACTTAGTTTAAGAGGGAATCAAACCAGAGTTTTAAATGTTTTGTTATTATTCACAATTGCTTTATTTAATACGAGACAAATGTAAACATTTGTAAATTGAAATGTAAAATGGAAACTGACGTCTGAAAAATGCAGTAATAGAGTTTGTAGTAAGTATCCCTTCTTCTTTACTACCAAGACAGCGTTGGCAAAGTTTAGTAATTTTTAACTGTGTAAACTTAGACTAAGAATAAAATTTAAATCAATCAGTTAATTAAATGAATAAAGTTGAGACGTCTGCTTAGCAGCCATGAACTTATACCTTGTCACAGAAATCGTTTATTTATCATTTAATCTGTGTTAGTATAGGATCTTGACACGCTAGTCTACATGTATTATGTTAGGTATCCTTCTGAACATTAACTACGTCAGTCTAATTATTCGATATTGAGCCAATTTAAAAAAAAAATCAAGCGTTTAAGTCATATAAAAGAAAAACTTATATAACTTACTCCAATAGTTTGGCTAATAAAATCTTTAATATTTGCATTCGATTATTGGCACTTTTTATCCATTATTTTGTATGTAAGCCAAAAAATCACCAAAAGTGCGATGTTATCATTAGAAGCCTTATTTATTTAGTTTATTACAATGTTCTGACATTCAAAAAGAGACTAGTATATTTATTAATAGGATTAGAAACGATTCGAAACTAGTTATCTAAGTGCAGTGTTTACGTGTTATTCAATGTATGGTTTTGCCCACGTAAATGAAATGTTATTTTTTATTTTAAAAGGCTAAACTAAACCTATTTATTAAATAAATAACCATACCAGATTGTCCTAAGACGCGCTAAGTGTTTATAAATAAGCTAAAATTAATATAGTCTAAAGTCAAAATTAAACTAAGATAAAAAAATTAAGATAAAACATAAATTTAATCAAAATTACACAGTAAATAAGTTAGTTTTAATTTTAATTTATCCTATTTAAGTTTAAAAAGGCCAACTTGCATTTAAATTAAAAGAAAAGGTTATAAGTTTCATACCTAGTGGCCCAACCCCCTACACTATTTTTAAATTTATTGTCATTGCTAAATGCCATAGTGGCCCATGTCCAAATAAAATGGTAAATAAGTAAAATACCGATTGTTTTAATAGTTTGTCTAAATTTTATCAATAACTAAATCAAATTTTTACAAATATTAAACATACTGTCCATATATTTTTTTTAAGTTACATTAACTTAAAATTTCGCTTAAACTCTTTTGGCAGATATCCACACAATTGTATTTTGGGTCTGGGCCACTCTGGTTCTGGTGGCCTCAATATACATGTCGGAGAATGAAATAATTTAAAAGTAATTTACTTGATATTAAAAGGAAGTAGGCGGCAGCAAGAGAGGGTTGTATAATTGATGAAAAATGTTCTAACAATGATTTATTTGAGAACAAAAGTTACATTACGTATTTTTAGACACATTAAAAGAAATGGATGAAACAATAACTAAATCGGTGAAATACTGCAAAAAAGAACAGTTGGTTGAAACCGACGACGTCCTTGTAGAAGTGTTTATAAAACAACAGCACGTTGCTATAGAGACTATGGAACGCCGTAATATTACTCTATCAACACTAATAGAAACTAAGCATGAGCTTATCAAAGCTAAGCTTCTATTACGTTTATTTATTTCTTTATAAAGTCAACAATTGAGTTTTTATTATGAAACTCTTAAGAGCAAAGTTTGACAATTAATTACTGGCTAACAACAGTCGTTCAAGTTTTTTGATAACAATCAAAAAAATATCAGATAAAAATTGTTTTACTATCATTTTGATAATTTATTATATTTTTTTTAATGCCTCTGCAATTTTTACAATCAGGATACTCTCAACGGAAGTTGTTAGCTTATCTTTTAATTAACATCAAAGATAAACATGGCTCATGATAACTAAGTATGTATTTAGTCAAAACATCCTTTTGTATTTTACCTACAATAATCGAGAAAAACTAAGCCAAGGTCTTACATTGAGTTTTCCTTGACCTTATGTTAGTTAGTTAAACGACACCCTTACGATGATATTATGGTGGGAAGCATCATATTATTCTACTCCCATAAAACACTTGGCAGGAATACCAGGAAATCTCTAACAGTATAATGTATAGTCCCTAGTGATGGGGTGGTGATTAGATAATCATGATGAAGTCTGCCAAGGGCCGCAGTATCTGAAGCAATTTCATTATAAAGTAGAATGTTCTCAACTTTTATCTCATTTTGTTTTAACCTTTAGGGCGCTTATACACGCTAAGAAAATTTGCCGTGTCTACGCCAGACAAGACAAATCTTCGTGTAGACGTCAAGAATTTTGTCTTTTTCGCACACGAAAACTTTTCGTGTCTTCCGCAGACAAGACCAATCGAAACGTGTACACGATAGGATTTTTTTCGTGCAGTCGTCAGACGGGAGTAGGGTGCGCAAGTTATAACAAGTGTGATAATCAGTGTGAGTTTCCTTTAGTAAAAATGGTAACTAGAAAGCAACAAAGTATGATACCCTACTACACCGCTCACCGCCCCTCCGCAACAACATTCGCCGTGTCTTGTCTTGCGCAGACAAGAATATTTTCTTATTTATCACCGACGCTGTGTACACAGGTCGTGCTTAGAAACGACACGAATTATTGCGTAGGCACGGCGATTTTTCTTACCGTGTACAAGCGCCGTTAGTCTTTTTTACATCAACTAGTACGTCGCCATATCTACTAAACGACTCATCAAGACTTGAAATCAGTGTTTGTTGACACTCTCCCCCACCACAAGACAAAAATCGTCCACGTGCCAATGTTATCTCCGCAATGGTGGCGTGCCTTTTACTGCACTAGACAAATTGTTGAGTTTAGCCCTTTCGTCTATAATTATATTACTTACTTAAGATTCCATAGCCGGTACACAATCAAAGAACCATCATTTTCTACTTTGACACATCATAGCGTCATTAAGTATATGACAGAATCCGAAAAATAATACTAAGTAAATAAAACAATCAAATAGATGTTATAAACTCGATACTCACTACTAGATCGGCGATATATAACATAAATATTCATTTATAACAAAAATTAAAAGTGATGGTTTAAAAATTAGATTCTAGATTTCAACCGCGACTCGTGACTTAAAGTTACAGCTTATTTATTTTGATGCATAAGTTTTCATGTAAAAGAGTAACAAACATACATTCAACAAAAATGAACATTTATAAATTAACACTGATTTTGATATTGTATAAGAGATAAAGCAACTGTTGGGTGTGGAAGTAAATAACAAATAAATCAGTACAACCGATATTATCATTGATTGTGACGTCACTATTAATTACAATTATTATCAGGATATTTACTATAAAAGGAATGATACCTAATTATATGTTTAATTAATTACCAATATCACTTACGTTAGGATAGCATCCTTAGTTTTATAATGGCGCGAAACAAATTTAATTGGCAGAGAATAATAATAGTAAATCTAGTGTTTATAAATGTGTTTGCAAATGCATTACCACACTCAACTAATCCTGTCAATGACGTGTCAATCAATGAAGCAATTGAAATACTAGCTAAGAATCCAATTGGAAACATAAACTATACTAATGAAACCATTTTTAATTTATTTCAAAATGGTTTAAATCGTCACATAAGACCAGGGCAAGTAGTGTTGAACTATGATGTGCACATAACACCAGAAGAGAATTCGTTCAAAGGCCGTGCTGTTCTTTCAATTTTACTAGCTCATGAAACTATTGGAGATCCCATCAAGCTTCATGCTGATGATCTTAATATAGATTCTGTGAAAGCAGGACCATTGAGTGCAGTTAACGTTGTGGAAGTAGAATTTCGTGTGGATGATTCAATATTAGAAATCCATCCCGCGATTCTCTCATCGCTTCAAGTGGTTATCATTGAATATTCTGGACAATATGCTGTTGGTGCACGAGGCTTACGGAAAGGAACATACCAAAACGGTCAGAGGTAAATGTAGTTTTTTTTTAATAACTGATAACTGGAGAGGTTAAATAAATTTTACTAACACGATTTTTTTGAAGTTGTTTGTAAATTTTGTTACCTATTACAACTTTTTTTAAAGTGCCAATTAGGCACTTTAAAAAAAAAATCTAGTAAGAAATGCTAAAAATCTTTTAAGTAATAATTAAAACTTTGCAGCCTTAAATCCCAAAACAATCATTAATAAGGAATACATTGACTTCTTAGTAGGAGGCAACAAAATCGTTCCTTGTAACAACAATCGCTTATAAAAAAGTAACACTAATGAGATAAATAACGATATTTTAAATATTTCAGCTCGTACTTGTCAATGAACTTACACCCGACGTACGCAAGACGAGTATTTCCATGTATAGATGAACCATCCGAAAGCGCTTTTATCAGATTTTCATATGATAACTTAGATTACACAAATGTAGCATCGAGTTCTTCGCTGGAGGCTAATTCACAGTAAGTATTTTGAAGATATATTATTATTTATGATTGGCCAGCCTATAAACGCCCACTGCGGGACATAGGCCTACTCCCAACACTTTTACTCTGCATTGTGATGAGACAAAGAATAAACTAGGAAGTAAGTTATAACGTAAATGTGGCAGATGAGCAGGCGGCCCACTAAACGATAAGTATTAATCGGCGCTCACAGACCTCGGCAATTACAGAGCTATTGCACAATTGCACAAGCTCTGTGTGCAATGGAACTAGATGGCGGTGTCGTATCTCTCATAACATGCGATTTAATTATTGAGAATGAAACAAAATGGTCTAAAAATAAAAAAAACATAGGGCATCTAGTCTAATGTATAGGTACTTTCTGATTCTGAAAATTATTATTTGATTTTAATTTTAATTTTTAGAATCATGATTCTCTGTGTAAATGTGTCATATTTGTAAATTTGTGTGCATGACCATTCATGATAACAAATTTAAATTGAGTAGTAATCGAACCCGAGAACTCTACGTAGCAGCCATGTAATATAACGACTACGCCACAGAGATCGTAAAAATTTTCATGATATGTTTATTACTTTCAGATATGAGTTTGCACCGCTTCTTGGACCTGTTCATGGCTGGGGTTTGATGGCCAACAACTTTAATTTACTCAGCATTCCTGCTATACAAGTATTTCTCTACGGACGTTTGGGAGTATTCAACCAAGAATTGGTGGCATCTGTTGCTTTAAATTTCTACTTCAATTACTTAAACGAATGGACAGATCAACGTTATTTTGATCTCACCCAAAATCAAGACCAAAGACTGCACATTTTCGCTTTACCTGATGTTTCTTCGGACTCGCATGCTTTGTCTACTGTAGGAATTTGGTATGATGATTATTTTTTATATATTTGTACGAAATAACATAGTACTGATTTAATTCTGACATCTTCAATTGAAA
The DNA here is from genome assembly GCA_905475405.1 of Schrankia costaestrigalis. NCBI lineage: Eukaryota > Metazoa > Arthropoda > Insecta > Lepidoptera > Erebidae > Schrankia > Schrankia costaestrigalis. Next base: position 2,881,533 of record FR997830.1, read on the forward strand.
CTGTAGGCTTGCTGTTATAAGATAATGACAAGTAAAGTTAAGATATGGCGATTCTTTTACTCTAATTAACCCAATGCAGTCTGCCACTTTGCTTTTGTTACGAATTAATCGTAAATAACAAAACAATAGGCAAATATGTTAGATTAATGAAGGGGGCTTAAAATAAATAAAAACTTTTTTTGAAATTTAAATCTTTCTAAACGTTTTTCTGTGATGTTTTATATAATTTTAACAATTTTATAACTTAAGAACTATCGTGTTGCATCATCACAAATATCAATCTGAGTCAGCTTGTTATCAAATTATTATTTGTTTGTTAAATTATAACCCGCTAACATTTTTAGGGAACCATACGTTTTCATGCAAGCTGCACACTCTGTAACACAAAGAAAAACGGCGCTTACCGAAATAGCTCTCGCTTTGACTAGACAATGGTTTGGATATGCACTCTTCCCTGAAAACTGGCAATATGAATGGATCACCTCTGGTCTTGCAACATACACCGCGTTTGAAATGCTGAAATCGGTAATACTAAACTTAACTTATATATTAGACATCTTCCTCATTTTCATCAACATTTATACTACACCATTTATCTATAAATCAATACTTATACTATAGTAATTGATAAAAGTTAAACATAAAGATAAAGTTCAGTCTCAACATCATCAACATCAAACAAAAAAAATAAACAGCATCATCACACTAACTCATCCTGTTGGTTCCATTCCTACATAATAATTTAACATTTTTTTACTGTTACTGTTATTTTTTTAATAATTTACAGCAAACTGATGTTGTAAAAGTCAATATCTCAGAGAAGGAAATCTTGCCACTAAACCAATCCATCTGGCCATCATATCTGTAGGCCACGTTTCACTCTACATATTTATTAAGAATGCCCACCAACAAAATGGGACATTCAAAGCTTACCACAAAAGTATGCTTTGATTAAGAAAGAAAATTGTAACCAGTGTTCTGTATTTCAGTTTAACGACGATTCCTTTGGAGATACAAGTGTGCTCGACATTAACACATTATTCGTTACTGACATCATTCAAGAAAGTTTGCTCCGAGACGCTTATGTTGGTTCACAGCCAATTGAACCAAGTTCTTACTTATTCGAAGACAACCAAATAAGGAGCCATGTCAATGGGATACTCAAGTACAAATCACCAGCTATTTTGAGTATGTTGAGAACAGGTCTTAGTGATGAAGGACAGGATTACATTCAAGGAGCTGCTAGAGTATTACTTAGGTATAATATTCATTTTACATCACTTACACAAAATTGCAAATTTTTGATTCGGCTCTTTATCAGTCGCGGAGAAACAGTTCTTACTGTAAGATTTCCACTGAGCGGAGAGCATTAGACGTTGACTAAGGCAAATTGAGCCTTGCATTACGCTCCGTTCGGTAGAAATCGTACATACACTTCGATTGCTACGCACTTACCCTTCTGAACGATGTCCCTGTAAGTTTATCTATGGCGTCCTCTACCGATGTTATATATTTTCTTAGTTAATATTCCATTTTATAATATCCTTCTTGTATTTTCAGGTTTATGAACACCGTTACCACTACCCGTTTCATTGATGCTATAAATAGTGTACGGTACACTGGTGGTAATGTCATTATAGACATTGTTCAAGAGTTTCTGGAACCGTGGATACAAACAACAGGTTACCCAGTTTTGAACGTTGCTTTAAGGCAACAAGGTGTGCTTCTTATTCAGGTAAATTGAAGTATCTTAGAAAAAGAATGTTATTACAGCAATCAATCGAATAGTGCAGGACCGAATAGACAGGAGGAGGCCTATTTCCAGCAGTGGAGGTCAATTAGCTGATATGATGATGATGATGATGAATTGATTGCTGTGGAAGCGTTGGATGAACGACTTTTGTAGAAATAAACAATTCTACTATTCAATTGATCGTCGTTGACTCATGCATTCTACCCATCGGTCGACGATCGATTGATTTGAGTTGTTATTTTATTATCCAGGTTGCAAGTTTTTTTCAGACATGTGATACCAGCTTAAAGAGAAATTCCAATCAATACTATTACAATTTGTTGTTTTCACCATTCCGCTAAAAAAAATTAACGCCTTTTAATGTTACCTTTTAAATTCTAGGAACATTTTAGTTTTGGATCGGCGGATAATCAAATCATTCAGGGCATACCAATTACTTATACAAGCAGCGTTACTCCAGACTTCTCTGACTATCAACCACAGTTTATTAACACAGGCTCTTTAGTTATAAATATTGCTCTTGGTGATTCCGATTGGGTTCTGTTCAATATTCAGGGTCAAGGTGAGTTACTACATTTCTGAAACACATATTTATTTATCTCAGCCTTGAGCGGAAATAGGTCTCCTCGAATACTCACAGATAATTTTATCACCTATTTCTCGTCTCGTGGCTATTGCAAAAGTGATTACATATAACAAAATTCTAAACAAGACGCGGTGAAGTAACAGCACCACGCCTCCAACGAAAAGGGAGGATCCTCCGACCAGGCGAGGGTGATCGTGCCTGGTGGGCAGAATCAATGCAGAATCGCCGTGCGAATGTTGATATCGCGATTCAGGATGTATCTAGCATCTGTTGATGGTGCGGGGTACTGAGATAGTGTAGGTGTTTTCTTAACCCTCAATTCACTACCTGAGTCCACTGGACTCACATCGAAATTTCAAACTACCATAATTTAAACGTTTTAGCGTCTTGTTTCCTCCCCGTTCCTATACCTTCCTAAAGTGATGCGGGCACCACGGTGGCGAGGGGACATGAGTCTGCGACGCGTATTTAGTGAGTTATTACGTCGAGTGAGTCCCTTGGACTCATATTACGTAATTATTTTTAGTCGTTATTATTGATATAAATGTATGTAATTTGTGTTTTTTCTGTCTAAAAAGATTAGATTTTCTAAAGATTATTGCAGAAAACCTAAATGAAAGCAATATGATGACACTTTTGCACAGTTCAAGTTTGCCACGCCAAATTCATAACTCAGTTTCATTCATCCTGAAAAAAGACATCCCTGAAGATGCAAGTCACGCATAAACCGGAGACAAGCTATCCACGACCCAAAGAAAATATTGTAATCTATGCAGTGGCATTTGTAGTGACAAAAAGAGAATAAAGACTGCATATCGGTGCACAAAATGTCAGAAGCCAATATGTTTGAGTTGCTCAAAAAAGATATGCCTACGTTGCCTGTAAGCAGTGGAAGGATCCATAGCACGTTATATTTTTTTCTACAGAAGCATACATTTTTGTTATTTTAATTTTGTATTTTATATCTTTTAGAGAATAAAAAAGATATATAAATGAATTTGTTAGAAATATTTTTTACTTCTACAGAGGTGCGAAAATACCTATGTTTTTGAAGACTGCTAATGTAAAATAAATGATTTTGTTATTAAGAAGATCTCAGATATTAGTTTAGTTTCTTTGATGTTTCCCAGTGCCTTAATAACTATTTAAAAATAATAAATTAAACATATGAAAAAATAAACTGTTTTATTAATAAAAATTACGCCTAAAAAATATATGAGTCCCTATGACTCATAGAAGGTATCTACGTTAGTAAATTTCACCTAGTGAATTGAGGGTTAAGTAAGTCCCTAAATGACGCTACAAAACCATGTACCAAACAGCCAGCTCAGTGAGAAACTAGTAAGTCAATTGCCCTTCGTCTCTGAAGGTTAAAGTGGCTAGTGGATTTACAGGACTATGGGACAAAACAGCTTGTATTTTAGGGAAGGCAGCTGTACTCTGGTATTGCTGATGTCTGTACAACAGCGGCTACCTATGGACACCAATGGATGAAGGAGGTACAGGATCGCGGATGGTGGAGATATTTGGAGGAGTCCTATGTCCAGCAGTGGTCTTCCACTGGCTGATGGGACCAGTTACCTGATTATAGGCCTTCTGTTCATCTGCCACCTTGTTACTGTGGCAGTAGGACACTAAATAGCTTGTGAGATACATTCACATGCTATGATTTACTTTCAGGTTATTACCGCGTGAACTACGAACACGAACTTTGGGATAGAATTATTGCAGATTTGAACAATGCTCAAAGAAGACAAATTATTCACCCGCTCAATCGTGCTACTGTAAGTAGTTTCTGTTGTGGATCTAAAGTACCTATATTTATAAAAAAGATGACATTGAGTCCAATCGAGAGTTTGTCATAAACATTGATTTGCCTCTGTGCCTATTTCCCGCTCATTTTTCCTATTAGGATTTCTTTGTTTATGCAGAACTCTTCTGGAACAATTAATATAAAACATTTTTGTACTTCAAAATTGGTTCCATAGAAAATACAACCTAAAGGCTGATTTACACAGGGTCAGTAGACAAGTCAGTCGCAGCGCCAATGTCGGCGCCGCGACTGACTTTAACTGTTTACATGAAGTAAGTAGTAGTGGTGCGATTCTCACGGTGAGCACACGTGTGTGAAGTCAGTGGGAAAAATGAATTCGCGAAAACAACTGAAGCGAAGATTTAATTATTTGTTGAAAAATTTATCAACTTTGCTGTTCAATGAGTTAAAAGAAATGGTAGAAAATGAATAACTAAAAATAAACGACCATAGGTAAGAAAATGGATTGACGATAGAAACGAAACTGGTGGCTCTGCTTTGTTGCTGAAGCAATTGCGATTTGAAGATTTAGGGATTTGATATCCCAAAGGCACTCGTTTTCGCTATATAATTGCACCAATTTTAAGGTTTCGTCTTCGCTAAGCCGCTTCATTTTGAAAAAAAAACGTGGTTACTCTACAACGCAGCGGCAGTGACAACCACACAATGACTTGTCTGTTTACATGGAGTTTATTTGGCTGTCACGGGGGTGCGCGGGTGGCGGGGGGCGCCAACTGACTTCAAAATATTCGTGTGCGAATATTCAAGTCAGCGCTGACTTCAAGCCACTGTACTGACTTCAAATCAGTTTACACGGGCTTTTTTTCGAGTCAGCACTGACTTGCCTCGAATTTGAAGTCAGTTACTGACCCTGTGTAAATCAGCTTTAATGGATTAGGTAACTGTTTGTGTAGGAATTTTATTAACGAAATTCCAAAAAGAAGTACTTTTTACCAACAAGATGGTTGATGTTAGTTTAAAAAATAATTAAGTTCCTAATCTTTAATGTCATTTGAGTTTTTGGTTTACTAATTTCTTTTATTTTACAGCTTGTCGACGATTCTCTTAATTTAGCAAGAGGAGAAAGATTAGATTATGACGTTGCATTAAGAGTATTACTCACAATGTCATTAGAGACAGATTACGCTGTATGGAAAGCCTTTGTCAGAAACATGAGCTTTTTGAAGAGGTTCCTTGCTGCTGAGGAAGTAGAAGATAATATTACTGTTGATGCGTATTTGGTAAGTCTTTTAAGCTGTGATTTTAGATTTAAGTGCAGTTCATTGAAACTTCGATACATGACAAGTAGCCAGCTGATTTTTTTTGGTGTCTACATTATAGCAATATTTCAGTACATATTTAATAAAAGACCTGTTCCGTTCTAAGAACTGAGCCCATTACCCAGGTCTTTAGATTAGATTAAAGTAGCACCCGTACAGACGAAGTCACTGGCGAACCTTAAGAACTGTTGGTTCAATTGGGAAGTTTATTCAATTTACTAATATAGGTGAATTTTTAGGTTTTCATGGCTCTACTGATGGGTCTAATAGACTAGCATTTAATATTCCCATTGATTTGGTTTTTAACACAGGTAGCTATGATTTACAACGATGCCTTTTTTATATGTAGAACACGGGAATATAATACAATACATAATATAATATATAATACATAATCCATGATGACGGAAAGCAAATTCAGTCAGAGAATGAATGTGTCTCATGATAAAGAAATTTTAAAACTTCACAGGCAATAATACAAAGAACAATCACCTCTGTGCAAAGCACTTTAGGATTCAATCCGGATATCAATGTGATTGAACCTGCTATGAATACATTGACAAGAGGACTTGTGATGGACCACGCTTGTAGAGCTAACTATCAACCATGTATTACTGCTGCTACAAACTGGTTCTACGATACAAGCGTTGTACAGCCGACAGTGTAAGTAATTGGCAATGTATCACCTTTAGTTTAAAATAGATAGGTGTCGTACCAGGAATCGAATATTGTGGCTGTAGGAACTTTTGCAGATATAAAATTAACGGACAAAATTAAATGATTATACTGATATGACAGTACAGGGTTATGTGATTTAACACATTGTATATCAGAGTAACAAATAGCAGAAGCACCCTGAAATGTTAAGGTATAATTGTGTAAGGGAAATAGTTCTTCTGTATTCAGTAAGGGCATAGCGTAAAATGAGCTTCGCGTACCAGAAGGCGCAGGATGGGGAGATCCCTCACACGGATGACCTGGTTAAGACAGCGAAAAGCCAACAAATAAGGGAAGCATAGGACCGCCTAGGGAGAAGATGTTTAGAGGACGAGAGACAGGCCATAGGATGAGATGATGAAACGTAAAATATTGCGGTTGTTATCTCATTCCGATGTTCTGTACAAAAAGCATCCTAATTAAATTGTTTTTACTTTCAGTAATCCTAATATTCCACACGAGATAAGACCAGCAGTATACTGCACTATGGTGAGAGAAGGCAACAATCAAGTCATTCCAGCTTTGACTCAAAGATTGGCAATTGAACCGACTCTTTATGAAAGAGTCATTATTTTGGAATCCCTTGGTTGCTCACGTGATGAATCTTATATTGTGAAGTAAGTTTGTTTTTTGATATAATCTTTATTTGTTTTTTATTTATATGCAATGTAAAAGTGACCTTGAAGTTTTGGGTTAAATTCCCGGTCAAGATAAATCTTGTGTTTAAATCTTAATCATTGTGTAAGCGAATAAATGGGTGATTAATTATATTACTTAATAATATACCATTATTTAAAAAAAAATGAGTTAGGGGTAATACGGCGACTAAGTACAACATAATTATATAAAAGGGTGTTTCTCCGAAATTCTCCTGCCTATAATATCAATGTCTGAAAATGGCACTCTTTTTTTATAAAACGGTTTTCGTGATAACGTTAAATTTTTGAGGCCACATAAATCAGAATTAGGAACAAAAATAAAATTCTAGTTAGAAATATCAATCATTTTTTTATTAAAATCAGTAAATTAATTTTTCAATAATTAAATTGCAACATTGAAAGTTGCAATAGGGTTGATTGATTGATTGAAAGTTTACGGCTGTCGCGCCTTTGTGGCGTTGTACAGTTGAGTTTTAAGTTGCGGCTCTGGCACCTTGTAAAGCAATGGTTGAATTTGGTGATCGAGACTAATACTCGGGTGGCCTAGTGTTCATGGCGCTAGACGCGTATAGAGAGAGACACGGGTTCAGGTCCCGCCTCGAGTACCAATTTTTTCCATTGTTTTTCTTCTTTTCGCACTTTTCTAGTTACAGCTAAGCTTTATAAGTAAAATTTATATGTAATTTAAACTCATTATTGTTATTTTTACAGTCTCTTGACAGAAACTATTGCAGACAACAGTCCTTACAGCATTGAAGAGCGTAACAGGATCTTGATAGCTGTCATTCGGTCTAGCTATCGCAATGCAGACCTTGCCTTCAACTTCCTTCGTGCAAGTGTTAACGACATCAGAAGAATGTGAGTAGAATGTTTTTCTTAGTAGTATAATATATAATAATAACATGTTCAGGGAGAAGCCTATGTTTATTAAGCTGCGATGAAAAGATATGCGAAGGTCGCGGTGACGTAACAGCACAACAACACTACATTGATTGATTGGTTAAAACATTTTGAATTTATTTATCTACATTTTAAAAGCAAATAATTACTTAACACTATCTTAATCTTGCTCAGTACTGAAAGTAACCGCCAGTACTGGATGTCTTTTAGCTGATATGAAGATGTTAAAATATTTAGTGTTATTTATCTTTAGTAGATCTCTTTGGCAAAAGGTCGTCTAGATTGTTACCATCGTCAAGAAGTATAAGTTAATTTTTTAAAACATTGTTGGATGTTTTAGGAAAAACTACAGGAGTTAGATAAATCACAGGAATGTGGGACTAAACAGCATGAGTATCAAGTTGAGTAGGTACCAAGCAGAATTACAGTCCAGAAGAATTTTAGCTTTATATACACACATCAAAAAAGTCTAAGCAACATGCATGATATTACAAATTTACCATTTATATTAATTTATTTTACCATTTATTTTAATTATAACGTTGTATTTTATTTTTAAAATAATATTTTTAGGGTTCTATGATGTAAAAATAACAGCTGTTTTCTTTATAAGTTCTTTTAATAACAGAAATTAACAATATTAGAATATACAGGTACATAAGAAACTAAACTTTTTTTTTACAAATTGAAATTTCTTAAGAAAATGAATTTATTGTGAAAGAATAGGACAATTTAATACAAAGTATGGCCTCCTCTGCTATTCAGAACTTGTCGGCAACGATTATTCATTGAATTAATGAGACTGTTTATGTCATCTTGCGGTATTCGCTCCCAATGGAATTGTAGCAAATCCTTCAGCTGTTGGGTTGTTGTCACTCCGTCCAAGTCCTTCAAAACACGTCTCTGGAGCATGTCCCATGCGTGCTCGATGGGGTTGAGGTCTGGCGATTGTGCAGGCCAGGGCAATACCTGGATGTTCTCCGTTGCCAAGTATTCACTGGTTCGCCGAGCTGTATGTGAACGCGCATTGTCATGCATTAACGTAAAATCGGAGCCAAAGGTTTGTGCAAATGGATGGACATAAGGTCTGAGAATATCCTCAACGTAATTTTCAGCGTTCATGTTTCCATTTACAAAAACGAGCTCAGTTCGCCTGTTCTTCATAATACCCGCCCATACCATAACTGTTGAGCCGCTGTATGGATGAACTTCCTGAACGCACCTGAGTCTTTCAGTATTTCCGGGTCGACGGTACACTCGCACCCTTCTTGTATCAGGCCTAAACCCGAATCGCGACTCATCGGAAAACATAATTTTATCCCATTGTTCCTGGGTCCATGTTATGCGTTCTCTACACCATTCATTTCGACGAGCGCGATTCCCGTGACGTATCGGTGGGCACCTGATAGGGCGTCGAGCTCGTAGGCCGTACTCATGCAGTCGATTTCGCACAGTTTGGGGACTTACATCAACACCACTTGAATTTTGTAGCCTCAAACTTATCTCTCGAGCGGTTAACATCGGCTGGCGTCTTGCAGTCAGTTGTATGTACCTGTCTTGCCGAGTGGTTGTACTCCTTTTACGGCCTGGATGCTGTTCAGCGGGTTCCCCTGTATTATTGTAGCGCTGCCAAAGACGACAAATAACACTTCTATGAATACCAAAATGTCGAGATACCTGAGATTGATTATTTCCCGCTTGCAACATCCCTACAGCTCTTTGCATTTCATCTGCCGTCAAATGACGTCGCTCCATGACGTAAAGAATATCTAACAATTCAATTTTGTCGCCAACTGTATTTAAATGGTTGGTAAAATTATAAAATCAAGACTAAAACGTAGCAATTAACATGCACTCAAATTCAAACAAATTCGCAGTCATTTGAATTTTATGAAAAAAAACAAAACATAATCGAAATTTTTTTTTTACAACCAGCCAGTATGTCATCAATAACAAAAAAGTTTACTTACCTATACACTTTGAGTGAGTAAATACTTAGAAATTAATTAATATAAATAGTAAATTTGTAATATCATGCATGTTGCTTAGACTTTTTTGATGTGTGTATTTTGTAAAACAAAGTTCTGATGCGTAGCCAAGAAGCGTAAAGATTAACTTCAGCTGAATGCTTTGTTTGCATGTCCAATAAAAATAAAAATACTCCAAGGAATATCTACTCATATAAGTCCAATATTGATTTCAGGTATGGAGGAGCAGAGAAACTAGAAGAAATTATTCAAGTTCTTGGTGACAACGTAGCTGGACATGTAGCTCAAGATGTAGGTTCTTTTATTTATTTAGCAAGCATTAACTTTGCTTACAGTCCGCTGGTATTTTTCTGTCACTGATTCATAGACGATTGATTACATCTGAACGTCGCTGTAAAAATGGTGGTCTTTCCTGGCATCGTAGTAACATACCCCTTTACTCATAAACGCCTCTTAAATTTAATCAATGAATAGCGAGATTTTAAAACCAACCTTATACCAAGCAACGTAAGAGTTTAAGCTAATTAATCAATTGACTAAAATTTAAGAGGCGTTTATGAGTAAGGGGGACAGTCGCTTAAAGCAGTCAGAGTTACTTAGGGGCTTAAATAACTCTCGACAATATATTGGCTACTACTACTACTAACGATAAAGACAATACTTTTTGCAGAAGTTAAGGTTGTACAATTCAGGGTTTAAGATAACTCTTGCATTAGGGATCAAGCTCAGTGTTGCAGTAGTTGCTGTTACTTTTACACACGTAAAATTAATAAACTTGCAGTACTTCTAGATTTAAGACGAATATTAGTGCATAGCACAAATACTAGTTGTCATCCTTGGCCTTGTTTTGAGGCCTTCTAAAGGCACACGAAGGCTTTTAGACCAAAGCACTGTTTATTTAATATCATTTTTTTTTACAGTTCCTAATTTGGGTGCATATGATCAACAATAACCTTGACGACTCGCAAGATTATGCTGATCGAGTGGCAGCACAAGTTACCCAAGACTTATCATGGGCTTCTATTCACCTAAGCACCGTGCGTCAATGGATAAATGCCTTACCGGCTATTCCTAATTAACAAATTTAATAATTGAATATTGAAAAAATTATTAGAAAATAAATGTAATTACATTTAGGAGGAGGATATAAAATTTTATATCCTTACATATTAACACATACAACGCTATCTTCATCCATTCACACATCAGCCAGTTAACGTCTACTGCTGGATATTAGGCCTAATATAATTTTACTTCATGCATGTATGGCTATTTTTAAATAAATGAGATTTAAAAAAAAAAAAAAAAAAAAAAAACAAAGTTTTGAAATTAGAATTATTTTTATTGTTATTCTTATAATTATTTAGAATTTATGTATTAATTAATATGAATAAATAAATTAAATATTCCTATTAAATAAGATATATGCACCGCGTATGATACGAGAACTTTTTATATCGAAAGGCGATGTAATGAGAAATATGAAGAGCAGTTGCGGAGGTAGTTTAGACAAAATTTATAAAAGTCAGAGGTAAGGTTTCTAGGAGACGCCTTATAAGGACAATAATTGTCCTTCTAGGGCGTCCCTTTTTCTTTTGTCTAGACACAGACATGTGTAAAAAATATTTTAAAGAACAATGGATATAACAAAATATATTCAACTAATACTTATATGTCCGTGTGGTGACGGAGTAAGAATACAATATGTCTCCACCCCATTTCATCCCATGGATGTAGTAAAAACCGACTAAGGGACTATCCGTCAATATATGTGTCTACACCCAGCGGGATCCCCTGTCTAAAAGAGTAATCGATGATGCACAGAAAATTATATCTGGTTATGTTCTACTGAATTATGCTGAAAACAGAATTTGTTCCGTATAATAAACGGAAATATAAACTTTTCTAACCGACCACCAGCCAGCGGTATATTTACCAAAATTAAGTCTGGGGGACTATAAATTAGTATTAACTTTAAAGTCAGAAGTAGAACATATCTAGATCTAATTTTCTGCATCATTCATTAGTCTCTCAGACAGGGGATCCCGCTGGGTGTAGACACATCGTCAATATTATCTTTACGAAATAAAAAGAAGGACAACATGAAATTAAGCCCTATTCCAATCCGTCTGGCCAGCGTGATATTAGTAGGCCAAGTATCCCTCCGTTACGGGAGGAGGGCCGTCCCTGCAGTGGGACATTAATGGGCTTTTATGATAAATACTTTTATCAGTAATTTACAAATAAACTGCTTATTTGATAAAAGGTAAATAAAATTAACATAATAATTAGTGAACTATTCAGTCTTGATCCTTTGCTCGATTGAAACTTTTTCGTCACAGTAATATCTGGCTGTATATAAAACGAAACAAGTTAGTTTTTTTATTATTTTCTTTTTCAAATGTTTTTTTTTAATTTTATTTTTATAGGCTTTGTCGCTTAGATTTTCCAAATGATGATGGAGTAAGTGGTCCGTGAATATAATCCCATGTGTGACGCATATGCTGACTAAAGAAAAGGTTGTTGATATTTTCTTTGCGAATTCAAAAGAATAAAATCGTAACAGCCTAGACTGGAACTATGTTACCAGAAGAGGCTCTTTCTTGTAATGACGAAGTTAATGACTTCAAACGATGTTCCTGAATACAAGTTTCCAAAAGACATTAAGTTGGATGTTTATAGCACTCTCTTGGCAACCAAGCACTAGGAGAGTTTAGTAAGTAAAAGTACCTGTGTTGTAAGTCATGGGAGTTTCCTGATACTTGAATTTATTACAAACATGTAAGGTAATAGCAGTTTTCAATCAAAACGTACTTACTTCCGATGTAGACATTATAATGGACATTGGTTTTGGATCTCCAATTGGAATTTTCATGAAAAAATTGTTTTTTTCTCGACTGAAATTTAAAATACAATTTTTTAAACATTTACCGACAAAAGCTTTTTCTATACTATACTATTAATAATATTATAAAGAGGTAAAGTTTGTGTGTTTGTTTGTTTGTGTGTTTGTGACGTTGTAGGGGGTAATCTTTGGATCTACTGAACCGATTTTAAAAATTATTTCTGTTTTGGATAGTCAATTTATCAGGGAGTGTCATGTGCTATATTATAGTATCACGCTATGACTAATAGGAGTGGAGCAGTGAAGAATTATGTTTAAAAAAGTGACACGGTTTTTTCGCCGCCTAACAAAGTGGGCACGATATAAATATTTTTAAAATACGACAATGTTCTTTTCTCATGTGTATGGAGAATGTAAGAATAAATTCCTACAAATAATACAATTCAACTTACGTAATATGATCAGCAATGAGTTTGTTGTCCTGCTCAATAGCATTAACTCTTCGTGAATAAGTATTGCTAAATGTTTCATTTAAATTGTCTGTTTCCTAACATCCTCATTTTCTCAACGTATCCCAAAAACTTGAGCATAATTTTCCCTATCATTGCTTCGTTTCCAAATCTGCCGTCTACGCGGCTGCAGTAGGCAAGGCCGCATGTTCAAATCTCTCACAACATAATCTTCTGCCTGGATGTTCTTTGAGACCATTAATTTCATGTTTGTAAAAGTCCGAGGTGATTTCTTTGAAATAACTATAATAGTACTGGAGCCTGTACTTACTAGAATTGAAGCATATCTAATATCCAGGCTCAAACTCTTAACCTTATTAGTTTCCCTTATTCGCATAATATTAGATTCTCAAAATATTAGATTCTTGTAATATTAGATTATCAAAATAGCAGATTCTCAATATAACCGAAATAGGACATTCAACGTGAAAAATTAATTTAATTTATTACTTACCTACTAAGAATGTTTGCCTATAGCTAATCTATTTTTAGAGATTTTTCCTTTAAACATATAGGACCTATTTAATTAACATAAACAATGACATTACTCATCAAATGATAAAAAACCTATGTGCTATTTGTGGTCTACTGGACTTCGCTTTGACATTTCATTAAACATCAAATACCTATTTGTTTTAATAATATTTGTTCAATAATAATAATATTTTTTAAAGAGTGAAGCAGAAACACAGAGCATCAGACTAGTAAGAAATTCATTTCATTGCCTTGGAAAAAAAAGGGCAAGAAAGAAATTAAACAAAGATAATCAAATTGCCAATATAATATTAGATTGCACCTCAAACAAAATTACCGTAGAAACTTGTTTAAATATGTTATCGGCATTAAATAAAAATTAACAATTTTGATCGCCATATACAGGGAAATTGAAAAAATAGCGGCTACCTCTTAAGACATGATTAGCATGATGGTCCTGAACAATGTTTGTTCTACGAATTTTGGAAATTCGAAATTTTTTTTTTGCACTTTGTTCGGAATTTTTCCGTTGAGTTTGAATTTTTGTATGGAAGAACGAAAAGAAAAAGTTTTGAATTTCCAAAAGTCGTAGAACAAACATTGTTCAGGGCCGTCATGCCAAGCATGTCCTAAGAGGTTGCTGGTATTTTTTAAATTTCCTTGTATAGACTTTGGCATGATTTATGCGTGTCGTTGCCATTATATTAATTGTTTAAGTTAAAGTGGATTATATTTTTTGTTTTGCCATCAAAAAAAAAAAAGTTTACAAAATAATTTAATGTTTTTCTTATTGACTGTACTCTGGTTTTATTGAGAATCTGCTATTTTGATAATCTCATATTACAAGAATCTAATATTATGCGAATAAAGGATTAGTTTTCCCCTCACAGATAACAGATTTGATCGTCAGCTACTCTGATAGTGATGGGATCAAAAGATACAGACTTATAAGTTACTGAAAAAAAAAACTGTTTTGATGATTTTTTTTTCAAACCGAAAATGTACTAAATGTTTTAAATATAAACCATGGATCATACCATTGAACAAAATAATCGTCAACTTTATGGACGAGAGATGATCAACGTCAGTTAAGTTCATAAAATTCAAGTAAAAATATTTAACGCCTGATGAATCTTTAATAGCTACGAGTATGTAAGATTATGATCACTAACCCGTGGTCCGTCGCGCGATATTAGTTACGTTGTTCGTCGCCTGGGGTCTTGGAAAACCCCACTGATTAATTGACAGGTACTTAAAATAGGGAATTCTAAGTACTTGACATTAGACTTTATTATTATTATTATTTATTATTTAAAACTTATGTACAAAATCATGCACAAAGGCGGACTTAATGCCGAAGGCATTTTCTACCAGTCAACCTTAGGATGATGCAGAGACAGAGTATTACAAAAATAGGTAGAAGCCAAGCTTTAAATTATCATTTTAATTTTTAATAAGATAAACCTACACATATAGATAATTAAAAAGGTATAAATATTTATATAAACATACATACTAGAGTATAGTACACATATAAATATGGAAAAAAGAGTAATATTTTATTCTATTCTGCTGACTCATTACCAAACAACTGCCTAACTTTGGCTTTAAAAGTAAAACTGCTAGTAGACATCCTGATTTCGAGGGGGAGTGCATTCCACAATAGAATAGACTTTACATAAAAGGAAGAGTGTACGAGAGTAGAGCTGTGAGTTGGACATAAAAGAAGAAGATTATTAGAAGAGCGAAGATCTCTATTATGGTTAGCGGAGAGAAGTTTAAGGTTAGAAGTTAAATAAGAAGGAGCATTCGGAGAATTAAGAAAATTGAACAAGAAAGTTAAAGTTCGGACATTACGACGTTGACGAATTTGTAACCATCCCAGTTCTTGTCGATAAGAAGATACATGGTCGTATTTGCGGAGATTAAAAACGAATCGAATGCAGTTATTCAGAAGACGGTCGAGCTTATCAAGAAGATCTGCATTCAGGTCGAGATAACACACATCACAATAGTCGAGTATAGGGAAAATCAAGGTCTGCACGAGCATCGTTTTTGTTCGAGCTGGTAAAAAAGTTTTCAAACGGTACAGAGCTCGCAAAGTCCCTGTAATTTTTTGACTTAAGTGTTTTATTTGAGCCTGCCAACTGAAGGTCGAATCTAAATGCAAACCTAAGTCCTTAACCGACTTGGATAAGGCAATAATACAACCATCATAGGTAATGGGTGTGCAAAAATATTTGGGTGTGCAAATTGACCACAGAATGAGATGGGACAGACAGGTAAATTTGGTCACAACTCGAGTAAGGCGATTGATTTATGTTTTTAAATCCCTACGCGATGTTCTACCGCATGAAAAAATTACTCTAAGGTAAAAGCTCCTATTACGGAGGTATTTCGCAACATTTCAAAGTAAGAAACAAAAATAAGCATTTGTAAATATTTTTAACTGTTCAAAAAAATGTCATCGTTAAAAGTGGAATTTATATTTTGTATTACTGTCGAGTTTGTTTCTTTTTAAGAAATTAATTATTTTTAAAAAAAGATTTAAATAGTCGGGTCGATTTTCCCTAATTCGGAGGTATTTTTTTCGTCAGAGCCTATTACTGCGGTAGACGATTCCTAATACGGAGGGTCAGAAATTATATTCATCCAAGTTCCGTACAAATATTATTTATCAAATAATTTAAATGTATTAGTAAAGTAAGTTGTATTTTTGGTATTCATTGACCATTGATTTGTATCTTTTTTAATGAAATTATTTTTTACTAGCTGACCCGTGCCCACTTCGTTAGGTGGGGAAAATAACGCGTCACTTTTTTAAACATGATTCATTATTGCTCTTCTCTTATTCGTCATAGCGTGATACTATATAGCATATGACACTCCCCGATAAATGTACTATTCAACACAGAAATAATTTTTAAAATCGGTTTATTAGATCCAGAGATTACCTCCTACAATGTCACAAACTTTACCTCTTTATAATATTATATATAAGTAATAAGTATAGATAGAAATACACGTTCTAAAAGAGTTTTGTGTTATTAAAATAAGGTTAACTTTTCTTTTTATGCTTAGTAAAATAAAAACAGAAATATAGAATTACATAGATTGCATAACTTTACATAAAAAGAATATGTATATTTAAAATTTTTTATCGCTTTTGGTTTTATACAAAACAAAAAAACTTACGTATCACATAACAATTCTATTCTCAAAATCAATAATCACGGTACCCTAAAACTTGTAATTTTATGTTCTATGAATAGGGCCGTAATAGGAAATCATAGATCCTAACACAGACTTACTTGGAAATAATTACCACCGCAATAGGAAAACTACTCCTGTTTTTAATAATCCTAATTCGGACCTATCAAAACTTCGATAAAGGGAACAATGTTAATGTTTAATGAAACTATAACAGTTATTTGGCTCATATGTGTAAACAGTAGTCAACAGTTATACAAAATAAATGATTTATAATAAGTTAAAATACACCTTCCTATTTTTACCCTTTCTAAGAAATCCACATTTTGTACTCAACAATTTTCGTATTTAATTCGATT
Organism: Schrankia costaestrigalis; assembly: GCA_905475405.1. Classification (NCBI taxonomy): domain Eukaryota; kingdom Metazoa; phylum Arthropoda; class Insecta; order Lepidoptera; family Erebidae; genus Schrankia; species Schrankia costaestrigalis. The sequence goes on from FR997830.1 coordinate 2,898,626, forward strand.
TCTAACTACCAATTCATACCGCAGAATATGGTTTTTAGTTTATGAGATTAATAATTATTTCAAAAAACCTTGAAACAAGTTCAATAAGTTAATAAATTAAAAGTTACAAGCAATTAAACATGCCGAGTATTTTTTCTAATACGGAGTTATACCACCGTATTAGGACAAATCTAAAAAAATCTTGTCGTATTACGGCGCTATTTTATTTCTTATTTTTTGGATATAAAACGAGTTACAAATATAAAACAAGCTATTGAAATAGTGAGTATAATAGTAAGAAAATGCTATGAATAAGAAATAAACCATCTTAAACGGCTTATTTATACGAAAAACTTAGTTTCTTAATATTAGTGTACCTAATTTTGTTGTTCAGCGTTTGTATGGAAATCCCTTTTACGTCGATGCCGTTACACAGATTGATTGATTTTGATTAGTTATCTATATTCTTTACTTGCAAACGTCAGGTAAATCATGAAGTAATAGATGTAGAATAAACTGAATTCGTTTTGTTGTACGTAAACTGAATAAAACCAGAATAAAACACGAAAATAGAAATATCTCCGTAATAGGACGCGATTTTGACTACCGCCGTATTAGGAGCTTTTACCTTAGTCTACCTGTTTCTATGTCAGTCTATCATTCAATACTGCATCACGGTTTGGGGTGGAGCAGCTAAAACCCATCTTATAAAGCTGGAGAGGGCACAAAGAGCGGTCCTAAAGGTCATGACTAGGAAACCTTTTAGATACCCGACTGTCGATCTATATGAAAACTGCAAGGTCCACACAGTTCGACAGTTATTTATCTTAAAAGCTGTCATCAGAAAACATCGAGAGGTACCACTCCCAGCCCAAAATAAACGCAGCTTATCTTCTGTATGCCCTCGAGTGAGTTGTAGAACCGTTTTCGCAAGAAGACAAACTCGTAGCTTAAGTGCCAAACTATACAACAATATAAATAAAAAACTAAAAATCGTTGCAAAAAGTAGACGTGAAGCTAAAAGGATAGTCGCCGCCTGGCTTCAAAAGCTTGATTATCAAACAACCGAAGACCTTCTTACTAAGTAACATAAACATACCTACCCACACATGCACGCACACACACACACACACATAAACACACACACACACACACAACACACACACGCAAACACACATACACACACACACACACACGCATGCATACACATACACACATAAATTATAAATAAAAAAACATAGATGTACTCTTTATAATATACACACCTCAACAAAGTCTAGGGATATTTTGTATAAAGTTGTGAAACTCAAAAAATTTGGTTTGTAATTTTGTTTTTTTTTTAATTCTTTTGATGAATACTTACATTGTTAATCTTTTTCAACCATTCTAAATTTGAATTTGAAAAATAAAATTAAAAATAAAAGATTTACGCGGCTTAAACATAGTCAAGTTCGAAAATTTCATTTACCAATAGTAAGTTTTGACTGCTTTTTTGTGTAAAATTTAAGTTTTTTAACAATTTACACGTTTATTTCGAATGAATGATATTGTGTGCATCAAGCAGCGGCGCCATTTCATCAGAGAGAAAATGTTATGGGCAGTAGGCATGCTCCCAGCTGAAGGTACTAAGCGGAGTATTGCTGAAGAGATTAGAACAATACAAAATATAAAATCAGGGTTATGGTCACGTTATCGTGCTACTGGTGAAGTGGCTGAAAGATACCACACCAAAAAGTCTATCACCACTTAACGACATGATCGATTTTTGCAAGTTCCCGCGAAAAGACAGCCAAATGTTATTACCATGCAGCTGGTGTAGAGGCTCTAGCTCTTGTTGGAGCCTCTTGCGGGTGACCAAACTGTCAGAAAAAGTCGTCACGAAGCCCACCTTTATGCTTGCATACCGCTTTATACTCCAGCACTACGCCGAGCGAATCGCGCACGACGACTAGACTGGGCTCGTGAACATTTGCTTTCTAAAGATAACCTGTGATCTGTAGTAGTGTTTACACATGAGTCCCAGTTCGTTTTCCACTCGGATTCACGTAGAGAACGTGCTTGGCGAGTTCCTGGCTGGATAGCCGTCTACAACATCCTCAGGAAATCTATTCATACCACGATAGAACAAATTATGGTTTGGACGGGAATTTGTATCGGTCGAAGAACAGAGCGCGTTTGGATTAGAAACACCATGACCGCTGAAAAATAATTTAACGAGGTGCTAGTACTAATAATCTACCCCCGTAGACTACAATTGGGCCAAATGTTCAAGTTCATGGACAATAACACCCGTCCGCATAAAGCGAGAGTGATGACAAGCTGGTTGCAGGAGCACGAAGTATCGATTTTATGCTGAACCACTCAATCCCCTATCCTCAAAACCATAAAATACGCGTAGGACATGTTCAAAAGAAGGGTTTTGGTGATTTTTCCTGCATAAAATTGCAATGGAAGGGCAACTTTTTTTGTATCCTAGTCGGACCTGTATCATTATACCGCATCAAGACCTGGATAGCTTAATCCAAGCATGAAAAACCGTTGCAGGACCGTTATTTACGGTTTTTTGAATGTACTGACTACTAATTACTCACATAACAGTTAAAAACAGATTAATTTTCGATTATTTTCACTTTTGCTTAAGAAACAAATTCATTGTTAGATTGACTAAATTTCCAAATTTTTTAATTATTTGAATAAAAAATTATTTATGCAAAAATAATTCTTTTATTTAATTCTGGATTGTAGCCTGATAAATTGTCTTTATAAAAATATAAACATGTTGTATGCTATCTTCAATAATTTTGAAGTTAATTCAGTAAATACCAAATATCCCTAGACTTTGTTGAGGTGTGTATATTAGGTATAATAAATAGTAGTAAACAGTGATTATGTACAAACAGTACTGAAAAACTTTTGTCCGACTGAACACTGTCTCCCCAGACACGAGCCTATTTGGCCCACTTTGGGAATCAGTATCAGTACCTACTTATTGTATTAAACTTCAAAGTCAGTGCCTATTACTATACGACAGCATGTACATTTTTGTGAAAATAATCTATTTTTATTTTATTTTTATTTTTATAATGGGAGGTAATGTGTTTAGATCAATTCTGTTCACCATTCTTGTGCTGCCCATCACAATGGCTTGACATTTGCTAGGATTAACTGCTAGACCAAACATGCTAGACCATGCATGGACAGCTGCCAGATCCTTTATTAAGACTTGCTAATTAAATTACAATAAAACAAATCGAGTAAATCATAGTATTTTTGTATATTGTCTAATTAAACTTACAATCTTAAAGTACACATAATATGCATTTCTTTGTGAGATCACATTAATAAAAAATTATTATTAAACCTTACAGGTAGTTATTTCTTCTTATCACTTTTGGCATCTTATGTAAATAACCAACTTTAAAACATAAAAGTCATTTTAGAAAAACAAAATAACATATAAACTTTTAATAATACGTTTCATTTTACTTACGCCGATCGTCGCGTGGGGTCTTTCAACGCCCTGCACGTTCAAAACACGGACTATCTCGCAGGCCTGCGCGCGAGCTGAAGTAAGCCGCGGTCCTTACCAACTATGACTCGTTTTAGTAAGGTACATAAAACACTGGTTAGATACAATAGTTTTTAAAATGTAAAATGTCCATGTTTGTAATGTTCGGGTGTTTAAAGACTCCACACGACGGACGGAAGGTTAATATCAGGCGTAAAATATTTATTTTAATCATATTTTAAATAGGGTTTATGGACTAGACTAAATCCTCACTTTCTGCTAAAAAACTACAATTTAATACAGTTTCAGGGGTTTTTCAGAGTTTATTTTTATGACTAAACTTCATCAGCCTGTATTTCTTGACTCCGTCGCTAATGCGGCGACTGACGCTTACTTTACTCATTTCCAGACATAAGACAACTGTTTGGAATTAAATTCATTATGGATACCATGCCTCAAGAATATAATGCGCTAGCTTCCGTATTAATAGGTAAAGACCTAATATTAACATTTACGAATTGTTTTAAGTCGCTTTACGACACCCATTGGATAAAAATTGCTGCCGACATCTTTAGTTGTTAGTTTTAGACTCGGCAAAATGTTACTTTTTAACAAAAAAATAAGAATTAAATTTTTCAATCATTAAAATTTTATATGGTTACGCAATATATGGTTAATCAATCTTCGTCTTTATCATGCCAAGCCAAATGATATTGACCTACGTGTTATTTAAACAAAGATTTGACATGCGTTTTAGAAACCGGGGGTAAGTAGGTACTTGACATTAGACTTTATTAAGACTTGCTAATTAAATTACAATAAAACAAATCGAGTAAATCATAGTATTTTTGTATATTGTCTAATTAAACTTACAATCTTAAAGTACACATAATATGCATTTCCTTGTGAGATCACATTAATAAAAAATTATTATTAAACCTTACAGGTAGTTGTTTCTTATCACTTTTGGCATCTTATGTAAATAATCAACTTTAAAACATAAAAGTCATTTTAGAAAAACAAAATAACATATAAACTTTTAATAATACGTTTCATTTTACTTACGCCGATCGTCGCGTGGGGTCTTTCAACGCCCTGCACGTTCAAAACACGGACTATCTCGCAGGCCTGCGCGCGAGCTGAAGTAAGCCGCGGTCCTTACCAACTATGACTCGTTTTAGTAAGGTACATAAAACACTGGTTAGATACAATAGTTTTTAAAATGTAAAATGTCCATGTTTGTAATGTTCGGGTGTTTAAAGACTCCACACGACGGACGGAAGGTTAATATCAGGCGTAAAATATTTATTTTAATCATATTTTAAATAGGGTTTATGGACTAGACTAAATCCTCACTTTCTGCTAAAAAACTACAATTTAATACAGTTTCAGGGGTTTTTCAGAGTTTATTTTTATGACTAAACTTCATCAGCCTGTATTTCTTGACTCCGTCGCTAATGCGGCGACTGACGCTTACTTTACTCATTTCCAGACATAAGACAACTGTTTGGAATTAAATTCATTATGGATACCATGCCTCAAGAATATAATGCGCTAGCTTCCGTATTAATAGGTAAAGACCTAATATTAACATTTACGAATTGTTTTAAGTCGCTTTACGACACCCATTGGATAAAAATTGCTGCCGACATCTTTAGTTGTTAGTTTTAGACTCGGCAAAATGTTACTTTTTAACAAAAAAATAAGAATTAAATTTTTCAATCATTAAAATTTTATATGGTTACGCAATATATGGTTAATCAATCTTCGTCTTTATCATGCCAAGCCAAATGATATTGACCTACGTGTTATTTAAACAAAGATTTGACATGCGTTTTAGAAACCGGGGGTAAGTAGGTACTTGACATTAGACTTTATTAAGACTTGCTAATTAAATTACAATAAAACAAATCGAGTAAATCATAGTATTTTTGTATATTGTCTAATTAAACTTACAATCTTAAAGTACACATAATATGCATTTCCTTGTGAGATCACATTAATAAAAAATTATTATTAAACCTTACAGGTAGTTGTTTCTTATCACTTTTGGCATCTTATGTAAATAATCAACTTTAAAACATAAAAGTCATTTTAGAAAAACAAAATAACATATAAACTTTTAATAATACGTTTCATTTTACTTACGCCGATCGTCGCGTGGGGTCTTTCAACGCCCTGCACGTTCAAAACACGGACTATCTCGCAGGCCTGCGCGCGAGCTGAAGTAAGCCGCGGTCCTTACCAACTATGACTCGTTTTAGTAAGGTACATAAAACACTGGTTAGATACAATAGTTTTTAAAATGTAAAATGTCCATGTTTGTAATGTTCGGGTGTTTAAAGATTCCACACGACGGACGGTAGGTTAATATCAGGCGTAAAATATTTATTTTAATCATATTTTAAATAGGGTTTATGGACTAGACTAAATCCTCACTTTCTGCTAAAAACTACAATTTAATACAGTTTCAGGGGTTTTTCAGAGTTTATTTTTATGACTAAACTTCATCAGCCTGTATTTCTTGACTCCGTCGCTAATGCGGCGACTGACGCTTACTTTACTTATTTCCAGACATAGGACAACTGTTTGGAATTAAATTCATTATGGATACCATGCCTCAAGAATATAATGCGCTAGCTTCCGTATTAATAGGTAAAGACCTAATATTAACATTTACGAATTGTTTTAAGTCGCTTTACGACACCCATTAGATAAAAATTGCTGCCGACATCTTTAGTTGTTAGTTTTAGACTCGGCAAAATGTTACTTTTTAACAAAAAAATAAGAATTAAATTGTTCAATCATTAAAATTTTATATGGTTACGCAATATATGGTTAATCAAATCTTTGTCTTTATCATGCCAAGCAAAATGACGATAATTGCTAAGGGGGTTCCCCTTAAATGGTTTCACCTTAATCGTGCGTGAACTTGTGCAGTGTGCGTCTCTCATTTACACACACACACACACACGCACACACACACACACCGCTTATCAAGTTATCCTTCATTATTATTAATTATTTACACGGGTATTAACATGTTATGTATTATTTGGTATTTTTTTATAATAATCTACGTTTGAGGCTCTCGACGTTTGGACCGGGTTGCAAAATCCATGGTCACGAGACCACTGTGATCTCCTGACCTTGGCTAGTCTAAAAGATATATAACGTGTTAATACTCGTATAAATAAGACCTAATCTTAGCATTCCATGGATTTTCCGTGCGGGTGCCGGGTCCATCGCGAGATAGAGGATGGAACACGCATAACAGGGTCTGGGACTTTCGACCCAGATGTAGATTTAGGGAGGCCCCCTTACAACGCGTTAGCGGTCACCTTCACTGGCTGCTATGTTCCGTCCTCTACCTATACAAACTTGGTAGAAACCTAACAATGCCGTTTTATACATTCGTGATAGCAGGCTTACTGAAGCTCTCGGCAGTCCTAGTTCTTTTAATAGGTTGAAGAGGGATTTAGCTGGTGTAGCCCTCGCACCTATATCCACGGCATATAGAGTGACCCTATAGGCATTTCTGGTTATCTCATTTGTCAAGTCAAAGTATTGGTTTGTCTTAATTGCGTGGTCTTTAGGAATGTTAGTTTCCACGGTACCGTGAGCTCAATAAGTACTAGACGCTTTTTCAATAATATAAAATGAAACACGAAAGTTTTTAAGTTAGTATTGTCCGTCAATCTTGTAAAACGTGTGCCTACTCAACGCTTTCTGTTTACGCATGTCATTTCAATCACTTTACAATAAACGTCAAAGGTCTTACATAGGTATAAATCATCATCATATCAGCCAATTGACGTCCACTGCTGGATAGGCCTCCTCTAAATATAAATAGTTTATAAATAGGTATAAATAGTTTAACTTTTTTATAAATTTTCGATATATGATATAATTATAAAACTTTGAATAATTAACGAACGTACTCATAAGAGAGAGAGAGAAAAAAGCGCGCTGCGAGTTTCTAGAAGTAGTGAAAACCATCTAGAAAAGAAAGCTAAATTTAATTGGTTTGGCCTCATTGTAAGGATGTATGCTAGGACATTGATAAAAGTAAATGATACTACATCACGTACACTAAGTTCCAGGAACCAACATTATGAAGCGTGACGTGGAAAAAGGTACAGATACCAAATTGGTACTTAATGTATTATCAAAAGAAACAGGTAATGAAAATCAACATGCTTGAATGAGTGTAGATAAAATGCAGCAAAGGTAAAGGGACTACAAAACGCGATGGCGTTAGAAGTCTCAAAACAAGACATGAACTTGTATCAAGTTTGTCAACCCTTAGTTGCCATCAATAAAACAATTGAATTTTTATCATAATACTCTTAGGAGCAAAGTGTAACAATAGATTACTGATTAACAACACAGTTGTTTAAGTTTTTTGATTTACTTATGGTGGCCATACACGATCCTTCCTATCGTCTATGCAATTTTTACTATCAGGCTACTCTCAACGGAAGTTGTTGTTAGTTTATCGTATACTTAACATTAACGATAAACATGGCATAATCATGATAACTAAGTATTTATTTAGTGAAAACATCCTTTTTACGTTATGTACTATGTATTTTACCTATTGTAACAGTAATCGATACAAACTAAGCCAAGGTTTTATATTGAGTTTTTCTTACTAAACGACATCCATACATTGTAAATTTTGGAGCATAAAGCCGACATATTCAATGTATGTAATAGCGGAGTGCCAACATTTAAATATTCCTGTGTATTGTAAAGTTTCATCAAAATCTATTTGGTAGTATTTTTACGTGAAAAATTTGCAAACATTCATCACAACTTTAAATTAACAGGATAAACAAAAATATTAAATATTAGTAGATGTCTTTAACTCGATAATATCGATATAGATCTGCGTTTTATTAAAATATGTTATTACTAGAATTAAAAAAAAATATATACCTTAAAAATAAGTGTTTGTACAGTCTTGAACACTGTACATAATATTTCGCTGACCACGCGTCCCGACGAAACGAGCGCGTGTGATTTTGGTATAAATTGCATGTTATTATAAAACGCGACGAGTACGTTTCGATACTTAATACGGTTCACAATAAAGTAAAAGAACAGTCAAACTATAACGTGTGACAATACTTATAAACTATTAACAGTCATTAGACATCTTTTACTGCACTCCACATAACAACATCTACATCTGCAAGTGTACAATCTGTACAGTGTTATATTCTAAATTTTCCCTGTGGCTATACTCGCATAGAAGTAGATTATTATAAAAAAATTACAGCTTAAAATTGTGTTATTCTGATGAATTAGAACCTTAGCACCAAAATTTACTCCGAATTCATCTAGCTATTAGTTTTTGGATAAAAGAATAACAAACATACATTCACACAAAAATGAACATTTATAAATTAACACTGATTTTGATATTCTTTAAGAGATAAAGCAAATTTTGGGTGTGGAAGTAAATAACAAATAAATCAGTACAACTGATACTATCATTGATTGTGACGTCACTTTTAATTACAATTATTATCAGGATATTTACTATAAAAGGAATGATACCTAATTCTATGTTTAATTAATTTCCAATATCACTTACGTTAGTATAGCATCCTTAGTTTTATAATGGCGCGAAACAAATTTAATTGGCAGAGAATATTAATAGTAAATCTAGTGTTTATAAATGTGTTTGCAAATGCATTACCACACTCAACTAATCCTGCCAATGACGTGTCAATCAATGAAGCAATTGAAATACTAGCTAAGAAGTCAATTCGAAACATAAATTATACTAATGATACCATTTTTAATTTATTTCAAAATGGTTTAAATCGTCACATAAGACCAGGGCAAGTAGTGTTGAACTATGATGTGCAAATAACACCAGAAGAGAATTCGTTTAAAGGCCGTGCTATCCTTGCAATTTTACTAACTCAGAATACTATTGGAGAACCCATCAAGCTTTATGCTGATGATCTTAATATAGATTCTGTGAGAGCAGGAGCATTGAGTGGAGTTAACGCAGTGGAAGTAGAATTTCAGGTGGATGATTCAATATTAGAAATCCATCCCGCGATTCTCTCATCGCTTCAAGTGGTTATCATTGAATATTCTGGACAATATGCTGTTGGTGCACGAGGCTTACGGAAAGGAACATACCAAAACGGTCAGAGGTAAATGTATTTTTTAATAATCAAAACTTTGCAGCCTTAAATCCCAGATCAATCATTAGTAAGGAATACAGTGACTTCTTAGTAAGAGACAACGAAATCGTTCCTTGTAACAACAACTAATGAGATAGGAATAAATAACGATATTTTAAATATTTCAGCTCGTACTTGTCAATGAACTTACACCCGACGTACGCAAGACGAGTATTTCCATGTGTAGATGAGCCATCCGAAAGCGCTTTTATCAGATTTTCATATGATAACTTAGATTACACAAATGTAGTATCGAGTTCTTCGCTGGAGGCTAATTCACAGTAAGTATTTTGAAGATATATTATTATTTATGATTGGTTTAAAGTACATTCATCATAACAATATCAGTCTATGGACGTCCACTGCTGGACATAGGCCTACTTCAAACACTTTATCCCCGCTTTGTGACGAGAGAGACTAAGAATAAATTAGATTTATTACGTAAATGTGGCAGATGAGCAAGAGGCCCACTTAACGATAAGTATTAATCGACGCTAATGCACCCCAGCAATTACAGAGCCTTTGAACAAGGTCTGTGTGCATTGGAACAAGATGGCGTTGTCATATCTCCTATAACATGCGATTTATTTATAAAGAGCGTTTATAGGGCTCACTAGCGCCGCCAATAAAAATAAATCATAACACATTAAATCAATGATGCAAAATGGTGGTAACGAAGTCTTGAGAAAAGACAATAAAGTATTTGTATAACACACTTCTCTACACTTTAAAAATGTTTTTCAGTTAGATAAATATTGAAGTATGTATTCGAAAAATAACGGCCGTTTTTGTTTATAAGAATGAAACAAATTGTCTAAAAATTACAAAAGCATAGAGCTCAGATACAAAAGTAGACAAGACATCTAGTTTAACCTATAGAAACTTCCTGATTCTAAAAAATAATATAAATGATTACGTTTTCAAATATTTATGACACATTTATACATAAAAGCATGTTCATGGAATTGATTAGTAATCGAACCCGAGAACTCTACGTAGCAGCCATGTAATATGACTACGCCACAGAGGTTGTAAAACTTTTCATGACATGTTTATTACTTTCAGATATGAGTTTGCACTGCTTCTTGGACCTGTTCATGGCTGGGGTTTGATGGCCCACAACTTTAATTTGCTCAACGTTCCTGCTATACAAGTATTTCTCTACGGACGTTTTGGAGTATTCAACCAAGAAATTGTGGCATCTGTTGCTTTAAATTTCTACTTCAACTACTTAAACGAATGGACAGGTCAACGTTATTTTGATCTCACCCAAAATCAAGACGAAAGACTGCACATTTTCGCGTTACCTGATGTTTCTTCGGACTCGCATGCTTTGTCTACTGTAGGAATTTGGTATGATGTTTATTTTTTATATTTTTATACAAAGTAACATAGCAATGATTTAATTCTGAAAGCGGTAAGGTCCTCGGTGCCGTTCCACCACTTCTCCCCTGATACAATAACGTGGCCAAAGCCTGGATATAATGCCCTGACTGGTCCTCATGGCTTTTGAAACCGCAATTTGGGTAGCGCCAGCTTGAATCATGCCTACTGTTCTTAACATTTCGTTCCTGGTCAAGTGTCTACGTGACATGATCAAATGAACACCGTAGATGCATTTGACAAAGACTTATATAAAATGGAGTTTTAATCAAGTTAGAAGTTCGTGAAGATTTACTTCTTTGGAATTAATTCAATAAATGCGACTTTCATCTTAAAACAAAACCTTTTATATACAAATTTTAATTTAAAAAAGGAACTTAATAATGTTTTTATAATCTGTCATAAATAGTTTTTTTGTAAGGCTAGTACTTTTTAAGTTATTTAAAAAAGTTTTTAATATCCCAAGACCATGTTGATGTGTGCCTAAATGTTATTCTACACCCTAAACTACCTAAATGCCAAATTCCATCAAAATCCGTCCAGTAGTTTTTGCGTGAACGAGTAACAAACATCCATACACCCTCAGAAACTTTCGCATTTATAATAATAAGTAGGATAAACTATCGTGTCGTATCATCATAAAAATCAAACGTAAACGGGATTTCAGGTCTTATGCTAACTGAACAGACCACGGCTAAGGAAACCCACGCCAAAACGTGCGTCGAGCAAATAAAAGTAAAAAAGCATACCTACCACGTTAATCTAACCATTTACGTTTACAATTTTAGTTTTGTTTGATACAATAAGTACTTACTTTAGTCTAAATGTGGGTTGTTTATCAAATTATTATGTGTTTGTTAGTGAATTTGAAACTTTTTAACATTTTTTAGGGAACCATACGTTTTCATGCAAGCTGGACACTCTGTAACACAAAGAAAAACGGCGCTTACTGAAATAGCTCTCGCTTTGACTAGACAATGGTTTGGATATGCACTCTTCCCTGAAAACTGGCAATATGAATGGATCACCTCTGGTCTTGCAACACACGCCGCGATTGAAATGCTGAAATCGGTAATACTAACTATGATAATTACCTGTTGGTCCCATTCGATTCGGACAATGAATCGAACTATAACACTTTTTTACTGTTTGAATAATGACTCGAACTTTAAAATTTTTTTTCACTGTTTTTTTTATTTTTTTAAATAATTTATAGCAAACTGATGTTTTAAAAGTCAATACCTCACAGAAAGAAATCTTGCCACTAAATCAATCCACCTGGCCATCATATCTGTTGACCATGTTTTACTCTACTTACATTATATTATTAAGAATGCCCACCAACAATGTGGGACATTCAAAGCTTACCACAAAAGTCGGCTTTGATTAAGTTATAAGAAAGAAAATTGTAACCAGTGTTCTTTATTTCAGTTTAACGACGGTTTCTCAGGAGATACAAGTGTACTCGACATTAACACATTATTCGTTACTGATATCATTCAAGAAAGTTTGCTCCGAGACGCTTATGCGCTTGTGGCTACATGGCCAATTGAACCAAGTGGTTACTTATTCGAAGCCAACCAAATAAGATATCATGTCAATGGGTTACTCAAGTACAAATCACCAGCTATTTTGAGTATGTTGAGAACATGTCTTAGTGATGAAGGACAGGATTACATTCAAGGAGCTGCTAGAGTATTACTTAGGTATAATATTATATTAATATTGATTTTACATAACTTGACTTGCATACATCACATACACAAAATTGCAAATTTTTGATTTGGGTCTTTATCAGTTGCGGAGAAACAGTTCTTACTGTACGATTTCCACCAAACGGAGAGCATTACACGTTTACCAAGGGAAATTGAGCCTTGCATTATGCTCCGTTTGGCAGAAATTTTTTCTTAGTGAATATTCCATTTTTATAATATCATTATTATATTTTCAGGTTTATGAACAACGTTAATACTGCCCGTTTTATTGATGCTATAAATAGTGTGCGGTCCACTGGTGGTAATGTCATTATAAACAATGTTTACGAATTTTTGGAACCGTTTATACGTACAACAGGTTATCCAGTTTTGAACGTTGCTTTAACGCAACAAGGAGTGGTTCTTAGTCAGGTAAATTTAGTTATTTTTGAGTTAAAATGCTATTACAGCAATCAATCGAACAGCGCAGGACCGCACAAGATGATAATATGTATTTGGAGAAGGCCTATGTCCAGCATTGAAGGTCAATTAGCTGATACCTATGATGATGATTATGAATCGAATGTCAATTGATGGCATTGTACGATGTTGATCAAGGGTAATTGGTTGCTGTGAAAGCTAATTCGATGATCGACTTTTGTAGAAATAAAGGGAAATTCTAATCAATACATTCTTGTTTTCATCATTCCTTTTAAAAAAAATTAAATGCCTTTCAATGTATGTAATACTTATCTTTTTAAATTCTAGGAACATTTTAGTTTTGTACAGACGGATAATACAATCATTCAGGGCATACCAATTACTTATACAAGCAGCGTCACTCCAGACTTCTCTGACTATCAACCACAGTCTATTAACACAGGCTCTTCAGTTATAAATATTGCTCTTGGTGCTTCCGATTGGGTACTGTTTAACATTCAAGGTCAAGGTGAGTAACTACATTTCTGAAACACATATTTATTTATCGCAGTCATGAGTCGCTTTATGGAGTCTTCCGGACAGATATACTTTCGGAGACCTATGTTCAGCAGTGGTCTTCCAGTGGCTGATGCGACCAATTACCTGAATATAGGTCGCCTTCTAATCTGCCACCTTCTTACAAATAAAAAACCCGTCATTGCAGTGGAATACTGAAAGGCTAGTGAGATAAATAATTTTGTTATGGTTTACTTTCAGGTTATTACCGCGTGAACTACGAAAACGTACTTTGGGAAAGGATTATTGTAGACTTGAACAATGCCCAAAGAAGACAAATTATTCACCCGCTTAATCGTGCTACTGTAAGTAGTTTCTTTTGTGGATTAGAATTATCTAAAGTATATTTCGACGGGCCCCAAGAACAAAATCTTATGGAAAAATAAGACGAAATGTATTTTATTGTATAATCGTATTTTACACACTTAAAACTATACGACACCGTTTTTATTTTTTTTATATTCTCTTGCATACGGAAACATGTATATACATGTAGGAGCATGTTCCTTGGAACCCATGCCGCGTGTGTAGCGACTTAACGTCATTTACGTGTTTGTACTCGTCAAAGTCAGGTGCGTTATTTATTATCGTTTGTGCATATACTATATTGTTCTACAAAAATCTAAAGACAAGATATTTAAATTTATAATTAATGCACATGAAACTTAATAATTTTAGTTTTATAATTAGTTTAATATACAATAAGACGATATTTAGAAAAAGATGTAGATTTTTAATCAATTATTTTCATTTTTTATTCACCTTAAGTCTGTGTTCGACAAAACTGAATTCCAAGTCACTTAACGGTTGCGCTGATACGATTTTATTTTACCAAATTTTTAAGGAAAAAATGTGTCGTAGATAAAGATTCGATTTTGTTCTCTGTATAGTATTTTATCATCTGTGTTTGTTCAATACAAAAGTGTCCGATTTAATGTTTTTTTAGTAAATTAGCATGATTTTCTTGCTTTTCAATAAGCGTTTAGCTATAAATTCCACTTTGACATATACCTTCCTTTTTGCTTTCTGTTAGAAACTGGCTGTCAAAATTACAGTAACGTTTCTCCGCTACCACCTGTAGCTGATAATATTTATGTTGTTTTATGTTTCGAGGGGCTTTATCCACTTATATATAGATGAAAAAAGGGGGGGATATCGGCTTAAGTTCAATGTCAAATATACAGAATCCATTCTAGCATTCGCAGACGACGCGACCTAGCGATACTTACTCGAAACCCAAAGCAGTGCCAAGAACTACTGCGAAAGGATGATAAATTCTGTATGTAGACTGATGGCATGAAAGTAGATATGCTTCATATGGCCCCGGGCTTATTTTAGGCGGAGAAAACATTTAAATAATATCAGAAACCGTGCCTTTTAAATTGCTTGGTAGAAAGATAACCGATAAAGATCGCTCTCTAGTACTAGAAGATGTATTCAATAGTTTCATAAATCACATTGAAAAAAAGTAGATCAACAACCGATAAATAACGTGAAATAGTCTGGATATACTACCATTAAAATCCATCCCAACTGATAAAAATACATCTGCGCTCGAGTTACGGTTACAATTTCACAAAAAGTTCATGATAGGCGCTCAAACTATTAGAAACACGGAAAGATAATCAGACAAAAAAATTACAAAATCTTTCATAAACTAAGATGAGAATGATAGCTACAGAGTGCACGCAATGAACCTAGAAATGCAATATGAATGGGCTACTCTAGTTGATTGCTGTATACTTTTAGCTTTGAAGTTGCGCACTTTAATTTATGAATGTTTAGCAGCATTACTTAAATTCTACCTCAACGCCTTTCAATTGACTCTGAACGATCAAAGTAATCTTGTAAGATTGAAAAAGCGACGGACAAAAATGCACGGAATGTGGTAAAGAAATTGGCACGACTAGACACATATTGGTAGGCTGCAAAGTGATTTTGGATAGGAGTCATTAATGCAACGCCTTAACAGAGCTCTAGGAATTATACGTGAGGCAGTCAGTCTATCGTTTGCTAGAGCTGAAAGGCAAAATACTTAATTTGTCCTGAGTTCGGCAGACGATTGGAATACTGGTGGACACATAACATCCCGGAGGATATCTGCTTATCGCCGTTGAGACCAGACATATCCCTCTACTCAAATTTGAAAAAGCGTGTAGTGCCTAATAAGCTCACGGTACCGTGGAACACAAACATTCTTAAAGATCACGCAATTAAGACAAAAAATATTTTGACTTGACAAATGAGATAACCAGAAATGGCTACATAGTTCCTCTATATGCCCTTAATATAGCTGCGAGGGGTACTCCCGCTAAATTCCTCTACAACTTGTTAAAAGGAATAGGACTGCCGAGAACTCCAGTAAGCTCTCTACTATCACAAATGTCCAAAACGACATTTTTAGACTCCTACCAAAAGTGAATAGGCAGAGGACGGGACATAGCAGATAGTGAAAGTGACCGCTAACGCGTTGTAAGGGGGCCTCCTTAAGCCTACATCTAGGTCCTAGACGCTATTATTCCAGGGTTCCGTCTTATAACGATGGACATAATGGCACCCGTTATGTTAATTTATAAACAAAAAAAACTTCGATAAAAATGTCCTGTATATCTACAAAATTATTTTATAGTAATTGTTTTTTTTATGAATCAAAACATTACAGATAATGTATTTTACGACAGCAAAACAAGACATCAATTCCCTAAAACAAAGTCGTATGTTAAGATAATAATATATACTAGATCATTCCGAAAAACAAAGTCATATACTAATATATGAGCTAGATCGTTACAGGGAACAAACCCTTATTGTATTATAAGAATTCATTTTATTCGAAATAATAATTAAACTCTTTTAAAAAAACACGATAATAAAGGTATTAACTACTTCATTAGCTTTTGCCAAGTTTTTTGTAATAAGTTTATATTTGCGTTAGTAAAAAATAATCATGCGTACACAGAACTTCAAACGCTCATACTCGAAATCGATAATATTGCAGATACGCTTTTGTTCTTGGGGCCCGTCGATTTATAAAAAAAGATGACAATCAGCCCAGTCGAGAGTTTGTCATAATCATTGATTTGCCTCTATGCCTATTTCCCCGCTCATTTTTCCTATTAGGATTTATTTGTTTCTGCAGCACTCTTCTGGAACAATAATTATGAAACTTTTTCGTACTTCCAAATTGGTTCCATAGAAATTACATCCTACAGGATTAGGTAACCAACAAGATGGTTGATGTTAGTTTTAAAAAAAAATAAGTATTATAATCTTAAATGTCATTTGAGTTTTTGGATTACTAATTTATTTTATTTTACAGCTTGTCGACGATTCTCTTAATTTAGCAAGAGCAGTAAGATTAGAATATGACGTCGCATTAAGAATAGTACTCACAATGTCATTAGAGACAGATTACGCTGTATGGAAAGCCTTTGTCAGAAACATGAGCTTTTTGAAGAGATTCCTTGCTGCTCAGGAAGTAGAAGATAATATTACTGTTGATGCGTATTTGGTAAGTCGAAACTTTGTTCTAAGATTTAAGTGCATTTCATCAAAGTGTTTCATTGCAACTTTGATAGATGACAAGTAGCCAGCTGATTTTTTTAATTTTGGTGTCTTCATTATAGCAATATTTACACCTTTTGTACAGTCACGAGCAATAATATGTACACATTTTTGCATTTTGTAAACCAGTTATCTAAAGTTCTGCCAATCCAAAATTGAAAATTCGAAGATTAATTCAAAACTGTACGGAACCTCTTCTAAATTACGAATTCATTTTGATATTGTAATGTCTAGATAAACGTGCAGATAGTTTAGAAAATTTGAAAATGTGTACATATTATTGCTCGTGACTGTAAAAGACGTGGCTAATTGGGTCTGTTCTAAATATTCCACTGTCACAATGGACTTTGAATATGGATGTTGCGTCATAATTTTAAAGTATCACCCGTATAGACGAAGTCACTGGCGACCCTTAAGAACTGTTAGTTCAATTTGAAAGTTCATTTAATTAATAGCTGAAATATGTGTTTGTAGGTTTTCATGGTTCTATTGATGGGTCTAATAGACTAGCATTTAAGATTCCCATTGATTTGGTTTTTAACACAGGTAGCTATGATTTACAACGATGCCTTTTTTATATGTAGAACACGGGAATATAACATAACCGATGATGATGGAAAGCAAATTCAGTCAGAGAATGAATGTATCCCATGCTCATGATAAAGAAACTTTAAAATTTCACAGGCAATAATACAAAGAACAATCACCTCTGTGCAAAGCACTTTAGGATTCAATCCGGATATCGATGTGGTTGAACCTGCTATGAATACATTGACAAGAGGACTTGTGATGGACCACGCTTGTAGAGCTAACTATCAACCATGTATTACTGCTGCTACAAACTGGTTCTACGATACAAGTGTTGTGCCGCCGATTGTGTAAGTATATTGCGATGCGACATTTATTTAAAATTAACAACAGAAATCGAGTACTGTGTTGTAGGAACTTTTGCTTTTTGACAAATGATTATTCTGATCTATAATAATATAAAATAACCGCTAAATAACTTAGCCAGCCTGAAAATAACTTAACAACTGCATGACAGGAACAAATAAAACAGAAATTAAGTTCAAAAACTTACATCTGCGCATCTATCTGCAAAAAGTTTAGGCCGACCGAGGTTAGCTGGCGCTTACTGTAATATTGAGGATCAAAATAATAAGAAGACAGGAGATGGGACTTAATACCTTGTGTCTCATAGTAACGAAAGATCGGAAGCACTCTGAGTTTATATGTATAAGAGATATAATTCTTTGGCATTAAGTATCAGCGAGCGTAAAATACCAACCGCACTCGGAAGGCTCACACGGTGGCCCGACGACCTAATTAAGACAGCAAAAAGCCAACAAATGAGGGAGGCATAGGAACAGAGAGTGCAGAGTGGAAGGTGTTTAAACTGGACATAAACCTCCATGTCCAGCAGCATACCATGAAATAAATGATGATTATGGTTAAACGTAATATAATGTATCCGGCGTCTCATTCCGATGTTCTGTACAAAAGGCATTCTCATTTTTTTAATTTCAGCAATCCTAATATTCCACACGAGATAAGACCAGCAGTATACTGTACTATGGTGAGAGAAGGCACCAATCAAGTCATTACAGCTTTGACCCAAAGATTGGCAATTGAGCCAACTCTTTATGAAAGAGTCGTCATTTTGGAGTCCCTCGGTTGCTCACGTGATGAAACTTATATTATTAAGTAAGTTTATAGTATGTATTTTTTTATTTAACTTAGGTTTAAATGGTTATTTTTATTTATCGTTAGAAACGACGGACGATGACCTCCTTGACATCATAGTGTTGAAAGTTTCGGGTTGAATTCCCGGACAAGATAAATATTTTGTGTAAATCTTAATCTTCTTATAAGCGAATGAATGAGTAATGAAAATGTTACTTATTAATTATTATCATTGTATACTATTGTTTTAGACATTTTGGGTTAGGGATAATAGTGCGAATACAACAAAATTACATAAAACATATTATTTTGTATCCGGGTTTCACGTGTCTTTGTTTATTATCACAACAAAAACCGATTCACCAATTCATTTAACGGCTTAACAAAACTTTAAATAATGATATTTTTTACAGTCTCTTGGCAGAAACTATTGCAGAAAACAGTCCTTACAGCATTGAAGAGCGTAACAGGATCTTGATAGCTGTCATTCGCTCTGGTTATCACAGTGCAGACCTCGCTCTAACTTTCGTCAGTACGCAAATTAATGCTATCAGAAGAATGTAAGTAGTATATATATTTTTTTAAGATGTATATATTTGAAATTATTGTTTTTAAAATCCCACAGGTATCCGCATAGTGGTTACAATATTACAACCCAACTTATCTTTCTCTTGTCAATGAAGTACTAGTAAATGAAGTGTTACGTTGATTTAACTAAAACTATGATTCAAAACAATTTAGTTTGGAAGAGATATTTGTCAAAAGAACCTTAATGGGTTTCATATCTTGCAACATTTGTGGTCAGCTGGTGCTTATAACGATCACCAAGACCCGAAAGCAAATAATTACTATGCGTTTCAAATAAGAATAGAATCGCACTTGCTGCCAACTTCATGTGGAAACTGTCATTTTAGTACGACCAACAAAAAAATTCGTAAAAAAATTTAAATAAAAATATTAAGCGTTGAAAATTCCGAAAGAAACAGATTGTTTTATTCAACGAAAAAAATGTTTCTTCGTTTTTTACCGTTTTATTTGTTTGTTACATTGAAACAATAACATAAAAAACCTTACGAAAAAAAACCAGTTTTATAGAAAATTTTGCAGTTTGTTTTACATAGAATCTGATTCGGATGAAGAACGTAGCTATGATACCATAAGAGGTGTGGAAGAATTGAATTCCAATTAAAATTTAATTTATTTAAAAATTTATATAACACATTGAAGTAATAATTTATAAAATTTTGTGTTTATTTTTTTCCTACCGTACATGACATTCATGAAGTTCGTTAGAAATGCATAACAAGATGGCGCTTTGACAGTCCTATTCTTATTTGAAACGCATAGTAATGAACTCTATCTTGGCCTCACTGTTTAATACAACTAGGCAAAGTAATCGTGGTGCAAACGTTTCGAGGTTTCTTCAGCATCCAATATAGTCCAAGAATGGCGAGCACCATGCCAGCTACAATATTAGTAGAGGCATATAATGTCTCCACTATGGTGGCTTAGAAGATACTTTTTCACGCCTCCGTTAATAATTGATATACCACTGTTGCTCCTTTAAATCCGTCGAAGTAAAATGTGTGGGTGTTTTGAAGGAAGACTGCAGGTAGATAAGGTATCAGTTACTGACTAAAGTACTCTTAGTTTTTAATAAATTTGGTGAAACACAGTCATGAGACAACAACAGTTTTTTTAACCGGCTTAAAAAAATAGAAGGAGGTTCTCAATTCGGTTGTATTTTTTATTTTTTTTTGTTTGTGTTTGTTACTTGATTTGTCGAAAACGGCTAAACAGATTTGAAACATTTTTGTAACTTTTACGTAATAAACCTTCCTTGCCGTATACAAAATAATATTTCTACGAGTGTAACGAATTTTTAATTACACGAGTACAACCTTCATTCCAGGTATGGTGGAGCAGAGAAACTGGAAGAAATTATTCAAGTATTTGGAGACAACGTAGCTGGTCAAGTAGCTCAACGGGTAACCTATTTTGTTAATTTATTTATTACTCCGTGTGGTAACGGAGTAAGAATACAATATGTCACCACCACCTCATCTCATACCATGGGTGTCGTTAAAACCGACTAAGGGACTATCCGTGAATATTATCTTTACGAAATAAAAAGAAGGAAAACTTAAAATTAAACCCTATACCAATCCGTCTGGCCAGCCTGGTATTAGTAGGCCAAGTATTCCTCCGTTCCGGGAGAAGGCCCGTTCCTGAAGTGGGACATTAATGGGCTGTTATGATGATTATTTATTACCACTTTTGGACGATTAAGGACAACTTTAATTGCCAAAAGTGTAAAAAATTGCAACAGCAATCGCGAGCGTATGACACTAGAGATCGAGCTCTGTGACGATCTTCACTGAATTGTGACATACTTTCAACTACCTAACGTAAAGTGCATAAGCTTAAGACGATTATTTATTGATCCCAGAAATAATATAATTATTTTCTTTGTGAGTGTTTTCCAAGTTTTTAAAGGCAGCAAACATAACCGCTTTTACACCGAGTCACTATTTAATATCATTTTTTTTTTGGTTAATGTAATTATTATTAAATACCTATATCATAAAATATTATTTTACAGTTTGTATCTTGGGTGAATACGTTCAACAATAATCTTGACGACTCGCAAGAGTTTGCTATACGAGTGTTGGGACAAGTCAACCAGGACTTGGCATGGGCTTCTTCTAATCACCTAAACACCGTGCGTCAATGGATAAATGCTTTACCGGCTATCCCTAATTAATTATTATTAGAAAATAAATATCCTTACATATTACACATACAACGCTGTCTCCGTCCATTCACACATCAGCCAGCTAACGTCTACTGCTAAACATAGGCCTCCTCCAAATATTTCTACCTTCCACGATCCTGTGCCTCCCTCATCCATCGATATCCATCTTAACTAAAGCGTGGGTCCACCTGTCTAGTCTAAAAGTTAACAAAGCTTCCACTATGGGTAAAAGATGGCGTTGTATGGTTTTAAGGAATGTTATGTTTTTATAATTTTTTTTGTTATGAAATAAAACAAAGTTTTGAAATTGAAATTATTTTTATTGTTATTCATAAAATTATGAATTTATATATTAATTAAATATAATCCTAATAACTTAGGTAATTATTATTTTGTTAATTTTAAATAAAAAATAATATATACATAATTAGTATCATATTTATGTACTATAAACTAAAATGACTAGAATTAAAATTGAATTTACATTATTTTCTTCAATATAATTATATTTTAATACTTTATAAATATGAATAAAATCACATTACATTTTATGCACACCGTGACGTTTCAGAACAAGATTATAAAAAGGTGAAAAATTAAATTATTTTTAACTCGAAAATAATAATTTATCCAGTAAAATACAACAGTTTTTTGAAAATATTTAAAAAAAAAAAAGACCTCAAGGATACAAAATATTAACAACCTTTATAGTTTGGTAATCTGAGGTGTAATATGTGACAACGAAAAGTGAAACAACGAATACCACGACCCCGTAAGTTTACTACAACGAATGCACGCCTCCACGAATATCTTATTAACGAAGTCATGCGACCTCGAATAACACGACCCCTTTTTTCATTAATAGGAATCACTTCAAAAGAAATAAACGCCACAACGAGTAACATAGCACCGAAGTCATGCGATCTCGAATAACACAACTTCGAAATATTATTAGAAAATATTTCAAAGAACAAATAGATATATAACAAAATATATTAAACCAATAGTTTTATAAGTAATTTACAAATTAACTGCTTAATTGATAAAAGGCAACTAAAATTAAAATTATAATTAGTGAACTATTCAGTGTTGACCCTTTGCTTGATTGAAACTTTTCCGTCACAGTAATATCTGGCTGTAAATAAAACGAAACAAGTTAGTTTTTTTTTTTTTCTTTTCCGAATGATGACAAAGTTAGAATACATGGTATCTCTATGTATGGCATCCCATGTGTATCGTAAATGCGGAGTGTTGGACGTTTGCATACATTTTCTCTTCGTGTGGTGACGGAGTAAGAATACAATATGTCACCACCCCATTTCATCCCATGGGTGTCTTAAAATCCGACTAAGGGACTATCCGTGAATTATCTTTACGAAATAAAAAGAAGAAAAACTTGAAATTAAACCCGTTACCAATCCGTCAGCCCGCTTGGTATGAGTAAGCCAAGTATCCCTCCATCATAGGAGAAGGCCCGTCCCTGCACTGGGACATTAATGGGCTATTATGATGATGATGAAATTTTGTAGAACGCTTCTCGTGTTGTTTGCAAATTCAAATTTTAGAAAGATTTTTCGATATAACGTCCCTTGACAACCAGGCAAACCTAGTGTGTAAAAGTGTCATATAACCAGCGTAGAATCATCTACATTGTGTAGTCTTGAGAGTCCCAATATCGTTCGAAAAGTTGCCATTTTAGTCAACGAACTGTTTTTATTCAAAATAGAATAGAATAGAATATTTATTTATTTTTCAAATATAGGTAGGTATAAAATACATTTAAAGATATTAAAAATAAACATATAGTTCAGCTATATTTTACCTTGCAAAAAAAAAAAGATAAACTTACTTTTCTCCTTGTGGTGACGGAGTAAGAATACAATATGTTACCACCCCATTTCATCCCATAGGTGTCGTAAAAACAGCATATGGGACTATTCGTGAATATTATCTTAATAAAATAAAAAGAAGGAAAACTTGAAATTAAACCCTATACCAATCCGCCTGGCCAGCGTGATATTAGTAGGCCAAGTATCCCTCCGTCACAGGAGGAGACTCGTCCCTGCAGTGGGACATTAATGGGCTGTTATGATGATGATAATGATACTTACTTTTGATGTAGACATTACAATGGACATCGGTTTTCGATCTCCAATTGGAATTTTCATGAAAAATTTGTTTTTTTCTCGACTGAAATTATAAAAATAATTCTTAATTTCTCTTATTAAAATCTCCCTATTTCTCTTTAAGTTTGTTACAGCAAAATGTCTTGAATAACACTTGTCTTATTTAACTTCAAGTAGCATACTTCCACTTTGTTTGCACACTTTCATCGAAATTGGTAATAATAATAATTTGGTTTTTATAAAAATATAATATATAAATCATAAATAAATAACCCTCACACATTCACACAACGTCATCTAGTCCCAAACTAAGCAGAGCTTGTACTATGGGTACTAGAGAACGGATAAAAGTACTTAAATATATTTTTTTAATAAATACATACATATTTATTACACATATAAAACACTCAGACCAATGCAAACAATCATGTTCATGCACACAAAGATTTGCATTCAGCGGGAATCGAACCCGAGACCTCTGCGTAGCAGTCATGTTATATAACCACTACGCCACAGAGGTCATCACACATATGGAATTAAATACGGGCTAAATTTAAACTTACGTAACGTGATCAGCAATGAGTTTGTCGTCCTGCTCAATGGCGTTATATTTTCGTGAATAAGTATTGCTAAATGTTTCATTTGCTACAATTGAAAAGTATGGTATTCGGCAATCTGGGAAGAAACTGAAAACAAATTAACAAATTACTAGTTTCCAAAATAGTGTTTAGGATTTCATAATAATATTGGCATAATGTTTATAATGTAATGATATAATTAATCTATATTTATTTTATCTTTTGTTTTATATAATTTTAATTCAAGTATTTCTTTTTCTGTTACATTATAACTAAAATCAATAATGCCAATAATTTAAATAATATTGTTCACTGGGAATTGTGCATGCGGGGTTAGTCAGTAGGTAAGTGGTTGTTACACAAGTAAATGTATACTGTATGTAAATGAATAATATAATGTAACTGTGGACACAATCGTTGGTTGACCTAATACAAATAAATAAATAATGACCAATACTAACTTATGTTTTCCTCTGCGTTCCTCGATATACATCCTTCTGACATGAGCATGACAAGGTGCATAATTCAATGAACAAGCCAGGTCTATAATATTAGATCTAAATAGTCTCGTCAAAGATAACTGATCTTTACTCCTGACAAGCTGTTCAAATATTAATGACACCTTCTTTGTAAGGAATTCCTGTAATATTCAAAATAGTTAGTTAAGCATTCTGTATCCCAGAAAAAAAATGTAGGAAAGGTAAAGGTCGTATAATTGCATTGAGGTAATATGTACATATTACCTCAATGTATATTTGTGATAATCTCGACACTCAATGTTTACTTTTGTTGACGCTGTTAAGTTTATAATATTATAAAAAATATATATTTTTAATTGTTATTAGTAATGAGTGTATAAAAAAAAACAGTAATTGTTGTGATTATATAAAAAATGTTATGGCGAATAACAGTGTTCGGACAAACCGAAACAGGTTTTTGCAACACTGTACTATTTAAAATTAAGTTTTAATGTATTATTTTACTTTAAATAAATAAAAAAATAAAATAAATAGTAGTATCTATAAATAAAATTAAATTGTCTGTTTCCTAACATAATAATTTTCTTAACGTGTCCCAAAAACTTTACCATGCTTTTCCCGATCATTCCCATTCGTGATATAAGAATTAGCAAGAGCCATATTAAAATTGCTTCGTTTCTAAATCAGCCATAACCAACCTGTTCAAATCCCTCATAACATATCTCCTGCCTGGATATTCTTTGTTACGGTTAATTAATTGTTTGCAAAAGATAAAGGACATTTCTTAAAAATAATAATAAGAAAGTAAACATTACCTGCCATTCCCAATACAAATGTTTAGTCATATTACAACCAGCATCATTGATTATAAACTGTTCGAAGCCATTTAGCACCGCTTCCCAGACAACGGGACTTCGCTCCTGTTCCAAGTAGTCTAAGATATGCATGGCTAACTGCACGTCGATGTCTCCGGCGACAAATAGGACAAGGACGTCGTTGACTATCTGTAATAGATCCATACTAATATTATAAATGGGAAAGTGGGTCTGTCTGCTTGTCTTTCTTTCACGGCAAAACGGAGCGAACGAATTGAAGGGATGGAGAGTAACATAAGCTACTTTTTTTTCTTTTTTTCTTTTTATTCTGTGTTCAGAAAAGGGGAACTGTGCTACCCCGAATTTAACGCGAACGGAGCCGCGGGCAAAAGCTAGTATTAATATAATTACAACACAACTTAGTTAAATCGGCGCGGCGGGAAGCCGAATGGAGGCACAGGACCACGCAGGGTAGAAATCTTTGGAGGAGGCCTATGTCCAGTGGTGGACGTTCATAGGCTTATATGATGATGATGGAAGTAACTACAAATTACCATTCTAAAGAATAAGAAAAAAATGTAACAACTTCCTATTGTAAAACAAAATGGTTATCTGTTTCAGTGCCATAGAATTCGCAATATGTAGCTGACTAGGTTGTTGTTTTAAGTCACGTAGTCCAACCAATTACAATTTGTAACCAAATAGGAAAATCATTGTCTTTATATTTATTTATTAAATGATTTGCCTACAATTGTTACACATTCAAGTTACAAGCACAATGGTTTTTAGTCGGTTGTGTACATAATTAATCGGCAAACACAGCATACATAGTACATTGTTTTACAAGAAATGTAGTTTTACTTAATTCTAGTAGAAATACCATAATAGGTATTGGTTGCTTCAGATAATTTGATGTTTGTAAAATGTTGATATTTGTGCTGGCTAAGAACAATCCCGAGTGCCAAGTAACAGCAAGGCGTAGAAATGAAACTAAAAATTACTACTTAATTAAAAAGTTTCGTTTCACATCCGTTTCACAATCTTAAACCGGTTTGCCTGTTCAATTTTATTACTTTTTCTTTGTAAAAGAAATGTACTTAGACACAAGAAAGTAACAGTATAAAACAAATACAATATAAAATTTGGTTACGTACAGTCACGAGCAATAATATGTACACATTGTCAAATTTTTTAAACTATCTGGACCTTTATCTAGACATTAGAATACCAAAATTATTTCGTAATTTAGAAGAGGTTCCGTACAGTTTTGAACTAATCTTCGAACATTCAATTTTGGATTAGCAGAACTTTAGATAACTGTATTACAAAATGTGAAAATGTGTACATATTATTGCTCGTGACTGTACCTGAGCCCTATTTAATTCATCAATGAACAATACATTATTTTTTAATGTATCCGCAATTAGTTTCCAAGTATCTGTATCATAATTCACACGGTAGTATCCTGAAAAATAAAATAACACTTAAGTATACATAGAGTTATTTACAAAATATTTCCTTATCGGTTCCTTTTCGGTACAAACGAATAAGACAAAAGGTAATAATTATTATAACATTCCCTATACATTTACACACTGTCATTATTTTAGTCTCAAACTGGGCAGAGCTATGTGAATTAATAGAATAAATATGAGTTTATAGATCAAAGACAAACACACTTTTTTTTGTAAATACTCAAAGAAAATACCCAGCCAAATTAATGCAATGTTATACACACAAACATAATTGCATTGTGCAAAAATCAAGACCAAGCCCTTTGCCTAAGTAGGAAACATGTACTTACATACTAAAACTTTACATGTACGTATATACTAAAACTTTAGAGATTTTATCCCATGTATTACCTTGATCACGAAGATGTCTTCTTTAATAAATAAAATAGTTTTTTGGTTGAAATAAATTGTTACGTAAAATTTAAAAAAGTAATTAATTTTACCTGACACATTCCTATTTAGTAGTATCCACCCTTCATTTAAATTTTCTCTGAAAGTATAAGACTGGGCCTCCATTGTGAATTTGGGACGGTGACAGTTATAACAGTTCTTATTTTTCTGTACTATGTACGATATAGGAATCATATAATCAGTAGGGTGACGATTTTGATGAGTGTAGCTGAATTTTCTCTGAAAAATGGGAAAAAAATTGATCAATTTATAGGAATAGCTATTCACTGAAAGATAAAGATAAATATTCTTAAAATAAATAAGATAATTAGAGATAATGATAATATCTTAATATAACATTCAAGAGCACTGCACTAATTATATTAGGGGTGCCATGGGTCCGAATTAAAGTTCCCTTGACACCCCCAAGGGTGTCCGCCAGGGGAGCCTTGGGTCCGGAGGGAAGAGGACTAAGGTACCGCTGTTCACCTTTGCACTCTATGAGAATGGTTTAATAGTAATGAATTAATGGTTTTCGTCTATGTACAGGAATTTAAGCATATACATAGGTCCATTCCTGGCCACGGCTGACAGTAAGGTTCTAAGTCAAGTTTTTCTTCTTCTGATGATATTACTCTCACATTGAGATCTGCTGGTAACTTCTAGTAGCTGGTAACTTCTAGTATACTCCCTGCTGATTTTTTTACCAGACGATTTACAAGCCATGATGATTTACAAGGAAGTTTTTAACGCCTGTTGTTTTTATAAGAGCAAACATTTTACAGGAGAAAATGTGATTTAAGTTGTAGGCGCTTAGAGCGATATATTATTATACCCGTATATTTTTGTTAGTTAATACTATGACGAAGAAAGTTTTTAAAAGTTATTGTAGTTCTGAGACAATTGAGTTATACAAAACTTTAAAAAAGTATGTAAGTACTCGTATTTAGATACTACATTGTACTATTGGTTAGTGTAGTATCAAACACACGAACAATTGACGTCATCGTTACACGGTTACTAAAGTCACTGTTAAATAGCTCATGCTTTAATCTTACCTGTTTTAAGTGTACGGCATTAGGTGTCCGATCCCTCAACACTAAAACATCAATGACAGGGTACCCAGGAGTTCGGAACCAAGAATCCAAAATACGTGTTGCCGTAGAACCATTGAAGAATTGATGCATACATTCAATGTTATCATGATCAAGTGCCGACGTAAAAGAATGTAATGATATGTATTTGCCTCTCCTGGAAAAGAAAAAAAGATTTTTTTCTTAAGAACTCTTTAATAGCACTGCAGGGACGTAGACCGTTTCAGAAGTAGAATAATCTACTTCCTACCAATATTATAAATGCGAAAGTTTGTGAGGATGGATGGATATTTTGTTACCCCTTCACGCTAAAACTACTGAATGGACTTTGATGAAATTTGGATAATAGGTAGTTTAGGGTGTAGAACAACATTTAAGCTACCTATACAATGCAGTATATAATAAGTAAGGGTTTGGCACAGGGTCTCTTTTGAGTTTGCAGAATATTAAAACTTCGTTACAAGGTTTGATGTCGTAAAAATTAAAATACTAAAACAAAATTATACAGAAATAAAATACCCACATATATAAAATATTGCTGCTCAAACAAGATTACAATTATTTAATCATTTAGCATTAGTCGACGTAGAAGATAGTGAAACAATTTCAAACTTAGATAGCAATTGTTTAGTAAATATAATTGATTTTCTGACAATATAAACAATAGTCATACAAAACAATAGAATAAATAAAGCTAATGAGTAAACTGGTGATCATTGACTCATATTCGGAAACATTCCATGTAAGAAGCATAATCGTTTTAAATTTCTCAGATGATTAAGAAGAGGAATTGTTATAAAACATAATACAATACGCGAGTAGGACCTGAATCACAAAATTATTTTGTGATTCAGGTCCTACTCGCGTTACATACTCGTACTACACAATATAGATATTTAACGTATAACCAATTATTTTTCGCGTCTTGGGCTAATGTCGCGGGGGAACTGACCCAGTACGACCCCTATTCCAAAATTGTATGATGTATACTAGGTCCGTGTGGTGACGGAGTAAGAATACAACATGTCACCACCCCATCTCATCCCATGGGTGTCGTAAAAACCGACTAAGGGACTAACCGTAAATATTATCTTTACGAAGTAAAAAGGAGGAAAACTTGAAATTAAACCCTATACCAATCCGTCTGGCCAGCGTGGTATTAGTAGGCCAAGTATCCCTCCGTCACGGGAGGAGGCCCGTCCTTGCAGTGGGACATTAATGGGCTGTTATGATGATGATGATGTATACTAATCTCTACAATTTAAAAAAATGGCTAAAAAATAACATTGACAAAAATCAAAAGACTTACATAGACTTGACATAGTTAACGACTGAACGATGGAAATTTTCAAACTCAATCCAATTTTCTAACATCCATAATATAGCACCAGTCTTCATTTGCACCAGTAATCTGTACCTAAAAGGTATTTCTATTGCCAAGGTCTTTTGAAAAGTTTCTAATGCAGGAGTTGTATGATGATAATCCATCGCCATCGCTTTATGTTTCATTTGGAGACCATAAGCTCGTATTGGATGAGCTTTCGATAATGGTATCCCATGGTTGTACTGCAAAAAAATGTAAACTTATTTTTTGAATTTGTATTTTGTGAGTGTGAACGAAGCAAAGTAGTTTTTAAGTATTGTATATATCTACTCGTACAATACTTCAGTTTTTATGTCGTAGTCTCTGCGTATTAGCCTAGGAACAAGGTGTGAGTGAATATTGTTCGTAATATTTTTGTAACTTGAACTACTCAGGTATTTCAAACCAACAACATTCTAATTATGCCATTTTAATATTAACTCTTTTTTGTGATAGTGTTACGATCATCTTAACTGTCCATGAATGATCTACTAGATGGACTTTCTTTAGTGACGTAGGGACACTCGGCCTTCTCTTAGAAGGTCAAGTCAACGAAACAGATCGGTTTAGGATAGGTACTTCATAAGTTTTCCATCTATGGTATTCGGCTTCACTTTTGTATCCATGAGAGATACTCGTAGTTGTGTGATGGCTTTCTTTTACACCCATTCTCTCTGCGACTATAGGTTACTATTTATGTATGTTATGTACTTGACTAACGTCATCAAAATTGATTAAAAAGTATTATACCTACTTAGTTAGATGAAATATTGTGATAAAAGTTTAGTTAGCAATGGTTCTTACTACTCTACTTGAGATTCATTTTGAATCTTTGTTATAACCTGTTATCAGTTCATTATTTTAAAGAATTGCTCATTCTGTTTTTAATAGAAATGTACTTAATTCAAAATACAATATTTAATTAAAAATTCTTGGTGATCGTTATTCCATTTCTTAGGCATATCAAGATGCAGACATGTCACGTGATAGACAGATGACCTTATAAGGGTAGCAAGAGGTCAATAGATGAGAGAGACACAAGATCACATGAAACCTTTGGAGTAAGCCCATGTCCAGCAGTGGACATCATTTTACTCATATATAATGATAAATAAATTGAGTTAAATATTTCCTAACACGTCCAATTATTTCTTGACCTAGAATGGTTATTTACATCACGTGTTTGCCACTATTCTGTACGTAGGAGTATCTTCCTACTCCAAGATGATTACAAATGTACTATACGACAAGACTTAATAGCGGAAGTATGTACGTAATACTTCACGTTTTCATTATAAAAGGAATTTTATCTTTAATTTTTCCTATATTAAAATCAACTCCCGCACTAAGAATCGGAATTTACAAAAGATAAATTACTGGTACAAAAAACAATAATGACATTTTGTAGCGATCTCGGGCACGATGACATTATGATCATGCATGATATAGAATTTTGAAATCAAGCGGGAATCGAAGCCGTGACTTATAGGTAGCAACCATTGACTATAACATCACGCCACAGCAGTAGTCTAATATATAGGTAAGTTTAGCTATACAAAATGTATAAATTATTAAAAATAAATTACCTGAGTCATAAGATAATAAGCTAGGTACGTCGCCATTCCTTCTTTGAACCATTCTTCTTTCCATCTTGTTCTCAATTCTTCACTAGGGTTGCCAAGCCAGATCCTTGACAGTTGTTGAGCCAATTCAAAAGTCATGGTTTCTATTTGTTTTATACTTGTAAACTGATCAATTTTAACCATTCGATGGGCCCTGGAAAAAGAGAGATAAATTATTATAGTTGGCAACGCTATGTCTGGGTAGAGGATCTTATCTAATAAGAAAGAAAGAAAGAATAAATATTTATTTGTTGAAAACCAAGACACATACAAATTACACAATTAACAAACTCACAAAACACACAGAAGAAAAAGGATACAGTATAGAACGAATACAGATTAAGTAATTTTTCAAAAATAGGTACTGCGTGTGACCTGGTACGAACCTGGTTAAGAACCATGGGTTATGATGGCAGCTAAAAGCGTTACGTAACTATTATATTCTTCTATTCTCTCTTAATTGGCCTTTGGCACCTTATAGCTCTAATAATTAAAAAACATTATGTGACCCCAAAGAAATGTTAAAAAATGCAGTCATTTATTACATAATTATGCTAATAATATGCTTTGGTAATAAGTGCCTAATCATAACCCAAGCTCTTACTCATCCGGTAGCGACCTTGCGCGAATATAAATAGTTTGTAAATAGCATCTAGGTCAAGTTCTCCAATAAAGAGAATTGTTTCACTACCAAAATTGTTATGCTGATCGATATATTTATGCAAATATTCTTGGAACTATAATATTCTGTCATAACAACCCATTACTGCCCTTCTGCACGGACGGCTTATTGAAAGATCAGTACCGGAAGGAACCTTGGACTTCAAATACTATTTTGGCCAGAGGGATTACTATACGGTTTTATATCCAGTTAAACTTTCCCTTAGTCGACTTCTACGTCACCTATGAGATGAGATGGGATGGTACGTAAGAATTTTTATAAAAAAGCAAAACTGACCCCACCCATCTTGGAAGTAGGGAAAGACTGAATAATAGGATGATGGCAAAATTTTTATACGGCATTTTTGTAAAATATAATTTGAGTTGCCATCCAATGCATCTGCTTATAAATAAAACATCAAAAGCGCTTGTTCTATTTTTATAAGGTAAATATAAAGCAGCTTTTCAACTTTTTTGCGCGCTCAAGGTCATGGAGAATATTATTTCTGTCTGTATCATAAATTGCAATCTGAACAAAATCGTATATAACTTTTTGTGTTCTAATTTTCCATTAAACACTTCTTAGAATAAAATTAAATTGTTTTCCATCTGCACTTAACCTAGTATTAAAAATCGGAGGAACAAAGACATAAATTAAAAATTAAAAATATACATCTCGACGAGACATTTGTTTAATAAGTATGTCGTTTAATTTGCTAAGATTGCGTGTAATAATTACCCAATGATGTTAAATGTCCATATCAACTTACCCGTTAGTAAGTAGATTCCAACTTCCAATTTCATATCCAGTTATAATAGTAGGTACTGCTATTAAATTTATAGGTCCTTTTACTATAGATGTATTAGCTTTAGCATATTCATGTATTAGGTTAATAATATTTATACCAATATTATGTATGTATTTAAAGTCATCTATTTCATCTATCGGTGCCCATAAGATTAAGTCGTCTAGTTTGTTTTTAGACTTTGCTTCTAGGCTTGCAAATCTGGAGTAGTGGAAGCCAACTTGATGAGGTCCGACTTGTGGAGATGGTGCATAGCTCAATACTAGGTAGTCGTCCTTTAAGCTGCTGTAAAAAGAATGTAAAGTTTATTGCTAAGAATATGAAAGGTGGCAGTTGTCAAGCTAAACGGATCGCTGCTGTGCTGGAAATACTAACAATTCTTCCAATATCATTAATTGCTTTGGCATTTTACTACCTTTTCCAAAAAATTACTGTGCCATTCCTTTCAACTCTTCTAACACAAACTAATATTGTCTGTTCAAAGCTGCTCTCCAAAGCAAAATATGCAAAACAGTCGTAAATTCAGCTGTCGTGCAGGGGTCAAATCCAACGCAAGAACGACTTATGCTATGGATAAATTATTGTTTTGAGGGTGCATGTATTTTGTTTTCGTTAATTTCATTTACTGTAAAAGTCCCAGTCGCACTGGACTCAATTCCTTATGCAGGATTTAAAAAAATAGTTTTGGCTTAATTATAAGGCAAATTAACTAAATATTGAAATGCTAACCGGTGTTTAGATGGACATATCAAAAACACCGCACAAGCCAAACGTAATCACCCCCATAAAGAGCTTGTGAGCATCAAAATA
The DNA here is from genome assembly GCA_905475405.1 of Schrankia costaestrigalis. Lineage (NCBI taxonomy): Eukaryota > Metazoa > Arthropoda > Insecta > Lepidoptera > Erebidae > Schrankia > Schrankia costaestrigalis. Next base: position 2,932,651 of record FR997830.1, read on the forward strand.
AATTTTCTACGTATAAGTAACTAGCTTGCGACATTACTGGTCACGATCGATGTTACTAATAATTGACACAATTCTCACTCATTGCAGTTGGACCGATCTCCTTATAGGGTGAAGCAGCGTCGAGGCATTTCGTATGGTCTGAGTGTAACCGGACATTTACAATAATGTTCATGTTGCATTTTTTAGTTTTGATTTCTACGTTTCTATCTTTTTTTGTGTCCAATGTATAGGCTTCCGCCGAAAATGTTTTTATAATAATTTATTAAAAACTCAATTTTGTTTGTTATGTCATTAGTTAACTAATTAAGTATTTATCACTACACTTTACCGAATATTGAAGTGACTTCAAAACGAGGATGGGAAACTCTGTCATTTTTTTTAATTATTTGAAAGTTAAACCTTTAAAAGGTTAAATTAAATTTTAAGTTGAACTCATAAAAAAGTACTTCAGTATGACTAAGTAGTAAGTACTACATGCACTGATTAGTTTGGGACTAGATAGTTCTGTGTAAATATTCAAGGAATACATTTTTCAAATGATATATCTCGTAAAATTAAGCCAGATTTTCTCGCTAAGAACATTTTCTCGCTATCATCGAAGCCACACATTTTTACTCAAGAAGCTTAATCGTTGAAGAAAAAGGAGAGAAGTTGTAAATATTTTCTATTTCCGTTCAATCAAGTTTGTCACTTTATAGAGAAAGCGAGTGCTGTTTCGGAAAAACAGACCTTATTCTTATAAGTAAATAATGGCTTGATTATCATTAAGGCTGGTATTAACATAATGATTTAATTTCAATCTATAGGAAGTAGGTTTTAACTTAGATCAAGTTTTTGCAGGTTTGTATGGATAGTAGTATAAAGTGCTTAGTTGTCTCTGTCTGCGCCCATGGGAACAAGGCGTAATTTTATAAATGTACTAGCTGGTGCCCGCGGCTTCACCTGCATTGTATAAGTAGCTTAAATGATATTCTACACCCTAATCTACCTATAACCGTGAAAAAGTAACAAACACCCATCTATCCACCCATACATCCTTATAATATAATATTACCATTTTAGGAGCATCAAGAAGAAGTAGGTATTACAAAATATTACCTGATGCGTTGTTGTTCTTCAGCAATACACAAACTAGTGTTAGTATGTTGTATATCTTTAGAATTCTGTAGAATGTAAACTCGAAACTTGTAGACTGCTTCAAAGCGTGGGTTGTCGAAACATGGGAAGAAATACTTAGCCTTATATGGTGACAGTCTTGTTGTGAACAGATATCTGAAACAATACAAATAAGCTATTTTTAACTAAGTACAATATTTTGTAAGACAAACTGAGTTCGTAAATCATATTCTTAGTCCGTTACTAAACGAAATTTTAAAAAATTACTATCTAGTCCCAGCTAAGTTCATTTTACTACTATGAATACTACACAACAGATAATAGAGAGGCACCATAGAGTCATTCTGGCAGGCCAATTTAAAAAAAAACATGATGCTTACTTTTTCTTTTTTTTTTTATATGTTCCAACCAACACAGACAACGTCTTGATAACAAATGAGGGGCGGACGAAAAAACATAAAGTACCTACACGAACTATCTCTAAACAAGACGCTTATGGCTAACGCAGACCGGGACGGCATGGCAAAGTATTTTAATTTTTACTAATGAAAATTCAACCGTACTGTTACAGAAATACGACATAAATTGCTATGCTTTAAAATGATGCCGCGGCATTGAAAAATCCCTTTCAATGCCGCGGCATCATTTTAAAGCATAGCAATTTATGTCGTATTTCTGTAACAGTACGGTTGAATTTCCATTAGTAAAAATTAAAATACTTTGCCATGCCGTCCCGGTATGCGTTAGCTATTATTGAAATAAGCTGCCCTTGGCCCCTACATGCGTTGAAGAGACACTTAGGCAGTACCAAAACGTTAAAAGAAACTAGATCAATGTAACAATACATAACTATGTTAAGAGAAAATCGATCACTATGCCCCTGGTCAACATTTAATAGAAATTGACATTACACATACATCTCATCCCATTGGGGTCGTAAAAACCGACTTAAGGATTATCCGTGAATATTATATTTACGAAATAAAAAGAAGGAAACTTGAAATTACACCCTATACCAATCCGTCTGGCCAGCGTGGTATTAGTAGGCCAAGTATCCCTCCGTCACGGGAGGAGGTCCACCCGTGCAGTGGAATATTAATAGGATGTTATGATTACACATACACTTGTTGAAAAGAAAACCTGTTACCTATAAACTTTAATACAACATTGCAACTTATCCGACAATTTCTTAAAAACTAGTTATAGAATCTAACCACTATACGATATCAGTCAATAAATACCTTGCTATAAAGACGATATTCCTATAACAGCAATTTAAAAAAATCATATTAGACCATGTATAGTGAATATGCCGAGTTTTCTTTTTTTTACTAATATCACAGATGGGATGTCGTATAAGGGCGTGCAATATTGAGCTAAATTGTCTGGATGCCTTAAACGAGGCCACGGGTTTTCTTTTAATAATAATAAATGTAAATATTCCTCACACATTCACACAACGCTATCTAGTCCCAAACTAAGCAGAGCTTGTACTATGGATAATAGACAACGGATAAACATACTGAAATACCTACTTATTTTTTGTAAATACATACATAATATTTATATAGAAAACACTCAGACTAATGCAAACAAACATTTTCATGCACACAAAGATTTGCATTGAGCGGGAATCGAATCCGAGACCTTTGCGTAACAGTCATGTTATACCTATAACCACTACGCCATAGAGGTCGTCAAAGGTTTTTTTTAAAGTTATAATTAAATTATGAAATTCTTATAATTGCCCTAAAATCCGAATTACTTTTATGATCCTTGAATTGATACACTTAAAGACAATGTATGACACATGTAGTCCTTAATTAATTAAGCGGTAACTGTTAATTAATTTCCTACTACAGGTCAAGGTTATTCCATAGAGGAAACTATAGAGATATAGACGTTTCTCTTAGTCGGCTTCAACAACACCCAGAAGATCAGAACAGAGAGATGGGCCGGTAATATAATTTTTTCTACTCTTCTTTGACGACCTCTCTGGCGCAATCGGCATATTACATGGCTGCTACGCAGAGGTCTCGGGTTCGATTCCCGTTCAATGGGAATCTTTGTGTGCATAAACATGATTGTTTGCATTGGTCTGAGGGTTTTCTATGTATATTATGTATGTATTTACAAAAAAAAAGTATTTAAGTATGTTTATCCGTTGTCTAGTACCCATAGTACAAGCTTTGCTTAGTTTGGGACTAGATGGCGATGTGTGAATGTGTGAGAATTATTTATTTATTATTCTTATTCTTCTCCGTCACCATAGAAAGATAAAAATAGGCAAATACCAAGTGGTTTGATAACTAGTCCATTCTTAACTTCCTTTATTTAAATAAGATTAGAAATAACGAATTTTTGGTCAACAAATATTGCTCTAAAAATGTTTACAGCTAGTGATCCTTATTTGGTCCATTGGGTACCTAACAAGCGGATCATTATGTCTCAAGGTTTTCTTTAAGGCCGGACTTATACGGAAATATTTATGTTCACGTGAATATTTTGATGTTTTATATAATATTTCTAAGAGGAAGCCAATGTACAGTGGACGTTTATTGACTGATATGATGATGATGATAGAAAATTTCTATTTTGTTTTGTTTATTTGTTACTATATCTAATGAAAAATCATCCGTGTGGTGACGGAGTAAGAATACAATATGTCACCACCCCATCTCATCTCATGGGTGTCGTAAAAACCGACTAAGGGACTATCCGTGAATATTAACTATACGAAATAAAAAGAAGGAAAATTTGAAATTAAACCCCAAACGGATTGGTATAGGGTATACTCTGTCACCACGCGGATAATGGCTTGATTAGGGACTATCTAATTCGGATACTTAACTAAAATTATGAAAATACAATTTTATTCTGACTGCAACACTTACACTCGAAGATCATCAGAATCGTCAAAACAACTTTTTAAGATAGTGTTACTAGTTACAAAGACTCTTAATTACGACGTTTTTGTATCCATCGCGTGAAAGAATAAAGACTGTTTGCATTTTTACACATGCATTCACTCAGAGACAAATAAACAAACAAACAAATATGACAAATGGTAATGATCTAAAACTAGCAAATACTTCTCACAGTACAACCAGTAGTCTATCTCGGCCGAATATTTATTATAAATGCCTACGGCTGCGCGGTACGTACACATGCGATAGGGCTGTCCACCTTCAGCTTTTTAATTACATTTACCTACTTTCCCGCTCGTTACTGCAGCACAGTCGCGACTATTCACTCCGCAATGCCACCGCAATCGTGAGCATGTAGGTATAGCTCGCGTTTCGTCCATTTCTATGAAGTCGAAATACTGTATATCTTTGTACTATGCTTCTATTGATGGAGTACAGTTATGCGTATCTCCAATGTCTTACAAGAATTAGACTAATATCGTATACGCACTATTTGGTATAAACAATGAGCCACAAAGGTATTTGAAAACGATTAATTTGGCGATAAAGACCACAAGAGACATTATTTTATCATTATAACGTCCTATTAATGTCCCACTGCACGGATGGAACTCCAGGGACGTGACTCCTTCAGTCTGTTCAGACCGAAGTATTGACCCTATAATGGGTACGCTTAGGACGCTTAGATGTTGTTAGTTAAATGTATTTGACCGAGAGCCATTCCCTAACTAAATAACCCACACATAAGTTTAACTACTAAGTAGTATATTGTGTTCTTAAGTAATTTATTCTTTGTTTAATCATCATCATAATAGCCCATTAATGTCCCACTGCCTCCCATGACGGAGGGATAATTGGCCTACTAATACCACGCTGGCCAGTCAGATTGGTATAGGGTTTTATTTCAAGTTTTCCTTATTTTTATTTCGTAAAGATAATATTCACGGATACTGCCTTAGTCGGTTTTTACGACAACCATGGGATGAGATGGGGTGGTGACATACTACATTTTTACTCCGTCACCACACGGAATATTGCCTCTTTGTTTAATATTGCCTGTCTATCTATTACTCTGGAACTTCGTTTTTTACACGGATATAATATTTATGTATAGCTATAATATTTATGTTATGCTATAGCTTATAAGTCAAATGGAAAAGATCGGATATAATCCTTCTATACAAGAAAGGAGACCCTCAAGACATCTCTAACTACCGCCCTATTAGTCTCCTTTCAAGCGTTTACAAACTGTTTACCTCAATTATGCAAAGCCAGCTAAAACGGACTATTGATGAACACCAGCCAGTAGAACAAGCCGGGTTTCGGTCTGGATTTTCAACAACAGACCATATACACGTAATGCAACAGGTGATGGAGAAATACAGAGAGTTTAACAGACCACTATACATCGCTTTCATAGATTACGCGAAAGCGTTTGATACGATCTCTCATGAGGCTATTTGGGAAGCGCTGGACAAAAGCCACGTACACGAAAATTATTCAAAGGTACTCAAAAACATCTACGAGGGTAGCGTAAGCCAAGTAAAACCAGAGACACGAGGTCCTGATATACCGATCTGTAGAGGAGTAAGACAAGGAGACCCGCTTTCGCCCAAGCTGTTCATAATGGTACTACAACACGTCTTCAATAACCTTAACTGGCAAGCGGAAGGGATTAGGGTTAACCAAAATCTACTCACACACCTTAGATTTGCGGACGATATTGTTTTATTCGCTGAAACAAGTGAAGAATTAGAAAAAATGATAAATACTCTGAATAAAGAAAGCGAAAAAGTAGGTCTCGCAATGAACGTGAATAAAACAAAAATATTGTCAAACAGCCACACAAACCCTATAAATCTAAATGGAAAGCAGCTTGAATATGTAAGCCATTACATATACCTAGGAAAACAGCTGTCATTCGAAGATAAATGTGACGAACTAGAGGTTGAACGGCGTATCAATATAAGCTGGAAAAAATTTTGGTCACTGAAGGAAATCCTAAAAGGGAAATACCCCCTTCATCTAAGGAAAACCGTCTTAGATACCTGTATCCTACCTACTCTTACATATGGTTGCCAAACGTGGACATACAATACCAAGATAAAAACCAAATTAGTAGCATGTCAGAAAGCAATGGAGAGAAGCTTACTAAAATTAAGAAGAATCCACAAAGTAAAAAGCGAAAATATAAGAGAAAAAACTAAAGTTATAGACGCCCTAAAATACGCCCTAAAACAAAAGTGGCAGTGGGCAGGTCATATAGCACGATTCCCAGACAAAAGATGGACACTAGAGACAACTACATGGAAGGGACCAAGGGGAAAAAGGAAAAGAGGTCGTCCTCGAAAGAGATGGATAGACGAGATAGAAGGGATAGCAGGAAGTGAATGGAGAGAGAAAGCCAAGGATAGAGAGTTTTGGAAGAAGTTGGAGGAGGCCTTTACCCAAGAAGGGGTTCCGATCACTGGTACTGAAGAAAGTAACGATTGCTAACAGAACAAAAATATTATTTTATAGTTAAAACATAATTGTATAAACATAACTGCACATGTAAAACTTATAATATTAGGGTAGTAGGTATTAGTAGTAGGGTATTATTGGGCATTCTGTACCACTTTCGTCCAGTCGCTCCGCGAAACAAGTTTCGCTCTCGCTCAGGACTCGTGGTCCAGAACGCCCAATAATATCCGATCGATTAACGGTAACATTTTAGTTAGTTCACAAAACGGTAAACGCTCATTGATTGTAAAACAGTCACACTACGCACGCCTGCGATGTTTTCCCTATTTCTTGTGTTCGTCATAGCATGGATATTATTATCTAACGTTAATAACGATACCAACATTGTTTGCGAACCGACAAATGTAGCAAAACAAAAAAAACAACTATAGATGTTAGAACTCACCTGTGACTAGTTGTGTGGGTTGACGTGTCTCTCGGTGAAACAAGTTCTAAATTAGTCCAGATTGCCTAATATAAAAAAATTAACCATAAGTACTTACCTGTTAGCTATACCACACTTGTAACCTTTACCAGACCTATTTGTTATCTATACTGTATTTATTCAGTGTACCGTACTTGATATTAGGTTTATAACAAGCACGGTACACTCATTGTGTTTATAATTAGTAAAACAACGATTGGGTACATCTTAAATAAATAATTTATTTATCACTAAACATTTTCGGTTCCTCAGTAAATAATGTGTCGATCGAGCGTATAAATTCTTGCAGCTTGCGCCACTGAGGAGAATCACTATTCACTTGAGCTTTCAAGCGGAGAAGGGCTTTTTTCCACAGTTCTAGCGAGTCTGTCCCATGGACATCGTTCGTCTTGTAAATTTTGAAGTCAATGTAGTACTCTCCTTCAGTAGTAGCGTATCGCCGCTCGTTACCGTTGGCGACCTTGTTTATTAAATATGATGCTAACTTAGAATCTTCTTTAAATTCTGAAGGAGTTTTGCATTTCCTTATACCGAAAATGTCAACGGGTTCGGTTTTCTTACTGAAACAATAAGTAGTTTTTAGTAAACAGTTAGGTAAATAAAATTCTGTTTGTTGTTAGTATAACCGAGTGGTTGTTTGTTAGTATGATAGAGTCCTGAAAATTAATATTAACATACACAGCAACCTACTTTTATAAAAATAATATTAGAGTCTATATTTTCGTGAATACTTTTATTTACCGATCTAAATTCAGACTATCTCTAGAAAGGAAAAATACTAAGTAAATACACTGTTGGGGATCGAACCCAGCAACTTTAATTCACCAGCTGTGTTTATCTAGTGTAGTACAGTACGTTATACACATAGTTGTTTCACACTCACAACTTACTTAAAACCTTTTTATCAAAGAATTAGAATATATTGCATTACTAATTTATAAATATAATAATTTATATTATTGCAAACGATTGTGTACAGAACGTTAAATAAAATATATTAACATCCAATATAACCTGATCACACATTGTATAGTCTTTCCATACAATAAGAGGTCAGAATAAAATGGTATTAATAATTAGATTTGACGTTGATTGTACATATTTAATAAAAGTTTAATTACGTACCTTTTACGAATCGAATTAGTCGATGGAGTTTTACGTTTCCTTTTTCCATTGCTGTCTGCAAAATGTTTCGATTTAGCTCTGCCTTCGTCTGCGACCTCCTGATAGCTGTACTCGCTCTCTGATCCGGACCTGAAATAGCACAACATAATTATTAGTAGGGTACTCTATCATTATTTTTACACCCTACCCAAAGTTATTCTAAAACGTTAGGTACTTAAATGTAATTTTACTTGAGTAAATGTATAGACAGACAATAACATCATGCTCAAGCCAAGATTACAAGTTGAGTAAAGTTAAAATCATAAAATCAAAGTTGAACTTAACGCTTTCTTTCTTCTTATGTAATTACTAAAGATACATAATGAAACATTTAGCTAGTAATTAAGAAGAAAATCAATTGAATACGGTACATAGATTAGATAGTATACTTATGTACTTACATTATAAATGTTATGGTGCTGATGATGATAGGTACAGCAGGCAGGTGTCGTCAGGCAGTTTGAAGCGCAGCGGTTCTTTGTATACTTCTTGATGATTACTTCCACACTTGCAGACTTAGTTTCGTTTAATGTACGGTAGTGAAATAATGTTTAGCTTATAAATCAAGAAACATGTAAAACAATGTTAATTTAAAAAAATATTAAACAGACATGTTATTGGTGTATCAATTGACTTTTTTTCTTGTACGGATTATACTTGGTCAAAAATGATGTCTAAGGAATTTTGAATAAAATCGAACAAAATTGCTGACTATAAAATAAAAATATAGTGCAAGTAGCCTGACTACGTCATATCAAGTTCTATGGTTCCGTATAATTATGTATTTATTTTAAATCAAAATAAATGCTATGCGGTAAGTACCTATTTAAATTTTAATTGGAATTGTTAATTTTTATAATATTATGACTTATTTTTATGTGATAAACACAAGTAATTTGTATTTTACCGTAAGATTGTAAGAACCGTTAGTCGATAAATTGTAAACTCGCACTGAGATGTACAATTTATTGCTTTTATTTCATATTATATTATAAGTTTATAGTTTCACAGATTAGTGTAACTAACAGTTGAAGACTGTCAGTTTCTGACTGAAATAAATGGAATGGATTAAGTCATCTCAGTACGCGTTTACAAATAATCGACAGTGTATAAACTGATTAGTTAATTAATAAACTGGCTGTTCTTACAATCTTACGTTGACATATACAATATCTATATATGGTACGAAATTAACTATAATAAAGGGAGCTAAACAATAATAATAATGCTATTTGTAAATTTATAATCATTGATATTTTTGTTAATAGAATATTATCGTAAATCCATAATAATTATTTATACCGATTTAGATCTACTGTACCCTAATAAAAAGTAGGTTGAGCGCACGTATTTAGTTACATATTAGCAAATTTCAAGCGTTTCCAATAACTGGTAATAATTATTTGTGTTAATATTAAATTGCTGAATTAAATACCTACCTAGCTATCTAATAAATCGAATAAATATTTTTATAATACAAAATTCTAAGATTACTTATATTAATTAATTTTAACGAATTACTTGCATTCAGCAGACGTGTATTTAAATACAGCAGAAATTTAAGTACTTAATATGTGAATACAAAATACTCCACGACTTAAAAAGGTAATAACTATTATGTTTATTAAGTTAAATACATAAGGAAGCTGTTTGATAGAAGTATGTATACTTACATATATTATATACTTCTTTCTTTTTATATATTTCTTTTTTTACAGAATATTAAATTAGAAAAAATAATCGAGAAGTGATATCGATGAATCAAAATCAACTAAATACACATTTTGAATTAGACATAGAAGTGTACGAGCTGAAATCATTGTACCCACTTGCACATTGGCAGGTAATCTAACAGGAAAATATTTATTTTATGTTACAGATTTATTGTACCTATGTTTTGCTCTTTTTGAACTTTAAATAAGTAATAATATCTACCTCTTGTTATAATAATATATACCTATTTATATTAAATGCAGTTTTTTTTTTTTTCAGGATGAAAAACTAATTTGCTATATAAATGATCGAAAGAGAACAGTTGATTCCTGTATCAACATAAACTAAAATTAAAGATACATAGATAGTTAGAGACTGAAGTGTTCCAGCTGAAATCATTGTACTTCTTAGGTACACAATGAAACAAGGTAAAAGAAATATATATTGTATGTTTCTTTCGTTTTTAACTTTTCTTAAGTAATTATACCTCTTAAATAGTTTTTTTGTTTTGAAATACATTATGACTATGACTTAAATATAACTATTTCATAATACTGTCCACAGGCTAAAAGTTCAAAGGTGTTCAATTATGTCACCTAGGTACCTATTATATATATATTTTTTTTTTTTTTTTCAGAGTGAAAACTAATTAGCTAGCTAAATGGTCAAAATAGAACTGAATCGCTCAATCCTGTATCAATATTAAGCTGAAATTCAAGATACTTACAAAATAATAGTTTAAGTAAGATAATTATTTTTTAAAGTAGGTATTTACGATAAGAGTCATTTCATATCATCATCATATATCTTATAAATTATACATTATTAACATCATATTTTATAAACTAAACTTAATATTGTATAAAAAATATTGTTAAAATATTGAAGTAGGTACTTAACTTTAACTACTCTCTAATAATGCCTCATTGCACAGTTTGTAAAATATTTGTAGATAATCGACGATGGTCTGGTCACTTACGAAGTAATAATCATAAAAACAATAGCACGACCCCATTGTATGATAACGTTGAAATCATTAATTCTTCCTTTAAATCTCGTATTATAACTTACAGAATTCTTGCCACCGAAAAACAGTTAAATATATTGCCTGAGATGTTTCTCCATAATAACCAAAAACAAATTAAGAACCTAATCGATCAATCGTTACAAAGACATACATCAATTAAAATTAATTTTGAACTTTTCTCTGTTTTTCTTATGTATAAAAACGAACACCAAGAAATTAAATCGTTCACCACAAAAAATTATGTTATTCATTTAAATTATGATTTCGAATCAATTTACAAAACTATACTTTTAAATTTATTAAAGAAAATTGAAGAGTTTCAGGAAAGAGATAGTGGATGGACATTTTTAAAAAATTCTCATTTAGAAATCAATATAAATAAATATCAGCCTCTCGGCGGATCCAAATTTATAGCTTTACCAAAATTTATAATAAATAAAAAAGCTGTGTTAAATATTAGAAATAATGATAGTTATTGCTTCTTGTGGTGTATTGTAGCTGCCTTGTATCCCACAATACAACATCCTGACAGAGTATCGTCGTATCCTCATTTTCGAGATGTTTTAAATATTAATAATTTATTATTTCCAATTACATTTTCGGACATCAATGTTTTTGAAAAAAATAACCCCTCTCTGAATATTTTCGTTTATGGATTGAAAAATGATAGAACAATTATTGGACCTTTGTATAAATCTAATAATAGTAAAAAATCAAAGAGTATACACCTTTTGTTTTTAGAAAATAATACACATTCCCATTACTGTCTAATTAAAGATTTGCCACGTTTGGTTAGAAATCAAATAACTAAACATCATGGTAAATTGTACTTCTGTGAAACATGCTTATTATTTTTTCCGAATTCAAGTAAATTTGAATCACATTTATGTGGAGGAGTTGTTACAGTTTTACCTGAAAAAGGTTCATTTTTAAAATTTAAAAATTATAATAGAAAACAAAATATTCCATTCGTCATATATGCTGATTTCGAAACTTTACTCAAACCGATTTCCGGCGACGAATTGAACACCGGTAATACGTCATACTCACAAGTACACGTGCCTGCTGCGTTTGCATATAATATAGTATCATCATTCACTGAACATTTTAAAGGTTACAGAAGTTATCGAGGCAAGGATTGTGTAACAAAATTTGTACATTTTCTTACTGAAGATGTTAAGAAAATATATCATAAATATTTGACTAAAAATGAAACTATGATATTCACAGAAAATGATGCTGTTAGTTTCACTAGTGCTATTAAGTGCCACATTTGTGAACATTTATTGTGGGGAGATAAAGTAAGAGATCACTGTCACATTACTGGGCGATATCGGGGTGCAGCACATAGACACTGTAATTTACAACACAAGTTACCCAAATTCATTCCGATATTTTTCCATAACTTGTCAGGATATGATTCTCATTTATTTATTAAAAAATTAGGTGAAATTCCTGGTCAGATAAAAATAATACCAAAGACCAAGGAAAAATACATATCCTTTTCAAAGTTTATCCCTATTGATAATAACGAGTATATACAATTAAGATTTTTAGATTCGTTTAACTTTTTAGGAACAAGCCTTGACAAACTTGCTAAAACAATGCAAGTTAAAGATTTTATTAACCTTAAATTTCATTTTCCTGATAAAACACAATTAAATTTATTAACACGAAAAGGTGTATATCCTTACGATTATATGACAAATTGGCAATGTTATAAGGATAAATCTTTACCATCAAAGTGTCATTTTTATAATTCATTAACTAACGAAAATATTAGCGACGAAGACTACAATCATGCTAAAACTGTTTGGGATAAATTTAATATACATAACTTAGGAGAATATACGGATTTGTATTTAAAAACAGATGTACTTTTGTTGACAGATATTTTCCAAAATTTTAGGAAAACATGTAAACAACATTACAACCTCGATCCTGCATTTTACATAACAGCACCTAGTTTGTCCTTTGACGCAATGTTACTTAAAACAGGTGTTGAATTAGAACTTCTGTCGGACTTAGCAATCGTTAGAATGATTCAAGATGGTATTAGGGGAGGCTTATGCATGTGTTCCCGTCGGTATGCTAAGGCTAACCATAAATACATGTCTGACTATAATACATCTAAATCTTCTAGTTTCATAGTATACCTTGACTGTAATAATCTTTACGGTTATAGCATGTGCCAGTATCTACCATATTCAGGTTTTAGGTTTCTTAGTGAACGCGAATTGTATAATTTACACGTAGAAAATATTACAGATAATGCTGAGTGGGGATTTATATTAGAAGTTGATCTTTTATATCCTGAACATTTACACGATTACCATAACGATTTGCCTTTTTGTCCAGAGAAATGCATTCCCCCAGGCGGTAAATCTAATAAACTAATTGCTAATTTATATAATAAGTATAACTATGTCATACATTATGTACATTTAAAAAAATGTATAGAACATGGTTTAATACTACGTAAAATACATAGAGCTATAACTTTTAGACAGAGTCCTTACTTAAAGCAATATATAGAATTGAACACACAATTACGACAGAAGGCACAAAGTGCCTTCGAACAAGATTTTTTTAAGTTACTGAATAACAGTGTTTTTGGTAAAACATTAGAAAATACTGAAAAAAGAGTAAGCGTACATTTAGTTAATCAATGGAGCGATCAAAATAATCGTACCAAAAAGTCCATATCCGCTGAAAGGCTTGTATCCAATCCTTATTTCCATAGTGCTTCAATTCTATCTGAAAACTTAGTTGCAATACAAATGAGGCCAGACCAAATTATTTTAGATAAACCGATTTATATAGGATTCACTGTATTAGAACTTTCTAAGTCACACATGTATAATTTTCATTACAATATTGTAAAGCCTTATTACAAAGAGCGAGTACAGTTGTGTTATACAGACACGGACTCTTTTGTGTACGAAATATATACTAATGACTTTTACTATGATTTAAAGTATCAGTTTTTACAATATTTTGACACCAGCAACTATGAAGCTATGAACTATTTTAAGATACCGCTTATCAATAAAAAAGTTCCTGGTTTATTCAAAGATGAAATGGGAGGAGAATATATCTCCGATTTTGTTGGTTTAAGATCTAAATTGTACTCTTTAAAAACTCAAAAAAAAATCACTAAAAAAGCAAAGGGAATAAAGTCATGTGTAGTAAGAGATTTAAGTATTACAGATTATGAAAATATTTTATTTAATGGTGGAGTTATCCATAGAAAAAATCCAATGTTTAAATCAATAAAACACGAAATATTTACGCAGTCTATCAACAAAATTGTATTATCTAACAACGATGATAAACGAGCGATATCTTTGGATAAAATATCAACACAAGCTTGGGGTCATTCATATATGCTTAAAACTAAAGATGAGGTTTAGACTAAGCTTTCTTTGCTGTGAAAGTGTATAAGTAAATTACTACTTTATTTTAGTATTAAGGTATTAGATTTAAGTATCGATTGTATATGTAAATATATTAATAAATGAAAATATTAAAAATATATTTAAGTTCCATCTAAATATCTACCTACTTAGTAGGGTTAAGTACTGCTTTTGTTTATGTAAAAATAAAATGTTGACTACATTTACTTGTTTTATTTAATTTATAAATATAACCATTATAATCCATGCGAACAGAGTCGCAACCATAAATAGTTTTTTATGATTATTATATAAATATGCGTTTGCTATGACCTACTTTCAACCGTATGACAATACATACGCTTAGCAAGCGTTTTACGAACAACGTTTCGTAATGCCCTCCTTGATGGCTCGGTGGTCGTAAGCGACTAACGTGCTCGAAGCTGTGGGTTCGAATCCCATGCAGGACAATTATTTGTATGATCCACAAATTGTTGTCCTGAGTCTGGCTGTGATTTGTACCCAATAGTTTAAATATATATGTAAAAAGTCCCCGCGACATACGAGTAATACCTAGTGCAAGAGTTGTTGTCTTTAAAAAATAAAAACAATAAAATGTTTTTATTAGATGAATATTAGCGAAAAATATATAAAAATGAAATGTTATATTGTTATCAATTCATGATGATATATACATAAGACCATCAGTTTATATAAGTACATGCATAATATTATATAACTATGTAAATATTTTTCTGTCGCTCATTTCCACTATTTTGGTATTTGAAATCGAATTAACTATATACTTAACCAATTATTAATTCAAGCGAACAAAGTCACGAATAAAACCTTGTACAAATTATGTTCTTTTTCTATTATAAAGTTGGATTATAGTTGAATATAAAAACATAGAAGTATATAGAACAGGATGTAACACGAGACCAATATACCTACATTACATACAACCAACCTACATTATAAAATGCAATACAGACAATAATGATATACTAGCGATTGCTCCAGTCATCGCTTAGATATAAATGTTTTTTTTTTAATATTAAAAAAAAAACTGTATTAAGAATATAACAATATTCTTAATATATATTTTTTTATATGTAGTCATGTAGTAGACTTTTTCAACTGACAAACATACTGTGCAAATATTTCTTCTTGCAGACACAATATGCATTATTAGCATTTTAATATATAGATTGAATTAATTTGTATAAAATACTTTATTTTTTTCAATTACGAAATATTATTTAACTCGTGTACTTGTGCTACAGAATCATGTCAATGGTAAGTTTTTAATTAATAAAATAAAATAAACTTTGGTTACCTTTGGGTTCAATAAAACAGTAACTTATTTTAACAACGTGTTAATGATTTAATTATAATTTGTTTCAGATTTCCGACTCAACGATTATGTTCAGTCAGTATGCTCAGGATCCTAATGAAGACTATAACGAGATGCTTCGCAAGGAAACCGTATGCTGCAAACAAGTAACGAAAGATAAGACGTTGAAACAACGACGTAAGGAGAGATCGAAGAAACTGAAATCTTCAAAATCTTACGTAATGAGTCGACCACAACGACCTGGCATTAAATTGATAAAAGTTTCAGTGCTAGACCTATGTAATAACACTCCTGAAACCTATGATAGTGATAGTGATTGCGAGAACGTTATACTAAGCGCGCAATATATTGTTAAAGACGCTAATGATTCTGTTCTGGACGAAACTGAATCATTGGTGAAAAAAATCTCAAAATCTTTAATAGATAATGATTTTTACTGATTTTTTTTAATATTGTAGTTAGTTGATTAGGTTATGTTTAATGTAATAAATTGTATTCATTTTATGTCTCTAATGTGTATTAGATATTAATGTACGTATATTTGTAATAAAATAAAAGCATTATATATTTGTAAAAAGTATTTTTATTTCCTTAGAATAATAGATTACAATTTGAACTTTTACTATTTTCTAAATATTTTTTTATACATATTACATTTTTTAGTGCACAGTGCTTTAAATGATAATTACAATTAAAATTATTTTTTACACCACTGAATGTTTTGTGTAGCACAGATAAATTAGGACATTGTTTTTCGTCAAGTTCTAAGACATTACAATTCACACACAAGTCCTTAACCCAATTAATTTTCTCCAGACCTTTTACAATAATATCCTTACTTTCCAGGTATTGGACAATTACACGATGAAATTCTCTATAGTCTATGAAACCTTCGTTCCAATAAATTCCTCTGTTTCTTTCCAACCATTTAACTTGCTTTTTTTCGTCATTTGTTAAATATTTAAACAAGTAAGGTGGCTTGATTAAAAAAGTTTGTGTGTATTCAGAAGTGGCTAAAGCTAACTCCTTTACTATAAAATCGTTGTTAAGGTCTTTAAATCCTTGGACATCTAATATGATAGTATCTGGGCTCATGATATTTTCTTAACGGTGTTACTCAACGGCTTATACTCAATTATGCAGTCGTTTAGTATGAGACAGTAAGCAGATGTTTGATCTGGTATATCTGAATCAGTTTCAATTTCCACTCGTACATCTACGACAGAGCCTCCTTTTAGATTATCAGCTTGTCTAGAACAGTCGACAACAAATAACGGTGCTAAGTCTTTAAACTGTTTTTCACTTAATAAGGGTTCCGCGCGACGTCCGTAATATGACTGTTGAAATCTAGTGTATTGCTCGTATAATAAAGCAACTCTGTTATTAGCAAAGTTAACATTTAGATTTTCATAAGGGAAATATGTTGAATTTAGGTACACTCTAACATCACGAATATGACAATGATCGAACTGAGACATGTCAGCACCTGAATTATTTTTTCTTTGAGTCTGTAGTCCAATAATAACAAAGCGTGGTTTCTCTATTTGTGACGAAGTTTTAATAGACCAAGTATGTTTTGTGGTTTTAGGTAATGCGGGATATTCGTACAAGTCCCAATTTCTGAATATCATCTGGAGCGGTCGATCTTTTTCTAACATTTTTAACAAACTTATTTTTTCTCTATCTGATACCTTAACATGAGGCACGCGCCATATGATTTTATTTATAAGAACATCTTCTATAATTTCACCTGTATTAAGTTTTACAGCATTTAGGTTAGTGTTGCTTCTTAACAATATCAGTTCGTGTCTACTGTTTATTACAACTTTCTTAAAATCTTCTGCGAACCCGAGGATATTACAAAGAGGTATAGATGCTGAAAATCTACCACCATTCACATTTTTTATACCATCTATATTCCAGCCCCAGGCATAAGACATCTTTGATTCACTCTCATTCATTGAAATTAACGACTTCATTGTAGTTGTTATGCCAGCATTTTTAATTTTATCTATTTCTACTCCATTAAGCTCGTACCTTATGTCTTGAAACAGATAGAGTAGCGCATTATTCGTAAAATTGATGCTACTAGCAACGTCTTTCAAATCTTTTTTACTAACGATAACAGTTCCTTCCAAATACAAGGTGCTTGCTGATGGTAATATGTACAAATCTTGTTGGTTGATAGGTATACGAATTTCATCATTTCTATTGAAACTTGTTACATATGGCTTGTAAGAATGGAATTCTATTCCCTCAACAGTATTATCGTAAGTTGGTGTGGATAAAACATCTAATATATTCATTTTAGTAAACCGATTGCTTTAAGAAATATCTTATTTTCTTTAGTTAATTTTATTTTCTTTTTCTTCGAGATAGCTCTTGTTTGGGTGATAGCTTGAACTGAACTGATATGTTTATTTTCTTGAAGCACATATTTATTGTAATCAATCATTTTTTCTTCTTAGGTGTAAATACAGTTGAACTTCTTCACCTCGTAAATTTATTAAACGGTTATTTATATCTAATAACCTAATTCGTATGCTGTTTATATTTTTTTGGTTAATCGGAAAGTATATTACGTTCTTAGGAATTTCTATTATTCTGTATCCAGGTGGTACGTTCAGTGCAAATTCGTGTATAATGTGACTGGATTCTCCGTTTATGTACGAGCCGCTTACAATATCACATTCTATCCTGATCACGGTCGTAGGTAAAATGTTGACTGGAAACTCAGACACATGCCATTTATTTCCTTCCAAGATCTGTTTCTTAAACCCTAACAAACTGCAGAAAGTGTTTTCTTTATTAAAATTTATATTTTTTGTGCAGTATATACTAGTTTTTAGAGTGTTATTATTACACTCTAATTTGAACACAGCGTCCTTTATTTCTGATTTTAAATAATCACCGATGTCTTGTAATTCATAGGTGCCTTCCGGTACTTCAATAACTTCATTGGTGTCATAATATAACTTATTATTTCTTTTGTCAATGTTTGGAATAGAGTTAAATGTTGAGAAATGCAATAAGGCGCATTCATATTGTTCAGATAATTGTAGTGTGTTAGTATAGTACACAGATAAATCTGAAGAGTTCCCAGTTATCGACAAAGTGAGTGACATCTTGCAAATGGTTTAAATTAAACAAACGCATAAAATTTATATGTTTTTATTCCAATATTTCCACAAATATTCTAAACATAAATGTCCACAATTTACAGAATTAAAATTTTGATATCTTGTATAATTATAAAAAACATTATAATTTTTAAAATACTTCATCAATTCCCTGGGGGGTTTTAAATCACCAAAGCTGTCAAAATATTCACAGTAATTATTAACTTTAACATAAGCTACCCAATGTGTTCCTTCGTTTTTTGCATTATCCAAGTTCACTATACCACACTCAATCCGTTTTGGTGAACTTGGTAACTGATCCTTCATGTACACTCCTCGAAAGTGAGGAATGTCTCGTGCATGATTTTCAATATCCAAATTAGTTAAAGGTCGATTAGGTAGCTTCCACTTCAGTTTTTTGGAGATTTTATATATAATCCTTTGCCATTTTTATGTTGTTTTATGTATAAACCCTTGCCTATGGCTAATGTCTCCATAGATCTGTTATGTCGTTCTGTTTCTTGTAAATTCTTTTGAGCTGCTTTATATTCATTCACCGTTTTTGCTATACCGGCTACGCCACCAGCTAAAGAGCCTAAAGCTGATAAACCAGCAAAAATTGGAATTAAAGGTAGAATTCCTCCAGTTTTTGGTAACGGTATAACTCGTGGTATTCGCATATTTGGAGTGCATGGAAAAAGTTTCTTTGCAACTGAGTATGCGGTGTTTATTAATGTTTTACTGTTTTTGGGTTTCATTTTCTTAACCACAGATTTAATTTTTGATATAAAACTATTAAACGCCTTAACGCCAGCACCAGATTTTAATTTAGCTTTCATAACTTTGCTCACTAACCAGGAACTAAGTTTTTCTCCTTTTCTTGCATCTTTCGATTTAAGTCTTTTTTTAGCCATATCTAGTAGTTGTAAATCAGCTTTGTGTCGATTGGGTAAGTCTTTATGGTTATCATATGCAATATCGTGTTGCATACAAGCTTCGTCTAGCTTATTAACACCTCGATCACCTCTGAGTAATCTTTTTTTTAGTTTTGTGCCTGGTCCGCAATAGTTATAACCAGGCAGGTGAAGTTCAAACGGTAGATTATCAATAATAGTGTTAAGCAGTCCACCTCCTTGCATTGCTCAAAGTAAAGTAAATATAATATATGTAAGGAATATGGTTATATAATTGTTATTTCAATCTGTTATTGCGGTTTTATTAATCCAACTGTTATCATCATTGCTTAATCCCAACCATTTTACGAATAATTTATTTCCTTTTCTTTTTAAAACCTTTTCAATCAAGTACACACCAGGATGATGAGATTTTTGGAGTTCTTGTTCGTAAAACGTGCCTAATATTGGTTGTTTTCGCTGATCTTCTATGTAATATGTTGTTGGTTTCGTTTTATTGATCTTTTTTATGATAAACAGCTCAGTAGACCAATTAGGAGTATATCCTTTTTCAAATATATGTTTGTATTTACTAATTCGTACATTGTCACCGACTTTAAATTTAGGTTTAGACCGAATACATAAATGATTTTGTGATTTATTAATATTATTTTTTATTAATAACTCATTTGATTTTTTCACATCGGAAGGTTTGCATTGAATAGTACGATGATATGTATTGTTATATGTCTTCAATATATTTGTCAATATCGATCCTAACCAATTATAGCTTCCATTTAAACTAAAACATTTGTATAGTTTATTTTTGATAGTCTTTATTAATCTCTCGACTATTGAAGCTTTCTTGGTAGAAAAAGTAGAATAGTGGTTAATGTTAAACCTCTTCATAAGATTTTTAAAAGTTGTATTATAAAACTCTTTTCCAGAATCAGTTTGTAAGTTGATTGGTCTGCGATGGCTACTACGTAATATTTCATCGAAAGCATGTGTAACATCTATCATGTTTTTAGATTTCAATGGTTCAGCCCAAGCGTATTTAGAAAAGCAATCAATCACTAATAAAATATAATTATATCCTTTATTACTTTTTCTCAACGTCTGTATATCTATCAGATCAGCTTGCCATAAATCATCGATTCCTTTCAATATTACAGGTCGTCGCAGAAAGTTTTTTCGTGCTGCTTTGTGTATTTCATTAACAATTTGTTGCTTTATCATTATGATTAATTAACTTGTCTACAGTGGTTTTTGTATAAAATTTGTCTTCTAAATGAAGCAAAGTATTTGTAAACTTTGTATTTAAAATACTTTGAACGTGTAGCGACTTATTAATTTCTTGTATAATTTCTGTTTTAATTTTATCTACGTATTCCTTATTTACCACGTCATCAGCTTCTTCAGGCAGTCTAATACCTCTTAGTCGTGATGCTTTCAAATCAAAGTCACCGTTTTCAGATTTATACAAAGCGTTATTATTAATCTCGAATAACTCAGATAAACGCATTCGTTTATGAATATAATGACCGAATTTGTCTACATTCATGTTTAGAGTGTGTTGTACTGTAAGGTTAGAAATAAAATGAACATTATATACATACAACTTTTATTTAATAATAATTTTATTTTCACGTAATTCCTCAATAATAGACATAATTTCATTATCTAAGCCTGTATTGCCAGCATCTCGAGATGCTATTAACAACTTTAATCTATCAACTAATTCATTTGGATCATCCCAATAAATGTAATCCACATTTTGTCTCCACATTTTTTTCATTGACATTCCTTTACCTTTAGATTGCTTACCAGGAATTGTACTTTGTACTGAGAAAAGCGGTTTAATAACTTGTAAATATTTCATTCCCTTATTACTTTTTATTGGTTTATTTGGTTCGAAATCTCTACGATGTGCATTTGTATCAAGCAACATCGATTTATAATTTTGCATGTCACTCTCTGTAACTACGCTTAAATCTACATTCTTTTTTAATAACAATTGTTTCAAACCAGGTGTATTACGATATTTACAACCAGCTACTACAATAAATTCATCACCAACTGTTATATTAGCAGACCCTAACATAAATTTCCCTTGATCTACTCGAACGCCAAACGGGATGTCTCGTAGGGCTTCTGAAGATAACGACCAGGATGAAGTGTCGTGCTCTTTAATATTAACATCATCAACCAATGATTGAAAAGAACTTTCACTGTCATTGTCAGATTCATCACTGTCATCTTTACTTTTTGGATTTTCATTCTGCATAGTTTGTTTATTCAATGGACCTTCGATTTGATTATTAGCGTTGGAAAGCAGGTTGAGAGATTCTGTTACAGGCTTGAAAACTGATTCCAATGCTTGTTTATTGCTAATCTCAATATCTCGCATGTTCCGTACTTTTCTCTTTACAGCTTCTGCAGCATCAACAATTTGTCTTTTTAATGATTTTTCCATGCTTGTTATCGGTTGAAAGTCGTATACAGAATAATAATAATACAAAGATGACAACCTTAAATATTCGAAATTTTAATCAAAGATTACAAAGGTATCAAATTTAGTTCTATAGCATCCATTATTTTTAGAACAATCTTTATTAATTACAACATAGTTGAAG
Source organism: Schrankia costaestrigalis (assembly GCA_905475405.1). NCBI lineage: Eukaryota > Metazoa > Arthropoda > Insecta > Lepidoptera > Erebidae > Schrankia > Schrankia costaestrigalis. The sequence continues at coordinate 2,954,945 of FR997830.1, forward strand.
GGTTCACTCCATATCCTGGAACACATTTCACGGAATTCAAACCAAGTCATATCGGTATTAACATGTTCATCATAAACATGTCTTAAATTAATGTCATCTTGTTTAAAAAGTACTATCAGGTTAGCATTATCTCTTACTAATTGTTTTGGGATTTTACTGTATGTTTGATTTAGGTAAAAACAATCGATGTATTTGTGTCTACCCATAGCAAAGTAATCACGCATATTATTTTGATTCTCACACGCCACGTCATCAAAAATAATTATAGAGTTTGGTTTCGCATCCTCAACTTTTAACACTTCTTCATTTCCTTGAAATTTTTGTAATGATATACATGGTACTTGCTGTAAAACCTTTTCTAAAAACACATATTTTGGTTGAAGTAAAGTTTTTGAATATATGTAGATGTTTTGAAAGTTTAATCCATTTTCATGTAGAAGTAGACCAATTAACAAGTTTGTTTTGCCACAGTTTGATGGTCCGCAAATAATGCATCGTATGGTATTAGGTAATAATTTTCCATGACGTGATTCAGTCTTACAAGAATCATTGCAAATTATATTTAATTGCAAAGATTGTGGTTGTTTGACAAATTTCATGTTATATACATATTACAGCTTAATTAATAATGATCAAGTTTAAAGATTGTTAATCTTTATAAATACTAATCGATCTTAAATCTACTCAACTTCTTTTAAGTACTGGAACAAATTTTACCATCCTATTATCCTCCTCACAATATATTTTTATTAATTCTGTCTATAATGACACAAACACACTAAAATTAAAAATACTGGTTGTTGGTAATTTTTAAAGTGCCAGTTGTTGATGTCTTAGCTATAATGTCGTCATTGTTATTGCTCACGTGAATATATTAGGCGTTAGTTATTTATTGAAGTTTCGAAGCCACACGTCGCTGGTTATATTAAATTTATATTATTGGGCATTTTGGACCACGAGTCCTGAGCGAGAGCGAAACTTGTTTCGCGGAGCGACTGGACGAAAGTGGTACAGAATGCCCAATAATACCCTACTGAGGTCGTCCTCGAAAGAGATGGATAGACGAGATAGAAGGGATAGCAGGAAGTGAATGGAGAGAGAAAGCCAAGGATAGAGAGTTTTGGAAGAAGTTGGAGGAGGCCTTTACCCAAGAAGGGGTTCCGATCACTGGTACTGAAGAAAGTAACGATTGCTAACAGAACAAAAATATTATTTTATAGTTAAAACATAATTGTATAAACATAACTGCACATGTAAAACTTATAATATTATATAACACATCTAAGAATGTAATACATATTTATACGGTTGAAAAAGAAATGCATGTAAAAAAAAGATTATTTAGATTGGAAATAAACGGGCTTTATTATTATTATGTTTCTCTTTTCCATAATACTCGGGTCTATTGGAGACCCTGTTCTTTGGAAGGCATACATCGGGCCGAAGCCAAGACGAAGAGGCCCTTTAAGAGATATTTAATCTGGTAATGGATACACAGGGCAGATACCATCTCTGAACGCACAATATGATACATCCAGAGATGGTCCCTGCCGAGTGCAAAAACTATTGTAGTGCATCTCTAAGGATGCAATGGAAATTTAAATAATAGTCTATGGATGAGTATGTTCGGTGGATAAGTTATTGGGCTATGGAAGGAGACTACCGGATACCTGTCGTGATAATCAGTCTCTATATTATAAAAAGACAGGTAGTGACTTGCCACCTCGTTGAGTGGGCCCCACAAAACGGCCGCACGTACAGTGCGACAATGGAGCAACATCTCGTAGAGAGGCTAGAAGCTGCGGAGAGGTGAGTCTGCGGGGCGCCAAATTCCGGTCAACCGTTCAAGGGCCCCCGGCGTTATGACATTTTACACTTCCAGCTTGGAGCATAGGATCCGCTCTTGCGTATTCCAGTCCTGGCCGACCAATGAAGGTAAGCCAGGCCATCAAGGAATCAGGGTCCGTGGTGTCGCCACTCACCAACAGCTCGCCACAAGCTGCCCCTGCGGGCTTATTATTATTATTATTATGTTTCTCTTTTCCATAATACTCGGGTCTATTGGAGACCCGGTTCTTTGGAAGGCATACATCGGGCCAAAGCCAAGACGAAGAGGCCCTTTAAGAGATTTTTAATCTGGTAATGGATACACAGGGCAGATACCATCTCTGAACGCACAATATGATACACCCAGAGATGGTCCCTGCCGAGTGCAAAAACTATTGTAGTGCATCTGTAAGGATGCAATAGAAATTTAAATAATAGTCTATGGATGAGTATGTTTAATGGACCGGTTATTGGGCTATGGAAGGAGACTACCGGATACCTGTCGTGATAATCAGTCTCTATATTATAAAAAGACAGGTAGTGACTTGCCACCTCGTTGAGTGGACCCCACAAAACGGCCGCACGTACAGTGCGACAATGGAGCAACATCTCGTAGAGAGGCTAGAAGCTGCGGAGAGGTGAGTCTGCGGGGCGCCAAATTCCGGTCAACCGTTCAAGGGCCCCCGGCGTTATGACATTTTACACTTCCAGCTTGGAGCATAGGATCCGCTCTTGCGTATTCCAGTCCTGGCCGACCAATGAAGGTAAGCCAGGCCATCAAGGAATCAGGGTCCGTGGTGTCGCCACTCACCAACAGCTCGCCACAAGCTGCCCCTGCGGGCTTATTATTATTATTATTATAGCTTATAAGTCAGAACATCAATTGGCTGTTTGTTGTATACTTATTGTTACGCATGTTGCAAATGCTGTTGGTTTTCCTTAAATATAAATAAATAAATTGGTAAACACTATTTACAATTTTTTTCGGAGACCAATAAACCTGTCAATTTAAATTTCCCACGAATATACAAATGATATAATAATTGAATTAACAGAATGAACTAACAAAAAATCATATCCATACTAATATTATAAATGGGACAGTCTGTCTGTTTGTCTTTCTTTCACGGCAAAACGGAGCGACTAATGGACGTGATTTTTAAGTGGAAATAGTTGAAGAGATGAAGATTAAAGTAACATAGGCTACTTTTTTTTTCTTCTGTGTCCAGGAAAAAACAGTGCTACCCCGAATTTAACGCGAGCAAAGCCGCGGGAAAAAGCTAGTTAATAATTATTTCAATAGAACCTTCCACACAGTCAACTTCATAACACATAAAATTATAATCCATAAAGTAATTAGCATTGGCATACACCCATGATAATAAAAGATGTATATTTATCGTTTTTACCATTTATCGTGATTAATCCAGACTCCTCGTGTGGGAGGAAGGCCGACCACATACGTATATGGTAGACAACCTTACGCCAACATTAGATACTATAAAAACTAGTCATTCTTAAAAAAGACTAGAAAATAAAAGTATCAGTTTTGTAAAAATGACGATTTTTGTTGCACCTCTTTTTCTATACTAGCGTTTAAAAAGCTCCATAAACTTGTAAATAGGGAAATTTAGGTAGAGTAGAATAAAATTGACTTCAATAAGTCATAATTATGTTTGTTTATGTTACGGTGAAGAATTATTGACTTAAATTGTATTAAGTACAAATATTAGGCTTCTGAAACAAATATTAGGCGTAAGAATACAATATGTCACCACCCCATCTCATCCCATGGGTGTCGTAAAAACCGACTAAGGGACTATCCGTGAATATTATTATCTTTACGAAATAAAAAGAAGAAATACTTGAAATTAAACCGTATACCAATCCGTCTGGCCAGCGTGGTATTAGTAGGCCAAGTATCCCTCCGTCACGGGAGGAGGCCTGTTCCTGCAGTGGGACATTAATGGGCTGTTATGAAGAAGATGATGAAGTTAGGCTTAGAACAAGTTTAATGGTCATTATTTTGATAAGTGTTCAGATGTTGGTCATAAAAAGACTGAGTTTTGAGGTAAGAAAAAAATTCATTTCATAAAAGAACCTCTTTTCGGAGCCGTCCAAAAAAAACAGAAAAAGTTGATATAACTCTATGATACCGATCCGTCGAGCCATGGAACCTTAAATTCTCACTGGAATGCCATACAACTTGCAGTTTTGATTGTATAAATGTTCAGACATAGCACTGACGTAATACCCCATACTAATTTTATTTGCACTTAACCTTGCAATACATTAAATTAGCACAATGTACAATTGTTGAACGAATATTTTTAAATAACATACAATGTCATTAATTATTTCACTTGATTGTTACACTGATGGGACGGAAATCCTCAAGGGATAAAGGAAATTAGTTTGATCACAATACCATCCTCTAGAGAGTGCATAAAACGTGCAGCAAAGTAGCCTTGACCAAGCTGACTTCTCCAAACCAAATGACAAATAAATAACTTACTTATCATCATCATTGTATTCATATAAGTCAATCGACGTCTACTGCTGGACATAGGCCTCCCCCAAGTATTATCATATGCCTCCCTTATCCATTGGTTTCCCGCCGTCCTAACCAGGTCGTAGTTCGGTTCACCGTGTAAGGGCTCTCCCCACCCTGCGCTTTCCGGTACGCGGTCGCCATAGCTTACTTATAAAATTTTATAATTGGTAAATTTTGTTGCTAAGACAGACAAGGGACCTTAATACTGTTGCTCTCCTACAGAAATATTTTACTCCATAGTTGTGTTTTTAACACAAGACTAATTCAAATATTGACAAACAACCAAAGGCGGAATGGTTACTTCTGGTTGGCTTTCTCGCGGAAGATCGCGTTTGTATTCATACACAAGCATACAATGTCAATGTTTGTTTGATTTGGTCTGGGTGTTTAATGTTTATGTTCACAAATAATATACAAGTATCCCATTCTAATTGGAAGCACTCTGCGTAGTTTACGACTATTATGGGGTTGTGTAAATGTGTGAGGACATATTGTATTTGTTTTTTTTTTATTTTCTTACGCGTATATTTTCAAATAAACAATTATTCATACATATTTCTCTAAAACTAAATTTTTTATCTCTTGTTTTTTGGCGGACCTTATGCCTAAGACATCTCTAGCAGTCAATCGTATTACAGAGATGTTCAAAATAGGTGTATTAATTTACTAATATTTATTTATATTTAAATATATAATAATATGTATAATAGTACGTACACGTACATACATATACAATAGTACAGCTAATATTAAACAATTTTAACCAAGTCTACTTACTTGTAATCCTTAGCTTGTTCATCGTAATATTTAACTAAAAATATTCCAGTCCCAACTTCGGTAACTTTTTTCCTGAACGTCACATTTATTGTATACATCTGTTTATTATTCTCACTATACATTCCCAATGGTTGTATCAAATTAATATACAATTTTCCATGAACACTGTTATATTCATAAGGTTTACTTTCGTCAATTATATCTCGAGAACCATCGAGGACTCTAATTAGATTAATTTCCATATCTTTTGCATCTAATTTTATAGTATTCACATTCGGAGTTATTGCGATTATGGTTATCGATAACTCACAATCGTAATACGAGTCCTCGGCATCAATATAAGGGAATATATTTATTTCGTATTGCAACGGATACACTGTATAATTCAAACAATCCTCATCAAGCATTATTTCGATTGCATTTGTAAACGAAAATAGACATAAAACTAAAAATACACTTATAATTTTTTTATCCATTGTGATAGTTTATTATTTATTTATTTTTATTTAAAACATCATGTTTATTTTTTCACGAATTTATATTTTTATTTTGTTTTTTATATTTCCCGAGTAATGGCGTTTCGAGACGTCTGGTCACGACGCGCGCGGCTTTACGTGTGATATTGATAGTGTTTTGTTTTTCGCTCTAGAACGACAGTCGGCTTCTAAATTGACGTCTAGTCAATCTTGACCTGTCTCATTCGAACATCAACGTAGATTAAACACACTATTAAAAGGTGAAAACAAACATTTATGGATCACTTTATATTGGTCAAATGGAATAAGATATTTTAGCAAGTATTTTTTTTGTTTTAGTGATATTTTATTTAAAACAATTGAATATTTACTAGTAGAATTGTGGTTGAATTTAAATTACAGAATTTTAATAAGCTTATCTTATTTAATTTTTTATCAAAGACAAAGTATTAGTCAAATAATTACCTACTAATTTTGTTCATCGCCCTATTTTTTATGAAACTGCGGGGAATTCTGCAGACATTGAAATAAGGACACAAAGCTTCTCTTGGCTCAAGCGTAACCTGACCGCACAAGTAAGTAATCAGTTTGAGTTAGGTTTGAATCCAAAACACCACAGCCGCTTTACCAGCGAGCCTTTTAAAAATCAAATAACACAACAAACTCCGTTTAGTTTGGGACTAGATGGCGTTGTGTGTATTTCATTACAATAATTAAATTTTGGGGCGTCCCAAAACATGGTCCCGGAAGTAACAATAATTGTCTGACATTAAAATAATTATAATACATGTTGTTATCCAAGACGAAAGTCAGCTATAATGACAATAACATTTTGTTTAGTGAACAATGCGTCGCTAACGGTATCATAGGGACAATTGCTTTGTAACTAGGAAGCGTGGGATGACGCACTTAGCAACTTACCTACTTGACACCTACGTATTACTGCACTCTATAGTGTGTTATATACTCATTATTAGTCGTATAAAAATCATTAGCACACTGTACTGTAGTAGATATTACTAGTGTGGTAGCAGGTAGAAGGGTTTCCAGTTATTGCTGTTTAGTAAGTCATTATTCCGCGTATAATCTTCAGTGCTCATTTTGCGTTTTGTACATTCTGCTCCGAAGGGTTATAACATTAAATAATTATAGCTATGGATAAAATTAAATATGTTCCCTAATGTCCCTCTACAGTGACGAATGGCAACTAGGTCTATTAATACTGCTATGGCTGAACTAATTGGTATAGTTTTTTACATTTATTTATTTAAACATCAGTAAAAAAGAAAAACTATTCTACAAACCCATGTACCAAATTTCGTATCTGTAGGTTCGGTTTAAAGAAATTTATTCTCATAAAAACTTACAGTTCACTTAAAATGAGATACAATAAAATAATAAATAATACATAACGTGAAATACAATTTTAAGACAATTGACTATCGCAATACATAAGTTAACATTATAATGTGTGTACATGACTTTTAAGTTTTCTTTTATATCCGTTGAAGTTGAGACATTCCTTTATATCGTTAGATAACCTGTTGAACAGCTGCGCTCCTTCAAATAATATAATACTTTTTCCGTAATTAGTTCGTACTGTGGGTAATTTTAACTTATTTTTATTTCTTAAATTATGTGTTATTTGTTTTTTTCGTTCATAGTTAGTAGTAATTAGTTAGTTAATAGTAGGTTAATATTTTATTAGAAGAAAGCCTGTCCTTGCAGTTGGACATGCGTCGTCTGATATGATCAAATTTAAAGAATGCTTAAAATAAATGTAGTAAAATTCTATTGAGAACATAAATATATATTTTTACATTAAGTTACAACGACTTTGACAGAATTCGGTAATAAATATTTAACATTTTAATCAATTATAACAAATACTTAATAATACTTTTTTTTTTAAAGTTAGTAACAGTGAAGTTGGATCTCTTACTTCGTATACTTACACTAAATTAGGTAAGTATGTACTTTATCTACTATATAAAAATAAGTCGGGTTTTCCTTCCTGACGCTATAACTCCAGAACGCACGAACCGATTTTCACGGTTTTGCATTCGTTGGAAAGGTCTCGGGCTCCGTGAGGTTTATAGCAAAGAAAATTCAGGAAAAATTTCGACAGAAAAGCGGGAACATAATGCCCGTGCGAAGCCGGGACTGGCCGCTAGTTTCTTATAACTATTAATACCTACTTATAATAAATATCATTATTTTCTTTGTTTGTTTTTTAAAGAAACAACCAAAGAGAGAAAATAATTATATTTTTTTTAAGTGACAGATTAAGACTAAGATAATAAAAAAATAGATAATATCAAAAAATACCTAAGTTATAAGTTAATATTAAAATACTTTTTAATACTGTTAAAACTTAATAAATAAGGTTGTATATATATACTACATAATATATCTACTGCAAATATCTACAAAGCAAAAAAAAAATTATACCAAAGAATTATGACAATTTTGATATAAATTTCAATAAAACAGACTTGGAAGAATACCTTTTTAGAAGAAAAAAAAACTTTTGGTCAAAAAATTACTAAGTAACAAAAAATTAACAAAAACAACCCAATTTACCTAATCCCTTCTTTGGATTAAGTTAAAAATAATAAACTAATCGTTTAAAATCTAAAAACAAACATGGCTAATCCCACAATTACTAAAAGAACAGACGGTATCATAGTATTAGTGTTACTTCTTATAACAGGTAGTATATCTAGCTTATGAGCATCGGCCCAGGACTTGGAAGCTCTTCGTTTTTCTACCGCCTCTAACGCTGAAGTCTTCGCTGAATCTGTGCATTCCGTACAGGTTTCTATGAATACTTCGTACTGAAAAGAAAAATATTCTAAATGTTAATCGTAGATCTTGGTATCCGTGTGGTGATAGAGTAGCAATACAAAACGTCACTTGTACTGTCTTATTGATGGGTGTCGTTACAGCCTACAAAGGGAAAAGCTTTCCTTAGGTATATTTATGTCTGCGAAAAAGAATAACTTAAAAATACGTCAGATAGTCTCTACTGTACATACATATACATTTTAATTAAAAATAATGCAACATTTAATTTCATTCAATGTTAAATTACCAAGGTCAAAATAATTAGTTATAAATACATACAAATGGCAAATAAAAGAGATGCTCTAAAATTATAATCGTATGGTCTTACGTCATGCTAATATAATTTACAATGATATTTATAACATAAGCAATTTATATTTATAAGTAGTGAACGATACGTAGTGAACGATATATATAACGTAGAACAGATTTAAAACAAAAGGAATTTCACTGCCTTGATGGCAAAGTGGTGCCATATGCAACTGCGTTTGAGAGCGTGGTTTTAAATCCCACGCAAGATGACATTGTGGGCCAAAAATGATTGTCTTGTATCTAAAGGTACTTTATGTCTGTTATTTATTTATTCATCTTTATTGCATGACCATTGTAAAATTTGATAAGGTAACAGATCATCATAGACCCTGTCGGGCACAGCAACATAGGAGAGGGGGCTGTTAATTATATGTATGTAAAAGTCTTTGCGACTCCGAGCTCGTTCTCTGTACAGGAGTATTTTTAAGCATACAGAGTAAGGTTAGATATATAATTATGGATTTAGAATTATAGGAAAATGAGGAAACCAGAGATTTCACGACACCTTTAGGGATATCACGAAATCCCGGTAAATGTCGAAAATGCCTTGCATTATGGTCACAGTTCTAACCTAACCTACAGAAGTTAAGGGCTTAATAGCTTATGTCTTAGGGCAGGCGCGCACTACGAGTTTTTCGCCGCGCGGCAGAAAAGCGCAGCGGTATAATGTCGCACAGTAATACTGGTGGGCTGCGGTGGCTCTGCCGTCAAGTGCGCGCAATACAATGTAAAACTGTTTGGTACAGAATTACAGTGCGACATTATACCGCTGCGCTTTTCTGCCGCGCGGCGAAAAACTCGTAGTGCGCGCCTGGCCTTAGTGCGACATTGTACCGCTGCTCTTTTCTGCCGCGCGGCGAAAAACTCGTAGTGCGCGCCTGCCCTAATACTGGTGGGCTGCGGTGGCTCTGCCGTCAAGTGCGCGCAATACAATGTAAAACTATTTGGTACAGTATTACAGTGCGACATTAAACCGCTGCGCTTTTCTGCCGCGCGGCGAAAAACTCGTAGTGCGCGCCTGCCCTAATATTGGTGGGCTGCGGTGGCTCTGCCGTCAAGTGCGCGCAATACAATGTAAAACTGTTTGGTACAGTATTACAGTGCGACATTAAACCGCTGCGCTTTTCTGCCGCGCGGCGAAAAACTCGTAGTGCGCGCCTGGCCTTAGGGAACGGAACCGAATATAGAGCTGTCACTGAGTTGTCAACCATCTATGGTATGACCTCAGTGATTTGGCTTAACCAGCCTTATCGTTTACAGTATCGGTTACATATCAGTCATTAAAATTCTCATTTTTACTTCACGTATAAAACCTATACTCAGCTCTTACTCCACAAAACAACATAACATTACCCAAATTTCAGTCAGTATTTCCTTATTGGCTAACCGCCAGATGCATGCATTTGTATACAAGATACTTATGTTCTCTTACAATCGAAACGTTTTGATGGATAGCATGCTATTTAGGCCAGAACATTAGTTGCTAATGGGATTTATTTAAAGTAGGGATTTTTAATTTGGGAACTTTCAAGTCTTAATCGATGAATGAGGAAACTTTTTTGAATTGGGATATATTTGAATGAGAAAAAAGACAGAAACCACAAAACCACCACACAAGTAGACCAAATTGCACATAATCCCGCGAAGTTTTTTTTCTTGCAGAGGTCAACTTTACCTCAATCCCTAGCAAGCCTGTCCTTACAATAGGACATTAACAAAAAAAAAACTCATAATTACTCGACTATTTCAGTTGACATAGTTCTGTCAACGTAATTTCACCTTAATGTGTAGAGCTATCGAGTGTAGTGTTTGATAAACACTCATTTGGGTCACTGAAGCCTTAATTAGGGGCGGTCAGAACAAAAGGTTATTCTTATGTTTACTTTATACGCCGTACAATTTGATGAGGTTTGACCCTATTAAATTTTATGTAAGTTTTTTTTCTAGTAATTATTGTGGTGATGGTTTACATTTCCGAGTGGTGACGGAGTAAGAATACAATATGTCACCACCCCATCTCATCCCATGGGTGTCGTAAAAACCGACTAAGGGACTAATCGTGAATATTATCTTTACAAAATAAAAAGAAGGAAAACTTGAAATTAAACCCTATACCAATCCGTCTGGCCAACGTGGTACGAGTTTTAATAGGCCGATTATCCCTCCGTCATGGGAGGAGGCCCATCCCTGCAGTGGGACATTAATGGGCTGTTATAATGTGTTTTGAACACAATGCTGTGCTTGCTATAAGACATTAACAAAAAAAAACTCATAATTACTCAACTATTTCAGTTGACATAGTTCTGTCAACGTAATTTCACCTTAATGTGTAGAGCTATCGAGTGTAGTGTTTGATAAACACTCATTTGGGTCACTGAAGCCTCAATTAGGGGCGGTCAGAACAAAAGGTTATTCTTATGTTTACTTTATACGCTGTTCAAGTTGATGAGGCTTGACCCTATTAAATTTTATGTAAGTTTTTTTCTAGAATTTTGCTAATAATTATATTGTGGTGAGAGATTAAATGGTGTTACTTCTCCATCTCATCTAATATGCGTTGTTTAATGGGACTAACAATAGTGGTAATTGATGTTGTTCATTGTATTTTCTTTTTTTCAGTTCACAGTACAGTTAATTTAACTTACATTTTATTTTCAACAATCTAAATTTTAATTAAATTTTAATAAATGATTTTCTCTTATTTAAATGAAAATAAAAAATAGACTTATTCTTATCTCTTTTGTGATGGTATGGTTTTAGCCCTACACTAGCTGTGGACTACCAATTACTTACTGTGTTATCTTCGTATAATCTATTTGTTTTTACTTAATTAAATAAACAGAGCATGTATACTTACTTCCTCGAAGTCTTCTTCAGTACATAAGTATGAAGCAATAGTACTTAGAATTGAATTCATACTATCATGGCTGAAAGAAACAGAGAAAACAAAATGTTAGTACAATATAATGATAATATTTCTAACATTAACGCAACGGCGGTAATCAGTCCCAAGCTAAGCAGCTTTTGTACTGTGAGTAGGTACTAGACCAACTGGTAAACACACTAATAAACTTTTTAATATAAATTATATTTAAATACAGCCAAGTTCAGGCACAAAACACAGACCGCAGTTATTCTCATACAAGCCAAATAAACCGCTAAACCTAAGCTAACTTGATACTCGATACAGTGAACCTGCGTTTTTAGAGATTACGCTTCCGTCACTATGACCTCTAAGCTAGCTCGCATAATTTTACATTTTTTTCGCCATCACAGTCACTCTTTTTTAAAAATACAACTTCTGATCTACGGATCATGCCCTGTATTGCGGGGACTTTTACAGACATCAATGTAACGGACACAAAGAGCATCCAGACCCAGGAGAATTATTTCTGGATCACACAAAGGGCTGTCCTCGAATCGAACCCGCGACCTCGTGCATGTCACCCAGGCATTTAAATAAATTAATTGTTTCAGCCACAACGCCATCTAGGCAAATATTAAAAAACTAAAAGAGTTTAAAAATAATATACTAACATATCTTCCCATAGTTCAAAGTTAGTTCTGACACTCTCAATAACAAGGTGCAAATTACTGTAGTTACTCAACACGCTCAATAACGGTGTTGTCAGATCTTGTCTTTTGATCGGACTGTTCTCCAATGTCATCGATACTAGGTAACTGAAAGAAAAAAGTAAACAATTAAATTTAATACTTCTGGGCAAAGGCATTCTTGACTTAGGCTGCAAAGTTATGAACGTAGAATGTGAAAATACCTGCCAAACTTAACTTAACTTAATTATTAGTTTCTGCACATTATCTAGCAGCATGAAGGTTTCATACCTTTATCAAATGGAATATACATAAATGGTAAAGTTCAATCAATTATAATACATAAAATTAAGTGACAATAATGACATGGCAGATTCGCCAGTTTACTATGAAACCATAAAGATCCATAAACCACAGGGCCAACAAACCAGCACTGGTGCTATGGATTATATTAACAATTGATGAAATGACTTTTTGTAACGAAAAACACACGTCAAAAAATAATATTGTTTAAATAACAAACCTTCTAAGCTTCTCTTGATCGTTTGTGCTTCCCAAAACATTAGCAATAACCATCATTTCATTAGCGACGTTGGTAGTCGCCATTCTATTCCAAAGAAATTCATAATCTTCTCCATTTCCATATCTCAATCCCGTTTCGTAAACTAATGGGCGCAAGCTTGGTGATACCCTGTAAAAGGAAACTTGCTTTATGGAAAAGAAAAAAAAAACTACTATATTATTTAAAGCAATAAACCTGTTACGCATAATATTAATTTGTTTGGATACATAAAAAACTAATACAATACGTTTTTTTTAAATTGCACAAGCCAGTGTATCTGTTTATGCTTACAATAACTAGTTACATTTCATTTAAAGCTAAAACAATTTCATTCTATCAAATTATACATTTCATAATGATAATTTGATTCGATCTGAGGGAACTTCAAGTCAGCAACTGGCAAGAGTTGACCAAGGATCGAGCAGAGTGGCGTTCTCTCGTGTCGGAGGGCAAGACACATTTTGGGTCGTTGAGCCAGGAGAGTAAATAAGTAAATTATGCATAAAGCTTGTATTTGTAGTAAGATATTTAAAATTTGTTTATCTATACTTCTTTACTAAAATTGAGATAAAGTTTGTGAGTTTGTGATGTTGTAGGGGGTAATCCCTAAATCTAATGAACCGATTTTAAAAACTCTTTCGATGTTGAATAGTCTATTTATCAGGGAGTGTCATATAATATCATGCTATGACAAATAGGAGACGAGCAGTAATGAAATGTGTTTAAAAAAGGGACGCTTAATTAAAATTTTTTTTCGTCGCCCAACGAAGTGGCCACGAGTCAGCTAGTTACCCATTAATCTATAGGTACTTATCTATGTGGTGACGGAGTAAGAATACAATATGTCACCACCCCATCTCAATCCATGGGTGTCGTAAAAGCCGACTAAGGGACTATTCGTCAATATTATCGTTACGAAATGAAAAGAAGGAATACTTGAAATTAAACCCTGTACCAATCCGTCTGGCCAGCTTAGTATTAGTAGGCCAAGTATCCCTCCGTCACGGAAGGAGGCCCGTCCCTGCAGTGGGACTTTAGTGGGCTGCTATGATGATGATGATGATGACTTACTCAGTGGCATTATCTCTTAACGATCTGTAAGCAGCAAGAGCACGTTCTACACATCCACCATGGTCTAGTTTGCAAGCCAGCTCTAGTATTTGTTGACGATTTCTTAGTTCTTCTAAGCTATCATAACTTCTTTCTTCGTAGCCATATTTATCGATTCCAAAGCTTAGTAACTCGAGTAAATACCCCTAAAATGTAAAGTATGATATAAATATAACTTTTTGTACAGTACGAAGCAAAAACAGGTAACAATTCAAGCGTTACAAAACCTTAATATAATGTAACACCTAATTACTGGTTTGAAGTCGAAAGAAGACTGTATTCATCTTGGATTTGGAAGGAACTAGTCCCATATAAAAGGTACAAATTACAGAATATCATTACAGTATCAAACTTTTTTTTTTCATTTTTGTTTAGATCTTCTGCACTAAGTTTTGAACCAGGGTCGCAGGGAATTTATCAGATATGAAATCGATACATACTTGGTATAAAACAAAGTCGCTTTCTCTGTCCCTGTGTCCCTTTGTATGCTTATATCTTTAAAACTACGCAATGAATTTTAATGCGTTTTTTTCGAGATGAAGGTTTAAAATGTATAACACAATGACATGCATAATATAGTAAAGAAACCCAAATAAATTTAGAGATTTCTAATGTAATTGTCTAATGAAGCTGTACTAAAACGTTGTTTAAGGACATTATGTACTCGTAGTGCGCGTGCGGAGCCGGGCCGGGCTAGTTAATAAATAAAAAGAATATCTAATCTGAGGAGGAATAGTTTGTCGATCACACAAATAATTATTATTTATGTTATTGCGAGTGAATTAACATTACCGAGGCAGTTAAACAGTTTTATACCACGCTTACGTGTGATTATATTCAATAAATCAAGACTGTCACTTACTTCAATAACAGGTAGGGCATCAGTATGTCCCATATAAGTACTTCTTAGCTTGTGGAACCCTCTAATCGCAGCATACCAAACAGCATAATGTGTTTCTTCAGATAAAAATCCTAATACATTGTACACAGTTGAAAAGGAAACCTGATCAGCGTAGAAGAACGCAAAAAGATCATTGACTATCTGTAAAGGATCAATAAAAATGATTTTAATAACAAAAATAAAACTTTAAAGGTAGAATGTAAAAAAAAATAAAAAGCAAAGAAGTAATTTATATCATACATTCATACTAATATTATAAATGGGAAAGTGTGTCTGTTTGTCTTTCTTTCACGGCATAACGGAGCGACGAATTGACGTGATTTTTTAAGTGGAGATTGTTGAAGGAATGGAGAGTAAGATAGGCTACTTTTTTACGTGTTCAGAAAAGGGGAACAGTGCTACCCCGAATGTAACGCGGGAGAAGCCGCGGGCAAAAGCTAGTCAGAAAAAAATAAAATGATATAATATGATATATAAAATGATGAATATTAAATGATTTTTTTAACTTTCGTGTCAGTTTGTATATTAAAAGAAAAGACAGTAATCGAAGATAAACTATCTCAGAAGAACAATTAAACAAAACCGGAACACTGCTTTACGCTTATCAAAAATCCTATTTACCTTAGCTCGATTCAAATGATGTATGATTGATCTGTCGCTTCCTTTTAAAGCATTAGCAATCATTTGCCAGCTGTGTTCATCGTACTTTACCCTGTAGAAACCTGTTCGAAAGCAGTTGATACATTAGACACAATAAAATGTTTAAAATACTATAAATAATACTAAATATTTTCCGTGTGGTGACGGAGTAAGAATACAATAATATGTTACCTCCCCATCTCATTCCATGGGTGACGTAAAACCCGACTAAGGGACTATCCGTGAATACTATCTTTACGAAATAAAAAAAAGGAAAACTCGAAATTAAACCCTATACCAATCCGTTTGCGTGGTAACCCCTATACCAATCCGTTTGCGTCACGGGAGGAGGCCCGTCCTTGCAGTGGGACATTTATAGGCTGTTATGATGAATACTAAATATATTTCAGCAATTAATAGGATACTTTTTACATATTAGGAGGACCTCTAGGAGCGTCGCCAGAGAGGGTAAAGTTCCCATTTTTTTTACTTTTTTTGCTAATATCTTTAAAACGGTAAATATCTTTAAAAGATATTAACAAAAAAGTAAAAAAATTAGGAACTTTAAACCGGCAGGGGTTTAAAGTTCCCCCTCGGCGACACTCCTAGAGGTGCGGATTTTTAGTATGTTTACTATCTAAGCACTCTGAACAAATCCCTGTAGAAATTGCTTAGGTCCCCGCCCACGCACTCTACACTTGCTTTTGGGCTATACGGTTCATATAAATTAAGTTAACTACAACTTTACTAATTAGGTAAGCAGCAACAGCTTCCATTTCTTTTTGCTAAAATAAATGAAAATAATTACCAGTCTCCTGTATATTGAATATTATCCAACTATGTTCCTGACTGATATTTGCAATTGAAAACGCATGTGTTTCAGTATTCATAATGAATGCAGGCTTGGTATTGTCAAAGATTGGAGATATGGCAGTTGTAAAGGTAACAGGAATATTGTAGAGTTGATTCGAAGTATCTGAACCATTTTTGAAGAAACGTTTCTGGAAGTAAAAGTTTTAATAATAACTATATTATTTAAATGGTAAGCAAAAGATAATACGCACAAAGTGTATTGGATAGATTTACGTATAAGGTATTGCCCTGTGCTAATAAATCAGAAATAACCTACATAGTGCTTAGGATTACACAATTAGCACTTATAAATGTTAAAAAAAAAATCCTCACACTTTTTACACAACGCCATCTAGTCCCAAACTAAGCAGACCGTACTTGGCACAAGGCAACGGATAAACATACTGAAATACTTTTTCATTGTAAATTAATAATACATAGAAAACACCCAGACCAATGCAAACAATCATGTTTATGCACACAAAGATTTGCATTGAGCGGGAATCGAACCCGAGATCTCTGCGTAGCAGTCATGTTAATAACTACTACGACACAGAGGTCGTCTTTGTCAAACTTGGCTTTGTCAGCCTATGACTCTAATCTGCCTTCTATGGTTTCATGGAAAAAAGATCTGCGACATATGAGGTGACTAAAAGATACCCTTACCCAGCTTTTATGACAATGATTATAGTTGAAGTGGTGTAACTATACTAGTGATGTTATCTGTCACGAATCAACATCATT
The DNA here is from genome assembly GCA_905475405.1 of Schrankia costaestrigalis. Lineage (NCBI taxonomy): Eukaryota > Metazoa > Arthropoda > Insecta > Lepidoptera > Erebidae > Schrankia > Schrankia costaestrigalis. Next base: position 2,972,098 of record FR997830.1, read on the forward strand.
AATAAGAACAGCTACTGTACACTTCATTTAAAACTAATAATACCTGTGTCAAAGAAACAATGTCTGTAGTATAGTCAACATTCACTTCTAGCACGGGGTGACCAGCTTGCGATACCCAAGATCCCATTACGCTAGCTACACTAGCACTAGGATAATCTGCCATTGAATTATACGTTGACACTCCTTGATCAAAAGCAGCATAAAGTAATTCAGGGTATCCAGAGTTGAAAGAACTGTTAACAAAGTTGGTATTATACACACATCAAAAAAGTCTAAGCAACATGCATGATATTACAAATTTACCATTTATATTAATTTATTTTACCATTTATTTTAATTATAACGTTGTATTTTATTTTTAAAATAATATTTTTAGGGTTCTATGATGTAAAAATAACAGCTGTTTTCTTTATAAGTTCTTTTAATAACAGAAATTAACAATATTAGAATATACAGGTACATAAGAAACTAAACTTTTTTTTTACAAATTGAAATTTCTTAAGAAAATGAATTTATTGTGAAAGAATAGGACAATTTAATACAAAGTATGGCCTCCTCTGCTATTCAGAACTTGTCGGCAACGATTATTCATTGAATTAATGAGACTGTTTAGGTCATCTTGCGGTATTCGCTCCCAATGGAATTGTAGCAAATCCTTCAGCTGTTGGGTTGTTGTCACTCCGTCCAAGTCCTTCAAAACACGTCTCTGGAGCATGTCCCATGCGTGCTCGATGGGGTTGAGGTCTGGCGATTGTGCAGGCCAGGGCAATACCTGGATGTTCTCCGTTGCCAAGTATTCACTGGTTCGCCGAGCTGTATGTGAACGCGCATTGTCATGCATTAACGTAAAATCGGAGCCAAAGGTTTGTGCAAATGGATGGACATAAGGTCTGAGAATATCCTCAACGTAATTTTCAGCGTTCATGTTTCCATTTACAAAAACGAGCTCAGTTCGCCTGTTCTTCATAATACCCGCCCATACCATAACTGTTGAGCCGCTGTATGGATGAACTTCCTGAACGCACCTGAGTCTTTCAGTATTTCCGGGTCGACGGTACACTCGCACCCTTCTTGTATCAGGCCTAAACCCGAATCGCGACTCATCGGAAAACATAATTTTATCCCATTGTTCCTGGGTCCATGTTATGCGTTCTCTACACCATTCATTTCGACGAGCGCGATTCCCGTGACGTATCGGTGGGCACCTGATAGGGCGTCGAGCTCGTAGGCCGTACTCATGCTCACTCGATTTCGCACAGTTTGGGGACTTACATCAACACCACTTGAATTTTGTAGCCTCAAACTTATCTCTCGAGCGGTTAACATCGGCTGGCGTCTTGCAGTCAGTTGTATGTACCGGTCTTGCCGAGTGGTTGTACTCCTTTTACGGCCTGGATGCTGTTCAGCGGGTTCCCCTGTATTATTGTAGCGCTGCCAAAGACGACAAATAACACTTCTATGAATACTAAAATGTCGAGATACCTGAGATTGATTACTTCCCGCTTGCAACATCCCTACAGCTCTTTGCATTTCATCTGCCGTCAAATGACGTCGCTCCATGACGTAAAGAATATCTAACAATTCAATTTTGTCGCCAACTGTATTTAAATGGTTGGTAAAATTATAAAATCAAGACTAAAACGTAGCAATTAACATGCACTCAAATTCAAACAAATTCGCAGTCATTTGAATTTTATGAAAAAAAACAAAACATAATCGAAATTTTTTTTTTACAACCAGCCAGTATGTCATCAATAACAAAAAAGTTTACTTACCTATACACTTTGAGTGAGTAAATACCTACTTAGAAATTAATTAATATAAATGGTAAATTTGTAATATCATGCATGTTGCTTAGACTTTTTTGATGTGTGTATTTTCATTTATTTATTAAGCATTTTAAATCAAATAATTATGTTTTCATCATTTATGTCCTACTTTTAGGATAAGTGTACAGTGATGGAGTAAAAGGCATGTTAACTAGGTACTTTCGTTTTTCTTTAATAAATAAGTTCAAAAATCACACAATGCTTCAAAATATTTGAAAGATAAGGAGTTCTTTTGATAATAACAACCTAAATACAGTATAGGTATCAAAAAACTTATTGCTCAACTATCCTAGTTTGTACTTACAGCAATAGCAAATATTTTTGCTCATAGCAACAAGAAGTAAATCAAATAAACACTTACTTGTTACTCAGGTATGTATGTACACCAAATTGGAAAGCATCTGTACCAATTAAGTGATGAATCATTCGTATAATAGAACCAGCTTTCTGATAGCTGATACCATCAAAATGACCAGATATTTCAGCTGGAGAATTCACTTCATCGTTTGTAATCGGTGCTGCTGTAGTAACTTCGTCAGTATCGTAACCAGAATATACTGAGCCGATAACTAGTTGATTTGCTGAACCAACATCTGGATCAATCTGAAAATGTAATAGTTATATTTTGTATTTCTTGTAAGCTGTACAATTGGTTTGTATTCATTACTTAGTTTTCTCCACTAAATCATATATTTATTTATTTAATAAGATATGGATGACTTACAGCTATTACAACCAATATAAAAATTAGTATGTGAGACTGGCAGCCAATTACAAGTCATCACTTATAAAAAATGTTAAAATATAAGTACACCCTGCGTTTTTCGGTAAACGGTCCTAATTAGAGAACTTGGCATAGGCGACATGAAAATACTTGTTGCCTGCACACCCCCTGGTTCTATATTCATGTTTTTAAAAGTCCATTGATTCTTTGAGAGAAGGAAAACTAAAAACAGCCGTTGTAGCCTTTTTTACATTCTAGGATTATTTTTCAAATATTATTCCCCAATTGTAATGTCACCAAGGTGACCCTTTGTTTTTTTTAACTGCAAACTACCCCTGTAGCCAACTTGAGATGCTTGGGGTCACCACTTAGAGTGTTCTTGGAGTTTGTAATAAAAAAGAAATAACGCTACTTACCAAAGAAGTGATATAATCCTGGAAGTAGGTGGCAAACCCTTCATTAAGCCAAGTATTACTCCACCAATGACAGGTGACCAGATTACCAAACCACATGTGAACAGTCTCGTGGGCAACGATCTGAGATATCCTGTATTTGTAATAGGGTCCTGACACTGCCGGATCATATAACAAGAGGGCCTCCCTAGAATACGAGATTATAACGTAAATTTACAAAATCGGTTAAGAAAAGCTTGTGGGTGGATGCGTATGTTGACTAGCTGAATGATAAAAAGCAGTTTATTTATTTATGTTTTTTATTTATGTAATGTTGCTGACTAAATAGTTAAATAACGTGTAGCCTGTAAAATACCTAAACTTAAAGGGAATTAACCCAATCCAAAATCTCACGGTATTTTCATAACATACAAAACCGTATTAAAATTTGACTGTCATTCTGATTTTCTTCTTACGATTTTTGTGTCACGAGTATAAGGAAATTATATCGCAAATACATGCAGATAGAGTAAACGCTAAGTTACGATTTGCTATTTAACAATCGCAGGCGCTTAATGTCAATGAGTAGCACAGGTGAGTACAGTCTTAAGGTTGTGAATGTTCGTTCTTTGTGCGTACCAGAATGTAAGGTACTATCTGTTCAATTATTGTATTATTATTTTTGTAATTCAGTCATTTTATTGGTTGTATTTATTAATAACAATTAATTTATTATAGCTGGGTATTATCTTAAAAAAACATTGGAAAACTTTACGCGTGTAGTAAACGTTTGGAATAAATCTATATCCAGTAGGAGATATCTTGGGACACGGTGATGGATGATAACGTAACACGTTAATCTTACCTGTATTTAACCAAGCCCCAATTTTCCATAGCACCGGCTCTAAAATCAGGTATTGAAACATGATCCATCTTAATGTGTTCATTTGTAGAATAATAATCAATACCGTAGAAATTTCCGAGTGCATTAAGAACCTTCAAACCAAATTCATAAGCATACAATGATTGGTTCCTCGCTTCGGGTCTTGTAAAGACACCGAATTCCCGTGTTCCGTTTACACTGTAATAACCAGCTTGGTATTCCGAGATCAAGAATGCTACTAGATATGTAGACATCCTAGGTGTCGGATAAAAAGATTCTCTGAAGTATCCATTTCCTCTGAAAATAAAAGAAACATAAATACATTTTTCTGAACTATTATAGCAAAAATACTAAAGTAAAAATTGTGTAGAATACAAATAGGGAATATTCAGGTTAATTTAAATGGTTAGAACCATTTATAGCGCGTCATTATAAGGATTTCTACTTCATACGTAATCCGGCAAAGAAATATAACATGGGCCACAAAACCCGATAGAAAACCATGGTATCTAAAATTCAAGTTTTTTTCATACCGTGCGAGGATTACGCCCGTTTCAGCAATGAGAAAAACATGGATATAGTCTGGTGGATGTAGATGTAGTCGGATATAGTATAGAAAAACATGGATGTAGTCAGTAGTATAGTAGAAAAATATTGATAAAAATTTTATTAGTGGTATGGGTGACGTCATTGTGTAAACCGATACTTACAAGTCCGCTGAGGTCTGCACCTTCATATTTGATAACGATCTCTGATAATTCGAAGGTCTATCTATATGAATCGTAAAAGTTGCCTTCAATCCTGGTTCATCGAAACATGGAAACGCCTTCCTTGCACTCGTTGGCTCCATTTGAGTTGCTCCCAACCATCTAAAATTAAGTACTTTAGTTTAAACTAAACAATAACGACGTTTTGACTATCAGCGACCGCTTCCCGAAATCAGACAGGGTACATCATCATAACTAGCATTAAGATACTGTTTTAATAATAATAAATAAATAATAAATAATAACAGCTTATTAATGTCCTACTGCAGGGACGGGCCTCCTCCCATGACGGAGGGATAATTGGCCTACTAATACCACGCTGGCCAGACGGATTGGTATAGGGTTTAATTTCAAGTTTTGCTTCTTTTTATTTTGTAAAAATAATATTCACGAATAGTTCCTTAGTCGATTTTTACGACACCCATGGGATGAGATGGGGTGTTGACATATTGTATCCTTACTCCGTCACCACAAGGAAACAGGGTACATATTTTAAGGGAAATATTTATTTGATGGAAGACTTTGTCCAGCAGTGGATGTCTTGTGGCTGATATGATAAAGATGAAACTAAACAACAAGCTATTAGTTTTATTTAGTTTTTTTTGTCTTACTTTATCTGTGTTACACTTTAAGGCAAAAATATATGCATCAGTACGTGACAATTACATTTTCTGTAATATAAATATATCTAGCAGTGAACTTTAGTTACCTTTTTTAATACTTGTTATTGTCGTTAATAAATAAATTGTTCTAGAGAAAGATAAGCAGAAAATTATCGTGCCATGTTTGCAATGGTGATATTTTATCCAAAATAATATTATAAATGCGAAAGTAACACTGTCTGTCTGTTACTCTTTCACGCCTAAACGGCTCAACGGATTTTGTTGAACATTGGTATGGTGATAGATGATAACCTAGAAATGGTCATAAGCTATAAATAATCACGCCGTGGTTCTTAAGGGGTAGGCAGTAGGAAAACTAAATTAACTTAAATTAAAACTTATGCGGACGAAGTCGCGGGTAAAAGCTAGTCCTTTATATATTTAAACTTTCCTTTCTTTCTTTCATCACTTTAATTTTTTTTAAAGTATCGACCTCAGTGTTACCAAGCCGAACTATAAAGGCCTACGCAGACCGGGACGGTATGGCAAGGGATTTTAATTTTTACTAATGAAAATTCGGTTGAATGTCCATTAGTAAAAATTAAAATCCCTTGCCATGCCGTCCCGGTCTGCGTAGGCCTTAAACCAAAGATATCACGGAGATTTTTAAGATCTAGATAACTAAATACGTGCAAGATTACGATGTTTTTTATTATCTTGCAGTTAACATTGTTTTCGTTTGTCTGTTGTGTATTTTACTTGTAGATATGTTTTAATAATAATAATGCAGGCACTTTATCGCTACTTTAAACCGTTTGTCATAAAGATAAGTTATATTTAGATAAAAGATTACATTTAAAATCAAGTGGTTTTAGATGAAAATGTTAAGCAATGTACCTATTTGTTATATCTTGCTTTTAGTTGTAAAGAAATTGGGTTTAATCATAATATCACCGTATTGAACTATAGATACAAATTAGAACCAACGTAAGGACACATAGGAAGTTTAGTCGAATAGTTTGTAAAGCAAAAAGATGTAAATTTTAAAGTAAATCTGATATCAACTAGTTAGGACAGCGTGGTAACAATAGGCTGAATTTTTCTTTATTACTCGTAGAAGAGAAAGCCGTTTTAGTACTGTATGAATAAACAAGGGGATTTTTCTTCTTTGAGAAAAATATTGTCAATTAAATCACGCTTTTAATTTACTTTTCTTGTAGAAATTATAAACCACAACCTGGCAATACGATGTTAAAGAACAACTGTAGTCACTTACTTCTTTACACCATTTTCTATGTAATAATTTCTGTAGAATCCACTCAAATCTTCTCTTATAGGTCCTGTATATACTATTCTTAGTGAATAACGTGTTCCAGCAATTAGCTCTTGTACTAAATTGATGTAAGCAAAGGAATAGAAAGTATCAAAATTCAAAGGTGCTGTTTGATTTAGTTGTATTGGGTTTTGTGTATCAAGATTTAAGACAGTAATAGCAGTTGCAGTAAAATTTAAATCTTGAGAGTGAATTTTAATTTGAGATGTATTGTTGGTAGTTGTAAAGTCTACAGTTACTTGGCCATCAAAAGTAAAGGCTCTGCCATCGTTTGTGTCGAAATGAGGCGTGATGGTTAACTCGTAGGCAGATGGGACTAAAGGAGTATTTAGTCTGTAAGCAGTGTCTGTGGCTGCTTGTTGTGTTGATATAGCGCAGAGGACTGCCAAAAATAGCAGTTTTGGAGCCATATCTGAAATCAAAGTTGTATTGATTAGACAGCTACCGCACTAAAGATTCTGCCCTGTATCGCTGGAACTTTTAGGAACCTATTGGCCACTAAGAACATTCCAACTTTGAAAAATTATTTGAAGATGACACAAATAACAGTGCTGCATGGAATTCGAACATAGAAACATATTAGCACACAACGTCCCTTTTTTAAACATATTTCATTACTGCTCGACTCCTATTAGTCATAGCATGATACAATAAATGGACTATTCAACACAGAATTTTTAAAATCGGTTCATTAGATCCAGAGATTACCCCCTACAACGTCACAAACACACAAACTTTACCTCTTTATAATATTAGTATATATTAGTCGGGTCAGCTGTAACATCAAGTCAGTCAAGAATGCGTTTAGCATTTTTCTTCTCTGAATCTCTAAAAATAATCATAATCTTTTTTCTGCAAATACAACGATAATCTTTTTACAAAGAAAACATTCAGACTAATGCAAAGATTTATGTTTAAACACAACAAGTTTTTCCATGGTGTGGGAATCGAACCCAAAACCTTTGCAAAGCAGTCATATTCTCTAAATAGTTTCGTCATACGTTAAAAAATAAATCATAATAATATAGATACATATATTATTATATATTATGTGTATAATAACTTGAAACCTAAGTAAACCCTCCCTCTATCTCCATTGATAAAAATAAGTCAATCCTATTTCATTTCTTTTTTTTTTTCGAATATGAAGTTTTTTTTTTGCGGTAGGTAGGACGCGAAACGTTCAGGACTTGGTTCCCGTTGTCGGTTTGCCGAAGTTCGGTAATTTTGTGGGGCTAGACGCTGCGAACGTTCTGCGCTCGATTCCCTAGCACGGTTCTGTTCCTTGATTGCGCGTTGAGTAGCCAACCTATGCATATTATCATCCTCTGTTTCATTACTGCGCAAAATTCACAGCCGTTTTGCAGTAGCAGTCTGCCGGGAAAGCCGAGTTCTTGTTCTAGGTATTATAGTGACGAAGAAAGAACGTTGGAAATCAAAACTTACCCAAACCTATATAAATAAAAAATAAATCTTTTCAATAAAAATCCCTAATATTGTACATAGTTTAAATATACAATTACCACATAAAAATTCTTAAGAAATATGAAATTATTGAAAAAAATACAGTGCGTCTAATAATTGGGCCAGGGACTAAAATTAAAAAATACCATATAAAAATAAGGGTTACTTTGTACTTAAACTAAAACCTTACCTAATGAGAAAAAATATGTAGAGCACACCCATGTACAGTGTGTCCGGTGCCGGATTTATGTCTTCGAAATGTAATAAAAAAACTTTTTTTCTTATGCATTTCGCTTTGCATTCGATTTGTATTTTCATATACGATAAATCGTATCCACTTCATTTAAAGAGTTGCCGGAAATCTTGAATTTCAGTTGATTGGTTGCTGTCCAACTTGTATTATCGGTCCTTCTTTTGAACGAACTCAAAAAGTACTGGATGTATTTTCGACAATTATTTAACCATTGGAATGCTTGGTACTTATCCCAGAGTAATGTATGTTTTACTGCATAAAGGTAGGTAAATGTTCCAGATACACACATCAAAAAAGTCTAAGCAACATGCATGATATTACAAATTTACCATTTATATTAATTTATTTTACCATTTATTTTAATTATAACGTTGTATTTTATTTTTAAAATAATATTTTTAGGGTTCTATGATGTAAAAATAACAGCTGTTTTCTTTATAAGTTCTTTTAATAACAGAAATTAACAATATTAGAATATACAGGTACATAAGAAACTAAACTTTTTTTTTACAAATTGAAATTTCTTAAGAAAATGAATTTATTGTGAAAGAATAGGACAATTTAATACAAAGTATGGCCTCCTCTGCTATTCAGAACTTGTCGGCAACGATTATTCATTGAATTAATGAGACTGTTTATGTCATCTTGCGGTATTCGCTCCCAATGGAATTGTAGCAAATCCTTCAGCTGTTGGGTTGTTGTCACTCCGTCCAAGTCCTTCAAAACACGTCTCTGGAGCATGTCCCATGCGTGCTCGATGGGGTTGAGGTCTGGCGATTGTGCAGGCCAGGGCAATACCTGGATGTTCTCCGTTGCCAAGTATTCACTGGTTCGCCGAGCTGTATGTGAACGCGCATTGTCATGCATTAACGTAAAATCGGAGCCAAAGGTTTGTGCAAATGGATGGACATAAGGTCTGAGAATATCCTCAACGTAATTTTCAGCGTTCATGTTTCCATTTACAAAAACGAGCTCAGTTCGCCTGTTCTTCATAATACCCGCCCATACCATAACTGTTGAGCCGCTGTATGGATGAACTTCCTGAACGCACCTGAGTCTTTCAGTATTTCCGGGTCGACGGTACACTCGCACCCTTCTTGTATCAGGCCTAAACCCGAATCGCGACTCATCGGAAAACATAATTTTATCCCATTGTTCCTGGGTCCATGTTATGCGTTCTCTACACCATTCATTTCGACGAGCGCGATTCCCGTGACGTATCGGTGGGCACCTGATAGGGCGTCGAGCTCGTAGGCCGTACTCATGCAGTCGATTTCGCACAGTTTGGGGACTTACATCAACACCACTTGAATTTTGTAGCCTCAAACTTATCTCTCGAGCGGTTAACATCGGCTGGCGTCTTGCAGTCAGTTGTATGTACCGGTCTTGCCGAGTGGTTGTACTCCTTTTACGGCCTGGATGCTGTTCAGCGGGTTCCCCTGTATTATTGTAGCGCTGCCAAAGACGACAAATAACACTTCTATGAATACCAAAATGTCGAGATACCTGAGATTGATTACTTCCCTCTTGCAACATCCCTACAGCTCTTTGCATTTCATCTGCCGTCAAATGACGTCGCTCCATGACGTAAAGAATATCTAACAATTCAATTTTGTCGCCAACTGTATTTAAATGGTTGGTAAAATTATAAAATCAAGACTAAAACGTAGCAATTAACATGCACTCAAATTCAAACAAATTCGCAGTCATTTGAATTTTATGAAAAAAAAACAAAACATAATCGAATTTTTTTTTTTACAACCAGCCAGTATGTCATCAATAACAAAAAAGTTTACTTACCTATACACTTTGAGTGAGTAAATACTTAGAAATTAATTAATATAAATGGTAAATTTGTAATATCATGCATGTTGCTTAGACTTTTTTGATGTGTGTATTATAAAGAGGTAAAGTTTGTGTTTGTGACGTTGTAGGGGGTAATCTCTGGATCTAGACCAATCTTAAAGCACCGATCTTAAAAATTCTTTCTGTGTTGAATAGTCCATTTATGGGGAAGTGACTATAGTATCACACTATGTCTAATTAATAAGAGTAGCAGTACTGAAATGTTTAAAAAAGGGACGCATTTTTTTTCGCCGCCCAACGAAGTGCGCACGGGTCAGCTAGTTTTATATAAAGAGACGATACTATGGCTATATCGAATCACATGGAAAGCGCGAATACAGTTAATCACCTCGCCGGTTTGGCCAAATGCTTCTGTACACTGCGTTTAAAAGACTGCCAAATTTTAATCTCACCCATCTCATTTTATTCCCCATTCTTTTTTAAAACAAATATTTATTTCATCATCATCATCATAACAGCCCATTAATGTCCCACTGCAAGGACGGGCCTCCTCCCATGACGGAGGGATACTATTTCGCAGTTAATATTTATTAATTAACTGCAAAATCTGTTAAGCCGTTTAGACTATATGACGTCAAAATGCGGTACAACTCTAACGGACTAAAATATTCAAGTAATCATCCTGTAAGTGTGATGGACCGCAGTGACGTCAATGAAGGGTGACAACCGCGGATACGAGGAAGAATAAAACATTCTTTGAATTATAAAAAAAAAGTAATAGCTGCTTGGCTTTACGGTGCATTTATTTTACTCTACACTGTTTACTTAAAATTTCTTGTTTCCTTGTCAATGTTAACTCTTTCACAGTGCCGCCAGCTGACACAATAGTAAAACAATGCACGTGTACCATATATGATACACTGCACTGGGAACGTGTTAAAATGTTTAAAACTATATTTATTACTAGCTTTTGCCTGCGGCTTCGCTCGCGTTAAATTCGAAGAAGCACTGTTCGCCTTTCCTGGACACAGAAGAAAACAAAAAAGAAACGAAAAAAAAGTAGCCTATGTTACCTACTCTCTATCATCCCTTCAACTATCTCCACTTAAAAAATCACGTCAATTCTTCGCTCCGTTTTGTCGTGAAAGAAAGACAAACAGACACACATTCCCATTTATAATATTAGTATGGATTCTAGATCATTTTTTAATTCAGCAAGCGTAATACTTGTCATTTTTCATGTTAAAAAAGACAAACTGTCTTGCAAAGAATACGAACCTCGTGAATCTCAAATTTGGACTAAAAAAAAGAACTCTTATCCTACATGATAATCTTAAAATAACCAAGATACGAGATATCAATCAAAGTATCTAGATATCATTGAGAAATACAATTTCCAATAAATAAAGCTTTTAACAATACATACTATGTTATCTTAAACTTAAATATCAGACGATGTTACTTGACAGACTTTATCTTGAGTTATATCTTGACAAGCTTTTTATAAAGGCCAATCTTATGTATGCCTACCAGTGGCGAAGGGTGGATTTTTATAAAAGGGAAGCCGAAGATTCCGTGGACTTTTGTTCTACTTTATATTACTATTATTCTGTAGTTCATAGGTATTCGTGAGAAAATGTTTCGATTTTACCTAGTTGTCCCGAACTCATAAACTTAAAATACGAAAATGTTTCTCTGTTTGGAAGACTTCTTTGATCAATTAGATTAATTGTTTATATTGCTATATCCTAAATGATTCTACATACCTACTTACTTACTTTTAGAATCTGAGAATACTGTCTGTAAGCCACTTACTTATACGTATCGAAATGAGATAATTGTATTAAAATGTTTCGTAAATCCACAGCGCCGGCGTTTCTTATATTTATAATTCAATTTCGAGAATGATGTTTTATCGCACATCACATAATAGGATAGTCAATATAATATAACACTATTAACCTGTCCCTTATAACAACAAACTATTAAATTTGCTGAAAACAATACAAACAAGTACTTACAAAAATATTCCATAGGATCCCAACGCACTACGACAAAAATAAAGTCAACCAATGCACAACACATAATACACAATCATAAATAATTAAACATACAAATTTTACTACTTTAAACAAGAAAGCGAATTTTATAACCTATTTGCAGAAAATAAATACAAATATCTGTTTTTTCTTCAAATGGTCCTATCGTTTACCGATGATTCTGCCAAAGTCAAGACGCAAGCCGTATAAAAATATAAAAACAAATAAATATAATTAAAAACTAAAAATTCAGAAGAAAGGCTGATTTCTATCAGATTTAAATAATTGATAAAAACAAAGGAATGTCAATGGCAAATTAAGTACTTAACGTGAAATGAAATGAAACTTCGTTACAATTGGTCGGTCCACTGGTTGCAATAGTGCTTTCTCGCTCTCGCAATGTTGTAGTTGTATCTTTTATCCTTGTCATAAGCCGATGGCCACCGGCTTATATGGTACCTTAGATCGACGAATACAAAGTGTCACGTGACCGTACGATTTCCGTACAGTCTGTTGTACTGGATTCCTAATTTCGCGACCGGCTTACTGCGCTCCGCGCATGCGCGCTTTAAGTACTCTCTGACTGAACTATAACAAGTTGTTAGTTGACAACCTTTAATTACAAGATGGCGTTATGAGTACGTAAATAATTATATTGAAAATTATTATTACTGTAATTATTATTGCGATTTACGTAAGAGAATACTTTTTTGTTTTATATTATTTTGTATTGAGTGGATGTTGCGTCATTGATTTATAATTGATTAATAGACAATGCTAAGCGGTTTTTGCAAAGGTAAGCCGGTAGGAATCGAGTTATATGGACACTTCGCCACTAGTGTCGACCCTATATGACCAGAATGTACCCATTAAAACACAGGCAGATAATTGTGAATCCCTTCCATATAATTTCCTTTATCCAAATAAATAATAGTATAAATATTTCTAACTCACCTTTGCTTCACTTGTATTCGCTAACTAAACTAATACAGTTTTTGAATCGTGATCGTGACTGCATGACTGATAAGCAGCATCTTAAAAACTTACGTTATCATAAATAGAGATAGTTATAGTACTTGTTACTTATACTATATATTATATTTCAGTGTTTTGCTCGGTATCTATACTAATATTATAAATCTTTATCTTTATCTTTACTATTTTATAAAGCTGAAGAGTCTGTTTGTTTGTTTGAACGCGCTAATCTCAGGAACTACTTCTTCGAATTGAATTTAGTTTTCAGTTTTGGATAGACCATTGATCGAGGAAGGCTATAGGCTATATAACATCAAGCTATGACAAAAAAAAATTTTTCAAATTTAGGGGGCCTAAGGGCCTACTAACAAGGCTCATGGTCACTCAGAGGACTATGTTTTAGCCTGACCTATGGGCCTACTCAGAAGAATCATGGTGTCTCAGATGGCAATGGAGAGAGCTATGTTGTAGCCTGCCTGACCTATGAACCTACTCAGAAGGCTCATGGTCTCTCAGAGGGCAATGGAGAGAGCTATGTTGTAGCCTGACCTATGGGCCTACTCAGGAGGGTCATGGTCTCTCAGAGGGCAATGTAGAGAGCTATGTTGTAGCCTGACCTATGGGCCTACTCAGAAGGCTCATGGTCTCTCAGAGGGCAATGGAGAGAGCTATGTTGTAGCCTGACCTATGGGCCTACTCAGAAGGCTCATGGTCTCTCAGAGGGCAATGGAGAGAGCTATGTTGTAGCCTGACCTATGGACCTACTCAAAAGGCTCATGGTCACTCCAGATGGCAATGGAAAGAGCTATGTTGGGAGTTTCCCTGCGTGATCGAATCAAAAATGAGGAGATTCGCAAGAGAACCAAAGTAACCGACATAACCGGTTAAAGTAGCGACAAGCAGGGCACATAGCGCGACGAACCAACAGCTGTTTGGGCAGAAAGATTCTGGAATGGCGACCGCGTACCGGAAAGCGCTGGTGTGGGCGGCTGGAAGCCGATGGATGAGGGAAGCACAAGACCGCACAAGGTGACAAAACTTGGAGAAGGCATATGTACAGCAGTTGACGTCGATTGGCTGATATGATGATGATGAATAAACTTTGTATGAATTATACAAGTTATTTTTTTATTTCATTTCAAATTTAATCGCGGACAAAGTCGCGTTTTACAGCTAGTATATTATAAAGAGGTAAAGTTCGTGTGTTTGTAACGTTGTAAGGGGCAATCTCTCGATTTTAAAAATTCTTTGTGTGTTGTCAATTTATCGGAGAGTGTAATAGGAGTGAAGCAGTAATGAAATATGTTTATTTTAAACAACGGACGCGTATTTTTCGCCACCCAACGAAGTGGGCACGGATCAGCTAGTTTTATATAAATTGATTGTCTTGATGGCAGTTGTAATGCAGCAGGCCCAGGAACATTACCCAAGCGATTCGTGGGTACTCGTACCCACGTGTTTTAAACCTAGATCTTCCATCTGCTTAATTTATGTTTGTAAACATCCCTTTGCCACTGAGCCTAATCCTTAGCGCAGCTGTCTTAAAAAAAAATATTGGCCTTATTCGATCTATATCAATTCTAGCTTATTATTTTAAGTCATGTCGCAAAAAAGGATGTGTTTTTATTTTAAATCGTGGTGATTAATATAATTTATAGCTCTACCTCTCTGTGTTTTTTTTTAGTATCAAACGACCGATTACTCAAACGTCTTTTATAAGTGAAGCGGCGTTTAAACTAGACATTTGTATAAGAATTTCTAGTTTAAACGCCGCTTTACTTTTAAAAGACGTTTGAGTATTCGGCCGTTTGATACCAATAAATAACGTAAACACACATTTAGTGTTTGTTTAATGAGTATGTAACTGATTTTGGTTTGACACTTATTTAACAAATATTTAAAGATCAGTTAGACTTGAAACAATAATATGCGGGACACCCAAATAATTGTCCTATGGAAAACATTAGTTAAACTGACAAACAAACAGTTAAACATGTTGTATGTTAAGATTACTTCAAAATTGAATAACTCTGAATGACATTATATTGACAAAAGATTATTTCGAAAGATAGCATTGATGTCGATTCGAGAAAATGCGCTATCACTTATATTTCATAATTGTATTGAATTTGTTGAGAGACTAGAGAACTAATGAAAATAGGTGAAGGTTTGTGTGTTTATCGCCATATTTTATCTGAGGCTTGCAAAATGCTTCTGTTTTTACTGAAATTTTAGA
Organism: Schrankia costaestrigalis; assembly: GCA_905475405.1. Classification (NCBI taxonomy): domain Eukaryota; kingdom Metazoa; phylum Arthropoda; class Insecta; order Lepidoptera; family Erebidae; genus Schrankia; species Schrankia costaestrigalis. The sequence goes on from FR997830.1 coordinate 2,987,401, forward strand.
TTATCGTGAATTATTAATAGAAGAATTAAGTTAGATTGTCGTCTAATTAGTAAAAGGACTGTAAACAAAAATAGCTATCAAAACCTTTTTTTTAAAGATTGATTCCACACTGGGAAAACTGCAACGCGGGGACTTTTACTAACATCAAATAATTCACGAACGCATTGAACATGGAGGTCGAGACAAATTTGTGAATCAGACAAATATTGAATCAATGGTAAAGTTTTAAATAGAAAGAGATGATTGTGTCCCGCTTTTCCCAGGTTATGAAATTATAAAGTGTATTTTACTGATCCTAAATTGGCTTTCCTACTAACAGTTTTACTGCAGGCATGGGTCCTCCAATGAAGTAAGCAAAACCGTACTTATATACGCCTGGAATTGGGTTTTTATTACAGTGCTTGTTTTCAAAAACTTAACAAATTGAATTTTCTTCTTTGTTGGCTTGTTTGACAACTAAAAGAAGAGTTCGAGTGTTTACCAAAATTTCTTCTTCTGTCACCACGGAGAACTATTATGATTCATTTACAGCTTTGTATACCCAAGGAACGTCTTGTCTATTGTACTAAGCTAGTGATAAAAGTAATGCACTTATGAGGATAATCTAGTCAATAAGATGTAGAGGTAAACGCATTAAAATGATGTTTATGGTACGACTCATATGTTTAAATAGTAATTTACATGCAGTAATAAAAGAAACTGATGGATGAGGGAGGCACAAGACCGTGTAGAGTGGAAATGTTTGGAGGAGGCCTATGTGCAGCACTGGACGTCCATATACTGAGTTGATGAATATAAGAAACTTCAAATGGTCTTTAATTAGCTGTTAAGATGATGATGATAATGAAGAAAAGAAAATCCACAGATTTTACCCTTACACTACAGAATAGTAAAAAGATGCTAAAACAAACAACAGTATATTCGGTACAAAAATATGTTTATTATTTACAAGATTTTTTTTTCAATTAATATAACAAAATATACTTTAAAATACAGAACGGGCAATCTAAGTTGACCGACTTGAAGTTGTTGCAAATAACAGCACAACTGTAAATTTTAAAGTTAAGCTTTGGCGGAAAAGGTAGAAGCGTGTGTTGTCTTAGTTCCTGTGACATGAGCAAACTTCTTTTAAACCCGATTTACACATCGACAAGTACAGTTGCGAGTTAAGTAGTAAGTTGTTGATTAAGTTGATTTGAATCGTTGAGGTTGAATCGTTGAGTTGAGTTGATTTTGATCTCTATCCTATTTTTTGACGAGTTAAGTACAAAATAGCCCTCTTTCGCGTCTCGCCAACTTAACTCGGACTTTAGATCTATCTTCAGGTTGGCCAAGTAAGATTGCCCAAATTGTAGTTCTTTTCAATTACTATTTCATGAACATCGCCAACAAAGCAGTCAGTAAGACCATGATGGTAGGAGTAACGATAACAGCTGATCCTCTAGCAGCCCTGATCACGATATCAGCGTTGTCTGTTCCCCATTGAATGCTGCTTCTAGCTGATGTGATGGCATTGAGACCAACGTTGTACTCAGGAATGGTTGCAGTGTTTTCATTGAGCCAGTTTTGCATCTGAAATTCACAAAATTGTTAAATTTTGTCTTTGTATTAAGATATAAGCTTGGTCTAAGAATTTGATGAAAATCTTTGGTAGAGGCACCAGTTCAGCAGGAGACTTCTTTTGTCGCATACTGAGACGAGCATTGGTACTTGATAACTAATAACTCATTAATTTTTATAAATAAAATTAAAGACAAACAGTTCAGTTACTGAAGCATATACCAATGCGTCTGGAAAAGTGGTATTAGCAGGTCATGCTTTTCTTTATTACAACAAACCTTGAACCTGGTTTTTCTGGCTGTCAGGTAGTTGTTAGTAATTTTACACTACGGTACTAGTAAAATAACAAATAAAAAGTACTTACATCTTGCAAACCTTCTTCATCTAAATAACCAGCGATGTTTGACAGAACGCTGTTGAACCATGCTGGGAGAACCACACTGAAAAATAGTAAAAAAATGTGGAATACTTATATTGTTTTGTAGTACATTTCTATATAACTGCATCTAACTAGATGGAGACCGCAAACCCGTTGAAAAATTGTCGTGGAATGACTTCACTTTGGCATCAAAACTCTGTCAAACTGTCACTTAACGTTGGTTCAATTCATTCTCTACTACATTAAATACATCGTTGGCTAACGATAGTGATATGAGTCTTCCGTGCATGAGGTCGTGTCGGCGATTCTTTGAGAGATCCACTATTTCTTGCCCCAAATCTGTATACTCTTTGTGACATCAGACACAATCCCTGGTGAGAAAATAATATTTTTTTTAAGTAATTATAGTTTTAAAAAATCTACTTACGCTGTCCTAACTGCAGCAATATTATCCTTAAGCCATGCAAGTGCGATCTTAGCGTTGTTGCGATCACCCATGTAGTAGAATGTCAATGCGTTTACTCTGTCTTGTGCTTTTACTTCTGGAGTCAAGATCATGTCCAAGAACCTGAAAAAAAAAGCAAAAACAACATACATACGATTTGTAAGGATTATACAATATTAATTTTAAAGAAAATAAACATAGAAGTGTTAGTGTAAATTAACTAATACAACCGAACATTAAATTCATGCACTTATTTACATTAGACAGAAATCGAACCCGAAACCATGGTCTATAATCACTACGCCATAGAGGTCGTTAAAATATATTTTAGAATGTGTACTTTATATTATTATTATTTCTGTATTCATTTTATGTTCATTCTATAAGGTTGATTATATACTCAATTAATATCATAATAAGTTACCCTCTATTTCATAAAAAAATAAAAGAAACTTACGCTCTACCAGCAGCTTCATTGGTGGTGCATCCCAAACTTCTAAGCATAGCAACTTCATCAGCCTGGTTGTTAGATACCTGTCTACGTCTTCGTAAATAGTTGAACTCTGTTACACCTCCAGCACGGAGACCTTGGCAGAATACATGTCTTCGTAGGTTAGGGTTTACACTAAAAAAAACAATGTTTTAGGATTATTTTTTTATTATTAAGTATATACTCTGTGTGGTGACGGAGTAAGAATACAATATGTCACCACCCCATCTCATCCCATGTGTGTCGTAAAAACCGACTAAGAGACTATCCGTGAATATTATCTTTACACAATAAAAAGGAGGAAAACTTGAAATTAAACCCTATACCAATCTGTTTGACCAGCGTGGTATTAGTAGACCAAGTATCCCCCCTTCACGGGAGGAGGCCTGTCCCTGCAGTGGGACATTAATGGACTGTTATGATTATGACCATATTGAACCTGATAGAAAGTAAGCTCACAAATCAGAAAAGAAAGCAAGGAATTGTAGTCAAAGTACAATTACATTACTCCTCCGTCATCACCGAACATAGATATCATTTCAAACATAACAACTGTTAAGGCATCGCCTCAACAGTTCGTGCGCGCTCGGGTAACATCGGTCAACATCGGCTCATCTGCGCGTGCGACCACCTCGAGCGCCACCGAAGACAGCAGTCATCTGTTACACGCGACGACGTACACCCGCGCTCGCGCTCTTAATTCATCGCCATATTGTTTCCGTCGCTCATAATTGAAATGTAACAGTTTGATTCTACATCTACATCGAATACATAGTACATATTTATACAGTCCGCTGCTTATCATAATTTTACCCGTGAGTTATCGCCTTACTACAACAGCTGCTGTCTTGTGTATGGGTAAGCAAAGAGAACGAAACGCCATCTGACGACCTCTATGGCGTAGTGGTTATATAACTCGATTCCCGCTCAATGCAAATCTTTGTGTGCATGAACATTATTGTTTGCATTGGTCTAGGTTTTTCTATGCATAACATGTATGTATTTACAAAAAAACACTATTAAAGTGTGTTTATCCCTTGCCTAGTACCCATAGTACAGGCCTCAGCTTAGTTTGGTACTAGAAGGCGTTGAGCGAATGTGTGAGGATTATTTATTTATTTATTTACCATATTTACAAACTATTGCTTCATCTACATTAAAAGATAGCCTCATACACATAAGTATTATTTCTTTATACTCTGTGTTACATAGATTAAAATTCTGAACGTATATTGATGTACTATAAAGGCTCGGTCAATTTCCCTTTCGAGTTTATTAAGTCGTTACTTCACATGATTAAATTTTCATCATTACTTACTGTGCTTTACACATTGTAAATGGTGGTCGGTCACGCAAAACTAGTCAATGAATGTTACAAACAATATGAGTTATTTGTGTTTTAACTGGTTCCTTGTCCGCCAGTAGATACAATAGTAAAATAATGAGTATATATCGTGATATATTATGATACACTAGTTTTTGTGTCATTGTGATACATAGAAAGGGTTAACGTCATCACTAGATGATAGATTGGTACTAACCAAACTAAGCAGATTTTGTACTAGACTACAGATAATTAATTTTGTACATAGGTACATAAATAACAAAATTAAATAGACTTTGAATGACTCATATTTATGCACAGGTACACACAAATTTTCAAATGTGAATAAAAACTGAGACATTTTTTAAATAGCCTGCCTTTTTAGTGAATCATTAATGGGATGTTAAAAATGAAGTTAAATTAAAGTTACTTTTTTAGCCAGTTGTTAGAGCTAACAGGTTTCTTTTTTTAACTACATAAAAAATCTGATGTCACGCGTTATCCCAGAATGAATATTACGACAACCACAGAAAAAGATGGTGTGATTTACTTCATCACCACAAGGACGCGGAACTCTTGCCAGGAAGTAAACTTTTTGTTTCTACATTCACACAAACAAAAATGAATGAATAAAATATTTTTTTTTTACTTACGCAACACCGTTATTAATAAGGTTATTGAACTTTTCAACTGCATCGCTGACACAACCGGGATGTCCAATGTTACACGCGAAGGTCAAAAGGAAGAATCTGTTTAGAGTCGTTGTCAAACTTTCTTCAGGAACAACATCGTATCCTAGCTCAGTTATTACAGCATCCATAAATTCGAACAGGATTTGCTAAAACGTAATTTGATAAGTGTTAATATTTTTGTTTGTTTTGCCATTTTATTGCATTTGTTAAACACTCTGTGTATCAAGGCTTGAACTCACTCCATTTCAGGAGTTGTCACTGAAAAAAATTATAATATAGGCTATGCCAGGCCTTAGTAGGAATGTCTCATAAAAGCCCATTAATGTCTTACTGCCGGGACCGGCCTCCTCCGGTGACGTAGAAATACTTGGCCTACTAATACCACGCTGGTCAAACGGATTGGTATAGGGTTTAATTTCAAGTTTTCCTTCTTTTTATTTCGTAAAGATAATATTCACGGATCGGATAGTCCCTTAATCGGTTTTTACGACACCCATGGAATAAGATGGGGTGGTGACATTGTATTCTTACTCGGTCACCAAACGGAGAGATCGAATATTAAACAGAAATACATACGTCAAATTCGGCCAAGATAGCAGGTAAATGAAGGAATCTATTCCTCAGCCAGCTGAACCCTGTGATAGCTGGGTACCAAACGTAGTAGCTTGTGTCTTGCTTCAAGAAGTCAAGAATTTGGAATCCTAGATGATACGTTATTCTGTTGGACCTCATTAAAGCGAATACGTCATCGACTATCTGAAAAAATAGAAATAATCACTAATTTTCTATGGTTTTATTTTTTCAGCAGCGTTCTATCGTCTCTGCCTACCCTAGACGGGATAAGGCGTGAGTTTATGTATGTATGTTTTAATGAATATAACATGATTATCTCTTTCTAAAATTAAATATAATTATTGTTAAAACAAACATTCACATGGATAAATATCAAATGATTTTAGCTAAATAATTATTCGATGAACTGATATAATAATTAAATAAAGTACCTGTGCTCTATTTAGGTGGTGGATACTGTTACGATTTTCCCTCAATGCTTCAGCGAGAAGCTCCCAATTATGAACATCGTAATTCACTCTGTAGATACCTAAAAACCATAGGAATTTAAATAATAATACATTCAAGAGCAAAGCAAACACACGCCTACCCTAAACAGAATGTTTAAAGTATCACAGCCTTGTACTTGGGCAATACTTGGCCTACTAATACCACACTGGCCAGGCGGATTGGTAAAGGGTTTAATTTCAAGTTTTCCTTCTTTTAATTACGTAAAGATAATATTCACGGATAGTCCCTTAGTCGGTTTTTAGGGCGCCTACGGGATGAGATGGGGTGGTGACATATTATATTCTTACTCTGTCACCACACAGAGAACCTTTATATTGCAAATGCCCCTCTTTGACCTTGACTTCCACATGTCTAGGTTCATGGCCAATGCAGGCCAGTGTGTTTGTCATCTATCTAGCTCATCTCGCCACATCTTAAATGGCCTGAGTTAAGTTAATATGTCTAAAGTCATCACCTTTTTGCTGAACATTAAAGATCACCCACTCTTCTCCAGGACCCTTTTGAAGCGTGTCTGTCCTTTCAAGCATAAGGTGTGAAGGTAGCAAATTATTCCAATTAGGATTATTTCCAGTGGTGTACGTTAGAGGTAAAGACCAAACTTGTTCAGTTTGAGCTGCTGTGGCACTGATAAAGAAGCGCTCCTAAAAAAAGCAGCAAAGATTTTAGTATAAAAAATTATGATGTACTAGGTTTAATTGATTGACATTCTTAGTATTACCCAGAAGTGAGTAAGAGGTATACTCTTTTGTCTTACTGTTTAGTTTAAACAGTTTGACTGAGTTTGAGTTTGAGCTATGTGCTTGGCTTTTGTTAACTTTTAATCTAGGGATTGCTCTATAGGAGCAGTAAACTTAAAATTTAGGGATCGCTCTATAGGAGCAGTCAATTTATAATCTATACTATATAATAAAACTGTAGAGAGATCAATTCTGTACATTGAATATATGTTAAAAATTAATATTGGAGGATGAATGGTGATCGATACTAATGCCAAAAATGCAATCAATAAATTTTTTGTCTGTCTGTCTGTCTGTCTGTCTGTCTGTCTGTCTGTATGTGCACGCATGGGTCAAAAACTACTGAAGGCATTTTAACCAAACTTGGTACAATTGTAGTCCATACTCCCGGGCAGGTTATAGGCTGTATAACATAACGCTAAGACACATAGGAGCTGAGCAGTGACGAAATATTTGAAGCAAGTCGGTTGAAAAAACGCGCGTTCGAGCTCTTATCATCGCATACGTTGATCATACGCCAAAAATATGTATTACAAAAATAATGGTCTTCAAAAGATGTACAAAAAAGTCCTTAATAGTATATATCTATCTTTTATATATTAGCCACAATAACGTGTTTAATCGTTAGGGTTTTCTTCAAAGTGTATTAAATACATAAATATATTGTAATTTGCATAGACATATCTTTTTCAAACTCCCATATTTCAAAAGTACACTTTAATATCTTATTCATAAAAAAAAATATAGAAATCGGTTTTTAAACACACAAGATATAGATGAAAGAAAATTTCCAAATGTCGCTGCGCCAGTATGAGTACGGCTGTACGGTTGATTTTTGTTTAACGTCCGAAACGGCCAACCGGTACATCTATATAATTTCATTCACATTGACTCTTAATGCGAACGGACGTGGTTCTTATTGACTATTCTCGGAATAAGCGCACTTTAGATATTAAAATACATAGATACGTAGTTTTTAGGTATTAGTTTTAAAGCAGGTAATCTATCTATCTTCTATACTATAATAAAACTGTAGAGGTCGAAATGTCTGTTCTTTTCGAAAATTCAGATAAAAATTATCTATAAAATCTAGAAAAAAGCAATAACACTACACACTTACAATTTTTAGAATTAATGTCTATCTGTCTGTCTGTCTGTTTGTTACCGCACATCTTTAAAACGAATTAAAATATAATCTTAAGACCAATACATTGTATTGTAGCCTTTCTTATTAGGCTTAAACTGAGGTATGTTTCATCAAAATCGGATAATATAGTCGAGTCTAAGTTAGTCAAATATTTTTTGCTAGATAGTAAAAAGGTGTTAGGTACAATAATTTATTTCAGCATTTTTTTTTACAAAAGACAAATCCTACACTAGCCTTTAAAAATATCAATTTAACGGACACAAAGAACATCCAGACTAAGGACAATAGTTTGTGTATCACAATTGTCCTCCATGGGAATCGAACCCGCGACCTCATGCACGCCAGCCATGTAATGCGACCGCCGGGCCACCGAGGCAGGTAATTCTGCCGCACCATAACGTAGCGTGCAAATGTATTCATTCATAATTAATTAGCGATTATCCGTGTGGTGACGGAGTAAGAATACAATATGTCACCTCCCCATCTCATCCCATGGGTGGCGTAAAACCGACTAAGGGACTATCGGTGAATATTATCTTTACGAAATAAAAATGAAGGAAAACTTGAAATTAAACTCTATACCAATCCGACTGACCTGCGTGGTATTAGTAGGCCAAGTATCTCTCCGTCACGGAAGGAGGCGCGTCCTTGCAGTGGGACATTAATGGGCTGTTATGATGAAATAAGCGATGTCATTTATTTTAACTTACAAATTTGACAACAGATGGAATTGTGCCTGTGACGTCATTTTCAGTATCGCGGTGTTAAAATTTTCCTTGAAAGAATGACGTTCGCTCATGTCTTTCAGCATAAGTTTAGACGCAGTCTTCATAGATCTGTCTTTGTAAAGGTCTGTTTTTGAAAAGGTTTTGGTTCGTTCGTTAATTTTACAATTCGTTTGTAGGTATATCTGTTTGTTATAAGGTTTAAAAAACGATTTTTCAGTATTAAATCGAAATGCGAAGTAAGTAACATCCGCCACGCGAACGAAGTCGCGGGCACAGCAGCTAGTCTATAATATAATAACAACAATTCATTCGAGAGCCTGCACGTAAGTAGAAAAAAAATAGACTATGCTGGAGAAGATCGTTTCCAGTTAGTTTAATGACCATGAAATAAGCCTCACGTAAACCTTATTAAATAAATAAACTCAAATAAACCCCTTTCTTCTTTTTGTTGTATTATGAATTTCGAGTTCCAATGAAAAAGTTAAATTCTATTAAGTACGTTCAAATCTACTTCAGTACCGAAATGATCTACAAGTTGGCCTATGTACTCAAGAGAAAAAAAAATTACCTGACGTAAGTTCATGACGCCAGTAACCATATCAATGTCTACTTGAAGCACAGGATATCCAGGTTCATCCACCCAGTATTCCATGAAGTTAGTAATATTTAAATTGGAAAGAGTTGTGCCATCGTCCTCAACTGCTCTTGCAAATCCCACATAAAGATCTGATGGAAATGCATGTTCGTATTCTCTGAAAACATAAAAAATTTGATATTTTATTTATATTTTGTATTCCACAGGAGCTAGCCCAGCTGTGGACCGCTCTTGGCGGAAAAAATAGTTTGATCTATTTATTTTAATAGCCTCCGTAATGTAGGGTTTGGAGAAGATGCTCGCGTTCACGAGGTCGTGGTTTCGGTTCTTACGCAGAGCATTTGTTTGTACGATTCACAATTTATTGTCATGAGTTTGGATGTTTTTTGTGCTCGTTAAATGTTTGTACACGACCCGCGACGCAAAGCATGATCTAAGGAGGAGTTGGCTTTGTAATTATCATTAATAATAATAAAATATTTAAATAGTTTCTGCACCATACTAAATGTAGGAAGTAAAGATTCAAAATAAAACACATCGATCTAAGTTAAACACATAAATCATACCTATCAACCAAGAAATAGTTCAACGCTTTCTTGAATGTATCTTCGGTGACCATATGCTTCAACATCAGAAGTAACGATGCACCCTTAGAATAACTGATACCACTGAAGTGTCCAGTTACTTCAGTTGGACTGTTTACTGTGTGTTGTAAGGCTCTGGTTGAAACAGCTGAGTCAGCTGACAAGGCACTTTGAACGTACATAATGTTGAATTGATCTTCGAGCTCTAGAGTGCGATCAACCTGAAAAATATTACAAAATTTAATATCAAAAATTTGATAGTATTTTAATAATAAGTAATATCTCTATGGCATTTCGTCAACGCCATCTAGTCTTAACTAAGGTGACATTGTGCTATGGGAATCATACCTATGAATTAACTATAATACCTCCCATACAGTCCACTGAAGCAGCAATGAATATAACCACTAAGCTATAACAGAGATCTGCATGAGTAATAAGTCACTTTCAGTTTGGAATTTATCGTAATAGGTCAATGCTCCACTACTGATGGGCCTTAAAAAATTGCTTTTGATCTAGTTTTGGAGTCAGTTTCATAAGAACATTTATTTTATAGTACACTAAACCTAACACTTCAAAGTAGCGAAAATGCTATCTAAAGTTAAACTTACCGCGTCCATAGCAAAATATTCGAAGTAGCTAGCAAAACCTTCGTTGATCCAGACATTGTCCCACCATCTACAGGTGATGAGGTTACCGAACCACTTGTGAGCTAACTCGTGAGCAGTGATTGTTCCTATGTACATTTTGTCTAAAGCATTTGTTTCTCCTTCTTCATACAACAGACGAAGTTCTCTGAAATAGTATTAAATTAATTTGTTTTGGTTAATCTTAACAAATAAAAAATATTAAAATGAAATTTATAAAAGTTTACTTGGGCCTTTTTTTTTGCATACTTCAGACATAAATGTTACTTAATTTAATATTGTTGTCTAAAGAGCAAAATAATGATTTCTCTCTATAATATTACCAATATTAATGGTCTTGATCTATTGTTTCAAATATTTAGAAATAATGTAATTTCATGAATAAATAAATACTATGTAAAGTCATCAAACCAAAGCGAAAGAATGCTGCTTGAGATTACTCGGGGTATATAAGTGGCGAGGTATGCAACCATTATACCACAGATGTACTAAAAAAGTACTTAACTGTTCTCAATTCAAAATAAACATACCTGTATGTTACCAAGCCCCAGTTCTCCGTAGCTCCAGACGCCCAATAAGGAGAAGCAATTTGATCATTCTTAATATTATCAGCCATACTATAGTAATCTATATCAAAGTAATTGCTCAACCACGTGGTCAATGGCGGTCCAACTTCCAACGCGTATTCACCCTGTCCAATAGCGCTTGGTCTAGCGAGTATCCTGTAAGATCTTTCTTCATCTTCGTTGTCGGCTATTACAGTGAATTCTTCGCTGATGTGAAAGGTGACTAAGTAGGCGGACATACGAGGTGTAGTTTCAAAGACCTCTCTCACTCGGTTACCGTAACTGCAACATTAGGTTATATAATTTAACTTTACGCCATCTATTATTTTAACTAAGAACTAATACAAAATGACGGAAATAATCGAATTTTTGGGAGGTAAAAGGCGGATTAAGCATTCAAAGAGGCACTTCGTCGTCACGTAGAAAATCACCTAAACTTTCTTGAATTACTATTTCAATAACTTTGTGGTAATTTCTTATTTTATTGAAGAGTAACCAAACTTTTGGTTTTTTGTTACACCACGAAAATTTAGTAAAGGTTGTTATCCTAGACACAGCAGTAGCTTAACCCACGACTTAAATATTAATTAAAAATACATATGCGACTTACGCAGTCCTGCTCAAAAGTTTCATGTTTGAGTAACTGTCACCATAAGTGTCCAGCCGGTTAATAATAATATCGAAAGTAGATTTAAACCCAGGCTCATCGAAACTTGGGAAAGCCTGCCTTGAGTTAGTTGGCTGCAGATGAGTAGCTGCATACCATCTGAAATAAAGTTCATATTATTGATTTATGGTGACGGAGTAGGAAGATATATTGTTTAACAAACTTATTTTACGTTTAAGGTGCCGTTAAATTAACTAAGGGAAAGTTTGCAGAAATTGCATGGAGAAAGGAAACAATACAAGTTGAGTTTCGTAGACCGATTTTTCTTTAGTACTTTTTTAACTTTTTTAACGACAACTTCCTCACTACTTTCAATCCCTGAGAAGCAGGGATCTTAAGAACCATGAAATCATCGAACACCACGTCGAACACAATGAACAATCAAGCTCAAGATAGTAGTTTGTGGATTCAAACCGACAACCTCATGCTCAGCAGCTGTATATACAGTAGTTGCATCTTAAATCTTCAGTTAAATCTTCCACTAATATTATATTATTTTATACGTCTTACTCTAAGTTTAATACTTTTCTAAGATAATAAACAAATGAGTTTTAAAAGTTAAAACCATACTCACTTTACCCTTCCGTCGTCCCCAGTATAATTTCCTCTAAATACACCTCTGGATAATGGACTTTCGTTAATATTACCAATGTAATTAATAACCAGGAAATATATAGCTCCATTTATTAAAGTTGCACCTTCAGCCAAAGTGATTCTGAGGAAATGGTATTGCCTAACACGTTCGACGGAGTTGAATGGATGCAGGACTATTGAAGTACCGCTTTCGTCAAGAAGGGTAACTGTTAGAATCTCTCTTACATTTTCTTGAATGACAAAAGAGTTGAGATTTTCTCGTTGTGCCTAAAATGTAATTCATCTGTTATTGTTTGTATTGCTTGCTTTCTAATACTCAAAAACAATGCAGAGAAATTTCAAATTGACTAATTCATATTAAAACAGCTGCTGTATCCATATCATGTTCACGTACAATAATTGACTAATAATATGTTTATGTTAATCTCTTCAATTATTGCTAAGGAAACCTCCCTTAGCAAAATTGCAGTAACATATTGCTGCGACGAATATCTAGCAATGAAAAAAAGTTTTTCTCAAAAACTAGTAAGTATGTGTCTAGCCAAAGAAGGCTTTCTTCAAACATTGAGATAATATGACATGATGAAATCACACTAGACATGGTTTTATCCGGTTACGTGTCATATTTTTTATCAAAGATGATGTGGTTTTCATCACAACCCTATCTTTTTGGGAACAACTACAAACTGTTGCAGTTAACAGCATAGTGGTAAAACTATTTTACCACCATGTATTCTTAGTCATCCTTAGTGGGTACACAAAAAACGGTATCGCAAATGTCTTCTAAATATTTACTGGTAAATAAACATTATTGCCAACTTACCCTTAAAGTTATTGTGACTTTCCCATCAAAAGTGAAAGCTTCTTTTTCACCTTCAGCTTCAAAGTACGGCGTGACTTCAATTTCATAGTGCACAGGATCTAAATCTTCAGGTATACGATAGATTGTTGCATCGTCATCGTCGTTACGTAGAACATTTGAATCTAATTCAGTGGTGTCTAATGGAAAATCAGCACTTGCAAGAGCTGCTAGCCCCAACAGTGTGAGGCATAAGAATCTCATCCCGCTGTAAGAGTAATTAATATTGTTTTTTGTTTATGATTTTTTTCTTCACCGTGTTATTGACGCATACGTGCTATTACGTTAATTGTTTTGTGTCATATGTTTTTATTTTATTTCTTATGTTGACAATTATTTTCTATACTTGCTCATGTTTATAATAAACTTGTAATAATGTTTGTTGTTTTATTATTCTTTTTGAATACTTGTACCTGCCAATTCGTAGCCATGTTTCCACCTACCGTTGTTCATGTTTCCACCTATGTTTTATTGAGTAATTTGATAAAGATTGTGTTTTATGTATTTGATATTGTTATCATCATCTATGTTGTGATGAAGTAGACTGTAACTGTTTGTTTTCTTTTTGCATTTTAGTTTATGTTTTCGAATTTTATTTAGTTACTATTGCACTGATATCATTCGTGATCTTGTTCTTTTATTCTTGTTAAATCTTAAGCTTCATGTCAATTATATTTTCACTTAATTTATCATTTATGGTATTTATCTAGTTTATGATGATCTAAATATATATTCATCACGAAATTTAAACAAACTATATCCCTTTATTATATATTATTAATTACTTAGGTAGTATTACAGCAAAAGATACCAAAATATTTTTTTTATTTGTGTATAACAGTACTTACATATTTTTTTTTACGATTTAGAAAACTTTGGCTCAATAAATCGCAATTACACTAAATGTTTTGCAAGTTACTTTATTGAAAACTTAAAATCTATCAACTCCTTGCACGCTGAAGTGCTTGCTTCCTTACTTTAATCAACAAATAGAATAATACAAGATAAGTGTAAGACTATTCACTAATGAGTCTTAATAAGTAAACAAATAACATTGATTTCTTTTCTTTTTTTTTTCTTAACACTATTGATAGAAATAGTTTTGTTCGTAACAATGTCTACAATATTACTGTACTAAACAATAATCATTCAGATAAGGCTTTTATTATCTTATAAAAAACTTACGTCATTATGATATTTCATCTTTTTAATAAGATATTTATTAAAATGAGTACGATACTGACTAAGTACATCTTTATGATATTATATTTATTAAAATGAGTAGGTTATAAACTTGATATTGTACTAAGTATCAGCTACTTGTGACTAAGCACATATGTAATATGTAAATCTAGGTGGCAAAATTTTGGGATAGATGGACACGGTATATTTAACTTAACTTCAGGACTGAATATTAGTATTAGAAGATTATTCTGTCGTCTCTGCCTCCCCGGACTTGATCAGGCGTGAATTTATGTATGTATGTATGTAGGTATGTATTAGAAGAGGTATACATTCTTACAATATCTACTATCTGTGACTACTGTAACAAACATGTATATTTCTTATGACCACTGTCAGAGATGCACACATTCAAGCAAAACTGCTAGAATCGTTGATAAATAAAATGCATCAGGGTACAATTTATTGTAAATCCTAAATTACAGTGCTCACGTAAAAAGTTAACTGAAGCTGTACGATGTCGACTTGTGAACAGTACCACGGGTTATCGTAACAGCCCAATAATGTCTCACTGCAAGGACATGCCTCCTCCCGTGACTGACGTATACTTGGCCTACTAATACCACGCTGGCCAGACGGATTGCTATAGGGTTTAGTGGCGAAGTGTCCATATAACTCGATTCCTACCGGCTTACCTTTGCAAAAACCGCTTAGCATTGTCTATTAATCAATTATAAATCAATGACGCAACATCCACTCAATACAAAATAATATAAAACAAAAAAGTATTCTCTTACGTAAATCGCAATAATAATTACAGTAATAATAATTTTCAATATAATTATTTACGTACTCATAACGCCATCTTGTAATTAAAGGTTGTCAACTAACAACTTGTTATAGTTCAGTCAGAGAGTACTTAAAGCGCGCATGCGCGGAGCGCAGTAAGCCGGTCGCGAAATTAGGAATCCAGTACAACAGACTGTACGGAAATCGTACGGTCACGTGACACTTTGTATTCGTCGATCTAAGGTACCATATAAGCCGGTGGCCATCGGCTTATGACAAGGATAAAAGATACAACTACAACATTGCGAGAGCGAGAAAGCACTATTGCAACCAGTGGACCGACCAATTGTAACGAAGTTTCATTTCATTTCACGTTAAGTACTTAATTTGCCATTGACATTCCTTTGTTTTTATCAATTATTTAAATCTGATAGAAATCAGCCTTTCTTCTGAATTTTTAGTTTTTAATTATATTTATTTGTTTTTATATTTTTATACGGCTTGCGTCTTGACTTTGGCAGAATCATCGGTAAACGATAGGACCATTTGAAGAAAAAACAGATATTTGTATTTATTTTCTGCAAATAGGTTATAAAATTCGCTTTCTTGTTTAAAGTAGTAAAATTTGTATGTTTAATTATTTATGATTGTGTATTATGTGTTGTGCATTGGTTGACTTTATTTTTGTCGTAGTGCGTTGGGATCCTATGGAATATTTTTGTAAGTACTTGTTTGTATTGTTTTCAGCAAATTTAATAGTTTGTTGTTATAAGGGACAGGTTAATAGTGTTATATTATATTGACTATCCTATTATGTGATGTGCGATAAAACATCATTCTCGAAATTGAATTATAAATATAAGAAACGCCGGCGCTGTGGATTTACGAAACATTTTAATACAATTATCTCATTTCGATACGTATAAGTAAGTGGCTTACAGACAGTATTCTCAGATTCTAAAAGTAAGTAAGTAGGTATGTAGAATCATTTAGGATATAGCAATATAAACAATTAATCTAATTGATCAAAGAAGTCTTCCAAACAGAGAAACATTTTCGTATTTTAAGTTTATGAGTTCGGGACAACTAGGTAAAATCGAAACATTTTCTCACGAATACCTATGAACTACAGAATAATAGTAATATAAAGTAGAACAAAAGTCCACGGAATCTTCGGCTTCCCTTTTATAAAAATCCACCCTTCGCCACTGATAGGGTTTCATCATAACAGACCACTAATGTCCCACTGCAGGGACGGGCCTCCTCCCGTGACGGAGGGTTACTTGGTTTACTAATACCACGCTGGCCAGACGGATTGGTATAAGGTTTAATTTCAAGTTTTCCTTCTTTTTGTTTCGTAAAGATAGAAATTACGGATATTCCCTTAGTCGGTTTTTACCACACCCATGGGATGAGATGGGGTGGTATTGTATTCTTACTCCGTCACCACAAGGATGGACGGAACTACGGGTAGTCCGTAGTTATTACAGTTACGAATAATTTTAGCATATTTACCAGTATTAAACAAGTTTCCTATTGAACACTATTTGCGATTGAGTGTTATTGTTGTAATGTAAAAGTTTGAGTCGTTTTGGGTTTAAATTATGATACCTTTTATTAATTTGTTCCAATTTTACTTAAGATGTTTGATGAAAGCACGATAAGTATGCTAATATCTTGTGTATGTCCGTATGGTGACGAAATAAGAATACAATATGTCACCACCCCATCTCATACCATGGGTGTCGTAAAAACCGACTAAGGGACTAGCCGTCCATATTACCTTTACGAAATAAAAGGAAGAAAAACTTGAAATTAAACCCTATACCAATCCGTCTAGCCAGCGTGGTATAAGTAGGCCAAGTATCCCTCCGTCACAGAAGGAGGCCCGTCCCTGCAGTGGGACATTAACGGGCTGTTATGATGATGATGATCTTGTGTCTAAGATTTACAACAAAAGAATTTTTTTCCTTTCTGAGTGAAACATTTATGAGAAGTTTAATTACGAAAATTATAATAACTGAAACAAAACATACCTGTTATCCAATAACGTCCGTCGTGTGAAATGAAATACATAAGTACATATTACAATATTTATCAGATAATAAAATTAGGATAATTATTGTATTTTTTTATTATCAAATTTATTGCAATCAAATTTGTGATAAGGCGATAAGTTATAGTTATTTCTATTGCCAGATAATAAAAAACTCATAATCATTTTATATTAAATGAGTATGTCGAGGATTTTCCGTGTGGTGACGGAGTAACAATACAATATGTCACCACCCTATCTCATCCCATGGGTGTCGTAAAAGCCGACCAAGGGATTAACCGTAAATATTATCTTTATGAAGTAAAAAGAAGGAAAACTTGAAATTAAACCCTATACCAATCCGGAAGCCAATTACCCCATCTCATCCTATGGGTGTCGTAAAAACCGACTAAGGGACTATCCGTGATTATTATATAAGCCAATTATATTATAGGCCAAGTATCTCTCCGTCATGGGAGGAGGCCCGTTCCTGCAGTGGGACATTAATGGGCTGTTATGATGAAGTCGAGGATTTGAAATTAATGCTTAATCTTACTCAGAATATACATCTTATTTAGACTATGGTACTACAAAAATCAAATCCAACCATTAATTCATAGAGTACCTACCACTTACAAAAGTTCCAAGGTTTGTCTGCAAGCTACACCTAGCAAAACTGCCTTAGTGGCAAAGCGGCAAAGTAAGCGGCTGCCATGCAAGAGATCGCAGATTGGAATCTCGCGCAAGACAATTACTGTAATCCAAAAATTATTATCTTAAGCCTGGATGTTCCTTATGTTGCTGACCTGATAAAACTTACCAACCCAGACAAAAAAATTAACGAAGTATTATATATGTCTTGGTCTGGTTTTAACAGCCCACTGCAGGGACGGGCCTCCTCCCATGACGGAGAGATACTTGGCCTATAATATAATTGGCTTATATAATAATCACGGATAGTCCCTTAATCGGTTTTTACGACACCCATAGGATGAGATGGGGTAGTGACATATTGTATTCTTAATCCCTCACCACACGGATAGCATTTAACAGCTCGATCGATGGTTTTAAATCACCTTTATTAAGGTTTACATATAAAATAGTTTCGACAGACTTTTCGTAGTTCTTACTGTAACTTTTGTAGCTCTTTCTTTGCTATCGTGTCGGACAACAGTCGTCTGTAATGTATAAGCTATTTAAAAGCAATAGGGAAGAAAGAAGAAGGATAAGAGATAATCAAATTCATCATCATTATATCAACCAATTGACGTCCACTGCTGGACATAGTCCTCCTCCAAATACTGCCACATTGAGCGGTCCTGTGCCTCCATTATTCATCGTCTCGGTTTTTGATAAATCTAATTGTTTTACGTAAATAATGAGACAGTCATCCTCAATTTATTTACTGAAAAAAGACATCTAGTAGTAAACATCTAACATTTTGAGGCCCTTAAATTTTGAAAAATTGCACCAATGCTACAAAAAATCTGAAAATAGCATAATATCGGCCAAATGGCATAGTCGTCTTTGTGGCTATCATGTTAGAAGTCAGAGTTTGATACCTGCACAAGTGACGTGGCGATCGCAGTATATGTTTCACCATCATCATCATATCAGCCATAGATTCACACACGTTCACTTCTGGACATAGGCCTTCTCCAAATATTGCCACCTTGTGCAGTCCTGTGCCTCCCTCATCCATCGGCTTCCCGTCGTCCTTACTAGGTCGTCGGTCCACCGTATGAGGTGATACATATAGTATGTGATTGTCACCCAGAAATACCACACTGAGCTGAGAGAAATTTGTGCAATCTAAATAAAGATCCTGAGCCTGTATATTATTTGAGTGCATAGGTTTTTAAAAGTTGCTGCGATACAGAAAAATTAACATAAGAAAGTAAACACAAATTATTATGTGAAAATAAATTATATTTATACGTCTAACAACCGCAGTAGTTTCTTAATTCATTACATAATTAGTGTTATTAATGTCATTACAAATAACATAGACACAGAATACAAGATGGCGGAAGCTCCGCCTCTTGCAGCTGTCAAAATCATGTCAGCGTTGGCAGTACCCCAGGCTATGTTAGCACGAGCCGAAGTTATTCCAGAGATGGCTGTAGCGAATTGAGGGATGTGACTTTGTGAGCTGCGAAGCCAATCTTCATACTGTAAAAAAAAAGTTTATTAAATACGAGTATATTCAGAAAGTTACCACCTGGATTTCTGCTACTATAGTACGCGCTTTATCATCTGAGTACTCCAAAAAGAGATAGAAGATATAATATAAGTAAGTGCAAGCGAGATAGATATAGAGATGATATGGCCCTAAGACTCAGATGATAGCGCGCATAGTATAGAGCTATTTGCAAGTGGTAGCTATTTGCAAACAGTGGGGTATATGTTTGCGAATTGCAACGGGTTTGTGAAACGAGCAACTACGCCGACTGCGCTCACTTCTTAATATTTTATTTTATTTTTAGCACAGTTAAACCCCGAGAAGTCAATTCTGTCTCCCAATCAACAGGGCCTTGCCCATCTTAATAGGAAAGAAATAATTGAAAAAGACAGTGGGTTTAGGTCACTATATGCGCTGGTCGAATACAAGTCGCAGTTTCAAATAATGGAATTCAGGATAAATTTGCGTGATCCCCAAATGATTGGCCTAAGCCAATATATTTTGTGTCTGTTAAAATTAGGCTTCTAAAGAGTCCCGCGATATTATTTTATATTCTAGCAGACGTTTCACCTCTAACTAACGTCTTCAATGTTCTATTTTCATTTTTTATTGATTTTTAGTTATTTATTACACTTACTTCAGCTAATTCAGGTTCATCCAAGTAACCAGCAAGGTTTGATAGAGCGCTGTGTACCGGCCTTGCAGGTGAGTTTTCTACGTATCTGTAATTTGAAAAAATACATTTTAAACGCGGACACTACACTATAACTTAACTTCACAGCCTGTTGATGTTCTATTGCAGGTACAGGCCTCCTCTAGTGACGGATGGAGACTTGGTTTGCTAAATCTATGGTTTGTTGGCAGTAGCAAGCGGCTTACATGATAGTATGGTAAATGCCGGTGATCGACGTTAACAATAGCAAAGCATAGCCAATCCAACCCTTAACATAAGTTGATAAGTCTTAGCCCTGTAATTGGCTACTGTTACCTTCCACCATATACATAATGTTGGAAATAGGTTAAGCGGAAATTTTATTCTTCTTAATGTTCAGTCCAACAAAAGTTAGGGCCTAAGGTGAACGAATTATTTTCTAGATAATACCATACAATTGTAGGTACTTACGCAACTCTGATGGCATCAATGTTATTTTTGACAAACTCCAATACAGTTCTAGCATTGTCCCGATTACCAAGTAAAGCGTAATTGAAGGAATTCAGCTTGTCATGGGATCTTACATTCCTTGATAGAGTCAGTGATAAATATCTGAAATAAAAGTTTTGGATAAGTATCATAATGTTGAAATAATGGCCCACAAAAAGATTGAGCCTTCTCCAGTGAAGGAAGGACACTTTGGCCGATATTACCAAAGTCTTTTACTTAAACGTTTCGTTAGTGGGCAGCCGAGAGGTTGTTCACGCCGCCTATAAGCCTCTGGCTGAAGGACTAATTCACATCCTGAACTGACATTTTGCGTGAACCTCCGAAACACGGACGCACTCGTATGAAATATTACTATGCGGTCTCCCATCTATAGTAAGACTTCGCCAACCTTGCTTAAATCTTTGAAAGATAGAAAGAAAGAAAAAACATTTATTGACCATAAGAACAAACACAACAAACAAAAAAAATCTGTTGTACACCTTTTTACGTCATTGACTAGACGGATTAATTTTATGAGTTTTTGACTCCTTATGGGGTATTGCGATTCCTGTGGTATGAAAATGCACGATGATTCTCATCTCTACAATATATTTTTTTAAATTTTAAGTACCTGTTCAACGATTGCGAACTCCTAGAAGCACCCATTCCTCTAAGCATCTCAAGCTGGTCATTAGCGTAATTAGATTGTCTGAAGTGATTTAGTAAAAAGTCAAAGTCATCCGTGTTACCTTCTCTCATGGCTGTCATGTATACGTTACGACGAATACGAGAATTTACACTGTAAAAAAGTACATTTTAATAGTTTTAATTTACTCACATTTAAATTTACACTGTAAAACGTAAATAAATATCGGAAGGCTCAGGCCATTAAGATCACCTGTCAGGTCATTGTGAACTCTTTTAACCGCGACAAATAGTTGGAAGAAATACACGTTTAGATTTAGTTGGTAGACCTGCTTCTTTTGGGAGTCCAACACACACCCCCTGGAGCCAAATCAATCAATAAATGGCTTCTTACAGGTTTTCTAATAAAAATATGGGCGCATCGAGATGTTTCATTTTTTACATACATAAGTTGTTGCTTTTACATTCTACATGCACATAATTTACCATCATATTCCTTTGAGAAACAGTAATTTTCACTCCTGCTAATATTATACAGGAAAAAGTATATAAGTATACTTAATTAGTAAACTTACATAACACCATTGTCTCTCCAATCAACAAACTTCTCCCACGTATCCTGTACACACTTGGCATGTCCTAAAGTGCATGCAAACTGTAGAATACTCTGTCTGGCCATACTCACTGTCGGAGTAGCATCATCAGTGGGATCGATACCTAACGTATTTATCGCGTGCTCCATTAAACTTAAGATAAATTCCTGTAAACATAATAAATACAATACGGTATGTAAAGTAAAAGTTTACGTATGTCGATTCCAAAACCATTTAGAGATTTCAGATCGGTAAGTAATAAAATCATATTTTTACCGCAAAAAACTGCAAGATTATGTTCATTTTTACAATTATACATGAATTACTTTTGTCTTTCATTTGACCTCTAAATGACATCACGCGTCCAGCCGAACAGAAGTTTGACTCTGCCTTCATTGCTCAAGTAATTCAGCCATAAGCATGACGTCATTACAAGTAAAACTTAAAATATTTATTAAAAATAAACTATAGGTAGGAAAGCAAAAATACTCAAATTAGTTGTTTGTAATTAATAAACCTTTAAAATTAAAATTAAAA
The DNA here is from genome assembly GCA_905475405.1 of Schrankia costaestrigalis. NCBI lineage: Eukaryota > Metazoa > Arthropoda > Insecta > Lepidoptera > Erebidae > Schrankia > Schrankia costaestrigalis. Next base: position 3,009,602 of record FR997830.1, read on the forward strand.
AAAAATCTTGAGAACCTTTTTTTGAAGTCGGTAAACAAATGAGAAAAAAATACCAAAATGACGTCACGATACTAAAAGCTGTTAGTGTCCTAAATTTTCGTTAGAAAACACATTCAATTTAGTTATAATTTATCTTTGTGAAGTAGTTATTTAAAAAAAAAACAAAGTAAGGGCTTGAAATAACTTTGCTAGCTGTGCTAATTATCGTTTACACTTTGTGACTATGTCGTAGCACTTGTAAAAAAAATGTAGTACTTTAAGTAGATACATTCCAAATTAAATATTTTTAGTCATACTGTTTAATTATTGTAATATATAAAAAATATTCTAATTATCTTCTTACATCAAATTCCGCCTGTTTCTCAGGAATATGCCTCAGTCTGTTCCTGAGCCAAGTGAACCCACTGATGACAGGATCCCACACGTGTAAGTTAACTTCATTTGACAAGAACCTCAAAATGTTAAAACCAAAGTCATACGTCATTCTTCCAGACCTCATTAGAGCGAAGACATCGTCAACAATCTGCAAAAAATGGTAATTATTTTTAAGCAATTACTCTAATTTTTTTCAGTGCTTATAATTTCTGACATCAAAAATAAAATAAGCGTTAGTATTCTTTCCTTTTCGTAAAGTAATATCTTCAATGTTTTCCTTACTGACTTTTGCAATACCAGCATCATTCATGATGATGATGATTATATTATGATGATATCAGCCAATCGACGTCCCCTGCTGGACATAGGCCTCCTCCAAGCATTGCCACCTTGCGCGGTACCAGCATTACCTAAGTATAATTATTTCTGGAAATATGATTTATTATATTTATTTACCTGAGCTCTATTCAAGTGGTGTATGGCGTTTGGTGTTTCTATTAAAGCTTCAGTAATCAGTTCCCAAGTTCTTGTATCGTAGTTTACTCTGTAGTGACCTAAGTAGTTAATAATTATTAATATAACACCTTAGAAATGTGTATTCTGTCGATTCTGACCTAGGACGGTCAAAACAAAACACAGCCTACTGATATTCCGTGAAAAGCCACTACACAGGTCAGGTTTTACTAAAACCCCTAGACACAAAAAATGACTGAATGTTCACTTAATTTTGTTTCATAATAACCCATTAATGTCCCACTGCAGGGACGGGCCTCCTCCTGCGACGGAGGTATACTTGGCCAACTAATACCACGCTGGCCAGGCGGATTGGTATAGGGTTTAATTTCAAGTTTTCCTCCTTTTATTTCGTAAAGATAATATTTACGTATAGTCCCTTAGACGGGTTTTACGACACCCATGAGATAGGGTGGTGACATATTGTATTCTATCTACGTCAATGATAACTGTCGATTAAAAACTGTACTGTCATTGTGAGAATAAGTGAAAAGAGAATATAAAGTAGGTTTATAAGTAGGTTTACGAGTATTATAAGATTCAACAGAGAACAAACCTCAAGACACTGTACCGGGACCAATGTCATCGAAATAGTTCCGTAATTTTGAAACTTGCTAATAAATACTAGACTAAGTTATAAATAAATTACCTTGTTGCAAATTATTGAAGATAACCCACTCTTCTCCAGCTGTTTTACCAAGAGTATCTTGGGCTGTTGTCATCAATTGTATAGGAGTCAATATGTGGAAATTAGGATTTGTTCTCGTAGAATAAGTGATGGGAATTGGGTAAATGACATCAGATTCGCCACTTTGAGAATTTAAAAAGAAACGTTCCTGAAACATAAATTGTTTATTATGTATTGTATAAGTTTTGGTGTTTTTTAGAAATAAATACCTTTTAAACTCCGAATCACATACGTTCTGCTAAGAATATTTTTTTAATTATTGAATCAACTCCAAAACCTAAACAATGTGGTACGTATTATATTATGTTATTAAAAAAAAACTAAGATATAAAAATAAAATAATTAACTAATTGCGATGGAATTTTGAAAATATTAACACTTTTAAAAATAAACAAAGTGGATTAGGACAGAGCTAACAGTTATTAAATTTTAAAAAATACAATCGAATCGAGTATCTTCTCCATCTGTTTGAAGTCAGACAGCACTCCTTACCTGTGAATAAGTCATCACTCCTGCAGCATGATTAATGTCAACATTCAAAATAGGATAACCAGGTTCATTGACCCAAATTCTATAATACTCAGCAAAATCAAAATTGGTGTATGTTGCTAAGCTATTGTCTTCTTCAATGGCCCGAGTGAAAGCATCCAACAGGTCAAATTGATCGGTGGGCTCGTATGCACTGAAAACAAAACATAAAGTAAAATATAAACAATAATTATTTCTATCTATTTAAAAAACAAATATATCGTAACAATAATAATTACTTATTATATCGAAATACAATATTAATAAATCCACTTGAAGCATAAATAAAAAAGGGATACGTACAAATTTTAACAATAATGTTAATATTATGAAACTTACTTGTTAGTCAAAAAGTAGGTGCAAGATTTTTTAAAAGTATCCAAAGTTATAATATTGGCCGTCATTCGGAGGAACGCAGCGGCTTTTGAATAACTGATAGTGCCGAAGTGTCCAGTTACTTGAGCTGGTGTATTTACATCATGATTTAATGGTACTGTACCCGCGCCAGAATCAAATGCCAAGGAGGTTTGAAGGTACCGAGAATTAAAATGCTCGTCTAGTTCATATTGTGGGAACATCTGGTGAAAGAAAATACATATTAATTTCACACAGGCCTCTTAATAAATAAAGATTTTACAAAATATAGCAATGTCTTTTCATATCTATATCAATCGAATATAAGATGTATGCTTGTATACTTGTATAATAAGGACAATATTTTCAAGTAATCAAAACTTCCAAAATAGCTTGATGTCGTTTAATTTTGTCTTGTTTTAACCGTGTCGCTTTGATCTTACCCGTCAGATTGCAAAGTAAAAAATATCATAGTACAAGTCAAATTAGAAGTCCCCAATTAGCACTTTAGTTTTTGCCGTAGGTATATAATAAAGTTATTCAAAATTTCGGTTACCGCATGAGTAGCTATGTAGCCAAAATAGCTGGCATAGCCTTCATTGATCCAAGTGTTACTCCACCAATAGCAGGTAATCAAGTTTCCAAACCACTTGTGAGCCAGTTCATGTGATACCAAAGTAGCTGCATAATGTTCGATGGACATTATTGTTTCGTTTGGATCAATGATTAGGTATAATTCCCTGTAATTAAAATAACATGGGTTTAGATAAATAATAAACCGTCATCAACACCCATTAATCCATAACATATCCACCAAGGCTTCCTCCGGGCGCTGTTTAAGCGCGTACTTAAAACCCTTTCATAGTGCCGCCAGCAGACACTATTGTGTCTGCTGGCGGCACTATGAAAAGACGGCATAATATGGTACACTGCACTGGGAACGTGTGAAGTTACCTCACCTTTCGCTAACCTTATGAAGTCGGTAACGAGGAAACGTCAAATTTAAAATCGAGATATGTGTTTATAACTATCCGTAATTTTTAAAATGGCATTCCCTTGAAAACTCTCATTGACATATCTCTGTGTTATATTCTAGGTTATTTAAAATCTTAAATGAAACTGAAATTTAGTTTTACCTGTAACTGACCATACCCCAGTTTTCAGTACCAGCTGACGCCCAATCCGGCGAAGAAATGTGATCATTATTCAAATTAGGATGTAAAGTCGAATAAGGTATTCCAAAATATTCGTCGAAGAAATCAGTCATCTTAACTGCCAAATCTAGTGCATGGGCTCCCAGACCAGCAGTATTGGATCTGCCGATAATTCTTATTGGAGGATCGTAATTGTTATCTTCAGCAATAGAAGTAAAAGTTTCGCTGACTAAGAAAGTCACTAGGTATGAAGACATCTTAGGGGTAGCGAGGAAATTGTCTTGAACTCTGTTGTTGCCCAATCTGAAAGTGATGATTACAATTTATTGAAAAAAACTCTTGCATATGTAATGAATGTGGAACTTACCATCAATCGAGAAACTGGTTTCTTTTGCAAAAGAAAAAGATCGTTGAGCTTTTTGTATTCCTAACTAGAGCTTGTTTTTCATGGGGGTAGGCAAAGACTACTGAATGCTAAGAAAGCCCTGCGCAACCCACATTATGGCATGTACAAACTTTTGTTAAAGTAAAAAATAGTATTGAACAAATACTTACTCCGTTGTGCCTTCAAGTTTTGTGTTGGTAAATGTGCCGCTATAACCAGCAGGTCGTGAAAGATGTAGCTTAAAAACTGCTTTGAAAAGAGGCTCGTCCCAGCATGGGAAAGCTTGTCTGGCGTTGTAGGGCTGGAAATGTGTTGTGGCGTATATCCTAAAACATAATTTAATGTTTGGAATTATTATTCAGGATGTTCTGATGGACCTCATAAAGGACTCTGGGTCGAACTGGATGCGGAAGGCTCAGGGCCGAGTTCCTTGGCTCGTGTTGGGTGAGGCCTTTGTCCAGCAGTGGACTGCAATAGGCTTGTTGATTGACTGATTTAAGTTGTTCTTAAATTTACAATATTTATATACCTATTCGCCGATTTTTGTATAAAGTATAATAAGACTAAAATTAAGTCTAGATAACAGATTTCGCGTTTATATACTACCTAAATATATACATATATGTCGCGGAATCTGATAGATTTAAATCTGCAGGAACGTTAGTGATTTCCGCCATATTGTAGTTTTGATAAATCAGTGCGCACAACCGGCGCTGGCGACGTTTCAGGAGCAAGAGAGCGTGCCTGTCACTACGCACTACTGATATACCCTCAAAACTGTCATCGTCATATTAAACGTCAATGTCAACTGACATTACAAGTCAACTGTCAAGTCAACGACACTACTACGGTGCTGCCACTACAGTGCTGCCACCTACTTCCTTTTAATATCAAGTAAATTACTTTTAAATTATTTCATTCTCCGACCCATGAACAAAGCAACATGAATTTCGTGTTTAATTTAAGGATATACTCTGATTATACCTATTCTATGATTATTTACAGAACAACAATTAGCAAAAGCTTTAATAAGAGTTATTAAGATTACATGAACATACATTAAGATAAAAGCTACGTGTAAGAGTTACTTAATGATTACTTACTTAGTAACAAAACTTTCCCATCATCATCATACCAGCCCATTTATGTCCCACTGCAGGGACGGGCCTCCTCCCGTGACGGAGGGATACTTGACCTACTAATACCACGCTGGCCAGACGGATTGGTATAGGGTTGTTTTCCTTCTTTTTATTTCGTAAAGATAACATTAGCGGATAGTCCTTTATGAGATGGGGTGGTGACATATTGTATTCTTACTCCGTCAAAAACAACAAGTTTTTATAGGAAGTTCCTATAAAAATCTTTTGCAAGAAGCTTGTTGAGTAGATTTTAACAACTCCGAATACAGATATTATTTAAATACAAAGAATCTCGACAACGAATCTTTTTGTAATCGAAACCATGACATTAATAAAATAACATTTTTACATCAGAACTATAAAACAGCTTACCTATCAATACCATCGTCGTCAGTATACCACCCTCTCCAGATACCACGCATCATGGGCCCTTCATTCATAGAACCAGAATAATTAATTTCCAAAGTATACCTAGTATTAATAGTCAAAGGTTCTGCTAGGTTAATTTTTAAGAAATGATACAATATTTCTACTTCTACTCCTTGAAATGGGCTCAGTCTTACTGCTGCTCCGGAGGTGTCTCGCAATGTAACTTCGTTTATACTGTCTACGTTTGCGTGTAAAACTATTTGTGTTACATTGTCTTCATTGGCCTGAAATAAAACACTATTTTATAGGATTAACTAGCTTTTGCCCGCGGCTTTGCTAGCGTTAAATTCGGGGTAGTACAGTAGCAAAAAGAAAATTGCCATATAGATTGTTACTTTCCTTCAACAATCTCCACTTAAAAAAATACGTCAATTTGTCGCTCCGTTTTGCCGTGAAAAAAAGACAAACAGACACACTTAAATATGGATTAGTTTGCTACCCACGATGGTTTTTCAAACAGATTCTTTTATTTATTTCTGTAAATGCAACAGCCATGCTACTGCACTGTGGAGCAGAGTCGATTTAAGTAATATAAGTTTTTTTTTTGCGAGATTCCAACTTCTGATTTCTGGTCTGACAGCAAATTAACGCGACAGCTACGGAATTGTTAATAATTTGTCTTTAGTGACTCTCCAATAAAAATCAACGTTGTTATTTGTTGAATGACACTGTACTTGATCGTATTCGTTCTAATGTAATAAGCAAAACATCTTTATGGTAAATTCAAACAAATACTACTAACCTCAATTATAATATACTCTCTTCCTTCATAACTAAAAGGTTTTTCTGTTCGCTCATTGAAGAAAAGATCAATATAAATATCGTACTCCAAAGGTACTACGTTTTCAGGTAATCTATAAACTGTTTCATCGTTTCTCTGATGTGAAGTTTCTTCGTCAATGATTACATTCTCAAAGTCCCTGTACCAAGATACAGGGTGATCTCCCGTAACTAGAGCTAGAAATGTTAGCGCCAACAAGGAGAAGAACAATTTGGCCATGGCTGAAAGAATTGGTAAGATATATAACATTTATTTTAATAATATAACATTCCTAACCTAACTTATCAAAAACGCCATCTAGTGCCAAACTAAGCAGAACTTCTTATGGTACTAAACGTACTGATATTTTATACTTTTTTGTTAATAGATTTGTAATACAAGAATACACCCAGACCAATGCAAACAAACGTGTTCAATTGTTCATGCACCCAAAGATTTATATTGAGCGGGAATCAAATCTGAAAATCTGTAGCAGCTATTGGCTATAACCACAACGCTACTAAATTGTTCATTACAATAGTAAGCAATTTGTTTAATAATTAAAGAAAGTATAAAAAAACTAAGCAGTTTTTGTTCTTGTTTTGAACAGTTAATTTAATCGTTAGTACTAACAATAACTTAATCTGTACAAATAACAAGCACATTGCTCTTATAAGACTAATCCTACCATCAAAATTTACAAAAAGTTATTAACTGTCAAAACTTGTAAGTATGCCAAGCAAATTTAATAATTCAGCAATATCGAAATACAATAACAACAGAATATAATAGTATAGTAAGTATTTTACCTGCCAAAAATGTCTTCAAAACAGAACTGAAGCAATAAAAGATTCTACAAAATCGACAAATTATTCAAAGGATTTAAGTGCTGATATTATTTATCGCATCGCTTAATGATTATCTACTTTATTACTAATGATAAGCTAAATTATTACTGATTATAAACCTGAGAAGTAATCGAAATAATAAAAATGCCAAAGATTAATTTAATTATTATTTAAGGTTACAAACAGGCATACTTACTATATAAGTTTAAATGCCATAGAATATATTGCCACACCTCTTTCCAACTACAGACTGTGTTTCGTTAAATTCTCTAGAAAAAGTAACAAGAAAAAAATATGGTTGCTAAAAAATGCGAAAAACTTTTACCCCAACCTAATACTTTTATTCTTCGACCACGAGTCCTACGTTTGTATTGAAATTCCTCGTGGTCACCCGGGGGTGGCAAAACGGGGTAACCAGGAGTGCGGCCTGCTTAAAAAAGCTTGCTTTAACAGATAAAATGTATTTTTGGCCAGAAGATATGCAAGTGTTCCGTCCTCTATCACGCGATGAACCCGGCACCAGAATGGAGAATCCATGGAATACTAAGATTTGGTCTTATCTTATTCCAACACAATCAAGTTTATTAAAACTGTGTCGTTGGATAATGGTTGAATAACCCCAAAGACAACCAGAGAAGAGATACCCAACTGACATCACTGTTCTTCTAATTTAATTGTTCATACGCTAGACAAAAAAGACTATTATTCAATGCAATCTTAGCTTCTATATGATAAAAATAAATCATTGTAAGTATTGTTTGAATAGAGTAAGTACTTTGATTCCACGCTCGACAGTCCACGAACCGTGAACCACGAAATTTATGGTACCATCAACAACATTGGTGTTCAGTGATTATTCAACATTACTAATGATAGGACTATTTTCTCTTCTCGTTGTGATACTTACTTATGGAAGTTTTCAGCGATGAGATGATTTTATCGTTTGGATGTGCTAATCAACTTACACCGTACCAATATTTTTGGGGTACAGTCTAGGTACTACAATCAATTTAATTTAATGTCTACTGACTCTATAAACTGCACTTTTTCGATTGTCATGCTAAACTTGAAATTAGACTGAATTTCATCACCTTCCAAAGGTTGTGGTAGGTTGATAGATGAGGGAGACAAATAATTATTTGCAGGGCAGCATCTAAGTTTTACTCGAAAATTTAACAGAAGTTCTGTAAATCTATAGGTATATAAGTTTAGAGGTTAAATCTTATTCAGTAAACAAGGAAAATTACGATAAATGAATACCGTAGTGACCGTAACGGTAACCTGCATGTCAATTCTCGTTTTTTAAAATCGTTAAAAATTCGGTTAAGTTAACTTTTAGTTGTCAAATTGTCACACTCTAAATAAAACTTTAACACGACCACAAACGATTAAAATTGCAATAGCAAAAACAAGACAATTTGACAACTAAAAGTTAACTTAACCAAATTTTTAAAATTTTTAAGTTACGAGAATTGACATGCTAATTTCAAAATTTTTAATTTCTTCCAGCTTCTGGACTAAAACAGGATTTTTAAATGACTGCAATATAATTTTAAAATTGTTTAACACATGTATTTTCTCAGTAATTTAATTTTATTTTCTTGGCTGCTAATTTATTTCTTTCATTATTCATTTTAATATCGGAGAATACTTACACTGCGTGAATACTTTGTGACCTAAAGATGGTACATAAATGTAAAGCATCTAGAATATTTATTGCTGGGTAACGGTTGGTAAAATTCAAAATAAAAAGTAAAACAAATTATTTACAAAAATGTTTAATAACATTTAATTGACACTGTAGAAATATGTAAAATCACTATTTTGTTCAGAAAAAGCGAGGATGTAAATCTAAAGTAAAATAACATTCAATTCATGATTTAAGCGGTTTTTTATTTCAACTGATTATTTCGTCTAAATAACGATTGTGTGAAGTTAGCGCACTTTCTAATGTAAGCGATGTTGCTATTTCTTGAGCAATACCTTTTCTTAATTCCCTTGCAAACCTTTTATTGATTGCTATATTTCTATAACCAATTATATTTTCCATTATTCTGTATTTACTACCTTGTACTCGCTTTTTACAATCCACATCTTCACTATTTTGTACATACTTAATGTATAATTTACAGTTACATTTAATCTTAAATTTATTATTTTAAATTAGCGCAGCATTTGGACGAACATTGCTGCCAATAGAAGAATGGTGGGTGCTACAAAAGCAGTGGATGAACTCCTTCCAATCAAATGGGTGTAGATTTCTAAAGAGTTTGCGCTTGCCCAGTTCAGATTTGCGATAGCTGCATTAACGACAGCTACACCGTTGGCGAATGAACCACCCAAAGCTACTTGGTTTGTGTATACCCAAGATTGGAACTGTAAAACAAAAAGAAAAACATTATAAGGATTGTTAAGCAGAATATTAGTCATATCAGAAAACTTCACTTTACAGTATATAAATAAAATAAAATAGTGAATTAAGACTTAATTAAATTTTACGAACCTGTTGAATAACAGCGAAGTCAGTCAAGAATCCAGGAACTGCATTAATCACGAGGTTCAGGCGAGCTTCGCCACCATAACTGTAACAGAATCATGTTTTAATAAAAGCGTCTAAACAATGAACAATTACGCGGTGTCCTACGTGGGCGACGAAAGCGACGCGACTCGATGCTACACGGACACCTATTTACAAGGATGCTAAAGTTACAGTTGTCAAAAATATTTGTTGTTTCTATTTTTCTTTTTAGTTTTAATTAATCTAAAACTCATAAATTGGACTTTTACAAGAAACTAACTCAACTCAACATTCAATATCAAAACAACAATAATTTGTGAGTCACTTATGCAATTCTCATGCATCTGAACAGCGGCATTGCTGTGCAATTAAAGACTTTACTGATACCTACTTAAAGTTTATAATATCTGAAACTTTATGAATCTGTATAAAAAGAAGTTTAAGTAATCGTGACTTACCTGGTTCTAATTTGTGCAAAATTGGTGTACAACCATTGGAGTACAATTGGCTGGTTTTCGGGGTTACCTTGAAGAGCAAAAGAAAATGCATTGGTACGATCGTGGATGCGTATCCTGGGGTTGGTCATACTTTGACCAAGGTAGCTGAAAAAAGACGTTAAAAATTAGTTAATATTATATTGTATGTATTCAAGAAGCAAGGCAGGTAAAATACAGACTAAAATGAATCGAGCAACGTGCCTTGGTGGTGGATGCAGTCGCTCAGGAAACTCACTCGTTTTCTTCCGTTGTCAACGCAATCAAATTCATATTGCTTTGTGTTTTCTCATATTTACACTGTTCCTTATAACCTTATTGAAGAATAAGTCAATGATTGAAGGTTCAAACTTACTGGTTGAGTGAAGCCTCATCCCTGGTACATGCGAGGGCTCGTAGAATAACAACCATATCAGCAGTGTTCTCAGAGGCTTCGTACAGTCCGAATAGGAAGTTGTAGTCGGTAGCATCACCTTCACGGAGACCAACGCAATATACGTAACGACGTAGATTTACGGGTACCCTGTAAAATAACCTTAATTAGTATACAGTTCTTAGAGAATTTAAGTGTTCATTATAAAATAATATGATATTAATTTTGTGCAGTCCAAAAATTTTCCTCCCTAACTCATCCTATGGGTGTCGACACAGCTGACCAAAAGTTTCCTTAGAGTGTTGAATTTAGTCCATGTAATAAAACACAAAAGTCAAAATGACAAAGAAAAACAATAAAGAAAAAAACAATTTATAAGAAAACTACTAACTGTGACAGATATTACGAGTATTGAACAAAATAGTAAGGTTAACATGCTCAAAGTAATGTAACCCAGCTGTCAAAATTTCTAAGGCGCATACTCAGATAACATAAGTTCTATTCCTGGCTCGAGCTTCAAATTTGGTCAAAAGTAGCAATTACAAGTTTTATAGGTAATTTCATTTATAAGATAACTATTTTAAATTGGGCTACTAATTTTTCTCGTTTGTTGTTTATTTCCAATACTTACAATTCAGTGGGATGCTGTCTAAACGCTCTCCATTTATTTGTAGCATCCAAAACGCAACCCTCATGTCCGAGGTTGCAAGCAAAGTTCATGATTTGCATTCTGTTAAGAATGGTAGAAGTGGAATCAGTGGCACGCTCTTCGTAACCAAGATGTTGGATAACTGTCTCCAACAGTTCCAAAAGGTATGCCTGAAAACATTTAAGAAATTTACTATGTCGTATGAAGTAGATAAATATTAATACAATTACTTATAATCAATAACTATCTTTTTAAAAATAATTTTAACATCAGAGATCTTGTATGGAACTCTTAGAAAAATCAAGTTGTCTGTCAGAAAGACAAAGCGCGAGTCAAACTCAAGGCGCATATCCAGCATCCTTGTACCACTACGTCTAGCTGAAGAGGTCATTTAATAATAAAAAGTGTGAGAAAATAAATGTCTTTTATGCTGCTGCGTAAGGAAAAATGATTTCCTAACAAGATTTTGAATTCTTTAGAAGTGTGTACTTACCGTAAAGACAGAGTGTGCGAAAGGCAGATGCTCATAACGCCTTCTGATGAAATCAAGCTGAGTAAGGGCTCCGTTCCATACGTAGTAGTCAGTCTCAGCTCTCAAGAAGTCCAACACGTCGAAGGCAAGAGTTTGGTTAACATTGTTGGAGCGAATGAAGAACAACAGATCATTGACAATCTAGAAACGCGAAATAACATTAGTGATATTACCATTCTTGAGTAACCAAATGTGATTTTAAGTTTAATTACTTAATAACTTGTTAATAAATAAATAGAAACTTTTAAAAGTAACGATCGATTAAATGATTTATGTTGCAGGAGGAAAATGAATGAGAGTATGCCCAAAAGTGACGTGAAGAGATTGTTATGAAATTATTTATTTACCTGAGCTCTATTCAACTTGTCGATGGTTTGCCTATTGTTACTTTTCAGGTAATTACCAATTAACTGCCAGTTGTTAGGACTGTAGTTCACTCTGTATAGACCTAAAATCATAAAAATAGTACAGATTTAATTTGAGTTGCTGATGTTGTTTAATCATTTAAAACAAAAATGTTTAGATTCTTTTGAACACAAACAATAGCAAATTAATTAAGAGAACAGATAATCAGCCAAAGAAATGCTAATTTTTGCAGAATTTGCTTAAAAATATACCTCATATATTTTAATTATCGTATATCAAAATTTTGTTGTTACCTGATTGTTTAATATTGAAAATGACCCAATTTTCTCCAGCGGTATGTTGGATGGTTGCTGTCCTGGCGCTAAGAATGCTGCTTGGCTTGGTGTTGGTAAAGTTGGGTGATGCTTGATGAGTCCAAGACAGAGGAATGTGCCATAATGTCTCAGGTACAGTTCCGGTAAGCTGGTAGCGTTGCTGTTGAAGAAATTATTTATTTTAACATATTTCTTCTTCTGTCTTTTCGTTTGCACCTAACCTGGTATTGATAGCTGGTTTTTAAAATAATTGAACTACAATTATTAAAAAAAATGTAGGGACTTAATTTTTTGTTAGATTTACAAATAATTTCATTCAAATAACTCTTTAGGTGAGCATTATAAACAAAATTGATAAATAATTGAACCTTAGGGTTTAGTTAAAAATCGGTTTGTTAGTAATTGGGTAGAACAAAATTATTTACGAATATTTGGCATACCTGAGTGACAGTAATAACACCAGAATTAGTATTCAATTCAACGTTTACGACTGGAGAACCACGGTTTTCAACCCAGCTCTCGAATACTGCACCAACATCTACATTAGGGAAATCGGCCAAGAACTCAAAGTCTTCAGTAGCAACTTGTCTGAAGGCGGCGTACATATCAGCGGGGGTGCCGATGTCGTATGCGCTGAAATAAGAAAGTTTAATAGTAATCAATCATCAATAGAGAATATTATCATATCTATATATATAAAACTCAAAGGTGACTGACATAGTGATCTATCAACGCACAGCCCAAACCGCTGAAGAGATCTGGCTGAAATTTGGCATGCAGGTAGATGTTATGACGTAGGCATCCGCTAAGAAAGGATTTTGATGAATTCTACCCCCAAGGGGATAAAATAGGGGATGAAAGTTAGTATGAAACTTTGTCAGTTTCAAATCGATAAGGCTGAGACTTTGCATTAATATAGCAACTATGACGTTGGCACCCCCTTAAAAAGGACTTTTATAAATTCTACCCCCAAGGGGATAAAATAGGTGATGAAAGTTTGTATGAAACTTTGTCAGTTTTAAACCGATCGGGCTGAGACTTTGCATGCATACAGCTACTATGACCTAGGCATCCCCTTAGAAAGGACTTTATTAAATTCATTCCCTATAGGGATAAAATAGGGAACGAAAGTTAGTTTGAAACTTTGTCAAATTCAAACCGATCAGACTCAGGCTTTGCATGCATAGAGTTACTATAACGTAGGCATCTGCTAAGAAAGGACTTTTATAAATTCTACTCCCAAGGGGATAAAATAGGGGATGAAAGTTTATATTAGACTTTGTCAATTTTAAACCGATCGAGCTGAGACTTTGCATGCCAATAGTTACTGTGACGTAGGCATCCCCTTTAGAAAGGATTTTATTAAACTCAGCCCCTATAGGAATAAAATAGGGAACGAAAGTTAATTTGAAATTTTATCAAATTCAAACTGATCGGGCTGAGGCTTTGCATACATATAGTTACTATGACGTAGGCATCCTCTTAGAAATTATATTTACAAATTCTACCACCAAGGGGATAAAATAGGGAATTAAAGTTTTTATGAAACTTTGTCGATTTTAAACCAATCGGACTAAGACTTTGCATGCATATAGTTACTATGACGTAGGCATACCTTCAGAAATTATTTTGATAAATTCTATCCCCAAAGGGATAAAATAGGGGATGAAAGTTTGTATGAAACTTTGTCAGTTTTAAACCGATCGGGCTGAGACTTTGCATGCAGATAGCTACTATGAAGTAGGCATCTTCTTTAAAAGTATTTTGATAAATTCTACCCCTAAAAGGGTAAAATAGGATGAAAGTTTGTATATATCTTCTAACATTTTCCAATGATTGAACTGAAATTGGAGCTACTATGATGAAGACGTCCGCTAATATAGGATTTTGATCAATTGAACCCCTATTGGGACGTCACGTCTCAGCTGCCAAAAATTCTATGAAGTCACGACTCAGCTGTTAAAAGTCTATGACGTTACGAAGAAGTTGTAAAAAAAAAATCCCCGCCAAAATTCTATGTCGTCAGGAATTATCTGTCTAAGATATCACGTCTCAGCTGTTAAAAATTCTATGACGTCACGACTTATCTGTCAAAACTTCTATGTCGTCAGGAATTATCTGTCAAAGACGTCATGTCTCAGCTGTTAAAACTTCTATGACATCACGACTTAGCCATCAAAATTATATGACGTCAGAACGTAGCTGTTAAAATAAAAATTTTCCGCCAAAATTTTACGACCTCACGACGTACTGTCAAAAAAAATTTTCCGCCAAAATTCTATGACGTCACGTCTCATCTGTCAGAATTCCTATGACGTCACGACTCAACTATCAAAAATTCTATGACGTCACGTATCATCTATCCAAAATTCTGTGACATTACTACTTAGCTACTGCACGCATTCCTTAGAAAAATGGTTTTGACATACAGGCAGAGACAAAGTGATCTCATAAGGGTTCCGGTTTTAAAAAAAAAATTGATAATAATACTTTTTAACGCGAGCAAAGCCGTGAGCAAAAGCTAGTTCATGTATAAGTATAATACAGTATCGTTTGTTTTTTGTATATCTAAAATTCTTATTAGAAGTTCTGTTTATAAACATTAAAACCGGTCGTGACATCACTGCATCAGTCAGCTCGTGATCGTGACTGGTGTAACCTAGTCGAAACATCGAGCGTCTCTAGGTAAATATTAAAGTGTTAATTAAAACATGTTAATATAATTATAAAGCTCTGTTTAGGAAATATTCCAAATAAATAACCAAAGTTATATACTTACTTATCAAATTATAAAATTAATGAGTATCGAAACAAGCATGCATAATTTGTAATAAAATATAAACTTACTGGTCTCTCAAATAGTAACGTAGAGCATTTCTGAAATTTCTCCAACCAACAAAATGTTCCAACATTTTCAAAACTGAAGCGCCCTTAGCATAGCTGGTAGTGGAAAAGTGAGAAGAGATCGATGGGTTGCTAGCGACATCGACCCAGTTCATAGGTGTTGCACCGGCTGAAGCATCGGCTGTTAAAGCACTGTGTACGTAATCAACGACGAATTGGTCATCTAACTCCAATGAAGGATCCGCCTGAAAAATTAGTTTACGTTTAATTTTATGTGTTATATAATTTTATTGGGAAATTATTTAAAATTCAACATGTTTTTCCCAATTGAATCTTTTTGTTTGCCAACTACCTAAATTTTTTCCCTTTGGTTAAATATTGGTCCTAATAAACATTCAAAATCTGTGACAAACTTAAGTGAGGAACTGTAGTGAGAGAGTTAATTCTAGAACCATATTGATATGATTTTATGTCTATTAACGTAATGATTTATTAAAAAATAAAGTTTAATACTTGGGGTATTTATTTTAAAATATTATTTTTATCAGTAAAATTTGTAGAAAGTGACCTTTTGTTAGTTAATCAATACTGTTACTTACCCAGTGAGCTCCGAAGTATTCGAAGAAGCTAGCAAAGGATTCGTTAAGCCACAAGTTGCTCCACCAGAAGCAGGTAACCAGATTACCAAACCATTTATGTCCAAGTTCGTGAGCCATGATGGTAGCGATGAAGATTTTGTTATTAAGGTTTGTGTTCTGTTCATCATAGAGGAGATAAGCTTCCCTAAAATAATAAGACAAATTATATTACCCACATAGTAAGGATGTTTTGCTTCTCCTAAAATTTAAAACATTAATATTTTTATTTATAAAGGAATTGATTGTACTGTTCACTATAGATATTACAAAGTAGGGAGATTTTATTTCATAGAAATTTGCTTAGCATACCTGTAATTAACCATTCCCCAGTTTTCCATAGCACCAGATGGGAAGTCGGGCAAAGCAATGTGGTCATTCTTCATCAAAGTACCTTGTCCCATTTCATGGTACTGAATTGCAAAGTAGTCATCTAACTCGTTTGTGATTTTAAGACCAATCTCAGCGGCATACGCATGCTGATCAGTCACACCTTGACGGGAGATGATTTTGAAGGGTTTACCAGGAGCGCTGGTCAGTTCGGTTTCTACAAAGTCACTCACATGGAATGCGACTAAATAGGCGGAAATGATGGGAGTTGGGTAAAAGAGCTCACGAACACGGGTGGTACCAATGCTGAAATAAAAAAAATACGGTTTGAGTCATAGCATTCCTGAATGTTCAATTATTTAGGATGGGCAAACATAGAAAATTAAGAAATTATTATGAATAAACATTTATACTTACTTTGTTGTTTCAGCAATGTCCATGTTTGAGTATGAAGGACTTAGATTGGCAGCACGAGTGATTGCAATGACATATTGGGACTTGAACTGCGGCTCATCGAAACAAGGGAATGCCTTTCTAGCGTGGAAAGGCTGGAACTGCGTAGTAGCGTAAACTCTAAAACCAAAAAGACAATAGTAAGAAACAAGAAACTAAAAGTACTAATAATCTTTAAAAAGAAGATATATCTTAAATATTTGTTAAATATTAGAAATCAACTTTGTCGTATAAATCTTGACAACAAAGAAACAAAAATTGTACCAAAACACCTTGCCACAATAATGTTAAATAAGGCCAGCTTCTCTTTAAAATCCCACACTAGATTGTGGGATATTCAAAGACTCGTAAGGTTGAGGGAGATAATAATCATACTATTTATACCTAGTTTATGATATTTTCTTTATTATTTATTTCTATTTAAATTTCAAGAAAATATCCTTATAAAGATAAAGTAAAATTAAAAGATGTGGGCTTTATAGTTACTGACCTTTCCTGATTGTTCACGAAATAGTAGCCTCTGTAGAAGCCTCTGTCAATGGGGTTTTCGTTGATGACTCCGGTGTATCTAACGGTAATAGTGTAGTTACCAAGAGGTATGGCTGCCGCAAGGTTAATTTTAAGAAGCTCATAATAACTATCAGTTTCGAAAGGAGTAGGGAATTGAAGGGGTACAGGAGAACCGTTAGCGGCGACAATATTAACACCCTCAATAGATACAACATTCTGGTGGAAGACTATCTGAGTTAAACCGGCTTCTCTTACCTAAAACAAGCAAAAGATACATATAAGAAGGAGGTACAATACATAAGTAACGCCTTTGCACTCCAGAGAAAGTTACATTACGTCGATTAATAATATAAATATACTCGTAGTAATGTGACTAACTAGTCTAATTGAACACAGCCAGCACAATATGTGCCAATATATTTTATTAAAAAATTTAATTTGTGTTAATGGTGTTTAAAAATTGTTTTGTTAAACATATCATCGTCTTCATATTAAGAACAATAAGCTGGTCAGTCAATGCTTGCCTTTTTTGTTTATTAGACTATCGCCCATTTCTAGGTCATTAGTTGCCGTTTGTCTGAGTCTTAATAAATATTTATTTCAGTCATTAGAAAAAATCTACCAGATGAAAAAAAACAAGAAATCATATACTTGTGCATTGAGATCTTTCTATTATTAAGAAGAAAGATAACAAATATCTCAGAAACGTGAAGTGAAATCGGTGGAATGATATGTAGTTATAAAATGAAGATGATACTAGTCTATTAGTAAAGTAAGCCTGTTGCTGCAATAGGACAGTAAGATTTGATAGGGAGTTAAAAAGATGGTAACGTAAAAAAACATGAAATAGACAATCACGTCTTTCCAAGATAAGAGATATTGAAAAAAATATCTTCAAAAGCGTCTGAAACGTGATGATGATAATAATCAGTACCTACATACTTGAACGTTGCTGCACACGGATATAGATAAACACGTCAGCCGTAGTTTATTAAACGGATATTTTATCTTCGATAAAATTATCGATAATTATGATCAAATCGTAATATTATCCGATAATGACATTACCGCTGTTAAAATTATTATGATAAGCTCCTAAATTTTTACTACTATTAAAAGCTGTAAAAGATATATTAATGTTCTAGAATATTATCGTTTGAGAAAATTTAGACTTTTCAGTTGAGATTTTAGTAAGTATTGACAATCATGTTCAGATTTACTTTTTCTTTCACTTTTTAACTACAACCTTAGCCACGTCATCACTCTATCTTGTAAAAATATTAAAATTAGCGTTACGATTATCTTTGTTATACTAATGTAGACCGTCTAATATACTTTATTTTGCTTTATTTTATTTAAATCAAAATATTGTATCTTATTTATTTTAGAGCTTCTTGAGGCAGTTTTGCTTTATTTTATGTCTTAAACTTAACAATACTTACTTCAACTCCCATAGAGACAAGTCCAGTAAAATGTCCTTCAGTCAAATATACATCTAATTCCACATTCATAGTATTAGGGTACACTGAGTCCACAAGTCGGTAGTTTGTTTCTCCCAAGTTGGAGTCAAAGGAATCAATAAATTCCAAATTTGATCTAAAATCCTCTTGAGGAACGGCTGTCAATGATCCTATGAGGATACATAGCACCGTTGGGAGCAACATGTTGGTACCTGAAATTTTAATAATGAACATTGAAGAAAGATAGCAATGGTTTCTCCTGCCAAAATAAATATCATTTGCCATGAAGCGTAAAATCCAAAAATTATTAAATAAATGTATTTTGACTAGAAAGATCTCTTATCAGATTTACCAACGAAAGCTTACGATATGGTCATTAAGCTGTCTGTAGAAAGTGAAGTAGTTACATCTAAAACATCACTTACCCATTCTGATCCTGACGGTACCCAACCAATAACTAGGTATTGTGGTTAACAAATTATATATTTATCATTTACGATTAACTTATCTTTATGTACCTATCATTAATATTTTCGATGAAAATGTTTATCAAAAGCATGGCTGAAATCAATAGATATTTAAACAATCAGTAGATATTGTTTAATTTATCATTGCTGATACATACTTTGCTATTACAAATTAGGGTAACGGAACAATTTGTACTTTTGTTTTTAAAATGATGAAATTTTTCAGACTACCGGATTTAAACGACTTTAATTGCCTACACGAAAGACATGTAAATTGAAAAAAAGACAAGTAGATAATATACTTTGAGTATTCAGCTACATTATTTTCCTTTTTCTTAATAATAAATTTTGCACAAAAAGGCAAACCCATATTTAGTTTTAGAGCTGAGGTATGTAAAAACTAATAGACTACGTATTTTCATGCTGGGAAAAAATACCAAAAATATAAAAAATGGTTACAAGTGATTGCAAAGCATCAGAAGTAGCGACAAAATTGACAGACAAGTCAACTACATCAGATAAAAAATAAGGGCAGCAGTATGCGTCATAAACAGTTCTAAATCGGTGTTGAATGAGATGGTAATATTACAAACCTCCTTGTAGACACCTTTTTCAAAAATGGTTTTACCATTTCTATAAGGGTATATCATATTAATATGTGTAGCTATATGCCTCACGTGTCTAAGTTTGTTCCTGGTGGTGACGGAGTAAGAATACAATATGTCACCACCCCATCTCATCCCATGGGTGTCATAAAAACCGACTAAGGGAATAACCGTAACTACTATCTTTACGAAATAAAAAGTAGGATAACTTGAAATTAAACCCTATACCAATCCGTCTGCCCAACGTGGTATTAGTAGGCAAGGTAACCCTCCGTCACGAGGAGGCCCGTCCCTGCAGTGGGACATTAATGGGCTGTTATGATGAGGATCAAAAGTTGGACCTCTAAAAATCACCTAAGTATGATACTCAGATTTAGTAGTCGTAAATTATCTAGAAACTTATACGTCTACGATGACGGTTCAGGATACGGCATAATATAAATAATAAAAATAAATAAATAAATCTTGAAAATACGGGTCTTATTAAAGCTACGGAAATGTTTGCTTTATTAAAGAAGATGCGATAATAACGCACAGATCTGGGTGAGACTATTAGTCTAGGTTTCCCTTCATCTCTGGAAGAGGTCCGACTCTACAGTGGAATAAGGTGTTTGTTATAAATCTCATTCAGGTATCTTGACTTGAGCTAACATAACATAATTATTTTACAGTAAAGTTAGAGTTTATTTTATCTATGTTTAGGAATTTTCTCAGAGAACGAAATTAATGATATTTTTCGCCAAGCAAAATTATAAAACGCAGATTATACCAGAATGCACTATTAATCATTTGTCATTATTTGTCTTTTTCATGACTCATTTGTATATTTATACCTTACATCAAACTTCAGAAAAATAAGTACTTACGTAAATTAAGTAAACTTCTCCATTTATCTAACCATAAGGTTTATGTACCAATTTTAATAATAGGGAATTATTAGGTTACACGTGTAAATTTCATAAATATTATAAAAAAGTAGCTTTGCTTAAAAAATAATTCAGTTCCGCTACTGCCCGCTAGATGCCGCTAGCCATTTTAACTCGTGTAAAAATATGTAAGACTAGCTGGTGCCCGCGGCTTCAACCCGCGTGGAATAGGTAGCCTAAATGTTATTCTACACCCTAAACTACCTATTTTTCAAATTTCATTAAAATCCGTTCAGTAGTTTTTGCGTGAAAGTGACGTGAAGCATCCATCCATCCATCCTCAGAAACATTTATAATATTAGTTCCTACTAATATTATAAATGTTTAGGACAGAAAGATCAATGAACAAAATTACACCAGATGATAAAGCCAATTCAAGTAATTAGTTTGGATTAGATTTTGATAGTATTTTTTACAAACCTTACGAAACTTCTGTTTGGTGTCGAAATAAGTAACAATAGATTTTGACACCATCGCATTATCATCATCATAACAGCCCATCAATGGCAGGGACGGGCCTCCTCCCGTGACGGAGGAAAATTTGCCCTACTAATACCACGCTGGCCAGACGGATTGATACAGGGGTTAATTTTAAGCTTTCCTTCTTTTTATTACGTTTAGATGATAGTCCCTTAAAAGGTTTTACGACACCCATGGGATGAGATGGGGTGGAAACATATTGTATTTATTGTATTCTTACTCCGTCACCACATGAAGATACTATAGCATAGTCTGGTTTAAACTAGGCTGAGCTTGTGCTATGGCTACTAGACAACGGGTAAATTATACTTAAGGTTTTTTTTGTAGACATACAAATACATTTAAATGCTTTGGTAGCAAAGCTATTGTGTATGTGGCTGCTGTAAACGAGGAAGCAGATTCTAATCTCACGAAATATAATCAAATTGTAGTTAACAGTTAAGACTCAGTTTGATTTCCGGGAATCTCGACAACAGTTATTGTTTCGATAACTGAAAGATCTAAAATGGTATTTGTTGACGGTTAGTATGAAGGCTTTAAAAGGGCTTAAAATCTCGAAGTCCTAATGACGTGCGACGGTGTTCTAGACACACGAGATCATCATTATCATCATAACAGCCCAATTATGTCCCACTGCACGGACGGGCCTCCTCCCATGACGGAGGGATAGTTGGCCTACTAATACCACGCTGGCCAGACGAATTGGTGTAGGGTTTAATTTCAAGTTTTCTTTCTTTTTGTTTCGTAAAGATAATATTCACGGATAGTCCCTTAGTCGGTTTTTACGACACTCATGGGATGAGATGGGGTGGTGACATGTTGTATTCTTACTCCGTCACCACACGGAGAACACTACACGAGATCATAATAGGTATTATTATAGAAGAAGACTTTTAGCATCCCGTGATTGTACGTAGCCCTTGTTTTCCTGTGTACCTCTGAGGGTACAGACCTTAAGGGTAGAGCGGAAGAATGGTATTAACCGCTGTACCCTTAGCCGTAAAACCTGACCAAATTAAATTGAACACAATATGTTATATTTAACATAACTTATCTAACATTATAATTAAGTATGTTTTTCTTTTCTATTCCAATTATGTTTTTCGCCATTAAGGGGAAACAATTCAATCGCAATTCCATACAAACAAAGAAAGTTTATTCCTCCTTCATTAGATAATAAATACTCAAAACTATAGATGATATCGTTTTGTCTTGTTATTATCTAGTCTTATTGATTAATAAAACAGTAAAAAAAATATTCATTTACAAGTTATAAGGCTTCAAAGTGCATAATTCTATGCACATTTTATGACAACTTTTAGCGTAATAAAATAGGATTAAACGTTTATAAAGGTAAATATATTTTGGGAATAGAAATAGATTATTTATTCGAAAATTCAAATAATTTTATATTGACTAGATACATTCTAAAGTTTGTACGCAATTACCTTTTTCCCAAAACCATTTTAGGAAATTTTACCGTGCTCGTTTCCGCCATCGACATCTTGCATCTCGCCTCCACTTTCTGCACCCCTCGGGTCGGAGGAGAATGTCACCGAATATTTTTTTTTAAACTTCAATAAACTTTAATTTATGTCATTTATGACAATTACGTATCGCTTGCCAGTAAGAAGTTTCGTAATTTATTTTATCAAAGAGATCCAATTATTATCAGATGCATAACCAGTTAGATAAAATACCTACATCAGTGACATTCTTGACTAAAATCAACTGTCAACATTCATAAAAAAAAAAAAAAAATACAATAGTCAATAGAGTATAGCTAAGGCTGTCACATTGCACAAACTGTATTTTTTTTGTAATTCATTTTGTATTTTTTTTTAATATTTACGTGACTCACCCCCGCCCCGGTATCTGAATGACTGATCAAGTATCATTTCTTGTCAACTATCATTTCCAGATTTTATGATTATTATTTATTTTATGATTTTTCTTCCTTTTTTTAAATCCAGCTAAAATTAACTTCATGTACTGTATGTGAAGTAAGATATTATTGTGTACTGTATGGAACCCCTATTAACGATGCACGGTCTAAAAAACTGCCTCAAGAATAAACAGCTTAATTTAAAAAAAAAAAAAAAATTATAATGTTTTACGGTGTCATACCTACACCACATACAAGATAAATTGATGTCTCGCTTGGTGTGTTTTCCGCAACAAAACTTACAATAAAATATTTTTTTAAAACCCATTTTAGTTATCTTTATTTACTCCTGATTTATTACTTTTTAGGTAACTACCTACCGCTAGTATTAGTGTCAACCCTAACAATCAAGAAGAACAATATTTATATTTTGAATGACATTTTGATTTGTAATAAATACAATCGAGCGCGTGTGCGTGTGCATGTTTCTGACTGCTTTTCTATGAGTTTTTCTCTTTCTCACGCAACGTTTGGTGAAACAACAATCTTTTAAGCTCCGGTGACAGCTGAGTTGGTTTTGACAGAAGGAGCCTTCTTAATACGTTAAGGTGAGGGAGAAAGAAGAGAGAAAGAGAATATTAGAAGAATTCTAATAGAAGAATTAAAGTGCGGGCAACGTTTTTAGACTGCAACTCGCCCCACTTTTTCTTCTTGCGGGGCGTAAGATGCGGCCAAGTGTCTAAAGATTATTATTTATCGTTAGACGGATATAGGAAAATAAATAAATGGCCGCCTGGATAGCGACTACGGATAAGCCTCTACATCCAGTACAAACTAGTGTTCAGTCAGTCAAAATGATGACGATGGAATATTGCAATTTCATGACTCTGAGTTTCAATATCCTAAAAAAATAGATTATAAACAAACAAAACAAACAAAAAATCATTTATTCACGTAAGATATAACGAGCCCGCTTCTGAAAGTCGTTTTATATTGATCAATGCTCGTCTAACTTAAGGCTCTCACACTCTTACTTCTCGGCTAAGTTTACTGAAGGTTCGGAACACGACCATGTCGGAGAAGACACCCACAAGAAACTCTGAATAAGCTTCTTTAGAACTGATTAGATTGTTTGTGATTGATTCTATCAGTTTTATCTATATGCTCGTGAAATATTTAAGGGGAGGTAGTTAGAGGGGAAGTAGTAATTCGATTAGTTTTTTCAACACTAAAAGCATGTTTTTTTTCTAAAACACTATCTAGTCCATGTTTAGTCATAACATAACCAGTATTGATTACTTAGAATGGGTCTGCTGTACCGTCCCATGGTGCTTACCGGTGAGATTCTTGATGGAAGTATTTCTGCTACCTTTATTCATTAAATGCAAAAACTTTGCCCATTGAGTTTATCTATCTCATTCAGTACAGCTGTCAACATAGCTCAAGAAGCCTATTCAAAACAGGAGTCGTCATATAAATGTGATATATTAATAAAATCATTTAAGTACATAATTTATGATCATTGTCATAATAATATCATCTTAAACTTTACTACTGGACATATTTTCACGTGCACGATCTTATGGTTTCCGCAACATTTTAGGATCACCATAACAGCCCATTAATGTCCCACTGCAGGGACGGGCCTCCTCCCGTGACGGAGGGTTACTTGGCCTACCAATACCGCGCTGGCCCAACGGATTGGTATAGGGTTTAATTTCAAGTTTTCCTTCTTTTTATTTTGTAAAGATAGTAGTTACGTATCAGGATGTCTGTATTCTAATTTTGATTGACTTTGACAGTACATTTATAACAAGCAATAAATAACCCATTGTAGGTACAATTAGTACCTATATATCGAGCTTTGTGTCAAGTGTACCTTCTGTGATGGATTTGCTATTTAGTCTCTTAGACGTCATTTACGATACCCCCGGGGTGAGAAGAGATGTAGACATTTCGTATTAGCTACGAGTAGCTGGTAAGTAAGTGAGCTGAGATGTTCATTTTTGTTTTAGTGTAGATTTCACATTTAACTGCAACGATAGCAAAGCCGTTGTGCCCGCGGCTGCCGAGCACAAGGTCGAGGCTTCGAATCCCAATCCCTAAATATTTGCTTGCTTAACTTGAATATTTTTTGTGTCTCTTTAATTTCATGTCTATCACATACACTATGTATCATGAGCCCACGTGTAATTGGACTCGCAACTTCAGGCATGGCAATTAATTTGAAAGAAATAGGAAATAGAGTAAAAAAGAGGTAAATAAAAAGTCACCAAGATTTATTAGTAAGATAAATTATTATTTTATACAAAAACATTATAAAAATAAATAGATAGAACTTTGAGCAACATCTCTTTCAATCTAAGCTAAGTTAATAGCTAGTGTTACAATTAAGGTAACAAAGCTAAGAGTTGCTATGTTAGCAGAGTCATCATCATCAGGGTCCTCAGTAGTGGTAGGAACAGGTGTAGTGGTGTCTTGATCGTCATCATCAAATGTAGTCTCAACATACCCAGTTTCGAAATACTGACTAAATTCAACAACTCTTCGACCATACCAATCAATGTTTGCTCTTGATGTAGCAAGTCCAGCTTGACCGATGGCGAAAGCTCCTTCAATAGTAGCTTGGTTAGCGTTTATCCAATTTGAAACCTGTCAACAAAAATTTCATGTTAAAATTTGGCTATTGTCATAGATTATCCTGGATTGACCCTTTCTTAGTCTGTTCTCAGGCGGAATTTTTAAAATTGATTTTTAGGGTTTCCCGGGTGGTTTCGGGGTCCGTCATGAGATTGAAAAACATACAGTTAGTACTATGACAGTTTCTAAATCTTACAGCTTATATCTAGCATTAAGAATTTCCTTTCGAAACGCGTGAACGCGGTCTTTTCATGTTTAATAAAGTTATTTTATTATATTTACCGTATTGATATCAGCTTCATTCAGGAGACGTGAAGTGATGGTATTTACTGGTGTATTGATGGAGCCGAAACTGAAATAAGAATTTTTTATCATAAATCAGATAAACCAAAAAATACATGGTTGCCAAGACACCACCCTATGGGACACCATTCTGTGGGTGCTTTAAAGACTAAGGAAAACACAAATGTGTGATATTAGCTAAATAAAAACAAAGTAGAAAGACTTAAGAAATAGCTGTACACCAATATACCTACGTCTGGCAGGCGTACTAGTAATATGGCAAGTTTCCCTTCATCACTTGGTTTAGTTCATCTTCATAGCACTACGCTTAAAATATCCTATTCGCTATTCCTAGTCACGAAAACATTCAAAACGACAACTTTGGATTAGCTATAAACTGAATGACCAAATACTTACGCGGCTGTAGTTCTTGCAACATTTTGGGTAAGCCAATTGAAAACTCTCAGAGTGTTCACTTCATTGCTTGTAATAGCAGAGTTAAGTGCAGTAGAATAATCTTGCGGTCTAATATCGTAATCATCGTCACCAGCTGTTAGAGCGTTAAGGAATCTTATCAAACTGCTCTCGTCTGTGGTGCAACCAGCAGCTTGAAGCATAACAACCTCCTCATTAGCCAGATCTTCGATAAGATATCTGTTCCAGAAGAAATCAAAGTCTGCAGCGTCACCATGGCGGAGACCGGTACAGTAAACCCATGGTCGCATGTTAGCTGGGATGCTGTAAAAAGGAAAAAAAATCAATGTAACGTCTAATGTTGTGTTTATTTCATCTCATTTCACTTTGAATAACATTATAATCAAATAAACAAACAATTTAGAAAGTAAGATGACTCCTTAACTCGTGAATCTATTAAGTATAATAATCCTACTAATATTATAAATGCGAAAGTTTGTGAGGATGGATGGATGGATGGATGTTTGTTACTCTATCGAGCCAAAACTACTGAACGGATTTTGATGAAATTTGGAATATAGGTAGTTTAAGGTGTAGAATAACATTAATGCTACCTGTACCACGTGGGTGAAGCCGCGGGCATCAGCTAATAAACAAAAAAACAAAAATTTGCTTACAAAGCATTGTTGTTTCTCCAGTTTGCAAAGCTAGCTCTGCCGGCTTCAATGCACTGAGTATGTCCGACATTGCACAGGAATGTGTTG
This sequence comes from Schrankia costaestrigalis, assembly GCA_905475405.1. Lineage (NCBI taxonomy): Eukaryota > Metazoa > Arthropoda > Insecta > Lepidoptera > Erebidae > Schrankia > Schrankia costaestrigalis. The sequence continues at coordinate 3,036,716 of FR997830.1, forward strand.
AGGTACATGCGAAGAAGTCCGTCCATGTATGTGTCACTAGCTGATTCAGCAAATCCAAGGCGATTCGTTACTGCTGTACTAAGTTGTATAATAAGTGCCTGTTACGAGAAGCGAATATTAGTTGGATTATTATAATTAATTTGTTATGGACTTGTTATGATCGGTGTGTTCAGTCAAAGAAAACAAACCCCAATATAAATTACTACATCAGTCTTTAAATCATCATCGTACGAGCCAGTAGAAGTCCCCTGCTTGATATGTACATTATACATTCTGACGTCCATTGCTGGACATAGGCCTCCTCAATGTGTGACCACTGCGAGCGATCCTACATTTTCCTCATCCATCGACTATGTGAGATCGTCGGTACATCCCGTAAGGGGGTCCAATACACCCCTATATCCAACAATATATATCCTCTTAAAGACATTGATTACCCGTTTCAATCAGCATATTTTAGGACTGAAATCTTATAAGCACGAAAGATAAGTATAGATAAACGTTTGTTACTCTTTCACGTAAAAACTATGAATGGATTTTAACACATAGGCTATAATTTATAAAAACAAAATATGTATAATATAAGCTACACGCTATATTTATCCTTCGTAGATTAAATTGCAGTATAGAAGATAGGACGTGCATCCTGCTACGATATCTTTGACTTCCAATAATGTTTAAAATCATGTATAAAACTTATAACTTACATCTAATTCAGCAAGCCTTTCAGTGTCATGAGCCAAACGTCTTCTAGCGAAGTTAAATCCAGTAATAGCAGCAATCCAAGGAGCGTACTGATCTTCAAATTCCAGGAATGAAAGAATGTTGAAAGCTGTATTGTAGGAAATAACGCTTGATCTTGCGAGGATAAAGACGTCATCGACGATCTAGAAAATATTGAAATTATGTTATTTGTTGTAGTAACAATTTTTTTGCTTAGTGGCGGCCGCGGTAGTGACTGACATGCACAAAATAACAGGTTCGGAACCAATGCAGGACAATTTTTGCGAAATTCTTAAACCAATGTCCGTGTGGTGACGGAGTAAGAATACAATATGTCACCACCCCATCTCATCCCATGGGTGTCGTAAAAACCGACTAAGGGACTATTCGTAAATATTATCTTTACGAAGTAAAAAGAAGGAAAACTTGAAATTAAACCCTATACCAACCCGTCTGGCCAGCGTGGTATTAGTAGGTTAAGTATCCCTCCGTCACGAGAGGAGGGCCGTCCCTGCAGTGGGACATTAATGGGCTGTTATGATGAATGTCCTAAGTTTGGGTGTTCATTGTGTCCGTTAAATTGTTGTTTGTAAAGCCCCCGCGACGCAGGGCATGATTCGAAATGCGGGAGTTGCCTAAATATTTTTTTGAGTACGTTTTATATCTTTAAAGTCTAAGGTACATGGGATCTCCAAGGTTCTCTCTATCTTTTTTCTATCCTGAAAACGACATCAAAGCGGTTAAAGCCGCGAGTAAATAATAAATAACAATAATATTGTATAGTTACCTGAGCGCGGTTAAATTCGTGAATTTGCAATCTTGTTACAGGATTCCTAAGTGCCTGTGTGATAAGTACCCAAGTAACAGGGTCGTAGTTCACTCTGTAGAACCCTGCAAAACAAATAAATAACGGAACAGTTAAAAATATATTCAAACAGTCCCCTTATCCATCGGTTTCCAGCCGTCTTAACTAAGTCCTCAGTTCACCAAGGGTCTCCCCGCCATACAGCATACATGTATGCGGTCGCCATTCCAAAACTTTTCTTCCCCAACAGCTATTGCAATTCTTCGCACTATGTCGTGCCCACCACTATTTTAATGGACACATTAGTTCTTCTGGGGAGCTCTTCATCTATGATTCAATCACGCACATGGCTATCAATATATTGAATATAAAATAATCTTATTTGATTGCATACTAACCAGATTGTTGTTTGTTGAAAATAACCCATTCCCTGCCAATTGATCCTCTGTTGAAGATAGTAGAAGTAGCACTTAAAATCAATGATGGTTTCAAGTCTTCGAAGTCGATAGCGCTTGCTCTAGTCCAAGTTACAGGAATTAGCCATGTGCTTCTGATAGCAGATGTACCAGTATTCACGTTCCAGCGGCTCTGCGAAATATACAAATATTATTAAGTATATAGGCCCCGGAAAACATAAATATGTTGACCAGATAGGTTGCATATTGAAGAAGGGCCATATAGAACCCTCATAACCGACGCGCATGTATGACTCGCTTAATGTATATGGACGAGGCCCAATCTGTTTGCCAGTATCGTGACAAGTGGCGTTCTGTCATCTCTGCCTACCCCGGACGGGATAAGGCGTGAGTTTATGTATATAGCAGGAAATCGAGGATGAGGCAGGCTTAGGACTGCCCAAGGTGGAAATGTTTGGTGCAGGTCTATATCCAGTAGAAGATGTCTATTGGCTGATATGATGATTATTCGAGTATATGTATAATTGCCTGCCTCGATAGCAAAGTGTTCGTGTAAGCTGTGCATTGTTTCGTGTGTTTAAATCCGACGTGAGACAAATATTTTTGCGATACACAAGTGACTATTTTGGATCCTAGGCAAAAGCTTTTAACTCATATGTCTCAATATAAGGCCAATAAACACACAAAATACCATTAAGGATAAAATTATTTGCGTATTCATTGTCAACATTTTATTTCGAGCACGCTATTTTTCTTTAGTAAATTTAAATAATTTCACTACACAAATTAGGTTCAACCAAATCAAATAAAAATTTTACCTGTGTAACAGTTATTTGTCCAGTTTCATGTGCAACAGAGACACTTAACAATGGGTGTCCAGCTTGCTCGGACCAAGTCCTCATGTAGTCTTCGACGGCCAGGCCGTTATAGGCAGCTAAAGCTTGGTCTTCCACGGCAGCGCCTTGCAAAGCGTCGAAGAGATCCTGAGGTTCAGCTACTCTAAAATCACTAGAAAGAAAAAATAAATAATAAATAAATAAATAATCCTCACACATTCATACATCGCCACCTAGTCTCAAACTAAGCAAAGCTTGTACTATGGGTACTAGACAGCGGATAAACATAGGTACTTAAATACTTTTTTTTGTAAATACATACATTACTACTTTCTACTATTATCAAAAAAGCTACCATACAAAATAACTTACTTATTCTTCAGGTAAGCCTGTAAACCCTTTCTGTAAGTAGGCTCACCCAGCAAGTACTGTGTCATTCTTAATACAGCTGCTCCCTTAGCATAGGTGATGGTAGAGAAATGTGCTGAGACAGTATCTGGGTCATTTACATTCGGGTTAGTGAGGGCGTGAGCACTATCGAACGAGTCTGATAACAATGCTGTTTGCTGTTGTTCGACAATGAAACGTGTTTCGTAACCTAACTCAGGTGCAACCTGTAAGAAAAGTATAAATAAATAAATAAATATATTCCTCACTCATTCACACAACGCCATCTAGTCCCAAATTAAGCAGAGCTTGTACTATGGGTACTAGACAGCTGATAAACATACTTAAATACTTTTTATTTGTAAATACATACATATTATACATAGAAAACACCCAGACCAATGTTCATGCACACAAAGATTTGCATTGAGCGGGAATCGAACCCGAGACCTCTGCGTAGCAGTCATGTTATACAAACCACTACGCCACAGAGGTCGTATTAGATTTTAAGTTTAGTTGATAGTAAAAAATTTGATCAATTTTTTTTTTAATCGGCGCAGCATGTCCTCCTATACCAAATGCTGCTAAAAGTTTTGGCTATTTCATTTCAATTAATTCGGAACTAAGTTCGTAGTGTTAGTAACAATTTCTCTTAAAACTAGTGTCAGTAACTACAAATAGACAATAACCATACAAAGTGTGTGTTGATTGCATCTTCACCTTGTAGTATGAAGCTACCTCCATCTATGCACCATGGGTGTGTCCCACCTATCTGCAAACACACTTACGATGCTGTTGGCTATAGTAGATAATTTGATGTAGATTTTAAATATCAAACAGAAACTTGTCGAAACGTTTTTGCGATTATACTATAAACGAAAGTATAGCTAAAAGAAATCACTAGACAGCATATTTCGTCGAACCATACAATGTTTTTATGATACGATAAAGTGTGCTATCTAAGAATAGTCTCTACGATTATTTGAACATTCGATATTATGTAGCTGTACCAGGATCGTTTAATGTCAAAATAGCTTGTAAAATACCATGAAAGCAAAACAAAACCCTACAACGCAGAATTTGTACTATGGGTACTAGACATGCTTATTTAATAGTGTTTGTGCCGTACGGCTACCATGCGTTTTCGGTGCATTTTTCGAACGGCAAACTTAAGTTCGTTTGTTTTCATATAAATCTTGCCGTGTGGTAGCCATACGACACGAAACGGCTAAATTAAAAGAGCCGTTATACTTAGGAAATACCCAGACTAATGAAAACACTCGTGTTGGGTACACAAAGATTTGCATTGACCGGAAAATTGAACACCTGATCTCTGCATATGAGTCAAGTGCCAATACACAGAATTCAATATAATAATAATATATTAAATTTCCTTTTGAATTGTACACACAGCAACACATCAAGTTAAACATTTTCATTTGAAATTGTGTCTTATTTCAAGGTATTATTAGTTGCTGTGTGTACATTGTAAAACGACATAAAAACTACTTGCTATAAAATATTGATAATTCTATTTCAAGTGCTAAGTCGATAATTTCGTAGTTTAATCTTTTAAATTTGATATTATATCATGTAATAAATTATTACTTGATTTGGAGTTCTTGATAACTAATAAGAAGTATAATAATCATATAGTTTTTTTGTAGAAAATATACAAAAAGGTACATAATGTTCCCTTACAATTTCAACTTAACTAGGTTTAAAATCCGTGTGGTGATGGAGTAAGAATACAATATGTCACCACCCCATCTCATCATGGGTGTCGTAAAAACCGACTAAGGGACTATCCGCCAATATTATCTTTACGAAATAAAGAAAAGGAAAACTTGAAAGTAAACCTTATACCAATCCGTCTGGCCAGCGTGGTACTAGTAGGCCAAGTACCCCTCCGTCACGGGAGGAGGCCCGTCCCTGCAGTGGGACATTAACTGGCTGTTATGATGATGAAAGGTTTAAAAGAGCAATAATTCCAATGTGAGATGCGGTTTGGCTGTGCTCTCACATTGCTGATTTGTCCATTATCAAACGAGGTTTAAAGAAAGCAATAATTCGTGGGTAAGCAGTGACAGCTGTTCTTTGGCATTGCTGTTGTCTATAAGCGACGGTAATCAATTACCATAAGTTGGGCCACTAGCTCTGCCACTTCAAAGCAATAAAGAAAACTATATAAAAGGTGCCATACCTTTGCCGTCAAAAAGTATTGATAGAATCTAGCAAATCCTTCGTTAAGCCAGAGGTTATCCCACCAAGCGCAGGTGACCAGGTTACCAAACCACATGTGAGCAACTTCGTGGGATACAATGTTTGCAACACGTTGTCTGTAGAAATGGTTCGAGTTCAAGGGATCGTACAAGATAAGCGCCTCCCTGAAATTAAACATATCGCAAGTTTTTAGTGAAACTGCTTTAAAATGTAGATCAATCTTTAGAAAACGATACTCAATACACGCAGAGCTAGGTAACTAATTTTATTTTTTTATAATCCTTACACATTCACATAACGCCCTCTAGTCCCAAACCAAGCTTGTACTATAGATACTAGACAACGGATAAACATAGGTAAATACTTTTTTTTTGTAAATACATACTTATTATACATAGAAAACACCCAGACCAATGCAAACAATCAGGTTCATGCACACAAAAATTTGCATTGAGCGGAAATCGGGCCCGAGACCTCTGCGTAGCAGTCATGTTAAATAACCACTACGCCACAAAGGTCGTATTTGGTACATTCATTCTCCTATGTAACCTTTATTTTCTATTTAAAAGGACAACTTCTGCACTAGGTACCAAGACTTTTACAAACATTAAGTTAGGCAATACAATCAAGGTTCTTCTTCTTTTCTCGAGTCGTAAGCCACACAATACAGGACCATCGGTGGTCAAATGCAATCAAATCAAATCCAAGATTAAGACAATAATTTGTGAATTACACAAATAATTGCGCGTAGGATTGAAACTCGCGACGTCTTTGATGAGCTATTATAGTTATTGACATTAAATAAATTAAATATTTACCTGTAAGTCAATAGACCCCAGTTCTCCATAGCACCAGCAGAAAAATCAGGAATAGCTGCCTGTTGCATGATCAAGTTATCAGCCATCGAGTAATAGGGATAAGCAGTGTATTCTTCCATTTCCGCAATTAATTTTTCTCCAATTTCCAATGACCAATCACCAGTAGTGCCAACGTTATCCCTGGCATAGATATGGAGTGGTTTCTGCTGGTCGTTGTTCGTCGATACTCGTACATAATGAGATACGATGAAAGCGAGCAAATATGTTGACGTTACAGGTGTAGTGTAGAATGTTTCGGAAACCCTGTTGTTTGGCAGCCTGAAAATCAACATAGAATAATTTATACTCAGACCTTAAAGGTCCGCTACAAGTTGGTGCGTAGGACCTTCCCGCAACCTTCCTTCTTTGCTTTTTAGAGTAGGGACTTAAAATGTAGCTTGAATATACATTACGCGACTTTATGCGTGAAGCCAACATGCAATATTACAAAACATCTCAAAGCTAAAAGCTACCATAAGTGTCGTGACGAGAAAAGAAAATATTCTCATCAATGGTAATGTCGAATAACCACCACATCATAAATCGCTGAACAACAAAGGCGACCTTGTAAATATTGGATTAATCAATCAACTTTTGCAGTTAATCTTAAAGGTGTCACACAAATTCAATTTCTTCAATCTAGTTAAACATAATTAAACAAACCTGCCATGTGCACAGCACTTACACAAACAACTAATCATTTATTTCAATATTATCTCAATTTATTAATAACGATTTTCAAGACTAAGTAAGGTAACTTACTGCTGAGTTTCACTCTCTATTATCGGCATGTTTGACAGCGTCGGACTATAACTGCCATCTCTCTCTATTGTGAAATCAAAACGAGCTTTGAATCCAGGTTCATCGTAACAGGGAAAAGCTTGACGAGCGTGTCCTGGCTGGAACTGAGTGGTTCCCATCCATCTATAAAAACAAAAATACTAACTGTACATTCGAAAGCTTCAACATTATTATGTTGAAACTGGTAAACGAATTGCTGTAAATAACTCAAATATGGGTTGTGTATGACATACCAATATACAAATCTCTTTCATAGCTTCACACCGAAGATCGAAGTGGGAACTCTAACTTTAATTATTTAAGAGTGTTAAAATTTTGAATTGTTAGGATAAGTCCCGTTTTTTTTTTAAGTGACATAGGCAAACGATAATCTAACTTTTAAATGTTAAAAGTCTAGGTTAAATAAATCACGATTTGGGGTCTGTTTTTTTAGTTAAAACTTATTTGCATCTTACCTTCTAGTCCCAGAACTATCAATATACCAACTCCTATAGAATCCTCTCATATTTTCTTGCAAATTTCCTCTAAATGAACTCCTTATGATATATTGTGTGTTTACGTCCAAGGCCGAACTTAACGGTATTCTCAAAAAGCTGTAAGGCATTTCACACTCATATGATGTACCAATATTTACATTTAAGGTACTACCAACAGCTTGTACACTTAGAAACGAAATTGTCAAATCATTGCAATGGAGTACAATCTCATTGACTCCTGCTTGTGTGGCGTGAATGGTTATTTCTACATAACCATCAAAGGTAAATTGCTGAATACCATCTGGAGGATTATCAAAATATGGACTTAGGCGGACAGCATATTGGCTGGGTCGAGTCAAAGTTGGCAGACGATAAGCAGGGTCTCTCAGCAATTCATTGTATTGTGTCCATTCTTCGCTAAAATTTTCTTCAGGAATAGGACTGAAGGCCAAATAGCCTTGAATGAGAAGCACTCCCAAAATGAAGTTAAACCAGCGACTTGCCTAAAAACATAAATTGTCATGATTATACCCGTAACAAAAACGGGTTTAAAAGCATATTATATAGCTATATAAATTTTTGATCTATTTTTTTATGACTAAGCTGCAAGAATTATGACAAAGAGTGTTGCAGTGTTGCTAAGAATCACATAGTTTTACAGTGTCAATTTTGAATTACATACTTTTTTTCTGATTGACCTTATAATAGACCTGATTCTTAATTATTCATGAATCCTTTGTGATGAAATGAAAGTTAATATTTTCAAGTTAATGTTTATTTCTATGTATATTTCTACAATGTCTTAAATGTCACATTAATTAAATTACACAATGATGTTTAGCTATGCATCTTAATTACTTGGGTATTTAATCCACCAGCGTGCAAATTTAAATTGTTGTAGCTATTTTGTTAAGAAATTTTAATATGAATATTATTATTTATTAAAACTTACCATCGTCATGCTGGTTCGATGCAGGAATAGGATGTGACGACCCGATTAGTTCCATTTACTTAATTTAGATTACATGTAGGTATATCTTATCCAAATTAAAATATTGCTGATAACTAATATCTATATTGTTTGCCAGCGGAATCATTATCTAAAGAATAATTTTTAACTGATAAATGTCCAATATTTTCGCTCATAATTACTTTTAAATGCGTTATATTGGCTTCATGACTGTATTAATTATTTTTTATTGTATCGTGTCTATAAAATCTACTTTATTATACTTAACCTTGCCTGTTTGGTGGTGTACAGTCAGCCAAATAAAGAAGTCATCATTATTAGGACAGTCATTATGAGGATTAGGATTTGTAGACGTATTTGTCTACAATACATTAATTTGAAATATACTAAGTACTAAGAATAGAATAACAAATCACACATTCTCAATCAACAGAGAATCTTAAACGTCTGCGAAATTAGTTTGTTAAAACCCTTATCTACTTAGTCTTGCTAACAAGGTTAGATATTCTAATGGTGTACTAACACTGGAAAAGGCTTTTTCCTTCAACATTGAAGATAAAACGTAACGTAAGATATCTAATACACTTATAACTTTCCTATTTTATGTGGCTATTCACTACTTCGATCGCGTAGATAGTTCAAATTTTCACATTTTATTCCAAAACTAAGAAAAGTCTCATCTACTTCCAAAATTTCAATGGTCTTATACTATAGCTATGTACCCCTTTAGTAGATACAGCATGATTGAGTTTTAACAAACTTTGTACAGTCAACACTAACTATAAACTATCTCCTTGATGGTATGAAATCAGTTGAACCAGGGAATGGTGCTTACCACGCTATTATATTTATTTCAAAACAATAATACTGGTCTCTACTGTGATGACCTTAGCTGATACTTTATCACGTCCCTCTTGTCTAATATCACAAAAAAGTAACATTTTTAGTTCTACTGAGACCAATAAGTGAATGATCCTACAAACTAAAGAAGTGGCGACAAAACCGATGCAGAGAATTAAGTGGAAAAATAAATTAAGTTAATATTTCATTCAAAACTTTTTATTTAAAATAAAAAACATTTTAATACAAACAATACTCATACAATATGTTGATTTATTTTCTGACGATATTGTGTAACATAAAAGTAAAAAATATGGGTAAACATCCTTTTTCAAAATTGAAAATCGACTAAAAATGCATTAAACCTTTTGATTATTATTTTACTGTCTTTTTACATTTAGTATTTTCGGAAATTGATAAATTCTTTAATGCATGTTTAAACTTGACTTCATTCATAATTATTAATTTCAAGAGACGTATTTTTTCTATAAAAACACGTTCTGTATATTTTTTTTTATCTCAGCCTCATAGCGGTTAAAATATAGATCAACAACAAAAACAATTATAGTTAAATTATTACGTATCTAGTTTATCTTTAATACACTTTACGCGAGGTTTATAGCAAGAGTAACAAATAGTGTTACAAAACTTAGAGTCGCTATACTCGCTGAGTCAGGGTCCTCGGTTGTAGGCTCTTCTGTGGTTGTGGTTGTATCTTCCGTAGTAGTTTCTTCTGTAGTGGAAGTAGTTGTTGGTTCCTCGGTAGTGGAAGTAGTGGTAGGTTCTTCTGTAGTGGAAGTAGTGGTAGGTTCTTCTGTAGTGGAAGTAGTGGTAGGTTCTTCTGTAGTGGAAGTAGTGGTAGGTTCTTCTGTGGTGGAAGTAGTGGTAGGTTCTTCTGTGGTGGAAGTAGTGGTAGGTTCTTCTGTGGTGGAAGTAGTGGTAGGTTCTTCTGTAGTAGTGGTTGTAGTATCATCCTCGAAAGGAGGCTCGACGTAACCAGTCTCAAAATAGTTAACAAATTCAGTATTCCTTTCGGAGTGCCATTCAGAATTTGCCCTTGATGAAACTATACCATCATTACCCGCTGAATAAGCATCTTCGCCTATTATATTGCGGTTGTTTTCTAAAAACGATGACACCTAAACGAAAACACAAATTTCTTTATTAGATACTTGGTAACAGTTAGAAGTTGTTTACGAGCTTCCATGTCTAATCTAACCCAAGTATTTTTCCAGTAATTTGTTGAGGTTTTCAGAACATTTGAATTTCCAACTTATGGAATTTCATAATAACATAATCATCAGATTAACATTATTTTTGTTAAAATTATGAATAAAGAGTTGTTAGTTGCCTATGCCCAGCATTGGACGTCAATTGGCTAATATGATGATGATAAATTACTTAACCGCGTAAGCATCCCAAATTATTTGAACCCTTTTCTTTAAAATTTTATTATGCTTTAGGAAGCGACAAGTTTTACATTTAAAAAAAACATTCTTACCTGAGTAATATCAGTCTCTGACATTAGTCTTGATGAAAGTGTATGCAAAAGAGTTGATAGCCCTCCCAATCTACAATAAATAACATTAAGTTAGTTAGCAAACTAAACAAGCTAGTACTAGAAACTAATATGAGCTTGTAATTATTATTAAAACGGGTATTAACACGTATATTATTTTGGTAAATATTTATTAATAATTTAATTTGTTTTGGTAAATTTTGAAGAAAAGGGTTGCTGGGACATGTTCAGGAGGTACTCAAACAGAACGGATACCGTGTAAGTGGACAGATGACTCGGTTTCACAAAAAATGCACACGTCCTAAGGTAAGAAGACAGCCTGCCTACATGCCTTACGTCAGTGGAGTAACTGATAAGATCGGCACGGTGTTAAAGAAGTACTCCATACACACCGTATACCCACCTGGAACAAAGGTAAACAGTCTTGTGGGTACGCCGAAGGATGTGGTGCCATTTCAAACGCCAGGTGTCTACAAAATAAATTGCAGCTGCGGTAGTTCCTATATAGGCCAGACTAAGAGGACTATAGCTGAAAGGGTCAAAGAACATATTTCTGCTGTGAAAAACCACCAGGTGTCGAAGTCAGCGATTGCGGAACATTTACTACAAGCAGGCACGAATCACTATTTACATCCGTGGTGGTTTTTCTTATAAAATTCTTGTAAAGTCCAGCGCATCAGTGTCTGCAGAATTTATGTTCCTGGAGGTTGATGTTAGAGGCACCAAAACGCCCAGGCATTGTATATTGTCCCCCTACTGTTGACTACTTCTCCAGTATTGAACCAATACTGGAAACTTTAGGGTCAGAGTATGCACACAACATCATCATGGGTGACTTCAATACCGATCTTTTATCTAATAGTTCCTCGCGTTCCCGTAAACTCCTTAAAATTTTAGAATCAGCTAGCCTTCACGTGCTACCTTTGCAAGCAACTCATCACAATAACAGTGGTAATGATACGTGGCTTGATCTAATCCTTATCTCTTCCCCTTCTTTTGTTTCAACTCATGGCCAGTTTCTTGTTCCTGGTTTTTCCCATCATGATCTATATACCTTTCTTATACTCTTAAGCCTCCTAAATTACACCTAAAGTTATGCACATGCGTTGTTTTGCACAGATTGACAAAGAGGATATTTGTAGAGATGCCTCCGACATAACTTGGGACAATTTGATTGCGACGGAGACAATAGATACTAAGGTCAAAATATTTAACCAAAATATTCTTAACTTATTTGATAAACATGCGCCTCTGAAAAAGGTTAAATTAAAACGTTCTCTGGCAGCATGGATCACAAACGAGGTTCGCATAGCCATGAAATGTAGGGATCGGGCTCTCTGTATGTATAAGAAGAATCGGAGTGATGACAGGTGGGCTCAGTATAAATCTGCAAGGAACAGGTGTAATCAGGTGATACGAAATTCTAAATGCCGTAACATTCTTATTAACATTAGCTCCTCTTCACCAGCTGATATCTGGAAATATTTGGACACCTTAGGCATCGGTAAACAGCGGCATGCTGACTTTCCTGCATCAATTAGTTTGGACGATCTCAATCGTCATTTCTCCACCTCTGTTGTACTTGATCCCTAAACCGTGATCCAGACGGTCCATGACCTTGTAGATCTGCCTCGCCCAAATATTGAGTCTTTTCACTTTTCTCCAGTTGCAGAGGAGGAGGTCAAGAAAATTATTATCTCGATCAAATCAAACTCCATCGGTTACGACGACATTAGTCGTGGAATGATAGTTATCATCATGGAAAGTATTCTCCCTATCATAACTCATATTATTAATCATTTCTTGGCTACCAGAACCTATCCTTCCTTATGGCGTAAAGCATACGTAATTGCATTACCTAAAACCCAAAACCCTTCTCTTCCTAATGATTTTCGCCCTATTTCTATTCTTCCTTTCTTATCTAAAGTCCTAGAACCCTGTGTACACAAACAACTTTCCTCTTTTGTACACAAAAATAATCTTACAATCTGGTTTCAGACCAGGGCATAGTACTGTCTCAGCACTTTTAAAAGTAACTGGTGATATAAGACAAGGTATGGAGGACACGAAAATCACTGTGTTGGTCTTAATTGAGTTTTCAAACGCGTTCAATACAATTAGTCACGACATCCTGGTTGCCATACTTTCCTACAACATGATCTCCTCCGAACCATTGGAATGGTTTTCAAGTTATCTTCAGGGACGTCAGCAGTCGGTGCGCAACGAACAATCTCTTTCGTGTTGGTGTGACATCGGCTCTGGTGTTCCTCAAGGCGGTATTCTTTCACCTTTGTTATTCTTAATTTTCATCAATCTCATTTGCTCTAATCTTCATTGTTCGTATCACCTGTACGCTGATGACTTGCAGATTTACGCACAGGCCGATGTTGATTCATTACCTTTGGCAGTCAACAAGATTAACTTAGACCTTGAGCAGATACATAACTGGTCACAGAGGTATGGATTGTCTGTAAACCCTAACAAGTGCCAGGCCATACTTGTTGGTAGCCAGCGTATAATTGCAAGAACAGACGTATCTTCTCTCCCTTCTATTAAATTAAATGGCATTGTAATAAATCTGTCTGCGTCTGTTAAAGAACTTGGTTTACACATAGACACGACTTTGAGCTGGCACACTCAAGTGACCAACTTGTGTAATAAAGTAACTGGTATTTTGCGAGCCTTTTATCGCTTAAAAAATTTTCTTCCTACGCAAACCAAGGCAATGCTTGTGCAGACTTTGATTTTTCCTATAATTGACTATGGTGATGTGTGCTACTATGACCTGAATGCAGATCTTCTCAACAAACTCGACCGGCTTCTCAATAACTGCATTCGTTTCATATACAATCTTCGTAAGTATGACCATGTGTCTGCTTTTCGCTCTGAGCTGCAATGGTTGTCTATTCGTCAGCGACGCAGCATGCGTGCTCTCACTACTTTTTACTCTTTCCTTACTTCTCCTACTCCTCCTGCCTATTTAGCTCACTACTTTCAGTACCTTTGTTCTGCTCACAGCCGTTGATCTCGGACTTACACGAGATCATTAACCCGGCTCTGAGGGTTCTAGAGCCATCCTCTCTAAGACCCATCAGAGTAATACTTGTCCGGCGCGTCCCAGTCGCGGGGGTGGGCACCTTCTATCCTAGTAGGCCAGGGTAGGATGGTGGCAGAGTTTGGATGAGGACCCAGTTCTGCGGGGTATAACGTAGACCCCTTGCCCAGGGTTACGGGTGAAGACCTCAACGGCTTCGCTGGCGGAGATGGAAACCATCAGAACGGCAACTAAGGCGGAAGAGGCACTTCTGTTCGGAGGCGGAGGAAATGTGTTCCAGTACGGCTTCGCAATAGACTAACTTGTTGGTCCCTCCGGTACAAAAGGCGAACAAGTCGATAGGCAAACGTAATCGGCTTCTGTGGCGGTGAGACAAGGCGCTAGAAGAGGTGCCTAAAAGGGCGCATGTGAATCTTATTAGATTGAATTGCGGTCAATCTTCTACATCTTTAAAGGTCTATCAGTCGTGCCGGCTATCCGGTCCACTGTCAACAGCACTTTGAAGACGAAAGAGTGGATCTGCACCAGCGCAACTGCTTATCCACTATTATAATATATTCACGCGCGGATGACCTTGGCTACGTTTTTAATGGAACTAGAGCTATAAAAGCCCTGCGGCGATCGGGAACTGGTGGTGGGGTCGGGGTCTTGGTGGATCATCGGCCTTAGCTGGGACTCGGCACGTAGGCGGTCAGTAGAGAGTGGTCGCTCCTTGACTTGACTGAAGCGGAAGAACAGTTTCGGCAGCACGACTGACGACAAAGCAGCCCTATTTAGGATCGCTCTGCTTTCCCCAATCCGGGGAGGGGCCTAGAAAAGGTGGCCCAAACATAGTCCGCTTCTCCTTAAATTAGATGGCAAACCGCAGTCATCTGATCACCATCTTTTTTGCGGTCGAAGGAAATCAAAATACACCAAGAATAAAAATTTAATAATAGGAGCTTGGAATGTGCGAACACTCTTGGATGACGACTTTAACTTGTGTCCTGAGAGGAAGACTGCAATCATTGCAAGAGAATTGGCTAGATATAACATCGATGTCGCTGCTATAAGTGAAACTCACCTCAGCGATAGTGGCAACCTGTGCGAACAGATGGGTGGATACACATACTATTGGATGGGGAAACCGGCAGGAGAGCGAGCATCTAGCGGCGTGGGTTTTGCAATCTGAAACAATATTGCCAAAACCTTATCTCAACTTCCAAAAGGAATCAATGACCGCATAATAACGCTGCGCCTTTCCATCGGCGATAACAAATTTATACACCTTATTAGCATCTACGCTCCCACCTTGACAGCCGATGATGAAGCTAAATTAAATTTTTACCAGGCACTAACTCGCGTCATTAGAGGAATTCCACCGCAGGACAAAATTGTTTTGCTTGGGGACTTCAATGCTCGCGTAGGAACTGACTATAAAGCATGGCCTGGCCCCCTCGGACGACATGGAGTTGGAAAATGCAACTCAAACGGTGTGGATCTTCTGACGCTCTGTGCTGAATTTGATCTATGCGTGACAAACACCTTCTTTCGCATGTCAGAAAAATATAAAACATCTTGGATGCATCCTAGATCCAAGCACTGGCATCTACTCGACTACGTTATAGTCCGCAAAAAGGATGTAGGTGACGTTCTGATAACGAGAGCTATGCGCGGGGCGCAGTGCTGGTCAGACCATCGGCTTATTCGGTCAAAGATGCGAGTAACGCTAAAACCTCCTCGACGTGCAGCGCATAAGAGACCAGCAGCGGCATCTGTTACCTCACTCATTCATTCTGAGAATCTCGGACAGGTACTTGGTGACCACTTTGGAGAAAAGACGCTAGCAGATGATAGTAAGAGTACTAATGAAGCCTGGCGCATATACGCAGAAAACCTTCATCATAGTATCTCATCGACTATACCAAAGCCAGAAAGGAAAAACCAAGACTGGTTTAATAACTCAGATGACGAGATCCGGATTCTACTTGAGAACTATAGACGTGAATTAAGAATACCAACAAACATCGATAAAAGAAAATCGATCCACCGCGAGCTGAAGTCTAAAATTCGTGAGCTCAAATGGTGGCTAGACAGAGCAAAAGAGTTGCAAGTTTATGCTGATACAAATCAGACTGGTAGATTCTTCGAGGGCCTAAAAACAATATTTGGGCCGAAATCAAGAACATTAGCTCCAATGTACTCACGAGACAGAGAATGCAGGTTAACAGATCACCAGCAAATTCTTGAAAGATGGGCTGAGCACTTTAATGACGTCCTGAATCCCAGCTCGGAGACTGCAGACATTCAGCACATCGAGAAACTCGAATGCAAGCCTGTTAAGGAAAACCTCGCTTGCCCGCCTACCTACGATGAATTCTTATCAGCTATTAAAAGACTCAAAAACGCCAAAACACCTGGTGCTGACTGTCTACCATCAGAAGTTTACAAATACGGTGGCCATCACATACAGCGAGGACTCTTTGACGTCGTGCTTAGGGTATGGGAGACAGAAACAGTACCTCAAGACTGGAAAGATGCCTGCATATCAAAAATCTATAAAGGAAAGGGTGAACTCTCTGATTGCGGCTCCTACAGAGGCATCTCCCTTCTGTCTTCTGCTGGAAAGGTGCTGTCTCACATTTTAAACCGACGCCTGACCAATCTCGCTGAAGAAATACTTCCTGAGACACAGTACGGTTTCAGACCTGGCAGAGGAACCGTTGACGGCATTTTTATAGTGAAGCAAATTCAGGAGAAAAGCCTTGAACAGAACCGACCTCTGTACATGTGTTTCGTGGACCTGGAGAAGGCGTTCGATCGCGTGCCACGAGCTGCTCTCTGGTTAGTGTTGAAACAAGCTGGATGTCCTGAGAAATTTGTCAACATAATCCGTCAGTTTCACGACGGCATGACGGCACGTGTTCAACATGAAAACGATTTCTCAGACCCATTTCAGGTTACCAGCGGAGTAAAGCAAGGTTGTGTTATGGCGCCCACGCTGTTTGCCTTGTACTTCTCGGCTGTGATGAAGGACGCTTTGAACCATAGTGTTGGGAAAATTGAGCTCAACGTCCGCACCGACAAGAGCATCTTCAACATATCACGTTTTAGAGCAAAAAGTAGGATCTTTAAGACGAACATATTGGATGTGTTGTATGCAGACGACGTATGTCTGTTAACAGACTGTATGGAAACACTCCAAAACTACATGAGTGCCCTACAAGATGCGTGCTGCAGATTTGGCTTAGTAATTAGCGTCAAAAAGACAAAAATCCTCAAACAACCGCACAAAGGATGTAACGCTGACGACTCTACCATTGAGCTACATTCTGGACGACTGGAGGAGGTGCCACGCTTTACTTACCTTGGAAGCCAAATCTGTAACGACAACAGATTGGGGTCGGAGATACCCGCTAGGATTTTTAGAGCCGCAACTGCATTCGGGAAGCTTAACCAACGAGTATGAGCTTCTCACGACCTAAAACTTCATACCAAAATATGCGTCTATAAAGCGTTAGTGCTTCCCATTTTAATATATGGCGCAGAAACCTGGTGCATTTATAAAAGCGACATTAGGAAACTGGATAGATACCATCTACGCTGCCTCCGCTCCATCCTCCGTATCAAGTGGCAGGACCATGTCCCGAACACGGAGGTACTGAGACGCACTGGAATGACGGGCATAGAGGCTATACTAATTAAAATCCAGCTCAGGTGGTGTGGTCATGTACAGCGCATGGAACCGGGTAGACTACCAAAAACCGTCTTTTACTCGGAACTTGCCCAAGGAAAGCGTACGCAGGGAGGTCAATACTTGCGTTACAAAGACGTTTTGAAACGCCACCTTAAGGCTTGCAAGATTCCCATTGACCGTTGGCAAGAGATGGCGGAAAATAGAAGTAGCTGGCGCACTTTGATTCACAATGCTACCGAACGTTTCGAGGCAAATCGTCTAGAAGACCTAGACAAGAAGCGTCAGATACGCAAGAGCCGCCCGAAGCCTACATACGTATACACCTACAATGAAGCGGATCAGCTCTTCTGCGCGCAGTGCGACCGGGTCTTCAAGACCAAGTTCGGCTTTGCCAGTCATCTGAGAGCACATGACAGAAGAAAGGAGTAGTCTGGATCGCTGTCACCGGATACGGTGAAGAGGACATCATCATCATCTGCTCACAACCTCAATCTGCGATCCTCTAATAACCTTCTGCTATCATGTCCTTCTCATAACTCTGACTTTATTCGGGTCAATCTCCAAATCGGGCGTATTCGTGTGATCGCTCTGGTGCTTTTCAGATCTTGATATTTTTTGGTAATTATGTATCTCATTGAAAAGAATGATATTAAAATACTACATTTTTACTATTGGCCTTCATTTTTGACAAACAGTTACGGAAATATTTAAGTTCAAACATTTTCGCGTCCAGAGCAATCATGATAGGCGCTAGAGCGATCATAAATGGTGAAACAAAAATAATAAAATTGGTAATATATTATTTATTTAGTCATTTTTAGTCTTGCATGTTACAAGATTTTATGATTTTATGTTTAGGGGATATATCTACAGCTTTTTGAGAGCTCATAAGTTGGAAACTTGTTCATTTTAGGGCAGCGTACCGATTTTGAAACAACGGAACCCTTATAGGATCACTTCGTTGTCCGTCTGTCTGTCTGTCTGTCAAGACCATTTATCTCAGGAACGCGTGGAGGTATCAATTTTCAACAAATATTATTTATTAATGATGAGACGTGACGTCATAAAATTTTTGACAGATAAGTAAGTCGTGACGTCACATAATTGTGGCAGGAAATTTTTTTTTGACAGCTGAGTCGTGACGTCATTGAATTTTTGACAGATGTGTCGTGACATTACAGAATCTTTGACAGATGAGTCGTGACGTCATTGAATTTTTGACAGAATCTGTCAAAAACTCTCACATTCACATCTGATGTGTCGTGAAATCACAGAATTTCTGACAGATGAGTCGTGACGTCATAGAATTTTGGCGGGAAAATAATATTTAGACAGCTGAGTCCTGACGTCATCACAATTTGGCGAGAAAGTAAATAGGTTTGTACGGAACCCTCGGTGCGCGAGTGAGACTCGCACTTGACCGGTTTTATAAGGGTTCCGTACCGATTTTGGAAAAACGGAACCCTTTGTTGTCCGTTTCTCTATCAAGACTATTTATCTCAGGAACGCGTAGAGGTATCAAGCTGAAATTTTTACCAAATACTTAGGTCTGTTGCCTTTTAGTGCTTTAAAAAAATCAAACTTCTAATCTAACGAAATCAAGACATATAGCCGTTTATGTCGCAAATTTTCGATGAGCAAAGGGCAAAAAGCTACAGGGTACTTCCAGTCTACATACAAACTTGAAATTTGGCATGAAGCAAGGTCTTATAGTGCATGTAAAGGAAAACTTCCGAAAACTTAAAATTTTGGCTTCCATCATATTATATTTTGATAATTTCGTCATAGTCATAATAATTTTGACAGCTGAGTCACGTGACTAGTGACGCCATAGAATTTTGGTCACGTGACACGTGACGTCATAGAATTTTGACAGATGAGTCGTGACGTCATAGAATATTGGCGGGAAAATATTTTGCAGAGGAGTCGTGACGTTATACAATTTTTGACAGATGAGTCGTGACGTCACAGAATTTTTGACAGCTGAGTCGTGACATTTGTCGTTGTAACAATCTGGTATTATTACTTAAAGTAGTTTTATAACGTACAATTATTGCAAAATATCATCGCTCTGGTCTTTTGGACAGAGCAATCATAGCCATAGCGATCAAAAAAAGTCATAAAAGCATTAATATAGCCCAAAATAAAAACAGTAGAAAGTTGTGTTTACGCCTCATAAAGAACATCATTACTATCACTTAATTCACTTAATAAGCACATTTACAACCTTACTATTTAATTTATAAAACATGCCATATCAATCATCAAATTCGAGAACCAAACCCAGATAAATCATAAACTTAGCCTCGTAATATTGTAGTGGGGGACCGTGGCACAAATGTATCTTCCTCGGCGGTTACACCACTACAGCCACTACCCCGGGGGAGGGGAATAGAGTTTCTATTTCGTAAAATGAGGGATGAGCGCGATGTTTTACTCCAGCGCAGAGCGATGAGATAAAATGCCAGGTCATGACGATAAATTTAAATTGTGCCAAAAATATTGTTAATATAATTTAAAAAAAAATATTACAATGAAGATTAACTATTTGTTATGTAATATAAAATAACATCGGACATATGAACCTTCTCAATAAAAAGTTACACAATGTTTTCTCATTCAATCGGGAGTTAGGTCAACCCAGAGCAATCAGGATTTTAGGGTTTATGATTTTTTTTTAAATATTTCTAATAAACTAATTCATAATTTCAACCCTGCACCACATAGATTAGACACCAAAGTATACATAAAAAAATGTAATGAAAACGTTTATCGATTTCAAAATGGGTTTCTCCACTCCGACACGATAAAAAATGCCTCTGGAGATCTACCCATTCATTCCTCTTTCCCAGTTCAGTCTATTCTTCTCTGGAATGCCCTGCCTCAGAAAATCAGGATGTCAACTACCCGTCAAATATTTAAATGTAGAGTGCGTCGTCTTCTGCTGAACAAACCTTAGCAAAACTGTATATCATTGGGCTATATTTATATATTTATTTATATATGTATATACTTATTATGTAAATATTTATTTGTTGTTTATTTGTGTATAAATTGGTTAGGTATGTATGTATGTATGTAGTTTATTAAGCAGTTTAAGTATGTTTATATTGCGTTACACACTATTTTAGATATATTTTTTTCTCATATAAATGATTTAACACCTACCATATTTATCTATGCATCACCCAAGGTTGACTGGAAGAGAATGCCTTAGGCATTAAGTCCGCCTTTGTACAATATTGTAATAAACTGTTTAATAAATAAATAAATAAATCACTGGATTGAATTTCATCGTCCACAAGTCCTCTCTACGGAACGCCACTTCTACTCAAGAGTCGTACGAGAAGCGATTGAAATCAAAAAGCATAAGACTTTCAATCGAGAAGATGGTTATAAGTTATCCGCGACATGCAATCCAGTGATTCATTGCAAAATGAGGGTAGAAAGAAAATCTTCTACCTCGGAAACGGAGTTGTGACATCGCTACATCAGTCTACTCGTGACCACGGCTGGTGTAACCTGGCCGAAACGTCGAGAGCCTCAAAGGTAAATTATTACTAAATATTTACCAAAATAATATACGTGTTAATACCCGTGTTAATAATAATTACATTAAATGAAACACGAAAGTTTTAAAGTTAATAATAAGAGCTTGTGCTATGGGTACTAGAATATATAAAACAAATTTAATTTCATTTAACTCTTAGATATGTACACATATTATCGAAACAAAATCCAAAAATAGCATTGAGTGCTAATTTAACCAAAAACCTTTGCGTAGAAGCTATAGGCAAAATTACTACGATTTCATAAAAATCAAAATCACAATATCATTACTAGTACAACCCCAAAAAATTAATTAGATTTTTCTATGACAAAATAAGTTATTTTTATTTCTACCATTTTTTATTTATTTTAAGGGTTGAAGTTATATGACCTAAAATAAATGAAGAAGATCTTTTCGGACCCCATGACAAAAGTTCATATTCTTTTGATAACTGTATTCTTATGATCAGCAACGTGAGGTTACGTTGCAAAAGCATAATACTGAATCTACTTGTATTTTACCTCTACGCACGTTTTCACAGAATTGTAATACTTATTCGGTTTGAATTTTTAACTTAAGATTAAATCAAATTAAATTTATTTTATTATTTATACACTATGTATTTACGCGTTATGACCAGGTTTGTAATTTTGATCCAATCGCACTTTTCGTTACAATATCGATATAACAAAAAAATATTCTTAAACTTGAACCTTGAATTCCGATTAAATTTTATGTTATATTAGATTAGATTCATCTTTTTACCGGTTTATAAATACTAATGCTGGCTAAGAATACTTACCCTGTATTCGCTTGAGCAACATCTTGGTTTAACATTTGGAAAACTCTCATCGTGTTAACTGCGTTTCTAGTGACAGCAGAGTTGATTGCAGTAGCATAGTCTTGTGGCCTGATAACGTGATCGTCATAGCCAGCGATAAGAGCATTATAGAATGTTTGTAAGCTGGCTGCACCGGTAGTACATCCAGCAGCCTGAAGCATCACAACTTGTTCATTGGCAAGATCTTCGGCAAGATAGCGACTCCAGAAGAAGTTGAAGTCTTCGGCGGTACCCTCACGAAGACCAGTACAGTATACCCATGGACGCATGTTAGGAGGAATACTGCAAATTTAAACAAGAAGTTTTAGTCCAATATTTTTTAAATTTTACGGTCCTTGCAAACCAGCTTTCCTTCATCTACACTAATACACAAAGTCATACATCCACATCAAAGATGCATACAGCATTTTAGGACATCCTCTAAAAACTATTAACTACTTTCGTGCTGAAAATATTTTTTCTCTCTGTTTGTGTTTTTACTTACACCATGTTTAGGGTTCTCCATTCAGTGAATCGTTCTCTGGCAACGGTAACACATTGTGTATGTCCAATGTCGCAAAGGAATGTATTGACGTACATACGAAGAAGCCCATCCATAAATGTATCATTTACAGGTTCAACAAAGCCTAGACGTGCTGTTATTGCTGAACTTAGCTCAATGATAAGGCTCTAAAAAAATAAAATGAAATGGATTAAAAGTATGAACTATAAAACCCTATGCGTTTGGTGACACACGAAGAATACAGAAAGAATAGTAAGCTGTCATCAGACAATATTACTACCTAAAGAAAACTTCTCAGAAATTCATGACCAAGCGAACTACTTACTTAGTGTGGTTTTTGTAGGCCAAGTTTGAAACAATTTCATAGAAAAAAAAACGGTGGGATTGTGTATCCTTACTTCATTACTACATAGAGTCATGAGAAAATTTTGTGTTTATTGGAACAATATTTATTTTCATCATAACAGCCCATTAATGTCCCACTGCAGGGACGGGCCTCCTCCCGTGACGGAAGGATACTTGACCTACTAATACCACGCTGGCCAGACGGAGTGGTATAGGGTTTAATTTCAAGTTTTCCTTCTTTTTATTTCGTAAAGATAATATTCACGGATACTCTCTTAGGCGATTTTTACGACACCCATGGGATGAGATGGGGTGGTGACATATTGTATTCTTACTTCGTCACCACACGGGGATTATTTTAACATATTTATTTTAATTAACATACTTTTAGGTTCAATAATTAAAACTTACATGCAACTCATTTAGCTGTGTAGCATCATGTGCCAATCTTTCCCTGACGTAGTTAAAACCATTGATAGCAGCTATCCAAGGAGCATATTGATCTTCAAACTCAAGGAATGAAAGAATGTTGAACACTCTGTTATATGGTAGCACACCAGCTCTACCAAGCGTGAACAGATCATCGACAATCTAAAAGAATAAGAATAATTTTATTTGTTTCCAGACATATGTACAAAATGGTGTTTAAAAAAAGTAACAATAGTTTCAACATGCTGTGCCGTACAGACATACAAATGCAAAATATTGCTTGAAATCACAGTTATGTCAAGCGAAAGGAGAATTTTTTTTTTGGGCTAAAAAGTCAAAGTCTGTCCCCAGGTCACCAACTAGATTCATTGCAAAGATTGATGTGTAAACAACATTTTCTTCTATAGAATCAACAAAATTCGTCCCACAGAAATCTAGATATCAGCTGTTCAAAAAACTAAAAGCCCTGTGATACTCCAAGCAGTTATTACTAAAAAGCCAGTCTGTCCCCAGGTCACCAACTAGGTTCATTACAAAGATTGATACGTAAACAACATTTTCTTCTATAGAATCAACAAAATTCGTCCCACAGAAATCTAGCTATCAGCTGTTCAAAAAACTAAAAGCCCTGTGATACTCCATGCAAAAGTTATTTACTAAAAAGCCAGTCTGTCCCCAGGTCACCAACTAGGTCTGTTACAAAGATTGATACGTAAACAACATTTTCTTCTATGGAACCAACAAAATTCGTCCCACAGAAATCTAGATATCAGCTGTTCAAAAAACTAAAAGCCCTGTGGCACTCCATGCAAAAGTTATTTACTAAAAAGCCAGTCTGTCCCCAGGTCACCAACTAGGTTCATTACAAAGATTGATACGTAAACAACATTTTCTTCTATAGAATCAACAAAATTCGTCCCACAGAAATCTAGATATCAGCTGTTCAAAAAACTAAAAGCCCTGTGATACTCCATGCAAACGTTATTTACTAAAAAGCCAGTCTGTCCCCAGGTCACCAACTAGGTCTGTTACAAAGATTAATACGTAAACAACATTTTCTTCTATGGAACCAACAAAATTCGTCCCACAGAAATCTAGATATCAGCTGTTCAAAAAACTAAAAGCCCTGTGGCACTCCATGCAAAAGTTATTTACTAAAAAGCCAGTCTGTCCCCAGGTCACCAACTAGGTTCATTACAAAGATTGATACGTAAACAACATTTTCTTCTATAGAATCAACAAAATTCGTCCCACAGAAATCTAGATATCAGCTGTTCAAAAAACTAAAAGCCCTGTGATACTCCATGCAAAAGTTATTTACTAAAAAGCCAGTCTGTCCCCAGGTCACCAACTAGGTCTGTTACAAAGATTGATACTTAAACAACATTTTCTTCTATGGAACCAACAAAATTCGTCTTACTGAAATCTAGATATCAGCTTTTCAAAAAACTAAAAGCCCTGTGGCACTCCATGCAAAAGTTATTTACTAAAAAGCCAGTCTGTCCCCAGGTCACCAACTAGGTTCATTACAAAGATTGATACATAAGCAACATTTTCTAACGGTAATAACTGGTTGTTAAGAGGTAGGGTACAATCTAGGCATACCCGTTTTTTTTTTTGTTACACTGGGGTAAAATGCCTATACCCACTAAAAGTCCCCAGCCGCACTCCTTCATCGCCTACAAGGAGGGGGCCTGGGAAACCGGCAAAACCTTTGCGTCCAGTCCCCCTCCGGCGATCCCCGTCATTAAAGGCGGGCCCTATCTAGGCATACCCGTAGTCGAACTAATTACACACTACTAAACACACACTCATCAATGCAGACAATATTGGGTTAAAAGCCATACGTCATTATTACTGCTCCTGGAAGAGTGGCAGACGTACGTTGGGAACATATTATGCTCATGTTATATCTATTGTATGGTTCTTGGCATGTGCACGATACAGTAAAGCATTAACCATCCAGCCCAATCCATGGATAGTATCATGCCTAGATTGTACCCTACCTCTTAACAGCCAGTTATTACCGTTAGAAAATGTTGTTTACGTATCAATCATTGTAATGAACCTAGTTGGTGACCTGGGGACAGACTGGCTTTTTAGTAAATAACTTTTGCATGGAGTACCACAGGGCTTTTAGTTTTTTGAACTGCTGATATCTAGATTTCGGTAGGGCGAATTTTGTAGATTCCATAGAAGAAAATTTTGCTTACGTATCAATCTTTGTAATGAACCTAGTTGGTACCTGGGGACAGACTGACTTTTTAGTAGATAACTGCTTGGAGTGCTACAGGGCTTTTAATTTTTTGAACCGCTGATATCCAGATTTCTGTGGGGCGAATTTTGTTGATTCTTTAAACATGTAATAAGCTCAATGGTATAAGTCAATGTACAATGGTTACAAACGTGGGGGCAGCAATTTTTATTTTAGCCCAAAGCTCCTAGTAAAAAAAACATTCTCCTTTAAATTAAATAAATCAATACACTTTTTATGTCATTATAGTTACATACATTAATAAGTAATATTTGATACTAGATACTATTATAAATTCATAAAATACAAGGAAGAATACAATATAAAAATAAATCAACATTTATTATTATTTTATCAATACCTCAATAGTCAATCAGTTAAAAGTTTTGTTTTAATGTAATTATATTATAATTGTTATAAATTTTACTTAAATTTAACCACAAAATCAAAATATAATCATCTAAGATTACAATATAAGTGTTATAAATGACAAAAGGAGCTTGCTGAACAGTGTTTGGATTTCATACAAACGGATTTTGATTTGAAAATCCCAGGGAGTATTTACGTATCGTTTTGTATTAATTACTTATACACTCCACAACACGTTTAACTCTGCTCATCTGCATATATGAGCTTCGTCCATCACTCATCGGCATAGTTTCTGTCTCCTTTTACTTGACAACTTGTGGAAGTAAAATCGAAGACTAAGACGCCAGCCCATACAATAAGACACTCTTATGAAACTCACAAGCACCTCATTTATTGTACATCTATGTACTTAATAGTATAATATCTTTAGGATTTATAATTTATTTTGTCCATAATTGTTGCATAAAAGTTTTCCTTTTGACAGAATCATACTTATAATGATTATAATAGTTCCCATTTTAAGTAAAAGATAAGTAAAATAGCAATTTTACATAGTATTTACTTACTTAAGTATTTTTTTCAAACTATAACCTCTTATAATATTATCCCTATCTTTATAAATTTTTAGTTTCCATATTCTAATACCTACCCTACATACTTTTTATATAAATTTTATTTTCTAACTTCCCTCCTAGTCCTTTAACTTTTTTCCTCTTATTCTATAGATTGCTTATTTCATTTTATTCTTTATATTTTTAGTTTTTTTTTTGCTGTAGTTTACAATGAGTTCATACACCATGACCCGCAGGGCTACAGCAAAAGATACAGAAAACAAATTGAAGACTGCATTGATGGAATTAAAGAAATACATGGAGGAAAACAGCCAGCTACTAAAGGAACGCAGTGACAGTGAAGAGGAAATTCTCAATGTCAATCGTAAAGTAGCTGAATTAAAGGATCAACTTGCCGAATTAGATGTCCAATATATGGATGTGTTAGATCAGCGGGATCGATTTGCTGAAGAAGTTGCTTCCTTTGCTGATTGCAACATTATGTATGAGGAGGTTCTGAGTCGCAATACACAGTTAGAGAAAGATCTGAATAAAGCGCATAGCAAAATCATTTATCTAGAAGAAAAAATACAGACACTAAATAGTACTGCCACTCAGAATCATTTTTCAGAGCTCCTAGGTGATGTAACAAAGGTAAATAGGTGCACAGTAAAATTTGATTCCAGAAGGAAAAGTAAAAAATATTATAAGTTAAATAAATTGGCTAAACAACTCAAATCTGCTCTTAACAAGTCCCATAAAGTAAAGGAACTGCAGGCTACTAATGTTGACCTTAGTAGGCAAATTAATATATCAATGCTGGACTTAAAAAAGTGCCATAGCAAATTAATAAGTAACCAGATTCAATATGATTTACAGGTTAGTGAACTAAACACAAAACTAAACAGTTCACAAGCAGAGCTACATAGGATTACATTAGAAAATCAACAAATAACTAATGATTATATTTCCAAATATGATGAAATAGCAAGAATTGGCAAAGAAAATTTAGAGAAAGTCAATTCTCTTATTAGTAATAATCACAGTATGCAATGTACCAGCAATGGTGGTTCTGAACACTCACCTAATATACAAACAGGGTGTTCTAAAACTACTAAAATGTTAACAAAGTCTTCAAAATTATGTAAAAGTAAAAATACATTTATTGTCTCGGACAAACTGGGTGTTGGTTTGGGTAGTTTAATTAAGACTTACATAGATTGCCCTGTTGTTAATGTTTGTTCACCTGGAGCTAGTTTAAGTATTATAATGAATAATCTGAAAAAGTTACAACTTAACGAAGAGTCTACAGTTGTCATATTACTTGGAAATGGCCTTTCTATTACCAAGAAGGATGTAATTATATTAGTAGAACTGGTATTACAAATCCAGGCATCAGTAGGTTGCAAATTTATTATGTGTGCATTCCCATATTCTTATACACTTACTCAAGAACAAAATAGGCATATAGGTAAATTAAATTTACTATTATATAATAGTACACGTCACTACTGTGACATTTTATTTTTTGACTCTAATATTTTTATTAGGAACAGTTTTTACTTAACAAAAGATACCATGTATCTTTCTTTTTATTATAGAAAACAACTTGCTAATTTATTAGCATTTAATATAGGTATAGGTACAAGTACTAATAGAGTACTCATTAGTTTGGTAGGAGATAGTAGGTCCACTACTAATACATTTATTAAACCATCTAATAGTTTAAACTATTAGATAAGACAAAGGGTAGCCTTAATCTTTGTTTAGTTCATCAAAACATACAAGGTCTATCTGGCAAAGAACTAGAAATAGAACTGTTTTTAAACAAACATAATGTACAAATCTTTTGTGTTACCGAGCATTGGTTACAGTCACATGAATTATTATTTAATAATGCACACTTTACATTGGCAAGTGCGTTTGTAAGAAAGAAGGCTATACGCGGTGGCTCTCTAATATTTATAAGTAATAAAGTTGAATTTAAAGAAAGAAAAGACATAGCAAATCTTTCTATCGAGCGCACAGTCGAAATCTCTTGTGTGGAGCTTGAGCAACATGTCGTAGCTTGTGTGTACCGACCACCGCAGAGTGATTATAGTCTATTCGAGGGTGTTATGGAGAAATTGTTAGAAAGACTATGCTCAGGAAATAAATTTATTATAGTATGCGGGGACTTTAATGTAAATCTACTTGAAAAATCTTCAACTAGTGCTAGATTAATTTGTTTGTTTCAGTCTTATAATTTACAGTTTTTATTTAAAGAAGCCACTAGGATTACATCTCATTCTGCTACATGCTTAGATAATGTATTTTGCAACTGTGAATATGTTAATAAGGATATCTTAAGTGATTTAACATCTGACCACTGTGGGCAAAGGGTAGTATTTCCATCTATTACTACTCCCACAGAGAACAAAATCACATGCAGGCCAATTACCATAAACCGCCTGAATCAATTTAGTGATAATGTTGCAATCAAAGTGACTAGAATTAATCTTAATCAGTATAGCCCAGATGATATTTATAAAGATTTATTAGACATTATCAAGCTTGAATATGATAATATTTTTAAAACTAAGACTTTTGTTAGTAACTCTAAAACTAAATTCTGTGATTGGGCAACAACAGGCATATATAAAAGTAGAGCTCGCTTGTATGAATTGTATGGTATGAAACAATATAATACTCAACCAGATTTCATTCAATATGTCAGGAACTACTCGAAAACTTTTAAGAGGGCTTGTGCCATAGCAAAGTCTTCTTATTTGAGTAATAAGATAAAGGAATCAAACAACAAAATTAAAAGTACATGGGACATTATTAATGCAGAGACCGGCCGGATGAAAATTCGTGATACTAATTATGTACTAAAAACTCAAGATAAGGTTCTCACCAATAATGCTGACATTGCACATGCTTTTAATAATTTCTTTGTCAATGTTCCTATTCATACAACAACCTCCTTAAATTCCTCTCCAAACCAAGCAGAATTTTTACTAAAAGATAAAGTAATTGAATGTAAGAACCGCTTCAGTTTTAGGTCTATTAACCATAATGATATCATAAAAGCTTTCAAAAGTCTCAATTCCAAGAAATCTGCTGATTTATGGGGTATGTCTGTCAAGCTTCTTCAGGGTATTATATTTAATATATCCCCACATTTATCTATTATATTTAATAAGTGTATTGCCATAGGTGTATTTCCTTATCTAATGAAACACAGTAAGATTATTCCTTTGTTCAAGAATGGATCAAAAAGCGACCCTGGTAACTTTAGACCAATTTCAATACTACCTGTGATTAGTAAAATCTATGAGAAAATTATCTTAT
The DNA here is from genome assembly GCA_905475405.1 of Schrankia costaestrigalis. Classification (NCBI taxonomy): domain Eukaryota; kingdom Metazoa; phylum Arthropoda; class Insecta; order Lepidoptera; family Erebidae; genus Schrankia; species Schrankia costaestrigalis. Next base: position 3,066,474 of record FR997830.1, read on the forward strand.
GCCAATTGGAGAGTCACTTTCATTTAAATAATATTTTTCATAGGCAGCAATACGGTTTTAGGAAGGGTAGCTCAACGATTGATGCGGGTGTTTCTCTTCTGAAATATATCTATGATGCTTGGGAAAATTCTATGGATGCAATAGGCGTCTTCTGTGATCTTTCTAAAGCTTTTGACTGCGTTGATCATGGGACACTTCTGTGCAAGCTTAGACATTATGGAATTAGGGATGCTTCTCTTGATTTATTATCTTCGTATTTAAGCAATAGGGTTCAGTATGTCGAAGTAAATGGTAGTAGGTCCTCTGGTCTTCCGCCAAGTATGGGCGTGCCTCAAGGATCCATTCTAGGTCCGTTTCTATTTTTAGTTTATGTCAATGACTTGCCGTTTCTTGCTCAGGGTTTGTGCGACATTGTTTTATTTGCAGATGATACTTCACTCATTTTCAAAGTAAACCGTAAGCAAACTAATTTAGATGAAGTTAACGAATCTCTCGCACAAGTCCTGAACTGGTTTACTGCTAACAATTTGCTTTTAAATGCTGCCAAAACAAAATGCTTAAAATTCTCTATGCCCAATGTTAAAAGCCTTAGTAATAATCTGATTTTAAACGGTGAGGTCCTTCGTTTTGTAGACACTACTGTATTTTTAGGAATAACGTTGGATAGTAAGCTGCAATGGGGTGCTCATATATTAGCTCTAGCAGGAAAACTAAGTTCAGCTGCTTATGCAGTTAAAAAAGTGAGGCAGCTAACGAATATAGAGACAGCAAGATTGGTATACTTTAGTTACTTTCACAGCTTAATGTCCTATGGTGTTCTTTTGTGGGGTAGGGCTGCAGACATCGAATCTATTTTTATTCTTCAGAAGCGTGCAGTTCGAGCTATTTACAATCTTGAATCGAATGTTTCATTGAGAGATCGTTTTAAGGAAATAGGTATTTTAACAGTTGCTTCACAATATATATATGCTAATATAATATATATTAAGCAAAACATTGAACAGTATGATAGAAATGGCGACATTCATAGCATTGGTACGAGGAATAGGCATAAGTTGATAGGTCCACAACATCGCCTACATAAGGTACATAACACTTTTGCGGGACTCGGTATACGTTTATTCAATAAACTGCCTAAGCATGTAATGGATCTACCTTTACTAAACTTTAAAGCATTTGTAAAAAATCAGCTATTATCGAAAGGCTATTATACAATAAACGATTATATTAATGACAAAAACTCATGGGCTTAGATTTCAATTATCGTGATTTCATGTTGCTTGTTCCATGGTGTAGATTGTGGCTTAACCTAGGTAGTTGTGCGGATGTTATGTTACTACCTTATTACTTTCTTTTACAGTTTTATTTGTTATTGTAACGATAGAAATACTTCACTTGCATTTGTAAATGTATTTAATTATATTATCTAAATGGTATTCTATTCCATTCTCAACTACTTAAAGATTAACAAAATCAACTTGACGACACAAATGCTTGTGTGTTAATTTCTGTCGGATATCGCAGTGACGAGATGACTGATGAACGTGCCATGCAATTAAAGCTTTTTTAAATCAATTTATTAACAATGAAATTTTTTTTATCAATTAAACTTTAAATTGCTATGCATGTAAGATTTGCTTGCACACATCATTCTTCACGCTGCTGTTGGTAATTGTAACAAAGTCAAATTATTATTTTTGAAAAGAGTGGCCTGAGTTTCTTGGCCACATTCTTCTCAGAGCTCTACTATAGTCGTCTGCGAAAGTAGTAGTAGTTTGGCAGACATTTTTCTCTATACTATTCTACTACATGTATAACGATTTGCATGTGTTACTTTGTAACCTAAGTGAATAAAGCTATTTGACTTTGACTTTGACTTTGTTAATACAGATCATGGTCATTTAAAAAATTCTTTATGCTATAGTAGCACTTGCTCAACAACAAGCTACCCAGACTTTGCTTAAATACATTTATGTTTAAATCTTTGAATTTATTGGGTATTTTGTTATAAATTTTAGGGGCCATACAGAAGACACTGTTCCATAATAGAGTAGTATTTGCACTATGCATGCACAATCTCTTTTCATCTCTTCGGCTGCGTACCGATATATCTTATAAACGGGGAAAGAGTTGTGGATTGCTTTTTACGAAATAAATGTATTTAATATAAAACAAGTGTATGAGATAAAAAGCTTCTTTGGCATAATAGTTTAACCGTGAGGCGACGGCTTGAGAATACTAATCGCCTCCTTTTGTCTATATATATATATATATACACACCTCAACAAAGTCTAGGGATATTTGGTATTTACTCAATTATCTTCAAAATTATTGAAGATAGCATACAACATGTTTATATTTTATAAAGACAATTTATTAGGCTACAATCCAGAATTAAATAAAAGTATTTTTTTTGCATAAATAATTTTTTATTTAAATAAATAAAAAATTTGGAAAATTAGTAAAACTAATAATGAATGTGTTTCTTAAGCAAAAGTGAAAATAAGCAAAAAATTATTTGTTTTTAACTGTTATGTGAGTAATCAGTAGTCAGCACATTAAAAAAACCGTAAATAACGGTCCTGCAATGGTTTTTCATGCTTTTATTATGTTATCTAAGTCTTGGTGCGGTATATTGTTCCAGGTCCGACGGATGCAAAAAAAGTTGCCCTCCCATCGCAATTTTATGCAGGAAAAATGATCAAAACCCTCCTTTTGAACATGTCCTACGCGTATTTTATGGTTTTAAGGTTAGGCGATTGAGTGGTTCAGCATAAAATCGATACGTCGTGCTCCTGCAACCAGCTCGTCATCTCTCTCGCTTTATGCGAACGGGTGTTATCGTCCATGAACTTGAACATTTGGCCCAATTGTAGTCTACGGGGGTAGATTATTAGTACTAGCACCTCGTTAAGTTATTTTTCAGCCGTTATGGTGTTTCTAATTTAAACGCGCTCTGCTCTTAGACCGACACGAATTCCCATCCAAACCATAATTGTTCCATCGTGGTATGAATAGATTTCCTGAGGATGTTGTAGACGGCTATCACAACCAGGAACTCGCCAAGCACGTGCTCTACGTGAATCCGAGTGGAAACCGAACCGGGACTCATGCGTAAACACCACTACAGATAACATAATATCTTTGCAGTGCAAATGTTCATGAGCCCACTCTAGACGTCGTGCGCGATTCGCTCGGCGTAGTGCTGGAGTACACAGCGGTATGCGAGCATAAAGGTGGGCTTCATGCCGACTTCTTCTGACAGTTTGGTTACCCGCAAGAGTCTCCCCCAAGAGCTGGAGTCTCTAAACCAGCTGTATGGTAGTAACATTTCGCTGTCTTTTCGCGGGAACTTGCAAAAATCGATCATGTCATTGAGTGATGATAGACTTTTTGCTGTGGTATCTTTCACCCACTTCACCAGTAGCACGATAACGTGACCATAACCTTGATTTCATGTTTTGTATCGTTCCAATCTCTTCAACAATACTCCGCTTAGTACGCGCAGCTGGGAGCATGCCTACTGCTCTTAACATTTCCTCTATGATGAAATGGCGCCGCTGCTTAATGCACACAATATCAATTATTCGAAATAAACGTTTAAATTGTTATAAAATTTAAATTTTACACAAAAAAGCAGTCAAAACTTACTGTTGGTAAACTTACTGTTCGAACTTGACTACGTTAAAGCCGCGTAAATCTTTTATTTTTAATATTATTTTTCAAATTCAAATTTAGAATGGTTGAAAAAGGTTAACAAAGTAAGTTTTCATCAAAAGAAATAAAAAAAAAACAAAATTGTAAACCAAATTTATTGAGTTTCACAACTTTATACAAAATATCCCTAGACTTTGTTGAGGTGTGTATATATATATATATGAGGGTCGTAATTGGTGGATCTCTCAAAAACTGTCATGCGTTGGACTCAAGCCCGCAAGCTTGTGGTGTCAAAAAAGCATTCATATATTATTAATGGTGTTAAGACAAACATACCTGAGCACGATTATATTCATGAATTTGTAGTCTGCTAGTTGGATTTCTAAGTGCCAATGTCAGAAGGTCCCAGGTTACTGCATCATAATTTACTCTGTAGAAACCTGTAAGCATGGAATTGTCATTTATTATGGGTGAAAGTTATCCGCGTGGTGACGGAGTAAGAATACAATATGTCACCACCCCATCTCATCTCATGGGTGTCGTAAAAACCGACTAAGGGACTATCCGTAAATATTATTTTTACGAAATAAAAAGAAGGAATACTTGAAATTAAACCCTATACCAATCCGTCTGGCCAGCGTGGTATTAGTAGGCCAAGTATCCCACCGTCGCGGGAGGAGGCCCGTCCTTGCAGTGGGACATTAATGGGCTGTTATGATTATTATATTATCTTAGCTAAAACACGTCTACTGCTGGACATTGGCTCCTGTTCCTTTTCCAAAACCTTTATTGTGCCCCAACTGTTGTCAGTTTTGGACCTAAGCGCCAGCGACTTCTTAATACCTGTAGTAAAACTATAAATATTAAGGAAAACTACGATATGATTTTCTAAGACCTATTAAGCAATTCCAAGCATGATATAAATATTATGCCGACCACAGAAATATGAATCTGTTATACATTTTTCCCAATATTGAATGAGGATTGCCAGGTAGAATTATTAGGAGGAGGACTATGTCCCGAAGTGGATTGTAAATGCCAGTTTCTATGTTAGACATTGACTAATATTACACTATTACCCTTATACAATGACACTGCCAAGATCCTAGTATCCTACTAATATTATAAATGCGATGTGAGGATGTATGGATGGATAGATGTTTGTTACTCTTTCACACAAAACTACTGAACGGATTTTGATGAAATTTGGAATAAAGTATCAGCTAGTTATATAATAAAGTAGCAGCTATGTATATATATCTTACCAGATTGCTGTTTGTTGAAAATGACCCATTCTCTACCGAGCGTGCCACGGTCAATTACCGTAGAAGGAGTAGTTAAGATCAATGAAGGTTTAAGATCAGTAAAATCGGGTGCATTTCCTCTAGTCCAAGTAATAGGCACGTTCCACAAGTTAGTGCTGGGTGTCGCTTCATTGTCGACATTAAAACGATTCTGAAAATAACAATTTATTTAAAATAATTGTCGAAAATGAAATATTTTAAAATAAATCTAAATAAAGGGTAGTAGGTGGTCTTTCTTGCTCCTGAATCGTCGCCAGCGCCGTGTGTGCGCACTGATTTATCAAAAATACAATATGGCGGCAGTTTCGTTTCAGCAGATTCAAATCTAACAAATTTTGCGACATTCTTTATATTTAACTATTGCCTAGAGGTGGTAGATAAATATATCTTTAGCGGAATTTTCTATCTCACAAGCTGTCTATGTGCTGCTTAATACACTTCCCAACAATACCTTGTGGAGTTAGATGAAAGTAAAAATCATGAAAGAAGAGTCATTAAGTGCAATGTATTGTTGTAGTACAATCTAAGTGCTGTAATAAAGATATAGTATTCGTAGTATACCGGTCCAATTTTCTTGAAACGAAGTTTATTTCAGTATTTTATAAAACATACCTATATAATTATTCTCATTTAATAATCATATTCTATGGTACTGAATTAATGATTAAATCTAATAACTATAGCACATAATACACATAAATTTGGCTCCTAACCTCAAGATGTACCTACATAAAAATGGCACATTCCTCCAAAAAACAGGGCATAACATTTTAACAATTTATTGTAGATATTGATCATGGTAAATTATAATAAGAAGTGTTACTATACCTGTGTGACAGTAATTTGTCCCGTGACATGATTAACATTAACATTTAAAATAGGATGACCAGCCTGTTCAGTCCATGTTCTCAAATACTGTTCGACATTTACAAGGTTGTCGTAATTAGCTAAAGCATTGTCAGTTACAGCAGCTGCGTCCAAAGCACTGAAGAGGTCTTCTGGGCGAGCAACATCGAACTCGCTAAAAATATATAAAAGTTATTTTAATAAAAAAAGTTTTTTTTTGGAAATATTCATCATAACATCCTGTAGCGTCATCTAGCGGCTTACTCAAGCGAACACCTACACTTCACCCATAGATCCCCTCACCAACAGATGTCAGATACATCCTGAATCGCGATATCAACATTCGCACAGCGATTGCGCATAATCTATAACTTCCAACGAACAACTGTTGGGCAGTTGGCCCGCCAGGCACGATCACCCTCGCCTGGTCGGAGGATCCTCCCTTTTCGTTGGAGGCGTGGTGCTGTTACGTCACCGAGACCTCCACAATCCCACTAACGTCCCACTGCAGGGACGGGCCCTCCACCCGTGACGGAGGGATACTTGGCCTACTAATACCACGCTGGCCAAACGGGTTGGTGTACGGTTTATTTCAAGTTTTCCTTTTTTTAATTACGTAAACATAATATTTACGGTTAGTCCCTACTCCTTTAGTCGGTTTTTAAGACACCCATGGGAAGAGTGAGATGGGGTGGTGACATATTGTATTCTTACTCCGTCACCTCACGGACAAAAATACTCATAATCTATACTAATATTATAAAGAGGTAAAGTTTGTCTGTTTGTATGTTTCTTTGTTTGTGTGTTTGTGACGTTGTAGGGGGTAATCTTTGGATCTACTGAACCGATTTTAAAAATTCTTTCTGTGTTAAATAGACCATTTATTGGAGAGTGTCATAGGCTATATAATATCACGCTATGCCTGATAGGAGTGAAATATGTTTAAAAAAGGGACGCTTAATAACGTTTTTTTCGCCGCCCAACGAAGTGGGCACGGGTCAGCCAGTATTAATATAAAAAAGCTAACAAAAATACTTTACTTACTTTTCAACGAGATATCTTCGCAGCCCTTCGAAGTAAGTATTATGACCAAGTAAATGTTCTGTCATTCTAAGTACTGCAGCTCCCTTAGCGTAGGTAATCACGGAGAAGTGAGCGCTCACACTTGTTGGATCGTTCACACTAACGTCTGTGAGAGCGTGGGCATCACTATTGGAATCAGACAACAATGCTGTCTGCTGTTGTTCTACTATGAAACGAGTAGCGAAACCCATTTCAGGTGCCACCTGTTGAATTGGTACAAACTATTAGTCACGGGAAGCCAATGGTGGCAGGTGGCAATACTTGGAGGAGGTTTATGTCCAGCAGTGGACGTCGATTGGCTGATATGATGATGATTAGTCACAATGAAATCTCCACTTCTTCTTTGCGTATCGAAAGACCCAGGGTGGGGAAACTTCTAGCATGGATGACAGAAGATCTAGGTTTGCTGACCCAGGACTGCTTAATTTGGAAATATTTTTAGGAGGCATTTGTCCACATATTAGCTGATATAATGACAATGATGATTAGACACAGTTTATAACAATAAATTTGTGTCTTAAAAGTTTATCTACGAAGAACTAAACAAGGAAATGTTGACGTGATTTGCCAATCTAACTGCTAATAACTTCAAAGCCCTACCGCAGAAATCTCTCGTCCTTTATAAAAAGTTGGGAAAGGAAAGGAAAAAGCTAAATCGATCCATAAGGGTCAAAGAGCGTCCATATGGGTCTCTTGAAGATAAAAGATAAAATAAAATGATACTGATTATCATGATAAAAAATAAAAAACCTAACGATACAGAAACTTAATGCACAAACAACGCAATTTTTAAACAAGATTTATATCTTCAAATAGATAATACAAGTAGGTACATGTATTATCAATTATAAATAATCATTACTAATTTTTTTTTTATAAAGTATCAAATAAATGAAGTTTTCCATTGCAGGAGAATTTAACAGTTGTAAAAAATTCTTAGGTACGAGATCATTGTGGATAGCGGGTAACTGATGGATGAGGGAGGCACAGAAGAGCACTTGGTGGAAATATTTGGAAGAACCCTACGTCCAGTAGTCGACATATTGGTTAGTAATATCAGTTATGTACTTACTGAGTCAGTTAAGTAGTATTGATAGTATCTTGCGAAACCTTCATTAAGCCAGAGATTGTCCCACCAGGCGCAAGTGACAAGATTACCAAACCACATATGAGCTATTTCGTGCGCTATAATGTTAGCAATGCGTTGCCTGTAGAAGTTATTTGAATTCAAGGGGTCGAACAATATGAGAGCCTCTCTGAAAAACACAAAAATAATTAATCATTTTGATAAACTTATATAATAGACTAGCTATTGCCCGCGGCTTCGCCCGCAAAGGCTTATGACTATTTACTGCTTTACATCTCGGTAAACAACATTACTAGTCCACTCAACGAATGGTGTAGCGTGCGTTAGCTGGCACCTAAGCGATTTCTTCAGAAAGTTGTTCAGGGTGCTTAGGGAGTAAACATACTAAAAGTCCCCGCGTCTAGGGGGGGAGCCGGAGGGGGGGGGGTTTAAAGTTCCCATTTTTAGGTTTTTTGCTAATATCTTCAAAACGGTGAGTCGTAGAGAAAAGGTATCTTCTGTGCAATGAAAGCTTTTAAAATTACCTACAACTTTTGTCTCATGCACTTTTGTCGAAAACCTACCCTATCTTTGAGGTACACGTTTCCGAAAAGTGAAAATTTTCGAAATAACGATTTTTATTGATAATCAGCTCTTGCCTGCTATTTGGTTTGCGTTTTTTTCGAAATAAAAAGTAGTCTATATGTTAATCCAGGTCCAAATCTATCTACCTACCAAAATTTCATCCAAATCGGTTCAGCCGTTGAGTTATAGAAACTTTTACCTAATGTATTTTATACAATTGAAGTCTTTATTCAATCCGGAACGGTAAACTATAATCTAGGTATTTTATAGATAACATAAGCTGGGAGTACCTCCAAGCGGTGAAGGCGGTAACAGTTTGAGATCGCGTTTTCGAATAAACGCGGGTGACGCGAGTGGAAGGGGATGGTTAAATTTCTTTCCTTATTTCCGATGCCCACTGTCGTAGAAAACGCGATCTCACTGGCTAAAACTCCCATTATCACCCATGCCTTCGGGCTTATGTTATTATTGTTCATTATATTTTTAATCTGTTTGGCACTGTAAGCCTACCCGGTAACGCAGGGGAGCAGCCAAAACGATTCTTTTCTTCATAAACGTTGTTAGTTACGCTGAAGTTATCCGCAATGAGTGTTAATAAGTGTCCTGTGTGTGAAAAGGACGTATTTAAAGGGAGTAAAGACGTATCTGAGTTAAAACAAAAAGGAATATTAGGTCTTATAGAAGCTAGTCAACAACGAAAAGATGACAAGCACCAAATTTTCCGTGACTTGACATCCCTTCTGATTCACTCCAATTGTCGTAAAAATTACACCCGAGCCCAAACAATAAAAAAAGATATGAGGGATGCATCTACATCTCAGGGAGAGGCAGGACCGTCTCAGCTCAGGTCGTCAGCTCCCCAGTTCGACTTTAAGACTAACTGCTTATTTTGTGGACAGTATGTAAAGGCAGAAACCAAAACACCTCTGAGTAAAAGGAGAATGGTACATGCAGTTGAAACTCTGACTTTTCAATATCGTATCAGGGAGGCTTGTTCCATGAGGTCGGATTCATGGGGTAACGCAGTTCTTGGCCGCTTGTCCTGCATTAACGACCTTGTTGCTGAGGGTGCAGTATATCACAAAGACTGCTACCTCAATTTTGTGAAGCCTACCAATAAAAAGCCTGACTGCAAATATTAAGTCTGACTTCAGTTCCCTCCCACCAACTGAGAACGCAGCTAAACAGCATTCAAGGCGCACCTACCACCAAGTGCAGCTATGGCTCGGGAATGAGTTGCCTCCTCTAGAGTGGGGATGGAAACATGTAGGAGACAGTCTAGTGCCAATAGCAACCGAAGATTTGCCAGCACCGGAGGTCCTACTCAAAACAATATTTTGCCGCTGCACCAAAGATTGTGGTTGTGGCAAATGTGGTTGTCGGAAAGCAATGTTAAATTGTTCTGCGGCGTGCCTCCACTGCCAAGGAAAATGTCTCAACGGCGTACCTGTTGACGAAGACGATGGTGAAGACGACCTAGAGTCCCTTCAGCAGGAATCATTCACTGAGGATGTGTATACCTTAGAAAAAGAACACTTATCAGGACCCTCACAGCCTAAACGAATGAAGACTTAAATGGTATATTATAAATAATATCAGGCACCTACTTCTAGGCGAGCGTGTACCACACTGCCACCTTAGTCCTAATCGTTGCTTCCTATCAGGCGCGATTAAGGCCAAACTATAAATAGATAAAAAAATTTGATAATTCAACGGCTGAACCGATTTGGATGAAATTTGGTAGGTAGATAGATTAGGTCCTGGACTGACATATAGACTACTTTTTATTCCGAAAAAACGTAAACCAAATAGCAGGCAAGAGCTGATTTTATTAATAAAAATCGTTATTTCGAAAATTTTCACTTTTCGGAAACGTGTACCTCAAAAATGGGTAGGTTTTCGACAAAAGTGCATGAGACAAAAGTTGTAGGTAATTTTATAAGCTTTCATTGCACAGAAGATACCTTTTCTCTACGACTCACCGTTTTGAAGATATTAGCAAAAAACCTAAAAATGGGAACTTTAAACCCCTCCCCCCCCTCCGGCTCCCCCCCTAGACGCGGGGACTTTTAGTATGTTTACTCCCTAAGCAAACTGAACAACTTTCTGAAGAAATCGCTTAGGTGCCAGCTAACGCACGCTACACCATACATTCAATTATTCGTTGAGTGGACTATACGGGACATACTGCATTCTGCCTATACCAATAAAATATTGCCAATTGCAAAGGAGTGCCTAGATATAAACCGGCTCCTTAAATACTTGGCCTATAACTTTCAATAAAGGTAAAAGAAAAGCAAAGGAAATCGCAAGTGCTTGGACTGATAAAGTGAGAATTCCCTTAATGCCTACCGGTCTTGAGTAGCTTCTAGGTTTTAAAAATGTCTCTCCCTTTGCCCCTCCGGAGAATGTGATGGCCTGAAAGATTTTTCATAATCTGGTGCCATTACACAATCCAGGCGGGTCTAAGTTATACATCAATAGGACAGGCACAGCAACTTTGATCCCTAACTTGTGGTAGGGTTTTCTTGGTCGTTTAAGAGAAGAGACAACACATCGATCCACACATCAGCTTGAACTTGTATTATTATTTTTTCATTAATATTTTCTCACTCACTGCACCAAGGTAGCTTTTTAGCGCGGGTTCCCCCCACGAAGCAAAATTTTATTTCGCAGAACACATTTGGCATAAACTTGTTTAGACGAATATTTGAAAGGCACAAATATTATTTAGCACAATTAATTACTGCTTTGCAGAACGTTAAATGGCATACATTGAGATGGCAGAATTTTAAAATTCTGAGTTATTAGAATGTAAACTATAAATTTTAAGCCTCTAATTCGATTCCCGTTCTCAAAGGTTTCTTTTACTTTGCACTCACTGGCATGCAGGTAATATCAAATTTCAAGCGGCTAACTTAAGCAGTTCAGATTTTTTCATCCAAATTTTTTTTTTCGCTAACTACGCTTTAAAATTACTAAGGTACCAGCATGCCTAATTTCAAGCTTCTAACTTAAACGGTTTAGATTTTTTCATACAATTTTTTTTCCGCTAACTCCCGTTCCCGAGGGAATTTTGCAATATCCTGTTGCAACTACGCTTTAAATTTACTCAGGTACCTGCATGCCTAATTTTAAGCGTCTAACTTAAGTGATTTAGATTTTTCATACAAAAGGATTTCCCCGCTAATTCCCTTGCCCGTGGGAATATCGGGAATTCTTTTCTTAGTGCACCTTTACGGTAGCTAAGCTACGGCTCTTCCAAATTTCAAGCGTCTAACTTAAGCGGTTTACAGTTTTTAATACAAATGTTTTTCCCGCTGACTCCTGTTCCCGTGGGAATTTTGCAATGTCCTGTTGCAACTAAGCTTCAAACTTAATAAGGGATCTGCATGCTAAATTTCAAGCGTCTAACTTAAGTGGTTTAGACTTTTCATACAAAAGTATTTTCCCGCTGATTCCCGTGCCCGTGGGAATATCGGGAATTCTTTTCTTAGTGCACCTTTACGGTAGCTAAGCTACGGCTCTTCCAAATTTCAAGCGTCTAACTTAAGCGGTTTACAGTTTTTAATACAAATGTTTTTCCCGCTGACTCCTGTTCCCGTGGGAATTTTGCAATGTCCTGTTGCAACTAAGCTTTAAACTTAATAAGGGATCTGCATGCTAAATTTCAAGCGTCTAACTTAAGTGGTTTAGACTTTTCATACAAAAGTATTTTCCCGCTGATTCCCGTGCCCGTGGGAATATCGGGAATTCTTTTCTTAGTGCACCTTTACGGTAGCTAAGCTACGGCTCTTCCAAATTTCAAGCGTCTAACTTAAGCGGTTTACAGTTTTTAATACAAAGGTTTTTCCCGCTGACTCCTGTTTCCTTGGGAATTTTGCAATATCCTGTTGCAACTAAGCTTGAAACTTACTAATGGATCTGCATGCTAAATTTCAAGCGTCTAACTTAAGTGATTTAGATTTTTCATACAAAAGGATTTTCCCGCTAAGTCCCGTTCTCGTAGTAATTTCAGGAATACCTTTTTTAGTGCACCTTTACGGAACCTAAGCAACGTCCCTTCCAAATTTCAATCGTATATCTTAAGCGGTTTACGTTTTTTCATACAAATGTTTTTTCCCGGTAACTCCCGTTCCCGTGGGAATTTTGCAATATCATGTTCCAAGACTAAGCTCTAAATTTACTAAGGAACCTGCATGCCAAATTTCAAGCGTCTAACGTAAGCGGTTTACATTTTTTTCATACAAAATGTTTTTTCTTGCTTGTTCCTGTTCCCGAGAGAATTTTGTAATATCATGTTGCAACTAAGCTTTAAGTTTACTTAGGTCCCTGCATGCATGCCAAATTTCAAGCGTCTAACTTAAGCGGTTTACGTTTTTAATACAAATGTTTTTCCCGATGACTCCCGTTCCCGAGAGAATTTTGCAATATCCTGTTGCAACTAAGCTTTAAATTCACTAAGGTACATGCATGCCAAATTTCAAGCGTCTAACTTAAGCGGTTTACGTTTTTTCATACAAATGTTTTTTCCCGCTAACTCCCGTTCCCGTGGGAATTTTGCAATATCATGTTCCAAGACTAATCTTTAAATTTACTAATTCGGCATGCAGGTTGCATGCCGAATTTCAAGCGTCTAACTTAAGCAGTTATGATTTTTCATACAAAAGATTTATCCCGCTAACTCCCGTTCCCGTAAGAATTTCTGGAATTCCTTTCTTAGTGCACCTCTACGGTACCTAAGCTACGTCTCTTCCAAATTTCAAGTGCCTGCGTTTAGCCGTTTAGGCTGTGCGTTGATATGTCAGTCAGTCAGTTTCTCCTTTTATAATAGGTCGGGGAAAAAGTCTTTTCGCATAACGTAGGTATAAACTTATTATAAAATTTCTTTGACTGTACTACTTGTGTCTGGCTAGTTTTGGTAACATTAAAAAGGTTACATTATAAAGAAAAGAAAAAAAATAAAAAAAAGTTGTTTCCCGCTATTTTTCATTTGTTTTTCTCTCCGTAAAAATGAGTGAATCTAATGAAGAAATTCGATACATTTTAAAATTTTATTATAAAAAAGGCAAAAATGCAACTCAAGCAGTGAAAAAAATTTGTGATGTTTATGGACCTGATGCAGTGTCAGTAAGAGTAGCACAAATTTGGTTCAAACGTTTTCAGTCCGGAAATTTTGATGTTAAAGATGCACCTCGCTCTGGTCGCCCTGTTACGAATAAAATGGACGCCATTTTTGAAAGAGTGGAGCAAGATCGGCATATTAGTAGTTACGATGTAGCTGAAGAACTGGGAATTGACCACAAAACAGTTTTGACCCATTTGAAGAAAGCTGGTTATACAAAAAAGCTCGATATTTGGGTGCCACACGAGCTCACTCAAAGAAACTTAATGAACCGTGTACTCATTTGCGATTCATTATTGAGACGTAATGAAACCGAGCCGTTTTTGAAGAGATTGATAACTGGCGATGAAAAGTGGATCACGTACGACAAGAACGTGCGAAAAAGGTCGTGGTCAAAAGTTGGCCAGGCTTCACAGACTGTGGCCAAACCTGGCCTAACACGAAATAAGGTGATGCTGTGTGTACGGTGGGGTTGGAAGGACATTGTTCATTATGAGCTTTTACCGCCCGGCAAAACCATCGATTCTGATCTTTACTGCCAGCAACTGATGAGATTAAAGGAAGCAGTCGAGAGAAAACGGCCGGAATTGATCAACAGGAAGGGTGTGGTCTTTCATCACGATAACACTAGACCACACACATCTTTAGCCACTCAGCAAAAATTAAGAGAGTTCGACTGGGAGGTCCTAGTGCATCCACCATATAGCCCTGACCTTGCGCCTTCAGATTTTCACCTGTTTCGGTCTCTTCAGAATTCTTTAGGTTCTGTAAGGTTGACCTCAAGAGAGGACTGCCAAAACTATTTGTCCCGTTTTTTTGATCAGAAGTCCCAAAGTTTCTACAGTAACGGGATAATGTCTCTGCCCACAAAATGGCAGAAAGTTGTTCAACAAAACGGTACATATATATTGTAAATAAATGTAAATAAACTTTGAAAAAAATGTCTTGACTTTTCATACAAAAATACGAAAAGACTTTTTCCCCAACCTAATATATATAGATTTTTATTTAAGACAACTCCTGAATTTAATATTGATATTGATTCCTGTCCCGAGAACTTTTCTTCATAACAGGCCATTAATGTCCCACTGCAGGGACGGGCCTCCTCCCATGACAGAGGAATACTTGGCCTATTAACCACTAACTACTAATACCCCGCTGGCCAGACGGATTGGTATAGGGTTTAATTTCAAGTTTTCCTTCTTTTTTTATTTCGTACAGATAATATTGAGGGATAGTCCTTTAGTCTGTTTTTACGACACGAGAGGTGACATATTGTATTCTTACTCAGTCGTTTTTTTTTTATAATTATGTAAATCTAAATCTATAATTGTCTTACCTGTACGTTAAGAGACCCCAGTTTTCCATAGCACCAGCAGAGAAGTCAGGAATGGCAGCTTGTTGCATGATTAAGTTGACAGTCATTGAGAAGTATGGATAATTAGTATGCTCCTCCATGGCTTCCAGAAGAAGTTCTCCTATCTCTAATGACCATGCTCCAGTGGTGCCAGCATTATCTCTAGCATAGATGTGGAACGGTCTCAAGGAATTTGAATTATCCTCCACAAGTCGGTAGTGCGATACAATAAAGGCTAATAAGTATGTGGACGTCCTAGGGGTTGTGTGAAACGATTCTGCAATTCTTCCGGAAGGTAAACTGAAACAAAAATTATGATTGCAGTCTCTTTCTGTACGATTCCCATCGAACGGAAGGCGTCGGAGAGTATATCACGTTTACCAAAGGAAATTGTGACTTGTACACAGTACTTAAATTTCATTTTTGCATGGCAACCGAGCGCAGCCAACCGTCTCCCGCGGCAAACGTGTTTTTTCTTCCATGCAAAAATCCATTGTCTCAATGTGTGCAAATCACCTTAGCATACTTTTCTCAATCCTCGCCTTCTACGTCTTCTCTCAATTTGAAAAGTTCTCTCATCTCACTACCCTGTATTAACCAAAGAATATCTAAGATGAACATAAACTCACGGATCTGTATTTCTAATACGCGTGTTCGATATTGTAGGACTGAAGCTGCTTTCTCTCTCAATAGTTATATCGAATGTGGCCTTAAATCCAGGTTCATCGTAACAAGGAAAAGCTTGGCGAGCATGTCCTGGTTGGAATTGGGTGGTAGCCATCCATCTAAAACAATAAAGTTAGAAATAAATTTAAAAGATTTTAAACTTCTAAGCCCTATCCAAGTGTCTGTATGTTAATATTCCCATTATTTGGATTGTTGTGCATTGGCCACAGAAAAAAGTATTTGTAAATTTGTTACAGTTCTATTTTTTGACTAAAAAAATCATTTATTAATTTAGAGTATTGTAGATTCGTCACCATGTCGTCTGTCGTACCGTCAACAGAATGGTCAAACAAAAAAGTAAATTAAGTAATATTATTAATTATCTAGACTGGGGACAATAATTAGTGGATCATACAAAGAATTACCCTGCGTGGATTTCAAACCCACGACTGCCGCGTCAGCACCGAGACATTTGATGAAAAGTAACAAAACTTTAATTTACTTCCCATATATGTATATTGCCATGTTTTTAAAGTTTTTATTTATTTTTAGCACATCACTTTTATGAAAACTTATTTCCAAATTGCACAAATACATATTGTTTTTATCGGCTAATCCTGTATTTCCGATATTTCTAAAATTAGTCATACCCGTTGTTGATTTATCAGTTTCTTTATCATTCTCCCTTATTACTTCTTATCGATGCTACATTCTTTTGTGTTACTATCTAAACGTATTTTTGTGACGGAGGATGTAATTATAAAGTTTATTATATTATGACTGCTATGCACCCTAAATGTCGCTGTTACGACGTAGTAAAAATTACAAGGATTAAGAACATTCGGAAAATTGTGATAACTGTAGTGGAAAATACCTTAGAGGGTGTCAAATTTCAAAGGTTTTAATATTTTTCTATATTTCTTATAAGTATAAATTAAGACTTTTTTCTTATGTTTTTTTATGAGTAAGTCTTGCTTCTGGTAACCGCTTATCGTTGAATTTTGGGACATAATATACAGGATATATTTTAAAAGACAGCTCCTATATTTTATAAGTTTTGTTTTTCTAATAATATGTTAGTCTTTAATAAGTTTTTGTTTTTGTAATAATAAGTACCTACTTTAATATACATTAAAAAAAAAAATTGCATGCCTTATAGGTAGAATGTACAAGGATTCGCCATTAGTTTTAAGACCCTATTGTATTACCTACATTCTAAACAAATAAATCGTTCTATTCTATTCTATTCTATTCTATCCTACTACGTCTTCTACGTCTGGTACAAGTACCAGCACAGAAAAAAGCACAGAAAATAATTCAAGAATAATTTTCTATGCTTCATCAGTATGTGATGAACCGAAATGTAGTCTGCTAAGGGTACTCGGACCAGGCGGAACAGTACAGAATATTGTAAAAAGTTTTTCTTCTTTCGTTTATGTAGAGATTTACATAGGATGAGATCACGTGGTAACACCGTGTATTACTCCGTCCTGAGACCAGAGATTATTACCTAAATATTAATACAAATATTTACCTTCTTGTCCCTGAACCATCATTGTACGAACTTCTATAAAATCCTCTCATGTTAGTTTGTAAATTTCCCCTGAACGTGCTTGTAATAATGTACTCCTGGCCTACAGCTAAAGATTGAATTAACGGTATTCTCAAGAAATTATAAGCTCCGCAGGCAAAATCCGTTCCAGACGCTAAATTATTTTGAAGATTACTGGCTAAATGAACCTGGACTGTTATAGTATTCAAATCATTGCAATGGAGAACTATTTCGTTAACTAAAGCCTGTGTAGGTTGGATTGTTATTTCAGCTCTGCCTTCGAAAGTGAATGGTGCTGCAGTAACACCTTCAGGAACGGTTTGTAAATAGGGGTTCAGGTATACATTGTAATGTATGGGTCGCGTGGTTGTAGGTAGGCGGTAAGCTGGATCTCTCAACAGCTCATTATATTGAGCCCATTCTTCATCCAGATCTTCTCGGATGGGACTAAAAGCTAGAAGCCCCTGGATGCACACCAGTCCCAGAAAGAGGTTCAACCAGCTGCTTGCCTGGGAACAAACAATTTATAGTATTTATAAAATAAGAAAAAAATATTAAGTTTTACTTTATATTATGTGTCATCCGTGTGGTGACGGAGTAAGAATACAATATGTCACCACCCCATCACATTCCATGGGTGTCGTAAAAACCGACTAAGAGACTATCCGTCAATATTATCTTTACGAAATAAAAGAAGGACAACTTGAAATGAAACCCTGTACCAATCCGTCTGGCCAGCGTGGTATTAGTAGACCAGGTACCCATCCGTCAAAGGAGGAGGCCTGTCCCTGCAGTAGGACATTAATAAAATAAATAAATAAATATTCACAGACGTCTCTACACAGTGCCATCTGTTCCCAAAGTAAGCTAGGCTTAACCTGCTTGTGTTATGGGTAACAGAACAACGGATATTGATACTTATATACCTTTTTTTTGTAAATACATACATATAATACATAGAAACTCTCAGACCAATGCAAATAATCATGTTCATGCACACAAATATTTGCATTGAGCGGGAATCGAACCCGAGACCTCTGCGTAGCAGTCATGTTGTATAACCACTACGCCACAGAGGCCGTAATGGGATGTTATGATGATTATGTGTGATAATCGTTTTAACTTTTACTCGCGTCATCAGAAAATCGAAACGATATTATATATTGACTGATTATACAGTTCAAGGTTTGTTAAGTAAACTTCCCCGGAGTGTCATATGCTGTTTGACGTCACCAAAAGCAAGATGGCGGATATAATTATTAAAAATGGCACATCATTGTTAAATGCTTTTTTTTTCACACATCACCATCTAATCCTAAAGTAAGCAGAGCTTGTACTATAGGTAATGGACAACGAATAAACATTCTTATACATTTTTTTATTTTGTAAATAGTAAGTATAATATTATTATTCTTCCTACTTAGGATGGCAGGAAGCCGATGCCTGAAAGAGATACAAGACCGCGCAGGGGGAAATATTTGGAGATGCCCTATGATCAGCAGCAGACGTCCATAGACTAATATGGGTTATCTATTAAGTCTCATAATTTATTTATCCATAATCTAAGGTGTCATAACATTTAATTTTTGTGTCCGAGTGATAACTAACCCTATATTCATGTCTTATAATATCACTTGTCCGAAAACCTAAATCCATAAATATAACATGACCTAATTTCTTTACAATATTAAGGAAAGTTATGATTATTTATACGACGCGACGATATAGATATTTTGACGACCTCTGTGGCGTAGTGGTTATATAATATGACTGCTACGCCAGAGGTCTCGGGTTCGATTCCCGCTCAATGCAAATCTTTGTGTGCATGAACATGATTGTTTGCATTGGTCTGGGTGTTTTCTATGTATAATATGTATGTATTTACAAAAAAAAGTATTTAAGTATGTATATCCATTGCCTAGTACCCATAGTACAAGCTTTGCTTAGTTTGGGATTAGATGGCGTTGTGTGAATGTGTGAGGAATATATATTATAGTAAACGTGTTAGGGATTATGATTTTCGGACGATCGATCCAACGCTTTCGCTCGAGCTTTCTAACGCTTAGTCCCTTTTGAAATTGCTTAAAATTTTTTGAGACCTGGTGGTATTATTTTATTTAGCCGTCACCACACGGATATAAAAAAGCCTATTGCATAACAATCGTAAACCACTCAATATAAATGATTAAGATCTAAAAGATATTATCTATATCTATAAACATCTACATATAACATTAACTGATTATTTTATATTGTCGTAGTTATATTATATACTTACCTAACTACTTGCAATGTTAATTTAACCGACAAAGTTTTTAATTTAAATGATAATCTACTATATAAAAATAAGTCGGGTTTTCCTTCCTGACGCTATAACTCCAGAGCGCACGAACCGATTTCCTCGGTTTTTCGGAAAAACGGAAAAATAATGCCCGTGCGAAGCCGGGACAGGGCGCTATGTTTTGATAAATTCTATGGGACCAAAATGGAAGTATACTTTTTTAAATAAAAAAGGATTTTTTCAATCGGTTTTTAACAGATGGAGTTAAAAGTAACAAACATTTCAAAAAAACGCATTGATTTGAAAATCTCTTTCTTTTTTGGAGTCGGTTAAAAATGTATAATGATTATTTTATCTGTAAAGCAGTGATATTAGATTCATTTGAGATATCATAACTTTTAAACTATCGCTATGCATCATTTTAAATATAAACATGTTTATGTGGGAGATGGACATGCTATTTAACTTTGTTTTGTTTGACCTTTCGACACAGGTTAGAAAACCGATTCAAGCTGACTTTAAATAAAGTAATTTTCTTATAATAAAATCCTCCGTGTGGTGACGGAGTAAGAATACAATATGTCAACACCCCATCTCAGCCCACGAGTGTCGTAAAAACCGACTAAGGGACTATTCGTGAATATTATCTTTACGAAATAAAAATAAGGAAAACTGGAAATTAAACCCTATACCAATCCGTCTGGCCAGCGTGGTATTAGTAGGCCATGTATCCCTCCGTCATGGGAGGAGGCCCGTCCCTGCAGTGGGACATTAACGGGCTGTTATGAATAAAGTCGACTTCATCTTAAAACTTGATTAAAATATAATAATATTAATTAGGTAGTAGGTACGCAATTTCGTTTACATTGACTTTTTACAGAAATTTTACATTTATTTTATGTACCTAAAGTATAAGCTATTGTAAAGTTTCATTAAATTCCAAATAGTGATTTTTACGTGTAAAGGTAACAAACATCCATCCACAGTTACAAAAATGCGTTTATATATTATTATATTATTAATTAGATATCGTTTTACTTGAAACTACTTAAGGCGCCATGATAACTCATAAATCATATTTTTAAATTATAGACATTTTCCAGTAAATAAAACGTTAAGATAATAGCTAGATAATTACTTATAATGTTTTATTTTTTTATCGATTAACAATAATCTCCTTAAAAATGGGTTAGGCCTTTTCGTCAATGCGAAAACATTTAAGTGACATCATTCTATCTACAAGATTTTAGTAATGAAATTAAATATAAATACATTTGGAAGAGGCCTATGTTCAACAGTGGACTGCAATAGGCTAGTTGATTGATTGATTGATTGGTTAACATTTTTCTAGTGACGAAGTAAAACTACATGTCTTAACCATCCTATGCATGGGGTAATAAGCTTAGTTAATATACTAATTTCTGTAAGAAAAGAAAAAAAAAATATTTTCAGCCAGTAGCGTAATATAAGTCAAGTCTCGTTTCACTACTACAAGGAGGCTTATCTCAGCATCAGCATCTCACATTAAAAGGCCTTTAAGACGATACAGCCTTACAAAAAACAGTTTAATAAGTTGATTAAGTTGATGTCTAGCTTCATCATCATCATATCAGTCAATCGACGTCCATTGCTGGACATAGGCCTCATCCTCATCATTGCCACCTTGTGCGGTCATGTGCCTTCCTCATCCATTGGTTTCCCCGCCGTCCTAACTAGGTCGTCGGTCCTTCTTGTGAGGGGGGAGGGGATAACCCTGTGTTTTCTAGCTTAGTCTAGTATATACAAACTATGTACATCCTAATCAACTGAAGTATTAATCGATGATAAGTAATTATAAAGAAAGATGATAATAAAAATACCCCACCCATATTAATGATTTTTTGATAAACAATATCGTATAACGTGGGGACTCCCCTTGTTATTCTAGGTATAGACGAGGTTTTTTTTTTTTGCAAGCGGTAATAGACCGAAATAAAACATTTTGCTTATAATTGTAGTAAGCCGAAATAAACAGGTACTTTTTATTTTATTTGAATTAGAACGATCAACAACCATGTGAGGCTACTAATGTATTATGAATTTCCATTTTCACATTTCATTTCAATTTAGCGATTTTTTTCGTTCTATTTAAACCGCAATTTTTTTTATTCTTTTATTCAATAAACGAACGCTCTGATAGCTTGTAAGTGGCATAGTATGAGAATATTATGCATATGAATTGTATAATAAATGTAAAATATATACATTGTCAAGTAACCAATTAAATAAATTAACCGTTTTGTACTGCAATCGGGGATTCCCCTAATAAATCATAGCTTTGAATCGAGCTTTTTATTACAAATGGAATTTACGAAATATACGAAATATACCAATTGTTGTTCGACAATCGGGAATTCCCCTAATAATTGATTTTCAGTCGTTTTCAGCAGTTTAAAAATAAAATTAAGAATTGCTTAAGATTTTGTTATCTCGTCTACATGGTTAAAAACTAGTGTAGAGAATCGCAATTCTGCATCTGTAAAATTGTGGAGTTTTCGTAAAGCTTTCGAATAAAACATTGAAAAAAACCGACGGGATCATTTTTTTTACTGCATATTTCGACGTAGTTTTATCACATTTAAAAGTCTCATAATATTATTTAGGTTTTATTTAATAATATTATGGTAATAAATAGCTTTTCGTGTCGTTACCAGCTATAAACGGGTTGTTGCTAATCAGTCTTTACATATTAGTGAGTGGAAAAACTTGTCAAATTCATCTACTTAGCTTGGTCATTATTTTTTAAATACAGTAAGTTCTCTATCGCTGAAGGAAACTCGTCCCTGTTCCGGGTACACTTGGAGGGTGAAACGACAACCTCTTTTACTTTGTATATTTATTTTGTTTTAAAAACTATTTATAAACTTTTTTAGGAGAATAAAAATAAATTAGTAATTAAAGAGCTTTTGTATGATATTTTTTTTAACAGGAAACCCTTTTCTGTATTCCTTTTTTTAATATTTTCTGCTTTTTTTCCTAATTTTTCTAAAACAACTACATATTTTTTAATAATTTATTGACATTTTAGATACAATTAGTAAATTATTATACTTAATGCCTTTCCTATTTTCTATTTATTTAAATTTGAGCTAAAACCATATTTTTATAAGTTATGTTGAACCGCTTTTTAAATAATAACTTAAAAGAATAAGTTAACTTTAATAAAAATGATGATAAACTTTTACTTTAGTTATAATAAAAACATAGCTTAAAAAAAAACAAACTTAACACCAAAAAGTACAAATATGAAATTCAATTTCACTTACCATAGTAATGGTGGTTCAAACTGGCAATAGATATTTACCTTATGGTTTTCGGTATATAACCAATATCGATTATCTTAATATCTTATCCAAATTAAAATATAGTCGATAACAAACCGGTATGATAACAACGGGTATGTTGTTCGTTAGAAAAATCATTATCAATGCAATAATTTCAACGATAATGCAGACTAATTCCGTTATACTATTTTACTCGGAAAAGGTATAGTATTTCTGTATAGCGTAAGCTTAAAACATGTATATATGTTAATAGCCTAATTATGCATCTACTTTTGGCCAGGATAGGTGAGAACATAAACTTAAGATTAGCCGGCTTAACTTCGGTTATGTAAGGTTAGGTTAGGTTAGTGCCGCCGCTTTTCGGCTAATTACCGCAACATATATACACTTTTTAAGCTTACGCTATACAGAAATACTACATTACCTCATATGAATGAATGAATTCATCCAAACAATAACTTTGGAGAAATGAAAAGAAAATTGAAAAAATACGTATGTTTAAGTGTTTTATAAAAGCACAAGATTTCCTATAACATCATCATAACAGCCCATTAATGTCCCACTGCAGGGACGGGCCTCCTCCCGTGACGGAGGGATACTTGGCCTACTAATACCACGCTGGCAAAACGGATTGGTATAGGGTTAAATTTTAAGTTTTCCTTCTTTTTATTACGTAAAGATAATATTTACGGATAGTCCCTTAGTCGGTATTCTTACTCCGTCACCACACGGAGACTATCGACGTCCTATAACAATTTCCATTTAATTTAATATTTTTTTCACGCACACAAACCCAAACACAAGCATCAACATACATTTTATTTAGAATCTACTATATAAAAATAAGTCGGCTTTTCCTTCCTGACGCTATAACTCCAGAACGCACGAACCGATTTCCTCGGTTTTGCATTCGTTAGAAAGGTCTCGGGCTCCGTGAGGTTTATAGCAAAGAAAATTCAGGAAAAATTTCGATAGAAAAGCGGAAAAATAATGCCCGTGCGAAGCCGGGACAGGCCGCTAGTATTATTATGAATATTTTTGCTCGCTTGTCACCAGTAGAAAGTTGATAATGGCAGTATTACCAGTTTTAACTAGTTATCATCGAGCCCTTTTATTTGTAAACCTATGTTGCTTATTATCAAATAAATAAAAACATAATTTACGTATTAGTTTCCCTGTCCCTTGTATCATATATGATACATTCACATTGTTTTTCTTTTGTTGTCTACTGTCAGGAGTGTTGAGTTCAAAAAAATGATGAAATAGTTATAACTGTGTCGACAGCGCATCGGAAACTTACAAGCGATACCTTTTTGTATTGCAAACGTTATGTGATAACTTTGAAGCGAAGAAAAGCGTTTGTGTTTCTCAAACAGAGCCTCTGGAACGACTAGGTTACAAACAAGAAATCGTCGAGCTAATTGTACAGATCACTCCGTGTGATGACGAAGTAAGAATACAATATGTCACCACCCCATCTCATCCCATGGGTGTCGTAAAAACCAACTAAGGGACTATCTGTGAATATTATCTTTACGAAATAAAAAGAAGGAAAACTTGAAATTAAACCCTATACCAATTCGCCAGCGTGGTATTAGTAGGCCAAGTATCCCTCCGTCACGGAAGGAGGTCAGTCCCTTCAGTGGGACATTAATGGGCTGTTATGATGAATCTTACTGATCAACAGAGGGATAATCTTCGAAGTGCAACAAGAAATGGTTCAAGTATTGATTTGATTCGAGCAGCGTTTCTATAAGCATTATATCGCATACCTCGGACAACAAAGGCGTATCTCGAAAACACCAACTTTACAGGAGAGCCAAAAAACAGTTTGTTTCTAGAATATTGCCGGAACTAATAATGATAGTACTTTGTATCATATATCATAAGAAGCCTCTAAATGAGCTCTTTAATATGTATTTACCGAAATTATAGATAGATTTACTGTTTTTATACTACAGGGAAAATTAACAGTTACCTATTTATTGTATTAGAGTTATTCTTAAGTAACTGTTGGTAAATAAACATACGCCTTTTTTGCTGTTCATTTATAAACAAAACATGGATCTTATGTATATACACGCTTCTATTGCTTGTTTTTCTCGTGATATAAGCTCGGAGCTTATAGTTTTAAGTACTTATTGCACGTTTATTTTTGATAATAAATAATAAGTAAGTTTACGTAAGTGTATATTGCAGTAATAATTTATTAAGATTTTATATTGTATGTGACAAACTTATTTATTGCAGGAAGAAATACTTTACAGAGTAATACATATTTTCTTATATTTTCATAATAACAAAAAATAACTTTACATTTTAATTTAAGAATTGTGGGTATCTAATTTGCTATGGTTTTACAACTAATGTACAATATATCAAAAAGTGTTAGGTAATTAATTGCTGGAATAAAACGAGATGATCAATATTTTTTATTAATTCTTGATTTTGTACTTATTTTGCTAACTAAAGCAATTTTTTACATCTATGAAGGTTACAAATGTTATCAAACTCTTCTTATTGCACAATGTACCCATATTTATTTACATTTTATACTCAGACAAGAAAAGCCAGCCCTGTCGTGCCGTTCATTACGCCTTTTATAGTAAATTGATTATCAAAATACCCGACATTTGCCAAATAAAATATAAACCTTACACTCCTCCATCCTGACCTCGTGTATGGCCCCAAACACGAACCCAGGTGGAACTTAACCTTACAGTTGGGCAAAGAGGACACTTGTCAAACGTGTTTACAAAAGTTATTAATAATGGAAGAAAATTATTCTTATTATTTTACATAGATAAGCATGTTTAAACAGCAAACAACACTAATAATTTAATTGTATATTGTATACACAATACTTATACAATTAAATTTTTAGTGTTGTTAATGAGGATACCCTCATTCAATATTATGTAACATTTATTGACTTCAATTTTAGGCTACAGTGTCTTTCAAATAGAACGGGTCGATGTAACTCGTCTGTAGCGGCTATTTTGTTCAGATGACATTTATTTGTCAAATCTGATGTTCCTTACTCATACACTGATGCTAAATCACCATGCCAAGTTACACGGTTCAGCATCAGGTACAAACAGTAAAACTTTGTTTTCAAAATGAGTGTTCGTTAGTGCAAATGCATTGCGTCCATTTTACGGCAGACGTGGTGGTCCTCCAAAGTCCACAAACCAACGATTGGTGTCCAAATTAAACGTGACAGGTTAGGTAAATAACCAACAAACCCTTTTACGTCAAAGAAACGCCAGATTAGACGAAAATATAGCCGCTGGACGTGAGAGTAATCAGAAGAGTCCGAAGCAGTCGATTTCTCGCTATGCACATGGACTCGACCTTTCATAGACTTTAACTTGAAGAATTTTAGGTCGAGGCTTGGGTCTTGGCAAATAACTATAACAATTAACTCAAAACCAAGATGTCCAAGAACAAGAGCTCAAAGATTATGAAAACAAAGTTTTTAAAAGGTTTTAGCTCAAAGTTAATAGCACCAAAGTAGCGTGATTTGATTCCACTTGACTTTTTCTTGTGGCGTTTTCTGAAGTCGCTTAAAAGCTACAATCGACTATTGTCCTGAAAGCTAACATAACGCAGATAAAATGTAGTGAAATGCTACAATAACATCTTTAAACCAACATTGTCGCTTGTGAGATGCCTCAATACATGCCAACCCATCAAATTCTGGCACGATGTTAATACAAAACACATAACATCATTAAACCAACCAAACCATCATTATCGCAAGTGAAATGCTACAATACACGCCAAGCCATTCAATTCTAGCACGATTATAACACAACACATAACACCACCAGATATTAGCTTGCGAACCCATCCTATTCT
This sequence comes from Schrankia costaestrigalis, assembly GCA_905475405.1. Taxonomy (NCBI): domain Eukaryota; kingdom Metazoa; phylum Arthropoda; class Insecta; order Lepidoptera; family Erebidae; genus Schrankia; species Schrankia costaestrigalis. Next base: position 3,093,180 of record FR997830.1, read on the forward strand.
CGCAAAACTAACTCCTATGCTTGCCAGCGACAATAAAATGTAGTGAAATGCTACAATACATGCCAAACCATCCAATTTTGGCACGAATATAACACAACACATAACATCTTTTAACCAACATTCTCGTTTGTAAGCTGCCACAAAAGGTAATGCCAACCCATCCAATTCTGGCACGACTATGACATAACACATAACATCTTTAAACCAACGTTCTCATTTGTGAGCTGCCTCAATACATGCCAACCCATCTAATTCTGGCATAACTGTTACACAACACATAACATCTTTAAACCAACATTGTCGATTGTGAGCTGCCTCAATACATGCCAACCCATCCAATTCTGGCACGACTGTAAAACAACACATAACATCTTTAAACCAAAATTCTCGATTGTGAGCTGCCACAATACATGCCAACCCATCCGATTCTGGCACGACTATAACACAACACATAACATCTTTAAACCAACGTTCTCGTTTGTGAGCTGCCTTAATACATGCCAACCCATCTAATTCTGGCATAACTGTTACACAACACATAACATCTTTAAACCAACATTGTCGATTGTGAGCTGCCTCAATAAATGCCAACCCATCTAAATCTGGCATAACTGTTACACAACACATAACATCTTTAACCCAACATTGTCGATTGTGAGCTGCCTCAATACATGCCAACCCATCTAATTCTGGCATAACTGTAAAACAACACATAACATCTTTAAACCAACATTGTCGATTGTGAGCTGCCTCAATACATGCCAACCCATCCAATTCTGGCATAACTGTTACACAACACATAACATCTTTAAACCAACATTGTCGATTGTGAGCTGCCTCAATACATGCCAACCCATCCAATTCTGGCATAACTGTTACACAACACATAACATCTTTAAACCAACATTGTCGATTGTGAGCTGCCTCAATACATGCCAACCCATCTAATTCTGGCATAACTGTTACACAACACATAACATCTTTAAACTAACATTGTCGATTGTGAGCTGCCTCAATACATGCCAACCCATCCAATTCTGGCACGACTGTAAAACAACACATAACATCTTTAAACCAAAATTCTCGATTGTGAGCTGCCACAATACATGCCAACCCATACAATTCTGGCATAACTGTAACACAACACATAACATCATTAAACCAACATTCTCGTTTGTAAGCTGCCACAATAGGTAATGCCAACCCATCCAATTCTGGCATGTCTGTAACACAACACATAGAAAGGCTGTTCAAATGAAACACACTTATATCCACACGCTATCTATACATACGTAAACATACTTACGTTTGAACTATAACATTCACATTTTCTGTAAGTAAGATTAAGAATTGTTATCGATAAGGAAGGTATCCTACATGAAGCAGTAAGTGACTTGTGTAATAATCTATAAAGTTATTAAGGATTAAATACACATTATGTTTCAGAATAAGTTTAACAGTAAAGCTTATGTGAAGTTACGAAAAATGTATTCGAAAATATAACATGCAATAAAGGAGTAAGTAACTTACGAGTGCACTTCTAATCTTTTAATTTGACTAGAGCAATAAAGACTTGATTGCGATTACGTACTTAATGTTAATGGTTTAAATAAATTATGCATCGAGCATCTATATTTACGTTTTTTTTGCCAGTTAATTATAATATTTCTTAAGGAAGTAGCTTTTGTATTTTTTTGACCTATTTTTATGGTTTTTGTAAGGAAAATTAAGAAAAAAATATGGAACATGAGTCGAAGTATTTTACATCAAAAGGCGAAATAAAAAAAAAAATCCGTATGCATAAACGCCTTTATTGTCCGAGGTATGCGATATTATACTATCGACTTGCCCTGGCTCCGCACGGGCACCTCCTACAGAATGTTCTTAAACAACGTTAGACAATTAGATTAGAAATCTCTAAATTTATATGAGTTTATCTACTATATTATGCATGTGTTATACATATTAACCTTCCTCTTGAATCACTCTATCCAATAAAAAAACTGCATCAAAATCCGTTGCGTAGTTTTGAAGATTTAAGAATATAAAGGGACATAGGGACAGAGAAAGCGACTTTGTTTTATACTATGTAGAGATAAACAAAGTAACATTTAGGGAAAATAATTCATCTTTTATAGATATCATTGCTAACCACAAACATACTAAATGGTCCAGTGAGCGAGCAATTTTGGCGGCTAAAAATAAAGATGTAGAAGTAGTAGAAAATCGTAGGTATTAATCTGTATTCTTCTAAATCTATTGACTGTGTAACAAACAAAGATGAAGCCACTAATTAGGGTCGTAGCACATATAACGTAACGTAAACGGATCGGCACCGTATCAACTCGAGCCATTTCAATATTATTTGTATGAAATTCTTTACTACAACGCACACTAATCGGGATCGTAACGTAAACGGATTTTTGACGTTTGACACTGAAGAAAAAGGCGAGGCGGTGTTGATCCGTTTACGTTACGTTATTATGTGCTACGACCCTGAATTTTTTAACTTTGGATGTGCTTGGTTTACCACTGCACAATTTGCAACTGAAGGTTGGCTCCGTAGTCATCATGCTTAGAAATTTTAATTAAACAAAACTGTGCAATGGAACACTTTTGGTGATAAAAAAAAACTGATGAGCAATATAATTCACGCGATACTCAAAGGAAAATTTAAAGATGAGGAAGTTCGTATTCCAAGGATTCCGATGGTTCCAACGGATATGCCCTTTGAAGTTAAACGAATTCAATTCCCGATTCGTCTTGCCTTCGCCATGACGATTAACAAATCACATGGCCAATTATTGACTATTTGTGGCCACAATCTAGAAAATGCATGTTTTTCTCATGGTCACTACGTGTATGTGGCATGTTCACGTATCGGTAAACCATCCGCTTTATTTGTTCTTGCGTCTTACAAAAAAAACAAAGAATGTCGTTTAAGCCCGATTTACACATCGACAAGTACAGTAGCGAGTTAAGTAGTAAGTTGTTGATTAAGTTGATTTAAATAGATGCCCATCCTATTTCTTGGCGAGTTAAGTACGAAGTAGCCCCCTCTCTCGCGTCTTGCCTACTTATCTCGCCAAAAAATAGGATGGAGGTCTATTTAAATCAACTTAATCAACAACTTACTACTTAACTCGCTACTGTACTTGTCGTTGAGTAAATCGGGCTTTACCACAAGGTGCTTGAATGAACAGAGTTAATCCGAGTGCATCACATGCTACACAATATACATTTTTTTTGACACGTGTTTAAAGTAGGTAGTTATTTTTTATTTGTATTCTTTGTCTGTATGTATCGTCCATTATAATAAAATATATTAAATTATAATTAATATATTAATAATAAAAAAATATTAAATAATAATAAAAAAACACGTCGAAAACAACGACGTCAATAATACGAGAACGTAGCAAAGCCGCTACTTACCTTCGACGCAATAAGCAGATAAGTCTCATATCCCTTTTCTTTTTTTTTATAAAATGACAGCTCCCGCACTAGGGATCATCCCCTGTGTCATGTCACAAAGAACACCCAGACTCAGGACAATAATTTGTGGATCTCACAAATAATTGTCCTGCGTGGGGATCGATCCCACAACCTCGTGCACGACAGCCGCTTGCGCTACCGTCGCGCCACCGAGGTCGTCAGACAGACTCTAGCTGCTGTACCCTTCCACCTAAACACAGTAACATTTTTACACTACTGCTTAGACAAAAATTAAGCGTTCTTTGAATGCATGTCAGTTAACTTCCCGACAAATGCTGGGAGATGTTTTGATTAAGTATAAAAAAGGGTATAAAATAAATTTTAATAAATACAACAAGATTTAATTACTATTTTTTTATTAATAATTTTAACTTAACAAGGTCTTTATTTACATTTAAATAAGATGTCTGTACGCTGTTTGAACAAATAAAACATAATTATAAATACCGAATTATAAAAACAATTAAGTACAAAATATATTTTATTTCTCTTATGCCCGGTTTCTGAAGTCATCGGCTAAACGTTCAATAGCTATTCATTCGATAAATATAAACTAAGTTTAAACTTCGGCTAACTGTCAATCCGTTTCCGAGTACTCATCAAGCCATTCCATAACTGTAGAACCAATAAGTGGTTCATTATTCTGCCACTAGATGGGTCTATTGAGAATGATGTTGTTTTTAAAGTAACTTTTTAGACGTTATTACATTAATTTTATTATATTTTTACATAATTTCATATATTTAAATGTAAATAAATTTTCTGGCACTGTTTTACTATAAAAAAAGATATTTCGTATTTTATCAAAGGCTGAATGAACTACAAATCAACAAATTGTCAAAGTAGAAAAAAAACCCGCGCTATTTGTTTGTTGTTGTTTCTGTTTTGGCGTGATAATTGGATAATTGTTGCATTTACTTAATTCATTAAATTAATACAATAGAAGGTGGAAAACGAAGCAAAAATTTTACAGAAAGGGAAAAAATGCTTTTTATTGAAGTAGCAAAGGAGTTTGTGTCTATAATCGACAACAAAAAGACCGATGTCACTACTGTAGAGGCCAAGAAACAAGCTTGGGTGGCACTTACCAATAAAAACAATGCGATCTCGGAAATAGGATTCAGGACTGAGAAGCAATTACATGCCTTATATGATATATAGCCTTATAGTATAAAACTGTGTCCTTATCAAATCTATACCTTAACTTGAACTCTTCATCCGTAAACAATTCAAAAGGATTTCTCCTACGTCTAAGAATCTCTCCTAAGTTTCTAGGCACTGATGTTAGCAATAAATTCTAGCGTTTCATTATCATTCAGATTCCTATGAACTGCTTGAATACATTCTACTATTATATTTAAAATCAACTTTGAAAAAATAATAAACTCTAACAAAAACAAACAAGAAAATTACAAATTATTTATTTAATCTTGAAATAAAAAAACACGCTTTGACATTTTTAACGTCAAATAAAGTTATGGAACCGATAAACGGTCATAATTGGTCAGCTAAGTTAAACTAAGTTTAAACCTAGTTTATCTTGTTTTGGGTGGTTCGGAAACGCATTTTTGACAGTTATCAAACCAATAGCGTTATCGAATAGATAAACTACAGTTAAGTGAGACTCAGAAACCGGGCATTAGTACCTTTATATTTCAATTAAAACCTATAATAGTTGCAAAACGACTATTTAGTTTTTGAAATTTGAGTCTGAACAAAACAGCTCCGTTAAAATTTGACACTACAATGACAGTTCGATATTTAAAATAACGAATTGCTGGCCATTTTGTTTTTGGTACGAATAACTTTAAAAAAAGAACACGTCTTGCTTTAGTTTTTTTACAGTTTATATGGTCAATAATAAAAACAAGCTTTATATTTAATAACAAAGAGTTTTAATATCGAAGGTCTCTTTAGAGTTACATTCCTTAAAAAATATTACCCTGGTATGTAACATTTTTGTTTACTACATCTTTTTTTTGACAAAAGTGGGTAATATTACGCTAGTTTAATATTCTATTATTTATTACAATACAATATAGGTGAGGACTGTGAAAATCACAGCAGCAAATGACAGGAAGGCTGTAGCTGCTGATGATGGTGGTTCAGGTAGATTAGGGGTCACCGGCTCTACGATCACAGGCTGTTGAGTAGTCACTACAGGGGTAGTAGTCGTGATAGCTGGAGTAGTCGTCGTAATAGGGACATCACCATTCTCCAAGTAACTGTAGATGTCATCACTGTTCTCTGCTGCCCATGTAAGGCTGTTGCGAGCAGCTTGGGCATCACTCATTACATATTGGTAATCTTCTCCTAAGAGTGCTTGGTTGGCTGTAGCCCAGCCTTCAAACTGTAAAAGGAAAAATTTATCGTAAATTAATATCCAGAAAGACTTTGATACCGAATCAAAACTAATTTTATTTAGTTGAATGATTTTTTTACATTTTTCAATACAAAACCAAATCAATGAACCTATTTGATTAAATTTGTATCTATAGGACCAACGAGGAAGAAAACCTGTTCATACACAATTAGGTTTTTTATTTTTGGTCAAAAATTGAATTAGCAGGTCAATTCTCGTTACATACAATTTAATTCAACTTAATTTTAACTTTATTTTAATTTAATTTTTAATTAATCCAAAAGTGGTATTCTGGTCCTTAAACATTTCGTTAAAAATAAAGTTTGACGTTTTTTAATGGAGAACTGTCACTTTAAAAATTACAAGAATTCCGTTCTAAGCTGAGTTACAGTACGATTACATTACTTTAAAAATATTTTAAATTATTAATACAAGAATACTAAATGTGTGACAATTTGACAACTAAAAGTTAAATTAACCGAATTTTTAACGATTTTAAGGTACGAGAGTTGACTTTAAGGTTAAAGTTGGTTACTAGCTTCAAAAACAAAACAACTGAATTGAGAACTTCTTTCGTTTTTAGAATAGGGAAATTAAATAATGGGACGGTTAAAACTTGATAAACAATCTTTTGCTGAAATAATAATGTAACCAGAAAGTTAAGTAGCTTCCAATAATAATTATTGAGTCTAATAAAACCAATTGGAGTCGTTTAATTGTAAATCTTTAAAAAAAGTCAAACGTGTCAAATATGACATTTATATATAAATATTTTGTCTATTTTTGCGCTTCATTTTGTTTTGTGCGCATACTTGCTGCGTTACAATCTATATCTAAGCATTTATTTTAATAAACATATTTTTACGGCTTATGAGTTTTGTGCATTTAATTTTGTTTTAAATAGATACTTACCCCAGCGATGTCAGCTTCTGACCTTAGCCTGGCTGCTACATAAGATAAGGGTGTTTCCAATGAATTACCGAAACTAAAACAAAAAAATATTATGTAAAGATCTTGGAATCAGAAATATATGATAACTATAATGTCAGACATAGCACTTAAAAAGGATCCGTTGTAAAAGATTGGCAGGACACGACATATACGAGTACGCTTCAAGAAACGAGCTTACTCCCTTTTAAAAGGTCGGCAACGCATCTTCTGTGATTCCTCTGGTGTTGCGGGTGTCCATGGGCAGCGGTGATCATTTACAATCAGGTGACCTGCTGGCTCGTTTGCCACACAAAAAAACCGCTCGTCGCCATGTTAATTCTATGCCAGTAGCATATGTCAGACAGGGTGGCAGAAGTTCAATCAATAAGAATTACAAATAATTTAGTCCCAAAAGTTAGGAAACGTTTCTATTATTGCTGAGGAAGTTTAGCCTAGTTTTAGCCTCTCCGCCTCTCCCCAGGCGGAGGTAGTCCATGAGGTTTTCCCCCAAAAGAAAAAGGTTTCCATCAGTGTTTTTACATGCTCTACTCTCTACTATACCGATACCGAACGGTTTGATACGTGGTTTTGTGTTAAGCATCTCTTCTTTTGGAGACAATATTTTCGATTCATTACGATAGCTTTTACGACACCCAAGGGATGAGTCTCCGTGTGGCGACGGAGTAAGAATACAAAATGTCACCACCCTATATCATCCTATGGGTGTCGTAAAAACCGACTAAGCGACTATCATCTTAAAGAAATAAAAAAAAGGAAAACTTGAAATTAAACCCTGTAACAATCCGTCTGACCAGCGTGGTATTAGTAGGCCAAAAATCCCTTCGTCACGGAAGGAGGCCCGTCCCTGCAGTGGGACATTGATGGGCTGTTATGATGATGATGAAGGGATAAGTCGAGGTACTAATAAGGTATAGGTAGGTAGTTCATGAAGCCAATATGAATGCAATATTCATCATGATGTTATTATTATCAGTTGAATAATGTCCCAAAGTAGTGATAGAAGAAAGCCTGGCCTACCTTTTATGTCACGGTGGCTTGGTGTATTGGAAGAGAATGGCATCAAGATGGCGGGACCAAGTTCCCAATTTAAAATGTATTACATTAAGTTGTTTGTTTTTCATAATACGTACTATTTGTACTTTAAACAACACATTTGTACTTCTAAAGATAAAAAAAGTTTGTCAAAACTTTTCTGAACTACTTCATGCTTAGTATAGAATCAGCAGCATTTTAATGCTCCACTTGGCAGGAGGTCATCATAACAGCCCATTAATGTCCAACTGCAGGGACGGGCCTCCACCAGTGACGGAGGGATACTTGGCCTACTAATACCACGCTGGCCAGACGGATTGGTATAGGGTTCAATTTCAAGTTTTCCTTCTTTTTATTTCGTTAAGATAATATTTACGAATAGTCCCTTAGTCGGTTTTTACGACACCCATGAGATGAGATGGGGTGGTGACATATTGTATTCTTACTCCGTCACCACACTGACACACTTGGCAGGTGGTAATAAGCTGTTATAATACTTACGCAGAAGCAACTAAGGCTGGATTTTGTTGAATAAAATTGAATGCAATCAAAGTATTCCCTTCGTTGCCTGCTACTGCGTTGCTGAAAGCAGTCGTGTAGTCCTGGGGACGTATGATGTAGTTGTCGGTGACGATGTTCCGCAAATGTCTAAACAAAAACAGAAGATAAATAATATTAAAGGAAATTCATTGAATGCTCTTCTATAAGTAATGAGACGCCTAAATTTAATATATTTTAAGTAATTTGGTCGTTAGGTAATGTGAATCATTTGTCCTGACTGCGAAAGTAATATGGGATGAAGTCTTTTCATGGCCAAGACACCTTGGTTTTATTACAAAAAAAAATGAATGAATGTCTGAAAATATATTTATTTTTAAAATATTTCGGATAGCAAATCAGTACTCCAGCAGCTTGTCCTACTTACACAGAGCAGGTTGGCCAGACGAATTATTTATTAATTATTATTCCATCTCCTCAGGATGGATTTATAAAAGTAACAATGTATTCTATATTTTAATGACAAGCAAATAATAGACATTTATATAAAAGGGGTATAATCTGGTAGTGTCACGGCGAAATAACAAATAAATAGGCAGGGGATATACCCAACCAGATTGAAGAACTACAAAAGGCATTTTTGCGTTTTAGCTTTTATACAATGCATACCTTGCAAATAGTTCTGAGATATGAAAAAAAAAGCTTGTACCGTAATGTCTCGTACACAACTACTTTTTTTGTCTTCTACTTTCTTTTTTTTTATGGTGTTTCATGGTTGTCATTTCATAAACTTATAGAAATGAAAGTTTTATGACTTACGTGGTTAAAGAATTGGCATGACTAGTGCATCCAATAGTTTGTAAAATCAGAATCTTTTCAGTGTAGACGTTTTCACTCAAGAATTTCTGCCATAAGAAATTAAACTCCACCTCGCCGCCATCGCGTAATGCATTACAGTAGACCCAATTTCTGCTGTCAGGTGGTACTCTAGAAAAAAGTATAACCTATGGTTAGTAAAAATAGGTGTAGTATGGTTAGTAATAATAAACAACTGTTGGTCGAAATAGAGGATTCAAAAGTCCATGCCAATATATCCTCTATTAAAATTCTGAATAAGTTAACTGTAAACCTAGCAATTTAAAAAAAATTGAAAACTTACGGAACATTGTTGACACGCAGGGCCGTAAATTGTGCGGTGGCTTCAGAACGGCATAATGGGACATTTATAGCACACAGTACTGGAGCTAGTTGATAGCGCAAGTATGACGTCATAAATGATTCGCCATCTGTCGGTCGGTACGTAAGCTGACCTATTACTGTCGTAGACCATTGTTGAATTAAGCTCTGTTAATAAAAAAGTTACACTTGAAACAATTACAGTCTGAAGTGTCCCTCGACGTGGATAAATGGGACATTAAAGGTTGTTTTACGACTCAACCCTGGTAGGCAGATGTGTTGGGTCTCCTAAAATTCATCTACATGTAATTAAGAGGATTACTGCACAACTTAATCCTGATGGATACTGGTTTACAGTTTCAAATCTCAAAAGAATTTAGCAGCAGTACCTCGTCCAATCTCAGGACAAAGATCAGTGTGTGAATCGTCTTAGTCAAGCCCTGATTTTAACAAATAATATATACCACCGCCTTAGCAAATATCGAAACAAGGTAAAACTAAATAGTTGGGCCATCACTACTTCTACTTTAATAACAAGCCCAGCAGAGCTCGTGAAAATAGTCCACTTCTACTGAGCAATATCCAAAACCAGAAAATTATTGACCTACATCAATATATTATTCAATACTTACATTAAGTTGGGCGAGTTCTGTTGTAGTTGCAGTGCTTGCAAGTCGTGCCCTCAACCAGGTAAATCCAGTCATAGCAGCTACCCAAGGAGCATACGAAGTTTCATTCTCCAGGAAGGAAAGAATATTGAACGCTCTAGTGTATGTCATAAGACCAGATCGAGCGAATTGGAAGACATCATTGACGATCTGAAATAAATGAGTTGGGTGAATTTTATTTCCAATTATATTATCTCAATCTTCATAATTTTATTGTCATTCGTGTTCCTCTCCAGGGTCGGGCCAGTGACGACATGAAATTTTATTATCTTTTTTTTTTACGTCGATGATATCATATTTTTTAGTCGGCGTTTGTCTTTGTTTCTTCTCATTTTATGCACTTTACTAGTAATTTGTTACGAAAAAAGCGTCCAGATTGTGCTCAGGGGCTACTTTATTCTTTATACTCTAGAGAGAGCTTTAACTCTCGGCATTCGTGAATACCTCAAATAACGTTAGCATAATAGTAAATTGAAGCAGTCAATGACGAAATGCTAAGGAATTAGGAGTCAAGTAAGCCATCTTCTTAGCTTATACTCTTCCGTCAAGGGGGCCCTCAAGGATACACTAAGATCCCTTTAGATATTTTGAGCAAAAAAACTACTAAGGTATGGCATACTATTATATAAGAGTTATCATCTGAGTACTCCAAAATGAGATTAAAGATATTTCATGAGAATAGAAGAACCGTAAGTGCAAGCGAGATAGACAAATGGCCCTAAGACTCAGATGATAATGCGATATCTATATTAAGCAGATGAAATCCAATGATGGTGTCAATGTTTTCTAATATTGCAGTGAGGCTTTTGGATACTGCTAATTACCTGAGCTCTGTTGTACTCATGGATCTGGTTTCTGTTGGTTCTTAGAGCAACTGTTATAAGATCCCATGTGTAATCATCGTAGTTCACTCTGTAAAAACCTAAAAACAGAAAATAATGTATTTAAATTAGAATTAGATATAGGGTTAGTTTTCGTTTGTCATCTATTGATAACTGTCGGTCAAAAGGTTAATAATCTGTCTCATTAATGAGGAATACATAGATGTCGAAATCAAATCCAAGTCAAATCAAATGAAAGTTAACTATTTGAAAGAAAAACTAAAGATATTTTTTAAATTAAATAAGCACAGAATAGAACTTACCAGTTTGCTGTTTGTTGAAAATAACCCATTCATCACCAACTGAACCGCGGTCGATGATAGTAACAGCTTTAGAAATGATATGAGTTGGCTTAGTATTGTCAAAGTCTGGGTTAGAAGCAGTACTGAATGTAATAGGAACGATGTAATTGTTGTTATTGTTTGAGTATCCAGTATTAATGTTGAAACGACGCTAAAAATAAACAACAGTTAGGATTACTAACAATAAATATACCAGGAGAACATTAAATTTAAGGTTGATCAAAGGAAATTAAGCCTTATTCATTTTTTCATGGAGGAAAAAGCGCGTACGCATGCCGCAGATGCCGGTCCGTTGAATTGGCCGTCATGCAAAAAAGAAATTTAAGAACGGTGTTCAAGGCTCAATTTCTTTTGGTAAAATTAAAATGCTCTCCGATGCACTTGGTGGAAATTATATATTATAATCAGCAGCAGTCATGAACACAAGTAGTTTTATTTAGTTACAATTATTGAACATGATGTAATTACACTAAACTTTCGTAAGACAGTTTCTCTCTCGTTTGGAAGACTAGCGCAGTGCGGAGTTACTCTTGCTAAACTCGGTATGGAATGGATATAAAAGAGCTTTAAACATTGCTTCGTTTGTATCGTTACCAATTGATTAAAATAAATTAGATGTCTTTAAAAATAAAACTTAATAATTTAAATGAATCATTAAGTACCTGATAAATGGTCATTAAACCAGTTGCATGGTCGACGTGTACGTTAAGGACAGGGTGTCCCGCTTGTTCAGTCCAACTCTTGTAGAAATCGATAAAAGAGAAGTCTGAGCCATAGTTTAAGGCGTTGTTTTCAATACCAGCATCTTCAAGATATTCAAACAAGTGTGCAGGCTGAGCTGTACGGAAGTCTCTGCAAATTAATAGATTATTTTTAATTGTTCATTTCAAATATCCGCGTGGTGACGGATTATATCCGCGTGGTGACGTATTAAGAATACAGGTTGTCTCCACCCCCTTTCTTCCCGTGGGTGTCGTAGAAGGCGACTAAGGGAAATAAACGCAGAAAATACAGCTGCTAGAGATGGAAAACTTGAAACAAATCCTTTACCAACCCGTCTGGCCAGCGTGGTAAAGTAGGCCAACAACCCTTCATATGATAACACACCAAAATAAACGGCCCCCAGTCCCCGGTCGCTCCGCTATTCCTGGTCAAGGTAGCGGCCATGGTAACGGCGGAGTAGGGGGTGCGAAGAATCTCCGGGGGAGGTCAGGCTACCAACACAACCGACCTTTGGCCCTGGCAACATACAACGCGCGCACACTGCGGACCGACGAGAAGGTCGTAGAACTGAAGGAAGAATTGAGCAGGATACGATGGGACATAGTCGGCTTATCAGAAGTCCGAAGACAGCGGGAGGACTCGATAACCCTTAAGTCTGGTAACCTGCTCTATTTCCGGGAGGGCTTCTCGTCCACAAGTCTCTCGTGAACAACGTGGTGAAGATCGAGAGTGTGTCACCGAGGGTAGCGTACCTTGTCGTCAGAATTACCAAACGGTATTCGTTGAAGGTAATACAGGTTTACGCTCCCACGTCTGCTCACTCCGACAATGAGGTAGAAGAGATGTATAAGAATATTTCCGGAGCCATACATAACTCAAAGACCCAATACACTGTTGTCATGGGGGACTTCAACGCGAAGTTGGGCTCTAGAAATGGCAATGAGTGGAGAGTGGGGCTCTTTGGACATGGTAAAAGAAATCCACGGGGTCAAATGCTTGCGGACTTCATGGAAAAGGAGGGACTCTTTATGATGAACTCCTTCTTCAAGAAGCGGAACTGCCGCAAGTGGACCTGGATTAGCCCTGATGGTGTCACCAAAAATGAGATAGACTTCATCATGTCGACAAAGCGCCATATATTTAATGATGTTTCAGTGATCAATTCGGTGAAAACTGGTAGTGATCACCGGATGGTGAGAGGCACATTAAGTATCAATCCCAGGCTGGAAAGAACTCGGCTGATGAAGTCTACGCTCCGACCCACACCAGTCCAAATCCCCGAAAACTTTCAGCTCCAGCTACACAACCGCTTCAAGAGCCTCAGCGAGTACGTGGATATAGACGAATATCACGAACGGTTTGTGGAAGCTGTCCGTACAGTCGGTTCCGGTGCTTTTATAACCCAGCACCAGAGAAGGTCAAAAAAGATCTCCGACCACACTCTCTCGCTTATGGAGCAAAGGCGTATGATGGCACTGCAGTCTCCAGACGACGCTGAACAGTATAGGAGGCTCAATAGACAGATCTCTAAGTCACTAACTCGCGACCTTCGGCACTTTAATACAGTTTGTATTAAAGAAGCCATTGAGCGTAACAAGGGCTCGAAGGTGTTCGCAAGAGATCTGTCTCTAGGTCAGAGCCAACTAGCTAGGCTCAAGACTGGAGATGGCAGAATAGTGTCGTCACAGCCTGATGTCGGTCCGTCTTCAAGATCGGTGTTCGAAGCCTATCCAGCTGCAGCGAGGAGTGAGACAGGGGGATGTCATATCCTCGAAACTGTTTACCACTGCGCTGGAAGATGCTTTTAGGCTCTTGAACTGGGACGGACTTGGCATCAATATCCATTGATATTGATGCCAAGTCCGTCCCAGTATATCACGCATCTCCGATTTGCCGACGACATCGTGGTCATGGCCGAGACTATGGAAGACCTAAACACAATGCTCGCTGGCCTCAGTAGTGTCTCTCAACAAGTGGGTCTTAAAATGAACATCGACAAGACCAAGATCATGGCAAATGTCCATGTTGCACCCACTCCAATCACGGTTGGAGGCTCTACACTCGAAGTTGTCGACGAGTATATTTACCTGGGACAGTTAGTCCAGCTAGGTAAGTCCAACTTTGAGAAGGAGGTCACTCGTCGAATCCAACTCGGATGGGCAGCGTTCGGGAAGCTAAAACGTATCTTTTCGTCCACATTGCCGCAGTGTCTGAAGACAAAGGTCTTCAACCAATGTGTGTTGCCAGTGTTGACCTACGGAACTGAAACGTGGTCGCTGACTATGGGCCTTCTCAGAAGGCTTACCGTCACTCAGAGGGCAATGGAGAGAGCTTTGTTGGGAGTTTCCCTGCGTGATCGTATCAGAAACGAGGAGATCCGCAGGAGAACCAAAGTGACCGAGATAGCGCTCAGGATTTCCCGGTTAAAGTGGCGGTGGGCAGGGCACATAGCGCGGAGAACTGATGGCCGTTGGCGCGCACCGGGAAGCGCAGGGTAGGGAGACCCCTCACACGATGGACCGACGACCTGGTTAGGACGGCGGGAAGCCGATGGATGAGGGAGGCACAAGACCGCGCAGGGTGGAAACGTTTGGAGGAGGCCTATGTCCAGCAGTGGGCGTCTATAGGCTGATATGATGGTTCGTTTCAAATACTTCCGGCGTAATTAACATTTTTAATTAACTTTTATTATGTCGTAAAAGAGAGGGACTTAAACCACAAATTTAAATAATTTATTTTTCTTACTTATTTGTTTTTGTTACAAAAACTAGAAAAATACTTATTGATTTTATAAGTATTTTCTTTAAAATAAGTTTAGATTTATTTTAAGGGTAAATACTCGAAACTTTTTGCTTTGAACTCAGTAATTTATTTTTAGTTTGTTACTAATATTATTTCTGCTGTTATTTCTTAAATTGAGTTAGGTATTTAATACCGAACTAAAGCTTTTAGTATTTCAGTAAATAAAAATATTTTAGTTTAAAGTGTTACAATAGAAAAATAATCTTACAAATCGCGTAGGTAATTTCTCAATCCAGCCTCGTGAACCGAGTGGCCAAGTAAATGTTCAGCCATTCTGATAACAGCGGCACCTTTGTTGTAACTGATTGTGGAGAACATAGCACTAACAGACCTCGGACTTCCAACACCGGGGTTAGTTAATGGATGAGGGTTATTAGCCGAGTCACTGAGAAGAGCAGTGTGAACTTGCTCATTAATAAAACGGGTACCAAGACCCATATCCTCGACCTGAAAGCAAAATTTAATATAAGATTAGTTACGGCGCTTGTACACGGTAAGAAAAATCGCCGGGCCTACGCAAGAATTCGTGTCGTTTTTAAGCACGACCTGTGTACACAGCGCCGGCGATGCATAAGAAAATTTTCTTGTCTGCGCAAGACAAGACACGGCGAACGTTGTTGCGGAGGGGCGGGGAGCGGTGTAGTAGGGTATCATACTTGTTTGCTTTCTAGTTAACATTTTTACTAAAGGAAACTCACACTGATTTATCACACTTGTTATTACTTGCGCGCCCTACGCCCGTCTGACGACTGTACGAAAAAAATCCTGGCGTATACACGTTCCGAATTGTCTTGTCTGCGAAAGACAAGAAAAGTTTTCGTGTACGAAAAAGACAAAATTCTTGACGTCTACACGAAGATTTGTCTTGTCTGGCGTAGACACGGCGATTTTTCTTACCGTGTACAAGCGCCGTTATGTAACAGTGTACTGTACCCAAAAGTATAACCAATATAACATACATAGTTTGAGATAATAATATATTCCTCACATGTGATGATACTTATTATACACTAGCTGTGCCCGCGACTTCGTCCGCGTGGAAAAGTGACTTTACGCAGTAATTTTAAATACATATTAGTATGTTTAGTTTTATTGATGGTCATTGCGAAGCAAAGGCTTACGGGAAATTGAGTTCTTTTAAATTGGAAGGGGAAACTATTGGGTAATAAGGGAATGCGTGGAATAAAAACTCTTTCACTTCTTCCACACTCCGATAATATTTCAGCCTCAATGACATTTTGCTGAAGGTTAATGACCTTAACACGTGCACCATTGTATAATTTTGGAGGACTTAAATTACGCAAGAGAATGATTGGTACACCAAACTTTAGCGAAATGCTGTATGCTGGAAAACCAGAAGCACTCAACGAATTTAAAAATTCCACTGGAAAATTAGTGGCTTTCGTCCTGATCAACCATTGAGTCGATTGCTAAATAAGTGACGACATTACCAACATTAAAAACAAAAGACCTCTTCAAAGAAGCGTTCACTTCGTCAGCTCTTATGCCCCTACTAACAACTGGCAAGACTGGCTAAACTCTCCACAAAACACAACAGTTACCCCACCCATAACTCGTTTACTTCTGCGCAAATTTGTTAGTGTCCTATCAACTGGCTCTATAGTTTTCTTATGAGCCATAGTGCACTCATCCCATACAATTAAACAGGTATCTTGCAGCACTTTAGCTTTGTCGCTATTGGGTGACACACCACACACGGGAGTTTCAATGCAATTTAAATCCAAAGAAATTTTAAATGCAGTGTGCGCTGTTTTGCCACCAGGAAGTAATGTTGCTACAATACCTGAAGATGGCACCGCTAAGGATTTTTTTCCCATTCTTCTAATTTCCGCTAGAATCCCTTTGGGTAAGATTTGTTTTCCCTGTTCCACCAGGAGCATCGAGAAAATATACTATGCCCTCTTCGTTTATTACTGCTCTTGTTACGGTATCATAAACACATTTCTGTTCTGTAGTTAGCCTAGGAATATTATTATTAAGGATTGAAGATAGTTCAGCTGCACTATATCCTGTTTCTTCAATATATTACCGGTTGAGTCTAGGCTGGATTGGAATGACACAACTACACTGGCTCATGTAATCCATATTGTTACCACCTTCTGTGCTAACAACTTCTTGAAAAGATCTCATACATACAAAAAGATTCGTCGGCATGGGATTCGAACCTCATTACCCAGCTCCTACTGTAACCGTTTGTCTATGTACGACTTTCAAATAGGGGAACGAAATTTAAATTCATTCAACATCGAACTAAAACCATTTTTCATGACCCCTGATTTGTATTGGACTGTTCTAATAAAGAGATCAAGCGATATCTCGACTAACACTTATCCGATTTTGATGAAACATACCTCAGTTTAAGCCCAATAAAAAAGGCTACAATACAATGTATTGGTCTTTAGATTATATTAATACGTTTTAAAGATGTGCGGTAACAAACAGACAGACAGACAGACATTAATTCTAAAAATTGTGGTTTCGTGCTTTTTGACATTTTTCTAGATTTTATAGATAATTTTTATCTGAATTTTCGAAAAGAACAGACATTTCGACCTCTACAGTTTTATTATAGTAATAGATAGATAGATAGATAGATATAACACATACGATTCATGGTTAATTTTTTTTAAAATTTAAAATAAATAACTTATAATTAATAGCACGTAATTAGATTATTTACAAACTCAATTGAGTATGATTACTACTGGTAACCCCATCTCGTGAACAAAAGAAACAAAATTTAAATTCATTCAACATCGAACTTAAACCATTTTTCATGACCCCTGATTTGTATTGGACTGTTCTAATAAAGAGATCAAGCGATATCTCGAGTAATACTTATCCGATTTTGATGAAACATACCTCAGTTTAAGCCCAATAAAAAAGGCTACAATACAATATATTGGTCGTTAGATTATATTAATTTATTTTAAAGATGTGCGGTAACAAACAGATAGACAGACAGACATTAATTCTAAAAATTGCGGTTTCGTGCTTTTTGACATTTTTCTAGATTTTATAGATAATTTTTATCTGAATTTTCGAAAAGAACAGACATTTCGACCTCTACAGTTTTATTATAGTATAGATAGATAGATAGATATAACACATACGATTCATGGTTAATTTTTTTTTAAATTTAAAATAAATAACTTATAATTAATAGCACGTAATTAGATTATTTACAAACTAAATTGAGTATGATTACTACTGGTAACCCCATCTCGTGAACAAAAGAAACAAAATTTAAATTCATTCAACATCGAACTTAAACCATTTTTCATGACCCCTGATTTGTATTGGACTGTTCTAATAAAGAGATCAAGCGATATCTCGAGTAATACTTATCTGATTTTGATGAAACATACCTCAGTTTAAGCCCAATAAAAAAGGCTACAATACAATGTATTGGTCGTTAGATTATATTAATTCGTTTTAAAGATGTGCGGTAACAAACAGACAGACAGACAGACATTAATTCTAAAAATTGCGGTTTCGTGCTTTTTGACATTTTTCTAGATTTTATAGATAATTTTTATCTGAATTTTCGAAAAGAACAGACATTTCGACCTCTACAGTTTTATTATAGTATAGATAGATAGATAGATATAACACATACGATTCATGGTTATTTTTTTTTTAAATTTAAAATAAATAACTTATAATTAATAGCACGTAATTAGATTATTTACAAACTCAATTGAGTATGATTACTACTGGTAACCCCATCTCGTGAACAAAAGAAACAAAATTTAAATTCATTCAACATCGAACTAAAACCATTTTTCATGACCCCTGATTTGTATTGGACTGTTCTAATAAAGAGATCAAGCGATATCTCGAGTAATACTTATCCGATTTTGATGAAACATACCTCAGTTTAAGCCCAATAAAAAAGGCTACAATACAATGTATTGGTCGTTAGATTATATTAATTCGTTTTAAAGATGTGCGGTAACAAACAGACAGACAGACAGACATTAATTATAAAAATTGCGGTTTCGTGCTTTTTGACATTTTTCTAGATTTTATAGATAATTTTTATCTGAATTTTCGAAAAGAACAGACATTTCGACCTCTACAGTTTTATTATAGTATAGATTTAATAATATTCAGACATAATAATAATTATACTTTAAATCTTTCAAATAGACTCAAGTTATAGGTACATAGAAACAATCTAACCATAATAAACAGCCAATATGTCGCGAGTTTATATTCTTTCATTAATTTAAAAATTAACACAAACCTTAATATTTCATTTATATACAATATTAGTACATAAGTTTTAACTGTTTAATGTTTCTGTTACAATATAATCATAAATTATATTAAACCTAATTATATTAACCTAGTTTTTTTTTTATTGAGTCAATTTTATTTGTCTTTAATTTGCTTTAATTTTTTTTTTCTTTTATTTTTTTTTGGCTTTGTTGGTACTCTATGTTATTAATATTTATTCGGTGTTACTTTCATATGCATGCTGTGACACCTTCAAATGTTATGCATTCAATTTAATAGTTTTAATTTATATTTTAGCTGTAAGTTTATAATGTAATAACAACTGGTTGTAAATAAATAAATTATAAACAAAATGTCATCGTACCCAGTAAGTTAAGAAGTATTGGTAATATCTAGCGAAGCCCTCGTTCAACCAAAGCACATCCCACCAGTCGCATGTGACGAGATTACCGAACCACATGTGGGCAATTTCGTGGGAAAGAATGTAAGCGATGAGCTGCTTGAAATAGCTGCTTGTTTCACCCGGTGCGTACATCAAGTATGCTTCTCTGAAACAGAATTACAAAACAGAGATAAACAAAACTAGTTCTATAATTCATTCAATTCGCAATTATTATAGACTAACCACACACGTCAGGGCCGTGGCCGTGCCGATGCCGTGACATGACGATACATTGTTTTAGACTCGATCACACATATCCGTGTCCGTGCCGACAACGGAGCTTCAGTGTCAGGGCCGACGCCGTGGCGGGGTGCATTTTTTATTTCCACAAAAAAAGTATTCTGAGTGCATGATCTTTGGAAGCCATTTTCCCACAAACTTAAGAAATTATCAAAGGTAACAGGGCGAATTTGACCCACTTTGTTTTTTTACAACACACAAACACCAAACTAGGTTTAAATTGTATACTTTAATACCGCTTTTCTAATTATGTAAAAAAAAATAATGTACCTACCGGGAGAAAAAAGTTATTTGGCTGTATGTGAGTAGGAAGAACCAAATACTGAACATTATTAAGTTTGTAGAAAAATGAAATTAACGCGACAGTTTTTGATTATAACGGTTTAATAACACGCATACACCAGGCAAAGTGGTAACCGGCTTGAAGTTGTTGCAAATCAGCTGCGGAGATATCATATTTGGAACTAAAAGACCGGGAACATGGGGAGCGGGTGTTTTTATTTTTTCCTGTACGTGCGCAAACCTCTCTTAAAGCTAACTTCAGCCCAGGTAGCGCAAACTGTATGTGTCCAGTAGAATAAAAAACATTTTTATAAAACGTGATTTTATTTCTGTGCTACTAGGTTACAAGCGTAATAATGTGAACAGTGTTGTATTAAACAGACTACTGCTCCAAGTATTATCGAAATAAGCCCAATAGGTTACTGAAATATTTTGATAAATCCTTTGTTTAATGCCTTAAAACAATAAACATAATTTTCATTTTTCTCCTTTTTCCCATACCCCCAACAGTGGGACCTATATCAGTAAGTATTAGGTATATTTAACTACATATACCGCCATATTTCGTTCGTGTACGCCATGGGTCATATATCCAAACAAAACGCCCGTTTACCTTTAAAGAATACTTTAATAAACACGACCCGGCCCCGGCCCTAACGTGTGTGGTTACTCCTTTAATAATACAGAGTGATATAGGTAGTAAGACAAATTTTCCTGCATCTTGAAGGCTTGACTCTAATGTGAGTCATTATCTGACTGTTATTTTGTATATAATATGATAATAATAATTATTGCAACTATAAAGTAAATTTTACCTGTATGTCAACAATCCCCAGTTTTCCATAGCACCAGCTCCAAAATCAGGAATGGCAGCTTGGGTCATTTTAAAATTATCATGTTGCGAATAATAGTCATACGCTGTATGAATACTCATCCTATCTAAAAGTCTCTGCCCTGCATCCAACGCATAGTCACCTTGGCCAGGAACGATTGCTCCTGGACGTGCAATAACCTCATGTCTGTATGGAGTGGACTCGTCGAAAATTGACTGATACCGAGCAACGATAATTGCTAAAAGGTAGGTGGACATTACAGGAGTCGTATAGTACTCATCATCTCGGTAACTGTAAAATTTAATAAGTACGATTAATAAGTGTACCAATGTTGACCATCAGTTACTTAATTTAAAAAGACCTAACATCGTGATAAAGCTTATAAATCATGCAGGCATACTGTAACAGCACAAATTCAGCATTACATTATGTTAAATTGTTGTCAAGGCGTTGGTAGCCCGTTACGCATGTTGGTTTTGAATTTAGCTAGCAGCGCAATACCAATCAGCTCGAAGCTGCGTTTAGCTGCAGCAAGTAACAATCCTCTGTAAGCTCTTTTAGAATGACGTTAAGAAATTTGACTGACTACAATAATGCTATGTGAAATTGAGATGAAATTACAGAGACAAATTATGCTGAGCAGTGCAGTCGCCAGGTTTGCATTGTATATACCTTTATATTATCGTTTATATTGATCAACCTCCTTTTTAACTAAGTAACATTATAATATATCAGTATTTACTTACACGGTGCTCTCAAGATTTGTTGTGGTTCTAAGTCTTGTACAAAACCAGCTAGTATAGTCTATAGGACGCCTTATGGTAACATCAAATGTTGCCTTGAAGCTAGGTTCATCATAACAAGGAAAAGCTGATCGTGCAGCTGTAGCCTGGAATTGTGTCGAAGCCATGTAACTGCACAAAATAAAAATTTTATTTACAAAATTGTTAAAGTAAACTTTATTATTTCCTCAGTTTATTTATTCTTATACTTCAAATAATAAGAATACTGAATAGTTGAAGATAAATCAAAGCAAAAAGACAAAATGTTTTTAATAGAAGACGGAAAATACAAATTTTTGGATGTACATTCTAGTTTATAAGATGCCATAGTTGTATATCTCCCAAATAAATAGGTACAATACTTTATACATATTAATTTAAAAAAATACTTTACCTTATTTGATTATCTTCTGTCCTAAACCATGATTTATAAATTCCGTACATATCATTACGCAAATCAGCATGAAACTCAATCGTCAGAACATAATCAACGCGATTGTTAGCATTGTATGTCAAGTAACCAGAATCAAGAGTAATTCTTAAGAAATGATACTCTTCTTGCTCGACGTAAGTTACCGGAATTACTTGAGCACCCAGTGTTAGAACTAACGAGTCAATATTTAAATCTCTGGAATGAATCACGATTTCATTCACGTTATCCTGTGTTGCTGCAAATGTAATGGCTACTCTACTAGTCTGTGTTAATTCTGGGCCTGTAGTAGGAATATCTATTCCCCATCGTATATTGTAATTACTTGGCCTTGTTGTGGTAGGAAGTCTGTAGGGTGATAAAGCATCATTGCTTAACTCGATGTTGTCAAAGGCATCAACATTTTCAAAGATCTCGCCCTGGAAGCGTTCATCGGCGAATATTGTATTTCTGAGGACAGTGCTGTTTGACTGAATTGGTTGACTAGGGAATCCGTAGACGCATAGACAGACCAGGGATAAAGCAATCAGTTGTATCGCCGTCATCTACAAAAAACAGAGATAGTTAAGCTTAATTGACATTAATTAGTACACATTCACTGCGCTTATTAATCACTTTGACTAAAATTAGATATTTTAAACACCATTAAGCAAAAGTATTTAAATTTAAATCATGATGCCAAAATAAGTCGTCGTAGTAATAGGTGTTATATTTTAGTATTTATCTACACCTCTAAAAGTATATTTGAAAAATATAGATAAAAATACGTTTTTTTTTGGGATCTAATTAGACATTTGCACGTCAAAGTAAGATTGTCCTTGCATGATCATAATCTTACCATTCATTAATGATCTTATAATGGCTATAGTCGTACCGGTAGAGATAAATATTGCGCTGTATACCTATTTTAAGGTATCTGTTTCTTTTTTATTTGTAAAACTTTCATAGATAATTATTTTTGCCCTTGATGTGCAAGTATCTTGTTAGCCAAAAAATAAATTAAATCTGGTAAGTATATTTTTCTTCTAAGCTCACTTAGAAGTTAATGACATACTAAAGAAAGAAAGAGTAATTTAAATTGTTCACTAAACTTTAAGCTTAAAAACTTAGTCTTTATCTGCAGGTTCTAGAATTTGTCACACGGTGTTGATTAGATTCGTGATAACAACAATCAGATAATAATGTAATTGAATACATTTGGACTGTCGTAATATATTTTTAATACCTATCGTTATAACGTTAATTTAGATAAACTATCATCTTTTATCACTAAGTACATTTATTGATATCTACAATATATCGAGTTCTGACTTGTTAACGTAGCATTTATTGTAATTTAGGTTTTACGTATAAAGTCATCGTAAAGTGAAATATGCAACTGCCACGTTGGACATTTTAGTTTTCATATTTTCAGATTTTAGTTCCGATACTTATGTTAACAATTTCTAAGACTTTTCCTGTAATATTTTATTATATGACTTCCCTTATTAGGCTAGAAGTCTATTTTTGCAATTTAGATACATTTATAAACAGTTTACTTAATATTTCATATGATTTTCATCGTCAAAATCGATAGAGCATGAAAAATGATAACTATAATGAGTCATTATTGTCGCATGGCTCCTAATTAGTAATACAATTTACTTTTAAAAAAAATAGTTAAAATATGTAATCGTAAAATTATGCAGTATGTTAACCCTTCCCCTATTCGTGTATCGTATAGGACACATTCACATTGCTTTACTATTGCGTCTACTAGCGGGACTGGCACTTTGTTAATTTGTATAAAAACTTAATTAGTAATATTTTGCAGTCATCTAATAACACTTCTGGTATTGCAACTAAATTGTGAGGTAATTAAAAGTTTTATTCTATTTTTGACCTTACATACTGCCAGATTAGAAATTAAAAGCTCTGAAAATTTATTATTTATAACTAAAAACAATATCCTTAGGGCTAAGTAATTTACTCGTACTTTGATAAGCCCCAGGGCGAAGTAATTTGCTTCGATAAGAAAAACCTTTTTTAAGTATAGATTAAACTTTATCAGTACCTATGTCATCATTGGCTATACTTAGAACGTTAATTCTAGATTTATTACGTTATTCATTTGTAAAAAAATCTTTGGAAACTACTGAGTTATTGATAGTACTATTTTCTCTTGCGTCAATAGTTATGTATTAAGCTTCTTAAGCTCCTCTTAGACTTAACAACACTTTAGTACACTTACCTTGAATACAGCGACCACCGATTCGGGCCGAGATCCCACAACTGGATTATTGCAATCAAATTATCGAAATATACACTTAACTTCGTAATCATATTCGATATTATATCTATGAAATTATCTGAAATATCATAATAAAATTATCAAGCTACAGTTTTATCATTATTATCGTTTTTAATTATTAGTTTTCGTCGTAAGGATCCGGCTTTTTAGTGAACTTATAACATAGTTCTTGTTATCAGTTCTATCTTACTGTGTTAATGACAAGGTACCTACTGTCTAGATTCATATTAATGATTAGTTCAAATACAAATTTAAAGTTTTCATCCTCTTAATCATCTCTGGTATTACCTGTAACATCATCTACTTCTTGTTTTATCACATCAGTCATCGCCAACTTAAGATGTGTCAATCTGTCTAGTCCGGTTCTTTTTGCAGTGAGTTAATACAGCTCAAATAGCTGATTACAAGCAATTATTATAATTTATTTGAATTCTATGGTGTTATTAAGGAATTAATAAGAATAACACGAAGCTCCAAGTGCCCGTCTCTTTTGTAGTAGGTACTAAATTGTTTGCTTTCATCACTGAAAGAGGTTTACCTTTACAGTAAGTAAATGAAAGTTAGTGGGCTCATGTCAAAACTAAAGTTATGGAAAGTGTTTCTAGTAATACTATTATTTTATTCCAGTAAAACATTGCGACCCCTAGAAACACTTTCCATAACTTTAGTTTTGACATGAGCCCACTAACTTTCATTCATAATGAAAATAAGGCCAATTCACGATGGAACACTGTGTATCCAACTAGACTAGCTAAATTTCAACTGCCTCGCAAAATGGTTGTTGCTCCTGAACCTGTTGTGTCTAATAAATGGATTTGATTTCTTTTGTGAGAACATATAAATATGGAACATTTTACGAAATAAAAAAAACAAACTAATCATTACTTACTTTAACAATAAAATACTTAGATAACTTTTACTTCTTTTATTATACACACATCAAAAAAGTCTAAGCAACATGCATGATATTACAAATTTACCATTTATATTAATTTATTTTACCATTTATTTTAATTATAACGTTGTATTTTATTTTTAAAATAATATTTTTAGGGTTCTATGATGTAAAAATAACAGCTGTTTTCTTTATAAGTTCTTTTAATAACAGAAATTAACAATATTAGAATATACAGGTACATAAGAAACTAAACTTTTTTTTTACAAATTGAAATTTCTTAAGAAAATGAATTTATTGTGAAAGAATAGGACAATTTAATACAAAGTATGGCCTCCTCTGCTATTCAGAACTTGTCGGCAACGATTATTCATTGAATTAATGAGACTGTTTATGTCATCTTGCGGTATTCGCTCCCAATGGAATTGTAGCAAATCCTTCAGCTGTTGGGTTGTTGTCACTCCGTCCAAGTCCTTCAAAACACGTCTCTGGAGCATGTCCCATGCGTGCTCGATGGGGTTGAGGTCTGGCGATTGTGCAGGCCAGGGCAATACCTGGATGTTCTCCGTTGCCAAGTATTCACTGGTTCGCCGAGCTGTATGTGAACGCGCATTGTCATGCATTAACGTAAAATCGGAGCCAAAGGTTTGTGCAAATGGATGGACATAAGGTCTGAGAATATCCTCAACGTAATTTTCAGCGTTCATGTTTCCATTTACAAAAACGAGCTCAGTTCGCCTGTTCTTCATAATACCCGCCCATACCATAACTGTTGAGCCGCTGTATGGATGAACTTCCTGAACGCACCTGAGTCTTTCAGTATTTCCGGGTCGACGGTACACTCGCACCCTTCTTGTATCAGGCCTAAACCCGAATCGCGACTCATCGGAAAACATAATTTTATCCCATTGTTCCTGGGTCCATGTTATGCGTTCTCTACACCATTCATTTCGACGAGCGCGATTCCCGTGACGTATCGGTGGGCACCTGATAGGGCGTCGAGCTCGTAGGCCGTACTCATGCAGTCGATTTCGCACAGTTTGGGGACTTACATCAACACCACTTGAATTTTGTAGCCTCAAACTTATCTCTCGAGCGGTTAACATCGGCTGGCGTCTTGCAGTCAGTTGTATGTACCGGTCTTGCCGAGTGGTTGTACTCCTTTTACGGCCTGGATGCTGTTCAGCGGGTTCCCCTGTATTATTGTAGCGCTGCCAAAGACGACAAATAACACTTCTATGAATACCAAAATGTCGAGATACCTGAGATTGATTACTTCCCGCTTGCAACATCCCTACAGCTCTTTGCATTTCATCTGCCGTCAAATGACGTCGCTCCATGACGTAAAGAATATCTAACAATTCAATTTTGTCGCCAACTGTATTTAAATGGTTGGTAAAATTATAAAATCAAGACTAAAACGTAGCAATTAACATGCACTCAAATTCAAACAAATTCGCAGTCATTTGAATTTTATGAAAAAAAACAAAACATAATCGAAATTTTTTTTTTACAACCAGCCAGTATGTCATCAATAACAAAAAAGTTTACTTACCTATACACTTTGAGTGAGTAAATACTTAGAAATTAATTAATATAAATGGTAAATTTGCAATATCATGCATGTTGCTTAGACTTTTTTGATGTGTGTATTTCGTTAGTGATTATCTTTTTTTTTCAATTGTGTTTTGCTCACTCCTCTCGTCATAGAAAAAGCCCTAACGTTGTTGAGGCCGCTAGCAGATTTCTGCTTTGATCTTGAATTGATGCTTTGGTCTTGAATTTCTCAGTTCTTTACGCGTAAGATAGGAACACTGTAGTTCTGTTAGGTATTCTTAACGAATGTCTGGACCTAAAAAAAGGATTGCACGTTCAAAAAAGTTAATTTCAATTTCAACGATGGGTTTTCTTCAGTGGCGGTACAACACAGCGCCTGTAAGGAAAATTCATAACGAACCCTACGCCAATTAGGTTAGGTCTAAGATTTTTGACGAACTTTCCTACCTTAGCAATGTTATTTTGACTGCCTTTTTTTGTTTAACATGAAAATCAGAAGACAGAATTAATGAAAAGTGAACCAAATTAATTTATTTAGTTTTTTATTTATAATTGTATATTTATTTCATTAAATTATATTTTAACCCTATATATTATTCTCTTTTTTTTTTAAAGTCTACTCCCGCATTGGCCTAGTCAAGCCTCAATAAGCCCAGGGTCTTTTACTTCTTTTACAAAGGACAGCCAACTTCAAAACAATAATTTATGGATCATACAACACAACAACATTACAACAACAACAGATACAACTACACACATCAAAAAAGTCTAAGCAACATGCATGATATTACAAATTTACCATTTATATTAATTAATTTCTAAGTATTTACTCACTCAAAGTGTATAGGTAAGTAAACTTTTTTGTTATTGATGACATACTGGCTGGTTGTAAAAAAAAAATTTCGATTATGTTTTGTTTTTTTTCATAAAATTCAAATGACTGCGAATTTGTTTGAATTTGAGTGCATGTTAATTGCTACGTTTTAGTCTTGATTTTATAATTTTACCAACCATTTAAATACAGTTGGCGACAAAATTGAATTGTTAGATATTCTTTACGTCATGGAGCGACGTCATTTGACGGCAGATGAAATGCAAAGAGCTGTAGGGATGTTGCAAGCGGGAAGTAATCAATCTCAGGTATCTCGACATTTTGGTATTCATAGAAGTGTTATTTGTCGTCTTTGGCAGCGCTACAATAATACAGGGGAACCCGCTGAACAGCATCCAGGCCGTAAAAGGAGTACAACCACTCGGCAAGACCGGTACATACAACTGACTGCAAGACGCCAGCCGATGTTAACCGCTCGAGAGATAAGTTTGAGGCTACAAAATTCAAGTGGTGTTGATGTAAGTCCCCAAACTGTGCGAAATCGACTGCATGAGTACGGCCTACGAGCTCGACGCCCTATCAGGTGCCCACCGATACGTCACGGGAATCGCGCTCGTCGAAATGAATGGTGTAGAGAACGCATAACATGGACCCAGGAACAATGGGATAAAATTATGTTTTCCGATGAGTCGCGATTCGGGTTTAGGCCTGATACAAGAAGGGTGCGAGTGTACCGTCGACCCGAAAATACTGAAAGACTCAGGTGCGTTCAGGAAGTTCATCCATACAGCGGCTCAACAGTTATGGTATGGGCGGGTATTATGAAGAACAGGCGAACTGAGCTCGTTTTTGTAAATGGAAACATGAACGCTGAAAATTACGTTGAGGATATTCTCAGACCTTATGTCCATCCATTTGCACAAACCTTTGGCTCCGATTTTACGTTAATGCATGACAATGCGCGTTCACATACAGCTCGGCGAACCAGTGAATACTTGGCAACGGAGAACATCCAGGTATTGCCCTGGCCTGCACAATCGCCAGACCTCAACCCCATCGAGCACGCATGGGACATGCTCCAGAGACGTGTTTTGAAGGACTTGGACGGAGTGACAACAACCCAACAGCTGAAGGATTTGCTACAATTCCATTGGGAGCGAATACCGCAAGATGACATAAACAGTCTCATTAATTCAATGAATAATCGTTGCCGACAAGTTCTGAATAGCAGAGGAGGCCATACTTTGTATTAAATTGTCCTATTCTTTCACAATAAATTCATTTTCTTAAGAAATTTCAATTTGTAAAAAAAAAGTTTAGTTTCTTATGTACCTGTATATTCTAATATTGTTAATTTCTGTTATTAAAAGAACTTATAAAGAAAACAGCTGTTATTTTTACATCATGGAACCCTAAAAATATTATTTTAAAAATAAAATACAACGTTATAATTAAAATAAATGGTAAAATAAATTAATATAAATGGTAAATTTGTAATATCATGCATGTTGCTTAGACTTTTTTGATGTGTGTATTTTCTTGCGAAGAATATGAACCCGCTACCTCAGGCAACACAGCAGCATACATAACCTCATGACAATTGCGGTAATTTATAAGCGTGTGTATAAGATTTTAATTTCTGTTTTTTTTAAGTAATGTATTGGTAAGTAAAAATATCGTTTAGATGGACTTAAAATGCAATAGTCACCAGTTTTTCTCATCCCTTATGTGTCGTAAAATGTGAGTAGTACTTAGTCCAAACAAACTAATAAAATCAGGGGAAATAATTCGTGTAATTTTAAAAATTAGTACAATTATATTTTGCAGTGTCCAGATGAACGTACAACAAATATTTAAAATACACGAATTAGTTCCTCTGATTGCCTATATGACTCAATTTGAACGTACCTACTAAAATGATAGAATCGTAGTTATTACAATATACGAAAATAAAAAAAGGAAAATTTCTCATTAAAAACCTACCTATATGACTAGTTCCGGCTAGCCTCAGGAATTGAATCCGAGACTTCTGAGTAGCCACTATGCCACTTCGTCAACTGTAGATTCTATCAATTATTTTTTTTTACTTTTCAAGCGACCCTCTTTAATGGTAAACGCTGTTTGACGTCAATAACTTTAGAGCATAGACAACCTGCTGACTATCGTAGGTTCAATCTATAAATAATAAATATTCACGGACATCTCTACACAGCGCCATCTGTTCCCAAAAGTAAGCTAGGCTTAACCTGTTTGTGTTATGGTAACAGAACAACGGATATTCATACTTACTTAAATACTTTTTTTTGTAAATACATAC
This sequence comes from Schrankia costaestrigalis, assembly GCA_905475405.1. Taxonomy (NCBI): domain Eukaryota; kingdom Metazoa; phylum Arthropoda; class Insecta; order Lepidoptera; family Erebidae; genus Schrankia; species Schrankia costaestrigalis. The sequence continues at coordinate 3,123,233 of FR997830.1, forward strand.
ATATTATACATAGAAAACACCCAGACGAAGGCAAACAATCATGTTCATGCACACAAAAATTTGCATTAAGCGGGAATCGAATCCGAGACCTATGCGTAGCAGTCTTGTTATATAACCACTACGCCACAGAGGTCGTCGGCAAGGCTTAACCACCTTTGAGGTGCGGTTCCCATGGTTTTCCACGGCACGTACCGTCAGGCTGTTGAATGTATTGTCTCTTAAGGTTTTACTAAATGACTATGGCATGGGATCCCTAAAAGAAAGTAAAAAAAGGTTTCTAAAAGGTTTAAAAATCTGGTATCCGAAACATATACTCAATAGATTATCATCATCATAACAGCCGATTAATGTTCCACTGAAGGGACGGGCCTCCTCCCGTGACAGAGGGATACTTGGCCTACTAATACCACGCTGGCCAAACGGATTGGAATAGGGTTTCATTTCAAGTTTTCCTTCTTTTTACTTCGTAAAGATATTTACGGTTAGTCCCTTATTCGGTTTTTACGACACCCATGGGATGAGATGGGGTGGGTCACCACACGGACAGATTTATTATACGACTAATAAAATTCAAATGATTCCTTTTACTGTCTCGGTCGGTGGCGCGGCGGTGTGGAAGCGGCTGTCATGCACGAGGTCGAGGGTTTAATTCCCATACAGGACAGTTTTTGTGTAATTCACAAATAATTGTCCTGATTATGAATATTCTTTGTGTCCGTTAAATAGATGTTTGTAAAAGTCCCCGCGACACAGGGCATGATCCCTAGTGCTGGAGTTATTTTTAAAAATTGAAACTTCTAGCGCCATCTATTATCGTGCTTTAGTAACTTTTCCATGTTAAACATTAGCAGCCTTGAAGAAACAAATTGTCATAAACGATATCAAAACGTGACTAAACTTTAATCACGTTATATTTCTGATTAGCACGTAACGTAAATTTGATAAATAATTAAATAGAATGATAATCATCAAGATATCTGCGGAACACTGCTGAGACGGTATCTATTTTTATTTGATCATTTGCTATTATGAGGAGCGTCCTCAGTAAGAGCATTCGCGTGTAATGAGCATTTGAAATTTAAAATTCGAATGTTGTGGACGTGTGGACGTTGATCCAAGCGTTATAAAGCTTCGATTCGACGCTGGCGATTGCTCGTTTACAAATGCTCGAGTAAGAATGCTCTCAATGAGGACAACGTACCTTTAAGGTTACAGACGAACAAACGGTCCACCTGGTAACAGTACAAGGCTATCTCAGCATTTACCTACTTTCCCGCTCGTTACTGCGGCACGTCGCGACTGTTCACTCCGCAAAGCCACCTCTATCGTGAGCGTGTAGGTATAACTTGCGTTTCGTCCGTTTCTATGAAGTCGAAATACTGTATATACTTATTTGTACTATGACCTGGTGTTAAGTGGTAACCCCAGCTCATAAGACGTCTGCAACTCCAGAGCACAAACAAGGGGGCAACCTTAGACAGAAGATTGAGTAATAGGTTTATTACTTACTGACCACACTCTAAGGGTGCCTGACCACATTAGATATGTTTACTTTTAGATTTTGTGCAATCATATTGAATTCTCCGTGTGGTTCCAAAGTAAGAATGCAATATGCCATCTCATTCCATGGGTGTCGTAAGAACCGACTAAGGGACTATCAACTTAACGAAATAAAAAGAAGGAAAACTTGAAATTAAACCCTGTACCAATTCGTCTGGCCAGCGTGGTATTAATAGGCCAAATATCCCTCCGTCACGGGAGGAGGCCCGTCCCTGCAGTGGGACATTAATGGGCTGTTATGATGATGATGATTTTGGTGAATATTTCTCCGTTTCTCCGCTCTGATAGACAGCCATCCTCCTGCTTCGAATACGCAAATGAGATTTGTTGGCTCCTTTTACGATTCCTTAATATGCCATGGAAACAAATGGCAAGGAAAACTTTTTGTAAAACTTATTAAACTCTGTATCAATCAGTCTGGTCAACATGATATTTATGACATACTAGCTTCCGCTCGCGGCTTCGCCCGCGTGAAATTAGTTTTTATCAATCCTGGTCCCTTAAGTCTAAGAGACTCTTACAGAAGCCAGCCTTTTTCGTAACTTGATACACCCAAAACTTCTAGATTACATGCTTCTAGGTTCAGTGGTTAAGATTTCGTATACAAAAAGTTTGGCTTTATAGTTCCCGTTTCGAATCCGTACCGTTCGAATTTCGGGAATTCCGTTTGTAGAAAAATCCTATGTACCAAGATTTTTTGTCTTATATTCAATTTAACCCCTATTTCACCCCCACACTGGTAAAAATTTTAAAATGCTCTAACATACGATTTTTTTGTTAATTTTTTTTTTCTTTTTTTTATTAAAAAGTAGCCTATGTTCTGTCTCAGGGCCTAAAGATTGTCTGTACCAAATTTCATCAAAATCGGTTGCAGGGTTTAGGCGGGAAAGCGTAACAGACAGACAGACAGACAGACAGAGTTACTTTCGCATTTATAATATTAGTTAGGATAGCCTGGAATACCTGTATCATAAATAACTACTGTGCCAAATGATCATTGCGGTGGATATATAAAACGATAAAATTACTTCATAAAATATGTGAAATTAAAAAAAATTAAAGGAGACCAAATAATAATAAATCACTTATAAACCACATTATTTGTAAACTTTAATTTACGAAAATTATTATTACAAGGAAAGTTTTAAATAGTACAAAGTTTTCCTATTTATTTACATACATTATATTTATCTAATTTATGTTAATTAAATAATATATGGTATCTATTAATACCATTGGATACATAACATTACTGATATTTACTAAATGTATCATTCAGAAATTTATATGATATTTACTGCAACTGTTACTTAGATCCAAATGATAATATATAACATTACTGATATCTACTGAAAGTATCGTTTGGATGCATTACATTAGGTACTAAAATTTACTGAAAGTATCATTTGAACTCGTAACATTGCTGATAATTACTAAAATAAATATAGGTAAGTAAAATTACTGATTTTTCTTAGTGTCATTTAGTTCCAAATGATACTTTGTTCCTATTATATACATTTCTGATTTAAATTATAATTTGGATATAATAATTATACTGATATTTACTAAAATATCATTTGGATACATAACATTACTGATATTTACTAAAAATATATCATTCATATTGTTCGAGTGAATCAATACTAGCAAAAATTTTCGAATTCTTTCTTTAACTTATCATAATGAGTTTTCAAAATAGTTTTGAATGTAAAATGATTTAAAACAGAAGAAATAGAAGGAAATTCAAGATAGGTCATAGATACATTTTTTTAATATAAGTTGTATTTTTCTTATGGGTAGAGATTTTTTTTTAAGAGTACACGTGTAATTTTACATATAATTAAATATTGAAGATGATTATACATAAATGTTTTTGCAGACGTCAATTATTAGCCATTCGACATTAAAGATAATCAATTAGATATAGAAAAAACGTAAGATTTTATGCTCGATTGGATTTAATAAGCCGATTTAGAGATTGTAATCAGTATTTCATTGGTAGAATCTGAGTTAATTATAATGTTATCAGAAACGTAGTATGTTACAATAGTGCCCTTATTTAAATACGACAAAAAAATTCAAATGTTAAACCTGTAAAAATAATTAAGATTCAAAATTTATTTCAGTTAAGTAAATAAAACAAAATGTTAGAAATAGAATAAATTATAAATGAAATAATTTTATAGATTTTTCGTAATGCAACTCATTGCTTTGACAAATTAAAGATAGTATTCAAAAATTGATATATTTCATACAATCAGACAAGTATACGTACTGCTAATGAAATAAATTAGTTCTGCTATTGCCCGCTATGTCGCTACTGTAACGTTTTTCGTACTGTTACTTGTTGTCAATAAAAAAATACACACTCTAAGCACAGTAGGTTATTTTAATTTTGGTCAGACGTAATATTTTATATATTATAAATATTTATATATAATTTAATTAACTAGCCTTTGGCACACATACAGCCAGTATCAAAATATTTTTATTATGATATTATTATATACTCGTAATATTTAATTACTATTTTTAGTACAAAAGTCAATAAAACTTATAATATAAAAAATAAAATTACATTAATTTGAACACAATACTGATACATTTGACTACCGTTTTTAACACAATGCAACAGGGTATATTATTCTGTACAGACGAGACAACTTTACTCAAAACTATGAATATAACTTACTCTTGACTTAAGATACTATCGTTAAAAGTAAGTGTTGCTTACCATTTCATTACACATTACCAGTACAGGTTTAGACAGAAAGGTTCTGGAATGGAGACCGCGCATGGAAGACGCAGGGTGGGGAGACCCCTCACACGGTGGACCGACGACCTGGTTGGTGGACCGCACAAAGTGGAAACATTTGTGGTAGGCTTATGCTCAGCAGTGGAAGTCAATTGGCTATGTTAAGTATTTCTTATTTACACGTAGTTTTGTCTCGTCTGTTACTTACTGTCAATAAATGACACTATATACTATAATATTCTAGAACTATAACTTTAACTGGTTTTATCTTCTAGAAGCCAGTTAACTATAGTTTGGTAGTTCTGTTCTCTCCATTGGACGTTCGCTGATATTGTTTCAAGTACTTGTTGTACTGGCAAACCGAGATCACTGCATGATTCTTCTATGAACTTTTTCAGCTGTTAAATAAAGCAACAAATACTGAATTTACATACACAAGAGGTACATAAAAATTATGCATTTATTTTAACACAAGATTGGGCATGGCATTATCTATACTAATATTATAAAGAGGTAAAGTTTGTGTGTTTGTGACGTTGTAGGGGGTTATCTCTGGATCTACTGAACCCATTTAAAAAAAAATCTGTGTTTGATAGTCCATTTATCGGGTATTGTCATAGGCTTTATAGTATCATGCTATGACTAATAGGAGCAGTAATGACATATTATTATGTTTAAAAAGGGACCCGGTTTTTCGCCGCCCAACGAAGGCACGGGTCTGCTAGTAATAAAATAAATCAGGCCAAAAACGATTTGCAATTGCAAATTGAAATAATCTTATCTCCGAAAATGATAGGCCTTTTTTCAAAGGCGACCTAGAAAGCCTCTTGATGAGAAACCTACCACCTGGTGAACTATTTAGTTTGTTAGAATATTACAAATAATTATTACAAACTTAAATATTATATTACCTCCTCATATTCATGTGGCTGATTAAATCTTCTCGTAACTACCTTCAATATCATATTGACCGTTGACAGTGAATCCGCGCTGAAAACAATTATATATTGTTGAAAATATAAAAAAAGAGTTAAGATAATAATAACATAGTTACATAACAGCTTAATAATGTCCCACTGCTGAGACGAGGTGAAAATTTGGTCAGCTATTACCACGCTGGCTAGACGAATTGCTACAAGTTTCTACAAGTTTTTCTTGTTTTGTTAAAGGCAGGTGTAATAATGTATAATTAAAAGATGAACAAACTAAAATGAAAACATTATTAACTTGTACAAAAACTGTTCATAAGTTTAGTATTTCATACTATGAAATGTACTCATTTGAAACAAGTAACGCCATCTTGTGCGCGTTGGACAAACTAACGCTTACTTCAAAACTTAGTTAATAATGTATACGAGTTTTTTCTACAAAAAACTAAACATATCATCTTAATAACAGCCCATTAATGTCCTACTGTAAAGACATACCTGCTTCATTATCAGACTGAAACTTGGCTTACTATGGCCAGACAGGTTTTACGTTAAGTTTACATTATTTTTTAATTTTAAATAATTCTGGCTACTTATTTCAAAACTAATCTATATAGCGGCCAGGTCTAATCAAGGGGGCCAATAGGATGTTGGATATGTCCAGTAGTGGACGTCTAAAAGGATGATGATGACGATTATGATTTTCATTATGATGATAATGACTCTCCGTGTGGTGACGGAGTAAGAATACAGTGTGTCACCACCCCATTTCATACCATTGAATATTATCTTACTATCCGTGAATATTATCTTTGAGAAATAAATAGAAGGAAAACTTGAATTTAAACCCTATACCAATGCGTCTGGCCAGCGTGGTATTAGTAGGCCAAGTATTCCTCCGTCACGGGAGAAGGCCCGTCCCTGCAGTGGGACATTAATGGGCTGTTATGATGATGATGATAATGACATAATTAATTAAAAGTTTCATACTCACTAAGATTTTAATCTCTGCCAATTAGCTCTAATAAAGTTGTATGCAATGGGTTGTCCTATAGCCGAGTTAGAAATAGACGCAAATACACGAACTAGGTCTTGCTTGCGAATCCCGCTGTCATTTCTTAGTGATAGCTCTAGATACCTGTGTGAATAAGAATGTTTATACAAAATGAACTTTAAAGCTTATATTTTCAATAAATTAACGAAATAAATCGAATCAATTGAAGTTTGAGGCAGGGTTCAAAATTATGTCCTATGTTGAGTTTCTGGAGAGTTTAATAAGAGGACTCGGTTTCAAATTAGTTTTACTTTTGAATCTGGTTCAAGTTTTTACCATCGTTTTTATATTTATTTCCAAGAAATAATGTTATACTTACAATCATTTGCGGTACTCTATCATGAGTTTTATTAGAGCCAATTTCAGGGCCACATAGATCGTCAAAAGTCAGAACATTAATTTGAGGTTTGTATAATGCTTTTCTCCTACTTTCAAAACTGTGACCTTGGACTAGATTTAGAGACCGCACTTTGACTTTACTTTGAAGGAAAGTTCGACTTTGATACAAAAACGAGATATAAGGCCCAGATTCAGAGTCGTGACTTTACTTTCTTTCAAAGTAATCTTCCCAAAGTAAACTTTTCATGCGAAAGATTACTTTAATGTTTTTCAAATTCAGAGATAATAACTAGACTTTGCTAAAGTAAAGTCAAAGTGCGGTCTCTGAATCTGGCCCCTTGTGTTTGGTAGCATACCACATCCAATTGCGGCAGTTAAGACCCTAATAATTTTTATAGTATTAAGTCAAATTTGACTTTGTCTCCACTTACAGCATATTTGTACCATGCAGGTTTTCCAATAACACTATCTTATCTAATATCATACGAACCTGTGCAGCAAAGAAGGTGATCTTGTACATCCCAAAACAGCCAGCAACCTTTGTCGTTCAGAAGGTCCTGCGGCGTGCTTAAACCGTTCCCAAGCGAACTCCCATTCTCTTGAATTTCCAGCTCGCACTCCAACGCAGTAAACTATGTTACGTACATCTACCTGGATACTGCAAAGAAAAGGTTTTGTTATGATTTAGGATAGTCAGACTCACCACCACCATCATGTGGGTGAGAACGAGAAGAGAAGGGCCCGTCTGTAATGGCGGGGATCGATGGAGGGGGACTGAACGCAAAGGCTCTGCCGGTTCCCCAGGCACCCCTCCAAGTAGGCGATGAAGGAGAGCCGCTGGGGCCTTTTAGTAGGTGCACTGGGGGATTACCCCTAGGAGCCCCACATACCCCTCCCGTCCCCCGACGAGGGGGCGAGCATTTTAACCCAGCGAAACCAAAAAAAAAAGATAGGTTCGCAAGTAGACAGAACTTTCGAGATGAGCATGTAGAAAGAACGTTTGAACGCGGCAGGTAGACCAAACTTTTGAGTGTCGGCTAAAAATGTTTTGCAGTAATAGCATTTTGTGTATGTTAACGTCGATATGAAGAAGATCAAAGTCTTCATTAGAGAGGCTACAAAGTACCTCATACAATCATCACCAGTTAGGAAAATGACGAGTTTAGAAAATGATCAATTAGGAATATGACGAATCAGGAACAAATTCAAAGGTAGATTTACGAGTATATGGCATTTAAGACCGATTTACACATTGACAAGTACAGTAGCGAGTTAAGTAGTAAGTTGTTGATTAAGTTGATTTAAATAGATCTCCATCTTTTTTTGGTAAGTTAAGTTGGCGAGACGCGAGAGAGATACTTCGTACTTACGTAGATGACAGCTGTAGACATCAGAGAAAAATGTGACGAAGAAACTCAGTTCCCTATTGTAGCATAAATATTAATATACCTAAGTTTATGTGGTATGTCCCTGTATTGGGATGATTAGGCTGCTATGGTATTAATAAGTGTGAGGTTTTTTCCACTAATTAAGGGCGACATAAAATTGGCTGCTCTTAATTAGTCATCACTTTAATCATACAAGTTAAATAGAGTAGAAGCCAAGCCAAGATAAGAAAAAAGGTAAAACCCCGGATGCCTATAAGAAAATGATTTCTTCTATGTTCGTTGATAGTCGTATTAGGAAAAACAAATCGAAATTTTACTTTAGTTTTTGGAGCTTGCCAGTTTGATTGTCTCTGGATTTGAAGTCCAGTTTTCGTCTTTTTGTTTTCGTAATAGTCTATTGGTGGCAGAATAAAGTGATGACAGAGTACAAAATACTAGACCTATACAAGACACCATCTGATCCAGGTCGTAGTACAAGTCGACCAAGTAAAACTATGAAAACAGAAGACGGAAAACTTGACATTAAAAACCTGGTCTTCGTCTTAACCAATACGTCTGGTCTAGAGTTAGCACTAGCTGATGCCCGCGGCTTCACTCGCATGGCTTAAATGTTATTCTACACCTTAAACTACCTATATTTCAAATTTCATCAAAATCCCTTGAGAAGCTTTTGCGTGAAAGAGGAACAAACATCCATCCAGCCTTACAAACTTTCGCATTTATAATATTAGTAGACTATCTAGCAGTAGGGTACTAAAAAAAAATCATGATGAACAAACTTCTGAGATAACTACCATATCAAATAAAAACAAGCTTTTAAAGTGCTATTACTTCAACAAATACTTTCTCCGGAAATCCGAGGTTATTGTTATCTACAAAAACAACATAATTATCAAATGGATTATGAATCAAAATGGTATGACTAATATACATCCTGTCGATAAGACTAATATTTACTTTTTAATTTATTTATCATAATGCTATTACTAATATTCTATATCCTGTATGTCTCATGCATCAATTATTTTAGAATTTTCTTATTTTTTGAGTCAGAGGAGATTATCTTAAAATCTTTTATGATAGGAGCACTGATAAGTCAGGTCCAACCTAAAGCCCGATTTACACATCGACAAGTACAGTGGCGAGTTAAGTAGTAAGTTGTTGATTAAGTTGATTTATATAGATCTCCATCCTATTTTTAGGCAAGTTAAGTTGGCGTGACGCGAGAGAGTTGGCTACTTCGTTCTTAACTCGCCAAAAATAGGATGGAGATCTATTCAAATCAACTTAATCAACAACTTACTACTTAACTCGCTACTGTACTTGTCGATGTGTAAATCGGGCTTAAGGAACGAAACATCTAGCGGCAGATTAAGGCAGTTTTTCACCCCAACCAACACTAGGCCAAAAAGGCCTTATCTTATATACCTGTGTTTTACAAATAAACACTATTTCTATATATAAAAAAAGGAAATGCGCCTATTCTACGCGTGCCTCTGTTAGACTGTTATTGGTTTATTAATTCATATAAATGTATAAAGCGACTGGTTTATCTCTTTTTGGGTCTAACTCCACCCACTTTCTCTCAACTAAGCCTCTTGCAAGCGAGGATTTCTCAACAGAACTTGAACATGAAGCAAATTTGAGCAAATCTAAACAGACCTGTTCTTCTTGTCATATGTAATGACTGCAAAAAATACTTACTCATTATCAGTATCAGGGTTGGCAGAAAGCATCCAGTTAGTATACATTCTGACTGCATTCTCCAAACACTCCGGATGCTCAAAATGACAGGCTGAAGCTAATAGGTCCACTCTATATTGAGCTGTTATGACACTTTCACCAGGCTTCACTGACCATCCAACTTCTTTGACTGCTTCGTTCAGAAGACTTAGGACGTATTGCTAGAACAAACGAAATTGGTTGTTGTTACATTACATTTTGATATAAATTTTTTTGGGAGGAAGAATTCTGACGTTACTGATCTCGAAAAGAAGAAAGACAATAAAATAATCACCTGCGTGGTGACGGAGTAAGAATACAATATGTTACCTACCACCAATATAATATCTCGTCTCATGGATGTCATAAAAACCGACTAAGGGACTATCCGTTAATACTATCTTTACAAAATAAAAAGAAAGAAAACTTGAAATAAAAACTATACCAATCCGTCTGGCCAGCATGGTATTAGTAGGCCAAGTATCCCTCCGTCAAGGTAGAAGGCCCGTCCCTGCAGTGGGACATTACTGGGCTGTTATGATAAATTAATGAAATAATGCTCGAAGCAGGACTTGAACCTGCGTCTCCGGACTATACGCGTCCAGCGCCTTGACCGCTTCGCCACCTGGGTTCCAGTCTCGTTAACCAAACCATTGTTGCTTTCTACGAAGCCATTAACCCTCGTAATTTTACCCAACTACGTTACTGATCAAAACAACTTTTCAACAACGTTACTGATTTCATCCCTCAGGGCTTTTTCAATTCAGCCGTTTCGTGTCGCACGTGACTGCTGTAGACATCAACTTAACTAACAAAAATAAAACCCAGGCTCAAGACAATGACTTGCAAATCACACATGTAGGACTATAGCAATCTATCCAGCCGTTTTAACTAGAATATGTTTGCATTCCTCACCAGGGGAGGCCCGTCCCGTAGGTGGAAATGGCATTTAATTTAATGTTATTTCTTTCTTTCTTATTTGTACAAAAGCAGCGGCGGCGCCAATTTATTTTAATTTCGTCTAAATTTTAATCTCAGTGCAATTCCATTCGACCTCATTTTGACATTAATTTAATATTAATTTATTTAAGATCAATTCCTGTCACGTGTGTCATACATAAATTATAGATAGGTAGATATCTACATTTTTTCAATAACTTCAAGTCTTGATGACAAGAAACAATATCAGATATAAATATTTTAGCGGTTGGAATGTGCAATATTTCAATTAAAATTCGATTATTCATACCTTATACGATAACATCATTTAATACTTATGGCAACAAATTATGTAAATTAAAACAAAAATCGATACAGCTACCGCCATCTAGCGCCGAATAGAATATTTCAGTTTCTTAAAACTGATTGATTAGGTACTGATTTGTTCTCAGAAATTGATCATAAACATTTATTTTCAAAGAAATTCATTGATATAAAATTGCAATAATTATACTTATGTAATTATTTTAGAGAAGGAAAACTCGAAACAAATCCAGTAGAATACTAATCAGTCTGCCAAAAGAAGTAATAGGCCTAGTTACACTCCAGCACAGGAGGAGACCTGCAATGGGATTTTTTTCTCTCCACCTCTTACCTCTTACGTTGCCTGGCGCGACTTTGATTTACTGATTCCTCTTTTGCTTTTCTAAATAATAAACAAAATCCTTGCTTGGTGGATGTTTACGTGCTTATATGTATAAATAAGGTGATTGCTATAAAAACATCGAATTGTAGCTCCAATGCTTTGAAGCTTTGAGTTAATTAATAAGAAAAAGCCAGCAATCTGTACCGATATTTGATTAGCGGGAAACCTATGGGTGAAAGTATTTGAAGGAGGCATATATCTTCAACAGTTGACGTCAATTGAGTATGATGATAATGATGATGCTGTTATTTACATTTATATATTTCTAAGTACGTAAGACTTCATCATGACCTATACAGATTTACAGTACATCACAGTATACATACAGCATACAGTACATCATGACCTATACAGATTTACAGTACAAATTCAAAATCCAGTAAAAAGAAGATCTAAATCAGATATAAATTGAGAAAACCGATTAAAACCAGAATATCAGGTATCTACAATTGTCACGATGATAAGATAGTAAAATTTTAATTGTTCAAAAAATCTAAATACCTAATTAGATTACTGTCTCAAGCTTACATAATGTTGGCAATTTAGCCGTGTGAAAAGTCTATTACAATTCGCTTCCTTTTCAAACACGTGTGTTTTGTAACACGCAATTGACACGCCGCCAAACTGCTATAATAGTTTTATAACAACTTTTCTAAAAGATATCATCAGTTTTCAGTTTTCTTTAGACATTTTCTAAACCCATGGGTTGAGCTAAGTTAACTGTGGGTTAAGTAAGGAACTTATCCGCGTGGTGACGGAGTAAGAATACAATATGTCACCACCCCTTCTCATCCCATGGGTGTCGAAAAAACCGACTTAGGGACTATCCGTGAATATTATTTTTACGAAATAAAAAGAAGGAAAACTTGAAATTAAACCCTATACCAATCCGTCTGGCCAGCGCGTGGTATTAGTAGGTCAAGTATCCCTCCGTCATGGGAGGAGGCCCGACCCTGCAGTGGGACATTAATGGGCTGTTATGATGATGATGATGATGAAACCCGTGGGTTGAGCTAAGTTAACTATGAGTTAAGTAAGGAACTACGTATTTTACAAGGTACTTAGTCAATTAAAAGTTATTAGCACTTTGTTTTCGATATGCAATCTAAAAAAATGTTCAACGTAACCCAAACTATCATGAAATTACACTTATGCACTAAAATATATTTAAGTAGGTAGATAAGATACATACAATAACAAGGCCTAAGTCCATCAAAAGACGTCATTAGACAAAATCGATGATTCTAAACTAGGTACTGTTGCTAGGTACTGAATGATATTAGACGTTTTGCTACATGGGCAATTAGCTAACTAGACCAATTGCTCACTAGACTTTTCGCCGTGTTTGTGACTTTGACTTGTGAGGTTTTGCTACATTATATAGCATGGTAAAAAGCGGTAACAGAAGGGACTATGTTGCAGTTTTAATGCTCCAGAAAGAGGCCGCAGAACACCAGCCTCGCGACACCAAACATATTTACCGCACGTGATTTTGTGCCTGTCTCATCCATCAATTTTCCGGCACCTTTATAATGTTGTCGGTCCAACAGATGAGAGAGGTCATCATCATCATCATCTCAGCCAGTTGACGTCCAATCCACCTTGTGCGGTCCTGCGCCTCCCTCATCTATCGGCTTCCCGTCGTCGTCCTTACGAGGTCTTCGGTCCACCGTGTGAGAGAGGTCTGCATCTCCTAATTCTGTCGCCTTTCCAGGACCTTTCTGTCCTTTTAAAGTGCCTAAGTACCGTGACCATTGCCAATTTAATCGGGAAATTTTAAGCGCTACGTTGTCAGTCACCTTTTTCAATTATGAACAGCCAGTCTTATCAGTTCTTTGAAATGATTATTGCACGCACTATAAGGGCTTAATATTTTTTATAACATACCTATATGATTACATATTTACAGGAAAATTATAATTTAAAAACAAACAGCGTGATAACTATCTGCATATATGATTGATAATATATTGGTTGTGTGCAGTTTTTAGGAGTTAAAAGTTTTCCATTGATTTAGATAGATTACCTACATGAATGACTGATTCCGTGGTGTAGCGAACTAGTTGAGGTTTCGAACTTTACGTAAGTCAACTTTGTTTGTGCGTTAATTCGATCTTTTTAAAATAGTACGTCACATCTTAACACCCCATTAATGTCCCACTGCAGTGACAGGCCTCCTCCCGTGACGGAGGTATACTTGGCTTACTAATACTACCCTGGCCAAAGGGATTGGTATTGGGTTTAATAACAAGTTTCCTTTCTTTTTATTACGTAAAGTTAATATTCACGGTTTTTACGACACCCATGGGATAAGATGGGGTGTTGAGAGACTGTGTTCTTACTCCGTCACCACACAGTACGTCACATAGGGTATGATAACTAGTGCGGGAATTGTCTTTATGTCAGTGTAGCAGTTAAAATGTTTAGTGCTAAAATGACCCTGTTGCAATTATGATGGAAACTTGTCTGTCATTAAGATAGGTACAGGGTTCCATGTAGTTTTCGTCTTTTCTCTTAGTTATGTATAAATGCGAAGATTTTCTTTTTTAAGATTAGCTGCCGAAATTTAATAGGCCCCTCAAATTTGACATCAATAAGGTCCAGGAAACATCAAACCAGATCAAGAGAACTTTTGTTTTAAGCATAAATATGGCTTGAAATAAATCCTTCCGTGTCAATTCGAGAAAATCGTATTGCTTTAATTTTCTTAATTTATAATACTGGTAGCGCCATCTTTTATCGAGAAGAGGCACTTAACAAATTAACTTTAGGTATAGCTACAGTCAGTGATACAAACCTATTGTTTTTGGCAGACTCCAAAAGGAGAAGGAGGTTCATTTGTTACTCGTAATTTAAGACTTTTTCTTTTATTGTTTTAATAGGTTAGGTATACCAATTTCATTTAAATTTTCATCAAAATAAGTAATTTGGTTATTAGTTTAACCCTTTCACAGTGCCGCCAGCAGACACAATAGTAAAACAATTAACGTGTACCATATAAAGTACACTACACTGGGAACGTGTAAAAAACAATAAGGAGTCAGTTTGAAATCATGTAAGAAACGTCGTTAAAGGATTATTAGGAATTAAGAGACTCCTACTTAACAACCAGTATCAACTGATTGTTAGTGCGTGCCTGATATAATTAGATATAGGCCGAGATGACTTAGCAATTTTTGTTGTAGGTACTTATTAATTTACGTAACTCGGTCAACAGACTGTACGTCCTATTTCCATATTTTTTAAAATAAATGTTTATCCCCGTCTACAAACTATTGGACAATTTTTAATCTAAGATAATTTTACTTTCTCTTGCAAACGACTGGATGAATAATCATAACAGCTCATTTATGTCCCACTGCAGGGACGGGCCCCGTAACGGAGGGATACTTCGCCTACTACGTAATACCACGCTGGCCAAACGAATTGGTATAGGGTTTAATTTCAAGTTTTCCTTCTTTTTACTTCGTAAAGATAATATTCACGGATAGTCCCTTAGTCGATTTTTACGACACCCATGGGATAAAGTGGGGTGGTCACATATTGTATTCTTACTCCGTCACCCCACGGAGTTAAATAAAATTAATTACACCGCTTTTATTTTAACCACGATGGTGGCAAACTGGCATACGGTCTACCTATTGCCAAGAGGTTACCGTAGTCTATTGAAGTCTGCAACACCAGAGAAATCACAGGCGTGTTGCCGACTCTTCAAAAACCTATTTGAATTAACTACTATAATAATGTACAAACATATTTAAGATTTTCGTTACTCACCCCATATTCCAAATAATGTGCGCCTTTCGACAGCATAATATCAATGAAACCCAAAGAAAGTAATCCCACTTTCCATGGCACATAACTTCGTTCATGACTAAGATAACTGGTCACATCTAAAGCAGTTTTGTAGTCCAATCTTCCGGCTCGAGCTAGATTCATTGCGTCATCTATCATCTGTGCTCGATTGATTGTGTGGATACTTTGGAAATTCTTTGGGTCTCTCAAAACTTTTATCAGTAGTCTCCAATTCTCCGGATCGTAATTCACACGGTAGAAACCTAAAAATTATTTACTTGATTTATTATTTAGTGTTAAGAATGTCGGTCGCCCCAGATACCGCTGGAAGGATGTGGTTGAGAATGATCTGAGGGAACTTAATGTCAGCGACTGGCAAGAGGTGGCCAAGGATCGAACAGGGTGGTGTTCTCTCGTGTCGGAGGCAAGACACATTTTGGGTCGTTAAGCGAACAGAATAAGTAAGTGTTAAGAAACATCTATATTATATCGGGAATATTAAATCTTTTTAAAGTACGAAAGTAGTAGGACACGTTGGTAGGTGATGCCTTCGGAAACGAGCAGGTGTGTAACGCTTGGGACCGTCATGGCGTTTTATAGGCTCTGCCTACCCCCAAAGTATTTTTATGTAGTATACGGCAATGTATCAAACCTCATAGACAGCATGAACACAGTCTAGAGATTAAGGCAACGAAAGATGTCATGGAATGTCTAAACTTCGACGCCATCAATTTGGTGGTCTGACCTAATAATGTACATCGACTGTTCCCCGAATTTTTTTTATTTGAAAAGACAACTCCCGCACTAGGGATCATGCCCTGTGTCGCGGGGACTTTGGCAAACATCAATTAACGGACACAAAGAACACCCAGACTCAGGACAATAATTTGTGGATCTCACAAATAATTGTCCTGCGTAGGGATCGAACCCACGACCTCATGCACCGCAGCCGCTTGCGCTACCGTCGCGCTACCGAGGGCGACTCTAAGGACAATATAACCATCGAGAGCTTTTCACTCAAGTGTACGATGTTCGCTACCCCCAGTCCATACCATTAATTGGCCAAGCATATTTAAAACATAAAAAATTGTTGCTAAGCCGTCGGTTTTTTTATAGCCCGCAAAGAAGGAGCCAGATATATCATAAAGCCATCGGATAAACTGATAATAATAGACTTACCAGTTTGTTGAACATTAGCGATGAACCAATCATCTTTATTCATTTTAATACTGTCAACTTTTAACGACTTCTCAGCTTTCATCCAAAGCTTGGGTCTTGTAGAGATGAAGTCCTTTTCTGAAGCTGTCGTGTAGGATATTGGTATCCACCACAGTGGGGAGTTTTGCCCAGCAATCGTATTGTTAATTAAAACGAAACGTTCCTGTGAAACAAACAAATAATCTAATTTATTGATTTCTCTTAAAAAGCATTTTGGCAGGCAGGCAGCAGCATACCCCCAAACCTAGTGTCGTTAATTGATTGAAAAACTTTCATCATAGAAATAAAAAATAAGGAAAACTTGAAATTAAACCCTATACCAATCCGTCTGGCCAGCGTGGTATTAGTAGGCTAAGTATCCCTCCTTTACGGAAGGAGGCCCGACCCTGCAGTGGGCCATTAATGGGCTGATAAGAAGATCAGCTGAAAAAGGGTCATAGTATCAACATGTCTACGTGCTTACAAAATAGGAAAAAAACATCAGTCTCGATAGATTATAGTCCAATTTTAGTTATTATTACACAATGCTAATGATTACATTTATAACAAATCAAAATCATTAGTTTTTTTATCATCTGCATAATTATGTTATCAATATACTATCTTGCAGCCAAATAAAGTATTAATGTGATAAGAACGACGTTTGTAGATAATACTTTGTACTCATATTATAGATTAAAATTATATTATTCTTATTATCTTTAATTATACAGTTTAGTTGTCCTTGATGTGAATTGTAAAAAGTGTGCATTGTAGCGACATCTAGTATCGACTGGCATAAAACTAACTTAGGCATCAATACATACATCTTCTTGCTATTTTAGATCACAATTATATTCCTACTATCTTTTATTTTACAGTTTACAATTCAATTGCCCTTGATTTGAATTTAATGTAAAAGTGTGCATTGTAGCGCCATCTTGTATCGACTGGCATAAAACTAACTGAGGCATCAATACATAATTCTTCTTGCTATTTTAGATCACTATTATATTCCTACTATCTTTTATTTTACAGTATACAATTCAAGTGCCCTTGATTTGAATTTAATGTAAAAGTGTGCATTGTAGCGCCATCTTGTATCGACTGGCATAAAACTAACTTAGGCATCAATACATACATCTTCTTGCTATTTTAGATCACTATTATATTCCTACTATCTTTTATTTTACAGTATACAATTCAATTGCCCTTGATTTGAATTTAATGTAAAAGTGTGCATTATAGCGCCATCTTGTATCGACTAGCGAAAAACAAACTTAGCCTTTAGTGGATCTTACTATTTTAGATAACAATCATACTCCTACTGTCTATTCAAACGGACTTGCTTTAAAACGTAAACATATATGCGGCGTCGTGTCAACCACAGACTAAAGACTTTAGTCTTTGATCTTTGAGAAATGTATAGGAATCAAGGAAAAAATTCTAGAATCTACAAATGTCAAATGATATAATTAATTTTATCTGTGAAATTTTCCGTTGGAAAAAATTATATTTATTTAAAATTTAAGAAAGATAGTGAATAAATCAAAGTGATTTACGTGTTTTCTATTGCATAAACGTGTACCTAATGCTACTTTCCAGAAATTTTATATCCATATCAAAGTGTGCGATTGATGTAAAAACTAGTGAATTTGCAATATGTGGTGTTTGTTTACTAAATAAATCAGGTAAGAATGAATACGGTATACTATCTTTTATTATACATCCCAATTGCCCTTGATTTTAATTTAATATAAAAATGTGCATACGACATCTATTATCGAATAGCATAAAGCAAACCAGGGCAACAGTGAACTTACTTGCCGCTAGATGGCTTATTGTTACAGCAGGCAGAATTTGTTAGAGAGATTTTGAAGCATCAAATAATAAAAAAAACTGGAATGTGTATACCTGGTGTAGACATTCAGATATTTAACCTAACAAAAGTCAACAAAGGATCTTCTACTTATATAACAAAGCAAATGCTGCGCTTACCATTTATGATTTGCCTAAAAACAAAGTTAAGGCAAAATTATGCACCTGGCTGCAAAGCCTAGATTACGAATCTACTGAACATTTACTTAACATCCCAGTATAATTCTCCCATTCATATCACTCATCCAACAAGCAACCACACACATTCACGAGCACACTACATTCATCCACACATAGAATTCAGGCACTCACTCACCTTCACACCCAATACACACATAAATTGTGTTGAACTTAATTTTATATAATTTCAGGTTTGAATAGGTAATTTTCAATACAGCTAATTTTAAGTTACTAAATATTAAGTTGTAGTTATTATTATTGTTTTTTTTTTTTTTTATTAATTGTTTAGTAGCACGTGCACCTAAGAGGAGGGCCTGGTGATCCGTCACACAGGGTTATCCTAGTACGGACTCCAGCCCCTCACAAAGTTGCACTACTTATATTATTTTAATTAGCTTTAAGTTCATTTTGTTAACTTTGTGAGGAGGAAAATAAAGCTTATATTATTATTATTATGTTTCTCTTTTCCATAATACTCGGGTCTATTGGAGACCCGGTTCTTTGGAAGGCATACATCGGGCCGAAGCCAAGACGAAGAGGCCCTTTAAGAGATATTTAATCTGGTAATGGATACACAGGGCAGATACCATCTCTGAACGCACAATATGATACATCCAGAGATGGTCCCTGCCGAGTGCAAAAACTATTGTAGTGCATCTCTAAGGATGCGATGGAAATTTAAATAATAGTCTATGGATGAGTATGTTCAGTGGATAAGTTATTGGGCTATGGAAGGAGACTACCGGATACCTGTCGTGATAATCAGTCTCTATATTATAAAAAGACAGGTAGTGACTTGCCACCTCGTTGAGTGGGCCCCACAAAACGGCCGCACGTACAGTGCGACAATGGAGCAACATCTCGTAGAGAGGCTAGAAGCTGCGGAGAGGTGAGTCTGCGGGGCGCCAAATTCCGGTCGAACCGTTCAAGGGCCCCCGGCGTTATGACATTTTACACTTCCAGCTTGGAGCAAAGGATCCGCTCTTGCGTATTCCAGTCCTGGCCGACCAATGAAGGTAAGCCAGGCCATCAAGGAATCAGGGTCCGTGGTGTCGCCACTCACCAACAGCTCGCCACAAGCTGCTTATTATTATTATTTATAAGCCAAAACGGTGACTCTTCTTGCTCTCAGAATTATTGAGCATTACGAAAAAGTAGCAAGAAAATGACATTAAATTAGACATCACCCAACCATTCGTTAAAATTAAAATTTTAAATTATTGCGTTTCATTATTATAAATATTTTATAAACGGGATATTAACGCGCATTTTATTTACCTTTATTTTACTTGACGTTTCGGCATAGGTTGCACTGGCCGTGGTCGCTTTCTGACTGACATTCGTTAGAAATAAAAAGAAGAAAATTTACCTGGTTGAAAGTAACTTCTCCATTCTCATAATTCCTTATAACAGTTAGCACCGGAAAGCCAGTCTGCAAGGTCCAAGAGTCCATAACCACAGAGACATCAGAATCAAAGTCTCCGGACTCCTTAGCGGCAGCCGTCAAGGCATTCCATAAGTCCCTTTGTTCCGCGTTGCCATACATTTTAGACTTAAGGTAACTTGTGACGCCATTGTTAAAAACGTCAGTAGATAAAATGTGGTTCACCATACGGAGTAAAGCAGCTCCTAGAAAAAAAATTATAGTAAGTATGGAAATATGTAAGAACTAGCTTTTGCCCGCGGCTTCGCTCGCGTTAAATTCGGGGTAGCACTGTTCCCCTTTCCGAAGGAAAAAAAGTAGCTTAAGTTACTCTCCATCCTTTCAACAATCTCCACTTACAAAATCACGTCAATTCGTCGCTCCGTTTTGCCGTGAAAGAAAGACAAACAGACAGACACACTTTCCCATTTATAATATTACTAGCTGACCCGTGACCACTTCATTGGGCAGAGAAAAAAACGCGTCCCTTTTTTTAAATATTTTATTACTGCTCCACTCCTATTGGTAATAGCGTGATACTATATAGCCTATGACACACAAAATAATAACATACCTTTCCCATAAGAAATTTTATCAAATATAGCATCAGTTTCCTCAGAAGCTGTGACATCAACTGACAGCTGGTGTGAAGAGTTCAGGGCATCGAGTTGGAACACTGTCTGTATCTGATCCAGTATACAGATCTCTGTTACGTTCCATGATGGCTCCACCTTGAAGATAAAACAATGTTGTAGAAAATAGCAAGATAATTCCAACCTACGTTTTTATTAAATACAGCTTAAACTTAAATAAAATATTTAAAAGACGAAAAAAACTAACAAGAAAAATTGATGACCCGAAAACAAAATTTGAAACTGCGTCTGTAGGAAATTTTTCCATTAGCTTTCGTTTTTATCGAAACTTGGTATTTTTGTAACTAAACTTCATCATAGCCATCCTAAAATATTTTATAACAGTCGTCATAAAAGAATTAACTCAGTTGCCATTACTGTACACAACTATTTCAACAGCTAAAGCAGCTATTTCAGCGTCTCAAATTGAGACTAATTGATTTCATTTTTTAAATACATTAATGTTATTCGCTTATCAGAAAATTGCTATAACATGGTTACTAGTTGGTTATTAGTAATTATACAATATTTTCATAGTAGTAAGTAACATGCAAAAATGTATATTATTATTAGTATACTTAGTAGCATTTCATAAACCTCTGAACTAACAAATAAAGTAAATTATTTAATTGGGGTCAACTAGTTACAAATCATTCTTTTAACCATATGACCCCGTGGGGTCTTTAAGAAACTGAATACTTACTCCATCCACAGCAACGTACTCCACATAAGTAGCGAATCCCTCATTTAGCCAGAGATCCCTCCACCATGTCGGGGTCACAAGGTTACCAAACCATTGGTGGGCTATTTCGTGGGCAACCACTGTTGCAACATGGACTCTGTCCATAGTAGCTGAAACACCTTCTTCATACAGCATTGCTGTTTCTCTGAAAATTACATTTATTTATATAAACTTTTCGTCGTTATGAAGATCGGGAGTTTTCTATGTAAGTATCATTAACATTATACATATCAGCCAACGGACGTCCACAGGTGGACATAGGCCTACGTCCTACTCCCCGTCCTAACAAAGTCGTTGGTCCTCTGTGTCTCTTATTATGTGTAAGTACCTAAGTATTTAAATAGTATTTTTAATGAAAAATATGAATACACGACATAAGATAAGCACATTCACATAAACTACGTATTATTCCTGATAAAAACCCAATTACTTAACCATTTTTTTATAAAACTTCGATGGGACTAACATGGTATTACTAATAGATAAAATATATTTATTAATTTAATCAAGAAATACCTACTTAGTTATGAGTTAATAAAAATTATCAAAATTTATTTACTCCATTTTTTTAAATCTCTTAAAAACAACAAATTACAATAATTTTTCTTAACAGTAAAACTACAGTAAAGTAATAATAACGATACTATGAATTATCTCGGTCAGAATTAGTTTCGCACGAATAATCACAATATGCATTCTACCCTCACCCCTTACTAAAGTGATGATGGATAGTGCGTTCATAGATAATAATGAGTATGGCGAGTTATCAACAGATTTGATTTATTAATATTATTATCTTTTCTTCGTGCATTTGTTTTAGTTTTATTTTGACGAATAGTGGCTACAACCACGTTGAAGGTCGCGGGTTTGAACTCTGTCTTAGTTAAGCATTGGTCTGTGCTCTATAAATAAAATAGTTTACAAAAAGACTTAAAATAAGTTGTTGCTACGGCCATTAGAGTTATAAGGGCAAGCTATGGGAGATTTTTATTCCTCTTCAAGGATGAAATTAATTGACGTTTTGCTAATTGACCTATTTATTACTTTCGAGTAAGATAAACGGTTCGTTAAAATGAAACTTAATAAATGTGATCATTATATCACTCAAGGTTTTAAGTGCTATATAGTCCCATGAGTATCGTAAAAAAAGGTTAATTTTTCAGATGTTATCTCTATCAAAGTATACGGTGAAAAACTTTCATTAAGGGCTGTATTAGGGCATAAACTAAACAATTATCTTTCAAAAAAAAACAACTCTAAGACCAGAACTTGAATATTAATATTACTTATACATTGCAAGGTAAATAAAAGATTTAAATTATTTAATTTTAATGTAATAATTTTACAATAAATTAATAATTTAAATTAGGAACCTTATTACTATAAATTTGCCTGCCGTAACTGGTGAAATGTGCTAGATTTAAGACTATTAATAGAACGACCTGTATATGTACGACATTTGATGCAAATAAAAAAATATTCTTATTCTTTAATAATAAGGAATTTTACGATCCTCCTTTTCCAATCCAATCTATTAGTTTATGTATGTCCACTGCTGGACAAAGGCCTCCTCTAAATATCTCCTTGCGCGATCCTGTACCTTTCTCATTCATCAGTCAGTTAGTCAGTCACCATCAGACGACCTCTGTGGCGCAGTCGGTATATGACATGGCTGCTACGCAGAAGTCTCGGGTTCGATTCCCGCTCAATGCAAATCTTTGCGTGCATGAACATGATTGTTTGCCCAATGCAAACCATCATGTTCATGCTCTGAGTGTAATATATATGTATTTACAAAAATAGTTTCTAAGTATGTTTATCCGTTGTCTAGTACCCACAGCACAAGCTTTGCTTAGTTTGGGACTCGGTGGCGGTGTGTGAATGTGTGAGGATTATTTATTTTATTTATTTATTAGTTAAAAAGTGCCTAGTGGCTAATATCATCAGTAGTATTATTCTAAGAGTACGCTAATATTTAGATGGACCTTGTATTAATTCAAATGATACATTTCAACTAAGACAAATGCACGATGTCTATCTTCATTATTTGCTAAGATAATCTAGTTTTTTTTATCTTGAATGATCACAGGATTTAAACTGAATACTTTATGTTAGTTTATTCAGAAATCTTTGGAATAACAACACCATTAATTTTTTAAATTTAAAATTGCTTAATACCTAAATCAACTTATACATAGCTATCCACAGGTATTTGATACAACCAAACAAAGTTCAATAATTAAATCAAAATTAAGAAACGATGTTAAAATAAGGTATCATTGTTGTTCATTTTTGTCTCTTTACAAGGACGGAAAATCCCTGCGACACAAGTAATGTAAAAATTATGAGAAATTTGCAAGGTGAATAAAGGTATCTAAATGATTTATTATTTAATTTATATTTAAAAAATTGAATTGTTTCAGCCTTACCTGAAAGTAAGCATGCCCCAATTCTCCATAGCTCCATTCTTGAAATCCGGTATAGCAATCATATCGATCTTCGGTAACGGGAAATTTATTTGATAATAATCTTCCAAATACTTCAATATTTTTGGGCCGATTTCTAAAGAGAATGCTGCTGAGGCTATAGCTTCACTCCTTGCCCAAACCGAGAAGTTATTTTTGGTTAAATTCTTGAAGTCAAATACCGTCCATGCTACTAAATATGTGGACATAGGGATTGATTCTGCGAAATGGTCCCATGTGTAATTTGTTAAAATTGTGCTGAAAATAAATTAATAGCTGGTAAATATTTTGTCAAAGTATTTAGTTTATAATTTTTTTTGTATTGTGATCAAGCTTTAATAGAAGAAGTGTGTTGATTTCTTCGGATCTGTTCGGGGTCCAACCATATAGGGCTTGGTTAAACTTATAATAAAACTAGCTGACCCGTGCCCACTTCGTCGGGCGCCAAAAACAACGCGTCCCTTTTTTCAACATATTTCATTACTGCTCCACTCCTATTAGTCATAGCGTGATACTTTATAGCCCATGATACTCCCCGATAAATGGACTATTCAACACAGAAATAATTTTTAAAATCGGTTTAGTAGTTCCAGAGATTACCACTACAACGTCACAAACACACAAACTTTACCTCTTTATAATATTAGCACAGACTTAATCATTTTAACAAAATATCATTCGGCATTCGAGCAGAATGATTCGGCCGAATGCAAATAGTGGAGCTGAATACTGTATATCAAATGAATGTTCGATGCATCTTTAATTACAACGATGACATTTGTTGCCTACACGATACAAGTAGTATTAGGAGAACATGACTGCTACGCTACGTATCAGGTTCAATTCCCAAACAACGTAAAACTTGTTTGAAATAATTGTTTTAATTGGTTTGGCTGTTTTACAAAATTGTACACAGTATATTAATCCCTATAGTTCAAGTTCTGCCTCATAATCATCATCATCATCTCAGCCAATTGATGTCCACTGCTGGACATAGACCTCCTCCAAATATTGCCATCTTGTGCGATCCTGCGCCTCCCTCATCCATCGGCTTCCATACAAGGTCGCCGGTCCACCGTATTCGGTCACCCCACTCTGCGTTTTCTGCTTCATAATATTATCAATATTTTCTATTAAGTATAATAATTCATAATACGTACTGTGGCTCGGTCCTAACTCTATTCATATTAGATACCGACGTCATAGTGTTTGGTCTAGCGATACTTATTGTGAACCTCGCCTTCAAAGCTGGCTCATCCCAACAGGGGAAAGCGCGTCGAGCGTCCATTGGTTGAAATTGTGTGACTGCTAACCATCTGAAAGTAATAAATTTTTATAATAAATATAATGCTATAGCAATCACTGATTCCTAAACTATAAAGCATGGTAAGCATCGTCGACGCGGTCATTCCTTAGATGGGTGACCGACTCAGTGGTATTTCATCTGAGCGTGTACGTGAATTAGAGGTCACGTAAAATTTTCGTACCTGCTGTCATCGTAATGTCACAGTCGTTAAATTACGTTAGAGGCATAATGGCAGATTAAACAACCCTCCACGAAACGTGGGTCGTACAATACGTCCAAGAGAGATTCGATAGGTCTTTCCTACTGATCCTAGGTCTAGGCTTTAGTCTTTATCAAAACCGCATAGGACATGGAGATTTAGAACAAACCAGCTAATTGGGATTCGAACGCACAACCTAGAGCGCGCCAGTCGAAGCTGCCGTCTTACCACCAAGGTACCTATTTAATATTTTTCTACGAAATTTTTCTAAATTAAACAAAACTAGTCTAATCCTGTTTGCCCAATGTAGCCCAAGTTTTGCTCTATAGCAAAGGAACTGTACTGGCCCACTGTATAAGGCCCATCCCTGCAGTAGGCCTTTAACAGTCGGTTACAAACTATCATTAAGGAAAGCTATTATACACGTGCGACAATAAACGCATATTTTTATTATCCTTAATCTACAGTTTATATTCAACGCGGCGTGTGAATCAGTCACATGATGTAGACGTGACGTTTTGTATGGAGTTGTGTGGAAGACATTTTAATACTTATAAATACTAGCCGACCCGTGCCCACTTCGTTAGGCCGCGAAAAAACGCGTCACTTTTTTAAACATAGGTCATTACTGCTCCATTCCTATTAGTCATAGCGTGATACTATATAGCCTATGACACTCCCCGATAAATGGACTATTCAACACTGAAAGAATTTTAAAAATCGGTACAGTAGATCCAGAGATTACCCCCTACAACGTCACAAACACACAAACTTTACCTCTTTATTATATTATGTTTAACTGTCTAATGTTTAAATGCCTCTGTGGTAAAGCAGGCGACTGCGAAGTCGCGGGTTCGGGTCCCACGTAAGGTAATTATTGCCTGATCTCTAAATTATTGTCAATAAGACTTTGTGTATTTTGTCTTTGGTAATTTTATGTCTGAAAAAGTTACACACAAGGCATGATACTTCGTAAAGATATTGCAAAAAAAGACTAGGTTTACAAGAGAACAGTGGCCGCAATTACAGTGCGCAATCGAGCTAGATCTAGGAAGGTTATTAAATAACTGGGTGAAAATCACATAAATAAAAGTAAGCCATAAAAAGGACAAATTTATGACATACTCACTTTTTCTTCCCTTTATCTTCATAAGAACTTCTATAAAACCCGTGCAGATCATCATTCAAAACACCTGTATACGTTACATTCATAACATACTGTTTCCCAACAACCAAATCACTTGCAAAACTTAAAGTATGAAAATGTCTTAGGGGGTCTTCTTCTCTGCTAACAATATCCATTAACTTCCCATCTTCTTTACTATAGAACTTGACATCATGGATACTTAATTCAACACCATGGAAGACTACATGATTGGTTTCTACAACAGCTACTACAACCACACTCAATTCGCCATCGAATGTAAAATTCCCTTCAATGTATGGAGTTATTCTTAAGTAGTATATTTCAGGCTTAACATTCACTGGTAGCCTCAGACTTTTCGGCTCCAGTATTGGTGGTACGGTTTGCGCTCTTAATGGTATTACATGCATACTACTTTCAGTAGTCAGTGGTAGCACTAATAGTTTTGATTGGTCGCAAGGACATAGTTCATATTTTGTCACATTTGCTAGTTGATCTTCTCTAGGACACGCAGCATAGTTGTAGACCAATAGTGATGTTGTTACAAGGGCTAATGCGAATATTATAACAATTACAAATGCTAGCCATTTTGAGAGGAATATACCCTCTTTGGTTTTTGTTGAGTAATTTGCTTGTGTGTTTTCCATTATGTTTAGAGGTTCGTGTACTTGAGTTCTAGCTTCGCCGTTTACTCGACCTGAGGAATAAATTATTAAATGTTAATCTATATATATAAAACGAGAAACTGACTGACTGACTGACTGACTGACTGACATATCAACGCACAGCCTAAACGGCTAAACGTAGGCACTTGAAATTTGGAAGGAACGTAGCTTAGGCAACGTAGAGGTGCACTAAGAAAGGAATTCCCGAAATTTCCACGGGAACGGGAATAAGGGGGAAAATCCATTTGTATGAAAAATCTAAACCACTTAAGTTAGACGCTAGGAATTTGGCATGCAGGCACCTCAATAGATTTAAAGCTAAGTTGCAGTAGGATATTGGAAAATTCTCACGGGAACGGGTTAGCGGGAAAAAACATTTGTATGAAAAAATCCAAACCGCTTAAGTTAGACGCTTAAAATTAGGCATGCAGGTTCCTTAGTAAATTTAAAGCTTACTTGAAACAGGATATTGCAATATTCCCTCGGGAACGGGAGTAAGTGGGAAAAAACTTTTGAATGAAAAATCTAAACCTGAAATTAAGCATGCAGGTACCTTAGCAAATTTAAAACGTAGTTGCAACAGGATAATGCAAAATTCCCTCGGGAACGGGAGTTAGCGGAAAAAACATTTGTATGAAGAAATCTAAACCACTTAAGTTAGACGCTTAAAATTAGGCATGCAGGTACCTTAGTAAATTTAAAGCTTAGTTGCAGCAGGATATTGCAAAATTCCCTCGGGAACGGGAGTTAGCGGAAAAAAACATTTGTATAAAAAAATCTAAACCGCTTAAGTTAGACATTTGAAATTAGGCATGCAGGTACCTTAGTAAATTTAAAGCTTAGTTGCAGCAGGATATTGCAAAATTCCCTCGGGGACGGGAGTTAGCGAAAAAAAACATTTGTATGAAAAAATCTAAACTGGTTAAGCGCTTAAAATTTTGGTATTACCTGCATGCCAGTGAGTGCAAAGTAAAAGAAACCTTTGAGAACGGGAATCAAATTAGAGGCTTAAAATTTATAGCTCGCGGTAGTGGCAACCAGGAAAGGTGGCAGACGCGTGAGGGCAGACGTCGTTGATGGTCATGTCAAATATTGAATTTTACAGGCGCACTTTTCACTATTCTTGGCTGGTTAAAATCTTTAGGAGGCAGTTTTCTGTTGAATTTTCCAGGCGGACGTTTCAAGGCCCTTGAATCTAATATTCTAATATATATTACTAGCTATTACCCGCGGCTTCGCCCGCGAAGGCTTATGACTATTTAATACATTACGTCTCGGTAAACAAAATTGAGGGACATACTGCATTCTGCGTATACATACCTATAAAAATATTGCCAATTGCAAGGAGTGTCTAGATGTAAACCGGCTACTTAAATCTTTTTGGCTACCGATCTTGAAGAGCTAAAAATGTATCTCCCTTTGCCCCTCCTGAGAAAGTGATGGCCTAAAAGATTTTACATAATTATGGTGCCATTACACAA
Organism: Schrankia costaestrigalis; assembly: GCA_905475405.1. Lineage (NCBI taxonomy): Eukaryota > Metazoa > Arthropoda > Insecta > Lepidoptera > Erebidae > Schrankia > Schrankia costaestrigalis. The sequence goes on from FR997830.1 coordinate 3,151,732, forward strand.
TCGAGGCGGGTCCAAGTTATACATCAGTAGAACAGTATTAGTAGTAGTATCAGTATTTTAAAATTCTGCCATCTTAATGTATGCCATTTAAAGTTCTGCAAAACAGTAATTAATTGTGCTAAATAATGTTTGTGCTAAACAATTTTATGCCAAATTATAACAGCCCATTAATGTCCCACTGCAGGGACGGGCCTCCTCCCGTGACGAAGGGATACTTGGCCTACTAATACCACGCTGGCCAGACAGATTGGTATAGGGTTTAATTTCAAGTTGTCCTTCTTTCTATGTAAAGGGACGGTTCCACAAGTTTTGTATTAAGGTTGCTGTGCCTGTCCTACTGATGTGTAACTGGACTCGCCTCGATTGTGTAATGTCACCAGATTATGTAAAATCTTTCAGGCCATCACTTTCTCCGTAGGGGCAAAGGGAGAGACATTTTTAGAACCTAGAAGCTCCTCAAGACCGGTAACCATTAAAGGAATTTTTACTTTATCAGTTCAAGCGCTTGCAATTTCCTTTGCTTTTCTTTTAACTTTAGTAAAAGTTATGGGCAAAGGATTTAAGTAGTCGGTTTACATCTAGACAGTCCTTGCAATTGGCAATATTTTTATAGGTACGCAGAATGCAGTATGTCCTATAATGTTCTTTACCGAGACGTAATGCATTAAATAGTTAGTGCAAGTTCAAGCTGGGGTGTGGACCGACCGATTTGTCAATAGATATACACGGTGATGACATCTGATGACGTTACTACATTGTTGACTCCTTAAATTCTCTTAAACGACCAGGAAAACCCTTCCACAATTTTTGTATTAAGGTTGCTGTGCCTGTCCTACTGATGTGTAACTGGACTCGCCTCGATTGTGTAATGTCACCAGATTATGTAAAATCTTTCAGGCCATCACTTTCTCCGTAGGGGCAAAGGGAGAGACATTTTTAGAACCTAGAAGCTCCTCAAGACCGGTAACCATTAAAGGAATTTTTACTTTATCAGTTCAAGCGCTTGCAATTTCCTTTGCTTTTCTATTATCTTTAGTAAAAGTTATAGGCAAAGGATTTAAGTAGTCGGTTTACATCTAGACACTCCTTGCAATGGCAATATTTTTATAGGTATGCGCAGAATGCAGTATGTCCTTTAATGTTGTTTACCGAGACGTAATGCATTAAATAGTCATAAGCCTTTGCGGGCGAAGCCGCGGGCAATAGCTAGTATATGATATGTATTTTCCATAAGTATATACAATATTATGAATCATATTATTATGTCTCAGTTATTAATGTCGGGATATAGGTAGGTAAATAATAAATAAATATACAGTGAAGGAAATTACGAATTATATTGCAAATATATAATATTTTGAAAATGATTGTCAGAGATTTCTCTTGTGTGATGGCAGAAAAACAATACAAAGTACAGCCTTTCCTTATAATATTTTAGGTGAAAAAATATGCCGACACGCAGATACAGTAAGCACCTAATAAGCCCGATTTACACATCGACAAGTATAGTAGCGAGTTAAGTAGTAAGATGTTGATTAATTTGATTTATATAGATCTCCATCCTATTTTTTGGCGAGTTAAGTTGGCGAGACGCGAGAGAGGGGGCTACTTCGTACTTAACTCGCCAAAAAATAGGATGGAGATCTATTTAAATCAACTTAATCTTAAAATACTACTTAACTCGCTACTGTACTTGTCGATGTGTAAATCGGGCATTAGAGTAAGTTCCCTTTTCTTTATTTTTTTAAAGACATTCACACATTGGTGATCAACCCTTTATCCTACTAACATTATAAATGCGAAAGTTTGTATGGATATATGGATGGATGTTTGTTACTCTTTCACGCAAAAATGGATTTTGATTAAATTTGGAATATAGGTAGTTTAGGGTGTAGAATATCATTTAAGCTACTTATACAACCCGAGTGAAGCCGCGGGCATCAGCTAGTCAACAATAATTTATGGGACTACCAGGCTCAGGTCAATAATTTGTGGATCACAGAAATAATTGCACGATTCCTGCACCATCAAGGAAGTTTGTTATCATCATAACATCCTATGAATATCCCACTGCAGGGACGAGCCTTCTCCAGTGACGGAGGGATACTTATACTACTAATACCACGCTGGCCAGACAGATTGGTATAATTACATATTAATTTCAAGTTTTTCTTCTTTTTATTTTGAAAGATAATATTCACGGATTGTCCTTTAGACGATTTTTACGACACCCATGGGATGAGTTGGGGTGGTGACATATTGTATTCTTACTCCTCCGACACTACACGGAGATACTTTGTTATCATATCAACAAATACATTATTTTCCAACAACAAATCTCGTTAAAACAATCTGTCTGTACAAAATCATAGTACAGCTAAAACAACATTGTCCCCTGATGTTTGCGGGTAGGACGTGGCGAAAAGCAATTTCGTTCGACCTCCACAAACATTATAAATGTTTGTCTGTTTGTTCTGAACTAAACCGCTTTGTACCGCAATGTTTTATATAGGTATTTTTTTACCTTTTTTTATTTATTTATTTATTTATTTGTATATCCGGTTGTTTGCTTTTAAGGGACCGTGGTCCCTTTTTTGCTTGCAACTTTTTTTTTGGCATGCAAGGGGATATTACACACGACAAATTACAATTAAAACAATACACAACAAAAGATACAGAGATATGATCTAGATTGTAACTCAATAATGTATGTAACTAGCAAAACAAATGTAATAAACAAGGAAATTATATAAAATCTAGACGAATCATTACCAATAACTTAAAGCTATGAGTAGATGAATTATAATTAACTAACGAATAAATAGAGCTACACAGTTCAAAGACTTATTAATTAGAGACATGAACATAGGTACTTAATTCTAGTGTTAGTATTAAAAGGTTGAAACAGTCTAACTCAACACCGTGGTTGAGCCAGAGTTGCTTGGGTTGGATTTCGGATAGAGGATATCTTTTAGAGTTCTAATGTAAGAAGACAATTTCGGTGTGAAGATGTCAAGTTCCGAATTATTCCTTGCCATTTCGTTATACTGTCGAGCCATTCTTACTAGGGGATTATAAAAGGAAGTATTATTTTTATAAGTTTGTAGAGTGAAAAGGTTTACGGTTTGGGATCTCCGCGCACTATACTTCGTATTAAAAGCCATCTCGGAGAGCAATGCAGGAGCATCAATATAAGAATGTATAATTTTATATAAATAAATGAAATCGAAATACTCCCGCCTTACTTCCAACCTTTGTATGGTCGAAAACTAAATGGCTTTATCACCTCTAGAGCTAATGTTAGTTGCATGTCATAAAACTATTAGGTTCAATATCGCACAACAAAATATCAGCTAAATCATGACGCTACTTTGACATATCAGTTCTTTTGTATTAGCAAATAGTCGTTAGGTATTTATAAAAACAAATAGTAAAGTCAACGGTATTGACTGTTACTAGAGCATATTTTCGGTAAAACGTTATAATCTAATGAATTTATCTCTTTTTTCCTTCTATGTCCATCCCTATCATTTCTTGTATGACGTCATTGGCGCATATTTCAATTTAAAGTTTTCGTAATTTTATAATATAAAACAAATTAGGGTAAACCACCTAATCGTTAGAAGTCCTACAATTATAGGCATTTAAGAGTTAAAAGTGAGTAAAAAGAAAGAAAACGTAGGGTTTTCTTTCTTTTTATAGATTATTCAAGTTCAGTATGATTATTCAAGTTCAAATATTATTTATTTAATATTTTTATCATATTTTATGTGTCAACATAGCAACAATTTTATCAGAATCCTTTTATAGGCATTAGTGCCAATAATATATACTACTATAAATAATAATATTTAATACTATTCAATCACATAATAATAATTAAGTTTAAGCAAAGATTAAAGTATTTTATCATTTATGATATTTTATATTTAAGTCTGACACGAAGTCCACTCTTAAGGTGCCAATAATTGGGTGGCTTACCAGCCAATATTTAAATTCTACATTTTCAGTTTTTCTGAAATGACAAGCTTGTAATGTCACAAGTAACAAGTTGACTTTAGTTTTAAATTATTTAATGGTTTTTCATGGTTTTTCATATACAAACTCTACAGTTTTATATAGTGACATTTGTATTGTGTTAGTAGATTTTATTATTTATTGCGTTGAAGTGAAAGTTTAAAATAGATTGCACTTTTAATCTAAGCATAGTTTTGATTACGGTCAACCAATGACGTCAAGCTCATGCATAAACATTAAATAACGATCTTAATGAATTTGAATTATGATAGAATTTTTTGTCAAAACTGATAAAGCCATTTCGTTTTCGACTATACATTGAATTTGGACAATCTAGCATCATAGTCGAGATAAGTACGGCCTATGTGTTGACGGTAGCATAACATTCTTAAACACTTTTTTTGTACCCTCTCTATTTCCTCAATGTGCACTTTATAGTGCGGAGACCAAATAGGGCTACCGTATTCAACGACACTTCTGACAAGAGTATAGAACAAGTAAAGCAACGACTGAGGCTTCTTAAAGTCCTTTGTTGATCTAAACACAAATCCAAGCAGTTGATTGGCTTTGGTTGAGATGTAATCGTAATGATTACGAAATGTAAGCTTATCGTCAAAGAGAATACCTAAATCCTTGACAACGCTTGATCTTGCAAGTAGCTGGCCGTCAATAGCGTAATCGTGTACTATCTTATTACATTTGTTAGTGTACGTTATAACAAAGCATTTACTGATGTTAAGGTTCATAAGATTAGTGCCACACCATTCTGAAACAGTATTCAGGTCATTTTGTAAGAGAGTACAGTCGCTGGCAGAGTATATCGTTTTAAACACTTTTAAATCGTCGGCGTACAGTAGAGACTCACATTTTAATTTGTCTACGAGATCATTTATAAAAATGATAAACAAAAGTGGTCCCAAATGGGACCCTTGTGGGACGCCGGAGGTTACTGGCATTGGGGACGAGAGAAAGCCCTTTAAAGCAACCAGTTGACTTCTATTGGTCAAATAAGAAGTAATCCAACGGAATAAACTACCATGAACTCCGTAGAGGGCAAGTTTGTCACAGAGCAGTTCATGGTTGACTCTATCAAACGCTTTCGAGAAGTCTGTGTAGACAGAATCAACCTGACCACGTGCAGCAAAACTCCTACATAGATAGTTTTTGTACTCTAAAAGATTCGTGACGGTCGACCTACCCCTAACAAAACCGTGCTGCTTATTAGATAGAAGAGGCCTAACATGGTTGTACAAGTGACTGTAAACCAAAGACTCGAATAACTTAGCGAAGCAGGACAAGATGCTAATTGGTCTATAGTTTTCGCAACGAGACTTATCCCCTTGTTTGTAGATGGGAATTATATGCGCTGTCTTCCATCGGTTCGGAAAGATTCCAGAGTTAATTGATTTATTAAATATTATATTTAAAGGCACACTAAGCTCTTTACCACATTGTTTAATAAATGATGGAGGAAGTTGGTCTGGTCCCCCACATTTATTCTTATCGAGAAGTTTTATTTTAGTGATAATGTCATCTTCAGTAACAGAAATATGTGAAAGCGTATACGCAGCTCTGTCATTTATGACCATATCATTTTTATTTGATTGACGCGAGGATGATGTGGCATTTTGCGCGTTCGAGCTAAAAACCGATCCAAAGTAACTAGAAAACAACTCGCACATGCCATACCCATTTGATGACGAATCGTTACCATAATTCATAACATCTGGCACCGAACTATGACCCTTTCTATTATTGACGAATGTCCAAAAGTGTTTAATATTGTTACTCATAGATTCTTCTGTTGAAGCAACATATTGTCTATAACATTGCCCCCATCTTTTTAAACCTGTCACGTAGCAAAGAAAATGTGTCGTAATCCCGAGGGTTATTGAATTTTTTAAATAACCTATGATATTTGTTCTTTTCTTTGTTGCATTTAATTAAAGGCTTGCTAAACCAAATCGGATAGTTAGTCGGCTTTGAAGTTGTAAGGGGTGTGTGTATTTTAATTACATCAAACAGCTTCTCATAAAAAATATCCATGCATACATCTACGTCTGGAGACGACAAGATGTCTTGCCAATTTATGATACTTAGTTCAGACCGTACAGCTTCATAATTACACTTGGAAAAGTTCAGTTTACTTTTACTTAGTTTGTTTAAGCGTTTTCCCGTTTTACTAAGGAAAGGAAACTCGAATTCGACCGCAGGGTGGTGCCTGTCCATCAGGCTCAGCGGACACGCCTCACTAACCAATAACGATTTAACTGTCGAGAGAACCAAATCCAGGGCGCGGTTATTTACGTTAGTAATATTGTTACATTGAGACAAATTGCAGATTGAAATAAATTCCTTTAGAAGTGACAGTTTTTTACTATGGGAGGTCTGTGATGGCCCGACAGTACCAGAAACTAAGGCAGAAAAGTCCGGGGTGTTAAAATCTCCGATGACAAGACAATTCTCGTCAAGGCATTTATTTAATATTACATTCTGGCAATTAGAATAAAATTCATCCAACATTCCACTACCTATGTCCGGCGGAAGGTAACAAATACAAATATTAAGATTCGGTATATTGCTATATTCCGGTATAATCGTAATCCAGATATCCTCTAAACCGCTCTCCCAGGATGTCTGACGGATGACCTGAAAACATTTCTTTATTGCAACAAGGACACCGCCGCCCTCTATTTTCTTAGAGTTCGTGTCAATGCGATCTCTTCTAAAAATATTATAACGAGCATCTATAATTTCTCCATCGAATACACTTTTGTTTAAGTTTGTCTCCGTCAGGCATATCAAATCATAATTTGAATTTAGTAAATTTAGATAAAATTGTGATAATTTAGAGCGAAATCTATTGACATTCTGATAATACACACTAATCATTACAAAAGATAACTAGAACATAATAGTAAAATATTTTAATAACAAGAAGAACAATTTAAAGTTTACTGAGACAATCTGTATTTTTTATAAGTATGGCTGAGCATTGTTCATTTTTACGAATGTATATTTGTCCAAAACGCACCCAAACAAATTTAAAGTTCCGTTCTTTACAAAACTTCCTTGTAGCACTATGCAACTGTTTCGCTTCCGGAGAAAGATGCTCGGCCACATAGATCCTGCAAGTTTCTCCCGTAAAACCAAGGTGAGCTGAGGCGAGTTTTTCTTTCGGGTGAACTTTATTAAATCTCGTCACAGACGATAAAATAAGATCTCGGAGCCGCTGCGATGACAGAGAAACTAGAATATTTCGTGGTCTTTTAGAAGATGCATCCATCTTAGCGATGCGGCGGCAGGCTCTCACTTCGCCATCAGGGATGACGACTTGTAGACAATTACAAAGTTTATTAAACAGATCCATCAAATTCTCGTTCTTATTCTCAGGAACCTCGTGAATTTCTAGATTTAGATCGCGTGAGATTTTTTCAATAGCTTGTACTCTGGAATTTAGCTTGGCCAACGAACCCTGCGTGCTTGAGAGGTCAGTTTGTAATTTTTTTATCTCAGAATCCTTTTCTTTAATTTCCGATCTCAAGTCTATCTGATCCGCGTGTAAATAATCAGTTGTGGCTGTAAATTCGCTTTTTAGATTTTCAATAGCCCGATTAACATGCACCATCACCGTTTTTTCTATATTCGACCTTAAATTAGTCATAAAAGAGGAGTCTGGTGCCAGCTTTAAGTCAAATAATTTGCCAATGGCGTCCAACGTTACCGGCCCACTTATTGATTTAGCTCCTGCCATTTCACTAGTAGCACCATTCGTAGAGCTATCCTGAGCCTGATTATTGAAGGAAAGATTCATAGAATCATTCAAAATATGCTCGTTAAGGCGTTGCGGGCGGCAAGGAGAATCGTCGTTAAATCTTCGTCGGGTAACATTTTGACAATAGGGACAGCTTAACGATCTTATTTGCTCATTGGTTAGTTCCTTAGATGCTTCCAAAGTTAGGTTCAGGCAATCGAAACAATATTCCGATTTACATGTGTTGCATTTCAAGAATTGTTTTTCCTTTAATTTGGTTTTACAGCCGTGACAGTGCATATTATAAGTAATATTCGATGTATGTACAATGCAAATACAATTTTTCTTGCAGTTTGAGTAGTCTTGGTACAGTGGTCAAGTTTGTTAACCAATCAATTAAACCCAATTTGTGAAGTGGCAGTATGAGAGAAATTCTTTGCCTAAAATCTGAACTGTCGGAGGGCAAACTAAACGCTTCCGCACTGACTGACGTTTACAGCGTATGACAAGTGACACTCGTCACGTCACATGCAGTGAGATAAATAATTTGTAGGATTCTGTCACCGAGTGTTCTGACGACTACGTGTGTTTGGAATTTATTAAAGTTTTTCGGTGTGTATAAAGTGTTTTGTGGCTATTAGTGTTTCCTGTAGTACCAGTCGAAGGTTCGTTAACATTGTTTCGCTTTTATTTGCATGATAATTATTAATAATGGAAGTTAAAAAACCCCCAGATCCGCCTGACATTTCTAGACCTACTACTCCTATTTTTTTTTCTCCATCCTCATCTCCTCAAGCGGTAACTCCTACTAATTCTCTCTCCCAATTTGCCGAAGTCGCTTGCAATGTAGACCAAGCTTTATCGTCTCTTGGTTCTCGTAAGCGTCCAGTGCGGGGTGCTGAACATGACTCAGATCTTCCTCCCATGAAACTACCTAAAAGCCAGGTCGCCCGAGACCGATATATTGCTTCGGATCAGTCCCCTTTTTTAGTTCATGTTTCAAAATTGGAATCTCAATCAAACTCTGGTTCTACTCTTCATCCGGTTTCTTTTGGCATTTTCCTACAAAAATATAAAATCAATAATATTGCCCGCGGTGGGATAAAACGCATTGGTAGAAACCGAGTTGCGGTTGAATTTCTTCAGCATCAGGATGCCAATGCATTTTTGTCCCACAGCGCATTACCTAAATTTCAGTACTCAGCATTTATCCCGGTCTTTAATGTGACGCGTATGGGCGTAGTTAGTGGCATCCCTAAGGATATGACAGATGAGGAAATTAAATCTTTGATTGAGGTTCCTCCTGGATGTGGTCCTGTTATTAAGGTACGGCGTATAAACCGTAAAAGTTTTAGCGATAACGGTTTTGAGTGGAAACCCACGGAGACATGTGTCCTGACTTTTGATGGTCAGACTCTGCCTGCAAGGGTGTATTGTTGTTACACATCGCTCCCAGTTACAAAATATATTTATCCAACAATACAATGTCGGAATTGCTGCCGCTTTGGACATGTAGAGTCTGCCTGTCGGTCAAAGCCTCGATGCTTGAAGTGTGGACAAGATCATTCAAATCAATCATGCAATGTTAGTGAGGCTGAGGCTTGCTGCATATTATGTTCTGGAGATCACTATGCAAATAGCAAGAGTTGTCCAGAATTTAATAGGCAGAAAGCCATTAAATCCACCATGGCTGAGAAGGCCATTTCATATTCGGAAGCCAGCAAGGCTACTCCTTTAATTTCAAGGCAATATGCTAATGTACTAAAGTCCTCTCCTGTTAACTCTCAGTCTTATCGTAAAACTATTCATCTTTCCCCCAAGTCCCATGCCCCCCTTTCCCCTTCATATAACAAAGAAGCTCATCTCAGTATCATTAGCTCTCCGCCTTCTTCACAGCCCAATGGCTGTTGCCTCTCTCATGGTAATATCAATCCCAATTCTAACATTCTCCTCATTAATACTCTTATTGAATTTTTAAAATCTCTTGACATTTCTAATTCCTCTACATCACTGTCCAACGTTGCTGAATCACTTATTAAACTATTAAAAAATTTCCAAAATGGCTCCTCCTCTGGTATTTCTTCAGTGGAACGTGAGAAGTGTGTTTCATAAGAAGCATGAACTCACGTTCCTCTTAAATAAATTTAAACCTATTATTTGTTCCCTCTATGAGACTTGGCTTACTCCAAGTCTTAACTTTCATATTCCCTCATTTAACATTCTCCGATGTGACAGGCCTGATGGCTATGGTGGATCGGCTCTCACTATTTCCAACAGAATTCCATTAACTCATGTTCATATTCCTAATCACTTTATTCAGGACATTAGCTTGGTTGCTGCCAAAATTTCCGATATCACGGTCATATCTATTTATATTGCTCACCCTCATCTTAATTTCATCCCTTTTTTAAAACAATCTTTTCTTAACATAACTGGCCCTATCTTAATAATGGGTGATTTTAATTGTCACCATTATAGATGGGGCTCTGAACGTTGTGATGCCTTTGGGGAAGCTTTGGTGGAGATCCTTGATGAGCTAAATCTTTGTATTCTGAACAACGGCTGCTCTACGCGTAGAATCTTACCAGGGCAAAATAGTAGCTGTGTAGACCTGACTATTTGTTCCCCTAATGTGGCAGTTGCTGCATTTTGGGAATGTACTGACCTCACGCATGGCAGTGACCATTATCCAATAATTACAACCATCTCCAACCGTTTTTTTTATGAAAAATCTTCCCCTCCTCTCTTGAAATACAATTTAACTAACCCTGACTGGCCTAAATATAAAAATCTGGTAGAAATTTATGTCAGTAATCTTCCAGATATAAATTTTCCGGCTTCTCGTGATGGTCATTGTCATGCTGAGAAATGCATCCTTGATTTCAGTTCTGCAGTCTCTAATTGTGCTGACCAATCATTTGCTATTAAAAACTGTGTAAGAAACAAAATTCCATCTCCTCCTTGGTGGGATAGGGACTGCACGACTGCAATCAAGGAAAGAAAGGTGGCAGAAAAATTATATGACAGAGATATGTCCAGTCAAAATCTTCTGCACTACAAGCATGTATCTGCCAAGTGCAGAAGACTGCTAAGGCAAAAGAAACGAGCTGGATGGGCAAAATTTTGCTCATCCTTGTCGCCTGTTACTCCTCCAAGTATAGTTTGGCAAAATATAAACCGCTATAGGTCTGGCTGTTCTCCTAGAGTTTCTTCCCCCATGAGCAGAGACATTGCCGAGGTTTTCTTTAACAAAATTGCTCCCCCATATGTACCTGTTGAAAGTGAATCGTTGTTCATGGCTGGGAATCTGTCCGGCACGGCAGATGATGTTTTGGTCTCCCCATTTTCATCTGTTGAGCTGGACATGGTTCTTGGCCATGTGCGAGATTCTACTCCAGGCATAGATGGATTTCCTTACTCTTTTTTGGTGCATCTTGGTGACATGGCTAAATCATATTTATTAAATATATTTAATTATTGTTTTGGCAATGGCTGGGTTCCAGACCCTTGGAAAACGCAAATTATCATTCCAATTTTAAAACCAGGCAAAAACGCCAGTGATCCAAATGGCTTTAGACCAATTGCCTTGTCATCCATCTTTTCTAAAACCCTTGAACATCTTATTAAAAATCGTTTAGAGTGGCTCCTTGAATCTCAAAATTTATTGCCAAATTCTCAGTTTGGTTTTCGGAAGGGATTCAGCACTATGGACAGCATAGGCATTTTGTTAACTGACATTCGAATTGCTTTAACGAAAAATAAATCTACCATAGCAGCGTTTTTAGACATCTCCTCAGCATATGACAGTGTCTTGCTTCCTATCCTCAGGCAGAAATTGGAACAAATGAGGATTCCGTTAAAGTTAATTCGATGCATTTACAATCTGCTTATGTCTCGCTCCCTGGTTTTGAGAGTTCCGGGCGAGGAGTTTGAGGCAAGAAAGACCTGGAAGGGGCTGCCTCAGGGTTCTGTTCTCAGCCCTTTATTATACAATATTTATACAGCAGATATAGGTTCTTGCCTTAATTTCAATTGCTCTATCTTACAGTATGCTGACGATTTAGCGCTTTACGTGTCTGACGCTTATGTCGCTGATGCTTCTTCTTCTCTCAGCCTTTCCCTGAACTCTCTAAACCGGTGGCTTTTAGTCCATGGTCTGAATCTCTCTCCGGAAAAGAGCTCTGTGGTTATTTTCTCCCGCAGAAGAACCTTACCAAACATTGACATTTCCATCAATGGAAGTACCATTCCCATTTCTCCCAATGCAAGATTTTTAGGTGTCTATCTAGACTCAAAATTGACAGGTATTGATCATTTGAACTATATTATCAGAAAAACTGAGCGGGTGATCCCAATTCTAAAAGTCCTCGCTGGAGTCTGGTGGGGAGCTCACCCATTCACTTTAAAGTTGTTGTATAACGCTCTTGTGCGTAGCATCATGGACTATGGCTCTTTTCTTATAGGTCCATGTAACAAAGAAGCTCTTTCTAAATTAGACAAATGCCAGGCGAAGTGTCTTCGCATCGTTTCTGGCTGTATGAAAAGTTCTCCTATTAATGCTCTTCAAGTTGAGTGTGCTGAACCCCCTTTGGCCTTAAGACGGCAATATTTGGCATCCCGTTTTCTTATTCGCTTGTATCCTAGACATTCTCATCCCCTATTACCAAAATTATTCACTTTACAATCTCTCACTCATTCATCAAATTTTTGGAGCCACAAAATCCCTCTTCTCCTCTGCAACTCTTTGTCTATTCTCCGTAATCTAGAGTCGCCCATCTCTAGACTTAACAGTCTTCCTCTTTTTGAGTTCAAGTTTGAAGTTATTTGCTTCAAACCCAATATTGTATTCCATACTGGCATTTCCAAAGACGACCCGTCGGCTGGCTCTGCTTTTGGGGCACTCGTGGGACAGCACTGGAATGATTTTCACATATTTTTCACGGATGCCTCTAAATTTACTAACAACAGCTACACTGGTGCAGCTGTTTATTATCAAAATTCTAACATAATTCTTTTATTTAAATGCCCAAAAGAGTCTTCAGTGTTTACTGGCGAATGTGTGGCGGTGCTTGAGGCCTGCCTTTATATACTGACTCATAACATCAATAAAGCGGTTATCTTCACCGACTCTTTAAGCTGCCTTCAATCCCTTCATCAAAACCCGTTTAAAAGCAGTCTACGCAGCTCTTTGTTATTAAAAATTAAACATACGCTACTTTCATGTCATAATCAACAGAAAATTGTTCAACTTGTCTGGATTCCTAGCCATAGTGGTATTCCAGGCAATGATAAAGCAGATGCTTTAGCTAAGTTTGCTGTGTCCTCCTTGTCATCTGACTGCAGATATTTGGTTCATCAGGGGTATGACCTGCTAAACCTTCCCCAACAAATTCTCCAAGATTCATGGCAGAATTTGTGGACTCACTCAAGTAAGCAAAAGGGTAAACATTATCATGCCATACAACCAAATGTTAGTACAAAACCTTGGTTTACCAAATATAAAAAAGTATGTAAGCGTTCCATTTCCATTGTATCGAGGCTTCGGTTAGGACACTGTTGCTCCCCGGTCTTTTTATGCAAAATTCGTGTTAGGGATTCTTCTCTTTGTGAGTGTGGGTTAGATGAGGGCTCATTGGACCACATTTTCTTTAATTGTACTCTTAATGACAGGACTCCTCCTCTGTATGACCTTCTTCCAGAACTTAATATTCCCACTCCCATTAACTTTTCTTCCCTTCTAACGTACTTTTCTTCCGACCTGGCTATCACCCTTATCCACTTTATCCAGCGTAACTCCATCAAACTATAATCCTTCTCCTACTAATTATGTGTTCATACCCCCTTTTTTTTAAATTCTTATTCTTTGTCAACTTAAAAACAATTTGTTTTTCTCGTTGCAGTTGTTTAATCTGATCGAATTCGACCATTTAGTTCCTGTTTCAGCCACAAAACCAATCTAAATTAGTGTTTTGGTTTTTATCACTTCACATTAAGTCATAGCACTTCGGACTCTGGCTGAATTGTCGACATCGGCATAGTTTGCCATATAAAAGAAAGAAGAAGAAGAAATAATTTGTAAATATTGTGATGTTTCCGGCAAGGTTTCTTATAATCACCCTTCTAGCGTTAGAAAAAAACAATTTTAAATAATAACTGCCGCTGATGGTTATTGAAATTTACTGAATTTTGCCAAAAAACAATGTGTAACTACGAAAATAGTGAGTTGACTTGCCAATCTGAGGTAATGATGTTTCGTCTTCAGTATATTCACTGTCTTTACAACACTTTAGATGACAAAAACTTGTAATTATACCGAGCTCGTGATTTATACGTATACTTGCTATGCGTCCAAACCGGAAGGTTTTTATTCCATTACCTTTATAATTGTTTGTATTTTGGACTAAATATATTAAAGGTTTGTGCGTTGATTAATTACGGTTAGTAGTATTAGTCCCCAGTTGCATTGTTCCCCAAAAAAAAATGAACCTTATTAAATAGAAGTTTGTATTTACATTATTAGGTTTATTTTTTTTCGGGGAAAAAATGCAACTGGGGCCTAGTGCTACTAACGCGTTAATTAGAATAACTGTCTACATGGTAAAGTAAAGATTATTATTTATCATCATCATCATAACAGCCTATTAATGTCCCACTGCAGGGACGGCCCTCCTCCCGTGTCGGAGGGATACTTGGCCTACTAACACCACGCTCTGGCCAGATATTGGTATAGGATTTAATTTCAAGTTTTCCTTCTTTTTACTTAAGATAATTATTTATGTTATCCACAAATTATTATCTCAATGTACTTTGTGGGTTTCGTAAAAACCTTCAAAGTAAAAGTTTGCAAATATTATCTCTAAAAAAAATAAAAATGTTTGACACATAAACTTTATAACAATCCGTTTGATCAATCGGAGGAAGTCCGTCCTTGTAGTGGGACGGACATAAATCGACGTAATTACGTGTTAATTTGCGCTCTAAAAATTGATATTTATATTTTTTGTTATTGTTATTGATATTAGTTATTTACAACTTCTACGTGACGAGACGAGAAAGTGATTTTGCATAATATCACCCTACAGACAGTTATTATGAGTGACTTTATTATAGTTAAGATAAGATTAACAACATTTTATAATTTAGAAAATCCTCTTTTATTGTTGTATAGTATACTATTCTCACCTAAAAAAAAAGATAAGGCATAAGATTTAGTCAGAACTCTGAACCTGCACCGTAATCAGTTACGTCCTCATAAATAGGCAAGGCTTTATATACATATTAAAATAACCAATTATGACATAAAATAACAAAATTATAAAAAAGCTTAATTTTTAAATAAACTTTATTTAAAGTAAGAAAAAAAAACTAATCTTTATTTAGCATGTCAATTCTTATTCCATAAAATCGTTAAAAATTCGGTTATGTTAACTTAAGTTGACAAATTGTCTTTCCTATTGTAATACTTACAATATGTAAGACAATTTGGCAATGACATGCTGATGAAATTTAGTCAATTATAGTCTGTCAATAAATATAAGTAGTTTAAAAAAACCCTTTGAATTTAAGTGTGATTCTTGATGCCCTAGAAGAGTTTGTTTAGGCTATATTTATTATAGTGCAACCTTGAACGAAGGCGACACATTTATATTATAATTTGTCTTCGGCTTGATACAGATAAAACACGTTCGTTAGCTGAGAAAATCTATATTTATTCTACTCTGTTATAATACTCAGCCGGCAAAATGTTGTGCCCTAAAGACTATAGTGTTTTTAGACTTCGTTACCAACTAATACCATGGTGGAACTATTGATTTTATCACTTGTACCACTTTAAAAGAGTCTGATAATAATAAAATAAATAAATATTCCTCAAACTTTCACACAACGCCATCTAGTCCCAAACTAAGCACAGCTTGTACTATGGGTACTAGACAACGGATTAACATACTTAAATACTTTTTTTTTGTAAATACATACATATTATACATAGAAAACACTCAGACCAATGCAAACAATCATGTTCATGCACACAAAGATTTGCATTGAGCGGGAATCGAACCCGAGACTTCTGCGTAGCAGTCATCTTATATAACCACTACGTCAATATAATAATGGAACTAATGTTAAATTCACGGGAAGACTAACAGACATAAGAAAATCGGAAACGCAAAAAGTCCAGATTCCATAGAATCATTTGAGAATCATCTGAGTATTTCAAAAAGGGCAGGGTCGGTCGGGATGCTGAAGGCGAAAGCTCGTGTTATACAGAAGGCTTATTGATTGATAAGATATTATATTGGTGACAATTGGTATTCTTAGTAACCCATCATCAGTTTTCATTGATACATTACTATAACGGCACATGAACCGATCAACCCACTTTTAATCAAAAGTATATCTTATCACAAGCCAATAAAGTATACATTGTATAGGTAATTGCTATATATAACTGTCATAATTGTTCGCTATTCACCCTACATTTCAACATGGCTGTTAATTATGATAGAAAACTTGTATAACTAGTTTTATAATAACCTATGAATATGTGCAGTACACAATGCCTTGACATTATGCACTTTTAAAGGTCATATTAACGGTTACTACATACTAGGGATGTTACGGAGCTCCGTATCAACACTTAACACGTTCACTGCGTTACGGGGTTTTTTGAACCTCGTGCAGTGCCGTCATTCAGTGCGGTCGAAAAAAACTAGAGTATACTCGCTGGTGCGGGAGCTGTATCTATGAAATTATTTACTGTATGAGAGAGATAAATATATAATTTTCATGTACGCTTATTAAAGAAACAGATAAAATTATAAAATTATACGGGGTCTTACAAACCCCGTTACGACCAGAGAACAAAAATTGCCTTCCAGTGCGATAAGGGGTTAAAAAATCCCGTATTAATTATTGTGCTCCCGTACGGGGTAGTGAGCTCATTACCTTTAGTGTTGTTATTAGCGCAAGACGTAGTGTTTAATTATCGATAATGAAGCGATCGCGACGTATGTTAGAACTGTCAAATATTAAAAAGGATGATGAAATTCTATCGTCTCCAAGTTCATCCCAACGGCAGTCTGCATACTCAACAATTTACCGCAAGGATTTTCAGTGGCATCAGCAACGCGCAACAGATGAGTTTGATATTATCACTAGTCCTGGTACTAGTCATACCTATCACGAGCTACGTAATGTTCATGTGATTTTTTCTAGTTGTTCAAACAAGAAAAAACCAAAGACCACAATTTTGGACAATGTTACTACTTTTAAGTCAATTGATCTCTGTCAAAGTTCCCAATTGCCGTTGAGGTCGGATGAAAATGTTTTAAAACCAACATGCTCAAAAAAAGTACCTAATTTTGGATCATCGATCCTCTCCTCCCTAAGTTCTTAAATAAAGTTCCTAAGCCGAAATGAATACTTTAAATTAAAAATTATCGTTTGTCTTATTTCCCAACACTATAATTTTATCGACATAATTGAATTCTGTGCGTTACGGGGCAGTAGAATTCCGTATTTTATTACAGCAAGTGCGGTACGGGGTTTCCCAGACCCCGTACAATTGGTTTTCTTTGTATTTTTGTATTTTTTTGTCAAATCTACTGGCGAAAAGACTATAAGATAGTCCATTTCATAATCTATCAGACTATAAAATACAACAAAACCAAACATAAATTTTCAGTTAGTTAAAGATTAAAAAAGCAATAAGGGTGTACGGGGCACTTTTATACCCGTAACGCACTATGAAGGTAACACTTCACGGGGCTCATTATATCTCGTAACGCACTCAAATTCGAGACGGTATTTGAGCTCCCGCAGTGAACGTGTTAAACTTGTCAGATATCCGTAAGCACACCGGTTCTATAAACTTGTCAACATTAAAATTACGGATTGTTTCGACAGGTTCGCTGAAAACTTTAAATTTACTTTAATTTTGGAAGGTACAGGACCGCCCATACCTGAAATATTTAGAGGAGGTCTATGTCCAGCAGTGGACTAGCTTCCTGGTCCATTGGCTAATTCATCATAACATCCCATTAATGTCCCACTGCAGGGACGGTCCTCCTCCCGTGACGGAGGGATACTTGGCCTACTAATACCACGCTGGCCAGACGGATTGGTTGGTATAGGGTTTAATTTCAAGTTTTCCTTCTTTTTATTTCGTATAGTTAATATTCACGGATAGTCCCTTAGTCGGTTTTTTACGACACCCATGGGATGAGATGGGGTGACATATTGTATTCTTAAAAAATTCCAAAGGCTTAAAAAGAAGTTGTAAAAAAAAACGTACACTGCGACATAAATACTATAAAAATAAAAATGAAAATAATAAAATTAAATACATGAAATATTCTAATATCCTAAAAAAATGTATAGTAAATTCAAAAAAACATGCAAACATTAAATTTATTAACAAGAACAAAAATAAATGTAGAGCCACGTGGGCAGTAGTTAAGAATGAAATTCACGATATGAATTGCACGGGAAACATAGAGAAAATCGTAATTAACAACGCAACTCTGACAAACCCTATCGACATTGCTGCTGCTTTTAACGACAATTATATCAAGTTGCCACATACTAGCACTCAGAAAAATACACCAAAAAGTCGTACTAGTGCAGCCGCTAAGTCAATGTTTTTAAAACCTATGCATGAAAGGGAGGTTAGACGGGAAATAATGTTGTTGTCTAACTCAAACTCTGTAGGGTATGACGAAATCCACACTAAAATTATTAAAGATTGCGTCAACCAATTAACTAGTATTCTGACACATCTAATTAATGTATCATTCGAATCGGGAACTTTTCCTGATGCTCTGAAATACTCAATAGTCAAGCCTATATATAAAAAAGGTATAAAGAGTGATATGAACAACTATCGTCCTATAACGTTAATACCCATATTGTCCAAAATATACGAAAAATGTATGTATAGAAGGCTAATCGACTATTGCGATAAGTTTAACATAATTAATAAGGAACAGTATGGCTTTCAAAAAAATAAGTCCACTACATTGGCAGTGTATTCTGTTGTAGAAGCTGTGGTTACTAATATCAATAACAATAATCTAACCACTGGGCTATTTTTTGATATCTCAAAAGCCTTTGATTTAGTTTCCCACAATTTATTACTGGAAAAGCTTGAACTAGTCGGTATCAGAGGTCCTACACTTCAGTGGATAGCCTCATATCTTAGTAACAGGCAACAAAGAGTCATTATCAATAAACTAGACGATAATCAAGACATGATACCTTTTTCATCAGTTTATAAGCACAATAAATGTGGTGTTCCGCAGGGAAGTGTACTCGGCCCTATTTTATTCTTACTGTACATAAATGACATTATTAATATAACCAACCACCAATGCACTTTGTTTGCTGATGATATCTCAATTATCGTGGCAACTGAAAAATCTAATAATTTTATAAATAATCATGTGACTGAAATTAATAATACTATAGACAAATTAATACAATGGCTTGACATGAATAATTTAATAATCAATCTTGATAAATCTGTATATATCAATTTCAATAAATGTAAGAATCCTAATTATAATATAAAACTAAACATATTGAAAATTAAAGAAGTGTCACAAACAAAGTTTCTGGGCGTAATTGTAGACGAGAATTTAAACTGGAAACAGCATGTAGACAATGTTTCAAAGAGAATTAATAAATTTGTATATGCTCTTAAACAAATAAAAAATGTAACAAACCTAAAGACAGCCATCATGTGCTATCATGCATATGTAGAATCGGTACTACGCTACGGGCTTATCATTTGGGGAAATAGCACAGATTTGAACCGAGCATTTGTTGCTCAAAAAAAATGCATCAGGGCAATGCACGGGATGCATCCGGAGGAATCATGCCAACCAATATTTAAAAAACTAGGTTTATTGCCGTTGCCGTCCCTCTACATATTTGAAGTATGCATGTTCGTCAATAAACATAAAACATTATTTAAATCAGCCAACGAGGTTAATCCACGGAGCCGGCGTGATCCACAGAGACTCGCTCTACATGATCTTCCCAGGCTCTCTAAATATAAAAAAAGCTGCTTATATAATTGTGTCCGGATATATAATAAAATTCCAAGCAACATAAGAAATTTTAACCCTACACTATTTAAGAAGAAATTGTTCGAATGGTTAAACACTAATAATTTTTATAGCCTTAAAGAATTTATGGACAAGAGGTCTGCATAGTTGCTGGTTTATTAAGTACTACTCATTTAATAATTATGTAAAATTTGCATGCTAGGTACAATTCTGGCAAAACATGTAAGCTCTATAATGTAATTGTAACACCATGTATACACCATGTTTTATGCAAATAAAGATATTATGATTATTATTATGATTATGATTACTCCGTCACCACATGGAGACTTATTGGCTAATATGAAAATAACATTTTTTAATCTATGTTTTTAAAAGTCTCACGACACAGAGTTAAATCTCTATTGCAAGAATTGTTTTTTTTTACAAAGACTTTATCCTCAAGAAAAACAAAATCCGTATCAACGTCTTAAATCAGTCGACCACATCTCTAAGGCTGAGCGCACATTGGAGACTAGACTGTTTCAAGACTGACTTGCCTCATATAGACAAGTCTGTCTTAAAACTAAAACGAAACAGTTTGACTACGATACGTAGCACACATAAAACAAAACTGTCTATCTGAGACAATATTGTCTATACGACGTTTTGTTCCAAGTGTGCGCATATTCATACATATTGTAAAGCAATAGTCTGTCTTAAGACTGTCGTGTTCCAAGTCTGCGCTCAGCCTAATAGTTATATATAACTGGTAAACTGTATTACTCGTGCAGGTATTAGTTACAACATTGAATTGGTTCATTGTAAGGGTTAGACAGGTGTTAATAAAGTCGTCAAACAAGAAATAAAGTAAAACGCACGGGGTCAGTTTCTAAGCTAGTATAAAAAATAATCTCCGTGTGGTGACGGAGTAAGAATACAATATGTCACCAGTCCATCTCATCCCTTGGATGTCGTAAAAACAGATTATGGGACTATTCTTGAATATTATCTTACCGAAATAAAAAGTTGAAATTAAACCCTATACCAATCCGTCTGGCCAGCGTGGTATTAGTAGGCCAAGTATCCCTCCGTCACAGGAGGAGGCCCGTCCCTGCAGTAGGACATTAATGGGCTGTTATGATGATGACAAAAAAAAGTAATCGCATGTCTTTTTAAATTGTAACTGCATTTTAGTTCGTCACCAATAGACGCCTTCTTTATATTTTATGGCATGAGTAAGTCTAGTGTATTTAGGTCTTAGTTCTAAAAAGCTACCTTAGTCGTTTTTACGAGAAGGCGTGGCCGTGGTGGCAAAATTCATTCTTAATTCGTTACTATTCAGCTGCTTCTTAATGCATATTCGAATAATTTTAATGTACCATCTCTATTGAAAATATTTAGTTCTTTTTTTTCCTTTTTTCCACACATTCACACAACGCCATCTAGTCCCAAACTAAGCAAAGCTTGTACTATGGGTACTCTACACACAAAGATTTGCATTGAGAGGGAATCGAACCCGAGACCTCTGCGTAGCAGTCATGTTATATAACCACTACTCCACAGAGGTCGTCAATCTTTGAAGCTACTTTAGACTTTTCTAACAACTGAATCAAGTAAAGAGTAGTGAGTAATCGTATTCTTTACCAGTCATCAAACAGCGTTTCTTTTATAATTAACAAAGCGATTTCGTAACTCATAATCATAACAGACAAGATTATGAAACGAAATAGTAAAAAAGAGGACATCGTAATCAACTAGTAGTTAAATAAAGAATCTTTTGTGGTGCCCCCATTTGTAGGTCGCCCGCCCTTTACGGCATATAGCAGGCGACGCCGCACAATCAACATTGTTCGGGCTCTGATTGAAATCTGTACAAGTAATCAGTACAAACATAGGATGTGGTGCAAGTGTAAGCGGAAAGAGTTTCGTGCAAATGTATTTATAGAAAAAAATATATATTAAGTATAAAATTATTTTGAGTTTTGGAAATTATGCGTAGTCACAGAACGTAGTATAATAATGAAACTATACTTGGCTACTCGTTTTCTTGGTATAGCTTATTATATTTAGAGTAAGTACTTCCAGTTGCCAAATCATATTTTTCATGAGTCTCGAGAACGTGAAATGTCACCTCGACCAAATGATCATAAAAGGTCACGATAAAAAAGGTAAATTTCAAGAAAATATGTTCTTGATATTTATTATGAACCTCGGAATGACCACGGAGTAAGAATACACGATGTAATCACACCAACTAATCATGTTATGTTGATGTGGTAAAACATACTGAACGAAAGGTCGCAATTAGGTATGTAAAGATTTTTTTTGGTATTTTTTTTATATATTTATTATAAAGTTATATTAATTATAAACAACTAATTTAAGTATTTTTGGTTTCCTACCTATAGTTTATTTTTAACAAATATTTTAAGTTTTACTTGTGATGACGTCATGCGTACGGCTGAGTTTCTTGTGCAATGAAGGCAGAGACAAACTTATGTTCAGCCAGACTCATGACGTCATGTAGAGGTCAAATAAAAGACAAAGTAATTCATGTGTTATTGTAAAAATGAACACAATCTTGCGGTTTTTTGTGCTAAAAATATGATTTTATTCCTTACCCATCTAAAATCTCCATCGACTTAGGTAAACTGTTACTTGACATACCGAATTATCGGTATCAATACAATTAAGATGAAACCCCCTGAGACCCGAGGATTAATCCTTCTGTCCAGCGTGTAATAGGCAGACCAAGCTTTCCTACGTCACCAGAGAAAGCTATTCCCTGCAGTAGAAAGATATTGTTAACAATAATGATTTCCCAATACATCAATTTAATAAATCGCTTGACGCTTATGCGTGTTACCCTATCTGATGCATAGATGCAACTTAATACCGGCGTGATGAAACTAACAGATCAGCGTTGTACGGGTTGAAGCGAGGATGAACAGTTAAATTGAAAGGGTTAACATATAATTTGTACTAATTTAAGTTTGTTGAGGATATAGATGAGCGTTTAAAGGTTAAGTGGATGATATAAGTTGATGAGCTAGGATAGTTATACGTCTTACGCCTCTTATATGTAGAAGTGAGCTAGCTAAGCACAGTAAAAGTCTGACAGAACCCCTCTCCGGGACGGAGGAACTCCATGAGGATTTGGTGGGTATTGAAGTAAGCACAATAATATTTCGTCATTGGACTAGTAGGCGAGGCGGTAGCAAAACCGGATGCCGTGCATAAGGTAGCTGATTCAAATCCTTCCCATAACAATTAATTGCTTGTGTGATACACAAATATTTATTATGAAAAAAACATTTGTGGATTGTACAAATAATTGTCTTGCGTGAGATCGCACTCACAATCTCATATGACCGCTACTCGATCACTTTGCCACCAACACACTAAGTTAAACTAAACGAAAAAAATATTTTGCCTTAATATTAATTACTATTCTTTGCCTTTCTCCATTATTTCCTATTATAAAACCCACCACGTAAAGTCAAAAAAGCAGTATTTAAGGTGCATTTCTATTGCAAAGACAGCACTGAAGCGAATAAGCTTTCTAGACCCGCGTTCCCATGCCACATGAAAACTTAATGAGACTCCCCCTACAAACTCTTTTGTATTTCAAACGTTGAATGCCGGCTGATTATGCTGCACTAAGTACCTTTTTGTGTCAAAGGAGTTGCTCTGCTTGGTTCATGTACTGGACAAAGACTTTTTATCATGGATTTCTTTTTACGACAAAGAATTGCTAACGAGCGACTAAAAAAAATCAACGATACGATTTTAGGTGCAGTTAGTTTCGAAATGTCGTGTCCGATTTTAGTAGTTTGCCGTCATGTCAGTTCACAATAGATAGAAGGCTCGGTCTGGTTTCTACTGGATGCAAATTTGTGTGAAAGTTTCTATTAGTCTAGTACAAAACATGCCGTCGTTTTTAAAACACAAGTTTTGCTTAGTTTTAGTTAGATGGCGTTGTGTAAATATATGAGAATTTTGATTTCTAGGTACACCAAACTACTAATAAAAACAAACAAAATCTATTAGAGATATAGGACGGAAACATCATTCAAGAGAGCTTATGCAAAACAGTGGAATCACCAATTGAGGTCCATCACTGGCAGACTCATTGAATTACAAATGTATTTAGGTTCAAGACACATCTATCCTTAGAGTACAGATGAACTTTGCTAGGAGTGCGAATAGTGGAAACCAATGCTTAGCACTCACTTTAAAATACCCGAGAGAACATGCACAGAAAACCACCGAGGAGCAGTATTGTTTACTGCTGCGTTACGCTTGGTAAGTGTAAAGTACCGGAGGCCTGATAATACTCTTGACATGCTCACCTCTTTTCTTTTAGGGAAGGGAGAGAGAATTTGAAGGTGCATACAAGACCGCGCAGAGTGGAAACTTTTGGAGGAGGCCTATATCTAGCAGTGGACGTCCATAGGCTGATATGGATGGATGGATAGGTAGGCAGCGGCATGGCTGTGCCTTGGTATTGCTGGAGTGGAGGTCACCACTTATCATCAGTTGGGACGCGTGCACATGGCAGATGTGCAATAAAACGAGAGCTAAACACAAAACGCTTGTCCAATGTTATCTCTATGTTCTCCTGTCATAACCGCCTATTTAAGTGACGGGATGGGTCTCTTCCGAGCAATACCACACTAGCTAGATTTATTGGAGTAAGAATACATGATATCAAAAAAAAAGTACGCATTTACAAACTTGATATAAAGAAAGAGTGATCATAAGAAAAACATAAAGCCAAGTATCAAACATGAGTAATTAGGCTAGATTAGATTCCCCTTCCTCGTATAATTCTAGACTTTGCGAAAAGATAGTCTTCTCGGTTAAAATGTTGTAGGTATATTTTTTATTTTAATGGATCTCGTACTATTTTTGAGTAGTAATAGCGGTCTGTAGTTTAAAAACGTACGAATTGCTATGTTTAGTATGTAGTTAGATATAAATCAATCAGCTTCAATAGTTTTCAGTTAGTTTTATGATACGGATGTTTTTGTAATATATTTTGTTATACCATCTTGTTGCTAAGGTCAAATCTTGATGTAAACTAACCAGAAGCGCTTTGATATGTATCACTGTAATACCGAATGAATGTAATACTTTGTTATTTGGGAATCAAAGTGGAATACTTTCGTAGTAACGTGCATAGAGGTGGAATACATTCGTAATTTTGAATCTATGTGACGCACTTTCGCACTAACGTGATTCGTGTTTCAGTAATTTAGGGGCACCGTTCATCGCTGTTTTAAACTTCTAAATATTACAATCGACACTCAGAACTAAAACGCAGTTGCTATAATACTAGTAGGTACTTACTAAGTTCAACAAGCATTCAAGTTCAAGATCGCTCGTAACATCGCAACCGTCCTCCAATAAAATACAAATTATAACAAGTATTGATCCCTTGATACTCGTTAGCAGTAGCAATATATCTCACTCAATATCAAGGACATGTTCCGATACCACGTGTAGCGAACTATAAAAGAACAATGAAAGACTTACTATCAGTCTTTTTACAGTAACTGTTACAACTTGGATAAAATTTGGGTGCCTCGGCAAAACGGCTGCCTTAAGCTGATTTACCACCAGAAGGGCTAGCCGAGGCGAGGCGAGGCTCTGGTTAAAAATCACCTTTACACGAAGTCGTGGTTTCGACTCTAAACAGATTATTATTTGTGTGATACATAAATTATTGTCTAGAGCCTACACATAATATGTTCTTTGTGTCTTTTAATTTTAGATGTCCGTAAAAAGTGAAGATGTTTTATGACTATTAACCGCTGTCATTATTTCAGGACAGTATTCGCGGTTACCATCAGCTTTACAGCTGCAAAAGCGCTTATCTATGCTCACATAGCCATGAATTTGGAAAGAAAATGTTCAGAGTTACCATAATAACCTAAGTTCTACTTTTTGTCAAACATAAAACAAATAGAATACCCGCCCTAACAAATTTTCCACTCAGTCTAATAACCGATAAGCATCAGATACTAGCCCATATATTAGCAATCGATAAGATTAAGCAAGAAGAACCTAATATATTGTACAAGGGTGAATCCCCTAACACAAACTTGCTTAGGGAAACAATATGGCCTATTGTTGCCCTACGTGATTTTGACAAAGGGTTTGCAGTACAACTCTATGATCAACAAAAGGGCTCTCTGTTAGGGTAGATTGAAATGTACGGTTTTTTTTATGGTTTGACAAAGAACCGATAATACGAATGTGTTGCGTTTTATAGTGCGTAAATTATTTTTTGGGTTTCGATTTTTATTTAACGTTTATTTTTGTAACGAAGCTCTTATTGATTGGACCCTACTTTAGAGTATTTATTTCCGTTTTTACAGCTATCGTTTATATTGCTTGGCTATATTCACGCCTTACCATGGGGATATGCAGTAGCTAAAATAGTTATATGCTGCAGTGCTAACTTTCAGACTAGATTGTATTGTGTGCTACTTTAAGAATTATTTTTATAACAAACATATTTGTAGAAATTAAGTTGAGGCATAGGGCGAAGAATAAGTTACGATAGAGACAGAAAGGCTATTCAGCTAAAAAATAAAAAGTTCTGCGTAAAAAAATTACTAGTTACTTAGTTACTATTTTACAGTAACATTGAACTTAAAAATACAATTAAAGGGTACTCTCAACATGTAACATTTATTCATACATACACATGCATTAGTCAATAATAGCCGTAAAGAGGTTTGCATATGGATGAATTTATTGCATCTGTCTGTTACGATGTCCCCCTTTAAAAAAAAAAAAATCTCTCAATATTTCTCTCTCGTTATAAATATAATATTGTGGCAATGGAGTCCGTTTTTTTTTATAACAGAGGTTAACAAAGGGTTGTAACGGTCACCGGTAAGTAACCAAATTTAGATAACAGGGAAAAGTTAGTGCTAAGATAGAGGAGAAAGTAGAAACGGTTAATGGTACCCTAGTATTTTATCATTTGCTAAACAATGAGTTGCTAAAAATAGTTTTCCCCAATGGTTTTTTGAAAAATGAACATTCGTGAAACATACTTTGGCAAGTGTCACTTGGGAAACGTTTTTTTTCAAACGTCAGTAAGTCGTCGCAGTTAAGTTGTTTTGTACTAAAATATTGTCGAAATTAAGATGTATCGAAGTTTCAAAATGTCGAAGTAAAATCTTATCGTAGAAAAAATTATCGAAGTTTAGTTTGGGAGTCATAACTTTTTATGTGTACATGAGAGAGAATTATTAAAAGGAATGAACTTTTAGTTAATCAATTTAAAAACCGAAACAAGCGCACATTTCTATTACTTCATGCCGAAAATAACAGACATCTTTAAAAAAAACTATTTTTATCACCAGCAATGGTTTTCCTTGATCTTGAACGTAATCTTAAAAAAAAACGTAAGTATCATCTGCCATATTTAACATCTCAATTGACCGATAACTGTCCATCAAACATAAACATTACATACATAAATTCTTTGCTACATACATAAACAGAATGTAAATACATACACATTTTGTTTGTTCATGAAAAAATCTAAAACGACTAGTGTCTGCAAAATACCGTATGACTCATGGCCGGCAGCCCACAGAAACACATTTTTTTTTAAATAAAAAGGCACCTCCCTCTCTGAGGATCATGCCCTGTGTCGCGGGGACTTTTACCAATACTTATTAATTAAACGGAGACAAAGAACATCCAGACTCAGGCGCAGGACAGATTTCAGAGACTTTTGTGTTATGTGTTTAAGAAAATTAGAAGAAATTTTTTCGTTAAATGAGCTTCAACTTTAGAAACTCCCGAGACTTAGTTGGTCGTTAAAAAAAAGTACTCGAGCAAACAAAACAGCTTTTGCGAAAGTTTTCTTAAGTAACAAGTTTCACTGACAAACTTTATTGATAGATACAATGCCGTAACCACATCGCAGGTAGATACAGAAGTACAGCTCAGAAGTCATAACGTATGTTAATACTTAAATATTTAAGCGACTCTAAAAAGATTAATTACTCTAAGGAGGATTTCAATTCAGCATTATTTTTATTTAATGTACTTATGTTACGAAAGAAGAAAATTAGGATCATTGAGATAATTTAACCAAAATTTGTTAAGTATACCTAAAATAAATAGAATTACGCCCCAGTCACCATAAAAGAAGCATTAGTTTCTCGGACGTTTTTGAGTTCGTAACTGGATATCTAGCTTTTTGTTGATCGATGCACAAAGTCACACAAAATATTATTAAAATCGAGTTTGCAATGTAAGCAAACTTTCACCCTATGAGTGAGCTATGACTAAGTTTGCTTAGCTTAAGCAAACTTTGCACGTAATATATGTACAATAATAATAATATAATATTGTGGTGATAGATCGGTCAGAACGCCGTGCAATGATAATCGATGTCACCATTCCTCATGACGAGAATCTTGTTAAAGCAGAAAAAGACAAACAAACGAAATATTTGGACTTGGCTCACGAGGTTGTCGACATGTGGAATGTTGATTCGGCGATCATTGTTCCGATAGTACTTTCGGTTAATGGACTTATTCCAAAGAGTCTCTATCAACATCTAAGGAGACTCGACCTTGGCAGTTGGATCATAAGTCTGATGCAGAAGGCAGTACTGCTTGACACGGCACGTATTGTGAGGAGATTCCTGTCTCTGGAGCCCTAACCGCCAGTAGCTTGGTCCCTGTACCCGATGCTAGTGGGAATACCTTTTTTTTATATTTTTAAATGTGTTTATTTTATATTTATATTTAAAAATGTAATAAATTGTGAAAAATGTAAATAAAGAGAAATATAATATTCCTTACAAAATCACGCAGCGGCATTTAGCCCCCAACTAACTCGAGCTTGTATTATTGGTACTAGACAACGGTTAAACATATTCATATATGTAATGTTTTTATAAAAAAACAAGTATAATATAAAGAAAACCACTAACCAATGCAAACTTTCATGTTCGAGCACAAAAGGATTTGTATTGAGCTGTAATCGAACTCAGTTGCTGCGTAGCCGCCATGAAAAATAACCACTACTTCATCTACCAAGAGACATCTACCTACCAGCCAATAACTAAAACCACTTCCCCACAGAAGTGGTCTTGACTTCTGTATCTTATTTGTTTTGGTGTCATAACTGTCAAACTTATCTGCGCGTTGTTATTCTTCTCAAGGGACTTATGAGTACAAAAGCTCAGTCATAATTTTTTAAGTACAATCTTGATGTAGATAATACGACTAAATTGGGGTGTGATCCATAGGGAGGAGAATTGACGGGATTATAAGTGCCATGGTAGTCTATCTTATTAGTACGGTTAATATGTGTAACGGGTGGCCTTAACATTGAAGTAAGGTTACCATGGGGGGGGTTATTAAATCTAAAAAATACATGTATTTGAAAAGTTCTAGGCCCGCTGTAGGAAACGGGATTGTTATAGGCACCGTTGCCAGTAAGTTTACCTTCTGTTAAATTGATGAATGATCAAAAGCTTGTTCAATTTCCTTTATTTGTGTTTTGATATTTTGAATTCAATTCGCTCACCTGACGGTCAGTGTTAACCGTTGTTTATGGACTTCAGCAATGCTCTGATATAGACCAATCGATACAAATCATTCTTAGAAGGCATACTATATTTTTAAATACTTAATAAAAATAATAATTGTTGTAGAAAGTACATATTATAACAAAAAATCCATAGAAACAGTAACATAGGAAACAAATTTTAGCTGTAGACCGACGGCTTTTTAGATCGTAAGCGGCTATCGAGGGTCTAGAAACCATGTTTCATCTTTTAATCTTAACCGCCTATAGTACAATGATCATATGCCTCCTATTGACCGAACTGTTTGGGTTCGATACCTGCGCATTGCAAAGTTTGTTAGAAATAACTAGCTTACTAGCCGCCCCGGGTAGCGACCGTGAAAAGGTTTTCACTTTTCTCATAGATATCGTTTGCCAAAACGGTATGAGAAAACAGCCGGTTTATATCCAGCTCACACGTGTAGTCAGACTGACTAAATGATCTATTTGTTATAGATATTACCATTTTATACCTCTATGTCCTTACAAAAACTGTATTGATTACCGTAACTAATCATCGTAACGTGAAATATAAGTTAGTCGTATGTATACGTCGCAGGGAAATGAGGAAATCAGGGATTTTACGAAATCCCGGTAGGTAAATGTCGAAAATTATGGTCCCAGTTCTAACCTAACCAACAGAAGTTAAAATTCTTGTATTTTTTAACCTACAAACAAAAATATGAGCATTTCTTTTCTGGTAGAAACGGGATTTCGTGTAATCCCTGGTTTCCTCATTTCTCTGCGACATATACACACGCGGAATACAAAACAATTGACATTAGTAATTTACGTTTCATACAACATAACAGAACGATAATAATTATTATGTCTCATAATTTATACAGCACAATACCTAATGCCCCACTACTGAGACGATAGTTCGACGATACAATATAGAGACAATATTTTGGTACAAGTAGGGTAACTGTAGCGTCAAGTTTTTTAACTTTGTTTCATAATAATATAAAATTAAAATCTGAAATTGCGAATTATCTTAGTCGGCTTTTAGCGCACTCATGATATTAGATCGTATAATCACACCATGTATTCTTACTCCGTTAAGACACGGCGAAAAAAATATGCACAGGAATATACACAGAAATTACAACATCAAACACGTAATAAATTTAAAAAGTTTCATAACCTACACAATATACCTTCAAATAAGCAAAATCTTAGAACATAAGAAAGAAAACCGACTCACCAATCACCTTGCACGTACATTTTTGTTTAAGTACACAAAAAGCAATTTTACACTTTTGCAAAAGAACAATCGTTAATAAAAAAAATATAAGTTACCTATTTGTGACGTATAATCCATTGTATACAATTAATTGCTTGTAGTATGTCGTGCCATTGCGACGTTTCGTATGGCGGGAATTATATAGTTTACAGATTACACACACGTTATAACGCTCCGGCTGACGGAGCGAGACTGCTACGTTAGTACATATTCTTATCTATGGAGACTGCGGCGTCCCGTCCCGCCCAGCGCGCGGGATGAGGGTTTCGAGCAGAATATTTTGCCCTTAGAAGCAAGGGTGAGTAACGCTTGGAAATTAAATGAGACAGTCCCTAGAAGGCTAGAAGATTTACGATTCATTTCACGAATACTAGTTATGGATAACTAAAAAATGTAATAACAACTGATACAGATTTGAGTAAGATGTATTTCCATTCTGTTTGTTATAAGCGGAAGATTAACGCGACATGTAGTTTTATTTTATTTTATTTATTTGGAAAAATAAACGTTATGACATTGTATAATGCATAATTGATGCAGTTTTCGGTAGTAGTTAATGCAATAACAACGACATTTTTCACACATTTGTCAAAAAGTTCAGTTTGCCTATATTTTGCTTGATGTTTCGGCACAGGTTAAACCTGTGGGTTAAACTGTCCGTAGTCTATGCAGCCAGTCAGTTTACTTACACGGTACTTTAAAAGATATGATGATTTTTGTTTTAAATAATAATTTCTTACGAATTGTTGGAAAATATTATGTGACTTATCTCTCTATTTAAACAGTACATACGTTGGAAAATCTTTTTAGACAATCTTAAAACGACTCCTCGTGAATTAAAGTATTAGTGATAAGTACTATATTTTTAAAGAAAAACAGTATTGACTGTGTTTAAAATAATAGTTATAATAACATTTAATATTTCGTAAATATTCCTAAATTTGGTACTTAGTTCAGTTTCGGTGATTACTGCGCTTTGGCAGTAATTTTTTATCTGCGTTTATTATTCAGCGTAAGTCTGTAATGTACCTATATGCAAAGTAACTGCAGATTTTTGAAAATAGTTAGAAAATGTAAATTAAAAATCTTATTGTTCATTTAAAATAAAATAAAAATTATTAAAGTTTGATAGGCCTGATAATATATTGTTTATTTAGAAACATAGGTATTTATTTATTATAAATAAAGTTTTGAATTATAAGCAAAGCTATTTCATAATATTAGAGACAATACAAATACACAATAATTAACAAGGAATTTTATTATTTAAAACAATGTAAACTAAAGAAAAATATTTATGACGCAATTAATGTCTTAAAGAGTCTGCCCACTAAACCGTACCATACCATGACCGTGCTAGGACCGTATCAGACACTTAAAGTTACAACGACGGTACTGGCCGGTTACGGAGCGGTCTAGTGGGCATAGTCTCATTCGTTTTAATAGAACGAATACTTTTTGTCTGACACGTTCATAGCACGGGCCTAGCACGGCCATGGTATGGTACGGTGTAGTAGGCAGACTCCATTAAGCTAACTGTGTGGTGGTGGAATAAATATATTATGTATTATCATCTTCCAATTCATTCCCGAGGTTGACTTATAAGTCAATTAATAGGAAAACTATGATAAAATTTCAATTACTTTTTGAACACTGAAGAGAAAATGCTATAGCAATGTATCTAGCCAGCCACTAGCAAAAACCTGAAGAGGCTGCTAGCTCTGTGGGAAAGTCTGGATTGGTTGGAATTATAAGGATTTAATGACACGCAGAAGACAATGTCCTATCTAGACGGCTAAATGCGGAAATGGCCCTGTCAAAGTAAAACCAGCCAACCACTCCTATGCTAATTTTCCATACATCATAGTAAACAATGGTTACGGTTCGTAATATTAACCCCGGTTTCCGAATGACTGATCAAGTAAAAATCAACTAATCAAGTGTCAAGTGTCAAATTTTAGTTCCTGAAAATAATAGTTGAGAAGAGTTTTGACTCTCGGTTAGTTGATTATTATTTGATCAGACATTCGGAAACCAGGGCTTAGTTATATGTTACTTCATTATTCTTCAATCTATCATAATACAAAGTCGTATTTATTATGCTTTGTTATGTATTTTTGCTATTGCTACCTTACGTAATTACTCAATCTTAGCATGTAATTACAAAGGCTGGTCTGACATTAACCGCGTCACATTGAGAAGACATTAATTACTACCGCACTCCCACGGTTCATCAAACACATGCTTTTTCTGTTTAACCTTAGTACTTCATTGTAAGAGTTGAAGTGTTGGTCTGGGAAGAAATCTAATGTATTTTTTATTTATATTTATTTATAAGGAACGTAATGGCTCAATTAATTGCTTGTTGTAACGGTGAAAGTTGAAGTACATTTTTTACGATATTCTAATTAATTTGTTTCATATGTTGAGGTAGCCAATAGAACCATTTGCGTATTTATGGAAGTAGTCGATAGAATATTTGAATTAAAATACAACAATATCTAAAATATGTTTTATCTAAACGTTTTATCAGTTTACTCCAAAATTACAGATAATCATAAATTCAATATTGCGAGTAAAAATAATATGACTAAAAATACGTAAAAGCGTCTTCAGTAGCATAAATGTAACATAAATAAAATAAATAAAAAGTTTCAACTTCAATGACGGACGACCTCTATGGCGTAGTGGCGTATATAACATGACTGATACGCAGAGGTCTCGAGTTCGATTCTTGCTCAATGCAAATCTTTGTGTGCATGAACATAATTGTTTTCATTGGTCTGGGTATAATATGTATGAAATTACAAAAAAAGTATTTAAGTATGTTTATCCGTTGTCTAGTACCCATAGTACAAGCTTTGCTTAGTTTGGAACTAGATGGCGCTGTGGGAATTTGTGTTAAAAAAAAAAGATTGCTTTCTCTACTCTCTTTTCCTGTTTACTCATCATTGTCCCCGCGATAAAGACCTTATCCGAAATCTAAATTGTGATAATCTTATTAAAAAATCCCTTTTGAACTTGCCAGGGATTCTATTCCATCTATTTTCTAGAAGGAAGAATAAAACAAAAAAGAGAGAGGAATTTTCTACCTCATTAAGATTTTGATGTGATTTTTTTCATGTATAAAAAGTCCGTAGAACAGAAAACGCGTGGAGTATTTATTATAATGAAATCAACTGTCAGTCCATATTCCTGCAAATTGAGAATATTTCCCGCGGGATTATTGTTATGTTATTAGTTTTAAAATTAGTTATTTATTTATAATTTTAATCTATAAAAAACTGGATTAGTAATAAGGTGATGTGTGATTAAATGAATTAGGTACTTAGTTTATTTTCTGATAGGTCTACTAGATACCAATTTTTTTTTATCTTTCTCGTGGGCACTTTAATTTATATTAATTAGGTATTCCATACTTCGTCGGTCCAGCCTAATGTTACATTAAGGGTTATACATCATATTCACAGATTGTATGTAGGTATTCATAATGATATAGGTACCTACGTATAGGCCCTAAAAACATTAACCTTCACCTGTTTCAGTAAGAGTACCTACCAGTTTTAAACAAACAAAAAACAACCGTATTACCGTAATGAAAACAGAAGGTGTAAGCACCCTACCTCATGCAAAAGATTTGTATTGAGCGGGAATCAAACCCGAAACCTCTACGTAGCAGCCATAGTATGTCGATTAACCACTAAGGGACAGATATTATAAATATCGTCTATAAATTAATGTTTATACTTGAAAGCAAACAATATCTGATACGTTAGAAAATAGCCGTCAATATTATCTTTACGTAATAAAAAAGAAGGAAAACTTGAAATTAAACCCTATACCAATCCGTCTGGCCAGCGTGGTATTAGTAGGCCAAGTATCCCTCTGTCATGGGAAGAGGCCCGTCCTTGTAGTGGGACATTAATGGGCTATTATGATAATAACTGATATGTATTATTATGTATTGTCAAAGTTTACACACAATTAGATAAGCGAGAGTTGATCTATCTGTAATGACCATTTTATTTATGAAGCGCGTCAATCTTTTCATCAATCTCTTTCACACACCGCCTTTGTACAGAGAAAGTATACATTGTGTAGGTATTTTATTTATTACTTTAAGCCCGATTTACACATCGACAAGTACAGTAGCGAGTTAAATGATTGTAGTAAGTTGTTGATTAAGTTGATTTGAAGTATGAAGTAGCCCCCTCTCTCGCGTCTCGGTAACTTAACTCGCCAAAAAATAGGATGGAGATCTATTTAAGTCAACTTAATCAACAACTTACTACTTAACTCGCTACTGTACTTGTCGATGTGTAAATCGGGCTTTACGTATAATCATTAACCCCTTTACTCATAAACAAATTTAATCACTGTTAGTGCGATTTTATTAGTAAAATCAACCATAAACTAAACAAAAGCATAAATTAGAATTTAAGCTAATCAATAGACTAAAATTTAAGAGGCGTTTATGAGTAAGGGGATAACTATGTTGTGTAAAAACGATAAACATACTTAAATAATTAAAATAAAAAGAATAGTTCAGTAAATTGTAGGTTCTATAGTCCCATTAGTCAAGACGGTGGGACTCTGGTGACTCTGATGTATGAGGGAAGCACAGCATAGCGCAAGGTACGTGATATTTGGAGAAAGCCTATGTCCAGCAGTGACGGACGTTCGATTGACTGATGAATGGATGGATGGATTGTCCCGTTTATTCCTAACACTAGTTAGTCTCATACTGTTACTTAATAGAAAAAATATTCCCAAACAATTATTAAAAGAACTGTACTTACAATACAACCCGTTTAAAATTTTCTCTTCTTTGTTCATCATAACAGCCCGTTAATGTCCCACTGCAGGGACGGACCTCCTCCCGTGACAGAGGGCTACTTGGCCTACTAATACCACGGATTGGTATTGGGTTAAGTTTCAAGTTTTCCTCCTTTTTATTTCGTAACGATAATATTTACGGATAGTCCCTTAGTCGGTTTTTACGACACCCATGGGATGAGATAGGGTGGTGACATATTATATTCTTACTCCGTTACCACACGGAGAAAGAATACTTTAAAGGGACTTTTGCAGACATGAAATCCATATCCCAGGAATAAAGTAGAATATAATTTAACTTACCTTTAAAACATAAGAAGCCTCTCTCCATATTTCTAATTAGTTAAATTCACCAAACACAATTACCTACTTGCAAATATTTTTTTCCAAATTATGATCACGCGGCAAATCGGTCACATTTCAAAAATCGAATAACTTTTTTAATTTGCATTCGAAATACAATTCAATACAGAGTAAAAAACACGACGTTTTAAGTCAACACAGGGTTAAAAGATTCAAACTCAAACTAAAAGAGATACAAGTAAAAAATAATATGAATATTATTTAAACAATGATACCTGTGTAGTTATTTACATTTTTATTGTAATACTATTTGCATCCCGCGTATTTACTCGTTCTATGAATCTCTATGTTATGAATAACGGTCAAAATTATAATAATATGTAGTGTGAGGGAGTAATATGGTATACTTGGTCTCATCAGTTAATTAGTAAGTTGTTGATTAAGTTGATTTGAATAGATCTCCATCCTATTTTTTGGTGAGTTAAGTACGAAGTAGCCCCCTCTCTCGCGTTTAGCCAACTTAACTCGCCTAAAAATAGGATTGAGATCTATTTAAATCAACATAATCAACAACTTACTACTTAACTCGCTACTATACTTGTCGATGTGTAAATTGGGCTTAACAGCTACTTAGAGGAAAGTTTACTGACAATTATAGGATACCCTACATTATACACCGCGGTATTAGTAGACCAAATATACTCGTTGCGGGCAGTGGCAAGTTGTTTCAGTAGGATTGTCCATGCTATGGGACATAAATGAGCTTTTAATGATTTAAGTTATGTTGGAATCGAATCAAAGTATCAACAACTTAATACAAAAATCTTTTTATTGAAAATCAGCATTTCCTGAGATTCACGTTTTCAAACAGCCATACAGATATTTTTATTATGTATTAGCATAATTATATTTGTTTGTACAAGAGACTTCGCATATCATATACAATTTTGTCAAATACACGTTAAAATATGATGTTGCTTTAATTTTAACTAGATTTATGTTATCTACATTATCATATACCTAAATAAAATTGAAGTGTCTGTTTGTAACCCAAAAATATAACTATATTTACGGAATTATTTTTTTATAACTGGCGCCCTTGGATAGCATAGATTCCTGTGTCGCGGGAAGAAATGACAACTTTCTGATATGAAATTGATGAACACAAAGAACAGGGTAACAAGACAACAGCTCAGGGGACTTAATATTTTAAGAAAGTAACCGGTCTTATTAGCTTTTTATGATAATCTACTTACAGCTACAATGCTACAAGTATAATGTAGTTACCTACTTAATGAAAGTTTCGATACAATAGGTACCCTAAAATACGCTTGTAACTTCTTCAATAAA
The DNA here is from genome assembly GCA_905475405.1 of Schrankia costaestrigalis. Lineage (NCBI taxonomy): Eukaryota > Metazoa > Arthropoda > Insecta > Lepidoptera > Erebidae > Schrankia > Schrankia costaestrigalis. Next base: position 3,188,897 of record FR997830.1, read on the forward strand.
CTTTTCGAGCCAAAATCGCGGGTAACAGCCAGTATCAAATATAAATATTTGCTGACATTCTCGAAGAGTTGTTTGAATGTGTGTAGAATACTTAGGTAAGTTATTAGGGTTTTTTTTAATTAATATTCTAAAAAGGAGGTAATTATTAAACTTTTAACATTTTAATTTAGATAAATTCTTTAAAACTTTCCTTTCCAATCATGACAAGAAAAAAAAATTACCCGCTAGTTATTTTATAAATTGCGTAAAGCGACATCTAGCGATTTTTATAAGAAGCTACTACGTACTTATAAAGTATATGTTTATACTTAGTACACAACAAACAACATAGATGGCACTATATTAAAAAAAAATGCTGTTTTACTAAAAACCATGATCATCACGCGTATCGGCCAATGGAGGTTGCAAGCACAAGCACTGATATTATTCACCACCATATTATTTTACTCCACTATGCTCTCAAAGGTCAGCATCAACTTGCAACAGCGTGGTGGTGAACTCCACCACCAAATCTGTATTCTATTGGGTGGGGCCTAGGTGTTTCTTTTTAAGTAAAAGAAAAAACAAGAAGTTACCTTTTTTAAGTTATTGTAATCTAAGCATTATAGGATAAATATTAAAACTAAGTACCTAATCTTTTATCAAATTAAAATATAATCAATTGTTGGTAATATTTGAAGGAAGCATAAGGCGCGGGCGGGACACACAGATAAGACGTGAGACAAGGACGCGTCGCGGACCCGTTGCAGACATCGCGCCATCCAATAGAGAGCGGACGTGTAACGTCGTCGTCGGCACGTCCCCGTCGTCGCTTCAGTATATTTTACGTCGCGACGGCTGCATACATTCTGTATGAAAGTAGACTAAACGGGCGTCTCGACTGCGACGGGTCCGTGTCATACGTCTGTTCTGTGTGGCCGGCGCCTATGTCTTGCAGTGGACGTCAAGATGATGATGAATTGTTTATCCCTTAAATAATTGTCTTGCGTAGGATTTCAACTAGCTACTTCGTGCAAGACTGCCGCGGAACTGTAATCAATGGGCCGCGCAAGTAGGAAAGTTAAACTGTACTTTGTCCCGTATCATTGTAGTCTCGTTATCATTCATCAACAGGACGCGTTGTGTATCATAGCTATTACTATCATAGCTATATCAACGTGACTGCAGTGCAATATTAGAATAATACTAGTGATGCATTGGTATACACAATGGTAAATATTGTAATACCTACTCTAAAGAAAGCTTTAGTGGAGGCTTATGTCGAAAGACACACTGTTTCTAAAAACAAGGAATAAGTAGAACGCGATAATTTATTTAAATGATTCTAAATGTAAAAAATCAATTAAAGTTAACGTTAGTTTTTATTAATGTTTTATTAGTGTAATGAACAGTAATAAATTAGTTTTTATAAGAATGTTTTATAATGTAACAGTAATATAGGCAAATTTTATTTAAGTATTTTATTTTATTATTGTAATACTAATTATGTGACGTACGTCGTATGTGCTTTGAACTAGAATTGTACCCTAGAGCTCGTCAAATTTTACATACTATACACAGGAAACATTCAAACTAATGCAAACATCTTGATGAACACAAAAAAATGACGCAAACATTGAGCGGGACTTGAACCTTAGACATCTTCCACATAACCACTACGCCACAGAGGTCGTATATAGAGAGACTTCTATTATAGTATTAAAACATTGATACTAATTATATACCACAACAGAACACCCAATGGTATGACCCGGCCTATATTCTATTCTACGACACCACTTTATCTTGACCTTCCCTGCCCCTCTATTCCATAACAACTAAAGAACAAAAAGGGTAACCATAGTACAAACGCATAGGTCAAGTTATATTGGTTATTATGTGTGACGTTCATTGGTTTATTCTTAACTCGACCGTTGTATTTGGACCATGTTTTGATAATTTATTTTTGTTTTATTGTGTAATCTATTTTTGTAATTATTTTGTTTATTATGACGACCTTTGAAATGAGTTTTCGGGTTTGAATCCTGTTCTATGTAAATCTTTGTGTGTATGAACATGATTGTTTGCGATGGATAAAGGGTGTTTTCTATGCATATTATAAACAAAAAATTAATGATATTTATCCGTTGTCTAATACGCATAATAAAACCTCCGCTTGGTTTGGGGCTAGATGGCATTGTGCCAAGGTGGGAGGATAATATTAATCTTTATGCGGGTGTCAAATCAAGCCTTGTGTCTCGAAGGCTTTTGCAGACCTTAGAGGCGCGGACCCACCGCGGTGCACGGAGAGTCTATGCACGTATATTAATTATTTATTGGAAGAAAATGTATATGGTTGTGTCCACCACTGCAACCCACGGAAAGGCTACGCATGAATTGACGTCATTGATACATGCGTGGCTTGCTCGAATAGGCGGTTACATAGCTCAACGCTGTCCACGTAGGTCTACGTTTCCACTGGAGTACACGAATATGACCGTCGACTATGTACAGCTCACTTATCGCAGCGCAGTTTCGTCCGTGGATTGCAGTGGCACGTGCGTAGCCTCTCCGTGCGCCGTGCCATGCTATTCCTAGTCGTGGGTCATATTTGTGTATTTCAGTGGAAACGTAGACCCCCATTGTCAAACAAACTAATACACTTATCTAAAAGGCGCCGCATGCCACACATGCCCCGCGGTGGGGCCGCGCCTTTAATCAACAGATACAAGGAACATCCCGGCTCACGACAATAATTTGTGGATCACCCAAATAATAACATAATCTTGCGTAGAATTTGTACACGCGGTGGCTTTCCCGCCAATGCAGTTAATATTTTTTTTATTGCATAATTAATGTAACCTATTTTAGTAAATAGGTTTGTTTACTAAGACGACCTCTAAACATATGTATTCGACCTATTTAGTAATGTTTTCTCGTATATCAATCTGTACGTTTTAAAAATAACACCATTTTATTACAGTTCTATTTGTTCAATGGTTTTGTTGAAAAAATATCGCAATGATTGAAAATGGTACGGTGATGATCATTTGTGGAATGGTTACCATCAAATTGGAGTTTAGTTAGGTCGGCTAATTTTTAAAATGCAATAAAATAAAAGAGGATGTCGTAAATGTAGATTATGGAAAATAATCCATATTGCCTAATATGGGATTCATCATAACAGCCCATTAATGTCCCACTGCAGGGACGGACCTCTTCCCATGACGGAGGGATACTTGGTCTACTAATACCACGCTGGCCAGACGGCTTGGTATAGGGTTTTATATCAAGTTTTCCTACATTTTATTTCGTAAAGAAAATATTCACAGATTGGTTTCTACGACACCCATGGGATGAGATGGGGTGGTGGCATTGTATTCTTATTCCGTTACCACACGGAGATGACTAAATAAGTATTCGTTATAAGCCACTATAATAATTTGTATTATGTATAAGTATTTTATCACGGGAGAAAACTCCACCGCACACCTTTCATAATCTGAGGTGTCCAGACTGGACTAGGACTTCCGCACGACTACAGGCTCCAGTTAAGTGAAAAAGTAGATAACGTATTGGTGTGTAATAAATAAGTTACTCGAAAACTGTCAGCTATTATGCTGAGGGTTACATTCAAATAAGATAAATTTATTTGCAGTCCCCTTAAATCATATATAACATATTTGTTACATTAGTAACAAACAAACATTTAAATTATATTTAATTGTATAGATGATTGTTACAAAATTGATAAGGCCATTGTATAATAAAAACAGATAAGGCAATAAAACCTACATTGTTTGTACAAATTGTCGCGGTATGCTGGCAATCATGAATAGCAGTGAGCTGCCAACGTAACACTTACATTACTGCACATGCAGTTCGAAATATAGATATCGTAAAAGAACTTAACGTACGTAATCTACGTAAGAGAGGTTTTATAGTTAATTGACATACGTTGTGTGTTACGAAGTCCTCTTAAAAATAAAGAATTTTAAAAATTGGATTTAATGTAGGTACACAATCCTATTTTAAGTCTTACTTTTCAACTTTTACAAGTGATACTAGATAACACTCAGATAGAATTTCATAAAAACGGCTTTCAACGTAGCAAACAGAAAACATTAAATTGTCCTGGATAAGATTAGGAGTCATTGTATACATAAGCGCAACTAGAGTTATAATAGAAATTACTTCAGTGGAACTATACATCGGTTCATTAATGAACATAACACTCGCAACTCAGGTTGAAAGGTCGCGACCGGTGACCGATTCGTTCAATCTACCTGATCTAAAGATATGACATTGTCGTTCATTCAATATGAACACGGATAACATAGTAGGTAAGTATATAAATAAATAAATATTCCTCACACTTTCACACAACGCCATCTAGTCCCGAACTAAGCAGAGCTTGTACTATGGATAATAGACAACGGATAAACATACTTAAACTTATTACTTAAATACTTTTTTAATATAGGGCTTTTATAATAAATTTGTTATGCCAGGATATTTTCGCTGGATACATTTTGCTAGGATGTTTAGGTATACTCCTTCGGGACGGCTGCACAAGTAAAGCCAGTCTTCTCGCCATGGTCATCCAAACTTAAGATAGAGGTACACCGTGGATTTTAGCTATTGGTTAAGTATACCATCATTTTGCTGGGTCAAACGCGGTTAGACAGGCCTCTAACCCTTTAGAGGCGTCTACCCGCGTTACTTACTATAAAAACAAAGGATATTTTTACGAAAATAACCAGGGTTCACAAATAATAAGTATTAAAAAGAGCGTAGTTTTGCGTGACAATAAGGAGGGAGTTAACCCGCCCTTGTTTGATTCATACACGCATATAAGTAAAGCTTTTTCTTTCTTTAAATAGTGATTTAATTTTACTAACAAAGAAAGCTATAAAAACGCATATTCGATACTAAAAGGATACTCATAAAAGTAAGAAACAATAACTTTTTTGACTGCATCGGTATTGCAGCAGCCGTGCAAGCAACTCCTAAACACGAGGTAACGTGTTCAATCAATCAATCAATCAACTAGCTTATTGCAGTCCACTGTTCGACATAGGCCTGTACCAACACGCGCCTCAGAACTCGGTCCTGCGCCTTTCGCATCCAGTCTGACCCAGAGACCTTATGAGGTCGTCGGTCCACGTCGCTGTGGGGCGTCCTACTCTACGTTTGCCCCAACGGCCATCGGTCCTTCGACAGATATGACCAGCCCATTGCCACTTCAGCTTGCTAATACTACGAGGTATTACTGACGTTTGGCAAAAAACGTTTCCCAAAGTGACACTTACCAAAGTATGTTTCCCAAAAAAACGTTTGGCAAAACCATCATTTCGCAAATTTACAGATAGCAAAACTATTTTTAGCAAATTCTTGTTTAGCAAATAATTACATAGCAATGTTTCATTTTACCAAATATGGTTTGGCAAATATATTAATAATTCGAATTCCAAAGTAACAAGTTTTTACAATAAAGAATTATTAGTGTAGTATATTAGTATTAGTTTCCATTATTAGATTTTGTTTTATTTTTTAATTTATTCTACTTCTTGTTTTAATTAACTTTGGTTCTGTACATTTAAAAAAACTTTTGCAAAATAACTTTTTAATTTAATTTTGTAACTATAATATGTAAAATTTTGCATGCCTACCTAGGTAAAATATAGCTGAACTATATTTTTATTTTTAATATCTTTAATGTATTTTATACCTATACATATTTGCAAAATAAATAAATATTCTATTCTATTTATTCCAAAATATTATACATCATTATGATTTACTGAGTCTAAATTCACTCCATTTAAAACTTGGTCTAATTGCACTGACAATAAAAATGAATTCTGGCGCTTCGCCGGGCGCTGCCGCGGCACGCGCCGCTCGCTTCGCTCGCTCGGCTCGCGCTCTGTTGGGGTCACAGTTCAAACCTTACCAAACCTACTTTTCTAGCAGTTCTAATCTAACCTAAATTTTTCACCCATATTAAAATTTAAACGAACTTCCTTAAGGAATATATTTTTGACAAATAAATCATTTGCTTATTGTATATTTTAATAAAATTTGACCAAGTAAAAATTTGCCAAATGAATATTTGACCAAGTGAATAAAATGCGAAATGTAAATTTGCTAAGCATTTTTTTGGGAAATGAAACTTTGCGATAAGTTTTTTGGGAAGTGAAATTTGACGAAACGTTTTTTGCCAAACGGCAGGATCCCGTCCCACTACGAGCTATGTGTGTGCGCGTGTTCACATACTAAATAATACAAATTACCGTCCTGAGGCTGGATGTAGTTTGAGTAAGTTAGTGATGAAGGATTATAAATTACTTATATGGACATGGGATATGGGATAACCTAGTGTTATCGGTTATATGGCTCCGGACACTGATGGTTTTAACTTTAAGCTAAGCAAACTTAGGTTAAGTCGTAAGTTATATTAACTATTAAATAATAAACAAATTAAATTATCAACTATGTGAAGGTGGCGTGTTTATTTTTTTATTCACTACAACAAGGATAATTATGGTTACTTATAACATAATATTATAATTACAAAAATTAATTTCTCTTAACATGTTTTTAAATAGGTCTTCATAATTTAGCTGATAATGAAATGATGAGATCACCGGACACTCATTTTCCTATTTTATATTTTAGTTAAATTGATGGCACGCGGTAACCACTTGGCCGCATCTGACTGACTGCGTTTGTAGTGATGGGGGAGAATTTGTCGATACTTTTTATATCGATATTTTGGAAATACAATGACCCATAGTAGTTTCATTTAAATAAGCGCTCAAATCAATCGGTTTTATGTCTACTCGATGTAATACTTAATATTTTCTACATAGATGTTTCGCAAAAGTTTCGCAATTTTTTAGATAAAAATCAAATTGACCAACCAATTTTGATGGAATTGGTGTGGGTGTAACCTTAAAAGTACCCTTTCATACAAAACATAGCTATAGGCAGACCGTTTAACTCAGACCCCGCCTGCGGTAATAGGGGTGCGCGGGGGGCGAGGACAAAGGAGAGAGCTATCTCTTGATTTTTTGGCAAAACGGCGCCATCTAGATACTGCGACCCGAACTACATCACATCACAACACAGCTCTAATCTTTAGCTAGCTTATTTTTATAAAATAACAAAAAGGAAAAATTGAAATTATACCCTAAACCAATCGAAATACCTGGAAAGGTTTTTTTATTTTTCTGGTCAGGCTTTAAATTGTGTAATAATTTAGATTGCATATTTTCTCTAAGAAAGTACGAGTTCTATTTGCAAGATGACGCCACCATCTTTGACATTTGTAAATTGTATAGAAGACGGACTAGCATACCGCACTAGTGTCATACTGACATACTGACTAGGTGTCCGTTATGGTAGCATAAATAAGAGTGTAAAAATAAAAAAAACTCTTATTATTATTGTTCTTATTATCTGTAAATATTTTCTAAGAATGATTCTTACAAATTAATAATTAATTATGTTTAAATCATACCTGTTTTAATGTAAACTGTGATTATTGTAATGTGATTATACGGTGATTTTAATATATATAATTAATGATTGTACAATTGTTATTATTTGTAAATATTTTCTAAGACTTTAGTTATAATTATATTTATAGTTTAAATCAGCCATTCTTATAATAACAAATAAATTTATTAAAGATAAAAGATAAAGATAAAGATTTATTGCAAAACTGTGTACATCAGGTGTTAGTGTATGAATACATTAGTCTCAACAGTCTATCAACATCGGATATGCAAATTATAGCAATATAATATTTTAGAACTACACAAGTTAAACCAAAACTTATTTAAGTAACTAAATGTTATTTTTTTCAAAAGATTCTTATTCAAAATATTTGTATATTCTTTAAAAAATTATCAAATTATTACAAATTATGTAATATTATTGTTATTTTTGGAGTCGGTGTCTAATGGAATGGCGGCCATGAATTACAGATTGTATTATTATATGACTTCGACATTATGACACATAAAGTTGTTGATTGTTTATGGATTGGTTTAAAAATTAAACAAATATTAAATAACTATTTTTATCATATTTAAATAAATATATTTTAAAATACCTGTGTCACGTTCAAACGTTTTAATATACCTATTTAGTAACTGATTAAAGCTTTCCATAACTTATGCGTTCGTTTATAAAACTAACCAGCACCGTCAATTGAAAAAAATCGTAATTCGGGAATAGGATCAATAATGCAAAATCTTGTCTACAAAGTCGTTAGAAAAGGCAATAGAGTTTTGTCTAACACATTCTGATCACTTTAAATGGTTTTTAATTTGATAAATATTTTATTTAAAACAAACATGGCCGTTTCATTTTCGCATGCAAATTTTAAGTAATTGTCTTTGATTCGTAGTACTTATTTCTCATCTTAGTCTTTAGTCAGTGTATCGTTGCACGAATACTTAAGTGTCCAACCTCCATTTGCAAGATTTTACACCAGAGACGTTTTATTGATTAGTTTAAGCAAATAATATGATTTTATAAAAGTTTTATATTAAAAAAATAGTTAACGTGTTTATGAAATGATATATTACAAATAATCATTAAAAAGTCAAACAGTTATGTTTATTTTCACTATTTTTTATGGAGGTTGAGCAAATAAACACAAAACAAATTATGCAATTGGAGATAGACCACTACTGGAGTGGAGGTTGAGCATTTTGCATTCGAATATATTTAGTACTTAAGTGCCCTATAACCAAATACAGTGTGTTTGGGTATCGTGGTTAAAAGAAATAACTAGTTAACTGGCTATTTATTATTAAAAAAAACACAGAATTAAAAAAAAACACTGTTTGATATATATGTTACGGTAAATGTGATTATTTGAAAATTATTAATAATTACCGGTTATTATTAATAATAACCACATGTTTTCGATCGAAATTTATTACTTTTAGTAATAATTATTAATAATTCACGACACACATTGGTAAAAGTGATAAAATAAATAAAAACCCAACGCTTTTTGACCAGCAGATATTTTTTTTCATTAATTAAGAATGTGGCGTTGGTTGTCACAGTTCTAACATAACCTAACCAAATGATCTTTTGATCGAAAACTTCAAAATTGGTCAAGTGTTTTGCGCCCCATTGGTACCTAGTGTAGTAACCAACCACATTCTTAATTTATGAAAAAAAAATATCAGCTGGTCAAAAAACGTTGGGTTTTTATTTATTTTATCACTTTTACCAATATGTATCGTGAATTATTAATAATTACTACTAAAAGTAATAAATTTCGATCGATTAATCACATTTACCAAAACTTGTGGTTATTATTAATAATAACCGGTAATTATAAATAAATTTCAATTAATCACATTTACCGTAACATATATAAAATACAAAATACAATATTTTTTTGTTTTTGTACCGATACAAGATCGTTTACTTCGCCTGGTATTGTTTATGTTGTCTGATCCTGTCAAAACCTTTTTAATTAGTGATTCCATAAAGGTTTTGTCGTCAGCTTTCATATATTTGTAGGTACTTCTAATATATTTTATTTTCTTTTCGGTTAGTGTCTGATTTGAATTAGTCCTAATTCGTCGTATTCTTCTTTCGTCGGATTCTTGATTTATCGTACGTAATGTCAACATAAAATGGAACTATGGTATTACCGTGACTCCACTTCTTCATTTCAATATGTACAATAAAAACGACATAAATTGAAAATAAAACGGTGATAAGATCATACCTATAGGTACGTATAAAAAATAATTAATATACTGAGACTATTTAAACAATTTAGAGTGGATTTTTTTTTAAAGAAAATTAACCCATTTTTGACGATTCTTTATGTTTTCGTAAGGAATTCTTTAGTTTATGGGCTATTCATCCCTCAACGGCGTAATTAGTTCTGAATTTCTCATCCAAAATAGGGAAGAAAATGCAAAGCAACGGACATAATAAAATAGATGTACAATGTGAGCAATGGATCTGTGGCGAGTAAAAAATAGTATTAATCTTCTTATCTAGCATCTAACATCATTGCGAACACAAGTATCACGCGTAGGTATACGTAAACACAAAACTACCCATTTAATGCTAAGAAATTTACCCATTTAACAATTAGCAAACATGCAAGTAGCAGGTATATTTTGACAGTCACCGCACAAAAGCAATATTTTTTATTATTATATTAGTTATATTTTACAACCTTACAAAATGTTCGAAACAATCTGTTCATTTATAGATACGTCACAATTTCATTTAAAGATTTAATTAAGTCTGAAATTATAAGAACTAAATTTGAACATCCTGTACTATAAGTTAACAATACGCAGTGGTAATCTACAAAGAAATGTTAACAAAAATACAAGTTACCGATTCTTTTCTATAGTTGGACTATATTTTCCGATTTATATTTCGTCACGAACATTTCGGATACTGTTTTCTATTAAAACTAATACTTTTTTTCTATATTTCGCGTTAGTTTTTACTCAAATGCGTGCGAGCACCAGCTTCGTCACAAAATAAATTAATAATGGCGGCGTATTGCGTCATCAAAATGCGATGTCGTGATTGGTTAGGTACCTGTGAGGAGATTGAATACTTAAGCACGCAATCGATGCTCGGATGCACGTTTGGTGTTTCTCTACGGACTTTGAGCAATTAAGCATGAAGTTTTATTTCTCTTGTGTTAGTTTTCAAAAACTTAAATTCCTTATAAATAATGTATTTTAAGTTCAAACAGTAATTACCGCAATTTGATCCTTAATAAAATTGCATTAAAAAGTGAAATTCGTCAAAATGGTCGGTTGAGCAAATAAGCATTCAGGCGACGGTATAACACGACATCATATTTCTTTAAATTTATAGTCAGGAATAAATAATAGAATATAACTATCGTGGCTGACACCGACTCCAAAAATAACAATAATATTACAATATTTGTAATAATTTGATTATATTTTAAAGAATCTACAAATAAATAATATTTGTAGACTCTTCAAGAAATATCCTTAACAATACTTGTTACAATAATTAAGAGAACCTATTCTTTAGATTATAATTAAGTAAAAAGAATGTCTGATTTAATGTTGCAAAACCAAAATACAACTTATTATTTTTTACTTTTTAGTGCAATTTTTGTCTTTGAAGTCGTTTTTTTTTGTAAAAAATTATTTTATTTGGCATAGTAACCAACTCGATAATATAGCTCTTGTGTACGCTACCATAACGGACACCGCTACCCCGCTCCCTCGTCCCTTTCATACCGCAGGCGGGGACTGAGATAAACGGTCGGCCTATAGATTAAACCAATAGTTTTTGAATTAGTCAACAAAAAGGTTTTTTGTATTACTACAAAAAAAAACAACCGAATTATTCATCGCGATATTTGACATAGGTGAACTAAGTGAGTTTAGTTCGTTCACCGGTTGTATGTTACTTAAAGTGTAAGTTGGTTAAAGTTTTCTAGCTTATACCTTAGCTTATACATAGAATAACAAAATTTAAATCAATATTTGTTGTGCATATTTATGTATGACATAATTTAATAATAAAGTTAAAATAATAGCTAATTACTGTATTCACGTTTTCCTATTTTTAAACAAAAATATTGTCGTGCCTTGATAAAAATAAATAAACAAAAAGGTGATATTTATTTATTAAAACTAGTACTACAATAGCACACAATAGTCTAAGAATTATAAAGAAGTTATTGTAATTGTAGTTATTATATCATACACAACATTTTTGTTGGATTACTGTACAATTTCCTCACACATTCCATTACGTCATTTAAGCAGATTTTTACTATGGGTATAAACGAATTACATATCATTTTTTTTTGTAAAAACCTATATGGAAAATACTTACAACAATGCAAAAGTTCATGCTAATGCACAAAAAGATGTATTGAGGGAGGTGTCCGAAACCAAACCCTAATTATTATTTTGAAGAATTCCGCATTAAGGATCATACCCCGTTTCGCGGGAACTTTACAAACATAAATTTAAGCAACGCAAGACCACCCAGACTTAGGAGAATCAATTGTATATCGCCCAAACACACATTTTAATACACCTCTGAGTTTTTATTCAAGGGGTCATTTGGCTGAGCGACGTCTTTACTACTAGATAGTTATTTATGAATGTGATTTGGTGCTCCCACTTTTATGTACTACCTGCATCACGACGCTACCTTTATCATTGAATAATCCTTGGTTATGGTTATGTATGGTATACAGTGGTTGCAGCGCCTAATTACAGTTATCTCCTATGTAAAAATTATGACGTCAAGAAAATGCAGCAGTAGAGTTTGTTGCGCCGCTTCTTCTCTACTAGCGCTTTGGAGGCGGTGGTAAAGTTTTCTAAACTTTGAAATGTTTTTAAATTTAGATTAAGTAGTGTTAGATGACGTCAAAAAGATACAATATTATTGTACTACTTTGAATAAATGAATGAAACTGAAACAATTTGTCGTGCGTTAGATTATAATATAATCCGTGACCTCGTGCATGACAGCTGCTACCGCGACAGTCGCGCCAATGAGACGCTAACTATGCCGCAGGAACTACGAATCTGTTTCAAATTTAATTTAGAATAAACAAATACTGAACAAATAAATAAATAAAGAATTTGTTGCTCCGTATTTGTATTGTATGTATAGATAATACAACTGCAACCATAAACATTGTTTGGTAAGAAGGCGTTTTAAACTTCTTCTTTTTCTCAGTCGTTTCGCTCATGGCAAAGTAGGTGCAACCTAAATAAAACAGATTCTAAATAATAATAATTATATTATTCGAAATAACAATAAAAAAGCAGGTTTAATAAAATGACTAGTATTCATCGATGCTGTCACATCCCTACAAAGTTAGGTACACAATTCACCGCCGCTGCAGTAGTCGGTATACGGCCGAGCAGGACGCTCGCCGCGCGCTTTCATTACGTCATGATACGAACTAAACGCGATAAATGACAACACATTCAAAGTGAACTAGTGATATTAATTACTGTTTATTAAGTGATAATAAAAAGACGGTAAGTTAATAAAAGTTATTATACACTTCTGCCCTTTTTAAATTAAGCTTAACCAAATAATATAACGATGTATTATCAATAACTATCTATTAAACGCTTGTGACCTTTCGTCGAAAAGTTAGCGATAGTCACTATCATAACAAGAACAAAACTGGAATTGTTTTTTTTAATATTTTAAATAAAACCTCTCCATAATTGTTTAAACTGCTTGTATCAATGAGAATTTGAATTTTTTTGATAAGTCTTGAGAGTACTATTTGGATGGTTTCCAAATGTAAAAATACAATGCCTAACGTCTCGTTGCAAGTCTGCCTGGGAACTGCTATACTGAGCTAATTCATCCACCCCGGGACACTGGGTGACAATTTTTTTAAACCTTTATGTACGACACTGGCTAACGTTAATTCATCATCATCATTATAACAGCCCACTGCAGGGACGGGCCTCCTCTCGTGACGGAGGGATACTTGGCCTACTAATACCACGCTGGCCAGACGAATTGGTTTTTTTTCAGGGTTTAATTTCAAGTTTTCCTTCTTTCTATGTAAAGGTAATATTCACAGATAGTCCCTTGAAGGTTTTTGCGACACCCATGGGATGAGATGGGGTGGTGACATATTGTATTCTTACTCCGTCACCACACGGATAACGTTAATTGTGTTTAGGTAAAAGGTTTAAAAAATTACATGTCTAAATTGCTCGTAACTGCAGATCCCATATCAGACACTAGAGGAATCGGTGATTTACATTAGTAAATCTCATAAGTACTGACTGTTTCGATCACTTTAGCCCTGTAGTTTTACTAGATACAGAAGCCTTGGAGCTTACTATCAAACGAACCAATTATTTGTTTTGTCAAAAAATGGGACATTTTAAAAGTCCAGTCACGAAATTTTGACTACCAAGTAGGTGTAGTGTTATTAGTTCATTCCCCTCTAATGATGTTCATCAGATCAGTTACTTTATTCTTTTCCTTTTTACACGTTAACACAACGCCATTTAGTCCCGAACTAAGCAAAGCTTGTACGGTGTACCTACTCGTATTATAAGTACCTACTAAATATGACTGATAAACGTAGATCATAGATGTTCCTACACGCAAATGGTTTTTGTGATGAATCAATGTTTGAGCAAAGCAAATTCCGGGGATTAAACTCGCGTTCTTTACGTAGCAATCATGTACCTAACACAACGCGCCGCCGAACCGAAAGTCGTCAATGAATACATTTATATTTATTCCTAACTCCTGATTTTGACATTATTTATATTGATATTATTGCAGCCAAGTATTCTGTAAGCCAAGGTAAATATCATTGACATCCAACATAAATAACACTTCACACTGAGCTAATTATGGCAAAAAATTTTAATTATAGCAACATCTTGAATCAAAAGGAAGTATTTCCTTCAGAGCAGGGCAATATTGGACTAAGGGACTATCCGTGAATATTATCTTTACGTAATAAAAAGAAGGAAAACTTGTAATTAAACACTATACCAATTCGTTTGGCCAGCGTGGTATTAGTAGGCCAAATATCCCTCCGTCACTGGAGGAGGCCCGGCCCTGCAGTGGGATATTAATCGGCTGTTATGATGAAGGCAATATTGTCTTACTGCAGAGACTGATTTATTCCATGTATAGAGGGAAACTTTGTATTTACACAATCAGTAGCTGTTGCTACTGGCCAGAGGGATTACAGTTGTAGGCCAACATTTTCTTGCGCATGTAAAGCACCCATCCTTGCTAAAAAAAAGGTTTACTAATGATTGCCATGATTTTAAATGCTATAATAATATTTGCCATAATTTCATTAGACATAACGCCAAATAAGTTCGACAGAGCCCCGCTTCGCGAGTCTCTTTCTTTAGGGTGGTTTAAAAAATAAACCTAACCAAACCTATCTAAGTCGGATGCTCTAAGCTGGCGTGTGAACCATAATTGTATTATTGCAAATGAATGTTATGACCGAGGACGATTATGGCAAAAAATAAATGAATATAACAAATGAAAATATGGAAAACAAGAGAATACCAAAAAAAAGGGGGATCAATAACTCATTAATTAGGTATTTAGTTATAGATTCCTCTTTCACTTTACTATTGTTTTATGTCAGTGTTATTATCTAGTTAGTCTAATATAATAATAGACTACTCTGAATAGCTAAACAAAGGATTGTATAAAAGTTTATGATATGTTTATTATTTTAATAATCCTTTGTATTATTTTATTATTAGATCGTTAATTATACTATCACTTGGGTAAGGTTAGTTAATAGTCAGTTATAGAACTTCATCATCGTTCGTAGTTTAAGGAAGGAGTGCGGTCACAGTATAACCAGTAGTTTATCTCAGCCGAATATTTTTTATAAATGCCTATGGCTGCAAGGTACGTAAACATGCGATAGGGCTGCCCACCTCCAGATTTTTAATTACATTTACCTACTTTCCCGCTCGTTACTGCGGCACAGTCGCGCGCGACTGTTCACTCCGCAAAGCCACCTCTATCGTGAGCGTGTAAGTACTAGTAACTCGCGTTTCGTCCGTTTCTATGAAGTCGAAATACTGTATATATTTGTGCTACGGTGCGGTGCACTTCTTGAAGGGGAGGCCACACTGCTTGTTGACAGACGTAGCGGGCGGAGTGGACGAAATCGCTTAACCTCTTTTCATATGTGGGTTTACATCGCCAACTAACGAGCAAAGCTATGTCAGCCATGCGAGCGACGTGAGCGAAGCCAACGAAAGTCCAGCGAAGCTCCTCGTTCACCTCGTTTCGGTAGCTTTCGCGTAGTTTCCTTCGCTGGTTTAACAGCCCGCTCCATCTGTCAACTGGCAATGTGGCCTTCGCTTGAGGGAGGGCCTCGGTGACCTCCGTGAGATTGCTAATATGTTACGGAGATCATCTACCCTTTACATATAAATATTCTAGAGTTCATCCAGTGTCTATGCCATTCGCGGTCGAGGGAAAAAGTTAGTAAGAAAGAAAAAGAAAAAAAAAGACGAGGAAAATTGACCCAACATTGCTTGGCTAAGTGGGTTTAGTCAGTGAAAATGCATGTCAGCTGTTTTGCTGTCGCAGGTCTCACACTTGCCAAGGATCGATTACATCCAGTTAGAGAAATCCTTTAATTTAATGTATAGCCTAGGCATATAAATGGTTTAGCAATAAATGTAAATATATTTGCTAATCAAAAGCTTACAGAATTGACATGTCTGGAATCGTTCACTTGTCCATCAAAATTACAAGTGAAGATTTAGCATTATTTAGATTATTATAATTATATTATCAAACGGCATGGTGGGGTAGAGCTTGCAATAAGCGATAATAAATACACGATCCAATGACGTAAGGAAACTTAGAAACAGATAATCCCTCTCTAGTGTGAAAATGCTACTGTAATTAGTTGTAAGGGTAAAGTAGCTACAGTAAGCGCGTCATCATCTGAGAACTCCAAAAAGAGATAGAAGATATTATATGAGAATAGAAGACCCGTAAGTGCAAGCGAGATAGACATAGAGAAATGACAAGGCTCTAAGACTCAGATGATAACGCGATATCTATACTTAGTTAAATTTAAAGACTATGAGAGTTAACAGGTAGTGTATAAAGTACTCAATAGTCAAAACGCTTTTTGAACACCATAATGTAACAGGGTTCTTACATATTATCATAATAAGTAGCATTATGGACTTTGTCGGGCACGGGAAACGTAGGAGAGAGGAAGAAGCGAATTTTAAGTGTGTTATCTGCTGTTTTGTCCCATTAACATCAGGTGGGACGCTTGCTCGCCTGTTATCACTTAAAAACTGCAGTTAGACTGTAATCCTAAAACATAGATAAGTACTATCGTATTGACTAAAATTTTTCTAGCTTTTCTAAATGATTCTCGTAAACATAATTATCTAAGTACAGCTTTTTTTATTTTTCATTATTTATTATGGTACAGATAAAAAGGTACCTACTAGGAAAGAAAACTATAAAATAATCAAAGGCATATTTAAACTAAACCTACAAACAATAAATCTAAAGGTACTATGTAGTATGTAACTGGTTCAAGATATTATTTTTATACAATAAGTACAACAGAAGTAGTGCGACCAGTTAAACTGGAAGATTAGGAACGTCCTGTTCTATATACGTGTAAACGTTTGTGTCTTTAAAGTGTGCATGTTGCTAACGTCGTTTGTTGACGGAGTAAGATGACATGATAGGGCTATCATCGTAAAACTTAAGACTAAGTGAAATTCTGAAAATGTTATATCTAAAACAAATCAAGTAACGACTAATGGTCCTTGGAGCAAACGTGTTCTAGAGTGGAGACCGCGACTCGGCAAACGCAGTATAGGATACCCCTCAACTAGATGGACCAACGACCTCAAAAAGGTCTCTGGATGTAGAATGTCGCGATGAGATGCATGTTATGTCGCGCGTGTTGGGAGGGGTCTTTGTCCAGCAGTGGACTACGATAGGCATGTTGATTGATTGATTGATGTTGCTAACTACATCGACGCAGAGATGGTAAGTTTCTGAAGCAAGATACCATCTGGGTCGGCACGACGGCTATACCTAGTGTTGGACGGGACTCGAGTTTTTTAAGTCCTAATTTAGCGACTGGACTCATTTTGACAGAGCTCGCAAGACTTTGACTAAAATAAGTCCTGAGTTATGAGTCTTGAGTCCTTTTATTGAGTTTAAATGCAAAAAGACTCGACTCAAAGGACTGAGTTTTTATTGTAGAACTCAAGTTCTTAAATAAAACTAAAGTCATATTATAGAACTTGAGTTTTTCAAAGAAAATTGAGTCCTCTTAAGTTTTTTGACAAATTACTTATTCACAAATACTCTGTGACCAACTCATTCTTATACATAATAATAATCGAGATTATACGTGATTATGCTAGGTTCAGTATTTATTGCTTCAAATCTAATTAACAACCTACAGCCTGGAAATGTATATCAACAGAATGAAAATAAAACTCACTTTTTTTAAAAAGACTGGAGCTCGCATTGAACTTGAGTCTTAAAAGTTTATTTAAAAATAATTATCACATATTGTGAGGACTCGTAAGTCTTGTCACTGACAAAAAGGCTTGAGCTCTCATTTATGAGTCAAGTCTCCAAAAATCGAGTCCAGTCCCTAAATTACGACTTAAAGAACTCGAGTCCTGTCCATCACTAGCTATACCTGATTATTGTATCTGCAAGCATAGTGTAGCATGTTACAGTTTAGATAGAAAACTAGTAAAAAATTGTGGGATTTAGAACTGAAAAGTGCAGTGGAATAACAAACCTTTTTTTTTGCACCGAGTTCATTTGAATCTTGTATGGACAATCATGAAACCCAACAAAAAGTCCTTATTACCTACACCACTGAGACCGTGAAACGTATTACAAGCATTAGTAATTTATTTCAAAATTCTCTAATAATTTACCATAAATAGGTAAACTAATTCAGTACATCCCGACCCGAATATTTTAATCTCTAGTCCCAAAACATCAGTATATCATGGTAGTACGAGTACAAACGTACGTTAATAATGATAGTAAAGTAACGTAACGTATTCCATTACCATTGAACCAGATCAACTATTCTTGGATCATATTCGTCTATGAACTGGTAGATTATGAAATTCCACATCGTAAGTATCTCTGCCTATGCTGTTCAAGGCTAAGATCAATAATGTAGGTGATAAGGATAATTTGAAAGGAATGTACTTCAGAATATCAAAGGGTTTATAAATAAATAGTCATCATCATCTTAACAGCCCATTAATGTCCCACTGCAAGGACAGGTCTCCTCCCGGACGGAGGCATTCTTGGCCTACTAATACCACGCTGGCCAGACGAATTGGTATAGGGTTTAATTTCAAGTTTTCCTTCTTTTTATTTCGTAAAGATAATAATAGTCCCTTAGTCGGTTTTTACGACATCCATGGGATGAGATTGGGATAATGTATTCTTACTTCGTCACCACACGAATCAAATAATTAAATAAATAGTCTTGGTTATTTATTTATATATTGTTTAGCACAATTACTTCATATATAAGGAGGGGAAGGGCGGAAGAAGAAGAGGAGGCGCAGGGGTGTAGGGAATTCAATTAAACATAATTTTTCGTTCGGTATAACTTCGTGTATTAAGAGTTTGTATACGTTCATGTATTAAGAGCTAGTATATGTTCATGTATTAATTTTTAAATTTGTTAATTCAGCATAAAAAAAGGAATAATTGATTGTAAAATTATTAATAATTAATTGTTAACAGTTAAAATGAATAATGTATATTTATACATTTACGGAATACTGTACCTACATAGCATTGCATCGTATAATAATGTGACTATACGAATGTGACAATTACGGTATGCATAACAATGAGAAAAATAAAGATAGGTATCTAATAGAGCCAGGCTTTACTTTGCGGAAGTTCATCATTATTTAACTGAGAGTAATGCTGTACTGGAAGCTACACTAACAGTATTATATTTGTTTATTGCTTAGGCATAAAACCGTTTGCGTGGTGACGGAGTAAGAATACAATATGTCACCACCCCATTTCATCCCATGGGTGTTGTATAAACCGACTAACTACTACTATCCGTTAATATTATCTTTACGAAGTAAAAAAAGGAAAACGGCCAGCGTGGTATTAGTAGGCCAAGTATCCCTCCGTCACGGGAAGAGGCCCGTCCCTGCAGTGGGACATTAATGGGCTGTTATGATGAAGCCTAAAACACAATACATACTCGTATATATTAATCAATCAACTAGCCTATTGCAGTCCACAGCCGGACCTCGGGCTCTCCCAATTCCCAACACATAATAAAAGAAAATTATGTATATCGTGTTTTCATATAAGTACAGTCGGGGTATTTGCCGCTCGACCACCCTTAGGCGAGAATCGCTTGGCACGCGGCGCATGCGATACGTGGCACGCCCACGTATCGCATGCGCCGCGTGCCAAGTAGGGCATGCAATATCGGAAGGTTTTCAATTCCGATACTAACTTCCGATATTAGATCTCAATATCGGAATTCCGATATTAATATCGGAATTTCGTATTTTTTTTAGAAATTGCACTTTTTGTTCAAAATGTCACAAATTCGGTGTGAGGTTAGATTTAATGGAATAAAAAATATTTATAAATCATATTATTTAATTTGGATTGCTTGTTTTATACTCGTATTTAAGTTTTACCCACAGTATTTACTAAATCAGATATTTCTCATTATTTTTCTGTACTTATTGCTAATTAAACTATCTGACTCAGAGACTCAAATCTGAAATTAAATCAACAATTAGGAACAAAAAGTAATTTATAATATCCTATTCTTTAATCTAATATCTTATTAGTTATTAAACTTATCTATATACTTATATAATATTTTATTTATTTTATTTTTTTCGGAACACTAACAGCATAATTTACAATCGGTTAATACATAAATATACTTAAACACAGCTATTAACAGGTATTCGCAAATATAAACTAAACATAAAACCACTGCAAGACCATAGCATGACCCGATAAAAAATAGTTCAAAATAAATTGTAAATTTAATTTGTTGCTTCTCTGGGATTGGGACCAAAATAATCTGAAGTAAATAATTTCTTTACCACTGTTGGCTTAGACCTAAATATCTCAAATTCGCTATGCCTTTTGGCAATGCTGTTAACGGAACTACTCGCACGAATGAGAAATGAGTTTTGTCTAAAATTAGTGTTGGCTGAGGGTAGTACTAAGGGTTGATTGCGCCTAACTGGCAGTTTTTACCATTCACAATTCACCATTGACAATTTTTACAATTGTTACAACATCAGATATTGTACGTCTATTCTGTAGGGGCATAAAATGATACCTCTTACATCTTGCTTCTCATACCCATGATCGATGCACCTACACCTATACTGTAAATATCTTAGGAACTTTTTCTGTACGGATTCAATGCGCTTGTTATAAATGTCATAAAGCGGGTTCCATACCACTGATGCGTATTCGAAGATACTGCGCACGAGAGCACAGTAAAGTACCTTAATTTTTATTTAATTATATAATATGCCAACAACAATAATTATTGGAAATATTTTTGTCTTATTTTTATCTATACTCATTACTAATATAAAACTAACGAACTCGGAATCAACAAAACTTTAAGAAGTCATGTTGATTCTAAGTTTGGTAGTTTAAATTACAATCAACTGAAATAAAGGTTCGCTATATTCATAGGTTTATATTTATTTTAAAATCTCGTTTTTCTTGCTAATATGTTCTCAAAAACAACAAAGCGTCAAACATTTTGTCAGATAAATAACCGCCCGACGAAAAATCATGCTCACTTTCAAGTTTCAACATTGGTGGGCAAAATTTATGTGAGATAAGTGTATATCTGTGACAAATAAACTCATCTTTCACCTCTATTAACGTATGTTGCCTTTTCAGTTATTACAAATCCCAATAGATCAAATTCATCGGACGGAAGCACTGCCTTCTTTTTTTCTTTGCACTTTTCTATTTCCTTCTCAAATTCTTGGTGCAGGGTCAGCTCACTCGTTGTAGCTAGACTAGCTAGTGATTCATCATCTTCATCTGAAGAGACAAAAGCTATCGGTGCTTCAGTCTTTCTTACTGTGAAGTTGAGACTGCTAGTATCGTTTTGTTTATATTTGAGGCGTTTTAACAACCTTACAATAATATCACACATTATTAGAGTAGGTAAAGAGTGAGCGAAACAGGTAATAATATTATTGTTCTTGTAGCACATGCATAGCGAGCGGGCAACATTAATACGGTACCTACTGTTTCGCTCGGCGATACACAAGGATCGATATATGTATAATTTAAAACTCAAAATATAGAAAAATATTCGAGTTCCGAGATTCCGATATTCGATCACCCAGTATCGGAATTGTAATATCGGACTTTGCGTTCCGAGATTCCGATATTACGAGATTCCGAGATTCCGATATTCATGCCCTAGTGCCAAGCGATTCTCGCCTAAGGGTGGTCGAGCGGCAAATACCCCGACCGTACATACACATTTGTATGGTCAACAGGATACCTAAGTAGGTACATTTGTGTGGCCTTTTTTGTAAAGTATAAAACTTAAACTAAACTAATAGTTAGCCAGAACTTAAGTTCTAGTTTTTTTTATTAAGTAAGTACCTACTCCGTAGGTATATTCTTCATTTGTTTATTTATTTATTTATATGGTGTAAAGTGCTATTTAGAATTCTATGACCGTCTGTAGGAATTTATACGCGAACCGAATAGAACTAATTAAGGAGATTGTGTATTTTCGCGTAACAGCTCATTAATGTCTTACTGCAGGGACCGAAGACAAAAACAGAATAAGTGAATTTTTTGAATTTCTGGGTTTTGGAATGTCTATTTCAATAAATACGTTTATCTGCGTTTCGGTAAATAGGTAGGTAGGTACTTATTATCGACGCGTGAGCGAAGTCATACGCATCTACTAGTTATTACATACTATGCCTTTAATAGGTAGGTATATTATAGGCAGTACAGGTTATTCACCTACATTAAAACACTTTCATTCGTATAACCATCAAGAATTTTTTGTCCACCTCACACGTGGCAACTGCATCGTTTGGAAGTCTGCCATCAACCTATTTGATATTTTTCATTTTTCTGTTTAGTGAGACATCAAAATAATAAAATAGTCGCAAGGTCGTTAGTATTGCATTATGTCTGGGACGGGTCGTCGTCACGCCGGCATTCCTACGTGGGACGTTCTTGAGTTCGACTACCATTCCGATTTTGGAAGTGTAACTTTTGGTTTTCGACTTGAGATGAGCAAACGGCCCTGACCTGGTGGTAAATGTCAACAGTAGCCTTGTAGATAAAAGCCCTTGCCTATCCTAGACATAATTTGTTTAATCTCATAATTCTATTCATATAGTCAGCTGTTGCAAACATTCATAAATGAAATCACTGCTTAAGGAACCTTAGTGAGGTAATTTTCATCATCTGAGCCTGCTTCGGAGGATTAAAAGTCAATTACGGTCGAACGGTGTTCAGAGGCCTATTATAGGACGCTTGAACAACTCTCCACTCCACCACTACAGTAGCTAATACTGTAACTGTAGTACTTGCTTGCGACCCCAAGCAGTATAGGTAGCAATATAGGTTAAATTAAATTTATTAATTTTATCCCTTTGTTATCAAAATGTTATCCCTTTGTGACGGACGACGTATGAGCTTTTTTTTAAAAGCTGCATAATCTACACACATCAAAAAAGTCTAAGCAACATGCATGATATTACAAATTTACCATTTATATTAATTAATTTCTAAGTATTTACTCACTCAAAGTGTATAGGTAAGTAAACTTTTTTGTTATTGATGACATACTGGCTGGTTGTAAAAAAAAAATTTCGATTATGTTTTGTTTTTTTTCATAAAATTCAAATGACTGCGAATTTGTTTGAATTTGAGTGCATGTTAATTGCTACGTTTTAGTCTTGATTTTATAATTTTACCAACCATTTAAATACAGTTGGCGACAAAATTGAATTGTTAGATATTCTTTACGTCATGGAGCGACGTCATTTGACGGCAGATGAAATGCAAAGAGCTGTAGGGATGTTGCAAGCGGGAAGTAATCAATCTCAGGTATCTCGACATTTTGGTATTCATAGAAGTGTTATTTGTCGTCTTTGGCAGCGCTACAATAATACAGGGGAACCCGCTGAACAGCATCCAGGCCGTAAAAGGAGTACAACCACTCGGCAAGACCAGTACATACAACTGACTGCAAGACGCCAGCCGATGTTAACCGCTCGAGAGATAAGTTTGAGGCTACAAAATTCAAGTGGTGTTGATGTAAGTCCCCAAACTGTGCGAAATCGACTGCATGAGTACGGCCTACGAGCTCGACGCCCTATCAGGTGCCCACCGATACGTCACGGGAATCGCGCTCGTCGAAATGAATGGTGTAGAGAACGCATAACATGGACCCAGGAACAATGGGATAAAATTATGTTTTCCGATGAGTCGCGATTCGGGTTTAGGCCTGATACAAGAAGGGTGCGAGTGTACCGTCGACCCGGAAATACTGAAAGACTCAGGTGCGTTCAGGAAGTTCATCCATACAGCGGCTCAACAGTTATGGTATGGGCGGGTATTATGAAGAACAGGCGAACTGAGCTCGTTTTTGTAAATGGAAACATGAACGCTGAAAATTACGTTGAGGATATTCTCAGACCTTATGTCCATCCATTTGCACAAACCTTTGGCTCCGATTTTACGTTAATGCATGACAATGCGCGTTCACATACAGCTCGGCGAACCAGTGAATACTTGGCAACGGAGAACATCCAGGTATTGCCCTGGCCTGCACAATCGCCAGACCTCAACCCCATCGAGCACGCATGGGACATGCTCCAGAGACGTGTTTTGAAGGACTTGGACGGAGTGACAACAACCCAACAGCTGAAGGATTTGCTACAATTCCATTGGGAGCGAATACCGCAAGATGACATAAACAGTCTCATTAATTCAATGAATAATCGTTGCCGACAAGTTCTGAATAGCAGAGGAGGCCATACTTTGTATTAAATTGTCCTATTCTTTCACAATAAATTCATTTTCTTAAGAAATTTCAATTTGTAAAAAAAAAGTTTAGTTTCTTATGTACCTGTATATTCTAATATTGTTAATTTCTGTTATTAAAAGAACTTATAAAGAAAACAGCTGTTATTTTTACATCATAGAACCCTAAAAATATTATTTTAAAAATAAAATACAACGTTATAATTAAAATAAATGGTAAAATAAATTAATATAAATGGTAAATTTGTAATATCATGCATGTTGCTTAGACTTTTTTGATGTGTGTATTTAATAGTTATAATGTTTCCGAGCTAAAAAACTACATGGTCAAGCGATTCCTCGGAAAGCCTAATGGTGGTATGATTAATGGTAATTGAACTCTGGCCCTTTTAAATCATTTAGTTCAACCTTGAGGGGAACAACTAGTCTACTAGTTTCAAGTTGTTTTTTTTTCATTATAAAACTAGCTGAGTAAGTGTTTTATACAAACGGACACCCAAGCAGATATAAATATAATAAATAAATAAATACTACTTACACATACACACAACGCCATCTAGTCCCAAACTAAGCAGAGCTTGTACTATGGGTACTAGATAACAACGGAGCTTATTTTAAAAAAGCTCATTCTTCCCCGTCTCGTAGGGAAAATGTAACTTTTTTGTAAATACATACATCATAGAAAACACCCAAACCAATGCAAACAATCATGTTCATGCACACAAATATTTGCATTGAGCGGGAATCAAATCCGAGACCTCTGCGTAGCAGTCATGTCATATAACCACTACGCCACAGAGGTCGTCGAGAGAATGTCGTAGATATACAGACAATAATTATAATCTCAAAACTCTATCATTTCTTGTTTGATTAAGATAAAACTTTGTATGTTTGAAAAGCGATTGATTAAACTTTGTATCTTCTCCGTGTGGTGACAGAGTAAGAATACAATATGTCACCACCCCATCTCATCCTATGGATGTCGTAGAAACCGACTAAGGGACTGTCCGTGAATAATATCTTTACGAAATAAAAAGAAGAAAAACTTGAAATTAAACCCATTAATGTCCCACTGTAGGGACGGGCCTCCTCCTATGATGGAGGGATACTTGGCCTACTAATACCACGCTGGCCAGACCGATTGGTATAGGGTTTAATTTCAAGTTTTCCTTCTTTTTTATTTCGTAAAGATAATATTCACGGATAGTCCCTTCGTCGGTTTTTACGACACCCATGGAATGCGATGGGGTAGTGACATATTGTATTCTAACTCCGTCACCACACGGAGATATAACGTCTGCTAAATTTCCCTTACTTGGCTTTTACGACCCCCTTATAAAGGGATAGGGTGGCGACATTACCCGCCATAACTCCATCATCATCTGATGAAGTATAGTCCATTATCAGGTGACAATAATCAGTATATGTATATGTTGTCTACAGTTTCGTGACGTCAGCACGTTCTAGATTTAAATGTATTTTGTCTCCTCCGCCATGTTATTAATTCTCAGTTGACTCATAAACTCCTTTGAGTATAAATGTTCTGTGCTCATAAAATAAAATATTTTCGTTTTTGTAAACATCTGTTGCTTCGTTCGAAACTTATACAATAATCTTTGGTAAATAAGTTTTAAAAGTCCATAAACAGATTAATAACATTAATAATATTATTTAGTATTAGGATTATTAGGTGGTGGGATTATTTATTATTAGGATACGATGAGGCTGGCAAACGTTTGTACGTTTGTAAGGTAAAAACCTCTAAATAAATAAAAAAATGAATAAAAAAAACAGATTAATATCATCTTCTATGACGCGGCGAAAGTGAAAATCTATGAGTCGTACTCATAGATTTTCACTTTCGATCGTTAGTGTGGAAGATTTGAGAAAAGAAAAGAGTTAACTTCCACATAATCTTTGATGGAATTTGTTTCAATGAAAAACCTTGTTCTTTAAACATGACGAACCCCACAGAAATTCTGATGACTATGACTTATCCCAACCACTTGACTGCAACGTTAACGTAAATGATCTAATAACACAGAAATACTTATATCTATGACTAATCCTTACCACTTGATTGCAACGTAAACGTAAATGACCGATAGGCACTAATCTAACAAATAAATATAAATAAATAAATATTTCTCACACATTCACACAACGCCACCTAGTCCCAAACTAAGCAAAGCTTGTACTATGGGTACTAGACAACGGATAAAAATACTTAAATGCTTTTTTTTTTTATAAATACATACATATTATACATAGAAAACACCCAGACCAATGCAAACAATCATGTTCATGCACACAAAGATTTGCATTGAGCGGGAATCGAATCCGAGACTTCTGCGTAGCAGTCATGTTATATATCCACTACGCCACAGAGGTCGTCAATATAATATTTTCTTTCTTTCCAGATCAAAACCCAATCACCATGGGTTCAATGTTCCGCAGTGAGGAGATGGTCCTCTGCCAACTGTTCGTTCAACCAGAAGCAGCCTATGTATCTATGTACGAATTGGGAGAAGCCGGTATTGCACAATTTAGAGATGTAAGTAGCGTTTATATTCTCGCGTAACACCATCTATTACCAAACTGGGCAAAATATTTACCCCCTTACTCATAAACGCCTCTTTAATATTAGTCAATTGATTAGTTTAAATTCTTACGATTTTGTTTGGTATAAGGTTGATTTTGCTAATAAAAATCTCGCTAAACAGTGATTAAATTTAAGAGGCTTTTATGAGTAAGGGGGTTAGTGTGGTACTACCTAAACAACAACACAATTATAAACTTGTTTTGTGCTTATAGAAAATATTTAGACCAATGCTCACAATAATATTGTGCATGCTCGCAAAAAAATCATCTCTGTCGCACGAAATACAAACAGTCTGGTATATATTAGCAACTGTTAAGGTTCCACAGACACGAACTTGCTAGTTGTTGGAACCTAAAAAATTGTTGTCGATAACGTACACGCTAAAATTGCTTAAAATAACTTTGGGGAAAGGATAATAAATTATCAAATGAAGGAAAATTTAATCTCCGTTTGTATGGAGTTGCTACTGGCATGCGTAACCTTATAACTAATTTTGATTTCATAGTGTGCGACAGAGATGACGCTCTACGAAGCCGAAATTGACCGATTGTCTCTTTTCACAGGCCGATGTGTAATATAAACGGCCGGGTACTTTAATTTGGTCTAGAAATTGTTATGTCCCCTAGCCGAAAAAAATCGCTATAGTTTCTGAACAATTCCTAGCATAACAGTTTTACCAGTCTAGACAGCCCTTAACTAAACAGACCTACAATTGAATGCCGACACATTTTTGACCAAAGACAATAACCATAACTATACTTTGACCCACATAAACATTACATACCACAGGTACAGTCAGCCCCAAAAGTCGCTGAACACATTTTAAATTCCAAAACTGCTGAACACTAAAAGTGGCATAAGTCAGTGTCGCAACAAGAGTACAAAATAAGCTAAACGTACAAAACGACCATAACACGCTGCACACGGTTATTCCAAAAGTAGCTGCACATGGGTATTTCAAAAGTATCAGCACACGGGTATTTCAGAAGTATCGATGTTGCCAACTCGTGCAGTATACGGGAGCCGCGCATGACTGAACGGCAACGTCGCGGCGTCGCCCGCTGCGTCGCTCATCTGCGGTCGAGTTTCAGTGTAGTTGTAGTGAGTGATTTTGACAGTAGACAAAAGTCAAGCCAATTTCAAAGCGGAATACTACATTATCAATTTCATCAAAACAGTTGTCAACACGATAGCTTTGCTTGTATAGAGCTTGGGTGAAAAGAAAACAGCTCTGGTTCGATCCTGAGGAACGGATTACTTTTTGTGTTTTTTTATTTTTTCTTATTTTGTTTTCTACTATTATTATTCAATACAAGCTGTAACCCGCGACTTCGTTAACGAAAAAAATGTATATTCGACAATTAAATTAAATAATTTAATTAATGAATTAATTAAATGGCTTTATCACCTCTAGAGTTAATTTTAGTTGCATGTCATAAAACTATTAAGTTAAATGTCGCACAACAGGGAGCACTTCTTCTTACATAACATTTCAACTCATAATATAATAATATCATCGAATCTCCGAAAATGTTTCTCATACAATTTAAAGTCATAATGATCATTCTTCATTAAATTAAAAATTAAGTAAAAATACTATTTAATTTTCAATTATTAAAAATTAAAAAAAATATTTTAACTTTATTAAAATACCTGTGAACAGTGACGGTGAATTTAAGTTACTTGTTTTTTTTGAGATAAAATACAATAAATAAAAAATAAAAAAACCAAAAAAAATACTTGGCACAACCCGGTTTCGAACCCACGTCTACTTCATCAAAGTCGAGTGTTCTATACCCTAGGCTATCGAATCTCAGTGAATTGTGTTGAAATTATGTATCTATTCCAACGAGTAAACATAATAGACACTAGTGTTCAGCTACTTTTGGAACACTAGTGTTCAGCTATTTTTGAAATACTATTGTTCAGATACTTTTGGAATAACCGTGTGCAGCGTGTTATGGTCGTTTTGTACGTTTAGCTTATTTTGTACTCTTGTTGCAACACTGACTTATGCCACTTTTAGTGTTCAGCAGTTTTGGAATTTAAAATGTGTTCAGCGACTTTTGGGGCTGACTGTACGTCCTTGCTGAAAAAAATACCACATCACTGACCTTAGCATTAAAAATGTCATGCAAAACAATTTTCACGAAAATTTTTCACCCAGTAACCCAATTTAAAAACCACGCGTAACTATAAAGAATTGAAATAATGACATGAAGGGCATAGTAATAAAAATAATTTATCACCGTTATTAAAATTTATTAATGTCCCTCTGTAGGGATAGGCATCGTCTAGGGAAACTTCATCATAACAGCCCATTAATGTCCCACTGCAGGGACGGGCCTCCTCCCGGGACAGAGTTACTTGGCCTACTAATACCACGCTGGCCAGACGGATTGGTATAGGGTTTAATGTCAAGTTTTCCTTCTTTTTTTACGTAAAGATAATATTCACGGACCTTAGTCGGTTTTTACGACACCCGTGGGATGAGAGGGGGCGGTGACATATTGTATTCTTACTCCGTCACCGGAGAGGTACACGGAGACTAGAGAAACTTGACCTACTAACATCACGCTGGCCAGGCGGATTGATAGAGGGTTTGTGGTCAAAGCTTATGTTAAAGAGCGCGTTGTTTGTTCAATAATCTACTGAACTTTTGTCTTATGAAGATGTTTCGATACTGCCTAATAGACTTTTTAGTCACTAAAGACGGTAGTAAGTCAGTAAGAGTTTGAGGCATTGGGATCATGACCTGTGTCGCAGGGACTTTAACACACATAAATTAACAGACACAGAACATACAGACTTTGACATGAACATACAGATAAGAATTTGCTTAAAAAATGCTTTGCTATCGAGGCACTTAGGTCCCATCTCCTTGGTCACCAAAACTTAACCTGTGTTACAACCGAGAAAAAATATTATGTACTTACCGCCTCTTTTTGGGGTCAAGTGGACACAGATAAATAAAAATGTCACACGAACAAATCTTAAACATGTAAATTAGATAGTAAACACTAGTAATAATTATTGTTCTTGTAAATAGAACTAGCAGACTAGTAGTTTGGCAGCGTACCGCGTATTATGACACAGTGCCATTACGATGTGGCTAATGCCAAATCATTGGCATGAAATATTAATTCTGCGAAGTGCACTTTGGGAATTTAGTTCATCGTATTCAGTCAATGGACGTCTACGGCTACGTAGGCCTCCTCCAAATAATAAATAAATATTCCTCACACATTCACACAACGCCATCTAGTCCCAAACTAATACATATATATTATACATAGAAAAAAGACCAGACCAATGCAAACAATCATGTTCATTCACACATAGATTTGCATTGAGCGGTAATCGAACCCGAGACGTCTGCTTAGCAGTCATGTTATATAACCACTACGCCACAGAGGTCGTCAATTGCAACAGAATGTTGTCATTAATCCATTTCATATTGAGTTAAAGGAGATCTGCATGTCAATTCTCGTACCTAAAAATTCGGTTAAGTTAACTTTTAGTTGTCAAATTGTCTTGTTTTTGCTATTGCAATTGTAATCTTTTGTGGTCGTGTTAAAGTTTTAT
Source organism: Schrankia costaestrigalis (assembly GCA_905475405.1). NCBI lineage: Eukaryota > Metazoa > Arthropoda > Insecta > Lepidoptera > Erebidae > Schrankia > Schrankia costaestrigalis. The sequence goes on from FR997830.1 coordinate 3,219,690, forward strand.
TTAGAGTGTGACAATTTGACAACTAAAAGTTAACTTAACCGAATTTTTAGGTAAAGAAAGAAAGAAAGAAAGAAAAAATATTTATTTTGCACCTCACTGCACAATACAAGAATTAACATTAATGTTACAATTCAACATATTAAAAAGTCACATGAGGTGCAAAACTAGGACCAGTCTCAGCATGATGCTGCAACGATGACAGCTGCAGCGCTGTTATTCTGACTGGCCCCGTTTATGACGTCACGGACGCCAAACACTTAAAAGTTATTTAAAATAAGATAGAAATAAAACGGTACAAATAATTAATAAATAAAAAAAAAAAAAAAAAAAAAAAACCTATGACAGAATATTCATTTTTACATAAAGCCGTCCACAATTGCTATATAGTGAATGAAACTGATCGAATGACTGATCAGTTGTCTATGGTCTGACTAAAACTAAACAAATACAAACAAACAAAGCGGCTAAAATTGCGACAGCAAATACAGTTTATAGCTAGTAATATGCTTATATATAATTTTCTAATGAATAAATTATACAATTTTAATGAGATAGGACAAGGGTCATAAATATACTAAATATATTGTAATGTATAGTGTAATTAATTGTTTGTTGTGTATGAAGTGTATGTGTTATGTGGCAATGCAATGCAAGGAGTTTCATAGATACGTGCCAGCGTCCACTATTGTGTAAGTAGTTCCATAAATATTTAATAAACTTAAGGCGTTGTTTTGTTGCAACTATTTAGTCATGTAAATGCCCGTGCTGTAATACTCCATTATTGTCCCTGTTTTTGATGGTTAAGTAAATGTTCTTTAAGTGTGTTTTTAAATGTGTGTATTGTTTTGAGGTTATGTAGTGGTGGTGGGAGGTCATTCCAACAACGTGATGCAGCGTATTTGAAACTACCACGGAAGGCAGTTGTTCGATGTCTCGATATTATTAAAAGACGTGATGCAGCCCTTGTGTTATATTTGTTTACATCGCATGACCAGGTTAGCTTATTATAGAGATATAATGGTTTTTTAGAGTAAATTATACCGAAAAGCATTGTAGCTAAATGTAACTGTCTGCGTGCATGCATTTTCATTAGATTACCACTGTTTAAGTATGGGGTAACATGCGCTCGTGGAGGAATATTATAACAAAAGCGAGCACACGCATTTTGTACCCTTTGTATAAGTGTTTGTGTTCTCTTCAATATGCATGCGCCATACACAGTGTCCACGTAATTGAGTTTTGATAGTACCAGTGATTCACATAGTAGTTCTCTCAACTCAGTGCTCAGATGTGACCTAATATTATACAAAATTTTGAGACGGTAGAAACAATTCCTAACAGCCTCCATTACATGTTTCTCAAAATGTAGCTCTCCATCCATAATCAACCCCAGATTACGGACCTCATTTACCTGCTGTATGGAACAGCCATCAACAGTTATGTTGATATTATGTTCTTTTATAATCTTAATGCAATCTCTTGAACCCAATATCAAAAATTTTGATTTTAAAGGGTTAATTACAAGTGAATTTCTGGAAGCCCATTTGGATATTCTACTTAGGTCTTCGTTTATTTTGTTTGCAGCGTCTAGGCAGTCTTTGGGAGGGCAACTATAATACAACTGCAAATCGTCTGCGAAAAAATGGTATTTTGCATTGCATATGTGATTTGTGATGTCTGCACTATACAAAATAAAGAGAAGTGGCCCTAGCACAGATCCCTGTGGCACTCCACGGGACACTGGACAAGAAGAAGAGCATGCTATGTCACCATTACTTCCACCGTCCAGTTGAACATATTGCGATCTATCAGACATATAACTTTTGAACCAATTTACCGTGGTTGTGTCACATCCATAATAGGTTAGCTTTGCCAGTAGTAGAGGAACATTAATTGTTTCGAATGCGCGAGAGAAGTCCAGTAACACTAATAGAGTACCCATACCATGGTCCCTGGCATCAAGGATGTCATCTACAACGTCAGTTAGAGCTGTTGCTGTGCTATGACCCTGACGGAAGCCAGACTGTTTGAGAGGTAGGATATTGTTTTCTTCTAAGTATTTCCTTAGCTGACTCGCTACCACCTTCTCAAGCACTTTAGACAAACATGGGAGAATGCTAATTGGTCTAAGATCTTTAGCGACTGTTGGATTAGTAACTTTGGCTATAGGTTTTATAATGGATTTCTTCCACAAGTCAGGGAAGCAAGAAGTACTTATAGATCTATTTATAATTTCAGTAATGGAAGAAAGGCTATATGGAAGAGTCATTGATAGCATCTGGAGTGATATTTTGTCTGTACCTGAAGCATTGGATTTTAAACCACAGATGAATGTTTGAACAATATTCTCACTAACTGCTGTCAAGCTGAATGAGGCAGAGTGAAATCTATTTGTTACAAAATAACTCAAGTGTGTTGCTGCCACTGTGTCATTGCCTGGAATTGTCAGGAAATGTTTATTTAAATTGTCAGGATCTCTAAGTAAATAAGGTATGTCATGTTTAAAATTAGATTTTGTCATTATTGTATTTTTTAAATTACTCCAAAGCCTTTTTGGGTTTTTTATTTGATTGTTTATAAACTTGTCAAAGTAAGCTCGTTTCTCAGAGTCAATAGCATTCTTAACTATGGATTTAAGATCTTTATATGACCTCATATGCAGTTCAGATTTACTTTTTTTATATCGTGAGTGATACCTATCTCGCAGTCTCACAATTTCTTTAATTGTGTCTGTAATCCAAGGACAAGCTTTATCTCTAACCAGTATTCTATTGATTGGCGCATGCATATCGAAAAGGACTGTGATAAATGTATTAAACATATCTACCATGTCATTTACATCCATCCCACCCAGTATTTGTGCCCAGTCCATGCTACAGAGGTCAGCCTCAAACATGTCCATCATAATGCTCTGAAAAGGCCTATATTCGATCCAACGTGGGGTTGGTTTGCTAATTTTAGATATTATGGTAATGGATATGATGGCATGTTGTCCCAGATCCGGCTTATGTTCTACTGATACATCAGTAACCTGGGCATCAGTGCACACTACATCAATCAAGGTCTCACTGTGACTAGTGAAATGAGTCGGCTCTTGTATGACTTGATTAAGGCCAAATTGATGCAAAAAATCATTCAGGAAGGAAACATTTTTGTCAGTATTAGGTAAACAATTTATGTTGAAGTCACCCAGCACTATAGTCTTATGAGCTTTTGAAAAAGAGGTTAAAGACTCTGTAATAGCATCGAAAAAGGTGTTTATATGTAACCAAGGAGGTCTGTACGCTGTACCTATTACTATTGTTTCAGTGTTAAGTGAAATTTGCACCCACATCTGCTCCACCTGCGCATGAACAGGATGTACCAGTGTTCGTACTCTGAGGTCACGTCGCACATAGAAACCAACACCTCCACCTCTACCATTACGCACATCAGATGACCGTGGCAAGTGTCTCAAGCGGTAGTTCGGAACAATTGGAGCCCGGCCCTCTTCCCCATCGCGCAGCCACGTCTCATTAATGGCCATTATGTCCACAGAGAGTTCCTCCATGGCCATAACGAACTCATCATGGCGTGTCCCCAATGATCCCGCATTAAAAAAACCTAATTTTAAGAATTTTGTTTTAACCATTTTTATGTGTTTGTGTATAATATATTTCCATGTTAATAGGGTCTGTATAAAGTTTAAATTTGTATATGTGTTGCTTAGGGACACAACCCATGAAACTCCCAAGTATTCCAAAATGTATGTCATATATCAATAAATTAATTTTGATTTGGGTGTACTGAAGTGTCTGGATGAAAAGTATAATATGTAGTGTACTATGAAATACTATATAATAAGGAGAAGCACAATATGAGTTGTATATAATGTAAATATTAAAAGTAAAATGGGTTGTTTTGTATGTGTTAAGAATAAGATAAATAATTCTGTATTTGTTTATAAAAGACCCTATCCTATCAAACAAAATCCTATCTGTACCATTACCATTCCAAACTAAATTAATTTGACTCGACACAAACTTTAAGTAGTGGTTAATGACATTTCCATAATTATTAATTGGATTCCATATTGAAAACACGTAAGATGTCGGCTTCAGAGCGAACCACGTGAACCCTATCACCGGGCTTGTTACGGGCGAGTATGCGACCATTTTTGACCCAAACATACTTCCACCCATGCTCCTCACCAGCATTACGAGCCTGACGAAATAACTGCCGGTTGTCCTTGCTGAGGCGCTCGTTCACGTAGAAGCGCGCCGGCTCCCCTGCCTCACTGATGCCTGCGGAAGTAGCTCCGCGGCGCACCCTCGCGTTGTGCAGCAGGTCGTCCCGCGCGCCGCGCCGCGTCAGTCGCACGACGAGGGGGCGCGGGCGCGCGCGGGGGCCCGCACTGCCTGTGGCCACGATGTGGCGCGCGCCCACACGTTCCGCAACATCAATGTCGCGCTCCTCCAGCTTCACGCCGAGTTTCACAGCAACCTGCAGCACCAGGTGGACCTGGTTTTCTCCTTCAACTTCAGGCAGGCCGACTATCTCGACATCATTCGCCAGCAGTTGCTGATCCCGCTCACGAAGGTCATACTGCAACTGAGCAACTACCCCGCTCAGCTCCTCGCTGTGCGTCGATTTTTGGTTCTCCAAAAGGCTAACCCTGGCTTCCAGCATGTCTACCTTCGTGTGGTATGCTTTTATGGTATTTCTTAGCTCTGTCAGCTCGTCCCTAAAGACCTTAAGCTCTCCATTAATAGAGCGAATGTGGTTCATGAAATCTTTCAGCTCCTCTGCTATTTCACCTGTCAGTTCTCCTGTAGAATAATGAGATGGACCTACAGGGGAACTAAAGGGCACCTCAGGACTCGCACTCCCAGAAACCCTGAGTTCTGCAACGTCTGTCTTTTTATCTGCTTTCTTGTTCTTTAAACAGGTTGGACACGTCCATATTGAGGGTAAAGCACCAGCAAGAGGTAAACTTACACATTTTTTGTGGTAATGACCTAGACATTGCTGACATCTAGCGGAATCCGTCAGAGTCAAGTATCTCCCACAGCGTCTGCAGTTATTCGACATATCGATTAATCGTGTTTGTAGTTCACACTTTCAATAACAGATGGCGCGGCCAACAAATAAATTATAATTATCTATTTTTTGTGTTTGAATTTTGTTCTCAAGTACACTATTTAGTTCACCAAATATCTTTAAAATTATACAATCACTTTATTAACACTTAAATGACTATTTTGTAAGTTTTTAATCCAGACACAAAGAAATCGAGAATGTAGGGTACACAAGTATCACTATTACAAAAATTTTCGTTCGTGTTTAAATAAGCAATAGTTGCATTGAGAAGTCTGCAAACGATAATTGCCGCGATTCCCGCACTACACTATAGCTTGAAACGCTTCTAAGCTTTTAAAACTTCCCGCGACTATTTTTAACAAACTGCGACAGATGGATCTGTTGTTATAGCTTTGACATCCGTGACGTCACCGTCAAGGTACGAGAATTATTGACATGCTGGTTACATTAACCACGCTCTTCAAACTGTTTATTATTTCTAATAACGATAAAATTAGTAGAGTCCAATTGTTTGTATTGAGCTGTCCTATTTAAACTAAAGTAAACAAACTAATCAGCTTATCAATTCAGAGTAAATATGCGTCTTGTCTTATTTGATAATGATTGTTGTTGCTGACCATGTTTGAGTGCTTCTGAATCTTAAAGGTCCGTAAACATCGTTTTGCTGGGATGGTCAATTTTGTTCAAATGTGTTAAGTAATTAAGCCAGCGCCTTTTCCACGAAGCTGTAGTAAAAATGTTTTTCTTTAGTTAGCTGGAAGTGTTATCCAAATAAACAGTAGGAAAACATTCCAGCGCATGATTTTCTTTTCCCTGATATTGGTGCGTACGTGAAGATGTATTTGGGCAGAACGGCAAGTTTGAGTAAAGTTGCTTTTGCACTACCATATCGGTTGCATTATTTTCTGGATTGTATTTCCGCTATCCTTAGGTTTAATACGATCATAGTGCCGTATCTTTAATATAAATAAATCTATGTATAGTTTATAAGCTTATTCTCATCATAACACCCCTTTAATGTACCACTGCAGGGACGGACCTCCTCCCGTGACGAAGGGATACTTGGCCTACTAATACCTCACTGTCCAGACGCATTGGTAAAGGGTTTAATTTCAAGTTTTCCTTCTTTCTATGTTTACATAGAAAGAAAGAAACTAAGAGCTTATCTGTAAATATTACTTTTAGGTCATACTCACAGATAGTCTCTTAGTCGATTTCTACGACACCCATGGGATGAGATGGGGTGGTGACATATTGTATTCTTACTCCGTCACCATACGGAGAAGCTTACTCTATTCAATATAAATTAGAAACAAAGAGCAAGTTATTAAAACAAAAAAAACAACCGACATGTATTGTAATTACCGAATCACCTGTCGACACAATTTTAGCCAACATATGAATTTACCAAATTAATTCACCTTTTAGGTCAAAATAATCAAATGACAGAGACAAAACGATATATCCGTCTCTATAACATTTAGGCCGAGCTGACTCCCCTTGATTTCGCGTGCCACGAAACACGGAATAGGGAGTGTCCATAGTACATGTTACTAGTTATGACTAGCCACTATTGATTGCACCGGGAGTCACTCGTGTTTTATTCAGACATAACTATTTATACATGGTTTCAACTTGAAGGTTAGACTGGCATATACCCCATTGATTTTTTTGGACGTGGGGAGACTATGTTGTACCAATTGAATATTTTAAGCGTGCAATTGTAATGGCTTGCTTTGAGGCAAGGTTAAGGTTTTTTCGACGTATCTTTCTACGAGTACATTAATTTAATTTATGTTGCTATACTTTGTGAACTTAACTTTTTATCCGAAGTCTAAGGGCCAGATTCAGAGACCGCACTTTGACTTTACTTTAGCAAAGTCTAGTTATTATCTCTGAATTTGAACAACATTAAAGTAATCTTTTCGCATGAAAAGTTTACTTTGTAGTAATAAATAATGAAAATAAACTTTTTCATGCGAAAAATTACTTTAATGTGGTTCAAATTCAGAGATAATAACTAGACTTTGCTAAAGTAAAGTCAAAGTGCGGTCTCTGAATCTGGCCCTTATTCTGGGAGTTATATAAACGGCAACACGTTAAGGAAATGTTTCTTATTGTGGAGCTCCAAAACAAACGATAAAAAGATGATGCACATCGTGGAGGAATGTCCCCGACGTCGTTTCTCTGGGGGAATGCGTGAGCTCCAGAACCTTACTCCGGCAGCAAAAGGCTGGCTCCTCCAGCAGGATTTAGATGTATAGGGTTTAAAGCAGAAGCCATACGCAATAAATTATAACCAGAGACAAAGGTATCAAGAAAGCAGGGTGGGGAAGCCAAAGCCTTATAAGGCGAACAGACTTAGTTAAGGGCGCTGGAAACCGATTGATCAGGGACCGCGAAACTTTGGACTACTTATGGGAGGCCAATAGATGATGGCTGATATAGTGGTGATGAAGGCATTTAATCTGAAAGTCTCTAAGATAAAAGCAGAGCAGAAAATCTATACAATAGAAAATAACATCAACTTTAAAATTCCTTAGGATTTTTCTCCGCACATTTTCATACCTGTGATTAATATAAACGAGGATAAAAAACATGACATTGCAAATAGCACCAACCATGACACTCAGTAAAATGCTGAAAACGTATTTGACTTTTCTTGCTTATACCAAGACAATGGTATCGAAAGCCTCTGCATAGGAGTTACTGTCTATAACGAGAGTCAGGCAAGTAATCAGAATTATTCAACTTAACTAAGTCTAATAAGTTGAAGTAACAAACAAAACGACATTTTCTTATATTAACTCCACCCTTCTTAACTTAGTAAAGTAAAGTACACAGAATGAATTTATAGGTACATAATATAATATAACCCCACCAATATTTTAGGGTTATCATGTTTACTTTGGCAAAACCCGGAGTTATTGACTGGTAACATGAACAGTCGAATATGTCACTTATAATATAGTTATTTATAGTATAACAGTATAGTATAGAGACGACTTCTGTGTCGTGGTTGTTATGGTAAACAACAACTGTTAGTCGGTGTCTACGTTCATAGTTATATCAAATCTATGTGTAGATAAATAATAATGATAGCTTTCGTCTTGTTAAATATGAACTATCTTGTGACTTTTTAAAAGGCACAACAAACAATTAATTATTTTTCACTGTACTTAAGGCCTATTGCAAGGACGATCCTCCTTCAAGTAGGAAGATCTTAGTCTACAGATACCGCTCAGGCCAGACAGAGTTTTATGTTAAGTTTTCCTTATTTGCTAGAGATTATAAAGTCGCTTTTAAGGAACTATTATCTATTATGTACTGCACTTAAGTTCTTATAACACATTTAGAATGAGATAGGTTGGTGACACTAATTTGTACTGCAAAGGACACAATCTGCGACTCCTTTAGAAGCCATTTTTCCCTTTTTTTAGACATACTTTTACAGGGAAGGCCATCCCAGCACTGGGTCGTTCACGATCCGGTAAAACAGCAACAATAGTACCTAGTTACATAACAGTAAAAACGAACAGTCTAGACGCGACGTTGCCGGTCGCCGGTCGTTTGTGTCATTATACAATCATAGATCATCCTGATATCAGCCATCATCGTCAAGGGGACTAAATAGGTCACTTGAATATAACCTCCGCAATTAGTTACCTACTGACATTTTTGAAATGATTCTTCTTTTCGTCGTCATAGTTGAGACGCTGACAGCCAGTTGCAATTACTGTTTTATACACGATAATTCTGGTTAAGCAGCGTTGCCGATGTTATTCTATAGATGGGTGACCGTTAAGTGGTATTTCATCAGAGCGCGTATCTGTGCTTTAAGCTTCATAAGCCAAACAATAAAAATGTGGAAAGAACTCCCGGAGATGTGCTTTATAACATTTAGGTCTTTTCTATAGCATTGAGTCATTCAAGGTTGTGATTGTTAGTTTATGCAAAGCTACTTAGTTAAGAGATAGATGGCGTTGTGATGAGAAATGGTGTATGTATTACACAACAAACCTCAGAGGAGGTCAGATATAATATTATCGGGTCCAATGTAAATATGACATAAACCAATAATATGTTGTATAATTAGGACAGATAATGATAATGTATGGAATCGTGTAATGTTTATATTCGTCACTTATAATGATTATCGTTTACTTATCTTTGTGCTGCAGAAGAGAGCTATTCGTGCAATTTATAATTTAGGTAGGAGACAATCACTTCAAGAAAAATTTAAAGAAATCAATATACACACATCAAAAAAGTCTAAGCAACATGCATGATATTACAAATTTACCATTTATATTAATTTATTTTACCATTTATTTTAATTATAACGTTGTATTTTATTTTTAAAATAATATTTTTAGGGTTCTATGATGTAAAAATAACAGCTGTTTTCTTTATAAGTTCTTTTAATAACAGAAATTAACAATATTAGAATATACAGGTACATAAGAAACTAAACTTTTTTTTTACAAATTGAAATTTCTTAAGAAAATGAATTTATTGTGAAAGAATAGGACAATTTAATACAAAGTATGGCCTCCTCTGCTATTCAGAACTTGTCGGCAACGATTATTCATTGAATTAATGAGACTGTTTATGTCATCTTGCGGTATTCGCTCCCAATGGAATTGTAGCAAATCCTTCAGCTGTTGGGTTGTTGTCACTCCGTCCAAGTCCTTCAAAACACGTCTCTGGAGCATGTCCCATGCGTGCTCGATGGGGTTGAGGTCTGGCGATTGTGCAGGCCAGGGCAATACCTGGATGTTCTCCGTTGCCAAGTATTCACTGGTTCGCCGAGCTGTATGTGAACGCGCATTGTCATGCATTAACGTAAAATCGGAGCCAAAGGTTTGTGCAAATGGATGGACATAAGGTCTGAGAATATCCTCAACGTAATTTTCAGCGTTCATGTTTCCATTTACAAAAACGAGCTCAGTTCGCCTGTTCTTCATAATACCCGCCCATACCATAACTGTTGAGCCGCTGTATGGATGAACTTCCTGAACGCACCTGAGTCTTTCAGTATTTCCGGGTCGACGGTACACTCGCACCCTTCTTGTATCAGGCCTAAACCCGAATCGCGACTCATCGGAAAACATAATTTTATCCCATTGTTCCTGGGTCCATGTTATGCGTTCTCTACACCATTCATTTCGACGAGCGCGATTCCCGTGACGTATCGGTGGGCACCTGATAGGGCGTCGAGCTCGTAGGCCGTACTCATGCAGTCGATTTCGCACAGTTTGGGGACTTACATCAACACCACTTGAATTTTGTAGCCTCAAACTTATCTCTCGAGCGGTTAACATCGGCTGGCGTCTTGCAGTCAGTTGTATGTACCGGTCTTGCCGAGTGGTTGTACTCCTTTTACGGCCTGGATGCTGTTCAGCGGGTTCCCCTGTATTATTGTAGCGCTGCCAAAGACGACAAATAACACTTCTATGAATACCAAAATGTCGAGATACCTGAGATTGATTACTTCCCGCTTGCAACATCCCTACAGCTCTTTGCATTTCATCTGCCGTCAAATGACGTCGCTCCATGACGTAAAGAATATCTAACAATTCAATTTTGTCGCCAACTGTATTTAAATGGTTGGTAAAATTATAAAATCAAGACTAAAACGTAGCAATTAACATGCACTCAAATTCAAACAAATTCGCAGTCATTTGAATTTTATGAAAAAAAACAAAACATAATCGAAATTTTTTTTACCTATACACGAAGTTTACTTACCTATACACTTTGAGTGAGTAAATACTTAGAAATTAATTAATATAAATGGTAAATTTGTAATATCATGCATGTTGCTTAGACTTTTTTGATGTGTGTATTAACTGTAGCAAGTCAATACATTTATGAAAACATAATTTATGTTCATAAAAATAAAGACCAATTTGTCAAAAGAAGTGATGTCCATAGTATAAATACTAGAAATAAAGATAGACTTATTCATCCGTATTCTAGGCTCCAAAAAATACATAGTTCATTTCAGGGTCAATGTGTGCGATTTTATAATAAAATTCCGAAAGATATTCAAGATCTAAGTTTTAATAAATTTAAGAATGTAGTCAAACAAAAACTTATCGTAAAGGGATATTATACTATCCTAGACTACACGAAAGACAAAAAGGCTTGGGATTAACTGCTTCTGTTCCATAGGCTGTTTCAAATAATGCAAGTTTATGCACTTTTTTTTATATATGTGTGCTACTGTATTGTTTTATCTCTAATGCCCGATTTACACATCGACAAGTACAGTAGCGAGTTAAGTAGTATTTTAAGATTAAGTTGATTTAAATAGAGTTCCATCCTATTTTTTGGCGAGTTAAGTACGAAGTAGCCCCCTCTCTCGCGTCTCGCCAACTTAACTCGCCAAAAAATAGGATGGAACTCTATTTAAATCAACTTAATCTTAAAATACTACTTAACTCGCTACTGTACTTGTCGATGTGTAAATCGGGCATAAGTTCTAATTGTATTATTGTATCCTTTCTATCTTTTTTTTTTCTGTCTTCCTTGTTCTCATGCTTGTCTTCTACTTTTCTTTTCTTTGATTATTATTTTTTATAATGTATAAATGCTGTATTATCCTGTCTGGTACTGTCAAATATTTTGATAGGGTATATGATTAATGTTAAAAAAAAACTGTAAACACAACTGAATTTTAAGAGAGTTGCCATGAGTTTCTTTGCCAGGTTTCTTCTCATTGGCCCTACCATTTGGAAACTGGAATTTATAGATCAACACAGACAGACAAGTAGATTCGAGTAGTAGATTGGTTTTATTTTTCTCCTTTAATTTACATTTGACAATACAACGCGGCTTTTCTTAGTGCTGTAGCGTTTGTCTGTGTCGATCTATAATTTTAAATGTAGCTTCAATTTTAAGTAAACGACGATTTCAAACAATTTGTAATAAATTTTATGAAATAAAGTATTTTGAAGTTTGAAGAAGTTTGAAGTTTATTATACCACCCATGCAGAGTAAATGGTTTGTAAGAACCATAAAAGATTGTCCTAAGTTCTTGATCTTGAAAATGGTAAAATGATTCTGTTCCGTACAGAAGTAGAAATAGCTTGCCCTCGCTTAAGGGTCGGAAGGAGGCTTCAAAAGGGAGGCTATCTTAATAAGGTATAACCAAGTCCTGCTAACCCCTCAACGTCCCTAAGACCAAAACATTACTTTATTCAAGGCAACGGACAAGCTTTTTGAGCGAGAGCCGATGCAATCTCGTTTAAGAGACTTCTTGTTTGCTAACTGCGCTAACTACTGCGCTCCTTATCAATTCGGCTTCTGCATCGCCCGTTCTTGTACCCAACAGGTAAACCGTATAGTAGAGTACGCATTAGACGGCAAATGGAGGAAGACAGTGTCAGATTTATCTGTCACGTTTACCTAAAACCAGTAATAGATCATGTCAACAATACATATTTAAATGATCCTTGTTACTTTAGAAGTTCTCAATCGACACTAAAGTCCAGTTATCGCAACAATAGCAAGTCGACAAGAGTTAGCTGAACAGAACGACAATTCAATAATACAAACGTAAAAAGATACATTGACCTCTTGTAAGTTAAATATCTATAATTACTTAGAGTTCATTTATTTGTCGTCAGCTGTTATTTCAGAAGTACTATTTTGTATTTGTACATAGTAACAAGTTATTAATGTATTACTTATTGATTTATTAATTAACTATTCTACGAGTAATTAAAGTAAACTTTTAACTGAAAGTGGCGCGGTAGTAGTGGTAGCTTCCGTGAACAAGTTCCGGAGTCTCTCGATGTATAATTCTTTGTGCACTCTACATATTATTGTACTTAGTCTGGATGTTCTTTGTTTTTGTAAAATTACTGTTTTTTATTTTATTTTTATTCAGAAAAACAAACAGTCGCTTAAAGAAATAGTAAATATTATCTATATTAGTATATATCATTATGGTTCTGATAGACTTAAGTTCCATAAAAGCAATAACTAAAAAGGAATACAAAATAACAAAAAGTAAAGATATTAGTAGGTTAGTTGTTGGTACACAAACAAAAATACACAAGAGCCTAATTTAGTGGGTTAGTTAGGTGCTGTAAAGTTCCCGAGATACAGGAGATGATCTCTGTGCAGGACAACTCTTTAAAAAAAACGATCTAAAACATTTTCTTTTATTTAATTTGATTGTAAATGATGACAACCTTGTGTCCATCAATATATTGTTATTTAGCCCATTCCTTTATTAAGCCGTTCATGCCATACTATTACTAACACGTACACATAGCTATATTCAAAGTATTTACAAGCGTGAGGTCTTAATTGTCTTAACTCATCAAATTAACAATGTCTGTTAATTAATTAAAAATAAACGATTATACTGATCCTAACCATGGAGACTTATTGTTACAATTAATATGACAATGGTTTTATGTTTAGATATCATTCTAAACAAGCGTGTTGTAAGAACTTTATACAACTGTCAAGGACTAGTCATCATAACAGCCTATTAATGTCCCACTGCAGGGACGGGCCTACTCCCGTGACGGAGAGATACTTGGCCACGCTCTGGCCAGACGGATTGGTATAGGGTTTAATTTCAAGTTTTCCTTATTTTTATTCCGTTATGATAATATTTACAGATAGTATTTACAGATACCTGTTGGGTTTTTACAAAACCCATGGGATGAGATAGGGTAGTGACATATTGTATTCTTACTCCGTCACCACAGTGGAGATGTAAAAGATTAATAGGTATATGAAGGAGGATTAGTAAAAGATTAATATGTGAAGGAGGATTAGTAAAATATTAATAATGTGATATTCACATTTTAAATTAACGCGGACTTTACATAATATTTTTGTTGACCGTACCCCATGACGTCATCGTTCGTAAAAAATCTATTAAAGCGTTATTGGTAGCTTATTAGGCACTCTTACCAGAATTACGAGGGCTAGTAAAGGAGGTTGTAAAACAGAAGGAGGTTCTACGTCATATTCAGTAAAACCTTGTTAGGTAGAGGTGCGGTAGTAATAAAATATAGATAAATGGAGATAGATAGATATTCGGGGATATTGACGTATTTGGTGGCATCTTTAATGATATTATTATAAACGATGGTTGTTTGGGACACTCATGGTACATATTTTTTTTCTGTTGGTGTAAAAAAACTACTCTTTTAACGAATTTATATTATAGCTTAGAACCAAAGCAACACACTTTTCTTGCATCTAGGTCCTTTATGATCACAATGTCTACACTGTAAAATGACTTTGAAGCAAAATGCCTCAAATCAATATCTCTAAAGTGTTTTGACTAATTTGCAATACATCTGTATTGTTTCTTGCCTATGCAGCATAATGTCTCAAAATTGAAAACGACTTTAAAGGATATACACAATATGCCATTAGGACTAAGAATCAAAACGACGATAAATCAAATAATCATTATTTTTATTTGTGAATTATTATAAATGAAATAAAATGTTATTTTAATTATTACTGCTTATTTATTTCCTAAAGTAGACAAGTAACAGGTTTCTTTAAATAAATGAAATAGTAGATAAACTCCGTTTTCAAACAACCCTTTTTGCAGATAACACAGCTATTTAAGCCTCTGGCACCTCCCCCTCCCTCTCGATATTTAGGCGACTCCAATCTGCATCCAACACCCTTAGCGATTGGTTCCAGAAATGGAGGATAACAGTTAACCCCGAAAAGAGTCAAGCGGTAATGTTTTACAAGAAACAAAGCCACAACACCCTCTCGGCAGAGACACCAAAAGTTAAGATGTTCGGCTCCCTGATCCCTTGAGCGAGGGAAGCCAAATATCTTGGACTCATACTCGACGATAAACTCTCCTTCCGTCCCCACATAAACATAGTTCGCAAGCGGGCCTCGTTTGTGATGGGACGGCTGCACATGCTCCTCCGGAAGGAGTCTAAGATGTCGATCGACCGAGGCCGGAACACGTGCCGCGTTTGCACCTAGAGGGTGTGCCTTCCGCACGTCCTGTTAGTCAGTGACAGTCCAGGGCGAGGTTCGTGGCCCACAGGGGGTGCATTTTCGTGTTCTGGTCATAAAACTACCTACTGAGATGTTTTGCATTTTAGGTATTTTGGATTTCAAGTCATCTTCACTTAAGACGTTTGTCTTTAAAGTCGCGTTACTTCGTAGTCATTTTACTACAAAGTCATTTTCATTTAAAGGTGTATTAGTACTAAGTCGTTATGATTTGAGGCATTTTGCTACTTAGTCAATATGCATTTTATGCGTAATCCTTTAAAGTCATTTTACAGTGTAGACATTGTGATCAAAAAGGATTGGGGTAAAGTTTTCCTTCTCTCGGCACTAATCCTTTTTTTTGGAATCCCCGATAACCACGGAAATAAACGGACTTCTATGTAGTGTTGGACGGGACTCGAGTTTTTTAAGTCCTAATTTAGCAACAGGACTCATTTTGACAGAGCTCGCAAGACTTTGACTAAAATAAGTCCTGAGTTATGAGTCCTGAGTCCTTTTATTGAGTCCTAATGCAAAAAGACTCGACTCATAGGACTGAGTTTTTATTGTAGAACTCAAGTTCTTAAATAAAACTAAAGTCATATTAAAGAACTTGAGTTTTTCAAAGAAAATTGAGTCCTCTTAAGTTTTTTGACAAAATTACTTATTTACAAATACTCTGTAACCAACTTATTCTTATACATAATAATAAACGAGATTATACGTGATTATGCTAGGTTCAGTATTTATTGCTTAAAATCTAACTAACAACCTATAGCCTGGAAATGTATATCAACAGAATGAAAATAAAACTCACTTTTTTAAAAAGACTGGAGCTCGCATTGAACTTGAGTCTTAAAAGTTTATTTAAAAATAATTATCGTTAAAAGACTCGAGTTCTCGAGTCATATTGTGAGGACTCGTAAGTCTTGTCACTGACAAAAGGCTTGAGCTCTCATTTATGAGTCCAGTCTCCAAAAATCGAGTCCAGTCCCTAAATAACGACTTAAAGAACTCGAGTCCTGCCCATCACTACTTCTATGTGTATTAACGGACAGTATTCTTATTCAGTTTTCATAACAGCTTAACGCTGTTCTTATATTTTTGTAGAGTTAATATCTGCGAACTTTTCTATTACATTACGTCTGCTTATTTGATACCCATGCTGGTAATACCACTATGTTTACTCTACACAGAAAGATTCATCATCATCATCATAACATCCCATTAATGTCCCACTGCAGGGACGGGCCTCCTCCCATGACGGAGGGATACTTGGCCTACTTACCTATACCACGCTGGCCAGACGGATTGGTATAGGGTTTAATTTCAAGTTTTCCATCTTTTTATTTCGTATACTTAGTTAATATTCACGGATAGTCCCTTAGTCGGTTTTTACGACACCCATGGGATGAGATGGGGTGGTGACATATTGTATTCTTACTCCGTCACCACACGATTACGCAGAAAGATTAATCAGTTACTAATAATAAAATTATCTTTTCACAGTTAAATCCACACGTAAACGACTTCCAGCGGCGCTACGTCAGCGAAGTGAGAAGATGTAGTGAAATGGAACGTAAACTTAGATGGGTGGCCAGTGAGCTGCAGGAACCACCTCCTCCACCTAAACCTTCAAAATGCAGCCTAGGTCCTAGAGAAATTAATATATTAGAGGTATGTGTCACTATGCAATCATTATCATCAGTACAGGATATATTTGTACCATTGCAGAACTAACGTGTGTTTAAAAAGACGAAAGTACGTGATTCTATTTTAGCAACCATTATACTCGTACAACGCCTTTTAGTACCTAAACAAACCAACTTGTAGCTACATAGTACATAGTTACCACCATACTAGTCCGAACAAAGCGGTTCAGCACTTCGTACATGTGCAAAACCATCAAACAATGGAACTCTTTGCCAGCTCACGTGTTTCCTTCAAACTACGATCCTGGTTCTTTCTAGCAAGGCGCGAAAAAGCATCTTCTTAAGCCGCCGTAGTGGAGACTTTCATGCCTCTACAAATATTGTAGCTGGCATGGTGCTCGCCATTCTTGGACTCTATTGGATTCTTAACATCAGCCACCATAGAGTCATTCTGGTAGGCCAATTTTAAAAAAAAACTATCCTTTTTAAAAGCATTATAAACAGGCAGAATATTCATCTTTACTTGCCTGATATTTTTTGCTGCTTACCTTTCCCATGGTTGGGCTTCTTCCCGGCCCCACGAGAGTCTATCAGTTAGGGAGTTTGAGTTTCTACTTAATAAACTTATACATAGCAGTTCTCATTCAGACATTTTTCTGATAAACTCTTTAAATTTTAAAGTAAGTAATTTGTTATCATGAATGTTTCTTAGGTCAAGGGTGTTTCCTACATATATTAGTTTTGTTTTTAGGTATATACAGAAAAGTACTAAACGTATGTCTACTATACGTAGTACATGCTCTACTTAGCTTGAGCTTAGTGGCGTTGTGTACTCGCAAAAAAGTTCATCCTAGCTATCCAACGAAGCAAGTAAAAACAGCAAGCAACTACAGCGAATATGCGGCGTATGTACGTTTTTACAATTATTGAGATTCAAGGTCATACAAATTACGGTTCCCTTGACAATAGGTACACGGTATCACAGGATAGCGTTATTGAAATTTATGGTCTAGCTGATTCCTCCCTAGTAGGATGTTGTATACGATTGATCTAATCTTGTAATTACTGGAATATTTGCTATTTCTTGATCGCACGTTTTGTTCGAAAACTTTAAGCTAACCGCCATCTATCATCATAACAGCCCATTAATGTCCCACTGCAGGGACGGGCCTCCTCCCGTAACGGAGGAATACTTGGCCTACTAACACCACGCTGGCCAGACAGATTGGTATAGGGTTTAATTTAAAGTTTTCCTTCTTTTTATTTCGTAAAGATAATATTCACGGATAGTCCCTTAGTCGGTTTTTACGATACCCATGGGATGAGATGGGGTGGTATAGTGACATATTGTATTCTTACTTCGTCACCACAAGGAGATCCCACCAAAGACAGTATAATTATTCAGTCTGGATTTTCTTTGTGTACGTTAATTTCGTCTGTGTAAAAGTTTCAGCGACTCAGAAATAAGATGTCTTTAAAAAAAAAAAGGTAATTTTCTTACATAACTTTTGTTCGACATTGATTTAAAACTAAACTAAGCATTTTAATACGGTCTTAAAACCAGGCAAGTTATTTGTTATCAGTACAAGTAAACGAAGATAAATAAAAATTCTAAATTTGGTATCTGTTGTAGTTAATGAACACGCAACATGCTTTATGTCGTGTTTAGTTAAAAAAAATATTACGAAGTCAATAATAAAATCTGTTTTACGTCATTTTTAACGACTGTTGTGGTATAGTGGTTTCAGAGATTGGCTGATATTCATAGCTCTTAGGTTTGATTCAAATATTAAAAACTTGTGTGTGTCTAAACAGAAATGTTTACATAAATCCCCATATTACAAGCTTTGCTTAGTTGGGGACTAGATGGCGTTGTGTGAATGTGTGAGGAATATATTTATTTATCTTACAAAATATAAAATGCATAAGCTTCAGTGAGCAACGGCTTATCAGTTAAATAGTATGTACAGTAATGTCCGCACCCATTCTCGTCTCATGGGTTTTGTAAAAGTTGACTAGCAATTCTTCCGTCACTGAATAAGGCTCCTTCTAGCAATGGGATATTTAAGCACAGCTAAGAACAAACTCTTCAGCCTATGTCCAACAGTGGACGTCCATAGGCTGCTATAGAAAGTCCCCGTGACTCAGGGCGTAATCTAATCATAATACCTTTTTTTTTTCTTTTTTTTTTTTGGTATCGCTGGGGTAAAATGCCTACGCATCCCCTCTCGTCGGGGGACGGGAGGGGTATGTGGGGCTCCCAGGGGTGACCCCCCAGTGCACCCACTAAAAGTCCCCAGCGGCACTCCTTCATCGCCTTACTTGCAGGGGGCATGGGGAACCGGCAGAGCCTTTGCATCCAGTCCCCCTCCGGCGATCCCCGCCATTACAGGCGGGCCCTTCTCTTCTTGAGAACGGCCGTGAGTGCTCCAGCCGTTCTCACCCACATGGTGGTGGTGAGTCGTGCAATGGGATGAAAGGTGCCCCCGCACCTGTCACCCCTGCTCACCACCGGGGTGGAGGAGGTCGCGGTATGTCCGCCCTCTCCCGCCCTCTCGTCTCCTCCGATGTGGCGGCGCGAGGGGGTCTTCTTCCCGCGCGCGCTCAGCCGCCTCCTTCTGCGACATTACAAGTTCGCAGAAGGAGGCAACCGCCCTCCAGGCCTCCTCGCTCCCCAGCATAGCTTTAACTAAGCCCGGGAGCGAGAGGTCCGCCCCAACTAACCCCACCAGGTTGAGGCGCAGCCCCGACCACAACGGGCACACCTCCAGGGTGTGCTGCGCCGTGTCCGCGGCCGCGCCGCAACCGTGGCACAATGGTGCTTCCTCCCTTCCAATCCGGTGCAGGTATGAGCCGAAGCACCCGTGCCCCGACATCACCTGCACCACCCGGAAAGAGAGGAAGCCATGCCGCCGCTCCAGCCACTCCCGAAGGACAGGTCCGAGAGCGTCCAGCGTCCAACGACCAAACGCGGTGGAGGCAAGGTCCTCCGTCCAGTGATGGACGGTGGCATTCCTCGCCTCTTGCCGGATGGCCTCCCACTCTTCCGGAGCTGGACGCTCTCCGAGCGCCCTTCGCCCCACCTTCCATTTGTACACTCTGGCGAGCACCCATGCCTCAAGCTCCCAAGGAGGGGTGCCCGCCAGAGCGCACGACGCCGCAACGCCCACTGTGCGGTAGGCCCGCACTACCCGCTGAGCAATGGCCCTTTGGGGCGCCCGGAGGGCGGATAAATTCTCCTTCCTTTCGAGGGAGTCCACCCAGATAGGCGCCCCGTACAGTGCCATGCTCCGCAGTATGCCGGCGTACAATAGCCGGCAACGTGTGTTGGGCCCCCCCAGGTTGGGCATCAACCACGAGAGGGTGCCCGCGGTCCTCAGCAGACGCGTCGACAGCTCACTGAAATGTGGGCTGAAACGCCATCTGCTGTCCAGGACAAGGCCCAGATATTTCATCTGGGCTTTTACCGCTATGCAGGTGCCCTCAACGCAGATCTGGGCATCGGGTGGGGGACGCCGCCAAGGACCATGAAAATACACGGCCTCGGTTTTGTCCAACGCCACCCTCAGACCCAGACGGCGGATTCTTTCTGCAACCACGGTCCCACCGTCCGACGCTAGGCCAGTCGCCTGCAGGAAGCCCCCGCGGGCAGTCAACAGAGTATCATCCGCATAGCAGATGACACTTGTGCCGCCCGGGAGGGCCCCCCGCAGGAGCCAATCGAACCCGATGTTCCACAGGAGGGGTCCCAGAACGGAACCCTGTGGAACGCCGGACTCCACCGCGTAGCGCCGGATTTGACCTAAGCTGTTCACCAGGAGGACTGTACGGTCCTCCAGGTAGCTCGCCAGGAGGGACCGCAAATAGCGAGGCACTCCGTGATAACGGAGTGCCTCCAGGATGGTGGAATGGGGGACAGAGTTGAAGGCGTTGGCTATGTCAAAAGACACCGCCAACAGCCCCTCCCTCGCCCCCACAGCCTCCCCCACCAGGTCCCTCAGGCGGCCCAGCGCGTCCACTGTCGAACGCTCAGATCTAAAACCGAACTGAGCGTCCGACAGATCTGGCCCCACGGTCCGGAGGTGACGCTTAAGGCGCCCAGCGACGATCCACTCGAACATCTTACCAACCTCGTCCAATAGGACGATGGGCCGGTAAGCCGAGGGAGAGTCTGCAGGGCGCCCCTCCTTGCGAAGGAGGCACAACCGCCCCTCCTTCCACGGTCCCGGGAATCTCCCAGTCGTGAAGCACGTACTGAAGATATCCCGGAACCTTCCCTCCATGTGTAGGGCAGTCATGGCTACCACCCGCGCCGGAACACCGTCCGGGCCGGGGGCCGTCTTTTTTGCGCGAAGGCGGAGGAGTGCTGCGCCAAACTCACCGTCAGACACCGGCAGGGGCTCCTCCTCCCCTTCCGGCACAACTGCACCCTGCGGGGGGTCCATAGCTGGAGGGGTGAAATAACTGTCCCTGTGCGGAAACAGCGACCGAACCACTCCCTCCAGCACCGACGGCTCGAGGGTCTCAGCGACCGGGGTGGCAGAGCGGCGCAACTGTTTGCGCGCTGCTTTGTATGGCCTCCCGAACGGGTCGTTATTTAGGCTCCCTAGCATCTCTGCCCGCGCCGAGTCTCGGGCAGCGACAATGGCCAATTTGAGGACCGCCTTTGCCTCCACGTACGCACCGTAGAGGCGGTCCTCCTCGGCCTCGTCGCGATGGTACCGTCGACGAGCTCTCGCGAATGCACGCCTAGCTGCCACACAGGCAGCCCGCAAGTCCGCTAGCTCTCTCGACCACCAGTATACGGCCCGTCGAGGGGGCGGGCGGCAAGACCGAGGCATGCTAGAATTACATACCTCGGTCAAGGACACCCTTAGACATGCGGCTGCGGCGTCCACGTCCTTAACATTGACTGGTGGCGACAGCCAGTCCTGGACGAACGCCGCCTCCTCCGCAGCCTCTCGGTCCAGACGGGTGACAGCCCACCGGGGAAAGTGGGAGCGCCTCGAAGATTCGGGGGCTCTTCGTGGACCCTGGGCGGAGATCTCGAACCGCACGTAGCGGTGGTCCGAGAAAGTCTCCGCCATGTCCACCCGCCAGTCCTTCACGCGAGCGGCCAGCGCGTGGGTAGCAAAAGTGAGGTCCACTATGGACCCACCCTGTCGCCGCACGCATGTCTGGACACTCCCTCTATTTAAAAGGGAGAGTCCAGATGAGGCCGCCCACAGCTCCACCGCACGCCCGCGCGCGTCGGTCGCTGGGTTTCCCCACGCCACCGACTTGGCGTTAAAGTCGCCAATCAACGCGACCTGACGCGGCGTCGCCCTGTTAACCACTGACGCCAGGACTCCAAGGAAATCCTCGAAGTCCTGAAGAAGGCGGTTAGGGGAGAAGTAGACCCCCACAAGGGCGAGGTCTCCCCACGCGGCGGCCACGTATCCCGTTCCTCTCTCTAAAAGCGAGAGAGGAGGGGAGTCCGTGGAAGGCCGCACCGCAAGTGCCACCAGGCCGTCCCCATCCCCCAGCCAGTGGTCGGGGACTAGGTACGGCTCGGCAACTACCGCCACATCTACCAACCACTCAGCCATTGTCTGGACCAATAGGTCCTGAGCTGGTCTGCAGTGGTTGATGTTCGCCTGGAGGACGCGATGAACCGACTCCATGTTAGTCGGACATCGCACCCCCCTCGGCGGACGCCGCCACGGGAGTAGCGGCGGCAGCAGCCTGGCGGCTCAGCACTTGCGGCTGGCCCCTCTCAGTGGGAGGCCTACAGTGTCTCCCCGTCATTATGTGCTCAGCAGGGCGACCACGGGCGGCACACGCAGCACAATGCGGCGTGGTGGCCTGGCAGGAGGCCGATTTGTGCCCCTGCTCCCCGCATTTATAACACGCGTCCGTCCGGTCCACTGTGGACGGACACGTGGCACGGGTGTGGCCAATCCCGAAGCACCTGAAGCAACGCAGAGGCTGGTCTTCAAGTGCCCGGACCACAGCCGAGCTAAAGCCTACAGGCAACCGTCCTTTCCGTATGACGGCCTTCGCCGCAGTGACTGGGCACTCCAGACGGATAGTCCCCAGTCCCCCGCGGCCGGGTCTGATAGCCCGTCCTTGCACCGCCGCTACAGGACAGCCTCCCACTGTCGCGATAGCCGCCACCACCTCCTCTTTGGTGACCGAGTCGTCAAGCTCGGTCACCTCCAAGGTTGCCGCCTTCACTGGTCTAGCGACCTTCGCGACGTCCGCGATGACCTCTTTCAGCTTTGCTCCAAAGAGATCCGCGTTAGTGCCGCCGTTGGCCCCCGGGAACTCAAAGATTCGAGCCCCAGCAAGAGTCCGGCGGCACGTAACCATCCCAACTCCCAGCGCAGCAGGGTCGACGCGCGCACGAGCCCTCTTCAAATCTAATCATAATACCTAGTGCAATACTTATCTCTATTATAAACTTTACTTTATTTTATTTTTAAAAAAGCACCACTATCCTAAATTTTTCCCTTTTTTCCAGGAAAGAATTGACTACATCGAATCAGAGATCCAAGAAATAACCCGCAACGCTCGCAACCTGAAGAGCGACTACCTCTCCCTAATAGAACTAAAGACCATTATAGAGAAGACACAGACTTTCTTCCAAGACCACAGTGCACAGAGGAAGATCTCCCAATCAGTTCAGATATACAACAATGATGCTGTACTAGGACACTTGGGGTTCATAGCTGGTGTTGTAGCGACAGTAAGAGTACCGTCGTTTGAGAAGATGCTGTGGAGAATATCACATGGAAATATATTCTTTAAGCAAGCACAGATTGAACAGCCTTTGAAAGATCCTGTTACGGTAAGTTTCTTAATAAAGTTTTAGTTATTGCTTACTAGCTTTTGCCCGCGGCTCCGCTCGCATTAAATTCGGGATAGCACTGTTCCCCTTTTCTGGATACAGAAGAAAAAAAGTAGCCTATGTTGCTCTCCATCCCTTCAACTATCTCCACTTGAAAAATCACGTCAATTCGTCGCTCCGTTTTGCCGTGAAAGAATAACAAACAGACAGACACACTTTCCCATTTATAATATTAGTATTGATTTTACTAGCCGCTATAGACTAGCAAACAGGCTATTTGAAAGCTAACCAAAGAAGAAAAACCGTTTATCTAAAAGCGAGCTTCACGCTGTGGAGTGGGCACCGGAACTCGTCAGATGTTGTAGAAGTGGGGTAGTAAATGATACTATGATGACATGTTGAATGCTCCTTTAATTACATCTTACCACGATTTATATACTTAATATCTACGTGTCTTATAGCTATATTACTATCTTAATGTCTTATCTTAGTATCTTATGATAGTTATAGTACAACCGTAATCTATTCCTTGTTATCGGATGATGTATGTGACCAGCTCACACTACATCACCCTTCCAGAGAAAAAAATTAAAATTAAATCTAAGTTAATTTTATTGTTTTGATTATAACTATTATAATTAATTTTAACTATCATAATACAATTTGGTTCTATTTTTATGTACAGTTTCTATTTTATTTTTATACTTTATTTTTACATTTGGTGACTCATCTTTTATTACATAAAATGGTCCATTGTACACATTATCTAACTTACTTGCATTCTCATTTTTCAACAATATTAAATCACCTTCCTTATATGTTACAGGGTTACTATTTTTATCATAAACAATTTTCCTGGCCAATTTACTAGTTATCAAGTTTTCTCTAGCATCCGCTTGAGCTTTCTGTAAACGAAACTTAAACTCTAAAGGATAATCATCGAAATTATATATAGGTTCAACACTCCCATTATTTAAATTACTTGGTAAGTTGCATAATTTTCCGAA
This sequence comes from Schrankia costaestrigalis, assembly GCA_905475405.1. NCBI lineage: Eukaryota > Metazoa > Arthropoda > Insecta > Lepidoptera > Erebidae > Schrankia > Schrankia costaestrigalis. Next base: position 3,244,259 of record FR997830.1, read on the forward strand.
CACTAACTCATATGGAGTATATTTAGTTACAGTATTTACTGTTGTGTTGTATGAAAAACACCAATAAGGGATCCAAGAACTCCATGATGACGAGTTGTTATTTGTCTGAATTCTTAAATACGCACCCAAAGTTTTATGAGCATTTTCTAGCGAACCAATACTTTCATGATGATACGACGTTGCTAATATTTTATTTATGCCCAAAATTTTGAATAATTCTACCATGACTTTGGAAATAAACTCACTTCCCCTATCTGTAGCAATGTTTTGCGGTATCCCATATCTCAAAATGAAATTTTCCCCTAACGCTTTTGCTACCTCATTGGTTGATTTGTTTTTTAAAGGATAAGCTTCCACAAATTTTGTTAACTCACACTGTAATGTTAAAATATATATATTTCCATTCGTATCCTTATCGAATGGTCCTACTATATCCAAGTAAATTTTCTCAAAAGCTGTTGACGCAGTCGTCGTAATTGTCATTGGTTCCCTAATATTTTTCTGAAATTTTTGTTTCTGACACTTATCACATTTTTGGACGTATTCTACTACATCTTTTTCGATACCTGGCCAGTAAAAAGATTTCTTTATATTACTAATCATCCTTCGTATCCCTGCATGACCACTAGTTGGTAATATATGAAAATCGTTCATGACTACCTTCTTTTCTTCCCTGTCCTCTATCCTACGTACATCTTTCACTATACATACTTTAAAGTTCTTTTGTAATGAACTATTGTTTTCCTTTAAATACCGTGCCATTCCTTTTATCAAATACTCGTTATCATTATTTTTTAACATAATAATATGTTCCAAGTTTTGTTCAAAACAAAACTTTACTATGTCTTTCAGCAACTCGTCTAGGGAAGAAGCTGATAAAGATTCATAGTTAATATAAACACTTAAGTGTTCTGGCACGTACATCAATTTATTTCGTGACTTAGACATAATTATTTTACAATTTTTGTCACGTATCAATTTTCCCCATTTATTTGCATTTATTCTGCGTAATTCCACATCATTCCCTTGTTTCTTCAGTACTTCTACTATTCTGGGATGCCCTATCCTAGAATCTATTATATTATCCTTCCGAATATCCTGTTCTTTACCCAATTCCTGCAACCGCCTATTCTGCATTCTCGTCATTACTGATATACTATTATTTCCCATATCTTTTAAATCTTTAATGGAGATTTTTATTCTAGATAATGCGTCCGCTAGCACATTGTCCTTCCCTTTCACATATTCGACCTCAAAATCGTATTCCTCTAAATACAGACGAAACTTCATTAACCGACTTGATGGGTCCGTCATATTAAATAAATATATTAATGGCTTATGATCTGTTTTTACGATAAATTTCCTACCATATAGATATGTCCTAAAATGTTTAATTGACCAAACTATAGCCAATAATTCTTTTTCTATAATAGGATAATTTAACTCGCTTTTCCCTAAAATTCTACTCGCGTACGCGATGGGTTTGCCGTTTCCATTACTCAAGACACTTCCTATCGCAAAACCTGAACTGTCTGTTTGCAGTACAAACGTGTTTTTTTCGGAAAAATCGGGAAAATCTAAAATTGGTGGTGATATTAATGCCTCCTTAAGTACTAAAAATGCTTCCTCGCATTCTTCTGACCAATTAAATACAGCATTTTTCTTACACATTTTATTCATTGGTGCAACTATTTTAGCGAACTTAGGGATGAATTTTCTGTAATAATTCGCAAAAGCTATAAACCGTTTTATTTCATCACTATTAGCGGGACGTGGGTAATTTCTTACTACTTCAATTTTTCCCGGATCTGGAGAGATACCGTCATTTGATATAACGTGTCCTAAATAAAGTATTTGCTTCCTTAAAAACTCGCATTTAGATGGATTTAGTTTAAGATTAGTTTTTCTTAATCGTGTAAAAATTGACATTAAATTTCGGTTATGTATTTCTAAATTTTGCCCAAAGATAACCAAATCGTCCTGGTATATTAAACATTTATTATAATTTAATCCGGACATCGCCACAGTCATCATTCTACTAAATGAACTCGGACTAATTTTTAAACCCATTGGTAATCTGTTCATTTGATATTGTCCTTTGTCTGTCGTAAATGCTGTATACTGTTTACTTTTTTCGTCTAATTGACATTGATAATATGATTGCGACAAATCACAGTGACTAAAATACATAGCTCCTGATAATGAATCTAAAATTTCATTAATATTTGGTAAAGGAAACTTATCGTCTTGAATTTTTTCGTTTAATTGCCTATAATCTATTACAAGCCGCCATTTTTTATCCCCGTCCCGGTCTGCTTTTTTAGGGACAATTAACACAGGACTAGACCACTCACTAACCGTCTCTTCAATAATTCCATTTTTTAACATTTCTTGTACTTGCCTATCGACCTCTTTCTTTTGAGCAATTGGTATCCTGTACTGTTTTTTATATCCCGGTGATACATTGTCTTTTAATTTTATAGATTGCTCATATATATTAGTTACAGTCAACTTATCTCCCGGTAAATGAAATATATCTGGATATTTCGCACAGATCTGTTCAATCATTAATCGTTCCTCATTGTTTAAATAGTCTAATTTTAAAATTGAAAATATTTCCTTAATACGTTCAACACTCTTACTTGACTCCGGAAAATGACAATAGCTATAATTCCTTAAGGGTTGAATATCTATATTTTTTAAAATACATTCAATTTCCTCGTCTTTTGTATTCAATATCTTATTAGGTATCATTCCATTTTTCGGTTTAGCTATTACGCTGGCCAAAAAAACCCCTTCCTGTAACTCTTGTTTTGATACCACACAATCTTCGGTTATGCTAACTGGAAAATATTTAATTACCTCGCAACGCGGCGGAATACTTAATACATAATCATAATATCTAAGTGGCATCGAAATAACTTGCCCTCGGTATTCCTTAAGAGTTAGTTTATTTTCTGAGAAATCTATAACGCCTTTATATTTTTGTAAAAAATCTTGACCTATTATGCCGACCGATTTACATGGTAATTCATTAAATACATAAAACTTATGCATAAACGAACACTGTTCGAAATTTAAATTTAAGTACACGTAACCTATCGCTTGTATTTTACCACCTACACCGTTAACTACTACCTTATCCTTAATAATATTGTAACATCCCGGGTAACATTCTAAAATTTCATTTTTTATGGCTGATATTGACGCACCCGTATCAATTAGCCATTCCGAGTGTAGGCCATTAAGAAAAAAATAAACCCAGTTTATACTATTATACGTTAATATATGTTTATCTTTATTCACGAAAAAACTGACTCGGCTCTATTTGTTGTTCCAATGTGTCAAGTTCATTATCGCCTGACGTATGTTCTACTTCTAAACATGCTACAGCTTGCCGACCTTGCTGACTCGGTTGTTCACGATAACCGCTACGTCCGCGAATTCCATTACCATGCCATCTCTTTGTATTATTAAACACGTACCTATCAGCTGTGTTTTGTTTTGCGCGATAATTTTGTTGGAAATTATTATTATTTCCACTTCCTCTATTATTCCTGTAGAATCCATTTGTCCTGAACTGTCGTTGAAAAGTTAATACCTGTTCTAAGGAATTACAACTTTCGTCTTCTGCTATCCTAATTGCATCTTTTAATGTTGTTATATTCTGTGCTGAAATGATAGTGCTTATACGTTGATTTCGAAGCCCGTCAGCGAATCTTTTTACTGCGTATTTTTCGTTTAATGGCCGTAACACTTTGTATGCTTCCTTATCGTTTCCTGCCTGCGCAATGGTTAAGTCTATCATATACTTTTCTATTTCTATCCCGAATTCTGTTATCGATTTATTACTTTGAGTAGCCCTAGAGAATTTATTTTGAATAGCTACTAGTGGCGAAGTGTCCATATAACTCGATTCCTACCGGCTTACCTTTGCAAAAACCGCTTAGCATTGTCTATTAATCAATTATAAATCAATGATGCAACATCCACTCAATACAAAATAATATAAAACAAAAAAGTATTCTCTTACGTAAATCGCAATAATAATACAAAATTATAGTTAGTAATAATAATTTTCAATATGATTATTTACGTACTCATAACGCCATCTAGTAATTAAAGGTTGTCAACTAACCACTTGTTATGGGTCAGTCAGAGAGTACCTAAAGCGCGCATGCGCGGGGCGCGGTAAGCCGGTCGCGAAATTAGGAATCCAGTACAACAATACGTACGGAAATCGTACGGCCACGTGACACTTTGTCTTCGTCGATCTAAGGTACCATATAAGCCGATGGCCACCGGCTTATGACAAGGATAAAAGATACAACTACAACATTGCGAGAGCGAGAAAGCACTATTGCAACCAGTGGACCGACCAATTGTAACGAAGTTTAATTTCATTTTACGTTAAGTACTTAATTTGCCATTGACATTTCTTTTTGTTTTTATCAATTATTTAAATCTATACGATGTATGGCTATCTTTAAATAAATGAGATTTAAAAAAAAAAAATTTAAATCTGATAGAAATCAGTCTTTCTTCTGAATTTTCAGCTTTTAATTATATTTATTTGTTTTTATTTTTTTATTCTCTCCATCTTGACTTTGGCAGAATCATCGGTAAACGATAGGACCATTAGAAGAAAAGAAAAAACAGAATTATTTATTTTCTGCAAATAGGTTATAAAATTCGCTTTCTTGTTTAAAGTCATTGAGGTAATTATGTACTACGTACTTTAAAGTAGTAAAATTTGTATGTTTAATTATTTATGATTGTGTATTATGTGTTATGCATTGGTTGACTTTATTTTTGTCGTAGTGCGTTGGGATCCTATGGAATATTTTTGTAAGTACTTGTTTGTATTATTTATCTTTTTTTTATTTTTTGGAGACGTTCCATTTGCCCATACATCTGGGGCCCACCAAGAACATACATGAAACCTTGTGTGTTATGAAGATAAATGACTACTCTATAGGCCTGTATAATTTTTTTTACCATAAAACTTCGAGGATGTAAGATATGTAGTATTTAAAGTGAAATTATATCACACTCCAAATAGCTCAAAATACAATTATCACATAACATGTTATCTAATTATTAATATTTGAATGTCTAAAATAAAACCTAAATATAATCCATAATCAAAAGCGAATTAATATACAATAATAATATGAAATAAATCACATCAAAACATTCACAATACGTAGCTAGTAGCAACACGAATCACAAAGTACATTGACACAAATGGAGTGACACATGACAGATGAGAGATGTTAAATGTGTTGCAATGATTAAAAAAAAATACATTCGACTTCTCATTAAAAGGAAGACAACATAATTGTGTTACAATAGTAGGTATTGCGTACAAGTTCTATTTTTTTAACGATTAAAATATAAGAGTCAAATATATTGTTGGTGATTATTATACTTTTATATGAATAAAATATATATTATCTCAGACATTAATATTTACCCACATAATATTATTTTATTTTCAAGGGTGGCAACATAAAAAATATCCGCCATTAATTCAACCAATGATAGAATTAAAATACTGTTCACAACCATTTAAAACTAAAATCTTTCCCCCAACTTCTACGGAGAAATGGAAAACACTAATTGATTTTCAAAATTATTTGTTTAATTTTAATTATTCAAAACATTCTGTTCGCTCTGGGCCCCAAATGGAATGTCTCCTTTAATAGTTTGTTGTTATAAGGGACACGTTAATAGTGTTAGATTATATTGTCTATCCATAATAATGTGTTGTGTGATAAAACATCGTGAAATTAAATTATAAATATAAGAAACGCCGGCGCACTTTGGGGCGCCTACGAATACCTATGAACTACAGAATAATAGTAATATAAAGTAGAACGAAAGTCCACGGAATCTTCGGCTTCCCTTTTATAAAAATCCACCCTTCGCCACTGATAGCTACGTCTGATTTTATTGTCAATAGATGTTTTTTCATGTCATTTACTAATTGTTCAACCGAATCGTACTCTCCTGATAACCGTATTTTAGCCCCTTGGTTTAACCGTGTTTTTAATACAAATTTTATTAATAATTTTTTTTCTTCCTCTTTAATCATTGAACTGTATAACTCAATAGAGTCTATAAGGTCTTGAGTGACATGTTCTTCTCCCGTTACTTTAGGCAATAGCCCCACGGCCGTCCTCAGAGAAAAACTCTCGGTACCCATTTCTGACGGTGTAATCTTATTTTCGAATTTTATAGTGTCTAAATAAAGTTTCTCTATTTTATTAATTAATATACAATTTCTGTTGAAAATTTGCAACTTCCCGAAATAATTGTTTTAAATTTATCGTATAAAGTTTGTATTTCGTTAATTTTTCCTTCAAAATTACTTCCTACCCTTCTACTGGGTCCTAGTTTAACAATATTTTCTCTTAAATTTTTTAATTGTACAAAAATTGTAGTTAATTCTACTTCCATAATTTAATAATAACCGATTATGATAAACTTATAGTCTTTAAACACATTCCGTACACAAACATAAAATAACACTGATTTTCACTCACGTTTCCTTCCTTCTTGTTATGCCTGCATCACTCGCTGGACATCCCTCTTATTTATTTCTCCTTGTATCCAGTTCATGTGGCACCTTCGGTAGAGATAACCCACTGCGCTCACAATAATAACCAAAAAACACGCTGCCATGAACCAAACGACTGTACTTATGGCTGACAGTTGTTGTTGTGTTGCTGTTGCGTTGTTGGATCCACCAGAAGCTGTCTGAGCTATGATTACTTCCTCCTTCGAAGTAGAACCACCCATTTTAAAATAAATTTAATATTTGTACCTCTATTTTAGTTTTCCGCGTATCCATAACCTGTTCCGAATCTCATTCTGCTTTTCTAGACTTCTTACGGCAGGGTCGCCATGTGGAGTGGGCACCGGAACTCGTCAGATGTTGTAGAAGTGGGGTAGTAAATGATACTATGATGACATGTTGAATGCTCCTTTAATTACATCTTACCACGATTTATATACTTAATATCTACGTGTCTTATAGCTATATTACTATCTTAATGTCTTATCTTAGTATCTTATGATAGTTATAGTACAACCGTAATCTATTCCTTGTTATCGGATGATGTATGTGACCAGCTCACACTACAACGCTTGTCCAAACAATTCCTTTTAATTGCTTAAAGTAACAGATGAGTAAGTGGCCCATTTTAAGGTAATATAATAATTTTCAAATTAAAAAACCGACTTCAACAGGAGTCGGTTAAAAACCATGCTGATAACAATTTCTAAGATTAGTATTAAATAAATTTCTGCAGTCGTCTTTATCATAAGATCATGTTTGTGTAAAGTTTCCATCAATACAATTAAAATAAGCCCAAACACAAGGTAGCTGCTATATGCCGTTGAGGTGTTCCCTCGACTCTCGGTGGTTTCCAGGATCTGACCAGTTCTAACTCTTGATTATTTGGTAGTGACGTCAGAGATGCACATGTATGACAAGATTTTACACAATGCGTCCCTACAATTTTCAAGAGATGCCCTCGATTTCTCTGGGATCCCGTCATCCAGATCCAGATCTGGTGACAATGGGACCAAATGGGAAGCATACCCATACGAACAAAAAAAAATTTTTCAAATCGGTCTAGCCGTTTTCGAGAAATCAGGTAACCAACACAAAAATAAAAAAAATAAAAAAATACAACCGAATTGAGAACCTCCTCCTTTTTTTGAAGTCGGTTAAAAAGTCTCATAGCCTCTTAATTTCATTAGCTACTGTACCCTTTTACCTGAACATAGTAACATTTACACACATTAACACTCTTGCTTATGAAACAGAGACAAAAAGATAGTATGGACACTACTTGGTCACTGTGTCAAAAACTGTTAGTCAGAGAATTCATCTCGTGTATGTACTTCACTTTTCATGCCAACCATCGTCGGTAGTCGCTTTGGCTTATACACAAAAAACATCGCGTTATATAGTAGTGTACTTATTTATACGTTTGCCATTCTTATATATTTACTAGATACAGGAAATATAATTAAATTTTAATGTTAAATTAAAACTTTATCACTGAAATTACCTTCCGGCAATTGCGGTCTCCCTATACCCAAGAGTTCCGAGATATCGTGGGTCTGGTACCGGTGCTATGTGCGTTCAGTCATGGTTGATAATTTCAGACAACGTATGTCATACAAATAACAGTCTCTTAAGCCCGATTTACACATCGACAAGTTCAGTAGCGAGTTAAGTAGTAAGTTGTTGATTAAGTTGATTTGAATAGATATCCATCCTATTATTTGGCAAGTTAAGTACGAAGTAGCCCCCTCTCTAGCGTCTCGCCAACTTAACTCGCCAAAAAATAGGATGAAGATCTATTTAAATCAACTTAATCAACAACTTACTACTTAACTCGCTACTGAACTTGTCGATGTGTAAATCGGGCTTTAGTCGAATTTCACGACATTCTCTAAATAATAATTATTAACTATGGCACTACAACTTTCTGCATAGAAACATTCCCTTCCTAACCAAAGACAATCACAAAGAAAGCTTTTACTATGTTAAGGATAAATAATGAGCATTTTTATATTCGTAATTTACTTTATAGCTAACGCAGAGCGGGACGGCATGGCAAAGTATTTTAATTTTTACTAATGGAAATTCAACCGTACGTTTACAGAAATACGACATAAATTGCTATGCTTTAAAATGATGCCGCGGCATTGAAAGGGATTTTTCGATGCCGCGGCATCATTTTAAAGCATAGCAATTTATGTCGTATTTCTGTAACAGTACGGTTGAATTTCCATTAGTAAAAATTAAAATACTTTGCCATGCCGTCCCGCTCTGCGTTAGCCATTATTCGGCCATTCTTAAATGTCACCACACCTTTTATTTTGTATGAAAATATAAATAGCATAAAGACCGATATCCATTATATTGATTGAAGCTTCGCAACATTAAGGTCATCCACCTGAATCGGTCTATCGTGATTTAATCTTCAAAAAGTTACGAATATATTACTGAAGGAAAAAGCTAGTGAAGTTATAGAGAAATTGGGCCTGACAGCTTGTTTTTCAGGATGACTAGCGCAATGTAGAGGCACTTTAAGCTTTATATTTGTATACCATGAAGTTTTTCTGCATTCAAAACTTGCGATAGGATACAACTAAGCTAGGTACTTTTTGACGGGGCCGCAGTATATTTAATTCATCATCATAACAGCCCATTAATGTACCCTTATTTAATTTCTTGTTTTTTTAAATTGTTTTTGGTTGGGTCTTTTGTTGTAGTAGTTAAAATTTTACCTATTCTTATTTAGTCAAAAAAATACTCATTTAAGTGTGTTTATCAGTTTTCTGGTAGATACCCTCAGTAGGTAGGTACAAGCTTTACTTAATTAGCTTAGGCCAAGATGACGACTTATGTGTGAGAAATAAATAATATGGTTGTTATAGAAATAAATATTAATTATGGAATAAATTATACACTAACCCCCTTACTCATAAAAAAATTCTAAAATTTTAGTCAATTGATTAAATAGCCTAAGCTCTTACGTTGTTTGGTATAAGGTTGGTTTTCGTAATAAAAAATCTCGCTAAACAGTGATTAAATTTAAGAGGCGTTTATAAGTAAGGGGGCTAGTTGCTAAGCCTTTCTATTAAACACCTTTAACATTAGTTAGCCTTAGTACCTAGAACTTATGAAAGCTGCTAAGCGTCTAGAAAATCAATATAAACACCGAGGTTAATGACCATTACACTCTTGTTCCGTACTACTATGTAAAATGTTAATAGTGCAATGTTACCATGTCACGTATGGGTTGACACATAGTGCTGGTTAACACTTTCGCACTATGACATGTACCCCCTTACTCATAAACGCCTCCTAAATTTTAGTCAATTGATTAGCTTAAATTCTTACGGTTTTGTTTGGTATAAGGTTAGTTTTCGTAATAAAAATCTCACTAAACAATGATGAAATTTTAGAGGCGTTTATGAGTAAGGGGGTTAGTTCTAAACTTAAGTAGAGCTTAATTATGGGTAATAGACAATTGATTTAAATGCTACTGTATTTAAGTGGAAGGGTACAATATCTAGTGAAAATTTTGGTCTTCTGTTTCGTGTCAGCACCAGCTTATAGCTATGCTTTAGTATTGCTGACATTTGTGAGCGGTGGTTACGACTTACCATCAGATAGGCTGCTTGCTCGTTTGCTCCCATAAGGAAACAAAAAATAAATTGTTTTCTAATCAAAAAGTTGTCTTGAAGACAGCTACCTCCACGATAAGTATTATCAAAATTAGTCCAACAATTTAAGCCTAATTACTAAAATGTATTGTTTTCAGGGTCACGATCTTCTTAAGACAGTATTTGTGGTGTTCTTCCATGGAGAGCAGATCAAGCTTCGAGTTAAGAAGGTGTGCAACGGTTTCAAAGCTACGTTGTACCCGTGTCCAGCTACCTACAAAGATCAACAAGATATGCTAGGAGGTGTAGGGTCCAGAATTAAAGACTTAGAATTGGTAAGTACTAAGGCGAATAGAAAATTACACTTTCTGATAAAGAAAAAACAACTATTGGTTTAGTTTTGATGTAATAAAGACAAGTCTCTCTGGAGATCAAGTCCTGTGCTGCTGTAACTTTTTAAATATTATATAACAAAAATTAACATTCAGGCTCAAGAGACTAAGAGATAGTATCCCACGTCATCCTGAGATACAGGTTTAGGAGGATAATTTGAAGTGAGAGGTAATTTTATTGAAGAAGCGTCCGATAAGGCGTGATCATTAATTGACAGACACACCTTTGGGGAATATACGTAATCTGGGCTTGGAGAAGAAGAGCGCATGGGGTGATAGATTACTTACTCTGCGCGCCTCTTATCTTCGACTAATATTTATTTATGTACTGCTCATTTCAAATAAGAATGTGCATGACCCTGCGCCACATTGTGACGTCATCGAAAGAAATTCGTAAAGCATCCGTACTTTTTAATCGAATTTTGACAGATAGAGGTCATTGACCCGTCCATTCTTATTTGAAACGCATATACTTCAAATCTAGCAATAGGCTACACAACTCATATTAAAATTAAAATATAATTTTCAAAAAAAAAAATAAAAAAAAAAAACCTTCCAGGTACTAGAACAAACAGAGCAACACAGACGGCTCGTCCTAGCGAACATAGCACGAGACATAAGCACGTGGATGGTAGCCGTAAGAAAAGAGAAAGCTATATACCACACTCTGAATATGTTCAGTATGGACATTGTGAAGAAATGTCTCTTAGCTGAGTGCTGGGTGCCGAAGAAGGATGTCAATATTGTACAGAAAGCTCTGGATGATGGTGTGGTAAGTTGAGCTGCGTGTTTAAATAATGCACTAGAAAAAATATAAAGTATCTATCGTCTCTGCCTACCCCAGACAAGATAAGGCGTGAGTTTATATTATGTAAAAAATATACGGAAAAAAGTAAATGGTACATTAATAATCGGACCAAAAAATTACAGTTTTCTAATTAAAAATATTGAATCCATAACCTGAGTGCTGATATAGAATACAACGTGCAGGATTTTTGCGTATTGTACTTTATGCGCAAATAAAACTGATTAAACCAATATTAATAGAAATATCGTATTTAATCTTAATTTGATAGAAAGTTTGGTTTTATACAATCCCAAAAAAACAAAAGTAGAAGTAGGTAGAATCACAACACAAACAAAAGAAATTAAACTTGACATAAAACTTCTAAATCAATCCGTCTATTCCTCGTCGTAATGGTTCTCCAAGATTGCCGAAGCCAGTCCCAGCTGTGGGACTAGATTGTTATAATAAAACAAACCAAATTATACGTAGGTACATAAGAAGTAAAATTCTCAAAATACCCAAACAAATGCGTAATATTGTAATGATTCCCAACCTAGACACCAGGTGTACCATTTATTGCTTGTGTTTATAGACGATTATACTCCAGTACCTCATAACATACGATGTTATGGAATATAAAACACTGCCACAGTTTTTATATTCCACAAAACTATAAACTAATTTTATTATACAACGAATGATAATAGACGTACGTAGGTAATAATAATTCTAATAATAGAAGAAAGGAAAAACATTGTTTCTTTATCATAATATCGAGGCGTTTGCAGCCAGTTACAATCACCGATTTATAAACGATAACGCGGGTTAAACAATGACGAAGGCATGAAAAGGCATGTAAAAAATCATGAAAAGGAAGAAAATCTATATCATTTCGCTTGCGAATTATAGCATGTTTAATAACTTTTTTTTATATTGATCTACCATAATGACTATGGTGCCTGATGTGAAGCATCCAATAGAGTCCAATAATGGCGAGTACCTTGCCAGCTACAATATTTGTAGAGGCGTGAATGTCTCTACTATGGCGGCTTAAGAAGATGCTTTTCTTAACTTCCTATACTTTGACTAGTTACAACTACCTTTCCATGTAAACACGGTAACTTTTCACACTACTGTGGAGGTGGATCAAGGTGGCAATGCGTTGTTTGTTACCGACCTAGAAAACATCTTGCTAAAAAGTCCTTCCACTTAGTACAATTATACCTACTATACTATGTATACGCGTAAAAATACGTTTTTCTTTTGTCAAAATCACAAATGTATTTTTTTATTTCCTTTCAGAAAGCAAGTGGGAGTCCTATACCATCTATTCTACATTACGTCCCGAGCCATGAGACGCCGCCTACGTTTAATAGAACCAACAAGTTTACCAGAGGCTTCCAGAACCTCATTGATTCATATGGTATCGCCAGTTACAGAGAAGTTAATCCAGGTATTAGATTCAAGATTGTTTAATAAGCATCATCATAATAGCCCATTAATGTCCCACTGCAGAGACGGGCCTCCTCCCATGTTGAAGGGGCACTTGGCCTAATAATACCACGCTGGCCAGACGCATTGGTATAGGGTTTAATTTCAAATTTTCCTTCTTTTTATTTATTAAAGAGAATATTTACGGATATTCCCTTGTTGGTTTTTACGACACTCATGGGATGAGATGGGGTGGTGACATATTGTATTTTTACTCCGTCACTACACGGACAATAAAACAATTTAATATAAAACAATTAAGTAAACTGATATTTCTAATGATGTGGCCTCCTCTAAACGTTCACAACATGTAGAATCTTGTGGGTCCCTCAACCATCGACTAGACTGTGGTAGAAACCTACGTTGATCAGTCTGCTACTCTATTGCGTGAGGAATTTTGGGTAAGCTTTGTGCCCTATCGGCTATCGGTTCTGTATGCTAAATGCCTACCTATAGCCACGGGCAAACTATAGCACGCTTTAATTTTCATAGTACTTTTCTCTAATTGGCTTAACGAAAACCTTAGTATAGGATAGGATAAATAAATAAATAAATATTGCTCTCACATTCACACAACGCGATCTCTTTGGGACTAGCCCCAAACTAAGCCGAGCTTGTACTATGGGAACTAGACAACAGATAAACATACTTACTTAAAATACTTTTTTTTTGTAAATACATACATATTATAATCATAAATAGAAAACACCCAGACCAATGCAAACAATCATGTTCATGCACACAAAGATTTGCATTGAGCGGGAATCGAACCCGAGACCTCTGCGTAGCAGTCATGTTATACCTATAACCACTACGCCACAGAGGTCGTCAAGGATGGTGAAACCATGCATTCTTAACCGTCAGCACCCGTGCATTAAACAAAGATTTAACCATGTTATTTCATTGTTTCAGCCCTCTACACCATCATAACATTCCCATTCTTATTCGCCGTAATGTTCGGAGACTTCGGTCACGGAATACTTATGACGGCGTTCGCAGCTGTTCTTGTCATATTCGAGAAAAAGTTCTTACTAATAAGATCTGATAACGAAATTTGGAACATATTCTTTGGAGGCAGATACATAATATTACTTATGGGAATATTTTCTATGTATACCGGGTTAATTTACAACGATATGTTTTCAAAATCTTTGAACATATTTGGCAGTAGTTGGATAAATGATTACAGTGAAAATATGTTGCCTAATCATACTATGTTGAGCTTGGATCCGAAGACAGCGTACACACAAACACCGTATCCATTTGGATTGGATCCTGTTTGGCAGGTAAGTGCTCATTTAGGCTTTGTATTTCATATTTACTGGTTAGGATTCGTGAATATTACCTATTTCTACCTGACATAATTTTGTCATTAAAAAACTGTTTCTAAGAATCAGGCGATCACATCGAATTTTCTATTTCATTTACATGTTGTACTTAACACAGTAACTCGGATCGATCGTAATCTTTTGTAGATAATACCCATATTATTCAAATTTTGGTTGTTTTTTTTTGCAATTTCTTGTTCGAGTAGTTACAAAAAAAGGAAAACTTTAGATAAACCAATGGACCAATCATCTAATACAGTATGACTACAAGCTTCTTTATACTAGAGAGGAACCGTGCAACGAATGCGGGTTTATTGATTTATTTGTACACACAGCAACTAATCAAGCTAGACACTCATGTACCTTAATACCTTGAAATAAGACACAATTTCAAATTAAAATGTTTAACTTGATGTGTTGCTGTGTGTACTTACTTGTAATATATTACCAGAAAACTAAACCTAACTTTATTGTTCCAGTTCGCATCAAACAACATAATATTCCTAAACTCATTCAAGATGAAACTCTCTATAATATTCGGCGTGCTACACATGGCGTTCGGTGTAACAATGAGTGTGGTAAACTTCAAGTAATTACTGTATTACATAGAACATAGAATAACTATACTATTTGTACTACTAACTGATGACGTCATACTTATATGTTTTGTCTTTCAACAGCTTCTTCAGAAGGACGGAAATGATTCTGCTGCAGTATATACCGCAGATTTTGTTCCTGTTGCTCTTGTTTTGGTATCTCTGTCTGCTTATGTTTATGAAGTGGACTATGTACTCTGCTGTTGCCACAGGTTAGTCGGTTTGAACATATTATACACATTAATAGGCACCTCTGCTGCTAATACTCGTATTATTATTGAGAATGATTATTTTTTTCACATAACTAACTTAATTAGAACATACGAGAGACATTTTAAAGAAAATTTAGACAAAATTATGATTGATCTGAATTTAATTAAAAATAATAAATAGATTTAAAACCATTGATACAATTTCGAATGTTTATCATATAGAGAGACTTTTAAAACATAAATATGCACTGCTGCAAATATAATTTAAATAAATAAATAAATATTCCTCACACATTCACACATCGCCACCTAGTCCCAAACTAAGCAAGCTTGTACTATGGGTACTAGACAACGGATAAACATACATAAATTCTTTCTTTTTGTAAATACATACATATTATACATAGAAAACACTCAGACCAATGCAAATAATTATGTTCATGCACACAAAGATTTGCATTGAGCGAGAAGCAAACCCGGGACCTCTGCGTTAGCATCCTCTTTGTTTGCATTGGTCTGGGTGATTTCTATATGTAATATGTATGTATTTACAAAAAAAAAGTATTTTAAAACGGAAAAACATCCGTTGTCTAGTACACATAGTCAAGCTTTGCTTAGTTTAGGACTAAATGGCGTTGTGTGAATGTGTGAGGAATATTTATAAGGAATACTTATTGAGAAATAGCTAATGTTTAAATAAAGCCTCGTGAGTATTAAGTAACCTTTGACAAAATTTAGAAGGTAGCTTACCAAGTGCGCTACTAGCAATAAGGCTTGACACGTATCTCTATTAATATATTTGAAAACTTCGACATAGCAACCGGAGAGTTAGATTCAAATTTTCCTTTTCTATCTTTAATATTCTGGCGGCATTACATGCGTGCATAGGACGAGCAAATTTTCGCCATTTTGAACTCTTAAACCATCAATCATTCAACTAGCCTATCCGCAGTCCACTGCTGGAGGCCTCTCCCAATACCTTTTCCTGCGCCTTTACTATACCCCAACTTTCTTGTTCCAGACCCAGCCTACGGTTCCTCATGTGCGCCATCAGTTCTGATCATCTTTATAAACATGATGCTTTTCAAGAAGTCGGTAGCTAAGCCACCTTGCCGTCCGTTCATGTATGATGGACAAGAACAGTTACAGAAGACGTTTCTGGCCCTTGCTTTCTTGTGCATACCAATTATGCTGTTTGGAAAACCAGTGTATAAGATTATGGTAGCGAGGAAGCGAAAGGTAATGTATAATTATCATAACAGCCCATTAATGTCCCACTGCAGGGACGGGCCTCCTCCCGTAACGGAGGGGTACTTGGCCTACTAATACCACGCTGGCCAGGCGGATTGCTATAGGGTTTAATTTCAAGTTTTCCTTCTTTTTACTTCGTAAAGATAATATTTACGGATAGTACTTTAGTCGGTTTTTACGACACCAATGGGATGAGATGGGTGGTTACATAATTATTGTATTCCTACTCCGTCACCACACGGAATTAATATAGAGAGAATATTATTTTTAGGTTTTACTATTTCGTGCCATCTTTTGCAATAAATGTTGTTGTTGATCTAAATATAACTTTATACCCTGTGATGTAAACTCTTCAATATAAATGACATGAATAATCACTAAGCTATTTTGTCAGCAGCAACAATACGGAGACACGGTAGAAGACAGGTGTACTCCAGAGAAGGACGAACACGCGGACGGCATGGGAGAAGTAATAATAACGCAGGCTATACACACCATAGAGTATGTGTTAGGAGCCGTGTCACATACTGCGTCTTATCTGCGATTGTGGGCGCTGTCGTTAGCTCATGCACGTGAGTTTACACTTTATGTTTTTAATAGAGATCTGAGGTGTTTTAGAACTAGATATTATATTTCAGTAACAACAACTAATATTTGTGACAACTAATATTTGTCTTCTAGCCTTGTTTTTGTAAGACTATTGCCCTAAACCTGAATGAAAATACCCGCGACATGAAGAATTGACTTTAAATTTTTGGTTTTTTTTAATTATAAGAATTGCTTTTCTATCCAAGAAGCAACAACAATTTTAAAATATTACTTTTACATTTTTCAGAACTATCAGCAGTGTTGTGGGAGCGAGTTCTCCGTATGGGCATGGGCGAGCCGGGCGTTACATCGATCAAGTTATATGTAATATTCGCAGTGTGGGCATTCTTCACGCTTGCCATTCTTGTGCTCATGGAGGGACTCTCCGCGTTCTTACATACGCTACGGTTACATTGGTAAGCTACTGTCTTGGTTATTGAATATTATGAAATTAATATTTTCTTTTATTATATTCTATTTTATTATTTCATGTTTTGAACTCTTCCCTTTTCTTCTATTCAAATTCGTTGGAGCTCTCGACACGTTTTAATTTTTTTCTGATAGGTACTTACACACTTGTATCTATTATCTCACTTGTATTTCTGGCTGCTGTCAATCGTGATATTATGTCTGATAGATAGTAAGACTGATGATTACTGACGTAGATAAATTTCTATGATCAGTTCTACTCACCTCTAAAAAACATAAATAAACTACATAAATTATTCGCTTCTAACCAAAACAAATAATTTACAGGGTTGAATTTATGAGCAAGTTTTACGAGGGCCAAGGATATGCCTTCGCACCATTCAGCTTCTCAGACATCCTAGAACATGATGAGGATCCAAAGACCGTGGAAACCAACGGAGCTCCGCATGAGTGACAAGACTAATAGAATTAAGTAGCCTATAACAAATATTTACATTAGTCTTGAAACCAAAGAGTAAAAATTTTTTTTTTTAAGAATAGGGATGTTAATTTTATAAAAAAAGAAAAAAAGATATTTTATTATTTTATATACTAAGACATTTTGATCTTAGATAAACACAAAATCTACATTTAAATAGTAATCTCATCACACATTACAAATTTTATTAGAATCAATCTCTTGCTTTTACACCCATAATTGTTTGAAAATAGGCAGAAATCATTGCAATCCTTTTTGTAAATTTATATAAAAATAAAACTAATTTCTTAGTAAAAATGTCTGCAATCATAATTTTTTTAATAGGGTCTCAGTATGACTCCTTTTGGGACTTCGATTTTTTGTTAATAAAACTTACTATTGCCTGTTATCACGATTTACGTACAAACTAAGTAGGGGACTAAAAATTTTGTAATGAATATAGAACATAGAATTTTGTAGTATTTTAAAATTCGTTGCTAGCTGATTCTGAATCGCGAATAGAGTTACAAAGTAAAATATAAATAAGTGTAAGAAAAAAAGTCTATATTTAAGAAAAAATACATTTTTATAAAAAAATAATCAAAAGGCACGAACCCTAGAAATAAATGGTGTTATCATTACAATTTTTATATCTCTCTTTATGGACAGACAGAAACTGGGTATGCCAATAAAAGCAAATTAACTTGTATCTTTCTTTAAATAAAGACTATTTTTAAACGACAATGAAATGACGTGTCCAAGTCTTTTAGTACAAAAAATGGAATAAAAGACAATCGTTATGAATGATTTTATGTTTTGTATAGATGGTAAAATGAATAATATCTACGTATAAATAAAAATATATTGTTTTCTTCGAATATTTATGAGTATATTTTCTTTTTAAGACGAAACTGTTTAAATAAACTTACATGTAACAACTTTAATGTAAAGGGCAGAATTGTACAATAATACATAAAAAAATTAATGTTCACTTTGATGTTAGCAAGTAAACTAGAGCCGTAGAATGACAAACATGTTCGACTGTGCAAAAATAATTAATATTACTCAATTCATGCAATCCACAAATTACTGAACGTTCTTTGTGTACGTTATATTGATGTTTGGAAAATACCTGCAAAGCAAATCCTAGTGCAGAAGTTATCTTTAAAAAAAATAAAGCCAAATATTAAAATAATGTGAGTTTATTTAAACAGTACTAGAATTAACTATTTACAATTAAAGGATCTTTTTTACATTTATCGCATGTTTGTTGAGTAATCGTTTCTCATGTAAATATGATAGTGCCTTCAAATCTAGCTAATTATAATAGTATTCACTTTAAGTATTGGAATGTTCCAACTTTTAATAAAAAATGAAAATTACGGTTATTTGTAAAATAGAGATGTAAAAACTAGTTAGTAGAAACTTTTTAAGAGGAGTTTGTTATTAAGTTATGGACATTAGTTACGCATATTATTATTCAATTACAGAAGCACATGAAGTTTAACTTTATTCATTGTTTGTGAATTTCAAGGTCTTGGCACAATTTGATTTAATATAGAGCATATTTTTTTAGTAGGTGGTACTTACCTAACCTATTGATTAGACAGGAAATACATAATATGTACCTTAAACAAATATAACAATTTGTTTATTTCAAAAGAACCGGAAATTTTAAAAGAAATGTAATCTTAATTTTATCTAATATAAAAACATACATAATCAAAAACATAACAGTAAAGAGCTTTGTAAGCAAACTTTTCCTTTTCGGGTGTGGCTTTACTTTAGAATACACAGTAATCGGTAGGCAAGGTGATTTTCATTTGAGTGTCTGTTCAAAACGAGGTGAGAAGCGAACTTGAAGTACTCACTGACTCTCTTCATTATTGCCATAATTTGCCATACAAACTTCAATTGTTTTCTCGGCTCTATACCCTGGTGGAAAATCATCATAATCTACACAAGTTTCATGAATAATAATTGGATTTATGTAGCGCGTTCTCGTCCATTTTTACTAGATCTACGACTAGTGACATCTCTATAACATTTAGAATAATTTTGTTACTTTTAGTTATAACATTTTTTACAAACTAGATAATATAAATTCACATTATCCAGTTTGTAAAACATAAACCAAAAAAAGATATTTATTTTATTAATCATGATAAATGTTTTTAAATATATTTTCTTGTTATTTGAATTATATTATTAATTGTTACTAACTAAATACGGACCAAATTGTGGCCTTAACAAACAAAACATATCAGATTGGAGTGAAATCAAAACACTGCCGTATAAAACGTTGTATAAGAGCTTTATTAAATTATTTAATAATATTAATTACTACACTTTACTCGACCAGCACAACACAGCTACATGATACACTATAATATTACGCAAAAACAGACAAGACATAAATAAATTTACATTATACGCCATTCCTCAATAAACAAATTTCGACCTTTCAACTGTTCTTTTACTAGCCAATAAGGCTTAAACTCCCAATACGATAATTCCGAAACTAAAATTGTATCAATAAGATAAAACCTAAATCGTAGACAGAATATTTTACCAAAACATATTTTGTTATAATCTAAATGAATTGGAATAATCTACTCGACGATAATTTAAATAAATAATAACACGTTACTTAATGTTATTCAGGTTTATTAGGTACAGTTTTAGTATGATAATTAACAATTCTTATTTCAAGTTATTTGTTCTTAAAAATCTCGACTACATGATAAAAAAAAAATATTTATTTTTAATAAGGTTATCGATAAAAATAATGTTTCCGTAATCACAGTGGCAACAATCCTTTTATACCTAAATGTCTTAAACATTGATAGAATTTATTTTCTTTATATTCCAAAATAGTCATTAAATATTGAGACTATTCACTCATAGTGCAACTTACACTCAAAAAGATCTAATGCCCAATCCTGAAATACTCATCAACGTGTAGCAAAGATACAAATTATTTAATTCAAATGAAGAAAGACTATGTCTAATATGTTTAGTAGTGGCCTGCATTAAATGTCAATTGATTGACTAAAAAAAATTGAACCAATCAGAGCTTTTGGCGAGAAATTTGATCGTTGACAAGCGTTTCAAGAGTTGGGCTTTATACACGTTCGCTCGTAAATAAAAACGCGGGCGCTACTTCAGATAACTAGCTATATTATTAAATAGACAAACAGTTCTTATATCATAACTTTTATAATAACTTTAGTATTTTAATTTAGAAAAGACATCATTACACGTTTGTTTTAATCAGCAGGTTAATTCCCGTAATTATATTTGTTTTAAATCTTATCTCAATCATGACACCCAATTTCAAATATCACTTTATGGCAAATTTTGCACTTTATTAACCAATGAGACAACGACTTATAGACTATAGAGTTGTCACTTGGAATTAACTAAAATGTAATAATAAATACATTTACGAGAATTAGTTGTTATATAAAACGCTGTTTAATTCAGTAGTTTCAGTACTCTTCATTTTTGAATACCTATTTTATAAATAAAAATTACTACAAATATAAATTATGAAATGAATAAAGATATTACAAAAAGATTAAAGATAGACTAAACAGATTTATGGATTTCCAACCATAAATACATTTAGAGAATTTGCTGGGTTTTTGTAATATTTAAACATTCATATTAATAGTCCAAATAAGAATATTAAATCATCTCTATCGCTTTACATCAAGAATGTTAAGAAATATTAAATCCCAACAGATATTAGTTTATAATTTAAAATAATAACGCAATTTAAAACACTTCCTATATTATATCAAAACTTATTTTCACTTGAATATTTAAGTCCACGTATAAGGCTTTATGCTTGAATACACAACGACAATGTTAATGTTTAGACTGACAATTCCATCTTGAAAAGTGATCCTATGACCATTTAAATGTTAATTTTACTTATATTTTTCTTTTTTTGTCATAAATTCATATTAAGTAACTTTTTGTCTTCTTTTTAAAGAAGCTAAAAAGCAATTTCTCATTGCAATACTTTTTCTTTGTTACCATTTATTATTATTTATTAATAAAACAAAGTCAAACTCTTTTTAATGTGTAGAGGATCAATTAACAATATATTTATTTTCTGACAATGTGGTTATAAGATATTGAGACTTCATTTCAGTTAAATAATTTGTACGCAAACTGTTTATTATCATTCCAATCATTTTATAGCCGATGTTCAAGTAGATTTAGTAACTTGGTCAAATATTTTAAAGTTCTATCAAGGTCACTGTAATAGACACACAGAGGGATTTTAAAACTTTGAGCTGAGTTACGAAAAACTAATCAACCACAACTTCTGTCAAAACAATTTATTTTCATCAAATCAATGCCCAAATTTGCCAAAATTTAATAAATCACGATGACAAGAAATTACTCTTTTAGAGTAGGGCATTTTAATTCATCATTTGGGCAATGTGTTTTAATGGATGAAAATACACTGATGAATAAATATATTGTAATATCAAACTACATGATCAATTAAGGAAATGTAAGTCTAAAACTCAACGTTATCATCATCACTTATGTCCTGCAGATTCAACAGTTCCGCAACCTCTGCAGCAGCGCCCGGAGCGCTCTAGCTCGACGCTAGGAGCACCCGTGTTTCTGCATCCAGTTCTTGTATTTGTCCACGTCAGACTCTGTTACTGTACGTCTGCAAAGAGTACAGTATTATAAATAAATGGCTCCTTAGAGATAGTTTATTTTTATTTATAACGTCATTTACACAATATGGTTTACAAAGGCGGCCAACAGGTTTACAATGGGCAACAGCCCATTAATGTCCCACTCACATAACAATTTATGATGTCAATGTCACACACATAACAATGATGATGATGAGATACATAAATAAAGTCAAGAACAATCTCTACTCATACCGCACTGGTCAAGTTGACTGACATTGGATAGTCTGTCTAGTTATGTTACTTTAGCAAAGACATTGAGTTAATATTTAACTATGTTTGGCAGAGTCAGCGAAGGATCTACGACGGGCTCTAGGCTACTATTAGGTACTAACAAACAGGGCCTAGAAATTCTCATTTAATATACGAATGATTAGTTACCTGGTCTTCTCTATAGCAGTCTCGAGATCCGAAAGTGAGACAGGAGCATCTAATTCTGAACGTTTCAACCTTCGTATCTGATCTGGACTCTTCCCCGCTATCTTTCTACGCATAGTCATCATTGCAGCGTCTCTGGGAAACATTATATTTTATTAAACAATTTTTTTCTGAACGAATAGAACATAAATGCCTACAAAATGTATAAAGTTATGCCTTCACACGGGAGTGACAGGCAGAGAACAGAAACAGAACATACTACAGCTCTTATGATAATTGTTTGCTTCATCTTAGTGCGTTTATTTTTTGTACTACATAACTGCTCTTAATGAAGTAGTTATTGTAGTAGCTTGAAACTACGGCTCTGGTAGCTTGGATGTCAGTTAACTAGAACAGATATGTGTACTCATCGAAATCTGTCCAATGATTATTTGAACTCAATTGCTCGATCATTTTTTTTTACCACGGTGGTGGCGAAGAGGCTACAGTAAAACCTGGTGGTATGTGGTTACCGTAGCTTATAGTCATCTCCGTGTGGTGACGGAGTAAGAATACAATATGTCACTACCCCATCTCATTCCATGGGTGTCGTAAAAACCGACTAAGGGACTATCCGTGAGTATTATCTTTAAGAAGTAAAATAAGGAAAACTTGAAATTAAACCCTATAACAATCCGTTTGGCTAGCGTGGTATCAGTAGGCCAAGTATTCCTCTGTCACGGGAGGAGGCCCGTCTCTGCAGTGGGACATTAATGGGCTGTTATGATAGTCATCTGCAACACGAGCGAAACGCTAGCTTCCGACTCTTTAAAAATCTCTCGAAGTACCAGGTAGTGACCATATAGACCATATTTTATTTTTCTTTATACTTACCTTTGTTATAGAACATACCTGCAAAGATTATTGATATCAGAGCCGCTGTAGCCATCTAGTTTAGATGCGACATCTTGCAGGTTTACGTTATCGGCCATCACAACTTCTCCCATACACATCTTCAGGAGTTTCACTCGGGTTGGTTCTGTAATGTACACATTATCTAAGATTAATATTAGCGACTAAGAAAGTAATTCTATGGCAAATTCTAACATGACCGGCCGGCGACCTCATAAAGGTCTCTCGGTCGGACTGGATGCTGAAGGCGCAGGACCGAGTTCTGTGGCGCGTATTGGGAGAGGTCTATGTCTATCAGTGGACTGCAATAGGCTAGTTGATTGATTGATTGATTCAAATTCTAACATATATTGGTATTTTGACCATTAATAACACACCATAAATTAATTAAGTGATCATAAGGGTTTGCAAATAATAAGTAACTCCGGATTCCGACTAAATATCCTATCAATTTCATGGAAACAATAATTACTTATTTACTAATGAGCCTTTGGTTATGTTATGTGTCAGAAGGAAAACTTGAAATTAAACCCTATACCAATCCGTCTGGCCAGCGTGGTATTATACATATAGTAGGCCAAGTATCCCTCCATTACGGGAGGAGGTCCGTCCCTGCAGTGAGACATTAATGGGCTGTTATGATAAAGCCTTTTGTCTCTCTTAAATAGCTCCCTTATTACTGAGGATAATGTCTCTTTTGACTTGAACAAAAAGCGTTCTTATATAGACTTTTCAATGGATACCTATGTTAGGTATTTTATCAATGTCATAGCTTACCGTCGGGTAAACCAATGTAGATCCTCTTCTCGAATCTTCTTCTGAATGCTTCGTCTATATCCCAGGGGTGATTAGTCGCCGCTAATACCATCACGATTTTATCGCGGTGGCTGTCAACAAAAACATTTTATTACTTATTTGCTATAAACATAAACTGTAACATCGCCCTGCCAGTAATGTAACCTAACGGGCAGTGTTGTAACCTTTGCCAAAATGGCAAACAAAATAAAAATAAATCAACTATAACCCACAGCTTAAATGTTGTTATTGCATCATCATTATCATCCAATAAACGTCCACTGCGAGACATAGGCCTCCTTTAACACGTTCCCTGTCCCATGAGCCATATATGGTACATGTGCATTGTTTTACTATGTGTCTGCTGGCGGAACTGTGAAAGGGTTAACCATCTCCACCGTGCGTGGTTCTGTGCCTCCTTCGTCCATTAGTTTCCTGCCGTCCTAACGTCGTCGATCCACCATGTCAGGAGTCTCTCCACCGAGCTTCTTCCTTTACGTCCGGCTGTCGGGTTCCTTCTTATCATTAAATAGTTTTGAGATAAATAATAAATAAATAAATATCCCTTACACTTCCACTCAACGCCATCTAGTCCCAAACTAAGCAGAGCTTGTACTATGGATGGGTACTAGACAACGGATAAACATATTTAAATACTTTCTTTTTTTTGTAAATATGTAAGTACATATTATACATAGATAACACCCAGACCAATGCAATCATGTTCAGGCACACAAAGATTTGCATTGAGCGGGAATCGAACCCGAGACCTCTGCGTAACAGTCATTTTAAATAACCACTACGACACAGAGGTCGTATAAAATATAACATAGTCATTATAGGTAATCTATATCTAAGTATGTATATAAAATGAACTTACAAAGCAGCACAAAGCCCGTCCATCTGTATTAATAATTCCGCCTTGAATCGTCTGGAGGCTTCGTGCTCGGAGTCGGCGCCGCGGACGGCACACAATGAGTCCACCTCGTCAAGGAAAATAGTACTCGGAGCATAGAATGCAGCCTGCGATTAAATAAATATTAAAAGGTACTGTGTAATACAGTAAGGTTTACGTGCAGATGTATGTACCTATTTCTTGCTATCTAGAAAAGCACTGAAGAATAATCAAGTGGAAATGCAATACTACTACAACTAATTCACTATGGGAACCGCTGTTACCAAAAAACAAATAAAGATACAAATAAACTACTAAAAAACAATAACATAATATAGCAATGCAAATATAGCAGCGATTAACGTCTGAGAAGGAACCTTCATTCAATATAAATAGAAGTTAATTTGCTGTAGCGTAGAAAGAATTATACGACGTTTTGTAATCTAAAGACATTAAATTTTCATGTTAATTCCATAGATAGCAGTTTTCGCAATTTTGGGCAATATATACTTCAACATGTTGTTTATAAGGGTGATATTCGCGTTATGTTTTACCTATGATCTCAGCGACAAGTTAAGCGAACCAGCGCGTATTAGTGACACGCTTACCACGCCTACTTAGCACTTCCACTTGATTATTTCTTCCGTGTAGAAAACAGACAAAAGTCTCTGCTACTAAGGAGAGAAGGTCGTGCACTGACACGTCTTTGGGGATCGCACAAATAATTTAATTGTCACTAAGCAAACACTTACCATATCAAATAACAGTCGTACTAATTTCTCAGAGTCTCCGCGGTACTTGGAAGTGAGGGTAGCAGAAGACACGTTGAAGAATGTTGTGCGACACTCCGTGGCCACAGCTCTCGCTAACAACGTCTTGCCAGTGCCTGGTGGTCCTGTGAGGAGAACACCTTTCCATGGTCGACGGATGCCCTGCAAATTAGAGTAAAAAAGAGTGTCAGTTTGTAGTTAGTTTGGTGATAAATAAAGAATAACATGGTCTGACCAACCATTTTCGTCCCAGAAAACATTCCCTTAGTTCAATTTACGCATACAAAAGAACTAAGGGCATGTTTTCTATTTGTATAAATTTTACCATGTTCTCTTTTCTACTTTGTTTAGTAGACAAGAATAACATACTTACGTATGTTTGTCTGCTGCCTACTACGGGTCTGGTATGACGATTCGAATGACGTTATCCCGACGCACGTTATTTCGAAAATAATTTCAAGTGGTACGCTAGTTCGAAAGTAATAAAACTCGTAGAAAAATCAGAATAATAACACTCGTAACATAAGTTTTTATAGGCCGACCGTTTATCTCACTCCCCGCCTGCGGTATGAAAGGGACGAGGGGGCGGGGTAGCGGTGTCCGTTATGGTAGCGTACACAAGAGCTATATCGAGTTGGTTACTATACCATATAAAATAAGTTCTTCCAAAAAAAAACCGACTTCAAAGACAAAAATTGCACTAAAAAGTAAAAAATAATTAGTTGTATTTTGGTTTTCCAACATTAAATCAGACATTCTTTTTACTTAATTATAATCTAAAGAATAGGTTCTTTTAATTATTGTAAAAACTATTGTTAAGGATATTTCTTGAAAAGTCTACAAATATAATTAATTATTACAAATAATGTAATATTATTGTTATTTTTGGAGTCGGTGTCAGCCACGATAGTTACATTCTATTTTTTATTCCTGACTTAAAATTTAAAGAAATATGGCGTCGTGTTATACACAGACTAAAGACTAGGTACTACTAATCAAAGACAATTACTTAAAATTCGAATGCGAAAATGAAACGGCCGTTTTTGTTTTAAATGCAATATTTATCTAATTAAAACCATATAAAGTGATCAGAATGTGTTTCACAAAACTTTATTGCCTTTTCTGTAGACAATATAACTAACTAACTATACCCCTTCCACTATATTTAACAACATTTGACAGATTGACGTTAGTGACGTTCAGCAGTATCTCGAATGTAATCCCATTCGATTATAAGCGATTTCGCGATTTTTCAAACTACTTTATTTTACACATTTGGATCCTTACATCAACTTACATTATCATTTTATTATTGTTTCTTTCTTCTATGTTAAGAGAATTAACCTGTAGCTTTAAATGATAAAATTATAGTTAGCTTAGGTATTATTTAAAAAATATAATTTATCGTGACACATTCGCGGGTTATATAGCTAATCTAAAATATCATATTACATTTTATAAACGTATTTTATAGAGTTCAGGTTTATTCATAGCATTTATTTCTACCGATTATTTGTAATTTGTTTCATAATGGTGGTAATCGTTATGAGTGTCCATCACTAAGTAACCATGGTAACTGAAAAAAACATGGGTACGTCCATGAAATACAATATAATTTGTTCGAAAAATAAGCGGAAGTATTACGAAACTTCATGGACGTGAACTGTCAAAAAGCTAAACTTACGCTGGAAAGGGTATAACAACTAACAACAACATCAATCTAACTATGGGCCTTCTCAGAAGGCTCATGGTCACACTGAGGGCAATGGAGACAGCTATGTTGGGAGTTTCCCTGCGTGATCGAATCAGAAATGAGGAGATCCGCAGGAGAACAAAAGTAACCGACATAGCGCTCAGAATTGCCGGTTAAAGTGGCGGTGGGCAGGGCACATAGCGCGGAGAACCGACAGCCGTTGGCTCAGAAAGGTTCTGGAATGGCAAAAAAGGACAATACAAGAAAAGAACCTATTCTTTAGATTATAATTAAGTAAAAATAATGTCTAATTTAATGTTGCAAAATTAAACATATTATGTTTAATTTTGCAACATTAAATTAGATGTTTAATTTTGAAACATTAAATTAGACATTCTTTTTACTTGTAAACATATTATTAATATGTTTGGTTTTGCAACATTAAATTAGACATTCTATTATTATTTTGTAAGAATCAATCTTAGAAAATATTTACAGATAATAAGAACAATAATAAGAGCTTTTTTTATTTTTACACGCTACCATAACGGACACCTAGTCAGTATGTCAGTATGACACTAGTGCAGTATGCTAGTCCGTCTTCTATACAATTTACAAATTTCAAAGATGGTGGCGTCATCTTGCCACTAAATCTCGTACTTCCTTAGAGAAAATATGCAATCTAAATTATTACACAATTTAAAGCCTGACCAGAAAAGTAAAAAAACCTCTCCAGGTATTTCGATTGGTTTAGGGTATAATTTCAATTTTTCCTTCTTTTTATTTCATAAAAATAAGCTAGCTAGAAATTAGAGCTGTGTTGTGATGTGATGTAGTTCGGGTCACAGTATCTAGATGGCGCCGTTTTGCCAAAAAATCAAGAGATAGCTCTCTCTTTTGTCCTTGCCCCCCGCGCACCCCTATTACCGCAGGCGGGGTCAGAGTTAAACGGTCAGCCTATAGTATAGGATTAGATGGCGTCGTTGAATGTATGTGAAGACTGGAGATGGGTAAAAGTCATCAAATATTTAAAATGGCGGGCACACAATGGAATTTAAAACTTTTAAGACACAATAGAACGGACATACATACACCCTAAAACTACATACTGCAAATCCTATCATCTATATATATAAAACTCAAAGGTGACTGACATAGTGATCTATCAACGCACAGCCCAAGCCACTGGTGGGATCTGGCTAAAATTTGGCATGCAGGTAGATGTTATGACGTAGGCATCCGCTAAGAAAGGATTATGATGAATTCTACCCCCAAAGGGATAAATCTGTAATTCTATTCGTTAATTTAACTAATAATTTTCAAAACTAGATACTTAGTTACTTGTTCAATTAATAAAATAACATGTAAAGAACATTAAAGATTTGTTATTTTAGTTGCTACGAGAGGGTGGTTCAAAGCAGTTACTGTTGTGGTTAATACTTTTCACAACAATAATACGTGTCGTACACTTAGTAATTTAACTTTTGTGTGAGTTATTTAGCGTCATGGCTCTGCACTCGTCATTTCTTTTACCTCGACCTAATTCTTAGCAATTACCTAATGACAGTGAATCAAATGATAAAATATACCAATTGACAAGTAAATATTGACAGTGTTGTTTTACTGCAGGGATTGGATATAGGTGTAACTGGTGTATATGTAGTCCAAAAAAATAAAACTCAAAGGTGACTGACATAGTGATCTATCAACGCACAGCCCAAGCCACTGGTGGGATCTGGCTAAAATTTGGCATGCAGGTAGATGTTATGACGTAGGCATCCGCTAAGAAAGGATTATGATGAATTCTACCCCCAAAGGGATAAAATAGGGGATGAAAGTTTGTATGAAACTTTGTCAATTTCAAACCGATAGACTTAAGACTTTGTATGCATATAGCTACTATGACGTTGGCACCCCCTTAGAAAGGACTTTGATAAATTCTATCCCCAAGGGGGAAAAATAGGTGATGAAAGTTTGTATGAAACTTTGTCAGTTTCAATCCGATCGAGCTGAGACTTTGCGTGCATATAGCTATTATGACGTTGACATCCCCTTAGAAAGGACTTTGATAAATTCTACCCCCAAGGGAATAAAATAGGGGATGAAAATTAGCATGAAACTTTGTCAGTTTCAATCCGATCGGGCTGAGACTTTGCATGCATATAGATATTATGACGTTGGCACCCCTTTAGGAAGGACTTTGATAAATTCTACCCCCAAGGGGATAAAATAGGTGTTGGAAGTTTTCCTGTGTGATCGAATAAAAAATTAGAAGATCCGCAAGAGAACCAAAGTAACCGACATAACCGGTTAAAGTACAACAAGCAGGGCACATAGCGCGGAGAACTGATAGCTGTTTGGGCAGAAAGATTCTGGAATGGCGACCGGCGACAGCGCTGTTGAAGACGGCTGGAAGCCGATGGATGAGGGAGGCACCGGACCCCATAAGGTGCAATACTTGGAGAAGTTCTATGTCCAGCTGTTGACGTCGTTTGGCTGATATGATGATGATGATGATAACTTTCTATGGATTAAACAAGTTATTTTATCATTTTATTTATTTTCATTAAGAATATGTGTACAAAGAAGTTTTGTAGGCCCCTTATTTTTACACACGCTAAACAAAAAATAAGCCTAATTAATCATAATACTTCTGAACGCGAGCGAAGCCGCGGGCTACAGCTAGTTTATTTAATAAAAACATTACATAAATTACAGCCGAACTAGGTAAGTACAACGTTTCTAGAACCTATGGTACGAGAACTTAAAACTACCTCGGCCCAATCTTGACGGCACGTTTTAAATTGCAGAATTGCGTGTCCAGCCTTGGTCATTTCGTTTGACTTTATGTATTAATTTATTCCATTTCTTGGTGTTAATGTAAGTGAGCGTTACGAAACTAAATAACGATAAAAGAAATTGTGTATGTACTTACAAAAAAAAATGTTTATTTTTCCTTTGTCTATTATTCAATAGTTCAAGTCGTTACCTACCTACATTTTAATGTACCAATAGTCGGGGACTTCATCCAGTGAAATGAGTAACCTTAGCCTACTACCTAATACCACGAGACTAAGACAGCGTTTTAAGCTCTATTATCTTTAAGTTTTTCTCAGTAGGCTTTTCCAACACTTTTACTTACCTTAAAATAATCAGGCATGACAAGCGGCAGCACCACAGCCTCTTGCAGCACAGTCTTCGCATCATCCAACCCCACCACATCCTTCCAGCGTACATCAGGGTTTTTCTGCAAAATATCCTTTTCCAGCGACTCGACCAGATGCAGTTCATATCCAGTCGCATCAAACAATGACTCGCGTGGTTTTTCATTAGCTTCAAACACCGTGGTCACATCCCCATTGTCTGATGGTGAGTCAGTCTTCCTCATAACAGGTTTTATAGGTATAAGTTTTCTTCTTCCCCTCACCATTCTGTCAACGGACCTGGCTTTCCTACCACCACTCCCATTCATTTGTGAGACTGAACAGCTCTTTCTAGATATAATTGAGGGTAAAGTTGGCTGGATGTTGGAGTCTCGACGCCGTAGTGTCCCAGCCCACTTTTCTGTCGTCGGATCTGAAGGCTTCTGTCCTAAATCTGTCACTTGTTCTTGGAAGTTGATAACTTGTGGGTTTACAACTGAAACGTATGAAAGTCGTATGTATATTTTTATGCCTGTTCTATTATGTGTAACAAGATAAATCAACAATTAAATGAGAGTACCATTACAACAATATTTTTGTGCAAAAGTCAAAGTTGACAACCTTACCATCAATCGTAATGGTAGTAAAATACCTACATACACACACAAGTTTTAAAATAATTAACTTATATAACTTGCTTTTTTTTACTACACTTTCCTCAAATTGAAAAGAAAATCTAAAACGTTCTTTCATAACTCTAGAGTTACACGGAGAGGTTACATGACCAATTATAGTTTTATTATTTCATTTAGAGCATGAGACTAGGACATGTCATGATCTAAATGAAATAATATTATTGGACATTTTATTATTCAACTAGAGCAGACACATGTAGTAGTACATGAGTCGTAACAATTACCTACTTACATACTGACATTAATATTTGAGACCTAGGTTGATGTAAGAATAGGTAATTACAGCACTCCATATTTCACCACCCAGTCTAAATAAACGTTTAGGACGTAAGCGTTTAGGCTAAACATTTAGGACGTAAGCGAAGGTAACATGAACACGAGTAAACTACTTTACAGATTATATATCTGTAACTTAACACAAAAATACCGTAGCCTAGCGTATAGCCGCAACACCGGTCCATTGAATATGACATTTAGGCTTTCTACTTATATTAAGAATCATTGTGAAAAAATCAAACAACAGTCTCTATTCTAATCCTAACTTTTAATCTATCGCGTTACATTTTTATAAACATATAAACGGGATATTAACGGGCATTTTATTTACCTTTTTTTACTTGACGTTTCCAGTGCAACCTGTGCATAAACTTCAAGTAAAATAAATGTAAATAAAATACGCGTTAATATCCCGTTTATATAATCTATTTTAATCATATCCTACCGGTCTCGTAAAAACAGACTATAGGAAAGTTCGCAATATCTCTATAAAAACAAAAGTAGTAAAACTTGACATAAAAACCGATATCATTTTTCATTTCCTCAGCTTTGTATTAAGAGGTCATATTTCTGTCCGTCCCAGCTGAAGACCCGTTCCTGTAGTAAATGTTTACGACAAAGGAAGATTCTACAAACCTTGTGTCGGCAGGTGTTTGGTTCCATTCCCCGCGTGTGTATTAGGCGGCGGCGGTGTTCGCCTGGCCTTGTGTCTTCTATCGTCACTCTTCTCTGTACGGAGACCATCGCGAGGAGGTTCGTTGTCTCCTTTATTGTCATTGTTCCTTCGGGATGTCACCCTCGCGTAGCCGAATGGCTGCAGGCTCTCCACCATCATCCTGTCCATCATTCTAGCCATTTGATGGAACCCTGATGATGGGCTGTGAACAAGATACAAGATTCTTACAACTGTTAAGATAAATGGTGGCAATTGTATATTATATTATCCTTACTCAACGCCATCTTGACTCAAAAAATAGGATTGTACTGTGACTACTAGAGAAAGGTTAAACCACAAACATTTAATTTGTGCTGATATCTGTGACTTTTTTAATAAATTAATGGATTAAATTAATTTACACCATGATTTGCAATGAGCAAAAAATGAGCGAGAGATCTCTGCGTAGCCGTAATTGACTATGAAACCACAACGCTACAGACATCATTAAAAATGATAAAGTGCTCCTATAACCCTAACACTTTTGACGAAGAAAAAGAATATACCAGTGACAGTAAGGTGGCAATACTATGGTAGAGCAATTCCGTTATTACTAAAAATAAAACATTATGACCAGTTCATTGCTACCATAATAAGAAAAACATTTATTTCATATGTTTGGAAGACACGTCTTACCTGCCGAATGACTTCTCCAGTGCGATACATCACGAATTACCATTTCCTAAAACCCTAGTTCTGAAGAAGTCAATCTACCTACTCTATATATTTTTCAATGCCAGATTCTAGTAGCAAAGATCGAGTATGGTAAAGGTCGATGCTATGGTAGCTTGAGCACGTTGCAAGAATCGATCGATATGAGTTAAAATTATCAGCACGGAAGGAGTAGGTAACGTCAAAAATGACGCCTAAAAAGAAGACTTTCTTTAGACGTTATTAATGGCTTCCTACAAAACAGAAGGTGTGAAGCACTCTGAACCGACGTCCCTGTACGAAAATCTATGAAGGTAGATGAAATAAAGCATTTTTTAAGGAACTGGCTATCCGTGAACTCTCCCTGAACTCATGCCTTAAATTCACCCAGATACAAGGCGTGAAGTATAATCCGGTCACATTATCTGGAGACTTATTATCGTCCATGACGTCACGTCGCGTCGGACGTACCGCACTGATGCGCCCGTGGCGAGCGCAGGGATTGAAAGGAGAACGGGACGCGAGGTTCGCATTCCAGCGAGGTCTCTAGATAATGTGACTGTGTAATATGTATGTATTTGTACCGGGACCAACTTGATACTTTTATCACGACTACCATTACTCTCATGACATTTGTTCGTTTTGACATACAATAATAAAATCTTAAATTACGGATTTATTACTCACAAAAATAATCTTAGACTTTTCATTTTACAATATGGAGATTAAACGGAATTAATATAAATATCTGCAATGTAACAATAACGATCCAACGTCATTTACTTAGGAGAAATTATTATATTAATATGTTTATTCACATAAAACTATATTCGTTTATTACTTGGGACTAAGTGATATATGAATGTAATAAATGCATTAAAATATAAACCATAAAGACTTATTTTCGATCACAAGGCTATTTTATACCATTGTGTAGTTTGCATACGTTTCGATAAAACGACAAGTATACTAACAATAGGTACCTACTTCACGAAAATAATGAACTAGTTATTATTTGAAGGAATATCATTGTAACAATATATTTACATAAACCATTTGTAAATATTTTACTGTCATGTCCATTGACATTTTAACCAAACATAAATTCAACAAACTAAAATTAATTAAGTAAATCAAGTTTTAAATTTCTAACTAACTAAATACCAATCAATCTACCATATTAACATAAAGACGTACCCAAAAAACGAATCATTCTCGAAATACTCCCGGATCCCCCCAACGTTAGGATATAAAGAATCGCCAAATCCGAAACTCATTCTCCTTTTTAATAATCTAACGACATTTGCTGCAAACATAAGTCTAGGTGTTCAAAGCTACATTGAGGTCACTTTGAGTTCACGAAAACATAATTTTCTGAAATATATTGCAAAAAAATGTGGTGTCGTAATGTGTGTTGAACAGGCTGTTGGAAAATTGTGTGCTGTTTGACAGTTTTGTTATGGTTACGTTACCATGGCAACCGTTTGCGGAAACTAGCAACGCCTGCAAGATCCGATGCGTAAGCTATAAAGGCTTCGCGACCCTTGAAACTATAGGCAGACCGTTTAACTCAGACCCCGCCTGCGGTAATAGGGGTGCGCGGGGGGCGAGGACAAAGGAGAGAGCGATCTCTTGATTTTTTGGCAAAACTGCGCCATCTAGAGGCTGTGTCCCGAACTATATCACATCACAACACAGCTCTAATTTTTAGCTAGCTTATTTTTATGAAATAAAAAGAAGGAAAAATTGAAATTATACCTTAAACCAATCGAAATACCTGGAGAGGTTTTTTTATTTTTCTGGTCAAGCTTTAAATTGTGTAATAATTTAGATTGCATATTTTCTCTAAGAAAGTACGAGATTTAGTGGCAAGATGACGCCACCATCTTTGACATTTGTAAATTGTATAGAAGACGGACTAAGATACCGCACCAGTGTCATACTGACATACTGACTAGATGTCCGTTATGGTAGCGTAAATAGTATAAAAATTAAAAAAAACTCTTAGTACATATTGTTCTTATTATCTGTAAATATTTTCTAAGAGTGATTATTAAAAATTAATATGTTTAAATCATACCTGTTTTAATGTAAATTATTGTAATTACACCAAATGTGATTATACTGTGATTTTAATATATAACTAATGATTGTACTTTGTTATTATTTGTAAATATTTTCTAAGACTTTAGTTATAATTATATACTTTAAATCAGCCATTCTTAATCTAAAGAATAGGTTCTTTTAATTATTGTACAAAGGATTGTCAAGGATATTTCTTAAATAACAAATATATTTATTTGTAGATTCTTTAAAAGAAAATCAAATTATTACAAATTATGTAATATTATTGTTATTTTTGGAGTCGGTGTCAGCCAACGAAATAAGATAATACCAAAGCAAATGGAATGCCGCCCATGAATTACAGATTATATTATTAAATGACTTCGACATTATGACATAAAATTGTTGATTGTTTATGGATTAGTTTATAAATTAAAAAAAAAATAACTTTTTTTATTATATTTAAATAAATATATTTTCAACAATTATTAATAACATTATTATTAAGAATTGAGCATAGTTCGGCTGCACTAAATCCTGTTTCTTCAATATATTCCCGGTTAAGTCTAGGCTGAATTGGAATGACTACTGGCTCAAGTAATCCATATTGTACAATATTGTTACCACCCATTGTGCTAACAACTTCTTTATGTTACGATTTTGGAACTATCAGATAGACGCACTTTGCAGAGAATCCTTGACATAATAATAATAAATATACATTGATAATAATTTTGAAATGAAATCCGTCAAGTCATGCAGAATACAATATTAACTATATATTCCGTAGACCAGCAGCATCCAAGGTTGCGTAATGTGCGCATGTAAATTGTAAATAAAAAAATTGTGTAAATAAAAAATTGCCCAAAAAAATTCGTCGGCATGGGATACGAACCTTATTACCCAGCTCCTACTTTAACCATTTGTCGAACGACTTTCAAATACTCAGTTAAGGAACGAAATTTAAATTCATTCAACATAATTATTTTAATTATTTGTATATACTTTTACGGAAACGTAGTTTAGTGAATGCGTATACCTATACGCATTCACTAAAAATATAAGAAAAATAAAAATATGCCACATTTGCAGCAATACATACAATATTACACTATACAATTTACTTCTACACTATATTAAGGTATTTATGAAAATTGAATACCTATACGTTTTCATAAGAAACGTATTAAGTATGCACTTTCACTAAAAATTTAAGAAATAAAATTATATTAATTTATAAATATTAATTTTATTGGGAACAGCGGTTCCCAATTGTGAATTAGTTGTATTGCATTTCCACTTGATTTTTCTTCCGTGTATATAAAGTAATAACTATGTAGGTATATAAAGCCGTCTTTTGATGCAATGTAGTTCGGGTCGCAGTAACTAGATGGCGCCGTTTTGCCAAAAAATCAAGAGATAGCTATCTATACGTTAGTACTTATTCTTATCTATGTTGTGCTGGGCACTGTCATTGTAAATCAAAATTGTGCGATCCCCTTTGTCGTCATTCCCCGCCCCCCAGTCACCCCACAGGCGAGGTCAGAGTTAAGCGGTCGGCATATAATTATTTTTTACTTTTTAGTGCAATTTTTGTCTTTGAAGTCAGTTTTTTTTTTTTGTAAAAATTTATTTAATTTGACATAGAACCAACTCGATATAGCTCTTGTGTACGCTACCATAACGCACACCGCTACCCCGCCCCCTCGTCCCTTTCATACCGCAGGCGGGGACTGAGATAAGCGGTCGGCCTATAATATAAACGAATTTAGGCCTTACTGCTTGCATGAAAAGGTTAAATATCGTTTGTTAAAAAGGAAGTAATGGTAAAAAATAATCGAGGTCCTTGACTGTTCTAGTTTCGCTTGGACCTCGTTAATCTTTTGATCGTGTAAATAATTACTAACTACCGAATAATGGGCAGTGTGTATTGAACCTTGTAAAGTATGTCAAAGGTTAGGCTTCGAAAGAAAATTATTGAATGAGACTTAGGAAAAGCATAGGGGTAAGGTGAATGTCAATGTAACAGGGAAATGAAAATATTAACTACCTAGTTGAAAATGTATATCCTTAAAACTGTAAAGATAGCGTATGAGGTAAGTAAACGTTAAATAAAGAAAAAAAAAGTAATGAAAAAAACATTATCCTTTTTTGATAAAGAAGGCTTTAAAATAAAATAAAATACATTCAAGTTATCATAATCCAGTGTCAAAGTGGAATCCATCTTCAAAAATTAGGAGTGGCAAACACCCAGGAAATTGGATAATTGCGGTGCGACTAGGAAGTTTGGGAAATCGCAATCGATTATAAATTTATATTAATCGCTGCCCTATTAGGAGAGGAGAGGTTCATATTACAAGGTTAAACAGAATTATAAAAAAAAAACGCTGATTTTCTTGATGTTAAACCACAAAAACAAAGTAACTAGCACCTACTTATATAAATATACCTACTCTTTCGTTCTTGCAAGAGTTAGTTTTTTTTTACCTCAATCTAATAAAATC
Source organism: Schrankia costaestrigalis (assembly GCA_905475405.1). Lineage (NCBI taxonomy): Eukaryota > Metazoa > Arthropoda > Insecta > Lepidoptera > Erebidae > Schrankia > Schrankia costaestrigalis. The sequence goes on from FR997830.1 coordinate 3,282,181, forward strand.
ACGCTTGCAAAGTTTTCTATTAATTCGTTTTGTCATAACAGCCCATTAATGTCCCACTGCAGGGACGGGGCTCCTCCCGTGACGGAGGGATACTTGGCCACGCTGGCTAAACGGATTAATATAGGGCTTAATTTCAAGTTTTCCTTCTTTTTCTTTTTTTTTTCCTCTTTTAGTCTGCTTAATAGATCTTAAAGCTACGTGATTAGCTTTTATCATATAACATAAGGTTGTGTAACAACTCTATAAATAATGAATACTTCACCACCGAGATATTATGGATAGCCAACTTATTCATACAATTATTAGAAATGTCTTAAAATGTTTATCGATTTCTAAAGGGCTTCTAATACAGTTTCCCGCTGGGCAAAGACAGCCTATTTAAGGTTTTTCAGGGGACGAAAATACGATTTCCTTATATTTAACAAGTACTGCAGATACTTAACACAATTACTTCACGTATTCAAATCCGCTACATTGTATGCTAGTGCAAGGTAAGCGACCCTGTTTACCTTCGAGGGTAAACTTGACAGCTCAGCAGTAAATGTGTGCCAAAGGTCATTGACTAGACACCTGAACAGGGGTCACTCAACTCATCGGCGTTGCAATCGATGCGTATACTTTATATGAAAGTACATTTAATTCGATTCGATTGATTAATGAATACACTTACTTAGAAATGTTATAAGTGCAGTGATGCATTCCGTGACTGGTGTCATTATCCCATATCATCCCAGAGGTGTCCTTACATTATCTCAACCAAAAAAAGATTGATGGTTTAAGTAATTTGGCAAAAGATTATAACTATGTAGGTACCTACTACCTAATTCTCTTGAGTCTGGTCAGCGTGATAGAACTTATGGCACCTAAAGCCTTAATACATTTTTTAGTTACAAAACACGCACTCCCATACACAAACACACACTCACACACACCCTTTAATCACAAACAATTACACACACACAAACACACACCCCTCACAAACACACACACACACCCACAAACACACACATGCTCACAAAACCAGAAAATTTGTAACCACGGGTGCGTGTCCTGGAGTCCTGAAATACAGGGTTTCCCTAGTTTAGGCTCCAGTCCACCACCAATACCTAGAAATAAGTTATGTTTTTGTAACACTTTGCTAATGGTGGAAAATAAATGCATTTTTACTTTTTTTTTTTTTTTAAACAGAGGATGTTAAGGGTATCTTGCCCTGTGAACGTGTTGGCCTGACCATAGTTATATTCAAACAAACAAACGTAAACAACTATTAATTTAAGATACAGAACAGTATCCCTTATGAAAGTCGTTTTATAGTGATCACATACGCATGTCTAACTTAACGGCTAAGTTTACTGAGAGTTCGGAACACGACCATGTCAGAGAAGACACCCACAAGAAACGCTGCTAGGTTCCTATCGCTCTTTTAGTGAAATTTATATTTGCTTAACACCACCCACGGGAAGAGTGTACTCTTACATCCTACACAAAACTAAGTAAATTTTAAATCGGTATAACGAGAAATATTAAACTTAAAAGATAGCAACGACGCATTGCAATTCCAAGGATTAAGATATATGCCTACATCATAACAGCCCATTAATGTCCCACTGCAGGGACGGGCCTTCTCCAGTGACGGAGGGATACTTGGCCTACTACTACCACGCTGGCCAAACGGATTGGTATAGAGTTTAATTTCAAGTTTTCCTTCTTTTTATTACGTAAAGATAACATTTACGGATAGTCACTTAGTCGGTTTTTACGACACACATGGGATAAGATGGGGTGGTTACATACTGTATTCTTACTCCGTCACCACACGACGAATTATGCCTACGCCACCCCAGAACTATGGGATGACGTATTATAAAATTCAGGCATGCACATCAGATCGTATTCTTCAAAGCCCTCTAATCTCATTAAAAATTAAAAAAGACAATATACCTAAATAACTTCGGCATAAGGTCTTGTTTTATTTAAGAAACAGCCCACTATTCTACGAGTAGCTAATGTGATTGTTTCAATTTATAATTCAGTAGATTACTGCCCTTGCTCCCAACCTTCCTAACCAATAAAATAAAAGTAATAAGCCAGAGTATATACCCTTGAGGTCGAAACAAATGACTCTCGAGACAATTCTATACAGATTCTTGTTATCTCCTCAATAGACAGGAAATAGAAAATCATTTATTGCGAATATAGGTAGGTCAGTTTGGTGTTTACATACATCTGTTAAGAAACAAATATTTTGTTCAGCTATATTCTACCAAATAGTTAGCATGCAATATTTATAACACATTGAACTTAAACTATAAACAGTTAGGTATTATAATCAATTAGTTACAAAATAACAATCAATCGTTCGAATCATTACTTTCACCACAATATAATATCAAAATAATTTTACATTTTTAGAATAAAATAATAATCAATAATTAAATAATATAACAATCATTATTAAAACAAACAAAATGAACAAAACCACTGTAATAATACCTAACTACCAAACAAAGTACAATTTTGAAAAGACTTATTTGTATTTATCATCAAGATACTCTTTGACACTGTAGTATGCCTTGCTGATTAAAAAATTTTTTAAATTATATTTGAGCGTCTCCATGCTGGGGCAGTTTAATATTTCAACTGGTAAATGGTTATATATACGTGGAGCCATGCAAAATATGCTATTATTGAACTGCGCCGTTTTAAAAACAAATTTTATAATTGGTTCGTTTACTTTTTAAATGCTCAAACATGGAGATATGTGAGATTACAAATGTAGCTACCTCATAAATATAAATACATGGAAGAGTTAGTAGTTTCAGATTAACAAATAATGGTTGACAAGATTCAGTTGATTTAATGTTACAAATTGCCAGGAGTTCCTAACAAGCTAGATTTAACTGCTCAGACAGTTAGGAGTTTTACGTTTTTATTTTTCTTCGTAGACTATTTACTATAGTTTAGGTTTATATTATTTAAATAGAATTCAATGGAAGCTTTTTATGTAATAACTATACTTTTTTATATGAACTTGTGACGAGACAAAAAAAAATACAACCGAATTGAGAATTTTTTTGAAGTCGGTTAAAAACAAGTCTCTTGAATGACGTTAAGCTTCACGCCATTGCATACCAAATGTAGAAAAAAGTACCTACAACGAACAAGAACAGAAGAACAGAAAGTAAAACAACGAATACTTTTAAGTAAAAGTGCTATAGTTATTGATGATTGTAACAATATGTACGGGCCAGGAGAACTTAGGCTTTTATTTCAAGTTTTCCTTCTTTAGAATTCGTAGAGATAACTTTCTGCATAAGTTCCCTTAGCTGAAGTAGGGTAGTGACACCCTGTATACTGAATTCGTTATAAGTAAGATACAAGCAACAAAATCCGTGTGGTGACGGAGTAAGAATACAATATGTCACCATCCTATCTCATTCCATGGGTGTCGTAAAAACCGACTAAGGGACTATCCGTCGATATTATCTTAAGAAATAAAAAATTAAACCCTATACCAATCCGTCTGGCCAGCGAGGTATTAGGAGGCCAAGTAACCCTCCGTCACGGGAGGAGGCCCGTCCCTGCAGTGGGACATTAACGGGCTGTTATGATGATGATGAAGCAACAAAATGGTACAAATTAACTGAAATTGTTTAATCAAATCTTTTACGTAATAATACTTGTTATTTACGTTGAGGTCAAAATCGTCAGCACATAAATGAAAATGATGATATCTACTTGAAACTGTCATTGCAATAAAACCAATTGTAATGGTCATTTTGAATTGCACGAATTGCAATTATTCAATTGTTCTCAACACATGTTAAGTGATACATCTTTGTGTGTATAGTTTGATCAAATTTGACGTTAAATTAGTTAATTATGTTACTGTCTTGTTGCTTATAAAAAAGTCCGAAAGTTGCAATATGTCAACATTTATGTAATAATACTTGCCCGCAGGGGCAGCTTGTGGCGACACCACGGACCCTGATTCCTTGATGGCCTGGCTTACCTTCATTGGTCGGCCAGGACTGGAATACGCAAGAGCGGATCCTATGCTCCAAGCTGGAAGTTTAAAATGTCATAACGCCGGGGGCCCTTGAACGGTTCGACCGGAATTTGGCGCCCCGCAGACTCACCTCTCTGCAGCTTCTAGACTCTCCAAGAGATGTTGCTCCATTGTCGCACTGTACGTGCAGCCGTTTTGTGGGGCCTACTCAACGAGGTGGCAAGTCACTACCTGTCTTTTTATAATATAGAGACTGATTATCACGACAGGTATCCGGTAGTCTCCTTCCATAGCCCAATAACCGGTCCATTGAACATACTCATCCATAGACTATTATTTAAATTTCCATTGCATCCTTAGAGATGCACTACAATAGTTTTTGCACTCGGCAGGGACCACCTCTTGGTGTATCATATTGTGTGTTCAGAGATGGTATCTGCCCTGTGTATCCATTACCAGATTAAATATCTCTTAAAGGGCCTCTACGTCTTGGCTTCGGCCCGATGTATGCCTTCCAAATAACCGGGTCTCCAATAGACCCGAGTATTATGGTCAAGAGAAACATAATAATAATTGAGGAAGTTCCTATCTCTGGAGCCCTAACCACCAGTAGCTTGGTCCCTGTACCCGATGCTGGTGGGTCTACTTTTTTTATACTTTAAATGTCTTTATTTTTATATTTATATTTAAAAATGTAATGAATTGAGAATTAATGTAAATAAAGAAAATAATAATATTAAATTTTATTTGCAGTCCACTTATAACTAAATACATTTTTAATGGTAGCCACACTAGGCAAGTTAGTTTACTTCTGCAAAAGGACATAAAAATGTAATATACTTTAATTGAAATTACACAGCCATTAAGGCAGGTACGAGACTTTTCCAATATTTAATCTACATATAAAAAATTTAAAAAACTCCGTATGGTGACGGAGTAAGAATTCAGTGTGTCACCACCCCATCTCATCCCATGGGTGTAGTAAAAACCGACTAAGGGACTATCCATTATCTTTACGTAATAAAAATAAGGAAAACTTGAAATTAAACCCTATACCAATCCGTTTGGCCAGCGTGGTATTAGTAGGCCAAGTATCCCTTCGTCACGGGACGAGGTCCGTCCCTGCAGTGGGACATTAGTAGGCTGTTATGATGATGATGATAAAAAATAAATAAATACCACGCTGGCATGATGGGTTGGTATAGGGTTCTTTGTCAAGTTTTCCTTCTTCTGTATCTATTTGTAGAGATGTCCACGCGCTTACCTTTCGTCGACTTTTATGATACACAGCGAGATGGGTTGGTGACGCTAATTATTCATCGTCACCACACGAATTATGTATATTACTATTTTATAATATTAAAAATAGTTTTAATGAACGGTTAAATCATTAAAATAATTCTAGTTTATAAAATGAAGTACTTACGTTTTAATATGTGTTATGGTCATTTACATAGAAAACGGTTTGCGTGCTTTCCATATTCATACCATTATACGTATGAAATAATGTTCACGCCGCCAAGGGTTACAGACTCTGACGTCATGAGACGAGACGGAAAGGTTTCGTTTATTTTTTCAAGATTTTTATGATTTTGACAAGATGTGAAAATGGGCATGAATGAAAACGACAGTTTATTACCCTTAGAATCTTAGAACAGGCTATCTTGTAGCCATGTTTTAGATCGGATGTTATTCCGGGTAACCATACTAAAGCAAATTTAAGGTAGCAAAAATTTACTGATAAAAATCATCAAACTTTTAAAACTCCCTTCTTTAAGCAATGATTCGGTAAGTCCGGTAGAAAATGACCGGAGTGTCAAAATATCCAGTTGTACAAAATGTCAGGAGTTTTAAAATATGACAAAAGTAATTAATCGGAGTGTACAATAAAAAAACAACTTGCAGCAAAGCGCAACGACCGACACTCCCCTTTTAAAAGTATTAAAAAACTAACAACGGCTAAGTTTTGACATCACTAATTACTTAACACTTACTAGTTTATTCCTAAAAGTTAGGAATGTTTTAGAGATCCGTAACCATGATACACACAAATCGGATATCCGTAATAGCTTTTTGCCAGATTCAGATCCGTTGGCTTCATTTACGAAGTGTATATTTGTGCTTATAATCTAGTCGATATGGCCATATTGCTGAGGCCTTAAAAATATCGAAATTCCTTCAACTCTAAACTAATTACAACTTGTCTTTGACAGATAAAAGTACTTATATACATTTAAAAAAAAACTATACATCACCACCGTACTGTCGTAAGAGGCAACGAAGGGTCTTGTCTTGGCACATCTTTGATCTTTTTTACTTGGTCGTAAGTAAAACTAAGGACTGGTGTCTACTGCCGTCTACTCAATTGAATCGGAATCATTTCAAAAACTTTTAATATCTGCAACAAACGGATGATCCGAAACAAATCTCTCGTAACTTTGACAGCAATAATTAACCATGTATAAACCGTCTAGACATTATGTATTCCATTATCATGCTTAATCTACATTATACCTACGTATTAGTCATGGTATTCAATGGACTGTCCGAACTATGGGGCGTCGTCGATGAATCATGTTTGTTTAAAATTAAAAAGGTTTATTGAAACAAACCTTTATGGTTATCCTATGCAACCTATCTCTAATTAATTGAATTCAGTAGAGTATGTATTGTTTATATACTTTAAAACCAAAGAGTATGGATCGGCTTTAAAAACATTAACACGTTAACTACAAGTAAGTAGGTATTACCTACTACAAGAAATAAATAAATCAAATAACACAAGGAAAAATTTAAAGTACGGGGCAACTTTGGCCAAATTTGGACTATCGTTGTGAATGTTGGATACAATACTCTACTATTTTTTTCCATCCCGATCAGATACAACTCCAGCACTAGGGTCCGCGCCCTGTTTCGCGGGGCCTTTGAAATTATTACAAACGACGACCTCTGTGGCGTAGTGGTTATATAACGTGACTGCTACGCAGAGGTTTTGGGTTCGATTCCCGCTCAATTCAAATCTTTGTGTGCATGAACATGATTGTTTGCATTGGTCTGGGTGTTTTTTATGTACAATACTAGCTGACCCGTGCCCACTTCGTAGGGCGGAGAAAAAAACGTGTCCCTTTTTTAAACATATTTCATTACTTCTCCACTCCTATTAGTCATAGCGTGATATTATAATATACCCTATGACACTCGCCAATAAATGGACTATTCAACACAGAAAGAATTTTTAAAATCGTCTCGTTAGGTCCAAAGATTACCCCCTACAACGTCACAAACACACAAACTTTATCTCTTTATAATAATAGTATAGATAAACTGATTATTTATCTATTTATTATTTATTTATCTTGCGACCACTTTTACATTACACAGTTACATTTGTTATGGGAGGAGCCTACAGATATTATAATATTTTTATTATTCACAAACAAAAGTTACGCCTAACAAATTATTCAACTCATTTTAACTTAGCAAATATAATAACAAAGGTACTATTTGCATACGAAGGTCAAAACCAATTTAGGGTGTTATTTATTTCTATCAAGATTAGTCTGATAAAAGTATGGCTGGAGTACAAAAACTGTATTACTTATAAACAAGGTCAAGGAAATTTAGAGCTTAGGGTTTCCTGTAAAAGTGAGAACTATTTATAAACAACATCTGCCTGGTCCTTGTATTATGTGTTTTAATAATAAAATCCCGCTTCAAATACTGTAATAAGACTGTTGGTATTATGCAGATTTTTGGTATTTATTAAACACTAGCTGACCCGGCGGCGAAAAAAACGCGTCCCTTTTTTAAACATATTTCATTACTGCTCCACTCCTATTAGTCATAGCGAGACATTATAAAGCCTATGACACTCCCCGATAAATGGACTATTCAACACTGAAAGAATTTGAAAAATCGGTGCATTAGATCCAGAGATTACCCCCTACAACGTCACAAACTCACAAACACACAAACTATACCTCTTTATAATATTAGTTTAGATTTGAAAATTGTTGTGGTTGTCACGTTCGGTCCTGGTAAATCTTAACGATTCTTCATTCTCTACGTCGTTGGCAGGATCAGTTATTACAATAAATAATGTTACATTATGTTACACATAATGAATCATAGATAACACACATATAATTTAAATTACTTGTATTCAAAGTAGTGAGTAGGTTATATTAATGAATGACCTCATCCTACATAAGTAGCCATCATCTAGGCCAACATAATAGTACAGTCACGAGCAATAATATGTACACATTTTCAAATTTTCTAAACTATCTGCACGTTTATCTAGACATTACAATATCAAAATGAATTCGTAATTTAGAAGAGGTTCCGTACAGTTTTGAATTAATCTTCGAATTTTCAATTTTGGATTGGCAGAACTTTAGATAACTGGTTTACAAAATGCGAAAATGTGTACATATTATTGCTCGTGACTGTACCCAAATAAAACTTAAGTAAAGAGACATGATTACTTGATCTAAATATAGGGACACAAACATGTGAAAGGCCATGATTATTTGAACTGTATAGAATACATAAAGCTAATTTGCTTGAACTAAGTAGATTACTCCGTGTGGTGACGGAGTAAGAATACAATATGTCACTATCTCATCCCATGGGTGTCGTAAAAACCGACTAAGGGACTAACCGTAAATATTATCTTTACGAAATAAAAAGAAGGAAAACTTGAAATTAAACCTTATACCAACCCGTCTGGCCAACGTGGTATTAGTAGGCCAAGTATCCCTCCGTCATAGGAGGAGGCCCGTCCCTGCAGTGGGGCATTGATGGGCTGTTATGAAGTAGATTACTGTTAGACTTTTTATGTTTGAACACAGCAACGTAAAGGTTGACTGCAAGAGATGACTAAGGTATTAAGATTGCACATGGCTCATCTAGGCGACTAAGTGAGTTAATTATCATTTTATCACCAGCATGTCAATTCTCGTACCTTAAAATCGTAAAAAATTCGGTTAACTTTTACTTGTCAAATTGCCTTGTTTTTGCTATTGCAATTGTAATCTTTTATGGTCGTGTTAAAGTCTTATTTAGAGTGTGACAATTTGACAACTAAAAGTTAACTTAACCGAATTTTTAACGATTTGAAGGTACGAGAATTGACATGCTGATGTACAAACATAATATACACAATGTATACAATACATAAGGTGATGATAGTTCTCGTATCCGACATTTGAGAGCTATCATCATTTGTCTGTCTATCTTGGCCTATCGTAACTAAAGATGCTTGCCATAAGGGGCCGGATCCTGAACGGCACTGACCAGCTTGCACAGTGCCAGCTAGGCAGTGTCGTTCAAGACCCGGCTCCTTGCACAGTGCCAGCTGGCCAGTGTCGTTCAGTACCCGGCCCCTCATGCTAGCACGAGGGCCCACCATAACGCCATCTAGTCCCAAACTAAGCAATTTCATTTTTAATTATTCTTTCCTTTAGTACCCTACTTACTTAAAACCGATTCATAGCATTATGTGCAAGTAGCAAAATGTGCACTAGTGCAAGTCGCAAAATGTGCAGATAGTAAAATGTGCTAATCGTAATACGTACAGGTAGCAAAATGTGCACATCGCAAAAAGTGCAGATGGCGACGTAATGTCATAGGTGGGTGACCACTCAGTGGTATTTCATCTGACCGTGGCTCGAAAGGCATATAAAGGCTCCGGTCCCAGTTTTTAATTTTTTTATAGGGTTCTACAGAAAAAAAATGCCTTGACCTAAATATTTTATCGTGAACGAAGTCACATTTTACATTTTACAAGTGAGACCTTACGAACCTAACCCAGACTTTGTTCCAAATAAAATAAAGACCAGCATGCCGGTCGTGACAAGCGTCAATTAGATGTTTTAAAAGGTCTTGGAAGTCAAGACGAGCACTTGGACCTAAAGTCTCAACCTCAAATGCTTAAACAAATAATTTCCCGCTAAATTACTATACCTTTCAAGAAGTCCTTCATAGTCCGTTATCTTTAAAAAGCTAATTCAAGTGTTAATAAATAAGCATTTTGAGACCTGCACATTATGAGATCTGCACATTTTGCGACCTGCACATTTTGAAATCTGCACGTTTTGAGATCTGCACATTTTGCGACCTGAACGTTTTACGTAGCCTGCACATTTTGCGACTTGCACATTATGCTATGAATCCCTTAAAACATATTGCTAGAATTCAAAACCCACTCTCAAGACATTAAAACTAGTAGTAGGTACAATAATTTCAATAGTTTAAGTGTCTACCAGTAGTAAAAGAAAATTGTAAAGGCGGTCAGTAATTATGGTTTTCTTTATCGCAGACGTAATCACTTAGAAAGCGGGTCACGAGCTTACTTATAACTTATTACCTATATGATTTTTTTCTTTGTGATGATGGAGTAAATTAATGGCATCACCGACCCGTCTTGCATTCTGCATGCTGTTCTTCTTCTTCTCTCGTGTCAATGGTCGAGTACTCAAACATTTTTTGAATAGTGAGCTGCCACCTTAATGACATTTGGAGTGGCCGCGTAAAGATCGGCCATCGTACACCGCTCAGGGTACAAAGGGCACACCAGTAGATGCGACATCGCATTGCATGCTGTAAGTCGGCTAAGAGAAAGTTTACAGTCCCATTTCTACAAAAGCAAAGAAACCCTATACTGATTTAAGAGGCCAGCCTGGTAGGCAGTTTTCTATTGTCATCTGATGAATGTTGTAACAGCCGCCTAAAAGAAATTATTAAACGAACACTTACCAACCACCAAGATCCCATGATGAATGAAAAGCAGGGTGAGCAGACATAGCGCCTAAAGGTACTCCAAAGCCGAACTCAAATTTGACGTCATCACGTGGAGCCCACGATGACTTAGCAGTCGATTGACGAGGTTCAGAACCGGTGTTCATATCATTAGTCATTTTACAAATAGGCCATAAATCAGATCCTTTTTTAAAAATAAAAAGAAAAAAAATCGCTAAAATCTAATGAAAAATCGTCAATTTAATATTGTATCACGTCACTCAAAAATCCACAATACAATACAAAAGTCAAACATGTAAATTCGATTCACTACACCAGTCAAATATGTATTGTAGCGCTTCGCCGGCTACGAGGCTACACACGCTACGGAACTACGACCACTCTACGCGGTGACCAAAGCGGTACTGTCGATGACCGCTTGCTTCGCTCATTACCGTTTAATTTACGTCCTAAATCCTTTGTTGTGACTCGACGTACAATTTTGGAGTTTTTGTAGAACATTCCTTTGACCTACAGAGGTTTGATGGAATACTTATATTTAATTTATAAGTTTTTCTAGTAATGGCTAGTGGCCTCGATCGTTATGTTAGGTTTCTAGATAATATGGACCAGATATATTGTAAGGTGTTTTTATTTTATTTTGGGGTCATGTAATTACAAAATACTTTCTGTTCTGTTTTTTTAATACAATGGCCCCCATCGTTCCAAAATACTTTAAGTAATATAGACTATTATGTAATTGTCAGTGTCAGTGTTGTAAGAAGCTAGTCTTTTGGTCTTAATTTCTTTTTAATAATGGCCTCATTAGTCACATCAGACCGAGTCTAGTGACTCCTTGAGCTAGACTAACAACAAGTCAAGTTAACTGTTAAAAAGAGAGCGGGCGTGTATGCGGGCAACCGTGCGAAATGTAACAAGTTCGAATCCAAAGCCACACCAAAGAAAAACAACAAAATAAGTAACAAAAATATCTATTAGCACAAAATTAAACAGCAAAACTCAACTAAAAGCACAAACAAGTACACCTAAATCGTAATAAAACACAGCGGTAACACTAACAAAATTGTAGGAGTTAAATGATTGCCTTTTGAACCACCACCACCCAAATTAGATTGCAATTCACCTTTATAACGTTTCAAAAGTGGCATATACTTTAACACCATGTTATACATGTCTGGTTGTCGCATACTACTGTTTCCCATTTCGTTGTTTGCCATCTCAGGGTTAGGCATACCGTAGTTATACTTGTTTGGAGGCGTCTCTTCAGGATCGGGCGGAAGCATGTGCTGTGGCGGTTGATATTTCATTTCTTCATTTGGTGGTTCGGTAGGTACTTCTCTTAGTTCTCGACGGACCTAAGGTATGATCATTTTGTTATTTAAATAGGGCAGAAAAATTTAAGGAGGGTGATTGATAAAAACACGCTAAGTAGGTACGCTTAATTGAATTTATTGTCAGCCGTATTTTTTGTAAATAAAAACTAAAGTACTCATCCGACTATGCTGATCCTATTTTCTATGACATTCATAAAATAATAGTTAGGACGGCGGGAAGCCGATGGATGAGGGAGTCACAGGACAGCACAAGGTGGCAATACTTGGAGGAGGCCTATGTTCAGCAGTGGACGTCGATTGGCTGATATGATGATGATGATTCATAAAATAATACAATCGTTTTGAGAATCCCCTTTCTTTGTCAGTCGATAATGCCAAGCCACAAATATTAAAAATAATAGAGCCGATTTTTTTATCGCTTAAAAGAATAGTCAGAAGATAATTATTATTAATATTGTTTAAGATTAATCTTTAAATTTAAATAAATATAAAACTAACAACCATCCAGAGTCCGGATGGTTGTTAGTTTATATATTTCACACAAATAATACTTAGCTTAGTTATAAAGTCGTAGTTACCTTTGGCTGCTGTTCTTCAAGAACTTCTTCAGCCAAATTATGTTCTACCCGTTCTAACGCTTCTTCAAGCGCCTGAACAGTTTCGGCTAGAAACAGAAATAACATTTATTATTAATGCAGAGCCGGGGTATGAAGTCATAATCATCATTATTTCAGGCCTTTTCTTTGCACGGGTTTTCAATCGATTCCCTGATTGAAAACTCGACCACTTTCAGTTATGCTCCTCATTTCAGGACTTTTTAGCCGTAGACACGATTCTACTTCCGATGTACCACTTAACACAATGTTAAGCAGGTACATCGGAAACTTAAAACTTAATCGACAAGAACGTATGATATTTAAAATTGACCTTAAAACAAATCTGAAAGATATTACGCAATTATTAGTCAGTAAGTTATTTTTAGTCTTCGTTATATCCGTAGGTAACTTACGATCTTCTAAATAATCAACTTCGTTTTCCTTAATATCATATACTTTATTTTTCAATAATTTTATGTCCTTTATATTTTGATCTTTATCGAAGGTTTTAACGCTGTTTAACTCATTACCCCTTCTTCTATTTAATACATCAAATACTTTGATCGTTTTTGAGACTGTATTTTCTGTTACATGAAGATTGAAATCAGCAACGTTAGTATTTTCATCATCTGCAACATTTCCTTTCAATTAATTTCAAGTATATTTTAAAATAGACCTTAGCAACATTACGACAGCATAAAATATCTTACTATTAGTGTTAGCTGTAGCTTTTGCTAGTTTCAAACTAAGCGTCGTTAGTTTATCTTGAGTTTCGACTAGGTTATTGTTATTAATAGTCTTTGATTTCTGAGTTAAGTCCCCACTCGGTGCATCTGCAAGTATAGGACATCATGTAAGTAATTGTTTGGCATTTTTAAAATTATTTTCTTAATAAGCAACTTACGTTCCGTCCTATTATGTACATGGGTCAACTCATCTAAGCTGTACGGCTTTGGTCTTCCAATAAATGCTTTTATGTTCTTTGTATTTTGTTCATACATCTTTACATAACTTGGTTGTAATTGAGTATATTGCTTATTAGATTTTTTATTAACGTTTTGTTTTGTCTCAGCGCCATATTTATTTTTATCATTAATATTATTTGTTGTTGTGCTGTTTTTAATTGTTGCTTTAATAAGTTCACGTAAATATATTTGATCCATGCTTCCTAAATAGTTCATACTACTATTTTTTTCGATATCAAAAATTGTTTGTAACAGTATGTTTTCTTCTAGGCTTCTTGTAGAATCTTTTAAATTTTCTCTAGAGTCTGTTTCTGTAAATTATTTCCATGAATTTATTAATTCTGTACCGTTGGTCAGCTAAAATTTAGCGGTACCTATTATTGAAGTAACTTGTTTACTTAATTTTACTTATTTATTTTGTGGAATAACAAGTCTGTAGGACCTATTAGAATGCGTAAATACAGTTCAGGAATTTATCCTCCTTCTTTGCTGGAGGGTATGGGAGACCTCGTTCACTTGTTTGAGAAATATTCTTGTGTGGCATGTTAGCATAAATTCATGCGTTGTCTTTTTTATTCTTGTTGGACTACTACACAAAAGCGGTCTTAATGCCTCTTAAGGCTTTTGTGAATGCCTTAACATTGTTTACCAACCTTAGATTGATATATTTTTTATTTATAATGAAATAACATAAAACAATAAAAACCTTGGTAGGCTTACCAGCTTCATGAACGAGTACCAAACTACTGGTGGTTAGGGCTCTAGCGATAGCAACTTCCTTACGCGATCCCAACATAAAGAATTGTGGTCTTTTACTGAATATACTTGGCAAAACACGGATGATGATGATATATAAATAATATACTAACGTATATCACAAAGGGATGTTAGTTCTTCGTCTGGTTTAGCGTGAGAAGGGCAGAGTGCCGCCGGCGCGGATGGCGACCACAGAGGTCGAGACGGAGTAGGGCCACGAGGCGCTATGTTGCATACAAGACGCTCCACACTACGCAGACGACCTTGCCAGGATGTCTGTAAGAATTGATCACAATTTTAAAGCTACTTCAAAGGGGCTCTCGTTTTGGCTGATTTTTTTGAGATAGCGTTTTCTGAATTCGGTCTTGACAATTTCATTTGTATTTTTTTGTTTTGCGTTTTTTTAAAAAGTGCTATTTCCAAATTGACAATTAAAAATTTTTAACATAATTGCCATAGAATTTGGATTTCAATCTCAAAAAATATTGTATAACCGTCTTGTATAATCTTAGTAAAACAAAAGTTTAGTAAGTACTTATACCTAATTGATATTGATCAACTCTGTAGTTTTTGAGTCCCACATAGGTACTTAGGCAGTCATAAAATACTTTTCGCTTACGTTAACCAAACGGAGTGGTATCGGGGTTTGTGTTCAATCTTGCTAAAGATATTGATGGATAAGATGCTAATACGTCATTCTTCCAATTTTTTCTTTTACCACCTCACCCTCGCAAGTAGTACCAACTAATAAAAATATACAATTAGTTTACTAGCCATAAATCTACTTCGACCACATCCAACCATGTAGCTGTCGGCCCAGATTATTTGTCCAAAATCACCGTAGTAGCTCTCGTTTGCGTTTGGCCTGAAAATATTACTTACGTTAATATCTCGCTGGTTTGACTTCTTCATTCTAATGCTGTTAAACCAGCCAGTATTAAATCAGATAGCCAGCCATCAGATGGTGATCAGACTGGATGGTGGGCTTAGATGCAATGTAAAGAAATAGAAATGCTAAAAGTGAATTGTAACAATTAATTAAATATATTTCTTGTTCGTTTAATAACCATTTCAAGCACAGTGCATCATCACAATACAACTGATTTTAACACAATATTGATTTATATATTGAACGATATAAATATTTTGTATCGCGACCGCGCAGGGTAGAAATGTTTGGAGGAGGCTGTCCAGCAGTGGACGTCTTAGGCTGATATGATGATGATATCTAATATCAACTAGTCTGGCTGTCTTTTTGTAAAGAATTTGCAAAGTACAAAAAGTGGTAAAAAAAAAACAAATCTACATAATTATAAACAAACTCACGGTGTATATGATGTAACATTTCCCTTATATAACGTATTCTGCATGTACCATATATCCACCATAGACTCGACGCGTAGACCTGGCGCTTCGCCAATCACTGAAGCAACGCACTGACCCACAGTCACTGAATCTGGTCATGTAAGAAACTTGCTGGATTAAGTTTGTGCTGGTTTAACGCCATACTACACATACACAATATACAATTAATAAAATAAATATCCACTGAGACTTTTCCTGAGAACTCTTAATATATTATTATAACAAGTAAATAAGTTGTGTGGAAGCGGCTGCACGAGGTTGCGGGTTTGATTCCCACGCAGGACAGTTCTGCGATCCACAAATTATTGTCCTGGGTCTCGCATGACCCTATTGAGGAAGTTGTCTTAGCCAAAAATAAAACAGTGATTTTACTAAGTTACTGAGCTCTTTTTTAACTCACCTACTCACAAAACTTATTATTATTGCATAACTTACATAAATCTCGACAAGTGTCTCGCTCTTCCGGTATACTTGGCGGTGTGCATTGATCTGCCCAAAGTTGTGCCTCGCGTGCTAGCTCTTCCACCCAACGCTAAATATACAATGATATATACTTAACAAATTTCTTTTGTGCAGGGGGTAATCACCCTATTCCATGAATGTCTAAGCCAAATAAGAGAAAGTTTGCAGAAATGTCATCATTATACCTAATCTTTAACTCTACTCGTTTCAGTGGAGGTTAAAAAAGTAAAAATTGAAATACATAATAATTTTTTACCGATTAACTTTAGGTAACAAGAAAAATCCGAAAAGAAGAAAGACAATGGGTTCGAGTCCCGCCTCGAGTACCAATTTTTTCCATTGTAGTCCTAATCTTTATGTAGGTAGGTACACTCTGTATAAATAAGACAACGTGGTATAAGCACGCCAACTTTTACTCCGCCGCTAAAGAGAGTCTTGTAACATGGGTACTGGACAACTAAGTATATCTAATAAATATCAAAAATATAACCATACCAATTTAAGCATGTTTCCAGCACTTGGTAATCCTGCCAGTTTTCCCGAAGCAGCATCATTACGTCGTCGGTTCAGTCGGTTTATTACACGGGTTCTTTCATCGTCTGACATTTCAACACTTATGTAACCTACACACGAAGAACTTGGCCCTGGCTAAAATGTTACGTTTACTTGTATTAAAGTCAAATATCTATTTTCACTAACGTTACAAAATACTTGCGGAGATGATTGTAGGAAAGCTCTGAGACGAATCCATCTAACAGTCAATGGACGTCAACTTCTGGACATAGGCCTCCTCCAAACATCTCCACCTTGCACAATTCTCTGCCTCCCTCATCCATCGGTGTCCCCCCGAGATGAATATAACCACGAAACTCAGCACTCTTTTTAAACACATACTAACTCAATAAACATAGCTGTTAAACCATTGGAAAAGTTCATTGGAAAAGTGTTATAATACTCAAATAGGAGGGCCTTATCGTGAAAATAACGGTCTGTTTAAATGATATTTACAGTACTTTTGAAGGACCTGATACGATGGAAAGAAGGGTTAGTTATTTAATTATTAAAACTTACTTCATATTTACAAAAAGTGTGAGAATCAGTTACGCCACACATTCTTGCGCCACAATAGTTTATATCTCCGGTATTACCAAACGCCATCGTAAAGAAAGTTGAAAAGAATACTACTATAATATCAACATTGTACATTTTATATTTATTTATATTATAATTCATTGTTATTCATAACAATATACAAACCCTCTACTAATTTTGATTGACAAGCAAATATTTTGATAACAACATTTTGTAGATTGACAATACTATGAAAGAGTATTAATTATCTAGGACTTCCTTTTTTTCCTACGAATATCATTTCTCTCTCATCCGATCTCTTGGGTAGTCCCCGGATACCTCTCTCTTTTTTAAATTTCGTTATTTTTACGATGTCTCTTGCTTCTCCCGCTATAACTTGAGGAAGACTTAAGGTATATAATATTATTATACCTACATAATGTATAAAAACAGCGTGCATGCTTTTAAAACTTCTCATTATCACTAGATGACTGGAGGCAAGAGACACAAACTCTTACTAGATAGGCAACATCTAATGTCCTGTCTTACGAACCTTTATGGTTTCGTTGATAGCCAACCTGGTGGCAAGATTTGTTCAAGCCGCCGGCAGCCGGGATCGGCTTTTCATGTGCTTTCCGAAGGATAAAAAGTTTGAGTTTGATATAGATGAAATACCACTTAGCGGTCACCCATAGGTACATATTATATAAGTTGAACCGCGGACGTTGCATAACCAGCGTTATTGCCTAAAATCAAACTCTAGTATTTGTTTTAGTTACATAATATATTTTTGTTGTTGCTCAAAGGTTTTAATTATCTGTCGTTATCGAGGCTGAGCAATCCCACGTGCAACTAAAACCTTACCTAATAACAAGACGTATACCGTATTTATCCTTACTTGATTTATTTAGTAAACAAACACCACATATTGCAAATTCACTAGTTTTTACATCAATCGCACACTTTGACATGGATGAAAATTTCTGGAAAGTAGCATTAAACGTTTATGCAATAGAAAACACGTAAATCACTTTGATTTATCCACTATCTTTCGTAAATTTTAAATAAATGTATTTTTTTCCAACATAAAATTTCACAGATAAAATTATTTTTACGATTTGACATTTGTAGATTATAGAATTTTGTCCTTGATTCCTATACATTTTTCAAAGATTAAAGACTATAGTCTTTAGTCTGTGGTTGACACGACGCCATATTTATATGTTTACGTTTTATAGCAAGTCTGTTTAAATAGACAGTAGATAAGCTATAACTTATAGAAGCTATAAAATAAAAACAGATAATAAAATAAAACACGATAAACTTATAAATACAATTTAATGACAATTAAAACAAAATGTACAACCATCTTCCAATTATATACAAAAGATTAATAATTTAATAACAATATGTATCACATTATAACTTAACTATAATTGTATCTGTTGTGACAAGTTTTATTTTTAGTAAATGTATTTAATTTCAAAACTTCCGTGTTTCTTTTTATATGATTGTTATTAACACGGGTATTAACACGATATTATTTTGACGTCATTTTGAGTCATCTCGTGACCATGGCTGGTGTAACCTGGCCGAAACGTCGAGAGCCTCAAAGGTAAATTATTACTAAATATTTACCAAAATAATATCGTGTTAACACCCGTGTTAATAATAATTATATAAAATGTATTTAAGTGACAGCCAACGAATGTTGGCTAATGAATCTGCCATGTAAGAGACACATTTGCAGAAAATATAATTATCGATACAAAACTCCTCAGGAGAAGGACCACCTCAAGTATAACAGAAAGCCTACAGATGAGGGAGGGCTATGTTCAACAGAAAAAGCCTATATCTATACGTCTTTCGTCTGAAGAAGATAAAACAAATTGGTTTATTTTTTATTAGATTTGAACGACATTAGCTTACATCAATCTTCATTCTTACAAAAACCTTAACTAACCCCTGGTTTCTAAATGACTAATTAAGTAAAAATCAAGTACTCAAGTGTCAAAACTGTGATTTTAGTTCCTGATAATTTCTGATAAATGAAAAGTCATTTGGAAACCGAGGGTAAGTCAATTTAATTAATTAAAATGCCTGAATTCCTTGGTCACATTATTAGAGGTCTAGCCATGTGCAAAATTAGTAGTAGATGAGAAGATTTTTATCTTTCAGCGTTCATATGCGAAACTACTGTTACCCAAATGACACAAAAAACATAGGTACATAATCATAAAATACCTATGTTGCAATATTGGCGCGACTTCAATGTAATTGATATAAAAGTGTTCAAAACTGTATACTACTAATTACCTACTGTTTTGTATCATTATTACTAATATTATAAAATGTTTCACTAACACCCAAACTGTACTGGACTGTACTCGCGCTTTCCATCAGGTTCAATATAGTCATATTGCCGTGTTTAGTATAATAATAAAAATAAACAATTTGAGACAATATGAAAAAATGCATTACAATACAATCTATAATAACATAATCAGGCTTTACTTTGTGGAAGTCCATGACTTATTTAATGGTAAAAATATTTAGTTTTATCATCCTGTAAGTAGAATGTTGATATACCCAATGTGTTAGATAAAAAAAACCGTGTCACGTAAATAGCATAGTACAAAATATATACAGTATTTCGACTTCATAGAAACGGACGAAACGCGAGTTATACCTACACGCTCACGATAGCGGTGGCTTTGCGGAGTGAACAGTCGCGACTGTGCCACAGTAACGGGCGGGAAAGTAGGTAAATGTAATTAAAAAGCTAGAGGTGGGCAGCCCTATCGCATATTTACGTACCGCGCAGCCGTAGGCATTTATAATAAATATTCGGCCGAGATAGAATACTGGTTGTACTGTGTAAATAGTTTATTTTATTTTATTTAATAGTTACCGGTTTTACTTAGCTTATTAAAACTAAATATTTTTATCAATAAAATAAATCTATATCGAAAGACTAGATAATGATTTCATTTTATATTGTACTTATATATTCATTTAAGAATGCATTGTTACTGCTGATAATAGAGGTAAAACATGGGTTTTAGTAAGTAAACTGTACTTTCATGTTTCTGGCACACCTTTTTTTTTGTTTTTAGGACGAGTAGTTTGTCTCTAACGACAGTTACTACTTTACGCGGGCTGTGGTGGGGTGGATGGCCCTCAACCAAAGACATTTGAGTGACGTGCCTCAGGGGCACCCCCTGTAGGGTACGAACCTCGGCCTGGACCGTCACTGACTAACAGGATGTGCAGAAGGAGCGAACGCGGCGCTTATTCCGGCCTCGACGGCGAGGACGGAACCGCGGACGTGTTGTTGTGAGCCGTGTGAGCTCTACGACACACCTATTTACCTAGGCCAAAGTAAAGTTTCCCAAGGTAAAAGAAAAGGTCTGAAAATTGGTATTAAATAATTTTGTAAAGATACTTAGCAATTAAATAAGTGTTACTACATAGTTTCTTTCTGCTTACAAATATAGACTTTAATGTATATATTTACGACAATTGTTTTTATTTTTTCTCGTCCTCGGGTGTAGGTAAATAGTACATGGAATCTATGAAGTATTTTGTGATGTCTGATACAAGACTTCTGTCGGATATCTCTTGAGCTACTCCGTATATCGCCATCTGAAACGAAAGAAAATGTGCGTTAAAAAAATACATACATACATAAATTCACGCCTTATCCCGCCCGGGGTAGGCAAAGACGACAGAACGCCACTAAAATAAAAGTTTTCTATAATTAGGTTTTAATTCATAGCATAGCTGAAAATCAGAATATCATACCGTTTGTCTCTCATATTTTTCTACCATCAATGACAAAAGCTCATCACTACAATTTTAAATTAAAAGCCTATTATAATGTTTAACAATACAGCTGATAAGTTGGTCTACTCTTGAATTTAATTCCGATCGATCGGGATTGGAATTATGACGTTTACCGCTATTTCATACTCTTGAAATCAACACTAGCGCCAAATTGTTTTCAAATTAGGTGTCTATTTGTTGAACTACATGAAATTGTGATTGAATTAAAAATGGTACTCTTGAATTCATTTTGACAGCTCCATATAGCGTTGAAATTGCGTTCGAATTGCTTGTAAATTGGTATTATTCCAATAGCAAATAAGTAACTTTTTACATATTGTTTTGTGTTTTATGTCGACTTGCGAATATTAATACATCTTTAATATGACTTATTAGTATAGATATCATTTATTCTACATAAAAAAACGTAGATTGGGCTTTAAAAGAAAGGCAAACTAAACCTCTATTGCGCTTTGTGTGTTGTATTATGTACCAAATAAAATATGGCGCCCAATGATAACGAACACTGTTTGACATGACAACACAAATAATTTATTTGTAATTTATTTGTTAAATATATATTATTATGATAAATATTCAAGCTTTACTTGGTCACAAAGCCACACAAAGCTTTTTAAACTAGAAACACTAATATAGAATTAATAGAATTATTCTAGAATATATCGCACCCTCAGTAATATAAGGGGCCAAGTCAAAATTTTAGTAAACTGAGATTTTAAATGCTAAGGGCATAAAATGGAATTCTTTCGAGAAAAAGGACAATAACGACTCGGTAAATATATTTGTGTCCCTCTCACACTCTCCCAGCCCGGCGCCCGCTCTTACTGCTAGAAGGTTATGGTTAACAACTAAACAGTGACAGGGATTTAAATAATATATAGGTTCAATTTTAAATAGTCCTAGTATTTCTTTGATATTTTTGTATTATAAAGGCCTAACTTGAATGCATGTTTTTCAATTACTTGTAATTTATAGAATTAATGCAAATTTATTGTTTTCTCTTATTGCTATTTATAGTGCATTTACCAAAGAACAAATCTGCCAAATTTCACATTTTTTAAATAATAAACAAGTAATTTGAAAAAATAAGTGAAATATAGGAACCCAGAATCTTAAATCGTGATTTCCCAAAAATCAACTTTTTTGGATTGTGCCCTTATAATACTGAGGGTGCGATATTTACTTTTTTACAAGTAAGGGGAACCATTTTTATAACAGACTTGTCTTTGACCCGTCTCATTCAGCCACAAGCAACACAAAATTTTTAAAATGCTAATTTCTCGATCCGAAAAATCAGAAATAATTAAAAAACGTATATTACAATAATATTTTCCATAAATTGTATTTATTACTATTGATAATAAGCAGATATCGACCTTAGTAATAATATTTTCTCAATTTAGTATGTAGTTGAACATCACTTCTCCAATGTCATGTGTTGCTAACTTCACACTTTAATAAACAATAGTAAAACAATCCCAATTTCAATCCAATGTTGACAAAATCGAGAGTACGAAATCACGTGACTTTGAAATTGACATTGTCATTAGATTGGTATTAGATTGAAATTAAAATTATGTTCAAGAGTAAGCCTGAAGGGGCCGTTCAAGTATTACGTAAGCACTATAGGGGGGTGGGGGGGTCTTTGTTTTGCTTATTTTGGATGACATGGGGGGTAGGGGAGTCCAGATGATGATTACGTCATGGATAGTTATTTACTTTTTTACACGAATGGCAAGCCTCACATTGTCTATGCTTGAAAACGAAACGCATTTTCGGGGATTCCCGCAAATATACACGCATACGTTTAGGCACTCGCTTTAGAATCGATTCGGGGAATTACCGCGCGCTGTTCACTTGTCTAAATTTCTTCTGTCAGTGTATTGTTTTGTTCGGATACTATAGCGAGTAGACGTATTGTAAACATAGCAAATCAATTCAACATTTGTGTTACCGTTGATTCCGTTAGCCAAAGTTTAACGTATAAATAAGATGTCGTTTCAAATAGACAAATCCAAGTTATACCAAAAATTGTTTCAAGTTTTAAAAAATCTCATACAAGTACGAAAGTACAAAATGTACAAAAGTTAGTTAACGAAGTGTGGCGAAATTATAAATTACAGTAGAACCTCGATAAGTAAAAGTTCAAGGGAAACACAAAATATTTTGAGTTATCGAGGTTTTTAGTTATTGAGTTTTTAGTTACCATGGGTTTTGGTTAATATGTATAGAGGTAGGTATGTACATGTGGATGTATGACCCCTTGTTCCTATTTTCCGCCACCTTTAAAGAATTTCGAAGAAGCAAACAATAGGTGACATATGTATTGTTTACGTTATCAATTTAATTATGTAGTGAACACGTGCAAGCCATAAATACCGAAAACTTTTGTTTTGCACACACATTCAAAATGACTCATTGATAAACAATTTTATGTTATAGAGGTTGTGGAAACATTTCTTTTAGTTACTGAGGGCCAATACAGAGATTACTTATTTGACTTATCGAGGCTGCGAATTTTGAGTTATAGAGGTTTTGGGCTCTGAAGGGAAGGGAACATATTATTTTTTTAAGTTATAGAGGTTTTTGAGTTACCGAGGTTTGAGTTATAGAGGTTCTACTGTACAAGCAAAGTCCAACAAGGAACTAGATATCATTGTATCTAAGAGAATTGAAGAAGAATTGCAAGCGGCGACTAAGAATAAATCCAATCTACTACATTTTTTTTCCAAAGTGAGTGACGAAGTTGCCAAATGACGGGCTATGGCTTTAAATAATCTTTAAATGCAGTTTTTATTGCATACTTTGTATTTATGTAGTTTAATAAGAGAAGCCGTGTGGTGACGGAGTAAGAATACAACATGTCACCACCCCATCTCATCCCACGGGTGTCGTAAAAACTGACTAAGGGACTGTCTGTGAATAATATTCTATTCCTTTACATAGAAAGAAGGAAAACTTGAAATTAAACCCTATACCAATCCATTTGGCCAGCGTGGTATTAGTAGGCCAAGTATACCTCCGTCACGGGAGTAGGCCTGTCCCTGTAGTGGGACATTAATGGGCTGTTATGAATAAGAGAATCTTTAGCAGAATCAATAGAAAGTTTTTACTTTTAGGCAACGACTACCTGTAAACCTGCAGAAAAAACACAAATTATACAGTCAGCTTCAAATATTAAAAAACAGGAAGAAGATAAAATAAAACCCGGTAATGAATCACAACAGCAACGCGAAAATAATAAAAATGCAGATAAACATAGAGCAAAACCTTCTCAGGAAGCTATGAAAAATAAAATTGCTCTACTCGAAAAAAATCTGAACGCTTTGTATTCTGCCAGAGATACTATGCCAAGCCGTGCTGAAGTTGATAAACAGATCATTAAGTTGCGTGAGGAAATAAAAACAGCAAAACAGTCTTTAAACAGGAAGATTCAAAACGCAGTTGCCCAGAAGAAACACAGGGATGGTATGAAAAGAAAGTTAGAAGATATTTGTCATAAAAATCCAGAAATAAAAAAAAGACTATCTCTGAGGGATTCAGTGGGACGTCCTAATCTTGAAAGCAATCAACCATTACTATTGAAAACAATTGCGGATATAGCTTTATTTGGGAGTGCAGCAGATGATAGAAGACGAACGGAATCTATTCGCAGCGTAAAAACTCTTGATGAACTCACACAAGAATTACGTAAAATAGGATTTGACATTAGTCGCAGTGGGACATATCTTCGTTTGATACCCAGAAAATCTAATTCTGCAGAGGGACGAAGACATGTATCGACAGTCCCTGTTAAGCTCATTCGGGCTCAAACTGATCACCACAAGAGCCACTTAGATAGCAAGTTCGCTGAAACATCAATCCATTATTTAGAGAACATAGCATCCATACTTGGACCAGATCAAGTATTTTTCATATCTCAAGATGATAAAGCTCGAGTCCTTATAGGCGTAACTGCGGCAAATAAGCAAGCACCTCTTCTAATGCACATGGAATATATAATTAAATTACCTAAACACGATTGGGTAATCGCTGAGCGTCATAAATTAATACCATCTGTTTATGCTGGTATCAAAATCACTTCTAGTATGCTAGGACAACCGCAAGCCGTTGGATATTCTGGACCAACATACATCGCTATTCGAAGTGCAAAGCATAGTTCATCTACTGCTAATACTCATGCTCAGGATTTCGAGACGCTTCTCGAACTTGAAGATTTTCGACCATTAGCTAAAACTGACCATGGACTAGTAAAACCAGTGGTAATCATGACGGTTGATGGAGGGCCAGATGAAAATCCGCGTTATAAAAGTCATAGGGTTTGCTATACAACACTTTAAGCGACATGATCTCGATGCATTGTTTTTAGCTACCAATGCTCCTGGAAGAAGTGCGTACAACAGAGTAGAGCGCAGAATGGCTCCTCTTAGTCGGGAACTGGCTGGTTTAATATTGCCTCATGACCATTTTGGGTCTCATTTGGATGAACGTGGCGTTACAATTGATGAACATTTAGAAAGTTCTAATTTCGAATTTGCAGGAAATGTATTAGCTGAAGTATGGAGTTCAATGGAAATTGATGACTGTAATGTTACTGCAAAATATGTTGGGGCAGGTCAACAAGATGTTCCTGTATTTCCAGACATTAAATGGTATTCAGAACATGTGCGTGAAAGCCAATACTTGCTTCAAATTGTAAAATGTAAAAATACAGAATGCTGTCGTCCAAGAAGTGGTCTATTCAGATTACTAGATAACAGGTTTCTTCCACCACCTGTAAAAGTAAAACAAACAGTTGATGACTTGGTTTTGGATGAAGAAGGGCAATTTCTTGATCTTCCAGTCAATTTAGCGCTACGCTTAAGTGCTTCACTCAAAGATTTCCTGCAAATGCCCTACGATTATTTTTGTCCGACGGTAAAATTGAGGCTATCAAGTCGAACATGCAAACGTGTGGTCTTTATCATGCTTCCATCAAGTCACTAAATCGTCACATCGAGAAGATCCATAAAAATGTAAACACGCACACTGATAGGAAAGTTAGACCTGTTAGAGCCGCTGCTCGTCGTGCTAATGAACTGATGTGCATTATTAAAAATTTAGAGCACCATGATGTTGAATGGCTCGATGAGAAGGACGTAGACATTCCAAAATCGGATGAAAGTGAGCAGACTCACAACACTGAGCAGCAATCCATGCAATCCAATGTCATCGAAAACTTAGAATCATGGATTCGGGTTTCATGGACTGAAGACTGTTAATTTGAATTTAATATGTGTACCAAAAATTTAAAATAAGTTTGTTATGTTCGTAAGATTATAATATTTTTGTCCCTTACTCTAATGTTGATTACTGCATCAGTAAAATCTCCTCTATTCTAAATCATTTTTTTTATTTTTAAAATTATAATTATAATTTTAAAAAAATCATTTTTAATTGAAAAATGCATTTATTGGCAACGACACTACCAGCCGCACTACCAGTAGTGTCGTTGCCAAATGAACGACACTACTGCCATTTTTTTGGATCAATTGTACAGTCGAGTCGAATCACAAATGAAAATAAGAAATATAACTCATTATTTTAAACTCTTTATCTTAAAACATAAATCATAATTCGATAAAAAAAATTGTACTACAGTACACAGCAGCAATATTTAGTGGACCTTCCCAATCATCAATTGATATAGCAGTAGCTTGTATATGTTTGCTTAAAGTGAGGAAGCATGTGATGTTTTATATGTTGCCTTATTATAATTGCAGTACCGGCATGGGACGTTCCATCAGGGTGGTTGGTGTAGAATATGTTACATCCTTTTATACTCGTAGCTGTCGTTTTTTCATCAGTCATGTGTGTCTCGGAAATTAGTAGGATGTCAATATTATTATGATAGATGAATAATTCTACTTCAAAATAATATTTGAAAATTAATTCTTCAATATTATTTATACCACAAAAAATAAACTTATTATGTCGGTGTACCTCGTTCGTAACCCTCCTAAACAACTTACCTACAATAATTCTCGAGATATATTTTATCAGATTGTACCTAAAAGTCAAAGACAGAGGAAGCTATATTCATGGAATCATTCAAAATCGACCCTGATCTGGCTTCTACCCAGATATCAGTTAAAAATAATGAGCTACATTCCATAATTTCATTTGTGATTCGACTCGACTGTACAATTGATCCAAAATAATGGCAGTAGTGTCGTTCATTTGGCAACGACACTACTGGTAGTGCGGCTGGTAGTGTCGTTGCCAAAAAAGGGAAAAATGTTTACGTAAGCATGGGGGGAGGGGGTAAAAGCTTTGCTTACTTTTGCTGACAAGGGGGATGGGGGGTAAATAATTGTAATAAATCTGCTTACGTAATATTTGAACGGTCCCTAAGTTACTATCACAAACAAGTAAAAAACACTAGTTCCCTTACCTTCCCTTCGACAGGAGCATCTTTACTCTGCAGACAGAGCGCGGTGACCTCCTTTACATCTTGTACGAAGCGATCTGCCACCCCCGCCTGCGTGTGAGCGTGAGTCACGCAGATGTGGATACTGCAACAACAAAATAACGAAATGTGTATCTACTCTTATATGTATAATTTGTATAAATATGTATACCTTTTTACTATATCTATATGTGTACGTTTATTTATTATATTATTTAGAAAATCATCTTAATCTTCTCATCTACCATCTTAGCATTACTCTGTCACCTCCGGATACCCTCTGTGAGTGCGGTAAGGCTCAACAAACAATGGCACACCTTCTACATTGTCCTAACTGCCCACAGAGTTGCACAGAGAAAGATCTTATGAACGCCACTGACAAGGCAGTCACTGTGGCTAAATTCTGGGCTGGTTATGTTTAAACAAAAAAAAATCTACAACTCGAGAGAAGAAGATTACTCTGTCTCTGCATCACCCTAAGGTTGACTGGTAGAGAATGCCTTTGGCATTAAGTCCGCCTTTGTGCATCATGTACATTAAGTTTTAAATGTAAAAAAAAAATATTAAAAAAAATAACACTTTGAATATTTAGAATACTCAATTATACATACAATAATATAAATTAACATTTACATTATATTTAATATCATATTATTAGTATAACTAGAAAATTTCAAGAAAAACTAGAAAATTTCAAGAAAAACAATGGTAGAAAAAAATATACTCGCTCGTACAGGATTGGAGCCTGCGTCTTTTAATTTTCTCTTGGAATTTTCAGCTAACTGTAAAACAACGCCATCTAGGCACACAGCATAATATCCTATTTAAGTGTTTTGATTGAATTAAATTATATGAAAACTAAAGATGAACACTACACGTTATTTGTCTTTATTTTGCTCGACGTCTCGGCACAGCTTACAATAACTTTAGACGTAGCTCGACTCGACTCAAGACAATTATTATTGTTCGTAGATCGCACGAATAATCCCATTAGCCAGATCCACACTAAATGATCCATTTTGGATCGGCGCACAGTGAACGATAGAACCCGATCATGCTCGACAAAAAGGGTCAACGAATTTCTTTCATTGCACTAATTATAATGATAGCCAACACCTTAACTAACATGACCTCGTATTTTTTTTTTCTAAAAACCCTCACATTTTTTTTATATGATTTTTTGAAAGTCAGAAAGTGGTTAAAATGATAATAAATTGTCGATTTCGTTAAGCGTGTTTGTTAACATCTCCGAGTTTTATTTATAAATAAATTGAAATTATCTGTTATGAATCGTGAAGTGCTTGGCAAGTAGTATTTTATTTATATATTACAAGTGTAAAAACATGTTCGGTTATTGAGATATCTACAGTGGAACTCGTGAGATACTCAAATTTTCTACATCTTCTATGTTTGTTAGAGCAAAACTTATAGTTACCCTCTGGTACCCAGGCTGCATTTTTTATACACTTCTCATCAAAAAAATCGAAACAGTTGCAAGTTTGTGTTTTATAAGGATTATCTGAAAAATGTGTATATTTAGGAATATGTGTTATATGTCATTTAATAGGGAATTTAATGAGGTTTTCAAATAATGATGTTAATGTTCTAAATTCAAATTAAATTTTCATAGATTTCGTATTTTGTTTAACAAGTCGTTTTTACCCTGTACGTAGTTTGACGAAAATTGATAAAATTAGGCACGTAAATGAAAAAAAAAGGCTAGGAAACGTTTATTTAATAACTCGGATACCATTCCCGACTTCTCATTACTGCTTCTGTACGGTTTTTCATCGATCGGGTGAGAGTCACGATCAAAAATAGTGGCGCTCTATTCCATTCCTCTTGGATTGCATTTTAAAGCTGGCTAAGTGTTTCTGAGGCATGATCTTTTACACTAATTCGTCTTTTTTATTCATCCCATAAATGTTTAATCGGATTCATGTCCGGGCTTCTTGCTGGCCAATCAATAATAGAGATATCGCCTTCAGTAACATAATCTCTTACGACGCTCGCGGTGTTTGTCCTAGCATCCTCGTCCATAAATGTTAAACTGAGGTCAAATAAATGTGCATAGGGCATCACAAGAGGTTCAAGATACTGTTCGATGTACCTATGACTGTTAAAAAAGGGCAGACGGGACCCAACACAAAGACAAACTTGGTCTTGTCGTTGCCACAAATTTCTCCTCAAACAGTCCATGAACCGCCACCATGGATGGCCTTTTCTTTTAATCCTGCATGGTGCAAAGCGTTCTCCATCACTTCTGTAGACCTTAGTCTTTCCATCGTTACCATAGAATACAATTTTGCACTCATCAGAAAGGAGGAACTTGCTCCACTAGATGTATGACCAATTTAGGTAATTACGTAAAAAGTTAAGGCGCGCTTTTCGATGATCTGCAGGTAGTTCCTCCCTATTTGCTGGCTTGTACGGTACAAGTCCACGTTTCTTCAACCTTCTTCTAATTGTAGAGTCACTTACAGCCGCCATAGGTTTATCATGAAGCTGCTGCTGCGGTTGAAAAACATTAAGGCGTAGACTTTGTAAGAAAGGTGTTACTATAAATCGATCTACTCGGTCAGAAGTTACCTGTTTTCTGCCAGATCTCTAACGGTCCGTGAACAAACCAGTCTCTTGATAGCGTTTGCAGATTCTATGAAAAGACGAGAGGCTAAGATGCAATCTTTCAGCCGTAATAACCTGACTAAGTCCAGAATTCAGCAATGCCACCACTTGGCGGTTTTTGCGGGTAAACATCGCATGGACGCAGTAATAAGAGGAGCGAGGAACTCTGGGTGCGCGATACGGGTTATTAAATAAACGTCTTCTAGCTTTTTTTTTCATTTACGTGCCTAATTTTATAATTTTCCGTCAAACTACGTACAGGGCAAATACGACTTTTTAAACAAAATACGAAATCTATGAAAATTTAATTTGAATTTAGAACATTAACATCATTATTTGAAAACCTCATTAAATTCCCTATTAAATGACATATAACACATATTCCTAAATATACACATTTTTCAGACAATCTTTATAAAACACAAACTTGCAACTGTTTCGATTTTTTTGATGAGAAGTGTATATTATAGCCACATTCATGCTTTTTACAAAAATAATAATTTTAAGCAGCACACTGCTGTTCATTACATTTTTTTTCGGAACACAGTATTTACCTCTCGAAAAAATATTTTTTCGTTAAATGGGTGAAACACCCAAAAAATAACAAACAAAAACTGTTTTTTGATTATCTAATAATAAGGCGAGCTACTAAGGAGTCGATCAGGCGTTTAAAAATGGTGATAGCACAAAATTCCAACAAATAAAACGAAAAATGTTTTCTAAGTTGTTCACCAAAAATTAATAAGCAAAACAAAACAAACCAATTCTTGTTAGAATTACGTAATGTACTAGAAAAGTTGCCTTCAAATTCAAATGCGGTAATATGTGGTGATATTAATATTAATTTGTTAAATAGTTACGAGAAACATGTAATTGCATACAAAAATTTATTGGCTGAGCACGGTTTTATGCAGTGTATCAAGGATGTAACAAGAAAAGAAATTCTGCTAGGGGAAGTTGTGACGTCATGTATAGATCATATTTATGTAAAATCAACTGGGGTAACTATAGATTCGGCTGTAATAAAATATAAAATATCTGACCACTATTTAATATCGGCAGCGGTGCAATGGAAACGCACCTCGCGATTCCGAGAACTGAGCTCGCAACGTGCAGGTGCGCCGCGCTCGCTGCTAGTCGCAAATAATAATATGCGTATTTTAAACAATAAAAAGATTAGAGAAAAAATAATAAATATAGATTTTGACGACATAATTTCGTTGGAATGTCCTATTGAGCTGTATAATAATTTAAGTCAACGGTTCAATACGTTATATACTGAATGTTATACAAATAAAATTATAACTAATAGTAATAGAAATAAGATATGGATAAACAATAATTTAAAGAAAATGATAAAAGAGAGAGATAGATTATTTGAAGTATGGAGTAACGAACCAAAGAATATGCTAAAGAGACTTAATTATACTAAGTACCGAAATAAATGTCAGAAAGCAATAAATAAAAGTAAAAATAAATTTGATAAAGAAAGTATTCTAGAATGTAATAAAAACATAAAAAAGTTATGGGAAAAGATTAATGATATGCTGGGAAATACTAAACGGCCCTTAGACTCTGTTATACTCTCTAATATGGAGGGACAACAAAGTATAAAAGATATATGTAACAGTTTTGCTAATTCCTTTACAAAAGAAATTTCAAACATAAAACATATATGTAATGAAAAATTATTAGATAGAGAATCCTATGTTAAACCAGTGGATATGTGTATGAGATGGCAACCGGTTACTACTACAGAAATTAAAAATATAATTAAAAATATGAGCTCTAAAAAATCACCCGGGTGTGATCTCATACGCATGTCCGACCTAAAGTTAATTGTAGATAGAATAAGTCCAGTATTGGCGAAACTTGTTAATCTGTCCGTAAAACATTGTACTTTTCCAAGTCAACTGAAAGAAGCTATAATTCGTCCAATATATAAAAAAGGAAATCGTAAAAATGTGAATAATTATAGACCAATAGCAATACTTTCAAGTGTGGATAAAGTTATGGAAAAATGTATTGTAAATCAATTAAGTAAGTACCTACAAATGCATAATATATTAGATAATAGTCAACATGGGTTTTTGAGAGGGAGAAGTACTCATACGTTGTTGTCAAAATTTACAGATGAAATAAACAATTACTTAGAGGAGAAAAAATTTATTGTTATTGTATTTTTTGATTACAAAAAAGCATTTGATACGTTAGATTACGACACCTTACTAAATGCTATGAGGGAATGCGGTGTGGGAGAACCACTAAACCAATGGTTTCGTGATTACCTCACAGCGCGTTCTTACCGTGTGAAAGTGAGTGACACACTCAGTGATAAGATCCAGGTTAGATACGGGGTGCCTCAAGGTTCCGGATGTGCACCTGTAAGCTACCTTATGCACGTCAACAGCTTATGTAATGTGCTGCAGCACTGCTCAGCATACCAGTTCGCAGATGACCTGTGTGTGCTCCTCGCCGGCACCGATATGAACAACATTTGTCGATCAGTACAACAGGACATAGACGCTGTTGTCAAATGGTCACACGATAATGGTATTGTACTAAACACCGACAAAACTAAATCACTAATAGTATATTCTCCTTACTTACCACCTTCTGTTCATCCTACACCTCTGTATACCCATGAGTTCATATGTATTCATAACAACTTATTGAATTGTAATTGTAAAGAAATTGAAAAAGTTAACTGTGTAACATACCTTGGTATAAAAATAGACGATAAATTTTCCTGGCTCCATCATATAGACTATATTTGTGATAAACTTAGAATAATATTAAGTAAATTCCATTATTTAAGTTATAAAGTTCCTATTAGTACATTAAGATGTTTATATATGTCACTTGTAGACCCTATAATCGATTATGCCCTGGATTGCTATGGACTTACATTCAAGACATATATTGAAAAAATAGAAGCAATTCAAATTAGATTTTTAAAACTTCTTGTTAATAAAAAAATTAAAGAACAATATAAAAATGATTACACAAAATTGTACAAAATATGTAATATCCTTCCAGCAAAATTAAAACATAAATATCTTCTTTTAAAAAACAACCATGGCAATCCAGACATTGACATGAGTGTGGTCACTAATGACTACAATACCCGCTCTATGTCTTCTGGCAAGTTCACGGTACCAAGGGTACGTAACTATTATGGAGATAGGACTATTAAAAAACGCTTACCTTACTTATTTAATAGTCTGCCGGAGGACATTCGGCGGGAAACAAATATAAATTTATTTAAGAAAAAACTTAAAAAATATTATTTAGATTCGTTATAATTTTAGTATTAGATTAGATTATATAGAATAAGATTACTTACAGCAGAATATTGTACGGAGACTAGATCCCACAGTTAAACCAATTACATGGTTTTGTGGGACTCAGATTGTAAACTAGCATTAAGATACTGTTTTAATAATAATAAATAAATAAATAAATAATAAGTGGGAAGTGTTATGAACGTTTTTTTGACATCCAATGCAGGTTTTTACTGGTTAAACAGTGAAACCATAAAACTTACTGTAACATGTTTATTATGATAAAACATACGTCAAGATATCGTTTACACATAATTACAAGCTCTAAATATTTTTGTCGACCATGCTTGTATGGGGATCGTCCACTGTGCGGCGATACCGCGATCCGTGATCATCCGCGATCCATCGACAACGGATCGCTTGCGGCAAAGAGCTCACGATCCTGCCGCACAGTTAGTATCGCGCGAGGCAAGTCCACATCACACGCTCCTGCCGCGCGCAATCGGAGCGCGCTGGATTGTGCAGTGTGGATCCGGGCATTCACGACCGATTTACTACCGAAGCAAGCTAGTCTCTTAGTCAATAATTAAAAATAAATATACTAACCCAGAAGGAAACTGTAGTGCGTTGAGTGCCCAACCACGTCGATGCAGTAAGTCAGCCATGCGGAATATATCGAACTGCTTCGAGCCCCACGCCACCACGGAAGTGGCAGGCTTGCCGAAAATAAATATACCTTCTAGCTTACGTAATCTGAAACAAGGATAATATTAAATAAAATGTTTGAAATTGTCCATATAATCCATGGAGGTAATATGTACTACGTACTAGAGATGACATCCCGAACAAAATTTTTGAAACACTGAGGTGCATGCTCCTCAGTTGCCTCAGTCGACATTTGAACCTTGTAGCGAGAAGACATATTTACCATAGATCAACAAAATAAACATCCACAGACAGATCTTTTACTATTGTACCTAATATGTATTGTACTTTGAGTATATTAAAAATATTTATAATAACTCATTATGCTATTATAGTGTCAGAATACATGTTTCGTTCATCTTGAAAGTTAGTCAATATAATATAATAGAACTATATAAGTTCCATAAGAAGTATTATTATTGTATTATAATATTTATAGAATAATTTAGAGAAATTGAACAAAAATCACATTTAATTTACTTGGGTGAATTCTTACTTGTAATGAAAAAAAAACAAAAAACTATTAATTTATACGTATTGAATTAGGCACAAATCTATGTGTCCGTTCTGTTAACAGCTATTTAGTTAGTCTATATTGTGCAAAATGATGTGAAATTAATGCACGACGTTTAACCCTTAGCTGGTATCGTTAAAAAGTGCAACGTAAGTGGTATCGGGTCAAAAGTGACCCCGATGAGGTGAGTGACATATTATGTGTATATAAATATTAAAAAACATTTATATAGATTAAACTTTACTTTTATTTAGGAAAATAGCACTTATATTATAAACATAAGATAAATTTTTAACTAATTTTAACAAGAAATCACGTTTTTATTTAAAAAATTGCTAACATCTATTTTTTTTCTTTGACTCTACTTTAGGTATTGATATTAATATAAAAACTAAAAATAACTTTCTGTTCTATATTAAAATCGTTTTCTTTAAATAATAAAATAAAAATAAGTAACTTCTTCTGAGATCACATGTAAATAAAAATTTGACAACTTAAAACATATCCTATGAATAAAAATTTTAAAATTTCATATAATCTGACATTTGACCAACTTTGCAGTATGATTGAATAGGTATATGTAATTCATACACTTTCTAAATTTTTTATAGCATTCTAACATCCTTTTTCCCTTCACTGATTGTACTCGAAGAATCAGCTTCCTCGGCTATAACAGAACAGCTAAGTACTTCAGCTTCTTTACAATCACTGATAATTTCTTGGTCACACGCAGCTGTTGTGGCATCATTTACAATTTCGGAGTCCCATTCATTGTCATAATCAGCTAGAAGGGGAGTTTTAATCATCACTTAAATAATCCGCCATTGCGATGATTGTGTCCTGTAAATATAATAAAATATACCAAGACAACCATTGAGGTAATATGTACTACGTACTAGAGAAGACACCCCGAAGAAAATGTGTGCTCCAATTTTCAAGCTACATTGCATAATACAAGTTTTGCACGACGTTTTAACCCTTAACCCGGCGTCATGGGGGTGGAAAAGTGTTACACGGACGTTGGGGTGGGTCTCTCCGACCCGTTCATAATTTTGAAATTATTTCAATACTTTATAAATAATAATGATTATATTTATTTATATTTATATTTTTGGGTATTTATATGATTAAATAAAACACAAAGCTTGTGTGTGTTACATTATGTTTTAATTATGTACAATAAGTTTTAAAAAAAAGATCTAAATCTTTCAACAAAAGTTTTCTCTTCTACTTAAATGTAATATATTATTAATAAACAATCAGTTTTAACGTTTTATTGGCACTTTTTGGTAGGTAGCTAAATAAAAAAAAATATATATTTAATATATATATATATATATATGAATTTTATATAAATATAAAATTTATCTTATGTTTATAATATAAGTGCTATTTTCCTAAATAAAAGTAAAGTTTAATCTATATAAATGTTTTTTAATATTTATATACACATAATATGTCACTCACCT
This sequence comes from Schrankia costaestrigalis, assembly GCA_905475405.1. Classification (NCBI taxonomy): domain Eukaryota; kingdom Metazoa; phylum Arthropoda; class Insecta; order Lepidoptera; family Erebidae; genus Schrankia; species Schrankia costaestrigalis. Next base: position 3,318,392 of record FR997830.1, read on the forward strand.
CATCGGGGTCACTTTTGGCCCGATACTACTTACGTTGCATTTTTTAACGACACCAGCTAAGGGTTAAACGTCGTGCATTCATTTCATATCATTTTGCACAATATAGACTAACTAAATAGCTGTTAACAGAACGGACACATATAGATTTGTGCCTAATTCAATACGTATAAATTAATAGTTTTTTGTTTTTTTTTTCATTACAAGTGGGAATTCACCAAAGTAAATTAAATGTGATTTTTGTTCAATTTCTTTAAATTATTCTATATGTAATATAATACAATAATAATACTTCTTATGAAACTTATATAGTTCTATTATATTATATTGACTAACTTACAAGATGAACGAAAAATGTATTCTGACAATATAATAGCATAATGAGTTATTATAAATATTTTTAATATACTGAAAGTACAATACAGATTAGGTACAATAGTAAAAGACCTGTCTGTGGATGTTTATTTTGTTGATCTATGGTAAATATGTCTTCTCGCTACTAGGTTCAAATGTCGACTGAGACAACTGAGGTGCATGCACCTCAGTTAATGGAGCAAAAATTTTGTTCGGGATGTCATCTCTAGTACGTAGTACATATAACCTCAATGAAGACAACTCATAAAATAAAATACACACTTTTGGTATCGGGGTCAATTTTGACCCCAACATGATACGTACCTAGTAGGAAGTAAGTTACGAGCGTCCGTCACCCGCCGCACGCGACCACATGGGATTACCTTGCTTGATGCGCGAGAGTGTAGGTACTTAAACTGCATAGTTATGAATAAAATCAAAAGCTCTTGGGGTCAATTTAGACCCCAATACCAGTTAAGGGTTAAAACGTCGTGCAAAGTGTATTGTGCAATGTAGCTTGAAAATTGGAGCACACATTTTCTTCGGGGTGTCTTCTCTAGTACGTAGTACATATTACCTCAATGATATAATCACAATTTTATAGCTAGGACTCATTGAGGTAATATGTACTACGTACTAGAGAAGACACCCCAAAGAAAATGTGTGCTCCAATTTTCAAGCTACATTTTTTTTTTTTTTTTTTTTTTTTTTTTTTTTTTTTTTTTTTTTTTTTTTTTTTTGCCAATATAATAATTTTTATTTCTTAGTAATAATAATTTTTTTATTTCTTAGTAATTTGTACATATCGTGGCATACAAGGTTCACTTAAAACTATAAACTATTTAGCCGAAACCAGTACAATATAATCAATTATATTAAGTCGTAGGACCCTCTTCCCCAAACTAGGCAGGAAACCTGTCTGTATCTCAGGAAGGAGTGTCCATTGTATTGTGTCTTGTAACGTTTACAATAATATTTGGTACGTATAGTGAGCTAGCATAGTACTAATGAGCTTAAAGAAAAGAGAATTCAAAATTAACAAGATGATGACGAAGAACATAATTAGTCTACTTCAATATACTTATTACTAACAGTGAATGTGTGTGTGTGTATGTGTGTTGGTGTATGAGTATGTGTGTGTGTTGGTGTTTGTGTGTATGTGAATATGTGTGTGTGTATGTGTTTGAGTGGTGGGGAGGTTGCACTTTACTGAATAGTGGTTAGAAGGTCTTCTGTTGTTTTATATGTTAATGGGTGTAGCCAACAATACAGCTTGCGTTTTATTTCGCACTTAGTCATCGCATAAATATTAGTATGTTTTTGGACTTTATTATACAGCCTTGCACTTTGGGCTTTAAACTGTCGTTTTGCGAAAGCAGTCCTGCACGAGATGGTTGGACATAGAGGAAAGCCACGACGTCGCTGACTGACAAGCTGTTTATCAAACGGAATCTTGGTGTGCTTTCGGAGGACAGATCTTAAAATATACAATTTCCTAACTGTCAAGACGTTGCATTCCGCATATAGCGTGTCGGTAGGATATTGGCGAGGTTTAAAATAAATAACTTTGAGCACAGCCCTTTGTGCTCTTTCGAGCTTTATGAGCTCGGTTTTATAAGTTCCTCCCCACACCGGAATACAGTAGGTCAGAATGGATTGACATAAAGCCAAGTAGACCATTCGGAGAGTATTTATATCCGCCGAGAACCTAAGATTTTTAAATACAAAGATTAATCTTCTGGTACGAGAAGTCAATGCCTCTAATTGGGTGATCCAGTCAAGTTTCTCGTCGACGATCACTCCGAGGTATTTTACAGACTTTACCATCGTCAACGACAGACAGCTACAATCGTCCAGGTTTTGCGAACAAATATGGGCTTTTAGGTTTCCGCTTTCAACAGGTGGTTTTGGCGTGTGAGGTAAGATGAAGCGTACACATTTGGTCTTAGCAATATTCAGGGTTAACAGATTATTTGCTAGCCAATGCATTACTGTCCGTAATGCAGCTTCTGAATAGAGCTTAGTCTCCTCCCAACTTTTACCATAAGCAACTAATGCAGTGTCGTCTGCGAAGGTAAAAATGTCACAATTGACGAGGGGCAGCTTACAAAGGCTGTTGATGTAAATTGAGAAGAGAGTGGGCCCCAAAATACTTCCCTGGGGAATTCCAAACGTTATTTGTTCCTCCGCGCTGATAATATTATTTATCTTTACACATTGTCTGCGATCGGAAAGATAGTCTTTAAAAATGCCTAGAGCCAAGCCCCTTATACCCACATTTTCCATTTTGTTTATCAGTTTGGTAATACAGACAGTATCGAATGCCTTGCTGAGGTCTAGAAAAATGCCATAACATTTCAGCTTATTATCTAGTTTGTCGGCAACTGACTGTACAAGGTCCGTCACAGCATCCTCTGTAGAGATGCCATGTCGAAAACCGTACTGGTTAGTTGCAAGGATGTGAAACTTCGATAGATAATTAGTTAGGCTGTAGTTGAGGACTCGTTCCATGATCTTTGATAAAGCGCTTAGGACGGAGATAGGACGGTAGTTCGTAATCTGATCTCTTTCCCCAGTTTTGTGTACAGGGGTGACTATAGCTTTTTTGAACGCTCTCGGAAATATCCCTTGTGATATACTAAGGTTGCAAATATGAGTGATGGAAGGTGCAAGGGTATGTTGGGCCAGTTTGATTAATTTGGCTGGTATGTTATCCCAGCCCGTGGCACAATCGTCCCGGAGGGATTTTATAATTGTCGTGACATCACCCTCACTAACCGGGAGAAGCACAAGCGAGTTTATTTCGCTGTTTTCACATCTCAATTCAATGTCGTTAGGGAGAGATTTTATTTTAGATGCCAATGTCTTACCTATTCCCGCAAAGTATTTGTTAACAAGGTTAATAGAGGATAACGAGTCTGTAGATAATGCTAAGAGATCTGTAGCAGGTTGATTACTTTTGTTTGTATAAGTCAGTTTTTTTATGACCTGCCAAGTTGCCTTGCTATCGTTTTGGGCTTTAGTAAATAGCGATTTTTCATAGGAATGCTTGTGTTTATTAATTAGCCGATAACAAAAGTTCCTATATCTTGTGTATGTGACTTTGAGAACAGTGTTTTGCGGGTCTGAATTAAGCCTTAAATGCATGCTGTCTCGGTTTCTGATACACCTCAAAAGACTAGGCGTCATCCAAGGCTTAAGCTGTCTGTTCTTTTTAGAAAATTTTATTTCTTTTGTGTTTTTTTGAACAATGCTATTGAGAGTATTAATTAAATTGTCAGCAGCAATGTTAGCATCAGTAGTATCCATCACTGGGGTGAAGTCAGTGCTTTCTAAATCATTTACAGCATTAATATAGTTTAGACGTGTGACTGTTTGTTGAACAAATGTTTCCTTTACCCTGATTCTTTTGATACATAAAACCGTAGCATAGTGGTCAGTGACACTGGTTTTCAAAATAAAGGAGTTTGAAGGGAACTTAGTCTTTAATAAAATGTGGTCTAAACAGGTATTTGATCTTGGCCTGGTTGGATGCTGAAAAGCAGGCAGGAAGCCCAGTGATGCTGTAGATAAAAGATATTCGTGTGAAGCTGGATCAATGCTGCCAGGTTTAATGTCTACGTTCAAATCGCCCATTATTGCTACGGTTTTGCAGCTTTTTAGGGCAGAAACGGCTGTTTCCAAGCAATTATAAAAATTATTTAAATTGGTATATGAAGGTGAACGATATATGCCAATTATGGCTGAGTCTTTTGTACGGCAGATTAGGCAATTGGCATCAACAAAGAAAGATGGTTCGGTTACTGTACATTCTAGCGTGTTTTTAACGTAAAATATTACTCCATCATTTTGGATAGGGTTATTTATAGTAGAAAATGCGGTGTAATTGTTTATAGTTGGAATAGGGGCAGTATTTTTTAACCAACATTCCGTCAAAATAATGAGGTCAAACTGAGTAGGTATCTGTGCAAGAGTTATTAAAAAACTGTTAAGGTTCTTATACACACTGCGAATATTAATGTGGATAATTTTAATTGAGGATTGCGATACATTTTGTAAGCAAGAATATTCATTAGGTGTACAGACTTGGAAGGAAGCTACACTGAGCTGATCTATTTCATCATGAACATTACCGAAATGAGCCATTTATAGTTATGATAAATAATTTTAGAGTTAGGTCTAATATAAAGTCCATTTGATGTAATTTTAGTATTAGTGTAATGGGGGTGTGTGACATGAATTTAGTGTTGTATATTGTATTTGAAAATGTAAGGCATATTTTTTTGATTGATTGATCATACGTGTAAGCTGTTGCATTGCACAATACAAGTTTTGCACGACGTTTTAACCCTTAACTGGTATTGGGGTCTAAATTGACCCCAAGAGCTTTTGATTTTATTCATAACTATGCTTTAAAAAATGTAGAAAGTGTATGAATTACATATATAAAATCATACTGCAAAGTTGGTCAAACGTCAGATTATATGAAATTTTTAAATTTTTATTCATAGGATATGTTTTAAGTTGTCAATTTTTATTTACATGTGATCTCAGAAGAAGTTTCTTATTTTTATTTTATTATTTAAAGAAAACGATTTTAATATAGAACAGAGAGTTATTTTTAGTTTTTATATTAATATCAATACCTAAAGTAGAGTCAAAGAAAAAAAATAGATGTTAGCAATTTTTTAAATAAAAACGGTGATTTCTTGTTAAAATTAGTTAAAAATTTATATTATGTTTATAATATAAGTGCTTTTTTCCTAAATAAAAGTAAAGTTTAATCTATATAAATGTTTTTTAATATTTATATACACATAATATGTCACTCACCTCATCGGGGTCACTTTTGACCCGATACTACTTACGTTGCACTTTTTAACGATACCAGCTAAGGGTTAAACGTCGTGCATTCATTTCATATCATTTTGCACAATATAGACTAACTAAATAGCTGTTAACAGAACGGACACATATAGATTTGTGCCTAATTCAATACGTATAAATTAATAGTTTTTTGTTTTTTTTTTTCATTACAAGTGGGAATTCAGCCAAGTAAATTAAATGTGATTTTTGTTCAATTTCTTTAAATTATTCTATATGTATTATAATACAATAATAATACTTCTTATGGAACTTATATAGTTCTATTATATTATATTGACTAACTTTCAAGATGAACGAAAAATGTATTCTGACAATATAATAGCATAATGAATTATTATAAATATTTTTAATATACTCAAAGTACAATACAGATTAGGTACAATAGTAAAAAATCTGTCGTCGGGGATGTCATCTCTAGTACGTAGTACATATTACCTCAATGCTAGGACTAGAATTTATGGCAAGTTTAAAAAAAAATATAAACACATTCCAATATATCGAACCTGATGTAAAACGCTAATACAGTTCAGATATAAAGGAAACGGATGGTAGTAAAATATAACTGCACTCATAAGTACACGAGCTGAAAGATTATTCCACGACTTAAAGGTTCGGTATAGGAAGAATTTCCGAACCTTCTGGTGTGGTGAGTCGAAATTTGACTGACCGTCTGAGTATAGCACCGCATACTGGCACGAATGATCCCTTACCGACTCGTAGTCACACCAAGCTTGTCACACCAGTGTGACTAACAGTAATCTTTTTCTTGTTTGTCACACTACTGATTTTGACACACCATTTAATGTATTTATTTCTAAACTAGTGATGTCCTAGTTACAGTACTAAGTTTTTATATTGAAACCATCAAAGTATGTAGGTAAGTACTACTGTGTTTAGACAAAACGTTTTTTATTCATTAAATTGTAGCGTTTTCTGCTTTCCTGGAAACGACGAACTTACTTACCTACACTAAAAGATAAACCAAACAAAACATCTTAAAACACTTTTTCCGGAATTGAGTATAGTTCTCGTTGCAAATTCTCCTTTATTCAGTTTCATTTATTCTACTATTTAATCTCAGTTTACATATTCAAAGTTTATCACGCTTTCCCACCGATTCCAAAGCGCTAGTAGAGAAGAACCGGCGTAACTAACTGCTATTTTTAGACTAAGTATATAATTTAATAACATCGTAACTTTAATAAGGTGCACCAACCATTGTTTACCATAGTATGTAGGTATATGTATAACCATAAAAACTAAGGATTATACTAAGGAATCAATATACATTTTAAATATCTAAAACTATAAGGAAGCATCATGTAGGTAGTAGGTACATAAAAGTGGGAGCACCAAATCATATATTTTATATCAATGTATTTCCAACCAGTCAGTTCTATAGATGAGGTTGTAGTAACTTGTACTTATTAATTGTCAGCAAACGATTTTACTATGTAGGCACTGCACTAGCAATTATGTTATACATGATATTGAAAAATCAGTAGTGTGACTAACAGGAAAATGATTACTGTTTGTCACACTGGTGTGACAACCTTGGTGTGACTACGAGTCGGTAAGGGAATGATCCTGTTACGAAACGGGGAGGTAGAGACAAGATCGAATAACTCTTCAGAGCACTCTCCGTGATTTTATTCTTCTTTTTTCGAATCGCAAGGTACAATGTAGTGACATCGATGGTCAAATACTTTCAGCCCAGAACTTGTCCACTTTTTCCACTCTCCCTGATACATTCGATAGAACACGCTAAGAGATTAAATGTAATACTTACTCTTCTTCGATGTATCTAGCTGTGTTGATGATCTCGTTTGTCATGGACACGTAACGCGATCTGCCCACAAACATTAGAGTTGCCCAACAGGCAGCTATAAGGCCTCCGGCGCGACTACCTGTATACAAACAACCATACAATTTATGTACTTACTATATTTGTTTTGTTTTTTTTTATACTAGTTTTACTGTAGTATTTTCTTGGTTGTTTTAATGTGTTAATAATGTAAAATTAGGGCTTTTGACACGTTTTCACGACACATTTCAAACTTTTCTTCAGAATGGAATCTACTTATAAGGATGAAGCATCGCGACGCCATTGTCACTCTTATAGACCGTCGCGACGCCACTCTTATACAGCATCACGATGCTTTTTTTACACAGCGTCGCGTCGCATCTCTTATAAAGCTTCGCGACGCCGCTTTTAAAAAGCGTAGTGACGCTTTTCTTAAAGCTAAACCACTCTTATAGAGCGACATTAAAGTACTTAAATAATGATATCTTGCATAATCAAATAAAAGGGTACATTTTTACTGACCGTTAACAGTAGGTGAGCCGTAAACGCCTCCGGGCCACTCAGTAGTGACTGTGTACTGATGATGTCTGTACTCAGGCTTTCTGTACAGTATCACTGATGTACCCTTTGGTGCGAAGCCGTACTAGAAACAATACATTACATTTAAAAAATCTATTAAATTCATTACAAAGAGTGGTCCGTAAATTAGAATCTGCGTCGTAAGCCCATTTTTTCCGTGAAACAATTGCTTTGTTGCAATTTGCATCCTTGCTTAAATTTTCAAACCCTTGACTGGTCTACCAACTAAAACCTTCACGGTAACCATTTTCAGGTAGGTATAGGAAGTCCCGGAAACTGTCGTGTATACAGCATGCCGAAAACGCGTTCGCTATTTCTAATCACAAAATATAATTGATCCATTCTACAAATAAATGTACTGAGTCTAGACGTTTAGTGCAACATAAGATGTATATCTTCGCAACACATTGCTTAAACTAAAAATTCCGGGGTAGTCTTGTCCGGGGTGTTACATTGTATGTGTGTATTATGCGTAGGTATGCATGCATATACCAATGTAATGTGGTAGGTATAGTATACATAGTACTTAGTTTATATCCACGAGAACTTACTGCCGACAAACTGTTATACAGTTTGGCAGACACATTTATGTATCACAATGTGTAACTTTTTAAATAAAAAAACAAAATTTACTTACTTTATGCGTATCAGCGGATATGCTAGCAACACCAGGCAGTCTAAAGTCAAAGACAGGCATGGTGTGGCCCGCCTCCGTCATGAAGGCGGCCACGAAGCCTCCGAGACAAGCGTCCACGTGGAGAGGTACGTCGTACTCTACAGCTAAGTCGGATAGTCCTATGATGTCGTCCATTGTACCGTAGGGATAGTTCGGCGCTGATCCTACTATCTGGAATTGTAATTAAAAAATTTTATTCCATGAGCGTCATAATATAGGGATCTAAGATCTCTTCATCTTCTATACGTGTGGTGACGGAGTAAGAATACAATATGTCACCTCCCCATCTCATCCCATGGGTGTCGTAAAAACCGACTAAAGGGACTATCCGTGAATATTATCTTCACGAAATAAAAAAGAAGGAAAACTGAAAATTAAACCCTATACCAATCCGTTTGGCCAGCGTGGTATTAGTGGGCCAAGTATACCTCCGTCATGGGAGGAGGCTCGTCCTTGTAGTGGGACATTAATGGGCTATTATGATGATGATTAACTCACCAAACACGTACGCCTTCCAATACCCTTCTTAACTTTATCAAGATCCACGGTCATAGTCTCTGGATTGACAGGTATAGACTTAACTGACAATCCAAGGTACTGAGCTGCCTTATCGAAGGCCGAGTGTACTGTAGACGGTACCAATATTTGTGGATTGGTAATACCTTTACTGTATGCCAGGTCTCTGAATGCTTTGCAGGCCATTATTATTGATTCTGTGCCTCCTGTTGTTACCTGGAAAACGTAAAAAAACATCTTACAGTACTAGAATAAATACAATCCATACTAATATTATAAATGGGAAAGTTTGTCTGTCTGTTTGTCATTCTTTCACGGCAAAACGGAGCGACGAATGGACGTGATTTTTTAAGTGGAGATAGTTGAAGGCATGGAGAGTAACATAGGTTACTTATTTTTCTTTTATGTCCAGAAAAGGGTTACGGTGTTACCACGAATTTAACGCGAGCGAAGCCGCGGGCAAAAGCTAGTACTAATATAAAATATCAACTCGAAGGTACAACGGTGGCGTATGAGAGAATGCAAATCCGTCCTGTTTTAAAATCCGGTTTTTTAAGAACGGATTTTGGGTCCGATCCGGATAATCCGGATTTTACGGATTTTTATAAAAATAAACAAATCCACTTATATCAGTTTATTAATGCGATGTTTCTTATACTTGTGTAAATGGATTAAAATAAAAACACTGAAAAATCAAAACATATGAATATAATCAATATTTTTTTTGTTTTTGTTATTTGTAATTATTCAATTTCTAGTCAAAATATTAAATACAAATTAAAATAAAACTTTGGTGATCAAAAATAAAGACTGTTAAAACTGCTCCTCAAATTATTAAAGATTACAGACGAAAATAATCCGCTTTATTAAAATAATCTGTCTATAACTCGTGAGCTGCCAACTGAGTAACGTCAATTAAAAGTTAAAATTAATAGAAATTCAGGTAAACATAAATAGTTGAATTCTTGACAAATTAATAACTTAACAAAAGTAACAAAATAATACAACCTCACTTTATTTACTTAACTTAATTTTTAAAAAAGACTTTGTTATTTTATGAGACTTAAAATCGATGGCAGCAAAGTTAATGCGGACAACTACATTAACTACATTTCTACAAATTTCTTTGTTGTACGAGATTGAGCCTTATATAATTTTACCTAAAGTTCTGCATTAAAATTATTTAAATATCTACAGTGGGTAATTAAAATTATTCTGGAAGTACACACCTCAACAAAGTCTAGGGATATTTTGTATAAAGTTGTAAAACTCAAAAAATTGGTTTGTTTTTAATTCTTTTGATGAAAACTTACTTTATTTACCTTTTTCTACCATTCTAAATTTGAATTTGAAAAATAAAATTAAAAATAAAAGATTTACGTGGCTTAAACGTAGTCAAGTTCGAAATTTTCATTTACCAACAGTAAGTTTTGACTGCTTTTTTGTGTAAAATTTAAGTTCTATAACAATTTAAACGTTTATTTCGAATGAATGATATTGTGTGCTCTGCAAAGATAACCTGTGATCTGTAGTAGTGTTTACACATGAGTCCCGGTTCGGTTTCCACTCGGATTTACGTAGAGAATATGCTTGCCGAGTTCCTGGTTGTGATAGCCATCTACAACTTCCTCAGGAAATCTATTCATACCACGATGGAACAATTATGCTTTGGACAGGAATTTAGGTCGGTCGAAGAACAGACCGCGTTTTCAGAAGCACTATGACGGCTGAAAAATAACTTAACTTGGTGCTAGTACTAATAATCTACCCCCGTAGACTACAATTGGGCCAAATGTTTAAGTTCATGGACGATAACACCTGTCCGCATAAAACGAGAGTGAAGACGAGCTGGTTGCAGGAAGCACGATGTATCGATTTTATGCTGAACCACTCAATCGCCTAACCTCAAAACCATAAAATACGCGTAGGACATGTTCAAAAGAAGGGCTTTGATGAATTTTCCTGGATAAAATTGCGATGGAAGGGCAACTTTTTTTGCATCCTAGTCGGACCTGTAACATTATACCGCACCAAGACCTGGATAACTTATTCCAAGAATGAAAAACCATTGCAGGTCTGTTATTTACGGTTTTTTTGAATGAACTGACTACTGATTACTCACATAACAGTTAATAACAGATTAATTTTCGCTTATTTTCACTTTTGCTTAAGAAACACTAATTTTCCAAGTTTTTTTATTTATTTGAATAAAAAATTGTTTTAAAAATAATACTTTTATTCAATTCTGAATTGTAGCCTAATAAACTGCCTTAAAAAAATATAAACATGTTGTTTGTTATCTGCAATAATTTTGTAGTTAATTGAGTAAATACCAAATATCCCTAGACTTTGTTGGGGTGTGTAGGGTCGACTGTCTCACAATGAACCATGCAGCTACACTTAACCAGCGCTATATTTCCAAAATTCGACGTGGCCAGATCGTGTTAATTTGTGCAAAAGATAGGTACAGACGTGTCTCTTCCGCTCAGTAGTTAGCGAGCAGATCGCGCGAGAGGTGTATGTATGCGAACCTTTTTTTAAAAAACTGTCACAAAAGTAAGTTTTAAATAAATTTTACTATCTTTTTTAGCATTTTTCCTTTAAGAAATATCGACTATTTTATTTCTACACCGAATTATATAGTTATTTAGCTTATCTATGCATTGTAATTTATTTCATAATTATATTTCTTTCAGTTTAAATTTTTAAGGTTAGTTATAAAAAGGTGCTATGTCTCACATTGAACCATGTTGAGGTGGTACTCAATGAATCACGGATTGTGTACCCCAAGAATTGCCTTGGCGTACACATTAAACAAAACGTGGTTCATTTTGCTAGTGTTGTTAGATAAGGTATTGAAACTTTCAAACTACATGATATTCTTTTACCTAGCTGTTCATATTATCATTATTAATATTACTTTATTTACTTTGGTCAATATTTCTATCTGTTACAGAATGGCACGGAAAAAGTAAGTCAGAATAGGGAAGTCAGGGTGGGGAGACCCCTTACACGATGGACCGACGACCTGGTTAGGACGGCGGGAAGCCGATGGAAGAGGGAGGCATAAGACCGCGCAGGGTGGAAACGTTTGGAGGAGGCCTATGTCCAGCAGAATAATAGTCTATAGGCTGATATTTATGATGATGATGAAATTAAGTCAAAGAAAAAAGGGGGCCACACTGCTTCCAATATGTTAAGAGCTTTCAAAAATTAAATAGAGAAGGTGTAATCATCAGAAAAGCTGCATTATATCCTACTTTGCGCCGCTATGTAGCACAGTATTTACACACACGTAAAGATGATCTTGCTAACAAGAAGTATATACTAAATTATGATTTAAAGACTACTCTATTACAAGTAAAGACTAATTACATAAGAAATGGACGTTTTACTTTTACCTTAATTAATTATTGATAACATTTCTTTTTCATAATTAAGTGGTTCAATGTTAAAATTAACCCGGTTCAATGTGCACACCCTAGAGTACACATTGATCCAAATATTTATTTTTATATTTATGTTTTTATTTTTAAAAGTATAAATAATATTGAAAATTTGTCAATGCTGTTTTAAAGCTAGATAAATTACCTATCTTTGTACAAAATTTGAATCATTTCGAAGCTTAAACGAGAGAGTTATGCGCCTTCAAATTTTACATGGTTCATTGTTGGACAACTTACCCTATATAAAGAACATCTACACTCTTATTTAAAAATACATCACCGTAAAAACGAAATGAAATTTATATCGAAATGACCTCTTTTGTGATGGTCATCAGGCAGATGTCTTCTTCCACGTAAGATATCTTTCTACGTATAAAAAGATATCTACATTATTTCAGTAAAATGACAATATAGGGATAGAACTTATTATACATTATATAAAAAAGGTTATTTTAATTCATTCTGCCAACTTTAATTTTAATTGGTTCACAATTCTCAAAATGGTAACTATTTTTTACTAAAAGTGCTCTCCTGTAAAGTTGCTATTTTGTAGATGTCTGTATTAAGTTTGCTGCCATCAAAATGTGACCTCAAAAATTATAAATCATCTAAAGTTGTGTAACCTGCAGCGAATTCGGTTACACATAATTCCTGCTGTAGAAAAAGCACGCTCTGATTCAACGCTTAAGGGGGAATGCATTAAAGATGCTTGTAAGCGGCCTCCTAATAACGTCCTCGTGATCCACTATCCTCGAATAACGCCATATCCACTCTACCTTACAATTTCTAATTATTCAAAAAATCCGCGGATTTAATTTTCGAATCCGGATTAAAATCCGGAGTAAAAATGGACAGATATCCGGATTTTTCGGATTACGGATAGTCCGGATTGCATTTACTACGTATGTGTCTATCGTGCACCAATTCCAAAAATATATTTATGCGATCCGCGAATTATTGTCTTGGGCTTTAATGTTATTTATTTCTGTCCGTTTATTTTAATGTTCATAAAAGTCGTCCCCGCTGGGAAGGGACTGATTTAAAATTGTCTTTTACAAAAAATATTATAAAAAGGACTATAGGTAGTAAAAATTCTGCTACTTATGGCGAAATGGTGAACAGTGGCCACAATACGGACCCTATCAACAAGAATATTTTTCAATTATCGAAGTCAAAACGTTAATCTTAATAAAAGGCTATTAAATCTTGGCTTCGGTCCTGCATGCCTTTCAAAAGTCTTAGTGGTGTCTTAAAAAGGCTCCAACCGAGTCGTGGAAAATGAGATAATTATAAATTTATTATGCTAAATAAATAAAATAATTATGTATTGTGTTCTCGGCGCAATGACCCCATCTCACGTTTTCTTATCGGACGGCGCACGGTAAACACACGGCATTTTAATTTATCTTTAATGCGACATTTATAACATATTTTATTAATCAAAGAACGTTTTTATTAGTCGACAATGTCCTTCTATTCCAATCCATCAAAACCTACAGTCGTGTCGGTACATTGCAAACAATTCAGATACAATCCTCACACATTCACACATCGCCACATATTCCCAAACTAAGCAAAGCTTGTACTATGGGTACTAGACAACGCATAAACATACTTAAATACTTTTTTTTATGTAAATACATACATATTATACATAGAATACACTCAGACCAATATAAGCAATCATGTTTGCACACAAAGATTTGCATTGAGCGGAAATCGAGCCCGAGACCTCTGCGTAGCAGCCATGTAATATACCGACTGCGCCAAAGATGTCGTCAATGTATGATATGACTGTAGGCATGCAACTAAATATTAAATGCAGCATTGGACTGACAAATCTGGGCGAACGTCGTCAAAGACAAGGTGTTAATCCTACAGGACTGTAATTTCATAAGCTATACATCTGTAGGAGGTAACAGTGGGGTGGGACATTGTAGCTATGATATAAAATTAATTTTCACATAAAAAAAAGAACCGACTTCAAAGACAAAAATTGCACTAAAAAGTAATAAATAATTATTTGTATATTGATTTTACAACATTAAATCAGCCATTCTTTCTACTTAATTTTAATCTAAAGAATAGGTTCTTTTCATTATTGTAAAAGTATTGTTAAGGATATTTCTTGAATAGTCTGTAAATATATTTATTTGTAGATTCTTTAAAAGATAATCAAATTATTACAAATAATGTAATATTATTGTTATTTTTGGAGTCGATTTTTGGGTCGATATTTATGGACTATCCGTGAATATTATCTTTGAGAAATAAAAAGAAGGAAAACTTGAAATTAAACCCTATACCAATCCGCCTGGCCAGCGTAGTATTAGTAGGCCAAGTATCTCTCCGTCACAGGAGGAGGCCCGTCCCTTCAGTGGGACATTACTTTGTCTGAATATGGGTAGACCTACGAAACGCGCTGCTTATATGAGACAGCGCCGATTGAATGAAACAAACGAAGAAAGGGAGAAACATCTTTTAATGTAGGAAATCTACCTCCAATGTCATTTCAAAAGAGACTAGTGAACAACGTATAAATCAAGTTTCACAAAAAAGGACCTACATGCAAAAAGTTTTAAATAGAGAGAACATCAAAAAGCGTAGCCACCGTCTCGGCGTGGTTAATTGGTAATAATAATTAAGTAAATTAAAATAAATCAAATAAATATAATAATTATTATTATCAATTTGTTATAACTAAAGAATAAGTTTAAAATAAATTAAATGCAATTCAACAATTTGTTTGTCTATTTATTATCCGTTATTAATTCCTATTTAAATTTTAAATAAGAACTTCATTGAAGTCTTAAACCATACCTGCGATTACATTCATAATGTTAGTGTAAAATTTTAACAATTTAATAAAATAAGCGAATAATACAAGGTAGCTGCTATATACCGTTGAGGAGTTCCCTCTACTCTCTGTCATCTCCATCATCAAATCACGTTTGTGTACAGTTTTCATCAATACGAATAAAATAAGCCCAAACACAAGGTAGCTGCTATATACCGTTGAGGAGTTCTCTCGACCCTCAGTCTTCTTTATCATGAGATCATGTTTGTGTAAAGTTGTGTACAGTTTTCATCAATACGAATAAAATAAGCCCAAGCACTCGGTAGCTGCTATATACCGTTGAGGAGTTGCCTCTACCCTCAATCTTCTTCATCATCAGATTATGTTTGTGTAAAGTTTTGTAAAGTTTTCATCAATACAATTAAAATAAGCCCAAACACCAGGTAGCTGCTATACAGGGTGTCCCATAAAGCGACGTCCAACGGGAAACCAGAGATGGTCCATGTGAAAAGTATTAAAAAAAAAATTTAAAAAAAAATCCGACTTATGTACTTAAAAAGTTATAGGTATTTAAAAAAAATCAAGAAAATCGTCACCCTGTACAACACTTTTGACTACAGTGTCTACAAATATTATTATTTTTTAAATTTTTTTTTTGTTTTGTAATCCTGACGTATATGATAACGTGTTTCTTAATTGTATTTCAAAATTTTAACTTAATTGTCTTATTTCTTAGTAAAAAATCACATTGAACTCAAACAATGAAATGAAAATTGCTACATCACGAAACTTTGACCGACGGCCATGTAAAAAAAAATTACTAAACACTATGTGGCAAATACCTTTAAAAAATAACGCATTTATTCACAATTCCAAAATGGTATCATACATAATCATAACTTAAAAAACATCGTAGAAATAAAAGTCAATGCGAACAATAAAAGTTATTTATTAATATGGAACTCAACATTTTTAACACAAAAGGTAGATTTTTTTACAACATATGCTCAAAGTGTTGGCCTCCTACCGCAATACACGCCCTCATCCTTCTTAATAAAGAACGCTTAATATTGCGAGCATAATTTCTGGAGCATAAGTCCTCATTAGCCTCCGTAAAAAACATCGTAGAAATAATACGCTTACCCGTAACTTTTGGTATGTTCGAAATACTATGACTCATTAAATTTAACTATTGTATTGTTTGGTGTCCCTTTCATTGTGTGAGTGAAAGAAGAATACACGATTTTCATGAGGTGCGAATGAAACAAATAGTGACGCCATCTGCTATAGCAAAAAAACATGGCGAGGAAGGGGACAAGGATTAGTACGTTACGTGGTCTACTGCGCATCTCTCTGTATTCGTTTGTGTTGATTTCGTACTTTCGACTCGGCTTTGTTTACTGGACTTGATTTATCTTCGTGACCTGATTTGTGACCTGGCTTTGTTTATTGGACTTGATTTACCGAACTGTTTTGTGAACTAGATTTTCATCTGTGCTTGTGTATTTTAATTGTCACTATGTCGACTTACACTGCGGAGGAATATGCGAACATGCACTACATTTACGGGGAATGTAGAGGAAACGGCAGAGCTGCAGCAAGGCTGTATCGTGAAAGGTATCCTAACTCACAACGATATCCTGATCACAGAGTTTTTATAAACTTGCATCTGACGCTTGCTCAAGGTCGCTTTCCTAGTGGAATGGTTAGTGAAGGCAGACCTATCGACGACTCCCGCCAAGATATTTTAGAAGCGATAGCCGAAGATCCGAGTACCTCCGTGCGACGGATAGAACAAATCACAGGAATACCAAAAAGTACAGCACACCGGATTATTCAACATGAGGGATATCACCCATTCCACGTGCAGCGCGTGCAAACTCTGTTGCCTCGAGACTATCCGGGTAGAGTAAGATTTTACCAAATAATGTTGCAAAAGCACAGAGAAGACCCTAATTTTTTAGAGACAATTCTGTGGTCGGATGAATCCACTTTTAAAAAGGATGGGTACATAAATATGCATAATTTTCATGAGTGGCATATCGATAATCCACACCTTCTAAGAGAAGACAGATCACAATATCGGTTCAAAGTGAACTTATGGACCGGTATTTTAAATGGAAAAATAATTGGACCTTACGAGTTGCCAGAAAACCTGACCGGCGATGTTTACTTGAATTTTCTGCAAAATGAATTGCCCAATTTGCTGGAAGACGTGCCATTGAATATTTATAGAAATATGTGGTTTCAGCAAGACGGCTGTCCGGCCCATTTTCGTGTCTCAGTGAGAGAATTTTTGGACAGCGAATATCCACACAGATGGATAGGACGTTCCGGACCAATAGCGTGGCCAGCCCGGTCGCCGGACCTTAATCCATTAGATTTTTTTTACTGGGGAGCTATCAAAGAAAAAGTATACGCAAAACCGATAGTAAATATCGAAGAGCTCCGCCTTAGAATTACGGAGGCTAATGAGGACTTATGCTCCAGAAATTATGCTCGCAATATTAAGCGTTCTTTATTAAGAAGGATGAGGGCGTGTATTGCGGTAGGAGGCCAACACTTTGAGCATATGTTGTAAAAAAATCTACCTTTTGTGTTAAAAATGTTGAGTTCCATATTAATAAATAACTTTTATTGTTCGCATTGACTTTTATTTCTACGATGTTTTTTAAGTTATGATTATGTATGATACCATTTTGGAATTGTGAATAAATGCGTTATTTTTTAAAGGTATTTGCCACATAGTGTTTAGTAATTTTTTTTTACATGGCCGTCGGTCAAAGTTACGTGATGTAGCAATTTTCATTTCATTGTTTGAGTTCAATGTGATTTTTTACTAAGAAATAAGACAATTAAGTTAAAATTTTGAAATACAATTAAGAAACACGTTATTCAGGATTACAAAACAAAAAAAAAATTTAAATAATAATAATATTTGTAGACACTGTAGTCAAAAGTGTTGTACAGGGTGACGATTTTCTTGATTTTTTTTAAATACCTATAACTTTTTAAGTACATAAGTCGGTTTTTTTTTTTTATTTTTTTTTTAATACTTTTCACATGGACCATCTCTGGTTTCCCGTTGGACGTCGCTTTATGGGACACCCTGTATACCGTTGAGGAGTTCCCTCGACCCTTAGTCGTCTTCATCATGAGATCATGTTTGTGTAAAGTTGTGTACAGTTTTCATCAATACTAATAAAATAAGCCCAAACACTAGGTAGCTCCTATATACCGTTGAGGAGTTGCCTCGACCCTCAATCTTCTTCATCATCAGATCATGTTTATGTAAAGTTTTCATCAATACAATTAAAATAAGCCCAAACACAAGGTAGCTGCTATATGCCGTTGAGGTGTTCCCTCGACTCTCTGTGGTCTCCAGGATCTGACCAGTTCTAACTCTTGACTATTTGGTAGTGACGTCAGAGATGCACATGTATGACAAGAATATACACAATGCGTCCCTAAAATTTTCAAGAGATGCCCTCGATTTCTCTGGGATCCCGTCATCCAGATCCAGATCTGGTGACAATGGGACCAAATGGGAAGCGTACCCATACGAACAAAAAAAATTTTTCAAATCGGTCTAGCCGGTTTCGAGAAATCAGGTAACAAACACAAAAAAAAAATACAACCGAATTGAGAACCACCTCCGCTTTTTGAAGTCGGTTGAAAACAATCTTGATCCGTACTTCTTTGTAAATTATTCTATTATTTTTAATTACAATTATCTGTGTTATCGCCACAAACACTTGTACATTAGTACAAGGTCGAAATTATGTCATCGTAATAATTACAATCAAATTTTAGACATGATTATTATTAAGCATAATCTATATAAATCTTTGCCATGTGATTGTTACTATGATATTGATTAATCCTACTAATATGTATTACAAATGCGAAAGTTTTGAGTTGAGTTTTGAGTTGAGTTGTGAGGATGGATAGATGGATGTTCGATTGATGTTTGTTACTATTTCACGCAAAAACTACTGAACGGATTTTGATGAAACTTTACAGTAACATAGCATCTATGTATACCTACATGTGAATATGTACCTATACATCAGAAGTGATAAAAAAGGAACTAAAAATAAAAACTGACACAATGCGATATTATTCAGTCGGTGTCGAAAAATTTCTTAGGCAACAATTTGATACAAAATTGGATATGAATAGTTTGAAATATGAAAAAAAACATAAGTTACCTTTTTTATCAAAACACCACGCGAGCGAAACCGCTGGCGGAAGCTAGTGGGATATAATATCGACCTCTATGACCGAAGAGGTATGTTTACAGCTAAATGCAAAATTCTTTATTTACAAAACACTTTAATACATACAACAGATTTTGTGTAGTGACTAAGTAAGATTACATAGTACACATTCCATCTCAACGTGCACTTATGTCTCGTAATAGTTGACTAATGCCCGATTTACACATCGACAAGTACAGTGGCGAGTTAAGTAGTATTTTAAAATTAAGTTGATTTAAATAGATCTCCATCCTATATTTTGGCAAGTTAAGTACGAATTAGCCCCCTCTCTCGCGTCTCGCCAACTTAACTTGCCAAAAAATAGGATGGAGATCTATTTAAATCAACATAATCAGCAACTTACTACTTAACTCGCTACTGTACTTGTCGATGTGTAAATCGGGCATAAGCGAAAGTGCGCAAAACGACACTCTACGTAAACGAAAGAAGGAAAACTTGTCTTCAAACACTTATACTAATTCGTCTTGTCCATAAGTAGGGTAAATGTCCATTCGCTACTTTAAGCGATTTCTACTAAAGGTCGAGACATCTAAGCCAAAAGTAAATAGGCTGTAACCAGACCACGGTATCAAAGAGCAATAAGTAAGTGTCATGTATAGCATTAACAACAGGTACATTATGCAGCTACTTTTGTATCAAAATACAAACAATACATCCTTGTATTCAAGTTACAATCAAAGAACATACCTAAGTACTTAAATAATTACGTCGATATCAATTCATAGGAAAGGATATTTCGGTATTGTTGCTAGTGCGATAGCAAACACGACATTACATTTTTAAACATTAAATTATAAAAATGTGTACAAAGAAATAAGAATAAATGTAAATAGGTACAACAAGAATCTACGGAATAAGGATAAAAAAAGAAATCTGATTGTTTTTGTTCGTAGTAAATTAACTACATCATAATTATTAGATTTATTAATCATCGTGGACTTTGTACTAAAACAATACAATAATAACAGACTATGAATTAAAAAATAGCAAAGACAAATACAGATTGGATAAACTTAGACATACTTAAGTCAACTCTCTTAATTGCGTAATGTTTTACATACATTGTTCTCTAGCACTTCTTTTTAATTTCGCATTTTCCAAACGGTAGGTACTTATTGTAAAATGATACACAAGAGAATCAAATTGGTTTCACGTTATATAGGGTATTGATTCGTGAGTCGGGTACACAATGTCATTGGTTAGAAAAAATGTCAATAGCACTTCTCTCTTCGAAAGTATGAAACTATACCTTGAATAGGTACTTAAAGAATGAAGGAGTAGTTACGTAACCGCTCTGGCATGCGTTTAGTCTCAAGTGGAAGAACTATCTTTAGAAAAAGTTGTACAGGACAAATCTCATGGAAGCTACTACAGTGAGATTATAAATCTTTTTTATACATTGCTCATTCTAGAGGACACCTTAGTTCTTGGGACGTAATGTACCTTATGTCTTAATACAGAATGATATTATGTAGTAACATATTATAATAAATGTTCTAGGAGTAGCAATAGTTAAAACAACTATTGTTACTTCGAGATTTAGCCACCAGTACATTTATCGAAACGATAATCAGAACATGAAAGCCATATCAATATCCTCACATGTCAACAATCTAGTGAAATCTACACATTTTGACGTTTTCTTTATAATCACGAACATAGTACTTACTCTATGAGCATAATAACAGCTGATAAAGAGAAATTTCATACATAAATTATCTCTACAAAAGCAAAAGATAAAAAAAATTACGTAAAACTATACGAATCCGTTTAGCCCGCGCGGTATATTTAATCATTTTCTCTCGATAACTAAAGGGACCCCAGTCCTTGCAGCGGGACGTTACTAGCCTGTAATAAAGGCTCACTTCTACAGCATAGAAACAAGCTACATAAAGATAATTTAATAGCCTTTAAAGCGATGTTATTCCGTCAATAATATGATAAAAACGTGTTGGTAAAGAATAATAAAAGATATAACAAAGGTCACGATTTCTTACACATAATATTATGTACTTATATGATTCTTTGTTCTATTAGTAATGCAGTTATTATGAATAATATTAAGGTTAAATGTATGCTAAGTGAATAATTACTAAGAAACTGATAAGTTAATTCGTGTTATGAATGAGGTTAATAAATGTAGTAGTACCAGCCTTATTTTCATCTAATTAGAGTTGATAATTGTATTAACGAATTCTTAGAAAAAAAATGATGTATTGGTATTTCTGTTTGGTTTTTGTTTGATGGTTTAGCGAGTGAATCGCTGAGGTAATGAATGAACGAATTGTTTTGAATAAGAAACTAGTTCTTTTGTCGCAGAAGGTTGTACAACTAGTGTTGTTAAGAACTCGAGTCTTTGAGTCCTACATTTTGAGCTCGACTGACAAATTACAGGACACGACTCATTAGGTACAATAAAACTCCCTAGACTAGAGAACTCGAGTCCATATGAGCTCTTAAGCGCAAATTGAGACTCGAGTCTCCTTTAGTGCTCGAGTCCTTTTTACGGGCGAGTCGCGCTCGAGTTCTATTCCGTTTGGAGTTCCTTTTTAAATCAGGCATTAAAATATTTTTAAAAATACTTTTGAGGAATATATTCGTAAAGCGTATTTTGAAGAATAAAAGCGTTAATTAATAGGAGAAATAAAATAAAAAAAAATCATCAAAATAAATGTAATCATCAAAAAGACTCAAGACTTTTAAGACTTAAGCTTTTTTAAAGACTCCAGCTCTATTTAAGACTCGAGTTTTTTTTTAAAGCTCGAGTTCTATTTTAGCTCTCGAGTCTATCTATATAAAAAGACTAAAGCTCGGCTCGACTCAAGACTCCCGAGTTCAATTAGTTCACTGAGTCTTGTAAAATTGAGTCAAGTCTATTGAATTAGGACTCAAAGACTCGAATTCTTACCAACACTATGTACAACATCACTTTAGGACCAATGGAAGGGTATGCTCGGGTAGATTAAGAAAATTTGATCAATCTAATAGACTCTAGCTAAAAAGTTTAAAAGTAATTTAGGTTTTATTTCTGATAACATCCCTCTATTTTATAATTGGTTTAAAATGTCCACTTACCGTACCACAGCAGTCTTCATCACCATGAAACAGATTAACTGCCATCCTAACAACTTCGGCTTCCATTTTGTTTATACCAGGGAACACATCTGCATGTAAAGGATTGGTGTAGGCAGTCATAGTGTAAGCTTCACATGCCACTTTGCTTATTTCTTGGCTGACGTGGTATACGGCTCCGGAGACGTTGCCGTTCTTCCAGTCGTATGCACCTGGTTGATTTGAACTTTGTTTTAATCATACAAATACTGTTACTTTTACAGACATTATTTTTGTGTGAATGGATTTCGAAATAACGTCTTCGTTCACGGAAAAAACGTTCAAATATTGCATTGAGTGGGAATCGAACCCGACCCTTTTTGAGGTACATAATTTATTGTTTTATTTTTAGTTATTACACTATAGACGGATTACAGAAACACACAGATCTTTTTTGAAGAATGGAACTTTCCCACATTATTTAGGACCATCATCTGCTGAAATGGTTCAAGTAATTCTTCGCTTCTAAGAACTACTCCAACCCATTTATAACTAGAAAATCTCGCTCCTTAAATACAATTATTTTTTTCAAACTTACCTAAACTGACATGATCCCTTATCTCCTCTATGATTTGGTCAGCATTAATACCAATTTCAGGCAACTCTCTTCTTACTGTCACACCAGCTAACCTCTTGTTAACATCCTTCTTGAAATCACGGTTGATCTCTGACATCTTCTCGTCAATTTTACGTTTCACAATAGGAACGTGCCGAAGCCATCTAAAAAATTCTTTACGTAGCCTTGTTGTTGGACCTGTAGCAAAGTTAGTCACATCAAATACTGGTTGTGCACTGTATGAAGTTTGTTACCTTAATAAGCTATTAACCGTTTTTCTTTTCGACATAGCTCATATAATATTATGATAGGTTTACACTGTGTTACTTCGGTCTATGGGTGAAACGGACAACCTGTTAAGTAATTAGGGACCAGGTTTAGACACACTTTTCTTATAATTAAAACATCTCTTTCTAGATAGGAGGAAAATTTTAATACACGCCAGTGGTCTGTATTGTTGAATACATTTGCTTACATTTAACTCACAGGAGCAGCATAGTATATAAAGGTAGCATACCTGGAACCTTAAGGTAATACATAGCTTATTTTAAAGCAAGTAAATCTACTATATAAAAATAAGTTGGGTTTTCCTTCCTGACGCTATAACTCCAGAACGCACAAACCGATTTCCACGGTTTTACATTCGTTGGAAAGGTCTCGGGCTCCGTGAGGTTTATTGCAAAGAAAATTCAGGAAAAATTTCAATAGAAAAGTGGGTTTTTTTTTTATGTTACATAGAACGAAGCCATCTGGTGGTGAAACAGAGTTCGCCAGGTTTGCTAGTATTTGATAAAAACAACATCTAACACAAATAAAACTTACTTTCTTTGGCATTGTACAAGCTATGTGCCCACACTATAGCAAGTACAGATGATGCTGTCATGGTAGCTATCTGCCATGGTTCTTTGCCCTCAAACAACTTGTTTATAGCCTTCAGAGGCTGCGGTCTTTCACTCATGACTGCTAAAACATTGATATTAGAAAATAATATTATATTCTTTAATAGTATTGGACATATATTTACTCAACATATAGACTATACTACTACAAAGCTTATTGGGTTTATATTGATGTGATAATGATGTGTCAATAAATTAAAATTGAATTATCTTTTTATTTCAAGAATACCCAAGTGAAAAGGTAAAGTAGATAGTAACATAGAATAATAACACTGAACAACATAGAATAAAAACACTGTAATCTTAGTCCACTCCTACAAAAGGCAGTCCCTTTATCATTATCATATCAGACAAAAACATCTCCTGTTTTACACAGGACTCCTCCAAATGTTTTTACTGTACTTGTATTCCATATTGCTTCAATACCTGCATCATCCATTTTAAGCAGCTATTAATAAAATAAAAGTAATGAGTTTGATAGAACAATGGATGTTCAACATAATTAATTACTTATTTATCATTTGTAAATGTATTTAAAGGCGAAATATTAATTAACCGCTCGCTTGCTTCTGGTAGCTATAGTTACCAAAACAAAACGCCGAACTTTGCTTCTGGTAGCTATCGCTACCAAACTTTTTTTTCTATTTAACGACTTTAAACTCTATTTTGTAGTCTATAAAGTCCATTCGAAACGGTTTAAATTTATAGAATAATAGTTTGTCTACCAACTGAATGCAAGTTTGCAACATCACCAGAGAAATTTTTATTTTTATTTTAAAGTTGAAATTTATAGTCGCCATATTGTAAGTTCTGTGTTAGTGCATGCTCCGAAGTAAAAATGCCGTAAATTTACTGATTAATTGTATATTAATAAGTGAAAGGTACTAAATTAATCTAGTAAACATTTCCTATGATATTTTAAAAAAATATTTTAGTATGATTCAAGTGAAATGTGTTAAATTCAATAATTCCAACGTGTACTTGAAGCCGGTGAAATTGGCTGAACTTTAAACTTTGGACTCTAAAAAAATATTACACATATACTTTTTGTAACATTAAAAAAACTAGATTTGTTTGTTATATTATTGTCTATCTAAAACAAATAACAATATTTACGGGGGGCACTTGAAGCGATGGCAAATTAAGTTTTAATGAGAGAAGGCGCGCCGTGTTCATGCATTAAATTTCGAGAGCAAAGTTCGACGACTTTTTCAAAATCGTAAGCAAGCGAGCGGTTAAAGGCAACTACGTTAGAACACCGGCGACATAATCTATAGAGAACAGAAAATAAATGTAAACTATATACAATACAAAGCCATTTTTTAAACAAAATAGAATCATTTTTACATATTTAGTTTATCTTGTACATACCGATTAAAGTTCGAAATAGTATTATCCTTATTAACTCACTGCCACTTCAATCAATTTACTTGACTAAATTGTTGAATTTCATAATCGTGTTTCCACTGATAACGTATTCAAATAGGGATTATAAATACGTGTATGAGATAAATACCCTAATCAAAGTTTAAACAATGATTACAAAGACAAATAATTGAATAATGAATTAAAGCGTAGCGATGCCCGATACGTATCGATATTTTGGTGTATCGATACAACACCATGCGATATTTCGATATTTTGTATCGATACACAACAATACGATATGTGGCGATATCGTATCGCTTCCCAGGTGTATCGCATCAAAAATATCGTATGATTTAACTCTTTAAAAGTAATAAATAGTTGTTCAATCAAATGTCTAAAAAGAGATAAGCTGAATACGTACAATTTAAGACTTAAATCTTTGTTATAAATTATAATAAAATATTAACCAAGATTGAAAATATTATAAACAAACTTCTTTTAATAGTGCCGCCTATGGTAGGTTGTATATTGTAATATGATGTGGGTAGACTGTAAATGATATTTTGTTGACGTTAGCTTGTTTTGAATATCGGCCAGATACCTTCAAAAAGTCTTAAGCTATTTATGTTAACACTGTGTGATTACGCTAATCGTTTATTATGTAGCGTGTTATAGCGATTACTTTCTTCAGCTAATAATACGCTTACAGAAAATCGCAATAGATTGGATCCGCAACGATTGACAAAATTAAAATTATTATCTTAAAAGTTTAGATTAAAAATTTTAGCAATTATAATTTTTTATGTACTTACTATAAATATTCTATAAATTATAATTGCCAAAATTTTGATAATCTAACCTATTGCGATTTTCTGTATTGTATGTATACAAAAATCAAAAATAGTGTGATGAATATTAAAATTATATAAAAAATATAAAAAAAAAAATATAATACAATAATTAAATTAGAGTTTGATTTTTAGAATGCGATACGATACGATATTAACAATATCGATACAAAGCCATACAATATTTTCGTGTATCGATACAATCAATTACGATACATTACGATGCGATATATCGATACAAAGTCAAATATCGGGCATCGCTATTAAAGCGCCTGATCTTCCTCTACCAGCATCAACATCAACCGACGACACTGACAGCAATAACACTATTGACAAAATTTTATCTGACAGTGGCATTGACGAAAACAAATGAAGACTTAAGAAAATGTAGGACGAGAACTACAATAAGAATATACAGGATGTAATCGTTAAGTATGCACAGGATTATTCCGAAACTATGAGAGATATCAAAAAATTTAAAACTGATAACGAAAGTACTTTATCTAATGAGTAAAATGACATCAATAACTTTTTAAAAATCAAACGAGAAGTATCCAAAATTTTGACATTTAACACTCCCATACATTTTGTATGAGATTATTAAAAAGGTTTTAGAAAATTTTGTATTCAAAGTATAGATATTCGAAACTTTAAGAAATAACACAATTAGTAAGGTAAAACGTGTATATTATACGACAATAGTTTTATATCAAAGGTGACAATAACAAACTGTTGCTAAGAAACACAGAGAATTATCAAAAAGAAGTTCAATGTAAATTGCGACCTTCTTAACATCCACTCTCCTGTTTTCTGCAACTGTTGTGCTATGCTGCATCAGATACAGAGGCTCCAGCTAATTTACAGAGATCTTGGAGCCGTGGCTTAAATAGTGGTTTTGTGAGGAAATCCGCTAGTTGAAGCTTCGTAGAAACTTTCTCTACAACCAACTCATTTTCCAGAACGCATTGTCTGATGAAAAAATGTCTCAGCTTAATATGCTTGGTTCTTTGATGCGTCTCGAATGGTGGATCATGAGCCAATCTTAATGCAGATTCACTATCCAGAAATAGCTGAGGGATTTTCCTTTCTATTCCAGTCTGCATAAAGCTAATTATTCGGGTTATCCAAATGACTTCCCTTGCAGCCTCACTAGCCGCGACAATTTCAGCCTCTGTAGACGATATTGCGACAGTCTGCTGTCGTTTGCTTTGCCATGCTATGGCACCGTTGGCATAAAGGCAAATCATGCCGCTGGTTGAGCGTCCAGTGGAGCAATCACCTCCATGGTCAGCGTCACTGTAGCACTTTATACCTTTTAGTGCAGTGGAAGGCTTATATACAATAGCGTAATTAACGGTGCCTTTAATATAGCGTAGGATTCGCTTGACTCTTACTACGTCTTCAGGTGTTGGATTATCAAGTTTTCGTGACACCATTCCGACAGCGAACGCAATGTCCGGTCTTGTGCCTACCATCAGGTAAGAGAGTGCTCCAACAGCTTGACGGTAAGGAAAAACATGGGCTTCATTGATGTCAGCGAGTGGCACAGCATCCTTTACAATTGGTGTTGCAGCTGCTTTGCAGTCCTGCATGCCAAATCGTTCTAATAATTGTTTTGCGTAACCTTTCTGATCAATTCTAATCGACCCATCTGCTTTCCGTTCTATTTCTATTCCAAGAAAATAGGTACATGGTTTTGTCGTTATTTTAAAACGTTGCTTCATCTCATTTAAAAACTTTTCCGTTTCTTCTAAACTTGTAGAGGCAATAAGACCGTCATCGACATATAAATCTAGTATCAGCTTGTGTTTTCCCTGTTCTCGTTTGAACAAGCAGGGATCGCTGTCACTTTGATTGAAGCCAAGTTTTAGAATATGCTCAGTTATTGTGGTGTTCCAGCAACGCGGAGCTTGTTTTAGCCCATAGAGACTCCGAGTAAGCTTGCAAACCTTTCCATTATTGTCTGAGTATCCCTCAGGAGGTTTCATATAAATCTCTTCTTTTAATGTCCCGTACAAAAATGCGGTTGAGACATCGAACTGGGAAAGTGAAAGATTTTCCTGTGCAGCAATGCTGAGTACGGCTCTTATAGTGCTAGTCTTTGCAACTGGACTAAATGTCTCGTAGTAGTCTATACCTTTCTTCTGCGAGTAGCCTTTGATAACAAGACGAGCTTTGTATTTATCAATAGATCCATCCGGGTTGGTTTTGAAACGATAGATCCATTTACATGGAATAGCTTTTCTTCCTTTGGGTAAGTCTACCATTTTCCATGTTTCATTTTCATTCAGTGAATTGATCTCATTGTCCATTGCTTTGCGCCATTCATCACGATCCATTGACATCATTGCTTCTTTGAATGTATTGGGTTCTACAAGGGGCCTGTCGCAAACCGAATTAACATTGAAACAAACGTTACAGACAAAATCTTTGTATCGAGCTGGAGGCTTTAGATTTGAGCGATCTCGCAACGTCATCCTGCCTTCGGCCTCAATTTCAGATTCAGACAGTGGTGAGTTAACACGCTGTTCTGTTGCTTGTCCATCTTTATCTGATTCTATTACGTCGTCCTCTTCTGGTTCGTTTGGTGGCGCATAAACATCATGCTCTACCTCTGCCTCTAATGAATTAGTTGCAGACAGTTGGTCTTCACCTGCAGATTCATCACAAGTAGACGATGGTTCAGTTAAATGTCTATCATCATTGGATGAACTCTGTTGGTTATTGCTTACGTCATCACAACTTTCGCATGAAGGCAATCCGAAATTAAAGAATTGGCTAATAGGCGTTTTATTCCCATTGCTGTTGCTTCTTAATGCATCAGGTTGTTTGGTCTCCAAATTTACCAAGGGTGTCTCATCAAAGATGACATCTCTCGATCGTATAAGCTTGAAACTATCGCTGTGCCATATACGATAGCCGTCATCATTGTCGTAGCCGATTAATATTCCCTTTTTCGCCTTTTTGTCCAATTTTTTTCTTCTTTGTTTGGGAACATGTGGATAACAGTATGATCCAATTATTCTGAAGTGACTTAGTCTAGGCTTTTTATGGTGCCATAGTTCATACGGTGATTTTTTATCAACACTGGTAACGCCTGTTCTGTTTAAAATATACACCGCTGTTGAAACCATTTCAGCCCATAATCCTGTAGGAATATTGGCATGTGCATGCATTAAACTTCGTGCCATTTCCACAACTGTCCTGTTTTCCCTTTCTGTAGGATTCTGCTGTGGAGTGTATGGCATCGTTAGCCGCTGCTTAATGCCTTCCTTCCTGAGAATCTCATGTACTTTGCCGTTGTCAAACTCGCCGCCATTGTCGCTTAGCAATACCTGCATTGTGATGCCGGCTGCTTTCACTTCAGACAGCATGAGCGACAGCTTCGCATGTACTTCAGCTTTCTCTCTCATAAAATAAACAAATCTGTACCTTGTATAGTCATCTTTGAACAAGACAAAATATCGAAACTTCGAAATGGAGTACGGGAAGGGGCCACAGACATCAGCGTATACCAATTCTCCAGCGTGTGTTGCTTTCTCTCTGGTTCCAAATTTCAGTCTGTGAGATTTACCATATATGCAACCTTCACATAGTTCATTGGTTACTTCCGCTTTAATGTTGAACTCCCTTTCAATCAACTTCTTCACATGTCTCTTATTTTGGTGTCCGAATCTTTCATGATATAGTTGTAACAGATTTGTAGTTGTACACAACTGGTTCACTTGCACAGTTGGTTTCAGACATCTCATTTTAAGTTTAAATAATCCTCCAAACTTTTCACGAGTGCCAATGACTTTTATTTGTCCATCTACTTTCAGAGTACATTTCAGTGTAGTGGATTCGAAAAAACTTTTATCCGATCTATCATGGGTGGCAAGGACTGAGTATAAGTTTCTGCTAATGTTGGGTACATACCATACATCTTTCAACAGAATCGGCTCTAATTTGCCGTTCACATCAGCCTCCGCAAGGATATTACCAGTGCCCAGAGCTTCTATACATTGGCCATTCGCGCCGGTCACTGTGTGCTGGCTTTTGAAGTAGGTAAAGCTTTGAAACAAATCTCCTCTATTGGTAACATGGCTGGTTGCTCCATTGTCAACGTACCAGTTTTCAACATCTTTAGTTTCGCCAAAACCTTCTGCCAAATGTAATGTCAGGACTGTCAGATTCATGTTCACAGTGTTTGATTCCTTAGGTGGTCTGCCATCCTGAATCCACTTTTTACAATTTCTGACCCTATGGTCCTTTTCTTTGCAATAATTGCACTTTAGCTCCTTAGTAAAATTCCTTTTCTTATTCTTCTCCATCTTTGCGTATAATGCTTCTGCAGCGCTTGTTTCTCCGTCTTTGAAAGTCTCATCATTCTGACGCAAAACTCTTTCATGTGCGCATAACTGACTAGTTAGGTTTTCAATTGAACGTTCCTTTTTAGAAATCAACAGCCAACTAGACTTAAATCCAAGATATTCTGAGGGTAAAGTGTCTAGAATTTTGCATATTAAAAGGATATCTGGTAATTTTGCTTCGCTTTGTAGCTCTAAACACAAATCACTCCAAATATTCTTTAAAATTGACACATGAGTTATAATGTCGTGATCTTTGTCCTTTTGATAGCTGAAGAATTTTAGGCATAAGTCGTATGTTTTATCTACACAACAGCCTCCATAAATACGCTCTAATTCATTCCACAGTTCTTTTGCAGATTCAAAACGAAAAAATTGTCGTCCTTGTTGTGCGATACAATGACGAGCTCTATTTACAGTTTCTAAATGAACTTTCCGTAACATTTGCGGAGTAATTAAAGCAATTGCACGACGTACACGATTCTGCAACTCTTCCAGACTGTGTATTCTCTCGGCGTACACGTAGTCTTATTTCGTATCGAATATACGAATAACAAAAAGTAACTTTTTTTGGTATTTTTGTAGAGCGTTGCTTTTCAGCCAGTTCAAATTAATGCGATATTGAAACAAGGTTTATTATTAGTTGAAGTGGTAAGATACCTTATTAATCTACACGTGTATCTACTTGAAAATCATAATTATCATATCATACGTAATCATAAAATATGATTAAGGCAAAATTAATACTAGACCACTTAAAACAAGGAAACTAAAACCTCTCTACAACTGAATGGGAGTGTTTAATGTCTAAATTTTGGATACTTCTCGTTTGATTTTTAAAAAGTTATTGATGCCATTTTACTCATTAGATAAAGTACTTTCGTTATCAGTTTTAAATTTTTTGATATCTCTCATAGTTTCGAAATAATCGCCTGTGCACACTTAACGATTACACCCTGTATATAAGAATAAGCATTCAAGCAAAAAGGTACTCACGAAATAGTTGCACCTATCGATAGTACATAGAGTGGCAGCACCATATCACGTTTATATAAACTCATTATTTAGTAAAAAAAACGTTGCTCAACCAAATGATCCCTTACAATTACATCATAAAAAAATACCGAAATGTGAATTTTATTATGGAGGTAGGTATAACGAGCCACACTCTAAACGCAAAGGTCAACAGTTATCCCCCTCGTCGTATTGTATTCAAGGGATTAAGCGATTAAATCAATAGACTCGATTAAAATATAAACCCCGCCCCCCGCGCACAACAGAAAAAATCAAAGAATAGGGTAATTTATGGACATGCAAACAACTAGCGTTCCAGTTTATTTGTTTTGTATTATATTTTTCTGCCAATTTGTATCACTCAGCCCAGGAAATAACAGTCTTTAACCCCCTTACTCATAAACGCCTCTTAAATTTAATCACTGTTTAGCGAGATTTTTATTACGAAAACCTACCTTATACCAAACAACGTAAGAGTTTAAGCTAATTAGTCAATTGACTAAAATTTAAGATTCGTTTATGAGTAAGGGGGTAAGTGTTAAAAATATGATTTTGTTTTATTTGTTAAAAATCTATTTAAATAATACATAGGTGGATAATAACAATTACAAAAAATTTGCCCTAGTTTTTGTTAATGTTTAAGATCAAAAAGTTTTTAGTTGGAACGCGAATCGTTTACCAAATCAAAACAGCTGTTGTGAATATGAGTCATCAACCTCCAGTTTCCTGTATTCCAATAACAGGCAAGATGTCGAAAGCTAAAAAAGTGATCGAGGAAGCAAAGGAAATCAACAATCCTGAAATAGATTTAGTTGATAAAGGTCTATCGAGCCTCGATGAAATACCTGGATTGTGTAAGTAATTATTATAAACCTGTTTATCCAAATATGGTAGTGTAACCTGTTTTTGAAACTTGTTTGAATTCTTTTTTGCTGTTTTGCAGTATGAATTGTAGCAAATATTGATATATTTTTTTCGTTTTCTCCGCCTCTCTGTCAGTGTTAATCGTAATATTTGCTTTTTAAGTAGGAACAATAATAAAAACCATTTCAAGGTTTTTACCTATTTGGTTCTGAAAAAAAACTAAACTCTCATTAATGTCAAATATTATTATTGTTATATAAATCATTTAAGTTCATTAGTGGAGATTAGAAGTGTACTTATACACAGTGCAGTTGCATTGTACATCTAAAAGGCTCCATCTCTTATGTTTATAAAAGTACCTTAACTATTTTTAATCAGTGACATCATTCAGTCTCCACCAATATAAATTACTATAATTTCATATACCTACATAATCAACCTGCAATATTTATGTTTACATTTGTTATTTGGGTATATTTCATATACTTGTAGGATTTTCTTGGACTACATAGCACAAGGTGGCAATGCTTGGAGGAGACCTATGTCCAGCAGTTGACGTTGATTGACTGATATGATGATGATGCTGACATTACCATGCTCATATTATGATAATATATCTTATAAACAATAAAAATAATTATAAAGAATTTTAAGACAAACATAATCTCACGCCATTATAGGTCTGAGCTTGGCAGAGCTGGCTGAGACTACTACAACTTAAACAATTCTCAAAAATTAAACTACAACTGAAATTTATAAAGTAATCAAGGTATTTCAACTAAGATCATTTTATCTCTATTTACAGTTAATCTAGCTAACATAACTCGTCTGTCTCTAAGCCACAACAAGATCCACATAGTGCCTGCAGCTCTTGCCAATCTTGTAAATTT
Source organism: Schrankia costaestrigalis (assembly GCA_905475405.1). Lineage (NCBI taxonomy): Eukaryota > Metazoa > Arthropoda > Insecta > Lepidoptera > Erebidae > Schrankia > Schrankia costaestrigalis. The sequence goes on from FR997830.1 coordinate 3,351,627, forward strand.
GGAGATCCTCAACCTTGCCAATAACCATGTCCAAGAGTTACCAGTGAGCTTGTCATCGTTACCGAAGCTAAGGATTCTGAATGTCTCTCTTAATAGACTGTATGAGCTGCCAAGGGGCTTCGGTTCATTTCCAGTATTGGAAATCCTGGATCTGACTTATAATAATTTGAGTGAAAAGAACCTTCCTGGCAATTTCTTTATTATGGGTATGTATTATATGATATGTTATGTTTTAGTTATTATTATTATAAATCTGACATAGTTAATATTAAAAGCCCCAAAGCAATAACGATTTTAAAAAAAATTTTAAGTACACATACATTTAAAACAATAGTTGGTATATTCTATTACCCACCGGGACTGTTTAAGTAATACCAGTCTTCTCGCCATTCTGGCCATATATAGATAAGAGTAGGAACATCGAGGGTTTTAGTTGGTACACCATACTACCACCATGTTGGGGGAATAAAATTATGCAGTTTGTACATGTCATTTGATAATTATTATTCATTTTCTCTTCTCACAGACAGTTTACGTGCTCTGTATTTGGGTGATAATGATTTTGAATATTTGCCTGCTGAGATTGGTAACCTGAAAAATCTACAAATTGTAAGTACACATTACTGTATTCATATTTTTTTATGAATGTGTAATAACTGCTTTTAATATAAGTATATAACATATTAATAAATTTGATATCTAGGTTACAAGGAAAATGACCTGTTACTAATAATATTATTATTCTTTTTATTTCCTTATATTGTTTAAATGAATATTTTCCCTGTTTTATGTTTCGATAAATCTGTAAATTAATAGTTACCTAGTCAACATATCTACACCATTATACAGGATGTACATAAAAATGGCGCATAAATTTTACCACGAGGTAGGCCATAATTTTACTAGGCAGAAACAAAAAGAATCATCAAAAAAGGTCTATTCATTTAGGAGATATGACCATTTAAATTTTTGCATTCTTTTACCTGTTTTTGTCGTAAAACCTATTAGTACGAGTACAGTTAACGATAATAAGGTTCATCCATTACTGAATTAAAGACTAAAATCCAAGCATGGAATGAAAAACAGCTGTTTTTTGACAAACGTTTTTAGCTTAGCTGTATTTTAGTAACGGGTGACGGTGAACCAATCGTAAAATAAAAAAATCTATAAAATCGTTATCTCTATTCGTTCCAATAGGTTTTATGGCGAAATGGGGTAAAAAATGCAAAACTTTAAATGGTCATATCTCCCAAGCGGATGAACCTTTTTCGATGATTTTTTTTTGTTTCTGCCTAGTAAAATTATGTCAAATTTTCCCTTTTACTTGGGTATTCCCCCAATCTATCTGCAATAGCTTCGTATATCTAGTGTCTAATTATTTCCAGTTATCAATGCGTGAAAATGATCTGATAGAAGTACCTCGTGAGCTCGGTAACCTGGCACGATTGCGGGAACTACATCTTCAAGGGAACAGGCTTGTTGTGTTGCCTCCTGAGATTGGTAAGCGTTTTACTAACTTACTCATTTACACCTTACCTATACTTACTTATACCTTTTCTATTGACCACCCCATTAAGTTTTAATATAAGGTTTACTTTCGAAAGTGGTGGTGGCTCCGTAAGAAAAAATATTTATTTAATAATTAAATATTTTTACGTATGAAAAAAAATAAGGATTAAAATATGTAGGACAATAAATTTCATGGAAAAAGAACTACTAATGTCTCTACTGCAGTACGGTTATAGAGAAGCAGACTAAACAAGTTCATAAGGTTACGAAAGTATTCAAAGAATCTTCGCTCAATTCGCAAAGTATATCAAAAGTAAACCATTTTTATTTTTAGGTTCTCTGGATCTGGCGAGCAACAAGTCTGTGTTGAGGATAGAAGGCAACTTCTGGGTGCCACCCATAGAAGACCAACTAAAACTTGGTCCGTCACATGTGCTGGACTATCTACGTTCAGAAACTTATAAAGTGTAAGTATTTTCTGTTTTAATTACTCGTCCTTGTACCGCTTGTGGATACTTCATCAGTCGTTCATCTATCGATCACCTTTACCAAATCGTAAGTTAATCGTTAAAAAGGCCTGACCACCCTGCAACTTCCGGAACCATTTTACCCTGTTAAATAGCATTGCAAAATAAATTAGTTTTTAAATAAATTAAAGAATTTGGAAAAGATTGGGTTAGGATGTATACTGTTATCTTTTTTGCTATGATACGGTACTATTGTTGTTAAGATAGCCAGCTAAGCATAGTTGCCTCATTGGAAATATATTTTTGATTTTATCACTTTCAAATCAGGTCTAAGCTTAGATTTCAATTATCGTGATTTCATGTTGCTTGTTCCATGGTGTAGATTGTGGCTTAACCTAGGTAGTTGTGCGGATGTTATGTTACTACCTTATTACTTTCTTTTACAGTTTTATTTGTTATTGTAACGATAGAAATACTTCACTTGCATTTGTAAATGTATTTAATTATATTATCTAAATGGTATTCTATTCCATTCTCAACTACTTAAAGATTAACAAAATCAACTTGACGACACAAATGCTTGTGTGTTAATTTCTGTCGGATATCGCAGTGACGAGATGACTGATGAACGTGCCATGCAATTAAAGCTTTTTTAAATCAATTTATTAACAATGAAATTTTTTTTTATCAATTAAACTTTAAATTGCTATGCATGTAAGATTTGCTTGCACACATCATTCTTCACGCTGCTGTTGGTAATTGTAACAAAGTCAAATTATTATTTTTGAAAAGAGTGGCCTGAGTTTCTTGGCCACATTCTTCTCAGAGCTCTACTATAGTCGTCTGCGAAAGTGGTAGTAGTTTGGCAGACATTTTTCTCTATACTATTCTACTACATGTATAACGATTTGCATGTGTTACTTTGTAACCTAAGTGAATAAAGCTATTTGACTTTGACTTTGGTCACCTAGAGTAAAGGGATTTAATTATGGGGGTTCGTAAAGTTACGAGTTTACTGTATTAATCGAGATTCATACCACAGAAGACATTTATCATTTTGTCTTTCAGCATGTTTAATGCAACATTTATCTTTTTGCAGTCTGTACAGTCGGCATATGTCGGCAAAACCGCCACCACCAGCGCAAACGTTGGACAAGAGCAAGAAAGCTAGCCGAGCCGCCTAATATACATATGTTAATGTGCTAAAACGTGCCATAACTTATTAAAATACTAACAATAATAAGTGTTATGCAAAAGTTTTGAACGAAAGTTTGTTATAATAGTTCTGTTTCCAAAAGTATTTTTACTGAATGGACAAGTTGCTGCCAATATTAAAAGAGCAACAATAATACAACATTAGGAATGTATCATAACTGATACATGGAACAAAGACCTTGACATCTCGTCTAAGGATAGAAAAATATCAATGACTTCACTCATTCAAATTATGAAACAAATATATTTTTACAAATCGAATAAATCAAAGATTTAGTTTAAGTGCAATTATTATGACAAGTAGGTTATAAGTTAAACTATTTAATTATTTTCTCATAGTTTTATTCACAAATTATTAAAAATACATTATTACAAACAATAAATTGGATGGCATAACAATTCAAACATTATTATTATTAAACCTGCATTTTATACATTCATTAAATTATTATGTACACACATACATTACTTTATATTTGTTAATTATGTAACAAAATAGATTAATATATCTATTGAGATTTAATGAATTCTTATGTGACTTAAACAATGAATACAAAAACATGAATTCAGAGTTTTAATTATACTTTTAACAAAATATGCTTTTAGAACAGTGAGTGATAATTTAATTCTTGTTAATTCAAAGTGAAATACATAATATTATATAAAAATACTTATGTAATGTTAAGTGCACTTATGTAATAATTCTAAATATATATTTATTACAGACTCGGTGCTATACTAATTTGTATGTCGTGATTGTATTATTAAAACAATTTAATTATTAAATTTTAAACTAACATTTGTATTGTTTTATTTTTATATAGTCAGTCCTATTATGTGCTACCATCTATTGCAGCCATAGAAGGTAAACCAATATGATTCAATGTTAACAATAATAGTGGAATTTTAATTATCATTCTACTATATTAACCTATTGTTGACTATAATATTTAGGGAACGTCCGTAAAAGTTATGGTAATGTCAAAGATTTTTGTTGACATACCATATTTTGAGATCAACACTCAAAAATAAGTCTCATAAAACATAGTTTAAATTATTAAAAATTAATGTAAGTTACACTTCTGCCAAATCAGTCGTGTATGATTTAAAAATGTAAACAAACAGGCTAAATACTTAAAATCAGACTTCAGCATTGCGATTACTTTGTTTACATAATTTCTTAATCCATAATCGAGTAATGTTTTGAGTTTTTGATAGGAAAATAATGGCGTGAAGAAAAATGCTAAAAACCCCTTAGTATACCTATAACATAATGATGAAACTAACAAAAATTATGCCTAATCATCATCGTAGCTAGTGTCATCATCATCGTCATCAGATATCTCCATGTTCCTAGTGCTGTGAGGCACGTGTTGTTTCCTGCTGCGGTCTAAGGAGAACGCGTACGACTCATAGTCTAATACTTCATCATCGCTAAGGTGAGAATTACCTTCCACAAAACTCGCGAATCTGGTAAAAAATACACAAATAATTATTAATTTTGGGTTAAAATAGAATGAATAAATAATTTAACAAAAATGTAATAAATGGGAAAATTTTAACTTGTCACTCGACAGATGACCATTTCTTTTTCCTTCCCTCAAAGACAGACTTATAGTGAAATTGCATAACAGAAACAAGAAAATATGAAAAAGATCATAAAACAACCTATTAGTCTACTTAAAATAAACCAATGGTTTCCATTATTTAAATTTTGTTAGTGTTATAAACAAATGGCATAATACTCAACCTTTCTAAAACTAAAGTTATGCATATCTACTCGCCACATAACTTAAGAGCTAAACGTGTAAATAATATTGACATTAGCGTAGTGGGCCACACATATGACTGTATGCATAAAGAAAATATAAATTGCACCTGCCAAAAACTAGAGTTAGTTAGTAAATATAAATACTTGGGGCTGTGGGTTGATTCTAACATGAACTGGAGGAGTCATGTTGACTCAGTGTGCACAAGACTTAGAGCTGTACTTAGCAAATTCTACTCACTAAACGCCGTATTGAATAAAAAAACTTTGCGCGTCGTCTATTTTGCCCTAGTCGACTCACTGTTGAGCTATGGCTTAAATACGTATGGCCGTACTTTTAAGACATATCTCGACAGTATTAAGGTATTACAGATCCGCTTTATAAAATACTTGGTTGATCCTAACACTAAAAACAAGTGCAGAGATGACTATAATAAATTGTTCCCTATATCTAGAATACTTCCTGTACACAGTAAGGTTGAATATCTGCTGGTTCTAGATCAGTATTATAACAGCCAATATAAAATTCCTCAAAATAACATCTATAATACTAAGAGTGTTAGAAATAACAAATTAGTTACACCGCATATAAAAAACTACTACGGAAAGAGAACCAACAAATATTTTACCCCTTTTATATTTAATAAATATGATTGGCTTCGATGTAATAATAATATAAATATTAATATAAGTAAATTTAGTGTAAAAAACAAATTTAAAACTATATTATTAAGTAAACTCTCCTCAAATGCATAACTTAAGTTTTGTAAGTACATATTTAAATTCTGTATAGTTCCTATCTACATAGTGTTTCTCAAAATAATTAATTGTAAAAAATAGTTTAATGATATAATATACCTACACATATTAATATTGTAAACAGCTCCTAACCCCGCCGACAAACCGCTCTGCAGTTTGGTGGGATTATTTAAAATGTATCATGTGTATTCTTTAAATAAACTTCTTTTATCTTTTATCTTTATCTTTAAAAAAAATTTAACATAATGTACAGTATGGGGGCATTGATAATATGATTGGCTTTTAAAGAAAGACAGCAAATCAATGAGTAAGAAAAGTACATCCGATTACCGAAAATAGCTGAATAATTTTAGCATAAGTTTTGAAAATTATCACATTAAAATGTATCATAAGTCGTTCAGCATAAGGTTGAAATTATAAAAGATTGAATCCCTACTTACTTCTATTTGACATTGTATGTTTCATCATGTCTTACTAAGTGACACTGGTGACGGAAACATTGCACTTCGATAAAAAGTCATTGCAGTGCAACAAAATATAGCACTTATTGTTAACGTCATAATATACAATTTCAAAATCATCAATAAATTATAATCTCACTTTCTCGCTTCCTCATTGTTGTCTGTCTTTCTTTAAAAACCAATCATATTATCAATGTCCTCATACTGTAGATTGTTTGCATTGATTTCTGTACCTGTAACTGTTTTCTGCCTGAGATATTACAAATTGGTTTGAGGACATTCTGTTGTAGCGTCATCTAGCGACTTACTCAAGCGAACACCTGCACTATCTCAGTACCCCCCACAATCAACAGATGTCGCCACTACGTCCTGAATCGCGACCTCCACAAGGTGTACCATAACTATATGAATGATGTTTTCTTTTTTAAAATATTATTTAAAACATAAAATACCAAACAATGATATTACCTAGTAGAATCATGCAACTTGAGCATTATCTTCCACTGAGCGCAGTCAGGACTCGAGCAATACTTGCGGAGGTTCTCGAGTGCCTGCTTAGTCTCTCGAGCCCCCTCTTCATAGTACTCCTCGCTTGATAGCAGCCGGGGTTTCGGGGGGAACTTGCGACGCCTGCAAATATTAAATTTATCGGTAAATTGCCCGTAATAAACTTTATAGCACAAGGACGATAATATTCCTTACACATTATTAAACTTCATTCCGATAAACAAATTTATAGTTCTTCTTTTATAAATACAATCATCTTTATCATACATAGAAAATATTTTTTTTTATCTTTAAATTTTCATAATTTCTTGATCTGCATCGTTGACGTGCATCGTAAGTGATCCAATCTCTCTAAAATTACAGTTTACGATAACAGTGATAAAACCCAATTAATAAAAACGAAATTTATTTTGAGGCAGGTCTTTTTCTGAGAGAAAAGAAAGTATTGATATTTGCTTCCAGAACACGTTTTCTTGGGTGATTGTGATAACCACCATATTATATTTTTTCTCAGTATTCCGTTTCGGACCAAAAATACCTTTCCGATTCTTGGGCGTCGTAAAAGATGACTAAAGGATATTTATATATTTAACAACACTAAACACGGATAACTCCAAACAAACCATCTGGCCAGCGCACTGTGGTATTAGTATCCCACGTTACCTACCGTCCCTGCAGCGAGACACTAAAGCCTGATTTACACATCGACAAGTACAGTAGCGAGTTAAGTAGTAAGTTGTTGATTAAGTTGATTTACAGATTTGTTCCTGATTCGTCATCTTCCTAATTGGTCATCTTCCAAATTCGTCACTTTCCTAACTCGTCATCTTCCAAACTGGTCATTTTCCAGATTCGTCATCTTCCAAACTCGTCATACCGTGTACATTTGCTTACACAAATTTATTAATATATAAATCCTTTGTACTGTCTATTTAAACAGACTTGCTCTAAATGGTAAACATATATGGCGTCGTGTCAACCGCAGACTAAAGAGTACTGATAGCTAGAGATGTGTAACTGATGTGAATGAATGAAATCTTCAGTTAAAGTTCTTTTAGTACTGAACGGTTTATGGCAATTTTTTTAGCTACATACATTATACAGTGTAGGTATATAATTACATAATATTCTAATTACGCAATAGGAATGTGAAGTCGTAAATAATACTAAAGGTATAGTAGTAAAAGTATAGTACAAAATTCTGGGTCGGTGCGTCTGAGACCGTATCTAATATGCCATCTAGTCTTAACATTTTATCTTCATCTTTTATGACCATGTTCAATGAATTTTGACCAGCATGTCAATTCTCGTACCAAAATTCGGTTAAGTTAACTTTTAGTTGTCAAATTGTCACATTCTAAATAAAACTTTAACACGACCGCAAAAGATTACAATTGCAATAGCAAAAACAAGACAATTTGACAACCAAAAATTAACTTAACTGAATTTTTAACGATTATAAGGTACGAGAATTGACATGCTGGACACCGTACGGACAATTTTACTTAATCCTTCTATAAGTAATTCTTTTATTTCAGCCATTTTAAATGTTGTATTATTTTTTCCCACATGCGATTTTAATTGTGCCCATATTAGTTCAATGAGATTTAATTCGCAGTGGATAATTCATTCAGTAGTTTTTGCCTGAAAGAGTAACAACAAACAACAAGTAGCAAAAATTTCGCATTTATAATATTAGTAGGATTTATTTAAACAACCTCCTTTTATTCGTATGCCAATCGTTCATTCACTTTTGTTACACATCCCTACGAATCTATGAAATTTCTAGAATGTACAAATGTCAAATAATGAAATTAATTTTTATCTGTGAAATTTGCCGTTGGAAAAAAATACATTTATTTAAAATATAAAAAAGATAGTGGTGAAATCAAAGTAATTTACGTGTTTTCTATTGCATAAACATATAATGCTACTTTCCAGAAATTTTCATCCATATCAAAGTGTGCAATTGATGTAAAAACTAGTGAATTTGCAAAATGTGGTGTTTGTTTACTAAATAAATCAAGTAAGGATGAATACGGTATAGTATAGCCTTTAAGAGTGTTACTTGTCTATCATGAAGTTTGTAAAAAAAAAATAAAAGAAGAAGCATTACGCCAATATATAAGAATAAATAAGGCATGAATTGATGAACCTGGATTTATATTTTTTTCATTAGAGAAAAAGAAGAAGTAAGTACTTTTGAATTTTATCTTTAGAAAATAATGAGTAAGACGATAAATACAAACGGAACGTCAAAAAACCGGATCGGAAGTGCACTTCATAATTGACATTTATGCAATTTAAATTTTTACTGATTATTAATAAATAAGTATTTGTGTACTATCCTAAATGATATATAAATAAATAATTAATTAAACTAAGTACATATTAAATAGATAAGGATGATGATTAAATTATTTTATTAGTATAAAATGTTAGGTACATATAATGTTTTTAACGAGTGACATTGCATACCATTTGAAATAAGTCAATTTAATTATTTTATAGACATAACTTTTTTGTAGCCTGTACAGATATACTCGTAAATATTATTTTAAAGCAATAGTATTTAAGATAATTACCTAGCATCGTATTCATACAAAAATTATACACTTTATGAGATATTGTTCCTCCTCATACTTGAATAATTATTTCTTTTAGTTTCTGTTGAAATTCAATTCGACAGTACAATGACGAGTTTGGAAGATGACGAATCTGGAAAATGACCAGTTTGGAAGATGACGAGTTAGGAAAGTGACGAATTTGGAAGATGACCAATTAGGAAGATGACGAATCAGGAACAAATCGATTTACATAGATCTCTATCCTATTTTTTGGCGAGTTAAGTTGGCGAGACGCGAGAGAGGGGGCTACTTCGATGTGTAAATCGGGCTTAAATGGATTGTAAAAAAAGCTTCTTACCAATAAGTACTTATCCTGTTGACAAGTGACTGAGGGAAGTACTTGGCTATGAGTGAGGACAGTATCACGGCAGCTGACGCCTCTTGGTATTCACTGCTGAAGAATATCATTAATACGCCGACTAGCTGTAATTATATAAAATAGAAACATTAATATAGAGTCGTGACATTTAGTACAGTCATCAATGCAGTATCTCCTTTAGGTGTCGTAGTAAACTCTATACTAAACGATAACAGGTTAACCACATCTAATTACCTCAAATTAAAATACCTAATGTATTAAAATACATTAGCTTATAAATGCCTAAATTCAGAATACCTAATAAAATACCTAAAGTTATTACACCAACAAAAATTTAAAATACCAAAAGGTCACTTGCTATGTATTAGGTTAAAATAATAGATCCCGACAGAGTAGCACGATTAGGTTAGGTCGTGGTTTTTTTTTAAACACCCAGCAACAGGAGCCTCTGGTTAATAGATGGTTGAGTATGTGTGACCATGGTCGTTCTGTGACTAATATTTAGTTACCCGTTTATCTACTTATTTAATAAAATTACTTCCAAAGAATAATTCTTACCTGTAAAGTCCACATGACTAAATTCTTGCTCCTCTGATTTTTAGGCGGTCCTATCCTATAGCACACGATAAAACTGACGAAGCTGATAATTAGAGTGTACCAGAACATATATGTTTGATATGTTAGAAGAATAGAGCGAATATTCTCCCAGATTTGTTGGAATACATATACTCCTACTGTCCATCCTCCTATTAGAATACCGTATGTTAAAGTTTTCTGAAAAAAAAAAGACAATAATATGAAGGATTCTTCTAAAGAAATTTGCAAGCAATGAAATCTGACTGTAAAATAAATAATCCTCACACATTCACACATCGCCACCTTGTCCCAAACTAAGCAAAGCTTGTACTATGGGTACTAGACAATGGATAAACATACTTAAATACTTTTTTTTGTAAATACATACATATTATACATAGAAAACACTCAGACCAATGCAAACAATCATGTTCATGCACACAAAGATTTGCATTGAGCGGGAATCGAACCCGAGACCTCTGCATAGCAGCCATGTAATATACCAACTGCGCCACAGAGCTCGTCGATATATGGAAGTGAAAGCTTTTGCCCCGCAGTGACTGTTTAAATATAGACTTATAATAAAGGGAATAGATGTTGATTGACAACTGCTGTTCTAAGAGCAACAGATTTTATAGTTTGTAAAACATAAAATGATGGATTGTGATGTTAACTAGATTTTAAGTAGAAGAGACTTACCAAATATAACTTTCAGGCTTTTACATTGCAAATTTAGTACAAGCCATACAATTGAAGATGCTACTACTAAAATAAAATATTTGTGTAACTTTTAAACTTAGCAACTATAGGCCGACCGTTTAACTCAGACCCCGCCTGCGGTAATAAGGGTGCGCGGGGGCGAGGACAAAGGAGAGACTATCTCTTGATTTTTTGGCTAAACGGCGCCATCTAGATACTGTGACACGAACTACATCGCATCACAACACAGCTCTAATTTTTAGCTAACTTATTTTTATGAAATAAAAAGAAGGAAATATTGAAATTATACCCTAAACCAATCGAAATACCTGGAGAGGTTTTTTTTTATTTTTCTGGTCAGGCTTTAAATTGTGTAATAATTTAGATTGCATATTTTCTCTAAGAAAGTACAAGTTCTAATGGCAAGATGACGCCACCATCTTTGAAATTTGTAAATTGTATAGAAGACGGACTAGCTTACTGCACTAGTGTCACACTGACATACTGACTATGTGTCCGTTATGGTAGTGTGTAAAAATAAAAAAAGCTCTTATTATTGTTCTTATTATCTGTAAATATTTTCTAAGATTGATTCTTACAAATTAATATGTTTAAATCATACCTGTTTTAATGTATATATGAGTCATCGAAGTTGAGTCTCTTCAAGAAATATCCTTAACAATACTTTTTACAATAATTAAAAGAACCTATTCTTTAGATTATAATTAAGTAAAAAGAATGTCTGATTTAATGTTGCAAAACCAAAATACAACTAATTATTTTTTAATTTTTTATCAATTTGCAGTGGACTGCAATAGGCTAGTTGATTGATTGTGCAATTTTTGTCTTTGAAGTCGGTTTTTTTTTTGTAAAAACTTATTTTATTTGGCATAGCAACCAACTCGATATAGCTCTTGTGTACGCTACCATAACGGACACCGCTACCCCGCCCCCTCGTCCCTTTCATACCGCAGGCGGGGACTGAGATAAACGGTCGGCCTAGAGCATTTCATGCATAAATAAATACTCACTCTAGGTAGAAGTTTGCTGACATAATACACGAATACCATAAAAGATGCGAAGACTCCAACAAATATGCCACAAAGGTAGAAAAATACTGGATTTCCACTTAATACTTTTGATGAAAATATCAATGTTATGCCAGCTAACATAAGTAATACACGCCATATGTCTACCCCTAGAATAAAATAAAAATTGTTACTACCTTGTCCCAATTGAAGGAAATTTAGTCTACTGTATATCAATGTGTGTACACAGTGACCAGATTTAGTGTAGTTTCTTGCCCAATTGGTGAACTGAACAAGCATAGGAGGGCAAAAGTTACATGCATGCACCACTTGATTTAGTTGTAGTTTTAGCTCTCGCTATAAAAGAAAAGAACGTAACCATAAACTGGGCTTAAAGGCTTAGTTAATCACTGTATAATGATCCAAGTTTACCTCTGTGTAGTGAAATGGGTCTTGTAGTGCATCAATGAAGACTAAATATTATATTATTCTAACATAATTTTTACTAATAGTAATTTTTAAACTTTTATGATGGTATTACTTACTTAAAACTTGCAAATCAATAGTATGTCTTATTTTAGTGTTCACAGCCATACATGTGGGAGTGAACAAGCTAACAGAGACACTTTTCTGTGCTTTCTTCTGAAACGGGTTGACAACTGACCAGCCATAACTGTCTTCTGTATATTCCTTGTACACCTCCTCAGGGTTGGGGCCAAAGTATTGACGGAATTCATCATTCTTTATTTTTAGGTGAAACTGAAATTTTATAAATGATTTTATTATAATACTTTGCTTTAATAATTGTGGTAAGCAACTAACAAATCTGACTGTTGTGATGTGAATACTGTTTTAAGTGGTATAACAGGACTTATTAAATCATTATCTAAGACATGTACTCACAGTTGTGTAGTGTCACAAGTAGGTATGTTGTGATAGAATGTTCTCTGTATAATGACAGACTAAGAATAGGATAAGCTACTGTACAATTTCAAATCAATTTAACTGCACCACATTAATTATAAAATTAACCTTACAAAAAAAACATCTTCAAAAGACTTAATACAAAAGACATCTATAAACTTACTTTAACAGTTTGCCAAATTGCAAACAAATTCTTTGAAGTTCCACTGTAGCAATATATATCTACAGTTTGTTTAGGAGATACCAAATCTCTCTCTATTGTTGTAGGACCACCTAACCAATGTACTGAAAAGTAAACAATTACTATCATTTAAACTATTGCTTTACATATTTGTATTATTCATGTGTACATTAGATGTAAAAGAACATTATTTTCTTTTTTAAATCAATCAATTCAAATATCAGGTCTATTGAGATGAGTTCTATTAAGACATAGAGATAATTAATTTAATTAATGATTGATGATGATAACGATATAAATAACTCCTGGATACTAATGCTCCCACTCTTTTGTAGTGCTTCCTTATCAAGTGGAAATAATAAAGGATGCCTAAGTGCAACAAAGGAATTTTAATGCGAATCTATAAAAATTGGTTCTATAATCACAGAAAAAGTTTTAAGGTTTGATTCATACTCATACATTGTGGGAATAAAGCTAATGAAAAAGGAAAAGATTGATTTTATTTATAGAAGGATTAATCCAAACCAAGTCACTATACACAAGCTGCTGCTATTTCCATTAATAATTTGGCATCCTGGGTATAGCGGATAGCAGATTATTGTACATATTAGTTTAGTATCAAACAATTTTATAATAAAATGGCACTATTAATGCAATTAGTCAAGAAATTGTTTTTATTGTTACCAAGTATAAAGTTTTACTCAAGGAAACAATGGTTTTTATGTAACAGTAGTTAACTCACCATCATAAGCTAATCCATGTGTCTGATAAAATAAAGCGGTAAACAATAACAATAGCAGAAAGCGTCCTTTTTCATCCATCTCGAATTATCTACGCAGACGATATTCAGTCAATTTGTTTACTTTTAATACTTAATCATTATCACATTTTGCCAACAATTTTGTCTATATTGACATAAAACCGCGTAGAATTCTAGATTAATGGAGAAGTTTAATATCGTTAGCAGTGAAAAAAATCACTTTCCGACTCGTTTTGCTAATTTTGACAATAATGAATGACAGACAGTTGACATTGACTGTTATTTTGATTTTGACACTATTGGTTTTGTGCGAAAGCAAGTTAACATAAATTAACAAACATTTTATAAATACTAAAAACATTTAAATAAGTAAATAAAAATATAATTTCATCTATATTAGATTATTTTGTAAGTTGTAATTGTAATCCGTCTAGACCGTGAATATTCAAAGATAGGAACACCTCTGCAAGAAGTGTTGCGGATGTGAAGCACTACAGATGGTCTATATGTGTGATCCTTTATTTGCTATCATACATAAACTTTCTACGACCACTATCATTTACTAATTTTTTTGAGAATATTATAATCTTTTCCCATAGATATAATAATAATAATAATAAAACCCGCAGGGGCAGCTTGTGGCGAGCTGTTGGTGAGTGGCGACACCACGGACCATTACATTCCTTGATGGCCTGGCTTACCTTCATTGGTCGGCCAGGACTGGAATACGCAAGAGCGGATCCTATGCTCCAAGCTGGAAGTGTAAAATGTCATAACGCCGGGGGCCCTTGAACGGTTGACCGGAATTTGGCGCCCCGCAGACTCACCTCTCCGCAGCTTCTAGCCTCTCTACGAGATGTTGCTCCATTGTCGCACTGTACGTGCGGCCGTTTTGTGGGGCCCACTCAACGAGGTGGCAAGTCACTACCTGTCTTTTTATAATATAGAGACTGATTATCACGACAGGTATCCGGTAGTCTCCTTCCATAGCCCAATAACTTATCCACCGAACATACTCATCCATAGACTATTATTTAAATTTCCATCGCATCCTTAGAGATGCACTACAATAGTTTTTGCACTCGGCAGGGACCATCTCTGGATGTATCATATTGTGCGTTCAGAGATGGTATCTGCCCTGTGTATCCATTACCAGATTAAATATCTCTTAAAGGGCCTCTTCGTCTTGGCTTCGGCCCGATGTATGCCTTCCAAAGAACCGGGTCTCCAATAGACCCGAGTATTATGGAAAAGAGAAACATAATAATAATAATGCGTTCAGAGATGGTATCTGCCCTGTGTATCCATTACCAGATTAAATATCTCTTAAAGGGCCTCTTCGTCTTGGCTTCGGCCCGATGTATGCCTTCCAAAGAACCGGGTCTCCAATAGACCCGAGTATTATGGAAAAGAGAAACATAATAATAATAATAAATAATTCGTTTATTTCCTTCACAATTTGACTATAACTAATACATTATTTGATGAGGTTACTATGTAATCTGTGAAGGACTGGTGCCTGAAATGGGTTTAGAAAACCTGTGCCACAGGTCACCAGGCCCCCAATAGTTTACATAGGACCTAGACATGCAATATAAAAGACAGTATTATAAACGAAAGCACTTGATAACTATTTGCTGAACATAATCAATAAAACTGTGTGTGAAAAAAGATTAAAGTAATTTACTTAATTAAGTTTTTTTTTTAATAACAACATAATACATACATTACCTACTATAGGCCGACCGTTTATCTCAGTCCCCGCCTGCGGTATGAAAGGGACGAGGGGGCGGGGTAGCCGTGTCCGTTATGGTAGCATACACAAGAGCTATATCGAGTTGGTGGCTATGCCAAATAAAATAAGTTATTACAAAAAAAAACCGACTTCAAAGACAAAAATTGCACTAAAAATTAAAAAATAATTAGTTGTATTTTGGTTTTGCAATATTAAATCAGACATTCTTTTTACTTAATTATAATCTAAAGAATAGGTTCTTTTAATTATTGTAAAAAGTATTGTTAAGGATATTTCTTGAAGAGTCTACAAATATATTTATTTGTAGATTCTTTAAAATATAATCAAATTATAATTATATTCTATTTTATAGCCACGATAATTATATTCTATTTTATATTCCTGACTTAAAATTTAAAGAAATATGGCGTCGTGTTATACACAGACTAAAGACTAAGATGAGAAAGTACTACGAATCAAAGACAATTACTTAAAATTAAAAACCATTTAAAGTGATCAGAATGTGTTATACAGAACTTTATTGCCTTTTCTAACGACTTTGTAGACAACATTTTGCATTATTGCTCCTATTTGCGAATTATGATTTTTTTCAATTGACGGTGCTGGTTAAACCTATATAAACGCCCAAAGTTATGGAAAGCTTTAATCAGTTACTAAATAGGTATATTAAAACGTTTGAACGTGAGACAGGTATTTGTATGTCATAATGTCGAAGTCATATAATAATATAATCTGTAATTCGTGGCATATAATCTGTAATTCGTGGCCGCCATTCCATTTGCTTAGGTATTATCGTATTTCGTTGGCTGACACCGACTCCAAAAATAACAATAATATTACATAATTATTATTTCATTATTACATAAAAATGAAAAACCATTTCTTTTGAAATAAAATAATTTTAAAAATAATTGCCTTTTTTATTTTGTGTCTTATTTACAATTTTATTGCATAACACCTTCCTAGTTCAAAATAACGATTGTTTCAAAATCCTCTAAAACGGTATCGGTTACTTTCAAATTTCACTAAAACCTAAAGTTAACTTCTAAGTCCCCTAAAACGAATCTATTTTTGCAAATAACCTCGTTTTTCAAATTGTTTTTATTAAAGAAAGATGTTTGTTGGGATTGCTAGATTACAATAATAATATAATGTTAAAAATAGTACAGAATTAAGGTTGTTAGTAAGTTTAAGACGTTTTTCATGAATTGTCGACATTTAAGAAAAAGCACTTTAGGGGGTTTTGAAATTATATGACTCATATATACATTAAAACAGGTATGATTTAAACATATTAATTTGTAAGAATCAATCTTAGAAAATATTTACAGATAATAAGAACAATAATAAGAGCTTTTTTATTTTGACACACTACCATAACGGACACCTAGTCAGTATGTCAGTATGACACTACTACAGTAAGCTAGTCCGTCTTCTATACAATTTACAAATTTCAAAGATGGTGGCGTCATCTTGCCATTTAAACTCGTACTTTCTTAGAGAAAATATGCAACCTAAATTATTACACAATTTAAAGCCTGACCAGAAAAATAAAAAAAAGTCTCCAGGTATTTCGATTGGTTTAGGGTATAATTTCAACATTTCCTTCTTTTTATTTCATAAAAATAAGCTAGCTAAAAACTAGAGCTATGTTGTGATGTGATGTAGTGTGGGTCACAATATCTAGATGGCGCCGTTTTGCCAAAAAATCAAGAGATAGCTCTCTCCTTTGTCCTCGCCCCCCGCGCACCCCTATTACCGCAGGCGGGGTCTGAGTTAAACGGTCGGCCTATAGTTATAAGTTGCAAGTTGAGAGAGAATGTTTGAGTGTGTGTGGTGTAAGTGTAGTGCGTGTGTGTGTGTTGTGTGTGATGGATGGTTTGTTGTAGGGTGTAAGTGTAAAAATGTGAGCGAGATATTATGAAGTAGTTAGTTATTGTAGGGGGCGCAAAAAATTTTCCGCATCATCATAGCTAAGACTTATTAGGTGTTGAGTAAGTACTTTTTTACAATTGTACGTAGAGAGTGGATAAATATTTAGAAGGGTGTTAGTTTTATTATAGAGGTAGGTACCTAGAAAACTGAAAAAGTGTTGGGAAAAGGATGTATTGTGAGTCGTATAAGTGCATACAGTACCCACACGCCGCTTTCCTTTGTTTTTATTAGGATCGTATTCCATGAGAGTATGCTTGGTAAGTATAACCCTGAGTATGAAAGTTTTCCTGACCGAAAGTACGTTCCATTCTCGATATAAATTGTCAGTGGGATAACGAAAAGGGAGGCCAGCAGCAACCTTTAGAACTGCACGCTGTGCTCTCTCCACTACAATTAAATGGGTTTTTGCAGAACCACCCCACGCAACGATACAATACTCTATCAGAGAGTGGCACAGAGCATTGTATACCATTCGGATAATTGAGCGATCGGCTACATGTTTTAGTGATTTAAAAATGTAAATAAGTTTACGGAGTCGAGAAGCAGGTGTTTCTAGGTGAGTTTTAAAGCTGAGTGTCTTATCAATTGTAACCCCAAGGTACTTGACATTGTCGGCTCTTTCCAGAGAGGTACAATTGCACAGTGACGTGGGGGGCGACCTACATACATGGGACTTTAATGAAAATTCTTGAGATGGCAGTTGGGAGGATCTTCGTTTTCGATACGTTCAATGTTAGGAGGTTACTTGACAACCAACGCTGTATCAGATCGAAACCCATCTGTGCACGAATAAACGTTTCCTCCCAAGTACTACCTTGGAAGAGAAGGGCAGTATCATCAGCAAAAGTTAGTACCCGGCCCTCGTCTAATCCAGTCTGACAGAGGTCGTTGATGTAGACAAGAAATAGAGTAGGGCCAATCACACTACCTTGGGGGACGCCGTATGTGATAATTTGCTCACTACTTGTCCAGCAATCAATTTTTACCCTCTGGGTCCTATTCGTAAGGTAGTTCTCAATCAAACTTAATGGAAGGCCTCTTACACCAATCCTCTCTAATTTCATCAGCAATAATGGAATTGAAACCGTGTCGAACGCCTTTGCTATGTCCAGAAAGACGGCAAGGCACTTCTTTTTGGAGCCTAAAGCCGTTGTTATATATTATACGAGCTCGAGTACTGCCTCTGAAGTGGATTTGCCTCTTCTGAATCCATACTGAGAAGGCGAAAGTATTCGACACCGCTCTAAATAATTTACTAGCCTAGAGTTGATTATTCGCTCTAAGATCTTGGATAGGCAAGGTAAGATTGAGATGGGCCAATAGTTACAGACACGATCTCGATCACCACCCTTATGAACAGGTTTAACCAAGGCAGTTTTAAACGCAGAGGGGAAGATTCCTGATGAAAGGGAAAGATTGCATATATGCGTGATTGATGGGACTAGTATTAATGAGTACCTCTTTATTATTGTAGAAGATATACCGTCAGATCCTACCGCGCATCTATCCTTTAAGCTGAAGATTACTCGGGCCACTTCATCTACGTCAGTGGGTATAATAGCAAATGAATGAGTCGGAGACAGATGGAGATCGTTGTTGACTATTGGTGTGGGAGCAGTCTGGTCTCTGCCTACCATTCTCTCAACCAAATCTTTACCTATATGAATAAAATAGTTGTTAACATCATCAACGCTCTGTTGTGGTGAGAGGGGAGCCAGGAGGGATGTGGAGTAATCGATGGTGTTATTACGGCCACTTATCGATTTAATAACTTCCCACAGCTGCTTTTTGTTATTGCGTGTACGTTCTATCTCCTGTTTTTCGTACGACTTCTTGGCTTTATGTAGGACAGTGGAGCAGAACCCACGATAGCGCTTGTAGGTAATCCGCAGTACTTCATTGTCAGGATCCTTTTTTAGCTTCTTATGTAGGTTGTCCCTATTACGGAGGCAGCGAAGCAGACACTTAGTAATCCATGGTTTGCTGATAGTTTTTCTTCTGGGTGTTATTTTTAGTTTTGAGCATTGAGATATGGCGGTGGACAGGTAATCAATCAACAAATTTGTTGCAACATTAGTGTCAGTCGTTGAAAGAATACTATCAAAGTTTACGTTGTGTAAAGCAGTGTCTAGAAGGTCGAGGTTCACAGTGTGGGTAGGTAGGCGATTTGTGTTTAAATTAAACTTCAGATTAAGACTTAGTGCCACACAGTCATGGTCAGTGATTGAGGCATTCATTATGACACAAACAGCGTCATTCTTAGACCTAACCATGAAATGATCAAGGCAGGTCAGACCGTGAGTAGGTTCAGTATGGGCAGGCAGTAGTCCGTGACTAGCCAAGAGATTTAGGTAGTCATAGGCACGACTATCCTTGCCTCCAGGATGTACATCTATATTTAGGTAGGTATATCACCGCAGACAAATAAATTTTTAAAATTGTTGACACGAGTAAGTAGTAAGTCAAGAGAGCTTAAAAAATTGCTTATATCCCTGATCCTTGGTGGTCTATAGATGCCAATAATACAGGTATCATTATTTACTTTTAATGTGAGGCAATTTCCATCCATAAGATCCGGTTCGTCAATGAGGCAATTTAATTGTTTTCTAAAATAAATAGCTATTCCCTCATTCTGAGTTTTGTTATTCATAGTGATAGCCCAGTTATAGTTAGGTAATTCTCTTATATATTTACTTGATCTCAGCCAGCACTCCGACAAAACAATGACGTCCCAATCTATTAAAGTTCTATGGAGTAATGTAATGAAATTGTCAATGTTGCGGTCAATGCTGCGTATATTTTGAGCTATAATAATAACTCAAGACGATGCCAAAATTAATAGCATTTTGATTGAAACAGGCACTTTTTTAACCTCAGTTTGGAGAGAGTCCCTTTAACACAGGCTGGTGTGAATTCGACTGATTAGGTCTGGGCTCCAGCCTATACCACACCAAGTCCTAAACAGAGCTAGATTTCTATCTAATATTATAGTCAATAGCCGCATATTTTTGAAGTTGGGACCACCAAGTAAATACCTACCAGCATTTGCAAAGCTTACTTGCTAAACGTCTTGTAGGCCTTTCCTTGAAATATTACCTAACGCTTCCGCGCTACCATATCTCGTAATGCACTGTGCCAAAAGTAGACCTATCCACATCGGCGCACCGCAACACATACTGCATAAATTAGTAGCATTAGAAATTAATGTCAATGTATGAAGATGGACCGCATGCCGCAGTCGATATTCTAGTTAAAGCTTAGATTTCTTGCGTATTGTAATACCGAGTTAAACAAAAACTAGATTTAGGCAGTCCTAAATAGCAAAACAGCTCTTCCTGCAGTTTGGAATTGAACTCTATTCTTAGCGGCGCGCGGCGTTAAGCTTACCTACATTTGTGTCATACCTACTCTCCAGCAGAGCCACCTTCATAAATCGCGGTCATGTTTACCTCGAAACAATGTACGTGAACCGTACATAGTGTACATGCATTGTATATAACTGTACGCATACAGAATCGAGGAATAATGTACGTTGAAAGTGGCTCTGCTGGAGAGTATACTCCCTGGCAGCGCCACCTAGAAAAGGTATTTAGGATAGACGTATGTTGAAGTTAACATAGCAACTCTATACTTCATGATTATATTGTCTATGGAGTAGCCTTGTCTTTTGCTGTGTGTAGTGATGGGATTACACTCGAGTAAAAACTCATTTTTGAGTAAATACTCATAAACACTCGTTTCTATCCGAGTATTTATCCAAATCTTGGGATAAAAACTCTGATGCATTTTTCTATCGAAATATTTAGTTTTTTTTATTATTTTATAACTGGTTTTGACTTTCTTTGCGATACTTTGCATCAACCTGGAAATTTACCTTCGAAAGTTACTATATTTTTAACCGACTTCAAAAAAAGGAGGAAGTTTCTTAATTCGATTGTATTTATTATTGTGTTTGTTACCTGATTTCCCGAAAACGGGTGGCCCGATTTGAATTTTTTTTTTTTAGTTTGAAAGGGTATACTTTCTATTTGATCCCATAGTCACCAGATCTGGATCTGCATGACGGGATCTCAGAGAAATCAAGGACAACTTTTGAAAATTGTAAGGAAGCATTATGTAAAATCTTGTTATACACGTGTATCTCTGACGTCAGTACAAAATAATGAAGAGTTAGAACTGGTCTGATGATGGAGATCACAGACAAATAAGGGAACTCCTCAACGGTATATAGCAGCTAACTTGTGTTTGGCCCTTTTTTATTCGTAATGATGAAAACTTTACACAAACATGATCTGATGCTGAAGATGACAGAGGGTCGAGGGAACTCCTCAACGGTATATAGGAGCTACCTAGTCTTTGGGGTTATTTTATTCATATTGATGAAAACTTTACACACCCTTACACAAACATGATCTGATGATGAAGATTATAGAGAGTTGCGTTACTTTTCCGTCTTAGGAACATTATTTTCTTTGATTAGTGACCATGATATAATTATCTACCTTTATAATATAATATTATTGGTAAGTAGTTATTATAATCAAGTTTGTCGTTGACGTCGGTTTTTTAATTAGAAAATTTTTATTTTTTTACTTTATTTTATCTTGGTTTCATTAAGTAGAATACTTTATTTTACCTCTCTCGAGTAAATACTTCTTTATAACTAAATTTAAATATGTTATTTTACTATACTTTTATTAATTTTTTATTTTAATTTTTGAAACATATAAGTTTTTTATTGTTAATATTATATTTCAGTATTTAGTTTGTATTTATTTTATCTTTTTAGTATGGAATTACAATCATGACGTTTGGTCACTATTACAGATGGGTCTCTAGATGAATGGGATGGATAAATAGGTACCTACTCCAAGTTAATTAAACGCATATTTTTTCGAATCTCTTGAAGGCTCGAATCCGCACAATAACCGACAACGCTTCGGTACTCAAAGCTCTGAATAAAATCCCTGTCAGTTCGAAACTTATATTGGAATGGCACTATGCGGTACAACGGATTGCGACTTCCAACAGTAACTTAGTGAGACTACAATGGATAAATAGACAAGGCGGATCACTAGGAAATGATGCGACTGACGCACTAGAAGGGGATCTGATATCACGGTCTTCGGACAAGAGCCTATCACACCCATCCCCTTCAACCAGGTTCAAAACTCAAGATCACTGGCTATCAATCCAAAGCCATGCCATTCCTTAACAACAAACTGACCAAACGCATACTGTGTCTGCACAGAAACGGTTTGCTGCTGATGACTGCAACCATCACCAGACATTGCTTATTAAATAAACACTTCCACACCATAGGTAACGTTGTCACACGTGCTTCTTGAGTGTACAGATGTCGCTAACACACGGATAAAAACACAAGGAGCCCTGAAATCTGTAACAGAATGCCTGGACAGTCTCGGAGACCTCATACGCTTCTGGAGGAAGGTAGGCTGGCTGGAATGACTAAGTGCGGAAAGCAACCCCCAATAACTATAAATTATGAACTGAATAACGGAAGATAAAGCTGCGAAATTTACCTTCATATTGTATAATTGGAATCTCTTCAACAAAATTACTACATCTAGTACTTCTTCAGAAGACTGCTTCAACCAAGACCTTAATACTGATGCCCACACAAATGAAAGTTTTGAATATAATGTGACTAGGAACATGAGGAATTTGATTTCATGTAACATAGCTACATCTACACTATTATATAAATAAGAAACCTTTGTTTTTTTTTGTTTGTATTGAATACACTTCAAAACTACTCAACCGATTTGAACAATTCTTCCACCAATATAATACATTATTTGCGAGTAATATAGGATATATAACATTACGCTAAATTTAAGCGGAGCATATATGAAAAATGTTGCAAAAACGGGGGTAAATTGCTACTTTCGTAAGCTTACATTGCGTGCGCTGTGTATATGGTTACATATAGTTACACAAAAATATGTACTTGCGACGGAATAATTGAATAATTGTTCTTAAAAAGTTTTCAAAATAGTCCATTTATTTATTTAATGTTAGCCCTAAGTAACTATTCCACGCGGACGAAGAAAAGCGCGGAAAGCAGCTAGTTTTGTTAATAACACTTTTACATTCATACTAGTAGTTTTTTTAATCCTACACATACTAATAACAAATAGACGAACTCACAAAAGGAGACAAAACATGTATAAATTATTTAAAAGACCAAATACTTTTATACAAAACTGTAGTAAACTATTTATTTGACTTGAATACTTAATGACCCTGACTATGTAAAAGTAGTCAAAATTAGTTAAAATTCTTAATAAAATAAAAACATTTGATACACGAATGCAGCTGAGTATTTATTGAGTTTTTATCATTCGAGTATTTATCTGATTGCCCATCACTATAAAAACAATATATTAACACTATATACAACTAATATTTTAAACCATAAAACACCTGCAGATAAACAGTAAAAAGAAATTTAAAAAAAACTAAACAATTAGCAACAAATAAAGCCGCAAACAATTATTATTGTAGTACAACTAATATTTTAAACCATAAAACACCTGCAGATAGACAATAAAAATAAATTAGAAAAAAAACAATTAGTAACAAATAAAGCCGCAAACGTTTATTATTGTAGTACAACTAATATTTTAAACCATAAAACACTTGCAGATAGACAGTAAAAAGAAATTTAAAAAAAAACAATTAGCAACAAATAAAGCCGCAAACACTTATTATTGTAGTATAACTAATATTTGAAACCATAAAACACCTGCAGATAGACAACAAAAAGAAACTAAAAAAACAATTAGCAACAAGTAAAGCCGCAAACACTTGTTATTGTAGTATACAACAAATATTCTAAACCATAAAACACCTGCAGATAGACAATAACATAAAAATTTATTAAAAAAACCATTAAAAAATCCAAAACATTTGATACATGAATGCAGCTGAGTATTTATCCTGACTTTTTGAGTTTTTATCCAAGAATTCGGATATTTACGAGTATTTACTCACTTTTGGATATTTACTGAGTTTTTATCATTTGAGTATTTATCCAATTGCCCATCGCTAGCTGTGTGTAAGCCACGCGGTGGTACTAATATAATAAGAAATCTGTGAGCCACGCGCAAAAATGGCGCCTTGTGAAAATTGTATCTGCTTTCCGTTAATAAACCGTCCTAACGTTATCAGAAGTTTTCTTTCTTTAGAAGCTTAGAAACATAACCCCTTCAAAAGGTTATGGGCCCAGAACGTGGCCAGATTATAGAAATAAAGAAAATCTTAGAAAGAACTAGAACAAATTGTCGCAGTTCACAGCAACCAAAGAAAGATGGACGACAGGAAAAATAAATTTGGCATCATCCCCTTCGCAGGAACGGATTTTGGAAATTGGCTTTTTCGTATAGAAGTTGTGTTGGAGGAACACGATTTGCTAGACGTCATCAGCAAAGCGTCTTCCGACACCTTAAAAGAGAAGAAGTGCAAAAGCATACTCGTACAGAGTATAGCTGACAGTCACTTAGAACTAATAAAAGATGTTAGATCACCTAAAGAAATTATTGAAAAACTGAAGAACTCCTTCCAGTCGACAGGAATCACATCACAGCTTTTAACCCGAAAAAGACTGCTGACATTAAAATACAATGAAAAAAAACATATAAGAGAATATTTCCTTGACTTTGACAAACTGGTAAGAGAACTCAAAGAAACGGGTGCAAAGCCAGCAGAAGACGAGTTGATATGCTACATGCTCCTGTCAATGCCAGACTCATATGGAAACGTTGTGTCAGCCATAGAAACCTTAAATAATAAAGACTTAAATATGGAATTTGTAAGACGGAGGCTGCTAGAAGAGGAGGCAAAAAGAAAAGGTTTAAAAGACAGTGAAGAAGGAGAAGCAGAAGTTTTTCAAAGCAGAGTACAAAAGCAAAAATTTTATAAGAAAAACCCAAAACAAAAATATGAAGATAGAAAATCATTCCCCTTTGAATGTTATAACTGTGGCAAAAAGGGTCATATGAAAGCAGATTGCAAATTCAATAAGAACCCAAAGCCAAGAAACACTATGAACTTGAAACGAGATGATGAAAGCAATGCATCGAATATCTCCTTTGTCACAAGCAATGAAGCATTGATATCAAGTCAAAGTTCAGAAACTATTGAGTTCATTTGTGACTCGGGAGCCACAGATCATCTAGTTACCAGAGAAGATTATTTACAAAATATAGAAGAATTAGATGAACACATTCAGATAAGTACAGCAAAACAAGGAGATAAAATGTTTGCTACAAAAAGAGGAACTATCATAGAATTAGGAAATAAATTAACAATAAAGAATGTCCTGTTTGTGCCAAACTCCAGTTGCAATTTACTGTCAGTAAGCAAAATAGAAATGGCTGGATGTAAAGTAGAATTTGACAATAGAAAAGTAAGAATCTATTATAAAGGTAAAATGATTAAAGAAGGTGTACGTGAGAAAAATTTATATAAAATTAAGTTTCAAATAAAGGAACTAAGAAAAGCACAGAAAGCTTACAGCATTACAAATAAAGAATTAGAATGGCATAAGAAATTGGGTCATGCATCTCAAGAAAAACTACAAAAGTTAAAACAAAGAAAATTAATCTCCTATGAAAACTCTAATGAAGAAGAATTATGTGAACCATGCCTTAAAGGACGCCAAACACGACTACCTTTTCAGAAAAAAGAAAGAAAATACAGTAATAGAATATTAGAATTGGTACATACTGACTTGTGTGGACCAATAACTCCTACAACCTATAGCAATAAGAAGTACATATTGTCATTTATAGATGACTACAGTCACTTTGCATATGTATATCTACTAGAAAATAAAACAGAGGTATTGAAATGTTTCAATGAATATGTAAGTGCTGTTGAAGCACAGTTTGGTGCAAAAATATCAAGATTAAGAACCGACAATGGAAAAGAATATGACAACAGTGAATTCAAAAATTTTTGTAAAAAGAAAGGTATTAAAATAGAATTTACCATTAGTTATACACCCCAGCAAAATGGTGTGTCAGAAAGATTCAATAGAACAGTTGTTGAAAAAGGCAGAACTTTATTGGCTGATTCTAAATTTGAGAAGGAACTATGGGGAGAATCCATCTACACTGCAACCTACATTATCAATAGATTACCTACTGTAAATGGAATCATACCAGCAGAACTTTGGTATGGAAAAACACCTGATTATACAAAATTACAAATTTTTGGAATAGAAGCTCACATGCATCTAGTATCACAACAAAGAGAAAAAGGAAAGTTTGAAGAAAAATCTAAGAAATACTACATGATTGGATATTGCAGTAATGGGTATCGTCTATGGGACACTGAACAGAAAAGAGTAATAAGAGCCAGAGATGTGGTATTTAAACAGTATACTGAGAGTAAAAACCATGAAAGTTTTTCGCCATACTATCCTGAAGAAAAACATCTGAAAGAAAATATTGATACAATTGAAGGTGAAAAGATTGATACAGTTGAATAAGAATATATTGATGCAATTGAAGAAGATACAATAACAGAACAAACAAAGAAAAGACCAAGAAAACCTCCTATATGGTTAAGTGATTATGAGACATATCATTGTGCTTTATCCTGTATGGGAGAACCAACAACCCTAGAAGAAGCCTTAGACTGTGAAGAAAAGTCACATTGGGAAGAGGCAATGAAAAGAGAACTGGAATCACACCAAAAACACAGGACTTGGACAGTGGTTGAGAGACCTATCGAAGAAAAAGTTATAGATAGTCGTTGGGTGTACAGGAAAAAGGAAAACATGTACAAAGCCAGATTAGTTGCTAAAGGCTTCCAGTATCATGACTATGATGAAACCTATTCACCTGTTGGTCGATTAACAACTCTTAGGTGTTTGCTTGTACTTGCCAATCAAGAGAAGCTACATATAGAACAGATGGATGTGAAGACAGCCTTTCTTCATGGACACCTGCAGGAGGAGATATATATGAACCTACCTGGAGAAAAAGGTCCCTATGTTTGTAAATTGAACAAATCAATTTATGGTCTAAAACATAGCCCTCGCTGCTGGAATACAGTATTTCATGACTTTATGTGTAAAAGTGGTTTTAAGTGCTCAGACTATGATAACTGTTTATATACTTGCAAAGACAGTAATGTGAAAATTTTTATATTTTAATATGTTGACGATATCTTAATTGTCTGTGGGGATCAAACAAAAATTAATAATATAAAGTGGGCTTTAGAAAAACAGTTCGATATGGTTGATCTAGGACCTGTAAAGAAGTTTTTAGGTATAGAAATAGAAAGAGACATTAATAAGCAAGAATTAGTGCTACATCAAAGAAGTTATATTAAGAATATGTTATTTAAGTTTGGTATGATAGACTGTAAAACTGTGTCTACTCCATGTGAAGTAAACCTGAAGCTTGAAAAGCCAGAAAAGTACAGCTGTAAACAACCTTACCGTGAGTTAATTGGCAGTTTAATTTACCTTGTTGTTTGTACTAGACCTGATTTGTCTTATACTGTCAGCTATTTTAGTCAGTTTCAGAATAATGCTTCAGATGAACATTTTAATTATTTAAAAAGGGTACTGAGATACTTAAAATTAACAGATGATTTTGGTTTGCAATATAAAGTTAACAGTAGTGATAATATAGCCATAGGATATTGTGATGCAGACTGGGGAAGCAACATTATAGACAGAAAGTCAATTTCTGGGTACTGTTTATTCTTTTATAATAATATTGTTTCCTGGTGTACTCAAAAACAAAGAACAGTAGCTCTATCTACTGCAGAATCTGAGTATATTGCACTCAGTTCTTTATGTTGTGAAGCTATATGGTTTAAGGGTATTATATATGACTTAGGCGTTGATTGCAGTCATATCTTAGTTTACGAGGACAACCAATCTTGCATACACATGGCTAAGAACAGGGAAAATAGTAAAAGAGCTAAACACATTGACATAAAGTATCATTTTATTAGAAATCTTATAGAACAAGGCATAATTTCACTTAAATACATTAGTTCCTCAAAACAATTCGCACGCTTAATAATATACTGACCTAACTCAAAAAAGTAGTTTTTCGAGAAATCGCAAAAATGTTTTCGTCAATCATACCTTGTCATACATAATAGCTTATAACTCGACCAAAAAATCATTCAAACATGAAATAAAGTGTTGTAGGGATAATTGATAAATTGTACAAGGATACTAAAGTAACAGTTAAAACATATTTTGGTTTTTTACTATGTTTTTGTATGTTTAAAAACTATGATCATGACTTAAGCCTGTTTACTGCTAAAGGTTGTCATAAAGTTTTTTAGTACTAAAGCCACAATTTGCTTTAGGCCTGTATTTGATTAAATATGTTATCAGAATGAGTAACTTTATATGTTTTTTGTCTATATTGGATAAAATAATAAAACATTTTTTATATATAAAGTCTTTTATTTTGGTACAAAATCAAACATAAACAAAAGATTTATTTGAACGAATTTTCTGTAAGTAGGTAATAACAATTTATAACTTAAATTAGTACCTAACTACCTACTAACAACATAAAACAACACAGCTTTAGGAACAATAACATCAAAATTAAAACTTTAGTTAGTTGTGTGCTATAATTAATAATAGCCTTATGCATAAATCAATACTGGTGAGTTATTTATCTTATTTGGTTTTTAATCAGGTTAAACGAGAAACTATAAAAAACTCTGAAACAAAACATGATTCTAAATAAAATTATAAGGCATAAAATTATAAGAAACTTTTTCTCTTACATACTACCTTCTCCCCAACTTCACAATAGTAATAAGTAACAATAATATTTAGTCTGTAAAAAATACTTGTAAGTTCTTTATTAAAAAATGAGTTGTAGCAACACTTGTTACCTAAATGACTACACTAAACTATCACAAAAATAACTTTAAAATACTTCAACAAACATAAATTCTAGCAAAACTTCTTAAATTATTATCAGATCACAGAATAATAATACAAAGTAACTTAGGCACTAACAAACAATTATAAGTTTTTAAAATCAGTCAGAATAATTAGTATAATTTTAAAAATAACCTACTAAGTATATATTTTTGTTGAAAGTTCTTTTTTGACTATACCTATTATTAAAGAATTGTATCATAAAAATCTTTGTAAAAATTTGGAATCAAGTTTTTGTCAACCAGCTCTTTTAAATCGTTCTTCTTGTTTTGGCTGAGTTCTTGCTTACCCGTATATGCTGCAACTGTTGTCAGCTCTGACAAAGGCTTCATTTTTTTTCTCTTATTTCTTAGGTTTAATTTTGAAAATTCTTCATCTTTGTATGATGTCTTGACAAATAACGCAAAAGGTTCACTTTTTTCACATTTTATGACTTTTATATCATTCCATACTAGGTGATTTCTGTCTTCAATTTCATTAAAATTATAGCCCCAGTCTTCTTGCAGCTTTTTTAGGTCTATAAATGAATCGTAAGTACATTCATGTACAAAAAACTGTTGGCCGTTCTTTTTGGCATTTTTTATTATTGGTACGTACTGATGGGGACTGTAAATTGGCCCTGATTTAAGGCACTTTTTTACCTCTTTCTCAATTAGGCTATGTACGCTATCAGCTTCATTTTGGGTGTGCCCTTTAATCAAGAATTTATGAGTTATTGATTCTATGTTGAGGTGGGTCACCGCATAGAGATAGAGGGCTACTATATATTTATTTTTGTTCTGTCCAGTGCAATTATCTGAATATAAAATTAAATTTAGACCATCAGCTTCATTTGTGCTTGACTCTTGGCAAATCTTCTTAAAGCAATCTAGTAAGCATGAGCCTATTTCGTTTGCACCACGCTTAGCATCTGTTTCATTCCAAAAATATGAGTGTACATTAGTATAAGCAGCGTCTTTCGTTTGGCCATCAACTTTTTTGTTCAAAAGTGTAACAGTAAAGTTGTAACTGTTTAATTTACATTTGTAATAGAATGCTGATGTGTTTCCTCTTGGTGATTGAAGAACAGCTTGTAGATCAAAAACCAGTACTTTATTCCTCTCATCAATTTTGCAACGGTCATTGTGTTTTTCTTGGCGACTAAGTACTTTCTCTTCTAAATGAGATTCATATTTCACGCGGATCAAATTCTTTTGGTCGATATTTGAATTTGTGTATTGCAGACATAGGTCACACTGGTCTTTTCGGGGATGAAAAAATGACAAATTGAATTCCGTAGTAAATATTTTGTAAAACGTGCAATATTTGCCAAAAGGCTTACTATTATTTATCTGGCGTTCTTTAAAATCTTTAAATAGATCTGTGATGGTTTTTCCTCCATCTATAAATTCGCGAGTAGACGTTTGACGTGTGTAGTGCGACTCCATTCTAGGTATAGAGTCTATGAACCCCTTTATATCTGAAATCAGTGACTCATCATTAGTACGATGACTGCCATGTTTTCCTCGTCGGTCATTTCCGATAATGCCATGTCTATCAGATTTTTGTTTTACTGTGCGAATAACACGGTCGGAAATATTTAGTGTTCCTATGAAAAACGGTTTACAAACTCGGATTGGCTTGTCATCTATAAGAAAGTGGAAAGCCTTATTGTTCTGCCTCGGACGTAGGGCGTTTGTGTATTTGTATCGAGGGGTGATGTTGGACATGCAAGAGCTTATAAACACACGCTGTTTTTCGACATCTCCAATGTTCCAATAAGCGTCGAAAAGAGCTTGTCTTTGAACGGCCGAAAATTTTTCTGAACATTTTAATCTGCATCGATTTGTACAAGGTGGTTTTACTTCACGAGCTGTAATTATTTCTTTTTTTTTAGACTCATAGGATTGCCCAGTATTTCTTAAGACTTTGTTTATATTTTGTCTCCATTTCATAGGATTGCTGGTGCGCTTTCTACCCTTTTTCTGACAACCATCTATTTCTGCTTCAATGTTGATAATGCTTACTTGAGTCCCTTCAACTTGGTTTGTTCCCTGGTCCACAATTACTGGATTAGAATTTGTAGTGCTAAAGTCATGAAGAGTAGGTGTAGAATTTTCAGGCTCAAGCTCGGGATCATTGGATGAAGATGACGACGAGGAGCTGCTAGAGCTTGATGACGACGAGCTGCTAGAGGACGACGAGCTGCTAGAACTCGACGAAGAACACCTACGCGACTGAGGATAAACTGGTACCAGTTTTGGTTTTTTAATTTGGTGCTCATACGTCGGATCTTGGTCACAATCCGCGTCCGACTCATTTGAGTTTATTGGTGAAATATAATTATTTACATACTCTCTTTTTCGGCTAGCTAGCTTTCGGGTTTGACATTCAAAAAAGGTTCTAACATCCGATGAAGACTGATTTTCGGGCTTATTTGTGATATCAGCTAACAACTGAAATAAAAAAAAACTCTATTATCATCCAAAGTAATTAAAAGTCTATCCTAATTAAATAGTAGGAAATATAATATTACCACAACATTCGCTGCAGAACTTTGTACTGAATCTTGAACTGGACCTGCGTTTTCATCAGAAGGGGGATCATTCACAACAGGCGCGACTGATTGAGAATTTACCAGGTCCATTATTTTCTTAGACCTTGAGGCCATTCTAAAAAATAAAATAGAGTTGTTATTGTTACGAAACTACTACACAAAATTGTCGTTTTATTTAATAACAATTTTCAGAGAATAGTGACACAAAATCTAATACAACAAGACAATCAAATAACAGGCAGAACTATTTAATAAGAGAAAGACGTAATTCTTAAAAGATCTTTGGTTTTCTATGTCACTTTTATAAAAGACTGACTGAAGTTCTAATGACAACAAATCCTACAAGAAAGAAACCATAGTAATTTATAAGAAACAGACCTAACACATAATTTGTCACTTAAATGTTATCATTTTTTAATAAAACAAAGACTCAAAGCTAAAAAAAACGTAAATTATTTGATATTTTTAGTAATAAGCAGACTCAACAATAAAAAAGCCATTATTATATGAATAATCTATGTAAACTTACCTTTGATTTTTTGTAATAAACAGACTTAATCACTAATCGGTCACTTTATGCTAAAAACTCACGTGCTCACTGTATCAACGTCAGACGCATACTGCTATAAGTCGCTGTTTCATGATAGCCCTTGTGAAAACGTATAAGAAGAAAAGAGACGGATATAGTTGTAACTTGACAATAAAACGAGATATCGAAATAATTCCGGGATATAAATGTAGGTGGCGTTAAAACGTATTCCTTTATATGCTTAACTCACTTTGGACCTAAATCTTAATTGGTCAGTATATTATTGAGCGTGCGAATTGTCTGATATATTAACGAAAGCTTTGTGTAGGCCAACTTTCGATTATCTTAGAAGTAATATTGGTGTTAAAAAGATCCATGACTAACACAAAATGTTTATTTGTTATATTTTTAACACAATCCTTGTTTTCTCTACTGTTTGTATTTCAGAAAAAACATAGAAATTGTACTGTAGTGAATTAGTAATTTGTTTTTTCTTTTTAAGGATTAAATGTAACAATGTATTGTATTGTAACTGTCAAGAGTTGTCGTGTCAAATGTCAATGTCACAATAATTGTCAAAATGAAGGCTAGAAGCATAGATATAAATTCTTGTAATGAATGTAAGAGTTGAGGAGGAGTGTTGAAGTTAACATAGCAACTCTATACTTCATGATTATATTGTCTATGGAGTAGCCTTGTCTTTTGCTGTGTGTAAGCCACGCGGTGGTACTAATAAGAAATCTGTGAGCCACGCGCAAAAATGGCGCCTTGTGAAAATTGTATCTGCTTTCCGTTAATAAACCGTCCTAACGTTATCAGAAGTTTTCTTTCTTTAGAAGCTTAGAAACATAACCCCTTCAAAAACGTAAAACAGTGGTTTTCATGAAAATTGATGTACGTATATTGTTTATTATGTACGTGTTAAAAAATCTTTCTTCATTTCATTGTTTTATTAATTTTCACAGTTTTAAAATTTTATTTATAAAACGCCTTATAATATTCATTAGCAAACAATATCAGTGTAAATATACCCAGTACAGGTACTAGGTATATTTATGTACTGGGTATATTTATTTATTAGGCACTCAAGCATAAGTATTAGGGAAGAGGAAAAATGTATTGTAAATGTAGTTTCAGTTTCTTTATTTTCAACATAATGTTACAAAATAACAGCTTATTGACGTCAGTTTAAAACTACTTAGTCTAAGTTTACATATTAAAAGTTTTCCAAACTTTACCACCGCTTCCAAGGCGCTAATAGAGAAGAAGCGGCGTAACAAACTCTAAAGCAGCATTTGTTAGACGTCTCTATAATTTTACAACAATTTTGTAACTGTAACAAAGTGCTGCAACCATTGTATACCATATAAAAACTAAGGATTGCACTAAAGGATCAATATTCATTTTTAAATATCTTAAACTAGAAGATTCGTCCTGTAGGTAGTACACAAAAGTGGGAGCACCAAATCACATTTAAAAAGTTTTCTAGTAATAAAAACGTCGCTCAACTAAATTATCCCCTAGATAAATAAGTGGTGTACCAAAAATGAAAATTACTTAATGTCAGGGTCGACCAGTCACCCCAAGTAGCACCCGTTCACGAGTATAACGTAGTAGCTACATAATGCAATGGTACCTACTTACTTTTTTATGATTGTATTAAATTACTTTTCAAGTAAGTACCTATGCATATTATTCACTATTATATCATAATTCAAATTAAAACTTGATGTAGTAAAAACAAATGACACTTGGTGGGTAGTTGTTTATTCCATTGTGATTCCGACCTTACATTATTGTTTAGTTAGTGTGGATAAGTGTAGTATTCTATAGGGATGCGCGATCCAGTTCATCGATCCGATTTTAAGGATCGGATCGGATCGTAATGCGTTGATCCGATCCACGAATTGGATCGCATGCCATCGATCCGATCGATGTCAAGAAAATCGATCCGGATCGGATGCAAATAAGTAAGACACAATTATTTTTAGATAGGTAAGCATTTATTAAGTAAATACAATTATGAAAGGTGAGGAAAAAACAACCAGTTATATATAAGTTAAAAGTTCGAGTTGGCATCTTTAGAAATAGTTCTATAGGTACCAATCTTCGAACTCTAAACTTTTGAGAAACAATAATTTAGAGAGACGACATGGATCGAGTCTGTTTCGACATTCGCTTAAAGTTAAGTTTGCCGACGAAAAGAGCCGCTCTGATGGCACCATAATTCAGTTTTATAAAACAAAATGTCCGCACAATGAAGATACTCAATAAAACTAATCAACCGACCATAAACTTTACTCGTTTGTTTACGAACTTACCCACACAAATATTATAAATAAAATGTAATAAGATGCTCGTATACCTACCCGCAAAAGACGCCGCCAAGTTTGGAACATAACGTAACCTAAACAAAAGATCATTTCGTTCCTAACAACATCGTAAGCAGTTAATGTAGGTAGATAAACTGAATTTGAATCCATACGATCCAAACGAATCGATCATTGTAGCTTTGTATCGATCTTACAAAAAATCGTATGGACTCGATCCGATCCAAAAATCGAGAGATCGTATGGCTTCGATCCGATTTTCAACAAGATCGGATCGGATCGGCGCATCCCTATTCTATAACCAATTATCTCAATTAGGTACGTATCCTATTTAGTGATGGACCGAGGAAAGAAAACCTTGGCTCATATTACATAAATAAAAACCGGTCAAGTGCGAGTCTGACTCGCGCACCGAGGGTTCCGTACAAGCCGTTAAAATTCTGTGTCGTTAAGTCTCATCTATCAAAAATTCTATGACGTCACGACTCAGCTGTAAAAATTCTATGACGTCACTTCTAATCTGTCAAATTTGACAGCTGTCAAAAAACATTTTTCAGCCAAAATTGTATGACGAAATAATCAAAATTTAATATGATGGATGTAAAAATCTAAGGTTTTCGTAATTTTTCCTTTACATTTACTATAAGACCTAGCTTCATGCCAAATTTCAAGTTTGTAGGTAGACTGGAAGTACACTCTGTCTATAAAGTCCTGAAAATAAATGAGGCCGCCACTGTGCTACACGTAGCAACCCTATTTAGACTGACAAAATAGTTTTCATACTAGTAATTTATTGAAATAAAATAAGTAATTTTAAAACACATTATATTTAATACTCAAGTAAGAAATTCATATAAGTCATAATAAGATAATTAATTTCATTGGTGAAACCATGAGTGATTAAGAAATTTTAATAATTGTTGTACGTTACCTTTATAAAAGTAGTGTTAGCCGTTTAAACATTTTAGATGACGATGTTTTATTTCTGTTTAATATGCACTATAGTCAAGCCATTTTAAATTTTGACAGTTGTTTTGAGCCATTGAAAGTAACATAATTTAGTATAAGAAATATGAGCCTTAACGTAATTTTTGACTTCTGCAAAACAATTGTGTTCTATGGTTTTAATTTTAATGCTGATACTATATGGCCGCTGCTACATGTATACCAATCTTAAAAAACTAAACTATAAATAAAAATCGATTTTCGATTAATCGCTTGTTATCTAAATCGATAAATCTCCTAATCGATTTCATACACCAACCCTAAACTACATGGGTCAAAATTTACCTATTAGAATGGTTTGGGTATTAGAATAAATGAACGGATTGAATCAGAGTAATAAAAACGCATGTATCATACAGTTAACAAGGAGATTTATTCATCGCTTTCATCATAGGATTTTTTAAATATTCGATGTTGAGATAACTTTCGTTGCCACCTTCATCGTCATCACTAAAGCTTTCTTTGCTGCTGCTATTATCGTCAGTATTTGCCCACAGGTGACGTCCTCTCTTGTAGTATTTTGATTCGAGCTTCTCAACGCGATGGCAACAGGTTTTCCAAGTTTCAGCTGTGATGCTGCTGAGTGCCCCTTTTAGAGATTGCCAACATTTTGTGACCTGCGGGAACATAAATAGTTACTTGTTAGTGATAATTTTATAAAATATTCTGTTATTTTATATATCAATTAAATCTATACTAATCATCATAACAGCCCATTAATGCCCCGCCCCACTGCAGGGACGGGCCTCCTCCCGTGACGGAGGGATACTTGGCCTACTAATACCACGCTGGCCAGACGTATTGGTATAGGGTTTTATTTCAAGTTTTCCTTCTTTTTATTACGTAAAGATAAATATTCACGAATAGTCCCTTAGTCGGTTTTTACGACACCCATGGGATGAGATGGGGTGCTGACATATTGTATTCTTACTCCGTCACTACACGGAAACTACTGATTTACTAACTATACTAATATTATTCTTAAAAAAGATTTGATTATTGGTTTATTTGGAAGGGCGTATAGGGAGTAAAGAGGAGTAGAATGCTTTATTATACAGGTTACCTTGTATGAAGAATGATAAATAATGTCTTTCCTTAGTTCTTCAGGCAAATCTCGATTTTTATATTACTAGGGCATTTCTTGTAGGTAAAGCCTATTGCATTTAAAATTTTGCGTAGAGCTTCAAGACTACGATTAAAATCCATCTCAGTTCTAGCTATCACCTGCAGTTATCTGAGGGTTGGAGCCTGAAATTTAACAAAAGTTATTTTGATTGAACATTTGATTATACTTACAATAAATTTAGGCATACCTAGACACAAAATATGGGATGAAAAGAATAACTGCAATACCTAACTAAAATTAAGTGTTAAATACCAACAAGATATAATTTAAAATGGAATTACTAAGAACTAAAGAATAAAATATTGCAATTAATTATTTATTGTCGACAGACCAGTTGACACGAAAGTGACGTACTTAGTTTAGTTATCAACCGTAATATAGACATAAAGCAATTAATTCAACTTCAAAATTGGGATAAATCTTGAATGAATTATACTAATGCAACTGATAATGTATCAACAGAAAAGGTCGTACTACAATATTTATTACTTTCAAGGACAATCTTACCTAAAAATATGCTATGTACGCAATGCCTGTTTTTGGTCTCTAAATCTCAAATGGAGTGAATTTATTACTTGAGACAGATTACAAAACACAGTAACACGATTACATACCCATCAAAGTTGCAGTTCGCCCGTAAACATCATCCAAATCACATAAATATGTACTATAGGCCGACCGTTTATCTCAGTCCCCGCCTGCGGTATGAAAGGGACGAGGGAGCGGGGTAGCGGTGTCCGTTATGGTAGCGTACACAAGAGCTATATCGAGTTGTTTACTATGCCAAATAAAATAAGTTTTTACAATAAAAAAAAAACCGACTTCAAAGACAAAAATTGCACTAAAAAGTAAAAAATAATTAGTTGTATTTTGGTTTTACAACATTAAATCAGACATTATTTTTACTTAATTATAATCTAAAGAATAGGTTCTTTTAATTATTGTAAAAAGTATTGTTAAGGATATTTATTGAAGAGTCTACAAATATATTTATTTGAAGATTCTTTAAAATATAATCAAATTATTACAAATAATGTAATATTATTGTTATTTTTGGAGTAATGTGACAGCCACGATAGTTATATTCTATATTTTATTCCTGACTATAAATTTAAAGAAATATGATGTCGTGTTATACACTGACTAAAGACTAAGATGAGAAATAAGTACTACGAATCAAAGACAATTACTTAAAATTCTCATGCGAAAATGAAACGGCCATGTTTGTTTTAAATAAAATATTTATCAAATTAAAAACTATTTAAAGTGATCAGAATGTGTTAGACAAAACTCTATTGCCTTTTCTAACGACTTTGTAGACAACATTTTGCATTATTGATCCTATTCACGAATTACAATTTTTTTCAATTGACGGTGCTGGTTAGCCCCATAAACGCCCATAAGTTATGGAAAGCTTTAATCAGTTACTAAATAGGTATATTAAAACGTTTGAACGTGACACAGGTATTTTAAAATATATTTATTTAAATATGATAAAAATAGTTATTTAATATTTGTTTAATTTTTAAACCAATCCATAAACAATCAACAACTTTATGTCAAACCCCGGACTCATAAACGCAACTTAAATTTTAGTCAATTGATTAGCTTAAATTTTTACGGTTTTGTTTGGCTTAAGGTTGATGATTTTTTCAACTGATCGCACTGTCACGTGATTTATTTATTTTATTATATTTATTTTATTATTTATGTGCTATAAAATTTATATTATTATGTTTTTATTTATTATGTGTATAATTATAATTTATAGGTAAGTATAAATAATTGTAAATAAACTATTTATGCATTTTGTCTGGTACTGATAGTTTTATATTATTATTTTAGATTAGTTTAATATTCGGGCGACATATTTGACGGAAAATTCGATCGAATCTTTCACTCACTCGCGGGGGGAAAGCTCCTCCGCAAAGCATGTCCGCTCTCTCTTACCCAGGCACCGCTGCCGAACAACTCGAGAGTCATGTCACAACGTGAACCACTCACGTCGTGACATGAGGCGTGCAGACGGGCTCGCGCACGTGACGCTGCGGCCGGCGCACAAAGTTGTAGCGGCGCCGGCGCGGCGGTCATCGACGATCGATGCAAAATACTATTTTTCAGCAAATAAAACATAAAAATAAATTTTGAATAAATCCGATTTTATGAAATTTTCCTTGTTTTTTTCCGGTATTATTCCGTATTAATCAGAAGTTTTGCAACTATAATCAGAATGTGTTATACAAAACTTTATTGCCCTTTCTAACGACTTTGTAGACGACTTTGAAACTC
Source organism: Schrankia costaestrigalis (assembly GCA_905475405.1). Taxonomy (NCBI): domain Eukaryota; kingdom Metazoa; phylum Arthropoda; class Insecta; order Lepidoptera; family Erebidae; genus Schrankia; species Schrankia costaestrigalis. The sequence continues at coordinate 3,390,889 of FR997830.1, forward strand.
TACTTTATCAAAACTTAAACTATTAACTCTGCACTGTATATATATATTAGAAATGTGCAAATTTGTCCTAAAATACCCCGAAATATACAGTAGAAGACAAGACATAACAACGAAATACAGCTTGCGTCACCAAAATAGGTTGAACCTACCTACCTGTAGATTGGCAATACACGCTGCGGGCCCTCTTACAATGTCAGTAAAAATATTCAATAAACTCCCAGAAGAAATAAAAAAAAAAAGAAATCTACATCATTTATAAAAAAACTAAAAATAATATTAATAAATAAGGCTTAATAAAGTGTAAATGAATACCTAAATGATTCATCATTAGCATAAAAAATAATCTATCATTCACCTAAATTAAATAATTTATTTTTGTAAAATATAATTGAATAATAATATATAAATAAATAATAAGAATACTTTATACTTTTTGAAATAAAACGCTTAATGTTTGCTATCTCTCCTCTCTCCTACGTTTTGCCTTACCCGACAGGGTCCATAAATGATACTTATGTTTATATATTACACCTTGTAAATACTTATGGAGTGCATTAAACAGTTTGAGGTTGAGTTTGACATTTTGCATTATTGATCCTATTCGCGAATTACGATTTTTTTCAATTGACGGTACTGGTTAACCCCATAAACGCCCATAAGTTATGGAAAGCTTTAATCAGTTACTAAATAGGTATATTAAAACGTTTGAACGTGACACAGGTATTTTAAAATATATTTATTTAAAAATTATAATAATAGTTATTTAATATTTGTTTAATTTTTAAACCAATCCATAAACAATCAACAACTTTATGCCATAATGTCGAAGTCATATAATAATATAATCTGTAATTCGTGGCCGCCATTCCATTTGCTTAGGTATTATCGTATTATGTTGGCTGACACCGACTCCAAAAATAACAATAATATTACATAAATTTAATAATTTAATTATATTTTAAAGAATCAACAAATAAATATATTTGTAGACTCTTCAAGAAATATCCTTAACAATAGTTTTTACAATAATTAAAAGAACCTATTCTTTAGATTATAATTAAGTAAAAACAATGTCTGATTTAATGTTGCAAAACAAAATACAACTGATTATTTCTTATATATAGGTACATTAAAACAGGTATGATTTAAATATATTAATTTGTAAAAATCAATCTTAGAAAATATTTTCAGATAATAAGAACAATAATAAGAGCTTTTTTTATTTTTACACGCTACCATAACGGACACCTAGTTAGTATGTCAGTATGACACTAGTGCAGTATGCTAGTCTGTCTTCTATACTATTTACAAATTTCAAAGATGGTGGCGTCATCTTGCCACTAAATCTCGTACTTTCTTAGAGAAAATATGCAATATATATTGCATATTTTCTGTATATTATTACAAAATTTAAAGCCTGACCAGAAAAATAAAAAAACCTCTCCAGGTATTTCGATTGGTTTAGGGTATAATTTAAATTTTTCCTTCTTTTTATTTCATAAAAATAAGCTAGCTAAAAATTAGAGCTGTGTTGTGATGTGATATAGTTTCTGTTCACAGTATCTAGATGGCGCCGTTTTGCCAAAAAATCAAGAGATCGCTCTCTCCTTTGTCCTCGCCCCCCGCGCACCCCTATTACCGCAGGCGGGGTCTGAGTTAAACGGTCTACCTATAGCTTCGTGCTCCGCCAAACAACGCCTTCTAACTTTAAAAATAAAAATCACTTTCCACGTGCCACTTTGATTTACTCTACTCATTGTTTATGTTGTTCTTCGTATGTCAGTATTAGTTTATTGTAGATTAATGAACTTATAAAAATCACAAAATGAAAACCGTTCCGCAACTACTACTCGATGACAGCTCATGTACAAGTCTATTTTGAATTTCAGTGTTGCCAGACACATGAACAATTTAGTTCCTCAAACTTTAATTTCTTGACTTTATAGACAACCTATACCCTGTAGGTTTTTACCCTTGCTGGTCGAAAATTTGCGACAAAAGGGCGATGATTTTTTTTGATTTGTTGCTGAGATAAATGGTCTTGACTATAGTTGCAAAACTTCTGATTAATACGGAATAAACCGGAAAAAATCAGGGAAAATTTCATAAAATCGGATTTATTCAAAATTTATTTAATAAATATTTTTATGTTTTATTTGCTGAAAAATAGTATTTTGCATCGATCGTCGATCACCGCCGCGCCTCGCCGGCGCCGCTACAACTTTGTGCGCCGGCCGCAGCGTCACGGGCGCGAGCCCGTCTGCACGACTCATGTCACGACGTGAGTGGTTCACGTTGTGACATGACTCTCGAGTTGTTCGGCAGCGGTGCCTGGTGCGGTAAGAGAGAGAGGACATGCTTTGCGGAGGAGCTTTCCCCCCGCGAGTGAGTGAAAGATTCGATCGAATTTTCCGTCAAATATATCGCCCGAATATTAAACTAATCTAAAATAATAATATAAAACTATCGGTACCAGACAAAATGCATAAATAGTTTATTTACAATTATTTATACTTACCTATAAATTATAATTATACACATAATAAATAAAAACATAATAATATAAATTTTATAGTACATAAATAATATAATAAATATAATAAAATAAATAAATCACGTGACAGTGCGATCAGTTGAAAAAATCCCAAAGTTCCGGTATATTTTGGTATTATTCCGAATTAATCAACTTGAATTATTCGGATTTTTTCCCGCTAGCATCTATAGTCTTGACAAACAGACGGACAACAAAGTAAAAAGTGATCCTATAAGGATTCCGTTTTTTTTAAAATCGGTACGGAACCCTAAAAAAACATACGTAACGATAAATTCATGCTTATCTCTTTAAAAACACTACTTCACTCAAAGGTATTTTTTTCACACTTACAAATAATTATTTTTGGCCAACATGTGTCCGTTTATGTTCAGTGAAACATTATATTTTAGACTAGCGGCTCGTCCCGGCCTCGCACGGGCATTAATATTGTTTTTTGATATTTTTTTACACTTTATCGTAATTTAAGTAAAAATCCCTCTTTAAAAAAAATGAAATATAGCCTATGTCACTCAGGAAAAATGTAGCTTTTCAACAGTGAAAGAATATTATTAAAATCTGTTCAGTAGTTTTGTAACCTATTCAATTCAAACAAACAAACAAAAAATCAAACCTTCACTTTTTATTTATTAGTATAGATATTAAAAAGTGATCCTTAGAAGTAATACAATAGGGTGTTCCTTATATAAGCGAAAATATTTGTTTTTGCTATCGAAATGCATACCTACCCCCTGTTTTTTAAACTACCAAGACCAACTTAAATACAAAAATTTTACTAAGCTTTAAACATTAACCCATGCCAACTAAGCTCTGAAGATTTTAAAAATTGCTGTTTTAACAGTTCCATAAAAGTATGGCTATGAAATATAATTTTTATACTAAATATATATTTCCAGGTGTGATGAATTCACAAGTCATTTTACACAGTTAGCCTATGATATTTTACACAGTAAGCATTTTCTCTGCTTATTTTGGGACTAGATGGCGTTGTGTGAAAGTTTGAGGAATATTTATTTATTTATGTACCAAATAATATAATAATATAACGTGTTAATATATTATATAAAAATAAGTCGGGTTTTCCTTCCTGACGCTATAACTCCAGAATGCACGAACCGATTTCCCCGGTTTTGCATTCGTTGGAAAGGTCGAGTGCATTACCCCAGCAGAATCTTGTCGAAATTTGTAATTTTTTTTTATCAGATTTTTAGATTTCTAGCTCCTGTAAATGTCTGTGTAGTTTTTGGAATTAGTTCAGTCCTAATTTTAAAGATATTTGACAAAAACAGATTCTGCTGCGGTAACGTTACCGCAGCAGAATCTTTTTTGAAATAATGGAATTATTGAAAAAATCTTTAGGTACATTTTTAGATCGCTGGACGAAGTAAATGTTTCGATATAATTTGAATTTTTACGTTTCATGGTTTCGGAGATATGCAAGATGCTGCTGGCGTAACGTTTGCGTGTTTGCTGGATCTCCGAAACGGTACAGCGTAATTTCCTAATTTTTTATACAGAGCTTCGTCTTAATTAGTCTGAATTAGTTCACGAATAAAAAAGTAATAATAATGCACCGTTTGCAAGTTATTTTAAATTATATAAATACCCTTTTTTGGGCCTTTACTCCTAAGATATGTACTCTGGAGACTTGTTTATAACGTCATTTTATAGTTTATAGTTAGTTACAGGTCTGTGTGAAGTTTCATTAGTGTACAGTAAGTAATTAAAAAGTTATCACACAATTTAGTTCATTTTGGCCAGCGATGTGCAACGGGTTAATTTAACTGCCTATTAATTGAGTTTCGTATCGATTTACTTGCTGAATTCTGTATAAACAATTAGACTTTTGTGTCACCTTTATACCATGAAATTTTGAGCGTAATCCACTCAATAATTACAGAGATAAGCGAAAAAAAGTCATTACGTATGAATGACTGTGGTAACCTGACCATGTATAGATGGTCACAAAAAAACGTCAGTGTAGTACATAACTCTGACCTACTAACATGTAAAGGATAATAAAATTTATATTTGCTTTTTGGTACAGTTTTGTAAACAAGTGGTAAAATAAAACAGAAGTTTATTTGAAAACTTTTATGCACAGGACAGAAATATTAAAACGATCAAAATACCTTGTTGTAAAATCACAGTTTAATAACAATTGCTTAGCAATTACACTATTTAAATGGCAATTAATATTTAACATAAGTATTGATTGTCATTGAATAACTGTCTTTTAAAAATAAAGCTATTGTCTAAAAATCTTAAAATAAGTAAAATTAAGTAGGTATATAAAAATTTACTTTTTTAACTTAATTTATAAAATCACAGTAATTATTCATTTATAACTAAATAACCATTACGCTAAAGATTGTTTAATTTAAAAATCACAGATAAATAAAACAAAACCTCAACATTTAATTACGATAACATTTAAATTTTTGTCATAATATAAAATGATTGACAAATTGACAATAGAATATAATTTTATCAGTCAACATTGTTTACAATTTTTTTTTTCAAAAAAAACAAATGAAAAATCAGTTATCGCACAGAGTTATTTTATAATATTTACTGTCTTACACTTTGGCCTAAAAAAACACAGTAAATTCAATAAGCACATAAAATAGTTCTGTAAGTAAAATAAATGTTTTACACTGCGCGGCCAATTAAAAAACAAAAATAAATCACAAATAGGATCACTAATGGAAAATGTTCTTAACTAAATCTTTATAAATCAAATATAATCAAATTAAGGTAATACTTATTTAAAAAATAATTAAATAATAAATACTTAAGTATTTAAATTATGTATAAAACTAAAAAAAGTAATACTTATTTAGTACCACATGGACTAATTTATACATTTTTTAATGTATAAATTAGTGCATGTGGTACTAAATAAGTATTACTTTTTTGAATTATACGATTCAGGTCATCGTAACATTGGTATTTTTCGTTTAGGGATCTAAAGCAATGAGCTTTATAATGCCCTATCCCTTCTGAGCTAAGGGGGGGTTGAAATTCTATGATAGCCAAGATATCATATTTTTTGTAAAGGATTTCTATGTTAAGAGATTTTTTTTATGAGTAAGGGGGTATGTATTTACTTTGTGTATAACATATGCATTACGGAAATCGTTCAAAAGCGTTTACGCGGCACAATGGCGCTGCCAATTGAAAAAAAATCAACTCAGTATTTACACAAGATAATAAAGTAAGTACTTATTTGTGTAACGCACTGTCAGCACTTTGGATGCTTATAAATTAGCTAAATATTGCATTTAAAACAAAAAAGGCAGTTTTAATTTTAAATGCAAATTTAATAACATTTAAAGTGTTGACAACAATAAAATATTTGTATAACACACTATCAACACTTATGATGCTTTTAAATTAGCGAAGTAATGCATTTAAAACAAAAACGGCTTTTTTATTTTAAACGAATTTAATTTAGTTTCAAGAGCGTAAACGCAGCTCACTAGCGCCATTAAAATTAATTGTGTACGCGTCTGTACCGACATTATTGCATGCATAACGTAATGACTCTTTTTCGCTTATCTCTGTAATTATTGAGTGGATTACGCTCAAAATTTCATGGTATAAAGGTGACACAAAAGTCTAATTGTTTATACAGAATTCAGCAAGTAAATCGATACGAAACTCAATTAATAGGCAGTTAAATTAACCCGTTGCACATCGCTGGCCAAAATGAACTAAATTGTGTGATAACTTTTTAATTACTTACTGTACACTAATGAAACTTCACACAGACCTGTAACTAACTATAAACTATAAAATGACGTTTTAAACAAGTCTCCAGAGTACATATCTTAGGAGTAAAGGCCCAAAAAGGGGTATTTATATAATTTAAAATAACTTGCAAACGGTGGATTATTATTACTTTTTTATTCGTGAACTAATTCAGACTAATTAAGACGAAGCTCTGTATAAAAAATTAGGAAATTACGCTGTACCGTTTCGGAGATCCAGCAAACACGCAAACGTTACGCCAGCAGCATCTTGAATATCTCCGAAACCATGAAACGTAAAAATTCAAATTATATCGAAACATTTACTTCGTCCAGCGATCTAAAAATGTACCTAAAGATTTTTTCAATAATTCCATTATTTTAAAAAAGATTCTGCTGCGGTAACGTTACCGCAGCAGAATCTGTTTTTGTCAAATATCTTTAAAATTAGGACTGAACTAATTCCAAAAACTACACAGACATTTACAGGAGCTAGAAATCTAAAAATCTGATAAAAAAAAATTACAAATTTCGACAAGATTCTGCTGGGGTAATGCACTCGGAAAGGTCTCGGGCTCTGTGAGGTTTATAGCAAAGAAAAATCAGGAAAAATTTCAACAGAAAAGCGGGAAAATAATGCCCGTGCGAAGCCGGGACAGGCCGGTAGTACCCGTATAAATATGAATAATACTTATACAATGTAAAGATTTTAAAAACTAGACTATTTTCTTATGTTTTACTTAATAACTTTATTTTAATCAAAATAATTAAGTACTTTGTTGTAAAAAATGAGTTTTAAACTACTAGTAATGCTCCATAAAGTTTTGTAATTAGAATACTGTTCCATTTTCCACCAAATTTCAAACAAGGATTATTTTAAAAGAATCATTATTATTCCTTTATTATTTCGTATCTACATAGCTACTATGCATATAATTTTAGAGACTGATTTTATTATTAATGTTGAAAGCTTGTGAGATAGGTAGGTATATAAATTATAGTTATTTTAAAACCGTGAAATGCATAAGAAAATTATTTAATTAGTTCTCAGTAAATCTGTTATATGCGGCATACACAACAGTTTTATTTATGTACTCATTATTAACAACTCTTTCTTACGTACTTCACTACGCCCTAGCCGTACGTACATTCAAAGCTACAAAAAATAAATTATTTTTGTCAACTTACCAAATTTTTAGAACACCTCAAAAAATTAATAATTTTTGAGTGTAAAATACAAAATAAACTGGACGTTTATTTTGACATAAAAACGTTTTTTCCTAAATTCTCCAGTTCATACCCTTTTTGCCCATTTGGGTTTTCTTTCCTCGGTCCATCAATAAATAGGATACGTACAGTCACGAGCAATAATATGTACACATTTTCGCATTTTGTAAACCAGTTATCTAAAGTTCTGCCAATCCAAAATTGAAAATTCGAAGATTAATTCAAAACTGTACGGAACCTCTTCTAAATTACGAATTCATTTTGATATTGTAATGTCTAGATAAACGTGCAGATAGTTTAGAAAATTTGAAAATGTGTACATATTATTGCTCGTGACTGTACCTAATTGAGATAATTGGTTATAGAATACTACACTTATTCACACTAACTAAACAATAATGTAAGGTCGGAATCACAATGGAATAAACAACTACCCTCCAAGTGTCATTTGTTTTTACTACATCAAGTTTTAATTTTAATTATGATATAATAGCGAATAATATGCGTAGGTACTTACTTGAAAAGTAATTTAATACAATCATAAAAAAGTAAGTAGGTTCCATTGCATTATGTAGCTACATTTACAATACATTTTTCCTCTTCCCTAATACTTATATATATTGCTATTTTAATGTACTTAAGACCTATTGTGAAGAGAAAAATAAACGATTTATTTATTTATTTATGCTTGAGTGCCTAATAAATAAATATACCCAGTACATAAATATACCTAGTACCTGTACTGGGTATATTTACACTGATATTGTTTGCTAATGAATATTATAAGGCGTTTTATAAATAAAAATTTTAAAACTGTGAAAATTAATAAAACAATGAAATGAAGAAAGATTTTTTAACACGTAGGTACATAATAAACAATATACGTACATCAATTTTCATGAAAACCACTGTTTTACGTCTATCCTAAATACCTTTTCTAGGTGGCGCTGCCAGGGAGTATACTCTCCAGCAGAGCCACTTTCAACGTACAGTCGGGGTATTTGCCGCTCGACCACCCTTAGGCGAGAATCGCTTAGCACGCGGCGCATGCGATACGTGGCACGCCCACGTATCGCATGCGCCGCGTGCCAAGCGATTCTCGCCTAAGGGTGGTCGAGCGGCAAATACCCCGACCGTACATTATTCCTCGATTCTGTATGCGTACAGTTATATACAATGCATGTACACTATGTACGGTTCACGTACATTGTTTCGAGGTAAACATGACCGCGATTTATGAAGGTGGCTCTGCTGGAGAGTATGACACCTACATTTGGCTTTAGCCGTGCCTTGACGTATAGATAAGGTGCTTAAAACTCAATATTAGGCGACCTTCTATATTACTGTTAGCTCATATCTATCATCCCACTGCTAGGATGACCGATTTCATAGGTTCTCTCTGTTCGTGGAAAATAAGGCCGGTGTTTCATAGTGAAACAATAGTGATTCATAGTGAAACACTATCAATTCGTTTCCATAGTTCTCAAAACTGTAGGATATGAGTCGGTCTGATTTCTATACTTACTTACGTCGTCGTTTCTTGTCATGAATTTATCTGTAGTAATCACGGATGTATACTATATTACGTTCGGTGATATACTGAACTCACTTTGTTTGTCAAACGTCTATTCCTTGTTGCTAGGATGCGAGTGTCCATTGCCTCGCAGCATGCGGAGCGGGCACATGTCTGCCTCAACTGCCCTGCCCCGCACTGTGTGCGTCGCCTGCATTTCAGCATACGCCTAGCCTCACCCATTGGTTTCAAGATAATAGCAGGTAGTAAATGAAAAAAAAACTATTTGAACTCTTCTCTTGTATTTATTTGGTAAAGCATATACATAACAGAGTGTTCTTTATAATTTAATGTTAAGGCACTTACTCTGCTCTATAATGTTGTACTACAAAACTTGTACATATAAAAATAAACCGACAAATGATAATAGGGAATGCTATTACAAATACTGTTCAAAAATACTTATTAAAATTAAACATAATGCTAAATTCAAACAAAAGCTACCATTCACCAGTCTTATTTGACAGGAATGTATAAATAAATTTATCTTTTTTTTATATATTATACAATGTAAATAGTATGAGTTTCATTTTACTATGATAGTATCGTCTTACGCATTGCGTTCGTCCTTAGAAAATAAGCTTTTCGAATACTATTATGAACAACATAGTCTGAGATAGTAAAAAGAGTACTAAATTTTTTGAACTTTAACTAAGAACTCAAGTTAATCAAACTCATATTAGAAACATTGGAATAGTTCAACCTGAAATAAAAATCACAGCTTATACAAATTATAAATTAATATTTCATTTTTAACTTCGATGTGTAATTCATTACGATACGCTCTACTATAGAATGTTTGTTATAGAAACAATGTTGATTTTACAAGTAAAAATATATTATGTCATTTTTTATTATTTCCTATAATAAAATAGCTATTAACATTAAAAATGTAAAGGGCAACCTCAAGTAAGAAATCAAAGCTATTTATGTATTTAATAAAACAATAGTGTTTTTTATAAATATTGCTGATAATAAAGATACTCTATCTATATGGCTAATATATTAAAAAAAAGGTGGTAATTTTTAATTTTCCATCATATTTTTTAAAAACTAAATGTAAATATGGAATGCTTGCTGGAATATTTTTTAGAAATTCATTTAATCTATAAAAACTATGATTTAAAATCCATAATTATATTTGGAATAATAACGTTTATTACGCTATAGGGTAGAAACCCTAGTTTCTCAAATGTGTTCTTATTAAAGATATTATATTACAATAACAGCACTATGTTTTGATATTAATTACCTTCTAGGGTTACCACTACAAAATATGAACGTGACAATATTATTTAAGACACTGTTTGGACGAAATATGATATTTATGTAATAACAATTTACTAGCTGTGCACGCGGTTTTACCTGCTTTAAATTGGTTCGTTAGGAAAAAAAAATTATATAACATACAAACTTGCTTAATAAATAGAATTACTAACACAAAAATAGTTATTTAATTGGAACCAGTAGTTATAGAGATAAGCACAAGCAAACAAATACTTCCGCTTTATAAGTATTTCATACTATATTAATACATACTCACTAACATTAATAATTGTCGTATGAAAATTAATCAACAGAAATAAATAATTAAGAATGTAAATAAATACCGGCCTTTATTGACCATAGAACCATAGAACGATAAATGTGGAATTCTGAGAGAAAGACCAAGCAATAAATTGACGCAAGTTATTAAACTAAGAATATAAAAATTTACTATTAAAAATAAATCCCTTTGTTCTAATCTAATAGATTATCTGTACTTCGGAGGGTAGTTAGTAAATTTACTATAGCACCAGTTTTCGTAATAGATTTTTATTTTTAAAGACAATTATTAATTTCAGTAAGTAAATAAATTGACTACGTCATTATAGATATTTTCTCTAAGTCTGTGCCCTTCAAACATATTGCACTAAAATACATCTAGGAACCTGTTTAAGGCACGATAAAAGCATAAATTATATTACAAGGTAAAATTAACTTTAATTAATATATAACAGTGAATAAGATATCCTTGAATTATGTAGAAAAACCAAAGATAATAATGAATTTATGTTGGTGTTGTAAGCTAGTAAATATTTTTGTGTTTATACTTACAAAGAAAAAAGTAAGTAATAATTTTCTAATTAAAAACCTTAAAAACCGACAAATGTATGTTCTCATTTTAATTTATTTAAAAAAATGGTAAAGACTGAAGTAGTTTGTAATATTAAAATCCTGTCCTAAAAATTCTACCAATGAAGTATACAATAAAAAAGGTACTAGCAAGGATAACAAATCACTGTTACAAATTACCGTTTAGGCGCTTTGCAGACGGCGAAGCAGGCTATTAGAGATGTTCGCTCATGTACAAAAACAAATAAAACATCCTCACTCCACGCCCTCTGCCATTTAGTTCCTTAACTTTGCGCACACAACTTCAGCCCGGTCGACTTAGTAGGCGCTTACTGTACATGGCGCGAATTTTAGGTGTTATTACTTCGCAATCAAAAAGACCAGCCCTTCATCTGCAAAGCACCTTAAAGTCTTAACAACAAGTATATATAAGTCTAGTTAACTCTAGTAGAGTGTGTATCCCTGTTGGTCTGTATAGCGGCGGCGTGCTTGTCCCACTCTCGCTCGAACTCGTGCTGCAGTATCTCGGCGCCGCGCTTGCGAGTGAGCCCGGTCTCGTCTAAGCTGAGCTCGCACATCTGCATGTCGTCTGCACCGGCCTGCAGTTCATTAAACGAGTCTTTATAATTAAGCACACAAGGTCTGTAACTAAAAGCAGATAGTGTTCTTAAATCTAGGACTAAAATAAAAATAACTTATTTGTATTAGTAGTTTTACAATTTACATTTTATTCAGACAGACTTTGGCCTGTCAAATACAAAGCAAAAAAAAATTTAAAATATCGTGAAAAACCTAAAAAATTATGAGCGTTTACGACGCACAATTGAAAAAAAAATCAGAAATCGCAAACACTATCTACTAATTAGAAAAGGCAATATAGTATTTATATAACAAACTGTCAACACTGTAAACGCTTTTAAATTAGTCAAAGTTGGATTTAATAATATCGGCTGTTTTTGTCGCCTCTAGTAAGCCTCGTAAACACTTTTAATCAGTTAACAAAAGTGATTTTTGGACAAATAAAAACGGTCAAGTGCGAATTTGACTCGCGCACCGAGGGTTCCGTACAAACCTATTTAGTTTCGCGCCAAATTGTGATGACGTTAGGACTCAGCGTCTAAATATTATTTTTCCCGCCAAAATTCAATGACGGCACGACTCAGCTGTCAAAAATATTTTCTCGCCAAAATTCTATGACGTCACGACTCATCTGCCAACAATTCTGTGACGTCACGACTCAGCTGTCAAAAATATTTTCTCGCCAAAATTCTATGACGTCACGACTCATCTGCCAACAATTCTGTGACGTCACGACTCATCTGTCAAAAATTCTATGACGTCAAGACTCAGCTGTCAAAAATTCAGTGACATCACGACTTTAGATGCTAGCAGGAAAAATTCCGTATCGTTCCCGTCGAATACTTCGAAATAATACCGAAGTATACCGAAACTTTGGGAATATTTAAACTGATCGCACTATCACTTGCTTCATTTGTATTTATGTGTTATAAAGTTTATATTATTATGTTTTTATTTATTATGTGTATAATTATAATTAGTAGGCATAAATATTATATAACAAACACATTTATTCCCATTGAATTATTCGATCGAAATATTCGACCGAAAAACTCGATTACGGGGTATTAATCATTCTATCGCGGGGGGAAAGCTCCTCCGCGGAGCATGTCCCCTTTTACCGCACCCGGTACCACTGTCAAACGACTCGAGAGTCGTGAGTCGTGGCAGTCGGGCGCGCGCACAGGGGTGCAGCGGCAGCGGCGATCGACGATCGATGCAAAAAAGCATTTTTCGGCAAATAATACATAAAAATAATAATAATTCAATCAATTTTGAATAATTCCGATTTTATGAAACTTTCCCAGCAGAATTTCAGTTTTATTCCGAATTATTCAGAAGTTTCGCAACTATAGTCACGACTCCTTTGTCATAAATTCTGTGACGTCACGACACACTTGTCAAATATTCTATGACGTCAAGACTCAGCTGTCAAAAATTCAGTGACATCCTAGCATAGTTATGTACATACCTGCAGTAAGACGGCGGCTCGCTCAGGATGCAGCTCCATCTGTCGCGCCACGTACTGACCGTCGAAGTGCGCGTACCACCAGCCGCGCCGCTCCGTGTCGCCTGCAGGTGTACCGGCCGCACTGGCGCGGACGAACGGGATGCGGAAGTAGCGGTGACGCGCGCCCAGGATCTCGCCCTTCTGTGCGAGCCGGGGGGTCTTGGCTGCGGAACATTAGTAGGTTAACGTATATTTAAAAGATTTATTTATTTATTAACTAAATATACAACTATCTTTACAGGATCTTAGCCTAATGCGATGGAGTACAACATTTTTTTCTTATAAACTAACATTAACCTATAACTTACATACTACACAATAAGTAACCTTTGTCACTTCGTCGTTTTAAGTTATCTAATTATATTCTATTACTTTATGATTGTAAGTTATTTGACAATAGTTGGGCATTATAATGTTAATGTTTAAAATATATTACCAAAATGTACGTGGATTGCGCACGAAAACGCATAGTGTTTTTCGTAGTGTGTGTCTTGCTTCATATGACATTATTATATTTACGGAAACTTGGCTCGATGATGGTCATCACAGCAGTGAGTTTTTCGACGGACGATATATAGTGTGGAGACGCGACCGTGATTATTTGAGGACTGGTCAAAAACGTGGCGGTGGTGTGTTAATAGCGGTGAAACGTGAACTAACAGTTGTCGAAAGGTTGGAATGGCGAAGTTCTGCTGAGGATATTTGGCTTTCATTAATACTTAAAAACTCTAAATCTCAGGTTAGTAATAACTTACATATTTGTGCACTTTATCTGTGTAAGGAAAATCTTGGTAATTCATATAACAATCAGCTACGTTCATTCTCTGAAAATCTGAATAACATTATTCTCGCTCATCCATTTGATAAATTCATGTTGGTGGGCGATTTCAATTTCGGTGGTGATGTTTCTTGGTCTAGTGGGAACGCGCTTAGTGGCGAGTTAATACCGCAAAATATAACATCTCATCACATTGTCGAATTTTTTGACACAATATCGACATGTAACCTGTCTCAGTATAATGAAATCAGAAATGTTAACGACCGATTGCTTGATCTTGTCTTCTGCAATGATTCAGTTACTGTTACTAAAGCTGACGGCCCACTAGTGCTCCCAATTGATTGTCATCACACGCCATTGGTAATTCAGACTAAATTTATTGAAATAGATAAACTCTTAAATAAACCCAAACAGTATTTTATTTTTTCAAAGGGCAATTTTGACGCCATTAATACAGAACTTAATTTGATTAACTGGCCTGAGTTATTGTCGCCACTGAGTTTGGAAGACGCAGTATCAGAATTTTATAGTGCTATATGGTCTCAGGGATAAATATATTCCACGTAAATCCGTAAAACAATCATCTTATCCCCCTTGGTTTACCCCATCATTAATTAAAATAATCAGAGAAAAACATAGCTATCATAGAAAATACAAGCGGTACGGCAATCTAGCAGACTATCATTCATTCTCGTTACTTCGTAATAGGGTTACTAATTTAGAAAAAATATGCTATGATCGGTACATGGAAGGAATTGAGGCATCTATCATAAAAAATCCTAAATCATTTTGGACATTCGTGAAGAGTAAGCGGAATGGTACTAGTACGTATCCAAATGTTATGTATTACCGTGACACAACAGTGAGTGAGGGAGACGATATTAGCAATCTTTTTGCGAACTATTTTCAGTCCACTTTCTTGGAGTCTGTACCTGTGTCGTCAGGTATTAACGACAGGCTTCTTTTTGAACAACCGAACCAACCAACCAAAAGGTGGTGATACTGCTATATCGGTAAGCACCGTTGACATAAATCATTCGCGAGTATTGAAGTTATTAAAATCATTAGACCTCACCAAATCTGGAGGGCCGGATCAAATACCCCCGCTATTTATAGTCAATTGTGCTGACAGTCTTGTCGAGCCTGTGTGTATACTATACAAGCGATCTCTTTCTGAGGGCATGGTTCCGAGGATTTGGAAGTCTGCATTAATCACTCCAGTTTTTAAAAAGGGTGACAAAGCAAATATGGAAAACTATCGACCCATTTCTAAACTAAGCCTGTTCAGTAAAATTATGGAGCGAATAGTGCATGCTGATGTATACTCAGCATGCAAGTCTAGTATCATTGAGGAACAGCACGGATTTGTTAGGAACCGCTCAACTACATCTAACCTGCTCCTTTCACACGAGTTTATAGCCCATGGGATGGAACACCGTCAAGTAGACGTAATTTATACCGATTACACAAAGTGTTTTGATCGTATAGACCATCAGATATTATTAAAGAAGCTACTATTGGCTGGGATTCATGGAGACTTGTACCGGTGGTTTTCTTCATATATAGAGAATAGAACTCAGGCTGTCGTTCTTCAAGGCTATACTTCTGGTTGGAGAACTGTCCCTTCTGGCGTGCCCCAAGGGTCCATACTTGGTCCTTTGCTGTTTACCTTATTTATTAACGATATCAAGCATTGCTTTCACCACTCGTACATCCTCCTGTATGCTGATGACATGAAGATACATAAAGTAATTCGTGACATATCGGATGCCATTGAACTACAGGAAGACCTTCATAGGTTTGATATCTACTGCAGTGATAACAAGCTCCAACTGAACGTGGAAAAATGCTTTCACATAACTTTCTCTCGTCGTACGTCACTAATTAATTATAACTATACTATCAATAATCAAATGATCAATAGGGTAAACAACATTAGAGACCTGGGGATTATACAAGATAGTAAACTACTGTTTGATTTACATATAGACAGTATAGTCGAGAAAGCTTCGAAAGCCCTGGGTTTTATACTAAGGGTCACGGCCTGTTTTCGTACTATAAAACCAGTCAAGGTGTTATATTGCTCATATGTGCGCAGTCATTTAGAATACGCATCCCAAGTTTGGAATCCTCAATACGAGATTTATAAGTCCCGTATTGAGGGGATCCAGAGGAAGTTTCTGCGTTGTCTTGATTATAGGACTCACCAATTCTCTGTTGACTATGAGCATCGGTGCAAAAGATTTCACTTTCTCCCTCTTGAGGTGAGACGACAATTTGGTGATATAAGTTTCCTAATGTATATAACAAACGGACACATTGACTGCCCTGAGCTGTTGTCTCGTATATCTTTACGAACTAATCTCTTGGGACTTCGCAGGCGGCCTGTCCTCGATGTTCCCTTTGCATCAACAAATTACAGACTAAATGTTTTTTCCATAAGAAGTGTGGTTGGTTTCAATGGACTTTCTCGGGACCTTGACATTGATCTGTTTTGTGACGACGTGGCGACTGTAAGACGGCGTTTAGCCGTATCATACTTTAATTAGCAATATGTAACCTTATTTCTTATTTCTATATTATTTTTCTTCTTTGTCTTTTTTTTTTTGTTTGTTTTTTTTTCTCTTGTTAGTTATAATATAATAAAACTAATATCGTGTCTAAATTGGCAAATGCATAAATATATATATGTGGAGGCTTGTTATTAGCTATTTGTAAATTTCATGTTTGTAATTTAATTGTATATTAGTCTGTAAGCCTTCTGTAAAATGAATTAAATAAAATAAATAAAAAAAAGTAAATTCGCTCAATGAGCACGAGAACAGATCTATCTTGGTTGCGACAGTGTTGAGCGTACAGAGCGCCCGCGTTATCGGCGCGCGCTGCAGAAGGTTAGTGCGAAGATACTTTCCTTACTCATTTTTATTATTTAGCGATAGGTAATACTTATGTTCAACTCACGCAATCTTACTTAGCCAGCCCAAAGTTAGTTTTTAAGATATAACTACCTCGATGGCGTGGCAGTCCCAGCACTTTGTGCGAACCACCAACTATTGTGGTATTATGTTTAGATGTACTCTTTTTACGTTTAATTGATCTCTGTAGGCTAAGCGTTGAACTCAGTCCCCACCTGCGGGGTAATAGGGTCGCGGGGGCGGGTTAGGTGTCCGTTATGGTAGCGTACACAAGAGATATATCGAGTTGGTTACTATGCCAAATAAAATAAATTTTTACAAAAAAAAACCAACTTCAAAGACAAAAATTGCACTAAAAAGTAAAAAATAATTTGTTGTATTTTGGTTTTGCAACATTAAATCAGACATTCTTTCTACTTAATTATAATCTAAAGAATATGTTCTTTTAATTATTGTAAAAAGTTTTGTTAAGGATATTTCTTGAAAAGTACAAATATATTTATTTGTAGATTCTTTAAAAGATAATAAAATTATTACAAATAATGTAACATTATTGTTGTATTTTTGGAGTCGGTGTTAGCCACGATAGTTATATTCTATTTTTTAATCCTAACTTAAAATTTCAAGAAATATGGCATCGTGTTATACATAGACTAAAGACTAAGATGAGAAATAAGTACTACGAATCAAAGACAATTACTTAAAATTCGCATTCGAAAATGAAACGGCCGTTTTTGTTTTAAATGCAATATTTATCTAATTAAAAACCATTTAAAGAGATGAGATTTTGATTGGTTTAGGGTATAATTTTAATTTTTCCTTCTTTTTATTTCATAAAAATGAGTTAACTAAAAATTTGAGCTGTGTTGTGATGCGATGTAGTTCGTGTCACAGTAACTAGATGGCGCCGTTTTGCCAAAAAATCAAGAGATAGCTATCCCTTTTCTCGTCGCCCCCGCGTCCCTATTACCCCGCAGGCGGGGACTGAGTTAAACGGTCAGCCTGTAGTGCAAGAGTTGTCTTTAAACAGAATTTTAAATACAAGAGAGGTTCGCGAAAGTACAGCCACTACAAAAACACTCGCTCTACTTCTAGTTTCAAAATGACATCTGCGCAGCATTCGCAACAACTCCAAGCCGGTCAACTTACGGCGGATCCTAATATCGAATCCCTAATCGAAAGATTCTTCTAATCTAAGATAGACCTCAATCGGCCGATCGATCTTCTATCTGCATCCCAATTACAAGAGAAAGCAATCGTCGATTGATTTTAGTAAAAGATTGGAGATCGATCCATTCCCTCTCATGCGTTTCGTTTAAAGCAGTCTCTGTTATAAAACTTCTGTATTATAACAGCTTACTTTGAGAGTAGTTACCTAAAACATTAGTATAATATAGGTTTTATGCATAGTAACATATTATCTTTAAAAATAACATTTATTCACAAATAAATAAATAACGTTTTAAACATTACAATAATTACACCATACCACATACCAACTTTATAAGAACGGAACACAGTGTAACTGTCAAGGTGTCGCCCGCCAAACAAACAAGAAAGAAGACTTTTTTTTTTTTTATTCTTTTATTTGTTTTGGGGTTTTTATCATACAGGATACGTTAACCCCATCGTACCTTCTTTCAGTATAGTTTACATTTAACTTAACACTAATAGGTAACTAAATACATATCTTATTTTAGTACATTTAACTTAAAACTAACACTGTATTTCTACTAAATGACAAAATTTTTTTGCAATATTGCTCCTAGGACTAGCTAAAATTTAAAAAACAAACCCTACATCTTCAACATTCAGTCCAAACTCTCTAATTAATTCTTCCCTTTCTTTTTTATTCCTTACACATTCCATCAGCAAATGTTGTACAGAAAGAAGACTTGAACATTTTTGTTTTGAATTGAAGTGCGTGAATTCAAAATCAGTTAGGGTTTTTGTATGGTTAACCCTGCAGTAAATGTTGCGATGTGCCACTACATTCTCGTCGTCGGTATTTCAGTCGGAAAGTTGCTCCAAGGCTTCTAAATCACTGTCACTATCATCAAATATTATATTGCGACTCATTCTAGTACCTAGATACCTATTATTTTTATCTATATTATAATAACAATACAATTTACTTTAAAAGATTGCACGTAATCCACCTATATTCTAGGATTGCCAAAACTAATCTAAGATTCATGTAAACAGATCTGTCAAAAACGTAAAAACCGTTATTGAAACCCAGCTCTTGTCATTTTCAAAGAGAGGTCGATCCAAAAGATCTCTAAAAATGGATTACACTCCTCCCACCGATCGATTAAATTTTTGGATTGATATTACGATCTTTGGATTTTTTTTTTATTTTTTTATTTATTTATTTATTTCATTTCACCTTATAAGCTAACAGATTTACTTCCAAAGCGCTTACAAGATTAAGTAGGTTCATGCTTGTCACCTTATAAAAATACAATAGAATAATACAAAAAAAAAAACATTACATTTTAGAATTACAATAAACAAATACAATTCTATAATTAAAATACATTACTGGTGAATTAAATTACTGATTAGATAAAATATAATGCAATATTGATAAAGAATATTTGAAAATGTCATTTATATACTTATTTTTAATATAAATAAATTAATTATTCAATTTAGGACATCATTATGTCGTTCAAAATTATACGAAACTTATCTTTGCAAATGTCCTAATCCGTCAGCAAATAAATCCAATTCGTAATGCTTAGCCAGTAAGTCCCCTATAGTACAAAGAGCACGAAAGGTAGGGGCATGTCGACCGCGCTGGGTACGCGCTGAGGGCACCTCTAGCAGGCGTGGCCGACGACCTGTCCCTCTGAGTCTGCCGATATGTTTCTGGGGACCAGGATATGAACCCGCTCTAGTATATGAGGACTATCGATTCTACCGTGAATTATAAGTAAATAATGCGAGATCAGAGACATACCCCTTAGATTGGTTATTGCAACACCTCTTGTCACAAACGGATTAAAATCTCGATCCAAGATCGGTCAAAATGGATTGAGATCGGATATTAGGACCGGCCGTTAGATTGCACGTATTAAAATAATATTATAAATTCTTACCAGCATCCATAATAGATTGCGGTGCCCTTTCCTGATCAGCCATTGTTGTCTTGCGAGCATTCTTTGCTTTCCATGCGTGGTATACTTTCAATCGCCGGTGGAATTCGTGACGGCAAGCCTGGAATGTTATGTAAAATAAACATTAGAGTAGGATAATAATTATTTCTTAATCAGAAATGGCACCGCGAAGTTATTTGAATAAAAACTGTTAATATTGAAATCGATGAATAAGAACAAAATTTGTTCGTGGACGAAGACAGCATAATCGCTAGAGAGGGGCTTGTACCTATTTGAATCAAATTCAAATATGTTTATGAGTTAAAGTAGTATCAGAAATACGTAAGTTTTAACTCAATGATTACTAATAATAGCAACAAACTAATATTTACTAACCTCCAACAGCTCAATATCACAAGAAGTATTAATAGTATCCCTCAGCTCCGAGTATTTCCATTTAGACAAGTCGTACTTTTGCTTGCCTTGCATAGCTTGCTGCATTCTAACACGTTCAGACCTGATTCGTTTATATAAAAACGTTAATGTATTTAAAATAAATAATTATGGTTAATACTAGCTACGATACTATATGCTATACTACAGTTAATGAATCAGAGTTATATTGTATGCAAGTATGAGTTTAATTAGTTTTTGTTTCTTGTGATGGACATGGAATTACATAAATAAATATTTAGTTAAATATGAAATCTATTTGGAATTTATATAATTTACATACACAAAAACTTTGTTTCCTCACTACTTTTAAGTGCTATGCATGCTCCTATTGGGGAACATAATACGAATTACTTATTATAACCATATAGAACTTAGTAAGTACAGTTTTATTTTTAACTATAAATATATAGGTGGTAATATTAGGAGGCCTATGTCCAGTAGTGGACGTCAATTGGCTGATATGATGATGATGATAAATTAATATCGAAAAACTTTTTAAGCTCTTATAGAACGTTATTAAGGCTTCGAGTATATATTCCAGGCATTAAAAACACATTATTTAGCTCTAAGAATGAAATAGGTAAATAAATACCAAGTAGTTCCAAATAGATATAAGAAATAATTCTCAACAACTAAAATATTAATAAAATTAATACATACAATCAACTAGAATATTAATACAACAAACTCTAAGATACACAGTTAGGTACATAAGTTCGTGCAAGAAAGTGGAAGTAAGCTGACAGCCTCGTTATTAGCAGTTAGTATTTAACAAATAGCATTACTTTCAATTATTTATAGCATTTAGGTAGTGGATATGCTATTTAAATTTAACAGATTAGATAGCAGAATTTCTAGGGTATTTACAGGG
The DNA here is from genome assembly GCA_905475405.1 of Schrankia costaestrigalis. Taxonomy (NCBI): domain Eukaryota; kingdom Metazoa; phylum Arthropoda; class Insecta; order Lepidoptera; family Erebidae; genus Schrankia; species Schrankia costaestrigalis. The sequence goes on from FR997830.1 coordinate 3,412,317, forward strand.
CGAGTAGCCATAAGAAAATGGTGGATAGAGGAGAATGTTGGCTGTTGATGTTATTTAATTAGATGAAAGAAATAGTCAACACCCTGTGTGTGTGAAAGGAATAGTGAACACCTGTGTAAGAAGCTTAACAAATACTCGTATTCACTATACATGTTATCAAAAGTTGTGAGTCAAAAGACTGTGCTGACTTCTTATAATGCTTATGTTACAGCTGCATTAAGATACGGTGTCATATTTTGGGGGAACTCTGTCGATAAAGAGGAAGCTTTCAAGGCACAAAAAAAGTGTGTGAGAGCAGTTTGCAGACTAAGGTTACCTGATAGCAGTAGACCACATTTTAAAGATCTACAGATTTTAACTCTGCCATCGCTTTACATTTATGAGTTGGCCATTTTTGTAAAATCGCATCCCGAACTATTTCCATATTTAAATAGTAAAAGACAGTGCAATAAAAAAATAAGAGTACCACCTCACACAACTGCGCTATTTAGTAAAAATGTTCTAGGTATGGCTCCAAAAATTTATAATAAAATTCCAAAAAATATTAGAAACATTGATGATATCAATGTGTTTAAACGAATTTTCAAATCGTTTTTAGTGGATAAAATTTATTATTCCGTAAATGAATATTTAAATGATCAACAAATTTGACTTACATAATCCATAGGTAATTTCAATGGATGTTATTAATATAATGATATTTTATATACTTGTAATTAAAATAATCTTGTGTCTAAAATAATAATGTAATTATAATAATTAATTAAGTTAATAGCAATGTAGTAATTTTAAAATGTATATTATGGTCCTAAATTTATAATGTAATCAATTGTAATTTTATGTAATATTTTATATATTTGCACACCAGAAATGGTAGTGTACAGAGATGCTTATACCTACACTGTAACAACTATTGTAACCTGTATGACGCAAATAAATTATTTGATTTGATTTGATTTGATTTGTCCTTTCCACCATTTTTTCCTATGCCTAGAGGATGACTCTAAACACCTGGTATATTTAACTAAAAGTATATTATATTAAAAGTTTATTTAGCAGTATATAATATAATTTCATAATTAGAAAGCTGCTATAATGCTTAATTATGTTTAAAGTTGCTTATAATTAATTGTTTACATAAAATAATTGAAAGTTAGCTATTATCGGAGCGTGCGGAAAGAGAAAAACGTTAGTCGTATCTCATTCAGTACCTGTTCAATTTATTCTCTCCATTGATTGACTCCATTGTAGGGAAACTGTGCGAACATATTACAATATTACTTATATGCTAAATTTATTTTAATACTCGTAAGATTACACGTTTTAATAATGTTATTATAAATAACCAAAAAAATAGTAGTAAAATATAAATGTTTAGGGCTATTTTTTTTAGAAAGAACTTATTACTTAATGTTTTTGATAACTAATATACGAGAACTAACATAATATAAATAATTCTTCTAGACACATGTGGATTGTTATGTGAACCAGACACCTGAATACCTTAATCACTTTGAGACACATTCTCGTATAAAAATCTATAGGATAATAAGTTGCTATGTTACATTTGTCTAACAATTAGAGGGTAGATTATTAAAACGTGTAATGCATTATATATACGAGTATATTGTAAGCTATATACAGAAGAATATTAGCAGGCCATGTGCTGACGATGTCGCATTATATTTTACAGTGATTTCCTGGATAATAAAAATAATTATTAACTAACCTTTTTATGGTTCAAAATGTTTTGGGTTTCGTAAATTTAAATTAACTAATTTCGTAAGTTTAAATTTCTTCATTTATATTTTTTTATATTAATATAATAAGTACTTACTTAATTTTTTTTTACACAATACCTAATGACTTTTTATAAAATATTCGAATATAAGAATACTTTTTTTTAATAAATATGAATAACAAAATCACACTTTTAAAAAGAGAACGCGCACAGATAACAATAACACAAATATAGTTAGCATACCTGCGCAGTTGAGGGGGTGATCCTTCGACATGTCCATTGGTCTCCTTAGCCAGTCTGACCGCTATCTCGTGATCCCTTCTCTCTTGTTCTAACCTAAACCACACGACACAACTTCAGTAAGTAATACTACTTTATACAATGATGTTACTATACTTCATAGTTATGCATATTACAACTAACAGCTGGTGATAACCGCCTCATTGACATTTATTTGCATTGCACCTGCTTAAGGCACAAGCTACTTGTTTATAAATAGAAAAACATCTGTTTTGTTTTTTATTAGTATAGTTCTAGTCTAGCAATTTTTTTCAGCAATAGTCTTGTATTTCAATATAACAGCTTGCATATAAATAATAGATATTTTTTATCTATTATTGTAATTGGCATGTAATTGTCTACAACTAAACTCATTGTACTGTAGCTGTAAGCTCCCCACAAACGATAAAATAAAATAAAAAATCTATTATTTAAATGCTCAATTGAATCATTTTATTATATGTAATTGCAAAATCTTTTTAAAGCGCAATCAAAATGTTGCAAAGGCCTAAAAATAAAATATCATTTAAAGACGTGTAGGTACTATTCATTCTTTTGCCATTTTACCATCATTATCATACTTTTTAGAATGGAATAGGTTAGTCATAGAATGTATTATAAGTACGAACGGCACAACCTCTACGGTCGTCACCGGGAACACATTGTTTGCGGATGTTGCGACCGGCGTTGTCGCTCTCGTAGGTATAGGCCTTGTTAGCCATCAGCACAAGTGGCAAAACCAAATAACTTGACACGGATGCTGTTTAAATCGTTTGTCGTAGATGTTAAAGACCACAGATAAATAAATAAATAAATACATATTTACGGACATATCTACACAGCGCCATCTGTTCCCAAAGTAAGCTAGGCTTAACATGCTTGTGTTATGGGTAACAGAACAACGGATATTAATACTCATATACTTTTTTTTTGTAAATACATACATATTATACATAGAAACACTCAGACCAATGCAAATAATCATGTTCATGCACACAAATATTTGCATTGAGCGGGAATCGAACCCGAGACCTCTACGTTGCAGTCATGTTATATAACCACTACGCCACAGAGGTCAGATGATGATCATAGACAGTTTTTCACAATACTATCAGAATAATTTATCACAGACCTATCTCTATCTTCAAGGTCCCGCCTGGCAGCAACTTCCATCTGTTGCTGCAACTGTTCCGCAGCTCTTCTGTCCGCCTCCTCTAGACGTATACGTTCCGCTTCCTCTGCCTTGCGACGAGACTCCATCTCCGCTTTACTGTGTAAACATTATTTAACTTATTAGAACACATTAAACACATAGTAGCCCGAACAGAGCCATATATTTGAAGGAGGCTGAACGTCTATTGTCGTAATTGATTGATGATTCGTAATTGATGTCATTATGAGGATGATAATATCTTCATAGTTTGCCTATTGGAGTTACAGTTTTACTTTTAGAAATGTTAATTTATTATAGGTATTCAGTATATGAACATTTTAGTCCAGTGATTTAAACACCAATCTACTGAAAGAACCCTTGTGAGCTTGATTTTTGTATATGTATTACGGAGTTGAAATGAAGATGTAAAAATCAACATCGATATCGTGGTAGCTCAAAAAGTTAGATATGTCAAAAAGTTACGAAAAGTTAAAAATATCTTGCGAACTTGAAGGTCTACAAAATATGAACCCTTCATTTTTCTGTAAAATCAAATGGATTTGAAGTAGAGTGCTTTTGCAGACATGAAATTAACGGTCACAAAGAACGTTGTGGATCACACAAATAATTATCTTGCCCATGTCCAGCAGTGGACTGAAATAGGCTAGTTGATTGATTGATTGTGGGATAAACTTGCATATTATTGTAGAGTTATATACAAGTCTGTTCAAACTTACAGTCTGCGATGTTCCTCTTCCTGTCGTTGTCTTTCCTGCTCCTGTTTCTTTGCCTCTTCGGCCGCACGCATCTCAGCTTCTATCTTACGTAGACGTTCTTGTTCCTCTCTAGATGTACAAATAATATATTTTTATAAAGACACAAATTTGACCATATCGAACCGGATGGAAAGAGCGAATACAGTCGCGAAATCAAGGCAGTGGAAGGTAGCGAAAAACAACTTGACTTCATACTTAGTGCCATATAAATTGTATAAACATATGGAATTATTTAAAGCGGTATTACGGTATTATTTCACCCCATAGAAGTTATTATGGCCTAGTTATTCGTTACATTGTAATTATATTTCAAGTATACATAAATATACATCCATTAGCCGCGCCGTGGGCCAAAGTAAAGTTGTATTAAGCGAATACTGTCTTCTTTATCCATTTTTATTTACTGGCTCGCGAGTGTCGTTACGTTTGTCCACACCGGGCGAGCAGCTCAGATTGAGCCGCCTTTGAGCATCGGCAAAAACCGACAACGCATGGCTCGGGGCTGAGCGGTGCCTGGCCGAGCCAACATGTGACACCACCTGAACTAGTGGTGCGCGCTCGGCCGGGCTGGACGCGGCTATTCGCATTTATAAAATGTAATAGGAAAATAGAAATTTTAATATACCTGTTCTTTTGATCAACCATTGACTTTTGTAATGCTGCCATTTGAGTCTCGATATCTCTGGTTAATTTTGTGTAAAGCTGGTCTATTTCTGCACCGGTTATCTTTTCATTTGACTGCAAATAATATAATCAGATTATAAGTTAGTATATATTTTATAGTTTGTTTAGAGTTTTCGTTATTTTGTAATACGTTATGTCATATTTATCGTCGTATATCCTAGTCAAAGATAGCTTCATGCCCAAACGACATATTCAAAGGTCCAAATGTCCCGGATGAGAGAGATATGAAAATGAATGTTTGTATTGGTCTGATGGTTTTCTATGTAAAAGATATAAGTGCAAATACAGAAAGAGAAACACTGAAACTCACCTTAATACTAATACAAGCGTTCTTAATAGAATTCCTCAATGCTTCAATATTCCTATGCGCAGTATCCTTATCTTTCTTAAGCTGTGTGATGGTTGAGTCCATATCCTTTAGGTTGTGTTGTAAAGCTCGTATCTTGGCGATACCGCGGTAGCGAGGTCGATGCTTGCGTCGTACGAGGTAACCTCGAATGGATTTTTGTACTAGGACCAGGCACTCACGACGGTAGTTGATTTTGTTCTTTACTACATTTGAAATAAGGTTCATATTATTTTAATGGTATTTTAATGTCGTATTGCAGAGTCGAACTTATATAGGCAGATTTTAGGTTTAATTTCAAGATTAGCATCTATAAAAAATGTGAATTGAGTCGAGTTAAGTTTAGTTGAAGTGACTCTTTTAGTTAGCTTTTAAGGGTAGTTATAGCATATAACTTCCCTTAAAAGCTGTGTGTTATCCGTGTGGTGACGGAGTAAGAATACAATATGTCACCACCCCATCTCATCCCATGGGTGTCGTAAAAACCGACTAAGAGAATAACCGTAACTACTATCTTTACGAAATGAAAAGAAGAAAAACTTGAAATTAAACCCTATACCAATCCGTCTGGCCAGCGTGGTATTAGTAGGCCAAGTAACCCTCCGTCACGGGAGGAGGCCCGTCCCTGCAGTGGGACATTAATGGGCTGTTATGATGATAGCATATAATAGTTTGACGTCATCACACTCACAGAGTATGCGTAGTTCGTTACGGAAGACAACAATAATTGTGAAATATAAAATGTACAAAAAAATCTCTTACATTTAATAATAGACAGTACAGCAAATATCGACTTCCTCCATCTGGACTTGACAAGCCACGACAGAACAGCGTCCACAATAGACTTGAGGTTCTCAGGGTCAGACTTCATCATGGTGTCGAATTCCGAGTACTTGCCCGGTCTGAAGAATACGCGGGTCACTCCGAACTTGTAATCCTTGTCGGAAAGACCGAGGCTATGGACTATCGCCTGTGGAAATAAATTGATTTAGTTAGTTACTGTAATCCGAAAAGTGTTAGTTTTTATGTAACATATTCCTGTAACAATACTGGCTAAGCAACTTGTATTTATGCATCAGCATTAAGAATACGAAATGTCAACTCTTCGACACATCCCGAGGGTATCAGACTCTTAGGTAGTCTGGGGGTGTGGCAACAGGTGAGTAGAGGTTCTCGATGATGAAATATTGGTTTTTCCGTTAATCGGGTTAAAACCCGAGTAAGAGAAAAACGAAGTGGAGTCTATAGGGACTATTTGGATAACAAATGGCGCACATTCACTGATTATCCAATGTAGTAAGTCCCTGCAGCTTGGGTGGCAGGTACTGCTTGTACATGTGGTGCAGGTCGTGGAAGGAGTTACCTCGCAGAACAGTTTGGGCGTGAGTCCCTGCAGCTTGGGCGGCAGGTACTGCTTGTACATGTGGTGCAGGTCGTGGAAGGAGTTACCTCGCAGAACAGTTTGGGCGTGAGTCCCTGCAGCTTGGGCGGCAGGTACTGCTTGTACATGTGGTGCAGGTCGTGGAAGGAGTTACCTCGCAGAACAGTTTGGGCGTGAGTCCCTGCAGCTTGGGCGGCAGGTACTGCTTGTACATGTGGTGCAGGTCGTGGAAGGAGTTACCTCGCAGAACAGTTTGGGCGTGAGTCCCTGCAGCTTGGGCGGCAGGTACTGCTTGTACATGTGGTGCAGGTCGTGGAAGGAGTTACCTCGCAGAACAGTTTGGGCGTGAGTCCCTGCAGCTTGGGCGGCAGGTACTGCTTGTACATGTGGTGCAGGTCGTGGAAGGAGTTACCTCGCAGAACAGTTTGGGCGTGAGTCCCTGCAGCTTGGGCGGCAGGTACTGCTTGTACATGTGGTGCAGGTCGTGGAAGGAGTTACCTCGCAGAACAGTTTGGGCGTGAGTCCCTGCAGCTTGGGCGGCAGGTACTGCTTGTACATGTGGTGCAGGTCGTGGAAGGAGTTACCTCGCAGAACAGTTTGGGCGTGAGTCCCTGCAGCTTGGGCGGCAGGTACTGCTTGTACATGTGGTGCAGGTCGTGGAAGGAGTTACCTCGCAGAACAGTTTGGGCGTGAGTCCCTGCAGCTTGGGCGGCAGGTACTGCTTGTACATGTGGTGCAGGTCGTGGAAGGAGTTACCTCGCAGAACAGTTTGGGCGTGAGTCCCTGCAGCTTGGGCGGCAGGTACTGCTTGTACATGTGGTGCAGGTCGTGGAAGGAGTTACCTCGCAGAACAGTTTGGGCGTGAGTCCCTGCAGCTTGGGCGGCAGGTACTGCTTGTACATGTGGTGCAGGTCGTGGAAGGAGTTACCTCGCAGAACAGTTTGGGCGTGAGTCCCTGCAGCTTGGGCGGCAGGTACTGCTTGTACATGTGGTGCAGGTCGTGGAAGGAGTTACCTCGCAGAACAGTTTGGGCGTGAGTCCCTGCAGCTTGGGCGGCAGGTACTGCTTGTACATGTGGTGCAGGTCGTGGAAGGAGTTACCTCGCAGAACAGTTTGGGCGTGAGTCCCTGCAGCTTGGGCGGCAGGTACTGCTTGTACATGTGGTGCAGGTCGTGGAAGGAGTTACCTCGCAGAACAGTTTGGGCGTGAGTCCCTGCAGCTTGGGCGGCAGGTACTGCTTGTACATGTGGTGCAGGTCGTGGAAGGAGTTACCTCGCAGAACAGTTTGGGCGTGAGTCCCTGCAGCTTGGGCGGCAGGTACTGCTTGTACATGTGGTGCAGGTCGTGGAAGGAGTTACCTCGCAGAACAGTTTGGGCGTGAGTCCCTGCAGCTTGGGCGGCAGGTACTGCTTGTACATGTGGTGCAGGTCGTGGAAGGGTGCTCGCGAGGGGTAGCCGTGCTCCATGAGCTCGAGCACGGCGGCGGTGCCGGAGCACTGCAGCTGCGTGAGCACGAGGCTGCCGTCACACTCGCGCCCCACCATGCGGGAGTTCGGCTTCACGCACCGCACGAAGTTTGTACCCTGCGAAGTTGTCATAGTAACTACAAGTCCATGGATATTACGAGTACAATAGACTGGTAACGCAGACTACCCAGTAGTAGTTAGTCTGACTTAGTCAATACGAAAAGAATTCTTATGTCTCGACGAGGGACCAGTAGCACCGTACGCGTACATTTATATGAACCGGCTTTCAAAAACAGCGGAGCGGAAGCGGTAGTTCCGTACGCGTACATTAATATGAACCGGTTCTCGAAAGCAGCGGAGCGGGAGCGGTAGTTCCGTACGCGTACATTGCTATGAACAGGTTCTAGAGAATAGCGGAGCGGGAGCGGAAGTTCCGTACGCGTGAGTTATATGAACCGGTTATCGAGAACAGCGGAGCGGGAGCGGTAGTTCCGTACGCGTTCATATGAACCGGTTCTAGAGAAGAGCGGAGCGGGAGCAGAAGTTCCGTACGCGTACATTTATATGAATCGGTTCTCGAGAAGAGCGGAGAGGGAGCGGAAGTTCCGTACGCGTACATTCATATGAACCGGTTCTAAAGAAGAGCGGAGCGGTAGCAGAAATTTCGTACGCGTACATTTATATAAACCAGTTCACGAGAAGAGCGGAGAGGGAGCGGTAGTTCCGTACGCGTACATTTATACGAAAAACTTTTCTTATTTTGGTTTCTCTTTATAATTGACTAGCTGACTCGTGCCTACTTCGTTGAGCGGCGAAAAAAACGCGTCTCTTTTTTAAACATATTTCATTACTGCTCCACTCCTATTAGTTATAGCGTGATACTATTGGCCTGTGACACTCTCCGGTAAAAGGACTATTCAACACAAAAACATTTTTTTAAAATCGGTTCAGTAGATCCAGAGATTACCCCCTACAACGTCACAAACACACAAACTACCTCTTTATAATATTAGTATAGATTTTTTTTTTGATGATATAGATATGATAACAATACAAGAACAAATAAGTCTTTACTCATCGTAAAAGACCTTGATTATCCATAAGTAATTTAAATATTTTAACATCCAAAATGACAAATATATTTTTTTAAGTTGTATAAGTAACTGACCTGATATTCTTCTTTAACTATAAGGGAATAATATTTTATCATCTATAACTTTAAGAAGGCAATCTTTTTAATTAAAGTAATTGGTTAATTAGAATCGTCAATAACGCAATGTAAACTCAGTAGTGAAAAAATCAAGAAACTGTAAACGGTTTCCTACAATAATTGCAACAAACTATTGTTACCCTTTTTTTTTCTTTATTTAAGGAGCTTTGTCACAATATGACTCTGTCGCTCCGTCATAGTCTCTTTATGTATTACAACTTACATAAACATTTCGTTGAATCCAGGATTACCTAAGTACTGTTACATGAACCTACATCAAAGCTGTTTGTAAACATTTGTATCCTAAATGGTTCGCTCCGAACTCATTCCAACAGGACATGGTGAATGTCCTCCACTACACCACACACCTACAGTTGTTATACCCATGAGATATGTAAACTTCCTAGTAGGAATGTGTCCGGATCGAAGTCTCATTGCAGTTACAGAATTATACCTATTCAGTTTATAGTGCACCTTTCCTCTCACAATAAACAAAATCGGTGCTAACCCGTTTTTTTTTCAAATGCGAAATTTAAATAATTGAAAAACATTTAAAGTGTTGAGAGTGTGTTATACTAATTTTAATACTTTATTGCCTTTTCTCGTTAGCAAGACTTCGTTAGCAACATTTTGCATTATTGATCCTATTTAGGCTCAGTAACTAGAGTGCTTTATACAGCCATATCGTAAGCGACCGTGTGGCCTAATGGATAAGGCGTCGGACTTCGGATCCGAAGATTGCAGGTTCGAGTCCTGTCACGGTCGAAACATTCTTTTTGTATTTTTATAATGTTTTGAATAAAATTACTATTCTATTGTTCTTTTTGTGTTAAAATCATACTTGTTATCCTTTATGAATCACCAATTTTTTTTTTTTGGGGTACTAAAGAATTAGAATACTTTATTAAACTTACTATAATTTATTTTATTCATTTAGTATTTCCTATACTATATGATGATATTATTATTGTGATACCAACTAATTTTATTTTAATATCCTATATTGTTTTTCTGTTGAACAAAGGTTTCCTACAGTTTTCCGACACATTCTCTGATGGTTGTTCTAAGTTTGTGTAAATTTGTGTAAAACATTGTACTGTAAACTACAGGATTCAAAATTAATTAATGGTTGATCAAACCATTTCGTGTATGTGCAAATAAAAGTTGCCCTTTTGAAAGTTGTTGCAAATGGCACTCGTAATTGCCATTTTTGTAACTAAATGGCGGGAAGCATGTAAGTTCTTAGAGACTGTACATAGTCGATCGTTTCTGAAAGCTAACTTCAAGTTGGACAAGTTATATTGCGCGAGCAATATGTATAAAATTAAGGTACACAATAATCATAACAGCCCATTGATGTCCAACTGCAGAGACAAGCCTCCTCCCATGATGGAGGGATACTTGGCCTACTAATAGCACGCTGGCCAGACTAATTGGTATAGGGTTTAATTTCAAGTTTTCCTGCTTTTTATTTCGTAAAGATAATAAATATTCACGGATAGTCCCTTAGTCGATTTCTTCGACACCCATGGCATGAGATGGGGTGGTGACATATTGTATTTTTACTCCGTCACTACACGGAGAAGGTAAAAGGAGAGACAAGGTACACAATAAACAATATTAAATACTTACATTTTCCTTCAACTTATCCATAAGCTGTGACAATTGAGATTGGAACTTAGCACCGACGGATATAAAGTTGAGTTTCCCTTTAGCGTTGTTGTTGTCACTCGTGAGGAACAATTGTTGTACGAGAGGGGTGCGAGACTCCGCTACAAGGAACTCTAAGGAGTTGTGTAGTGCATCGTTGTTCTTCTCTATGAATTGATTCTGAGAAACAAAATGAAAATAATGATTATGTGTATTAAAATACGACGAAATTTGTGTATGTAGTGGTTTTAATAGATTTTATTGATAAGTACAGATGTGGGATTCGATTTTATTAATTACTTATAATGATTGTCATATACAGCTTTTTTTAAAATAAGAAATTACACTTGTGTTTGTCTACAAAGCAATGGACAAGTCTTATACGAATCTCATGGCATAGTGGTAAAATGAATCGAAATTTTACCAAAAAAAGATGCAGATTCCAATCTACACTCTAGATAAAAAAAAAATAGGTGTTTCTTGTAATAAAATGTACACGCATATACATACTGTGTTATAACAGACAGCTCCGGCGAAATGTCGAAGCAGGAACCCTTCATCGTCACGTAGTGTACGGTGAGCCTTCAGTCTGGACGAGCGAGGTAGCTGCAGTCTGTAGACAACACACATATTATTATATCCATACTAATATTATACATGGGAAAGTGTGTCTGTCTGTTTGTCTTTCTTTCACGGCAAAACGGAGCGACGAATTGACGTGATTTTTTAAGTGGAGATAGTTGAAGTGATGGAGAGTATGATTCGAGTTTTTTTTATTGCCATGAATGACGAGTTTAGGCCTACATGAAAATGGCCCCCACGGACGTCAGCAATGCCGAACCACAACCAAACTCAGACTTATAAACGGCAAAGATAAATAGCATGCCGTGTTAATCTTCTGTTTTATATTTGCAACAACCATATACTTTTACCCCTTGTATTAATTCTAAATGAGGCCTAATCATATTTAGAAGGCGCAATGTAATTTACAATACAATGTATCCAACATTATTTATTTTATGTATGGGTGGGTACAATGAACTAAGAGTCAGAAGGGAACTGGCACTAATTTTATATCTATTTAAAGTCCTCAGAGAGCGAAAATAGACAACCTTCAGATGCTAGAGCAGATGTATCTTAATGTACCGGACAGATATGTAGGAAAATGGAAGACGGATGCCATAATTGCTATGGGTACCCCGAGCGCGCACCAATTTCCTACAGCAGGCGCCTCTGACGCGCGCACACTAAACCCTCACTGTAGTGGCTATACACTAAAGTTCAGTCAGCGTGCAACAGAACAGGTCTGTTCTGTTGCACGCTGACTGAACTCACAAAGATAACATTTTTTGAAATTTGTTATACTTTTTTATTTTATTTTCAGGTTTTATTTATAGTATGTAGGCAACACTATTGTATTAGGGTGTACCCTGTAAGGACAGTGGTAAGTAAGTTGAATAAATAAATTAAATAAATATTTTTTATCCATACCTGTTATTATTAACACCAAGTTGCTTGTGTACGGAATGTGTGAAGTGACCAAACTCTGGCTTGGGAAGCTTCGACTCTTCATCAAGTAAATGGAATATGCCGTGGTTCTTACTCTCGATCAAATCTGAAAATTAAAATTATTCTTGATGAATAAATAAGCAAATGTAGTGATTCTCTTATCATGACAGCCCATTAATGTCCCACTGCAGGGACGGGCCTGCTCCAGTAACGGAGGGATACTTGGCCTACTAATACCACGCTGGCCAGACGGATTGGTATAGGGTTCTAATTTCAAGTTTTCCTTCTTTTTATTACGTAAAGATAATATTCACGGATATTCTTTTCCCTTCTTCTATTCTTTATTGTGAGTCGTTATTCCTTGCAATGATTTAATAGATTGGCATATAATTTATAGATGGCTTCGCATATAGGTCGCAATCAAGCTGTTACGGAGATTAATAATAAACATAGCCTAAAACATCTACATGGCCAACAATGGTAAGAAGTACAACGTGCCTACGCTACTACGGCAGCACGGCCCCCGCACTCGTCTCGTGCACTTGCCTCGCGCCGCCGAGTGAGCCCACAGGCGTACCGCTAATTATTGTCCTATGTATGTACGGTCGTACATAATATGTACGACGAGTCAAATATTATTTGACTATTGTAAAACTATTGATAATACCAGTTCTATAATATACCAGTTTTCTATATAAATACAATCCACTCCCCAAAGAGACTTAACACAATGGGTAATCTAGTAGTAGTGAAAAGATTAAGCTTAGCTATTTGTTTATCTTATAAAGTTCAAATAATACACTCACCTATACAGTCCTGGTTATCAACGAATCTAATCTCAGGAACGTTAAGACCTTCCCGTTTATAAAGTTCTTGTTCGTTCTTCAATATACGCTCGTTGAAGAACTGTTGTAACTTTTCATTGCAGTAGTTTATGCAGAACTGTTCGAAGCTGTTCATTTGGAAGTATTCTGGAAGTAGATTAAATATACAGATTAATACATTGTTACAAAAAGACAACTTTCACACTAAGGGTCCAACTATATGACGGAGGGAACTTTGGATTTCAGATAATATGTTGTGGCAGCTTCCGAAGTCTATGTTTTAGTTCTATCTAGGTTTTGCCTAAAATCCTTTTACATTAGAATTATGTATAAATAGTGTAACTGAAAACCAGTAGTGTAACCAGGTATAACTGAAAATCAGCACCTCTTGACATCTGTGATGTTAAGGAGCACTTGCTGAGTTATCACCTTTTGCCACAATTTTTTTACTTTTGTTAAATTGACTTTTGATGACCTCGGTGGCGCGCCGGTAAAGCCAGCGGCTACCGCGCATGAGGTTGTGGGTTCGATCCCCACGCAGGACAATAATTTGTGAGATCCACAAATTATTGTCCTGAGTCTGGGTGTTATATGTGTCCGTTAATTGATGTTTGTAAAAGTCCCCGCGACACAGGGCATGATCCCTAGTGCGGGAGTTGTCTTTTAAAAAAAAATAAAAAAAAAAAAAAAACAAAATTGTAATTTTTTTTATGTTATATTTTTTGTGATGCATGGTAATAAACAGATTTTCATTTCATTTCATAAATAAACAGATAATAAAAAACACAGCTTACCAAATCCGGCAATATCTAATACACCGATGTAATAAGCGGAGGCTTGGAACGGTATGCTGGTGTTGATGCGATGTACTATGTAGTCAAACAATCGACTGTATACTGCTTTAGCGAGCGCGTCGCGGGCATTGTTAGCTTCGTAGGTTTTCAGAGGTACCCTGGAATTTGAGAAAATATTAATGGTTAATTTATACAAAGGTTAACATTTAGTTTGATATTATTGAGCTTATAGCTTTTTTAGGCTAGCAATAGGGTGAAAATTAAGTGACGTTTTTTATTCAAAATAGATCTATCGACTTTTAAAAATTCTTTAACTGTGTCCCACTATGGTCCTTGAAAAACAAAAACTAAAATAAATTAGTGATACTAATATTATAAATAATTCTTAAAAGTTTTGTATTTTAAATCCATTTTCAAGAGGTGAAAATTTAAAAGGATGTGTGCAATTTAGGAACAAAAGCATAGGTGTTCCTCAAGGCGTGATTATAAGTCCGGGTATACATACATGATAGCAGTGCCCTTAGCGCCCCCGCGCGCGCTCTGCATGAGCCTGGACACGAGCGCGAGCCTCAGTTCCCCCGGGTCCACGCCCAGCGCAGACGCCGCAGCGCTTAAAGCAGACTCCGCTGCTGCCAGCACGCGACAGCCGCCGCGCGGGCCCGCGTCCTCCTCGAACTGTATGTTGCCGAGGTGCAGCACGCCGGCTACGATACTGTACACTGCTTGCTTCTCTGCCTCGGATAGACCTACGCGGGATAATGCCTGGGGAAAAACATATGCAAACATTCAAATATACACCTCGGGTTTTTTGAATACTGTAATAAAACCTAACCGCACTTAAACATAACTAGTTTTACTAGCATATTTTGCTGTGCTTTGATAAAAGAGTGCAGTAGCTAGTAGAATGCAGACTATGAGACTTAACAGTGTTTGTCCCAGAGTGATAAAAATGCAAACAGCAACCTTTTCAGTTATAAAACATTATTTTCCTTGGCATCTTATATGAAATTTACCATCACAATAAAGACTTTAACGTCTAATCACCAAATCATACAAATCGATGAATAAAATCAAAATATGAAACTAGACGAAACACTTACTTGATGCAATCTTTGGAAGTCTTCAACATCGTCTAAGATCGGATCTCTAAGGCCACCCTTAGCTGCTTGTTGTTTGCTTTTGCGGTTTGGTCCTAATTTCTTCTCAGACTCAGGAGATGTAAAGTATTGTGTGCATCCATTCTTCAAATACTGTAATAAAATGAAATAAAGATTAATATTAACTAGGTATATCATTATATTTTTAAAACTACGCTTATTCTTAAACGCATTTGTTCAAGAATTCGAAATCCCTGCTACGCAGGACTTGTCTATGTCGCAGGGACTTTTACAAACAATAGCTAACACATTAAGGGGACTGACTTTTATACTGACAGCCTTACAATTAACATTCAGGCTTAAAGTATACCTTTATGGATCATAAAACTAATTGTCTTGCGCCGAAATCGTGTCGAAATCGCGTCGAATCGTCGTTTTGGGTCGAACCATGGCCTCCGATCAACGTTGGTCGATTAGTGTGTCGTTTATCACTATCGATAGACGCTTTAAAAATATTTTTTTACATGTAAAAAGCTTAGTCAATAACTTACCGCATAATCATCAGGCTTAGTAATACCCAATGCCGTTCGCAATTCCTGCGGTGCACCAGCGCATAGCAAATAAAAGACGTGATAATTCCTCTCCTCAGAACTTTGAGTACATATTCTGGACTTTTCTAGAAGGTAATGAGATATATGACCACCGACAACTTGGTATTTACTGTTAAAGTGAACCTCCATGAACTTGCCGAAACGTGAACTGTTGTTGTTGCGAGTTGTTTTTGCGTTGCCGAATGCTTCTAGTATTGGATTAGCTGGAAAAGAAAACATATTGTTATAATAACAAATGCGATCGGATCTAAGGGATTACCCTAACCTTCCCTACAATTATAACGCTAAGTATTTTTTTCAGAGATTATTTACAATTATCATCATCATCATTATCAGCCAATTGACGTCCACTGCTCGGACGGACTGGACGGACATGGGCCTCCTCCAAAAATTTTTGTGCGTTCCTGCGCCTCCCTCATCCATCGGTTAAGTTACATTAATCATAGTAAGAGAATCTTGACCTACTAATACTTTGCTGGCTAGATGGATTGGGGCAACGAGTTGACACCTTACTCATTGTTAGGCGTTACCTTTATACTACAACACGCCTTTCGTTTCAAACCCTAGGGTCGTAAAAGACAAACGAATTTTAAAGACTATTTTCCAATTTTATTACTTTTGAATGAAGCCATTTTATAAGTAACGTCATTTCCCATCATTCCTGGACTATTCGTAATTTATATTACATCAATACAGACATGTTACCGTATCCTATATAAAAAAGATATCATGTCGTACTTGATAAAGTAGGTAGTAGTTATGTTATATAGCCTGAGAATATTCATAAATAAGTAACAATGTGATATTTTAACAACGTATGACGACAATAAAAGTGACATTTAATTATTGAAACGTAGTCTATACATCATTGATTTACAAAAAACCAAAGATACACACTCCACTTCCCAAAAACGTCCGCAACAAATAGGCGCAATGTGCACTTTTTTTAAATTAGTATCGCGTTGTTCTACCGGCAAACGTCAATCATTAAATTTTATTGCTTTATGTGCATCTTTTTAAATACAACTTTATGTCATGCGTGTAAGATTGAAATTGAAAAAAATATATGTTTACGATATTACTATACGTATTTATTGCGTATGTTTAATTTGATGACACTTTTGGCTGTTAGTTTTGTTTGAAAATGTGCATCTTGGGTTTTTTATAAATCAATGCTATACATAAATGCGTTGCAACTTCTCAAAATGTCATGTCTTCGGAAAAATGAAAACTAGGCATAATTACGAGGGCGGGTCAATAAGTCCGTGACTTTTAGCATAAAACACAGCTTTTTAGTTAAAAACTTATTTTATTATTCAACGTAGTCTCCTTCGAGATCTATACACTCAGCCCAAAGTTTCTCCAATTATTTTATGCCTTCCAAAAATTGTATTTTGTCGAGGTCTTCAAAATAGGCATTTGTGTGTAAAGTGACTTCGTTATTGGTGGCAAATCTCTTTCCGCCGAGCCAGTTCTTCAAATTTAAAATAATCAAACGGAACTAGATCTAGTGAATAGGCCGGATGAGAGAGCAACTCGTTACCAAATTTATGAAGTTTTACCATGAAAACTGCACATGTGTGCACCCGAGCATTGCCCCGGTGGAAAAGGTCTTTTTTCTTGGCCAAGTGCGGTCGCTTTTCTTTCAATGCCTCATCAAATCGACCCAATAAGTTGCTGTAATATTCACCATTGATTGTTTTTTCCTTTTTGAAGGTAGTCAATGTGGATAAAACCGCGTACATCCCACAAAACAGTCGCCATGACTTTTTTGGCTGACAAACCCACCTTTGCCTTCTTTGGCGCCGATTCACCCCGAGAAACCCACTATTTTGACTGTTGTTTGGTATCCGGTATGTTGTGGTGGATCTACGGTTACAAAACGGCGCAAAATTTCGTTCACATTGCAATTGAACAAAGCCAAACATTCCTGCGAAATTGTCACACGTTTGCATTTGTCGTCGATTGTGAGCAAATGCGGCACCCATCTTGCTGAAAGCTTTCTCATACCCAAATTATGATTCAAAATAGAAACCACTGAGCCATATCAGATGCCTGTGGCTTCCGCAATCTCTTTCACTTTCAATCGCTGATCGACTAAAACTGTATCGTGGTTTTTTTTAATTGTTTCGGATGTGGAGACCTCAACTGGGCGTCCAGAACGTTCGGCATCTTATGTGCTTGTACGGCTAAATCAAAATTCAGTAAACCACTTTTTACCATAGAAATGGATGGTGCAGAGTCGTCATAATATTTATCAAGCTTAGATTTGGTTTACGTAGTAGATTTTTTTCGCAAAAAATGATGATTTATGAGCACACGAAATTCACTTTTTTTCATTTTCTTCTTAGTCAACGTGGTAGTCTGATATAAACGGCTGTCAAAAACAAACTAAATGTCAAATCTTGTTTAATTTTTGTCAAGAGTCAATTGACAGATGACTCTTGACAGGAGCAGTGTTGCTATTTCAATTAAGAGGCGGGAAACCCAAAAAGTCACGGACTTATTGACCCGCCCTGGTATTACCCTTTTCCTATCTTTCTATCCGGTACAAGTAGCCCAAGTTCCCTGCGCCACTGGAGGAGGCCCGTAGCTTCAATGGGACATAAATAGGCTGTTATGCATGAATAAAACTCACCGTCCAAAATCTTCTGTTCGACAGGCCCAGCTCCTTTAGCCCATAGATCACAGAGATACTTCAGTATATACTTAGTTGACTCTGTCTTGCCCGCTCCTGACTCTCCCGATACTATGATAGACTGAGACTGTTTCAGTGATTTCATGTCGCGGAAGGCTTTGTCAGCTGTAAAATATGAGATACAAAATTAAGTTTAAATACAATTTTATTATACTAATAGGACCTTATGACAGACTCCCATCTGACTTTACAAAATACCTCAAAATAATTATTAGACTTGGGTTTGTTTTCTTTCAAACCCGTCTTGTTGGATGTAAAATTAAGTTTATTGGAATTGCCTCGGAGACGAGGTGAAGGCGTCGGCATATGCGGCTTCCGAAATTCATGCATTCTTTGTCTCGAGCCTTGTTTTGTTGGCAAGGGGTAACCACCTCTTATAGACCTTGGATCTTAGACATACCCTCGGTTTCCGAATAAATGATCAAGTAAAAATCAACTAATCAAGTGTCAAAACTCGTGTCAACTATCATTTCAGGAACTAGAATGATAGTTGACACGAGTTTTGACACTTGATTAGTTGATTTTTACTTGATCAGTCGTTCGAAAACCGGGGGATAAACTGCGCATTTTGAAGGCCTTGTAATTTTATGTTTGTAAGAAACCCCGCGATACATCATCTTAATGTCGAAATTCGAAAACAAATGAACATAGAGGTAAAGACATTAACACATTTAACATTACAACAGTCTTGTAGGTTAAAGATATTGTACAAGACCATTTCATTTAAACTTCATACATTATTCAATGTATTTCCAACTTGTAAGGTCGTGGACGACTTCGTTGCAAGTAAACGCTTTCTTAGAACTTAACCTTTTAAGCTTGAAAGTGAAACTAATTACTCATTACTACGCTTTATTTATTTAGCTGGGAAAATATAAATTAGATAAATGCGTGTAGCCAGTGAGAGTTTTGTGTACTACAGAAATATTATTTTCTGATGATGTAGTACAGAAAATTCTTTTGTGTCTATTGTTAAATACTGACTCTTTTACACTATGTGTCATAAAAGGAAATAAATTTGGTACTAAAAATAATTTACCATAATGGAGCGTAAGTTTAGAATTGCTTGACCAATTTGGTAGAATAGAATAAAATGGATGGATGTTATTATTTAATATTATAGTAATACGAGTATTTTGGCGCCCTTCCTCAATTCCACAATTTGAACTATTGTTAACTTTACCATCTTGTATATAAACATTGTAGAACGCAATAAAGTATTGAGTATTGAAAATAATGTTGTTTGTATGATTAACCGTTTGTTTTTGAAATAAAAATAACTCACCAATAGCAAATACGTGTGGTGGTAATTCTCCTAAAGATTTGCCTTGATACTTCTTGATTGTGTTCGACGAGTACATGTCTGGAATGTCTTCATAAGGGTTCACAGCCAGCAGAATATTCGCTACATATGTCTGAAAATTACAATACATAGATCATTATAGTAGCCGATTAATTTGGCCACTGTAGGAATGAATCTCTACTAGTAATTGATATAATTGAATGCTTCGCTGGCAAAGTGGTCGGCAAGCTACTTCCGTGCACGAGGTAGTAGGTTCCAATACCACGCAAGATATTAATTTGTGTCATCTACATATTATTATCATGAGTCTGGATGTTCTTTGTGTTCGTGAATTGAATGTACATACATTCAAGCCTTAGTGCGAAAGTTTTCGTTTTAATACGATAAAGAAAATGGTCCTCTCCATGAAAAACATAAAGAAAGAAAATTTGACATAGAACTCTATACTAATCTGTCCCTTCGGCCACCATAGCAACCATGTCAAACCAGCATATCCGCTATAAGTAGGATATCTTTCCCTTCAATGAATGAAGCCCGTCCCTGCTGTAGTAGGTACATTAATGGGGTATTATAAATCAATACTCAAACAAAACAATATCAGAAAGGTATGCAGGCATTCTCAAGTAGGTATGTATAGCATAGTTTATTACATAAAACAACATTCAAGGTGAAAATACTGAAAACAAAACGTATGACTCATACAATACTTATGTACGTATACAATACTTACATATATTTTATTTTTCTTGTAACGTAGAAGGATATTGTTTAGTAGAGTTGCTTCATTTAAGAACATTAGTTCACCTGAAATTGAAATATTATAATACGTTTTAATTTTTGCATATAACGCCATCTAGTTTTTAAGTTATTATTGTTATTTTTTTATTAATACACGGGAAAACAGTCTTAGCTTACGTAACCAGTGCATCACAAAAGTGGTCTCTCTTTTTTGCATTCAGCCTTTAAAGTCTCAGTGACTGAAACTTCCCACATGTCGGTACGCGGTCGCCATACCAGAACCTTTCTGTCCCGCAGAATCAGAATGCTGAATCTTTCAGTCATAGCGCTATGTGGCCTGAATTGTATTAGTTAGGTATGGCTGTTATTAATCTACATTAATTTACGTCGACAAATATATATTCAAATATTAAGGATTACTAATTGGGCTTACGTTAAAAAACAAACTAACTTTCTACATAACTCAACTTAAACTAAAAAAATTGAATAAATTAGAAACAACTTTTGAGATACATATAACTTGTTGGTTATTGCTATTATAAAATATTAATTACCTTCATAAAAGTCGACTAAAGCCTGATTTACGATGGAGATCTATTTAAATCAACAACTTACTACTTAACTCGCTACTGTACTTACTTGTCGATGTGTAAATCGGGCTTAAGGGAAAAGCTCGCAAGCATGATCTGTTTAAAAATGGAGAACTTGATATAAACAATATGCCAATCCGATTAATTCTCGTGGTGTTAGTATGCCATCATTTTGGATTCCTAAACTCCTAAGACTACGTATATTTTTATAGTTTCTAATTTACACGTATACCTTCTTTAATAATTGCTTATACTCATTAATTATGACGTCTACGTCTTATCGATTGAAGACTGAGTACCTAACCATATGCTGTCTAGTATTTAACATTAAAATTATAATGATCTAAACGCAAGCGCGCTTATTGTGTGGAAAATCAAGCGCCTCTTTAATGGGACGACGCTTCACCCATGAACTATAGACTCGAACCCCTGTCAAGTGAAGAGTTTAGTTTGTTTATAATAGCCTCTTCAAGTGAACAAGACAACAAGGCGGTATAAGTCAGTAGGTCATGATAACACCCGCTATGGACAAAGGACTTCCGTAGGGTACTCATGTATAGTTTCTGTCTGGCTCTCATAGTATAGACCGAGGGTTTGCCAGGTTTAAAAATAATTTAACATGATCACAGATAAAAACTTACAATTATCATCGACGACCTTCGTAGGATCACCAGCAGGGAATATATCTTCGAAGTTGCATACTCGTTTAGGATATTTGTTGTCTACGGGGAACACGTCCGCCTCTTCCCCCATGAGTTCGTGGAGGCGGGCTAGGAGGAACCCCTCGTTCGGGTCCCTGACCCAAACAAGCTGCTTATCCATCGTCATTGTTAACTGGAAAGATAAAAAAGATATACGTTTAATTGTGTTCTTCTTCTTAGCGTAAAAATAGCAAACAATACTGTAAACTAAAGTTCTGTAGCCTAAAACACAACGATACTGACTGTGATATCAAATTACATATAATTTTTACCTATAAAGCTTAGGTATAACTATAAAAATCCGAAAAGAAGAAAGAAAATTGGAAAAAATCATGGCGCTGAACGCGTATAGTCCAGAGACGTGGGTTCGAGTCTCGCATCGAGTACCAATTTTTTCCATAGTCTTTCTTCTTTTCGGATTTGACTGTGATATCGTTGGCAGGCCTTAGCTCTTATTAGTGCAGGTGTAAGTTAAAGGTAATAGTTTGACGAGCATCACATAGGCAGCTCAGGTCGTCGTTATTCGTGAGGGCCATATGAGCATGTTCCCTTGCTTCGACCCACCTGGGTTCGCAATCAATGGTGCTCAATTCAATAAAACCTTTCTTACACATTCACAGTTCACATATTCAAGTTATACGTTACTAAGTAATAAACAATAGGCAATAAATAGGTAAAGTACATTACGCAATACAAAATTTGTGTGACATAGAAGTATGTATTAACCCATTGAAAAATAGTTTAGTAACGCACAAATATATATTCTTTTATTTTAAAGGTAATTCGATTGATTCGCACTGCCCGTATTCACGGGTTAATCGTGTGACCTGGTCGTCAACCTGTGTCAGGGTCAGAGTTATTTTTTCAAAACATATCAAGGGCATTTTAAATTGTCTGAGTGATGCATGAAAACATATTAGTTTGTTTTATTTGGTAGATCTGGCTTAAATATACCTACGTACAGCTTAGTCAGTAATTCAGCACACATTGTTTGCAAAGGTTACACAGTGACGCTTACAAAATATAATATATTTTTTCTCATACATTTACACAAAATCAGAAGTCTTAATCTGCAAGTTACCGCCGAATTACTAGTTAGCATAAATATATTGTAAGTGGAAAAAAATATAAAAGAAACATAACTAGATTCTCTCAATTCTAAAGATTCACTTTCGGTATGTCCTTCCGAGTAATTACTTCAACGTAATTTGATATAAGTCTAAGTAAATACATAATAATTAAACAGATACCTACACAGATATCATTGTCGGAACATCTCGAAACCGATAACAATTCAAAACGCAACTAACATTCCCATACTCATAATAATTACCCACAAGAAAACAAGAAGGAAGTATTTACAAACATAAATTACATAAATACACAAGTGTTATAATAATTTTGTACATTGCTGGAATAACATTAACTCACTTTCGTGCTCATACTGTTACACTTTCGTATGTATGGCGTAATACATAATAAATATTATAATAAAAAATACAATGAACATGCGCACGAGTTTGTTCCGGTGGCCGGTGCCCGGAAGCTTGTAAAAAAACGGTCTGCCACAATGTTTATATTAGCAGTAAAAACGTCCATGCTTGACCTGGCACGTCTACGAGTTATTTCCTTTATAATGGATCTGATAACTTAAGAAACATGATGTAACTGTCATGTACATTATGTTAAACCATCATTAAGTTTATGAGCATTATGAACTATTATTCGCCGAAGGTTTTGTCTGCGCTGTTGGTGCGCTCTTTTTCGTAGGTACTTCCAGATAAGTCCTAAATTCTATTAATACCGTAAATATTTTTAAATTAATACTATGCTGGAGTAGAGACGGACTAAAATACAATGTTTTTTAATCCTCCGGATGTGGTTTAGTGTTTACAAGAAAACAGATAAGATTGACAACAAATAAATGCCATAAACCATAGATAATTAGATTTCTGCGATCTAGATAATAATTATTTCTGTGTGTATGATTTTATATGTATTTAAAGAATTAATCAAATCAACACTTACTTGCTATATGTGATGGCTAGATGGGTTAGAACATACAAATATTTTATGTAACATCAATAATTATGTACCCTGTCTAAAGTGAATAGAGATTATGAATTATGAATTGATTTTCCTAAATATTTTTGTTCTTTACTCTTTTGGACATACTCGTAGGAACAAGGTTTGTCTGGTGCTATGTCTAGCCAATAAACGAAAGTACAACGACCGATAATAAGCTCGCTATAAAGATAAGGGTGCGGATCCCTCATACGAAAATTTATTTTTTACGTACCATAGTTTAGCGGTACATAATCGGTTGTATGTGTTTTGAAGGTGACTTTATTTCTCTACTTAATATTAGCCCATGAATTGCTATATGCAGAGATTGGTCCAGTACATAAGTAGACACTTTTCAGTAGTAAACTTTATTAATAAATAATAAAATAACAATCCTCACACAATAGTCCCAAACTAAGCAAAGCTTGTACTATGGATACTAGATAACGGATAAACATACTTAAATACTTTTTTTTGTAAATACATACATATTATGTACATATAGAAAACACTCTGACCAATGCAAACAATCATGTTCATGCACACAAAAATTAGCATTGAGCGAGAATCAGACCCGAGACCTCAGAATAGCAGCAATGTAATATACCGACTGCGCCACAGAGGTCGTCTTTAGTCTCCTCTTAAGACAATCTCCTGATGAGGTGGCGAGGTGACAATCTACGAGTATAATACTCGACTCATTATGTAGCTCATTATAGTTAGCGTAAATATTTTTTCTACGCATACTGTAGTATCTGATAAGGAAAAAGTATGAATCATGCAAGTATATAATTTAGCGTTATTGTATTGTTAGGATTATAGAATAGTATAATGCGTTTGGTTACGAATATATTTAATTTTACCATTTTTTCGCCCCATGTGTAAGTTGAGTGTTAAAAATGCTAGGGTTATAGGATACCAGCATAGTTTCCTTCTAAATCCTTTGCTAATCCGCCTGGTAAACACAGTATTAGTTGGCCAAGAGTTCTTCAAAGAACACCTGTACCTTATTCTTCTTCTTCACTTGCAGTGCCTCTCCACTACTGGAGGTTGGCCGTCAGCCTTTTAAATTTAATCACTCTTTAGCGAGATTTTTCAACCTTATACCAAACAAAACCGTAAGAATTTAGGTAAGCTAATCAATTGACTTGAATTTATGAGGCGTTTATGAGTAAGGGGGTAAGTTACTAGAGAAACAATAATTTGGTATCCTTGCCTTTTTGGTCTAAGTACGCAGCTAAGCCAAAACAAAAAGTTTCCCTGCTTGGTTCATTACAGTCCTATCTTACACTACAATCTCAGTGTTATAATATGCTTTATGCAAAACATGTTTCATAATATGTTATAACTAGATTAACTAGAAGCTAACATTACCCATAGTGTACTTTCACAATTGCATAACCTGAGAAGTGAGGAGGCAACTAGGAAGAATTATAGCCTACGCAGACCCGGACGGCATGGCAAGGGATTTTAATTTTTACTAATGGACATTCAACCGTACTGTTACAGAAATACGACATAAATTGCTTTGCTTTAAAATGAAAAATGCCGTGCGATAAAATCCCTTTCAATGCCGCGGCATCATTTTAAAGCATAGCAATTTATGTCGTATTTCTGTAACAGTACGGTTGAATTTCCATTAGTAAAAATTAAAATCCCTTGCCATGCCGTCCGGGTCTGCGTAGGCCATTATAGAACGAATAGATTTAGCAAAAGTCTTCTGCCGTACGTTACAAATAAATTAGTCATATGGCTAAATTATGTCAATAAAAAATTTCCTTGCAAACATGAATCCCTCCCGGAGTAAGCTATATTTCCTTCTAACTTCCATCCATTGCTGCAGTAGCAAATGAATGACCAGGTTTAATGATAAGATTTATCTCTTTAGCAGTAGGTTGCCAATACATTAACAATTAAACATAGCTATGTGTGAATACAGAAAGGCATTAGGGATCGGAGAAGATAAACTAAGGCAGCTTTGTCTGAGCTTAAAGATCACATGCCGGAGATCCGTTTAAATTAAACATTTGTGTGCATGAATGTTTTAGTCTGGGTGTTTATAATTAAATCATCTATATAAGTATTGCTAAGACACTTACGTTTACAGAAGGTACAAGCTTTACTTACTTACTCCCTTACTCATAAACGCCTCTTAAATATTAGTCAATTGATTAGCTTAAATTCTTACGATTTTGTTTGGTATAATGTTGGTTTTGCTAATAAAAATCTCGCTAAACAGTAAATATTGAGTAAGGGGGTTAGAGACTATACAGCGTTGTGTGAGTATACTACAATTCTCATTGTCTCTATCTATCTATTAACATTGAAAAAACCTAGAATCACTAGTTCAAAATCCTTACGACAACCTTTAAAACCAATAACAGCACTTTTCTTTACGTTCTAAGTAGTTTTATTACGCTCCACATCGCGGTCATTTCGAAGCATAAGCATCGGTAAAGCTCAAAGTAGGTACCTTATAATAAAAACACCGTTACAAAAAAGTTCAGAGTCAATAGGCTTACGGCTCTGATGCGGCGTGAAATAGGTTTCAACGGTGAAAGGGATTTTACTTAGCGGTCGAGTTACTCCGAAGATTAGATCAACGGAACAGAATTATACAAGAACGTTTTTACTTTTTTTTTATAGAATATAGAACATTTGACTTGAATAATTTAGTAATGGACACAGTAACCTTACTTAAAGGCATTGCAACATACTGCTGATATACTTATTAGGCAGAGATTCTCTGCTAGAGAATGTGATAATTTACCGGCTCTGGTCAGCGCGTATTAGTACACCTGCTGATATTAAATTTAATTAAAAGCCTTTATTGACAAGGACAAAAAGAGAAAGGGTTTCTAAACTTAATATTAATATTCTAGATCCGTTACATCGTGGGTAATTTTAATAATACTTGTTTTTTTCAGTAAGAAATGTATTTTGAACCATTTTTTTACTACTCTTAAACTTATGATCTTACTTTTTACGCAGGTATTTAACAGTTATATGTCTATAATCATGATAAATGTATCAAATAGATTATAATTAATACACATGCGTCATTACTTTCTACCTTGAATATGCAAAATGGCGTTTTATCTGGTGCTATCGTCACCCGCAAGATAAATAAAACAGAATAAATCTGTTTCATGAAATGTAACTAAAAGGTCATGGGAATATAATTTTTGGTGTTTTCTCTGTGACAGAGTAGGAATACATAATATCACTACTTCTTTAGCTGTTAGCTTGCAAAGCTAACTATTCAAAATTTTGCAGGTATTACTTCTACGAAAATAAGAAAGGAGGATTTATCTGCGGTACCAACTGTTACATTAAGACCATGCGAATATACATCTTCTAACGTTTGTTATAAGGAATAAAACACTGTGTAATGGTATGGTGCTATGTGTTAGTAATTATGGCTAGTCGTTGTAATGTATTCGTATTGTGTCAAAATATTAAGGAAATGATCAATGTCCGCTTGTCGCAACTGCGTAAAACCTCTTTCGTAATTGCTGTATAGCGTTTCGGAATATTGCACACTGAGTAAATATATCTCTTTTTTTAATGTTTAGAAGTGGAAAGTTCTATTGGACCAACCGCTCATTCAGATAACAAACAATTATTTTTTGTTCAGTTTTTGTTTATCCTAAATCGAATAAGCAAAGTATACAACAGAGTCGAAGTAAAACGTCATAAAGAACTGATCTGGTTTTATTTAAGCGCCGGTTACACTAGACTACATGTAGTGCACTACATCTTGTAGGACACTACATGTAGTCTTTCCATTTCTAAAGCAATTACATGGAAATGGAAAGACTACATGTAGTGTCCTACAAGATGTAGTGCACTACATGTAGGCTAGTGTAATCGGCGCTTTAGTCATGCATCAAGTTGGACTGTTCCATTGTTTTCTTATGAATAATGTTTTTTTCCGATACAATTGATCCGTGGGGAATCTTTTGTACATAACGCATCGCTATAAAGACGCAATACCAAACCTAAGTGAAACAATTAAGCAAGGTATGTAAATAATTTTAATTGAAACATTATAAAAATACTGAACAGTTATCGTGTTAAAATTCTTTAGATAGCGTTTTGTACGCTAGGAATAAAGACCAATAAAAATAACGATTGTCAAGATATATATTATGTAGTTTAGGTTTCTACTGATTAACTTTTATGTATACTTATAAATTCTCGTGGTTGCAGTTATAACTGCATTTCGAACAGTTAAAGTAATAAAAAAATGTCATAGCGAATAATTAAAGCCTCCATATTGTCAAATAGCATTACAATCAAGTTCAATATATTAAATTAAAAATATTTTCCTAACTTAAAATGAGACACATAGTTGAATATTGTGCTTTTTAAAAATGAGTGTTGTTATTGTGTCGTCATTTCCGGCTGGTTTAAAAATGTTATCTATTAATTTATATCTGTATGACTGATTAAGAATACAATGTCAACAGTGGCAGACAAAAGTGCCAGTGATAGAATGTTTAATATAGGTAAAGTCCATTCCAACTGTCTGCCTCGGCAAGCATTTGGTAAGACAAATTCATTTCCATCATTGGCGCTTTTTAAAAGCAGTTGTTTGCCTTTATACCTTATTAGTAAGATTCATACAAATAGAAATAAACCAAGTATGCTCAAAGTCATTACAAAAAAAAAAACCTAGAAAAAAAAGAATCACAATGGAAAACTAGCGTAAATAATTATGTAAATTATGCAAAACAACAGGAAACAAGTAAGAGAAGTACGAAAGCGTGATTTTGACTAAAGGTGTGCCACAAGGTACAATTTCTGGGTCAACATCAACATAACGCGTAATGTTAGAGCATTCGCGTGATCTTATAGACAATAATATAGCCCAATTTGTGTTTGACACGTTTACTAGTTGTGCCAACAGCCTTTAACTAAGTGAAAATATGATTCTGCTAATGAAATGGCTCGGAAGGCATTGCAAAATAGGTTGGGTTTTGGCTTCATTAACTCTACTATATGAGTACAAAATATTTTTATGCTTGTGTTAAATACTTAAAAAAAAATCGTGTGGTTAAGTAATAAAAATACAGGTGACTAAGGATTTAACTAGAAGTAACAGTCAATAACAATCCCACGCAAAAAAGAAAAGTTTGACACCTAGGCCAATATCAACAATAACTAGTTAGTATCATGGAGGGGGCATGTCCCTGAATCAGGACATTCATAGTCTTCTGTGATGATAATAGAAAATATAAATCTAGACTACTTCAATAACAACAATTGTTTAAACATCATGACTCAGAAAGTAAATACCTTTCAATGCAACACAATTAGTAGCCTGACAATAAAAGAAGATATTGATCAGCTGCAGTCAGCTTGAATATAAATAAAACTTTGTAACTGGTTTAACGTAGTCCTTATTACTTAAAATGTTATCTAATTAAAATGAAATATAAAATTCAAAGGTACGATATCTTTTAACTGTATTGCTATCAATGCAATCAATTCAATGATCATTGTTTTTTAATCGTCGGCGAGATAAAATTTAATAATATCATTAAGATCTTGATTAAGAAAAGATACAATTTCGATTATACTTAACTGTTTGACTGACTGACTTTCGTGGAAGTCATATTAACTAAGTATACCTACTGACAAGGTCTTTGTTAGGACGAGGTTTTCTAAGTACAGGTTTACGAAGTTCAATTTTTATTTCAAGGTACATTAAAATAAATACTGTATGTAAGGATTACGTTCAATACCACTATTCATTTTTACTTTGCTCAATAGTACTACTATACTATAGAGTAGATAAATATTTCCATGTCTCTCACATTTCATTATCCATCTTGAACAACATCGCCTTAATAAGAATATTAGTAAAATGAGTCACAGTTCAAGTCCATCTGTTTCTTTAATAGTTTCTTATTAATCTCTAACATCGTATGATGAACTTTGTTGTTCAGTCAAAGTGAGATATTTTATCTATTAAATAACTGTCTAGTAATAAATTAAACCAGAACTCTGGTTTAAAGTACCGAATGTAGCTGTAAGCTAGCGAGTCAATTTATAATAATACTAGCTGGCTGACCCGTGCCCACTTCGTCAGGCGGCGAAAGAAACGCGTTACTTTTTTAAACATATTTCATTACTGATCCACTCCTATTAGTCATAGCGTGATACTATATAGCCTATGACACTCCCCGATAAATGGTCTATTCAACACTGAAAGAATTTTTATAATCGGTTCAGTAGATCCAGAGATTACACCCTACAACGTCACAAACACACAAACTTTACCTCTTTATAATATTAGTATAGATAACAAGTTGTTAACGCACTTCCCACGGCTATGATCTTATAAAATACAAATCTTGCACATAAGAATATTTAGCAAGTCATTTTAATCGGAAACGTAAAGTAACAAAGGGTTCTCGGAAAAAATAGTAATAGTGCGTAAATCTTAGTATAATGATAAACTTATGCGAGTGAATTTCTGGAGAGTTTAGCGAGATCATAGCAAGAGTGAACCCCCAAACATGGCTAATGGATGATGATTTAAGTTAATAGAATACCTACATAGAAAATATCGGACACTCATAGGTCAGTCAATGGGAGTCTGACATAAACATCTCGGTGAATCCCAAGACTGCCAAGGATCAAAACGATAAAAAACTAACAAAGCTATCTTAATGTACCTATTCTTCACTGTTAAAACAAATTAACAATACATTTGTCAGTTCACATCATGACCTAAAGCAGCTAAAATTGTAGACATAGTTAGATTTGGTCGGTTTAACATAGTTATGTTCGTACAAAATTATAGTAAGTATACAACATACACATTATAAATAGTACAAAATTATACCGACTAGGTGTGAATTAGATGCAACGGGTCAAGATCACGTTATATTGTTGAAGTTAATTTGTTTCTGTTTTGTTTATACTTTTATATCTGTGAGTTTTCAGACATACTCATATTCTCATTCCCGCTATTAACTAAAAACTTTGTGTGCATAAATAAATATGAATGTCTGTATTTGTTTAAGTATTTTCTATACATGTATGTATTTACAAAATATAACCGAATTGAGAACCTCCTCCTTTTTTTGAGGTCGGTTAAAAACGTACGTTGTACTGTGTTCAAATCAATCTCATTTATGATGGCTTAAAAGCTTACTTGATAAAATCCTTGGAGAATGGTGTACCTACATCATCATCCTCATATCAACGCGCCGTATCCAGGTCATCATCAGAACAGCCCATTAATGTCCCACTGCAGGGACGGGCCTCCTCCCATGTCGGAAGGATAATTGGCCTAACAATACCACGCTGGCCAGAAGGATTGGAAGTGGGTTTAATATCAAGTTTTCCTTCTTTTTATTTCGTAAAGATAATATTCACGGATAGTCCCTTAGTCGGTTTTAACGACACCCATGGGATGACATGGGGTGGTGACATACTGTATTCTTACTCCGTGTCGACGGAAGACGTATCCAGGTGTCCTTCCCTTATTCATCCGCCTCCAGCAACCTGAATCAGGTCGTCATTATATCGTATGTTTGGCATTTGGTATTATGTTAAACAGTATACAAACTCCAGTACATAAAGCACATTAGCTTCGCGTTTAACAATACATCTACATTTTGAATAGTCAGTTTACAAATTATAATCACCGAATTCTCCCATTAAAGTTTATAGTACAATTCTCTGTGAATAACATTGTTCTTACAACAATGACCCGAATGCATTCTTAACTGAAACGCAATTGCATGTTCACATGAACTCGCAATTATTACTTTAGATAATGCTTCGACCTTGATACTTTAAACCTAATTATTAGATTTATTACTTTAAATTAACCACCTTCAATAGTTTGTCAGATTTCTTTTTTCCATGACCTCTATTGTGAAGATAATATTTAGTTTCGTAAAGGAAGATACTTAATAAAGTTGTGCTATAATATTTAATGTTACTGCCTATTTAATGTTACCTACCTATAGCGTAGCACAAGTCAAAAAATGTAAGTTTAAATTACACTAAAAGATGTAAATAGAGATCACAATCTTCTAAGGAGACTATTGCGATTCTCTTTGTCTCTTGGGATAAAATAACTTTCTGACCATTTCATGACTACCATCCGTTCAGGCTTATTGCGGTGCACTCCATAACTTTACATAAAAGAAGTAAAAGAGAATAATGCAGAATAAGTATAAATAATTAATAATGTAATTGACCGAATTATTACTGCAGAATAACCGACCGGAATTCAGGTGCATTTACACATAGCGAGAGAGAGCACAAAAACTTATACATTATTTTGTTGTTTTCACAAGTAAAACGTGGTCATACGTCATTGGTATATAAAGTCAATATTTATTTGCTATTTCTAATAAAATACGTAGAAAAATGACTCATTGTATGATAGTTAGACAAGGTTAAGGAAAAAAATGTAAATGAAATAATATATTTGAAAAACTTACCCGTTTAGAACTCTAGACTTTTGGTGCTCATATGTTTCGAAAGTAGGATAATTGTAGAGTGGGTAGGTATATAATATAGGACAATAAAATGTATAATTTTCGTTTTTAATGTGGTTTAAAAAAGCAAATATGCGTTCTTTTTTGGCATAAGAAAGAAATTTTAATACGTAAATTAGACGTTATTGTACTGAGAAAATTCTTATCTATACGATATCTACTTTACAATCAGCTGAGCTAGGTCAAAAAACCTTATTTAAGCATGTACATGATAACACAAAACCAACACTGCCATCAATCATGTCAATGACCTTTTAGACAATTTGCAGGTACAACAATAGCTTGCCCACATTGGAAGGTTAATAGCGCCCTCTGTTTAGCTATTTACATCTTTATTACTTGCAGTGAAGAATTGAAATCACCTTGACAATATAATAACGTGATATTTCTGTTCATTGCTGACCTCGCAACCTCTAGATGTGCCATTTTCATAAAACTTATTTGACCGCACCTTTCTACTTTCTTATGGCAACTTATGTCAGTAAGACACTACTTTTATGGGATATGCATTAGGTCAACGTTTTATATGTTACCTATAGATTATTAAGATACAATGGGATTTTACTCGTAACGTTTGTATTGTAAAGTATCTGAGTAAGCAACTACGTACTTTTTATATATTTTTCCTGTAAACAAAGAGACGTAAAATTCGAGGAAAACTTTAATTTTATTATTATTTTGGCATGATTTAAAACTGTGTATTTCCTTCTACAATATTGCAGTCTCAGCCAAGCAAACCGACTAGCGATTCCACAATAAAAAAATTGTAGTGAAATCATATAAGTTTAATGCTGTATGCGCACACTAACATTGCTACTAGACATTTGAATAAAGCCAATTTATCAAGTCTAATGGTCTCTAATAAATAATAATAAAACAAAGCTGACAACTTAAAGATACAGCGACAAAATGATATACAAGTTGGAATGTGTCATCAATGATACCGCCATTAACCAGTCTTCTTACCGTTCTGGCCCCTTTAGGGTGATAGAGAAAAACCGTGGATTTTAGTCAGTACACCTTCTTTTTGCGACTACGAGACACGCCCGTCCAGGCTAAAGGCGGATGGACGACCTCTAAAAGGCTTTACCACAATGAAAAATGAAACAACCGCAATAATACTAAATAACTGACCCAAGACAAGTATAAACTCACTCGTACATCGCCTTTGTTAGAACCGCTGTAGAAATTCCGTGTATTTATCATAACGTCACTACACAATATAAAGCCTGGTATATAATTAGCAAATACATAGGCAATAGAAATAGTTATTACTTAGAATGTCAGTGTATGAATCGAAATAGATTTTCAACAACAACTGGAGCTAATAGATGATAGAGAACGTGTCGAAAACAAAGAAATATGCGGATTAATTGATAATTTACATTACCTTTATCGTATACTTGTACTAAATTATAATTTAGTACAAGTATACGATAAAGGTAATGTCGAAACGTAATTGTACTTGAAAGATAGTCTTGATATCGAGTTTTTTAATGATGCTATTTATGTATTATCACGATTGGTTGGTGACTCATAGCGGTGCAAAGTTAAATTGTCATTAGCCTGACCTCCGGGGTCGGTTGCGATTTGTGCCTCACTTATTCTGTCATGAAAATTGATCTAAATTACGAGTGACTGAAAAAAACATTTGCATTGTCCGCTTTTGCATCGTAAACAAGAAGTTTAAAATTATTACTGAATGTTAATCTTTGCGTTTAACACGGAGACTATATTTAGTTCTGTAGTATTGTCAAGGTGATTTTAAGGCTTTTGCTGATATGAATAACATTAAGATAAAACTGTACGTAACACATCAATTACTTTGCTGTTTTCTTATCATTGTAAATTTTAACATACTAGGAAATGCACATATAGGCCATTTTCATATAGGTACTTTTCAGTACTAAAAAAACTGGATTTAATATTTATACTGAGGTAATATTTTGTACAAACGGATATAAAGCAAATCATAAGGAGAGTCGAGTTTTGAAATAGTGTAATCATGTTTTAAGGAGATACAATCAAACAGCACACTTGTTCCTACCACGATGAATAATGCAGCATGTCAATAAATCATAAAAAACAGTGTAGGTGTCGGAATACATTATTATCCACCTGATTGAACATGTTCTTAGTATTATAAACAAGAATAACATAACGCCTACAACTTTAATTATACTGTATAATCTGATACAGATCACTAACCAAACAATCAAACCTAGAAACGATATCAGATGACCAATTTTCGTAAATTTATTTATTATAATTACACTTCAGTTAACTACAATCGATAACTCTACAGATTACAATCAGCGTTTGGCGCTGTCTCATTGGTTAATAAAGTGTCAAATTTCACATTAAGTGACATTTGAAGTTCATTGACTGAGATTCAGTTGATATTTTTAACTTATATAATTACCAGTATTACCCTGCAGAATAAACATTTGTGACATCACCAGGCATAACTGCCTTGATGGCAAATAGGTTGTATGTGGCTAGCGTGAACAAAGTCGCGGGTCCGAATCCCCCTTAAGATGAATATTTGAATGATTGTCTAGCGCCTGAATGTTCTTTGTGAGCGTTTGTGTTATTTTTATGTCTGTAAAGTCCCGGTGACACAGGGCATAATCTTAAGCCCTGTAGTGGTCTTTAAAATAAATCATCGTACATAATATCATAATTCTTACAAGTACATTAATATCTCTCTATTCTGTGATCGTGGGAAACTTTGCATACTATTAACACGCTAGGAATAGTTTGTCTCAGTTTTCTTTGTCTTACAATATAATATTACCTATAGTTGTTCAATCAATGTCCCTTTCACGATACCTACGAGATGAAAACGTGTGAGATAATTGTTATTGTAAGTCCATCACCATTCGAACAATTGTAGAGCTGACAAACTCTGGGCGTAATAGTGCATGACCATGGTAATAATTATGATCATGCACACGAACTTCTGCACAGCAATAAACAAGATTAAATTTTGTTTATCAGTTTACAAGTGCTGCTGTAGTTAGAGACTACTTGGCGTTTGTGTGAATGTCTGAGGAATATTAAGTTAATCAAAAAAAGATATTTTAAAAATGAAATATAGCAGACAAAAGAGCTGAAATGCCTAGGCATTTCTATAAAAGAGGACACAGACGCACGCAAACGATCGATAACTAAATACATACAACACCAATGACGAAACCGGTTTAATCATGCAAGCCTAAAGCATAACTTGACGTAACCCGTATACCTATTAGAAATATGAACAAAAAAACGCGCGAACTTACTCATAGTATTCCCTCAATGCCAAGGTTGCGTTGTACCAAAGACGCCGGTTTTGGTAACGTTCCGAAACTGGTTTTACTTATAAGTCGGCCACAGTCAGACCTACAATAATGATGGCAAGTAAATGTAACGTTCGGTAAATGTAATGTGAATTGCAATCTTTGAGAAGCGGTTACTCTTAAGCCCGTTGGTTTGGCCGCTATTGGTGATCGAAACTGCAGTTTAAACGGGGTCTCTGATAACTACGCAGCTGTTGATACACATAAGGCAAATTGAAATGCAAATTGGTTTGAATATGTGGTAAACACATATCAACTAACATCGGCGAAAGTTTACATCAAAGTTAATATGCTTATATTTATGATTGAGAGAAAGTATGCTGCCTACATGAGGTACATGGATTTGTAACAAAATATTAATAGAAGTTAACTCAAATGCTCAGGTTATTATAATACTTATAGTTAAAATTCATACACTACAATCTATACTTATAATAAAACTGTAGAGAGATCAATTCTGTACATTGAATATATGTTAAAAATTAATATTGGAGGATGAATGGTGATCGATACTAATGCCAAAAATGCAATCAATAAATTTTTTGTCTGTCTGTCTGTCTGTATGTGCACGCATGGGTCAAAAACTACTGAAGGCATTTTAACCAAACTTGGTACAATTGTAGTCCATACTCCCGGGCAGGTTATAGGCTGTATAACATAACGCTAAGACACATAGGAGCTGAGCAGTGACGAAAAATTTGAAGCAAGTCGGTTGAAAAAAAGCGCGTTCGAGCTCTTATCATCGCATACGTTGATCATACGCCAAAAATATGTATTACAAAAATAATGGTCTTCAAACGATGAACAAAAAAGTCCTGAATAGTATATATCTATCTTTTATATATTAGCCACAATAACCTGTTTAATCGTTAGGGTTTTCTTCAAAGTGTATTAAATACATAAATATATTGTAATTTGCAAAGACATATCTTTTTCAAACTTCCATATTTCAAAAGTACACTTTAATACCTTATTCATAAAAAAGAATTATAGAAATCGGTTTATAAACACACAAGATTTAGATGAAAGAAAATTTCCAAATGTCGCCGCGCCAGTATGAGTACGGCTGTACGGTTGATTTTTGTTTAACGTCCGAAACGGCCAACCGGTAATTTCATTCACATTGACTCTTAATGCGAACGGACGTGGTTCTTATTGACTCTTCTCGGAATAAGCGCGCTTTAGATATTAAAAAACATAGATACGTAGTTTTTAGGTATTAAGTTTAAAGTAGGTATCTATCTATACTATAATAAAACAATCGGAATCGGATAAGTAATACTCGAGATATCGCTAGATCTCTTTATTAGAACAGTCCGATACAAATCAGGGGTCATGAAAAATGGATTTGGTTCAATGTTGAATGAATTTAAATTTAGTTTCTTTTGTTCACGAGATGGCGTTACCAGTAGTAATCATAAAATAAATGAGTTTTTAAATAATATATAACTATTTATAATATTAATTATTCATAAGTTATTCCTTTTAAATGTTAATAAAATTAACCATGAATCGTATGTGTAATATCAATTATAAGTCTTCACACTAGCCTTTAAAAATATCAATTTAACGGACACAAAGAACATCCAGACTAAGGACAATAGTTTGTGTATCACAATTAATTGTCCTCCATGGGAATCAAACCCGAGACCTCATGCACGCCAGCCATGTAATGCGACCGCCGCGCCACCGAGGCAGGTAATTCTGCCGCACCATAACGTGGCGTGCAAATGTATTCATTCATAATTAATTAGCGATTATCCGTGTGGTGACGGAGCAAGAATACAATATGTCACCTCCCCATCTCATCCCATGGGTGGCGTAAAACCGACTAAGGGACTATCGGTGAATATTATCTTTACGAAATAAAAATGAAGGAAAACTTGAAATTAAACCCTATACCAATCCGACTGGCCAACGTGGTATTAGTAGGCCAAGTATCCCTCCGTCACGGGAGGAGGCGCGTCCTTGCAGTGGGACATTAATGGGCTGTTATGATGAAAAAGCAATGTCATTTATTTTTAATTACAAATTTGACAACAGATGGCATTGTGCCTGTGACGTCATTTTCAGTATCGCGGTATTAAGATTTTACTTGAAAGAATGACGTTCGCTCATGTCTTTCAGTATAAGTTTAGACACAGTCTTCATAGATCTGTCTTTGTAAAGATCTGTTTTTGAAAAGGTTTTGGTTCGTTCGTTAATTTTACAATTCGTGTGTAGGTATATCTGTTTGTTATAAGGTTTAAAAAACGATTTTTCAGTATTAAATCGAATTGCGAAGTAAGTAACATCCGCCACGCGAACGAAGTCGCGGGCACAGCAGCTAGTATTCAATAAATTCTTCGATTATTGATGACGAATTAAATTATCCTTACAACAGAGAGTACAGGTACGTAATTGAACTAACCGTATATTAAGCTTGCAACTCGAGACATCATTCGATACAAACCTGTCTCTTGATAGTCATGTATAAACTTCCGTTACCGATTAACTTAAACTATAAAGTGATGAAGTCTTCGGTTAGCTTTAATAGACTTAAGATAATAAAGGAGTTAATGAACCTCTGTATTCTAATAGACTAGTATCGCTGGTGATTATATACGGAACAAAAGAGCAAATTAATAAAATAATATAAAACCATAAAAGAAATATTTTGCTATGTTCTCTTATCGCCCGCATTTAGCAGATATATGTGGATAGCAAAAACATGATGGCCGACGTAACTTAGCGTCAGATTATATTATTAGAAGCGGACAGGGCACCTTGAAGCGAAACCCCTATTTTATGATGCATAAAAGTTCTGGAACGACGAACACATACAGGAAGATGCAAATTGGTCAGTCACTGCATGTGATTGGAAAAAATGTGTGTGTGAAATGGCATAAACGACTCTAGATTCTTTGGATACCGAATCAATTGATGCATGTTTCTTCAACGCGATGTCGACAAAAGTAATTCAACTAAGTGTCGAAAGGAACTTAGCAGTGAGTCTGTCTCTGTGGCAATGACAACAATAGGCGGTAATTAGTGACGCAATAAATGCCTGCATCTGGGGAGAATTTGTAAAGAACTACAAAAATTAAAGAAGTAAAATTTAGCCAGCGTTTCGTAGTGCTAGAAAACCGTGTTTATCTCTATCATTAATGGAATTTCAAACATTAATGGGCTAAAATGGCTAACTTGGACAAAAAAAAATATCATCATCAACAGTGCTTATAGGTAGACTTGAAAAAAAAAACAGTATTACAAGACTGTGGCTGGCTGCATACCTTCTTGCTTATAATATAACTACCAAATTCCTGTTAGAGCGCATATCAAATTACTTGGATAAAAAATATACTTTGCTATTTGTTCATGGTTAATCATTTGTTTATGGGTTTATACTTTACTGTAAAATTCATGGAATATTTTATTAAAACATACAGCAAGTTAGCTATAGATTAGTTACGATTAAAAGTTTTTGTTTTATTGTATTTCTGTAATATTTTCGGTCATTCGATCTTTGTGTCGCGTTCGCGGGTGTCAACATCTTAGTCTTTGGACAGTCAATCACTGCTACATTTGAACAAACGAAAGCTTGCAACAACAGACAAGGTTAAATTGGCAATTAAATCAAAGACAATACCAATTTGATTCCTGACCACTTATCATCGGTTTATTCAAACAAAATAAGCCAGTTACAATACAGTCTTAGATAATCTGTACCGTAGTCGTTTCAGATTGTCTCAAAATTATACAGTTAAATTATACCCGTGCGTGTTATTTAATTGCGCTGCTTAGTATGGCTCTCACGGAATCCTACGGATAATGACTAATCAAGTAATGACTGTCAGACAGCTGGTCACTACAGCTTATAAATAATTTAGAGCGTATATCGATCTATTTTGAAGAGAATTAAACTTCCCATGTTTTTACCATGACCGTACCATGTACCGAGTATAACCGAAACGGGTAGAGTTCAGTGACATTGTTTATAATGTTTGACATTATTTTAATTATACTATTTATTAAATTGTTTTGGTAGATAAAGAACAAGGTATGGTCACACTCTGTGGTATGGTTAGCGTTTAATAGTAAGTATTTACAGTGCGCTTTACTAATTGTTCTCTTCACCTTGTATGGACCTAAGAGGGAGGGTTAGGTACTAAGTTTGCGGAATGGGGGGTTTAAAGTGGTAAAGAAGACTTAAAATTATTTTTCCTTTGCAATATATTCTCCCTTAACTGTAATATATTTATAACTTCTTTCAATTAATTAATTTACTCCTTCGAAAAAAAAAATGTTTTCTCTTTGCTGTCAAAATAGGCCGAAATTGCACCTTTCACCTCTTCATCGTTCAAAAATTGTTCCCTCGAAGCTCTTTCTTCTTTCTTCATATTTGGGAACAAATAATAATCACGTGGTGCTAAGTCTGGACTATAAGGAGGATGTTCTAAAATTTGGAAGCCTAGTTTTGGTACAGCAGCTACTGCAATAGACAACAGTAGGCCTAAATAATATAACAAGTATAACGATTGTTAGACGGGTAGGTAATGGATTTAGTTTCAAGCTTATCTTCTTTGCTGGATTGATTCTTAAAGAGTCTTACCACAACCTCGTACAGTATTTTTAATCGGTCGTCACACGGAATGACTATAATTAACCATAATAGACTATGTTATGAGATAAATTTAATGTCAGATTAATCATTGTATGATTCTTTGTTAAGCAGTACATTGAATATACCTGTAGCCTTATGAATACATATTATGTTGTATTATACTTCCTGCTAAGACTAATTATCGTATGATTGTTAAACAGGTTTGTTCGTATAGGTAATGACAAGTGAGAAGTCTCTCACTTACTTAATTATTGTTTTAAAAGTTTGCCAGTATTCTTATAAATATTCACACGACGCCATCTAGTCCCAAACTTAGCAGAGTTAGATGGCATACCTAAATATAGATTATTAAAAAAAAAAAGAAATAATGTGAAACATAGAAGCGACTAGAAAAAATTAAACAGCCACGTTCATGCACAGAAATTTGTGACTTGTGACAAGACTGCTTCATCTAATGTTGAAAAGGGTTGAGGACAAGTAGTTGTATTAAAAGTCCGTCATCATTGTACTACAAAAGATGATAATAGTTATAAAGAACAAAAGGGTAAGTGCGTTCCTACCATCTTATATAATAAAAGTACAAAAGAAATTACCTATAAATCCTACTTTGCTCCGTGAGCAAAACTACGCGAACTAGTATCAAAATTCACAAAGCTTACTATTGAACCTACGAATCAACATATCAATTAACAATCCTTGATTGAGGTCAAGCCGTATCAATACAGGTTAACGAATAAATCAGCCAGGGCGCTTACATGGCCATATCAATTGATAGCCGACTCCCCTAGTACTACTAGCGGGAAATATGGATTGACGCAGTTAACTGTAAAATAGACGAGAGGATGTTTATGTAAGTAAAAATGCAATTTCCGAGTCATTTCTATGTGTATAGTTACATCATCAACTATGTTGTTTATTGCTTAGACGTTTTCTCTTCCTTCATTAGTTCGACTTTAGAGGCCTCTATGGCATATTGGTTATTGGTCTATGGCAGTGATGTCCAGCTATAGGAACAGGCCAAGAAGGAATTATACTTGGACTAGTATTATCACGCATGTCATACTGTTTAGGATATGATTTTATTTAATGTATATGTTTTGTTTTTTGTGTTAGAAGTAACAGCCTACCTTTAATGGCTAAACTTGAAATTATTAAAACCTATCCAAAAGAATCGAGCTTTACTATGTAAAACATAATATATAATTAAACTTATACAATATTATTGTATATTTTATTACATCAAAAGGCTTAGAGTTACGTAAGTTGATCGGAGAGGCTACTTTAAATAATAAGCCTGCGACACACTTCAATGCTACAGGTCATGAGCACATAATCCAATAAGAAACCAAAAGGAACTAGGTTACTGACTTACATTTTAAGAGAGTCGTTGTATTAGAAGGCTACGTGTTTGTATTAAGTTGCCGCACAGATCGCGGGTTCGAATTCCACGCAAGACTATTTCGTTGCCTATTTATACGACCCACAAATAATTGTCTTGAGTCTGGATGTTCTCCGTAAATTTCACCTCCGCGATACAGGGATTTTTCCCTAGCGGGGGAATTTTTATTTGTTTACTAATTTATTATTTTTTTACAACTGTAACATCACACCTGTTCGTGTTTATCGTTACTAATAAAAAACAATTGATGTGCGACTCAGATAACTAAACTGAGCTTATTATTACAGAAATAGACTATAAAACATAATAGTTTTAACAAGTTTACTATAAACTATTAGGGTATCGTCCACAGCGCGATCATTTATGATCACAATGTCTACACTGTAAAATGACTTTGAAGCAAAATGCCTCAAATCAATATCTCTCAAGTGTTTTGACTTATTTGCAATACATCTGTATTGTTTCTTGCCTATGCAGCATAATGTCTCAAAATTGAAAACAACTTTAAAGGATAATACACAATACGCCATTAGGAC
This sequence comes from Schrankia costaestrigalis, assembly GCA_905475405.1. Classification (NCBI taxonomy): domain Eukaryota; kingdom Metazoa; phylum Arthropoda; class Insecta; order Lepidoptera; family Erebidae; genus Schrankia; species Schrankia costaestrigalis. The sequence goes on from FR997830.1 coordinate 3,454,339, forward strand.
TAAGAATCAAAACGACGATAAATCAAATGATCATTATTTTTATTTGTGAATTATTATAAATTAAATGTTACTTTAATTATTACTGCTTATTTTTATCCTAAAGTGGACGAGTAACAGGTTTGTTCAAATAAATGAAATAATAGATAAACCTTGTTTTCAAACAGCCGTTTTTGCAGACGACACAACTATTTAAGCCGCTGGCACCTCCCCCTCGATATTTAGGCGACTCCAATCTGCGTCCAACGCCCTTAGCGATTGGTTCCAGAAATGGAGGATAACAGTCAACCCCGAAAAGAGTAAAGCGGTAATGTTTTACAAGAAACAAAGCCACAAGACCCTCTCGCCAGAGACACCAAAAGTCAAGATGTTCGGCTCCCTGATCCCTTGGGCGAGGGAAGTCAAATATCTTGGACTCATACTCGACGATAAACTCTCCTTCCGTCCCCACATAAACATGGTTCGCAAGCTGTGCTCATTTGTGATGGGACGGCTGCACATGGTTCTCTGGAAGGAATCTAAGATGTCGATCCGAAACAAGGTTAGGTTATACACGACTTGAATTAGACCAATTATGACGTATGCGTGCGTAGTTTTCGCCCACCTTATGCAACACAGGGTCCATTGGTTACAAACCCTTCAGAATAGGTTAATGCGCAAAGCGACGGGAGCACCGTGGTTCATGCGTAACGAGGATCTTCACATAGAACTCGAGTTGCCAACTATCCAGCAACACATGGAACTCTGTTCCCGTCGCTACATTGAAACGGCTGCCTCTCACCCCAACCAACTAGTGGTTGAGGCGTCCGGGTACATCCCGTCCTCACCCTCGAGGCCGGAATACGCGCCGCGTTCGCTCCTAGAGGGCGTGCCTTCCGCACGTCCTGTTAGTCAGTGACAGTCCAGGCCGAGGTTCGTGGCCCACAGGGGGTGTATTTTCGTGTTCTGGTCATAAAACTACCTACTGCGATGTTTTGCATTTTAGGTATTTTGGATTTCAACTCATCTTCACTTAAGACGTTTGTCTTTAAAGACGCGTTACTTCGTAGTCATTTTACTACAAAGTCATTTTCATTTAAAGGTGTATTAGTACTAAGTCGTTATGATTTGAGGCATTTTGCTACTTAGTCAATATGCATTTTATGCGTAATCCTTTAAAGTCATTTTACAGTGTAGACATTGTGATCAAAAAGGAGCGCGATAAGCCTTACATGTTGATGGTCCTTCGAGCATAACATTCTCGATGACATAACATAATTTCGTTATCCACGTGAGAAGGTGGACTACTGTTATTCAAAAGCACATGGCATGTAATTGTGGAAGTAGTACACGTTGAAAGCCATTAAAATGACGTAACCAAATTCAATTACTCGAATCACGTCAAATCTCAGCTGTCTACATGCTACGTTGATTTAAAAAAAATAGGAAATTGTAACGTTAGGTTACAAGAAATTCTTTAACGCCAACATTTATGAAATATCGTGAGATACAAAAACAAAAAGATACAAAATAAATCCGCAACTATTGAGCGTGATCTACTTTCTAGATATTACAACGTCCTGTAAATGTTCCTTGAACGAATGAGGTAAAATGGACGCAAGAGACTCTCGAAAACGCTCTCGATATAATATTTAATGCCGTCCGTAATTCTAATTAGTTGTATCGAAGTTAGCCAGTACTGTTGGTGAAACGGATATCATCCCGTTAGTGCCAGATAATCTGTTCGAGCAGACCGATACGGTAACGGTACAAGAGCCTTCGGACAAGAAGGCAGGCTGAGTCGCTGTAGCGTAACATTCAGAAGCCTTGTAAGAACGATCGATATCTTGTTACGTGGGAATGTTGAGAGTTGTTACTTTGAGATAGTTTTTATTAGGAATTCCCTTCTTAGAAGAACGAATTACCTACGTCCAGTCGGGTTTTATCTTCAAAGGGTTAGGAATCCTTTATTTTTAACTCAATTAAGAAACAAGTTGTATGATTTGCAGAGGAACCCATTATTATATGTGGAACCGAGTCTTTATGATTGAGGAGAGAGAGACCACTTATATAAAATGGATTGTGTTCCAAGGAAGTTTTCAAGTTGCTTTTGCTACTAATTTTGTTGTAAAAAAAGTAAGTAGCTTGTTTGGCGAATTATTGAAGCAGACCGGCTTGTTATTAAAACCAGCTTTTACTAAGTGGTAGAGATTCGAACAATTACGACTAAAATCTAGTAAGTACAACTACGTACAACCAACTTCAGAAAGAAATAACGTGTCTCTTTTACAACCCCTTTATAAAGACATGGTTTTTCTAATGAAAATTGATTTGTTGCTCTTGAATTAGACTTTGAATAAAAGAAATCTAAACATCCTACTTACTCATCTTACATTTTATAGTACTTTAGTATTATTTATTCTTTACCAAGCTACATAACAATAGAATGTAGGTAATTTAAATAAACAATCAGATCAGGCTGCTATGCGATTATGCAGCAAAATAAGTAGTGAACATACAAAGATCTCGAAAGCTATTTCACGTAGAAACTTTAGACTTTCTAACAGTAAGTGTTGTAAAGTCGTTATAATCAGAGATGTTGCTAAATCATTGCCCCAAAGTATCCATACGATCGTCTTCGACTTTACGACAATACTTTCACTACCAATAAGTATCGATAAACTATATTCATCATTGTATGAAATTGAAAGTAATGAGTAAACAGATTTTAAGCTGATTCCTTATTGACTCTCGAGCACTTACGAGCACTATAAGCCGTTAAGATTTCTTTTTTAAATTAAAACGTTGATTATCCATATCAGCACTTTATAAGAGACAGTACAGGTCAGATAAATATATACAGAATTGCTTAAATACCTACTCATGATCAGCAAAAAATTCACGAATATTGATTTTGCATGCAAATTACTACAAGAGTATAGAACTTTTGCAGGGAAAGTCAATTTTAACAGGTAAGTAATTGCTGACTTGCAATTGTCAGACAAATTCAATGGAATACAATCAATGCAGGATTAAAAATACATTATATCATCACTGTTTCTTTTTGAAAATGATTACACACAATATCGATTTCAGTAAAGAAGAATAGAACGTGCTTATAGAAATACATAAACTTTTCTTCATACCTAATGTTGATTATAACTGTATACTACTTAAAGAGGTATTAAGTTTAACTTCCCATGTGCTGACCTGGTCATTAAAGGATTACGAATGCTCTTAGCATTGGACACTGTATAAATTAAAAGCCAACTTTCACCATATAGAACTAAGGTTATTAACCATTGTGGTGTCCAAAACAATAGGGCCACGTGCGTGTTATGTCTGCTAGTCCTCGGATATCCGAACTTCCGGTAGCCACCAGTCCGTGACGTGCCTTCCGTTGGGGTGCGACACGACCGTGACGGGCGACAGTCATTGTGCTAATGAGTGTGACGTCATACTTTAACAAGACTACCAAATGTTATAAAAAGAAATTCGGACAGATTTACTGGATCGTTAACTAGGTAATGCGTAAGCGATGAAACTTTTATTTGCTGAAACCATATAAGTGAGGGCTTTGATTTTGTTTTGTAACAACAATAAGCTACGTGTACTAAAATAAAATCGGACATGTGGCTTTAGGAGATCATTAATAAAATTATTCTTAAAAATACTTAATTTCATTCTGAACTTGGTGTATTCGTCCACCCATCTAATATACCAAGCCAAGACATCTATTTATTTTTGCCTTTTTGCATTCAAGTATCACAGATTACAGCAGGGAAGTTTTTAACATTCTGGTTTTACAGGAGTCGCGGTTATGAGAAACATTGACGTGCATCCATTTCCACTTACTCTTCACCAATCGTCATTTTGCTATAAACTACTGTGACGTAGTGGGGTGGTATAGGGAGATAAATGCAAAGACAACTCAAGTATAACAATGTAGTTATATTCCGTATAAATGAATCTATATAATATTACTTGTTTGATAATTTAGAATCACTATGTAATTAAGAATATGTAAATTAAGCAAGCCGGCTAATGGTAATCAGAAGGATTATAGGTTAGAGGATTCGAGAGCACGAGGTTCGAAGGCTGCCCTTCAGAAAGGCAGACACTTATCTTCAGGAAGCCGGAACCGGAACAAAAAGGGAAGGGCCCGCATTTTTTTTTATTGTGAGGACGAGTAGTCGGTCTCAGACGACCATTACTACTTTACGCGGGCTGTGGTGGGGCGGATGGCCCTCAACCAAAGACATTTAAGTGACGTGCCACAGGGGCACCCCCTTTGGGGTACGAACCTCGGCCTGGACCGTCACTGACTAACAGGGGAAGGGCCCGCGCCCCGCGTCTTCTTTATATAGCGGCTGCTGGGTAGCCCGTAGCCCCCATCACGGCGCGCTCGCGCCGCTGCCGTGAGGCGAGAGGCGAGAGGCACGAAGCACGACGTCACACTACACTTGTACACAATACAATTCAAAGAATCGATTAATGGAAACACGCTAGAGAATCAGAATTACAAGGACTTATCTTTGCTGTAAGCGATTAGTATTCTGAATACATTGCGCTCTCTAAAGGAAATCTTCGTATCCGTTGATAAATTAAGCCAGCAACGGTATTTAAGCTATTAAAACAATTGTATACTAACAGTTTCATCTAGTTTCATAAGTCCTTGACAAATCTAGTCACGGCAAAGTTAGTACTAATTTTATTACAGCAAATTGAGCATTGTCAGATCTAGAACAAGAACTAAATTGTCATGCACTATGCATTACAATAACTTACTGCGTTCGCTTACATAATCCGTCATCATTACTAGAATATTCTAATTTCTTAGTGACGGTGAATGGTACCGCTCCTTCAGTAACGTTCAATGCAAAAGTTTGATCAATAACTGACGTCACTGTGTATAAACAGAGGGAAACTATTCGCCTCGACATTTGCTAAAAGGTAAAACGAAAGCTTTATATATTTTTTTATTTAGCACAACGCAAAAGTCAAGGTTGAGAATTTGACAGTAACTGTAATATCATTAAGTCCCGTTAAAGTGTTATACATTCTGAACACTGTCTCCTCATTACGTTTAAACGTTTTTGTTAAAATGAAACTTATTTGAATATTCACAAGAAATCTTGTCCATGTGGCAATGAAGTTATACATTATGCATGTAACATCAGCTATTATGAAAAATGTAATGGAATTAATCTTCATAATTGACCTGACCATTATTATTCTTGCAGTGGCTACTGCGGTAATGGGCCTACTCCAGTGACGTAGTAAAACTGCCTACTAAGGCGACATTACGACAGAATACTGCCTACTAATGCAACATTACGACGGAATACTGCCTACTATTGCCACATTACGACGAATCAGTCCAATTACCTTCTTTTGTTTTTGTAGAGCAAACTGATATCAATTAAGTTTCTGTTAGTCAGTTTTAATGACACCAATGATCTCAGGTGAAGTGATGACAACATGTTACATACGAAAAATATGCTACTTGCATATTTTAACGATAGAAGGAATTAACCATAAAAATAAGTTGTATGTATTTCTTTATCACGTTTATGAGTGCAAATATTATAATTATGTCAAAAGTACTTTATTTTATGGGTTGATATGCTATGTATGTATATTATGTATAAATAGCTTTTTTAAATATTTTTAAAATCAGATAAGATGATAATCTTATCGTTATTGTAACTTAAACGTTTAGTTTTATTGCAACAGTAAAATAAAGTTAGTCATAAAAATATTATTATAAATTAGGTTCAATATAATTTTCCTCAAACACTGCCACGTCATCTAGTCTCAACGTTAGCAGAGTTTGTACTGTGGGAAATATTAAATAAAGATATTCATTTACTTTTATTTGTAAAACATACATATTATACATAGAAACACGGACCTTTAAAATAGACTGTTTAAAGTCATGAAAATATAGCATACATGCAGACAAAATGTATGACTTGTAACTCCAGGGATTGAATGTGTGACCGCTGGCAGAAAGATACACTAACTATTGCGCCATCTGGATAACAGGTACGAAATATATTAATAAAAAGTATCATTATGCTTATCTTTAATTCCTTTAGTATGAACAGATTAAATAAATACATTTTAGCATTCATTACGCTCTTGATTCTCAAATCGGTAATTAGTTATTATGCACTTTTACTTTTGATGTCATGAAAAAACTTGATTATCAAGTGTTCAACTCAAAAGAAAAAGTTTGATCTTTTTATTACAAAGATGACTTCTCCAAAAGTTATAGTATCTACCCACTGCGTTTTTTTTTAGTGTAGATATATTTTGTTGGTCGCTGATGATCTATACTACTTCAAACGGACTGTTGTGGAGCAGAGGGGCTCTCAACCAAGAACGTAGTATAATAAAATTTGTATTAAAAGTGACAGTTTATTTCATAAAACAAATGCATTGCGCTAACAAACAACACACATGCGCTAAAAAGATAAAGTTTTATTTCAATCTTGTCAAAAGTAATTTCGCTGACTAATACAGCAAAGACTTAAGACAAGGAATGGCAGAACTATCAAGAAGAAATTTATCTTGTAATTATATAATTGGATAGATAAGGTTATTAAATCCTTGGCAACAAAATAATAAGTATCATTTTAATTCGCAACTTAACGTTTTATTATCTCGTCCGGCTAGACGACTTTTGCATGCTTATCATTTACCATAATAATTATTGAATAATAAACTGAAGAAGTATAAAACATAGCTAAGCACTTAAAGGAAACGGTAGGTACTTAAGTATTAATGTTATCATGGACTTCAAATTATTCCACTATACTGCAATGATGCAATGATGAAAAGTAACAGTCTTATCTAATCTATCTGTGATTGCTTATTGCTTAATGAATTAATGATACTAATAGTCAAAAGCAAACCACACCTTACAACAAATAAAATAATAGTTTACAAATATAAAAATGTTTATTAGATAGCAAGAAAGATATTAAAATAAGGAATACATATTACTTATTTACTATTAGTTTACTTTTAAATGATCATTATCATGTAATAAGTGAGTGACCACATAAACACAGTATAAAATTACATTTTACGAATGTTGCCGAAGGTTATACCAGATTGCTGGCCTTTGTTCGTACCGTACTGCAAGGAGATCACATTCTGTCCAGCTTTAAGTTGATCATCAGTAAACTCACGGACGTTCTTGTCAGCCTCTTTAGGCCCAATTGATGGCTTTCCAAAATTGCTTGCCTTTCTACCCAACGATTGTAAGCACACCACTACGGAATACAAATTCTGTTTTTCCCACAAATCGATAGTTTGGAATGTTTCCTGGGCAGGCACTCCCAATTTTTTGACGGCTTCCAAAAACGCGTTAATATTTTCCATACACTTGAATGCCATAGATGACTGGTTAATCTTCTTCACAGACCCTTCTTGTAGTGAGTTGACTAGTTTACAAAGAAGAGTACCGTCTTTAAGGACTTCATAGAAGTTGTTTGCATCACCGGCTGTATTATCTGGCTCACCTGTCAGTAGTTTGATCCATTCTAGTGTTTCAGTAGCGATTTCATCGTTATACTTGCTGTGGATCCTAGCCTGTGCCTCGGCGTTGATGCCAGCTTTACCAGCGCGATATTCTCCCATGTTGAATGTTGACAAGTGTATGAACACGTAGCCACTAAACTCCTTATGATAAGCGTCCTTACAATATCAGTTTGACGATGTGTTTGATAGCGACTATCGCTCTTTCGACGAAGGTATTATTATATAGTTTATCATTCGACTGATATCTTACAATATAAATGATTTATAATAATTATTATGACTCTATTGTTTGGCATTTTAATATGTACTTTACCATAATTACAAGAATTGCATCAAATGCTTTAATAATGCTATCTATTGTACGGTATACATTCCTGTTTCCATCTATACCCAATATAATAATGCTACCTAAAGCTTTTGTTAATTCACAAAGCATTCTATGATCAAATAGTTAGAAAATATATATTAATATTAATTATTGTAAGCTGAGAAATTAACTTACTATTTTGCCATTGTTGGTGCCGAAGTATCTAGAATCATATACATTCATCGGCCATTCTTATCGCGTTGATACGTACGTAATGTGATATGTAGATTATTATATCAATAGAGATAGAGACATTTTTTATTCAGTAAAAAATATTACTAGGATTGTAATTATAAAAGTGTTTACCAATAATTTTACACTAAATATTCAATGACTAATTTTTTTATTGATATTGAACTTTGTTTCTTTCAATAAAATGTTATTAATCTCTTCATCTATTCTATAGCAAGATTTTTGAGATTTAAAAATTTCAAGTACTCGACTCAAGGCCAATAATGTTATAATAGGTAGTATTTCTGTGATGATTTTCATCTGTATTTTAGTTTTGCTGTTGTTATTTATGATAACTAAAAACTAAAATACAGATGCAATTAGCAATTTAAATCTGTTTACGAACTCTTACAAATAAACCTATGAATGTATTATTGCATGGTTAGTATTTCAATGTAGCATATTGCAAAATAAGTACAAATGTACCAATTTTTATGGTGTTTCTCTCGTTCGTAATACAATGGTTGTGATTTTGATTGTTTCGAACAAAGGCATATTATCACAGTTGAAAAATGATAAAAATCATAGATGTAATCTTAGGAACATAATTATATTTACTCTGATAAAGATGGTCTGCTTTAATTCAGCTGAACTTTTTGTATGCATAATAAATACAGTATATTACAACAGGAATATTTAGGAGCCTTTTTCTACTCTACTCTTCATGAACTTGTAAGTAGGGCGCACTCGGTTTCCGACATGGGTAAAAGACACGAATACCGGTATAAGAACTATATTCGTAACAGTATGTAAAAAAGAATGCATCGTTTTATTTCGAATTTGCGACAATGCAGCATTTCACAGAGGTAAACATAAAATCAAAAGAAAGAATAACTCCAGACTTTATTACGAACAAATAGGTCTCGAAATCGTAAGGTAATATGTTTGTTAAGAGAGAGAACAAGGGGGCCGATTTTGATAGTTCTTACATGTATCGATTTGTCTTAATCTTGCGAGTGTCACTGGTTCAATATGGTGACTACCACCACATTAAGATAGTAAAATCGAGTCGACAAAGTAGGTCACTAAGAGGGTATTGTTGAATTAGTATTTCAAAATCATCTCTGCAATTCTTACTTAAGTAGTACCTATATTAGTTTTCAGCAGTCTAGTTGTTTGTTTTTCTATAAATAATTTACTTGTTTATCATAATAGGATGATACATTACACAAATCCGAAAAATTAAAAGATCTTTAACAGTTAAAATATAAAGGAATATGTTATAAAGAAGAGATCTGCTCATATTTGTACCTACTTTTTATCTAAACCCATGGAAGACTATGATATATATTACCATATATTGTATTTGTATTGTATATTAAATTTTACTAAGTTATTTATATTTGTAGGTGTCTTTTAGGTCACTATCAGGCATTAGTGACTTTACCTTAATGTTAAATTAATATTTGCGTATACCAAAAGAATAATGTTAAAATACCAGCTCTTTTTTGTAGGGACATTTTTTAACAATGATTCCTCTAAAAAATAAGCTGTTAAGTTATGATTACTGACTGTGCAAAAAAATAAACAAATATTGAAAAAAAAAATAAACTTGATGTTCATAAATATCTATTTGTAAACATTGTTACTCAATTAAACAAACAGTGTTTAATGACAAGACAAAATAAAAAAAAAATAAGGTACTTATTAGGTCTGTGTTTTAAATATGTACCATGATAATTTTGAAATCTTATTGCAAGTGAACTAAAAGATAATGCAATATAAATTACAGTTAATTACCTACATTTATAAGTTACGTAATTATAATGACAACACTATTGTTTGAAATAATTTTATTACATTTATGTTTCAAAGGTTTGGTTCTGCTAGAGAATATTCTTATTGTGTTTTATTATTTTTAGTGCATAAAAATGTAGCAGCCCTTAAATTAGACATTTAAGGGCCACAGAGTATGTTTGCCAATATAGATTATGTATAAAGTATTTTCTTAAATAACTGGATTAGCGAAGGATTAAAAGGTTATTAAACCAGTAAGTAAGTAATTCTTCTAGAAAAATATCAGTTCTTATTAACTGGTGTATAACAATTTACAGTTAAAGTAGAATGCTAATTTGAATTGTTGTATTGTACTTAATATATGATTAATATTGCAATTCAAAAACTATCACAAGAATACTAATTAGATATTCTTAACTCAGTTAAAATAAAAAGTAACAGCAGAATCTATGTCATAAAATAATATAATAATTTGTGCATAGCATTAGATATTTTTTTAAATTTTTGTAAATTGAGGTTTTCTCTAAATTTAGTTTAAACACTAGTTCTGTTTAGTTACTCAATACACACATTTATGTAAGTAAATTTGTGCAGATTGGACATTAAGTAATTTAAGCATTATTGCATAAAATGGAGCAACACAGCTAGTATTTTTTGTTGCTGCATAAGTTTAGTCAAATGAGTGACCTTACCATTGCACAAGTAAAATATTGCTAATATAATAAAAAGTAATAGACTCATAAATAAAATATGAACAATATTATTTTTAGTTACTTTCCTAAGTAAGTAATTTTAGTTTCGTTTTCAGAAGTTAATACTTTTAGATTTACTTTTGTTTGTGTTGTATTTGTTAAAAAAGGCAAAGTTAATTGCACTTAATATCTAGAGGAAATTATAATTTCTTTTTAATCTATATGTATGACGATGAATAAACAATTTATCAAAATTATTTCCTGTAACTCATAGATAAATTGTACGATAATCAAGAAAAAAATTAGTATAATATTCTTAGACTTAATAATTCAAGTTATACATTCATTTTAAAAAGTTATTAAAATATAATATGTCTCATTCTACAATAAAATAACTTAGTTTTGAACATAGTTAATTTTCTATTAAAACTATAAAATAAGTCGTGATTTTCATGAGTTTATTCTATGTTAATGACGTAAACAAGAAGGCGATGGATGGTCTGAATCATTCGGTATTTGGATTTATTATAAATAAAGAGGTTCTATTTATTGTGTTTCCTACCCGAATTCTAACAAGATTCAACTAGATTTACGATTAAACTTTTCAATGTTCTAGTAACGAAACCGTGATTTCCGATAAGACTATAATTCGATGAAACAAAACAAAAAGCAGGTAAATTTCATGAACAATCAACTAAAGTTTATAACTTACCGAAACTTGTACTATAAAGATTTATAACACTTTACACAATAATAAAAATTAGTACATAATAATATCCATCGTATTTTCCACAAGGCACTACACAAACACTAATTTGGAGTTTATTAAAAAGTCACCGCGTCACGAGAATTCGCTAACGGCGCGAGACTGTGTAACATAAAGTTACCAACACAACTTTTACCGTTCGAAAATCTTACTTGCAATCGGTTTCCCCTCTCCACGTGACGAACTGACATTTGTCGTTCACTCTGATTGGCTGACAGACATGACGTATGACTTTGTAGTGAGCAACCATTTTCTATCGACAGAATTTGTTAGTAATTTTATTTTATCCCTTGATACTAACTTTCACTTACCAAGCTGCCAATGTTTAAAATGCAGGTGATACACAATAATTATAAAAATAATTTAAAATAAATTGATGCTACCATTAAATTAGTTCTGTCAACTAATAAGTAATTGTGGTTCTTTGCTTACTATAATATTTGTTACAATACTAACTTTATGACATAAAGGATGAAATGGCAATATGGGTATCTAATAGACTGCTTAAATATGATATACTTACAATAATTTTGAACTATGACCTAGTTTATTAAAATCCAGCTAGAAACACTAACACTTATAGACAACTTTATGATTAACTTTAACATATTTTGTAGATCGAACCCGCAACCTCACCGTTGTAGGTGACACTTATGAATAAACAAAGCACTGTGTAGGTGTACTCAAAGCATTTTTATTTGATCTGTCGATATAAAATTCAGTTCGTGAGTACGTCACTAGTATCCAACATTTTGTTTGAGTTAAAACGTTTCGTTCCTAAACCAAGAATATTCACGTTTCTTTTTACGCTGTCATTTTTCTGTTTGTAAAATAAGTTAGAGAGATCTCTTTTTGTATCTGGCACCGCACTCTTGGCGTATTTGGTATTTATAACATTTTATAATATTCATTAACTACACAAACTCGTTTAAAATTTTTTTTCAGACGCATTTTATAGAAAGTCTGGCAATTTAATAAAGCATACAATAACAATGGCAAGTGCATAGCACGGCAGTCTCTGCCTGCGCCCATCCGAAATGGGGCGTAAGTTTATGTACAAAATTGACGAACATTAATTTAATCTTCGACTAATCTATAAGCGCTGCATCAGCGACAAGGGCGATAGATGGGAAAATATGACTATCGCAAGTTAGCGCGTCTCATTGTTTGTGTAGTCAACTTTATTATTGATTGATAACCTAGTTATTTTGATTTTAATTAATGTTTTAATTTTTTAGAATTGGAATATTGCCTAACCATTACGATAAATGATCGAAAATATCTTGATATACCTTTTTCCTAATGACTGATCAAGTAAAAATCAAATAATCAAGTGTCATGTGTAAATTTTAGTTCCTGAAAATGATAGATTAGTTTATTTTTACTTACCAGATAATTCGGAAATCGTGGGTTAGTGTTTCATACTAATTTGGTAATATTACTTGTCCCGTCTAAAATAAATAAAACTATCGTAAAGAGAGGCTATTTGAAATCACGGAGTTGCATAGAATTTGCGAAATAAAACATAATGAGCATAGATTTTTTTACCAGGATAATGAAACAAATAGATTGTACTACCAGCATGTCAATTCTCGAACCTAAAAATTCGGTTAAGTTATCTTTTAGTTGTCAAATTGTCTTGTTTTTGCTATTGCAATTGTAGTCTTTTGTGGCCGTGTTAAAGTTTAATTTAGAGTGTGACAATTTGACAACTAAAAGTTAACTTAACCGAATTTTTAGGTACGAGAATTGACATGCTGGCAATACAACAACATTTAATGTCAAATTGTCAATGTCAAACTAAAATTTGGAAGGGTTTTGGCGGCAAATAGTGAATATTTCGGTAATTTAAAAACACTGATTTTTTTGGAATTTCTTGATTCTTCGCTATTATTCTTTCGTGTGGAACACTACATTTATAAAGGTAGGTACGTTTAGTTTATTTGTTGTAAAGTATATTATTTGATATAAAAAAGAGTATAACTTATAAAAATAAATTGATGTGAGATTATTTATTTGATGTGCAATTAACAATTTCCCATCATAAAATGCGGGTACGGTTTTTTTTCCTGAGAATCTAGTTAGTCTTCTAGGGTGAAATACAGGTACACACCACATAAAGTGGCAGTAAGTCTGTCTGTGGTTTCGCCAGTAGTGACAGGAAGAAACAGACTACTACCTACCTACTATATTTTGTAGGAAAAAAGCAACTGCTCTAGCATACCGGGTACAAAAACTCAATAAACTGGGAATGCTTCAGCATCCGTGACATTTTTTAATTTAATTTTATAGGCTTTGTCGCTTAGCGACCACATCGCCTATCTGTGACATAATGAAAGTGTCCGATACTAATGCTATAGCATGCTCGTCCTGGAACTTGTTAATGGTCCTTCGACCCAGACGTTTTTTATGCTGATTCGGTGATGCCATTTCGCCATCTACTTACATATAGAAATAATTACTTACCAATAATATTATTGTGTATTGTAGCTGCCATACATAAAATATAAATTGTACTTAATCTAATAATTGACTAGCGTTTTACTTCAACAACCAGTCAGCTACAGTATCCTGCCTCACAGTATAAAAAGATAACACTTAGCCTTTTTAATTAGAAGCACATTTATAAAATTAAATAGTCTACCATTTTATTTTATAGCTGTGGTTCTATCCATGTTGCTAATAAGAAGTTTATTCAACATGCTGACTTGTTTCTGCTTAACAACATCTACCTATATGGAACCTTACAAGTCTGAACAGACATTAAAGGCGACACCCTATACCTAGCTAGTAGCTAGTTATTGATAGCACGAGATCTGATCTTTTTAGCGCGTAAGATCAAAGTCATAATTATATTCACAAATATTCAACAATATATTTTCAAAATTAATTCAACTTTCGTTTTATATTTTTTGACGTCATTTATATACTACCTCAGACTAAATTTGGTCTGAGTATACTACCTACTTAATCTAAATTTAGTACATTTCAAAGTTTAGAAATTGTTTATCGGATATACCTAAGTTAGGTAAATTACTAAGGTACTAAAGTACTTATAACCCATGTTACATCAATATGTTTATCATGCGCCGAATACTCGTAAGTATTCGATTCCCGCCCAAAGAGCTATCTATGTTTAAATGAACACAAATTTAAGTCATTGGATAATAAATATGTTTATCAAATAATAATAATAATTTACATAAAAATGTACCTATATCATTAGGTACAAGTTGAGCTTAATAAGCAGCAGGAGCCTATAGTGCTTTTAAAAACCAACCTAATGACCAGACTCAATATTTTCTGAGATAGAAAACGAGTCTTCGCGTTCTGTGTCACCTAGAGTAAAGAAAGTTTTTCGATATTAATTAAATGAAGTTGGAGCCTAACAGAAACTAAATAAAAAATTAGAATGTCTATCGAATGTTATTAACAACTATTACATAGGTACAACCGCAATTCCGCCCAGGAACATGAGTCTAATCAAATTACGAATGAATATCGACACCGGTGCCCGCGTCGCGATGTAAACAAAGCTAAAGCATCTGTGTTGAGTGCGCAGGCGCGGCGGGGTGTGTGTGTGGTGTGCGAGGTGCGGGGGAGAGGGACGGGAACATGCGCTGGCGCAGGGCGGGCGGCGCGGCGACATCAGTCCGCGCGCGCCCTCGCCATGGCTCGGTGGCTGAAGGCTCTGGCGGCGTTGCTGCTGCTCGCCGCCGCCGTGACCGCGCGCAAGTCCCCCGCCCCGACCAAACACGAGCCCCAGATCGAGGAGGTCACCGCCAAACAGTTGGAGAGAGTGCTGGAAGACAAGGATTTCGTCGCGGTGTTCTGGTGTAAGTGCTGCCACTCGTCCGCTGCCCGCCGACCGGCGCGTGTCTCCGTTTAATTTTGCGAGCTTTCGAAAGCTGGCCGGCGGCCAGGGCGGGGGCGGTCGTCGCCGTGTCGAAACGTCTGCGACGGCGCCCGTCCAAATGGGTTATCGTCGAGTTAATGATCTTCGGATGGGCCGAGGGAAAGACCGCTAGCGGACCCGCTGTGTGCATGATATTTTCGAAGCGAGCGGCTCGGTTAGCGTTTCGCGAGTTATGCAACCGAGCTGCGGAGACAATAAAACTTGACCCGGCCGCCGACCGCTACGGCCGTCGGCGCGGCCTAAAATGGTACCGAGTCTCGTTTTCCACCGTTCCACCGATGCTGGCTCAGCCAAGGTCGCAAGGCGCCTACGCTCGTAGCTCGGCTATTACCGTGTGCCGCGGCATATATCCCGCTGAAATAGACCTTCATTACGTGCTATCGGCATTCCGACTATTTTCTTTTGTCGCCAACTGTCGTTGTGATCTGTTTGCTTACGTCACATTCTTAACGATGATCATTTAGTAAAAGTGCAAGCTGTGCGTGTGTGCGTATAAGTATGTGTGAGTTGGAAGCAAATGTAGCCGTAGGCTAATTCGTTAGATATTCATTAATTATCTTGACGTATCTATAGCCGTTGCCATGTCTAAGATGCATCTCTCACTCATCCGAAGGATGCAGTGACTGGTCTAGACACAAAAAGTGTCATAAATCACTGTCGAAGCCGTCACCGATGCAAGATTGTCTCTTGGCTGAGAGACTAAATTGTTCCGAGCTCTAGTTGTTCCACAAAATTGTTTTCTTCGTTTTACACGTAATGTCTTGTGCAATATATTCTGTCATTTCGTTAGCCGTTTTAGACTAATGTTGCACATTCGCTTCCTGGTCGATAGAGTAGAGTAGGTACTTATATAAATAAAAACAAAAACATAAACAAACTTTTTGGAAGCTAACATTATGTACTATCTTATAATACTAATGCTGCTAGTTAATCTATCTAAATAATCAGTAGTCATTTTAATTTTCAAATTCCCTTTAATAAATTTACATTTACAGATCAAAAATAAAATTATAACATAGAATTTTGACATTTCAAAAATATCATCCTCTTATTTATTCAATCCAATTTCAAATTATAATAAATATTTAACATGAAATAACTCCGGCCCCTTGGTCAGAACGATAGTCGTCAGAAAAGTTTTTTTGTGTTATAAAAATAGGTCCTGGCTGCCTAGTAAGTGATACAGAAAAGACATAATTACGAAAACGTTCCCGTACAACTGTTTCAATTGGACTACTTCCAAATTCAAGAATTCTAAACATTAATTCCTGGATTAATGAAAATTGCCACAATTCTTGTACAAGAATACATTAATTTTAACAAATTAACCAGTGCTGGTGACTGTTCATATAGTTTCCCTGTAAAATGAGCTAACATATTTTATTGCATTATTTTAACGCTATGTACGCGTTAAAGGAGGTCACGCAAAGCTATAAATCTTAACCTGAATTTGTCTCCGACTATAAATATAGTAAACTGATGAAAACATTACGATCATGATACTAGTTATACTGTCCAACAAATATTCATTCATGCTTTATTGTGTTCTATTAAATTATAATTTACTGCAAGAGGTCTGTTAGGTGCAAGAGTCTCCTCGGCAACAGTCTTCTTTGAATAGTTTTCTTTTTACTTTACTTGGTACACTTCCAAAGCACGAGGTTACGAGTTATTTGTACTTATATTATTTGGTTAATAATGCTTTGTTTCTCAGGGTTGTACGCTCTAAGGTAGAGGTTATGTCCAATAGACTTAAATCTAGGTCTTGTCGGTCATTACACTTTTAATTGTCCATGTTATTCTTTTAATCAATTGAATGCTTATCAAACAACTTGTAAGACAAACAAAGGCTTTACGTACTTAGTATATAGATTTTTTATTCCTTTTTTGTATTTTATAATGCAAGTGATTAGACTAGGTTGGTACGAATTGATAAATAAATATTTAAGCTTTCATGTTTTTACTTTATATAAATATTTCATCATGACGACTAGCTTTTAGTGCATTTTTGTTACGGAAACACTAATGTAAAGCAAATGAAGGAATGCTAAATAAAGGTGCAAATTCTAAATAAATGCGCTTCTAAAGACAGTAATTCAACTGAGTCTCTACGGTAATTAAAGATGGATAAGCTGACTGACCCTTTAGCATCCTGTCTGACCAGCCTCTTATTAGTAGGCCAAATTTTCTTATGTCAAAAGAGATATTAGGATAAAAACTTTTTCAGCAGCTAGAAAAATAATTCTTAGTAGGTCTTACTTACTAATTATGCTTTCCATTAGCACAATATTTGTGTAACTGATCTTAACATATTTTAAATTGTCAGACAGGCTTTTTGTAATGAACAATTAACTAAAACAATCAGAGTAACCTAAATGTATTTAAAAGCTTGTTTTAAAATTATGAGTGCTTACGCACGAGTAATTTGGTATTTTAATCTAGATTTTTATCTGTAATGCGTGAATGAAAAATCTGAAGAGAAATCTCCTTCCACCGTTGCATTGTCGGGTGATAAGTTCCTCTAACTCTTTCATTATTCTTCAGAATACGGGTTCAAAGATTGTTTTAGGTTTTCCTGTAATTTCACCTGTAAGTAGGTTTAAGTGCTTTTACGATCGATGTCACGCGTTTGATCCTGACATACAGAAATCATATTTGTGTGAGATTAGACACACGGAAATGCAAAAATGGATAAATTCAGATAAAAACAATTCTTGTAAAAACAAACTCGGTCTGTGCCGACTTAATTAAAATAAAGAAGATAACAGAAAAGGTTGAATGGCAAAGTTATCAATGTGAAAGCCCTTGACAGTGTATTGTTCTATAATAAAAAATAATACCTACCTACTCAAAAACCTATAAAAATACTCGACTCTTTGTCAGAAGCTATAAACAATTTTTTTTTTGTTTAAAAAGACAGCTCCCTCACTATGGATCATGCCCTGTGTCGCGGGGACCTTTTACAAACATCAATTAACGGACACAAAGAACACCCAGACCAGAACAATAATTTGTGGATCTCACAAATTATTGTCCTGCGTGGGGATCGAACCCACAACCTCTTGCACGGCAGCCGCTTGCACTATCGTCGCGCCACCGAGGTCGTCAATTATAAAGTTATCAAAATCGAGAAAGTTTACTTTGTTAAACTGTTGATAATTTTTCCTTATTGGTGCAGATTAACGCACAAACAAAGCAAATTCATTTTGATAGTAGATAAAAGAAATATTTATTGATTAATATTGATGTTGATAACAGAAACAAAGAATATGCCGAGTTGCACAATTTTAATTTATACACTTACTCATCATTAATTTTAAGAATGACTACAGACTCTATTATTTTTCCTTTACCATCTTTACTAACAACTGTTGTAGTAGCCCTCGGAAGTTCAAGTGATGTACAGATTCTAAATATCAGAATACTAGTGTTATTCATAATCCCTCTCACTCATAAACTCCTCTTAAATTTAATCACTGCTTAGCGAGATTTTGGGAGGAGGAAAACCAACCTTATACCAAACAAAGCCGTAAGAATTTATGCTAATCAATTGACTAAAATGTAAGAGGCGTTTATGAGTAAGGGGGTATATGCCTTCCGAAAGCTGTGGATTCTTCAATTTGTGTGTCTCTACCATAGGTCTTTACTGTACTTATTGTTCGATTTCTACAACAATAGAACGTCCATATCAGTATCAATGCGATGGCCGATGAATTCTCTATTAACTAGTAGTGTATAATTCTTATTGCGGTCAGATGAAGGGGTAAATTGTCTAGTGAAATTACAAGTCTATCAGGTTAACAGCTTATGTCTAGGGTAGACAACAGCTGGTTACGCTGTGGCGTTTCTTGGACCGCTTACTCTTCTACCATCGTAGAGCATAAAAAAACTCTCGATGATTACATTACTGAACAAAAGTCCAATCTTTGCCAACAGGTCGTTGACACCTAAGTGACCTGTAAACGTACCGGTTTAATCAGTTGTAATTATCTTCGACTTAAATTAATAATGGTCGATTGAGGGTTTTATTTTTGAAAAAGTAAACATTGTTGAAGCTTTGTCTTAGTTGGCTTGATGCAGTCTATTGTGGAGTATTTTAGTGTTGATAGTAACTTGGGCATGTACATAATCCGAGTGTGTTGTACCTGCCCTTATTGAAAGATGTCAGCAATGTTATGCATTCTGGGTCTTGCGCCCGTAGTTACTACTTTCCAAGATGCAAATATCTTTGTCCAATTTAATGTTCTTGGTACTTAAATATTTTTGATCCTTGTGACATTTATCATTTTACTATCCCCTGTTTTGCACTTGATCAACCAAATTTACACCTTAACAGGCAGCATACAGCATTTATTTTTCTTTTAAAAGCTTAACGGGAAACTTATGTGCATTTCCAAAGAAAAAAGGAATAAACTCTCTAGTTAAGATGATATTGTTATATAACATTTACATATACTCGTAGTATTAAGTAAGGACACATTCTTCATGGTCAGATTGAACATATTTTCTAAAGGCTACATTTTGACGAATGGGAATTTATTTATGAATCCGTAATATAATTCGGTCATTTTCAACGAGTCAATCTTTTCCACGTCCTGAAATATCCATTGATCTTTATTTTGAACAGAGAATGACTAATATTTTAATTTGATAATTTATTTTGAGAATAAAATTTGTTCTCACGGTCACTCAAAACTATAAAACACCGCCTACCGAACGCTTGATGAAAACAATATGCTGGAACAGTAAACTTAGAAATACTTTGTTTCTCGTATTATCGCGTATTAGACGATATAAATCTTCTGCTTTCTGCATTCCTTATGCTTTAAAAAAATCGGCATAAGAAAAGGCAACACTCGTACTACGAATGAAAATCATCATGAGTATCAGCTTTGGCTGATATTGATATAAGACAAAGAATATCCAGACTTAAGAAAATCATCTGTGGCCATCTCAAAGACACTGTTGTCTTTTGTGGCATTCAAAGGGATGAGTCGGGCGGGCAGATTGCATTTTTATTTTAAACAATTTTCTATAAAACGTGACACTTAGGTAAGTACATTATATTAAATTAGGCAAGCTTTAAGAAATTTAAGAAATGTTTTACCTGCGCTTTAGTTTTTTAATGTTAGGAATGGCTTTTACCTGTGATGGAAAGTAACTTCCCAAAGTCATAATGTATTCAATCTCCCTTCCTCAACAAAATTAGTTTTGCATTAATAATATTAGCGAAAATGGTTAGATGAGCCGTAATATTGGTTGGAGTGACGAAAAGTATGGATCTCGTGTAAAGATGAAACTGTTATGGTGTAATCTGTTATACATGCAGTTTCTATACTCCAAGTTCCTCATTATGCAAAACGGATGAAAATGAATGAAAATGCACACTAATTAAGCACAAAAACACTGACCTTTACTGCTATCAAAGGAGAGGCATTTGCCCAGCAGTGGGATGATAGAGGCTGACATTAACTTTAAATACCTAATATTTCTTCATACGATAACTTTCTAATGTACGGTCATGAAGTCCACTCATTTCTTTGTTACCACGGTCACGCTCAACGTTTAGATGTAGAAACAATTTATTCATCTCTGGTTCGTCCCTATGACAGCTGTAGCATGTTATAGACTGGAAGTAGACATTATTCGTCCAAAACTCAACGAAATAAATGCATCAAGAAATACAGGATTCAGAACGAACTTTCTTTTTGGAGTAGAGCATTTTTAATTGCGCTTTAAAAACAGAATACGGTCTTACTTGCGCAATGAATTTAATAAGTACTAGCTGACCCGTGCCCACTTTGTTAGGCCGCGAAAAAAACGCGTCACTTTTTTAAACATTTTTTATTACTGCTCCACTCCAATTAGTCGTAGCGTGATACTATATAGCCTGTGACACTCCCCGATAAATGGACTATTTAACACAGAAAGAATTTTTAAAATCGGTTCAGTAGATACAGAGATATAATATACAAACACACAAACTTTACCTCTTTATAATATTAGTATAAATTAATTTATCTGTTTTTGAATCAAGAATTTATTTCAATAATTTTTCTACTTTGTAATTGAACTTGTTGGCTGTCATCAAAACTTTGAAAAATTACAATTATGAAAAGTTCATTTTTGCATGACAGCACTATTTTTCATAGTACATTCTAAAATCTTAATTTAATATGAATTTTACTAGACTCGTACTAATTAACTAAGTATGTCAACATAATTGTATATTTTTTTACTAGAAATTGAAAACAACAAAATATTCAGCAACATTCTTTCGTGATTGAATAACAATACAATTATTAAAAAAATACATCCGAATTGAGAACCTCCTCCTTTTTTTGAAGTCGGTTCAAAAATGCGTCTAAAATAAAATTATTCTTACCGCGCGAATTGTTGCCCTACAGAACATACAATGTGTTATAAAATATTTACCTGCAATTGATAATGTCTATAAAGCTAAGATTTGCTATTAATTCTTATTTTCAGAATATTTGACTCAGAGACCTTGACGTCTTGGTGACCCCTTGCCTCGCTATCCAAATTGTCCATTGCTTTGCGCAGACTATGAAGCCACCATCCCCAATATGAATGTTCGTAGAAGGAAGTAGGTTGCCTATAAAAAAAAATTTCACACTAAAAAGATTAAGTTTCTCTCGATGACAAAAATATTTGGATCTGCAAATCTTCTTTTGCAGAGTGTATTTGTAGAGTTCTTTTGCAAAAAATACGATACATTTTTTTAAATGTATAATTTTAACGCTACGCCTAAAATAATGATTAACAAAAATGTATGTAGGTACAGAGTAATATATTATCAGTTTTATGCACTCGCCGTAACTCTTTCATTCTACTTGTGTTGTTGATAATAAACAAGAAAAGCTTGTCTGTCTTCGAAAAAAGTAGTTAAAAAAATGTGTTTTCTTAAAAACGTGGTTTATAAACATTACCTACGTCTGTATTTGTAGAGTTAACGCAATAAGCTCATTGCAAGAATACAGTAAACGTCTGCGTGCATGACCTATGTTATTCGTAATACATTGTGTCTAATATTAATACGCGGGTTCGAGTCCCGCCTCGAGTACCAATTTTTCCATTGTCTTTCTTCTTTTCGGATTTTTCTAGTTATACCTAAGCTTTATAGGTAAAAAAATATATGCAATTGTGTCTAATATTATTTCTGGTGACCTAGTGAAAGCACCAAATAAAGTGGTTTATCGCAAATGTAACCTCAACAAAGCAGTTTTGCAAGAACATTTAATCGTAGGCAAATGGGAATTAATAGGTACAGGATAGGTATCAAACCTTAGCACTTTGTTTGAGAGTTTCGTCCAATGTAAATTCTATCGAAGTGTCAAACAAAACAAGAAAATTGAATACCGTTTTCGCTTATTAGTTTATAGCATAGAGCTTGTTCAAAGCACAGAAATATAACTGATATCTATCATAAGGTTCAAAGTCTTCCCACTAAGTATAACATGCCTTCATCACAATTTCTATTCTTTTATCATATTCTGTTTAAATATATATAACTAATATACGTCACGAGCAGTCGTTCCGAGCAGACGTGTCGCAAGTTTATTACATTTTATCTAACTATATCAAGTATTAAAATTGAACTTACTGTGCTATAATAATATTCAAAGTACAAACTACGCTGGAGTAATTTACGCTGTTAGCAGAAGCGGCAAGCGAGTGCCCTACCTAGCCGACCAAACGAGTGAGTGCATATTTTTTTTCTCCTTGATATTGACTCGTTTATATTGTCAACCTTGAAGTGACAAAAGAAAATATTGAACCCTATTTTGTCTAAAGTACAACAAGACATAATAAAAAAACGCTTAAAATGAGCGTAAAAAGGTCCCCACCGAGAACTAGTGGCGCGGGTGGATCATTTCCAGATTTATCAAAGTTGAAAGATACGGATGACTTGAATATGACTAACCGCAAACGCAAACAACCAGAGACGGACTGTGACTGTAAATTGGAACTAACAGATTTTCGTAACGAGATAAAGCAAATGTTTCAGGAGTTTACTAAATCACAAAAAGATTATTTTAGTGTCCTCAAGAATGATTTATCGGATATGTTAACTAAAATAAACAAGATTCAACTTACAACAGATAATCTTGTATCGCAACAAAATATTATTTCTAATGATCTCACCGATTTAAAAAATAGGAATACAGAGTCGGAGTCAAAAATAAACCAAATAGAAAGCGAAATAGCAAAACTCAAAAATTTTACGCCGGTACCTGTTCCAAAATTAGTGAATGAAGAAAACCTCATACAAGAAATACGCGACCGCTCTTTAAGAGAGTGTAACCTGATTATTACGGGTATTGATGAGGCTTCAGCTAGTGACTATAGCAAAAGACAAATAAGTGATGCCACTGAGGTATCTGTGGCACTACAAGG
This sequence comes from Schrankia costaestrigalis, assembly GCA_905475405.1. Lineage (NCBI taxonomy): Eukaryota > Metazoa > Arthropoda > Insecta > Lepidoptera > Erebidae > Schrankia > Schrankia costaestrigalis. The sequence goes on from FR997830.1 coordinate 3,477,993, forward strand.
CATTGTGAAAGACACTCCCCAGCCATCAAAAGTTCTCCGTCTGGGCAAATATAAACCAGGATTTAATCGTCCTATAAAAGCCTTTTTTGCTTCGCCAGATATACCAAAACAAATTCTACGAAATAAAATCAATGCACACGACAAAACTATAAAAATCTTTGCTGATCAAACGCCAGCACAGCAATTGTATTTAAAAGATTTAAGACAAGAGCTAACTACAAGGACTAATAATGGTGAGACTGACCTTACTATTAAATACATCAATGGAGTGCCAAAAATAATATTACAATCAAAAAACTAGCGGAATCGAGACCGAACCAAATACTACCAAATATCCTTAAAGCAAAGAACGAAATATCCTACCAAATACTGAACACATACAACGACCTGAAGTCAAGTAGTCACTCATTCAATTTCTTTTATTCAAACATAAGAAGTGTTTCAGCACCTGGAAAGTTTGATGAACTTAAGTGTGTCATAAAATCTATTAAAAACAAAGTACATTTCATACTTTTAACGGAAACGTGGATTAAAAGCAGTCAGGAAGCGGAGCGCATGCAGATTCCCAACTATACACATCAATATAACATTCGCACGAACAAAAGAGGTGGAGGCGTTTCAATATACATTCACGACGACGTACCATATGAACTACTCAAAGAAAAATACAGACATGGGAACAATTATTTAAGGGTACACACGAGAAAATTTAACTTAGATATTGGATTAATATATAAACCAGGTGATACTGATATAACACAATTTCTGGACGATTTTGAGGTACAAATACAACATAAAAAACGAGCTATAATATTTGGAGATTTCAATATAAATATACTAAACAAAAACACCGCAACAAAATTGTACACAGAGATGTTAAATGAACACAAATACAAAATCATTAATAAAATTGATACAAAATATGCAACACGAGCTACTACGACGTCAAGTACTATCCTAGATCACATTATCACAAACGTAAACGACAAACTTTTCCACATGTCCATAATAGATTCATCAATGACGGACCACAAGCAAATAATTTTGAGTATGCAAAATCAGAAACCAGAACCACTTCAAAAAGTAACCTACAACTTAACCGATTACAAAACCCTATACAAACAGGCAAGCGAAGAGACATTTCAAAACAACAATAACTTGGAATATAAAGAAATTGAAACGTACATCACAAACCTAATAACACGAAGCACAAAAGAGAAATATAAAATACTTAATCTACCAAAACAAGATTGGATCAACAAAAACATATTAGAAAGTATAAACAAGAGAAATCTACTATGGCATAAGATGAAAAAAGAACCAAATAGTACCAATTTAACACTTTTTAAAAGAGCAAGGAATCAAACCACACAACTAATTGTTAAAACGAAAAGATTATACTATCACAACTTATTTACAAAATACAAGGCAAAACCTAAAAAAATGTGGAACTTGATTAATAATTTAACTAACAATAAAAGAAAATCTGACAGTGCTCCTCCAAATCTTTTATTCGAGAACCAACTACTAACTGATGGAAACGAAATATGTGAGCGTTTTAATAGTTATTTCGCAACGATTGGGCCTCATTTAGCTAATCAAATACCACAAACATCTCATAGAAACTTAACATACACCTTAACAAATAATAATACACAAAAAAATCAACAACAATTTTCAATCTTAACACCATGTAGCGAACAAGAAGTATCCAAAATTATAGATAAACTAGACTCAAATTGTAGTTCTGGCATTGACGGCATCAGCACTAAAGTTATTAAATGCATAAAAATTTCCTTACTACCAATTATCACTAGAGCCATTAACTACTCTCTACAAACAGGAACATTCCCAGAAGAATTAAAAATTGCAAAAGTCACACCGATTCATAAATCTGGAACAAAAAGCGATCCAAGTAACTACAGACCCGTCTCTGTGTTACCTGTTGTATCGAAAATATTTGAGAAGGTAATTTACAATAGACTTCATACATATCTAACTCAAATTGATTTCTTTTACAAAGGCCAGTACGGTTTTCGAGAAAAATCAAATACATTATCTGCAACCATCGACTTAGTAACTAAAATAAAAACAAATATCGACACAAAAAACATTGGACTAGGAATATTTATTGATTTAAAGAAGGCATTTGATACTGTTTCTCATTCACTCTTATTAAAAAAGTTACATAATATCGGAATAACCGGTAACGCTCACAAAATTTTAAAATCTTATCTAGAAAATCGTCTCCAATTAGTTAAAATAGGCAAATATAAAAGCGCACCACACAAAATTACTTGTGGAATACCCCAAGGCTCAATACTTGGGCCTTTACTCTTTTTAATATATGTCAACAACATCTGTCAAATAGCTTTGCACGGTGAAATCAGTCTATATGCTGATGACACATGTATATTTTATTTTGGACACTCACTCAACACAATCACAAAGCTAGCACAAGAAGACCTTAACACTTTACAAAGGTGGTTCCAATTTAATTTACTTACAATTAATACAGCCAAAACCAGCTATGTTATATTTAAATCTAAAAATAGAAAAATTGATAATTATACCCCATTAACCATAAATAATGTAAAGATAAAAGAATCTAGCGAAGATAAATATTTAGGACTGACACTGGATAGCAGCCTAACTTGGCAAGCACACATAAACGGAATATGTTCTAAGCTGTCGTCTTTAGCAGGGTGTCTTTATGGCAATGTTAAATGTATGCCACTTAATATTCGTTGGACAATTTACGTCTCCTTAGTAAAACCGCATTTAGACTACCTAATTGAAGTGTGGGGTACAGCAACTAAAACTACACTTAAAAAATTACAGGTAAAACAAAACAAAATAATTAAAATTCTTTTTAATTACGATTTTTTGACACCTACACACATAATATATACAGAAACTAAGATAATGAATTTAAAACAATTATATTACTACAACACATGCATATTAATAAGAAAAATTCTAGACAATAAAATACAATCACAATTAACATTTAAAACTAAAAAAGAAATAGGACTACGTCAACTTCGAAGCAGTAACAACATAAATCTTACAAAACCGCGTACAAACTATGGGAAAAAGAATATAAGATACGAAGGAGCACAGTTATACAATAAATTACCATTACAAATAAGAAAAGAAAATAATTTCACGAAATTTAAAAAACAATTAAAATATTTTGTTATTAATAAAGTTCCTCTCATTTAAAAATAAATCTAAATCCGACCCTGTATATTTGTCTTAGAAATTTTTACCATACCCACTTTATATGAATATGTAATACAATGTACTGTAATAAAAGTTCTTCTTTGATACCCGCATAAAATGTAAACTAATTATAGTTATCATACTCGTAGTATTAAGTGTAACACTGTTTGTTCGGAATGCTTAAATTATTATTTTTGTAATTATAAGTTATGTTACTCAGTAAGTGAAATATTTGTATTTCTTTTGAGTAATAAAGATTCTATAACCATAACTCCCACGAATTCTCCTTTGTAGTTTAAAGAAAAAAAAAACATTTTAAACCATTTCTTTCTAAAATAGTTAGTTGTATATTTTTACTAACTAAATTAATTTATCTTTCGAGAGTAGAGAGCAAAATCAAAACAGTCAGTGACGACAACGCACTGTAAGACCTTGCAACAAAATAGTAAAACTAAGCATAAAACCATCTGGATAAATACCAAAGAAAATATAATAAAAATATATCACAGAATGACAAATTATATTAACAAAACGTTAGGGAGTAACGTTGGAGAATAAACAAAAAACTTAAAGAATGAACTAAATAGTTTGAATCTTAAAATAACCAGTGTGATGGGGTATTTATATTTTGGGATTTACGTTGCACAGGAATGTAGTACATATCGTATTTATTTATTGCTTAATATGACAAATATAAAGACAGTTTTACAGTCATTGTACATACGTTTTAGGTTTTCTGGCTTTTTAAAATCAATATTGTTTTTTTTTAATTACATTGTTTATTTCTTAATTTTATTTATTTGTATCTGAAGTTTTTTTCTTTAGCGATAGAGAGTTTTAGCCCATTTTGATCATATTTTTATTTTACATAATAATACTGTAACTGTATCTAAGTCCTTAAGGCTTAAAACTTCTTACAAAATTTTGACAAACATCTATCAAATAGGTACAAATTAATCGAACAATAGTAGAAGACATAAATAGAGATTTCTTACATTGGTTTAAAAACAGAAACAAGCTATTATAAGAGCTTATTCAACTCTACTTACATTGTCTTGGAAATTAATGCTTTTTAATAAATTTTGCCATCATCATCTCTAACAAATGAAAAGAAATATGTACCTATATAATTCTATTTAATACGTGGAAAATTAAATTGTAGGTGGTCAACAAAAATAGAACAAAACATTTTCGTGTATGACGTAGGAATGAAATATTAAACCAAATATTAGGAAAATAAGACGCACCTAGTTTTTACTTTATATTTATATTTGTGTGGGATTCATGAATGAAGTTGAATGACATTTGGACTGAGAGCAAAGTAATAAGAAAAGAAATCAAATGGAATATTCTCGAATTTTCTCGAGTTTGTTATCGCTTCAGAATTACGTTACGTATTTATTCGATTGCATTTTCAATGAAAATTTGCTACAAACAAAACAAATAGCGATTTATTTAGACGGTATAAATGATCAAATATCCACTATGTATGTGTGTATGTGTAAGTATCCACTATATTACTTCACTATACCCCTTCCAGCGTAAGTTTAGCTTTTTGACAGTTCACGTCCATGAAGTTTCGTAATACTTCCGCTTATTTTTCGAACAAATTATATTGTATTTCATGGATGTACCCATGTTTTTTTCGGTTACCATGCTTACTTAGTGATGGACACTCATAACGATTACAACCATTATGAAACAAATTACAAATAATCGGTAGAAATAAATGCTATGAATGAACCTGAATTATTCTTAATACGTTTATAAACTGTAATATGATATTTTAGACTAGCTATAATCCGCGAATGTTTCACGAGAAATTATGTATTTTAAATAATACCTAATCTAACTATAATTATATAATTTTAAGCTATAGGCTAATTCTCTTAACATACATATAAAGAAAGAAACAATAATATAATGTAAAAGATGATGTTAGTTGATATAAGGATCCAAATGTGTAAAATAAAGCAATTTGGAAAATCGAAAAATCGCTTACAATCGAATGGCATTACATTCGAAATACTGCTAAACGTCACTAACGACAATCTGTCAAATGTTGTTAAATAAAGTGGAAGGGGTAGGGTATAGAGACATTACTTTTATGGCTGTCAATGAACTCATACCCCATTTAAAAAACTCTACTCTGTAGATATGCAGCTTGAATAACATTGAAGAATCACATTGTATGTTTAAACTAAACAGGTAATAAGGTGGCCAGTGGTGTGTTAGAACATCAACAAAATAAAGTTAATTTCCTTTATGATGTTTACGTTTAGTCATGGTCTAGTTTAGGTCTTGGATTATTTCAAACAGCTGATTGAAAATATTTGAAAAATGTAAAGTTTAGGCTAAAGATTCTGATTAAAAAATTCTTTCCCCTAAAGGTCTGCATAAAATTAGCAGTACAACTAAGTATGTAGATAAGAGTGTCAAATAATAGCAGGTGTTTTGGACGTTATAAATCTTTTGACCAGACCCGAAAAGTGATAGCTTCGGAGTAAAGTTGTCAATTTGTAATTACATTACTTGTTCAATATAATTAAATTTGGGTGTCATGAATGGCATGCAATTCCTGTTTTTGTTAAATATCAAAAAGGTGCATTTTTCTGACGAGTTGCATTTCGATCCATATAAATCCACGACCTTACCTAACATTATAACACCGTAATAAGTTGAGTCATAATTACTAATTGTAGAACGTTTGATTAATCAGAGGAGTTCCTTCCTCATACAATGTCTGCGATTATGCAAGATAAACAAAACAATTATGGCGCTAGAGCATGCGTCGCTGTTCTTATGTAGGTATATATTTAGTTGGCAATAAAACTTCAACGAAACTTCTAGAATAAGGGCCAGATTCAGAGACCGCACTTTGTCTTTACTTTAGCAAAGTCTAGTTATTATCTCTGAATTTGAACAACATTAAAGTAATTTTTCCCATGAAAAAGTTTACTTTCATTATTTATTACTACAAAGTAAACTTTTCATGCGAAAAGATTACTTTAATGTTGTTCAAATTCAGAGATAATAACTAGACTTTGCTAAAGTAAAGTCAAAGTGCGGTCTCTGAATCTGGCCCTTAGTATTACTAATAGATGTGGAACAGAAACGTCGTAAGTGCTCGTGTCCTCATTTTAGCTCAGATTGCTTTGATACGATTATTATATGTACTTATTTAATGATTATGAGATCTTCTCCAGATTGTATTATTCAGTTAGATAAGATTTTGGTACTCAGTTTTGTCATGTTTTTACAAACTTTCGGGAGATATGGCCGCTCTACTAACAGTACGGTCCGTTGGCGTTGTGGTTAGTATTCTATCTGTCAAGCTGGAAATTGAGGCTCTATAAAACCTTTATGCTAGCTGCTCGCAAATGATTTTCCTCAACGCATGAATACTTTGTTGATGCTTTTCGTACAAACTCTGTTCAATAGAGGACGTTGTTTACAAATAACGCCGTTTAGAGTACCAAACTATTAGAGACCTACGAGTATTAGACTATTTTTTGACTTGACTTGCAATAGAAACTAGACAGACAGAGATGACGCTCTACGAAGCCGAAATTGGCCGATTGTCTCTTTACAAAAGTCGATGTGTACCTAATATTTACGGCCGGGTACTGTACATAGATATTGTGAGTAAGATTTTTTATGTACCTACTAGTTAGTTTACCTGAGCTGTTTCCGCACTTAGGCTCCTAGAATAAGTAATTGTTTAGAGGGCAGTGTTCTGTTACAACTCCTTTTCTTTTTTTGCATGTTCTTTATTTATTTATTTTTTAAATTTATGAGGTTGTGGGCAAGTCCTCCTAAACTGCATTCTTTGTTTGCCTTCTTCACTGCTTCATCTTGGACTAGATTCACTACTTACTAGGTCGGAGAATTATTCTATTATGTTTTTACGATATCCCCGGGTCATCAATTTAAAAATAAACCAATCAGAATTGAATCAGTAATGTAGAAGATGATTTTGTTTTATAAGCAAACATAAAAATTACATAGACGTCATTGAACTAGGTTTGGTTTACCTTGAATTGTGATTTATATTTAAAACTAGCTGAGCCCTCAGTGTTGCTCACAAGGTTAATAGTAAAAACATAATTACAATATTTATGTATAGAGTTAGGTTAACTAAAACTAAGTATGTTTTACATTAACATAAACACATCTAGTTCCAAACTGAACGGATCGTTTAGTTACTATGAAAACTGATTATGATACTTATACGTAGGTAGATAGGTACTTTATTTATTTAACAATATACCTACGTAGGAAACACTCGGAAAAATCCATTCATGTTCATACACACAGAGAAATCATTGTACATCTACATGTGTGCTAACTTCAGCTATAGGCAACTTCTGGCCGGGCAAGTAAGTTTAAGTGAACTGTACAGATTAGGAATGTCTGTGAATGTGAGTGAACTGTAAAGATTATGAATGTCTGTGAAGGTCACTGAACTGTAAAGAAAGTATTTGCAAAAATCCTTCATTTCAATTTTTACCAGATTTTTTGCACACGACTGTAAATAATAATAATAATCTTCACACATTCAATGTAAAATATTTATAATTTTTTTTATTTAAATGTCACTCTACATGTAGAACTTTTTAAGAATGATTAAAACCGACTCTGTTAACAGTTCTAGCCGCATAATAATTGATTTAAGGGAATGTAATTTACGTATCAAATACAATTTAATTAAACTATTGGTTTAATTAAATTGTATTTACAATATAAATTGAATATGTATTACAATATAATATGAAAATACAATTTAATTAAACCAATAAAAAAAAACTTTTTAAGAATGATTAAAACCGACTCTGTTAACATTTCTAGCAGCATGATGATTGATTTAAATAAGGGAATGTAATTGACGTATCAAATACAATTTAAACCAATAAAAATAACATGGTCGATAGACCAGATCACCTGGTGCGGCGCTGAAAAAGAAAATCAGACTTACCTAAGCATTTGTGTCAAGTACTACCAAAGTACTCTTCTATCTATGTAGCCTTAGTACTACCAAAGTACTCTTCTATCTATGTAGCAGATCATTGAAATCAATACTCGAAAGCATCTCTTATGTTCTTGACAACAGAAGTGGTTTTCAATTGAAGATTCATACAAGCATGTTGTGTTATAAGATCAACCAGCTGTTCTATTGCAACGATCTAATAACAAAAATAGAACAGGATAACAATTTCATTATGTTTTTATGTGAATGTAAAAAAGTGAGTTATTGTTAGGTGCCAGTATTTTTACTGTAAAATATTTTATTCTTTCTCGTGTTGATGACGTGGGACTAGATCTTTTGGCTTGCTAGTAGGAAAATGATGACTGACAGCTGATGTACTTGTGACGAAATCTGTATGAATTCATATTGTTTGGTCACCTATGCATTTTCACGGAGAGTGCTACGTTAGATTATGTGCTAGGAACATGAATGGCTATAAATAGCTGTGTTAGTTATGTGCAAGAAGCTGTTTGCAATAATATTATTGTCACCAAATTACTCCCACACGTTGCATAATCCTTATCACATGGAATCGAACTCATTCAGTGTACCTACCTACTGAATGAGTTCGGTTCCTATTCAGTTGGTTCAGTTTGTTTCCCGAACGCTACGACATGACATATTCTTATTTGAACGTGGTTTGATTACCTCTGGGGTAGACTGTGTTCTGGCTTTGCTGATATCCATTACTACATAGTAACATGTAAAAACTTTTCACACTGTGAAAGTTGTTATAGCATGTTATATTTATGCTCTACTTTTACATAAAATTAGAGCATAAATATAACATGCTGTAAAAACTTTCAAAGTGTTTAATAAATTTTAGAACAATCATCATCATGTACGTCCACTACTGTACATAGGCCTCCTTCAAACATTTCCACCCCGCCAGGAACAATAATTATTCAAATTTGAATTATTTCTCTACTTAGAAAATATTTTGCTTAATTACTAAATTCTTTTGGATACTTATAACAATACTTATATCACAAATTCTCTGCATGAGGTCAGGGAAAGAACAAATTGTGTTACCTTATAAGGGTGTCAAGAAGGCCTATGAAGCTATCTCTGCTTAACCTTACGCAAACTACAAAAGCTCTACTTTTTCGAAAACAGAAGAAGAATATTTTTTTATAAAATTCTTTACCAATCTGTCTAGGCCTGTTCTGTACTCTAATAGAGTACAGAACAGACCTAGACAGACCGAGTAGGTATACCAAGTTCCCTTGCGTCATTGGAAATGGGCACCTATTGAATCGAGTAAAATCAACTTTTCGTTCAATTATCCAATTATGAATATGTAACTCAATAAATGTCTAGTTATTTAACAAATGAACGCTAATTCATGACTTTCTTGCTTCATAGTAATTTAAAACAGTTGTAAAAATAAAGCTTTGTAATCCGTATAGAGCTAGCTGTCAAACAGATTTGAACAAAATCCAAATTGTTTTGTAAAAATAACAAACAGCTGTTCAATAATTCAAAATATTATATAACAAAGCATAAAATGAATTTTAGCAAAATGTAAGCCGAAGTTCGTAAATAGATTTTCGAGAGATGCTTAGCGAATTTGCTTCATTTCAGCGAACGAAATCTAAACACCTATGTATGTATGCACTGGTAAAACACTCTACTTTACTTTGTATAATACATATAGGTACATGTAGGTACACAATATCTTAAATAATTTCTAAAAAGAGTTTATTAACAGCTTATCTAGAAAAAAAAATTATGAAAAACTCTAAAAAAATTAAAAGAGATAAGACATATAAAACTCTATGAAACAAATGAAAATAGAATTGAAAATCGAACATTTTGCGGTTTACCGCAGGGACGGGCCTCCTCCCGTGACGGAGGGATACTTGGCCTACTAATACCACCACAGAACACTTATACTAAATGAAGAATACCACGCTGGCTAGACGGATTGGTATAGCGTTTAATTTCAAGTTTTCCTTCTTTTTATTTCGTAAAGATAATATTCACTTAACTTTAAATTGATAACAGAACACGAGAAAAAGTTTTCTAAGCAAAGGAACAGGAAGAGTTTAAAATGATGAAAAAAAAAACAACAAAGTAACTAAAACAAAAACTTTTTTATAAGCATCGGCAGTATGTATTTATTTATGTATCAATCAACTAGCCTATTGCAGTCCACTGCTGGACATAGACCTCTCCCAACATGCGCCACAGAACTCGGTCCTGCATTTATGTATGTATTGTATAATTTAGACTAATCGTAACCATTTTTTCTTTACTTGTGACTGTTGGAAAACAGAATCCACAGCGTTTACTAGCACAAAGATCTGCAATATTGAGTCTGAAAATGACTACGTACGAAGGGATAACGAAATTGAAACGCAAAAACGTCCAACATAAAAATGTAGTCCTTCTTATTTGTCATCTCTTAGGCACATAAAAAATAACACCATAAATATATCTGACTATTACTTACTACTTAATGAACTACGAATATGAAGTAAAATGAATCTAATAAACAAAGTATGCGTTTAAACCCTCAAAATTATCTCAGTAAATAGGTGACGTAGTTATAACAGATTTAACGACATAACGCGGCATAATTTCCAGATCGCATTAAAAATAATATTCCGTTGAGATTCGATTGCAGCCACATTTACTTAGGCAATCTTATTTCGGTTTTTTGACTAAGTAAGTATAATTTATAAAAAAAATAGTAAGCTGCTATAATTCCTACGCTTTTTAGCTTTTTAAGTATATAAAAAAATATTTGTCCATTTTTGGACAACGATAGGATAAAAGTACTAAAAGTATTGTCGGTTGGTCTCTTCAGCATAAGGCTTTCTAGTTTGTTGCAGCGCTGTGCTTGCTTAGGTATTCTTACCCTAGCACTGTATTTGTGATAACATTTTATTGTGTTAAAATGAAAGGGTAATCAACAAAATTACATGGCTAAACAACTTCTGAATAGCGTAGGCAGTAGCTTGGCTGCATTTTACTGAAATTCATGATCAGCGTTTACCTTTTATCATGTGCTACTCTTCCTCGACAGCTACCTAAAGCAATAAAAAACGTTAACAAAATCTTCGCTAACTAAATACATTTCAATCGCCACACAGACATAGTTACATAAGTAAATTTGGAACAATTCAAAAACAGCTGTTTCTCCTCGATGCGCATAGTACGGTGTGTCAGTCGTATATTGAGCGTATTATTGACAGGTTGAATCAACGTGCCTACATATCTTACGTCAGTAGCCATATTTAGACATTGTATTGGGATTTAGAACATCAATCATCCATGCTTTCGTAATATATCTATTTTAATATCCATATCTGCTTGTACAATGTTTTTTAAATGGGACTTGGGCTAAAGTTGCCTCGGTAGCATAGCCATCGTTTAAGTGACTGCCGTACACAATATGGTAGGTTTGAATCCCACATAGTTTATATTTTCTTTCTCCACTTTACACTATCTTAACCTCGCTAACAGAATGGATACCATATCTCACAAACATTGTAATGGGTCAGCCTCTTGATTGTCAACCGGGAAATTATGTTGAAGTTTTCTTGGGTCTCTTTGACCTCATCACAGTCTCTTACCTTGCTGCCGATAGTACGTACGTCCCACATTTGCGACTCGTTAGCTATAGCAGCTCTAACGCCGCACACCCTTTCAGCTTTTTCGTTAATCTATACATATTATTTAGAGGCACCCGCTAATATTAGGAACTAGGAACAGGAAATGGTTGCCCTGATAATTTAACTGACAAATCTTAAAGCATCAAAATTGTATATTGGAAAAAGACTATACGTCCAGATATCGTTTGCGACATCCACAGTCACTGTAGGTACATAAGAATAGTTTTTAATTTATTGTAATTTGATAAACAGATGCAAGAAGCTGCGTTACGTGTGACAAGGTGCTAGAAGAACTTGAGAAAATCGACGATGACACAGACACGTTCGGGGTTGACTTCGTGAAGATCAACGACAAGAGGCTAGCTAAGCAGTATGGCATCACGAAATTTCCCGCCCTCACGTACTTCCGTGAGAAGGAACCGATCATATACGAAGGTCAGATCGTCACCATATATTTATAACATAGAGCTTTTGTATTTAACAACCAGCAGTCCAATTTTTCTACAAGAATAAAAAAAAATGTACTTATAACTGAGTATACGTAGTATACCCATATTGAAATTGTATGTAACTTCGTCAAGTTTATTCACCTCATAAATTCAACTCGTAGTTATACCTAATGCTTACGTGATTTAGCTGACTAAAATATTTCTTCATCTCTATGCAGACCAAATATCCCCCATCATTGGAAGTCCATTTTGATAAATCGATAATTGTGTAAAGATTACGAAAACCGAGATCTCTTTAAATGCCAAAATCAAAAATAAACATCAGCTATTTGGCGTATTCAGCTTACTTTGTTATTATTGTGATCTCAAATCAAGGCACCATCGTATACAACTATTTAGTGTAATTCATTCAACGTAACTTGTTTATGTTGATCTATATTTAATTCTTGCTACAAACGGTCTCCCTGAAATCATTGCCACGTGTTCATGATAATGCTTTGACCAGGAGACATAAAGAGACAAGAAACTTTGGCAAGGTTTCCTAAAATTTCCGATAAAGGTTTTATTTTAAGCATTATATACCACACGTTACCTTGTCACAATTTAAAGTCCAATGAGTTCAAGACATTTTCTGGTGCCATTTTTATTGTTCACCAACTAATAATAAACAGTGAGTCAAGAACTTCCCTTGATTGTTAAATTTATAACTAGACTCGACTTTTGCTACCCGAATTTAGCTATTTATAAATTGTGTGATTAAATTTATGTGAATTCTTAGACGTAGACATACTTAAAATTACTACTGTAAGATGTTTCATACTGTTGGCTGCTTACTGTAACTTTGGTTTTATGTACCTACTTATCCCTATATAAATTATATTGGTATGCGTTAGGTAATAAATATTTTGGTAAAATATTTATTGATTAGTTACGAGACCATACTTGTAAGGGCTTCTCACATATGCAAATATCCCTAAAATCACTTATCTCTAATATTAAATTATATTACATGAAAATTAACAATGTGTTATTAATCAATTTGTGGGCTGTTGTCAATTTTAGGAGATCTCATGGACGAGGAGAGCGTCCTGGATTTCTTGACGAGTTTAGAAGCAATGGACCTTCCAGACCGGATAGAAGAAGTAAATCAAAAGATCCTCTCAAAAATAATCGAAGACACAAACTATGTAGCAGTACTCTTCTGTAAGTATTGGAATGTCCTCTTTGGTTTTGACGTCGTATATAGCAAATGTGGTAAAAGTTCGAGTCATTTTTTCAACTAACCTTATGTGTATTGAAGTAGGTACGGTAGTTACATACTGTAAATTATTTGAAGGTAGCCCTATCTAGTAGAATATCTTCCTCTCAGTCATTTACATTGTATATGTTAGTCAACAAGTCTGTATATTGTGCCGTGTGTTTTGATTGTGTTTTTGACGTAGGTCCTGATCACAAAAGTTGCGGGCCGTCAAACAGTAAGTAAGATAATCTCAGCTGACGGCATGCCTTCTTCTTATGTCAGCTTGGCTGTAATTCTTCTCGCTTCTTAGTGTGTCCTTAGCATTTGTGTTTTCGCTTCTTTTATAGATCGGTGAGAGCGGTACGTTAATATAAATTTCATTAAAATATGCTTAAATAAACTATCGATGATGAATTTGCCTAATTACGTAAATACTTGGCTCTTATACAACATATTGAAGCGATGTGACTCATTCAGCGAATTATACTTAATTACTGTAATCTTACGTTAACTCGTATAATTTTAACAGTTTTAACTCAACTTACTTCATGACTACTTTGGTCATAATTTTGATTGCCGTTATAGTTACTTAATACATTTCGTCTTTTGGAATTGTTTGCCTAAACCAAAGTTCTCAGTGTGACTAGTCTAAGGGAAAGCTAGAATTAAAAACGAGTTTGCATTATCGGGCCGTGAGGTGAGCTATTTTAGCGCTGCTATTTGCGTCCCGCCAGCAAGCTCGGATTGACGGACCGACATGTCACGACTACAGCGTCATATACTCTTAATATCAGTAAAAAATAAATCTTTGTATACGTTGAACGTAAAAATATTTATTACAGTAATGCAACTATCAACTTTCCAAGAACAAGATCGCACGATGACCTTGACCTAAATATGTGATGGAATAGTGCCGTGTCCACGGTATAGGTATTCACATATAGGTTGTTTACAATGACTTTCTATTTTTACACGTTCATAAATCTTATATCTTCAAGTCTTCTACACGAATCAAACTTAAATATAGACACATGAATGGCTGTACCTAGATTTTACACCCTGCACAATGATTTTATTTAGATTTATTTTGGACACAATGATTTTTATAACAACATTTCGATTTGCACACTCGAGATTATCCTGCGATATTCTATGCTAACGATAGAGATAATTAATTATCTCAAATCATTAACTTAGAAGTATCACAAATACACCTTTTACAATAATGCACGACACAAGCTTATTATTGCACACCAAAATTTAACACACAGCAAATTCTTTAGGTGTTTAGGCACTTAACTGCACCGCTTCACCTCCTTAGAGGCATGGAACTCCATCCAAGTCAAGCGATACACGCAATTGAGAGATAATTCCACGTGTTACAGATAAACCCGAATGTAAGAAATGTGCTAAAGCTCTCCAAGAGTTGGAAAACATTGACGATGAGGCTGACCAACTCGGAATCGGTTTTGTGAAGATCCATGACGAAGAACTGTCCGAAGAGTACAGTCTTGGAGAATTGCCAAGACTGGTGTACTACAGGCATCAGATACCTATTATCTATGAAGGTTTGTGACTTGTGACATATTTTACGGTTTTTGAAGACGGTAGAGCGGAAATATTTGCATGACGATGCTAGATGTTTTACGTCATAACAATAAAATATTTGCACCTATTCCTAAAATCAATCGATAATGAGAAATTCCAATACGCTACTATCTAATTAAAACAATTAAGAATAAAAACACAATTTGAGATTATCACATTTTGTCGTTCTTATTTGAGCTTAGTTACCATCTATTTATATTGTTTAACCCGGAATACATTAGCCAATATAGATGTCAGCAATTAACTGTCACATTGCCATGTTAGAAAGATGGATTCGTATAAAATATTGTCTTAAGCCAAGTTTTAAGCTATTGTTTATATTGATACAAATAAAAAATAATGACTATTTCAGGGGAGTTGAGCAGAGAGGAGGACGTGTTAGAGTGGCTTATTACCAACAAGTCAACTGGTGATGAAGAAGATATCATTGAAGATGTCACCGCTAAGACCTTGAACACCTTAATCGGGAATGTCGATAACCTTGTCGTACTGTTTTGTAAGTACTTACTGGAGTCACGAAATGTAAAACATTTTGTTGAAGAGTTGATCTCATTGTTATTTTCATTCAACAGATGACCACGGCGATGATGATTCTATGAATGTGTTGTCTGAGCTAGAGAAGATTGACGATGACTGCGATCGCCATGGCATCCAATTTGTCAAAATTGATGACGGCAAAGCCGCTAAGGATTTCGGCATCGACAGTGTACCAGCTATTGTCTATTTTGAAAAACAAATACCTAATGTTTACGATGGTAATTATAATTTACATTAAATTATATTAAAAATTTAAGTTCAGGCTTAAAATAATTAGAAATAATCATTTATGGTTGCAGGTGATCTTGAGAATGAAGAAGAAATCTTAGAGTGGCTAGTAGGTCAGCTAGAAAAGGATGAAATCGAAGATGTTACCGATGAAATGTTGGACCGTTTAATTAAAGATGGAAAGACTGTGGCCGTTTTGTTTTGTATGTATACCTATGTCTAATTTTAGTACGATCTTGAATTTGTGGTTCAATTATTGTTTACTAATAATAAATGCTTACAGATGATAATAACGACCGTAAATCACAAAGGGTCTTAAATGAACTGGAAAATATTGACGATGAGTGTGACACGCTAGGCATCGCGTTCGTCAAGATTGATAACAACGATGAAGCTCAAGAGTACGGTATTGAGAAAATGCCCACGTTGCTTTATTTCGAGAAGGGCATTCCTACTTACTATGAAGGAAACTTAGAAGAAGAGGAGAAAGTATTGGACTGGCTCAGGCATCAGACTGTAAGCGATGAAATCGAAGACATCACAGACGAAATGTTAGACCTCATCATCGACAAAATGCAATACGTCGCAGTCCTGTTCTGTAAGTATTTCTTAAACTTTACACCACGCGGCCTTAACATTGCCTGTACAACTTGAAACAATGCCAGATTTTTAAATCGCTACAGATCTAAAAATAGGGATTTCATAATTCAGTACAGAACATACTATCAAGAACTGACATTTAAATGAAATACAGTCCTTCGAATTTATTTCAGACGACAAGGATCAAAAGAAGAGTCAAAAGGTTTTATCTGAGTTGGAGAACATTGACGATGAATGTGATCAGAACGACATCGCCTTTGTGAAGATCGATGATGACAAAGAAGCTAAGGAATATGGTATTGAATCCATTCCTACGATGGTATTCTTCGAAAGAGGTATCCCTCATGTGTACGAAGGTGACTTGATGAAAGAAGATGAACTTCTCGGATGGCTTTTGCACCAGAAACGTCATAGTGAAATTCCTGAAGTCACAGATGAAATGATGGACAAACTTATTAGCAACACTCCTTACTTGGCTGTTATTTTCTGTAAGTATTAGTGAAAGTAGTTGTGTATTACTAATTTCAGATTCTGTCAAGAAGGTTTCCAATAAATGGATAAGTAACAACATTTCCTAAAATTATTTTAACGGATAACTTAATTATTTCAATAAACGATAAAAGTAGGAAAATTACAAATTAAACGTTACTTTTACAAGTAATAGTCCTACTCAAAAATCATATACATAGTTAAAATCTTAAAAAGATACTAAAAATATCGATTACCTATCATATTAACGTGGTACTCGTATGCCCAATAACTCCCTCCACGTAATGAGCCCGATGACTGATTCGATGAAAATAAATCCAAACTAAATCTTAAACTTTCAGATGACAAAGACGATAAACAAGACATCAGAATCCTCAATGAACTCGAAAATATTGACGATGAGCTAGAAAAGGAAGGAATAGTTATAGTTCGTATGGACAATGAAGAAGAAGCAAAACAATATGGTATTGACCATCTTCCAACATTGGTCTATTTCGAAGAAAACATCCCTGCTATCTATGAAGGTGACCTCATGAATGAAGATGAAGTACTGGAGTGGCTGATTGAACAGAAAAATAGCGCTACTATAGAAGAAGTTACTGACGAGATTCTTACAGATTTGATTGAAGAACATGAATACGTTGTAGTTTATTTCAGTGAGTATGATAATGTTTTTAACAAAACTAGTAACGTGTCTTTAATGTTTTCCAACAATACATTTTAAAATTTCAAAGCAAAGGACGTACTTAATGTAATTTTTTGAAATAGCAAAGTTGAAATGAAATGAAATGTTTATTCAGAATAATTACATACATAAATTAGAAAATTATCTTACAGGCTAATTAGATTTAATTAAGTGGTGAAGTCATCTGTAGCCGAACTAGGCAGAGCCTGTATATCGGCTATCTAAATAATACTGATTAGGGATGGTGGTAGGATCCGAAGGTAGTCGGTAGGTAATTATTTCGACACTACTCGTCCCGCAGGGATATCCATTATCGTGGCCAAACATTACAAACCTAATGTAATAACTAAGTTATAATTAAACAACTTGAATATTTACTAGTTTACTTTCTGTCATGTAAGCAGAAATTATTTTCCTTGGCATGAAACCACGTCAATACTGTCTACATTAAGCAATTTAATGTTTCAGGTGGTAGCTGCGAAGAAGGTGAAGAATGCGACAACATCTTAGACGAACTAGAGAATATAGACGATGAGTTAGACGAGACTGGTATTATCTTCGTAACCACTGAAGACTTAGTGCTCGCCAAGAAATACGGCATTAAATCGTTCCCTACCCTTGTGTTCTTCAGAAACAAAGACCCGCTTATTTACAAAGGTACGTAGAATTTGCAGTAAATGATGTTTACTTTCAGCTGTATAAAATATAGTCTTAGCTTTTGTACATTGTAAGTGGAATCCAATGATATCGATTTTCTAAATTGTTTTTGTACGAACATCTTCCGCGTTACGTGTATTTTAATGACGCTTGTGCATAGAAATTAATAACTATCCTAACCACACTCGTAAAACGTCTAAAATTATGCACATAATGTGATGAGTTCATGTTAATGAGAAACGACTATATTGAAATATTCTATGAATAAATTGAGTTGACCTTTCGAAAAACGCTTTAATTGAATGTTGCTTTGAGTCTTATCAAGTTTCACATATACCTACCCCTAGGTGATAATGATCTTTTGCACATTAACACAAAGAACTACCAGTATTTTTGTGCTCAGGAAAATCATTTGTCAATATTGTAAAAACAAGTTTCCGACGTAAGATACGAAACCGCAACCTCGTGCGCTATTTCCATCCAACTTCTTAATTAGTAGGCAAATACAAAGTTTAATACAAAATCGATTATAATTTTAGGTGACATCGAAGATGAAGATGAGGTTCTAGCTTGGTTAACGGATGAAGACACACTCGAGATCCCAGGAAAAATAGAAGAGGTCAATTCTAGAATGTTGGAAAAAATACTCGAAGAGAATGATCATGTTGTTGTATTTTTCTGTGAGTGCATTGTTAATTTAATTTTAACTGTATTTACTGATCTTTATAAACTTAATAAAACTAAATATAGGAACAGATTCCTGTCAGTTGCGAATAATTATTGTAATGTTTTAAAAATTACAATAACGTACGTGACATTAAACAATATCAGTTAATTAAACATTCTTGTTAAACTTTGTTTTACATAAGTTCCTTCGGATCGTATTTTTTGTAACAAACCATCATCGCTGTTAGTGACAAATCTATAAGCAAGTGCTTACATTTTCAGACAAGGAAGGTGATAAGAAGTCACAGAAGATTTTAAGTGAATTGGAAAACATCGATGATGAGTGCGAAGAGAAGGACATAGATTTCGTCAAAACTTCTGATGAAGGCATCGATAAAGAATACGATCTTTCTGACCTCCCTGCCTTAGCATTCTACAGACACAAGTTTAGGACAATATACGATGGAGATCTTATGCACGAAGAGGCTATTCTCAAGTGGGTGCTAGATCTCCATGATTCAAAACCTGATGTTATTGAAAACGTTGACAGAAAAACGTTGAAGGATCTTATCAATGACGTTGAACATCTTGCTGTATACTTCTGTAAGTTTTTATAACATTTTATTTATATTTCGATATTATTCATCGTAAGGTCGAGGCAAGCTTTAACAATTTACTATTCTCATAAAATCACGCATAAACTCAAAAACTGTAACAATATATTGACTCAATTTTAACTTTCACTGAGCATAGAACTTATCCTTAAGAATATACTTAAATATAATTACTTCAACTAAATTACTTAAACTTGTTTTTCAGACAGCGAAGACTGCGACACATGTGATGATATTCTTGATGAACTGGAAACCATTGATGACGATACTGATAAACATGGTATTCAGTTTGTCAAGTCCAAAGACTCTAAGCTCGCTTCAGATATTGGTATATTTAGCTTCCCTGCTCTAGTATATTACGAAACGGGTGTACCAATCATGTACGACGGTAAGTAGGCCTATGTTAAATTATAAATATAATTTTTATATACACAATAGATCAAGAGCTCTTGCAATATACCTAGGATAAATAATTATTTTACCAATGATATCTTGAAATAGTATATTTTAAGAAAAAGAACTGGTTTCTAATGATTCGGCAGCCACATACCATTGAGGTTTGCTGAATTTTATAAGTATATTGATAAAGAAATATACTATAAACAATAACATCTAACAATTTTATCCTGTTATAGGTGATTTAAAGAACGAAAATAAGGTACTGCAGTGGCTTGTAGATCAAAAAAGTAAGAATCCACATCCATATAATAAGCGTTTTTAAATATAATATATCTATTTAAGGTCAAGGGGTTTTGTTTAATGTTAAATATATCTATTATGAATTAAAAGTATATTACATGCATGACATCATTCTTGATATATCTATGAAACGAATGTACTTTACGCCTTAAATGCTGGATGTTTGAGCTATGTCATTTTGCATGACAGTTACTAATGCCTGCAGGTGAAGATAGCCACCAACATAATAAAGCTAATATTAAATCGAAGGCCAATGCAGATGGTGATAAAAAAGCTGCGGGTTCCAGAGTTAATGTAGACGTTAAAAGAACCCCAAAGAATACGAAACCTGCAGAGTGGAAGACTGTAGGATCATTGAAAATTAGATTTCCAGGAAATGTTGATAAAAAAGGGCAGCAAGCAAGAGCTATATCTAAAAAAGATAATAAGGATAATGAAGATGACGATGACAATGATGACGATGATGACGACGATGATAATGATGATGACGACGACGACGACGATGATGGTGACGATGATGACGACGACGACGATGACAATGACAATAATGACGATGACGATGATGACGAGACAGATGACACGAAAGAAGATAAATCAAAATTGGCTGGAATAAAAAATAGATTAAAACCTAACAATCAAAAACAAGATGCTACTTGGAAAAAAGTTGGCAAATTAAAAATTAGATACCCAGGTAAAAAACCTACTAAGATATTGACAAAAACTAAGAATGATGACGACAATGACGATGAGGATGATGACAATAATGACGATGACGGCAATGATGATGATGACGATGACAATAATGATGATGACGATGACGATGACGATAATGATGATGACGATGATAATGATGATGATGACGATGATAATGATGACGATGACGAAGATGATGACGATGAGGACAATGACGAAGATGATGATGATGACGACGACGATGACAGCGCAGAAGTAAACGATGATGATGATGACAATGACGATGATGACGACGACGATGATGATGACGATGAAGACGACGATGATGATGACGATGAAGATGACGATGATGATGATGATGACGATGATGATGATGATGACGATGATGAAGAAGAAGAAGAAAAAAAAGCTACTGTAAAAAGAGGTAAACGTCAACGGCCAAAGCAAGATTATGACAACTCTGATGAAGATGATAGTATTCTCGGTAGAATAAAACGAATGTTTACAGGTAATTGAACTGTTGGAGCCCCTGAGTCCATGCACGGACCCCGCATCATCTGCATGGTCGAGGAGCCCGCATGGGTCCCACCTCTCTAGCTATCGCCTGCAGTCATTCGCGAACGCTTACACAATAAAATGTTTTCGACTCTTTTTACTAACATTACCTTTAGAAATAGCGCTTTAATGTCGGCGCAAACTTGCACAGTATTAACGCAGTTAACTGATATTTGTTACATTTATACGGGTTATAAACGAGATTTTTACTGACTGCAGGCGATCGCTGTTTCTACATTGGATTGGGGGCGAAACCGGCTGTCCCAAAAATGACTTATGAACCCTACCAGTGCTGTCCCACTAAAGTTCAAAGTCCAACAAAAGTAGCGAAGGCCACACCGACCAAGATGCCGTCCAAGAAACTTGAGAAGGAGAAACCCATGCAGAAACAAGTTCCCCCGACGGGAAAGGGCAAAAACAAGGCCCTAGCCAAACCCGACAGACCGTCCAAGGGCAAAAAAGGTTTATTCGAGTCTGACAATATTTGGTGGTGGTAAATTATAATTAATAATGTTAGAATAACTCTTGCATTAATATCTTTGATATTAAAGCAAGGTGTGCACTCTAGGTATCAAGCGGACACGAATGTTATTGTTTTATATTCCTTTACCTTTTTCGCTAATAGACATAGTCTTGTTTAACGTTGCATCAACTCTCATAGCACATTAACATTGCTAGCTTTTCTATAACCTCGTGTCCCTTGATCCCAGCAAGCACTTAACAGGGTTGAATGTTGTAACACGTTGCACATGGACTGTACTCGCACGTTCAGATGTTGTACCAATAAATAAAATCATAATTATCGACCTGCCATACCGACACGTATGACTACACGGTGCGAATACAGCCCTTTACATCCTACAAAATGTGCTTTACGATTTAATTCAAGATCATGATGGGCTAAATATTGGGATAGTCTAGACTCTAGAGACATTATAAGCAGGTGTACAAATCGTTATAATCATTGTAAATTGATTCCAATATTTAGAAATTTAATGTAAAATGAGACGTAACAATAACAACAAGGCATTTTTCATTGTATTTTGCCGTGCCATCTTGAAAGACTTATAAATTATTGTAAGGATTTCATGTTCATATAGTTATCTAGTCTTCATGGAATCTCATTATTTTGTAATGCTACATTTGATTTAATATACTTTTACTTATAGAAATAAAAACTATAGTTCTTAATATTTTATATCAACATTAAACTAATGACTTGATTTTAATAATTTAATTAAGCTCAGTGCCGGAATCAGTGCAATACTCGTATATTTCTCATAATCATTTTTTATTCAGTATAACGATAAGATCGGACCGCATTGGACGATGTCCATGTATTGTATAGGTTGCTAGACAACGACTATTATTGTTAACTTTGTTTCCTTTGAAGACTTATTATGTGTTAGAGTCGTCTAAAGCTTTCCGGTCGAACAGTGCTGGCGTTGTGTGACAATATGTCGTTATGTAAGTTGTATTGTTTGGCCGAAAATTCGCATGAATGTTTAATTTATTTATTTGTTACATTGAATTTGTTGAGTCGGCGCTGGAACAACTTTTTTTGTTAAATAAATACATTATTTCTATAAAACAAAACTGTCATTACTCATTTCATACACGAATGATGTCAGCATGGTATTGCCATAGTTGTATCCGCGCATGCCTATAATTGGATTTATACCGGTGAGTTTCTAAACATTGAAATGGATGTGGTTTCTTTAAAACATTTAATTAGTTCGTAGGGTTTTCAGCACAAATAAAATGTGAAACTATTTTAGGGGATCTTTTGGATGAGTCTGAGGTTCTGGATTGGATGGTCAAGCAAAAAGAAGATGAAAGCATTGAGGAGATAGACAGAGACCAACTGTTTAAGTATATTGAAACTAAAGAATTTTTGGCTGTTGTTTTCTGTAAGTATTAAAAACTTCAAGCTTTATTTTTAATTGTATACAAACATGCATTTAAATAACTGTTTCTGTTTAAGATAAAGAAGAAGATCCCAATAGTCCAAAAATACTAAGACATGTTGAGCTTATTGACGATGAAGCTGCTGAATATGGAATAAAAATTGTCAAATGTAGCGATCGTCTGATGGCAAAGAAATATGGTTTCCGCAATCCTCCAGGTATCACTTACTTTAGGAAAACAAAGTATATCAACTACGATGGAGATATTGATGATGAAGAAGAAATCTTAGACTGGCTTACAAATCCTGAAAATATGGAACTTACAGATCATATAGAGAGGGTTAACAAAAAAATGTTTCAAAAAATCAGACAAACTTCGGATTATGTAGCAGTATTCTTTTGTGAGTTTTCCTCTAATTTTTTATTTTTATGTAATGTTTTTAATTAAGACGTACTTTCCCATATTAGTCATTAGGTACTGTATAATGATTATGTGAAAATTGCCCATCACCTACCATAAGAGAACCGTACAAGTGAGAATATGTCCAGATAAAAAAAAGGAAATTTGAACTAAAATATTTTATCCTCCCATCTAATATTTTATACTAATAGTTAGTGTTGGATGGGACTCGAGTTTTTAAGTCCTAATTTAGCGACTGGACTCATTTTGACAAAGCTCGCAAGACTTTGACTAAAAGACTCGACTCATAGGACTGAGTTTTTATTGTAGAACTCAAGTTCTTCAATAAAACTAAAGTCATATTAAGAATTTGAGTTTTTCAAAGAAAATTGAGTCCTCTTAAGTGTCAAATTACTTTTTTACAAATACTCTGTAACCAACTTATTCTTATACATAATAATAAACGAGATCATGTTAGGTTTAATATTTATTGCATAAAATCTAATTAACAACCTATAGCCTGGAAATGTTTATCAACAGAATGAAAATATAACTTACTTTTTTTAAAAAGACTGGAGCTCGCATTGAACTTGAGTCATACAAGTTTATTTAAATGTAATTATCGTTAAAAGACTCGAGTTCTCGAGTCATATTGTGAGGACTCGTAAGTCTTGTCACTGACAAAAAGGCTTGAGCTCTTATTAATGAGTCCAGTTTCCAAAAATTGAGTTCAGTCCCTAAATTACGACTTAAAGAACTCGAGTCCTGTCCATCACTACTAATAGTACCTACGCCGTCTAAAAAAATATTTTAGATGCTTTCGGAAAAGTCACGTCTTGTACATAACTAAATGGTTATTTGGTTAGAAACTTCTTAGCTGATATGATGATAATTTTTATTAAAATACTTTATTGATTTCTTCATAAAAATATATAATTGACTAGCTATTGCCCGCGGCTTCGCCCGCAAAGGCTTATGACTATTTACTGCTTTACATCTCGGTAAACAACATTACGGGACATACTGCATTCTGCCTATACCAATAAAATATTGCCAATTGCAAGGAGTGCCTAGATATAAACCGGCTCCTTAAATCCTTGGCCTATAACTTTCACTAAAGGTAAAAGAAAAGCAAAGGAAAACGCAAGTGCTTGGACTGATAAAGTGAGAATTCCCTTAATGCCTACCGGTCTTGAGAAGCTTCTAGGTTTTAAAAATGTCTCTCCCTTTGCCCCTCCGGAGAATGTGATGGCCTGAAAGATTTTTCATAATCTGGTGCCATTACACAATCCAGGCGGGTCTAAGTTATACATCTATAGGACAGGCACAGCAACCTTGATCCCTAACTTGTGGTAGGGTTTTCTTGGTCGTTCAAGAGAAGAGACAACACATCGATCCACACATCAGCTTGAACTTGTATTATTATTTTTTCATTAATATTTTCTTTTTCACTGCACCAAGGTAGCTTTTTAGCGCGGGTTCCCCCCACGAAGCAAAATTTTATTTCGCAGAACACATTTGGCATAAACTTGTTTAGACGAATATTTGAAAGGCACAAATATTATTTAGCACAATTAATTACTGCTTTGCAGAACGTTAAATGGCATACATTGAGATAGCAGAATTTTAAAATTCTGAGTTATTAGAATGTAAACTATAAATTTTAAGCCTCTAATTCGATTCCCGTTCTCAAAGGTTTCTTTTACTTTGCACTCACTGGCATGCAGGTAATACCAAATTTCAAGCGGCTAACTTAAGCAGTTCAGATTTTTTCATCCAAATGTTTTTTTCGCTAACTACGCTTTAAAATTACTAAGGTACCAGCATGCCTAATTTCAAGCTTCTAACTTAAGCGGTTTACAGTTTTTAATACAAATGTTTTTCCCGCTGACTCCTGTTCCCGTGGGAATTTTGCAATGTCCTGTTGCAACTAAGCTTTAAACTTAATAAGGGATCTGCATGCTAAATTTCAAGCGTCTAACTTAAGTGATTTAGATTTTTCATACAAAAGTATTTTCCCACTGATTCCCGTGCCCGTGGGAATATCGGGAATTATTTTCTTAGTGCACCTTTACGGTAGCTAAGCTACGTCTCTTCCAAATTTCAAGCGTCTAACTTAAGCGGTTTACAGTTTTTAATACAAATGTTTTTCCCGCTGACTCCCGTTTCCTTGGGAATTTTGCAATATCCTGTTGCAAATAAGCTTGAAACTTACTAATGGATCTGCATGCTAAATTTCAAGCGTCTAACTTAAGTGATTTAGATTTTTCATACAAAAGGATTTTCCCGCTAAGTCCCGTTCTCGTAGTAATTTCGGGAATACCTTTTTTAGTGCACCTTTACGGAACCTAAGCAACGTCCCTTCCAAATTTCAATCGTATATTTTAAGCGGTTTACTTTTTTTCATACAAATGTTTTTTCTTGCTTGTTCCTGTTCCCGAGAGAATTTTGCAATATCATGTTGCAACTAAGCTTTAAGTTTACTTAGGTCCCTGCATGCATGCCAAATTTCAAGCGTCTAACTTAATAGGTTTACGTTTTTTCATACAAATGTTTTTTCCCGCTAACTCCCGTTCCCGTGGGAATTTTGCAATATCATGTTTCAAGACTAAGCTCTAAATTTACTAAGGAACCTGCATGCCAAATTTCAAGCGTCTAACTTAAGCGGTTAAGATTTTTCATACAAAAGATTTATCCCGCTAACTCCCGTTCCCGTAAGAATTTCGGGAATTCCTTTCTTAGTGCACCTCTACGGTACCTAAGCTACGTCTCTTCAAAATTTCAAGTGCCTACGTTTAGCCGTTTAAGCTGTGCGTTGATATGTCAGTCAGTCAGTTTCTCCTTTTATATATTATGTATATAGAAGATAAGGTACTTACTTGTCGTCACACTATAACATTAAACTCTAGATAAGCTTACTGTTTTAACATACTGATACTTACAAATCCAATTGCATTGCACATAACACATGTTTTAGACAGTAATGACTGCAAACAGTGTCCCAAAGTGCTTGCGGAGATTGAACACATAGACGATGATGCTGATGACTCTGGCATCAATTTTGTGAAGATCGATGACAGGCAGATGGCTAAGGATTACGGAGTATTTGCGCTGCCTGCTGTTTTATTCTTCAAGATGGGCTCTAAGGATCCTGTTATTTATGCTGGTAAGATTTTTAATTTTTACCTTTAAAAGACTTAACATGCAGTTTAAGGGTCAATTCCCACGTACCACCACCACCACAGCCACAACCATATTATTTTGTATTGAAATTCAATATTTTACAATTTACACGTCCACATTTTGCCGTTGTTATCGACCACCTGTCTAATACGGCCACATCGCGACGGCATCGCCATCGCACCACACACCAGTGTGTCTGAATTGATCCTAAGTTTCAACTAAACTATCAAATTCAATACTG
The DNA here is from genome assembly GCA_905475405.1 of Schrankia costaestrigalis. Taxonomy (NCBI): domain Eukaryota; kingdom Metazoa; phylum Arthropoda; class Insecta; order Lepidoptera; family Erebidae; genus Schrankia; species Schrankia costaestrigalis. The sequence goes on from FR997830.1 coordinate 3,505,315, forward strand.
ATAATTAACACTTGTTGCTTAATATTCTATCGTGGATTACATTTCGATAAATTCATACCTCAGTCTACTTTCAAAGAAAAATTTGGCTACTTTTATTCTTGACTTTCTTGTTCTTCATCATAAACAGCCATATATTTTTTTAATTGTAGGTGATTTATATGACGAACATCAACTATTAAGTTGGTTGTTAACTCAGAAGAATCCTGCGGGTGATGTTATAGAAGCACTAGAAGGATCAGACTTGCTTCATCTAATAGAAGAATCAGGTTCTTTAGCTGTGTACTTCTGTAAGTTGCTTCAAAGTATTTCAAACAACATTGCTACACTGCACAACATGACACAACTAATTTAATGCTACGCATTTACGTATTATAGTACTGTAACGTTCTAAAATTAATATGGCGGAATTAAAGGATTAATTTCTGGGTGACTTAAAATGGGTAAACTATTTGAAATAGCTTAGACATTTGTTATTGTGGACATCTTAGTTAACATTCATACAAATACTTACACTTTAAGATTTACAGTTCCTAAACTGCCGTAGACTTCAGTCTATGCTGCTGGTAAAATCGCCGCTTATTTCCATTAATGTTTACTCTTTTGGATAATATGAAATTGAACGACGGTATTAATAGGATTTTGCTAAACATATTGTATATTAATTTTAGAACATACAGTCAATAGAACATAAGTTCGCTAATTATTTTTTTTTTGCTTACCAAAATAACAAGAAAAACTAATTTAATTTACAATAAAACAATTTTTACATGTTGAAATGTTAAGATTTACATTTTATTGCAGCTATCAAACTAGGTATGGTTGTACCATATTTAAGAAAGAAAACAATATCTTCATTTGTATTAATGGTTATTGATTTTTAATAGGGAACAAAACGTTATGTGAGATTTGCAATTCGAAAGCGATGAGAAAGTCAGCGAAAAAGAAAGAACATCCTACAATCGAAGAGGGACAGGACCTGGAGGGTACACATATCCCTTAGACACCTGTCCATTGGCAAAATGTTTCCTTGCAATCTCAATCTTGTCTTGATCCTATGTCTGTGTAGTCATCACTTTTGCATGTAGCATGGTGCCAGTTGAAGCTCTTTGCTATCGGAATACTTCCTTATAGCGCGATTTAGTTATCCAACACAAATGAAATAATTTCTATGACATACTATAAGCCATATTCAAGATTTAATGGAAATTACATCTACTATCGTCGACATCATCATTCCCTTGTTGACTAACCGAATGATCATTCTAGACACATTGCTAAATCGAGCTATAAGAAGTACCTAGATAATCCAACACAATCTGCAGCTAGTAAAGGTACCTTACTTGTTGTTACAAACATGCGAAGATTAGTGTATTGTCGTAGCTCCTTCCCACTATTTTTGAGTCCATAAGTTCATGTTGGAATTGTGTTATCAAGTGTTAGTAAATAACGAATGAGTATCCATGACGCATCGTTTCTTAATTTGACTATTGAATATACCTAAATATGCAAGATCTGTTGCATTTGTGTTTGTTACAGCAACTTTAAAATATTCAAACCTATGGTAAACGTTGAAAAGAGAGAAATTTATACAATTTAATACTTTTGTGCATTTTAAATGTTCCCTTCAGAGAAATATTGTAGTTTCCTATATTAAATAATTAAAGAAGTTTTTCAATCATTAAAGAAATAGATTTGTTTTATGAGAGATATACTTGCCAAATAGAAATTCAATTAAAGTTCTAAGTTACATAGTACCTAATAACTAGTAGAATTCAGAAGCGATGCTCTAAAAGAATGGTTTTGGTTTACGTAGCAGCACATTAGTTACGCATAGTGCTCACAATAGTACCGAAACAGTTTGTCCATTCAGTGACTATTGCTCATAAAATGTCAAAACACTTTAACTGGCAATAGACCTGGACATTGCAGATGGACCGGACTGCGAGCAATGTGCGGGGATACTAGAAGAACTAGAGAATATTGATGACGATTGCGACAGACATGGCATTAAATTTGTTAAAACTCAAGACTATTCAATAGCAGAAGCTTACGGTGTGACAGATTTCCCTGTTTTGGTATACTTTGAAAGCAATATTCCAAATGTGTATGAAGGAGCTTTGGGTGAAGAAGAAGAAGTTCTTCAATGGTTAATCACACAAAAGACTGAAGACCGTATCGAGCTAATAACTAGAGTAATGTTGGAGAAAATGGTAGAGGAAACACAATATTTAGCGGTTTATTTCTGTAAGTATGATTCTAAAGAAATATTACAAGTCTGTACTACGTAAGAAATATTAAAAAGAATATACCTAACAATTTTTTTTTTACAGATAAATTAAACTGTCATATTTGTGACCATATTCTTGAAGGACTAGAAGGTATAGACGATGAATGTGACGTCTTCGGTATCCACATGGTCAAAATTCAAGATCCGCAATTAGCTAAAAGATATTCTATCAAAACCTTCCCAGCCATGGTTTACTTTAGGTAATTGAAAGATTTATGATTAGTAGAAGGAATAACAATTCTGTGTATTATTTATGGCATAAAATTGTTTTGACCTTTTGATTTTAGAAATGGCAATCCTCTTCTATTCGAAGGCGATTTACAAAATGAAGAATCAATCCTTGAATGGCTTATTGACGACGACAACAGAGAACTAGCTGACGAAATAGAATCAGTCAATGAGAGAATGCTTGAAAGATTGTTACACGAATCTCATCTGCTTGTTGTATTTTTCTGTAAGTTGCTACTAATATTTTCCCTCTTTTTTATTTTTATTATTTGTTCTTAGGGTATGATGATATTTTTAAAATTAGTATCCCACTCAAAAAAGTGTAAAGCCATTAGTGCATTTCAGTAATGTAATTTGTATTATTAATAAATATATTTACTTAGGTACAATTAATATTTTTAGATGACGATGACGATTGCTCTGAATGTGAAGAAATTCTTGAATCATTAGAACAAATAGACGGAGAAGTTGATCAATTTGGTATAGATTTCGTAAAAATCGCAAGCCCTCAAGCGGCAGCTTCTTATGGCGTTGTGAACATACCCTCTCTGTTATATTTCCGGAAACAAGTACCAATGTTATATGATGGAGATCTTCATCAAGTTGACAGGATACTATCGTGGCTTACTTCTCAGGACGTTTTTGAGATTAAAAATGAAATTGAGGAGGTCAATCGTAAGATGCTGGATAAATTGTTGGAAGAGAACGAGTTTTTGTCCGTTTATTTTTGTAAGTATAGGTACCTTGATAATTAATGTGAATATGCTTTATATATCGATTTGTAATTTCCTCAAATTACTTATTTTTTGTTAAGTTTTATTAAAAGTACCATAATTAAATAATAATTACCGTAAATTAAAAAAAAAGTTAAAAAATTAAAAAGAGTAATAAAATTTAAGTAATTTCCTTTAATGTATTATTACTAATATTGCAGACGAAAAGTCACCTGAAAGCAGAGCAGTTCTAGATAAACTAGAGAACATAGACAGTGAGACTGACAATTTAGATATAACATTCGTGAAAATGCAAGATCCACGCTATGCGCGCAAATGGGGAGTCACCAAGCTTCCTGCTATTGTTTATTTCAGAAAAAGGTTCCCAAGTATATACAGAGGTAAGGGCATTTTTATTCAAACAATTCAGTAAGTAAGAAAATATCACAAATGCGAAGTTATTCATGACTGAATGTATTTTTCCAGGAGATCTAATGTCAGAGGATGAAGTTTTAGAATGGCTCCGAAAAAACAGATTCCGACAACCAGAGCTAAACATCTTCATGTACGCTTTGATAGCACTTTCAATAGCGTTCATAATGTACACAGCATTCTTACTTCAGTGCTTCAAGCCGGCACCGGCCGCTGTCGCGCCTCATCCGAAACAGGCGTGAGATCACAAAGACTTTAGTCTTCATCATAGATTGTGACTTATCGGCTTTTAAGCCGTTTTCAAACCGACTTCGACATATGGTCAATTAGTCCTTGACGATCCACCGATGCATACTCTATCTGGGCTAAGGATCAAATTAGACGTAACTCGTTTTTGGGATCAAACTTTTATAGAGATTTTAGAGAATAACTGGATTGACGTTATACTTTATGCAAAATTCTTTTCCTAGTAGGTTGATTCTTCCCAATATTACATGTCAAATGTATCTTAATCATATTATGAAAGTATGGTTACACGTTTAATAGCGTTAGAACTTGGGTATCATGCATATTATACATTAAATGTGTAGGTATATTTTCAATCTAGGTACAGAATAAAATTTTGATATCGCTATAATAGAATTAGCACTCTACTTTGTGAATTACGGTAAATACTTAATGATGACATTCATCTCTTGTTGCAATGGCATTTTGAAGTACTATGGTTTCGTAAAGACTGTTCTCGGTAGAAATCTGTATGGAGATATATGGTGTGAGACGTACCGTTTTCCATTTTCCAATCCAATCCAATGTTTATTATTTTTGCACCGATTATGCCTTCGTGTTACATTATCTCTATAGCCTTATAAGTTTCGTTGAACCTTTTTTAAGTTTGTGTTTGAGTTTCATGAGCTCTCGAACAATTTTACACATTATTTTATTTGTAAATTTGAGCTTTAAAAATGAGCTGAATCATTAATGTTATTTGGAGATGGGTAGTAAAGTGAGAACACGTGCAGTTTTATTGCCTACTCATAAATTTCTGCTAATATATTACAGTTTACGTTACGTTTTAATTTTATAGTTGTTTTGAAGGTGATTTTGTTTTAGAGCTCATATTTTTCGAGTGACTGTCCAATGGGCGGGACCTGGATGAACGCCCGCATGATACTACGATACTCTAATAATATTATTTTTACGAGTATTTTGTTCAACAACAACAAATTGAAGTTCGTTAAGTGATATTTATAAAAAGATTTTAGTTTGTTAGTGATCGTGCAACTGTCTAAATTTTAATTGTTAAGTTTCTTTCGACGTTTTATCCTTTTAGGTGGTAAAGTATTCTTAATTGTTCAGTGAGTATTTCAGGGCTGTACTTCATTATTTAAACAACTGCCTGCAACCTGCAGGACTCAATAGTAAGCGTAGATAATACAAAACAAATGTATCACAATGATACGAGTACCTACATACAGGGTTACAGGAAAAGTCGTGCAAGATCCGTTAAGGGCGTGGAGTACCCATCATTTCTGACTTATTTTACTATGAAACACCCTACCCTAAACTTAACCCTTTTCGAGATATTCGGCTTTTGGGTTAAGTTTAGGGTAGGGTGTTTCATAGCAAAATAAGTCAGAAATGATGGGTACTCCACGCCCTTAACGGATCTTGCACGACTTTTCCTGTAACCCTGTTTATGTAGTACTAAAGAGAACGGTTAGTGTTGCACGATCACTAAAATAAGTAACGTAGTAACATGCACGATATACTCTGTATCATTCCCGCTCGTATAATATATTATTGTGTATAATTATAATGATACCTTCATTCATGAAACGGTAAGGGAGGCATGTTGACTATGAACGTACAAAACATGTCACTTTAATTTATAATTTAGTGGCAGCTTTAGGCGTAATTACTATTTTTATATCCCTCATTACAATATCATGCTCTTATTCATTTATTCTTTTGTTTACAAAGGTACTAAAAATATTTCTTATTATAAGATAATTTCCTACTATAAAAATCATTTATTCATCTAGCGTCCGCCATTTTAATTGACGAGCTGTCATTCTCTATATTATACCTACTCGTTTCGCTTCCTTTCATTACGTAACTAATGAGTGGAAATGAGATGAATATAAATCTGTGATTATTCGTGCTGTATGGGATATAAAAAAATGGGTAGGAATATTTTTCATAAATGCTTCGCGTGTGTTACAAAAATGTCCGAGAAGAAAGAGTACATTTTAAATGTAATATTATGGTTTTGTGAGTTCATAGTCGAGTATTATTAATATGCTCAAAAGAGTCATGCGCGAAGATATGCGCATTCGTTAATGTTAAAAGTTGTATATAAAATGTAAATATATATAAAACAAATAAAAATAGTAAAATTATAATGGTTTTATTTACATCACTAAAGCGCTTTATTCTATATTACCTACTTCCCGAAGGCAGATTTTAAATAAAGAAACACTTTTTTATTCAACATTTATTTATTCAACTACCCTCAATTTAAATAGAAAATCTTATAACTAATTAACTTCATAATATCAGTCTGTGATATGAACAATATTAAATATTCTTAAATACAAAATGTATTGTTCGATTTGATTTACTCAATCTGATCTGAATATTTATATTCTAGTTAATATATCTACTTTATCTTAACACGTTCCCAGTGCAGTGTACCATATGTGGTACACGTGTATTGTTTTACTATTGTGTCTGCTGGCGGCACTGTGAAAGGGTTAAGACCAGTACCAAACAACAAAGTAAGTGTGGTGACGGAGGAAGAATAAATGGTGTTATCATCTCTTCTCATTCAGGGTAAAAAAAGACTAAGAAAAGGAAAGAAATAGGAAATGTTATTCCTAGGAAAACGAATAAAGGAAAACTTGACACAAGTCTATACGAATACAACGCCATCTAGCCTCGTCATTAGAGGTGGTGCGTGCCTGCATCGGTACTATAAAGGCAGTTACGAGGAGAAAAACATGTGTAGGTATAAAGTGTTAAATATTTATAAGTATTTACATCTCGAACGTAAAGTATTAATGCTCTTAATACGACTTACTTTTTTATCCATACAGAATGAAAAATAAAGTTTATATTGTGCTTTCGTTATAACTTGGCAAGAACAACAATAAATTGGCAAGCATACGACTTACTAACTTTATTTTTTTTTATTACTATTTTAAATATGAAACTAAAACTTTATATAAGTTGATATGTTCCTTCTAACATAGTATGTATTTAAAACTTTTATTGAGCAAAAGATATTTTTATCTGCAAATTATTGCCATCAATAAAGGTCTTTAGGTATTGGACCCGTATGGAATGTTCATAGTTCTTTTCTGCAGCAATAAATTTCAACGACTGATTTTTATAAAATGATCTGGTTTGGACCTTATCTTAATGTAAATAGAATTTAAACTTATGTGATAATTAATTTAGCATCTTCGGCATACTTCAAGTATTTTTTCTTTTCGCTCTCGAAGAGATCAATAAGACGTTTTGTAAACTCGGCGTGTACTACTTCTATTTCTTCAGGAGTTGGTTCTAAGTTCTTTTTTACTTCCATTGGTGCTCCCACTGGAATAATACAAAAAAAAATATCTGTGAAACACGACATAAAAATACAGTTTCTGAAAAAAGTCGGCTAAACCATAATCAAATACAGAAAAAAAGACAAAGATCGGCTAAGAGCTTAAGTCGGCAAATGGCGAATAGTCCCATTATAATTTGCTACTAAGGTATACTATATTGGTATATATGGACTATTTTAACTAATTAATATGATTTTTGACCGTAGTAGTAAAACTAACAGCATTGGTATTTTTTTTCAAGACTAGTTTAGATTTTTTGCACGGGGTTCGATGTTTTAGATACCTACTTACTGCTCAATACAAAATCAATTTAACTTATAGCGCTACTGTTTGCGACATTGAACATGCAAAGAATAACATCTATACTTATAATAAAACTGTAGAGAGATCCATTCTGTACATTGAATATATGTTAAAAATTAATATTGGAGGATGAATGGTGATCGATACTAATGCCAAAAATGCAATCAATAAATTTTTTGTCTGTCTGTCTGTCTGTATGTGCACGCATGGGTCAAAAACTACTGAAGGCATTTTAACCAAACTTGGTACGATTGTAGTCCATACTCCTGGGCAGGTTATAGGCTGTATAACATAACGCTAAGACACATAGGAGCTGAGCAGTGACGAAAAATTTGAAGCAAGTCGGTTGAAAAAACGCGCGTTCGAGCTCTTATCATCGCATACGTTGATCATACGCCAAAAATATGTATTACAAAAATAATGGTCTTCAAAAGATGTACAAAAAAGTCATGAATAGTATATATCTATCTTTTATATATTATTATTAAAGTGTATTAAATACATAAATATATTGTAATTTGCATAGACATATCGTTTTCAAACTCCCATATTTCAAAAGTACACTTTAATACCTTATTCATAAAAAAAATTTATAGAAATCGGTTTATAAACACACAAGATTTAGATGAAAGAAAATTTACAAATGTCGCCGCGCCAGTATGAGTACGGCTGTACGGTTGATTTTTGTTTAACGTCCGAAACGGCCAACCGCTGCATCTATATTTTCATTTTCATCATTCACATTGACTCTTAATGCGAACGGACGTGGTTCTTATTGACTCTTCTCGGAATAAGCGCGCTTTAGATATTAAAATACATAGATACGTAGTTTTTAGGTATTAAGTTTAAAGTAGGTATCTATCTATACTATAATAAAACAATCGGATTCGGATAAGTAATACTCGAGATATCGCTAGATCTCTTTATTAGAACAGTCCAATACAAATCAGGGGCATGCAAAATGGATTTGGTTCAATGTTGAATGAATTTAAATTTCGTTTCTTTTGTTCACGAGATGGCGTTACCAGTAGTAATCATAAAATAAATGAGTTTTTAAATAATCTATAACTATTTTATTATTAAGTGCTATTAATAAATTATTCCTTTTAAATGTTAATAAAATTAACCATGAATCGTATGTGTAATATCAATTATAAGTCTTCACACTAGCCTTTAAAAATATCAATTTAACGGAAACAAAGAACATCCAGACTAAGGACAATAGTTTGTGTATCACAATTGTCCTCCATGGGAATCGAACCCGCGACCTCATGCACGCCAGCCATGTAATGCGACCGCCGCGCCACCGAGGCAGGTAATTCTGCCGCACCATAACGTGGCGTGCAAATGTATTCATTCATAATTAATTAGCGATTATCCGTGTGGTGACGGAGCAAGAATACAATATGTCACCTCCCCATCTCATCCCATGGGTGGCGTAAAACCGACTAAGGGACTATCGGTGAATATTATCTTTACGAAATAAAAAAGAAAGAAAACTTGAAATTAAACCCTATACCAATCCGACTGGCCAACGTGGTATTAGTAGGCCAAGTATCCCTCCGTCACGGGAGGAGGCGCGTCCTTGCAGTGGGACATTAATGGGCTGTTATGATGAAATAAGCGATGTCATTTATTTTAACTTACAAATTTGACAACAGATGGCATTGTGCCTGTGACGTCATTTTCAGTATCGCGGTACATTAAGATTTTACTTGAAAGAATGACGTTCGCTCATGTCTTTCAGTATAAGTTTAGACACAGTCTTCATAGATCTGAGTATAAATGTTCTGTGGATCTGTCTTTGTAAAGGTCTGTTTTTGAAAAGGTTTTGGTTCGTTCGTTAATTTTACAATTCGTGTGTAGGTATATCTGTTTGTTATAAGGTTTAAAAAACGATTTTTCAGTAATAAATCGAATTGCGAAGTAAGTAACATCCGCCACGCGAACGAAGTCGCGGGCACAGCAGCTAGTACAAAATAAGAGTCTTCTTTTACAAGCAATCAAAAACGTTATCTGTACCTATTAATTAAAAAAAAATGCATGATGATAGTGTCATACATAACTGGCCGCAATGAAACTCATTGTACAAAAGAGGCATTTATATTATTTTTAAAAACATTTAACTTACCAACAGTAGTGACGGGTGTTCGCATAGGAATAACTCCATACGAGTACTGGAACATGCCCCGTCCTAGCGGGAAGATGGGAGAGATGCCGGTGACCTTGCGAACCTTCTCCTGGAATCTTCTGAGAAGACTGTTGTCTGGATTGTTGAGGGGACGGAAGAGATCGTTCTCACCGAATGAGAATACTGGTACGATGGGTGAACTGAAATGTTGAAAATGTAATGTTCCGTTAAATAACTGAGTAATATTTAGTATAGTTTTTTGAAGACATTTTTACTCGAGGAGCTCTCTCCATTGTTTCCTCCTCTCGATCACAATTGGACATCTTCACAATATTTAATTAATGTCCTACTGCAGGGACGGGCCTCCTCCCGTGACGGAGGGATACTTGGCCTACTATTACCACGCTGGCCAAACGGATTGGTACAGGGTTTTAAAATGTCATCATAACAGCCCATTAATGTCCCACTGCAGGGACGGGCCTCCTCCCGTGACGGAGGATGCTTGGCCTAGAAATACCACGCTGGCCAGACGGATTGGTATAGGGTTTAATTTCAAGTTTTCCTTTTTTTTTATTTCGTAAAGATAATATTCACGGATAGTAACTTAGTCCCTCTATTTACGACACCCATGGGATGAGATGGGGTGGTGACATATTGTATTCTTACTCCGTCACCACACGGAGAAAATTTACTTACCATCTTTTAATTTCGACCATATCTACAAAATTGTTATTTAATTATTCCGTCGTTACTCGGAAAATATACATACCATTATGTACTTAATAAAGTTTAATGTATCTAATGTCGTAGCAGACCTTCTACGTACCCGACCTACTTAAAAAAGGTCTTTATAATAAAACAAAGGCCTAAATATCTTTTTCTCATAAACAATTAGTTCTCTTAATTATTTTCGAGTAGGTATATGTTTAGTAATGAGTACCTATTTCAATTATTTACATAACCAATCAACCCATGACCTTGAATTTTATATTTTTTTCTATAGCAAAACAAGTAAACACATTTATCATGTCATTGTATTAAAATTATGTTTTTGTTTTAAATTTTAAGACAATACCTAGACCTATTTCCATTAAACCATTAAATTAATAAGATAAGTTATTACACAATTAGCTTTACAAGTCAAAATTTTAATGATTTATAGTTTTATACCTCCATAAATGTCCATGTATATTCTATGCATCGGCATCGAGGGAAACATGAACTACTAATATATGCCACGCTAAAAAAGTGGGTTGCTATCGGGTTCTAGTTTTCCCTTTAATTTCTGAACATTGACTGTTATGTCGCTGTCGTAGTAAAAGTTATAGGAAACTAAAATATCTTACCCTGACTTCATAGCAACGCGAATGAAACCTTTTCTTCTGCTCAGTATGATTTTGTATTCTTTTGGATGAGCATCAAGAGCTTCTGCGGCGCCTCCAACAATCATAGACACACAGTTTCCTTTGTATTTCTTTTGATCCAGCAAGTGAAGCAAACTTTCTTCCGACGAAGAACAGATACCGAGTGCTAGACCAAAGTCCCTGAAGAATGGAACCAAGAAATGTCCAGTAAGAGTGATTAGTCTGCTGTTCATTCCAGGAAATAGTTTTTGGAAGTCAGTAGCGTTAGTGCAGAAAGAACCGAATGCACCGAATGAGAGGACACCGTGCGGAAAAATGGCGAACATGTAATTTCGAGAAGGATCTAAATCAACTGTTTTGACCAGCTTTATAGGAAAGTAATCGCAGAAGTAACGCCACCATGTCCAGCTTCTCACCCACTCGGATCTGAAATTGAGAAAGTAACAGTTATTTTACAAAGTAATAGTTTCGGAAAAGCTACGAAACAAAAAATATTAGAAAGTTTGTAGTTAATGTTTGTGACTATTTTTTGTAAAAAGTTCTCAATGGATTTTCATGAAACTTTACAATAATAGCTTATACATCAAAATAACATATAGGCTATTACTTATGAATACTTATAGGTATTGTGCAAATTGTCTAAAATACGCAGACGAAGTAGCGGGCATAAGCTAGTTTATATAGGTACATCTAGAAATATAAAGATACTCACTTTCTCCCACCACGACTGCAAATATCAATATCCCTGAGCATCCAAACTCCATACACGATGGATAACCACCACAAACTGGAGTACACCAGTTGTATGAACAAGTAAATGGCAACAGCTTCACCGAACAGCATGAAGTATATGAAGCCAGTAGCACCGAGGGTTTGTAGGCGACGAGTCATCGGTATGTCCGTAGGAGCCCATACTATGCCGAGAGCGTCTGACACCTGGCTGGAAATAAAAATGAATTGTTGTTAACTGTCATGTTTAAAAAAAAAAACGCGCGAGGATCGCATTAGCGGTCGCGGGTTCGAATCCCACAAAGGACAATTCCTTGTGTGATCCACAAAGGATTGTTATTTGTGTTAGTTAAATCATCATCATCATAACAGCCCATTAATATCTATGATACTTGGTCTAAGTAAGTACTAGTACCACGCTGGCCAGACGGATTGGTATAAGGTTTAATTTCAAGTTTTCCTTCTTTTTTATTTCGTACCTAAAGATAATATTCACGGTAGGTCCCTTAGTCGGTTTTTACGACACCCATGGGATGAGACATCCCGTCTCATCCCATGGGTGTCGTAACATATTGTAGGTATTCTTACTGAGTCACCACACGAAGTTAGTAAATGAATGTTTGTAAAGGTCCTAGCGATACAGGGCATGATCCTTAGTGCGAGAGATGTCTTTAGAAGATTTTGTAGAAGAAAACACTTTATGGCGCATTATTTTCTCTTTACATGTAATATTAATAAAAGTCATAGATATTTATATACTTTATGTCACTATATGAACAAACGATCGATTATTGTATCTGTACGGCAACAGAGATAATTAAGTACCTACTTAATACGCATTCATAGAATTATCTAATCGTGCATGTATTACATTTCTTCATTACTAATATGAAGATTATTTTCGTGTTAAAGTCCTGTTCGGCAACTTAGCAACCCTTTAAACTACCTAAGAACAAACAAAGATATCACCATCCCACATCATCTCCTGGGGGTTGAGCAATTCGGCTTAGGGAAAGTTAAAAGCCAATGTCTACACCAACAAAAGAAAAAGTTGTCAAAAAGCATACTAAACCGCCTAGCCAGTGTAATAGCTGTTCGCTTCGTCTCTAGATGTGACCCGTCATAAAGGATTTTCTTGAGTAGGTACCTATAGTTTCTAATATAATTGAAACTAGGAACCAGGACCTAGTTATTATAAGGTTTAGCTATACATAGACTTACTTTAATTGTTTATTATCCTTTAGGAGGACAGTAAGTAAATATTTCTTTTAACTATTATTTAAAATTGAAAATTATTGGGGCGACATGTTCACAAAGTGATCATGCCCTTTTTTATTTAATGAAGATATAAAAAAAACTTAGGTATTAAAGTCACGTATAGGTTTATCCTACTGAGTTACTTAGTTCAAAAGAAAACCCACAAGATCAAAGATCTGAGTGAGTCACGCACGCATGATACTAAATCTGGCATAGATCTAAATATGCACGACAATAGGAACAATAGAAACACAGACAGCACGATTTACATAATGAAGTTGAGACACAAGTAAACTCAAGTAGTCGAATTATGCCACTAGTACAGACGACAAAACTTTGTTTGTGTACTACGAGTACCTATGTAATGTACAGTCAGCCCCAAAAGTCGCTGAACACATTTTAAATTCCAAAACTGCTGAACACTAAAAGTGCCATAAGTCAGTGTCGCGGGTATTTCAGAAGTATCGATGTTGCCAACTCGTGCAGTATACGGGAGCCGCGCATGACTGAACGGCAACGTCGCCCGCTGCGTCGCTCATCTGCGGTCGAGTTTCAGTGTAGTTGTAGTGAGTGATTTTGACAGTAGACAAAAGTCAAGCCAATTTCAAAGCGGAATACTACATTAACAATTTCATCAAAACAGTTGTCAACACGATAGCTTTGCTTGTATAGAGCTTGGGTGAAAAGAAAACAGCTCTGGTTCCATCCTGAGGAACGGATTACTTTTTGTGTTTTTTTATTTTTTCTTATTTTGTTTTCTACTATTATTATTCAATACAAGCTGTAACCCGCGACTTCGTTTACGAAAAAAATGTATATTCGACAATTAAATTAAATAATTTAATTAATTAATTGATTAAATGGCTTTATCACCTCTAGACTTAATTTTAGTTGCATGTCATAAAACTATTAAGTTCAATGTCGCACAACAGGGAGCGCTTCTTCTTACATAACATTTCAACTCATATCATCGAATCTCCGAAAATGTTTCTCATACAATTTAAAATCATAATGATCATTCTTCATTAAATTAAAAATTAAATAAAAATACTATTTAATTTTCAATTAAAAATTAAAAATAAAATTTTAACTTTATTAAAATACCTGTGAACAGTGACGGTGAATTTAAGTTACTTGTTTTTTTTGAGATAAAATACAATAAATAAAAAATAAAAAACCAAAAAAAATACTTGGCACAACCCGGTTTCGAACGCACGTCTACTTCATCAAAGTCGAGTGTTCTATACCCTAGGCTATCGAATCTCAGTGAATTGTTTTGAAATTATTTATCTATTCCAACGAGTAAACATAATAGACACTAGTGTCCAGCTACTTTTGGAACACTAGTGTTCAGCTACTTTTGAAATACTAGTGTTCAGATACTTCTGAAATACCCGCGACACTGACTTATGGCACTTTTAGTGTTCAGCAGTTTTGGAATTTAAAATGTGTTCAGCGACTTTTGGGGCTGACTGTACCTAGTTTGTTATTTTAAGACGATATAAAAAGACAGGTAAAATTTGGGCTATTTTTTTCATAAAAACATCCCGTGGGATAAGTAAAGGATTTAAGTAAATAATTATGTTTGCGTTAGTGGTTTTGATAACATAACACGTAGATGAAGTCATATAGGCACCAGCTAGTTGGTTCTCTTTAAGTTACGAAGGGAATAAGTATTTCTGATTAAGAGGATAGGTTCAGTGTTGGTTTTGAGAGCTCTTCACTTATTTTTCTCACGTAGGTACGCTACGTAACTAAAGCAATGTAAGCTCGAGGAAAGGTCTGCACCGGAAAATAAATAAGCTGTATAAATCATAATTACATTTTTTTTGAGTTTTAACAATTTTATCTATTCAAAGAAAGTATGTGAGCATATCTACCTGTAATAAGTATAAAGCGATATGATATCAGGTGCGTTATCTGGGACATGTTACGAAATTATGTTAAGCCGAGTTATTTATACTATTTTGGAGAAACTTTATAATATCCGTATGTTGTTGTGAACGTGTTTAGAATAACGAACCCATAAAGACATATGTAGGTATACGAGTACTAAGTATCCAACTTTTTGAGGAAACTACCTTTAAAGTTTTATTGAAACTTACTAAGTATTTCAAATAGTTATTTAAGATCATAGTTGTGCGATGCACTTAGGATTGCCTGTTTAAAATAACAAAAGGCAGACGACAGGGTACGCATAACCTATAGCAGAAACAGAAAGGTTCTGTAATGGGGATAAGGTGGACAGAGAAATGTTGCGGTAGGTCGAATGATGACGGAGGTACATCTGATAGCGCATACATTTAGAGTAACCTTATTTTCTGTAAGTACTTAGTGGACATTTACCCCGTTACTCATAAACGCCTTTTAAATTTAATCACTGTTTAGCGCGATTTTTATTAGCAAAACCAACCTTATGCCAAACAAAAACGTAAGAATTTAAGCTAATCAATTGACTAAAGTTTAAGAGGCGTTTATGAGTAAGGAGGTTATTGGTTGATATCTTGAGACGAGCGACGGCGCGACGACTTTAGGGTACAATTTTCGCTACGACCCCCACAAGTATAGAAGGTGATCATGGACGTGGGGTGCAAAGAGGCAACCGAGAGTCTTAGGACCATTTTTAAGAAGTGTAAGTCGACGATACTCTCGGCTGAGTTGGTCACACCCTGTACTTAAAGAATAGGCATTGTGATCCCATAAATACAGGGGCCGTAAGAAAGATTGCTATTGTTGTGTGTTCCATAGTCAAATTTCTGAGCCGAATTTGATAAAGTAAGTAGTTATTTCCGTTTAACAACATTCTTAAATACAAGAACAGTTAAATGAAATTTACTTGGATTTCACTTTAAATACGACAACAAACAATCACAGTGCGTATTGTGATGGAATAAGAATACTTATACATGCATGTACGACTCGCTTAATGAATGTGGACGAGGCCCAATCTGTTTGCCAGGATCGTGACAAATGGCGTTCTGTCGTCTCTGCCTACCCCGGACGGGATAAGTCGTGAGTTTATGTATGTGCCTACTGTCAGCATCCCCCCAACGGTGTCCCACACGTTGAAGGTCTTAGTACATTGGATGTTAACTATGGTCAGGTTTGCGTTAATTTATTTTGCATTATGAATAAATAACATTGTTAGCCATTGCAATTGGTCAGTGCCATAGTGTCCCTTTGCATGGATTCTCACGTTACCATCATGATCAAGTAATATTGTCGGTCATACCTTTAGTCAAGTGCACGATGCCCGGTGCCGTTTGCGATGCTTTGTTCTTTATCTCTACTAATATTATAGAGAGGTAAAGTTCGTGTTTTTGTAACGTTGTAGGGGGTAGGTAATCTCTGGATCTACTGAACCGATTTTAAAAATTCTTTCTGTGTTGAATAGTCCATTTATCGGGGAGTGTCATAGGCTATATATTATCACGCTATGTCTAATAGGAGTGGAGCAGTAATGAAATATGTTTAAAAAAGGGACGCGTTTTTTTCGCCGTCCAACGAAGTGGGCACGGGTCAGCTAGTAATATGTAAAGATATAAAGACTCTATTATTGTTCACGCATCATGTACCTAGGCTGCACTTTGGCCTGACCGCAGGCTGCTAACGTGACTGATGACAGCGTGATATAGACACCATGTTATATTGTTGATTTCCATTATGTAACTGCATAATAAAAGCTTTATAAGGTGCAACCTAATTTGCACCTTATATTCTCCTCCTTTTTATACTTAGGTTTACCAGAATGACCTAACAACTTACCTACCTACTGTTGAAAGAGATGAAAGCATAGGACTAATTTAACAACAAAGATTTGCTATTTTTGTGAACATACGAATTCGATTGTACCTAATGTTGCACCTAAATTCACACCATATAAAACGGAACTGACCACTGACATTGAACCATGCTAGTTAATTCATTTTTTACAGTTAGATACATCTAACAAGAAAATAGAAAAAAATCCCCCATTAGAAACCGGCGATCCCTAAACTAAACTTATTTTTAGTTTGTAACCGAAAGGTAGAGAACAAACAAGTGTATAAAAATACCTACAATATTCAATTTTAGCATTCTGTTTCTAGGCTAAATTCATTAAGAACATGTGTCTTATTTGCCGTAACAATGTTCCCGTTATTAATTATGTAATCTATACGGGACTCCTTTTTGCTTGAGTGGATCATTTATGAGACAGAACAACAGTAAATTGCATTTATTTATTACCTATCTTGTTCTTAATTTAAATAAAAGATGCCATAAAATGACAGTTTGTTTTTTTAACTGTCTTTTATTTTTCGTGGTCTGTAATATTTTTAATATTAAATTTTTTTTAAAGGAGTTCCAATATGGCTTTAGAAGTCATAAACAGTTGACGATTAAGTTTATTACATATTCTAGTTAATAATAACATACTCTTTACATCAATTAAGTGAGATCAATTATTGTTTACAAACAACGTGATTTTAAATGACTTCCTTATACATTGTATTTTAATATTACTGCGATAATTTAAAATTTTACGAATCTAGGTATGTAGGTTTTAATTAAATAATTAAGTTAAAATATTATATACTTACTGAAATCTTTTTGTTAAGGTTTCCATTAGTCTTGTACACGAACCAGTCTCGTTTCCACACATGATTTTATCGTAAGTTGCCGCGAGTACACACCGCACTGTTCAAGAACCGACTGAATTAATGTTGCTTCTAATCTCATAGTATGTCGTATATCATTATCGTACACAATCAACTTGCGTTTACTTCAGATTGTTGATATCTTTGCTGTAAACCTATTTTTTTAGAATAATACGTACTTAGATTTTTAAATTAACAAAATATATTGAGGAATATCTACCCACATTTATAAATCTGTAGATTTAATTTGTCTTTAAGTACCTACATTAATCGTAATCTTACGATAACTATTATTGATGCTGAAAGGATGGGAAAATACTATTGAGCAGAGTAGGTACAGACAGACACCGGCAGATTTTATATCGTGGCAGACAAGGTGACCAAATAATTGTGAACAATTTAAAATGCCAATATTATTTAGGTACGTTACAAGTGACCATTCTTTTTGTATTCTTAGTCCATGGTTACACACATACCTAACTAATTCTACAGGGATTCAAGTCCCACTTAATGTTCACATTTAAAATAAAATGAACAACCAATAAATGAATGTTTACCCATTTGAAATGTGACCATTCAGTATTACTTTTAGCGTATCGAACTTTATAAGTACCTATTAACATTATGTGCGTGTGGTGTGAGTGTTCTTTTTAAAAAGTTAGTCCAAACATGACGAAATTTAAGAATGATTTAGGAAAAAATTGTGAAAAGACAACGGCGTAGATAAAAAAATTGTGAAAAGCATATAAAAAAAGTTACGGTCAAATAATTAGAACACTCAATCCGGCGACCAGAAAAAAATCCTACACCTTGGATCTCAGAAATATAAGAACAATTTTGTTGTGAAATAATTGTACAGATTTAGTGAAATATATTCCCAATTATTCAAATGTTTTTGACTGTTTATTTCGATTTTATAAAGGTATTTGTAGAACACTCAATCCTCCTATAGCGCAGATTGAAGTATTAAAAAATCTTAAACTATGGCTTAATAATTTCCTGACTTTGATACTCTATTGCACGAACACAATCTAGGATCAATTTGTGAGACACAAATCATCATAAAAAATATAATAGTTTAAGAGAAAATTAAACAAATACTTTTTAGGGAATGTTCCGTGTGAGTGTTCCATATTTTGGCTTACATGAATTTAACCCAAACTTGTATGTCAACCCAGACTATAACTGAAATTGTGAAAATATTTGTACTAAATTTTAAAACGTCTTCTGAACTTGATACGGTATTATTTTAACAATTATCAACTTAAATAAATCTCAATCATAAATTCTATGCTATAAAGCTGATTAGGCTGACCATAAATTCAATAAAAATAAAACTGTACTCTTTGTGTTTTATTACAATAAAATATAGTTTATAATTTACAGTTTTTTTAACGTATTATTGTTTGTCATCAAGGAATGCATCTTTGTTTTGCAAATCTAAAAATCTTTTAGACAAAGTCGTAATGACTAAGAATTATCGGAAATATGTGTTGAAGGATGGTACATTTGATATAAATTATATCACTGTCCCGGAGAGTAACTGGCATATTGTTTCCGGTTGTTCTCGTTTTGCGAATGGTGAATACTTGCATAGTCACAACCAAGTAGCCAGACTTGGCCACCAACAACTTGCTCTTAAATTATTTTATTATTATTATATTTTATCATTTATTATTAATAAATGATATTAGTCGAAATTAGTAGAAATTAGTCTATGGGTGTTATGGTAACCGCACACACTATTTCTCGATATGATAATGGTTGTTTAATTAAAGTCAATGGTATGGTAAATGATTTATAATTCGTATCAAAATACACAAGAATAACACAAGACTCTTGACACGTCTTTAACTAATTATTGGTAACTTATTATAATGATTTTAACTAAACTTAAATTGGTAAATTAATGGTTATGGTAATGGTAATGGTTAGAGTACGCGGCGGTATCTGCAAGGAGATGTGAACACGAACTAACTTAATATTCAAGTAAAATGTATTATATTAATAATTGCATGCAATGCAATTATTACGTTTTGCAAGGTGTTCGATATAAACTCGAACAATTTATTTTATTTTTGCATCTTGTCGATGCAAAAATACCGTAATATAGGTAAGTACCCTACCCATATAATTTGGACTTGGCTCATGAAGTTGTCGACTTGTGGAATGTTGATTCGGCAATCATTGTTCCGATAGTAATTTCGGTAAATGGACTTATTCCAAAGAGTCTCTATCAACATCTAAGAAGATTCGCGCTTGACAGTTGGATGATAGGTCTGATATAAAAGACAGTACTGCTTGACACGCCCTAACCACCAGCTTGGTCCTTGTACCCGTTGCTGGTGGATCTACCTTTTTATATTTAGGTATATTTAAAAATGGAATACTTTGTAAAAAAAAAGAGAAAAATAATAATATAATTGGGTCCGGTCGGTTTAGTAAGTTTATACGAAACCCATGGGATAAGATGGGGTGGTGACATATTGTAATCCTACTCCGTCACCACACGGATAACCCGTTACCTGTTTTTTATATAATTAATTAGTAGGATTGCAACGAACCGCATATAACAAAAAAAGACTTTTATTTTAATGTAAGGCATGGTCAGCCTAGTCCATTTTCTAGCTAAGAATTATAATTAAGTTGATAATTATTAAAATAATACCGTATCAAGTTCAGAAGACGTTTTAAAATTTAGTACAAATATTTTCACAATTTCAGTTATAGTCTGGGTTGACATACAAGTTTGGGTTAAATTCATGTAAGCCAAAATATAGAACACTCACACGGAACATTCCATAGAAAGTATTTGTTTAATTTTCTCATAAACTATTATATTTTTTATGATGATTTGTGTCTCACAAATTGATCCTAGATTGTGTTCGTGCAATAGAGTATCAAAGTCAGGAAATTATTAAGCCATAGATTAAGATTCTTTAATACTTTAATCTGCGCTATAGGAGGAATGAGTGTTCTACAAATACCTTTATAAAATCGAAATAAACAGTCAAAAACATTTGAATAATTGGGAATATATTTCACTAAATCTGTACAATTATTTCACAACAAAATTGTTCTTATATTTCTGAGATCCAAGGTGCAGGAATTTTTTCTGGTCGCCGGATTGAGTGTTCTAATTATTTAACCGTAACTTTTTTTCTATGCTTTTCACAATTTTTTTATCTACGCCGTTGTCTTTTCACAATTTTTTCCTAAATCATTCTTAAATTTCGTCATGTTTGGACTAACTTTTTAAAAAGAACACTCACACCACACGTACATATTAACATTTTAGATTGAATGTGACTGTAACATATTTTTTTAGAATTAGTGACTGTCTTCTGTCTATCAGCAGATTATCAGGATTTTAGTATTCCTACTGTTTCTGTCACAACAAAGATTAGCTATTTGGTCCCAAGCAGTTGTAGGTATATAGGTAGTTGCCGTGCTCCATTGGTCTCTCGGTTTGATTCCCACTGACTTGTGTCCATAAATGTACCTACCTATGTTTGAAAAAAGTTGCTGCGACTCAGCGCGATAATATCTCTAGAGCTTGTTAGTTAAAAAAATCTGCATAGATACTCCATCTAATGGGGATGATTAAGAGGCAATTAAATTGACCTTCTATGATTAAGTCTCAATTGTATTGTAGTAAACAAAAAAACGTGCTCTGTTTGAGACTGTGCCTCCAAGGCTCTCTATACTATGGTAAAGATAGTTTTTTGGAACTTTACAGTACGCGCCTACGCCTACTAACTAAATAGAAACCTTGAGCTTATTTTCGATGGTCGCGGCGGCCGGGGCCCGCCGACTGGTGAGATCATTTTTTTCACATTTGAGAATATTTTTGTCGTTTGACCCCGAGGTTAATATGTCGCGGCATTTGCCGAATTCAGCCTGCTGGAGATTCTATTGGGGGATCGTGCCATCTATGACCTCTTCAATTACGTCCGTATGGATTGAGGAGCCACTTCAGATTATAAAAGGAAACCCTCCCCCTTATTTAGTAGGGAAGTAAATAATTATGTAGGCGGAATTCTGAAATTTGTAGTAAAATATATCCAAAGTTATATCAATGTGAATGTGGCTCCTCAATCCAAACGTCTGAACTGAGGAGCCACCTGAAACACGGAAAGTATATCACGTACAAATTTGAAAATGTTGTATCATTATGTAGCAATTGTGTATAGTGTCTACTAGAAATCTGGGCCCAGTACTGTTAATTTTAAAGAATATACAACACTTTGAATGTGGCTCCTCAATCCATACACAAGAGCGTGAATTGTCATGAAAGTAATTGGTAAATTTATATTTCCCTTTCAAAGACATTTAGTAGGTAGTGTGTCCGAATTTATACCAAATGGACAAAGTAGTAGAACTGAGTGAATTTAGTAAATTAACGCATTTTAGTTGGCTCCTCAATCCTGACGTCTGCTTAATAAATAATTGACTGTACCTACCTGAGATCACAACGGAATAGAATACCAAAGACACTAACGTTTAGTATAAATGTCTACTATATACTTATGTACAGTTCAACATTGTATATGATCGGAATCTGAAGAACAAATTACTTCTCAATATTCCTTACGAATTCGCTATTAAGGGTGACCATGTTTATATCAATAAAACCGGGATGGTTCATTTCTGATATGTTATATATGAACAAATATAAAACTTTTTGTTTACGATTTTGTCACAGTATAAGAAGATTAAAGACAAATCTATACTACGGTACGAAGTTATATCTCATTTGTTTAGTTTAGTTTGCATTTTAAAGTGTGTTAGTAACTTTGTGGGGAATTTGTGTGTGTGTATATTGTATTGGGTGTCTTGTAGAAGCAGTTGGTAAGTTTTTACAAGTTTAAAATATACCCATGCAAAGTATTTTTTTCTAATGACTTATGTTTACATTTAGCTGCACAAACATTGCCTTCCGGAACGTTAGGTCCTATTACCGGAATGTCCCTCCCCCGAACGTCCACTTTCTCGATAGTCTACTACACTGAATGTCCACTTACCTGAAACGTCCACAATCTAACGTGCCCAAAGGACCGGAGAGGCTATTTACATTTAAATATTTAGGGATTAAGATATAGGGTTTTTTAAATGAACACATAAGAAAGAAAGCAGCAGCAAGATAAACGCGCACAGTTATTTACGTGAATCTATAACGTCGTGTTTCCAATTTAGTTTTGCATTTCAGTCGGTAATAAATAAACCTTTTCAAAAAATGTATCCCCATTTACTCATTTTCTTGATAATTGCTTGTATCTTTTATTAAACTGGATATCTTGCATTCTTCGATTTTTCCCTTCAGAGCATAATGACCAAAATGAAAAATGAGCACCACAATCAAAATGGTCAATATGCAAAATGATCAGAACGCAAAATGTTCAATAGCCGGATCTACACCAAACGATCCATTTTTGGATCGGCGATCCCGTGATCCATCGACGACGGATCGCTCGCGGCAAAAAGCGAGCTATCCTGCCGCGCAGTTTGGATCGCGCGAGACAAGTCCACATCAAACGCTCCTGTGGAGCGCGCTCTACTATATATATTTTGACACAATAAAATAGCGGATGGCACTCTTGTTTTTTTCGATTACCATGGTTACTTAGTGATGGACACTCATAACGATTGCAACTTTTATGAAGGAAACTACAAATAATCGGTAGAAATAAATGCTATGAATAAACCAGAACTCTTCTTAATACGTTTATAAAATGTAATATGATATTTTAGACTAGCTATGTAAAACTATCTGTAAACTACACATGTTTTAAGCAAAGAAACATATCTTAACTTATCGTAGCTATATCCCGCGAATGTGTCACGATAAATTATGTACATATTTTAAATAATACCTAAGCTAACTATAATTATATAATTTTAAGCTATAGGCTAATTCTCGTAACATAGATAAAGAAAGAAACAATAATCTATATCTACTTATACTCTATACTATTATATAAAGCTGAAGAGTTTGTTTGTTTGTTTGAACGCGCTAATCTCAGGAACTACCTCTTCGAATTGAATTTAGTTTTCAGTTTTTGGATAGACCATTTATCGAGGAAGGCTATAGGCTATATAACATCACACTATGACAAAAAATATTTTTTTTTCAAATTTAGAGGGCCTATGGGCTTACGTACAAGGTTCATGGTCACTCAGAGGGCAATGGAGAGACCTATGTTGTAGACTGACCAATGGGCCTACTAAGAAGAATCATGGTCACTCAGAGAGCTCATCAATCATGGAAGAATGTCATACTGCAGATATTGATTTTTTTGTTTGGTTAGATAATGAAATAGCTCAGATGCAAAAACAATCAATGGAAATTAAAAAAAACAATAAAAATTTATATTTTTATCCTCCATTTATATCTGAATTCAGAAGAATTCTTGGTAAACTTCCTTTGTGGTCTAATCTGTTATGCCCATTTTTTAAAGTTGACAATACTGCGCCATCGTCGTCAGGAATTGAGAGCTACTTCAAAACTTTAAAGCAATTGCTCTTCAAAACAAAATTACAAAAGTATCGAATCGATGAATTCGTAAAAATACATTCTAATTACTTGAATACGGAAATTGCACTTGCTACTAGTGATCTTAATGATGATATCCAGAATAAAGAAACTAAACGCCCTCGAAAAAGGAAGCATTCACTTACAAAACCTCAAACGCAGGTAAAAAAGAGAAAATTATCAAAGTCTTTAAAATTAAAGAATATTAATCGGTCATTTACCAATGAATCAATATTTTCTGATCGTCCTTCCTTCGTTGAAAATTGGAGAGGTGAAGCAGAAACTAATGAGATATTACCAAAATTAAAAATAAAGTTTGTAAAAAATGGCAATTTATGCGATGCTGTAACCGTCGGCAAAAGTTCTACTAAAGTGGATTTGCAAAACACGTGCTGCTTTGATTCAGTCATGCATTTTTTAAGTGTGGCATATATTCAAAGTACAAATTTTCAAGGAATATTAAACACATACTCTGATGATTTAATTCCTCAATATATTAAACTTTTATCTGATCCTGTTTCTAGTGACTGTGATATATACAGAATGAGATCTGAAATCGGCATGCTATATTTTGATACAAGAGAAAGCCGCTGCGAATTTGCTTGTAATGTGTCTTTCATTTTTGAACACATAGCTTTAAAGTATTGTTTTAGTGCAATTTGGAATAAAAAATGTTCTAATGATTCATGCCCATGTATCCCAATATCTAGACAGATCGCATTTTTACCTTTAAACCTAAATATAATTTCTGTTTTTGGAATTCAAAGTTTAGAAGATGCAATTTGTATTGTAGAAGAAAATAACGTTTGCACATCTTGTAACCAACAAACAGTGTGTAAATATACTGTATCAAACACGGTTTCTTTTGAATTGAATGTTTCTATGAAGTTTCGAGTAAACGAGGTACCAGAAACTATAATGATTTCAAGTAAATTATACACTTTAATAGGCGTCATAGAATTTATTCCACCAGTTAGCGACTTTGGCATGGGCCACTATAAATGTCACTACCCACCAGCGAAGGATGAGATGTTTTGTTACGACGACTATGACCCTCACTGTAAAATTCATAAAAGCACCAACCAACCAATATTAATTCATTCTTTAACTTATGTCGAAATTGACTAGGACTAGAACTCGCAGAAAAATTTACTTTGGTCGATGTGAAGTAAGCGCGTCCCTCTGCCATTTGTATCTCCCCTAATTTTAGTTTTTTTTTTTTGCTGCTCTTATTGTCAGGACTCGTCATTCTCACTATAATGTCATTGCTTGTGGTAGCGTGGAGGCTGGGTCAATCCCTTCCATACAATATGGCGAGGGGGTTGTTGGCTGACCTTTGCGTTATACTCGTGAACGGGTGCTACTTGTTGGGGTGACTGGTCGACCCTGACATTAATAAATTTACATTTTAATATACTTCTGAGTTTTTATTTAAGGGGTCATTTGGCTGAGCGACGTCTTTACTACTGGATAGTTGTTTATGAATGTGATTTGGTGCTCCCACTTTTATGTACTACCTACATCACGACGCTACCTTTATCATTAAATAATCCTTGGTTATGGTTATGTATGGTATATAATGGTTGCAGCGCCTAATTACAGTTATCTCCTATGTAAAAAAAAATGACGTCAAGAAAATGCAGCAGTAGAGTTTGTTGCGCCGCTTCTTCTCTACTAGCGCTTTGGAGGCGGTGGTAAAGTTTTATAAACTCTGAAATGTTTATAAACTTAGTGTTAGATGACGTCAAAAAGTTACAATATTATTGAAGTACTACGAAAAAAATACCTACGTATTAAATAAGAAGAATCTTTAGCTTTATACCGAATATTGTGTAAATATTTTTGAAAATTAAATTTCATGAATTAGTAATCCTAGTTTGATTCGTATAACATGGTCACCCTTAATAGCGAATTCGTAAGGAATATTGAGAAGTAATTTGTTCTTCAGATTCCGATCATATACAATGTTGAACTGTACATAAGTATATAGTAGACATTTATACTAAACGTTAGTGTCTTTGGTATTCTATTCCGTTGTGATCTCAGGTAGGTACAGTCAATTATTTATTAAGCAGACGTCAGGATTGAGGAGCCAACTAAAATGCGTTAATTTACTAAATTCACTCAGTTCTACTACTTTGTCCATTTGGTATAAATTCGGACACACTACCTACTAAATGTCTTTGAAAGGGAAATATAAATTTACCAATTACTTTCATGACAATTCACGCTCTTGTGTATGGATTGAGGAGCCACATTCAAAGTGTTGTATATTCTTTAAAATTAACAGTACTGGGCCCAGATTTCTAGTAGACACTATACACAATTGCTACATAATGATACAACATTTTCAAATTTGTACGTGATATACTTTCCGTGTTTCAGGTGGCTCCTCAGTTCAGACGTTTGGATTGAGGAGCCACATTCACATTGATATAACTTTGGATATATTTTACTACAAATTTCAGAATTCCGCCTACATAATTATTTACTTCCCTACTAAATAAGGGGGAGGGTTTCCTTTTATAATCTGAAGTGGCTCCTCAATCCATACGGACGTCTTCAATTTAGGACGACGACCTTACAGACCGGAGCCTTGAGTTCTTGCGAGCTACTGAAATAGTCAGGAGTTCAGCACCATCAGGGGTTACCGCACGATCGCCTTTCGAGTCGGCGAGCTTCCTTGCCAGATCCCTGCTATTACACTCGTAATAATTTCCTTTATTTTTCTGTGTGTCGTTGACTTCTTTTAAAACTTAGCATATTGTGTACCTCACGGAAGAAAAAACAAGTGGAAGTGCTAAGTAGGCGTGGTAAGCGTGTCACTAATACGCGCTGGTATAGGTACGTAACTTGTCGCTGAGGTCATAGGTAATACATAACGCGAATATCACCCTTATGAACAATATGTTAAAGAATATAATTGCCAGAGCTGCGAAAACCGCCATCTATGGAGGACAGCTGAATTAACTCGAAAATTGAATCTATTTAAATTACAAAACGTCATACAATTCTTTCTGCGCTGCAGCAAAATAACTTGTATTTATAGTTAATGAAGGCTCACTCCCAGATGTAGGATGTCTACGTATTTATTTGTTTTTTGGCGACAGCAGTTCCCATAGTGAATTAGTTGTTTTGCATTTCCACCTGATTTTTCTTACGTGGTGTACCTAATCCATGTGCCTAGAATAGTTCGTTTTCCTTTTTTTATAAAAATAATAAGTAATATATTTACATAATCAAGTATTTAATAAATAATTATTACGAAATTATGTTTTAAATAGACAAACAAAATAACAGGCAACTGGTCTTTTTAAAAATAATAAGTAGGTAGGTAACTAACCTACAGAACAACACAATTCGGTATGTAAAGATTTTTATTGGTATTTTTTTAATATCTTTATTTTAAAGGTTTATTAATTATAAACAACTAATTTGAATTATTTTGCTTTCCTACTTAAAGTTTATTTGTAGTAAACAGCCAAAGTAAGCAATTCGACCGCATGTATGACGTCATACATGCGGTCGAATTGCTTACTTTGGCTGTTTACTGCAGAGGGCTATAGGTGGGAGGGCAAAAATGCTGAAATTAGTTGTTTTAGTTATTGAGCAATGAAAGCAGAAACTAACTTCTGTTGAGCCAGGCGACATTATGTCATTTACACGTCAAATGAAAAACAAAGTAATTTATGTAATAATTGTAAAAATAAACACACTCTTGCGTTTTTTTGCGCTAAAAATATGATTTTATTACTTATCGATCTAAAATTTCTAAATGGTTTTAGATTCGACATAGGTAAACTTTTACTTTACATACCGAATTCTCTAACTTCATGCACTCACCGCACACTCTAGTCTAAACTTTCATTTGTATTACACAGTTTCATAATTATTATTTAAATATTTAAACTGCCTATTTATATTACATTTTCAAGACATTTATTAAGATACCTTTATATAAGATATAAGGCCTTTTGGTCTAATGCAGATGCTTTTTGAGGTGGTGTCTGTGATACATCACATACAAGATACATATATTTTCAAACAAATAGCTTTACAATTTGTTTTTATCAAGTTGCATAGAAGTAAATGTTAGATAGTACACACATCAACCTAAACACCTATAACTTTAAACTATAAATTCTTGTAATAAGAAACATAGGCTGTAACATTAGTAACTTTGATGTCTGTATCAGTCCAAGGTTGACATCAATAGTAAGACTTCACAGATTGCAAAAAACACCTTCTGGCCATTTAGGACGGATTGCATGTTGGACGGATTCCATTTTGGCCGGATTCCACATTAGACGGAAACAGTACAGTCATGTTTAAATCATTTTATAAGATCCTGCAAATACTTAGTTCACCTATTACAGTAAAATATATTAATCACTTAGTTATTAGTTTTATTTCATAAAACTTTTAAAAGATGAAGCCACAAATATCACGGTGTTTACCCGTGGTCCCCGTGAGTTGACCCATTGCCGGAACCACGGGTAAACACCGAAATATCAAGACGTGAGAATATGACAGGGCCGAATTCATAGTAATAATAGAACTCGAAGGTCGAAAGACATTCTTGTATATGCAGCAGAGAGAAATAGTCAACGATTTTTTAAATGACAATAGTCATCATCATCATCTCAGCCAATTGACGTCCACTGCTGGACATAGGCCTCCTCTAAATATTGCCACCATGTGCAGTTCTGCACCTCCCTCATCCATCGGCTTCCCACCGTCCTTACGAGGTCGTCGGTGCACCGTGTGAGGGATCTCCCCACCCTGCGTTTTCCGGTATGCGGTCGCCACTCTAGAACCTTTCTGCCCCAGCAGCAGCAGCTGTCGGACAAATGACAATATTACGATTATTCAATGTCTTAACCGATTATGTGAGGTTAACTTAAATTTTTTGTCTGTTTTTCCTTTTATTACAAGAAGTTTTATTTTTTGTTCCGTTTTTAATACACTAGCATTCAAGCTAACACTAATGGTATTTTATTATTAAGCGTACTTCCGTCCAAAATGGAATCCGTCTAAAATTGAATCCGCCCAACATGGCATCTGTCCAACATGGAATCCGTCCTAAATAGCCAGAAGGAAAAAACATTACACGAAGAGTGTAAATAAATGTTTTAAAATATATCTGGCTAGTTTTATTAGTGGGCAATTTTCAAGCTCTTTCTTCTAGCAGAAGATCTTTTCTGATGACTTATATTAGTGAAAGTATAATAAGATATAGGCACAACTGTAAGGTAGTGCCTATTTATAATAGTCACTATTTATCATCATTTATAATATCTCTAAAGTTTACAATCCTCTGCTCAGTCTCCTTGAGTGATTCTCTCAGATCCTTGTGAATCTCACTATAAGCATTTATTGATTGATTTGTTTCAGAGAATATATTCTGCAAGATTTGTAGATGAAGAATTCTGAAATGGAAAAGAAAATTTATTTTAATATTATAAAATGGTGAAGTTTATGTGTGACTCTGGAATCTCTGGATCTACTAAACCGATTTTAAAATTCTTTCTGTGTTGAATAGTCCATTTATTGGAGAGTGTCATAGGCTATATAGTATCACGCTATGACTAATAGGACTGGAGCAGTAATTAGACATGTTTAAAAAAGTGACGCATTTTTTTCGCCGTCTAACAAAGTGGGCACGCATCAGCTAGTTAATTATAAAAACTGTAAAGTTACCAAGAAATATTTAAAGTTTTATATCAATAAAACTTACTTTGATTTCAAATCTAATATTTTAGTCTTGACCGCCAGTAAGTCACTGGAATCGCTATCAAACCGAGTAACATCTTGCAGCCTGTGGTTCAGCCATTCCATCATCAGTTCCACTTTCTCACTCTCTTGCTCCTCCAGGGTATTTAATTTATCATCCAGAGAATCTTGCAGTTCCTTTTTTTTATTTTTATTGCTTTTATTACCATTTTCAGATGTCTTTTTAAGATTTTCCAACTCTGTTATGAATGTAGGTAGTTTTGTCTGAATTCTCTGAATGATAGCCTGGTTAAATTCAGTTTGTTCATCAAAGGTTAGTTCTGTTGAACTTTGATGCATGAATCCTGAAAATAGTGTACAGTAAAATACATTATGCAGTAGATACTAATCTAAAGGTAAAAGTTATGATAGGAATATAAATTTTAATGTTTTATGATAATAACTGAGAGGACTGTCCTCCAAAATTTGACCCATATTTTTAATTTGTATAAAACTTGATTTAGATATATTATGTTCTTAAACTCCATTGCTTATACAACAACATACAGAAAAATACTTGATCTATGGAAGTTAATAGCAATAAATATCTGTACTTTTGCAATCTATAGATTTTTGTTGAAAATACAGTTCTTGTATGTATGAAATGTACATACAAAAACGTAGCAGTAGTCTCTGACTGCCTCCCCCCCACCCCCCTCGAAACATGGTTATAGTTTAAATGTGTGTTGTGTGTGTGTATAAACATACAGACAAACAGTTTAATAATAATAATAATCTTCACACATTCACACAACGCCATTTAGTCCCAAACTAAGCAAAGCTTGTACTATGGGTACTAGACAACGGATAAACATACTTAAATACTTTTTTTTTTTGTAAATACATACATATTATACATAGAAAACACTCAGACCAATGCAAACAATCATGTTCATGCACACAAAGATTTGCATTGAGCGGGAATCGAACCCGAGACCTTTGCGTAGCAGCCATGTAATATACCGACTGCGCCATAGTGGTCGTCAGTCGTTTAAACAAACTAAGTTTTGTTAGCATAAAACTAGAATAAAATTACCTAAAAGCGTCGCAGTACTTTCATCTGTTGTACTTAGCTTATGTAAGCTGCAATTATGTTTCAAGCCACAATCTGCCACTATTCGATTTACTTTAGTTTTCAATTTATCAGACAATCTGGCTTCGTTCGATACCTCTTTAATTACTTCAAAAAGAATATTTTCCTGTCTCATGTTAATATAAAGAGATACATTCTCAGTGCTCGTCACTGAATCCATGATTTACTACTTTTCCAAGTTTAACACGACTTTAGTAGAAAATAAAACTATAAAACAATTGTAACAAAACAAAATTCGTACCTATCTTTCAGTTACGAACAAATTGTTTATTTTGTTTTAAAAATTGACGTCTTATTTTTGTGTTGCCTAAACAAAAAAAACATACGATTTTTTTTAACGTCCAAGAAAGATAAAAAGTTTTTATAACGTATTACGAAAACGACGTGTAGTAACAGAATATTAAGTCTTTTTGCATAATAATGATAATGGTATCGTTTTCTCTACTACATTAGAATTTGCATTTCATGTTCTCAACTCTACTTTGTTGTCGTCAACTGTGTCCCATTAAAAACATATCGATGAAAAGAGATTTATCAATTACTATTAAAAATTAATTTTATTATAGTTACCTATTACTTTAGAAACAGTATAAAACATTAATTTTGTGATTTAAATCATTCAGCTTGAAGTGCATTGCTTTCGCTTTTATTTCTTGCTTTCACCAGATAAAGGTTGTTGTTTGTCCACCAAAATCTAATATACTTTTTGACTATAATAATGAAGTAAAACTAAAAACATTTTAGTTACATACTACGTTAACACCAGCTTCAACTGTTTTGAATCCCTTCTTTATAATATGCTAATAAAGAAACTTTTATTAGTCTTATATCACTAACGTATATTCGTTTTCCAAAGCATCATCGCACAACACTAATTCTCGCACCACTTGACTTGACACCACCTCCCTAAAGAAACTTAACTCAAATGGCCTCTCAAAAAAGTCAACAAGAATAACACAATACTTTGCCTATTTGTTTTTGTGATAAAAGGAGTATTATTGCGATATAATATGAGTAAATAATATACAATTTATTCAACAAGTGAAAATGTCTTCCGGTACAATAGAGTCCTTAAAAAAATCTGTCGATTCCGACGCTGGATCAAATGGACAAAGTATTTTGACTGAATCTCAAAAGCCGGCTGATAGTGTAAATAAAGCACATAAAACCTCCAATGAATCTCAAGGCAATTGTTACTGGTTAGTAAAATTATCTTTGTTTGTAATATCATTGATAAAGAAGGCTTCTAATCTTTTTTGTGTTTTTAGCGGGAAAGATCGTAATCTGAACATAGCGGAATTGTTGTGTGCTTCGTGTAATCGATGGTTTCATGAATCATGTATTGGATACCAGCTTGGAAAATTAGTACCATTTATGACAAACTATCTGTTTATCTGCAAGAATTGCTCTCCAACTGGACTTGAGACTTTTAAGAAGAACCAGGCCCGTGAGTATTCATACTGTAAACCAAACATTTTATATAAAAACTAAGTATATTAGTAGTGTTTAGATTGCTGGACTAGGTAGAAAGGTTTAACAGAACACAGAAGTTTAAATGAAGCACTTGTTATTTAAACTGTAAGGATAAAACTAACGTAATTCATTTAGCTATTATTGTCTAAGCAAAGCTATCTCTATTTGGACTCAATTTTCTACTTTCTCAACATTTTTGGTGATAAGTCGTCATAACCTGCAGTAGAATACTGTATAAATATTATTTTGTTTTTATTTACAGCCTTCCCTCAAATGTGTCTAACAGCGATTGCCAACCTTAAGCAAGAGAGCGTGAAAGATGGCAGTAACAGGCCTATGTTTAGCAAAGACAGGGAGATCATTCCATACATAGACCAATATTGGGAAGCAATGACTACAATGCCTCGAAGGTAATATGCTATACTTTACTTCTATATACCTACTACTTGTATGTTCATTATTTAAAAAAACCCTATAAATTAGAGAAATAAACTACATATTATATACATTAAACTGGAAGAAAGTGGTCTACCATTCATAATACATACACTTTTCAAACCATGGAAGTAGAAAGTTAAAGATCATTAAAAAAAATAAGCAAGGGGAACTAATTGTGTGTCATTCAGTATTTAGCCGCAGTGTGTATTCAAATAAATGTTTCTATAATCAATTGTTGTTCTTTTTGATGAATTTAACAAATAAAAGTTAATCTACACATATAAATAAAATTGGGTTGTCTGTTTGTAACATAAAATTTCTGGTTTTTTACCAATGCACAATAGCACAATTAAAAAAAATTTTGGGACTTTCAATATTTGATTGTAAATTTTAGGGCGTGTCAACAGTTTAGGGTTCCGCAGAAAAAATAAAAACCCCAAAAAAAATCCTGATACCTATATAATAATTTAATCCTTTATTTTGCTATAAAAATCCAAACTATATGATCGCTGTTTATTATAGCATCAGAAAGAAGGTTTCATTACACAATATAAAAATCCAAAGAGTATTTGAACCTGGTTGAATGCACTTACATAAAAAAAAGTTAATGTGACATTTAATTGTGTCTTTGTAATGACATGGTTTTTTTTCTGGTTATTCTATTTCCATGAAAAAAATATACAATTGTGTGAGTACTTTAAAATTTGTTGATATTAAATAGAATATTCTACAAGTAATTGGTTAGATTAAAAAATTTTGTATGAGTTTTAAGTACTTATTAGTGATTTGCTGCTGTAGTTAGTGCTTAAAAATTTTACTTATTATTTTCTAATCCCATAGAAGTTCCTTGATTAAGGTCAAAAAGTTAAGTTTTATGTTTTTAATCAAATTCTGAAGTTACAGTGTACACACATGAATAATAATAATTTTCTTAAATAATATTTATAATTTGTCTTATTCCAATATTATGCTGTAAATCAGTTGCCTATCGGTATGACAGTAATTATTCTGTTAGACTAATTTCAGCACTTGTCTCATTGCTGTTGATGTTAATAATATGCATAGAGCGGGATGTAAATCCATGAACTTAGCAACTAAGTCAGGACCATGTTTTCTGGAAGTGTTATGAAGTTTTGTACTTATGCAATAAAATTTTTGGTGATGGGATTGTCTAATGAACTAGTAAACAAACATCTAATTGTTGGTTTTCTGCCCTTTGGACAAGAAACTACTTTCTTGATAAAACTTACACATAAACCCTTGAGGGATCAAGGGTTAGCACTGATTTCTGAGTGACACATAGTATGATTAAAACTGATTGCTTTATATAGCGCCAGGCCTTCTTATTTTCGGTTTTTTTTCTAGTTATACCTAAGCTTTATAGGTAAAAAATTATATGTAATTTAATGCAAAACTTAAAACCATTACGTATACAATTGCAACATGGCAAGTTTACGGCTGTCGCGCCTAGATGGCGTTGTACAGTTGAGTTCTAAGTTGCGGCCTGGCCGCCGTATAAAGCAATGGTTAAATTTGGTAGTCGAGCGAGACGGAAGCTCGGGTGGCCTAGTGTCATGGCGCTGGACGCATATAGTCCAGAGATCGCGTATAGTTCGAGTCCTGCCTCGAGCACCAATTTTGTCCATTGTCTTTTTTCTTTTCGGAATTTTCTAGTTATACCTAAGCTTTATAGGTAAAAAATTAAATGTAAATGTGTATATGCTCGGGTGTCAACCAGTCCTAGATGTAATGAGCTGTCTTTGTGCACATTTTATTCGGGCACACTTTGCCTATCTCTGTTTTCTATTATTATAAATGAAATAACCACATTCTTGTTTAGTTAGTGCATATTAGTGTGAACACCACAATTAGGTCCTTGACTATTATATTGTTGTTATATTTTTCTGCGCAGTGTCTAGTTGTTTTCTTTCGTGTCAATATTATTGTAATACTTGAATCGTAATTTACCTTGTATCTAATTGTAACTTTTTCCCTGATACTTTATGATTCTTCTTTATGACTAAAATGCGAAAGTTCGTAACGTTAAGCTTTGTAATTATTGACGAAACTAAAAAACGTTAGTATGAAAAATCAAACTTCTGCTAAACTTAAGAAGTTAAGATTTAGCTTTAAGTAGATAAGTACCCTTATCCGTGTGGTAACGGAGTATGAATACAATATGTCACCACCCCATCTCATCGCATAGGTGTCGTAAAACCGACTAAGGGACTGTCCGTGAATGTTATCTGTACGAAATATATTATTATAAATTGACGGCTTCGGTGGCGCGCCGGTAGAGCCAGCGGCTGCCGCGCATGAGGTTGTGGGTTCGATCCCCACGCAGGACAATAATTTGTGAGATCCACAAATTATTGTAGTACATAGTAGTCTAGTGTAATCGGCGCTTATATATTTCATACATTAATATATTTCAGAGTAACCCAATCTTGGTACGCCACAGTACAACGTGCGCTCATAAAAGACATTCAAGTACTTTTCACTTACGAAGAAGACGCGAATCAAGGACCGATGTTCGGACTCTACAATATGGAGTTAACTGCTATCAAGCCGAACTATGAGGCTATGATTAAGCAGGGACAGCTTAAAGTTACTGATATGGGAATTGCTACAAGTAAGTTTATCGTTACATAAAATTACCTAAGTATAAAGCTTAGGTATAACTAGAAAAATTCGAAAAGAAGCAAGACAATGGAAAAAAATTGATACTCGAGGCGGTAATCAAACCCGCGTCTCTGGACTATACGCGTCCAGCGCCATAACCTCTAAGCCACCCGAGTACCCGTCTGGACTACCAAATTTAACCATTGCTTTATACGGCGCCGGGCCGCAAATAGTCAAGAGACGCGGGTTCGATTCTCGCCTCGAGTATCAATTTTTTCAATTGTCTTTCTTCTTTTCGGGTATTGTACGTTAACGCAACTCTTAATGTAGTTTACAGTGCTTGTCAAATAACTAGGGAGACTTGAAGTTAGCTATCAAAAAGTTTACGCATGACAGGAACAAATAAAACACCCCCTCCCCACGCCCCCGGCAATATATTTCGAAAACTGATATCTGCACAGCCATCCAGTACTGTACTATGCTAGATAATAACAGGGCAGGTGCTGGTACCCTCCAACCTAAACATAGAAAAATTTCTAAACTGTTAGTTGGTCTTGGATTAAGCTGGTATAATCATATATGTGACTAGCTAATGCCTGCGAAGCGCGTTGTATAGGTAGCTTAAATGTTATTCTACACCAGTATTTCAAATTTCATCAAAATCCATTCAGTAGTTTTTGCGTGAAAGAGTAACAAACATCCATTCATACATCCTCACAAACTTTCGTATCAATCTAGACAGCATTTTTCTGACGACCTAACACTTGTTGTACATTTGTTATATTATTTATAGTGCATTGTTTACAGTAAACAGTATTACACTCTTAAATTAAAGGCCAAGGAAGTCATTTGCTTCGTTGGTAAATTTATCAGTTTTTAATTACAATCAATCAAAAATATACCTGATACGATTTAAATATTTAGTCTTAAAAACGTAATCTTCAATTTCAAGTAAATTCTAAGAGACGATTTCAAACAATTTGTGATAAATTTTATGAAATAAAGCATTTTGAAGTTTGAAGTTTGAATCTACGTACCTTAATTACGGAGAGTGGAATATTCACCATGTAGGTACCTATAATATGGAGTTATGTATCTAGGTGACAATTTTTAGTCATAACTTCCGGGTTTACTTCGTTCTCAGTAAAAAAGTCACTCTTTCATGAACCTCCACTGTTTATTACATATTCAATGAAAAATAATGAACTGTAAAGGACGCTTCTGTTCTTTGTTGATGATTAAATGAATAAAATAAAGTATTCTTAAACAAGATGTCGTATTATAAACAAGACCTTGTGGAATTACTGTTCAATGACAAATGTAGGTAGGTACCTATATTAACTACTCTTAGCTCATCGTGTGACACACGGTGTCAACCATTAACCACTATGAATGCAATAAATTATCAATTTAAACATATTAAATTAATCGCTCATGCGATACACGAGCACTCAAGACCCTACCTAGTTAAGTAAATATAACAACATGACCTAAATACGATAACGTAAACTTAAAACTAAGTAATAGTTAGTAAAACGTGCCTGTAAAATAGTTTTAGAAATGATCCAAAAACACTGAAAAATATATACAGAGAGCGTGTTGCATTCATAGAATTGTAGATCCAACCACAAAGACATGTTATTGAATAATGACATTGTTCTTTATGCATTGGTGTATGTAAACACTAAGTTTGCGACGCACACTACGTTATTATTATACAGGGTATTGCGTTAGTGTGTCCGTATATTCGTCGATAAGTACACATGGAGCGTCGCGTTAGCCGCGCGATTTCTCCTCTATTGATTTTAGATTTAAATAGTTCACTTCATAATCACCTTGAACTTTATGGCGGGTGAGTTACGCTTCTCTTTTTTTTTTGTTATAAATTAACTGTTATTTAATCTTACAATGTTATATGTAAATGAAATTAGTGTCCACATTTATCTGTTATCAAAATCGTAATTTGCCTTGAATAAATGTTTACTTAACATTCTATAAGTATGTGTAGTTTTTTTTATTTGTAACCATATACATATAAAGTTAATTTTATATTGCGATATAAATGTTATTGAAATTTATTTACGTAGTTACGGTATCCGGTAGTCTTAGCTACTACGTGAAGTCATGTAAGTCACAGATTTAATCGAGGCTTGGGTTCGTCTCGATACGTTTATTATCTTATCGCTTACACTAAATATGTGTGACGAGTTTGTCAGTTAGTTTTGATAGCAGTGTAGACGACATGGATAGTAAGTTGAGATTCAACTTGTTTTTATTAAGTATATCGCTACTTATAAATCTGTTTTGTGCTTCTGCTCTTGCATATACAATTATTTCCTGTTATCGTACGGCGGATGTTAATAGTTATTTGGAACTATAAATAAGGATTTTACTATAAAAGTTAATAAGAATAGGTGTGTCTAGAGAAATAGAATAGAGAGTGGGAAGAACCTTCATGTTTGATTAAATCAGCAAGAGACTAAGAGAACTAGAATCCGACAATTTGTACTCGTTGTAATAAGAATTTGCCGATTATTGCATTTCATATTATATTGCGTGGATAGAGATTTTTTTATTGCCCAATGTTGCACTCTAGGACATAATCTAAATTAATTAAGTTCAAAATACAATTATTTGTTTTTGTTTTACGTATTAAATACTCATGTTTATTATTATGTAAGTACGTTATTAAACATTACGGTCATTGTACATTGTGGAGAAAAAAAATGTACCTAACAAGTAATTAAAAATTGTTATAAAAATATAATTAGTTACCTACATTAGTTAATTAGGTGAGATTGATAAGCCTTTTCAATGGGTGGTTACTATGAGAAAGCGTGTTGTATGTGTAGAGGCAGTAAAGCTGTATTACCCGAACGTAGGTACCTCTTATGGAATGTAGATAACGATAATGAATGCGCTTATACACGTGTCAAGATGATAAAATGGCTACTGTCTTTATTTTAATCTCGTAAAAATATAACATTTTATTAATATCTCTAATTGAATCTATGATTTCCTTGAAATATGACTTTTTCTTTTGCATAAATAAAATTATAATATTGCATATTGTATTTAAAAGTAGGAATCACACGCACTTTTGTCGATCCTTTACAAACGTATTCAGCCCTCTTGAAGGACCAATGTCATGTAGGTATGTTTTTCTAACTTATGTTTTGTATTTTTAGTACCACTAACGGGCAACGTAAAAGGCAGACAGGGCAAACGTCGCCCCGCGGTAGGCGGCGCCACTGACGCGGGCGCCCCTGTCGGTAAGAAAGGACGGACCGCTGACGTGGGAGCTCTCAAACTACCCTCACATGGGTACCCTACTGAACACCCCTTCAATAAGGATGGATATCGATACATATTGGCTGAGCCTGATCCTCATGCACCTTTTAGACAGGTAAGAAGTGTTTGGGAACATTGTTGGTGGTAATTCCTGTAGACGTGTATTTTTTGTTTGTTACATATACAGGGTTACAGGAAAAGTCGTGCTAGATCCCTTAAGGGCGTGGAGAACTCATCATTCCTGACTTATTTTACTATGAAACACCCTACCCTAAACTTAACCCTTTTCGAGATATTCGACTTTTAATTTTTTTATGAAAAATTGCCGATTCTTAGGCTACTAAATTTATTTTTTATTTTTTTGTGTATCTTAATATTATTATTATTGCATTTTTACATGGGTAATAAGATGCTTTAGGACGTCAATAATTAAAATAGTGCATAAGTTAATTGAATGGACCGTAGTAGACAAGTAAAGGTTAAGAAAAACAAGAAAATATTGGAAAGTTTATTTTTCTCTAAGCCATAACTAAAAAAAACATTATGGGAATTGTTCAGCAGATGTTCTTCTAAATATCTACGTTTCATCAGCTATCTAACGAGGTATAACAATCTAGGGTTTGTATAACATTTCGTTGAAAAAAAGTCGTTTAGACGCTCCAGGTTCAAGTTGAAACCAGACAAAGTAAAGATTTATGTATGTGCGAATGAAAGAAAAAATATGGGAATCCAACAGGGGGTATTGTTTTGGTTGTCAGTCTGCTTTTGTGCTTCGTACATAGTAGATGTGATATCGTTTTGCTCTTTTTCTTTACTTGGCTGTGATTCTGGACTATTTCTTCTGATTTGTGACTACTGTGCTTGTTAACCGGACTCTGATTTGTACCTGTGATACGGAAGTGTTGAAGATGACGTCCTACACACCTGAGGAATATGCTGATATGCTTATTTGTTACGGATACTGCCGTTGTGTCTGCGCAAGCTCGCAATGAATACATAACTCGCTACCCTGGTCGTCGAGTACCAGATGTGGCAGTTTTTGACAGAGTTTATCGAGCCGAATCCAGTTTCGTCTGTAGAAGACTTAAGAGAAAGGATTGTGGGTGCAGCAAACAAAATAAGGATCACGTTGACCATTAGAGTAGTGAAGACTGGTCTCCGTAGAAGGATGCGACAATGTGTCAGAAATAGAGGCGGCCATGTTGAACATGACCTGTAAACAATAAAAACTTTTGAGAAAACCTCAATAAATAACATTTCATGCTCACGTATTGTTTTATTTTACTATTTAGGGCTAAGTAATAATTTTCTTTCTTCTTCTCTGTCGCCTATAAAACTAACTTTTTTTCAACGAAATGTTATACAAACCCTAGATTGTTATACCTCGTTAGATAGCTGATGAAACGTAGATATTTAGAAGAACATCTGCTGAACAATTCCCATAATGTTTTTTTTAGTTATGGCTTAGAGAAAAATAAACTTTCCAATATTTGCTTGTTTTTCTTAACCTTTACTTGTCTACTACGGTCCATTCAATTAACTTATGCACTATTTTAATTATTGACGTCCTAAAGCATCTTATTACCCATGTAAAAATGCAATAATAATAATATTAAGATACACAAAAAAATAAATTTAGTAGCCTAAGAATCGGCAATTTTTCATAAAAAAATTAAAAACCGAATATCTCGAAAAGGGTTAAGTTTAGGGTAGGGTGTTTCATAGTAAAATAAGTCAGAAATGATGGGTTCTCCACGCCCTTAACGGATCTAGCACGACTTTTCCTGTAACCCTGTATACAACGCCATCCCCTTAGTACATGTAGTACAAGCTCTGCAGCTTGAAAGTACTATGGTTAGTAAACAATACATAAACATACTCTGTAAATAATACATAGAAAACACCCAGACAACCAAAAAAAGTTATTTGTTTAAAATATTTATGTTATTTCTTGTTAATTTTTGAATGCAAGTATTAAAATTTGTCTGTTTAACAGGAATTTGACGAGAGTAACGAATGGAGTGGCAAGCCTATTCCCGGCTGGTTGTACAGGTCTCTGTGTCCAGGAATAGTGTTGCTAGCTTTACACGATAGAGCCCCTCAGCTCAAGATATCAGAAGATAGGCTGGCTGTTACCGGCGAGAAAGGATATTGCATGGTGCGGGCTACTCATGGTAAGTCGTTCATATTTATTAATACACTTCTCATCAAAAAAATCGAAACAGCCTGCAAGTTTGTGTTTTGTAAGGATTATCTGAAAATGTATATATTTAGGAATATGTGTTATATATCATTTAATAGGGAATTTAATGAGGTTTTCAAATAATAATGTTAATGTTCTAAATTCAAATTAAATTTTAATTGATTTCGTATTTTGTTTAACAAGTCGTATTTACCCTGTACTTAGTTTGACGGAAATTGATAAAACAAGGCACGTAAATGAAAAAAAAGCTAAAAATCGTTTATTTAATAACCCGTATGGCGCACCCAGAGTTCCTCGCTCCTCTTATTACTGCGTCCATGTGATGTTTACCCGCAAAAACCGCTAAGTAGTGGCATTGCTGAATTCTGGACTTAGTCAGGTTATTACGGCTGATTGCATCTTAGCCTGTCGTATTTTCATAGAATCTGCAAACGCTATCAAGAGACTGGTTTGTTCACGCGCCGTTAGAGATCTGGCAGAAAACAGGTAATTTCTTACCGAGTAGATCGATTTATAATAACACCTTTCTTACAAAATATACGCCTTAATGTCTTTCAACCGCAGCAGCAGCTTTGTGATAAACCTATGGTGGCTGTAAGTGACTCTACAATTGGAAGAAGGTTGAAGAATCGTCGACTAGTACTGTACAAGCCAGCAAATATGGAGAAATCAACTGCAGATCATCGAAAAGTGCGTCTTAACTTTTCACGTAATTACCTAAATTGGTCATACATCTAGTGGCACAAGTTCCTCCTTTCTGATGAGTACAAAATTGTATTGTACGGTAACGATGGAAAGACTAAGGTCTACAGAAGTGACGGAGAACGCTTTGCACTAGGAGGATGGATGGAGGCTGCTAGAGCAAACACCGCGAGCGTCGTAAGAGATTATGTTACTGAAGTCGATATCTCTATTATTGATTGGCCAGGGAGAATCCCGGACATGAATCCGATTAAACATCTATGGGATGAATAAAAAAGACGAATTAGTGTAAAAGATCATGCCTCAAAAACCCTTAGCCAGCTTTAAAATACAATCCAAGAGGAGTGGAATAGAGCGGCACTATTTTTGATCGTGACTCTCATCCGATCGATGAAAAACCGTACAGAAGCAGTAATGAGAGGTCGGGAATGGTATCCGAGTTATTAAATAAACGTTTCCTAGCTTTTTGTTTATTTACGTGCGTAATTTTATCAATTTCCGTCAAACTACGTTCAGGGTAAAAACGACTTGTTAAAAAATATACGAAATCTATGAAAATTTAATTTAAATTTAGAACATTAACATCATTATTTAAAAAC
The DNA here is from genome assembly GCA_905475405.1 of Schrankia costaestrigalis. Taxonomy (NCBI): domain Eukaryota; kingdom Metazoa; phylum Arthropoda; class Insecta; order Lepidoptera; family Erebidae; genus Schrankia; species Schrankia costaestrigalis. The sequence continues at coordinate 3,547,732 of FR997830.1, forward strand.
CTCTTTAAATTCCCTATTAAATGATTTATTATAACACATATTCCTAAATATACACATTTTTCAGATAATCCTTACAAAACACAAACTTGCAGACTGTTTCGATTTTTTTGATGAGAAGTGTAGTATACAACCATTTCCATAATTCTTTTATAAATTTTAAGGACCGAAGCATCATTGAAACAACATTCCATTCGATGCAGCTGTTCACGTTAATGTCATTATGTTTTGTACCCGAATTTTCAAGTAATAGATTACATTAGATATTTTACATAAATGGGAACCAGAATTAGAGTTACATAAAATAAAACATATTTTTTTTAGATTAATTTTAAACTATGACTGATCGTCCTCAACTATTGCAGTTCTGTAAGCCAAAATAAACGGTTCGATCTCACAAAAGCATTATCTCAATGGGTTTGCCTCACTGGAAGAGCTAAGAGCGGTTTCACATTATCTTTTGTCTGGCGTACGCGTATGCGCGGCGCGGCTCAGAGCTTTCTCTAAAGCCAATTAGCCGGATCCCCACACCAAACGGTCCATCTTGAATCGACGATCCCGCGATATGCGACCCAGGATCACGGAGATTGTGGATCGTGTTAGACCGATCCAGTTTTGGAAACGTGCGATCCTAAGTACACACTCCAAGCGATCCACACTGATCCGCATATAGCAAAGTTAACCTTTTTTTTTTAAGTTTCGGTCGCTATGGAGTCACACACACACGTGCAGCAACGACGTCGAATTGCTGTGGCAGCAACAACCTACATTCTTCTTTAATATTTACTAAATAAATCGCTATGGGTCCATAGAAATGGATCTGCTAAGCATTTATGTTCCTTATAAAGGGATATTAGACGACGACTTTCATAATTTTCCATTATGTGTGATCGTGCGCTTCACACACAAACGTCTACACCTCGCGCGCCGATAGCCTGAGCCGCCTGTGTGCTACACATAAAAGCCGACAACTGACGGATCGCTCGCGGCAAGGAGCGGGCGCTCCTGCCGCGCAGTTAGGATGGCGCGAGGCAAGTGCACATCCAACGCTCCTGCCCCGCGCTGGATCCTGCTGTTGATCGCTGCGTTACGCACAGCGCCGCGCTACTGCGGCGCTGACGCGACCTATTTATTTATCGTATCGACTGCGGACACGACATTTGCGCCTCGTCTGTGCCGCGTATAGGTTTATCGAACTCCTACTAACCCTAGCGTAAAGCCGCTCTAAAATATCTTAGAACCAGCAATGAATTAGACTTCGTTCACATCAGTTGTCGCATGTTGGTGAAACACAGTTGATGTTAACATGTCTGGGGTGTCCTGCAGGCGTGTCCCGCGGCGCGTGGTACTGGGAGGTGTGCGTGGAAGAGATGCCGGAGGGCGCCGCCACGCGCCTGGGCTGGGGCCGGCGCTACAGCAACCTGCAGGCGCCGCTCGGGTACGACAAGTTCGGCTACTCCTGGCGCAGTCGCAAGGGCACCAGGTAGCTACTACGTCTATACTACCACATCAATACTACTTCACATACTACGTATTGCATATCAATCTATAGATGTCAAACAGCTGTCAAAAGAGACAGCTGTCAAAAACATTTTCCCGCCAAAATTGTAATCTAAATACATTTTTACATTCACTATAAGACCTTGTTTCATGCGTTATTTCAAGTTTGTAGATAGACTAGAAGTACCCTGTAGGTTTTTACCCTTGCTGGTCGAAAATTTGCGACAAAAACGGCGATATCTCTTGATTGGGTTGGGTTAGAAGTTCCTGAGATAAATGGTCTTGACAGACAGACGGACAACAAAGTGATCCTATAAGGGTTCCGTTTTTTCAAAATCTAATAAAGTTTTTTTTTGGTAGTGAAGGGTAGTTTTAGCAATCATTTTGCCAGTTTTAGACATGAAAATGAAACCGTAACATATCACACTTTACATTAAAAAGACAAAATGCTATGAAATTATGATCTAGATCAAAAACCAAATAAGTATATTAATTTTGTTATGATTGTTGTTGCATTTCAGATTTCATGAATCTCGAGGCAAGAGTTACAGCAAGGGTTACGGTGAAGGCGATACATTAGGTTTCTTGATCATGTTACCTGAAAGTGCTACGACCAAGTTTACACCCAATACTTACAAAGACAGAGTAAGTTACTTCTTATACTATATTTATTCGTGTGGTGACGGACCGATGGTTGTCCTCATCTTTTCCTATGGTTGTTGTTAGAAAGAAATAGCTCTAACAAACACGAAAATCTATAAATACTATCCGATATCGAGACATCTGCCCACTGTAGGTCAGAGTTGCTTTTATCTATGCTCTCTTCCTATTATGGGACATAAATGGGCTGCTAGTTGCTATGATGCAATTATAACTATCAGCCTAACAGTAATTATATTGTACCTGCATGCTGTGACAAGACTGTAGTTATTAATAGAGTCAACAGTGACTTTTGCTTAGTAGAATCATTTTTAAAGACTCAAAAGTAACTGCAAACACATTCTGCGGACTGTCAAACTCTGAAAGATTTTCCATCCAAAAAAAGCTCAGCTAGTATGTAAATGCTTTTTTATCATTTCAGCCTTTGGTAAAATTCAAGAGTCACCTTTACTATGAAGACAAGGACAATATACAAGAATCTCTCAATAGTTTGAAACAGCTGCCGGGCAGTAAGATATTATTCTTCAAGAATGGCGAGTGTCAAGGTCTGGCCTTCAGCGATATATTCGAAGGCTGCTATTACCCAAGCGTGTCGCTACATAAGAATGTGACCGTCAGCGTTAACTTTGGACCTAACTTTAAGTACGCGCCTGCAAGTGATTATAAGTATAGACCGGTATGTATTTCAAATTTTTCTTTCTTTTGATGTGTTTGACTTGTGAGATGGCACTTGATCAAGGTTTCCGTGTACAATACATTATGGATGGTATTTGCATCCCATATTCTACGGAAGATAGGGTATAATGGTCAAAAGTCTCCAGTTGAAGTAACTGTCTGGTCAGCTATTAAATATTTCCTGTACTTTCAAGTAAATTTTCCTTTGCAATGATATAATGTTACGTAAAATTTGTCGTGTTACGACATCCAAGAGATAATATATTCTTAGTCCATGCACACATAAATAATCTAGTATGTTTAAATAGCTACTTAATTACATATTTTTTAATTATTACAGATGTCAGAAAAGGCGGAAGAGGCAATCTGCGAGCAGACAATGGCCGACTTGTTATATTTGACAGAGAATGAGGGCAAGCTAAGATTGGACAACTTTAATCTCTGATATAACTAACACCGTTAATTCGGTGTATTAGGTTAGTGTGAATGGACTGAGTGTAGTGGCGTGATCGCACAAAGACAAAACGTGTGAATTGAATACATATATCAGTATAATATAATTATAATAATTCAGCCGGCTAATTCATGTGATTAAATTATGAATACTTATCAATAATAATTATGTACACTACTAGTATTATATAAATATCTACCCCCTAAAACAATTATCATAATCATAAATATTATCTAGACATAGCATTTATAATACCTATAAAATATGTATAAATCAGTAAATAGGATGTACATCATTTGTATGGTAATCTAATGTAGGTGACTCTTATGAGAATAAGCTTGTATGTAAATTTTAATATCAACAATATTTCAATATGGTCAAGTCATCTAGTAATTATAAAATGTAATATATTCAATTAGGTATGTATCTACAAAAAAAAAACAATATTTACTATTATATCTGTCTGATCTAAAAAGAGTAATAATCGTTCTAAGCTACAAATAATTTCGTAATAGAGTTCAGAAATGTAAATGGTGAAAATGTTATTCAGGAATATTATTATGTCCTTATCCGTGTGGTGATGGAGAAAGAATACAATATGTCACCACCCCATCTCATTCCATGGGTGTCGTAAAAACAGAGGGACTATCCGTGAATATTATCTTTACGAAATAAAAAGAAGGAAAACTTGAAATTAAACCCTTTATCTGGCCAGAGAGGTGTTAGTAGGCCGGCAGGTATCTCTCCGTCACGGGAGGAGGCCCGTACCTGCAGTGCGACATTAATGGGCTGTTATGAATAAAAAAATATGTCCTACAATTGCTAAAAATAAGATCAGAATAGTCAAGAATGTAAAATAACATTAGGTGATTTTCAAATGTTTTTAAATTTGATAAAGACCTAAAATTGAAGCAGTTTCTTTGCTTATCTACTGTAATAGTATGCATATAAATGTTTTTTTTATTAGTTAAAAGCTTAATATAAACATGTAAATGAAAAGTCTAAAACTGCAAACCCGAGCTAAAGTTGAAGGTATGAATAGTTCAGTGAAAAATATATGTATTATGATATAAGTATTATTTTGTGTGATTGTAATCTGCAATATTCAATTTTGGAATGGATAAGAATTAGTGATGAATAAAATATGAATATGAAAGTATATTTGATATTTTATTTAGACAACCTGAAATTGCCGGATTTTGAAATCTGACTGATAAGCGGAGGCTTATCAAGCTAATTGTTCTCTTTTTTATTAAGGTTTTTTTTGTCCTCACCGCAGTGTCCTCCGCTCTGCACTCTTATCTCCTCCCTGTAGTTTATTCTGAAAATCTGTACAGGTTTACTTCATTTTGTTTGCCCTGTTTTCATAGAAACGGTGCGGAGATTTAGTTTAGAGCATAGTGATTGGCCAATTCATACACAGCTTGAGTGCACACATAATGGCCTATGCCTCATGAAAACTTGGCCATATGTATGAAAACAGAAGCCCAAAAGCAGACCCCAGGCTCCATGACTCTTGAGCTGTGAACGTGACTGGGAACTTGCAAAGATGAAGTGGTGTGTTGTGTTCATATTTTCGTATTGGGCACCCACAAATAAATTATTTATTATTTGACTCCTGGACCTGGTTCAGTCAACAAACAGATATTGTTAGTCACTACTTGCACTAAACCAGCAAATAAAAAGTGCTTCTTTATGGTGCAAATATGCAAGAGAAACGGTAACAACGTCCATAGAGCATGCCTATAAATTAACTATACTCCTCAAATCTACTAAGTATATAAAAATAAGTCGGGTTTTCCTTCCTGACGCTATAACTCCAGAACGCACGAACCGATTTCCACCGTTTTGCATTCATTGGAAAGGTATCGGGCTCTGTGAGGTTTATAGCAAAGTAAATTCAGGAAAAATTTGAACAGAAAAGCGGTAAAATAATACCCGTGCTGGGCCGTGGGATGGGCCGCTAGTAAGGTAATAAAAAAATATAAAATTTAATAAAATAAGCAATTTATCATAAAGTATTAACTTTATTTACCAAATCCACCTCTACAATTAGGACTACTTTCTACAACTTTGTCACTTTCTTCCCATTGCTTAGGAGTTTTAGCTACTATAGATAAAGCATGAACATTATTCTGCAACTCGTCTTTCAGAATATCATTTACTAAGCGATGTCTCTGAAATAAGATGAGTTAATATTAGTGACTTTTTACACTAACACAACTGTAGTAATTAAACCCATTTTAACATTATTTCTGTTTAGTATTGTGGCTGTAGTAACAAATTAGATAATATGAATTCTTTATCTCATACATAATCAAAAGCTATTAAAAAAGTGCATCAGAAATCGAATTTATCCCAGAACGTCAGAGTTTCAAAAGGTCAGAGTTTTAAAACGTCTGTTTTTCATATCGTCAGAGTTTCAAATGGTCTGTTTTTCATATCGTCAGAGTTCCAAAACGTCAGAGTTTCAAAATGCCATGTACAATAATATACTTAAATGTTAAAACGACTGATTACTATTAAACAATATAATCTTAACTGATCCAGAAGGTGTATAAACCTATTTACTATTCTCTTTACGTCATTTAGATAAGAAAATTTAATGTCAATTAGATGATAAATGTAATGTCATCGATTTTCTATTAAAGTAATATTCCATTGCATATAGGCATTGTGAATCATCGGCATCAGAATAGAATAATTAAAACCTGAAGTTGAATTACATATTTACCTACTGACGGAATATTTATTTGTCTTTGTTATGAGTACTGATATTATTTTTACAACAAGTCAAAAGGGCAAAAAGCTTCTGCTTCGAGATGGATATCGTTACAATCTAAGCGTTAAGCACAAGTCTGGTAAAAGCAATTGGCGGTGCGCGAACAGGAAGGTATGCAATGCTTCAATTAGTTTGTGCAAAAATGATAAATTCATAAAAATGAGTAGACACACGTGTTTACGTAATGAAAGTAGAAACAGTGTACTTGCAAAAATATCTTTATGTAAAAAAGAAGTATGCAAAAACATGGAACCCGTTGGTAGAATATATGAGACAGTTTTTTATCATCATAATGAGAATATTAGGCTGAGCGATATTCCAACATTAGATTCATTGAAAAATACATTGTATCGTGCGAGATATAACTATTTGAATGTTCGAAAAGCAAATTTTCATGCATTAAAAGATGTAATGATCCCCGAAGAACTAATTAAATCATTTTTTGTGTACGACGAAGGTTCTGATGATAAAATTCTTATTTTTGCTTCCCCTGCTGCTATAGATAGAAGCAAAAAGATAAATGTTTGGTTTGGCGACGGAACATTTAAAGTAACACCTAAACCTTTTTATCAAATGTACACCTTACTCGCAGACTTGAGTTCCGATCCCGAAAGTACTCATTTTGTTCCTCTTATATATTGTTTATTGCCAGATAAATCACAGAAAACATACGAGAGACTGTTCAGTATTTTAAAGTTGCAATTAAAAATTGAAATCGTTATTTACAAATGCGATTATGAAATTGCTGTGATTAATGCTATTAATACATGCTACGAAAATGTTCGCATTAAAGGATGCTACTTCCATTATATGCAAGCAATTTGGAAAAAATCTAATGAAATCGGTTACAGTAGGACTCAAAAAGGTCGCCATATTACAAAATTATTCGTTCGTCTGGCACTGCTACCTCCTAATATGATTCCAGAGGGGTATTTGTCTATTTGCGATGAAGTTGAAGATTCGGACTGTGAGCTTTTTTCAAAATTCAACGTATATTTTACAAAACAATGGATGGCAAAAATTAACGGACAGTTATTTAGTTGCTATGGAGAAAAATATCGGACTACAAATTCAATTGAAGGTTGGCACCACCGTATTAATACCAAAATTTCAAAACACTGTTCTCTATTTTATTTTTTACAATTATTAAAAAAAGAAGCCAATTACCAAGATATACGAATCAAACAAGGAGCATTGCATCATAATTTAAAAAAAAGACTCACTAAGGATATACGGAAAGAAAATCAGATTTGCAAAATTATAAGTGATCTTCTAAATAATATTATTTCGCCATGTGAATGCTTGAATTTATTAGCTGATGTCTGAAATACATGGCACTTTTTGTAGTAAGTAAGTAGTGATTTTAGATTTTGCGTTAATTTCTTAAATAAAATACAAAGTTGATGATCAAAATTGTGTTTGACTGTACATTGGCTAAAATTGCAACTGACATTTCAAATTAAAGACCTTTTGAAACTCTGACGATATGAAAAACAGACGATTTGAAACTCTGACGATATGAAAAACAGACGATTTGAAACTCTGACCTTTTGAAACTCTGACGTTCTGGGATAAATTCCAGAACACCATCAAGTAAGAATAAATTGAATCCACAAGCCTACAAAAGTAGATTTTTGCTTAGAATGTAAAAAACATCAACTCAATGATTCTTAGTTTACTACATGTGCTTGTAAAGAAAAACGTAGTCTCATTACCTTGATCAAAGGTAATCCTTCAAACTTGTCAGACACTACTACAACTTTAAAATGACTTTCATATCCTTTTGGTACATTGTGCATGTATGATTCGTTGATGACATCTAAATGTTTTGCTTCTAAAGAAGAGAGCAGTTTACTTCTTATACTGGTTTCTATTGGACCGGCCATTGAAGAGAAATTTCTTTGGATGTTAGAAGCACCTATAAAGTTTATAATAAGTAACAAATGTATTATTTTTAGTTAGTATTATGCACATAACCTCCACAACCGACGCTTACCCGAGCGTAAAATGATATTCATAAGGCCAGACGTGTCCTTCAAATTTTGCAAAGTAATAGTTTAACGTTTAATTTTAATTCGGTAGATATTGTTACCTATTATTTGAAGTTATTGTACAATACAAATACGCATAATCTGCCAACAGCTGACAAAATAAACATTACGGAACGTCATCTTGACATTGACAATTTGAATTTGCAACACCGTTCGTAATTTGAGTTTTTGCCAGTAAAATATAAAACGACTAATTAAGACACATACAAAGGACAAAAAAAAAAACAAAAGCTCCTAAAATTAAGGTGTTTTAAAGGAATTATTAAGTTTTATTTCATTATATCAAAAGTAGTAAGTTAAATTCACGTAGTGTTGCTATTAAACATAGGAATAATTTATAAGCTCGAGCACTGCTCTGAAATTATTACTAAGAACTATACGGATGAACAAATTGATATTCATGACGACATCAATGATAATTGAGAGTTATGAATATTCCAGTGTTCCTTAGTCACTAGCAGCTATATAGTAGCTGTTAATATAAAACTACTTAAAAAACTATGTACCTAGGTAAATTTAAATTAATACATGTCGGAAACAGTGCTTAATTTGATTCGTTTGTAACTTTTAAACTATCGCGTTTCATTATTATAAATATTATATAAACGGGATATTAACGCGCATTTAATTTACCTTCATTTTACTTGACGTTTCGGCACAGGTTGCACTGGCCGTGGTCGCAAGCTGACTGGTGATGCGACGTCACAGCTTCGTCTTCGTGATAGATAATATATTATTATCATCTACCCTCGCATCTTGAGATGTTAATATAAAGTCCCCCTACACACAACACTGACCGTATCGCTGTTCTGTACGTTAACCGACCGTTCAAAAAAGGGAGGTATTGTTTTTGATATCACTGGATTCCACGTTGCTAACAACTTGAAACCGTCATCCCGGTTAAAGTTTTTAGGGAACTTTTTGATTTCAATGGCCTCGCGCACAAGTCTTGAGTAATGGTGGCGATCGGTGGAGATTACCCGTGGCTTATGAAACTCGATCCAGTGATTAGCGCCAGCGTTCACCAAGTGTTCGGCGATAGCTGACTTGTTGGTCTGTCGGTTCTTCACAGCAGCTATGTGCTCTTTGAGCCTTTCAGCAATGGTCCGCTTTGTTTGCCCAATATAAGAACTGCCACAGCTACAGTCAATCTTGTACACGCCAGGACATTGCAGAGGTAGGACATCCTTTGGTGAGCGTACTATACTGTTAACCTTGGCCTTCGGGGTGAAAATGGTGTGTATTGAGTAGTTTCTCAACACCGAGCCAATCTTATCTGTCACGCCTTTCAGATAAGGTAGGTACGCAGGTTGCCTGTTCACTCCAGGATGTCTCTCTCTTTTAATTGGTCTCTCTCGCGTATTAACCTTAAATCCATTGTTCGTAAGTACCTCCTGAACATGGTCTAGCTCTCGCCCCAGGTGCTCAGGGTCACAGAGATCATATCGCACTCCCCACCGAATAAAGTCGTAAGATTAAAATATCAACTTTTCAGGAAAAATAAAAAACCGTTTTTATTGAATAACTTAAGAACTACACATCCTATAAACATCATAGACATGTCAATTGAAAGCTAATTTTTTTTCTGCTTAGTTTAAATATTTTTTAAATAAATATTGATAAAGTTCTATTAGATATTAAGTAAAACGTGTAATACCACAAATTAAAAGGATTATTTTGGTGGTAAACATCTATTACCACTGTGTTCGTGGCAAAAAGTACTCCTCGCGATTAGCGTATTAACCTATAGTCACTATATTCGGTAAAACTTGCTGGTTTATAACTTACAGTAATGTATTATTACAGTTTTATTTGGATAAAAAACAAAGCAGGTTTTGGGCGTTACGGTTAACAGCGCCTTATTTTTTATGTAATTAGTGAACTTCTCCATGCTCCTACTTTTTTTTATTCAATATTCTCCTATCACCGACTTCAAAAAACGGAGGAGTTTCTCAATTCAACTTTAAGTTTTTTCTTGCTATATTTTTTGGTACCTCATACGTTTGACTGGGTCAACCGATTTTGATGCTTCTATTTTAATTTGACGCGAAATAGTTGTCATTTTGGTCCCATAATTTATTTATCAAAAAAGTCGAGCGGTTTTTTTGGAATATCTATTTGAAGTAGGTGTTTTCGAAGAATTATTACTTTGTAGTTATGGTGAGAAATAAAAGTTTAAAAGTAGGTACAAAAATAAACATCTAGGTTCACCTAATACAAGTTATGCTATCCCAATGATTACATTAGGCGAGACAGCACATGTTCAAGACAAACATTATCTTTATCTGTCCTTAAGTATGCTTTTTTGCATTTATTGTCAGGCAGCTAATTATGAAAGCGTATATAGCCCCCTTAAAAAATCACTAACCTTGCTTAGTCAATAGCTCGGGAGGAGGAGATTTATTACGCAGATTTCTGTCATTAAACTAAACATTTATGTCTTTAAAACGTTCCTTGAGATAGTCTCTCTTGCCTAAGCAACAATAGTAACTATTGCTGTTTTAGTTAGTGCAATCCCCCAAAGTAGAAGTAACTAAGGTATACTAATCTTGCAATACCTACATCTGTCAATTGGCAAAAAGGTGAAAAAGTATTCCCTCAAGTATAGCTTGTAAGCGTAGCTTAAAACTATGATCAAGCTATCTTAAAAAGAGTTTGATCCCCTTTTTTAAAGAACAAAACCACGACACCGCTTGGTAGACTTTGCGATGTTACACTTTGATGCAAAATAGAATTAGACAGCTGACATATACCGTGACATGGATAAGAGTGTCACCCGTTTTGAGCAGTTCTGGTGTTAAACCGACAGCCGACAAACAATCTAGATAAATTGCCATTCTAAGTTCTCTTCAGGGCTGCACCAACCTTGCTCACATCGACCTCCGGGATGTTATCCTTAAAGCGGCTCTTTAGCGAGGCACGTCGATTGCCAGCATACCTAAACATAGATCCCTCCACCCCAATGAGCTCAGTCAGCCGTAAAACTTCAGTAACTCTGCCGAATCTTATGCGTCAGATGGCTCTAGCTTACCATAGAAAATTAGATCAATCGCTGTTTTCACAACATCCATTGGTTAGAAAGCAGCGAAGATAAAAACTTTTGATGCTGACACTTTCCATGTCGCAGCTTGAGCAGACAGTATCTCTCGTTTAAGTCTTATGGTATCCTAAGTTTCAAGCGGAAGCTTAGACCGGTTATCTTCGTTTATGCAGAATAACTGAGTCCAAGCTCTTGTACGATTTCCACCACTTTCTTAGCTATCTCGTCGTTCTTCGTATTTCCAATGCATCAAACTGATTTTGTAGCTCCAATTGAAAAAATATCCTCTAGTCTTTTTAGAGGTGCCTTCCATAACAAATTGGATGTTTTGTCTTTAATTTGAAGTCAGACCTTCTCTAGCTCTAGCAATCTATAGACAGCATAATTCTACCTCGCGTAAAATCCCTAGTACTCTGTCGTGACGTCGGAAGTAACGACCCCTGTCCAAAAGCACTTTGCAGCCTACCAATAAGTGTCTTGCCGTACCAATTTCTTTGCCATATTCCGTGCATTTTTTGTGGAATATCTGTAAAAATGTACTACTTACACATTGAATGCATGACTAAATTTAAACGCAAGTAAAGAATTATCTGCATTAATACAAAAGAACGAGACTTTCTTAAGATGTCAACAATGCAATATTCATTATTACAACATGAGGTGTTTAAAAAGTTCGCAAATATAGTCACCTAGTCAGGTACCTAGCAGGCACGTTTACCTATCATTTGATGTATAATACATACACACCTCAACAAAGTCTAGGGATATTTTCACAATATTTTGTATTAAGTTGTAAAACTCAAAAAAAATTGGTTTGTTTTTAATCCTTTTGATGTAAACTTACTTTGTTAACCTTTTTCAACCGTTCTACATTTGAATTTGAAAAATAAAAGATTTACGCGGCTTGAACGTAGTCAAGTTCGAAAATTTCATTTACCAACAGTAAGTTTTGACTGCTTATTTGTGTAAAATTTAAGTTTTATAACAATTTAAACGTTTATTTCGAATGATTAATATTGTGTGCATAAAGCAGCAGCGCCATTTTAACATAGAGGAAATGTTAACGGCAGTAGGCATGCTCCCAGCTGCGGGTACTGAGCATAGTATTGCTGAAGAGATTGGAACAGTACAAAATATGAAATCAAGGTTATGGTCACGTTATCGTGCTACTGGTGAAGTGGCTGAAAGATATCACAGCAAATAGTCTATCACCACTCAACAACATGATCGATTTTTGCAAGTTCCCGCGAAAAGGCAGCCAAATGTTACTACCATGCAGCTGGCTTAGAGGCTCCAGCTCTCAGCCTCTTGCGGGTGACCAAACTGTCAGAAGAAGTCGGCATGAAGTCCACCTTTATGATCGCATACCGCTTTGAACTCCAGCAATACGTTGAGCAAATCGCGCACGATGACTAGAGTGAGGTCGTGAACATTTGCTTTGCAAAGATGACCTGTTATCTGTAGTAGTGTTTACACAGGAGGCCCGGTTCGGTTTCCACTCGGATTCACGTAGAGAACGTGCTTGGCGAGTTCCTGGTTGTGATAGCCGTCTACAACATCCTCAGAAAAACTATTCATACCACGATAGAACAATTATGATTTGGACGGGAATTTGTGTCGGTCGAAGAACAGAGCGCGTTTTGATCAGAAACACCATGACGGCTGAAAAATAACTTAATGAGGTGCTAGAACTAATAATCTACCCCCGTAGACTACAATTGGGCCAAATGTTTACGCTCATGGACGATAACACCCGTCCGCATAAAGCGAGAGTGATGACGAGCTGGTTGCAGGATCACGACTTATCAATTTTATGCTGAGCCACTCAATCGCCTAACCTCAAAACCATAAAATACGCGTAGGACATGTTCAAAAGAAGGGCTTTGTTGAATTTTCCTGCATAAACTTGCGATTGAAGAGCAACTTTTTTTGTATCCTAGTCGGACCTGTAACATTATACCCCATCAAGACCTGAATAACTTAATCCAAGCATGAAAAACCGTTGCAGGACCGTTATTTACGGTTTTTTCAATGTACTGACTACTGATTATTCACATAACAGTTAAAAACTGATTAATTTTCGATTATTTTCACTTTTGTTTAAGAAACAAATTCATTGTTAGTTTCACTTATTTTGCAATTTTTTTATTTATTTGAATAAAAAATTATTTACGCAAAAATAATACTTTAATTTAATTCTGGATTGTAGCCTGATGGTATGTATGGTAATTACCTTTATAAAAATATAAACATGTTGTATGTTATCTTCAATAATTTTGGAGTTAATTGAGAAAATACCAAATATCCCTAGACTTTGTTGAGGTGTGTATTTACGAGTATAACACTTATACTTAATTTTTAAGAAAATTTTTATGCTCCTGAAAATTTGTTATTTTTCACTTGCGTACTTCTTCCACGAAGGGTGCGATTTATGAACTAGGTAACGTTGGTTTACTAATCAGTGCAAACGAAATACTTAATTATTATAAGTATGTATTTGACACGGGTTATTAACAACGTTGCGCCTGAATTCGCACTGGGCGATGTAAAAACATTCCATTCACAACAAGGAGGCATAGGGTGCGGGCGGTGTAATACACTATTACGTATAAAATGTGGATACAACAAGGAACGATACATCAATTTACGCTCTCAAATAGTATTAATAAGGACTTAAATCATGTTTATAACCAAGAAAGATGAAATGAAATAAAATTTTATAGCATGTTACTGAATACTGAGTAATAAAATATGTCCCGAATAAAGCGGTCAAATTTATTTTGAGCAAAATAAGACAATGCCTAATTCTGTATCATTGACTTACCAAAAATCGGCGTTAATTTCTTTACGCGAATAAAGTGGTAAACGCGCCTTACAAGTTAACATGGTTTATTTTATTCCGATGTATACAGTCGCAATGGCGTATTACAAGTTCGTTCAATACTTGTCCGAAATGTAAGTGTTTACTAAGTCTTTATTCGATGGAGGAACGTATTTTTTTCATGCGATGAATAAGGAATTTTTATTATTATTATTATCAAAATATTAAAAAAAAAATCTGAAAAAAATCTGGGAGGTGTATTTGACCTTGAAGATCACGAAAATGAAAAAACCTTAAAAAGGTGGTAACCGCGTTTACGACTTTATTCGGTGGGGGGTGCGATATGCTCTGTTCTTTAATGATGTTATCACAGATTGAAGGTGTCGCGGGTAGTGATGAGACGTTGCGTGTAAATACCTGTCCGTGTGTGTAGGTTTACGGTAAACACTATGTGATATGGACCCATCTGGTCTTACGGCTAGCTTGACATCCAAGAAAGACAATGACCTGTCCGCCTCCATTTCATACGTGAAACGCATCTTTGGATGGAGAGCATTAAGATGTGCAATATATTGATCTACCTCTTGCTTGCTTCCTTTGACTATGCTGAAGATGTCATCAACATAACGTTTCCAAAGTCTGATAGTTTTAGGGCCAAGGCTCAGGCCCTTCTCTTCGAAATGTTCCATCCAGAGATTAGCCAGTATCGGGGCTACTGGACTCCCCATTGCGACGCCATCAATCTGGAGGTAGTATTGACCTTGGAAAAGGAAGTAATTGCCATCCAAACAGTGTTTTAAAAGATCAACATAGTTGTGGGGCATATCATTGTCACTCAATTTGTCTCTAACGACCTCAACGCATTCTTTGATTGGTATATTAGTGAACAGAGATTCGACATCAAAACTCACCATCAGTTCGTCAGGTTCCAATCGTAAATTCCTTGTCAACTGGACAAAGTGGCGCGAGTCCTTCACAAAAGACGGTGTTTTTCCCACAAGTGGCTGTAATACTGACGTAACGTACTTTGCAAGGTCGTAAGTAGGAGAAGAGATTTGACTCACGATAGGCCGCAATGGTACGTTAGACTTATGTATTTTAGGTAGCCCATATAACTTAGGTGGTTGGAGTGATTTTGGTTTATTTAACCGCTCGTACTCGTCTTCTGTGAAAAGGTCCATATGATCTTGGACTTGTAAATCGTTTGTTCACAAAGCGCAGCACGAATGCCGGTAGAGGCGACACTGTCGCAATGACATCTATACGTGTATAGCTAGGCTTGTGCTACAACGGAGCCTAGGTGGGGCGCGCCGGAGGCAGACGCCAGTCAGTTACAGTTTGGCTTCGGTCGTGATCGGTGCTCCTTACTAGGAACCGTTACCCGTTTTGTTCGAGTAGTGGTATTTCGAATATGGTGTAGTGTTCAGTGTAGTTAAAGTGTTACGTGTATTAAAAGTGTTACTTCGAGTTGACCAATCTATCATAGAACGTGCCATCATAAGCTAACGCCGACATACATATAAACACATTTTTTTTAGAAAAGAAATATTTTAAATTGGCAGTGGCCTCTACACCGGGCTATCTAGTCTGCGTCTGACTTAGTAAGTTAGCTAAGTTATTCTTCATCGTTACAGGACAACTGTCTCTGTCTCAACTTCTGTGCAGTGGCATGTCCTTACAGTCTGTTTGTTAAAATTAAAATAGTCGACAGTATCGAAACGTCTTCCTGAGACAGATCTCAAGATAAGGGTCACATTAAACGTTAAAGGCCTACGCAGACCGGGACGGTATGGCAAGGGAGTTTAATTTTTACTAATAGAAATTCAACCGTACTGTTACAGAAATACGACGTAAATTGCTATGCTTTAAAATAAAATGCCGTGCGATAAAATCCCTTTCAATGCAACGGAATCATTTTAAAGCATAGCAATTTATGTCGTATTTCTGTAACAGTACGGTTGAATTTCCATTAGTAAAAATAAAAATCCCTTGCCATGCCGTCCCGGTCTGCGTAGGCCTTAAAGGGGCATCCCCTAAAAATGCTTTAATAAATAGAGGTCTTCGTTAATAATCGTTTCATAACTTTCTGCGGACTATTATAATCATGTTTTTATTATTCACTCTGTGAATGTCAGTGATCGACGCAGAAAAAATAAAAGTGTTATAGGAAAATATATGAAATAGGTATAAAAGTTTATAGCTATGCGTATTGTCTGTAGAACTATCGCAAGCCGCAAATCGTCCCCCGACAGCTATCTATAACGTAATAATAACTTGCTCTAGATTTTTTATTGGATTTGATGGATTGATTTTTCATTGGATATTGGAAGTGAGTTTGTTTTCGCTCCTACATCCCTCCTCTCCTCACTTCGGTATCATTCGTGTGATATATCGTACGATCAAATAATACCCGTTCTTCTTTTTTACTTTACACCCCATTTTTGAAGGATTTCGTTTTGTTATGATTGTGCTTTTAGATACTTTTATAGTATTTATGGATTATTTATTGTCCATTGTTTTTTACATTATTGACTTTAATTAAATAGTGTCTGTTTAAAAAGGGTAAAGTTAACTGATCCGTATGGTGACTGTACCTACTTATTCGAAATTACGTAAGCATTTTAATCGGTCTTAAAGCTGGTATATATAAAAAACCTACTCTGAGACCAGCTTTAAGACCTACGTATAAGCTAATAGACAGTTCATTCATATAGGTATGCACCTATTATAAGCAGCTGCATTATAATATTACCAAGCTACTTATTCACCAACGTATACAAAGGCAAAGTGGGCTGAAGCTGAAACATTAATCTCAGTCGAGTTGCTGTCTTGAGGCAGATAGGCAGTCGATGTTACTTATATATTTATACTTTTACAAAGGAGATGTGTTCGCTGATAGAGTCGCGTACTCAATGACAACAGATCGTTAGTTATTGCTGGTTACGGGTTGTGTGTACAGGTATGATGGTGCTATGTAGGTGCGTAATATTGTATGATACCTTCTGGTATAATCATAGCAAAACTCGCCTAAAGCCCGATTTACACATCGACAAGTACAGTGGCGAGTTAAGTAGTAAGTTGTTGATTAAGTTGATTTGAATAGAAGTACGAAGTAGCCCCCTCTCTCGCGTCTCGCCAACTTAACTCGCCAAAAAATAGTATGGAGATCTATTTAAATCAACTTAATCAACAACTTACTACTTAACTCGCTACTGTATGTACTTGTCGATGTGTAAATCGGCATAAGCAAAAAGAAGAAGATATAAAGATATAATATTACCCATGCAATATGCACGTCTAGCGCAAGATAAACAAAAAACGGAAGATGGATAAAGTAAGAAGAGAAAAGAAAGTGTGGATACCTAATTAGAGTTATACAAACCACTTTTCATTCTCAAACACCTTATCTGCATAGTATACCACTCCAGATGTAAAAAGAGAAGAAGGAAGCACCTATGTGCGGATAGTTAGAACACATCACAAAGCGCACGGATTACCCCAGCCGACTCTCAAGAAAACTTAATTTCTAAAATAATAGCGAGTCTAATTAGCCTCGTTACTACATTGTAAATTTAAACCATAAAGATAAGCAACCAGTATTTTAACCTAATAAAAATCTTGAAACAAATGTTCGTTTCTTACAACAATTATAACACTGGTTACATTGTTCACGAAAGTAAAGGGGGCCGTGGTTCGTGCTATTGCGCTTTTAACGCCATACTTTATCGTATCGAAGATCTCTATGGGGCTCGAATGCAGCTAAAGTAATGAACTACCAACATTACTTCGAAACATTACATACCGGTACTGAACTATTATTATCCAGATGTTGTTTTAGGTACGATGTACTAATAAGGTACGCGATGTACTGTAGACTAAATAAAGCATAATATTATCTTTGTTTGGTTTAGATTAATTAACTTAACCTAGTTATAATAATACAGGTACAATTAAAATGCGTTTTGAATATGAAAGAACACAATTTATATTATAGAAAAAAGAGCACTCGCAACCGACGCGCATGTATGACTCGCTTACTGAATGTGGACGAGGCCGAATCTGTTTGCCAGGATCGTGACAAGTGGCGTTCTGTCGTCTCTGCCTACTCCGGACGGGATAAGGCGTGAGTTTATGTATGTATGTATGTTCAACTTATAATCGTTTTGCATTATACTAATACGTTATTAATAGATAGTAGGTAAGTACCTATAGTTAATGCGATTAAAGTACACATGAATTTATTTAATTTAATGCAATAGGAATAGGTGATCGAATTATACTAGGTAGGTATAAGTATAGTAACTGACAAGGGATCAAACGCAAATCTAGGTCAATTGTCAATAGGCACTTAGATCATAAGTCCAATTATAAATCTAGATTGTCTGTGGTAGATATCTGTCTGTTTTGTCCCTGATCATTGGGAAATCAAAATACTTTTAATATTAATTGGGTACCTACCTTGTTTTAGGAGCTAGGCCGAATACTCAAACGTCTTTTAAAATAAAGCAGCGGCGCTTAAACTAGACTTTGTATGAGAATTTCTAGTTTAAGCGCTGCTTTATTTTAAAAGACGTTTAAGTATTCGGCCGTTATGTTTTCAGTATATAAAATGATATAATCTTTTTAAAAAAATTTGCGATGTCTCAAAAATTAATATCCTGCTTTAAGAAGCATCTGGCACATTTTGTTTTCTTTCAATTTCGAAATCCTTCAAAATATCTCATCCCCTTTTGCCCTTCCCATTGAGTTATTAGACATTTGTATGCGCTTCTTCCGTATTCCTGTTCCCTTTATACATTTATCCTGTAAACACCATCAATGCTATTAGCAGCTTCCTTTCGAAAAGAAATGACAGGAAAACCCTTACAGATACAAATGAATAGATTTACGAGGTTTGTAAGAAAATTCGGGAGTCTAATAAAATTGTTACACTTGATTATATTAGATGAGAATTGTGTTTTTTTAAATTAAACCCATATTATTACAAATTATACATAGGGTTAGGTTGAGACTTCTGAGGACCAAGTAGTACGATCCTTACAAACGTGCTTTGCTTCGTTAAAATTCATACATAATAATATCTTCGTACATTCCACTTGCTATTTCTGAAGGATGTCAGCAATTATGTACCTGTAAATCTTTCTGGGGCGTCCCCTACAGACGTTACCTATTCGAGCTATAAATTATCTTTGTTAATTTCTTATTATCCGTTGAGTAAATGTGTCCAAACCTTACAATACTTTTCTCGATCCTTGCCACTATGTCTTATTCGTAACGTTCTCTTGTCTCACTGTAAACCATTATCTTAATTATAAAAGTTTATTATTGTCTTGCAGTAAGCAAAGACTCTTGTTCTTGCAGTAAGTAAGAACAGGCCTTCTCTGACGGGCAGAAGGAAACTTTGCCTACTAATAAAACCGCTCATATTGTATGAATAACGCAGCGCAGCATAGCAAGGCCGCCTATCAGAATTTTATATCGTATAGTGACGAGGTTTGCCTGTATCGCGTTGCATTCACATCCAATATGTATGCATAAAGCCCACATCTGTAGCACGTAACAAGACAATTAATATTTATAGTCTTATTTGATTGAAATTCCTTGTACTGTGCATTGCTATTGTTTATAAATGCCCTTGAAACGCTTGCCAATTCAGGGCATTAGCAAATATAAATAATTTTCACAAGTCTTTTTAAAATCGTAGTAATTGACAATCCAGACAACACTGTAGACTGTAGACGCCATCCAGATGCTACTATAGAGACCAAACCAGACATCACTCTTGCCATCTTTTCTGACACCTCTCTAACCATTACTTCTGTCACCTCTCTAAATACCACTCCAGACGTTTCCAGACAGCCAAAAATTTTTATTTAATTATGTGACTAACTAGTTCGAGGCGTTTACAAGTGATAAAAAAAGAACAGACTTTTCCATTAAAGTATTAAATAAATGTTTTTCTTTCCCCAAAATAAATGAAAAACGCTTTAAAACCAAACAGGTAAGGAGGTATTGTACCTAACACCAAACAAAACTACTTTATAAGTTTTAATTCAAAGCTCAAGTTAACTTTGGCCTAGTATCTAAGTATATGCACGTTACACAGCAGTGACAAAGAGTAGGGTAACATGCTGACGTCACTAATACACAGTGAGGCGTGTCCCGCACGAAGTGTTGACACTCTTAGCAAAGTGTTGCCAGTTTTATCACATGAAGTTTTGTGTAGTAGTTTTTGATTTATAACAATAGAGATTTTTGTATATAAAAATACTGTAATTTTAATAAGTTTTTGCTACTACAGACGTCAGACCCTAATTATGTGACTAATTAAAAATATACCCATATAAATATTTTAAACTCGTATTAATATTTCAATTCAAAACTCAAGTTAACTTTGGCCTAGTATCGAAGTAGATGCACGTTACAGCAGTCACAAAGAGTAGGGTAACATGCTGACGTCACTAATACACAGTGAGGCGTGTCCCGCACTATGCTTGCGAAGTGCTGACACTCTTAGCGTAGTGTTGCCAGTTTTATCACACGAAGTTATTGTGTAGTAGTTTTTAATTTATAACAATAGAGATTTTTATATTAAATATGGTAACTTTTATAAGCTTTTATCATAGTCAAACTCTTTGCATAATCTAGATATTACAGTAGTATCTAAGAAAGCGGTCATATAGCTTTGGTATTTTACTAGCTACTATATCTTTCTTTTCGCTTGACACAGTAATACTTGGTAGTGTATTAAGCGGGCACAGCGATGGTATTATTGATTTAAATGTAGCTGATTAGTATGTTTTACGAAAATAAGTTCGATTAATTAGTCAACCTTAAATAAAAACATTGATTTATTTAATTTGTATTTTTAATTGGTTCAGAAATCTTTTGCATATTTTAAGAACGCTAGCAACATCGCTATTCCATATTCCTAGTGCCGCCACACCACATCAGAATGAACGACATACCGGATATTGGAAGCACAACAGACTCTTTGCTTGCCATTCGTATTGACAACCACATTCAGCCTAGTGTTAATAGATACTATCTTTTTACTTGGATGCTTAGCGTGGGCTGAACAAGCATTACGCATGATTGAAAGGCTTGGAAATTCTTGTTGTTTAGTAAAGTAAATACCTATTGTCACAACTGTTCATTTTGCAAAGTGTCCTATGTATTTTTTAAATAAAATACTTTAAATGCCAACAACCGCTTATGTACCTCATCATCATCATCATAACAGCCCATTAATGTCCCACTGCAGGGATGGGCCTCCTCCAATGACGGAGGGATACTTGGCCTACTAATACCACGCTGGCCAGACGTATTGGTATAGGGTTTAATTTCAAGTTTTCCTTCTTTTTATTTCGTAAAGATAGTAGTTACGGTTATTCCCTTAGTCGGTTTTTACGACACCCATGGGATGAGATGGGGGTAGTGACATATTGTATTCTTACTCCGTCACCACACGGATACTATGTACCTACTACCTACTATTACTACTGTAATTATGTATATCCGCAGTAGGTACTGTTCATAGGTGGTGTTTATATTATGATCACTTGTGGATTAAGTATGCTACGGCGGAGGTGGCGGGTTTGATTTTAACTTCAATTTGTGTGCATAAACACGGATGTTTTCATTTAGCTTGTATGTTTCCGATGTATAATATTGTTTAAATGAAAAGAAATAAAGAGTGCCTAGAGTATAAACTCTGCTTAGTTTGGGAGTAATAATAATAATATAATATAATAATAAAAGCCTTTATTCACTGACCAATTTTAACTTAGACTAAGTAAACTTAATATTTAAAACAAAAAACATTTTTCTTTTGTAATCTTATTTCCTAAAATTCTTACTAACAAAATAAACAATTATTTAAAAGAAAACTTATCACTAGCAACCACTTTGGTCAGGTTGTCTATCGACATAGGCCTCCCCCAATTGCTTCCAATTTCTTCTATCTTTAGTTAGTCTTCTCCATCCTTTAGGTAAATCGTCCTCCCATCTTTTGATTTGACCTCCTCGTTGTCTTTTCCCATTCCTTGGATACCATTCAATTATATCCTTCGCCCATTTATTTTTGTTGCTTCTCATTGTATGTCCAATCCAATTCCATTTTAGCTTTTTTATTTTTTGTAGGACATCATTTACCTTTGTTCTTTTCCTTATTTTTGTAATTGTCCATCGATCCCGTAGCTTTATGTTTAGCATGCTTCGCTCCATGCTGCGTTGACAAACTGCAAGTTTTTGGTTATTTTTACTTGTAGCAGGCCAAGTTTGACATCCGTAAGTGAGACATGGTAGAATGCACGTGTTATATAATTTGCTTTTTATTGCCATAGGGATTACTTCACTTTTAACTATTTCTTTAAAAGACCAATACCGCTTCCAACTATTACTTATTCTTCTGTCTATTTCTTTAGAATACTGATTCTTTATAGAAATTATTTGTCCTAAATATATATAATCATCTACGTATTCTATGATTTCTTGCCCTATTGTTATCTTTTCCTTTTCACCATTTGTCATGACTTTCGTTTTTGTTAAATTCATAGATAAACCTGCTTTTCTGCTTTCAAAATCTAATTGTTGGAGCATTACTTCAAGTGTTTTTGGTTTCATTGCAAAAACTACAATGTCGTCTGCAAATCTTAAATGATTAAGGTTTGATCCATTAATAGTTATACCATATTGTTGCCAATCTAAATTCCTGAAAACATCTTCTAGTACTGCTGTAAAAAGTTTTGGGGAAAGAGGATCGCCTTGCCTAACACCTTTTTGAATTCTGAATTCTTCTCCTTGTTGTTCAAGTTGGATTGTTGCTGTGGTGTTATCGTATATTTTTTTTATGATACTTATATATTTACTTTCAACTCCTTGGTTTTCTAGTGTTTTCCATATGTAAGTATGTTTCAGCGAATCGAAAGCCTTATTGTAATCAACGAAAGCCATATAATATAGTTGTCCGTATTCATTAAATTTTTCAATTACTTGCTTCACAACATGGATATGGTCGATAGTTGAATAATCAGCTCGAAATCCCGCTTGTTCCCGCGGTTGATTTTCCTCTAACTGTTTTGATATTCGGCCAAGTATTATTTTAGAAAACACTTTGTACAAATTTGACATAAGGCTTATAGGTCTATAATTATTTATTTCATTTTTGTCCCCTTTTTTATATAAAAGGAAGATCGTTGATTTTGTCCATTGAATAGGTATTTGTTCAGTTTCTATTATTTCATTAAAAAGATTGGTCACATATTTAGATATAGCAGGTAGGGCCTGTTTAAGTGTTTCATTAGATATTTTATCATCTCCAGGAGCTTTGCCAGTTGTTTGTGATTTTATAGCCTTCTTGACTTCACATTCTAAAATACAAGGTATATCTTCGTAACAAGTTTCTTTCTGTTCTTCTGATGGCGTTGTTTCGTCTGACTCTGTGTATAATTTCTTGTAAAAGTCTGTCGCTATTCTCGCTATTGATTGTCTATTTGTTGTCAATTTGTCGTTTTTCTTCATATTTTTAGTTTTCATGTTAGGTATCCATTGTGTATATTCTTTTAGTTGTTTCAGACCTTTCTTGATTCCTCCTGTTTTTTCAATTTGTTCTCTTAATACATTTAGCCTCTCTGCTTTTTTGTGTTTTCTTATCGTTTCCTGAATCTTTTTACTAACATTTGCTATGTTTTGTTTGTTTACTTTTCTTTGGTCAAACATTTTATTTCTCTCTTCCATTAGTTTTATCGTTTCTTCTCCTAACTTACTTTTGTTTTTATTTTTAGTACTCGATTTATTTATATTTAACATTTCTTTTTCCAAGTAATTATATTTATGTTGTAATGTTTTGAATTCTCCGCCTTTTTCTAATGTTCTCTCTAAATCATTTAGTATATTTTGTGGTATTGCCAATGTTGCTGTATTGTTATTTGTTGAGTGTAAAATATGTTTCCTGGACTTATTATATGTGCCTTGTATAACTCCTCGTACCATTCTATGATCCGTATTAAAATTTAATCTGTTTAGTACTTCAATATTGTTAAATATCTGTTTTTCGTTCGTAAGTATAAAGTCTATTTCATTTTTATCCCTGCCATTTGGTGCCAGCCATGTCCACTTTCTTGATTTTCGTTTTTTGAAGAAGCTGTTCATTATTTTAAGATTGTGAGCGAATGAAAAATCTATAAGTCTTTGTCCATTGTCGTTTCTGTCACCACTGCTGTAGTCTCCTAGAACAAATTCATCTATGTTTGATTTGTTGCCAACTTTGGCATTAAAGTCTCCCATGACGATAATATTCCTGTTTTTCTTTTGCATTAACTCTGTCAAATCTTTGTAGAATATTTCCTTTGCTAATTTTGTATCTTTTTCTCCGGGTGCATGAACTTGAATAATATTCCATGATTGTTTTGATTCTGTTAATTGTATTTCAAGTACTGCTATTCTATCTGATATTCCATGGAAACTTACTATTTTTTCTTTTAAGTGTTTCTTTACTACGAATCCCATTCCGTATATGCCTTTTTGTTTACCATAGAAATAGAAAATGTATTTACCATATTCTCTAATCTCTTCTCCCTTTCTTCTAACTTCGCATAAACCTATGACATCCCATTTAATGGGTGTAATAGCTTCTTCTAATTCTTGTAGTCTATGGTCTGACATTAGTGTTCTAACGTTTAAAGTGGCAATGTATATCTTATTACTGTTGTTAGATGTTTTTGATGTATTTATATTGGGGGGTGTTGGTCGTGCAACCCCACGGGGACCAGCCGGATTGGGATTGTTTGGGAGTAGATGACGTTGAATGAATATTATTATGTGAATTAAAACAGTTTTTTATATTTATTATTTCAAATAACGCTTATTTATTCAATGCGTGAGTTAAAAATATTTTCCGTACTCGCCATAATCGGATAAAGGTGCGAGAAAGCGTTATATATATATGCAAACAAGCGCAAATACGTTAATACTGATTTATGGTGTCAACAATAAAAACATTTATGTGAATTTAAACGCCACCGTTACACATACAATATATGAGGGTAACCTTTATTGGGATTCCTTACCTTATAAGGTTAACGGAGCGGAAACCTTTTTAGATCCCTTTTCTACAGGTAGTATGGCAGTCTCCAAGGAAACTCAAATTTAATACATCTACTAACTGTCCTTTTGGCAATGAAAGATTATTTTAATTGATATGCTTTGTTTTGGATATCCTTTTTTAATTTAGGTAATGGAGCTCAAGCGAGGAATATTAGGTCTATTAAACTAATTTCTCTCATTCTATTGCATGAAAGAAAGTGCTCTAATACTTACGTCTATGAGAGTGTAGGTTCATATTATAATTATGTATTCTAAAATAGAATTATTTATATATATGTTATAATATGCAAGTATTTGTTTATCCCAAATGAAGTCGTCGATTTTTTTTTTATTGTAATTGTTAAATTTGTTGCGGGCATCAGAGCGTATTAGTGATTTCTCCGGGACTAATCAAGTGTCATTCTCAGAACTTTTATGAAGTCACGGTCACTGTTAGTTCCTGTCTTTCGTCAGTTGTACGAAAGTAGGTGGGATAAGTCAGATCAATACTTGTCTTTCTCATTCATTACCTTAAACCTCTTTTCGAAGTTAAACTCTTTCAACTTTAAGTTCTGTTGATGATGGCGCCTAATTAGGGAATATCTACAATTCTAATTAGCTGTTCATTGCAGTTAAATTAATTTGATGGCTTTTTGAAGTCGCATGTCAATTCTCGTACCTGAAAATCGTTAAAAATTCATTTAAGTTAAGTTTTAGTTGTCAAATTGTCACACAATAGGTATAGTTAACTTAACCGAATTTTTAACGATTTTCAGGTTCATCAGGTCTCATCAAAAATTCGGTTAAGTTAACTTTTAGTTGTCAAATTGTCACACAATAGGTAAGACAATTTGTCAACTAAAAGTTAACCGATTTTTTAACGATTTTAAGGTACAGTCACGAGCAATAATATGTACACATTTTCGCATTTTGTAAACCAGTTATCTAAAGTTCTGCCAATCCAAAATTGAAAATTCGAAGATTAATTCAAAACTGTACGGAACCTCTTCTAAATTACAAATTCATTTTGATATTGTAATGTCTAGATAAACGTGCAGATAGTTTAGAAAATTTGAAAATGTGTACATATTATTGCTCGTGACTGTACGAGAATTGACATGTCGGTTAAAAAGAATTTATTATTTTCCTCAAACCGGTTAAGTTATCATAGTTATGACTCCCGGATATTTCAAGCAACGTTACTTTACAATTACAAAATAGTGTATCAAGTTCTGCATAAGTCAGTTAAACACACTAAAAAAGAACTTACATTTTAAACTAGCTTAAACTTTAATTAAGAGCTAGTTACAAGTTTATTTTCATTTGCTTAATTCGCTAAACGAAACCTGCCAAGCGAATGTGCAATCAAAACTGCTATTTCGAAACTCTTTATTTAACTGCTGAAAAACATTTCATTTTATTTCTGGCCTTTAAATTGGCTGTCTTTTAAACCGATAGAGTCTATTAACGCTAATCAATGCCAAAAAGGTTGGCTTGAATGAGCTCCGCTGTTCTAAATAGCTTTTGTTAGTTACAGTTTATACTTTAAGCTATTTTGGAGGTTTATTTTTGTAAAAGAGTATTTATTGGTTTTACTTAATTTAAGTTTTTTTTTCTACCTAGGATGCGGTGGTAAAGGAAACAAAGATATGCATTGAGCGGTTACCTCTGCGTAGCAGCTATAAACGATAACCACTACACCAAAGAGGTCATCTTCGCTTCTCATAATATCGTGATACACGGACGATATTTTAGGGTATTGTGCCCTTTTTAAAGTATTCCATTGATATAATTTATCTAGTACTTAGTATTCTCTACAACTAAGAGCATGAGATACACAAAAATCTACAGTACAAGTACGTGTGGCAATAAATAAAAACGAACCGAACTCACAAGAAATAACTCTACACTCAGCCGCTCCGTTGAATAAAAAACAATCCATGACATATCGCTAAAAGGAGTTTCGATCATTTGTTTATCGTCGCGAAGTCACGTCGAACGTGAAAACTTCACGGGCTGAATCCATTTGGCAAATAAACACAGCACAAGAGTTCAGCCGAAAGGGCTTTTCCATATAAATCTTGGGTAGGAAAGCGACAATACAATGTTTACGTTTTGCCGAGCGAAAAATTTACAACAAAATGTAATTACTGTAATCTTTTCAAAAGTAGAATGTGAACCCTTTTTGTTTTAGTCTACGCTTACCCGGTTACCTACTTTTGAGATTATAACGTAAGTGCTGTAATTCCTAAAGTCGCGTTAAGTTGAGCTAATCCTAAATACTACTAGTCCTTGATTATTTTGCAAATTAATTTTCAGTTCCTCTATACTCATTAAGAAAGATTACATTTAAGTGTAACTAATATTTTTATCTTCAAAAATACGCAATTATCGTCTGAAAATAATTCGCGTAAATGAAGTTACATAATAATCGGTATCAATGACCTGACTTTGTAGTTTTTAAATTAGAAAATAATGTACCTACATTGTAAGTCTTGTGTATAAACATAGCTATTATAGAATGTTCTAAAAGTATTTAATAATAAAATTTTAATTACTCATTCTTTGAATTTTTGTACAAAATTATAATAGCCACTGTAACAAATGAAAATCCGTCATAACTTGAAAACATAATTCTTAAGCGAGTCTCCATTACAGATTTGTGCTTCAAGTTGCTAATTTAAAACAAGGAAGAGCCATTAAAAGCATACTTTTCTATAACGTGTAAACCACTTGCAAATTTATTCAGGACACTCGTTTCGTACTCATCAAATAATATCACGGTAACATTTTCATTTGTAATATTATATATCATTTTAATCTCTATTCTTTGAGTCATAAAGTTTAATATAACTTGAATTTGTAAGCGAAATATTTCAATTTAAGTATTATTCTAGCAATTTGCATAGCAGTGGCGTTATTGTGAGACTGGACTGAGTAGGTACTCGGTCTCTCGGATTTAGAATAATCATGTATTTTGCATTCCTCGCTATGGTACACGGCCGCGGTGCATTTACAAAGGCAAATAAACATTTTGAAGGAGGCTTATGTTAGAACTAATACTACATAAGAACATCCACATCATTAGGAATTAGGCAATAAAACATGCATATGGTAGAGCGGCTATTTTGCAAATTATGCACGTTGGTGAAAAACAAGTCTTATGTGGCCATAATAAAGCTGCTCTTTCTATGTAACAGGTTTGGAAGTTTATTTTTTATTAAACACTGAAAATCACGTGATTATTAAAGTCCGTCACGCCATCTAGTACCAAACTAAGCGGCACTTTTACAACAACAATAATAGTAGTACTAGACAATGGATAAACATACCTTCATAAATTCATTTTTTTAATTATACTTAGTACAGTTATTGTATTTCTAAAACTTTAATAAATTAGTATCTCCGCATACAATAGAACACGGTGTTATTTATTACAAACGCAAATTAAAAGTGTCTGCGTTGAAATTATTTACTATCATTATGTTCTTTGTTCCATTAAATTCATTCGCGTGCTGCAAAGAGGCGGCGAGATGATAGCGTTCTGAATATTTTGATAAAACTATCTCCATTCTCTACGTGAATAAAGCTACTAATGTATTATTCTCATTGTTGTTCATTCTAATAATAATTATTGAAATAAATAGTTTGAAATATGACGTTTCGGCACAGGTTGCACAGTGCAACCTGTTACAAAGGTAAATAAAATGCGCGTTAATATCCTGTTTATATAATAATGAAACGCGATAGTTTAAAAGTTATAATAAATCGTTTTGACTGATAAAAACATCGCCCACCTTTTGATTGAAATTCCTCCCCCTGCAATAAAATATTTAAAACCTGCTATGATGATCCTTCAAATTCCCATATGTATCTTTCGTTTAAAATGAATCTGATGACTGTAAAACCCCATAAGCTACTTAGTAACAGAACAAAAACACCCAGAATACTTTACTACGACGAAGAATATTCGGGATGTGGCAAACTGCTAATGAGATACAGTGTAATGAGTAATAGTTATGAAGAACAGGAAAATCTCACCTAATTTCGTCACTGAGTCCAACAGCCTCTAGGGATTACTTAGTATATAAAAATCTCGTTTACTTACTTATTCAAACGTAATATTATTTTTTCTTAAGAAAAGATTTTCTTTGGTATATTTAAACAGGCTTACAATGTAAAATGATTTCATCCTTTATATTACTTATGTACGATAGGTTTTCAGGGTTTTGTTTAAAGTTTTGTTTGTGTCATAAAGAGGTGGGATTTATTTTTTTTTTTCTCGGGTTCGATTCCCGCTCAATGCAAATCTTTGTGTGCATGAACATGATTGTTTGCATTGGTCTGAGTGTTTTCTATGTATAATATGTATGTATTTACAAAAAAAAAAGTATTTAAGTATGTTTATCCGTTGTCTAGTACCCATAGTACAAGCTTTGCTTAGTTTGGGACTAAATGGTGTTGTGTGAATGTGTGAAGATTTTTATTATTATTCTCTTTATTTACATTTATCACATTAAATTACATTTTTAAATATTGATATAAAAAATAAAAACATTTAAAAATATAAAAAAAAGGTAGACCCACCGGCATCGGGTACAGGGACCAAGCTACCGGTGGTTAGGGCTCCAGAGACAGGAACCTCCTCACAATGCGTGCCGTGTCAAGCAGTACTGCCTTCTGCATCAGACCTATGATCCAACTGTCAAGCGAGAGTCTCCGTAGGTGTTGATAGAGACTCTTTGGAATAAGTCCATTGACCGAAAGTACTATCGGAACAATGATCGCCGAATCAACATTCCACATGTCGACAACCTCGTGAGCCAAGTCCAAATATTTCGTTTGTTTGTCTTTTTCTGCTTTAACAAGATTCTCGTCATGAGGAATGGTGATATCGATTTCATTGCACGGCGTTCTGACCGATCTATCACCACAATATCTGGCTTATTGGCAACAATAGTCCGATCAGTGATGATAGATCGGTCCCAATATAATGTAACACTACTATTTTCGAGAACCGGGTCGGGTACATACTTATAATATGGTACTTCTGCATCGACAAGATGATATTTAAGAGCAAGTTGTTGGTGGACAATTCTGGCTACTTGGTTGTGTCTATGCAAGTATTCACCATTCGCAAGACGAGAACAACCGGAAACAATATGTCTGAGTGATTCTCCGGGACAGTGACATGCCCGACATATGTCAACTGTACCATCCTTCAGGATATACACACATCAAAAAAGTCTAAGCAACATGCATGATATTACAAATTTACCATTTATATTAATTTATTTTACCATTTATTTTAATTATAACGTTGTATTTTATTTTTAAAATAATATTTTTAGGGTTCTATGATGTAAAAATAACAGCTGTTTTCTTTATAAGTTCTTTTAATAACAGAAATTAACAATATTAGAATATACAGGTACATAAGAAACTAAACTTTTTTTTTACAAATTGAAATTTCTTAAGAAAATGAATTTATTGTGAAAGAATAGGACAATTTAATACAAAGTATGGCCTCCTCTGCTATTCAGAACTTGTCGGCAACGATTATTCATTGAATTAATGAGACTGTTTATGTCATCTTGCGGTATTCGCTCCCAATGGAATTGTAGCAAATCCTTCAGCTGTTGGGTTGTTGTCACTCCGTCCAAGTCCTTCAAAACACGTCTCTGGAGCATGTCCCATGCGTGCTCGATGGGGTTGAGGTCTGGCGATTGTGCAGGCCAGGGCAATACCTGGATGTTCTCCGTTGCCAAGTATTCACTGGTTCGCCGAGCTGTATGTGAACGCGCATTGTCATGCATTAACGTAAAATCGGAGCCAAAGGTTTGTGCAAATGGATGGACATAAGGTCTGAGAATATCCTCAACGTAATTTTCAGCGTTCATGTTTCCATTTACAAAAACGAGCTCAGTTCGCCTGTTCTTCATAATACCCGCCCATACCATAACTGTTGAGCCGCTGTATGGATGAACTTCCTGAACGCACCTGAGTCTTTCAGTATTTCCGGGTCGACGGTACACTCGCACCCTTCTTGTATCAGGCCTAAACCCGAATCGCGACTCATCGGAAAACATAATTTTATCCCATTGTTCCTGGGTCCATGTTATGCGTTCTCTACACCATTCATTTCGACGAGCGCGATTCCCGTGACGTATCGGTGGGCACCTGATAGGGCGTCGAGCTCGTAGGCCGTACTCATGCAGTCGATTTCGCACAGTTTGGGGACTTACATCAACACCACTTGAATTTTGTAGCCTCAAACTTATCTCTCGAGCGGTTAACATCGGCTGGCGTCTTGCAGTCAGTTGTATGTACCGGTCTTGCCGAGTGGTTGTACTCCTTTTACGGCCTGGATGCTGTTCAGCGGGTTCCCCTGTATTATTGTAGCGCTGCCAAAGACGACAAATAACACTTCTATGAATACCAAAATGTCGAGATACCTGAGATTGATTACTTCCCGCTTGCAACATCCCTACAGCTCTTTGCATTTCATCTGCCGTCAAATGACGTCGCTCCATGACGTAAAGAATATCTAACAATTCAATTTTGTCGCCAACTGTATTTAAATGGTTGGTAAAATTATAAAATCAAGACTAAAACGTAGCAATTAACATGCACTCAAATTCAAACAAATTCGCAGTCATTTGAATTTTATGAAAAAAAACAAAACATAATCGAAATTTTTTTTTTACAACCAGCCAGTATGTCATCAATAACAAAAAAGTTTACTTACCTATACACTTTGAGTGAGTAAATACTTAGAAATTAATTAATATAAATGGTAAATTTGTAATATCATGCATGTTGCTTAGACTTTTTTGATGTGTGTATTTCCGATAATTCTTAGTCATTACGACTTCGTCCATAATTGCAAATACAAAACCTTCGGTTTCTCCAAAGAGATCACCGAATCGCAGCCAGGACACAGATAATAATGTGTCAACATCAGGCCCATTTAAGGCCCGGTAAAAACGATCATGCAACTCCTTGCTTTTCCATATTTCTTTACGATCATCGATAGTTTGTATTATAGGTTTGCGCCAATTCTCTTTAGCCAAACAAAGCGGAGTAAGTCCGACATCTACCGACACAACATCTCTGTGTATATCCGCATCCACAGTGAGAAAATATTTTCTGAGATTGTACACCTCGCGATTGTGGAGGGTCTTAGCACTTAAATACCCACGACCCCCACTCTTTCGTGGAATGTAACAATCTCATTACCGAAGAACGCGGATGATGCATTCGATGAGCTGTCAGTAGAGTTCGCACTTTTCTATCCAAAGCTTCTAGTTCAGTCTGTTATTGTTAGTTATTATTATTATTATTATTTAATCTTACTCCGTCATTACCAACAGCGCTGGTACAATAATGCAAAGCAATTTGTTATCGCTTTAAATTAATCGTTCATAAATAAATAAATATTCACGGACCATAGTAAGCTAGGCTTAACCTTCTTATGTTATGGGTAACAGAACAACGGATATCAATACTTACTTACTTACTTTATTTTTGTAAATACATACATATTATAATATTTTTGTAAATACATTTGCATTGAGCGTGAATCGAACCCGAGACCTCTGCGTAGCAGCCATGTAATATAACCACTTCGCCACAGAGGTCGTTTATTGACCAGCAAGCTGTATTACTGTGTTTAGGTGAATGGTCCAATACGTAGTGTAATTACAGAGCTACTAGACTTAATAGCTAAAGTCTAGGGTAGGTACAGGTCTGGCTGAAGTTTTGCAATGTTGATATCCATAAGCAACTATTTGCCATCTACTTGGCCGCTTATTTGTAAAAGTACCTCAAAGCAAAAACAAGAAATATTTTATTATTTTTAACGTCACTTTTTGATCCGTACACACAAACAATAATTAAATAACAATTAAAATCCATAATTCGATAATCGGAGCGTTTTGCTCACAAAAACCACAAACAAGGTGTAAACATAATCTGGTGAACCTTTACACACGTAATAGATATTATGTTAGACAGAAAAACCCGTAAATTATGTGACACCGTTTAATAGAAATCCTATGAGATATGGCCTACGTGAGACGCGTGTTAATACCACTAATGCAGGTGTTGGAATAAGGAAATGTTACTGTTATATGAAAATAAACATTTCTTGCGCGTTTTTCGTTTATGTAATGAAGTAAGTGACTTTGTGGCTACTTTACTACTAGTAGTTTCGAAAACTTTTTTTTACATCCTATTAGAAGTCTCTGGCTCTCAACTCGTCTTTGGCTTAAACGGGTAGGCGAACTCGGTGGCGTAGTGGTTATATAACATGACTGCTACGCAGAGTTTGTGTGCATGAACATGATTGTTTGCATTGGTATGAGTGTTTCTATGTATAATATGTATGTATTTACAAAAAAAAACAGTAAGTATAAGTTTATCCGTTGTCTGGTACCCATAGTACAAGCTCTGCTTAGTTTGGGACTAGATGACGTGGTTTGAATGTGTGAGGGTAAGCATGTCGTAGTCCCGAGAGGTACCTCTATCTTTCGAGACTTGGTCCCTGACCCTCATGTCTATTTAACACCACGTTAAGCATATCTCACAAACGTTTGGTATAGAGTTTGTTTCCGATTTTCTTTTTTTTTATTTGTTTTTTCTTTTTTTATTATTACACCTTCACACGTCCCGGAATCACCTCGCGGTCTGCATCAGTACGGTGAATGTCCTTATCTTACTTGTCTTCTTCCACTTTCCTTGTCTATTCTTTCATCAATTTATTTTCGTTGTATTATATCTTCCATGTACTGTTTTATAACATCCCATTTCTCTTTACTTTCCAGCATATTCCGATTTTCTGCCACATCGCACAAACGCTTAGTTACTCGTAAAAATGTCTCTTATATAAATGTCTATAGTACTAGATAACATTTTAAATTTGGTTAGAACTAAAATGTAGAAAAGGGTTACTAATACTTTAGCTTAAATAAGACCTTAGTCCCTCCGAGGACTTTATTTAACATATAGAAGAGAATTGGTGCACTGATCGCTACCGATATGATGGATGAACACGGCCTTGTAGTTCTGAATTACTGTTATAGCACTAGCACTAGTATATCTAGTGACAGGCAGGGCTTTTAGTGCTGTAATTAGTTTAAGCTATTGCATCAGCCAATTTAGGAACATTATATTTATTTAATATTCGAACAAGGTTGTTGAATTTGGTGCGGGTGTTTCCATCTATGTGATATTGCATATACAATAAAAGTTATTAAGTAAGTTTAATACTTACTTACTAGACAACAAAATAAAAATAGGTTATTAGATTATGTTACATTCTATAATTGTTAAAACAAAAAAATAGTATAAGTCAGTTCGTTTTTAGCTAATCAGAATAAAATTGACGTTAAGAAGTTATAAATAAGTTTCATCATGTTGGAAAATAAATTGATTTAATTAAAAAAAATATAATTACACATAACAGTGTTGTGTAGGAATCATCAATAAAAAAAAGATTAAGTTATATAAGTTTTAATACATCTATACAACCACTATACAACAATATATCAAACTTATACGAAAACCAATTTTCCCCGACCAAAGCACCGTAACAGATGGAAGCATGTGATGCACTGTGCCTCAATTCCCAGAGCTGCATTCCAATTTCTTAGAACAAAACATAAGAGGCACGTACCAAAAGAATCACAACTGGAAACTCCAAAATTCTCAGGAGAGGAACTGAAATGAATAAAGGCTAGTTGGACGGCACTTGGCGTCGAAAAAGACGCGCCGTGAGTAGCGCCCCCTCTAGGGAACAGAACAATTTCACGCTGTGCCGCCGCTACGTTTTATAACGTTATGTGGATATTCTTTTTTTTTACAAGATGTCTTCCGTTTTATAGGTGAGGTGGCTTTCATTTTGTTAGGTTTTTAATGCATAAAATGTAGATGGCATAGGGTTAGTTTTGTTATCGAAGTTATATCTATTCAAATAATAGCCAAGCCTAAATACAATCTAGGTATAATAAATCATAGCCGGGCAAAATGGGACTAGAGCGCGTGGTGGAAACTTTCGAAGATTTTATTGTACGGCAAAAAGTAAATCAAAATGTGTGATAACTGTGCTACTGCTGTTAACATCATACATGTCAAGTGACACTGTTTTGCAGTTACACGAGATAGTAGGCGGGAACAAGATAGTACGACGCGGTTGTTGTTAAATAGCTTCTAATACGTAGTTGTAATTGTATATTGTATGTATATATATATGTAATTCATCAGCATTTTTTTGACACGGCAAAATTACTGCACCGAACCAAATGTAAACCGCAAATACAATGGAGGAAAAAGGACAACAGATTTAAGAAATTTGCTTTTTCTTTAGCTTCTGACTAGAATACTAGATAAATAGACTAGGCGGCATTGTAGAAAAATAATATCATCATAACAACCCATTAATGTCCCACTGCTGGGACGGACCTCCTTCCGTGATGGAGGGATATTTGGCCTACTAATACCACGCTGGTCAGACGGATTGGTATAGGGCTTAATTTCAAGTAGGTAAGTTCAAGTAAGTTCTTTCTATGTAAAGGTAATATTCACAGTTAGTCTCTTAGTCGGTTTTTACGACACCCATGGGATAAGATGGGGTGGTGACATATTGTATTCTTACTCCGTCACCACACGGATATAAAATAATATCTATACTTATAATAAAACTGTAGAGAGATCAATTCTGTACATTGAATATATGTTAAAAATTAATATTGGAGGATGAATGGTGATCGATACTAATGCCAAAAACGCAATCAATAAATTTTTTGTCTGTCTGTCTGTCTGTCTGTCTGTATGTGCACGCATGGGTCAAAAACTACTGAAGGCATTTTAACCAAACTTGGTACAATTGTAGTCCATACTCCCGGGCAGGTTATAGGCTGTATAACATAACGCTAAGACACATAGGAGCTGAGCAGTGACGATAAATTTGAAGCAAGTCGGTTGAAAAAAAGCGCGTTCGAGCTCTTATCATCGCGTACGTTGATCATACGCCAAAAATATGTATTACAAAAATAATGGTCTTCAAAAGATGTACAAAAAAGTCTTGAATAGTATATATCTATCTTTTATATATTAGCCACAATAACCTGTTTAATCGTTAGGGTTTTCTTCAAAGTGTATTAAATACATAAATATATTGTAATTTGCATAGACATATCTTTTTCAAACTCCCATATTTCAAAAGTACACTTTAAAACCTTATTCATAAAAAAAAATTATAGAAATCGGTTTATAAACACACAAGATTTAGATGAAAGAAAATTTCCAAATGTCGCCGCGCCAGTATGAGTACGGCTGTACGGTTGATTTTTGTTTAACGTCCGAAACGGCCAACCGATGCATCTATATAATTTCATTCACATTGACTCTTAATGCGAACGGACGTGGTTCTTATTGACTCTTCTCGGAATAAGCGCGCTTTAGATATTAAAATACATAGATACGTAGTTTTTAGGTATTAAGTTTAAAGTAGGTATTTATCTATATACTACAATAAAACAATCGGAATCGGATAAGTAATACTCGAGATATCGCTAGATCTCTTTATTAGAACAGTCCAATACAAATCAGGGGTCATGAAAAATGGATTTGGTTTAATGTTGAATGAATTTAAATTTCGTTTCTTTTGTTCACGAGATGGCGTTACCAGTAGTAATCATAAAATAAAAGAGGTTTTAAATAATATATAACTATTTTATTATTAAGTGCTATTAATAAGTTATTTCTTTTAAATGTTAATAAAATTAACCATGAATCGTATGTGTAATATCAATTATAAGTCTTCACACTAGCCTTTAAAAATATCAATTTAACGGACACAAAGAACATCCAGACTAAGGACAATAGTTTGTGTATCA
This sequence comes from Schrankia costaestrigalis, assembly GCA_905475405.1. Lineage (NCBI taxonomy): Eukaryota > Metazoa > Arthropoda > Insecta > Lepidoptera > Erebidae > Schrankia > Schrankia costaestrigalis. The sequence continues at coordinate 3,584,694 of FR997830.1, forward strand.
CAATTGTCCTCCATGGGAATCGAACCCCCGACCTCATGCACGCCAGCCATGTAATGCGACCGCCGCGCCACCGAGGCAGGTAATTCTGCCGCACCATAACGTGGCGTGCAAATGTATTCATTCATAATTAATTAGCGATTATCCGTGTGGTGACGGAGCAAGAATACAATATGTCACCTCCCCATCTCATCCCATGGGTGGCGTAAAACCGACTAAGGGACTATCGGTGAATATTATCTTTACGAAATAAAAATGAAGGAAAACTTGAAATTAAACCCTATACCAATCCGACTGGCCAACGTGGTATTAGTAGGCCAAGTATCCCTCCGTCACGGGAGGAGGCGCGTCCTTGCAGTGGGACATTAATGGGCTGTTATGATGAAAAAAGCGATGTCATTTATTTTAACTTACAAATTTGACAACAGATGGCATTGTGCCTGTGACGTCATTTTCAGTATCGCGGTATTAAGATTTTACTTGAAAGAATGACGTTCGCTCATGTCTTTCAGTATAAGTTTAGACACAGTCTTCATAGATCTGTCTTTGTAAAGATCTGTTTTTGAAAAGGTTTTGATTCGTTCGTTAATTTTACAATTCGTGTGTAGGTATATCTGTTTGTTATAAGGTTTAAAAAACGATTTTTCAGTATTAAAGCGAATTGCGAAGTAAGTAACATCCGCCACGCGAACGAAGTCGCGGGCACAGCAGCTAGTAAGAGATATAATTGATTATTTCTTCAGAGTTCCTATTTTTATTAAGTTTGTGTTTTTATCCTCAGTTCTCATAAAACGTCCATGCCTTACCGAACAATAGTCTGGTGTCGATACTAGTGACATATTTAAGGAGCCCACATAATATTACTGTGACATTTTCCTCATCTTAATACGATTAAGAATTATCATAAACATAGGAGGGACAAAAACTTTGTTCATAAATATTATTACAGACCATTCCCTTCTTATTAATGGCCGACATTAGTATTAAATTAAGTAAATTTATGAGGTACATAATAAGTACTTCAGAGTTGAAAAAACTTTGTAGCTTTGTATGCTTATTGAAGCTATCACGATTTAATCTGTCCTTGAGTATTATATTCATTTAATGGATGTCCACGGCTAGACATAAGCTTTCTCCTTGCGCGGTCCTGCATTTTCTACAACCAACGACCTCTGTGGTGTAGTGGTTATATAACATGACTGCTACGCTGAGGTCTCGGGTTCGATTCCCGCTCAATGCAAATCTTTGTGTGCATGAACATGATTGTTTGCATTGGTCTGAGTGTTTTTATGTATAATATGTATGTATTTACAAAAAAAATAACTACGTTGTTCTGTTACCCATAATACAAGCAGGTCAAACCTAGCTTACTTTGGGAACAGATGGCGCTGTGTAGATGTTCGTGATTTATTATTTATTTATTATATTGTTACATAAGAAAATACATTTCCGTATCTAACCAAAACAATTGCAACAGTATTTTGTAATAACCTTTTTCTTCTATGATAAACTATTTACCTACCACTCTCAAAAGAGGTTGTCAAACCATAAGTTAAGCGTTGGTAATGCGTTTGCAGTTTACATAGTAAACAGTAGTTGGTCAATACATCATAGTCTCGAATGTTCTTCAAACATCTTAGCGTTTTTGTTTTCTCTACTTGAAAGGAAAGTAACTAATTGTTACATGTTTGTTGTAGGTTTATTTTGAAAACATATTATTATTATTTATTTATCTTCTGTGGTAATAATTTCGTAGGTAATAATTGCCTAGTGGATATAACGACTCCAACTAGGGTTTGATACCGATTATAATGTATTTAGTACACATGGATCATTATCATCATCATATCAGCCTATAGACGCCCACTGCTAGATATAGGCCTCCTGCAAACGTTTTCACCCTGCGCGGTCTTGTGCCTTCCTCATCCATCGGCTTCCCGCTTTGTACCGTTCGTTCTTCCGTTGTACACACTGATGATTCAAACAAGTTAGGCTTTATTCACGTAAATCATGAAATGCTCTTTCTGCGATAACAATTAATTAAGAACTCATTAAGAAATCGGTTAACTACAATGTATCTTATCTACACAAATCAAACTGCTTTGTTATTAAAATAAATACTTAACCTTAACACAAATAGTTGATAAACGCGGCATTTTTTACGACTTTATTTTCTTGAAGTTTCCCCTCAGGTTATATTATCAGTAGACTCAGGCTGAGCAGTCTGCGTTCTCCCGTTTATTTCAATAAAATTTAAAAGTATTTTTTTTTATAATCTTAACAAATACAAACTAAGCCAAATTAAACTTAAATATATTATACAAGCACATCTATCGGCTATGTATAATTTTGCTTGGATCCCACTCAAGTAACTCTCTAGCACCTTTGAAAAGGATACTTTAATCACCCACCACTCTAACACCGATTTCGAAGTACTTTAAGCATGACAAAAGCAAAACCTGAACAATATGAGTCATTCGTTTGGCAACAATTCAATTAGATCGCAAATTGGGCTGCAGGGGAGTCAGTGAGTGTTTCGAACGATACTCAAACTGACAAAGAACGGGTAATGAAGACGAATTACTTCAAGGAAATAAGTGAAGTGGATGCAAAAATGTTTGAAGACTGGTCGTTAAGCATTCGAGACAAAGAATTCACCTACTTATGAATATTATGAGTGCATTTATAGGTACGTATAGGATAATATAACAACACTTAGGACTAGTTCTATCTATGCTAAAATAAGTAATAAAATAACTGTATAAACCCTGCTTAATTTGTAGCTAGACGGCATTGTGTGAGGCACATTTTTATTATATACTTACCCCCTTACTCATAAACGCCTCTTAAATTTAATCTAAACAAAAACGTAAGAATTTAAGCATATCAATTGACTAAAATTTAAGAGGCGTTTATGAGTAAGTACTAGTAAGGAGGTTAGGTACTAATTTATTTATTTATTTATTTATTTAAACTTAGGAACTCCAACAAAGGAAACACTGTACATGCAATATTCTATGAGATTAAAAATATAGTAATGTGCTCCTTCAATTATAGGAGAACACATCATGAGCACATCATCATTTTAAAATGTTGCTATAATTAAATTACATAAATTATTAAGTATTAAAAGTATTGGTAGTGTGTATACAGAAATAATTAAAATAAAATAAAATAAAAACCTTAAAACTAAGTCTACAAATCAAAAACAAAGATAACACAACATTCAAAACATATACAATGGGGTTAACAAATAAATAAGAACCAATTTAAAATAGGTAATTACATTAATGAAAGGTTACTTTTAAGTACCAAACAATAACCACTAACTATAACAATAGTAGTAGGAACTAAACGCTGCTCTCCGAACCAATCTGCAAATGTGCACATATCAACTTTTTAAACTTTTCAAAACCGTTGGCAAAGATGTCTATATCTGCCGAGGTACCCGATATACGGTTATATGTCGAAACAAGTCTAGCAACTGGAGCGTGCTTACCCAGGTTAGTGCGATGGCTGGGAGCCACAAATAGGTTACGCTGATTACGCGGTGGTCTTGAGGGAACATTAATGTTAAACTTGGATAACAACTCCGGACACTCGATAACGTAATTAAATAATTTATACAGAAACATCAAATCCGCAATAGTTCTTCGTGATTCAAGAGAGATTAAATTAAATTTAAGGAGTCTATCGCTATAAGAATTAACAGTCTGTGATATTCCAGTTCTGTATGATAAATTACGTAGTAGTTTTCTTTGTGTTCCTTCAAGTCTATCTATATGTGTCTGGTAAGATGGATTCCATACTGAACTACAGTACTCTAATTTGCTGCGGACTAGACTGTTGTATAGCAGTATAGTGGTTGATGGGTTTTTGAACTCTTTGGAATTCCTCAATATGAATCCAAGTGTTCTATTAGCCGTAGCAAGCGTTTCATCCATATGTTCTATGAAGCGTAGATTAGTGTCTATGTGGACTCCAAGGTCACGAACAACTGTCAATTCAGAGAGGTTACAGTCTTTTATTTTGTAAATAGAAGGGAACTTATGTTTCTTGCGTGTGAATTTGATGTGATTGCATTTTTCACAGTTTAGGTGCATTTTATTTTGTTCGCACCATATGCTCAGATTATCAATGTCTGATTGGAGTGCCTGTACGTCAGACACACTGCGTATTATACGACAGAGCTTTAAATCGTCGGCAAAAAGAAAAGGTTTTGAGTTAACGGCTATATCTGATATATCATTTATAAACAAATTAAAGAAAAACGGGCCCAGAATAGAACCCTGTGGTACACCCGAAGACGCAATAAACACCGATGATTCCGTTCCATCAACGACAACTGAAGATGGTCTTGAGTCTAAATATGACGCGCACCAACTTAGCGCATTCTGCGTTATCCCAAAAGAGTGTAATTTACCTAACAGTATCTTATGACTGACTTTGTCAAAAGCACGTGTAAAGTCAGTATATATAGCATCGACTTGTAAGCCCTCGTCAACGGCAGCTGATATATAAGACACAAAACTCACAAGGTTCGTATTAGTGGATCTCTTTGTAACGAAGCCATGTTGATTAGCAGATAAGTAGTTCTGGACGTGATGGAAAAATATTTTATACAGTAGCGATTCAAAGACCTTTGAGAGAGTGGAAAGAATAGAAATAGGTCGATAATTAGATACGTCCTCACGCTTACCCTTTTTAAATACGGGTACGATCCTCGCTTTTTTCCATTCAGTTGGAAAAGTGCCCGTGGTGAGAGATACATTATAAATCGCGGTTAGGGGTCCAGATATTGATTTAGCGCAGCGAGACCAGAATATAGGGGGTATATTATCAGGTCCGGCTCCCTTAGATAAATCGAGCCTGGTAAGATTTCTTTCCACATCTGATTGAGATATTGAAATGGGACCAAGTTCAGACATTTTCAGTGTCCCCACACTGGGAGATAAAGACACAGCGTCAGGACAAGTTGGATCAAAAACTGAGGCAAATTGTTCAGCAAACAAATCCGATATGTCTTCGGACCTTTCAGCTACTTTGCTGTTTAGTGTCATGCGAGTAGGGTAGGAAGAGCTAGACCTACGTAGGTTTTTTATATGTGTCCAGAAAGACTTAGGGTTTTTTTTTATTGAGTTTTCTATGTTTGAAATGTATCTAGCATAGCAATGTTTTATCTGTAAACTACATTCCCTTCTTAAATAACCGAATTCTATAACATCTAGTGGATTGCTGTATTTTTTAACTTTTTTGTGCAGTATGTACTTACGTTTCAATAAAAGTCTAAGTTGTTTGGAGTACCAAGATGGGTACTTATTTAAGTTCAATGAAGTAAGAGGGACGTTTACTTTTATGACATCGCGTACAGCGGAATAAAAGTCGTCTACCATGGCATTGACATCGTTGTTTCGATCTAACAACACGGACCAATTTATCCCACTCATTGCCGCCGTAACATCCCTGTAATTTGCTTTATAAAAGTTTAACTTCTGCAGTGGTTTGTGCTTAGTCTTGCATTTTACAGATATCACGGGCTCAAATTCAATTGCTGGATGATATTCATCTATGCTTCTGACGGGGTAAATACATTGTCTTACCTTAATTTGGTCTATGTCTGAGAGAATAAGGTCGAGTACTTTATCACTTTTATTTTTAATCCAATTAAATTGGTTCAAATTATTTAAGGCAACAAAGTCAGCAAATACGTCCCTGGTGTGGCTGGAATTTGTGCTAGACAATATTTGGCAAGCCTCATGGTCACCGCCAACTGACCAGCCAATCGAGCTTAAGTTGAAGTCTCCTACCACTATTGCAGAACTATCCATGTTTGAACTTAAAACATCACTGCAATGGTCAAGAAATTCTTCAAGGACTTCACTTCTTAATGGTGGAGGTACACGGCACACAGCTTAAGGCAATTATGTTTAGTCTTACCTGTTTGTGGTTCTATGGTCACCCATAAATCCTCGAAGTTACTCTCCCATCCCTGTCTGCGGCACGAATTGAACCTAGTTGAGACAGCTATTAAGACTCCCCCTCCTCTTTTTTTATGATAACTTTTACTACAGGTATCTCGATCACGACGGTAAACAATGTAACAGTCACCAAACAACTCCGAGTCAAAAACATCGCACGTAAACCAGGTTTCGGTAAAGATATAGACATCATAATCCCTAGCTAGAATTTTGTTGCGCACATCCACAATATTAGTTCTGAGACCTCTAGTGTTCTTGTAATAACATTTGATCGAATTGAATTTAAACAATTTTTACAATATTAATCTTGCATAATGTTTTTTTTTTTTTTTTTTTTTTTTTTTTTAAGAATACCTACGTTAGAACTTTTAGTTTGTCTACAGTGTTTATAAGAATGGTTTCCGAAGTTTCATCCTTCTTCATGAAAACTTTTCCATGACGAACCCATGTAAATCTATATCCCAGTTCCTTAGCGCGAAGACGTGCTGCTGCGTGAATAGCTTTGTTCACAGGTGATAGGTGCTCGACGACATATACTGGTGTTGGTTTATCGGTAGCTATGCCCAGATGACTAGTACACAACTTGTCTTTCTTGTTGTTCTTGTTGTACATAATTGATGCAGCGAGAAATGCGTCACGCAGCCGAGGGCTATTAAATTTAACTAGTATAGATCTAGGTCGAATACCTTGCTTGTCTAGTTTTGCAATGCGTGTACAGAGCTGAATGTCGTTTTCCTGGACGTTGCAATTTATTACCCTTCCGAGATGAGTTACGGTAGAAAGCAAATTCTCAGTTCTATGCTCAGGGACGCATTGAAGTTCAACATTAGTGGAACGTGCATGCTGCTCCATTTTATTCATTCTTTCTGTGACATCTTTAACAGAATTCTGCAAGAGCGCATTCTCATGTTCCAGATATTGTATTCTAGTTGTTTTTTCCTCAAGCGACGATTTCATTTCCTCAAATTTCTCGTTAAAGAAAGATAGGGATTCCTGGAAGCCGGTCACCAATCCATTTATTTTCTGCAGTTGTTCTTTTATTGTACTCGATACAACATGCTCCATTTCTTCTCGAATTAATTTTCGAAGTGAGTCACTGGAAATGTTAGTCAACTGTGACTGATGCGCTGAAGATTTAGTAGGGCTATTAGGTGGAGACAAACGAACTGGTGTGTTTGCATTTCCTATTTTAGGAATACAACTCACGCATTCAGGACACTTCCACGAACCCCTACTATCGGCGCTCATCTGATTTATTCGTCTCTTAGAAATATTGCAGCATAAATGATCATACCATATCTTACACTTGAAGCATTGTAAACATTCTTTACTGTCACATTTATTTTTGCAACCACCACATAATACCCTTTCAGAAGGCATTTTGAAATCTCTTGATAATGAACACTCGATCGACTACTTATATTTCCTACTAGCTGACCCGTGCCCACTTCGTTGGGCGGCGAAAAAAACGCTTCCCTTTTTTAAAAATATTTCATTACTGCTCCTCTCTTATAAGTCATAGCGTATACTATTAATATAGCCTATGACACTCCCCGATGAATGGACTATTTAACACAAAAATAATTTAAAAAATCGGTTCTGAAGATCCAGAGATTACCCCCTACAACTTCACAAACTTACAAACACACAAACTTTACCTCTTTATAATATTAGTAGGTATAGAGTATTATTATCCATGTAACGATGGATTAAGAATACATGGTATTAATCAATAAACCAATTAGCCTATCGCAGTCCACTTCTGGACAAAATGCCTCTCCCAACAAACGCCACAGAACAGGGTTCTCCGCCCTACGAATTTAGTCCGACCAAGAGATCTTCTTGATCTTTCTATCCGTGTGGTGACGGAGTAAGAATACAATATGTCATCACCCCATCTCATCCCATGGATGTTTTTGGTTGAGGGCCATCCGCCCCACCACAGCCCGTGTAAAGTAGTAGCGGTCGTCAGAGACCAACTACTCGTCCTAAACAAAAAAAAAACCATAGGTGCCGTAAAAACCGACTAAGGGAATAACCGTAACTACTATCCTTACGAAATAAAAAGAAGGAAAACTTGAAATTAAACCCTATACCAATCCGTCTGGCCAGCGTGGTATTAGTAGGCTAAGTAACCCTCCGTCACGGGAGGAGGCCCGTCCCTGCAGTGGGACATTAATGGGCTGTTATGATGAAGCGATCTTTTTGAGGTAGAATTAATTTATAGTACAGGTATTTAAAATTAAAATCTTACTCCAGCCAAAATGTTGATACTAAGAAAATTCATCTATACTAACATCGCGTTAGACAGATATTTTCCGTTATTCGCGCATTATTTTAAAACTGAGATATCTTTCAAACTAATAATCGGATCTCATCGCTGTAAAGGTCAATTTTGTTTAAAATTAAATAAATATAATGATTAACGTAATTTATTTTGATAGGGGTCAATATATTAAGAATTACAGGGTTTTTTTCATGACAACGTTTATTATTTTGGCTAGGAAAATGTTGAATCGCTATCGTGGTGCAATCAATAGGTTGCACTCCGGAAGCATATTTGCTGAGCGATTTACCCTTTTCTTTTTTGCATGGATGGGGCGCGGACCACTGCTTACATTCTTATATTTAAGTACTAATATTATTGTTATATTGTAATGTGTTAAGTTTAGTTTTAGTTTAGAATAATTAGTTTTTATAGATACGGCTTACCCATGCAAAGAAAAAATAAATTTATTTTCTTTCTTTCTTTCTTTTTTCTAAAATACCTTTACAAACAATGCATTTCTTTAAGTCAAATTTGATCATTATAAAAAAGGTCGTAGTGAGTCAACCTTAGAAGATAGATATATGCTATCGTTGACTTAATTGTAAACCTTTTTTAAAGGTACAATTCGGTATGTAAAGTAAAAGTTTACCTATGTTGAATCCAAAACCATTTAGAGATTTTAGATCGATAAGTAATAAAATCATATTTTTAGCGCAAAAAAACGCAAGATTGTGTTTATTTTTACAATTATTACATAAATTACTTTGTCTTTCATTTGACGTCTAAATGACTTCATGTCGCCCGGTTCAACAGAAGTTTGTTTCTGCTTTCATTGCTCAATAACTAAAACAACTAAATTTGAGTACTTTTGCCCTCCCACCTACAGTTTATTTGCAGTAAACAGCCAAAGTAAGTAATTCGACCTCATGTGTGACGTCATAGATGCGGTCGAATTACTCACTTTAACTTTTTACCACAAATAAACCACAAGTAGGAAAGCAAAAATACTCAAATTAGTTGTTTATAATTAATAAACCTTTAAAATAAAAATATAAAAAAAATACCAAAAAAAAACTTTACATACCGAATTCTTGAATACATAATTTCAGTATATCTCCAGACGTTTAAGCAGCAGAAGCAAAATAAACGTTTTTAAGCGTCCCTTTTATATACATATTTCATTACTGTTCTACTCCTATTAGACATAGCGTGATACTATATAGCCTATAACACTCCCCGATAAATGGACTATGAAACACAGAAAGAATTTTTTAAATCGGTTCTGTAGATCCAGAGATTATCCCCTACAACGACACAAACACACAAACTTTACCTCTTTATAATATTAGTATAGATTTAATATAACTTATAATTGATATAACACAACATACGATTCATGGTTAATTTTATTAAAATTTAAAAGGAATAGCTTATAATTAATAGCACTTCATAATAAAATAGTTATGGATTATTTACAAACTCATTTATTTTTGAGTATGATTACTACTGGTAACGCCATCTCGTGAACAAAAGAAACGAAATTTAAATTCATTCAACATTGAACCAAATCCATTTTTCATGTCCCCTGATTTGTATTGGACTGTTTTAATATAATATGATTATCTTATCCGATTTTGATGAAACATACCTCAGTTTAAGCCTAATAAAAAAGGCTACAATACAATGTATTGGTCTTAAGATTATATTAATTCGTTCCAATGCGCTCTTAACAATTGTGACCCAAAATCAAACCATCCAGCAGTCAGTGGAGACTATAAATGGAAGGCATGAGCAAATTCTCATGAAATTAAACACTCTTGAGACTGAAAACGCTGACTATAAAAAAAGAGTTGCCCAGCTGGAAAATAAAATAGAAACTATGGAAAGAAGTAGCTACCGCACTACACTGGAGATACGCAACATCCCTAAACTTCAAGAAGAAAACAAAACATCACTAGTCGGCCTCATCCAAAAAGTGCAAGCAACTCTAGGAGACAACAAGCCGTTAGAGGAGACAGAGATACATGATATCTTCAGAAACAGAGCCGACACACTTGTGGTCAACTTTGGATCAAACCTCCGTAAAGAAAACTTCTTCTCACGCTATAGAACCTTCAATAAAGAAAGGAGAGAATTGAAAGCCCCAGGACTAAATACTGAACACCTTGACCTGCCGGGTATTACAAAGCAGATATACATCTCCGAAGCACTGACGAGTAAAACCAACCACCTGTTTTACCTAGCGCGTCAAAGCGTGAAAAACAAAAAGCTCGCAGCAGCCTGGACATCTCACGGAGTACTTTACATTAAAAAGGAGCAGGAGGCTACACCTACGCGTATCTCACAAGAGGAGGAACTCACGAACCTTCTGTGACTAGTCTTATGGTACACCAGATTGAATCTAATATTCTTAATATGCCCAACCAAATGCTATCTGATCAAGTCTGTTTTATTATTGCATGTTAATAACGGATGCGAAAAGTGTCATGAGTATATGTCATTCTTCTACATAATAATATTACTGAGCTCATACATCTTAATCGCAACATATTTACAAACAAAATCTATAGTCTTTACTCATAAAAGAACTGGTTTCGTGAACTGTTCAATTTTGTTATATTTTATTCTTTATTTATACTTATTTTTTTATACTTATAAGTCTACTAATTATTGTAATTACCTACTTACCAGCAAAATAAGCTACAACCTAACTTACAGTAATTACTACACACAAATACCAACAAAACACAACAAACACAACTTACACAACACACTTTTACTACTGTCATCTACTACTGACATCTTATATACGGGTTGAGTGCTCCCAGTTCCAAGTCCCTTTTGTACCTATATTATGTACTAGATGTCACGTGTTAACCGTGACAGCATACTACTACTCGGTTAAATACAAATAAATGCAAACAATTGAAACAATAAACTTGGAACTGGACGCAGTGCAGCTTGCTAGGGTTATCACCTGTGATGCAGAGGATGTGAGGAGGAATATATATAATAAATCTATTAATTTACTGACCCAAAATATTAGAAGTATCACATGTAACTTATCGAGCTTCCTTACACTTCTACAGAGATCCGACACCAATTGGGATATAATAGTCCTCTCGGAATGCTGGCTAAATTCGGCAAAGTACATCCCACATATAGACAACTACTCTCATATTTCTACGACTGGTAATAAAACACAGAATGAAGGTATTGTAATTTACTACCAAAACCATCTTAAATTCAGTCATGAAGAAGTAAACATCAGCGACGCCAACTGCCTTATAATGAAGCGTAAATACGATCTCTGTATTATTGCGATCTACCGCCCACCGAGCCAACGCAACATTACTGAATTTCTAAACTCACTGGACACCCTGCTAACGAGTCTACGCAGTTATAATAATGTGCTGATATGCGGAGACATAAACATCGACATCGTGCCAAACACTCCTGACAAGAGATCCTACGAATACCTCAACCTACTTGCCAATCATGGAATGTTACCTGGCCACTATGTCCCGACACATGGACGTACTTGCCTAGATCATATCATACTCAAGACCAAACTGAGGGCTAAGTGCCTCATTATAGAATCCTCTATCACCGATCACGTTAGTGTAGCCCTAAGTCTAAACTTACAGTCACCTTATAAATATCGCCCCCGTATTCAAAGCAAAATCAACACAGTGAGTCTGGATGTCACTATGTCAGAAATTAACTTCCTACCAGTCCTACAAAACAAAGAACCCAACGAAGCTACAGACTTATTCATAAGGTCCCTGACGACGGCTATTAAGAATAACACCAGCCAGATCAAAGTTCCATGTCGGCAGAGAACCAGCAAACCGTGGATAACCAGAGGACTAATTCGATGTATGAAGAACAGGGACAACCTGTACAAAAAAACAAAAAGAAACCCTGACAATGAAGACATTAAGAAAACCTATAAAAGATACCGCAACTATTGCTCTATCATCCTTAAAAAAGAAAAATGGTACTACGAGAGGCAAGAGTTTCAGAAAGCCAAAGGCAACAATAAGCAACTGTGGAATGCCATAAAAAAAACTTCTGGTACAGACAGGAAAAACGACTTCTCTTTCAGGCTCATTGAGAATGAGGACCCGTCTCTTGCCATAAATAGAGTTAACTCGTTTTTCACTAACATAGGGAGACAGATAGCCGAAAAAACAAACACATCGCCTAACCTAATAACCAACTATAACCGATACTTAACAACATCGCTAAACTCTATGGCCATTATGCCTACTGATGAGCGAGAGGTACGTTCTCTAATTGAAGGCTTAAAGGACAAATGCGCCGTGGGTATTGATCTTATATCCAACAATTTCATTAAGAGATATGCAAACATACTAACCAGTCCTATTACGCACATATGCAATATGGCCCTAGAGACAGGTATCTTCCCTGGACATTTCAAACAAGCGGTTGTTAAACCAATTCACAAAGGAGGAGATAAAAGCCTTGTTGACAACTATCGCCCCATATCAATACTACCAGCCTTGTCAAAGATTCTAGAGCGTATTATCAATGCCCGCTTGATTTCTTACCTAGAGAACAACAACCTTCTGGCGAGCTCACAATTTGGATTTAGACGTGGCAAATCTACCAGCGATGCCGTACATGAGCTGATAACTCCCATTGTTGACAATCTAGACAAAGGCAAGAAGTCACTGACCATCTTCCTTGATATAAAAAAGGCTTTTGATACAGTCTCTATTCCCATCCTACTGAAGAAACTAGATTGCATGGGAATAAGAGGAACACCACATAAGCTGCTGGAAGACTTCCTGACACACCGGAGACAAAGAGTCGGAATCGGGAATGTTTTTAGTGACGATATAACACCCACTTATGGCGTCCCCCAGGGCAGCGTGACAGCATCGACGCTGTTCCTGGTGTATGTAAATGACCTATGCCTACTGAAACTCCACAATGCAAAAATTATTTCCTTCGCTGATGACACAGCCATCTGGTGTACTGGAAATGACTGGGCGGATGTATTTGAAGTTGCTCAGAGAGCACTCGTGCGAGTCTGTGAATGGCTTAGGTCCAACGGTCTGGCCCTTAATGTCGACAAAACCAAGTACATGGTATTTGCTCATAAATACAACATGATCCCCCATGAAGACCTAAGCCTAATAGCACACGAATGTACCCAGACACGAAACGGTTGCTCATGTCCTCAGCTACATAGAACGGATACAATAAAATACTTAGGTATCACGATCGACCAACATGTAACCTTCAAACCGCACATAAACATCTTAGTTTCCCGAATACGCAAACTAATCTACATATTCAAAGCGTTAAGACAAGCTACAGATAGAGACGTCATCAGGATGGCCTACCTTGCCATCATACAATCATTGGTCAACTACTGCATAACATCTTGGGGAGGCGCAGCTAAAACCCACATGATTGAATTGGAGAGAGCACAACGCGCCGTACTTAAGGTGGGAGCTGGTCTTCCATTCCGCACTCCTACAGTCCAGGTATATAGATTCTGGGACGTACTCACCGTTAGACAACTTTTCATACTGCGGATGATACTTAAAACCCACTCCACACTTCAATATGATCCCGCACTTATAAGCAACAAACGTAGGAAAGGCAAAGTATGCATTACCCAGAAACTTAATACATCACTTTCCCACCGATTTTCTGCATTTTTGGGGCCCTATCTATACAACAAATTAAACTCTCTACTCTCCTTCTATCACCTTCAAAGCAATCAGTGCAAAGTCACTATTACCAACCACTTAAAGACCCTCGACTATACACAAACTGAAAACCTTCTTTGTCCGCTTCAGTAAATAAAATAAAGTCAACAGTCTCCTTACCATCATCCTTTATCTCTTCTCCATCCATCCTACCAACGAGGACTCAATACTCACACAACCATGCTACACATTCTACTACCACTCATTAAAACACTCGCACAGACTCACATACACGCACACATACACTCAAATAAATAATCATTACATAACACTGGTATCAAAAATCAATTTACGTATCACTACAAACTTCTTGTTTATACCACTTGTCCATTGTATCTGTATTTCTCTTCTATGTACTGTATAAAAGTTACATCTACACTTAATTTAAATAATTATGATCTAAACAAACCAAGAGGTAACTATGTATTAATGGCGAAGGGGGCCTGGTGACATGTAATACAGATTCTTAGCAATCTACAACATGCACCAGTCTCTCTCACAAAGTTGGTCCAAGTTATTCTTAGCTCTAAGTTTCTCATTTATGTAACCTTGTGAAGAGAGTTAATAAATAAATAAATAAATAAATAAATTTTAAAGATATGCGGTAACAAACAGACAGACAGACATTAATTCAAAAAATTGTGGTTTCGTGCTTTTTGACTTTTTTCTAGATTTTATAGATATTTTTTATCTGAATTTTCGAAAAGATCAGACATTTCGACCTTTACAGTTTTATTATAGTATATGGATTATTAACATTGAAAAATACATAACTGACAATAAAATATAGAAATACAATCACAAAACATTAAATTATTGTTTAATGTTCTATTTAGTGTAGTTTAACATAATAAGTTTAATTAAGCCACCAACAGATGGCGTTATTTGATATATAGTTAAGATATTTTTATGTTCATCTTATAGCATAACTATGTTTTGTAGTTAAACGTAAAAGCTTTTCACACGCCAGAGTTTTATTACATAAAATTCCATCGAGTACTTTTTGGGATTTGTTCATGGTCCTTCGAGCCGGATAAAAAAATGTTAAATGTCTTTATTTTATTTATTCAAAAATACTGCACGCAGCCTAACTCTAAATATATTCCAGTCTACATTCCTAAGATAGCGCTGTTTAATATTTCACTTTGTAAACATAAACTACGTATAAAACTAAAACTACTTATTCTTGAGCACTTTAAATTCAAATATCTTTTGATAGACTTCAGTCTATCAAAAGATATTTGAATTTGCCGATTGCAATGAAACATAATTAAATGGAACTTCAAGTTACGCTCAATCGTTGTGTATTAAAGGCATCTACATTTTACGTTACATTTAAAAATACTGCACGCAGTTTAACTCTTGATGTAGTTCTGTCTAAGTTTGAAAGATGGCGCTGTTTAATATTAATTAGTTAAATTAAAATATCTTTTAATAGACGGAACCGATTGCAATGAAACAAAAACTAAATAAAACTTCAAGTTACGCTCAATCGTTGTGTATAAAAATCATCTTAATTGCTGTGGTACTTTTTACGTGATGCCCGAACAAATTTTAAGTTACAGATAAACAGAAATACAGACATACAGATAAACAGACAAACAGACAAAAATTCTAAAAATGGTAGAAATGGGTTCTATTGGTTGTCTTTTAATACCCTGGCAATTTTTATTGGATTTATTTTCAATGTACAAAAACGACTTTTCTACAGTTTTATTATATGTATAGATTTAGCCTAGGAAATTACTTGTAATTTTTTCAGCTGATATCTTTATTTAATCTTGTGTTTTAATTAAATAATGTTTTTTAATAATTAGTTCTTTTATAAACATATTTCATTACCGCTCCGCTCACAAAGCCGACAATACTTCATAGGGGTTGCTGTCATTTGCCAACTAATATTAATTCTGAGTGATAACTTGGTCCCTGGACCGCGTAAAGTGAAAATATTTAAATAAGGCCTATGAGGCAGAAGGAGATTTCTATTGGCTGTTAATGATGAAACTAAAATAAACAATAAACAATGTTTCATATTTTTTAAGATAGAGTACGTGTGATAGAGTAAATTTTGTTTGTGACAAAGCTGATGATTACCTTTTGTGACAAACTTCTGAGTAACTAACAAAGCAACTAGACTTTTAAACATCGCTACATATCCACGTCAAACACTCGACCAACACAAAAAAATTAAACGAAAAATCGATAATTTGTTAAATCCAGATAAAACGTTCGACTGAAATGGATTCCGATATTCCTTTTGTGTGGTCCATTGGGTGAGGCTCAAAGTTGATCATCGAGAGGCTTTTTATTGCCCGTATCTGTTCCAAACTGCCGACATGAGCCTGTTTGTGAAGTTTAGATAATACCTCTACATGACGAGCCCTTTGAATTTTTCATTTACACCGTCTGAGTGCTCAATTTCGTAAAGATTATCTCTTTGGTTTATTTATTTACAATAATGTTTTTTTATATATACGTGTACAGATAATAATGTTTATTTGCTAATTCAAATTGAAATGTTTGTGTAAATTTTGGTAATTAAGGTATTGTGTTGTTTGTAACCATAGATAGTGTATTTTAATATATTTTAAGTAGGATTTTGATTTGATTTAAAAACTGTTTCGATCAGAATTTAAGTAGAAAATAAAAGTTTAGTTCTAAATACACTTAAAATAAGGCAAACATTTTAAGCCCGATAGGATTTAAGCATGATTATTATTACTGATTAAGCGCCTTAGAGATAGCGAGGATTTAAACCTGATTCTATTTCATATTTTTTTCTGGTTGTCAAACGAAAGATTAGAGATACATGCAGATATGTAATAAAATAATTATCATCATAACAGCCCATTAATGTCCCACTGCAGGGACGGGCCTCCTCCCCTGAAAGAGGGATACTTGGCCTACTAATACCACGTTGGCCAGTCGGATTGGTATAGGGTTTAGTTTCAAGTTTTCCTCTCTTTTTTTATAAAGATAATATTAACTGATAGTCCCTTAGTCGACTTTTACGACACCCATAGGATAAGATGGAGTGGTGACATATTGTATTCTTACTCCGTCACCACACGGAGTGTTTTCATTGAATAGAATGATGAGAAATAACTAATAGTACGGAGACAACCTCATTAATACGTTTGAAGTAAATATACATATTTACATGACATTATTCTTAAATGAATTATTAACGAGATTGGTACGATAATAAAAAGTCAGTATTGTGATGAACAAACTGTGCTTGTCCTACATTTTTGTGCATTAATGAATCCTCACATATATGTCGTTTGGAAATCGGTTCGTTAGTAAGTAGGGACAGCATAAGAATAATGAATATTTGAGTTTGTTATTATTGTCATCATCATCATAACAGCCCATTAATGTCCTCTGCAGGGACGGGCCTCTTCCCATGACGAAGGTATACTCGGCCTACTAATAAGACGGATTGGTATAGGGTTTAATTTCAAGGTTACCTTCTTTTTATTCGTAAAGATAATATTCACGGATAGTCCCTTAGTCGGATTTTACGACACCCATGGGATGAGATGGGGTGGTGACATATTGTATTCTTACTCCGTCACCACACGGATTGAGATATATAGGTACTTTATTTAATTCAGAGATAGAAAAAAAAATAGTAGTTAGTTGTGTGATGAAAAGGCAGTGGGTTTAAACTTTGCTATTTACAAACTGTTTGAAATCCTTTTCTTAAAAGAATTTTTCATATTTTTTAATTTACCAATCTTTTATTAAATGATAGTGAACATGATAAAGACAACATTTAGATAATGAAATATATTATGTACCAAAATTATGTATTAATAAACAAGTACGATTTATTTCTGGCTAATTAAATAAATAAATTACATTCTAAAAACTTTAAACCTATAATAATTACTCTTCCGAATAACATTTCTTGAATAAACTTTAGCTGTTGACGGTACTATCCGGTGGTTAAACATTCGCAATCAGTGAAAACGGGTGTTTGCCGTGTAGGAATAAATTGGGCCCGTCACCATTCAAGTCGACGAGGAGCACGGTGATGAAAGTTCGGCTTTATTATGAGGTATTCATGTAGTGACCGACAGACCAACAGAGTTATTTGTTTTATAATAACCGCTAACTACACTAAAATAGATTTTGTACTTTTGTTAAATGTTTATTAAGTGTTCAATGACGAACATTATTGTTAAGTTTTTGCTTTTCGTCTGTCACCATAAGGGCAAGTTTTTTAATCTTTTTACTGAATCTTAAAACTCATTTGCACAGATAAAGAATACAACAATTATAATAAAATAAAATAAAATAAAACAAACCTTGTGTGCCTTGCTCACAAAAGAGTTCTCTTCCAGGAAACCTCTTTGTTATAGAAGAGTTTATGAATTATGAACATGTGTTATTATTATTTTTACTCTTCTTGAATTTCAAATTTAACGTCACAAAGGCTTGTGAGGTTTTTATTCTGTCCGTTGTCGAAGTAAAATGGTAACTAGTGAATCTACCATTGCATTAACACTGGATACTGTATTAATTTATAATTAGAAAAAAATAATTTGTTTAAATTCTATATGAAAAAAATTAAGATTGACTAACTACCAGTTTACGGCAATTTTCATGCCGCTAAAGTCAATATGGTAGAAACGAGTGGCATGGTCACATTCTTTTTAAAGCTCTACTTTATGTAGTAAATTCCTCACACATTCGCACATGGCCACCTAGTCCCAAACTAAGCAGAGCTTGTACTATGGATACTAGACAACGGATAAACATACTTAAATACTAAATAATACTTAATTGCTAAAGTAGTAATAGTTTAGCAGATATTTCTTGACAATTAAAAGATTTTCTTTTAAACCTAAATACAGTTATTTAACAGTGACTTCGAAAAACACTTTCATACAAAACTAGGTCGAAATGTTGATACAAGAAATTTTGTCAGTAATGTAGGCACGAATCGTCCGTCAGAGGTTTTTGCAAGTTCGCTTTGTGAAAAAAGGTGAATCAGAGCTCAGGAATGGTTTTACGTGAAAAGAGGATTATGCCGGTGGGGATGGTAAAATCGGGTGCATTTCGACACTAGTGAAAAGCGACCGATACTCGTGATTGCACAGAAAATCAAGTTACATTTTAATGTATTGCACGGATAAATTCAGTTTGTTGTTTCTTAAATTGTGTACTCGAAAGATTATTTTTTCAGGTAAAAAATTAAAAGAAATGTTTCAAATGTAAATACTTTTAAACGAAATATATTTTGCCAGCAAACGTCAAAAGATGTCGCTTATTGATTGTAATTCTTGGTAGAGATATATTTCGCAAAGCGGTGGAATAGTTTATGTGCTGAGATAGCTGCCAGGATAAACGCCATCTTCTTGTATATTTAGCAGAGAATATACTAAAAGTCGAAAAAAAAATTTTTTGAAAAATAGTTTCTAGCCTAGATGTAGCCGCAAATCAACTAGTCGATATAACCTAGCCGACTTACAAGGTTCTTACGTTATCTAAAGTCAAAGTATAATCAAATTGGAATATCAAAATTAAATCAAAAGTTATGAGAACCATGATATGAGAAGCAAAGTTTTGATTTAATTTTCAAACATCTTCGAGTACTAGATTGATTAGTTTTAGATGGATTACGTATTAATTAAATGGTAGGTCAATCAATATTGGAATTCAATACAGAGTGTGTAGTGGTTTCATCTTAATTTAGTATCTCTCAGTGTTATAGTCTGATATTAATAAATAATAATCCTCACAAATTCACACAACGCCATCTAGTCCCAAACTAAGCAGAGGTTGTACTATGGGTACTAGACAACAGATAAACAAACTTAAATACTTTGTTTTTCTTTTGTAAATACCATACATATTATACATAGAAACACTCAAACCAATGCAAACAATCATGTTCATGCACACAAAGATTTGCATTAAGTGGGAAGCAAACCCGAGCCCTTTGCCTCTGCGTAGCAGCCATGTAATAAAACCACTATGCCACAGAGGTCGTCGAAGTGGTTTCATCTTAATTTAGTATTTCTATCATCAAAGTTATAGTCTCACAGCTGCTTAGTAATACCAAGCTGGCTAGACGGATTAGTTTTATATCAAGATTTCCTTCTTTTGTTTTCGTAGAGAAAATAATAGGTCTTTAACTATGAAATTGTCGTTTTATTTCTGCGCAGTCTTAAGCCTCTATATTCTTCTAAAACATATTTATATTATTTAGATTATTTTTGTTATTTAAGAAATATCGGATATAACCAACAACTAACAGAAGATAATAAATGAAAATTATTATTATTTGTATTAATAATAAGCCTGTAAAGATGGGTCCAATTTAAAACAGCGGATTTTCCCATTTTTTTAATTATCACTTCTTACCAGATACTTTTTTCTCTGTAATTAAAACACTATTAGTTAGCTTAGATGTGCGCCATTACTACTACACTTATACCAAATTTCATTCTATTAACTTTAATAATTATTGAAAAATCCAAGAAAACTTTGGTATGAAAATCAAACTTCTGATATAATCTTCATACAAAACGGCAATTAATTCATAGGTCTAATATCTGTCTAACTTACGACACTCGGCTTTTACGACACTCATGGGTCCTGTTGCCAGGTGAAACGTCATCAACTCTTGTGTCTTTTTAAAACATAATTTTATTGACTTTTAATCAAAAATAAAATATTTTACCCCCATTGTACCTTAACATTAACAAAACCCACACATAACCCACGTATTACGTCACAGTCCCCCATCAATTTTCAGTCAATTTCCCAAGTCGTGTTCGAATTAATACACGAACAGTTTATATTATTCATTTCCAATAACCGACTGATACGTTCAGGTAATACCGCTGTGGCATTAAGAAAACAATCGCTCATTCACCGCAGTAATCACATACGCGCTATTCCCTGCACGCAACAAACAATTCTAAGTGAAAATACATTTTCAATTCTTTATTGAATCCCTCCACCCCGTCTAAACATAACCCTATAAGCTTGTGACATGACATGGCTAAGCAAGTTATGCTAATTGCTACTTCTTTTGAATGCATATTCGCATTACCATTGTCGCTTTCTTTCTAATTTTTCATTAAGGCGATACCTATTCGCCAGATCGCACAGGACTTGTGCATCGCCATCTCGTCTTAAATTAAGCAGATTTTTAATTTATTAGTTTTTTTTTGTTGTAACTTTGAGACAAACTAAAACCAAATCGTACAAATGTTTTACCTTGTGGACTAAGTACTTACTATATTTTACAAAGGCCATAGATTTATACTTAAAGCAAAAAGATAAAATAATTATAAGTAGATAGATAGAGAAATAAACAGTATTACTTATATACCTAGTTTATCATTTCAACATACTCTACAGTGGAATGGTCTCTAATGGAATGGTCACATTGTTGGTAAAACCACAGATTATGTAGGACAGAAATGCCTTAATCTTAGCCTTGGCTTGTGGTCGTCCCAAGATGCCCTGATTGATGCCCTCTGTCCCCCGCAAGACGGTACATGATCACATTTAACTTAATGTACAGATATTTGTCAATGGTCACTTGAGGGTTGAATGTGTACAGTTTGAAAATTGAAGGGAAATGTCACAATTAAATGTGAGAGTTGGGAAAATGGATTATTGCTATTTGAATTCAGCCAATTCATTTAATATTATTCCGGGGATTTGGGAGAAATTGTGCAGTAATATCGCTTGCGCATTAGATTAACACATTATGCAAATAAGATCACAAAAATACCAGTTTATTTCATATGAAAAATATGCAGTTTAACATTAATCAATTAGTGTAATATTTTAAATGTTTACCAGTCTCTATTTATAATAAATACTCCTTCAATGTATGTACTCCGAGTGGTAAAACAAAAAAGGGAAAACTAAAACTACACTATACTTATTATCTGATTTGACAACTTTGTATAATAAGACCAAGTTTACTTTCCTTACTAAATGAGATGCCTGTCGTTTTAGTAGGACATTAATGGCCAATTAGAACGATGCAAAGTCGCCCAAAAACATCCTAAAGTCAAAAAAGCTAAGATAATTACGCTACAGCTCAGCTTATTAAAAAATTGTAATAAGCACTTAGACAAAAGTGATGCGGTCTCATTAATAATGTTCTTTATTAAGAATTTTAATTACTTTTTAATTCTCTTTATACTACTTTATACAGCATGCTAATGGCAATATAGAATTTATGAGTTGCCAGCCTCGGGACAGAAAGTAATCCAATTTTTCAGTATTGCCCGCCTTCCCACACATTAATTAGTGCTTTTTATTACCACACTGTAATATTCTTGTGTTGCCAGCTATTTTAGTAGTAACAATATTTTTGTTGCCTTTTTATACGTTAGTCATTTTAAATGAAGTGGAAAATGAAAACATTAAACATTAATTTAATTTTTCCGTGGCTTAAGTGAATTACTTTTTTATTTTTAGATAGTATTATGGTGTATGTTTACAGTGTTCTTAAGTTACAATGCACACTGTCTATATCAGCCTTTATAGTCTCAATGTTCGAACTCCTATGGTCTCTTTTTCTTTTTTTATATGAAACCGTAAAAATATTACCAGTATACTCTAATAAGGTCTTATTTCTGGAAAATTATCTAACTGACGTTTTCTTAGTAAATGAGACGCTTGAATGATTAATTTAGCATTTTTCTTGTTAGTGTTCGTAATCCCATGGCTGGACAAATACCTCTCCTCCTTTTTTTTTTTTTTTTTTTTGTCCCAGGGGAATCCATGAAATTGGATACCATGGAGACTCGAGGGAGTCTTCCATGTCATGCGGGGATCTCCCCCCCAGAAGGGGAGGGCCTACCCGCTAAACCCCTGGGCTATTCCCCACGCGCCTTTAAATTAGGGGACAGGCCGGATCGCTCCGGGCACTCACAGCCTGCCCCCCAGCGCATTGTGCCTTCGCACATACGGGCCCGCTTATGCGCAAGCCCTGACGGCACAAGGAGGCGCCCCCAGGAATAGTTGGAGACGCCCCCTTACTGAGGACGCAGCGACCCCCTCGGATCGCCACATCCTCGTCCTCAGTTAGGTGGTCGGAGGGGGAAGCGGCAGCAGGTCAGCGTACCTGCGCCGCCTCACCCCTCTCCTGCATCGGCGGAGAGGGGCCGCAAGGGGATCGTCTTCGCGGACCCTCTCCGCAGCCTCTTTTTGGCTCATGACCGCCTCGCAAAAGGCGGTCATGGCCCCCCAATTGGTGTCGCTGCCGACCGCCTGACGAACGATAGCCGGCAGCGACAAATCACCCCCAAATACCGCCACTAGGGCTCTCCTCTGTGTGTCCCATGTGGGGCACTCCTCTACCGTGTGGCGCACCGTGTCAGCCGGTGCGCCGCAGTGGTGGCAGGCCGGCGTCTCCTCTCGCCGGGCCACCTTGTGCAGGTACTCACCGAAGCAACCGTGTCCGGTGAGCACCTGACACGTCCGGTAGGTGAGGGTCCCCCTTCCCCGGGAGACCCACTCATCCAGCACGGGGCGGATCGCTTCGATGGTATTGCGACCCGCACCCGGCTGTTCTAGGGCCGACCTCCAGTCGCGGAGCAGAGCAGTCTGGCAGTCAGCCCTTACTCTGCCCGCGACGAAGTCGGCCCCGGAGGCCCGCGCCATTCCACGCTGCGCGTGAACCTCCGCCAGGACCCTACCTTGTAGCTCCCAAGGAGGGTCCCCCGCCAGCAGAGTGACCGCCTCGAACGATACCGTGCGATACGCACGGCACGCTCTGGCGGCGATCACCCTCTGCGGCCGCCGCAGCAACCGCACATTGTTGCGGCTAAGGGCATCCGCCCATATCGGGGCCCCGTACAGGGCCATACTTCGGACGATCCCACAGTACAGCCTTCTGCACGGGGACCCCGGGCCGCCGACGTTGGGGAGGAGACGTCCCAACGCGGCGGCAGCCCTCTCGAGCTTCGGGGCTATCGACTCAAAATGAGCCCCGAAGCTCCACCTCCCGTCGAGCTGAAGTCCCAGGTATTTGATGTGAGGCTTCAGCTCGACTTCCTCCCCCCGTATATTGATTTTAATACCGGGGGGGGCACCTCTTCGCGGGCCGTGGAAGAGGAGGGCTTCTGTCTTCCTCATGGAGACCCTTAAACCCAGGCAGTGTATGCGGTCCACTACCCGGGACACCTCTTCCCCGGCACGCCCGACCGCTTCCGCCAGGGTTGACCCGCTGACCGTCACCAGGGTGTCGTCGGCGTAACAAAACACCCTGGCGACGCCAGCCACCGACCCTCTCAGCAGCCAGTCGAATCCGAGGTTCCAAAGAATAGGGCCCAAGACTGAGCCCTGTGGAACACCCCGGTCGACCGGCTGCACGACCAGGCGGCCTACCCTGTCCTCCCAGACCACCGTCCTTCCCGTCAAATAGTCCTCCAGCAGCCGCCGCATATAGGGAGGCACCCCATGATACCGAAGCGCCTCCCGAAGAACACCGTGCGGCAGGCTGCCGAAGGCATTTGCAATGTCCAGGGAGGCAGCCACGACCACCTCCCCCTCGCCCACCCGGGACGCCGTGTGCGCTTTGAGGGCGCCCAGGGCGTCAAGTGTAGACCGACCCCTGCGGAAACCAAATTGGTTCTCCGACAGGTTCGGCCCAACTTCCTCTAGATGCTTGACGAGGCGGCCAGATACCACCCTCTCAAACATTTTGGCCACCTCGTCAAGTAGGACGATTGGCCTATACGAAGAAGGGTCGGCCGCATCTCGGCCGCCCTTCGGCAACAGGACCAGTCGTCCCTTCCTCCAAACCTCCGGGAACTTTCCATCGCGTAAGCAGCGCGTGAAAAGCTCCCGGAGCCGACCATCCACTTCTCCTTTCACTTGGCAGAGGAGCCGGCCCGGAACCCCGTCCGGGCCAGGGGCGGTTTTCCCTCTGCGGAGCCGGTCGAATGCGCGGTCCATCTCCGCACATTCGACCTCAGGCACCTCCGACGCGTCGACGAAGTGGGTCTCCGCCCCCCAGAAAGGGGGCATTGGAGGCGCGGAGTACCCCGGGACTTCCCTGGGGAATAACCCCTCTACCACCGACTGCACCAAAGCCGGTGGAAGAGACTCCGCGAGGGGCGCCCCGCACCCGGCAAGCTTACCTCTTGCCTGCCGGTACGTACGCCCCCAGGGATCCGCGTCCAACCGGGCCAGTAACTCTTCTCTAGCCCGGTTCTTTCCTTCACAAATGGCCTGCTGCAGGGCTTTAGTGGCGGCGTGATACGCCACCCGCAGCAGGCCTTCTGTCGCTGGATCCCTCCCCCTTCGCCTATGCCGGCTGTATGCCCTCCTCGCGGCGCCGGTGGCCACCCTCAGTTCCGCAATAAGCGGTGACCACCAGTACACTTGGCGCCGCTGAGGGGGCCGCCGCGCCCGTGGCATGGACGCGTCGCACACCTCCACCAACGAGGTGCGCAGCCCTTTGGCCAGGTTCTCAACGGGGACAGAACCCGTTGAGAGCGAGGCGAACCATTGTTGAACGATTGCCGCCTCCCTGGCCAGCTCCGCGTCCATGGCGCCGAGCACCCACCTCTTAAATTTACTAGCGCCCCTAAAGGGTCCTGGGTGCCCGGCGCTGGTCGAGACCTTAAACCGGATGTAACGATGGTCTGATAAGGTCTCGACCTCCACGTTTACTTCCCACCCCTGGACGTGCTGTGCGACATCGGGCGTGGCAAACGAGAGGTCGACCACTGACCCTCCATTGTGCCGCACACACGTCCATGTGTCCCCTCTGTTGAGGAGGGCAAGGCCTGACGCCACTGCCCACTCCTCAACGGCACGGCCCCGCGCGTTTGTTGCAGGGCTTCCCCATGCGCGGGACTTCGCGTTAAAGTCCCCGAGGACCAAAGTTTTCCTCGGGGACTGGCGCCAGACCGCCTCCTTCACGGAGTCGAGGAACAGCTCGAACTCCGCCAGCGGACGATTTGGGGAGAAATAAATCCCTACAATGGCGTATTCCCTCCAAACCGCCACAACGAAGCCGTTCCCCGACTCCTTAGAGGCCAGCGTGCCATTGCCGGACCGGGTGTAAATGGAAACTACCCGGTCGAGGTCTCCAACCCAATTCGGGGTGTCGGGGACAAAGTAAGGCTCGCTGGCCACGGCCACGTCAATTCCCCACTCAGCCGTGGACTGCAGAAATAGATCCTGAGCCCCGGCCGAGTGGTTTAGATTCGCCTGCAGGAAGCTGAAAGAACCCCTAGGCATTTTGGATTTCCATTTCAGCCTCCTGTGGGAGCGCTCGAGCCCGTTCTCTCTCGAGCGAGCGCTCCACCATCAGCGCCGGTGAGGGCTTCCCTCTCACCGTCGGGGGGTCGCACTTGCCTCCCCCCGTGACGTGGCCGGCAGGTTTTCCTGCGGCGGCGCATACAGCGCAGTGCGGGACGGTAGCGGTGCAGGCAGCCGCGAGGTGGCCGGCAAGTCCGCAGCGACGACATAGTCCGGACCTGTCCACAGAGCTAGGACAGGAGGCCCTGACGTGCCCGGCGCCGAAGCACCGGTAGCAGGTAAGCCGCCGCTGCTGCATCACTTCGACCCTGGCGGAACTCCACCCCACCAGGATCCTACCCGCCTCGCTGGCTTTCTAGGCCGCGGAGATCGGGCACTGCACCACTACAGACCCCATGCGTCCCTCTGCTGTTGTTATGGTGAGCACTCTTACTTGGGCCACAGAGCACTCGCCTGCGCGCGCCACTGCTGCCGCAATCACATCACGGGTGACGGAGTCGTCGAGACCGGTGATGCGTAAATCCGCACATTTCACCGGACGATCGACGTCCGCCACCCCTTCGAGAGCCGCCCTTAACTGAGCGGCTAGCTCGTCCGCCTTCTCCACCGGCTGGGAAGCCGGGAGCTCTAATATCCTAGCCCCCGTTAAAGCCTGGCGGAATTTAACGCCCCCCTCAAGGCCTAGTTCCACCAGGTTCACCTTTGCCGCCGCCTCTTGTAGCACCTGGGCATAGGTGACACCTTTTTGTGCAGCCCCCGGCTGCAGTTTAATGACGACTGCAGCCGATCGTGGCACCGTCAGCCTGGGCTTAGAGGCCTCGGCCTTGCGGGCTTTGGCTCGCGCCTTTTTTGCCGCCTTTTTTTTATTACTGGCGGCCCCCGCAACTTCCCAGCTATTTTGCGCCTCCCGCTGAACAGGGACTGGTAGGGGGGCGGCTATGGGCCGAGCGCCGGTGGCTGGGCGCTGAACGCCGCCAGAAGGCTGCTGTGCGCCGTGAGCCGCTCGCGCGGCTCTAGGACCATTCCTCACCGGAGCCGATGGTGGAACCCGCCGCGCAGGGCTATCAGGCTGCGCCTGGGCCGCGCCGCCAACCGCGTGGGCGTACGTTGCTGGCTGCGACGATGACGGCGTCGGAGATGTGACCACAGGTCGAGCCTGCGCAACCCCTGATGAGTGAGCGAGAGGCGGGCGCACGACAGGGGCAGGGAGGAGACGGCTCTCCACTCCCTCGAAGCGGGCGTTGACCATAACGCCCACTGAACGCATGATGGAGGCTCGCATCTCCTCCATTGTTGCGCCTTCTGCGCCCGATCCGGACGCTGGAGGGGAAGTCGCCGTCCTCCTTACATCGGCCTCTCTTTTCCAGGCCTTTAATTCGGCCCGGAGGGAGTCGTTTTCACGCCTTAACCGTGCCCCACTCACGCGTAACTTGCGCAGCTCCTCCGCCTCGGAGCGGACCGTCAGCAGCCCCACCAATGCCGCCATCCTCTCTGCCTCCTCTTTGAGGCGCTTCACAAAATTGCCTTTTAAATTGTTGGACTTTTTGGCTATTTCTTTTATAGCGTCCGCGCTTTTACGAGCCTGTGCTCGTAGGTCTTCGGGGCCTAAATGAGACACGGCCTCTTCGTCATCGATATCGAACGCCACCACCTCAGGCTCCTGCAGCTGAGTAGCGTAGCTACAGCTACTGCTGTCCCGAGAGTCAAGCCAGCTGTCTGCACTCGCCTTGGCGAGAGCACGTCCGCGTGCATTGTGTGCACGACCACGGCAGGCCGAACTGACCTTAGCCCGCGACCGATCAGCGTCGGTGTCAGCTTCCGACGCTGAACTCTGGCGCTTACGCAAAATGCGTTGCGCCGACACCACTGGTATGTCCCCGCCACCGTCGGAGACCACCACAATCGGACGAGTGGAGGAGGTAGGGGGAGGAGGAGGGGTTGGGACAAGGAAGTCGGGATCGGGTATGGGGGAAGTGGAAGGGGAAGGGGAATGGCCCTGAGAAGGGCCTTTTTTGCGGAAGCGTCCGAGCGCGCTACGCTGCTGCGAAGACGACATCCTATACAGGTTACAGAGAGCGTTCTGAACCACAAATCCACAAGTAATGCACTGAGAAATTCTGCCACCTGCCTGCCACTCCGTTACGGTGGTCAGGACAGGGCCCAGGGGAGACGACGAGGACGTAAACTCAGTGCACTTGGGGACTCCCCCAAATACCTCTCCTCCTGACTTATAACACAATAACTTACATAATAGCGTAGTAGATGTAGTGACGAAAATCAAGAGATGTATGATATAAATCTAAGGTGGTTTGAAAACATTAGGAAAGTGAATGATAAAACTAACAAAGGCAAAACGTATGTACTGATATACATATTTTTTTTTATAAAAGACATCTCCCGCACTAGGGATCATGACCTGTGTCGCGGGGAGCTTTTACAAACATCAATTAACGGACACAAAGAACACCCAGACCAGGACAAGTCCTGCGTGGGGATCGAACCCACAACCTCTTGCACGGCACCCGCTTGCGCTACCGTCGCGCCACCGAGGTCGTCATAATTTTAACACATTTTATGTAAGTTTTTACTACTTATTAACTGCTATGTTGTGTGGCTCGAACTCAGGGTTGAGAAATTATCTTGTTGGATTATATAATGTCTTGGATGTAGGGGTTTGTAACTGTATTCTAGCACAACCAACATCTAAAATAGCTAAGGACCTTTATAAATTAGTACAATATAGTTCTTAATAGTTAAGGTAATCTCTACGTAATTTTAAATTGTAATTATTGTGATCTCTTCAATTAGGCGATGTGGTCGCTAAGCGACAAAGCCTATAAAATTAAATAAAAAAAAAATAAAAAAAAGTGCTATGTTCATCGTAGTTCGATTTTGTTTCTATTATAATATATTTACAAGAAAAGTATATAGGTATATTTATATGTTATCTAATACATAGTAAAATCTGTCTATTTTTGAGACTAGTTTGCTATAAAAAATAAGGAAAAATCCAATAAGATCACTTGGAATTTTTATTACATTTACCGAAACATTAATTTAAATTTCTTGGAACGGCAAATCGCCTTATTATTTAAGTGTAAGCTTTAAGTACTTGTTTATGAATTGTCTTTGGAACATTATTTACTCTGTAACGGGACGGTCCCGTAGAACAATTGTTTTATTGATTCATATATAATTGTCATGAGCCTGGGTGAGTTTTTGCGTATAGACCAGTATAGGTATTACATAGAGACATCATAACAGCCCATTTATATCCCACTGCAGGGACGGGCCTCCTCCCGGGACGGACGGATACTTAGCCTACTAATACCATGCTTCAAGTTTTCCTTCTTTTTATTTCGTAAAGATAATATCCACGGATATTCCCTTAGTCGGTTTTACGACACCCATGGGATGAGATGGGGTGGTGACAAATTGTATTCTTACTCCGTCACCATCACCACACGGAGTATAGTTACGTTATATTATTAGGTATAGACATCATTTAGGCGAAATATTTTTTCATCTCTTTTTTTTTATAAGGTATGGTATCTTATGTTTATGACAGTCGACTTAGTTAGAACAATAGAATCTGAAATATTTGGAGGAGGCCTATATCCAGTAAAAATAAACTTAAAAAATAATCCGGGCGCCGAAAAATCCCACACACTAACCATTCCACCATCTGATCCTCAATTGTTAAACTAACAAGTACTATTCAAATCGCAGAACCATTTACTGCACTCGTACCCAACGTGCTATTGCATAACCAAACAACAAACAAATTTTAAAACACCCACATATTTTATTCACAATTGTACCAATTGTTTTACCTCAATAGCGTAACAAACAGGGTAACCACCGCTTAATTAATTATCTAGCTAGCCTTTGAACGTGGAAAAGTGAATTTGGACAGCTAGTACAAATGTTTTAGTAAATAGCTCTGCCTCTTGTAAGCCTTGGAAAGGTTATTGCACTATATTTTACGCCTTGAATTGTTTGTTTTCTCTTTTATTTACTTAAAGAGAAAAGTGTGTAGAAATATTCATTTTTCCTTTTAAAAAAATAGCCATCATGCCCTTTGCAGCTGGCCGGGAACGTCAAATAGAAGCGGAGTTTTTACTATACCCCTTCCAGCCTAAGTTTGGTTTTTTGACAGTTCACGTCCATGAAGTTTCGTAATACTTCCGCTTATTTTTCAAACAAATAATATTGTATTTCATGGACGTACCCATGTTTTTTTCAGTTACCATGGTTACTTAGTGATGGACACTCATAACGATTACCACCATTATGAAACAAATTACAAATAATCGGTAGAAATAAATGCTATGAATAAACCTGAACTCTTCATAATACGTTTATAAAATGTAATATGATATTTTAGATTAGCTATAACCCGCGAATGTGTCACGATAAATTATGTATTTTAAATAATACCTAAGCTAACTATAATTTTATCATTTTATGCTATAGGCTAATTCTCTTAACATAGATAAAGAAAGAAACAATAATAAAAATGAAAATGTAAGTTGATGTAAGGATCCAAATGTGTAAAATAAAGTAATTTGAAAAATCGAAAAATCGCGAAATCGCTTACAATCGAATGGCATTACATTCGAGTTACTGCTGAACGTCACTAACGTCAAGCTGTCAAATGTTGTTATATATAGTGGAAAGGGTATAATATTAATTTTACAGACACAACTTAAATGCAGGGATCACGTTGCATGGAATTGGCACCCGCTTATCGTACCAACATGCCCCTTGAGTAGTTACCACGACGATACCGACAAAGTTTTTTTTTTAAGGACGAGTAATTTGTCTCTGATGACAGACGGGCTGTGCTGGGGCGGAAGGCCCTCAACCAAAGACAAAGTTTTCTTTTACCAATGTTTTTATAAATTAGCGACTTATTCGATTTAAGTAATATTTTCAGGACTAAAAAATCAATAGTTTTGAAAAATTTCAATCATTATTAATTAAACAAAAGACAAAAGACACCTAAGCAATATTTTGTTGATAGAAAGAATAATTATTGTCTTTAAATAATTCAATTTTCGAACTAAAATCATTTTCGAGCATTGACCAAAGAGACAACAAGCCAAAGACAAACGCTAATTGACACAAATACTAGTCTATGGAAATCAGTCGGCTAATGAAGTCCTCTGTATAGGGGCTTGTTTGTACTTCTTAGATGAAACAAAGCGTTTAATTAGTTCAACATTCACTTATATGTGATTAAAAGTTTGGAGGCTACGCGTTTGACTTTCATCATCATCACAAATGTGCATTAGTGAGCTATCGTAGAGATGGATGGAAACTTGTGGTAATTTACGATGACCACTAACCGCTTCAATACACATTTAACATTAAGGCGAATTCAGTCTTTTGTAGAGTATTTTGGATTTATTTTTGAATAAAGTGCATAGTCGGTCTACGAATACAAAATATCCCTTCTCATTTCTTGGATGTCATAAAATCTTACAAAAATCTTAGTAGATTTCTGTTGACGTAATCTTGGGCCTACTTGGCTTACTTATACTATGCTGGTCAGGCGTATTGGATGGTATAGAGTTTTTTTCATAGTTTCGAAAAGAATGCAAGACAAAGAAAACAAATTGATGCTTGAGACAAGACTCGGACCTGCATCTTCTGAGAACATGCCTCGGGCCTGACCACTCTGCGGTTTATTTTTCTTAAGCTATATTTATCGGACAGAAAAATCTGCGGAATTTCCCTATGCCGTCTTATACGACACCCACGATTGAGTTATTGTGGTGACACTATGTTAGATAAGGTAATGTTTTATCATTGCCTGTGTTTCCTATAATCATAAAGTACATAGACTAAGCCATGTGGGGCTAATAACTTGTGTAGGACACTACTATTGTATTAGGGTAGATCTCCAGAGGCATTTTTTATCGTGTCGGAGTGGAGAAACCCATTTTGAAATCGATAAACGTTTCCATTACATTTTTTTATGTATACTTTGGTGTCTAATCTATGTGGTGCAGGGTTGAAATTATGAATTAGTTTATTAGAAATATTTAAAAAAAAATCATAAACCCTAAAATCCTGATTGCTCTGGGTTGACCTAACTCCCGATTGAATGAGAAAACATTGTGTAACTTTTTATTGAGAAGGTTCATATGTCCGATCTTATTTTATATTACATAACAAATAGTTAATCTTCATTGAAATTTTTTTTTTTAAATTATATTAACAATATTTTTGGCACAATTTAAATTTATCGTCATGACCTGGCATTTTATCTCATCGCTCTGCGCTGGAGTAAAACATCGCGCTCATCCCTCATTTTACGAAATAGAAACTCTATTCCCCTCCCCCGGGGTAGTGGCTGTAGTGGTCTAACCGCCGAGGAAGATACATTTGTGCCACGGTCCCCCACTACAATATTACGAGGCTAAGTTTATGATTTATCTGGGTTTGGTTCTCGAATTTGATGATTGATATGGCATGTTTTATAAATTAAATAGTAAGGTTGTAAATGTGCTTATTAAGCGAATTAAGTGATAGTAATGATGTTCTTTATGAGGCGTAAACACAACTTTCTACTGTTTTTATTTTGGGCTATATTAATGCTTTTATGACTTTTTTTGATCGCTATGGCTATGATTGCTCTGTCCAAAAGACCAGAGCGATGATATTTTGCAATAATTGTACGTTATAAAACTACTTTAAGTAATAATACCAGATTGTTACAACGACAAATGTCACGACTCAGCTGTCAAAAATTCTGTGACGTCACGACTCATCTGTCAAAAATTCTATAACGTCACGACTCCTCTGCAAAATATTTTCCCGCCAATATTCTATGACGTCACGACTCATCTAAAAAATTCTATGACGTCACGTGTCACGTGACCAAAATTCTATGGCGTCACTAGTCACGTGACTCAGCTGTCAAAATTATTATGACTATGACGAAATTATCAAAATATAATATGATGGAAGCCAAAATTTTAAGTTTTCGGAAGTTTTCCTTTACATGCACTATAAGACCTTGCTTCATGCCAAATTTCAAGTTTGTATGTAGACTGGAAGTACCCTGTAGCTTTTTGCCCTTTGCTCATCGAAAATTTGCGACATAAACGGCTATATGTCTTGATTTCGTTAGATTAGAAGTTTGATTTTTTTACAGCACTAAAAGGCAACAGACCTTAGTATTTGGTAAAAATTTCAGCTTGATACCTCTACGCGTTCCTGAGATAAATAGTCTTGATAGAGAAACGGACAACAAAGGGTTCCGTTTTTCCAAAATCGGTACGGAACCCTTATAAAACCGGTCAAGTGCGAGTCTCACTCGCGCACCGAGGGTTCCGTACAAACCTATTTACTTTCTCGCCAAATTGTGATGACGTCAGGACTCAGCTGTCTAAATATTATTTTTCCCGCCAAAATTCTATGACGTCACGACTCATCTGTCAAAAATTCTGTGATTTCACGACACATCAGATGTGAATGTGAGAGTTTTTGACAGATTCTGTCAAAAATTCAATGACGTCACCACTCATCTGTCAAAGATTCTGTAATGTCACGACACATCTGTCAAAAATTCAATGACGTCACGACTAAGCTGTCAAAAAAAATTTTCCTGCCACAATTATGTGACGTCACGACTTACTTATCTGTCAAAAATTTTATGACGTCACGTCTCATCATTAATAAATAATATTTGTTGAAAATTGATACCTCCACGCGTTCCTGAGATAAATGGTCTTGACAGACAGACAGACAGACAGACGGACAACGAAGTGATCCTATAAGGGTTCCGTTGTTTCAAAATCGGTACGCTGCCCTAAAATGAACAAGTTTCCAACTGATGAGCTCTCAAAAAGCTGTAGATATATCCCCTAAACATAAAATCATAAAATCTTGTAACATGCAAGACTAAAAATGACTAAATAAATAATATATTACCAATTTTATTATTTTTGTTTCAGCATTTATGATCGCTCTAGCGCCTATCATGATTGCTCTGGACGCGAAAATGTTTGAACTTAAATATTTCCATAACTGTTTGTCAAAAATGAAGGCCAATAGTAAAAATGTAGTATTTTAATATCATTCTTTTCAATGAGATACATAATTACCAAAAAATATCAAGATCTGAAAAGCACCAGAGCGATCACACGAATACGCCCGATTTGGAGATTGACCCATTAACGTTTGTTTTGCACGCAATCTTAGTACTAGAGACATTGTTGTTTTATATTAGTTCTTACTTAATTAAACGGTAGACTTTTAACCTTTTTTCACCGCCAGGAATACAGGGAATTTTTCGGAAACTTAAAACAAGAACTCAACATGAGTACCATCTTAAATTAGGTGTATTATGTTACGGCTAATACAGGAAGTGCGGCTTCAAATAGTTTTATTTAGTCAAAACTAAGTAGGTATTATTAAAAATATTTTAATAATTGTCTTTACAAGCTCTCAATTCCTCTCATTCTGTTGTTCTAAAGAACAATATTACATGAAAAACTCTAAAAAAAACTACGCAGTATCTTCAACAATGAATATATCTTCAAGTTGACATACATCTATATTTTGGTCGTTAAATAAAATTCAATTATTGTAATAAAACATATTTTATTGCTTTTCGATCATTTATTTCAGACGTTTCTCTAAATTTAATACGTTTTGTATGGTTGGCATGATTCCATGTTTCGAGTTAATTATGTGTAAAAATATTACTGTATTGAGCAGATAATCATTTATAAATAAAGAAATAATCCTCACACATTCACACAACGCCATCTAGTCCCAAACTAAGCAGAGTGTGTACTATGGGTACTAGACAACGGATAAACATACTTAAATACTTACATGCTATTTATGTTCGTAGTTGGTAGACACATAAGGTTCTGCGGAAGAATCATGGATTTCAGCGGTCTACGTGAGAGAAGGAACACCGGGAGTTTTTAGTGAGTAAGACGGGAGGAGGGTAGAGAAAATTGAGTGAATTTTCCTCGTCAAAAAAAGGTGGCCACTTAGCCTACGCGCAAATTATGAAATCTTAGTCGCGCTTGGAGGAACGGGAATTGAATACATTAAACGTGGATTTGCTGATGAAACGCAGCGACAATGGAAATATACCATGCTGGCCAGACAAGATCGAAAGGTCTTTCTTTCTTCACACTAGTAATCATGGTTTATTGTATGCTTTTTTGAAGATTAGCCCCTTACTCTTAGACGCCTCTTAAATTTAGTCACTGTTTAGCGAGATTTTTATTAGCATAACCAACTTTATACCCAACAAGAGCGTAAGAATTTAAGCTAATCAATTGACCAAAATTTAAGAAGCGTTTATGCGTAAGGGGGTTAAGGACTAGTGAAATGTATTCAAAACACAACTGTTGATACGAAAATCAAAAAAGATTAATCAACCTTTTAATAGAAACTAGCCAAAAATTCAAACTCAAATAATAACGTAACACAAAAATATGACCAAATACTCTACTCAACGTTCGTTTCGCGAATGATTTTATATTTGTGTGTTTCCTAAAAGGCAGTATTCTGCAAACTGGCGCTACAACTAGGTACGTTAATATTCTAGGCTCGGACCGACACGAGGCACCAACGTGCCTGGACTTAGAACTAGGCCACTTGCCGATGCAATGTCTTTAATTGGACCCATAAATTGAATATGTACATTAGCATGCGAGATACTAAATGAAAATAGACTGTTCCTACCTATTTTTGTAGTGCACGCACTTCTTTTGTTTCTTTGTTCTAGGTTTATTAGCTTTTTTAAAGAATGTTGTTTTTAATTCGGATCCTGGGGCCTTTTTATATGTAGTATTATAGGCAGTATCCACAGAATGGCTATTTCTGCTGTTAAAAACTAAGACGAATAAAAACCAAAGGAATAAGATTTCCGGCGGGTCTGAGTCTGCTTATACGGGACTTACCGCATGGCAGCGTATATTTTCCCTAAAGAAGGCGCGCGTAGAACACAAACTTGATCTTGTTGACTATGGTAATTTTTCTGTCTCTTGAATGAAGTAAATAGTTTCAGAATCTGCTTTGATCTTTATACCTGATACTTATTCACAAGTATACAACGTTGTACACAACGAATGAACATCACAGTAGCGTATGCAGCTATTGTTCACGGTCACGTGCTGAAATCTCCCAAAAGTCAATTATTTGTTTAATGACACAAATAATTGACTTAATGGGAACCGGAATATCTACAAATTATTGTCTTGTGATATTGAAGAATATCGTTGTGTTATGTAGTTAATTACACGTCACTAAAGGTAGGCATACACGATCCTTCCTATCATCCAATCGGCATGACGCTACCGATGGGATTAGTTAGAATAGACCGTGTGTGCGAGTGGATCGGCATTACAGTTAGAATTGATGGCATGGTCGAATATCGTTTCTTTTGATTGAGATTGGATCAAGCCTGCAGTGTCATGCCAATTGGACGATAGGATGGATCGTATATGCCCACCATAAATGTCATCGCGGCACAGTGTTTAATCCTGAATGAATAAAGCATAAAACAACATAGCAGGGAACTCAAATTGTATCTATGTTTTAATATAGAGTTTTGACCATTACTCCTGGCGATTATTGTCTTAAAAAAAGCAAAACTGTATACCATATGAATATACATTTTGTGTATAGTTTTACTGTATTCGAACCAACAACCTAGTATTCCACATTGGTAAACCTCAGCCACAGCTCGATTACTCAGTCTGTATGTTTAGTTATCGTACGATCAGACAAGCACGTATTGCAGACGTCGTACTAACTAATGTTACAGTTAAGCTATGTAAATGTTACAACATCGATGCGAGCACTAGTTTATGTTATGTTTGCTGTTAAAGCGGTAAGGGCAACTTTGTGAGCAATGATGGGTCTAATTTTCATCACAGCTAAGGGATGGCCCACTGCTGGACAAGAGAGAGAAGACAAGAACAGACTTCCATTAAGCATTCCTCTACGTATAGTTGTGCCTGCGATTATGTATAAGCTTAAAATTTTAGATCATGTCGTCCGTACACCGTATCCGGTGACGGCGACTCTTATAAATTACGCTGGTGGGCTCTAACATGGCTGGCGAAGTATTGTGTTTTCCACATTCATTCCGACCTTTATTTTTATTACCTTGATTTTTATTTAATACAATTGAGTATGAAAACAGTCTAGCTTTCAATTGGGTCGCCGATAGAAGTTTACTAAAAAAGCACGATGTACATCGTGCGTGTACCTGTGAAAATCTATGAAAACTGCAAACTATGGAACATAGCGCAAGTTACCGTTACAGAA
This sequence comes from Schrankia costaestrigalis, assembly GCA_905475405.1. Classification (NCBI taxonomy): domain Eukaryota; kingdom Metazoa; phylum Arthropoda; class Insecta; order Lepidoptera; family Erebidae; genus Schrankia; species Schrankia costaestrigalis. Next base: position 3,622,250 of record FR997830.1, read on the forward strand.
CAAATGTCGTATAAAAACTGCTCCACAAAAAAAAAACCAAACACCTCAACACGTGTAAAACAATGTGACTATTAAACTTATATGAACATGAAATCTGTCAAACTTTAAATTTGAGTAATCTGCTAGTTTAAAACTTCTCAAATCCAATATGGCAGGGCACCTACAAAAAATAGTTTTTGAACTAAACGGTAGAGTTGTGAGACAAAAAGAGTTCCATTAGATTGTTACATTTTAGCTCGGAGATACCGTTTAAACGCTTTTGAAATTCATTCTACGTTACATAGTTATTTCTCTAGGTTTTAATACAAGCTTGTTGTTTGTATTGAAAGCTACTGGTTAATAGGGAAACATCCTAATGTTGTTCATAGTAAACTGTTTAAAGTTTTGTTGCAGTATTAGCATATTAGTTAGCAGGTGTACCTAGTCTGTAGTAGTGAATTTCGAAAGTTCAAAATAGCAATGAACTGTAGCCCTAAAGTATTCAAATATGTTGCAAGTTAGTGCGAAATTTTGCTACATCAATACATAAATTCAAATGTTTTTTACCACGATTTTTAGCGGGCATAAGGAGACCCTCTGACAAGGTATTGTCATCTACGAAAAAAAAAACAAAAAGTGATATAAGATTTTATACCAATCCGACTAGCCGTCGTGGTAATACTCGTAGTAGCCTAAGATTCCCTTCGTAACAATAGGGCGAGTCCTTGCAGATTTAATTGTAACAGCCCATTAATGTCCCACTGCAGGTCCTCCAGTGACGAAGGGATACTTGGCCTACTAATACCACGCTGGCCAAACGGATTGGTATAGGGTTTAATTTCAAGTTTTCCTTCTTTTTACTTCGTAAAGATAATATTTACGATTATTCCCTTAGTCGGCTTTTACGACACCCATGGGATAAGATGGGGTGGTGACATATTGTATTCTTACTCCGTCAACACACGGACATCGTTAGGTACATTATTATACTATTAAACTGAAGTCATGACTAAATTTAGTTACAAAAGCATAGGTCAGGAAACTTTATAATAACGTCACAGAGTTATAATTAGTAGGAAACTATCTCTAACAAAAGTATGATCAGCATAAACCAAAACTTTGCTCGACGGAATCAACTTCCATTTAAAGTTGTACTGCGCCTCTTGATACAGGCCAGATTATTAATAAGCCATTATTTTGTTTATTTTAAACAAACAGAACATTCGGAACATTTTCGTTTTTATGAATGGATTCAAGAAAGAAATCGCATTTCTCTAAAGACCAAGAAATTCTCTATCAAAAATTTCTCTATCCTAAGATAAAAAATTATTTAGGTAGTTACATATCTTTGAAAATCAACGGGAGAGGCCTTTGCCCAGCAGTGGGATGATAAAGGTTGAAAAGAAACGAAACGAAACTCATCTTTGCTTGAATTTATATAGGTTCAACTTAGAACAAACCACCAAATGAGACAAGAAATGATTGAGTTTTAAGCTAACAGACATTCAATCATAGGGATAAACCCCTGCTCGTTTTGAGCCGTATTAAAGCACAATAGACTTATGTGGTAACTAACTACAGCGGGTAACCAGAAATTCCAAATTCTTCTTCGGATTTAGAGCACTCGAAAGAGTGGACCTTATTGTGTCAAAAAAATATTGTTGCCTAAATTATCCTCGTGAAACAAAACCGTTGAGAGAACTTTTTTTTTCAAACTCTGTTGTTCAAAATTTAAAAGATTTCTTTTATTAGTTTTCCAGGGTAAAAAGTGCCGAAAAACTATTTCAATAATATCACTACCACCAACCATCTAATAATACTTTTGAATTAACACACAGTAAAGAAACCCTTAACATAATTTTACATCCTATAACGACAGACGATCAAATACTTCCCGCCATTATATTTCCCAAGAACAAACATCTTCCAAAGCAATACAAATAAACAAAAACATACCTATTACTTTATACAAGTTAATTGCTTATTTAATTTTACTCCAGCTATATCTTTCAATAATTACATCCCTTTCTTTCTCAAATGTTTAGATAGGGATGGAAACATTGTATCCTTATATAAAGCCCCTTAGTGTAAACTCATCGTAACAAAGATATTATAAGTATGTCCGTGGGACTCAGTAATTAAAGTTAACGAACTTCGTATGCAAATGATACCTCTTTATCGTTTTTGGGTTGAAGCATCTATTACACGACTTTATAAGGAGTCCCCCGCGGTGTAAGGGCGCAGCTTAATACGTTGCAACTTAATTTTGTGGATTAACCATAAGCGTAATGGTAGCTTCAATAAGAAAGGATATAACCTTATTTATATGTTATGTTTTTGATAACATTTATAGGGACGTAGTATGAGTTGTTCGTACAAAGTTCTGTGTTAGAATCTCGAGTTTAACTTTGTTTACGTTTGCACAGTCAAGCTGAATATTTAAAACCCAGTTTTAGAAGAATGACAGAAGATCTCTTATGATGAAGATTCATTTCGAATCTTGAAGTTAAACTTAGACTAATGGTTAGTTAAAAAAAATGTGTCCATGTTTATGTATAGGATCTAATGAAATTACAGTGCTATTGGATCTAACTGCCTGTATTTTAGAGTCGTCACATGCAGTGCAGAGACCCTCTGAACTTTTTATTTAAAGCACAGAGAGCGAGTTGTCAGTGAACTGGTACTGACAAGCACAGAGACCGGCCTGATAGATTTTAGCTTGAGAGGTGTAGTTAGATTCTTTTGTTCAGAGAGAGTGACATATTGTGTAGGTGAACTATTGGCACCGAATTCAAATTAATGATTTTAGCTCATTAATTTTTATACAGTCGGTTTTTTTTTGTTTTCAACCGACTTAAAAAAAGGAGGAGGTTCTCAATTCGGTTGTATTTTTTTTGTGTTTGTTATTTAGTACAATAGTTACTACTAACACTTGTTTCTTAAACTTACAAGCGCTTGAATCAATACAAATTCGAACATGTGAAAGTACATATGCGGAATGTGTTAATGACTCTAATACTATGTATGTTAATGGATCTTCAGAGCCGATAAAGCATATTTATGATAATTACACCAAAAACGCTTCCGAACAAGAACATGCTCGAACATTGTCCTCCATTACTTCGAAGGTTATGTGTTAATTTAATTAACCTATTAAGTTGTACTTTACGGAAGGAAATTATTAATAGTGAAGAAAGAAACATATATGTAGATAGTTTAGTAACTAAAAAACTGACCCCAAAATAAATAATAAATAAATAAATATTCTTCACACAACGCCATCTAGTCCCAAACTAAGCAAAGCTTGTACTATGGATAATCATGCTTAAATATTCTTTTTTTTGTAAATACATACATATTATACATAGAAAACACCCAGACCAATGCAAACAATCATGTTCATGCACACAAAGATTTGCACTGAGCGGGAATCGAATATAACCACAACGCCACAGAGTTCTTCAAAAAATATAAAAACAAGTTTTTTTGCGAATTGTTAGTTTACCCTTACATACCCTTACATACATGGGGGTCATAAGTGAATGAGTATCTAGTGACCACCTTTAAGCATGGTGGTATGTCAACTAGTGCCCTGAGTCCACCATGAAAAAAAGCTAATGAGAATAAATTACACGTCTAGATAATAATAATAATAATAATCTATGTATCCTCTGTTTCTAATTGGTCAAAATGTCAAATCCCTGAAACAAACCATCAATGTGTTTCTATGTATAATAATGTATGTATTTACAAAAAAAAAATGTATTTCAATCAATCAATCAATCATTTTATTGCGAATATGGGTTACAGAGATATTATTAAAATTACATAAGTTTCACCATAGACTGCTTGTTAAGCATGCATTAAAATACATCAAATAATTTAACATAATTACTAAAATACATTATTAATCTAAATTTGTCATAAATATTATTATTAATTAATCACATAAAATACTTTATAAAATACATTATTGAATTAAGATTTGTTATAAATATTATTATTAATTAATTACATAATTATTCACCTATTTAAATTTATCAGAGAGGTATTCCTGCACAGTATAATAAGCCTTATTTACTAGTAAGTTTCTAACACTGCTTTTAAATACATTTAGACTAGTAGGTACATTAATTAAATAATCACCTCACACATTCACACATCGCCACCTAGTCCCAAACTAAGCAAATCATATAGCATATTATACATAGAAAACAGTCAGACCAATGTAAACAATCATGTTCATGGACACAAAGATTTGCATTGAGCGGGAATCGAACCCGAGACCTCTGCGTAGCAGCCATGTAATCAATAGAAAATAACGACGTCCCGCTCAATAGAAAAAGATTTTTATTGAGTGGGAATCGAATTAGAGGTTGAGTAGAGTAGCTGCCTTGTACGACAACACTGCGCGTCAAATGTAGTCGTAAGAGAAGTTTTCATGAATAATAAAATGCCTAATTCTTTATAAGATTATGTTACTCCACGAGCCTCACACTTGAAAAACTCAAGCAGTTAAAAGCAGGTACTCATTTTAATTTAAAAATAAAATACAGAAGTGGTCGAGGAAACTTAAAAAATATAAAATGTTGCGATGAAACACTTCAACTTGAAACTCCTAACATTGAAGATGGCTGTTAACATTTATGCAATTATTTAATAAAAGTGAAAATTTATTATTTAGTTACAAATAAACCAATAAGATTTTTTATTTTGACATCCTGCGATTAGATTAAAATTTATAGAAATGTTACAAGCTCCTTTGACGCTCTTTCCCCTTCTGAGTATACAATGAAACGGGCATATATACCTACACATAAACATATATAATACATACGTGAAAATCATTACGGTTCTTCAGTTTAACATAAAAAAACAATCTCCAACATTAAATTCAATCTTCTCGATTTCGGTTTACATTCTTCATTATTAATCTAACATTTCACATAATGAAACTCACATTACATACCGACAAAAAAACATTCAATAAAATAATTCCCAAAATAACATAAAAATATTCCCAAATCGAATAACTAAAGCAAACAACAATACGGGGGCAAACAATGATATTTCTATTACCACAACTGTACACAAACACCGACATCCAATATCCCCGTTCTACTCCCAAGCGGGGTACACCAAGAATACAAAACATTCTACTCACATTACCCCGCCATCAAAAAATGAATGACATATAAACAAAAACCTTTTACTGTCGACGCTACTAATATAAGAAACATGAAACACTTTTTTTTTCATAGAAATCTCAAAGGAGATGGAAGTGGAAAAAGTGATGCGATGCCCTGCTTCAGATAAATGGAAGTCATTTATCTGAAGCAAGAAATGACTGTCACTTGCCGACAGACGTCCAGTCCGCTAAAGTTTTTTTTCTGTATTATAGAAACGTGCGAGTAGGAAGTACGAGTATAAGGACATTGTACATTATAAGTAAATATAAATAATCCTCAAACATTCACACAACGTCATCTCGTCCATAACTAAGCAGAGCTTATATTATGGATACTAGACAACGGATAAACATACTTACCTATAAACATAGATTTTTTGAATTGTTCCAAATTACTATATTATACTTTTCGATTCTTGAAACCTAAGTGTGTCTACATTTGGCATCTCTTTCTCTACCCGTATATAAGAATAAGACAAAATATATAAAACAGAAGTGAATTTGCAATCGTTTATGTTGTAACGTTGCTCGCGACGTTATGTTAGTAGGTTCGGACCGGATATTACAAGCCTCTTCGCCGCCTTAATTTTGTTTCCAATATTGTGTTTCAATTTTGAAAATCTTTCATAAAGCTATTTCAATCTACAAAATGCTTAGGAATGAATGTAATGTCATTTAAAGCAATTTTTTTTCTTAGAAATGTATTTGTCAAGTTATTTAATTTTGGTAGTGATTAGATCTCTGTTTATAAGTGGCTGTGCTTTATTTGTTTTTATTAAATATTTGTCTGTATTGTTTTGTTTTTGACTACAAAATGTACTTTAACAATAGTACAATAGAGAGTGTTTTTGAACATCGTTATGTATGTAATAAACCTTTGCACAATATTAAGCAGAGTTTATACTACACGTAAGGAATTCTTGTCATGTTTTGTGAAAACGATTTCTAAACCTGGGACAGGTGCATCAAAATACGATTTTTGAGACGTTTTGACTAATGAATAATAATAATAAATATTCACGGACATCTCTACACAGCGCCATCTGTTCCAAAAGTAAGCTAGGCTTAACCTGCTTGTGTTATGGGTAACAGAACAACGGATATTAGTACTTATATACTTTTTTTTTGTAAATACATACATATTATACATAGAAACACCAGACCAATGCAAATAATCACGTTCATGCACACAAAGATTTGCATCGAGCGGGAATCGAGCCCAGGACCTCTGCGTAGCAGTCATGTTATATAACCACTATGCCACAGAGGTCGTCAAATCATAAAAACATTGTATTGTTTGATGAAACGTGCCTTCTACGAAGAGTGGTACGTATCATCTAAGTTCTAAGTTACTTGGGGTTGGTTTCCGCACTTAGTCCTTGAGGTGGACCATTGTACGTGAGGGCACTTGTCATTCCAGCCAGCCCACCTCCCTCCAAAAGCGTATAAGGTGTCTTATCTTGTTTAGGCATTCTGTGATAGATTTCGGGGCTCCTAGTGTGTCTCTTCGTATATCTGCGACACCCGTGCACTCAATGAGCACGTGTGACACTGTTTCCTCTGCCTCCATGCATGCTCTGCACAGGGGGCTATCTGTTATGCCTATGGTGTGAAAGTGTTTATTTAGCGAGCAATGACCGGTGATGGTTCCAGTCACCAGCCGCAGGCTATTTCTGTCCAGACGCAGTATGCGCCTGGTCAGTTTGTCGTTTAGGAATGGCATGGCTTCCTTCGACTGCCTGCATCCTGGTGCTGCTGACCAGTGCTCTTGTGTTTGTTTGCGGGTATACTCTTGTAGCCAGCTGCGAACTTGGCTGAAGGGGATGGGTGTGATAGGCTCAGGTCCGAAGACCGTCATATCAGATCCCCTTTTTGCTAGTGCGTCAGCCGCATCGTTTCCCGGTGATCCACTATGTCCTTTTATCCATTGCAAAGTCACTGAGTTTCCATTGGAAGTCGCAATCCGCTCTAGCGCCTTGCGGCATTCCAATATTAGTTTCGAAGTGACATGGGTTTTATTCAGAGCTTTGAGTGCCGAAGCGCTATCGGTTATTATGCGGATTCGAGAGTTCGAAATCCTTTTTGACTCTATGGTGTGGGCTGCCAGGATAATCCCTACGCATTTCGCTTGGAATACGGTGTTGAATTTGCCAAGCGGTTGGGATAGGTTTATATTGAGTTCGCTTGAGAATACCCCTGCTCCAGTGCCTGAGTTTGTCTTGGAGCCGTCGGTGTATATTCTGAGCTCATTTGGGATTGAGTAATCTCGTGATTCCTCTACATATTGTATGTTGTAGTGCTTATTGAAGTTGAACTTTTTCAAAGTCCTGTCGTTGGGGGATGTCAACATGGGTTGATAATTTATCATTCGCTGACGTATACGTGTGTGTTTAATTCTGGAGTCATTCCCCAGTGTGTCCGTATTTTGGAGTCTAAATGTCGCTAGCGCTGCTTCCTCCTGTACAACTAGGTGCAAAGGTGGCAGCCCTAGCATAATTTGAAGTGCGGCTGTGGGTGCGGTTCTCATGCTGCTTGTGATAGCCACGCAGGCATATCGTTGTACTTTTTCTAGTGCTTTTTGACCGGTAGCCTGGTCTGTTCTGGGCCACCAGACCAGGGACCCGTATGTTATGATCGGTCGGATAACTGTAGTGTATAACCAGTAAGTGGTTTTGGGACTGATGCCCCAATTTTTCCCAAGCAGTCGCTTGCATTGCCACAATGCTATACTGGCTTTTGTAGTAATGTAATCAGTGTGTTTAGCCCAGTTCAGCTGTTTGTCCAAGTAGACGCCCAGATACTTGGTTTCTGATGCTTGGCTTAGAGTGGATCCGTAGAATTGTGGTAATTGTATGTTTGTCAGTTTCCTTTTTTTGGTGAAGAGGATTAGTTCTGTTTTGGTAGGGTTAACTGTTAGTTTGTGCCACAGAAATCTAAATAAAAGGAGAAGTGGTATGACGGGGTTTTCTTGTCAACGCAATATGATTAGACCGATTATATAGCTAAAAATGGCTGTCACCTAGGTTTAGCTGTGTTTTGACAACGACCGAGATAACATATAAAATGCCGAGTTGTTCAGTGGTTGCCTGTAAAATTAAGAGCAATAAAAAAATCTTTATTAATAATGGAATCACTTACCGTATGCTAGTACATGTATTTTATTGTATTTACCTCTAAAATCATGAGAAAATAATCTTCAATGTCCTCACTATGTTATTTTCATGTTCGGACAATTAAGTACTATAATATTTTTGTAACATATACATTGCTTCTCTAATGCTGTCTAAACTAGTCATTCAATGATATATGAAGCAATGAACTATTCGCTCAACGATATTACGTATGACAAGTGGTTGCTAACCGTGATCGCTCTAACAACCAAACGATAGTGACGATCCGTTCATGACTACGACTATCTATCGTTTTCGATAAAAAGTCGTGTATTGTAGGAATTTTAAATTGTAAAAGTTTTATTAAGTTAAATGAGATTTTTTTTTTAAATGTTGTGTTACGCTGTTTAAATTATGTAATTTCAATATAAGTATTACAATGTTGAAATAATATCCTAAATCAAAGGTGGAGTAAGTACTCTAGAACATAAAGGTTTAAAATGTTGATTAGAGTGGTTTTAAAAGTTTTTTTTAAACGCTCATCCATTTATTAGCACACACGTGCTTTTAACTGGTTTTATCAGATTTGCTTAAAATCAGTCTAAATGCTCATCTATCAATTCCTATATTCATGCTATTGTTTTAATTTTATCTAGGCGCAATATTGCTCGCGCATTTTGGCATGCGCATGCACATGCTTGAATAAATGAACTGTACACGCTGTTACCTGCTTCAAAAAATAATCTGTATACTTAGTCTTATATTATACAACTTCGATAGGTGCGTTAATTTTGTATGACAACAGTCAAAATGTTACAAACTGCTGCGACAATAAGGACGCAAAAGAAGTATGACGCTTGAGTTCCTTCAACCTGCGATATTACGACATCAGTTCACGGATTAATTTGTTTCACGACATGTACGATCTTACACAAACTGTCGTGAATATTATTTTACAAAAGTATTGTTCAATTATATATTATTATATAATACATATTTATATAAAAGTAATTATTATTTAAGTATATGATAAGTATTTAATTTTTAATAATATGTAAGTCTTGTCTATCGATAAATTTTATTAATTATTTATCGATAAGGTCAACGCCTAGCATAAATGTAATTTTTTTGAATGTAGTAGTTTTAAATTGAGTAGTTCTTCTATCTAAATTTTTTGAAGTTTGTTTTAGTTGTATATATATATTAGCGCTGATTGGTTCGCTGTGACACCGTGTAAGGGAGATATTTCAAGGAAAAACGAGACAGAGTATTGCGTTCATTGATAATCTAGATGTAACTGAGAACAGTAGTCTATTCGTATATTCTATTGCTGTGTGTGTTAATAAAACTGGCGACATTAGGTTTCCATACAAAATGACATTCAGGGCACATCTCCTTTTTTCAGATATCTGTGGTTTGTGCTCTTTGCACCAGTCCTCTACTATTTTCAAGGCTTGGCGCATTAGGTTGCACAGTGTGTTTTCGTGAGTACCATTTATTATGATAGTTAGATCATCGGCGTAACCCACGGTGAAGTAGCCTTTGTCATTTAAACGGTGTATTAGGTTGTTCACGACAAGGTTCCACAGGAGAGGCGAGAGAACACCCCCTTGTGGGCATCCTTTCGCTACAATAGCTCTCGTTGTGTCGTTTACCGTTACCTGAATGGCCCTCTGCTTGAGCATATTGGTTATCCACCCGCGCAATGTCGGAGCTATACCGTGTCTCATGAGGGCTGTGTCAATACTGTGGAACATTGTTTTGTCGAAAGCGCCCTCGATATCTATGAAGGCAGCCAGTGCAGAGTTTTTGTGGTCTATAGCGCATTCGATCTTGGAGATCACGCTATGTAAAGCTGATTCTGTTGATTTGCCTATGGAGTATGCGTGTTGTTGTTTGTGTAGCGGTGTTGTGCGTAGAGGTCCATCTCTGATGTGTCTATCGCATAGTCTTTCCAGGGTCTTTAAGAGGAAGGACGTTAGGCTTATAGGTCTATAAGCCTTTGGTTGTGTGTAGTCTGTTTTCCCTGGTTTAGGAATGAAAATAACTTTCACTTCTCTCCAGGCGTGGGGTATGTATCTGTGTGCAATGCAGGCTCTGTAGACCTCTACCAGCCAGGGGGTTAGAGGGTCTATGCCCCACTCGAGAAGGGCTGGCAAAATGCCATCGAGGCCTGCAGATTTGTATGGTTGAAAGGACTCGATTGCCCAGGTTATGCGTTCAGCTGTCACTATATCGTGGGCCACCGTCCAGTCGCTGTTGGTCGGTTCCATTCTTGTGTCAACCGCCCAGACCTTGTCTTTTAATAGGCTGCAGTCAGGGAAGTGTGTCTCAAGGAGGACCTTGCTGATTTCGTTGTCTGTTTGTGTGTAGGTGTTATCAGGTTTTTTCAGCGCACCGAGGCTGCGATCTTGATCGCTAGATAGGATTTTCCTTACTCGGGCAGCTTCGTTGTTTGACTCAATTGATTCACAGAACTTTCTCCAGGCGGATCTCCTGGCGAGTCTGATTTGTTTTTTGTATTCGTATTGTGTTTTTTTGTACCTTTCCCAGTCCTCAATTAATCTTGAGTTTTTGGCTTGGTTAAATTGTTTCCGTAGTTTTCCTTTGTGGTTTTCAAGTTCGGCGCTCCACCATCGGTTATTTTTACACCTTGTATGTGGAACTTTTAGTTTGCAGCATTTATGATATGCTTCTGTAATGTATAGTGTTAGTTTTGTCACTATTTGTTCTATTTGTGGTGGGTGCGTTATTGTATCGTGTGGTAGATTACTGGCGATAAGGGAAGCGAGAAGTCGCTTGTAGCCAGGTATATCTGTCCGACGCGGGTTTCGTTTTGGGATGGGACTTATTGTGTCTACTGTTATTGTAAAACGGATTCTCCTGTGGTCTGAACAAGAGAGTTCGTTGGATACTCGCCAGTTAGATATGAGTTTTACCGCATTATCTGTGCCTAGCGTTAGGTCTATGATGGATTGACCCCTTGATGTAACCCAAGTGGGTTCTGATCCCCTGTTTACTATGTTTAGGTTAGTTGAGAATAAATAAGTGGATAATACCTCTCCTCTGGTGTTTGAAGTGTTGCAACCCCAAAGCTGGTGATGGGCGTTTGAGTCGGTGCAGATAATGAGATCCAGCTTGGCGCCCTCGCAGTATTCCACGAGGTCGCTCATCTCTTTTGGTGGGTACGTATCATTGTTTGGTTCTAAGATCCCGAGCAGTTAAGAATGAATATTCCAGAACGTATCATAGCTCATAGGTATAAACATAGCGCAGGAGTTATCTTATAAAAGAGAAAATTAAGTAAATTATCAGATGGGTTTAATAGAGTGGTAAAAAAATTCACAAAGTTTAAAACTATCTTCAAGCGAATAGTTTTAACCTCATATTTTTAGTGAAACGGTAAAGATAATATCTCTGCAGTTTATGTGAACTACGTTTTTGTTCTGACTTATTAAAAGCATAAAGTAGAATATACCTTTAAGATTTCGAAAGAATTTTAATATAGAAAGACTTTTTTTTTATTTCTTTTTTTTAAAGGAAACTCCCGTATCAGGATTATTTCACGCTTTGCCGAGGCAATCTTTCAAATGACTTTCACCCATGCGAAGTTACACTTACATTTTTACTGGATAGTTTTGATAGTTTGTTTTTTTTTAACAAGGATTATATGTTACACCCTCCGTGTGGTGACGGAGTAAAAATACAATATGTCACTACCCCATCTCATCCCATGGGTGTAGTAAAAACCGACTAAGGACTAACCTAACCTAACCGTAAATATTATCTTTACGAAGTAAAAAGAAATTAAACCTTGTATTAGTAGGCCAAATATCCCTCCGTCACGGGAGGAGGCCCGTTCCTGCAGTGGGATATTAATGGGCTGTTATGATGATGATATGTTAGAGGCCGTTTAGCAGCCAATGTTCTTCTTCAAACAATTTTAAGGAGTTACAAAGGCATTACAAGCGCATTACCCATTGCCCCGACAGGTGCTAGTCCAATTAAGCGCCTTCGTAGAAGTTTCTACGCACTGTTGTCAAGTTAAACTAAACACATCCCCTCATGTATGCACCGCAATGTCTATAGACAACTTTATCCCAGTGACTCTAAAAATAACTTTCAAAATGTGGTTAAATTAATTTTTTCTTCTTTTGTTTTGTCGAGTAATCATAACTTACTCGTATCGTATAATATTTTTTGAAAGTATTATAATACCTAATTTATTTTTAACCTAAAAAAATATATTTAGAATGTTAAACATGCCAAAACGCTTCAAAACAAGAGTGATTGATAAATAATAACATGTTACATAAGCATTCGAAAGTAGAAAGGGGAGAAAAACAAAATTGGACACATTGCCAAAGGGCACGTTAATCCTTCGACATTTTATGACCCCAGGGATAAAGGACCCAATTTGCTAATATACTTCAAACAATTCATTAAGTAAAGGACATTTTATTTCATGTATTATCAACTGGCTATGAAAGGGATTCATCAAATATTTTATGTGCTTTCAACAATTCAAAAATATTTTCTTTTCTATTCTTTGATCTTATCTGTGTCGTGAGTAAAACCCGTGAGTATATGGTGTCACCATCTTAAGTCATCCTATAGATAGAAAATAAATAGAAGATATAGAAAAGCCCTCAAAATGAAAGTACATACAAGAAATTAAGTATGCATTTAGTGTCCGTTAATCATAACAGCCCATTAATGTCCCGCTGCAGAGAGGGGCCTCCTCCCGGGACGGGAGGGATATTTGGGCTACTAATACCACGCTGGCCAGACGGTATAGGGTTTAATTTCAAGTTTTCCTTCTTTTTGTTCTCTAGTGCGGGAGTTGTTTATTATACAAGTATAAATTAATAGAGTAAAATGAATATACTAATTTAGTATTAAATCCTCACAAATATAACTTATTTCATCATAAATAATATTTATAAGTACACATAGGATTTAAAATTTATATAGTAGTACACACATGAATTCTCGTCCAATACCCATGTAGCAAGGTAAAGATTACAGAAACCCATGTATTATCTTTACAAACGTGTAATAATATATATTTCATAATACTTCCAAGGCCCATACCATTTATTGTAACAGTAATTCTTAAACCATCCCACGTATTAACTATGCACCTTACATTTAATATTCGAGTTCCGTTTTAACCGCACCACTAACCCTGTCTAAGTTCTTAAACTCTTGGTTTGCGATTACCATATATTAAGTATTTGAATGTACCCAATTTTGTATTTTAAAGAGTGGATCGGGGTTAGCAATAATATTTGTGGTGTATTCCGATTGCCCTTTCATATAACCTGTATTAAATGTAACTATGGTGCTTTTATGTTATGAACTAGGCATACTCCAGGCCGCTACATTAATAATTTATTCGTTTAGGAGAGGGTGTTGTATAAAGTATAAATTTTATTGTAAGCTAATCGTCAGACTATAAAATTTTGAGAAAGTTTTTGACTATTTCTTATTTTGCTATGTGTGATAAATATATTTTAAGACGTATTATGTGCATCAATACCTACATATAAATTATACATAGGAAACAACCAAACCAATTCCAACAGCCTTGTGGATTGCTAGAAATGTATGACTTGGATTGAAACCGCTACCTGTGCGTAGTTGTAGTACTATAACGACTACTCTACAACATTTCTCTCTTGGTCGACTTCTACAATTTCCAAGGTGTAAAAAGAGGTATCGAAAATAGTTATGTAGGTATTCAAAAGACATATTTTTATCTTAATCCTTCATCTGGCACACAGACAAGTCGTTAGTCGGCACTAAATAGAACCGATTTGGTATTTACGTCAATCAATGTAATATCTTCGGCTAACGTCTAGCGGTTCACGTTTACCGACACGCTTGTCGGTCATGTTACAATGTTCGCCGACACGTATATGTCTATGTTTGTGTAACGTTTCATGCTTAGGTAGGTAGACACGAGGTAGAAATTTATAGAGAAAATAGAAGATTATTCTGAGACTAAACACATCGTCTGTCAAATTTGTACCGAATGACTAAGTACTAATTATGATCATAACCTTGGTTGTGCAGATTTATTTGTGCGTTCTTAAAACTCTATTCCATTCCCCCTGATTAACTAATCAGGAATAAGACATTAAAAAAAACATCTTGACTACTTATTTATTTATTTATTTATTAATACACACGACAAATTACAATTTCACAAATATTCATCTTAAGAACTAAGATACAGATCTAAATTGTAACTCAAATATTGTGTGTAATAAACAAAACACTATATTAAGACGTGTTATAATAATTAAATTGTTAAACAAAGCTTACCAATATAAAAGATAAAAGATACTTAGGACCACGAAAATACAATAAGTACGTGTACATAATATATACTTAACAAAAAGAGTAGGATGTAGTAGTACCTAAAAACTACAGTTAATTAATTGAGAGTACAAAATATGCTTACTAGTTATAGTATAGCTAAAAGTAATACAAGCGAAAAAATAACCTTATAAATAGCTGGTAGAAGCAGCCTGATTGGGTCTGGTGTAGAGGACATCTTTTAGAGAGCTAATATAGGTAGACATTTTAGGGTAAAAAATATCTAATTTAAAATCGTTGTTTGCCATTTCATTATACTGGCGAGCCATTCTTACAACAGGATTATAATAGGAGATATTGTTTTTGTATGTTTGTAGACAGAAAAGGTTTATTTTTTTAGATCTACGGGCACTATACTTTGTGTTAAAAGCTATTTGTGAGAGTAACTCAGGGGTATCAATTTTTGAGTGTATAATTTTATATAAGTAAATGGAGTCAAGATACTTCCGACGTGTTTCCAGTCTTTGCACGTTATATTTAGTCAGTCTAGTATCATAAGTGAGCTTGCTGCGACCCAAATGTTGACGGTAACATAACATTCTCAGACATTTTCTCTGCACCCTTTCTATTTCATCTGCGTGTACCTTATAGTTTGGGGACCAAATAGGGCTGCCATACTCCAAAATACTCCTGATTAGAGTATTAAATAGGTAAAGTACAGAGCTAGGCTTTTTAAAGCCCTTAGTCGACCTAAAAACAAAACCAAGCAATTGGTTAGCTCTGGTGATGATATATTCGTAGTGTTTTCGAAATGTAAGTTTATCATCAAAAACAATGCCCAAATCCTTAGCAAAATTGGATCTTGCAAGCATCTTGCCATCAATAGCATAATCATGCACAATCTTATGGTTCCTGTTGGTGAATGTTATAATAAAGCATTTATCAATGTTGAGGCTCATAAGGTTGGACGTACACCACTCTGAAATTGCATTCAAGTCGTTTTGCAAAAGAGTGCAGTCATCAGCTGAGGATATTGTCCGAAAAACCTTTAGATCATCAGCGTATAACAGACACTCACATGACAACTGTTCCACAAGGTCATTGATGAAAATGTTAAATAATAATGGGCCCAAATGAGATCCCTGAGGAACACCTGACGTGACCGCAATCGGGGATGAAAGGAAGCCCTTAAGAGCGACCAATTGACTTCTGTTACTAAGGTAAGAGGTCATCCAACGGTATAGACTGCCGTGAATTCCATAGGAAGCGAGTTTGCTACAGAGCAGCTTATGGTTGACTCTGTCAAATGCTTTGGAGAAGTCTGTATAAACAGAATCAACCTGACCTCGAACTGCAAAACTCTTACATAGGTAGTTCTTGTACACCAATAGATTAGTGACCGTCGACCGACCCTTAACAAAACCATGCTGCCTATCAGATAGAAGAGGTTTGAAATGATTATATAACTGATCATAGACTAAAGACTCAAATAATTTTGCAAAACATGATAGGATACTAATAGGTCTGTAGTTTTCACATTTAGTCTTGTCACCCTGTTTTAAAATGGGGATTATGTGAGCTGCTTTCCACCGCGCAGGAAAGATTCCATAAGTAAGTGATTTATTATATATAATGTTTAAAGGGACGCTAAGCTCCTCGGCACATAACTTAACAAATGATGCAGGAAGTTGGTCTGGTCCTCCACTTTTATTCTTATCTAAAAGTTTTATTTTAGATAAAATATCACGTTCGGTTATAACAATATGAGAAAGCACATCTGTTGTTTTATCATTAATAAATTTATCATTATTGCAGTTATAACTCAATGGCAATGATGCACTACCATGCAAGTTTGATTCAAACACAGAGCCAAAGCATCTTGAAAACAGCTCACACATGTCCTGTCCACTTGATGATGAAACATTCCCAAATTTCATAACATTTGGAATTGAAACACAACCCTTCCTACTATTAACAAATGTCCAGAAATGTTTTATATTGCTATTCATAGAGTCTTCCGTAGAGGATATAAAATTTTTGTAACATTGATCAGCCATTTTCCGAAACCTTTCACGTAATAAAGAAAATGTATCGTAATCTCGAGGGTTATTGAACTTTTTATACAGTCTATGGTACTTGTTTTTTTCCTCGTTGCACTTTATTAAAGATTTACTGTACCAAATAGGATAATTTGAGGATTTTAAGGCAGTGAGAGGTGTATGATTCTTGATGATGGTAAACAGCTTATCGTAAAAAACGCTCGTGCACTTTTCCACATCCAGAGAAGACAAAATGTCGTACCAATCTATAGTATTAAGTTCGGATCGTATAGCACTGTAATTACATTTTGAAAAATTAAACCTTCTGTTGCCTTGTTTTTTTAAATTCCGTCCTGCCATACTAGGCCATAGAAAATTGAACTGAATAGCAGGATGATGCCTATCCACCCGGCTTAGCGGGTTTGCCTCACTCACACATAAGGATTCTACAGATGAAAGGACCAAATCAAGAATATGTCCATTCACATTAGTAATATTATTACATTGATATAAGTTACAGAGTGAAGTAAACTCATTCAAAAGTATCAGTTTTTTACTATAGGAAGGTTGTGAAGGCTCATCAGTTATCGTACACATGGCAATAAAATCCGGGATGTTAAAATCTCCAATAACAAGGCAACTCTGGTTAAGGCAGCACTACTCTACAATTCACGATTCTGCACAAATATAAAGATATATTTTTTTATTGTCGAATGGTTATTCTAAATTTGGACGTTCATTGTGTATAGTATATTAATGTTCTACTTCACGACACAGGTATAATCCCTACTCCAAGAGTTAGGTTTTCAAATAGGAATCTTTACTCGTGCCTATAATTTGTAGATACGAGCCACGTATTTGAGACCTGTTGGCTTTCTTTGATGCTTTACAGGACACATACCAAACTGTTACCCAACCTAGCCTTTTTCATTACCCTTTATCTGCTTTGTTTACCCTCTAATAAGGACTCCTCTATTATGTTCAACTAAGATCTAATTAGAAGTCTGACTATTAACTAAGCTAGTCAGTCAATTAAAACAATTAATTTTCCTCGTCATAGCTCGAGTTAATACAAGACTAGTACAGTAAACCATCAAATCAGTTGGAATATATAATTAGGTAATTACAAGGAATTATATTGGGTGTAATTATATCTGCTATTGTCCACATGAGCAATCATGTCTTCGATGTTATGCTAACGTGTTATTAGATCATATAATGTGCTTCAACTAGAATTACAGGAACGTATGGCACAGACTAAGTATACAGGATAATCACAATATAGTATAAAATATAGTCGCTGCCGTTGTCTGTCCGTCGCTATATATGCTTAAATCTTTTAAACTAAACTAAAACGGATTTTCAAGGAGTTTTTAATAGATAGAGTGATTCAGGAGAAACGAATGTATAAATCACGCATAATATTGTAGAGTATAGGCATTGCAACCGTCCAAAGCCGGGGCAAGTCGCTAGTATTATTATAACTTAAATGGGAGAGAAATGCAGCATGCTATTTTTCTAACTAGATTGACGTTTCGGCAGAGTTTACACTGGCCGTTATCAAGTAGTTGACTTCAGAAAAGGCATTCACATAAAATAATATAATATTAAAGATTCAATATTTTTGTTTTTGCATAAAAACCAAATAACCAAATTTGTAGATTTTTTTACAAACAAAAATGGTTTTATTTGTGACCGAAAGTCAAGAACCACCAAATTGAGAACTACAGTTACACTACTTCTACAGTTTTAGAGTAAAAACAACTCCATTATAAAAGCCATAAAAGTTTTATTCCAGTGACGGGTCACCTCAAGCTGAATGGGTATTTAATTTATTCATGTCCAGGTGAATTGGTATTTTATTTTAACATCCTTAAATGCTTGGAGATGCTAGCAGTAAAAGACTAGTGTGTTTATGGGCTATGAGACTTAACAGCTTTAGTCTAGGGTAGTCATCGACTTGGCTCCGGCTTGTTGCCGTCCATGAATGGTAGTTAATATTTATTATCAGGTTGGACGTAACACCTTAAAGCGATAAAAAAAATCATTCGAGCAACTATAGAAAACAAATAAGAAGAAATTAGGTTAAACTGGTTGGGTTAAACGTTGCATAGTTACGGGGGATTAAAGCGGCATGCCTTTACCTTTATTTCGCGTTTCGGCACAGTTTATACTGCCTATAAGCTGACTGCTTGCCATCTACCGTTTACATTTAATATTTATAAGAAATCAAAAGTCAGTACTTGGATGAGGGAGGCACAGGGCAGCACAAGGTGGCAATACTTGGAGGAGGCATATATCCAGCAGTGGACGTTGATTGGCTGATATGATGATGAAGAGTCAGTACTATTTTATTCATCTATGTTTTTCTTTACAGTTGAAGGTATGTTCAACATGCTAAAAACAAATTCGCAGATGCGGTTGAGAGTAGAACCCAGTACAAAGTCAGGGCCACTCTTTTGATCACACAAAATCTGCAACGCCATCTTATCTAGGTCGTCATCGACAGATGAAATATTTGAATAATCGTTGGAATAATTATGATGAATTAGAAGTGCGCAGTCAAAATTAATTATAGGAACGATAAGCTCAAGGAAATCGTTGAAAGACAATTAATATCTGCAGGCATTCTTGTAGATTAATAAATAATCGTATTATGTCCGTTTCGTATAATTAAGATACCCGTTTGAAAAAGTTCCATTTAGTTCTGGATAATTTTTATGATTTTTGAAAGCATTCTGATTTTTGGCATGCCACTAATAATCTTTATGGTCGTGGGCTAAGGTTCAAAATATCTCTAACCTTTGTCATAGGTGTGTCTTCCCCCAAGGCTTTCTACAGAGTCTTTTATGGGTGTGTCAGGAGTACTTCCTACTTTTTGCAACTCCGACAGAACTGCCTACTGGCTGCTACCTTCGGCTTTAGCCCTACAGTAGCAGGTTACCTGTTTTTTTCCTATCGTGTATTTGAGCATTGGAACTATTTTTTTGTCCCGAAACGAGACTTTCCACGGAGCAGTATGAATTGAGTAGCTTAAACTACAATTAAGCACGATTTTTACTAGAAGGACCGGTGCAAAGGCTCTCATTTTATTTATTTAAAAAACAGCCTACGCCTCCGGGTCCATTAACCTAAGGTCGCCCTTATTGCATACGACTGCTCAGATTGGGCGCCATTACGATGAACGACAAATAATACATGTATTTGGCGCTTGACAACGGTCCGGTCCGGAAATTCAATTTGTGAGTAATGTTTTATGTGTAATAAGCAAAATACAATTAAAATTTTGTTTGATCAGTGTTTCTACTGATATTATGTTTAAAACTTTTAAATTAAGTTTCGTTCATAAAAAATAATAAAAAAAGTATATTACTATACAAGGAGTTAGATCCCTAGCTTGTCTTGTTGATGTTAGAAAAGGCGTCTAAGGAAAACTTCCCTGAAATTTTTGGTAGGAAAAAGATAACTGGCTGTAAAATTCTAGCGAGAGAAGTTTAAGAAGGTCAAGTTTGCTTATGTCACTGGGGAACACTGTTTCCTGCAGTAATAATAACAGCCCATTAATGTCCCACTACAGGGACGGGACTCCTCCCGTGATGAAGAGATACTTGGCCTACTAATACCACGCTGGCCAGACGGATTGGTAGAGGGTTTAATTTCAGGTTTTCCTTCTTGTTATTTCGTTACGATGATAGTATCTTAGTCGGTTTTTACGACACCCATGGGATGAGATGGGGTGGTGACATATTGTATTTTTACTCCGTCTCCACACGGACAACCTGCAATAATGTAGGACAGTAATGCTAAGGAATCCATAATATTTAAAAGCATTTAGGACATAGTAGTATATTAATTTCTTACCATAACGTTACTTTAAGATGACGAAATGTAAAAAGAATTAAGTTTAAAGTGACCTGTGTTTTTGCGTAACTCAGAAAAGACGTAACTTATATCTAACTTTGCTACAATAATTTATTTCTTAATTATTTTAAAATAATTAAGAATTTGCGAACATTAATTTAGTTCTTACTAAAACTATGCAGTTTCCAAACGGAGCGCTACAAACTATCTCACGGAACATTTGTCCGGATATTAGAGAAAACTAAGGCAGTTCTACACGGGCATGTGTGTCTGATTATTTTCTATGAAGATCTTTTTTAAGTGTATACACCGATTTACACATCGGCAAGTACAGTAGCGAGT
The DNA here is from genome assembly GCA_905475405.1 of Schrankia costaestrigalis. Lineage (NCBI taxonomy): Eukaryota > Metazoa > Arthropoda > Insecta > Lepidoptera > Erebidae > Schrankia > Schrankia costaestrigalis. Next base: position 3,643,093 of record FR997830.1, read on the forward strand.
TAAGTAGTAAGTAGGCGAGACGCGCGAGAGGGGGCTACTTCGTACTTAAATAGGATGGAGATCTATTTAAATCAACCTAATCAACAACTTACTACTTAACTCGCTACTGTACTTGTCGATGTGTAAATCGGGCTTATTTGCTAGTTTTTGTCTTTAAAAACGACAACTCCCACACTCCGACTTTACACACAATGACATCAATTCAATAGATACAAAGAATATAAGATATTTAATAGTTTTGTTGGTTTCTAATCCGTGACAGCAGCGCCATGAAGGCAGTTACTGAGCTCTAAGGTACCAAACATAAAAAAGCTTACCTAACCTTTTAATTTTTTGGAATCGGTTTCTAAAGTAAAGCACAGTAAGTAGTCTTTAAGAAATAATTACCGACATGTAATAAATACATAATTTTAAGTACAATTTTGGAGATTATAAAATTACCAAAAAAGTCCAAAACAAAATGGTGTGTGCACATCGGCCTTTATGTCCCACGCAAACTGAGCACGTATCTTGAATACTCTGGTGTGACGGAAAATGTCTTTAGAATATAGAGGTAACATCTTTATCTTACGTTATGAGGTGCAATAACTTGTATTGGGCTATTCAGAAACATATTTTTCGGTACTGAAATCTACGTTTTACTGTTCACAATATAGCTTTGATATTATTGTTAGAATTTGTAATATTGCGAAAGGCGTTAAATTTTATATAAGTTATGTTTATGTTTATTAAACAATAACTTAATATACCTAGTAGACTGTTATTAAAAAAATATAAATATTTAACTAAGATTCCTTTGTCTCCTTATAATAATTTAGGTATATTTTTTAAATTTATTTCGTTCTAAGATTTGCCAGTAGCTTTAAATTTCCTAATTTATCGTCAGAACTATACTAACGTTATATCTTTCAGACAACAAAATCCTCAGACACGAGTTTATTGTCTTTTTTCTTACAAAATTAATGTAACGTACATAAAGAATACTATAATCCACATTCACGATAATTACAGGTGAATAGCACAAACAATTATACTGCGTGGAATTTATACCCAAGACTTTATATATATCTTTATCTTAGTAATTACTTAAAAAAATTTAATTGAACCGAATTATTGAAAAACTTAAAAGTCATCTACGTTAAGCAAACTCCTTTTAAAGTGACGTAAGTTAGGTATACATAAAAGTTAAGTGTAGCAAGCATACGCAATGAGGTACAGTATGGTCGGCCTGACGCTAAATTGTCTGTCACTTTGACGGGACAAATGGAATTTGTAGTAAAACATGTTAGTAGATAACTTGATAGAAGTTTGTGTTTGCCACCTTAAAAGGGTGAACAGAATGTTTTATGTAGGCGAGTGTACTTTATATAACCTATCGTTGAAGTGCGTTGTACTTTCTATGTGTATTATTTGAGTTTTATAAGAGGTTTAAGGTTCGATTCCAGGTCAATATCTCAATGATGTTGAAGATCAAGGTTTCTTAATTTCGAAAAAACTATGAACAAATTTATTTATCGAGGTAAAAGATTAGAAAGATTACGTTAGTGTTAAAATTAATATTCTTAAGAGTAAAAGTGATCTGAAATGATAGCATTGAAAGTATACTGATGTGCGCCTTCGATTTTCTATCTTTCGGGACTCCTTTACACCTGATCGCCTGGGCTAGAAGCAGTCAAAGATCTAAGCCTGTAAAATGTTTCCTTAAAAAAACATAATGTAGGCAAAGATGAGGTATAAGCTTTCATTCCCATTTAAAACCAATTGTTCTGCACAAGTTCGTTCAATCCTTATTCTTACTTTGTTAACAATAAACATTGTACATTATCAAGCAATAAAAAGCAACATGAAAATAATTCATACTAGCATTCCAACGTTAAGAATATCTTCCTATCTCCAAGCCATAAATTAAGCAGTAAATAGAAAAATAAAGCCCATCGCACACTGGATGAACGATAAACACGTAGATTTGGTACTAACACGAAATAATGTTGTTATAATAGGGGCAAACCGCGCAAACCATGATTTATGGGAACGAGGGGCGGTAGGTGAAAAGGAAGCTTGGAACAATATACTAGTTATCTTGTAATCGGTTTATAGGTATTTAGAAGAATAGGCGCTAATAGTCAGCTGCAATCAATAATACATAAACGATATCTATATAAGGTATATGTAAAAAAAAAAAAATTGTAAACACAACTAAATTTTAAAAGAGTTGCCATGAGCTTCTTTGCCAGGTTTCTTCTCATTGGCCCTACCATTTGGAAACTGGAATTTATGGATCAACACAGACAGACAAGTAGATTCGAGTAGTAGATTGATTTTATTTTTCTCCTTTAATTTACATTGGACAATACAACGCGGCTTTTTTAGTGCTAGCGTTTGTCTGTGTCGATCTATAATTTCTATTGTAGCTTCAATTTTAAGTAAACGACGATTTCAAACAATTTGTAATAAATTTTATGAAATAAAGTATTTTGACATTTGAAATTTATCGCTGGTTCTGTAACGTCGTTAAAGGCCAAATAAAGAGCACTCGCAACCGACGCGCATATATGACTCGCTTAATGAATGTGGACGAGGCCCAATCTGTTTGCCAGGATCGTGACAAGTGGCGTTCTGTCGTCTCTGCCTACCCCGGACGGGATAAGGCATGAGTTTATGTATGTATGTATGTAACGTCGTTGTGATCGTTCCATAGATGGGTTACTGCTCAGTGGTATTTCTTATCATATCATATCATACCGTAGACAGAATTAGTTACCTCTCATAGCCCTGTAATTTTTATTTACCCGTTATTTACCTATTGTACACTATTGCAGAAGCCTAAGATATTACCTGCCTGGTCTTACTTAAATGCCCTCCAGTGATAGACGAAATTTTGACCTGATTAAGACTATGTTGGCGAGACGGATATATATAAGGTTTTATTTACAGATTTCGTTCTTTTATTATCGTAGTCACGGTATAAGCAAAATTTCCCTTATTTGTCCCTATTCGGTTGTTAGTATTACCTTGACATAACATGGACTGGTCACAACCTCACAACATGTTAATATTTTTACACAAAGCTTGTTTAGTATATTTATGAAACATTTTAACCAATATTTTCTTAATTAAAATGATAAAACGTTTAATTAACAGACGGACATTTTAAAAGGCAGATAAGGTAGTATAATTAATTAGAAATTATATAAAACGTCTTATTGTTCGTTAAGTAAATTTTAAAGAGGATCTGAATCCCCGTGTGAATTGGCCAGGCCTGATTTAACGGGGTTCGATTTATGTTTGGAGGGCACGCCAGAGACGCCTCTGGTGTATCGTTTAAGGTACAAGGGATAAGAAGATGGCGATTTAATTTAATATATTTTTTATTATATGGTTTTTTAACAAAAATTGATGTTTTCAACTTGAAAGCAACATTAGTTGTAAACACAAGACTTATGGTTGATTGATAAAGGCTGTTTGTAGCATAATGTTCTTCTTCTTTCGTTGTGATTGCAGCTCAGAAAACAACTTAAACATAAAAAACCTTTATATAACTCCACAAATTATATTAAGTACATTTTACATATTCTATTTACAAGAGCCGTAAATATAATAGTTTGTAATCTGTGGGAGATCTGGAGTCTAAACTAAGCCTAGGCCTATACGACTTGCACGACTCGTTCCCTGGCATACATCAGGATCTCCGCGCTGTGTCGGGGCCCAGAGGACGGGCCGGAGGGGGAGAGGACGGGAGGAGGCTCTGGCAACTTAACCATTTATTTTTAGAGCACATTTTGTAAATGCATGGGGTGAAAATGTTAATAAAAAGTTTCTAAATAAATAAGTCTAGAAATAAAAGATTAATTATAAATAACATTTGTTTTAACTTACATGCTTCTGTAATGATGCAAAGGTAAAGTTGTATTAATTAGCACAATATACAGGCAGGCTAGTATACGTAACTGTGTCAAAAAATTTATTTTTACCTTGTAGACAAAGAATAAGGATTGTATGACGTAATAAGCTCTAAGTTTACCTGATTTTATTGTTAAGAGCTTAACGTTAATATTCTCAATTTTTATTTTTTTTTATTATTTGTTTTTTGCTACTACTCATACATCGAATTCTTAAACAACAATTAATAAAAATTGTAAAACGCTTACAAGTTATAACATATACCAAGCCCAGCGACTTAATTGAATTTAGCGATATACGGCTGGTTCCGGATTTGGAAAACGCTTGAAAACAAAAGGACGTGTATTTTAATATAATTTATGTACCTTATTAAAATCTACGTACAGTCCTACTACCTACGTAAAAAGGAATTTTGTTTAGCCAGTGGGGCTTTCTATAGGTAATTATTTTTATTATAAATTTAGAAAGTATCTTAGTTTAAGCTAGGGGTGGTTTAAAAATGTGTGAATGCTGTCTTAAAGATGTAGGTTTTGTTATTTTTAGCCCATTTATGTCCCACTGCAGAGGCAGGCCTCCTCCCGCGACGGAAGGTTACGTGGCCTACTAATACCACGCTGGCCAGACGGATTGGTATAGGGCTTAAATATCAAGTTTTACTTCTTTTTATTTCGTAAAGATAATTTATTCACAGATAGTCCCTTAGTAGGTTTGTACGACACCCATGGGATGAGATGTGGTGGAGACATATTGTATTCTTACTCCGTCACCACATGGATAAGTTTTCTCTTAGTTGCCTTTTACTAGTCACTTGGGATGTGATGGACCAAACCATCTCACCAATGACATCATTGTATTCTTACTTTTTCACCATATGGACAGTGGTTATATAATTACATCTATATACTCGTATATTGGTGTACACAGACATATCGATCGCAATGACGATCTGTCTGTCTATTCACTTTTGTACAAGAGCAAAGTGACCACTTGTAAGGTTTTCTTAATTAAATAACAGTACGCGCACTTTGATCTAATGGCCTCACCTATTTTAATTATAAAATATTTTCAAAGCTATTGTTACACTAATTAATTAAATGTTTTACAAGGAATGTTGCATAAAGTAAAATATTTAAGAGTCTATTTTGTAAACAATGCCTTATGTATAAAGTATTTAAAAGCTCTAAAAATATTTAGCTCTCTTTTATAACTACATATTTTAATAAAATACATAATAATAGTAAATTGTTGTGTTATCGCTAACCATAAAAGTGCTTGAAAGTCACGCTGAGAGCAATGGAAAGATTCATGTTGGGAGATAAGTATATTTTTTAAATGTTTTTGTAGCTCTTGAAATAACAGATCTATAGGATGCTAGGAGGCAGCGGCTTAGGTAATGATCTGGCATTATATACGTCCATAAATGGCTTTTAACACTTATCAAGCGAGCTAAATTCTCGTAAGCCACCTTAATGCAGTAAAAAAGATAGCAATGAGAAGATTCGCTGGAAAACAATTATTGCTTCTCCAAAACACCAGGAGTCAGATCACCTAGCACGCAGAACTGTCCGCCGTTGAGTGCGAAGATCGCATATCGGATGATGCAGGGTGGACAACCCGTCCTGCAGGTCATACGGAGGGAGCCATGATAACGTAAATGTGATGGCAAACAAATTGATGAGGTAGGGACGGTATGAAATAGATAGAAGTATTTTAACGGTCTTGTTAAGGGACTACAGATGACATATATAGAGAAAACTGCCAAGTCAAAAACCTGTTTTAGTGAAAAAATACACAATGCATTGAAAACTATGGCTATAAGTAGAATGTACTAAACGTATGTGGTGTGTTTATGTTTGTGTGTGTAAGTTCATGATCAGTTTATATGTGGCAAGGGATCCCACAACTTAGAAACTTGCGTGACCAACATACAAACAAAACTTTACAGAAATAAACAATCTTGAATTAGTTTATAATGTACGAAAATTGAACCGTAATAATGCGGAACAAATTGTTAATCCCTAACAACTTTGTATCTGACCAATATAGTTAACTGTGAGTTGTTAAACCGTTTTAACTATATAGGCGATAGTTACTACGGGACACTGTCGTTGAGACTTTACGATCTATTCTATTACATGCACACACTTTAGTATCCGACAACGTTGTTTAATCTTGAAGAGTTTTCATTTAGGTTTTTGTACAATGTACGGGTCTAACGGTTGTCCGTTTGGTGACGGAGTAAGAATATAATATGTCACCACCCCATCTCATCCCATGGGTATCGTAAAAACCGACTATGGAACTAACCGTAAATATTTTCTTTACGAAGTAAAAAGAAGGAAAACTTGAAATTAAACCCTATACCAATCCGTCTGGCCAGCGTGGTATTAGTAAGTCAAGTATCCCTCCGTTACGGGAGGAGGCCCGTCCCTGCAGTGGGACATTAATGGGCTGTTATGATGACGGGTCTAATAGTACATCAAGAGTTACCGTTGATTGTTTGGCAGTTTCCAAAGTAGAGATAGCAATTTTGTGAACTAAACTTCTGAAGTAGGGAGCACTTACGAAGACGAAGACTGAACAGAATTGTTCTAAAATGGCATCCACCTACTTGAATACATAGGGCAGGTAGACAACTCACATGCTAGACGGATAACCTATTCAAGCAATTCAATCGAATCCAATCGGATAAGAAAGATGAAGATGAATAAACATTTCAATATACAGAACCTGGGTAAAGTCGAGAAATATTGACCTCTGTGGCTTAGTGTTTTCATTACTTTGCTGCTACGTATAGCTTTTTTTCAGTTTAGTTTATTAGTTTCTTACTTCTAAATATATATATTTTTTTAAACTAATTTTTAATCATATTTTGTCATTTAAATAATTCACTTTTTTAACATAAATGTTATTTGCGACTATTGTACGGGGAAGACACTAACTCCTGTAACACAGTTTTAACTAGCGCAGGAGTTAGGGCATTCTTCAAAACCATGTGTAAATGTTTATGGAAATAAATAAATAATTAAATTATTATTATTATACGCAGAGGTCTCGGGTTCGATTCCCGCTCAATGCAAATCTTTGTGATGATGAATCATGATTGTTTGCATTGGTCTGGGTATTTCTATATGTATTTAAAGAAAAAAAAGTATATTACAAGTATTAATATTCGTTGTTCTGTAACCCATAACACAAGCAGGTTAAGCCTAGCTTACGGGAACAGATAGCGCTGTGTACAGAGGTCTGTAAATATTTATTTATTTATTTAAAAATGTATCTATTGGTGGACATGAATAAAAATAATGGCCTAAGTTTTTCTTCATCGCTGGAGGATGCAGGCTGTTTCAGTGGTATTTCTAAAGCCTGTGTTTAATACTATAGTAAAAATTATGCGATATCCTGAGATTAATGTGATTTTTTATTTATCTTTAATGTAAAAACGTAGCAGTATCTCGTTTATTACACTCACTGTCGTAATGAGTCAAAGTTTAAATTCCCTATTCATATACCCCAATATTATCAAGCAATATTCATAAAATTTTATATGAATTTCACTTCAAAACTTAAACCGTACTGTTAATCAAGATATCCAATATTATCTTAACGTTCGTTTTGAGTAATAATGACATTAATATAGAAATAAGTTTGATCAAGTTTACAAGAGGGTTCATATTTATAATAATTATTATTTTATCTTTCATAGATATTCTTATAAGTTCAGAGAATTAAGGTTGGGAAATAAGTCTCAAGAATTTGATTTCATAACAGCCCATTAATGTCCCACTGCAGGCGGGCCTCCTCCCATGACGGAAGGAATACTTGGCATGCTAATACCACGCTGGCCACACGAATTGGTATAGGGTTTAACTTCAAGTTTTCCTTCTTTTTAATTCGTCTTAGATTTTTCACGGATAGTCCTTAAGTCGGTTTTTACGACACCGATGGGGTGAGATTAGTGATGTACGCTTGGGAATATTGCCACTGCCGGCAAATTTCCACTGCCAATGTGCCCGGGAAACTTCCGGGCGCATTGGCAATATTGCCGAAAATGCCCACTAAACAGATTGTTACTTTTAAAGTGTAAAATATGATTAATTTTTATCTCTTGTACCTGTTTACGCTCGCTATAGCTACCCCCCGACCCCCGCGCTCTCCCACCGCTCACGCGCCGCCCGCGCCCCTATGTGCGCAGTATTTACGTGTTTGTTGCCAATAATACTTAATAATATCTTGTTAAAGCACTGGGCTCATCGTTATATTTCATTGTAATGCGAGAGAAATCAAAAGAACACGAATATTTTATAGAAGACAAGGATAATACGTGTCGTACAATTTTTAAATGCACATTCTTTGGTGACAGTTTTACTTTAAATATTATTGTATAACTAGCTGTTGCCCGCGACCTTCGTCCACGAAAGCACACATTCACCATTTTTTGTTTTGCGGAACCATTTAAACACCCTTTGACGTAACTAAACAACTATCTCACTACAACGACAGTCAGGAGCCACGTTTTACATGCCCTCCGAAGTACGGATATGTTCAAATAAAATACCACTGAGTGGTCACCCGTCTATGCAATGACCTCGGTGAAATTTTTCGCTTTTAAATCGGTGACCGCAACGGGCTGTGAGTGGCTGCCAGAGAAAATGCATTTTAAACAAAACCTTTTTTTTTCTCCGAAAACCTGAAAAAGAAGCCTTGAGGTCATAGCACACTTTAATGACTCTGCTCCAACACCGATCCCACCCAACACCGTTCCTATACTAAAATGACTGCTCATAGTCTACGCGGCGATAGCTAGCAGGCACCCAGCAGTCCATGCAGTAACTGTTAGTAGACGGCCAGCTGTCCATAGATAGTTCATAGATACTGACCGGCCGACAACTAGCAGTGACCGTGCAGACACCGCACCGACCGCTCACCTGTAACGAGCGGTAAGCTAGGCCTTAACAACCGAGCAGCCTGGCGGCGGTAGACTCGCTAACAGCGAGCTGTCTGCTAATTTAGGATGCCAATGTAAAATATATTTAAAGAGCAATATTTATAGCCCTTACTTGAATCATATTATTTTTGCCGGGTGGGAGCAAAGTTGTTTAGGTGTGCTATGACCTTAACCCCTAGTGCTTTGTTAAAACATCAGCTATATGCCTCAAAAAGCCCTGTTAAAAAACCTAAAATGTTACAATTTTCTTTTTTTTTCTGCAGAACCCTAACAATGTTTTTTTTAGATTATTTGTCAAAATTACTTTTTTAATATAAACAGTGAAAGCTTCATCTAAAAAGCCAAACCCCTACCTGCGACCAAGGTTTTTTAAAAAAAAACTGCGGAATCCTAAAAAAAAAGAAGCTTAAGTTACTCGTTTTAACCTTCCGTAAAAGCCCATTGAATAAAATCATAATTATAGACATTGACATTTTTGTGGTTTTCTAATTATTTCTGCGGAACCCTAAATCTTTATAAAAATCGAAAGTAGCCAAGTTTACGCGCCGTAAAATTTACAAACCAATTGGAAAATTCCCATCGAAATCGGTCCAGCAGCTTCGGAGATTTGCCAGAACAAACAGACAGACAGACAGACAGACAAAAAAATTTACGGCATTGGGATCGTGTACACATTGATATGCAATTAGTAAAAGCCGTGGATATCATGTTACAAACAGACACTCCAATTTTATTTAACTATATGAATAGATGTAAATATAAGAAAAGTACTTCTCAAATTACTTTTCCTAATTTAATTCTATGCCTACTTATAATCCAAGTTATAGTTCAATCAGAAGATTATGGTCTTGATTGTAGTATTCGTATCATAATAATTACAGATTTTCATTGTTTATAAAAGTAAATTAGTTGCATATTATGTTTTGTCATTTAAACACTATCTATCTGAAGAAAAACACTATCTATCTAAAACAAAAATTTTCTAAAATCTAATTTAAAGATCGAAAAAGAATAAAATTATAAAACTTTTTACCCATTGGGAACATTGCCGGCAACAAACTGGAAATAATGCTGGGAGTATTGCCGGGCATATTGCCAATGAACTGGGAATTTTCGTTAATTTGATGTTTTATTGACATTTTTTTATAAAAAGTCTATAGACATGAATAAATTAAAGCGAATTTAATACAAATGTAATAAAATTTCTGAAAAATTAACCTAAATTCCCAGTAAATTCCCACTTTGGGAACATTGCCGGCAGCGCTGCCGGCAATATTTCCAGTCCTTGGCAGTGTGCCCGGGCACGGTACATCACTAGGTGAGATGGTGTGGTGACATATTGTATTCTTACGCCGTCACCAAACGGGGATTTATGATTTATTTTACTCCAATTATTAGGCAAATTATAACCCAATTAGCTCTATGTCCAACAGTAGACGTAATCATCATAATATCAGATGAATTACACCCAAAAAATGTTCCACTCTTTTAGAGCTATTTCGGTTATTAGGGAATTTGAAAGGGTGTGGTAAATAACTCCTAAAGCAGGCATGAGATGTGATGAAACGTTGCATCTTCATTTCCTAATTCGTCATTAAATGGGCGATGATTAATAATTAATCAAAGGGTATACGCTATATATTTTTTATATCTTAGCTGGAGCTGTGTTATATCAGGATTTAATACAGTCCAGCTTATTGTTAATTTTTAGTTTAATTTTAATTTATTTAATATATTAATTGTTTAATGTGTTTTACATTTTAAATTCTAACGCACGTTGTGTTTGCATATTATAGGGTGCAATTAACCGCTAGATAGTAAGGCTCTCTTTATGTATACCAACTTCAAAATTGTACTCAGTTTTGCAGACCAATAAACAAAAAAAAAATACATCTTTGTTTGACGAATATTTTGGTGTGTAGTTTCATAATTTGCGCCATGGAATAGACAATTTAACGTAGACAAATTACGTCCCAACGTAAGACAAAAATTGTGATGTTTTGACTTGAATTCTTGAAGTATACAGCTACCTACACGAAGCAGTTATACCCATAAACTGTATGTTAAAGTAATAAAATAAAACGAAACCCGATCCTCAAGTACATAGTATCTTATAATGTATTTATTGAACTTTAACAACCAACATCGAAGCTCACAAAAATTTAAAACAAAGAAGTTACATAGCAAAGTACAACCAGTAGTCTATCTCGGCCGAATATTTATTATAAATGCCTACGTCTACGCGGTACGTAAACATGCGATAGGGCAGCCCAGCTCTTTAATTACATTTACCTACTTTCCCGCTCGTTACTGCGGCACAGTCGCGACTGTTCACTCCGCAAAGCGGGCCCTATCGTGAGCGTGTAGGTATAACTCGCGTTTCGTCCGTTTCTATGAAGTCGAAATACTGTATATATTTATTTGTACTATGTACATAGTAAGTACCACAGATGTATTAAGTTTTACAATCACATTGTGTGTACGTTCGACCGACACGTAGACTACGTAACGCTCTTACAACTATCCGTTTACGTTCACGTTAACGTACATGTGTCGTATGTCGACTCGTAAAACGTACCTTGTATAGATTTGCACAGCTTCCGCTATCGGGAGATACGAATGGGTGAATGCTTTGTTAAATTGATGTTTTTTTTAATAATAATTAGTTCATACCGATTATAATAAGCAATTTCATTTTTAAAATCAATGGAATTTTCACCAAATTTTAACCACTTATAAGTTAAACAAAAATTATTCTTTTAAATTGTCCAATTTCAATAACAGTGTTATGGGATAAATAATTTAAAAAACGATTTTCGACTAATTAAATTTCAACCAAACCTACATAATTTGCTGAACATAATAGTTAAAAACGAGATACAACATGCCACTTGATATAAATTAGACATTGAAATGAGCTATCTCTTAACTATATAGTCAAATTATTACCCATTATTGGTTGACTACCGGATTGATTTAGAGCACATGACAATTTTTTATTATTCTATTTTTGAAGAGCTAATGAATGTTAATTTTTCCTTAGTTTGCGTTTACAATGGGAAGAAGTAAAAATATTAGATCCACTAGATCTAATATTTTTACTTCTTCACCACACCAAAAATCTTTTCATATCAATAAATCTTGGAAGAATCATTAAAGTTCACCAAAGAATAATAATCCTTACATATTCACACATCGCCACCTAGTCCCAAACTAAGCAACGCTTGTACTAGATAACGAATAAACATACTTAAATCCTTTTTTTTGTAAATACATACATATATTATACATATAATACACTCAGAACAATGCAAACAATCATGTTCATCAAAGATTTACATTGACCAGGAATCGAACTCGAGACCTCAGCGTAGCAGCCATGTAATATACCGACTGCGCCTCAGAGGTCGTCAAAAGAAAAGAAACGATACTATGACTTTGTTCTAACATATGCCGCATCCAAAATGTCCTTATTCAGGTACAACCTCATTGCTCGGAATTGCAATTCGGTGAACATTTACGGCCTTCTTTACGAGATATACTATCTGATGATCGAGTCAGCAATGTTTAGTGGTGAACTATATAAACGGTTACGGGTTATAGTTTAGTCTCTTGGCTTTAGTATAGTGCTGACATAAGGATAATTATCTTATCATGCTTTTAAAAATAGAGGTATTTAAGTTATAACGATTAATTTTTAATTTTATATTTATGATTTGGAATACAATATGAATCCAGTTTTTGCCTCAGAGGAGTCGTAAAAATCGACAAGGGGATTCGAGAAAAAACTATTTCCATCCATTTGGCAAGCATGTTACGAGTTGACAAAGTAACCCTTATGCCATTAGGGGACCCAAATAATTGATAACGTAATGAATAAAGTAATATTACTATGTCTTATTCCACAATCTAAACTACTTTTATTCCAATTATTTTTTTATCCAAATAGGTGCAGTAGATACAACGTTTTTTATAACACACATACACACACTTACTTTCGGATTTATAATATTAGTAGGATAAAGTCAGTAAGAGCAAGAATTTAACTGCCTGCTTACATGCATAAATATGTATGTTTAAACCACAAATTACTGTCGTGGGTCTGGATGTTATTTATTTCAATTAAATTGATGTTTGTAAAAGACAGTTGTCTTAAAAAAATGCTACTATAACAGCGAATTGCAGTAGTAATAATTCAAACAACAATGCAGTTCAGTAAGCTCGTGACGTCACAGCGTGCAGAGTGACAACTTAAAGTGAAGGAGATGGACAAGTTGCTCTGCACGTTGAAGTAATGTTGTTGCCAAGAGTACGACTCATACGTTTACGTATGTACTGACAATACTGACATACTGTTGTATAGAATGTATTAAAAACATAGTCAGAGTCTTCTCCGGGTGGTGACGGAGTAAGAATACAATATGTCACCACCCCAGCTCATCCCATGGGTGTCGTAAAAACCGACTAAGGGACTATCATCTTAACGAAATAAAAAGAAGGAAAACTTGAAATAGAACCCAGTACCAATCCGTCTGGCCAGCGTGGTATTAGTAGGTCAAATATCCCTCCGTCACGGGAGGAGGCCCGTCCCTGCAGTGGGACATTGATGGGCTGTTATGACAGTCAGAGTCAATTTAACAAAATAGCATCGCAAAATAGCAAAATAGGATAGGTCAATTACGAGCATTATTAGCGGAACTTGGGACTTTGGAGATTACGTTTTCGATATCAAACACGGCTTGGTCTGTTTTTCTTCATCTTTACAGTCTGCTTTTTGCCCAACCTGGTGTTGAGAGTTGTTTAAACGGTCTATCAATCACTGACTTCGTTTAACAACTGTGTCATTAAGACAGCTGGGACCGACTTTTTATGTACTCCGAATAATAAAGATACCAAACGAAATACCAGTATGAAATCACCTCGCCAACGTGGTGAAAATGCTGGTTAAATACCAGCATTATCATTTATGAATAAGTTATTGCAATAAGCTGTAAGCGCCTTGTATGTTAATTAGTTTTCTTGTACCCATAGTACAATCTTTGTTAAATTTTGTCGGTATAGTAAAATAAACCAAATTAATTGTTCAATAGTTTTCATAGATTCATCTACTTTGTGGCTGAACATCCTGGTCTAAACAAAGCGTATGAAAATTCATTGTGTTCGTAAATTGCTCACCGGTAGCCACAGGTGGCCGTGGTCGCCTGTTCATTTAGGAGGTGCCTTATAGTCTCTATACTAAATTACTTGTTCCTCGTTTTACTTTGGGTATAATGAAACTATACTATTATTTTAGTTTAGTCTCGGAGTAACAGCGTGATCTTCACATTTCTGATGTAGGATTTTTTTAACTTGTCTCATGATATTATACTCACAGACATCTCTACACTGCTGCATCTGTTCCCAAAGTAAGCTAGGCTTATCCTGCTTGTGTTATCGGTGACAGAACAACGGATATTAGTAATTATATACTTTTTTTTTGTAAATACATAATTTATACATAGAAACACTCAGACTAGTTCATGCACACAAATATTTGCGTTGAGCGGGAATCGAACCCGAGACCTCTGCGTAGCAGTCATGTTGTATAACCACTACCTACGCCACAGAGGTCGTCGTATATGGACGAAAAGTAAAATTTTCAGTGAATTAAAAGTATTAATAACTTCTTAGTGTAGTGGTTTCAGTACATGTTTGCTAGGCAGTGGTCGTGGTTTCAATCCTTGCATAAGTCTAACGGTTGTTTATTTTTTTCTTTTTAAATCCAGAAGCCGTTAAATATTCAACTAAGGTCGATGATTTTCTGGCAGAAGGGTACTTAGACTACTGGCCAAACTGATTAGAATAGGGTTTCATGACAGGTTTTTCTACTCTTGTTCACATAGAGACAATTAATAAATAATCCTCACACATTCACAGAAAGCCATCTAGTCCCAAACTAAGCATAGCTTGTACCATGGGTACTAGACAACGGATAAACATACTCAAATACTTTTTTTTTTGTTAATACATACATATTATACATAGAAAACACCTAGACCAATGCAAACAATCATGTTCATGCACATAAAGATTTGTATTGAGCGGGAATCGAACCCGAGAGTAGCTGTCATGTTATATAACCACTACGCCACAGAGGTCGTTTTAAGACACCCATTGGATGACATCAAAGTGATAACACCTTGCAACTTAATAAAATAAATAATCTTTGAAATGTAATTGTAGATAAATCATTCCTCTATATTCTTCCTGTCCGTATGTATTAAACACTTGGTGTGTGACTAATGACAGAATTTCTTGCGAGTCCACGTTTGTAATTACGTGTTATATTTAACTTGGTTTTATTATATAAGTTACAATTTTGTTGTTCCATTAACTGTCCAAAGTTTTTATGATTAGGGTGAAGTTTTTATTTTTTGATTGAGTGAGTGAAAATTATTTTGGACAGTTGGTAATTGGGCTTCACTGATAGCTCAGTATTTTATGATAAGTTTTAAAATGTGTGCATTAGCAATACAGTGTTTATAGAATTGTTCACGCCACTGTTTATTATCCTAAAATACAATAATTAACAAATATATTGGTTAAATATTAATATTTTTTATTGAAAGATTTAATTAAAAAGTAATAAAGTTTAATTTAAAAGTATACATCAAAAGAAAAAAAAGCGGTTTATCATTGGTCAAAACAATAGGTTCTACGGTAACAAATACAAAGAAATAACAACCAAATTGTGATTTGGTTTTTCTTTAGAAAGTACTTTAAAAATACAATAGGTAAATCTACTGCTTAAAGTATTTCATAGCTTTATATTGTAACGTCAAAAATCAACCCAAAAAACGATACCTTACGAGTAACTGCTCCATGTAAAGGACACCCTTTTACAAATTTATGCAAATATTCATTGAAACACCGTCTCATGGGAAAGCCCTTACTTATCTATTAAACTAACAAATTTCCACCTCACCATGACTAATCACTTTACCAACACCACTTGTACAAACTTTTTTCTATTAAACTTTTTGGAGCTCGTGGCCAGGTATTGTTCAAGTTAAATTTGCTCCTCACCACTGTTTATTCGCCGGGGAAATACTCTAACTTAATGCGATTTAAATATTTATCCGTGTGTACGAATGTTTATATTTCATTTTGAAATTGCGTGTTTGGTTTGTTCGTTGCTGTTATATCTGGTCTAGTATTTGATGTTAGTAGTTATGTAGTTGGTACTACAGATTTAGGTGTTAAAATATCGTGTGGAAAATAGCGGTAAGATATCTTTATTTTTTCGTAGACGTAGTGGTTATTTTTTATGGCTGCTACGCTGAAGTGTCTTTTTTAATTATTGCTCAAGATTAATTTTGGTTTCCTATTTTTTATGTATTATGTTTACGTTTTTACTAAAAATTATAAGTAGGTTTATCTATAAGCTTACTAAAGTTTAGTTCAACAAGAAAAGTTTAGTAAAACAGAACTTGTACTTGTATTATATGCCCATAGTAAGCATAGTGAGTTCTGTTTAATTAGGAATTAAAATGATGTTGTGTGAATGTATGAGGAATATACTCGTATTATTGCTATTACATTATTTTTACGTATTTATTAATTAGGAAATGTCCATTGATGGATCGCATGAATAGTTTGAAGGATCTTTGAAGGCTTGTTCATCCTCGATTAATTGTTAATCGTAGATGACATTCAATTTGATGCAGTATGTACGGCTGCTGTGTTGTGTATGGGTTTGTAAATTAATGATTTCTATTGTGTTGACTGTTTGATCTGTAAACTTTGTTTGCCTTTTGGTTTGTTTACATAATTCGAGGTATTACAGTAATAAATTATTCCATATAATTCATGTAGGTTCAAATCCGGCAAAATTAATCTTTTTTTTAGGCACCTCACCACCTTGTTCATCTTTGTGACACTAAAATGTCATCCCTTTAACACGCCCATAATACAGTAGAACCTCGATAAGTAAAAGTCCAAGGGAAACACAAAATATTTTGAGTAATCGAGGTTTTAAGTTATCGATTTATACCAGGTTATACCAAGGGTTTAGGTTACGAGGTTTATATACGAGGTTATACCAAGGGTTTAGGTTAATATGTATAGAGGTAGGTATGTACATGTGTATGTATGACCCCTTGTTCCTATTTTCCGCCACTGCAAAGCTTTAAAGAATTTCGAAGAAGCAAACAATAGGTGACATAATATGTCACCTATTGTTTGATTCTTTTAAGTTATCAATTTAATTATGTAGTGAACACGTGCAAGCCATAAATACCGAAAATGTTTGTTTTGCACAATGATCAAAAAGTAAATGATTTAAGTAAGCCTTTGTCTTAAAGCGAACCTCCGCCGCCGCAAAGCTTTAAAGAATTTCGAAGAAGCAAACAATAGGTGACATTATGTATTGTTTACGTTATCAATTTAATTATGTAGTGAACATGTGCAAGCCATAAATACCGAAAATTTTTGTATTGCACGCTCATTCAAAATGACTTCTTGATAAACAATTGTATGTTATAGAGGTTGTGGAAACATTTCTTTTAGTTACTGAGGGCCAATACAGAGATTACTTATTTGACTTATCGAGGTTGCGAATTTTGAGTTATAGAGGTTTTGGGCTCTGAAGGGAAGGGAACATATTATTTTTTTAAGTTATAGAGGTTTTTGAGTTACCGAGGTTTGAGTTATCGAGGTTCTACTGTATTTTTAACCAGCATGTCAATTCTCGTACCTAAAAATTCGGTTAAGTTAACTTTTAGTTGTCAAATTGTCTTGTTTTTGCTATTGCAATTGTAATCTTTTGTGGCCGTGTTAAAGTTTCATTTAGAGTGTGACAATTTGACAACTAGAAGTTAACTTAACCAAGTTTTTAGGTACGAGAATTGACATGCATAGCCCAGTTTTCCATTGCAACAACAAAGTTGCAATACAATAGTACGTACTCTATATCTTATTATGCGCTTAGAGATGATATCAGCTTCTAACCAGATTAAATATCTCTTAAAGGGGCTCTACGTCTCATAGCGTCTCAGACATAGAGGCAGAGGCCCTTTGAGAGACTGCTAGAAAGACATAAGCGCCTTAATGATGTCAGAAGAAAGTATACAAATCATGAAGACTACTTTTGATACAAGATTTTATTTATTCAAAGGGAAATGCTTATATGAATCAATCAACTAGCATATCGCAGTCCACTGCTGGACCTGGCCTTCCGCATCCAGTCCGACCCGAGACCTTTTTGAGGTCGTCGGTCCACCTAACTGGGGGGCGTCCTACGATACGTTCGCCGAGTTTACACTACGTTCTTTTTTTACGTTTCAAATGTAAATAAGATACCTAAATTAATACCTATTGCATTAAAGTATAATGCAGAAATAAGGGTTTTCCATGTATTAAGCTTGCTGAGTTATATAAGACTGAAAATCTTATTAAAATTTTGGTTCATTGGACAAGTAGTGTTTTGTTTTTCATACCTATTTCTGTTATAGAGCGTCCTCAGTGAGAGCATTCGCGTGTAATGAGCATTTGACATCTAAAATTCGAGTGGTGTGGACGTTGAGCCGAGGGTTATAACACTTGGGTTCGACGCTGGCGATTACTCGTTTACAAATGCTCGCGTAAGAATGCTCTTAGTGAGGACGTACCTTTACAGAAACACACATTTTACACACACACACACACACACACACACAGCCTGGAGTGCAAGAAAACAGAGAAAAATTAAAAACAAGTTAAATTAATATACTGCGTAAAACATTACAACAAAATTACCACACAACCCAACTAGAATAAACACTTTTTGCCACTACACCGTTACCAAAGTTTCATCGTAAAGTGGACGATACTACTCTAGTGAATGATAATGATGTATGCATTATGCAAAGATTCATCATAGCTGAGTGCAAGCCAGCATGGGTTTATAAGTAATCTTGTTTGTTTGAGTAACCAAGGACTCAGGTTATTGTGGACTATTTTCGGGGCTTGCAGTGTATTACATTATACTAAGGTATTCTAAAGCGTATTAGGTGCTAGTAATATGGTTTTCAAAGGCTTTTAACATTAGTTAAGTGTAAAGATATAATAAATACTACTTAATAATGGAATGTTATACACAATTTAACACAAAGACATTCTTAGTTTTAGTAGTATAGGTATTAGATGATTGACAAAAATAACTACATTATACCTCATCGTCATCACCATATCAGACAAATCACGATCTCGTGCCTCCCTCATATATTGGCCTCCCGCAACCTTGATCAGGTTAACAGTTTACCGAGTAAGGAATCGGTCTAGTATGTTTTCTGGTCATTGGTCGCTATTCCAGCACCTTTCTGTCCTATCAGTTCTATCTTCTTCATCTTTACCGTTTGGTTAGTGGCCTATTTGGTGTCGACAGTTGTCCAAGCTGCCTAAAGATCTCTGACAGGGCTTATAGACTGAGTCACAACGAAGAGAACCGACTTTTTACGCCCCCTCCGAAGCACGGAGACGCTCAGATGAAATACCATTGAGCGTTCACACATCTATGGAATAAACATCTACATTGCTAAACTAGCTTTATCGCTCCTGTAGAATACATACATTTACCAATTCCTTTACATTTTCACCTGCAGAATACTTTTGTAGATACATTTAAAATAAATAGAGCAAAACAGTTATCTTAAAATAAAATCACGTTCGACGCTCCACATGCAGCTAATACACTGGTGGCGACATCCTCTGCTTCCAGTTAGTATTAGATAGAATTCTAAAACAGCACCGAAGCCTTAAAGAAAGCACAGGCATGAATACAGAATGCTGGCTTACTGAATACATAAGTTACTGAATGCATTGTTCAATGGAATATTAGTTCGGAGTTAGTTTGAATCGAATTGTTTTGTTGACGGTACTTTGTAGAAGAAGTTTTGGTTAGTTGTATGTATATTAGGTTAATATTGTGGCGATCATATTGCTCGTTTAAAGTGGTAATTTTGGGCACATAGAACTGACAGCTGTCAGGGCAGAAAGGTTTCTGTTATAGCGGCCGTGTACTAGAAGATATAGAGTGGGCAGATCACTAAAATGGTATAAACTAGGTCGTCTGTGTCTGTTAAGACGGCGGGAAACCATTTACTTTTCATCACTAGATTACGCTCATATCTGTACGATCTTAGCGGTCCACTGCTGGACATAAACCGCCTTAAGTTTGCACCACTTCATCTAGTCCTTCGCCCGCCTCCGTAATTATATTAATTTGTATTTATAAGTAAACAGTTAAAGCATTTACCCTTTAAATGTTATCGAAACGTTAATGAATTTACCTTTTAATGTACCAAAAGGTTTTCTTTGCATGTTTAAGTATAAAGCTTAAAGTAAGATCAAAGAGATCAATAAAGTTCATTTTAAACATGTTACTCGTTTAAATATAATCTTGTATTTTGTGTACTTGAAATTGGCTTTTAAAACCTTGTTGTTTTAATATCAAACACTTTATTTAAAATTCCGAGAGTGTTCCAAACTTAAATATTAGAAACTAGGGGATAAGCGCTGGGTAAAGTAGTGTTAGCGAAGCGTACGTATGTGGCGTTATTCATCAGAACAGCCCATTAACATCTCACTGAAAGGTTGGGTCTCTTTCAGTGGTATACCACGCTGGGCTTGTCATAAGGTTTCAACATTAAGTTTTATACCTTTTAGTTTTTTAGAAATAAGTAATATTATTATCAGCTATAATTCCAAAAAAACAAATATTGAAATTTTATTTTCAATCAAATTTTTTTTATTGACGAATGTGTATTTGGAGTTTACAATGTTTGATTCACTTAAAGTATTAAAATATTTTACTTGTTGTAAAAATTACACATGGTCGGCTTGTCTTAAAATTACATTTTTCATCAAATTTTAATGCAAACATTACGTAAACAAAGATAACATAAAATAGAATAACATCTACTTACCTCATAAAACTTACTAAAACCCCTAATCCCGTTAAAAGACACCACAATGTGTATTCAAAACAGATGTTTCGTCTTAAATTCTTTAGAATTTGTTGAGAAATTCAGTTTTGGTTGTTGAATTTAAAGAGCACAATGTATAAACGGTAACAGCTTACAATACCAGAGCTACGATACCTATTCTTTAACATAGAACGATAAATATTAAAGCTTACCTGAGACGGTTTATCGCGCATGATGCGGCAACCGTGAAAAACGGATAAATGTGAAATCCTCGAAAATCCCGTTGCTTGAAAAGTTTCGAAACGATACTTGTGTGTTGCGAGCTTATGTTATGCGGTCACATCCTTATCAACAGGGTTGCATTGTTATACAATTTATTTAACTTATTGGTGACTGGACTTTGTGCCAATTTTACTGGAAGGTGTATTTTCCGAATTTTAATGAGATGGATAACCAAAAGATCAATAAAACTGTTAGATATTGAATACTCTGAACCGCACGATGTAATAACAATTTTAATAATGATGACTTGATGTTGATATAGAAGTTGGGGCCAACGACAACAAATGCTGTCTGAATTGGGAAACTAACTATGCTGGCGACGAAGGCGACGCGACACGACGCGACGCGATCAAATTAACGGCGTACCCTGCTTCTGTCCTATGTGGCAGTCTGCGACGAGACGCGACGTAATCATGTAGGACACTTGTCGCGTGTAGCATCGCGTCGCATCGCATTCGTCGCCCACGTAGGACACCGCGTAACACCACCTAACGTAATATTTTCTGTGTAACACTTTTAGTTCGTAGTCAGTATAAAGGTATCGTTATATTGAAAGTAATTTACGATCAGTTGAAAACGAGCACAGCAAGCATCGTGGCTGAACAATATTGATGGTCTGTAAATATTTTGCATTGATGCCTTTTGACCTGGATTTTACTAGCAAGCAATTTTACACTGAGCGAATTGCATAGCATGAGAATACAACAACATTACAGTAAAGATACATTCTGCCGTTTCTCTGTTCCAATCCGCAAGCTTAGTATACTTAGTGGCCCGACACGTTGACGTTTTCCAATACCCAACTGTATCCAACGGGTCTCTTCATTTTATAGCCCTTATAACGTTTTTTCTCTAAATCCATCTTTCTAAAGTTCGACACAGTGCTGCGTCGTTATTAGGATTAATGGGTGACTCTGCTATCTGTAGAACATTCATTGTGCTCTAACAAATCGCTCTTAGCACCTCGGGCTCCATTGTCGAACGTAAAGCGATAAATTGACGTATATCTTTAGAGTTCGTTTTAGATCTGTCTAGATAAGTTTAAAGAGTTTTAATAGCTATGTTTTAATGGAAAGGGTTTAGAGTTGAGAGCTTTGATTCGAAGTTAAATCTTTTTAAGTTAGTTTTTAGATAAAGAAAGATACAATTCGGTCTAAAGATCGCTGACATCATAAATATACATTAATATTCTCATTTAAACTCTATCAGTTACAGCTGATGTGGGATTTGCGATGAATTTAAATGTGTTGTGAACTAATCGCGACAAGCTAGTGCCATTATCTCGTAATTACGACCTCTCTTCTTGTCTTCTTACAATTATGGAGAGATACTTAGCCTATTCTTACTGCTATTCTAAGCCTGTAGTCTATGCGGGTAAGCTCTCTAACTTGTTCATTTATGATTATATCAATTTACGTTTATTTATAATATATATAGGATACACTGAACCTAACGACATTGAAAATTCAAGTGTGTGATTTAGTGTAATTTACAATTAAATTCAAATGTATATTAATTCTAATCTGGAAATTTAAATAAATACAACAAAACAAATAAATTTAAAAACAATCAAAACCCATTAAAAACCATTGCACAGCTGCATCTACTTGTCTCCTAATATCTCAGTGCGGGCTGACTCGAAACCAAATCCGGGCTTACTCAAGTTTAGAATGGCATTGCCATGTCACAATTCAGTTGATTCTGAGTGCCATGGCATACGGTCGTGAATTAACTTATTTAATACTTGTAGGGTACAGATTGACAGGATTAGCATTGTTACGTTTTAATTTGTAATTTAAAATTACTAAATGGCTTATTTTTTTTTGTTATTTTTTATGTGTCTGTTTTACATGAAGATCACGATACCAATTGTATAGGCGCGAGAACATTTTTTTTGTGTACAAATATGGCTTGGATCTGTTCTATGTCAATGAGAAATTAACGCAGACAAATCTATACAATACCTAGCTATATTCAACAGATACCTCGAGGCTAGTATTGTATTATCAAAGACGAATACCCCTCCTGTTGGTTGCGATATATGTTTGGTTTTTAGTACATTTTATAATATTAGTGTAAGGTACATATTAAAGTGCTATAATTGATTTATCAAGCTTAATGGAAGTAGCTTATAAAATAGCGGTAAAAATAGAAGTTAGATTACGTACCAAAATATAATTTTCAAAGATAAACTGAATTTACCGTCAAATTCTTAGCGAGACGTTTCGCAAAAGGACCCTTCATTATTATTAGATCAAGAAGCCATTTCTATCAATTAATCATAATTACGAGAGAGAGAATTTTTCTTTTAAAAAAACATTAATAACAACCCTTGTGTTCTTAATGAGAATACATTCCCTTTATATTGTCTCCTGTTTATTTAATAAACATGCCTGTTTACTACGTACACACAGAAACTAATCAAGCTAGATACTCATGTACCTTAATACCTTAAAATAAGACACAATTTCAAATGAAAATGTTTAACTTGATGTGTTGCTGTGTGTACATGTTACAAAGAGTTAATTCCGTTGCCTCTTTCTTGTGTCCTTAATAATTTAGATGTGGGGCCACCATAATTATGTGAAAGCGATTGCGAACCTGACAGAATAAGGCGCAATGAAGGTGTCCATAAATTTGTTATAAGGTAAATTTTATTTGTACCAAGTCTAATGAGCTTTTTAAAAGTGACGTTGCTTAGTCTTATTTTGTTTTCTAATTATTGTTTTTATTTATTAACAGCTGTGTTGTTAACAGATTTGTGTTTTGATATTAAATTACAGTGTCATTGCTATGTTCTTCATAATTGATGACTGTGTTATTTTATACCAAACTAGCTGTTGCCCGCGGCTTCGCTCGCGTTACGAAGTATTATGATTAATTAGGCTTATTTTTTGTTTAGCGTGTGTAAAAATAAGGGGCCTACAAAACTTCTTTGTACACATATTCTTAATGAAAATAAATAAAATGATAAAATAACTTGTTTAATCCATACAAAGTTATAATCATCATCATATCAGCCAGTCTACGTCAACTGCTGGACATAGGACTTCTCTAAGTATTGCACCTTATGGGGTCCTGTGCCTCCCTCATCCATCGGCTTCCAGCCGTCCACAACAGCGCTGTCGCCGGTCGCCATTCCAGAATCTTTCTGCCCAAACAGCTGTCGGTTCTCCGCGCTAGGTGCCCTGCTTGTCGTACTTTAACCGGTTATGTCGGTTACTTTGGTTCTCTTGCGGATCTTCTCATTTTTGATTCGATCACACAGGAAAACTTCCAACATAGCTCTCTCCAATGCCTCTGAGTGACTATGAGCCTTCTGAGTGACCATGAGCCTTTTGAGTAGGCCCATAGGTCAGGCTACAACATAGGTCTCTCCATTGCCCTCTGAGTAACCATGAAGCTTCTGAGTAGGTCCATAGATCAGGCTACAACGTAGCTCTCTCCATTGCCCTCTGAGACACCATGAGCCTTCTGAGCAGGCCCATAGGTCAGGCTACAACATAGCCCTCACCATTGCCCTTGAGTGACCATGAGCCTTCTGAGTGACCATGAGCCTTCTGAGCAGGCCCATAGGTCAGGCTACAACATAGCCCTCACCATTGCCCTTGGGTGACCATGAGCCTTCTGAGTGAACATGAGCCTTCTGAGTGACCATGAGCCTTCTGAGTAGGCCCATAGGTCAGGCTACAACATAGGTCTCTCCATTGCCCTCTGAGTGATCATGATTCTTCTGAGTAGGCTTATAGGTCAGGCTACAACATAGCTCTCTCTATTGCCCTCTGAGTAACCATGACGCTTCTGGGTAGGTCCATAAATAAGGCTACAACGTAGCTCTCTCCATTGCCCTCTGAGACACCATGAGCCTTCTGAGTAAGTCCATAGATCAGGCTACAACATAGCTTTCTCCATTGCCCTCTGAGAGACCATGAGCCTTCTGAGCAGGCCCATAGGTCAGGCTACAACATAGCCCTCACCATTGCCCTCTGAGTGACCATGATTCTACTGAGTAGGCCCATAGGTTAGGCTACAACATAGGTCTCTCCATTGCCCTCTCAGAAACCATGAGCCTTCTGAGTAGGCCCATAGGTCAGGCTACAACATAGGTCTCTCCATTTCCCTCTGAGTGAACATGAACCTTCTAATTAGGCCCATAGGACCTCCAAGTTTCGAATTTTTTTTTTATCATAGCTTGATGTTATAGCCTATAGCCTTCCTCGATTAATGGTCTATCCAAAACTGAAAACTAAATTCAATTCAAAGAAGTAGTTCCTGAGATTAGCGCGTTCAAACAAACAAACAAACTCTTCAGCTTTATATAATAGTAAGTATAAGTATAGGTAATTAATCTGTCATTAGGCGCTAAAACTATTAAGCTATTGAGAGAAATTACTCGTGAGCAAGCAACATAAAACATGCAGTTCATGAGAGAAGCTAAGTTTCATACTAACTGTAATCCCCTATTTTATCCCCTTGGGGGTAGAATTTATCCAAGTCCTTTCTAAGGGGGTACCAACGTCATAATATCTATATGCATGCAAAGTCTCAGCCCGATCGTATTGAAACTGACAAAGTTTCATACAAACTTTCATCACCTATTTTATCCCCTTGGGGGTAGAATTTATCAAAGTCCTTTCTAAGGGGGTGCCAACGTCATAATATCTATATGCATGCAAAGTCTCAGCCCGATCGGATTGAAACTGACAAAGTTTAATGCTAATTTTCATCCCCTATTTTATCCCCTTGGGGGTAGAATTTATCAAAGTCCTTTCTAAAGAAATGTCAACGTCATAAGAGCTATATGCATGCAAAGTCTCAGCTCGATCGGATTGAAACTGATAAAGTTTCATACAAACTTTCATCACCTATTTTTTCCCCTTGGGGGTAGAATTTATCAAAGTCCTTCCTAAGGGGATGCCAACGTCATAGTAGCTGTATGCATACAAAGTCTCAAGCCTATCAGTTTGAAATTGACAAAGTTTCATACAAACTTTCATCCCCTATTTTATCCCTTTGGGGGTAGAATTCATCATAATCCTTTCTTAGCGGATGCCTACGTCATAACATCTACCTGCATGCTAAATTTTAGCCCGATCCCACCAGTGGCTTGGGCTGTGCGTTGATAGATCACTATGTCAGTCACCTTTGAGTTTTATATATATAGATGTATTCATTAGACTTGTGTCAGTACTGTCAGTAATGCATGACGCGTAATATAGCACGACCGCGTACTGTAACAGTACGCATTACCCGACAAAGTTTAGCAGGACACATGACATTAAACAGAACGCGCGAACGTAGCCTGCGTTCGGTTCGGTTGGTATGTCTCTGTCATATAGGTATTACATGCACTCTATGCGTTCGAGATACGGGTTACATTTCTTTGAAGCTACTTTGCGTAGATATGACTAATATTATCCTTATGGCGCTTTCTTTCGTTTGTTCGAATTTATAAGTACTACTACTATTATAGTAAAGCTTTTATTTCATAGTGTTATTTCTTTCGAAGTTTTATATGGCTGTTATTATTACAATGAAGGTACATCGATGTAAAATGTAGTATGAAACTTAAAATAATATTCAATTAAGTCTATGATTCATAAGCAGTCGTAAGGATTATTAATATTCTAGAACTCTATTTTACACGGAAAATTCAAATTTTGACGAAAACACACCGATACCGACCGTCATACAAAAAAAAAGTATAACACACAGAACTTCGTAATATAACTCAATGTATATGATTGTTCTGACGTAATATTGCCCACTAAAAGGTCTATCTATTACTCCAGAACAATCAGTACACGACATATTATATGACAACTGGTTACATATGGCATAACCGCCATAGGTCATGTTTAGCGTCCTGCGTACTGTTATAATGCCATATGACGCGGTTCGAAATGTCATGCCATATGGCATTACGTCTTAAAGTACTGTTTTGCGCATGCCTAGTATTCATTTATTTATATTAATTGCCCGTTGTAATGTAACTAAGTATTTTCTTGCTAAGTATTGTTAACATCTTTTTCAGATTAGATTTTTACCTTAAGAAAAAAATGATTGGTAGCATTACCTAACTTTTTCGATTTGTTGTTGTTATTGAGTCCATATTATAGTAAACTATAACTAAATTATTTAGTAACAAGTAGCTCATAGTAATCTATATATTATGACAGTAATCCATCGTGTTAATATATCTTCTATTACATGGTTTTAAGATCACCCTGTAAATCAGACAAGTTTTGTGAGAAAGCTATGATCAACTTAGAACTATTACAAATGGTTAAGATATTATTGAGATTGGACGTCACAAAAGAACCTCCTGTTTTTGGTGTCGGTAAACAGGTAACCTTTTAATCAGAATTACCTTAGTAGTTCAACTTTCCACAATAAACGGCTGTCTCCACAGACTCCAATGTCGCAGACAAATTACAACGTCAGCCAATCCGTCCTTTGTCTGGGTGACTAATGTGCGATACAACTGTAATTTCGTTGCCAATGTGCGCACTGGCCGGCTGTAGTCGTTACTCAACTACTGCCTAATTGGTGTTAGGATTTCAGCCTTCACAGTATATAGATAATTGTGCGTGGTTATTCCTGGAAAAACTGTGACTCTTTTTGGACTAATTTCTTTTAGTCGCTTTTGGCTCACTGACATTGATAATGTTAGTGCCAGCTAATAGCCCTTTTAGGATTTCGTTCTCAGCGGCGGGCTGTTAGTGAAGAAAATTGAACAAAGCCATTGTCAAGAAGTGCTTTTCACTGTTATGATGATGATCATCATACCAGCCCATTAATGCCCCACTGCAGGGACGGACCTCCTCCCGTAATGGAGGGATACTTGGCCTACTAATACCACGCTGGCCAGACGGATTGGTATAGGTTTTAATTTCTTATTTTCCTTCTTTTTATTTCGTAAAGATAATAATTAACAGATAGTCTCTTAGTCGTTTCCTACGACACCCATGGGATGAGATGGGGTGGTGACATTGTATTCTTACTCCGTCACCACATGGAGATGATGATGATGAATATCATGTATGTGCTGTCATAGTTAAATAACAATGTTAAATATCGTAACACTTTACAAGGCTTTAAAAATATTTAATGAGATCTTAAAGACATCTAGTCAGAATAAGGAAATCTTAGGGTTCTAGTTGCGTTTAAAATTGGAAGTTTATACTAGTCAAATAATATAAATTCAAAACATCAATATTCAATAAATCGGGCGCCATTTAAAGTTATATCTAGACTGTGTGTGGTTAGATCTTGCAGGTTGTATCGTATAACGTCAGTCAATCACAAAGTGCAGTTCAGGTTGACGTTTGATGTGAGCGCTTTGTTAGCGGCACTCGGAGTCGTTTCTATTCAGTTTGCGGTTTGTTTGTGTGCGTGTGTGTTGTGAACAATGAAAGACTTGTGTAGATAGATCATACAGTTATGTACGTTGATGAATTGTGGTCTTGTCACGTTCATGGACTTTAAGAATAACGTCTATGACGACCTAGTGGCGCAGTCGGTATATTACATGACTGCTACGCAGAGGTCTCGGGTTCGATTCCCGCTCAATGCAAATCTTTGTGTGCATGAACACGATTGTTTGCATAGGTCTGAGTGTTGTCTGTGTATAATATGTATGTATTTAGAAAAAAAGTATTTAAATATGTTTAAACGGATAAACATACTTAAATATTTTTTTAAACTAAGCAAATCTTGTACTATGGGTACTAGACAACGGTGTCTAATACCCATAGTACAAGATTTGCTTAGTTTGGGACTAGATGGCGATGTGTGAATGTGTGGGGATTATTTCGACGGTCCCTATTAAGAATGTCGGTACTCCAAAAACACAACTTTTCAGTAGAGCAGTTTAAAGTTTATTTTGAGGATAAAAAAGGTATTAAAAGACACAGCCGTTTCAAATTTGGACTGGTGTTTTTTTATAATATTCTTTACATTGTAGCGTAGAAAAATAAGGGAATTAATTGATAGTTTTCAAAATAATGCACTACTGACATTATCATCCGGACTATTTTTTAGGAAAACTGTCGATAGTGGCACTTTCGACAATATTATTTGCATGTGCAATAGTAATTAAAGTAGCAAGTGGTATATTCAACATTTTAAAATGGAAAAATGGATATTTTTATGTCGTATCTGTTTGTCTTACTAAGTTAAATTAGATAATAAAGTACATTTTATCCAGTTTTTAATGTTTACACATAAAAAACTGGATAAAATGTAGCTACATGAAACACAGAAAGTCAATCAGATAAAGAAATTATAAAATCATTCTTAAACCAAGATGAGAATGACAGGTACAGCGTGCACAACCTAGAAATGTAAAATAAATGGGTTACTCTAGGTGACTACTGTATAGGGCTGCAAAATGCTTTTAGATACGGGTCATTACTCGCAACGCCACGACAGAGTACTAGGGATTATACGTGAAGCAGTGAGTCTATAGATTGCTAGAAAAAAGGACTGACTACAAATGAAACACAAAACATCCAATTTGTTTAGGAAAGCATCACTAAAAAGACCACCTACAAGCCTTTTTCAGTCCTGAGTTCGGCAGATGACTGGACACTACTGGTTGACACGTATGAAATACACTACAAAATCCCGGAGGATATCTTGTCACCGTTAAGATCAGACGTGTTCCTCTACTCAAATTCGAAAAAGCTTGTAGTACTTATTGAGCTTACGGTGTTGTGGGAAACTGATATTCCTAAAGACCAGGCAATTAAGACAAACAAAAACTTCGACTGACAAATGAGATAACAAGAAATACAGGGTTACTCTGCTCTATGCCGTAGAAATAGGTGCAAGGGCTACACTATCTAAATCCCTCTACAACCTATTAAAAGAACTAGGACTGCCGAGAACTTCGGTAAGCTCTCTACTATCACGAATGTCCAAAACGGCATTGTTAGGTTCCACCAGATTGGGATAGGTAGAGGACGGAACATAGCAGCCAGTGACGGTGACCGTTATCACGTTGTAAGGGGGCTTCCTTAAACCTACATCTGGGTCGTAAGTCCCAGACGCTGTTATGCAAGTGTTCCGTCCTCTATAATGCGATGGACCCGTCACCCGCACGGAGAATCCATGGAATGGTAAGATTAGGTCTTACCTATACTTATCTTTATAAACAGTATAACTATAACAGCGTAAACACAAACCGCAATACAACCGTCCTTAACTGTTAAAAATATTTATAATTACTTGTTTAGATCGTTTACTAAAGATTATTACTATCGTGCATTAAATCTGGGAAACAAAGTGCCATTCCTACATCGAACGCAGCCAGTACAGGCGAAGATCCATTTGGAAAAAATAATAAACCTTAGAATAAAAATGTTAAGTGAGCAGTCAGGTATTTATCGATAGAATTAAGCAGTATGTCACTATAGAAATAAATAGAAGGAAAATCAGATGACTTTTTGCTTAATCTACCTTCTCACTTACCTTTTTTTTTATCTTTTTATTAAAGACAACTCCCGTTCTACGATTCGAGCACTGTGTCGCAGGGACATTTACATACATGAAATAAATTGAAACAAAGAACACTCAGACCCTAGACAATGGTAAATTAATTATTGTCTTGCGTGAAACTCGAACCTTCGACTTCGACTAATATTTTTTTTGCGTGGAACTCGAACCTTCGACTTCGATTAATATTTTTTATCTTGCGTGGAACTCGACACTTTGACTTTGATTAATAATTGTCTTGCGTGAAACTTGAACCTTCGACTTCGATTAATAATAATTGTCTTGCATGGAACTCAAATCTTCAACCTTGTGCAGCCGCATACACGACCGCTTTGCCCCCGAAGTAGTTAATGATTTAAGATTAAATAATAATCTTAAATCACTGTTCTAGTTAAGATGTGCATCCAATAGAAAAAAGTAGACGAATGGTGCAGTTTACGTATAGAAATTAACATATCCGACATACTCACTTGTATATTTGCATGCAATAATGTCAGAAGCCACACTTACAACACCACTTTGTTTGTGGGTTACATGTAACAATGTTCATAGTGACACATACGACACAATGAACCTATTTAACGTCCGTACAATAATGTCGAAAGTGATACTTTCGACAAAATGATATGTTTTAAATACATACAATAAAGTTGGAAGTGACACATTCGACAAAATGATTAGTTGTATATCCATAAAATAATGTCGGTAGTGGTACATCCAACCAAATTTACTGGTTAAAGTCCATGGAAAACTGTTGTAACTACCGGAAACTACTTTGTTAAAGGGAATAAAATTATTTTTTCTAAAATCTTGAAAATTACTTCGTAAAAAGTATTAACCTTTAAACTCATATTCCTAATACTCATAAACTCGTCCGCAGTCCTAACGACAAAGGCCGTAGGTACTGGCAGATCCGCACCAAGCCGCGTTCCTCTATCCCGCGTAGAACGCTCGTACTGCCACTACCTACAATTTTGTAGGGACGCCGATATTACTACCAACAGTATTAATCTGGCAACTACCATAAAAACAATGATTTTTAGTAAAATAAATTACTAGGTATATAGAACTTTTAATTGTGATTCTATTTATGTAAAAAAGTGATTTTTGCCAAAAATGAACTTCCGACATTCTTAATAGGGACCGTCGATTTATTATTATTCAAAACTATTTTTATTGGAGACTTTGTTTAAATCTAAAATATCTGTAGTTTTATCGTTTACTGGCTGTTGCCCGCGGCTTTGCTCGCGTTCAGAAGTATTATGATTAATTAGGCCTATTTTTTGTTTAGCGTGTGTAAAAATAAGGGGTCTAATAAACTTCTTTGTACACATATTCTTAATAATTAATCTGTCATTAGGCACTAAAACTATTAAGCTATTGAGTGAAATTACTCGTGAGCAAGCAACATAAAACATGCAGTCCATGAGAGAAGCTAAGTTTCATACTAACTGTAATCCCCTATTTTATCCCCTTGGAGGTAGAATTTATCAAAGTCCTTTCTAAGGGGGTACCAACGTCATAGTAACTATATGCATCCAAAGTCTCAGCCCGATCGTATTGAAACTGACAAAGTTTCATACAAACTTTCATCACCTATTTTATCCCCTTGGGGGTAGAAATTATCAAAGTCCTTTCTAAGAAGGTGCCAACGTCACAATATCTATATGCATGCAAAGTCTCAGCCCGATCGGATTGAAACTGACTAAGTTTCGTGCTAACTTTCATCCCCTATTTTATCCCCTTGGGGGTAGAATTTATCAAAGTCCTTTCTAAGGGGGTGCCAACTTCATAATATCTATGTGCATGCAAAGTCTCAGCCCGATCAGATTGAAACTGACAAAGTTTCGTGCTAACTTTTATCTCCTATTTTATCCCTTTGGGGGTAGAATTTATCAAAGTCCTTTCTAAAGAGGGTACCAACGTCATTGTAACTATATGGTCGCAAAGTCTTAGCCCGATCGTATTGAAACTGACAAATTTTCTTACAAACTTTCATCACCTATTTAATCCCTTTGGGGGTAGAATTTATCAAAGTCCTTCCTAAGGGGATGCCAACGTCATAATATCTATATGCATGCAAAGTCTCAGCCCGATCGGATTGAAACTGACAAAGTTTCGTGCTAACTTTCATCCCCTATTTTATCCCCTTGGGGGTAGAATTTATCAAAGTCCTTTATAAGGGGGTACAAACGTCATAATAGCTACGAGTATATGTATGCAAAGTCTCAGCTCGATCGGATTAAAACTGACAAAGTTTCATACAAACTTTCATCACCTATTTTTTCCCCTTGGGGGTAGAATTTATCAAAGTCCTTCCTAAGGGGATGCCAACGTCATATATGCATGCATCCCACCATTGGCTTGGGCTGTGCGTTGATAGATCACTATATCAGTCACCTTTGAGTTTTATATAATAATATATAGATGAGAGTGTCATCACATAGATGGCGACAATATTCAGTTTTTATGAAGCTTTTTAATAATCGACTAACGAATTCATTAAATTGGTTACCTTCTTTTGAATGTTGTAGTGTTGGCAGTAAGTTCGGCATATTTTGACAATTGGTCATAAAAACTTAAATTCATAAATCTAAACCATATAAAATAAAACTTTTTTAAACAAAATATGATAAAAATCTTTTAATTTTTCAAACGAACATATTCGTTAAGTGACATCAAGTCTTCAAATTAAGTCTCAAAGTATCTTTTAAAGGGTTAAGATGTTCGTCTAATTACTTGGTGCAATTTGCGGCAAAGTCGTTTGCTCCAAGTCAATTACGGTTTAACTTGTAACACTTAACTTTTAAAGACCCTTGAGAATATATTTGTGATTTCGTTTTGACTAATTAAGGTAAATCCGTGTGGTGACGGAGTAAGAATACAATATGTCACCACCCCACCCCATCTCTTCCCATGGGTGTCGTAAAAACCGACTAAGGGACTACCGTGAATATTATATTTACGAAATAAATAAACCCTATACCAATCCGTCTGGCCAGCGCGGTATTAGTAGGCCATAGTATCCCTCCGTCACGAGAGGAGGCCCGTCCCTGCAGTGGGACGTTAATGGGCTGTTATGATAATTGTTAAAGAATACTAAAAGGGCTTCAATAAAGTGTGTAAAGAAAATTAGTGTAACTATTGTATTTGAGTTTTGATTTCAAAATTAAATTTCACTTTGTAAATCGTTTACTTTGTGTAATCGTAATTAGTTTTATCGAAATTAATTAATAAAACTTTTATTAATTAATAAAGCTTTTAGTAACCTCTTAAAATAAGAATTTAATTAAAATATTGTTATAGTTATTTGCTTTATTTTTAGGAGTTTTCGTCGAAAAGTTATTATAAATGAAATTTATTATACATGTCGGAGAATGATCATTCTATCCCACTTCTGATGTCGGAGAAGCATTTTTCTCTTCAAAATAGTCATTATTGGTTGTAGATTTGGTGGGCGTCATTTGGGTAGAATGCGAGCACAAAACAACGAAAAGTGATTTTAAATTATTTTATTTGAATTTAAATAACAAACTATAACTTTACAATAGTTAATATTCAAAAGAAATCAATAGTTAAGACTGGGCAGCGGGTTCAGGACACCGATCCTACTTTACTCTACAATAATTCCACGATCTAACCTGATCGACTCCAACTTTCACAATCCTCTCCAAAACTGTTTCCCGCTTCATAGTAAAACAAGATGGCGCCTCGACCCCGCTCGCGCCAATGCTCTGCTCTGATTGGTCGTTAAGTGAATTACAATATTCGTAACTTTAATTAGATATAAGCTTTTAAATAGTAAATTAGTTTAACAAATCAAATTAAATTAAATAATGAATTATAAAAGTAGTTTTAAAAGGAAACAATTAATATTGTAACAATTCATTTGCAAACACCAATCAATCTGACTCTTTGGTTCCTCCGACACGGCCTTCCTGACGTATCACGCGCCCTCGTGTGATCTTGAAGACAGCGCATCATTGGTATCTGCAAAATGAAAAAGATTTTTCTGTACACGCTCGGCCACTCTTGACCAAGAATCTTATCTCTAAATTTCATCTTTTAATCAGCAAACTCATATGAGATATCATCACAAAGTCTAACTATGCCTTGCCTTATCAGTGGCCACCTCGCCTCTGACAAAGCCTAACTACTCATTGCCTTATCAGTGGCCACCTCGCCTCTGACAAAGCCTAACTACGCCTCGCCTTATCAGTGGCCACCTCGCCTCTGACAAGGCCTAACTACGCCTGGCCTTATCAGTGGCCACCTCGCCTCTAAAAACAAAGCCTAACTACACCTCGCCTATGAATGGCCACCTCGCCTCTAACAAAGCCTAACTACACCTCGCCTTATAAGTGGCCACCTCGCCTCCAGACTCTCTACACAATCTGATTGGCCACCTCGCCTTCAGATTCTCTACACAATCTGATTGGCCACCTCGCCCTCAGACTCTCTACACAATCTGATTGGCCACCTCGCCTTCAGACTCTCTACACAATTTGATTAGCCACCTCGCCTTTCAGACGTTCAACGCACATGTTCTCAACAGTCATCCGCCGTTAGAACATTGAACAGATATCCTCAACAGTCATCCGCCGTTAGGACACGCTACTCAAGTATCCTTAACAGTCATCCGCTGTTAGGACACGCTACTCAAGTATCTTTAACAGTCATCCGCCGTTAGGACACGCTACTCAAGTATCTTTAACAGTAACCTAACTACACCTTAACAACCACCTCGTAATGATATCTTATAAAGGGACTTTATTCATCACACATACAGATACACAGCCTACGAGAGACGCTTTCTTTAATTAAAGAACAATCAACACTGAAATCGAAACAAACTAAAAACTGCTCACCAAATTGCATTAATCTTCCTAGGTGAAAGGTTTTATAAATTAAACAACATACATCACATAAAACACACACACACAAAAAAAAAATAAGATAAAAGAAAAAAACAAAGCGAAATAAAGCGAAGAGCAACAACAGTAAAAAGGAAACGTTAGATTCGGGCTGACATGACAGTGACACTAACAAATGACATTGACAGCTCATCAAATTGTTACGTGTCCGCACGTGTGACTGTCTGTCAGCCATCCATGCCACGTTTCTGAAAACACGTAACAAATTAATTGATTACATATAATATGATAAATATCACACAGTCACAAATATATAGCACATTGACATAAGGAAAGGAATAGTTGGAGATCCATGGGACATAAAATTACCCACCGTAACGTGCATACCTAAGGTAAATATTAAATTATGTGTTTAGTTTTTGCTTACTTAAAAAGATAGCTTTTAACTTTAATTTAAATGTATCTTTACTTTTCAGGGCACGCAACGGCGGTGGTATGTCGTTCCAGATTTTGGCTGCACTGAATTTAAAGGATCCCCTGAAAATGGTGGTTCGATGCTTGGGAAGAGTTAGAACGTGGGTACATTGTCTCCTCTGATATTTATAATGGTCCTGTGTCCAAACTAATTTTTCATACAAATATCTCGGTTTCCTATTTTTAATAATACCAAAAAGTAAGGTTGCAAAGTGTATTTTCCGTCGGGCCTCCATTTTTATCATGTTAGCGTTGTTTAAGAATGGGGTGACACTACCTCAGTCAACTCCACTATCTCAGTACTCCCACAATCTACAGATGTCGCCACTACATCCTGAATCGCGATATCAAGATTCGCACAGCGATTCCACATATATAAATGTCGGAACCCGAAGGATAGTTCGACTCGGAAAGAGTCCTACGGCGTGGGTATAGCGGGCGAGGATATTGAGACATAACTCGTATTACAAATCACTTTTTATTACACACTAATTCTTGAATAACAATAATTCTTAAACACTATTAATAATAATTTCGTAACACTGTGAACACTAACAGTTAACATTAATAAACAATAATTAAGGCGACAAGGTGTTCCGCCTAGTAACCATCGCTACGACTCTCTCCAAATTACCGCCAAAAAGTGACAACCCCGGCCTCGCGCTCTCTCTTGCGCCTCTAGCGGATTTTCACACAAACTATTAACAGTCAAAGCATGTTACAAGCGTTACACCAGAAATGGCGCCACTACCATCTCTAGTCCACCAAAAATTAATCTAAGTGGCGCGTAACTACATAATATTAATCTAACACGTTAGGCGCCGTCACGGCCAGACTGACATTCGCACGTCCTCGAGCGACCATTTTGCAGATCTGTAACAAAACACTAAATTTAGGACTGCCCACCGCTCGTTCATTCTGACATTATAGGTATAGTAGTAAAATTCCAAAGCGGTTGATGATGCCCTCAATCTCGGATAAAACACGTGACACAAATTACCACACACACACATGTGCACCACACACACACAGATGCCACCAAAGTAGTGCAGACCGGATAACAGCGCCCCTTCGATCCACGACTACCGCAGCAGTCCGTGCGACCCGGACAACTGCATCCCTTCGACTCACTCTCTGGACTCGCAGCATCAACCTATAGCCCGGATAACAGCGTCATTTCGATCTACAACCCAGAGTACGATCTAGACACCTGCATCCCTTCGACTATCTTTCAACTAACTAAGAAATCGCTCGCAAGTCACCGAGAATTAAGTGCACCATACAACCCCGGAACTTTAGAGACTTCACTAGTTAACCTTATTTGGGATTAGTCATTAAGACTATGCAGCAAGTAGGAGTTACAGAACTAAATGACTTACTTAATTGGTTTTAACTAAGACATGCCTAAAGAGGCAGTTAAAGTGTCACTACAAGCCGACAAAGTGTCGCTGCAAGCTGATACAATATCGCTTAAGGCTGAGACGGTATCACTATCAACATCATCGTTATTTGAAACCGCCATCACTAACCCATCATCATCATCGCAGTTACTTAAATAATCCGAAATTTCAGTTAAACCAGCATACCCTCTCGGCACCACGCGCAAATTTTCATGGGAGTATTTGTACAGAGGGTTAGAACCAATAACACTTTTCAATTCATAACGATCATTTTCTAAAACACGAAAAATAAAGGGACCTCGGAATTTCCTATCTAATTTTGTTTGGTGACACTCGCTACATTTAATAAAAACAAAATCGCCTACTTGAAAAAGTTGTACTTTCGCTTTCCGCTTGTTAAATTGTGAAGCATCGGAATCAGCAGCTTTTTGTAGCAAGATGATGTCAGACGCAACCTTTCGTGCGACATCTGGATTTAGTCGTTCGTCTGAATCCAGTCCTGATGAAACTGTAGCCTCGCCAAGAGACAAAGCCGTAATACTGAAGTTAGGCTCAGTTGGTGAATAACCCGTTACACGAGATCGCGTGCTATTTAAAGCGAGTTGCACATTACCTAATTCATCTCGCCAGAGTTTGTGGCTATTATTCTCTACTATAGTAAGTAGGCTCCTGAGTGTTCGCCTGACTCGCTCGACTTGACCGTTAGCCCTACTTGAACCAGTTGCAATAAAATGTAGTTTTAAAAAGAAACAAATAATATAGTAACTATTAATTTGCAAACAACAATCAATCTGACTCTTTGGTTCCGCCGACACGACCTTCCTGACGTAGCACACGCCCTCGTGTGATCTTGAAAACAGCGCATCATCGGTATCTGCAAAAATGAAAGAGATTTTTCTGTACAGCTCGGCCACTCCTGACCAAGGATCTTATCTCTACATTTTATCCTTTAACCAACAAATTCATATGAGATATCTTTATAAAACAAATTCCCAATTACAACAAACCCAATTACATTATCGAATCTAAATCTTAACATGCGGGTTAAATGCGGTGAATATTAAAAACTATCCAAAAATGCGGTACGTATTATAATTGATACAATACTGACTTGCCGCTCCTACGTTACGTACGTACGTTATGTTCAATACGCGACAGACCTTCTTTCAGAGTTCGGTATTTTATTGAAAAACTTATATACGAAGATATTTATTGCAAAAATATAATGTTATTAAACCCTATTCTCCCCTATTCTCATAGCACAAGGATCTGAAACTTAATTTCTGAGTAATTAGATATCGAATTAACGTATTAAATTTGATACGTATAGCACCTATTTTAAATTTATATACCCACCCCTATATATCTGCTATATGGGGGTGAAACCCTGATGATGGTGTGGCGTGGTGACACCTTCCTTCCCCTACTATCACCGCGCACGCACACCTCTGAACAGCTCCCCGGGCGGTGGCTGAGCTCGCCTCTATAAAAGATGACGCGCGGTCCGCGCGCGCCCCTTTCCGTCGCTGGACGACCTGCTGCCATCACTCAAGAACTCTAAGTTAAGTGGTCTCCGCAATGACTAAAGCAGGACCCTTCCAGACCTGTATCGGACCCACGTCTCCCTATCTACTTCTAAATTATACTAGTACTACATATGTTGTTAACTAAGTGCCCGGGTAATTGTGTAACGCAGAATCATATACTTGTTAATCTCATTTCTTTGACTTTCTATTTCTCTCCTCTGATTAACCCCGTGGATAAGGGCCTAACCCTTATCTACGTGACAATGGGACTATGTATATAACGTTACGTTTGTTTTCCAACGTACCTTGATCGTCGACAGCGACATTTTACACAATTAAATACCAAACACAATTTAATACCTAGGTATTAAATTTCACTATCCTGTTTTCCAAATTCCTAGTTTATGGGTTTTGAGATCTTAATGTTGAAGTCAAGTGCACTTTGATTTTGTTCAAATTTTCGGTAGAATAAAGTAACACAACGCCGTACAGCTTATAGTTACCTACTTCTTAGGTACTATTTTGCGATACGTATCGTTTCTAATACGTATAGCACTGAAGTAAACTTGTAATACCTGATACGTATAGCGCAGAACGTGTTAATAGACTCCACACTACATACTAAATTATAAGTACAGTAATCATCATAATTAAGTAGTAACAAAAACAGCCACCTCGCCGTTTATCGCGTTACATATTTGAGATTTTTCGCAACATCATTAGGCCACCTCGCCTCTTATTCTACTAATTTCATTTTCCAATGGCCACCTCGCCATAACAGTGGCCACCTCGCCTTTGACAAAACCTAACTTCACCTTAACAACCACCTCGTTGTTAAGATATCTTATAAAGAGACTTTATTCGCCACACAGACAAACACACATACTCCGACTACTACTTACTCGTAATATGGTTTTAATAAAAACATAATAGATTTAGTATCAAATCTTACAATTATCGTCATCCGACAGACGCTAGATAAAATCTGTGATTCCCATAATACACTAAATTTTCCTACACCAGTTAAGGTAACAATTGCACACTGCAATGCACCAACAAGCCTATGAGAGACCTCTTCTTTAATTATAGAACAATCAGCACCGGAACCCAAACAATATGAAAACTGCTCACCAGATTGCGCAATTATCCCAGGTGCGTAGTTTCATACCACACACGTCCACTCTTTTCACAATTCTGGATGCGGCAATGGCGAGCTGTGCGCTGCTACTCGCAACTGGCCATGTTTTTGAGCACTGCGATGCCTCCGTGACCCTGAGCACCACACTTATAGCATGTGACAGGGGCCCGCGGAGCAACGGCCATGTTGAGACGCTCAGAGATCGGAGTTGTTTGCTGCTTGACATGCGTTCGACTGAAACATTTGAAAAGATTTATAGCCCAGCTTTCCATCTATAACATTTTGTGGAAACATAACAAAACCTAGGACGTTTATTATCTTAAATAGTGCTGCCAACAGTCTTTGTTATCTCTTGGTAAGTCCTTTTGCAATAAGAAAAGGCCATAAGTTTACGTTGCATTTTATAACGAGTACATATTTCTTCAGAAAATATTCTTTATTGTAACCTTGGCTCGATTTTACCCCTGTGTGTGCAATTAAGGATAACACCATTTATTCCTAGCCTAAATTATTACTTACATCGTGACATTAGTAAAGTAATATGCAGCAAGACATTCGCCTTTTTGTTGTTTACCAGTAAGCATTTTTAGTGTCGTCGCTGCACATTTCTATAACTTATCAAAACGAGAAAGAAATATTTCCTTAAGTTCTCTTAACTTCATATTAAGAAAAGCTATCTGAGAAAACCACGTAGCGGGCGAACCCTTCATTACTAAGTATAAGAATTAATTTACTTCCCTGTATATTACAATCCGACAAGCAAATGTCCGCTGTTGCCAGCCTGGCCCGGGCGTCGGTGTCGTCGTCGCGTCGGTGTCTCCTCATTTTGGTTTTTCTTGTGCGCTTTGAATAACACACACCATCTCTCATTCGCCGTCGTACGC
Source organism: Schrankia costaestrigalis (assembly GCA_905475405.1). Classification (NCBI taxonomy): domain Eukaryota; kingdom Metazoa; phylum Arthropoda; class Insecta; order Lepidoptera; family Erebidae; genus Schrankia; species Schrankia costaestrigalis. Next base: position 3,683,959 of record FR997830.1, read on the forward strand.
ACATTTTGTGCTTGCATCGATCCCACTTCTGATGTCGGAACCCGAAGGATAGTTCGACTCGGAAAGAGTCCTACGGCGTGGGTATAGCGGGCGAGGATATTGAGACATAACTCGTATTACAAATCACTTTTTATTACACACTAATTCTTGAATAACAATAATTCTTAAACACTATTAATAATAATTTCGTAACACTGTGAACACTAACAGTTAACATTAATAAACAATTTACAATAATTAAGGCGACAAGGTGTTCCGCCTAGTAACCATCGCTACGACTCTCTCCAAATTACCGCCAAAAAGTGACAACCCCGGCCTCGCGCTCTCTCTTGCGCCTCTAGCGGATTTTCACACAAACTATTAACAGTCAAAGCATGTTACAAGCGTTACACCAGAAATGGCGCCACTACCATCTCTAGTCCACCAAAAATTAATCTAAGTGGCGCGTAACTACATAATATTAATCTAACACGTTAGGCGCCGTCATATACAATTCCAACGAACAACCATTGGGAGTCTTTGGTTGAGGGTCATCCACCCCACCACAGCCTACCAGTAAAGTAGTAGCGGTCGTCAGAGACCAACTACTTGTCCTCGAAGAAAAAAAAAATCAACCGTTGGCAGTTAGCCCGCCAGGCACGATCACACTCGCCTGGTCGGAGGATCCTCCCTTTTCGTTGGAGGCGTGGTGCTGTCACGTCACCGCGACCTCCACACAACTAACACGAAGATAAAAAAAGAAAGCGACATTTTAAAACAATTCTATCAATGTTTAAAATTCCTATAAGAGTCGATATATTAAAACGGATCTTTAACAAATAATAGGTTTCTTGAAGCGTAATACAATCTCTGTATTGCGAAACATTAGATCTCCCATATCAGTTTGAATCAGAAATCTATGTATTCCCTCGGTATTAACTAGGTGAGGTATTGTCAATCAGTGTGATACAGACATTAACAGGTTACAGTTACAATACCGTTGCTTTGTGTGAGCTTCTACCTCTCGATGTATGAAGAGTATTGTCTACGTTGTAGTTAGATTATATAAATTAGACTTATCGTTATATGTCTAAGAATTAATTTATAGTGATTTTGGCGTAGTCGTTATGATTTAAGGCTGTAAAAAGAGGTATGAAATATAAAGCTTGTAAAAAAGAAATTTAATAGTTTTATACTTTTACAGTAGAGGTCAAATGGTCCAGGTTTATCTGTTTCAAATTTTTAACCACGAACAGCACGTGTGCCTAATAGTAGTTTGTAAGAAGACTTTATTTTTCAGCGGTATCTAGTGACAATATAAGTCAGGTCAATAACTCGGTACTAACCAGTCGATTAACACAAAGCAAAACGAAGGATTAAACAATGTCTTTAATTACTAGAAAGACTACATATAAACTGAATTAAATATTGCACTGTGACAAAATTCATGTGTGTAGTATCAGGTATTGGGCAGTTAATATCCGGATTACGTCAAACCGTCAGCTATTTAGCTGTTAGGTACCAATTTCATATCCATATTATAACGAAGCATGTAATATCATTTATACTCAACCATTACTATAGGTGAATTTTGACAGTTGTAGTTTAGGGTTAAAGTGGGTTGGAATCGATTGGAAGATTTATCTTAATATGACAAGCGATTATTCGATTAAATATACATAGTTTCAATGCTTGTCTGCTTCCTTTCCCATTCTTTCTGCTTTGTAATACCTTTGAAACTAAAGTTAAGTACTTATACCAGTAACACTGGCCTTACAAATATGGGCTTAGGTGTATAATATTATAAGAAAATACAATTACAGTATGAAAGATGACGCTGATCATAAACAGCACAATTTTCATTTTTACGAAATATTAATAATTTGGCATGATGACATTCGTAACTATCTCATTTCTTAGTGACCGTGATCCCGATTCTCAAGCAGAATCATTATGTTAAGGATTTTTTTTAAATTGTCGTGATTCCAGTAAAAGTTTTCATGACCAAAAATATATGGCTTAGTTAAATTACGTTTCAATGGGTTTTAATAGACCAAATTATATTATTATTTAGTTAAGATCAAACAAAACTACGGCGTATTTGCAAGAACACTTAGGTACCTACGTAAATAATATTCTAATCCCATGAACGGTATTTCATAAACCTTTTCTTTTTAAGGAACATCTAAAAACATACAAAACATCCAGTCTATAAAGTATTATTTTAATTTACATTCCCTCTTTGTATCCATAAGAGATTCTGTACCTATAAAAGGGTGATAAAATAAAATATTAGTTCCAAGTGTGCTTGCTTTTCGTCTAAGCTCTCCATTGGTCAGTAGAAATAGATTCAGTCAAGTTATTGCTTTTATGTTTTCTTAGGATATGATAATGTGTTAGTATATGAGAAATTTTCATTTTGAATAATATAGTGGACCTTTATTGTTTGTTTTTAAGCTGTTGCAAAGCTCTAGAATATTGGAATGTGGAGAACCCTTTCGGGAAATATCGTTCGCTGTCTATAGGGAGTAGATGTAAATTTAAGTGACGGATAATGTATTCGTCTGTCTGGAAAGTCTTTACTGGTATTGCAAAAATATTACGTATTTTCATTTAGCTAATAGAGGAAAAGGAGGAATCAGTTGAATATTTACCAAGTGCACAAAATATTTTCGGCCATATTACTATTTAATAATGGAAATTATGATAATTGATTATTTGTGAGATGTCTTATTGTTTAGTGTGTCTGTTTATTTTATGTTTGTAAGAATCCATGCGACACAGATCTTTAGTTTAAAAGTTGAAATAGCGCAAAGAATTCTTTCACGCTTTATCTATTGTGACAATACAGACATTATTTTTAAAGTTTAGGTGTACAAAAATATTCAAAAAAACAACGGCCTCTGCCAAAATAATCTTTAACGACTAATCTATACGATCTTTAAAATTTCTTTCTCCTGTAATCTCCCCGTCAATTGCCATTCATTCGCTTATCTTTTACATTGACTTGAATCAAAGATAAACAAAAACAAAAGCATTAATGTTTATGGATTATTGCCTTACCATAAGGATAATACCTACTGATCTTTTAAAAAGGGGTAATAATAAATAAACAGCGGGGTTACCTAATACGATGAGATAGGCTTCCCTAAAGGTTTTTACACAACATGGGTAAGACATGATATTAACATAAAATGAGTACATGCGTCTGAGGGTACATTGAATTTCCTTATTTTAGTATGGCAACATTTTTAGGCTAAAGATATGAAAGGTCAGACATATTTATCGGTAAGTTTGTTAGTATTATCTTGTTTGTGAAAGTATTTTATTTTCTTTTTTTGTGTAACTAGCTGGTGCCCGCGACTGGCTATAGAATTTGTATTTCGAGTGTCTTACAAAATATCAGTAATATACATCAGAATAGCATTTTGTATAATAAATACAAAATGTGTGTATCCGTGTGGTGAGGGAGTAAGAATACAATATGTCATCATCCTGTCTCATCCCATTGGTGTCGTAAAACCAACTAAGAGACTATCTGTGAAGATTATCTTTACATAGAAAGAAGGAAAACTTGAAATTAATCCCTCTAACAATCCGTCTGGCCAGCGTGGTATTAGTAGACCAAGTATCCCTCCGTCACGGGAGGAGGCCCGTCCCTGCAGTGATACATTAATGAGCTGTTATGATGATTGAGTTGTAAGGTTATATTAAATCGCCTTAATTAAAATTCATTCAGTAACAAACATTCATCTATACGTACAAACTTTCGCGTTTATAATAATAATAGGATATTTTACTTAATTTATTTTTGTATGAATTAAATAGTAATTACCAATTCAAATCTAAGTTAAATTAATTTCGACATTGACTGATATTTTTTATGATTCTAAGAATTAGCAAATTATTTTATTTGAAAAGGGTAGTCTGAATTTTTCAGCCGCAGTCTTCTCAGAACTAAAAGTGGTAATAGTTTGTTATTTTCTGTATTGATATTTAATTTAATTTTTGTGCTTATTAGTGTTTTTCTTGAGTTTTCGTCTTTGCATACTTTATTGTTTGTTACATTTGTACCTACGATTTGATTTATTATATTTTGTTTTGCCTGCTTTTTGTGCATGATTCTTTTAATTGAGCTTTGGGTTGTTATTATGGTGGTAAACTTAAAAAAATTAGAACTTACAGAAACTTCAACAAATAAATTTTATTTTAATTTGACGGTATAATACGTAATTTATAGACATCTTCTTTTTTAAATTTATTTAATTGTTTTAGAATGAGTAACTATCCCGCTTTATTTAATTCGATTAAAATGGATAAATTAATTTAGCCACTTACGACGAGTGTAAAATATTATGTACATTGGTTGAAAGAATTTGTAGGTAAAAGGAATTTTTTATTAAAATTTTTGTAGGTAGGTAGAATAATTTGTAGGGAAAGTCAAACAGTTACTTGAACTATTAGACTAAGCAACACTGTCCTTTAGATGTTGTGAAAGCCGCCGAATACAAAATCATCATATTAATAATAAATCTAAAGCAAAAAAAAAGAAAAAACTCGAACATAAAACAATTGTAAAATACAAAATATACAATACAAAACTAATCACAAACATTATGTCAATTCAAATCAAATATCAATAGTTAAACTATTATTTGAACACAGTAAGCGCATGTTGATTGATACATTAATTAAAATTCATTACACGAACAGATTTGACTACTGACCCCTCCACCACTATACAGAGATAGTGCAGAAGTTAGTTTACAAACAAAGCGCGTGAAACACAAATAGACTATCAGACAATTTTGAATGCTTAAGAGTCACAAATTATTTTCAGGGAAAGAAATGAGTCATTTTGTATGCACCCCGTACCCACTTTGTAGCATTACCAAATATGTGTCACTTTAAAGAGGGATAACAGTCTGACTTTAAATAAATGAATGAATGAGCAAATCAATCGGAGACCAAAGTAATGATACCTTTTTAATTGCCTAGTTTGAACTACTGAATACTAGTTTGAATACGGTAGAGGTAACAATCGAATAATTGAAAAAAATATAAGTTTGTTTGCGTAAAGATGAAGTATTGACGTAACGTTGACTTCTGCATCAAACTATTTTCGGTATTGAGCCCGCTACATTTTGTGGTAAATTCACTAATTTTGCATTAGCCCTCATATAATGCGAGCGGCCAGCGATAATTTATAATAACAAATATTTGTTCTGTTAATATAGTGCTTTGAATGCGCACGTAGACTACACATGGTGGGTTCCCATGTGACGTAAGTAATTTATGGATGGTGACTAATTACTCTTGCAAACTTGCCCAATCAAAACCAGAAAAAGACCATCTTTGAAGCGTCGTAAATTCTGTTTAAAGTATAAATAGCTTAAGTATATAACATCTGTGAGAAAATTAACACTTAGATGAAAAATTAATTCAGCACAGTACAAGGTCATGATAGTAGCGGGACATTAATAGGCTGTTGAGATAGCACTAAACTTAATTACAATAGATAATGCATACATTTAATCCGGAGCGCAAAAGCAAGAGATCAACATAGTACCTAGTTAGGATTTCACACAGAAGTGGCGATGGCCAGTGCAAATAGCACGCAGCGTCGAACAGAAAATGCAGTATGGGCGGAACCCTCAAGTGATGGATCGCCAGCCAAATAAACATGGTTGGATATTTAGAGAAGACCTTAATAACTTCGTAATGTATATTAAAACTTATAGTGGTTCTCTAAAATTCAATATTAATTACAATAAATTACTTAACTATTTGTAACTAATAAGTTACAAAAAGTAAATCTCCGTGTGGTGACGGAGTAAGAATACAATATGTCACCACCCCATCTCATCCTATGGGTGTCGTAAAAACCGACTAAGGGACTTTCCGTGAATATTATCTTTACGAAATAAAAAGAAGGAAAACTTGAAATTAAACCCTATACCAATCCGTCTGGCCAGCGTGGTATTAGTAGGCCAAGTATCCCCCCGTCATGTGAGGAGGCCCGTCCCTGCAGTGGGACATTAATGGGCTTTTATGATGAAGTATTTAAATAAAAATAATATTCTTTTAATCGCACTATTCCCATGAAAGGTAAAGAAAAATGAAATACCTCTTTAAACAAAAGCCGGAACGTCTGCTAACGTAATTAAACAGTCGTCCTACGGGAAATCGGTGTCTAGCGGTCAATTCGTGTCGCAGAATGTTCCTCCATTGTTCCCCTGTTACACAAATTCATTTAAACAAAGTGAGTTGAATATGAAACTGTTGGCATGTGACCTTTCGTATAATATTGTTTTGTTTTACTTTAAACTTTATATATTTACTAGGAGATATCCTCCGTGTGGTGACGGAGTAAGAATACAATATGTCACCATCCCATCTCATCCCATGTGTGTCGTAAAAACCGACTAAGGGACTATCCGTGAATATTGTCTTCACGAAATAAAAAGAAGGAAAACTTGAAATTTAACCCCATACCAATCCGTCTGGCCAGCGCGGTATTAGTAGGCCAAGTATCCCTCCGTCACGGGAGGAGGCCCGTCCCTGCAGTGGGACATTAATGGGCTGTTATGATACTAGGAGGTTTAAGTTACTTTGTTGTTGTTACAAAAGGAATTCGTTTTATATTGTATGACAATTAGGTATGTAAGTCCGTTTTTAAAATCTGTTTACAGGAATGTGGTATGTGAAGTGTTAAAGTTATACGCAACTAGATAGCTCATACATGCGTAATTTTTGAAACATGTCGTTCTAATAATTACTTAAAAATGTATAGTATCCCTGAAGACATACGACCAAATAATGATGGCGGGAAACTGATGGATGCGTAGGGTACAGGACTGCAGGACCGCCTAAAGTAGAGTTATTTGGAGGAGGCCTATGTCCAACTTTAGATGTTAATTGACTAAATAATGATAGAACTCAGCAGCAGTTTATTTGCAAGCCTTGCTTGCCTAGCTTGTACTCGTAAATAGTTCAAATCACAGAGCAATTCGGTATGTAAAGTAAAAGTTTACCTATGTCGAATCCAAAACCATTTAGAGATTTTAGATCGGTAAGGAATAAAAACATATTTTTAGCGCAAAGACCGCAAGATTGTGTTCATTTTTACAATATTATACATAAATTACTTTGTCTCTTATTTGACTTCTACATGACGTCATGCGCCCGGCTCAATAGAAGTTTGTCTGCTTTCATTGCTCGAGTAATTCGGCCGTACGCATGACGTCATCACAAGTAAAATTTAAAATGTTTATTAAAAATAAACTATAGGTAGGAAACCAAAAATACACAAATTAGTTGTTTATAATAAATACACCTTTAAAATAGAAAAATAAAAAAAATACCAAAAAAAAAATCTTACTTACCTAACGAATTGCAATACATGACACTCTATTGTTTCTAACTAATCATCATCTCAGCTACAGCTTTGCTGAGGCAAAACATTAACCCCCTTACTCATAAACGTCTCTTAAATTTTAGTCAATTGATTAGCTTAAATTCTTATGGTTTTGTTTGGCATAAGGTTGCTTTTACTAATAAAAATCTCGCTAAACAGTGATTAAATTTAAGAGGCGTTTATGAGTAAGGGGGTAATACGCTATGCTGTAGAACGTTTCATTGTGATAGTTATCAGAGTCTATATAATTCAAATGGACGGTTAATTTGGATTCTCTATGATTAAATTGTAATACTAATTAGAATTAGATATTAGGCTTCAGCTCTGTTCCTGACTGTGGTAGATGATGACACCTTTGAGCTTTGTTGCTATGTTAGGTATAGGGATCAGAAGGACTTTAGTTGCAAGACCCTAGAAGAGATGGGTGTTCCGAAATTATGTGGATATTGTGGGTTATAAAGTATTACAATCATCATCATCATAACAGCCCATTAATGTCCTACTGCAAGGACGGGCCTCCTCCCATGACGGTGGGATACTTGGCCTACTAATACCACGCTGGCCAGACGGCTTGGTATAGGGTTTCATTTCAAGTTTTCCTTCCTTTTATTTCGTAAACATAATATTCACGAATAGTCCCTTAGTCGGTTTTTACAACACCCATGGGATGAGATGGGGTATTACATTAGTTTTAATTATTTCAATTAAGTTGTACCATTAATTTAACAATTAAATTCTATTAATTATTTAATTTTTAATTATTTTGTTTGTACTAATCATTATCTACTAATAAATATAATATTGAACTATAATTTGCCTTGGGATCAAATTGAAACAACTATATTTTATTGTGTACTGTATTATACTATCTTATAAACTAGCCAGAAATAAAGAAACTGTGCATGATAAAAGCAATCACAAGAAAATTTAAGCCCATTTAGATGTCTAAAATTGTAACATAACAACAGTTCAACTAAATTGTCATCTCCTACACTACACGGTACATAGCTCAGTATACACGTATATCCCATCTTGAAGATAATAAAGATACCAACACAATAACATTTCTGTGATGAACGCAGTCCAGTCAACGTTAATACGTCACCTCCTTGACAGATGACGCCTTTATGAACATTCCTTGGGGACTTCGGACGGAGGGGAGGAGGTAAGGAGGGGAGGGGGACACTGATTTATTGTTTGATCACGTCACAAATCTTCAGGGTTTGAACGTGTGCGTAGGTGTAAGGTTTATGGAGTGTGATAACTTAAAGGTATGGAGTCGGTTGGATTGGTTTAGATTAGTTTTCTTGGATGTCTACGGTGCAGTTTGTCTGGAATGGCGTGTTACTAAACTTATGCTTTTCATAATTATGTTTTGTTCAAGTAGGTATTGAGCCTTTAATCATTTACAAACCCTAACAATTCTGAGGTAACAATCATTAGGTGGTCTAAAAGAAAATGTATATGTACCTTCGCGATGCAAAACAGTCACATTACGAGATCACTTTGCCACTAAAGTAATCAATTACGTATACGCTTCTTTTGATGCCACATCAATTATAATTTACCTAATAATTAGGACTACAAAATGTCACCAAAGGCACTTAATCTGTCGAGCTAACTGACTACAAAGACTTAAAATACTACGATTACGTTCCATTGCTCTATGAGTGAAATATTATAATATATTTTTTTAAATATTTAAAATTCCTCACACTTTCACACAACGCCATCTAGTCCCAAACTAAGCAGAGCTTGTACTATGGATACTAGACAACGGATGAACATACTTAAATACTTTTTTTTTTGTAAATACATACATATTATACATAGAAGACACTCAGACCAAATAAAAACAATCATGTTCATGCACAAAATGATTTGCATTGAGCGGGAATCGAACCCGATACCTCTGCGGACCAGCCATGCAGTATACCGACTGCGCCACAGAGGTCGTCAATAATGAATCTGTTGTTATGCTGCTCTAAAAGTAAATCTAAATAAACCATCATCACTATGAAAATAACTCTTAATAAATTATAAAGTATAAATAAAAAGCACTGAAAGTTGGATCAGTTTGCCAAGAGATGCGAATCCGAGACAGTTTATTAGCACTACTTGTATACAGCTAAGGGCACTCGATGCCACTCGAAGCGACTATAAAAGCCTTTATTTATCCCCCAGGAAGATTAAACCAGTTAAAATATTCATTTACATCGTTAAATCACGAATTAAATTTAGTAGAATTTGCTTAGTATTTTCTAGATAGAGTTTCTTTGTTGTGTTTTATAATGGAAATAGATTATTTTGTATCTATTTTTGCTATCGGATTAGCTCGTATATCAAGTTAATAAAATTTCTTAATTAAAATAACCAAATCCAAAACTCATGATACATGGATGATACCAATTATAATATCCAATTTTGTTTACTTGGATAATAAGCAAAAAGGTGGCTATCTCAGATTCAGACTTCTTCAAGTAGGTAAAGGCACGAGGTCTTTTGAAAATAAAGGAGAATGACCAATAGTGGTCCAAATGTCCACCACTAACGAGACCTATGTTGACTTATAGTCCACTTAATAGAGAGTATTTTTCAGTATCACACCAAAAAAAAATATGCTGTCAGTAAAAAGTTACGACTATATGAAAAATATCAATATTTTAATTTTGTTTTACTTGACTATTTATCTATTATTAAATCTATCTTTGCCAAATGGTCTATATGGAAACCCAGATTCACCCTTGCAAGAAAAAAAAGGCATTGTAGTAGTAAATGGGACATACATTTATATTCAGAAGTCTACTAACATACAACTTACACAAATACGCTAATCTGTTAAAACCATTTCTTATCGTATGCTGTGATGGCTACATAATGGATGTTACTGGTCCTCACGCAGCAACCACGTCTGATACCACCATCATGCGTAGCTACTGTGGTGAACATATGATACGCAATGGCATATATCACATTGAAGTAGCAAGTGACGGTGTTTTTAGTTTTTTCTAACTATTATTGTTCATGTTTATCTGGCATGCGAACTGTGGGATGCTGTGCCCATGTAATGGTAATTGTTTGGTACTTTGGGTGGGCAAGACACCAACCCACGATTAGGCTTCCAGCTGCTAATCTAAACAATATCATTGTTTATGAAGGCTGACATAAGTAATGTTCATTTTTAATCGCGTGAGTTTTATATTAAACTGTAACACAAATAAAAAAGTTATTGTGCAGAATTCTTGTGTTTTCTTTCTTCCGGGCATTCGACCGAAGTCGATTTCAGCGAGAACCTAACATGGGACACTAAGCGGCATGACTCGACATGCGTAGATTAGTTCAAAATATCCAACGGACAGAATGATATTCACTATATTTTTTGCATAAAAAAGTAAAAAGTATGACTTTTCATTCAATCATAACTTTTAACAGACAGCATATTTTTGATTGCGGTCTAGTTATGATGACTCAGTATTAAGTAGACTATTATGTTACATAGGTCTCGTTAGTGGTGGATTCTCCTTTAAGAACAATTAAATTTTTAATGTTTGTTTGGATTTGAAAGGAGTATTCAATCGCTTCTACTTCAAAGCGCTAGGGATGCGCCTTCATAATTTATTTAATATTTATCACACATTTATTTGTGTCATGTCATTGCACTTTTTATGGCTTCCATTTAAAGGAATCACTTTCAAAATAAAGTGTCTTTTTGACAAGGTAAATAAACATCTAAGTTCAAGTCAGTTCTTTTGATAACCTTTTATACCAATAATAGAGCCATGGGATAGGACGGGTGGTAATACCACATATTCTTTCTCCTTCAAGACACAAAGAGACTTTATCCCAAACACTACGAAATTACCAAGAGGAAGTTAATAAAATATAAGTAGAATTGTTATAACATACATATTATATAGTTTATGAAATAGCATTTGCGAAACGCGAAAACGTAATTAAGGAAGTTGTTTTAAGTTTAACAGCTCATGTTTTAAACGTATTTTAATTGTAGACGCCATCTTGCATTCGCTGAAAATATTTTGTAGGCATAAACATGAAATGAAAACTTAAATTTTGAAAAATTGTACTTGCACAAAATGGAGTAGTTTTTGAAAAATCGACTAGGTATTTGAAATCTTTGTCTGCAGCATATTTCTGTGGTTAGCAGAATTATAATCTTGTATTTGTCTTGGAGTTTATACGTTTAAAATGCTCTTACATCATAGGAACAAGCCCCTCCTATGATATTATTAGGGTAATTGTTCTAGTTGAACGACGGTGGCCAGGAATAAGGTTTCTAATCCTATACTAACAGCTCCATTGATATCACGTTAAAGAGATGTAGATTAATAGTGATGAAGGAAAACTTAACCTACTAATACAATGCTGGCAAATGTATTGATCATTATAACAGCCTACTAACGTCTCACTGCAGGGACGGGACTCCTCCCGTGACGGAGGGATACTTGGCCTACTTGTACCACGCTGGCCAGGCGGATTGGTACTACAGGGTTTAATTTCAAGTTTTTCTTCTTTCTATTTCGCAAAGATAATAAACACGGATAGTCCCTTAGTCGGTTTTTAGGACATCCATGGGATGTCCTAAAAATAAATAAGATAAGTAAATAAGATCGGGTGGTGACATATTGTATTCTTACTCCGTCACCACACTGACAATGGATTGTTATAGGGTTTTAAATCATCTTTTATTTTGGTAAAGACAATGTCTACGAAAATTCCCTTAGTCAGTTTTTACGACAACCACGTGGTGAGTTGGGGTGGTGACACTGTGTATAGCCTATTGTATGCACCATATATAACACGTATCCGTTATTTACTTTTAAATTATTAATTGTTTAGTTACGTAATGAATATTATCTTAAATTATATCGCCATCACTCTATTTCGCACTAAACGGACAGCGAAAATATCTAATTTTTCTGACAGTTTCAAGAAACTCTTAACGTTTATTACTTTACAAATATAGAACATAATAAATTAATACAGAGCAAGGCTTATTACTAAAATAGGCCTTATACAATTGACCTTAAGCAGGCTAGTATTGCAGTGTAGGCAGGAGAGGAAGGACAGTGTAATCAAAATAATTTAATCACAAAATATGAGTTGGTAAAAATATGAACAAGGTCTGCTTTGATCCACATTTATTGAACATCTCAGGTATACAAAATTGTTAACATCCGAAGCAAAAAAAGCTCTATTCATAATACCCTTACGGGTAAAAGATCGTCTATTGTATTAAACATAATTTTTGTATAAACCTACAACAAACAATTAGAAATCGGCCCAACAATCAACCACACGTACCCAATACGACACTTAATGGAGCGTATAATCTCTCAATACGTACCAATACGATGTTCAACATCAAGACATAATTCTCAACGCATTTACCCGAGCAAGCGTCGCCGAGCATTCTAGCACAAGTATACCCGTCGAAGCGACAACTCCGTGCTCAACAGACCAAAACAGAGTACGACTCATGCGGAAAAAATAACAAATATGAATTATATTCATCCTTAGTGTCCATGAGAACAAATTCTCGGGACAATCGCTGGAGATACCGGAGAGATACTGAGGAGATTGGGAGAAAGTGCGTCTTTGTTGCTTAGTTTCAACACGGTTGAGCAGAAAAATCCTGTGTTACATTTTATGTAGGGTGACAATCTTCGAAGTATTAAAATTTAATTATAGAATGTTTTTTTTAAGGATTAAAAGATCAGAGTAATGTAAGGAATTGTTTTAATGCCTTTACTTTTGATAACTTTGTAATTGTATAACTTTAAAGTTGCAATGAAAAATATTCACAATAAACTATTTATTGCTTGCTAAAAAAAGATATTATAAATATGATAATGTATCATAATTAACATTTTTTTTTAAATTAAATCTCTATTATTCAAAGAATTTTGAATTAAATTCCGCTGGCTCAACTATGAAGTTGAAAAGGTGAAGACCTTTTCAAACAAAAAATACGACAGATTTGAAAAAAAAAAATACAACCTCCTTTATTGTAGTCGCTTAAAAGTAATCATCTTCTCTTTTTAAAGCCGTTTACAAATAATCATCTTACATCCCTTTCTTACTGAATTGCTACATAAACAGAAATAATTCCATTCTCAATTGCAATCTACTCGTAGACACGAAGATTTGCCTTGTACAGTTGCGAGTTGACGTGCAGAATCCGGGTACACCCAACGTACGCCATTCAGATCGTAAACTAGAGAATATCCTTCCAATGTCTACAGCATGGTTACATACGTCCGAACAGATTTATAGCAGGCCAACTGAATTTGTAGGCCCCATCGAGATGATAAACTGGGGCCCTTCCGTTTAGGACTAAACAAAAGTTAATAGTTCACAAGTTTGACCCTTGTAGATAGTCGATATTACTTAGTTTTTGTGGAGTTAAAGCATTCAGCCGTTACTTGTACTTCTTGAACAAAATATAGCAAATAAAATAATTTATTGGGATATTTTGAAATTAAAGTATTTCTGAGTTCCTTGATGATGATGCGCTCGTAGTATGTACGGGGGTCGAATTTGAGACTCACGAGATAATGAAATCAAAAACCATTTTTCAAGCTTCACCTTTTTTCCATAACTGCGAGTCTTACAAGCCAGGTCCTTATGCTTACAATATTATAGATTCAGTAAAACCCTATCATCTAATGAGTAGATCAAATGTACAGTTATCCTGGAATTTAAACGGCACAGAAAAAGTCGCAGAGTGTCTGAAACAATAATGATTCATGTCTGTGGAGTGGCAGTGAGTTCATTTTAGATTATTTTTATGACTCAACCCCCTTTCAGTGCCACTTAGTATCCCAAACGAAACAAAAGTTTAATTTGAGCTCAATTAAAATTTAAAAATTCAAAACTTAAAAGACCACATTATTTAATATTAACAACAATAACTCACTATAAATACACTACCTTGCAATTTAACTGTAACCTATTTTAAGTAGTTTTACTCAAGATTTTCAACTAGTTCTTCAACATTTTCAGTTTAGCAAGAAAATAAGCTGCAACTTTTTAAATGAAGACGTTGCGCTGACTACGCTAATTTAGCTAATGGGAACAACGTTACACGGGCGGGTTACTTGAGATGGGGTTATCGGTATCGTGTTCTTGAGGTAACGCTGTTATATGAGCCAGTCTTACGTTTCTTTTCAAGACGTGTTTAGAATAAACATGTTTGTTAATTAGTAACAAAGATGTAGTATTATGAATGATATACTTTCCGTGTGGTGACGGAGTAAGAATACAATATGTCACTACCCCATCTCATCCCATGGGTGTCGTAAAAACCGACTAAGGGACTTACCGTAAATATTATCTTTACGAAATAAAAAGAAGGAAAATTTGAAATTAAACCCTACACCAATCCGTATGGCTAGCGTGGTATTAGTAGGCCAAGTAACCCTCCGTCACGGGAGGAGGCCCGTCCCTGCAGTGGGACATTAATGGGCTGTTATAATGTGTTAAAAATTATGAAGTACTTATTTTTTCTTTTTAATTTATTAAATTGATAGAGTGGAGTAACAGTTTAAGGTGTTACCATTCTTTCTCATTGCATGAGTGTCGATAAATTGAAAGTTCGCAGATATTATTATCTCTATGGAGCGGAAGCAAAAACTTGATGTAAACCACGGCCAGTGTAGTTTTAGTAAGTTTCCTTCCATCTCTGGAGTAAGCATATTCCTGCAACGCGACTTTTACTGGATATTTTAAAAAGCTGTCTTCTATATAACAAGTAAGTATAAGAACAGTTTGTCCATGGACGGCGGGTGATCACTTACCATCAGGCGACCTGCTGGCTCGTTTGCCTCCCATTATAAATATTAAAAAAAAGTTGATTCTACAGATTCTAAAACTTTTTTTTTACAAAAACGTTTATAACAAAAAAGTATTATTATATTAGTGTATTACAAAACAAAAATAAAACTCTTAAACTAAAATGGTTCTATTTATACAAGACAGTTTTAGTCGGGGGCTAGCCTCTATAAGTGGAGTACTAACCCCGTTTCACAAGTTGTTAGTTCTAAGTATATTGGACTCTGAGTGCGGGACAAACAAACAAATTACTAAAATTGTACTACGCTTTACTTTATTATGAAGAAGAAAATATGTTTTTTTTTAACTTTGTTACTTGTTGTGACATTTTTTCCTGTCAAAAAACAAGTGTAGCTACTAATTATATGAGTCATACCTACTCCATGAGACGAACTTCTGTATATAATATTATAAGCAGGTAAAGTTTGTGTGTTTGTGACGTTGTAGGGCGTAATCACTGGATCTAATCAACCGATTTTAAAAATTCTTTCTGTGTTGAATAGTCAATTTTTGGGGAGTGTCATAGGCTACGTAGTATCACGCTATGACTAATAGGAGTGGAGCAGTAATGAAATATGTTTAAAAACGAAGTGGGCACGGGTCAGCTAGTGAAATAATAAAATGTTTATGATTAAAACTACTCTCGATCGGTAGCTTTAATTGTGTGACGGGCGTGACCTTTTGTACCAATCGGATAATTACAAAATATTATAGTTACTCAGAAATTTAACGATACGAAGAACAAGGTATCCGACTTAATCTGATTTATGGCTTTTAAATAAATGAGATTGAAAAAAAGGACAAGGTGTAGCGAAATCTTTATCGGCCCTAAAGTCTGCTATGTAAATACATATAATTATATTTTATAGAAAATATTCAGCGTATAGTATTTGCGAAAAATATCTGAATACTAAAATCAGTCTCCCGCCAACTTGAATTCAAAGACAAAAAAATTGCACCAGAAATTCATTTACTATTGAATCCTGATATAAAAACTAATTCAAACTTTCCCTAATCCCTTTTCTTTTCCCCATAGATATCATCGCGGTTTTCCCATTGTAACATTTTTAAATTAAGTAAGTATTAAAGTAGGTAGAGAATCAATTCAGTCTATAAAATTACAGCGATATTACGGACAAGAAAAAGTAAAAGGAACCACCACATGTCCCCAGGGTAGATTTAGCTTTAATCCATGTGGATGGTCGACGGTCGGCGCGATTGGAAATGAATTGGTTTCACAATTCAACTCGCTGTCGAAGCATTAGGTACTGTGGGAATACGACTTCTACTTCGGTAAATTACCAAGAAGCGTATAGTGTACCTACCTATAATTGTATATTTTAGAAGTTTTGTATTGCTCAATCTTACCGTAGAGTATGATTAAAATTTTATTATTCTCGTATTAATAAGCCAGCGTTGTCCAGGACTAAGAAAACAGAAAGAGAATTATCTTAATGTTGAAGTCACTGTTTGGGTATAACAATTGGTTAGGTTACTGTAGAACAGTACAGTCACGAGCAATAATATGTACACATTTTCAAATTTTCTAAACTATCTGCACGTTTATCTAGACATTACAATATCAAAATGAATTCGTAATTTAGAAGAGGTTCCGTACAGTTTTGAATTAATCTTCGAATTTTCAATTTTGGATTG
Organism: Schrankia costaestrigalis; assembly: GCA_905475405.1. Classification (NCBI taxonomy): domain Eukaryota; kingdom Metazoa; phylum Arthropoda; class Insecta; order Lepidoptera; family Erebidae; genus Schrankia; species Schrankia costaestrigalis. The sequence continues at coordinate 3,700,862 of FR997830.1, forward strand.
GCAGAACTTTAGATAACTGGTTTACAAAATGCGAAAATGTGTACATATTATTGCTCGTGACTGTACATAAAGCTCGCGCTTTCCACTGACCATAATATTTGTCTTATGTGCAATCGAATTGGCCTGATAGTAAAAGATAATGAGAAGAGTGTTTTGACGGCCTCTGTGGCGTAGTGGTTATACAACGTGACTGCTAAGCAGAGGTCTCGGGTTAGATTCCCGCTCAATGCACATATTTGTGTGCATGAACATGATGCATTGGTCTGAGTGTTTCTATGTATAATATGTTATAATATGTACATATTTACAAAAAAAGTACATAAGTATTAATATCCTTTGTACTGTTACCCATAACACAAGCAGGTTAAGCCTAACTTACTTTGGAAACAGATGAAGCTGTGTAGAGACGTCCGTGAATATATCGACGGGTCCTACGTATACTAATGTAACCCGCAAATTGACGAAAATGACTTTTTTGCTTGAATGGCCTTAAAATAACCTATTCTTCTCAAACCAGTAAGAAAAAAATAAAAATTTCTTTTAGTTTCGGCGATACAAACTCGTAAACTGATGTAAGTAACACAATTTAATGCAAGGAGACAGTCAAAACTGATATAAGTTACTTGCATTAGTTTACGTAGTTACGATCTACGTGACGCGTGAGTGTAAATGACCGTTGCACCAGTATACGCGCGGCGACGATACAGCGCGTACGTACGATACGGGTGTAACTGCAACAAATTTTACTTTATGTATTGAATTTCTAAAAATTATTCATATTTTTACGACGTTTTGAGTGTTTAAGATCAGTGAAAATTAAAATAATAATAAGTATGAAGCGTTCTCGGAGTCAATTAACCCAGATACTCCTGAAGTTATTAAGGGTCTCAGATCTTTAAAAAAATTTCATATGTTGGTATTTGTGTCACTAACGTTTTAGAAAAACTACAAAAAAGTAATCTTGGTCCTCTGGGAAATCTGGAAAATGATCGTTGTTATAACACCTGGTAGGAGAATGGGTAGCATATTGCTAGTAGAGAGCTATGGAGAATATTTTGAATAAAATTTTACACTTTACAAATGTTTGCTGGTTTTTAATATATTTTAATAAATTGTGGGTAAATGAATGAATAAGCAGCTAAAGTTTATGTTAGTTGCGCAATGAAAAAACTCTTAGGGAGCAAATAAACTTAACATTTCTAACATAAAAAAGTTAGTTTTTGCATTATTTACCAGTTAGGGCTTAAATTGCTTGCAGCTATAGCTGCCACAATAAGGCAACGTTACTTTTTAGGTAATATAAATCTACAGAGCCATAAATAGCTAAGACATTTTTGTTCAATACATAAAAAAATCTCACTTTCATAAATTTGTCATCACTTGTAACCACTTGTGTATTAGCACAGCCGTGAATAATACGTGACATTATGCAATTCAATCGATCTTGTAAAAGAGTGAGAAGTTATCACGGGAGAATTAGTATCTGACAACTTTTCCCAGTACATCCACTTGAAGGGACAACAATGTTTCCACTAAACAAAAAGATGGCCATTCTGCATGCCTTCTTGTAATAAAATAAAACGTTAGAACGTTTAATATCATCTTAACAGCTCATTGATGTCCCACTGTACAGGCCTCCTCCCGTGACGGAGGAATACTTGGCCTACTAATACCACGCTGGCCAGACAGATTGGTATAGGGTTTAATTTCAAGTTTTCCTTCTTTTTATTTCGTTAAGATAATATTAACGGATAGTCCCTTAGTCGGTTTTTACGACACCCATGGGATGGGATGAGATGGGGTGGTGACATATTGTATTCTTACTCCGTCACCACACGGAGAACGTTTAATATATGTACTAGGTTTTTATTTTTGCTATAGAAGTCTTATTTTTTAAATTATTTTTACCACGTAGATTGTTGTTGTGGTACATAATTAATTGTGCAATGTATATTTTATTTTGATGAGTCTGTAAGACAACTATTTAATTAGTCTTAGTAGTCGTACAGTTCTTACCTTAAAAGAATCGAACATTTTGTTATAGAAATATAGTTTTTTATTAACATTGTAAAGAAAGCACTGATTACATTAACTAATTATTATTACTAAAAAGACGAAGCCAAGTATATATTTTATTAAAGTGTATAGCTTGTAAAAAACTGATTTAATAATGTAATATCTCCTTAACCTATTAAAGATGATATTTACTATGTGAGCGAGAATCATGTAAAATTTTTAACATTTTAAAATTAAATAACACAACACATAAACACTAAAAAAAGACTTCAAAATTTGAAGTCATTATAAAAATAGTAAATACGTTCATTTTTACACAATAAACGTGTTTTACTATTTCGTACGTTTGTTTGTTTCATTTTTCCATAAAAAAAATCAGGTTCATGACCACAAAACTACGTAAATCACTGGTACAAATAGTTTCTTAGTAGCTTGTAAAGTAGTGCAAGTGCTAAAAGTAGATAAATGAAATTATTTTCCCATATTTCAAGGTTTCATGATTTACAAATTGCACTCATATGTATGACTAATAATGTGTATTTCTTTTATTTTCATTTTAAAAACTAAGTCAGAACGTTGTAAACTAGTACAAGTGGTTACTTGTAACAGTTTACTTGTTTGGATACTTTGATCAAAACAAGCTAAACAAATGCAAGTACAGCTATTTTCTAAAATACAAAGAAATACAAAAATATATTTAGTCCGGTTTTTTCCTTTTATTTCCAGGTATAACCTATCAAAATTTCAGTAATTTCTGTAGAACTTTGACAAAGTTATAAGCTTTTGAACCTTTGAATTGCTCTCCTGTAAACTTGTGTTTTTGCACTTATACTAGTCTACGTAGGACCCGTCGATATTATATATTATATAAGTATTATTATTAGTGTTTTCATGGTCTAGACTAATAGCACAAGCTCTGCTCAGTTTGAGACTAGTCGTTGTTGTATCAATCAATCAACTAGCCTATCGTAGTCCACTGCTGGACATAGGTCTCTCCTAACACGTGCCCCAAAACACGATCTTGCGCCTTCCGCATTCAGTCCGACAAAGAGACCTTTTTGAGGTCGTCGGTCCACCTAGCTAATTGTGTGAATGTGTGAAAAATAATATTATGACAACTTTATTATTATAACTTCTGTACTTATAATATAAAAAAATACAAAACCATTTACCATAAAAATAAAACTTTTTCCTTAGTAACACTCAACTAGGCATTCGCATTTATATTTTGTGTTATGAAAAATTATGTTATTGTTCTCCTATTTTGTTTACCACTCAAGATGAATACATTATGATAGGAATAAGTTAAAAGGAAAACTTTTACGTTCGGTTACGTAAATTATATAGATATGTAATAGTATGGGCGTATTATTTGTTTTTATCTGCTTTATTATGAATTGAGATCGTTTACTTGATTTAATGGTGGTGGGTTTATTTTATAGTAACATTTGAATGTAAATGTATGATGTAATAGATTGGGAGATATTTTTTGTGGTATTTATGAGTAGAAACATTGGTATGTTTATTTTCTTTGTTAATAAACATCTCCAGCGCTAGTGATCATACTTTATTACCTAGGGCTATCATAAAAGCTGTATAAGGAGACATTTTGCTTACTCTGAACGAAAAAAAATAAGAAAGAAATTCTTAAATAAAAAAAAACTGTAGAACATTGTGATGACCTACGAGAGATACCTAAATGTCGACATCCTTGTGGTATCCAGAAGACTCAAGTGAAATTCCCGATCAATGCCAATATTTGTGTGCATGGTCTATAAAAATTTGTACGAGTATGTGTTTACAAAAACAAAATTAAAGTAGGTTTGTCCACTGTCTAGTACCCAAATTACAAACTGCGTTCTGTTTTAAACTAGGTGACTTCATACATGACATATCCAACAGAAAACACAATACAATACAAAATAAATCCCAAAAACATAACTCTAAAATCTAACCCTTACTAAAAGGAAAAACTTCAAGTCACATAAATCAAAATAGGAAACGCAACAAGACATAAGTTGTTTTCCTCTAAAAGGGTTACTGACAATAAAGACAAACGAGTTTACTCCATACACATGAGAAAATAACAGCTATAAGTAGCACGCTATCATCTGAGTACTCCAAAAAGAGATAGAAGATATTACATAAGAATAGAAGACCAGTAAGTGCAAGCGAGATAGATATAGAAAAATGTAGATGATAATGCAATATATGTATATAACTCAAAACATCATGCTTTTGGGTCAAGGTATTACAAAAGTTTTAACATAAAGAATTAACAGTTGAAAGTTCTACTTTATGTTGTTGTACAAAGTTGACTAAATTAACAAGAGCATATATTGTTCCTAAAGTTTAGGTATGCACTCCGTTGTTGTTTGTAACTGGTTGTACAGAATGAAATCGAATATTTGCTGCAAAGTCAGAATTTCAGATAAATTTTGTTTGTTTTTCTTATTAAATAAGCTAACAGACTTTTTTATTTAATTAGTCGTAAATGTTTGAAAAGCACACTGGATAAATACCAGTTGATTTCCGAACACGATATGCAAGTGCAATCCTTTTTGGGGTTTTTTGCTTAAGTTCTCGGTGGTCCCTACTCAAGCTGCCTTTTCTTAATCAATCAAAATCAAAAGATAAAAGCTGGTCTCTAGACCCTTGGTCGCCTTTTATGATCCTCATGGCTATATAAGAGAAAGCCAGTTGGATATTAATGCCTTCACTTCATTTGATAAAACTGTTGCTGGACTGTAACTACTGTAAGAGAGTAATTTGTATTCTAAAAAGTTTAAAATGAAGATCTAGCGCTGTGTAGAACACACTAACAATTTACCTACTGCTTTGTTTATACATGTAAACATTCTACAAGTCAATGTGTTCATACTCCGTTGTAGTGTGTATAAGCAAATTAGATTTTAATAATTTAGAAGCTACAGCAATACTGATACCTAAGAAATATATAATCACTTAGGTCAGTATTCCTACAGGTTTAATTTTGCAAAGTACTTTAAAAAAAGCTATTGGAAAAATTTATTACTTTGTAACTACTCTTGGTCGTTTTAGAAAGCTTTTGTCTTAGTTTTTCGTCTTAGAATTATCCGAATAAATGGCATGGTGGTGTTTGCCTATATCAAGTCAGACAGCTTTCTGAACAAACTGCCCTCGAGTCAAAAAGGTTTTGTAATACAAAGCACGTACCGTAAGATAAAGAGTAAGCATACTTATTACGTGGATTATTAGATCAGCGACCTGACAACCACATCTGGAAGTTTGATTCAATGGAACAGGTGTCCAGCGTAAATCAAAGAACCTTAGCTTCTAAATTTAAATTAAGTCCCATTGCCTTCTCCGCCTACACATCCACCATCATTTGGTGATTAACTAAACAAAATGTTATCTCCTACAGCTGTTAAGCACCTTTATAGTATGTAGAGAAGTTAAAATTATTAATTTATTATTATAACCTCGCGAAAAACACGACGTTAACACTGGATGAGCCAGATAAAAACATTATTAAAAGTAATGATAACACAACTTGATATAAATTAAACTTTACACATAAAACATTCGGCATTTTGACGTATTTCGTACTGCATAACGCGAATTGCAGGAATAGCAATAATAATAAATTTTGAGAATGGTTCCCACCACCTCGGTTACATATATTTTTTAAAGCTTTTTTAATGTTGATGTGAGAATTTAATGTTACCGCTTATACCTTTCAAGTTAATCACGCTACCATTTAATTTGGTCGTATAACCTTTTATTTACGCTATTAACGTTTTATAGTTTAATTTCTGATTTCTTTTTTCCCCTTGTTACGTATGAGTTTTAAGTGTATAACTATTTTTATGAACGAGTGTAGTAAAGTTGATTATTTTCAATTACGAGTTCATTGCTTTAAATTTTTTTTAATTATTTACTATTTATGTATAACGTTATTGTATGAGTGTGTGAGAAATTTTTTTACACATTCACAAAATGTCATTGTCAAAATCACATTTCACGTATTGAGTCAATACTCAATACGTGTATGTAAGGGTTAGATTTTAGAGTTATGTTTTTGGGATTTATTTTGTATTGTATTGTATTTTTTGTGGGATATGTCAGCGTGTGCTTACAGTTATTGTTAGATTTCCCTTTTTGTAATAATGTGATACCATACTCATAATCAATCAATCAATCAACTAGCCTATTGCAGTCCACTCCTGGACATAGGCCTTCCCCACACTCATAAACCATAGTAGTGATATACACAGTTGTTGCTTGTAATGAAATTTATCCCTGTGGGGTGTTGTATGTAGGTTTATGAGAAAAGGATCCGGTATATGCATTATAATATACTATGAGCTTGTTTGAAGAGCTATTGTCGTTATAAAAAGCTTAGTTTTCTATAGAGCTAAATTATAATTATGTTTCTATCAATCATTAAAAACATTCATGGTTCTCTATAGACTATCTCTCTATAGAATCTTATTCGAGTTCGTGACTTTTATAAGGTTTAAACTATTTTGAAGTCTTAAGAATATTGTCATAAAAATACATACTTACGAAAGCTTACCGAAGATGAGATTACCAGGTAAATTCTACTGGTAATCTAACCTAGAGAGCCTAAGTAACGTCTACTAAACGTATTATGTTGGAGTATTTTCTTTCTCATTTCATCGTATAAAGGCATCTCTACAACAGCTGACCAAATCAGATCGCTTCATCGCACTTAAACGTCCACACTAAACCTGATTCTAAAACAAAAACATAATTTAAATGCATAACGTCCACGATTTGTCCCCAGTTTGTTATCTCAATGTCACCAACGAAACTTGGAGAAATAAATCTACATACTTAAGATAAGGCTAGGTTTCGTGTGAGGTTTAAAGTCCAACAAATCGCGCTATTCTTTTGTGGATAGCTGAAGAATTTTTCGCTTTACGGGATTTAAGTAAAGAGGGTTTTTCGTTGGGAGGTGAAAATTGTATTGTTTATACTTCGTGTAGGGACAATACAATTTCGTTTACGAGAAACGAATAGTGCTTTTGATTTTAAAAGCAATGCAATCATTTGTTCATCTGTTTTATGAGAATAGCTTTCTATCAGCTAAAAGTCGTCTACTGTTACTAGGGTGGGTAAAAGGAGGAGAGGTAGTGCCCCGTTCCCTTTTTGTGAATGGTAATTTACCTATGAGCATGTCTCTTTACTATTGTATAAAAGGTACCTTTGGGATGCGGTATGCAATTGCCGTGAGTCCTATGCAGCAACATTATTGTGTGATCCAAAATTTATTGATTGTCTTAAACCTGTTCTTTGTGTCCGTTATATTTGTACACAGTCCCCGTGACCCAGGACATAAAACTACTTGACTTGGATCTTGGATCTACAAATTTAATTATGTTGTATAATTTATAATATATTACAAAATATATTACAAAACCATGGACAAACCTTAGATAATATAATCATAGCTTATAAGCCATCATATGCAGAACTTTTATTAAACAACTATGCAACTGTTTTATGTTAACTTTACCAAGTTCACTTAAAACAGCCATAACAAATCATGATCGTGTGTTCAAAGAGTGGTTCTGAATGTTGTACTCTCTCTTCTTTTTTCAAGATCCACCGGTTGAAGCATACAAAGGCTTCAACTTTCACAATACTTTATTTATCGTTTGGGCTTGAAAGGTTACTCATTGTTTTACAACACTTATCAATGCTGTGAAACGTTGGAAATTTCAATTGGGAGTTTTGTTATGATAGCTTTGGTTGAGTGCTCTATGAATAATATGCTTAGTTTGGGTTTAAACGACGGCGACGCTGTGTGAATGAGTGAAGAACAACATTATCTTTAAAGTTATATTAATAAATAATATTTAATTAAATTGTATAATATAAAATAATTGGTAACAAGATTTCTTTATTTGCTAAAGGTACTTACTTAGTTCAGTAGTAAATCGTTAGTCGCCCGCCTAAAGGCAGACTTTAGACGAGTTAGGGTAGTAACAATATGTTTTCTAAATCCGTCACCTCCAGGAAATCTTATTCTTGTCATAAAATTCCATGCATATTCTACGACAGGGAAAGTGGGACACTTGGTTTACTTATACCACCCTTGTCAAATGTATCAAATTGGATTTAATTTCTCGTCTTTTCTTCTAAAACAGATTATATATTTAAACTTTTTCCTTAATCTTCTTTACCCGTGCGACGAGATGAGTTGACACCATATTTTCTTATTCCATTACCATACAGAACATCTAACTATTTTAAGTTAATTTGATAATGGTAGTGCTAATTAGTTAATGTTAACGATCTTGTAATGTCTAAGCTTGTAATGCATTAAGTCACGCTGTACATTATGATGTAGAGGGGGGTGACTATTGGGTGGGGCTAATGCATGAAAAAATGCTATTTGATTCCTATCCAATTAACCGTTCGCGTTGGGTAGAGCTGCCAGTAAAGGATAGTTCCTTTACTGGCAGCTCTATAAATATAATGTCTCTTTACAAACTCCGTGGACATGGTGATGACAAAGTTACCATTATTCTAGATCAACAAGATAGTTGGTCTTTTGTCTTCTGCAAGAGGCGATCTGTACACAAGCAGTAATGTGAAAATGTTAAAATACTTAGGTGGAAGGGTATAGTTACATTTTACGTCAAATATACGTGTGTGGTGACGGAGTAAAAATACAATATGTCACTACCCCATCTCATCCCATGGGTGTCGTAAAAACCGACTAAGGGGCTATCCGTGAATATTACTTTTACGAAATAAAAAGAACGAAAACTTGAAATTTAACCCTATTCCAATCCGTCTGGCTATCGTGGTATTAGTAGGCCAAGTATCCTTACTTTACGGGAGGAGGCCCGTCCCTGCAGTGGGACATTGATGGGCTGTTATGATACGTGTGTAAAGTTTACGAAAGTGTTGAAATTATCTTTTTAAACAAACGATAAAGACAGATTAAAATTTTAATTGGCACTTAAAATAAGTATGGTATAAAATTATTACAAAAAGCTGTCGTACTAATGAGATTATCGTTTATAATGCATTGTTATTTTAAATTGCTTTTAAACCCAGACTCGAAGGCAACTAACGTTATAGTTATAAGTTTTTTTTTTATAAACATTGGGTCTGTAACCAGAATATGGTTACTAGTATTTGGCACCCACTCTCTGATTCCAAAATGTACACAAACACAAAAATCCATGTAGGTACATGATATTTTAATATAAAACCAAAAAACATTCAACACAAAATTTTTCAAAGCATCAACTTTAAAATATACTTATTTATAAACAAAACGAATTTAGTTTCAATTGTTTAATAAAATACTGAATCCTGAAACAAAATTATTAAAAAAAAATACAAAAAAATTTAGACCATACTTCTCTTTTTGGAGTCAGTTAAAAAAACTTCCGTCTTAAGTAAGAAGGTTGCCAACTACTAATAACCTACATACATTACCATTATATCATTATACATTACCTACATACAATTCAACCACACACGCATTGTATAAAAAATAGGTCGAGTTTTCAATGTGTGTGAAACATACCCTATTACGATAGTGCTAATTAGGCTTCTACACAGAACGAAGCTAATTATCAAGTAAGTTTATAACTTAGACTTGTTGCTTAGTAATAACTTTCTTAATAACATTATTAAACTTGGATAAACAATGTATTATGTTTATGTTGGAGAAGGAAAATAATTAAAAAATATTAAGCTTGATTAAGCTTGCTCCATATGGCGACGGAGGAAGAATACAATAATTATGTCACCACCCCACATCATCCCATGGGTGTCGTAAAATCCGACTAAGAGAATAGCCGTGAATATTATCTTTATGAAATAAAAAGAAGGAAAACTTGAAATTAAACCCTATATCAATCCGTCTGGCCAGCGTAATATTAGTAGGCCAAGTATCCCTCCGTCACGGTAGGAGGCCCGTCCCTGCAGTGGGACATTAAAGGGCTGTTATGATGAAGCTTGATTATGAAGGGAAAAGTATGCGAAGCACAGTCATAGGTATTCTTGTTTGATAGTTGTCTTTGATATGTCAGTTGTCATTTAACTAGACATTGACAGTTGCTAGTGGTATATCGTGCGAAGAAACGATGACAGATTTGATCTTAAACATCGACCGCGCCGGCCGAACGCAATAATGCCATTGCAAATTTAAATGTTCAGTCAGCCACAAAAGTCGCTGAACACATTTTAAATTCCAAAACTGCTGAACACTAAAAATGTCATAAGTCAGTTTCGCAACAAGAGCACAGAATAAGCTTTACATACGAAACGACCATAACACGCTGAACACGGTTATTACAAAAGTAGCTGAACCCTAGTATTTTTAAAAGTAACTGAACGCCTAAGATTCCAAAAATAGCTGTACATACGCGTCAATTCCTATTAAAACCTGCTTTTTGGGTATTATACTATAAGCATCTTTAAAAAAATAAAAACTTTTAGAACAGATAAGATTGTTCAAAGAGGTTTAATTACAACGTTTTTTATCTTGGTTATGGCCTAGGTATACATTTGTCAAATTATTTTACATGTCAATGGACCAAAATTCGCTTTACATCAAGAACACCAAAAGTAGATTGACAGGCAATAACATTGAAAATATGATTTGTTAACCTACTTTTGTATTTAATGATGTTCAGCTACTTTTGGAATACTAGTGTTCAAATACTTTTGTAATAACCGTGTTCAGCGTGTTATGGTCGCTTCGTATGTAAAGCTTATTCTGTACTCTTGTTGCGACACTGACTTATGACATTTTTAGTGTTCAGCAGTTTTGGAATTTAAAATGTGTTCAGCGACTTTTGGGGCTAACTGTACCTGAGACATTAAATGGAAAAGAAGATTATTGAACGAAGAAGTGGTTATGGTTTTGTCATTTAGGATGACTAACCTAAAGTTTATAGTGTACCTGTATGAAAGTTTACAAAAAATGGGTATTCGGCTTGGTTTGGTATTCTTGCCGCATGTCTAGTCGAGTGGAGCGAGACTTCTTTGTCTAAGGTTGCTTAATCATTGACTATTCGTCCAAACTAACGACGAGTGACGTGGAGACAATCTGAGCTACTTTCAAAAGCTATAGCTATTAATACACAGAACCAAAAAAAAAAATATAATTCAGCCAAATAAAACAATATCAAAACGACTTCGATTTAGAATTACAATTCGCTATGTGAATAAAATTAATTCTAGCAAAAAATGAAATCTGTATGTATGAAATGAGTAACGGTTATCTCTGATATGGTACCTGGTTCATTCCAATGGATTGAAAGGATTCTCTTTGTTCTGAGTTACCCACAAAATATTACGTATATAGTATTCGTTGAACGGGACTATTGAATTGGAAAACATATTCTTGAGTACCGCGTTTTATAGTGAGGGGTATGTGACTGTCGATGTTAATAAAATGTTACTATTATATAAATTGGTTGTTTTACTTTATGAAACTGTCTCTATAATCTATACTAATATTATAAAGAGGTAAAGTTGGGTGTTTGTGACGTTCTAGGGGGTAATATCTGGATCAACTGAACCGATTTTAAAAATTCTTTCTGTGTTGAATAGTCCATTTATTGAGGAGTGTCATAGGCTGTATAGTATCACGCTATGACTAATAGGTGTGGAGCAGTAATGAAATATGTTCAACAAACGGACGCGTTTATTTTCGCTTCCCAACGAAGTGGGTACGGGTCAGCTAGTAAAACATTATTATTGGCATGAGACTGAGTTTCGTGACTGTCTAATTAATGTTTGTAAGAATCTTCGTGGCATAGGGTTAGTAACACATACCTAGTGAGGGAGTTGTTCAAAGTTGTTAATCGTGTTAGAACTTACTTTTATTTATTTGATTTGGATTCTTAATAATATTTTTACTGGAAGCGACCCCTAATAAGAATGAAAATTTATACTTGAACTACGAAAACCACGGTTGTTAGATGATTTAAGACTGGGTGTATTATCTTAATGTTCTCAATTCAAGTTTTTTAAGTTTGGGACCTAAGAACTCAATCATTTTTTGACCAATTAAAAAAAACGTTTCATATTTTTAAACAAATACCATCAAAAATTCAAAAATTTTCGTGTCCGTGACGGTAGCGTACACAAGAGCTGTATCGAGTTGGTTACTATGCCAAAAAACTCGGTGTAAATACTGCCTAATTAGTGTAAAAATAAAAAAAACTCTTCCTCTTTAGTTTAGGAAATAAATACAATTTTCAATGGGTACGCCAGCGTCACGATCAAGCTAGCGTACCCATGGCCGTACTCAAAAACGGCTAATTGTAAAGCAACAGAAGTTACACACAAAAACTCGGTACTAACTCTGCCACCGCTATGCAAAATTTCATAACAATTGCTCTTGTAGAAACAGAGATATTGAACAAGACTTTTAAATGACAGCGTTATGGTAGCGTACACATAATAGTTCTGATTACTTCTGATAGATAGGGAACTTTTCTTTTGATAAATGCTATATGAAAAAATTCGGCGTGAAATTCTGACTCTATTAGTGTAAATACTTTATGCGAATTCGCAGTGGAATATGTCAAAAAATCTATGTAAAGTTCTAGGAACAAATGTATTGACGTACAGTAGCGAACAAAATGTATTCGTGAAATTATAAACAGAGATATAGCGTTATTTTCAAATATAAGCTAGCTTGATTTGTTCTGACATAAATATTAAAATGATTAACTACCTATTTATGTACTTGACTGTAAAAAGTTGGTTTGTCTGGAATGGAACATTTTCAAATGCTAATGTGAAATTCATAATACATAATAATTCATAATTTCTTTATTTGCAAAAACATGGTATTACAAGGTGTAGTACAAAAGTGGTTGATCTACATGTTTCGTCCAACTTGGGCATGCAAATACTTAAGATCTAGCTAATACATAATATCAATTAACTATAATTTTTTACATCTACACACATACATTACATATTATTATTTATTTATACAATAGAATTGTGTGTCAGAATTAAAAATAATTAAATGTGATGTCAGATTACAAAGGTAAGTCAATGTTAATAATAATTACTAATTGTTATACAAAAAAGGAAGAAATGTCAAGTTTTTTTACAATTTAAAAATTCTGTTACGGAGTAGAATGTCTTCTCGATTAACCATTCTTTTAACGATTTAACAAATTTAGAAATAGACTATACTTAATACTTTCTCCTTCGCGCTAGCACGTCTTATGGCAGCTAACATGATCGGGGGGTGAGGATAAGGGGTGAGCGGGGTAAGGATGCGCGAAAAAACCCGCTCACATAATTTCCGTTGTGATGTGACTAGTCCGACCCTGTTGTGATGTGTTGTTGTTTTTTTTTTGTGGCAGTGAATTTATTAGGTAAGTTAAAAATTTATATGTTATAAATTTTTAAAATAAAAATTGTTATTATTTGTAAATATTTTCTAAGACTGATTCTTACAAATAAATATGTTTAAATCATAACCTATTTTATGGTAAATTGTAATTATTATAACAAAACATAAATAAATCATAACCTGTATTACATTTTATACAACAAATGCTGTTATAATCCAAACTGTGATTATTGTAACAAAACCAAATGTGATTATACTGTGATTTTTAATATATAATTAATAATTGTACAATTGTTATTATTTGTAAATATTTTCTAAGACTGATTCTTACTAATAAATATGTTTAAATCATAACCTGTTTTAATGTAAATTGTCATTAATATAACAAAACAGAACGTAATATAACTATACTGTGACAAAAAACGTTGTTTTTGGCAAAACAAACGTTATTTTTCTGATAAAGCTACTTATTTGAATTTTTCCAATTATTTCATTTTCTATGAGGGCTATATCTAGAAATTAATAAAGTGAATATACTCCTAGTTCAGTATTTCATCACGTTTCATCAGTTTTAATTCTGTATTTTAAAAAAACTTGTCAAATCACTTGTGAGCATATCTGTACCAGTACTATGAACATAAAATAACATGGATTTTTGACATATTCCACTGCGAATTCGCATAAAGTATTTACACTAATAGAGTCAGAATTTCACGCCGAATTTTTTCATATAGCATTTATCAAAAGAAAAGTTCCCTATCTATCAGAAGTAATCAGAACTATTATGTGTACGCTACCATAACGCTGTCATTTAAAAGTCTTGTTCAATATCTCTGTTTCTACAAGAGCAATTGTTATGAAATTTTGCATAGCGTGGGCAGAGTTAGTACCGAGTTTTTGTGTGTAACTTCTGTTGCTTTACAATTAGCCGTTTTCGAGTACGGCCATGGGTACGCTAGCTTGATCGTGACGCTGGCGTACCCATTGAAAATGGTGTTTATTTCCTAAACTAAAGAGGAAGAGTTTTTTTTATTTTTGCACTAATTAGGCAGTATTTACACAGAGTTTTTTGGCATAGTAACCAACTCGATACAGCTCTTGTGTACGCTACCGTCACGGACACAAATTTTCGACAAAAACTTAGAATTTCGCTGAATAATTCTAAAACATAATTATAATATTTAAAAAGTGTAGTATTGTTCTTTTGTTTCTATGTCTCCCACATCCCTACAGTTTAGCTTACGAAAAGCTATCGGAGGCGGCGTATTGGAAAAGATATTGTTTGTTATTGCCTCAGAGACTCCTGGAATTTATCGACCAAATTGGACTCGTTTTACTCTTTTAATACTTGATTTACTTATCTTAATATACAGACATACAGACGGAATGATACGTTGTAGACGAAGCCAGGTGAAAGGAATTGTATAAAGAAATGATAAAACTGATGTTTGAAATAACTATTTTCATCTAGGTAACAGTTTTTGTTGTAGGGATCTTTTTTCCTTTGTTATTCAAGGTTACAGAGACCTACAGGCTAGGCATTGCGTCGTCTACTATGTTACTGTATAGATGTTTCCATTAATTGGAGTATATCCGTGCTACGAAGGACATTTAGTGACAGACGATAAACCACATCAGGGGCCTATAGTATACTAGAACATTTTCCACAGCAGATTATTAGGAACTAAACAACATACGAAAGGGTACATAATTTTCTAATTGGTCAGTTTTTTTAAATAGAAAATATTATATTGAATAATTTTCAGATTTATCTAAAAAAAACAACTCCCGCTTTAGGGATAAGCCCTGAATCGCAAACATTCTACAACCTTAAAAACCGTTTTGTCTTCGAGTACATTATAAGAATAGTTTTCAATTAAACACGTATTTAAAAAGAACAACGAAGCAACTAACTTACGAGCTGTTTACAAGCCCCTTATCTCTTTACTTGCGTGTAGAACCTACAAGGTTCTATTTGATAAAGCAATCTGTTTTAAATATACACATTTTTTCCTCTATATCAAAGTAGCAATAAGTTACATCTCATTTTGTGATAACATCTACATGAACGGTTGTAGTCACGCGATGTATGAACTAGTCCGTGTACTAGTTCTGAGGCCGTATTGTCAATAATAAGCTGAATATATATTTAAAATTATATTAATTATGTTGACTATGTTGATAATGGGATTGATACTAAATGGGTTTCTTTGAATAATAAGAGCTCCCACACACTAATGGCATGTTCCCAACGGCAGAGGTAACTGCAGCCGTGCCGTCCGCCGTCGACGGCAGCAGTCGAACTTTAGCGACACTTGCAGTTGTGCGTTGTTTACGAAGTTGTTATGTCGACGGCTGCCGTCAACGCGTCAACAGCAGATGTAGAGTGTAAGAGCTCTAATTGAATGTTGGTCGAAGGATGCTATCCTGGCAAGAAGTATTTGTTTTTCGCCTTACTTTCATCTCCTTCTTTTGTTTTTCTAGAGAGATTGGTTATCGTATCGAGCTTAGAGTGGAAGAATCACACTGTTTGAACAGCATGCATGCACACAGCATGAATGACCCGACTCGATTGGTAAAGCACCACTTTTCACAGGAAACCGACGTAAAGTTGTTCTTTTACTGATGCGTTCTTTTAATTTCGACTGATCAAGCGAACGGTTCGTGTAAAGTACTTCTCTTTTTATCGACGTAAAAAAACATACTCGTAGTTTTTTATAAACATGAAATTAAATTTAATAATATTGAATAAACAGTACTTGTAAATTTTGAATAATACTCCAGTGCTCGATAGATGGCATTGGTAGATAGAAAGTACTAACAATACAAGTTTGTCATCTATAACGTGATGATTGTGTTCATATCTAGAATTGGCATCGACACAATATTAAAATATAACAATATAACTGAACAAATTATGTGTATATCACCTTCGAGTATTTATTATTAGAAATATGAAAATTGTTAAAGAAATAGTTATTTAATAAATTCAATTAATAATAAATTTTAACACAAGGAATTAAGACTCATATTTCTTTGGACTATTCGTGAAGATCTTATCAAAATATGATCGATTGTGCGATGAAAGAAATGTGAACTGTTAAAATGTATGTTGATAGAAATACAACCTTATTTGTCAAAGTTAAGGTATAGAATAAATTGTAGATATTTAACGATATTGTGTTGTGTAAATTACGGTGTTATAATAAACTTTTGTTGGAGATATTTTATAAAAAATTGTTCTCTTCCGAATTTAGACAAAGTTGAATATTATATTTTTTGTTATTTTTGTAATTTGATATAGTGAAGTTTCATGCAGCATTATTTATGTAGCTTATTTAAGGTTTTTGGAATCTTCTTCTACTGAGCTTTCCTCTCTTACATCGTTTACTTGGCATACCAACTCGCAAGAAACCTGTCATCATTTCTTCATCACGTTTTATCATAACAGCCTATTAATGTCCCAATGCAAGGATGGGCCTCTTCCCATGACGGAGAGATACTTATGGCCTACTAATACCACGCTGGCCAGACGGATTGGTATAGGGTTTAATTTCAAGTTTTCCTTCTTTTTATTTCGTAAAGATAATATTCACGTATAGTCCCTTAGTCGGTTTTTATGACACGACGTGGTGACAATATGAGAGTTCATCACGTTTGGTCTACGTTAAATTAGACTCTATCGGTTATTTTATAAGAGATACTCTACTTTGCTAATAGTAAAGTTTTTGTCTCGACTAAGCTTTACGCTAGACATCCTTCAACAATTTACATTGAATACTAATAGTTAAGAGAGAAACACTCATATTACATTAATTGTTGAATATGAATAAGTCAACGCGCTTGCGGAGCTATCTACACCTTCGTTAACTTGATGCTTCTAAATATATTTTTATACACCATAAAAAGTGTTCTAAAGATATTTGATCTCCTTTTTAAAACCTCTCCTCTTTAAAATAAAGTTTCTAGTCCTTAATTATATTTTGGTATTATCTCGCTAGCTCTATAATAATGTGTCTATGTAGAAAAGGAAACATACCAAACAAAAAAAGTGACTTCTAATTACAAGAAAGCCTTCTTGAACCTTGATTCGGGTCCTAAGTCCTAGACATTCATAACAGCCCATTAATGTCCCACTGCAGGGACGGGCCTCCTCCCGTGACGGAGGGTTACTTGGCCTACTAATACCACGCTGGCCAGACGGGTTGGTATAGGGTTTAATTTCAAGTTTTCCTTCTTTTTATTTCGTAAAGATAGTAGTTACGGTTATTCCCTTAGTCGGTTTTTACGACACCCATGGGATGAGATGGGGGTAGTGACATATTGTATTCTTACTCCGTCACCACACGGTCACAGTCCTAGACATTGCCATAATTAAATTAAATCTTACCCCAATCACACGATTAACCAGACACAAACATGTAAACTCCATGGAATGCTAAGAACCGAGTCTAATAAATTGAGCGTAATCTCTATTCAAAAGAAGTCCAAACACTTAGTTACAAAGACAAGTTAACTAAGTTATCTTCGATGTTCTAGTGGAATAATTTAAGAGTTAATTAAGTATAAAATGATTTTCAGGTAACGGCAGTTTAAATGTGTCACTAGTTTATAAGTTTGAGGCGGAGAAACTTAAGCGTTGTTTAAAGTTTTGTTTAGTTGTTTGTTTGTTGAAGTATTCTCTACAGTTAAGAGATCTTATACTCATGCTTTAAATTATCTTTAATTTATCTTATAAGCTAAAGTTGTTAAAGAGACTTAGAATATTAGGTAATGTGTTATTGATACACTGTTGTTATAATGAGTAAAGAATATCGTAAGTGGTTTTGAATAATACGTTTATAATGCCTCAGTAGAACGGCGATCGAACTGTTTGTGAGATCCACTAATTAATTTTCAAAATCGGTCCAAGAACATGGGTCCTTTGATTTGTTGTTTTTTAAATCCCTGCAACACATGGCATGATCCTTAGTGATGGCGTTGATATTTCCGGGATTAAAAGTAACCAATATGTTAATTATTGAGACGACTTTAGTGGCGTAGTGGTTATTTAACATGACTGCTACGCAGAAGTCTCGGGTTCGATTCCCGCTCAATGCAAATCTTTGTGTGCATGAACATGATTATTTGCATTGGGCTGAGTGTTTCTATGTATAATATGTATGTATTTACAAAAAAAAAATATTTAAGTATGTGTATCAGTTGTGAGAGAGCTTGTACTATGGGTACTAGCTCATAGTACAAGCTCTGCTTAGTTTGGGACTAGATGGCGTTGTGTGAAAGTATGAGGAATATTTATTTATTTATTATTTCGACAGATTCACTGTACTATTCGATCTTTTTTACGAATTGACAAGCACGGACCAAGGCTACTGTGATTAAGAAAGGAAAATAAATATCCTTTTAATTATTTCGCCAATATAAATATATATCTGCCAACACATTTACCCCCAATAGGTTCTAAAATAAAGTAGCACGCAAACTTTGCGTGACGCCTACAAAATTGTTATTGATTTAAATAATTACAAGAGTACCTAGTTACCAATGTTGTGCTCTCTACTAGTTTACAACTAAACCACGAATATTTGATTTGCGCCTTTATTTATTACCGATTGCCCCTTGTTTACCCTTAATGAGGAGACTGGGGTAAAATGGAATTTTATCATCGAGAATGCTTAAATCTTTTTAACTTCGCAACCGATTTTGAAACGATTTTCTCAATAGATAGAGTCAGTTGTGTAAGTGTGTGTGTAATGTAAGGTACATAAAGTACATGCATTTAAAGTATACGAGATATCCTTTATCTACTTGACTTAAATTACATTTAAGTTTGGCGTAATGAAACGGAATGAAATAAAATATTTTTTATGTCATCACACGGAAGACTTAACAAATTATCCTATGGATGTCCAATTTGCCGAAAGTCCAGTTGGCTAAATGAGCAATTTGCCGAAAGCCCAGTTTGTCAAAATGAAAGTCCAGTTGGTTGAATGTCCAGTTGTCCAAATGACCAGTTGGTCGAATTTTCATTTGGACGAATGTCTACATCGTTAAAAGATTGATCAGTTAATCAAATGTCCAGTTAACGGAATGTTCAGTTGGTCGAATGTTCAGTTGACCGAACGCTCAGTCGGTCGAATGTTCAGTTGACCGAATGCTCAGTTGGTCGAATGTCCAGTTGGCCGAATGTTCAGTTGACCGAATGCTCAGTTGGCCGAATGTTCAGTTGACTGAATGCTCAGTTGGTCGAATGTCCAGTTGGCCGAATGTTCAGTTGACCGAATGCTCAGCTCGCCGAATGATCAGTTGACCGAATGCTCAGTTGGTCGAATGTTCAGTTGGTCGAATGTCCAGTTGGCCGAATGTTCAGTTGACCGAATGCTCAGTTGGCCGAATGATCAGTTGACCGAATGTTCAGTTGACCGAATGCTCAGTTGGTCGAATGTCCAGTTAGCCGAATTTTCAGTTGACCGAATGCTAAGTTCGCCGAATTTTCAGTTAAGCGAATGTTCAGTTGACAGAATGCTCAGTTGGTCGAATGTCTAGTAGACCGAATGTTCAGTTGACTGAATGCTCAGTTTGCCGATTGCTCAGTTGATCGAATGTCCAGTTAACCAAATGTTCAGTTGACTGAATTCTCAGTTGCCCGAATGTTCAGTTGGCCGAATGTTCAAGTGGCCGAATGTTCATTTTGACGAATGTCGATTGCTCAGTTGGTTGAATGTCTAGTTAGCCGAATGTTCAGTTGACCGAATGTTAAGTTGACTGAATGCTCAGTTGGCCGAATGTCCGTGTGTTTTAGATGTTTGTTGTTATTTATTAAAATAGTTTTAGTATTAACTTGAGAAAAAGAGAGATATTTTTGGATTGTTACAAAATATTTGTTTTTCTTTAATTAAGTTAGTTGTACTTGTACGTGCGGCAATAACCTAAAACCGATCTGTGGAAGTCATTTATTTTTCTATACTAATATTATAAAGAGCTAAATTTTGTGTGTTTGTGACGTTGTAGGGGGTAATCTTTGGATCTACTGAACCGATTTTAAAAATTTATTTCTGTGTTCAATAGTCCATTTATCGGGGAGTGTATGTAGGCTATATAGTATTACGCTATGACTAATAGGAGTAGAGCAGTAATAAAATATGTTTAAAAAAGTGACGCGGTTTTTTCGCCGCCTAACGAAGTGGGCACGGGTCAGCTAGTTGTAAATATTTTTCGATAAATAACAAGTTAATGAGGCCCATCTTTGTTGTAGCAGAACTATAATATGCTATTAAAGCACCGATTACACTAGACTACATGTAGTCTCCTACATGATGTAGTTGACTACATGTAGTCTAGTGTAATCGGCGCTTAAGACGATACTAAATAATCTCTAAACGCAAGAACACAGTCGATCAGTCACCTGCCGCGAACAATGGCGGCTGCACCATTACAAATATGATATATTATTGCGAGAGTGGAACATTAAACGTTAATTTATATAAGTTTCAAACACAATACCAAGTT
Source organism: Schrankia costaestrigalis (assembly GCA_905475405.1). Lineage (NCBI taxonomy): Eukaryota > Metazoa > Arthropoda > Insecta > Lepidoptera > Erebidae > Schrankia > Schrankia costaestrigalis. The sequence goes on from FR997830.1 coordinate 3,721,743, forward strand.
ATTTATTACTTCGTGTCACGTTTTGATTATCTTAAATAACTTGATTAATTATGTAGTTTTGGTTTTTAGTATTCAAGTTAAGATTTTGTAAAAAAATTGATATTGTACAAGTATATCGTTTAGAAATCTGTAGACCGTATTAGACACTGGTTGATTTCATCTGGCCACAATTTTGAAGACATTCTGTTTTAACGACTTATTTTTAACTTATAAAAAGTACTCGTGATATTAACGTCAGAACGTCAACTAATCTAGTGTCAAAACTATCATTTTCAGGAACTAAAATGACAGTTTTGACACTTGATTAGTTGATTTTGACTTGATCAGTCATTCAGAAACCGGGGTAAGTCTGCCAATGCATAAGGTTTTAAATAAATAAATTATCGGTCTGAACTTCATTATTTCGGAGTATCTTGTTGTGCTGAAACATTAAATTATAGTTTTGCAAACATCTCGTTTATCATTATAACAGCCCATTAATGTCCTACTGTAGGGACGGGCCTCCTCCTGTGACGGAGGGATAATTGGCCTTCTAATACCACGCTGGCCAGATGGATTGGTATAGGGTAAACATCTCTTTGTTTCGCTAATATTCATCAGCCTACTGGATATTATTTATTAACCAAGCGTCTCTCACTGCTAAGTGCCTGTCCGTTGGGACAGGCACATGAGAGGGTAATACCGTCATTTTTTATATCTATAAGTCACGTTTTACAATACGTCCAAGAGATGAAGAATCCATTCATTACTAGTTCATCGCCCTACATATTATATGGTGCTGCTACTATTTCTACCGTTACTTAATTCGACACAAATATAATATACTTACTTATTCCTTATATTTCATGATTAAAGAAAATAAAACATTTTCTATCTCCCCAAAAATATTAACATCTCTCTATTTCCCAAGTTAATACTAAAACTATTTTAATAAAAAAACAACAAACATCTAAAAACAAAACAAAAGTTATACACAAGATTAAATTTGTTGAAATAGAATGTCATAATACAAAATTCGTAGCAATGTAGCTACGATTTCGTAGAACTCGTAGATAGTGCTACGTAGAATTCGTAGTCTGGACTCTACGACGTTAAGTGAAAAGTATAAATTAAAACTGTTATAGGTTTTATTTATCTTTCTTTATATTGAGTATATATGTCCGTGTGGTGACGGAGTAAGAATACAATATGTCACCACCCCATCTCATCCCACGGGTGTCGTAAAAACCGACTAAGGGACTAACCGTAAATATTATCTTTACGAAGTAAAAAGAAGTTAAACTTAAAATTAAACCCTATACCAATCCGTCTGGCCAGCGTGGTATTAGTAGGCTAAGTATCCCTCTGTCACGGGAGAAGGCCCGTCCCTGCAGTGAGACATTAATGAGCTGTTATGATGATGATGATATTGAGTATCAAAGTAAGGTATTACCACCTCGTTTTATACGATGGGCATCGTCTAAGCCTAGTAGGGAAAGTTCCAAACCAGGGATTTCACAAAATCACTAGGGATATCACGAAATCGCGGTAAATGTCGAAAATGCCATTTCTACCAGAAAATAAATGTTCATATTTTTGTTTGTAGGTTAAAAAACACAAGGATTACACTTCTGTAGGTTAGGTTAGAACTGTGACCATAATGCACGAGGCGAGCCAGCGAAGCGAGCAGCTTGTACCGGGATTTCTTGATATCCCTAGTCATCATCATCATCAGCCCATCAATGTCCCACTGCATGGACGGGCCTCCTCTCGTGCCGGAGGGATACTTGGCCTACTAATACCACGCTGGCCAGACGGATTGGTATAGAGTTTAATGTCAAGTTTTCCTTCTTTTTATTATACCCCCAGTGATTTCGAGAAATCCCTGGTTTATTTATATCCCTGCAACATATAACGTACATTATCGAGCCGGCCGGAGCGCCTTCTATCATCCGGTATTAAGAGATAAGTGCTGCCACGCAATGCGTTCTACAACAGATAATCGTTTCTACACTTATATACGATACATTAACACCTTTATGCCTTTATTTTATCTACTACAGAATATTTGCTACTTTTATTTTCTCTTAACGTACATTTGATTCAAGCAAGTATACTATTTTTGTAGTACTTTTGTAAGTAGGTAATATTAAAGACACGACCAATTCTCGTTATTCTCGTATCATACATTTTTAAATTTCAAAATGGTTTATTTAAATTATTACAAACTAGCTGACCCGTGCCCACTTCGTTGGGCGGGGCGAAAAAAACGCTTCTCTTTTTAAAACATATTTTATTACTGCTCCTCTCTTATTAGTCATAGCGTGATACTTTAGGTATAGCCTATGGCACTTCCCGATAAATGGAATAATTAACACAAAAAGAATTTTAAAAATCGGTTCTGTAGACTGTAGATCCAGAGATTACCCCCTACAACGTCACAAACTTACAAACACACAAACTTTACCTCTTTATAATAAATTAGTATAGAGTATTATCCATGTAACGATGGATTAAGAATACATGGTATTAATCAATAAACCAATTAGCCTATCGCAGTCCACTGCTGGACAAAATGCCTCTCCTAACAAACGCCACAGAACAGGGTCCTCCGCCCTTCGAATTTAGTCCGACCAAGCGATATTTTGAGGTAGAATTAATTTATAGTACATACTTACAGGTATTTTACTCCGTGTGGGGACGGAGTAAGAATATAATATGTCACTACCCCTTCTCATTCCATGGGTGTCGTAAAAACCGACTAAGGGACTATCCGTGAATATTATCTTTACGAAATAAAAAGAAGGAAAACTTGAAATTAAACCCCATACCAATCCGTCTGGCCAGCGTGGTATTAGTAGGCCAAGTATCCCTCCGTTACGGGAGGAGGCCCGTCCCTACAGTGGGACATTAATGGGCTGTTATGATGATGACAGGTATTTAAAATTGAAATAAAAATCTTACTCCAACCAAAATGTTGATACTAAGAAAATTCATCTCTACTATACTAACATCGCGTTAGACAGATATTTTACGTTAGTCGCGCATTATTTTAAAACTGAGATATCTTTCAAACTAATGATCGGATCTCATCGCTGTAAAGGTCAATTTTGTTTAAAATTAAATAAATATAATGATTAGCGTATTTATTTTGATAAGGGTCGATACCATATACACAAAATCCCTTTACAAACAATGCATTTCTTTAATTCTATTTTATTATTATAAAAAAGGTCGTAGTGAGTCAACCTTAGAAGATAGATATATGCAATGATTTGTTCCTGATTCGTCATCTTCCTAATTGGTCATCTTCCAAATTCGTCGCCTTCCTAACTCGTCATCTTCCAAACTGGTCATTTTCCAGATTCGTCATCTTCCAAACTCGTCATTGTACTGTCGAATTAAATTTTGATAGAAACTAAAAGAAATAATTATTCAAGTATGGGCAGGAACAATATGTTTTATATCTTAAAGTGTATAATTTTTTTATGAATACAAGTGCTAATTATCCTTAATACTGTTGATTTTAAATGAATATTATATCTGTAAAGGCTACTAAAAAGTTATGTCTACAAAATAATTAAATTGACTTATTTCAAATGGTATGCAATGTCACTTGTAAAAAACATTATCATGTACCTAACATTTTTATACTAATAAAATAATTTTATCAATTAATTTAACAATTTAATTATCACTTATCTATTTAATATGTATTAAGTTTAAATAAATATTTATTTATATAACATTTGGGATAGTACACAAATACTTTTTTTATTAGTAATTAGTAAAAATTAAAATTGCATAAATCTCAATTGTGAAGTGCACTTCCGATCCGGTTTTTTTGACGTTCCGTTTGTTGTCATTTTTGATTTTCGGTGTATTTTTATAAATTTATTCTTATGTATTGGCAAAGTGCTTTTTATTTTTTTTAATAAACTTCATGATAGACAAGTAACACTCTTAAAGGTTATACTACAGAGGATTTATGTAATAAATTTTTGTTGACAAATGTACACGGTATGACGAGTTTGGAAGATGACGAATCTGGAAAATGACCAGTTTGGAAGATGACGAGTTAGGAAGGTGACGAATTTGGAAGATGACTAATTAGGAAGATGACGAATCAGGAACAAATCCTATCGTTGACTTAATTGTAAAACTTTTTTAAAGGTACAATTCTTTAATACATCATTTCAGTATATCTCCAGACGTTTAAGTAGGAGAAGCAAAATAAACGTTTTTAAGCGTCCCTTTTATAAACATACTAGCTGATGCCCGCGGTATTACCCGCCTAATTGTTATTTTACACCATAAACTACCTATATTCCAAATTTCATCAAAATCCATTTAGTAGTTTTTGCATGAAAGGGTAACAAACATCCATCCATCCTCACAAACTTGCATTTATAATATTAGTAGGAAAGGATAAGCAAAGGTGTGTCACTTTAGTGCCTAACAAATAAGGTGAATATTATCTTCACTAAATAAAAAGAAGGAAACCTTGAAATTAAACCCTATACCAATCCGTCTGCAAGCGTGGTATTAGTAGGCCAAGTATCCCTCCGTCAAGGAAGGAGGCCCGTCCCTGTGGGACATTAATGGGCTGTTATGATGAAATAAGTTGACAATTACGAATTTAATCTCTCTAGATATATCAGACCCACAGCTAAAAAACCGGTCAAGTGCGAGTCTGACTCGCGCACCGAGGGTCCTGTACAAACCTATTTATTTTTGCCAAATTGTGATAACGTCAGGATTCAGCTGTTTAAATACTACTTTTCCCGCCAAAATTCAATGACGTCACGACTTAGCTGTCAAAATATATTTTCCCGCCAAAAGTCTGTGACGTCACGACTCATCTGTCAAAAATTCTATGACGTCACGCCTATCTGTCAAAATTGACAGCTGTCAAAAGTGACAGAGGTATCAAATATTTTCCCGCCAAAATAATATGACGTCACAAATCATCTGTCAAAAATTCTGTGACGTCACGACTCATCTGTCAAAAATTCAATGACGTCACGACTCAACTGTCAAAAATATTTTCCCGCCAAAATTCTGGGACGTCACGACTCATCTGTCAAAATTCTATGACGTCACGGGTCACGTGACCTATGACGTCACAGGTCACGTGACCTATGACGTCACAGGCCACGTGACACAACTTTCCCGCCAAAATTCTATGAAATCAAAATATAATATGATTGCTAATAAAAAGTAGCCTATGTTCTTTCTCAGGGTCTAAAGATTCTCTGTACCAAATTTCATCGAAATCCGTTCAGCCGTTTAGGCGTGAAAGAGTAACAGACAGACAGACAGACAGACAGACAGACAGACAGACAGACAGACAGACAGACAGACAGACAGACAGAGTTACTTTCGCATTTATAATATTAGTATGGATTGTTTGATATCGTCGTTCAGACAAGTGATATTATGAGACATGAATTTAGGGTTAGTTACCATTCGGATACATGATGATTCGGACACAAAATGTTATGACACCTGAGATTATGGATTGAAAAATTATGAGACGAAATAGAGAACCGATTTTTATTCCTCACCACACAAAAACACACTTAAAGTTTACTTAAAGTATACTACATATGACTCGCAAGTATTATTACCAAAACTCTTGCACCCTTTACAAAGTAACTTAATTTAGTAGAAAGTTCATAATATTAGGTTGTAAGTCAATGTAAAGGTTGCGTTGTGTTGTATCGTGACTTAGTTATAATGGGTACCGAGATATTGGGGAGGCATCGAAGGTAAATTGTGAATAGAAGGCAAGGTCGACACGCGACTTGTTTAGAATGACCAAGGTTTTGAGAAAATTAACGGGACATTTTGAAAAGAGAAAAAGGTTCTTAATTCGATTTTAAACTATCGCGATTTCTATAGGTGCATAATACTATATTTTATACGGGGCTTTCTCGCCGTATACTAATTAGCCTAGATACTATTATAAGATAAATACTTGGGTTTTTTCCGATGTTTCGGCTGACTTGCAAACGCTACTAATCTATACTAATGTTATAATAGTATCTAGGCTAAGTAGTATACCGCGAGAAAGACCCGTATAGAATATAGTATTCTGTTCTTAACTCGGTTTTATATTTGATAAAAAACTCGGTCATTTCTTGACCAATTTTTTATTTTGTAGCCTTTTTTTTTTCCGAACTATGTTACACTGGTCATCATAGTAGCTTAGTTTTCTATTGGACTCATAGTGTACTACACACCCGTATTGTAATAGTATAGGCAATCTCTAGGTGTATTATACTCTGCTTCAGAGATGATATCCTTTTTTAATCTCAAATGAGGTAAAATACCTTACATATGCCTGAGTCTAAAATAGACACATTCGCATTTTATACCCCAGGTGTATATAAAATAAGAAACAATAACAACAACAATAGCGACTCTTAATTTTTATTCATAAAGGTAAAACTACAATCAATATTTATATAATGTTCAACTTTTATTCGTAAAGATCAATATTCACAATGTCTTCTAAATAAAATGCTAGCAAAAATAACACCCGTTTACGTTAAAAGACTATTATAGTTATAATAACAGTATAATTTAGTTTTACAACAATGTACTTACTACGTCACGCGAACAACGACGTGGGAGTAATGTAAGCGGTAATCAAAGATCTGAGTCAGTTTATATAACATGCATCGCATGACTAACATCTCGATTTCAATAGCAATTAAATTATTATATTTTACGGCGTCATGCTTGACATCTATGGAAGTAATTATGTTTGTGCTGCTTTGTAGTTCATAGGTCAATCATAAAGGGTATTTAACCTGCTTTTCATCATAACAGCCCATTAATGTCCCACTACAGGGACGGGCCTCCTCCCGTGACGGAGGGAAACCTGGCCTACTAATACCACGCTGGCCAGACAGATTGGTTTAATTTCAAGTTTTCCTTCTTTCTCTGTAAAGGTAATATTCACGGATAGTCCCTTAGTCGGTTTCTACGACACCCACGGAATAAGATGGGGTGGTGACATATTGTATTCTTATTCCGTCACCACATGGATAACCTCTTTTAGTAGACTATTTTTTTATTGCTGTTACACCTATTGAACCTTTGAGGCACTCGATGTTTCGGCCAGGTTACAGCCATGGTCACGAGATGACATCATCGTCAGTCACCTCGTGATCATGGCTGGTGTAACCTGGCCAAAACGTTGAGTGCCTCAAACGTAGATAGTTTCAATATTTACCACAATTAATCGTGTTAATACCCGTATACTTAGTTATTAAAAACTAGCGGCCGGTCCCGGCTTCGCCCGGGCATTATTTTCCCGCTTTTCTGTTTAAATTTTTTCTGGATTTTATTTGCTATAAATCTAACGGAGCTCATGACCTTTCCAACGAATGAAAAACCGTGGAAATCAGTTCGTGCGTTCTGGAGTCATAGCGTCAGGAAGGAAAACCTGACTTATTATTATATAGTAGATAAGTTATAATGAAACACGAAAAATTTTAAAGTTAATGCTGTTACACCGTTTTGCTGTCATACTTTTGTTTTCATTTGGGATGACAATGTATAGCTTGAAACAGGATATGAATTCCTTAGAACGGAATTAACAAGACAAAAACTTAACTGACCTAGAGGTCAAGGCTCTTGAGGCGAATACACAGAAGATTGAGATCAGATTTGAATCTTGCATCGAACTGCCTCAAATTTTCTCCATTTAAATTGCAATTTGTTACGTTGAAAGTTTACTACAAAATTTTTGGGTTGCTTAGTAGTTTTCAGTCTCTAGAAATGATAGTCCAGGGGTTTTTATCTCTGTAAGTCCCTTTTCAAGACATACATGGAAAAGTCCAACGCCCAACTACCACTTAATCCGTACACTCTCACAACAATCTTTAAAACTAAAAACAAGAATGTACCAAGAAAACTGAATCCATGGTAACAATACATTCCCCTCGCAACATGACTTGATTGATTGAGATGATTCAGCGCGAACGAATTTCCCGAGTGAAATAACAATTATGTGTACCTACGCATTAATAATTACGTAATGTTCAACGACAACGGCATAATGTATCGAGACGATAACATCTTCAGGCTCATGGTTCCCTGGTATAAGTAGCTTTATTTATTACTGCTAGTTTACACGTTGTTCATATTATTGACGGTTTTTACTTTAATTCACAGGGCTTTTACATGCGGATAGTTGATGCTATATGTAACAAACGACCTGTATGTAACCCGCGACTTCGTTCACGAAAAAAATGTACAAAGGTTCACCATATTTTATTTTGAGGAACTCTATAATAATGCCTATTCTGTACGGTTCGACGACGACGTCGGAGAAAAACCTAGGTATTTATCTTATTAGTATCTAGGCTAAGTAGTAAATACCGCGGGTAAGACCCGTATAGAATATAGTATTATGTATACAAATCGCGATAGTTTAAAATCGATTTTAATTTTATTTTAATACAAATAATGCGTTTAAATACTTATTATCAAATATTTTAAAAACTACATAATATATCAAAGTTTGTTAAATAATGTACCTCTACAGGGATAAGCTCTGCTTACTTTGGCACTGAATGGCGTTTTGTAAATGTGATTTTTTATTTATTTCTTAACTTTTTGCCTTTTGACTCCTATTCTTACTACTGTTCTTTATTTGTAAGTGTTAGAGTACCTCAAAGTCATTAATAATTACGTAATGTTCAACGACAACGGCATAATGTATCGAGACGATAACATCTTGAGCCTCATAGTTCCCTGGTACAAGTAGCTTTATTTATTACTCATAGTTTACACCTTGTTCATATTATTGACGGCTTTTACCTTTTTTTAATACAAATAATTATTATAGGCGTTTAAATACTTACTTACAATTATTTTAAAAACTACATAATACATTAAAGTTTGTTAAATAATGTACCTCTACTTTGGCACTGAATGGCGTTTTGTAAATGTAATTTTATATTTATTTCTTACCTTATTGCCTTTTAAGTGCATCATACAAATGCACTCCGCTAAATGCACACCCATCAGATCTCTTTGTGTCCCGTTCATTACTTACCCTTCTTCTTTACCATAACACTGCCTCCTATTCTACCTTGGTATATAATACAAGTTAATTTGTAAGTGTTAGAGTACCTCAAAGTCATTAATAATTACGTAATGTTCAACGACAACGGCATAATGTATCGAGACGATAACATCTTGACGGTCATGGTTCCCTGGTACAAGTAGCTTTATTTCTTATTGCTAGTTTACACGTTGTTCATATTATTGACGGTAGTAGCTTTGTTTCCCTATGAATAATGATCTAATAACCTCATTAATGTCCCATTGCAGGGGCGGGCCTCCTCCCAAGTCGGAGGGGCCACCTCTACCACGCTGGCCAGACGGATTGGTTTAATTTCAAGTTTTCCTTCTTTTTATTACGTAGAGATAACATACACGGATAGCCACTTAGTCGGTTTTTACGACACGCATGGTATGAGATGGGGTGGTGACACTCTGTATTCTTACTCCGTCACCACACGGAGACTATAACGACGACGTAATTATAAATTAAGCAGAAACTAACCAGAATGTTCTTTAATGTTTATAAACTTGTATAAAGTATGTTTAAGACACATGTTTAGCAACAAATTAAAAGCTAGTGTTGCTTTGAAACTTGGCCTACAAACTACGCAGTTACTTACTGTATTAAATGTATAGAGTTTAAAAACGTTAGAGGTAAGCAAATATTATCATAACAGACTTGGATTGCCCTACTGCAAGGACGAAGAGAAATTTGACCCAGAACTAAATATTCCTCACTCTTTCACACAACGCCATCTAGTCCCAAACTAACCAAAATACTTTTTTTTTAAATACATACATATTAAACATAGAAAACACCCAGATCAATGCAAACAATTATATTCATGCACACAAAGATTTGCATTGAGCGGGAATCGAACCCGAGACCTCTGCGTAGCAGTCATGTTATATAACCACTACACCACAGAGGTCGTCAAAGAACTACTGCACTGGATAGGCTACGCTTTGTCTTCCGGACCTATATAGACCCAAGATATGGAATAAAAAGTAATTACAACTAATAAATATTACTAGTAGAATATGAGTAGTAACAACGTATGCTAATTAAAATAATTTTGAAATAGCTCCAAATAGTGATGTGAACATGTTACTGTGAGTATGCAGAAGGGTACAGTAGCTAAACAGGTGGGTTCCATACACATTGTGCCACCTTAAACCAATACAAAACCCATAAAACCAAGAAAACTGTTCCACGCAATTTTATCTATTAAAAATAATACAACCATAAAGCACGAACACAAAACAAACCAAAGAGTACGTAACACCGTTCAGAAATACCTTAGTTTATGACGTAGAGTAATCACTCGCGATCCAGCTTTTACGATCTACGCTCCTCTCATTACATCAATGGATTTTAAATATAAACATTAAACGAGAAAATAAAAACAGCCATAAACCTCGTGACAAAGCAATAATTTTGGCAGCACGCAATATTTTTTTCCCTGACAATATTTCTATCGTTTATAACCCAAAGCTTCCCTCTAAGTTCTTGTAACCCTTATGTCAATGTTGTAAGGCTTATAATTGATTGGCGTAATATCAATGGGGCATAAGCGTTGTTTAATCGGTCAGTTTTCACGTAGCGGTTGATAGCCCGTGCGTGATACATGATACATACTGTCGGAGCGTTTATGGAGCTTGCTGTGATTAAAAACAAATATAGGTTTATGGTATATCTTGATATTATTATGATAACTTCCATGTACCATGGCCACGCTAAACGGTTATTATAACCGTAATAGATTCAAGGATGATAAACGATCAAAGGTAGTGTAAAGTTATGGTTCCTAGCCACCAGGCTTGGCTAACGTACATGACCTTGTACCGTTAGCAAAATATTTAAAATCGGTAGATTGGCAATCCGCGTTAATTGTACAAAAATCTATGAAAGGTGTATTATTTGTACACACAACTTAAAGAAAAATAAGTGGTCTTTTTATTTAACCCAACAGCACTTTCGGTTAGGTCAATAATTCAGTATGGTCCTTGGGCTCGACAACAGTACCTCTCAGGAAATATAGGATTAAGTGTGCAGTTCGTTCTTAGAGTTGTAAAAAGATGTTTTTTTTAGATAGCTTAAATAATAATATGTGTTTAAATCTGTTTTTATGCCAAAAACAATATCAATTAAAGGCAACGCCACATTCAGTGAATGGGCAACAATAGGATTACATAAGAGTAGAATACGGCTTTATGAACTTTATGAAGAAAGAAACTATAATTTTAGTGATACATTTCAGAATTATGTTAAAAATTATTCTAAATTATTTAGAAAGCTTTGTAAGGTAGCTAAATCACGTTTTCTAAGTTCAAGGATTAAAAACAGTACTGATAAGATTAAGACCGTATGGAATATTATCAATAGTGAAACAGGCAAAGTAGTCAACCGCGACATTGAGTACAACTTAAACATCAATAACTCAACAATCACATCAGATGTAGAAGTTACCACTGCTTTTGAACAATTTTTCACTGATATTCCAATTACTACTACTCAATCTTTGAACTCTTCACCTATAACTGCAGAATTAATTTTGAAGGATAACGATAACGTACCGATTTTCGCGAATAATTTTGAATTTGAACATGTTACTCCTTTTGATATAATTAAAGCTTTTAATACCATTAATGTAAAAAAGACAGCAGATTTATGGGATAATTCTGTAGTTATTACTAAGCATATTATTTACTCAGTTGCAACGCATTTAGCTCTTATATTTAATTATTCGATAGATAGTGGTGTGTTTCCTGATTTAATGAAATACAGCAAAATAATTCCATTGTATAAATCTGGCTGTACATCAGACCCAACTAATTTTAGACCAATTTCAGTACTGCCAACTTTCAGTAAAATTTTTGAAAATCTTATTGCAGATCAACTGCAAACATATTTAAATAGATATAAAATTTTACATATAAACAATTTGGTTTTACAAGGGGTCGCTCCACAACCGATGCTGGTGTGGAGCTTGTAAAACATATATATGACGCCTGGGAGAAGTCTTATGATGCTTTAGGTATTTTCTGTGACTTATCTAAGGCTTTCGACTGTGTCGATCATGATACACTTTTACGGAAATTACATCACTATGGCTTAGGTAAACTAGAATTAGATCTTTTCACATCTTACTTAAATAATAGAATACAAAGAGTTAATATTAATGGAAAATTGTCTACAGGATCTGTCGTAAAAATGGGCGTTCCGCAAGGTTCTATACTTGGACCCCTTTTGTTTCTCATCTACATAAATGATTTACCACATCTAGTTAAAGATCAACATGAGATAGTTTTGTTTGCCGATGACACTTCGCTTTTATTTAAAGTGAAACGACAACAGACTAGTACTGACGAAGTAAACTTGGCTATCTCTAAAGTGGTCCGTTGGTTTGATATTAATAACTTGCTCCTTAATAGCCGCAAAACCAAATGTGTTAGATTTATAACCCCGAATGTAAAGGAAGGAAAAACCACGATAAGAGTTAAGGAGGATCAGGTAGACCTTGTGGACACTACAAAATTTCTTGGTATAACACTAGATTCTAAGCTTCAGTGGGGCCCACATATTATTACATTGGTAAAGAGACTAAGTTCTGCAGCTTATGCCGTTAGGAAAATTCGAGAACTGACAGATATAGAAACTGCCAGATTAGTATATTTTAGTTATTTTCACAGCATAATGTCATACAGTATTTTACTATGGGGACATGCTGCCGACATTCATACTATCTTTGTGCTGCAGAAAAGAGCTATTCGTGCAATTTATAATTTAGGTAGGAGACAATCACTTCAAGAAAAATTTAAAGAAATCAATATATTAACTGTAGCAAGTCAATACATATATGAAAACATAATTTATGTTCATAAAAATAAAGACCAATTTGTCAAAAGAAGTGATGTCTATAGTATAAATACTAGAAATAAAGATAAACTTGTTCATCCGTATTCTAGGCTCCAAAAAATACACAATTCATTTCTGGGTCAATGTGTGCGATTCTATAATAAAATCCCGAATCATATCCAAGATCTAAACCTTAATAAATTTAAGAATGTAGTAAAACAAAAACTTATCCTAAAGGGATATTATACTATTGTAGATTACACGAATGATAAAAAGGCTTGGGATTAACTGCTTCTATTCTCAGGCTGTTTCAAATAATGCTAGTTTATGCACTTTTTGTAATTATATGTGCTAGTGTATTATTTTATTTCTAAGTTCTAATTGTATTATTGTATACTTTCTATCTTTTTTTTTCTTCTTTCTCTTTCTTTTCTTCTTCTGTCTTGCTTGTTCTCATGCTTGTCTTCTACTTTTCTTTTCTTTGATTATTATTTTTTATAATGTATAAATGGTGTATTATCCTGTCTGGTACTGTCAAATATTTTAATTGTGTATATGATTTATGTTAAAAGAAATATTGTAACATTTAAACGAAATTGATATTATATTTGAAAAAGCCTTGGTAGTGTTACGGAGTAATGCTGCCGTGACACTGCCAAGGTCGCCGGTTCAAATTCACACACGATATTTGCTAGTCAAGTCATGAAATTGAAAGTTTCTTTGCTTTCGACACCTACAAATAAATAAATAAATATTTCTCACACATTCACACAACGTCATCTAGTCCCAAACTAAGCAGAGCTTGTACTATGGGTACTAGACAACGGGTAAACATACTTATATACTTTTTTTTGTAAATACATACATATTATTATACATAGAAACACTTAGACCAATGCAAATAATCATGTTCATGCACACAAAGATTTGCATTGAGCGGGAATCGAACCCGAGACCTCTGCGTAGCAGTCATGTTATATAACCGCTACGCCACAGAGGTCGGCCTATTGAGTATTAAACATTACTGTAGAAAAGTAAACAAACTCTTAAAACGCAGTAAAAGTAAGCACTATCTGGGAATGACACAACTAGAATTGTTACTGGATTAAGTCAGTTCTTTCTTGGAGGTTGAATCTTTAATTAAACTTTAAGCCGCCAGATCCCAAAGGAATCTATTGGGAGCGAACATGCAGGTATACCAAAACAGTGATGCGGTAATATTATAACATTAGTATAGGAATGTTATAGTATATAAATGATGATGATACTGTGATTTTAAACAAAGTGATAAATATTTAACAGAAATGTAAGTAAAAGTACACACAATTTTACTGTATATCTAGGTTGCAAAGCGGACGTTTATTTGGCAAGAGTAAACTAGGTCCTATGTCATATAATACCTCCGTGTGGTGACGGAGTGAGAATACAATATTATGTCACCACCCCATTTCATCTCATGGGTGTCGTAGGAACCGTCTGAGGGACTATCCGTCAATATATATTTATGAAATAAAAAGAAGGAAAACTTGAAATAAAACCCTATACCAATCCGTTTAGCCAGCGTGGTATTAGTAGGTCAAGTATCCCTCCGTCACTGGAAGAGGCCCGTCACAGCAGTGGAACATTAATGGTCTGTTAAGATGATGATGATGTTACATAAATAATAATCTAATACCGGATTTTTTGCATCAGTTATTTCCATGTCTGTAAAAGTTACCGCATACGAAATGTTGAAACCGTGTTAATTAATCCTTAAGTCCTTTACGATAAATACTTCAAATATTATACTAAGTATATTGTAATAATATTATTATTATCTCTGTGATTTTACTGCCAACTTTTATACAATTGAAAAGAGACTTCATTAATAATATACATATTTTAATAATTATGTTCCTACACGATCATTATGAACGCACACCGTGCCACATCTATATTTCCTACTTCTATATTTCAAACAAGTAACACAGGGCTTCAGATAAAGTCAGCCTTCTAGACTCATTTAACTTGCTGGCCGTCCTCGTTGAGACTATTCATTCTGTGAGAATTTTTATTTTTATTCCTCACTGTCATAAGCCTTAAATTGATAGTTAATTAAAGAAATTTTAATCCATATAAATTTGTTTTGGTGGAACGTTATTTAATTATGTGATGGTGTATGTGTGAAGTAAAGTACATGGCATGTCATCGCCCTATCTTATCCAGTGTATAATACATACATCATAACAGCCCACTGAGGGATCTGTCTCACTGAGGGATACTTGGCCTATTAATACCACGCTGGCCAAACGGATTGGTATAGGGTTCGATTTCAAGTTTTCCTTCTTTTTACTTTGTAAAGATAATAATATATTTACGGTGAGCCCCTTAGTCGGTTTTTACGACACCCGTGGGATGAGATGATGGAAAAATATCTACTATACCTCGTCAACTTTTAAACATTTCAAATGAAATGCTTTCTTATCTGCGGTAGTAATTAAATAAAACAAGGTGTTGAACGATTTACCGGTCTCTAGGGCACTATTGTCTCCATCTACATTTAAAGTGAAAGTCTTTTTTCTCGGTTTTGTAGGAAACGAATTCATGTTCTCTGAATTTGTCGGGTGAACTAGTAATTGAAGTTGGTGAAATTCAATTACAAAAACCGTTTTTATTACTTTTCATTCGGTTTTTCAAAGAGTTTAAATGGAATGTTCTATGAAAACTGCAGTAACTGACTAGGTATAAGGCTTTTAGTTTTGATAGTGCTGCTTTGTTGAATTTAGGAATTTAGGTACTGCTTTTTATCTAAACAACTTCACAAAATATTATAAGATAACTTTTAAAAAAAAATGTAGGTATTTGTTTATATTATTTATTGACGTAGGTTTCGTTTTTCTCTCAATGCAAATTTTTGTATGATTGTTTGCATTAATCTTGGAGTATTATTTTTGTAATATACCTACACGTATTTGCAAATAAATAGTATAGAGTTATGGTTACTCGATAATCCGTTATAACCATAAAGTAGCTTAGTATAGAAATAGATTGTTTTATGAGTCAGTAAGGAATACTAGATTTATTGAAATTCAGGGTGTGTTTGTGTGTATTTTAATGCGTTTGTGTGCATCTTTATACAAATGTGTTTGAATTCACGTGGGCGTTAAATATTCGTGTCGATGAATAATGACTTTTAAACGTGATTTGGAATTTAATTTTGGATTTCTATATTTGAATTTGACAAATGTTTTTTGCATACACATACACAGCACACACAGCATACACATGCTTGGTTTTTCTTCAGGTCCTTTCAGGTTTAGTTTATAAAAACTTGTAATGTCTGTGGTTAGACACTTTTCTAAAATATTTATAATACCAGTGGCTAAAACATAAGAAATTGAAGAAAAGCAAAAGTTATATTTTTTCAAATAAATATCAGACAGTAAAATACATCGTAAAAAACACCTTACAATCAATGCTATCCTATTGTATAGAAAAATGTAGAATAGACTTGCCATTTTGTTAGGAATATAAAAGCATTTTTACTAAAAGTTGTACAGGAATTCAAATAGCAAACTAGAAAAGTTAAGTTGTCATTCAACTGATAGAACTAACAATGTAAGATGAATAATTTCATGACTTACTATGAATTCAAAACTGGAAGAAAAGTGTTGTAAGTTTTAATTTATGATAATTGATTTGTACCTAGGGGCCTTTACGTGGCTCTCTAGCGCCGCCAATAGAAGAAAAATCATAATTCGCAAATATGATAAATAATGTAAAATGTTGATAGCAAAGTCTTGAAAAAAGGCAATAAAGTATTTGTATAACACGCTCTCAACAGTTTAAATGTTTTTCAATTAGTTAAATTTCGCATTCGAAAGCAGTCGCCTATTTGTGAATTATGATTTTTTTTTCAATCGGTGGCGCTAGTGAGCCCTATAAACGCTCTTAACTTTTACTATGCACAATCTGAAAATGAAAACTTATACACACTCCTAGGTCACGCGCTGTGTCGCAAAGACTTTTACAAACATGAAATTAACAAACACAAGAAACATACAGAAAATCTTAAATCTCATAAATAATTGTATTGCGTGGATATCAAACGGTAGCCGTATTCGTTACCTCTGTGCCAGGCCGTAATTTTAAAAGCCAAAAATTTTTTTTTGCCAATACAATACTCCCAAGGCTACAAACATCTGTTTAATACTCAAACATCCCTATTAACTATCTTCTTTATAAAACTTAAACACAAGTTTAATAATACAATACAAACTCCAACAATACATAAAGACACAAAAGTTAAATAGAAACATTTTCACCTGACAGTTAGAGTCGGCACTAAGTTAGTGCTTAACAAATCGTCTTTAATATTTCTGTAACTACTTCCACGTTGCACAACCTTTGCATTTTTGCCACACCATTTTACCTATAGTTCATATTATCTAGTAATAATGTTTGTTTGTATGTGTTTGTATTTTTATTTTTTTTTCTTTATAAATTAATCTATAAAAAGAAACTATTTCGGTTTTTATTGAATTATTTTGAGTGCACGTCTTTTATTAAGTTATTATAAGAAAAAACGTAATCAAAAATGGTAATCACTGAATATTATGTCAAAGGTTTTTTAGTCTCATTCAATTTCATAATTAAATGTAAAACATTATTATTACTTGTTAATATAGCGATTAACGATAAGTGATAATATTTCTTTATTTTAAATGTCTTTTTTTTCTACTGTAAACACCCGCTGCATGTTCGTTTGCTGTTCTTTTGTTTAAAAAAACATTTTATCATCTTTATATCAGCCAATGAACGTTCACATATGGACATAGGTTACGTTACGCGGTATACATTGTGCATTAAAAATTTCCTGAAAACTTAAAAAAAAGAACAAATTCAAGAGAATCGTGTATGCAAAACTAGTGTATTATATACAGCCGGCATAACTTTTAGTCGGCAAGCAGGTGGCTCGCAGACGCAACCGTTAACTTGTTACACAACTTCCACTAGAAATTGTTCCACTTTTTTGTTTCTTTACTTTTACTTTGTGCAAAATACGGAAAGCAAAATTTCGCGAGCTTTTTTATGTTCCTATTTGATTATTCTAGTACCGAGTTCGATGTACACTTTCTGTTTAGTGTATTATTATTGAGAAGGATTTATGAAAGAAACAGTTTATTTGAAAACCAGTCTAAATAGTAGTTACATTAGTAATTACAGTTTAATCGGTAGACATCTTAGCCTGAAACACAGGATTATCTAGTTCAGACATTACATTATATTTGATACGTTTATTATTAATATGACAAAATTGTATAGTTAAGGTTTATTATGACAAATAAATGATTTTTTTATTATTACATTTAAGTTTAAATTACATTGTTGGACATCAAACGTGTGATTGCGGATTGAGAAAACAGGGGAAGCACTTATTCTAAAGCAATGACAAAATAAATCTACTTATGAAACTTCAGCACGAATCTAAGAACATAGTCTTACTTATGGTTAACAGCTTTAAGAAAACCCACTCGCTGTGAAATCGGATTGAGGTAAGGCTTAGTATACATATCTCCTTTTTTATCTTCATTGGCTTTTACTACACTTCATAACAGCCCTTTAATGTCCCACTGCAGGGACGGGCCTCCTCCCGTGACGGAGGGATACTTTGCCGACTAATTGAATTGGTACAGGGTTCAATTTCAAGTTTTCCTTCTTTTTATTTTGTAACGATAGTATTCTCGAATAGTCACTTAGTCGGTTTTTACGACACCCATGAGATGAGATGGGGTGGTGACATAATATTGTATTCTTACTCCGTCACCACACGGAAGTAACATAATAAAACCATGTATTTTTACGACACGGAACAAATACACCTTATACATTCACACAGCTAAATTTACCACTATACTAACCACAACTTTTAATACAAAGTAACCGATAAACGTACTTTAAAATCATATCTAAGATTACATAGTATAGGAAACACTGATTGCAAAACTTGTACAGATGCATAATGTTAAGTTTGTGAACAACACAAATGTGTTCTAGCGGATCGTAAGTTTTGGCCAGCGTGATATTAGTAGGTCAAGTATCCCTCCGTCACGGGAAGAGGCCCGTCCCTGCAGTGGGACATTAATAAGCTGTTATGATTTACAAAAAAAATCTACCACGATACTAACCACAACTTTTAATACAAAGTAACCGATAAACGTACTTTTAAATCATATCTAAGATTACATACTCGTAGTATAGGAAACACTGATTGCAAAACTTGCACAGGTGCATAATGTTAAGTTTGTGAACAACACATGTGTTCTACCAGATCGTAAGTTTCAAAGTTAAGGTGAGAGTAGTATAATTGTTTTGAAACCTCGTGTGATGTGGCGTGTTTCAAAACAATGGTAGATTTTTTTTGTAAATCATAACAGCTTATTAATGTCCCACTGCAGGGACGGGCCTCTTCCCGTGACGGAGGGATACTTGACCTACTAATATCACGCTGGCCAAAACTTACGATCCGCTAGAACACATTTGTGTTGTTCACAAACTTAACATTATGCATCTGTACAAGTTTTGCAATCAGTGTTTCCTATACTATGTAATCTTAGATATGATTTTAAAGTACGTTTATCGGTTACTTTGTATTAAAAGTTGTGGTTAGTATAGTGGTAAATTTAGCTGTGTGAATGTATAAGGTGTATTTGTTCCGTGTCGTAAAAATACATGGTTTTATTATGTTACTTCCGTGTGGTGACGGAGTAAGAATACAATATTATGTCACCACCCCATCTCATCTCATGGGTGTCGTAAAAACCGACTAAGTGACTATTCGAGAATACTATCGTTACAAAATAAAAAGAAGGAAAACTTGAAATTGAACCCTGTACCAATTCAATTAGTCGGCAAAGTATCCCTCCGTCACGGGAGGAGGCCCGTCCCTGCAGTGGGACATTAAAGGGCTGTTATGAAGTGTAGTAAAAGCCAATGAAGATAAAAAAGGAGATATGTATACTAAGCCTTACCTCAATCCGATTTCACAGCGAGTGGGTTTTCTTAAAGCTGTTAACCATAAGTAAGACTATGTTCTTAGATTCGTGCTGAAGTTTCATAAGTAGATTTATTTTGTCATTGCTTTAGAATAAGTGCTTCCCCTGTTTTCTCAATCCGCAATCACACGTTTGATGTCCAACAATGTAATTTAAACTTAAATGTAATAATAAAAAAATCATTTATTTGTCATAATAAACCTTAACTATACAATTTTGTCATATTAATAATAAACGTATCAAATATAATGTAATGTCTGAACTAGATAATCCTGTGTTTCAGGCTAAGATGTCTACCGATTAAACTGTAATTACTAATGTAACTACTATTTAGACTGGTTTTCAAATAAACTGTTTCTTTCATAAATCCTTCTCAATAATAATACACTAAACAGAAAGTGTACATCGAACTCGGTACTAGAATAATCAAATAGGAACATAAAAAAGCTCGCGAAATTTTGCTTTCCGTATTTTGCACAAAGTAAAAGTAAAGAAACAAAAAAGTGGAACAATTTCTAGTGGAAGTTGTGTAACAAGTTAACGGTTGCGTCTGCGAGCCACCTGCTTGCCGACTAAAAGTTATGCCGGCTGTATATAATACACTAGTTTTGCATACACGATTCTCTTGAATTTGTTCTTTTTTTTAAGTTTTCAGGAAATTTTTAATGCACAATGTATACCGCGTAACGTAACCTATGTCCATATGTGAACGTTCATTGGCTGATATAAAGATGATAAAATGTTTTTTTAAACAAAAGAACAGCAAACGAACATGCAGCGGGTGTTTACAGTAGAAAAAAAAGACATTTAAAATAAAGAAATATTATCACTTATCGTTAATCGCTATATTAACAAGTAATAATAATGTTTTACATTTACCTTTTTTCAAAATTAGACCTTTCACAAAGCTATTACCAATTGTCTTTGGAGGAAAACTCTAGAAAGTACACAGCATTTAGTGTTAATAAAATGTACCAGTTAGAATTAGATCCAGCTTCACGTAAATATACAGCCTTCACTACTGATAAAATGTATCAGATGAAGCGCTCACCTATGGGATTGAAAACTTCTCCCGGTGTGTTCTCAAGGTTAATGACAGTTGCTATGTCTGGAATTAATTATAAACAAGCTTTTATTTATTTGGACGATTGCGTTGTAATAGGAAAAACGATGGAAATTCATAATAAAAACTTAATTACAGTTTTACAAAGATTACGTAAAGTTAATTTAAAATTAAATCCTATTAAATGCGAATTTTTACGTACTGAAATAGTATATTTAGGTCATAGAATAACATCAAATGGCATTTTGCCTGACGACAGTAAAATTGAAGCCTTGCGCAAGTATCCGGTGCCATCGAACGCCGATGACGTCAAGCGATACTTAGCGTTTGCTAATTAAGGTAAAAGCACCAGTGGCTGACAGGTACCCAATGAATGACTTTTTTGCAGTTAACATAAAATAATAAGGCAACAAATAATAATATTACTAAAAAAAATAGTTAAATAGACTACCAGTACTATCTAAGATATTTTTGCAAAATTTGGCATCGATGGGATCATTATTTTTGTAATTATGAATTAGTTTTAGAGTGCGAGTGCTTTAAGTAAGACGTGCATCGCGATACTTATCTGATTTGTTAAGGAACTGTTTAGTGAAAGTGCATGTTATAGCCAGGATTGTATGTTATATAGGTAAGTGATTATTGAAATTGTTACATAATTAAACAAATGACAAATATAAACGGTTTTAAATTGATTTTATTCAATAATTTAGTATTTTAGAGGGGTGTCATTCACTGGGTAATCTTATATGTGTTTAGTAGTGGATGACACCTATGTCATTCTCTAGTACAAATTAATATTTTTTAAAACATCATTATTATTGAATTATAATGAAGTAGAACATTATATTTTAATTGCCCTGTAAACAAAAAACTTTTATTTGATGATTGAGTAGTGCCTGACAGGGGGTGTCATCGACTGGTTTTCTATGGAGTACCAATGTATGACAGGTGTCATTCATTGGGTCAAGACTACAGTGTCATACATTGGTTTCAGATATTTTGCTTTACAAATATGCCTCCAAGGACGTATAAATATACTCAGGACGACGTGTTACGACGTGTTGTCTGTGGCTGCGGTAGCAAAGAAGTATGATATCCCGCATATTACTTTGTTGTACAAAGTAAAAGGCAAACACCCAATTGAACGGCGCATGAGACCTACAAGCTACTTGATGATGGATCAAAATTCCTCATACTTCTCACCCACATGACTGTAGGTTGCCACCCACGACGATCTCCAATAGTTGGCCTATTCATACATTGCTCAATAACTGGTTAGATACCTATGGAAATCCCTAAAACATCCTGTCATATACTGGGTCACCGATTTTGTTTTTTCATAGTCATACATTGGGGCATTCGAGATTTTGTCTGTCATCCACTAGTACAATATCAGAGGTTGTGAAAAACTGAAATAGCTCAATAATAGAAATATTATTATACAATGTTTTATTCGTATATCATGGATGAAGAACCAGTTCATGCATTCGCGTTTGTTAGAAGTCGATAAAATTGATAATTAAGGAGATATGTGCAAAAATGTGTAAAATTCTTCCTTATAGAGTCATCCACTGGTGTATTTACCTTACTATAGACGTTTTATACCTAACTTTTCCAACATTGCACATCCATTAAATAAATTATGTAAAAAGAATGAAGTGTTTAAATGGACACACGAATGTGATGAATCTTTCAACAGGTTAAAATCTGCTTTAATTTCACCGCCTATATTACAGTATCCCGATTTTGCAGAGAACAATATATTTCAGTTACGAACGGATGCTTGTAAAACTGGATTAGGCGCGGTTTTATCTAACAGTAATGGACATGTTGTTGCTTATGCGAGTCGGAACTTATCTCCCGCAGAAAGTAGATACCCGATTATAGACTTAGAATTATTAGCTATCGTATGGGCAGTTAGGCATTTTAGACCTTATCTGTATGGCAGAAGGTTTAAAATATTTACGGATCATAAACCATTAGTATATTTATTTGGTTTAAAGGATCCTTCCAGTAGATTGACTAAGTTTAGGTTATACCTAGAGGAATATGACTTTGAAATAGTTCACATCCCAGGACGAAATAATGCAGCTGCAGACGCATTAAGTCGACTCCCGGTGATAATTACTCGTGACAATTTAAAATCTATTAATGAACAATCAGTTTCTGTATTGACGAGAGCACAGGCTAAACGGTTATCCTCTCAGATATCCACTGATAATAATAATTTGACAGATGACTCTTCTACTAGTAGCAGGCCTGATCAACCTGAGACTGTAGAGATTCTTAAAAAACCAAACGACGTGATAGAATTAGTTTTTATCGATGAAAAAAAATTTAAGAACATTTCTAATAATAATTATTGCACGTATGTACCTTCAAGTTTCACTATTTACCTAAATACTCGATCGTTATCTACCCCGACGGAGTTAGCGAGAGATTTAGGATCGTTGTGTGAAAAAGAAAATATAAATGAAATATTAATTATAAAAAGTAGAGAAAATACAACTAATATAAAAATACTTGCAAGTTATATAAAAAAGTTACAAATAAAGGTACCAAAACTTTTAATTACAAAAGATATAATAAGAATTTTCAATTACGAAGATAAAGTTATTATATTAAATGATTTTCATTTGTTACCCACAAGCGGTCACGCGGGTATAAACAGAATGATAGGTAATTTAAAAAAATATTACTATTGGCCAGGTATGACAAATGACGTTATAAATTATGTTAAAAAATGTCCACAATGTCAATATAATAAATTCTCTAATCGCCACGTAAGAGAGCCAATGATTATAACAAGTACTGCAAACTCAGCATTTGAACGAGTCGCGTTAGATATCATGGGTCCTTTACCACCTGATATTAACAATAATAAATACATTTTGACTTTACAATGTGATTTATCAAAATTTGTAGAGGTATATGCCATGTCGAGCAAGGATTCCGAATCCGTAGCAAAAATATTTGTTTCTAATTTTATCTTAAGATACGGTGTGCCTAACGAAATCATTACAGACAAGGGCACAGAGTTTATGTCTAGTGTTATGGAAAATATTATTATGTGTAAAATATTAAAAATTAAACATTTAAATTCCACACCATACCATCACGAAACAATAGGTTCGTTGGAAAACAGTCACAAACATTTAGGATCATACCTTCGTATTCAATGCGATAGAAATGTTATTGATTGGAGTGATTGGTTATCTTTCTGGTCATTTTCGTACAATACTACAGTGCACACAGAAACAAAATACACCCCATACGAATTAGTATTTGGAAAGTGTTGTAAATTACCTTCAGATTTTGGAATGTCAGTAGAGCCCCTGTATAATTATAATGATTACCCAAAAGAAATGAAATATCGATTACAGAGAGCACAGTATGATGCTAAGCAAAATTTGTTAGACAGTAAATTAAAAAGAAAACTAATGTATGACAAGAAAACTTACTCCGTAACTTACAAAAAGGGTGACCTTATTCTCATAAAAAATCAATCTGGAAATAAACTTCAAAATGTCTATAACGGTCCTTATGAAGTTATTGAGGAAGTTTCACCTAATGTTAAGATTTCAAAAGATAATAAAGAATATTTAATTCATAAGAATAACACTAAGAGGTATTATAGTTAATGTTAAGAAATTTTATTTCATAATTATGTTATAATTTTTATTACTTATTATAAAAACAAAAAAAAACCTTTTTTAATGTAGTTAATTAAAAACAATAGTTAAAACATTTTGTAATGTTTAATTTTTTTTTAATTGTAATATTTTTTTTTCGAAAAGGGGAAGGGTGCTAGAGCTTTTTCGGGGGAGTTGTAATGTAATATGATATTACGTATTTGATTTAGCAATAAGTAAACCTCACGTGTACGAATATTGTTAGATTGCAATTTAATATTAAGTACTGCGTAATTAACCGTGTGGCACACTTCTTTATAATGTAGTATGCGATGGTGATGACTAATATAACAACGATTGTGGTAACCAATATTTCTATTATCTCCAAACGCTCGGTATGGTACTGGGTAGCAGATGCTGAAGCTACTCCGTTTGCGTTTTGTGCGATCACGACTTGCTCTTTCGATAATGATTTTCCCATCATATGTCTTCTTTCTTGAACTCTTCTGTAATAATTCTTCAATCAGCAGCTTGATATTATAATTATTCTGGGTTCCAGTGGCAGGGTCGCCATGTGATGTGGCGTGGAGGTGCAGGAGTTCTCAATAAAACATGTTGCTCGTTCAATGTCATTTAATGTAGTCTCACAAAACATATTAAAATATTACAAAATAATAATGGTTAATTACGCAGTACTTAATATTAAATTGCAATCTAACAATATTCGTACACGTGAGGTTTACTTATTGCTAAATCAAATACGTAATATCATATTACATTACACTCGTCTTAGTTTCCCGTACAATAATTATAACTCTATGATCTAGGTATAGTTACTTGTTTCTGAAGAATTATTATGAAGGAACTTAATACTTTGGGGAAGATAAAATACTACTATCCTAATAATTTAGGGTAATATTTTTCTAAGAAAAAGCATGCTATTTTACAAAGTACAAAGTATTTTATTCTTATGTAAAGGAAAGGGAGTTGTATTCAAAAGTCGTCGCCGTACGGTCTTTTTCTCATTCAAAGTTTTATCTAATTTATATATATTAAAATACCCTTTAAGCGTTAGAAATAAGTAAAGTTCTTTAAAAGCTATTTTAGTAACATCTTTCTTAAAAAAAAATCAATTATGACTTATTTATCTTTTAGACCTGACACTCGATTAATTCACCAAACTCCATCATATCAAAATATTCTACAGAGCTCAAAAAGCTTTAAACAAGTTTTTATTAAAACCTTAACAAAAAATAAACGAAAAATATTTTTATATTTTGTGCCAAAAGCAATCAGTCGTTAAAGTTTTATTCTCGGATTTATTTACGGTTTTAAACATATTTTATAAAAGACGGTTTTAGTGGTATTTATACCAAAAACTAAGCTTATTTTCAATTCAACTGGGTCCAATTGCTGTACTAAAAGAACTTTAGGAATCACTTCTTTGCGTGGAAGTGTCATTTTTTAGACTAAAGAAAAACAGTAGTATAAGTTAGTATACAATTTGTTAAGAAATAATGAAGCTTATTGAATTTACCCCGTGTGGTAACGGAGTAAGAATACAATATGTCACCACCCCATCTCATCCCATGGTTGTCGTAAAAACCGACTAAGGGACTATCCGTGAAAAATCCGAGACGAAATAAAAAGAAGGAAAACTGGAAATTAAACCCTATACCAATCCGTCTGGCCAGCGTGGTATTAGTAGGCCAAGTAACCCTCCGTCACGGGAGGAGGCCCGTCCCTGCAGTGGGACATCATAACAGCTTATGTGGGACATTAATAAGCTGTTATGATTTACAAAAAAAATCTACCACGATACTAACCACAACTTTTAATACAAAGTAACCGATAAACGTACTTTTAAATCATATCTAAGATTACATAGTATAGGAAACACTGATTGCAAAACAACACATGTGTTCTAGCAGATCGTAAGTTTCAAAGTTAAGGTGAGACTAGTAGGTATAATTGTTTTGAAACCTCGTCTTAGTTTCACGTACAATAATTATAACTCTATGATCTAGGTATAGTTACTTGTTTCTGAAGAATTATTATGAAGGAACATAATACTTTGGGAAAGAGAAAATACTATCTTAATTCTTAAAGCAATTGTTTTTTTTTTTAGTAAGTAAGTAATTTAATCATGCTATTTTATGCGTTAGTAAAGTATTTTATTGTTATGTAAAATTTTCTCTTAAAGTTTTATCTCATCATCATCACAACAGCCCATCAATGTCCTACTGCAGGGGCGGGCCTAAAGTTTTATCTAATTTATAAATATTAATATACTTTTTTAGCGCTAGAAATAAGTAAAGTTCTTTTAAAGCTATTTCAGTAAGCTTTCTAAGCAAAAAATATTCAATTATGACTTATACCTTTTTAGACCTGACACTCGATTCACTTACCAAACTCTATCATATCAAAATATTCTACAGAGCTCAAAAAGCTTTAAACAAGTTTTTATTAAAACCTTAACAAAAAATAAACGAAACATATTTTTATACACACATCAAAAAAGTCTAAGCAACATGCATGATATTACAAATTTACCATTTATATTAATTTATTTTACCATTTATTTTAATTATAACGTTGTATTTTATTTTTAAAATAATATTTTTAGGGTTCTATGATGTAAAAATAACAGCTGTTTTCTTTATAAGTTCTTTTAATAACAGAAATTAACAATATTAGAATATACAGGTACATAAGAAACTAAACTTTTTTTTTACAAATTGAAATTTCTTAAGTAAATGAATTTATTGTGAAAGAATAGGACAATTTAATACAAAGTATGGCCTCCTCTGCTATTCAGAACTTGTCGGCAACGATTATTCATTGAATTAATGAGACTGTTTATGTCATCTTGCGGTATTCGCTCCCAATGGAATTGTAGCAAATCCTTCAGCTGTTGGGTTGTTGTCACTCCGTCCAAGTCCTTCAAAACACGTCTCTGGAGCATGTCCCATGCGTGCTCGATGGGGTTGAGGTCTGGCGATTGTGCAGGCCAGGGCAATACCTGGATGTTCTCCGTTGCCAAGTATTCACTGGTTCGCCGAGCTGTATGTGAACGCGCATTGTCATGCATTAACGTAAAATCGGAGCCAAAGGTTTGTGCAAATGGATGGACATAAGGTCTGAGAATATCCTCAACGTAATTTTCAGCGTTCATGTTTCCATTTACAAAAACGAGCTCAGTTCGCCTGTTCTTCATAATACCCGCCCATACCATAACTGTTGAGCCGCTGTATGGATGAACTTCCTGAACGCACCTGAGTCTTTCAGTATTTCCGGGTCGACGGTACACTCGCACCCTTCTTGTATCAGGCCTAAACCCGAATCGCGACTCATCGGAAAACATAATTTTATCCCATTGTTCCTGGGTCCATGTTATGCGTTCTCTACACCATTCATTTCGACGAGCGCGATTCCCGTGACGTATCGGTGGGCACCTGATAGGGCGTCGAGCTCGTAGGCCGTACTCATGCAGTCGATTTCGCACAGTTTGGGGACTTACATCAACACCACTTGAATTTTGTAGCCTCAAACTTATCTCTCGAGCGGTTAACATCGGCTGGCGTCTTGCAGTCAGTTGTATGTACCGGTCTTGCCGAGTGGTTGTACTCCTTTTACGGCCTGGATGCTGTTCAGCGGGTTCCCCTGTATTATTGTAGCGCTGCCAAAGACGACAAATAACACTTCTATGAATACCAAAATGTCGAGATACCTGAGATTGATGACTTCCCGCTTGCAACATCCCTACAGCTCTTTGCATTTCATCTGCCGTCAAATGACGTCGCTCCATGACGTAAAGAATATCTAACAATTCAATTTTGTCGCCAACTGTATTTAAATGGTTGGTAAAATTATAAAATCAAGACTAAAACGTAGCAATTAACATGCACTCAAATTCAAACAAATTCGCAGTCATTTGAATTTTATGAAAAAAAACAAAACATAATCGAAATTTTTTTTACACACACACTACCTATACCTACCTACCTACCTACTTTTACCTATACACTTTGAGTGAGTAAATACTTAGAAATTAATTAATATAAATGGTAAATTTGTAATATCATGCATGTTGCTTAGACTTTTTTGATGTGTGTATTTTGCGCCAAAAGCAATCAGTCGTTAAAGCTCTATTTTCGGATTTATTTACGGTTTTATACATATTTTATGAAAGACGGTTTAAATGGTATTAAATACAAAAAACTAAGGTTATTTTCAATTCAACTGGGTCTAATTTTTCTACTAAACAAACTTTAGGAATCACTTCTTTGCGCGGAATTGTCATGTATTTACAATCTAGGTCTAAACTAAAGGAAAATAGTAGTATTAGTTAGTATACAATTTGTTAAGAAATAATAAAGCTTATCGAATTTACCCCGTGTGGTGACGGAGTAAGAACACAATATGTCACCACCCCATCTCATCCCATGGGTGTCGTAAAAACCGACTAAGGGACTATCTGTGAAAAATCTGACACGAAATAAAAAGAGGGAAAACTAGAAATTAAACCCTATACCAATCCGATTAGCCAGCATAGTATTGTCACGGAGGAGGCCCGTCCCTGCAGTGGGACATTAATGGGCTGTTATAATTGAATTTACCCTTCCTTTAGTTTTAAAGTGACGCGGATTAACTGCAGTTAAATCTGTGACAAGGACCTGTGCAGCGTATAATGCTATGTGGTAATCTTGCGATCAGATAAGTCGATGGATAAGAAGACTACCATTGACTTCAAAACACTACTTGTGAATGATAAATGTGCGAAAATTATATGGTGTAGTCTTTTCAAAATCACCACACTATCCTATTGTTTTCGCTAGGCTTGCCTTAAGTTGTTTAATATCGACAAATAACTTAGATTTGTTATTAAAAAGAAAAATGTTTGTATAATCTCTGTTGTGTTGTCAAATCCAAAGATTGGGTGTTTTATGATTGAGTTTGTGAGAGAAATTCAATTATTTACGAAAACGCCGTACTTGGTTGACAAAAAATATTTGTTCTCATTTTTATGTTTAATTTAAAAAGTAAAACGAAATTGCATAAAAGGAATCAGTATCAAGATAACCTCAATTTGTTTCTTTCGTTCGCAACCTTAAACAGTTTCTTCGTCTAGCAACGGATGCCTATCTAAATTACTTTTTTGCAAGAAAGCGTAAAACAAGTCAAACAGTTCTTTCACTTTATAGCGACAAGACGTTTAATTAAAAAGTTGAAAGCAATCAAAACGATATTTAAGCAGAGATGGGGGTCTGCATGCGACGTCATCAACTTCTATCGAGTTATTAAAGTCACCCGACACTAAGACCAAAGATAATAAAATTTCGATAAAGTAAAACCAAGAGCATAGTACAAATATATACAGTATTCCGAATTCACACGCTCACGATAGGGGTGGCTTTGCGGAGTGAACAGTCGCGACTGTGCCGCAGTAACGAGCGGGAAAGTAGGTAAATGTAATTAAAAAGCTGGAGGTGGGCATCCCTATCGCATGTTTACGTACCGCGCAGCCGTAGGCATTTATAATAAATATTCGGCCGAGATAGACTACTGGTTGTACTGTGTTAAAACCAAGAGGATACTTGAACGTCTGTTATTTTTAAAACCACATTAATTTTCTTCAATTTGAGATGGATTAGTTGCTTGATTCAAAATGAGAATTTAGTCGCGATTATGGAAGCCAGATGAGTTTGAAGTATTATTTTCTCCAACTGGGAAGTGTTTTTAATTAATTTTTAGATGCTATCGGAATTCGCCCATTGTGCTTTGATTGACGTCGTTGTAGAATTAATACTTTTTTAAAGCTTACATTTTTAAAACTTGTCTTACTTTTAGATTTTATTATTATTTTATTATTTAACATTAAATTTTACATAAAAAAACGGTTAACCATCTACAGAATGACTTTGCCGACGTTGCTTAACTTTATAATCATTTACAAATCAGTGCATGTATAATAAAAACTTGTGTTGCTAGAAATTCATCCGAGAATCGAACCGGCAATATCGATGTATGTAGCGCGCTTCCTATAAGGATTACTTCTCTATTTGTTCCTAACAGTTCAAGAATCTGAATTCTAATACCTAAATCATCTAGCCGATATGCTGTTATCATGTTTAAACTGAACTGAAAAACTCTCCTCGTGGTGACGGAATGTCACCACCCCATCTCATCCCATGGGTGTCGTAAAAACCGACTAAGGGACTAACCGTAAATATTATCTTTACGAAATAAAAAGAAGGAAAACTTGAAATTAAACGCTATACCAATCGGTCTGGCCAGCATGGTATTAGTAGGCCAAGAATCCCTCCGTCTCGGGAGGAGGCCCGTCCCTGCAGTGGGACATTAATGGGCTGTTATAATGATGATGTATAACAAAACACTAAGCTTCAAGCCGATATGCTGTTATCAAGCTCAAAACTTACCTATATAACAAATTGCAATTTTTTCACAATCTCTTGGCACGGTTACAAGGGGTAAAGCTCCAGTGCTCTTATTGCAATCGTAAAGTAGGTTTTAAAGCTGAAAGTTCAGCATTATGTTACTTTTGGACAGAGTTATTTAAAGGAATGGGGTGCGGGTGTGATTGTGTGTGACGGTCTATGTTTATCACTGTTCGATGTTTGTTGGTTTACTTTAGTTAAAAACAAATAAATTGTCATTATATCAGCGAATTAATATCCACTGAAGGGCATAGGCCTCCTTTGAATATTTCCACATAGCGTGGTCCTCAGGTTCCCTCATAAGGGGTCCACCGGTCGACCGTATAAAGAGTCTCCCCACCATGCGTCTTTCAATGCACGGTCGCCATTCCAGAATCTTTCTGCCACAACGGCTGTCAGTTTCTCGCGTTATGTATGCCTAGCTCTCCGCTATTTTAATCGAACACTTAGGTCAATTTTAATATTTTAGTAGTACAGCACGTTATATCACTCACTATGACACTAAACTAAAACAGTATTATTCAAAACTTATTCATCACCACATGCACATTATTACATTAGGACGATTATAATTATTAGGACGACCTCGGTAGCGCAAGCGGCTGCCGTGCAAGAGGTTGTGGGTTCGATCCCCACGCAGGACAATAATTTGTGAGATCCACAAATTATTGTCCTGGTCTGGGTGTTCTTTGTGTCCGTTAATTAATGTTTGTTAAAGGTCCCCGCGACACAGGGCATGATCCCTAGTCCGGGAGTTGTCTTTTTTTTTTAATAAAAAAGAAAATATTTCAATGTGCTGTTGTAGTTCCGTTTTTGGAACATTTCTGCACCAAAGGTTCTCATTTATGCACGCTGGCGGTGTGCTACAGTTCCTATTGTAATTTTAATCGGATAAGCCTACCGCTTTGTAGGTCACTTGAATTCTACTACAAATTTTCTTCTTCCGTATTCTATGACATAAGAAAATAACTTGGACTGCAGCCTGCATTGCGTTCTATGTGATTGTTAACCTTTTTACCTAAAAGCCTAATGCCTATTTGTGTATCTTTTACTTACGTAAGTTTTATTTGAATAAGTAAAGTAACCATAATAATATCAGGAAAGCCATTGCAGGACTTAGTTACACTTTTCCCCCCACTATATTTCCTATACTTCAGAGTAATGAGATTCTTTTTTTATTTTTAAACATCAATATTCAAAATACAAGTAATATTAGGGAACCTAGACCCGGTCCGGTCCGGACCCGATCGAGATTACCTGTTTCGATTCCTGTTCTTCAGCAGATTTTTAATTTGTCCTTCTGACAGGAGCCTCACAAGTTAAAGACTGAAAAATGCCTGACGTACCACCTAAAATAATAATCATTACAGTAACTTCAGCATTCGTTGCAAAAACTTATTTCGATGGTAACATTTTCCAACTCACAACAATAGATAAAATATTTATAAATGTATGGTAGCTAAAGTTCCAATAAAAGGTTAGTTCCTTCCAAACTTTGTCTCTCAACATTTGAGTGATTTTTCGTGTAGTGTACCAATAGCTTTGATAAGTTCAAACTTCGACACGAGAAGACGATATTGTGTTGATATTTGTTTGAGGCTATCTCTAAGCCTGTTAAATACGGTTCTAGGCATTATGTTTTAAAGTTTTGATTTTAATAAACTTATTTCAGAAACTGTTTCTGTGGCGTAGTGGTCATATAACATGACTGCTACGCAGAGGTCTCGGGTTCGATTCCCGCTCAGTGTAAATTTTTGTGTGCATGAACATGATTGCTTGCATTGGTCTGGGTGTTTTCTATGTATAAATATGTATGTATTTACAAAAAAAAAAGAAAAGTATGTTTATCCGTTGTCAACCTCATAGTACAAGATTTGCTTAGTTTGGGACTAGATGGCGTTGTGTGAGGAATATTTATATTTATATATGTTCATACAGATAAAGATTTGATGCACAGAAGTTCTTAAAATGGTGTACTGAAATAAAGACGATGATTTCGATGAGGAATAATGGGTGTCTGTTACATTTCTGTCTAGTCAAGGCGAAAGAAAGAAATTAAATAAAATTATTAACAAAAACTTGTTTTATTAAAACATATTTTATTTTGATTCATTTGACAACGAATCATACAATACACATGTCACTTATTTATATAAATAACCATAATGTACAGATCTGTTTAAAAACACGTAATAAATAGTTAACATTTTAATTTATTTACATACAGTGCAATTTATTTTATATAACTGTTTACAATGTGGCTTATAAAATATGCCAAGACAAAGACATACAACGAAACTACAATTTAACGACATTTCATTTGAACCTTATAATGTTTCTAAAGTGATGTACCTACCGGCTTATAATAATATTTCATACAAAAAAAAACTGTTACATAAAAAATAAAACAATTATAAAAAAGTAAAATAAACGTCAAAAATATATGACACTTGACATAAACATTAAACAATGTTCATCGATTTTACAGATATTTAGCAACTTGACAACAAGTAAGTAAATTGTTGTAATTTAACTTGTTGTTCGACAGTGTCAACTTTTCATTATTAATATTTATACAGTTTTTGTAATTTCCCGTCAGTTCAGCCTAAGGTACCTATTACCAACTATAAACTTATTATGCTCTTTAGTAAATGTATACTGACAACACATAAATGTATACTTTCACAGTGCCGCCAGCAACCACAATAGTAAAACAATGCACGTGTACCATATATGGTGCACTGCACTGGGAACGTGTTAAGTATTTCTTTAAAGAATTTAACATGTGGCGTAATTATAATATGTAGTTTAAAATCTCAACTCGATCTCAGTCAGTCAACTTCAAATGTCACTTATGTCAAATTTGACACTTTATTAACCAATGAGACAGCGCCAAACGCTGATTATAATCTGTAGAGTTATCACTTGGAGTTAACCGAAATGTAATTAAAATAAATACATTTACGAAAATTACCCTTCTGGTAAAAAAAAACATTTACGTAGTATCGTATAAAAATATAAATGTTTATGCTTTATACGTACTAAATTACATAATAATTTTTACCTATAAAGCTTAGGTATAACTAGAAAAATCCGAAAAGAAGAAAGACAATTGAAAAAATTGGTACTCGAGGCGAGACTCAAACCCGCGACTCTGGACTATACGCGTCCAGCGCCATGCCCAATTGCCCACTAGGCCACTCAAGCATCCGTCTCGATAACCATTGCTATTTACAGCGCCTGGCCGCAACTTAGAACTGAACTGTACAACGCCATCTAGGCGCGACATTTCTTTTCGGATTTAACATATACTGCTTTAAAAAAATAGTTACACGATGCGAAGTTAACACCTGCATTTTCTAGTCACCAACGTGCATAGGTACGTTATTTCCAGATTTGCCTTCGGCTTAAATAATTCACTTAAAAAAAGGTGACCAGTATCTTCGTTTGCCATGCTTTGCTATAAAGAATACGTATGCAATTAAACTATCGCTCGTCTTCTGAAAGGCTGATCAACGAAAAGTTAACTAATTAGTTTTTATCTTGATTTCATTGTCAAGAAATCGAAATCCGGAACTTACTTGCTCATGAATAAGCACTAATTTGGCTTGTTCCAAATACAAAGGATCTCAATTTTTTGAAATATATTACAGCAACGTATGGCAAACGAGTACACAAAACTGGTCGTTGAAAAACGGTTCTAAAAGTAAGCTTTTAGACAATGCATGCATGATGGCAACCTAGAGTTATCAATAAATAGGTTAACAATTTCACTGTCCCGCCATTAAAAACAATATTAAAACAATGCAAATGTTCATATATGACTCATGGGACAGTAAAGTTGTTAAAATAGGATGTAATGATGACTTTAAGCTGGCATTCACACTATCATTATCACCACCACCATACATTCAAGGTGTAATATTGTACTTACAACCGATTTTCTAGTTTTATAAACGCCATGACCACTCATCTTCTGATACATAAATATTTTTTTGATAAATATTCCGATCTTTCATGATGTGAACGATACAAATAGTGAAATCGAGTTTACAATATAGGAATTTTAATGAGAAGTACAACAAAGTATTAAAATTAATCACTTTTAAACATTTTCTCTTAATATTTGAGTTGACCGATCGACCAAAAGATTTAACAACTGCTTAGTTAAATTTCTATTGATCAGCCAAACAAAAATTAGCATTAAACATGATGAATAATGAAATGTTAAGCGCCGATTACAATAGACTACATGTAGTCTCCTACATAAGGACGTCCTAACTTTTTAGTGTCAGGACCTTCTGTTTACAGTGTCCTACATGTGATTACACTAGACTACATGTAGGCTCATACATGATGTAGTTGACTACATGTAGTCTAGTGTAATCGGCGCTTTTATCGTGATCAACAATATTCTTATCGAGTACTACAAAAAAAAACTGAACTATTTTATAATTGATTCTAAAACTGGAATTATTCTGCCCAGAGTGTTTCCACAACTGAGAAGATACAACGATTAGCGTAGTAGTAAGATTTTGAAAACTTATTACAGCGTTAATCACTTACACTTAATACATTAAACCGAGCTCAAGCCACCTAGCAAGCTCTTAATAGAACCCCTCCTAAACAAGGAGTACCAACATTTGTTAGTTCTAAAAATATTCTCTTACATAAGAAAATATTTCAGAACTATCAAAAATTTTTACAATATGTAATTAAATTTATTCACTTAATCCTATTTAAGGCATAATAAATCCTAAGTTATCATAAGGGCCATTTTCTAATGTGTCTGTTGTAACTACTGATGCAGAACGATCCGAAGCCTTACCATGTGCCGGTCGCCATGCTTCTGTCGGTGTAAATAGAGCTTTGCCACGCTGTGGATAAAAATATTGATGATGAGATATTGAAACAATAATATTAAGAGAATAAAATCAATCAACATCTACGGAGACTCTCGCTTGAAGTTGGATCATAGTTAGGTCTGATGCAGAAGGCCGTACTGCTTGACACGGCACGTATGGTGAGGAGGTTCCTATCTCTGGAGCCCTAACCACCAGTAGCTTGGTCCCTGTACCCGATGCTGGTGGGTGTACCTTTTTTATATTTTTAAATGTTTTTATATTTGTATTTAAAAATGTAAATAAAGAGAATATTAAGAGAATTGGTAACTTAGCTACAGACAAGATGGAATATTTATTTCGTAGAATAAATTGCAACTGTAACTCTTGCGTTTTTTTATTAAAGTAGTCCAAAATATAAACCACAGACCAACATGATTTAACAGGTATTTTTTATAATCTTTACATAAAAGCATTGTTCTACTTTAACATTTTTCATTCGTAGCACCAGCTTAGTATGAGTATTTCAGGTTGGCTAAAGCTTGCATAATATTGCACACCGTCTTAAAGTTATAAGGTTCTTGAACATTATAATATTATTATACTATCTTGCATATCTTTCAACTGATGAAAAAAGATTGCTTTCATTTTAAACAATTTCTGTCAAGAGTGAGGAGAGGCTGGTAATCTGTCATACAGGATTTCCTAGTACAGATACCAGTCTCCCACACAGACTCATATTAATTAATTGTATATCCTAGTTTAGTTTTCTTAACTTGTATTGCTTATATTCTGTGTGAGAGAATAATAAAATTTCATTTTATTTCATCAAGTTGTTATACTAAAACTATACTATTCATAATTACTTCATTAATTGAGTTTGGTACAGTGCATGCTGTAGTAACTTAAAAGTAGTCCCTAAGAATAACATTTTCAAATGGTCGGGGTGGGGTCAACGGGTTCATAAGTGTATCAACAGTTACATTATACTTACATAACCTTGGTAATATGCCCACGCGACTCCAACAGGAAAGAACACCAGAGTCGAAAGTCCAAGACACCAACCGAATGCATCAGCAAATGGTGGGAATACGTATTCACCATAACTAGGTGCCTCCCATTCAACGAATATGAAAATTAATACAGCCTGAAAGAGAAGCATTAAATTAATACACATCATACACATAATATAACAAATGACTATTTATTTTTAGAATGACGTCCACAGTAATGGTTATAGACCGTACTACCATATTATTATCATTGGATCATTTCCATTTTGGACTATGTTCAAAATATATAACGCAATTGTGAATTCTTTTATGACGACCTTTGTGGCGCAGTCGGTATATTACATGGCTGCTATGCAGAGGTCTTGGGTTCGATTCGCGCTCAATGCAAATGTTTGTGTGCATGAACATGATTGTTTGCATTGTTCTGAGTGTTTTCTATGTATAATATGTATGCATTTACAAAAAAAAAGTTTTAAGTATGTTTATCCGTTGTCTAGTACCCATAGTACAAGCTTTGCTTAGTTTGGGACTAGATGGTGATGTGTGAATGTGTGAGGATTATTATTATTATTTATTGTTGTAATAATTATCCAGCAAGGTATTTGAACTTATCATGGTCTCACAAGCAATCTCTATGCCTCAATAATATAATAAATCCATTGCAGTTGAATCCCCTACAGATATTAAATAAGATACGCGTTTTGAATATCTAACTACATGGTGTAAATACGCTACTTTATATTGTGAGCAAAATGATTAAAAAAAGATCATTTAGGTGCTCAGCATCGTTCGTAATTTGACACGGTGGAATTTGTATTAAAAACTTGAATAACAATGTGTATACTAAGATAAAACGCATTTACCCCCTTAATCATAAACGTCTCTTAAATTTTAGTCAATTGAATAGCTTAAATTCTTACGGTTTTGTTTGGTATAAGGTTGGTTTTACTAATAAAAGTCTCACAAAACCGTGATTAAATTTAAGAGGCGTTTATGAGTAGGGGGGTCAATGTTAAAGATTTTCGTCATCATCACCACACCACATCACCCAATCGACAACCACTGTTGGACAAGTATTCCCACCTTACGCCTGTGTCTCCCTTATGTATTGCTGCCCCATCTTCCTAACTAGGTCTTCGGTCCACCGTGTAAGGTATTTTTCAGTACGCGTTATTTCAGAACATTTCTGCCCAAAGGCTCTCAGTTTTTGGCGCTATATTCTGAACGAGTTTACAGTAACCATATTATTACCAGTCGGATGTTGAACTCTTAGTACTAAGAACCAGCTTTGTTGATTAATTTGTTCATTAAAATAATTAATGATAATTTTGAAGATACGGTAATCGTATTGATAAACATACAATTACTTTGACTTATCAACGTTGTGTGACAGAACTTGAAATTTGTTTAAGCAATAGTTTCACTAAATGCTTTTACAAATCAAACAATCGTCCCATTCTATTGAAATAAAACAATAACTAATAATGATACTTACCACACTACCAATAGGTACGATTGTCGTCCAAACAGCTATCCAAAAGTATTCTTGAAATTTGTAAAATTTGATAGACATCAAGCCAATATCCCTTAGAGCATTCTTAATTCCGTACGACCACGACACTGATGTGACCTAAATAAAGATAAAATAATACCATTTTAAAATGTTTTGTAAATAATATCTCCAACTAGTTACATAAAATTAAATTTAGATTAGAAAAAATAAATATTAATCTATGTTGTTTTAGGTCAGTGCCGTACCCCGAGATGGCGGTGCGTAGTGTTCCACGCGCGCCTCTCCAGATTTAAGGGGAGGAGCACTTCGCTCCATTCTCGAGATGGGGTCCGCTAAGGAGCGGGCCAGCACTAGTCGGGGGCTGCAGAAGAATCATAGTTTCCCGCGGCCCACGTGAGAGACGGAATACTGGGGGGTTTTATTCAGTAGAAGTCTGATAGACCCAGCCCTCTCCGGGGCGGAGGAACGCCATGAGGAATTCCTCCAGAAAAAAAAGTTCAGTGCCATACGCATGTCGGACTCTCACAAACTAAAACCACACGTTGTTCTTCCCATATCCCAGTCGCCATAATAAAAAAATATAGGTACACTTTTCATTGATTATTTTAAGTTGCAGATTATTTGTTTTTTCTGCTTTATAAACTCAACCCCGAGCTCTAGCGGGATCTAGGGTGATTTTTCGTTATGCGATATTGAACCTAATAGTTTTATGACATGCAACTAACATTAACTCTAGAGGTTGTAAAGCAATTTTATAGTCAGCTTTACTTTTAACATTCATATAACAACAATTTTCGTACATACCTCTGCCACACCAATCAATAAAACGGCCCACGATGCAGTGTTCCAATCTAGTAAAGTCAACAGGTACACACCACCACTGAAGCACATCGGTATACCGAGGAGGAAAAACATTGTACATGTGAAGGCGGTTACCTGAAACAAAGGTATTGTGTGTTACTGTTATTTGGTTTGTTGTAACTGGCTATTTTACTTTGTTTACAACCTATACTAATCTGTCTAGCCAGCATGGTATTAGTAGGCCAATAACCTTCCTTCACGGGAGGAGGCCCGTCCTTGCAGTGGGACATTTATGGGTTGTTATGATGATGATAATTACGTTGGTGGTAAACAGGTATGAGGATCACCTGGTGATAAGTGGTTACTGTAGCCTATAGAAGCACGTTTCCGAAACTTCAAAAACCGTTCCCTTGAAGGACTCCATACTAATGGATCATGATTTGAAAAACTATTCAATCTACTGAAAAGAAGAAAGATAAAGGAAAAAATTGGTACTCAAGGCGGGGCTCGAACCCGCGTCTCTGGACTATACGCGTCCAGTTCAGACGCGGGTTCAAGTCCCGCCTCAAGTACAAATTTTTCCACAGTCTTTCTTCTTTTCGGATTTTTCTAGTTATACCTAAGCTAAGGTAAGAATATTATATATAATTTAATCAATCTACCTTCCAATAGCTAGACCGAAGTTGAGGCCAGTTATCAACGATTGCTGTGTTGACTGCTTCGATACCAGCAAACTGACTTCCGAGACCCAAGATGAATAACATGAAGAAAAACAGAATGGCCCAAAATCTGGCTCCAGGCATTTGAAGTATTGCCTCGGGATAAGCTACGAACGCAAGACCTGGACCCTGCTCAGCTACATCTGCAAAGAAACAGCAAAAAGCATTTAGTCCGCACTGGTTGTAAAACTCTGCATTATATAAATATATTCCTCACACTTTCACATAAAGCCATCTAGTCCTAAATAAGCAGAGCTTGTATTATGGGCACTAGACAACGGATAAACATATTTAAATACTTTTTTTATGAAACCAGCATGTCAAAAATTCGGTTAAGTAATTTAACTTTTAGTTGTCAAATTGTCACACAATAGGTATTCTTGTATTTATATTTTATTTTTAAGTATTGCAATCGTACTGTAACTAAGCTTAAAACGGCATTCTTGTAATTTTTCAAGTGACAGTTCATGTAATTTTCTCCATTAAGAATTTTTTTTTAACTTTTAAATTAAAAATTTAACTTTATTTTTAACGAAATGTTTAGGGACCAGAATACCACTTTTGCATGAATTAAAAATTAAATTTAAAAAAGTTAAAATTAAGTTGAATTAAGTTGTATGTTACGAGAATTGACCTGCAGGTGTGCAACGTCAATCACGATAGTACGAAACGAGTACATAGAAAAAGTACAGCTAATGTAAGTCACTATTCTTATAGAGCACATTTTAGTTAAGTCATAGAAACATTTTCATGGGCTTATTAATATTCCCGAATGACAATACAATACAATTAATGCACAACTGATATAATTGAAGTTTTAGTACCTAATGTGAATTGTAATAGTTAATATAAAGGCATAAATGTAAATTGTAAGAGAATCAACGATGTTACAGTTAAACTGCGCAGGCAGTTTTGTGAGGCAGTGTATAATATGTGTATCTTTTAAAATGCAATAAATAAATGATCCATCCATGTCGCTCGTTTATTTATGAATATTATCAAATTCAGAATTCAGACTCGATTGAAGAGAGGTGAAGCTGTGGAGGGTATAAATG
Source organism: Schrankia costaestrigalis (assembly GCA_905475405.1). Classification (NCBI taxonomy): domain Eukaryota; kingdom Metazoa; phylum Arthropoda; class Insecta; order Lepidoptera; family Erebidae; genus Schrankia; species Schrankia costaestrigalis. The sequence continues at coordinate 3,762,797 of FR997830.1, forward strand.
AAATATTATTAACCAACAAGTTCACTGGAAATCTTGCAACAGAGGTAAGCTTACGCGATATAGTTACGGCTAGCTTAAGGCACACGAAAACGTATATTATTATGGTTTTCAGAAATTACTTTGTGTGTAGTATTTATAATGTATAAAATATAATTGTTCTATAATGTCAGAATTAAAAAATACTTTCTTGTTTTCCCCTTTTACTTTATTTCTATTTTTCTTAGTTACAGAGTCTACTCTAGTGATCATAAGTTCCATACATAGTTTTTATTCATTTATTTGTTTATTTACCACAAATTAAAGTTGTCTAATGGCGGGCAGCTGGCAAATGCAGCACTTAATGCTCTCAGGCATTTTCTTGTTGTCAACCTTTGGGTGACGGATTGGATTCCAAAGATTAAAAGTTAGTCATATAAAACATGTTGTGCCAAATATTGCAATTCCTATCTCTCTATCTTATCGTAAAGCTTAATTTTTGTCATTAATAGCGCGGTAAAGTGCCAAACTGGCCAAAAACGAGGGCTAATATTTGATATAACTAAGAACAATGTCAATATGCGCTATCTTCGATAATGGCGGACAATAAGTTGTTATGTACTACAGGATACATTCTATCTATAGGCAAAAACGTAATTAAAAGATAACAGAGTGATTTGTATCAAAATAGTACATGGCCTCTTGTTACTAATACAGATGCCAAAAACGTGACAGCTACTTTATTTTTTTTTAATCATACATGTATACTGATTTTTATCTTAATAATGACTGCCTGTCTGCAGTGTCTGAAGACAAAAGTCTTCGACCAGCGTGTGTTTCTAGTGATGACGTATATAACAGAAACGTGGTCTTCTACGGGTCTTATAAAAAAGCTTATGGTCACCCAGAGGGCAGTAGAGATAGTTTAGTTGGGAGTTCTCCTATAATTTAATCAGAAAAGAGGAGATCCATAGGAGAACTAAAGTGACCGACATAGCGTTCAATATCGCCCGATTAAAGTGGCGCGAAGAACCGATAGCTGTTGTAGCAGAAATATTATGGAATGGCGAACGCATGCCAGAAAACACCTCACATGGTAAACCGAGGACCTAGTTTGGAGGGCAGGAAATCGAAGGATACGAGAAGCACAGAACTGCCGAATAAATCTTGAGAAGGCCGATGTCCAGCAGTGGACATCAATTGGCTGATGGGGGAAGAGCGGTCATGTACGGGGCTGCTGTCCACAAGGTTGCTAGGATGATGATGAGACGGGATGGATAGTATTCTTAGCTTTTGACATGCCAAACATAATCATAATCATCATAATAGCCCATTAATGACCCACTGCAGGGCCTCTTCCCGTGACGGAGGGATACATGACCTACTAATACCTCGCTGGCCAGACGGATTGGTATAGGGTTTTATTTCAAGTTTTCCTTCTTTTTACTTCGTAGAGATAATATTTACGGTTGATCCCTTAGTCGGTTTTTACGACACCCATAGGATAAGATGGGTGACGTATTGTATTCTTACTCCGTCACCACACGGACAACATGCTAAACATAGTTAATTCAAAAACAATCCTATTGTGCTTGCAGTAAGTGGCGAATTACTTGCCAATCTATAGCAAGTAAGTGGTACGATATACACGATTGCGTGACGGCCTTTATTATTCAACGTAGCTAGAAGACATGCGGAACAAAGAAATTGCAGGCACGTTGCCTTTTTAAAACAAAGGAAAGTTAGTTTCTTAAAGTCTACTTTCCACCTTTTCACTGACTTTTCTTGAAGGTGTAAACAGAGTAGCATTTACTTTCACCGACAGCACAACGGCCATTTGACAAAAAATAGTATAAAATAGACAAAATAACTTATACTTATTATGAATCTTAATTATGTAACTGTAACTTTTAAGAATAACTTATAAGTTATCCTATAAGATCGTGCTCAATATCCCTTTGTTGCCGTTTAACCTGCAAACGCCGCGTTTTTGAAGCTCAGTGTTTTGATACGTCTTGACAACTTAAATGACACACATGACATTAACACACTGGATACTATATTCTTCGTTTAGAGGTTAGGTCTGAGTAAATACAAAACGCATTATGTATAAACAACATAGTTGGTTAGGGCGATCGATTAGTGGTCAATGTATATCATCATCATAACAGCCCATTAATGTCCCACTGCAGGGATGGCCCTTCACCCGCGACGGAGGGTTACTTGGCCTACTAATACCACGCTGCTCAGACGGATTGGTTTAAGGTTTTATTTCAAGTTTTCCTTCTTTTTATTTCGTAAAGATAATTTACGTCCCTTAGTCGGTTTTAGGACACCCATGGGATGAAATGGGGTGGTGACATATTGTATTCTTACATCTCCACCACACGGAGACCTCATACTTTGTAAAATAAATAAAACTAAGTAAACAAAATTAAATTCCTCAACAAAAGCATTTCAAAACGCAAGGACAATAATTTTCAAAGCTCCATTGTTTTAACTAGTATACACTTTTCGCATTCAATAAACAAGAGCGCAATAATAGATTAATCTAATAGCATTGTGTGCAGTACAGTTGCATATTGAAGTGGACTATGCCGAGTATTGTTTGTTCTCATACCGCGCGTATTTGCACCCCTGCGGCATTGCACTGTACGGATTAATCAACTTGAGCTAATCGTTAACATGCAGATACGTTGTTTTTATTTTCAACGCATTTTTGATACGTTCGATAACATGGTTAATGGATTATAGAGTGGATGTTAAATCGATGTTTTGATTTTTTAGATGTTTTTTAACAAAATTGTTCATAACCCTGCTGTCCTGAATTTTAAAATGTCCTTTTATCGCTATGGCCGGTCTGATACTGTGATTGAAATATTTTAGACGAATGTTATCGATTCTTCGTGTCGTAGTTGAAATTATTAATTGTTTAGTAAAATTGTAATAATAAAATATTATTACAGAGAGAAATTAATCATTAGTATAAAATATAAAATTTTCCGTATGGTGACGGAGTAAGAATAAAATATCTCACCACCCCATCTCATTCCATGGGTGTCGTAAAAACCGACTAAGGGACTATTCGTGAATATTATCGCTACGAAATAAAAACAAGGAAAACTTGAAATTAAACCCTGTACCAATCCGTCTAGCCAGAGCGGTATTAGTAGACCAAGTATCCCTCCGTCACGGGAGGAGGCCCGTCCCTGCAGTGGGACATAAGTCGGCTGTTATGATGATGATAATGATAAAATATTAGTCACCAGCAGACTATGCAAGTAAATTTTTTCTTTGTCGGATATGGGTGATTGATCATAGATGACGTTTTAAACGATTGCAATCATTTCAAGATAATTAAAACAGTTATTATTTTCCATTATACCCTTTCCACTATATTTAACGACATTTGACAGGTTGACGTTAGTGACGTTCAGCAGTATCTCGAATGTAATGCCATCCGATTAAAAGCGATTTCGCGATTTTTCGATTTTTCAAATTACTTTATTTTACACATTTGGATCCTTACATCAACTTACATTATCTTTTTATTACTGTTTTTTTCTTTATCTATGTTAAGAGAATTAGCCTATAGCTTAATATTATAAAATTATAGTTAGCTTAAGTATTATTTAAAATACATAATTTATCGTGACATATTCGCGGGTTATAGCTAATCTAAAAAATCATATTACATTTTATAAACGTATTATGAAGAGTTCAGGTTTATTCATAGCATTTATTTCTACCGATTATTTGTAATTTGTTTCATAATGGTGGTAATCGTTATGAGTGTCCATCACTAAGTAACCATGGTAACTGAAAAAAACATGAATACGTCTATGAAATACAATATTATTTGTTTGAAAAATAAGCAGAAGTATTACGAAACTTCATGGACGTGAACTGTCAAAAAGCTAAACTTACGCTGGAAGGGGTATAGCAAAATAACAGCACGTGTTAGCAGCTTTATTTATTTACTTTATATCGGTAATTAGTCACCCCTGTGGGGTATGAGTGGTATGTTTAAAAAAATGGAATGTTAATGTATATGATAATGTATGTTAAAAAACAACTCCTGCACTAGCGATTGATTAGGGATCCACATCAAACGATCCAGTGCGATACGATCGCGTGCAGCAGAAACGCGCTTCACCGGAGCGTTTGATGTAGACTCTAGACCACTCGTCGACCTCGGTGGTGCGACGGTAGTGCAAGCGGCTGCCGTGCACGAGGTTGTAGGTTCGATCCCCACGCATGACAATAATTTGTGAGATCCACAAATTATTGTCCTGAGTCTGGGTGTTCTTGGTGTCCGTTAATATTGATGTTTGTAAAAAGTCCCCGCGACACAGGGCATGATCCCTAGTGCGGGAGTTGTCTTTTAAAAAAAAAACAAAACAAAACAAGACTTGCCTCGCGCGATCCAAACAGCGTGGCAGGAGCTCTATGCCGTAAGCAATCCGTCGTCGATGGATCGCAGGATCGCCGATCCAAAATGGATCGTTTGGTGTGGATCCGGCTATTTGTCTCGCGGGGACTTTTACAGACATAAAAACATCCAGACTCAGTACAATAAAGCTGCCTTTCAATTACTTAATTTTTTTTTTAATAATCAAAATTTTTTCTTGGTACTTTTATCATGCATGCTTTGTTAGACTGTAAGTAAAACTCATACACAGACTTCTTCTTTACATCTTTTTTTTTTCATTTTTTTAAAGGCAACAACAACGTGCACCAAAAGTTAAGCAACAATTTAAACTTAAAACACTTACCATCAACACTGACACCCATCAATTGAGCTTGGAAACCAATAACGGAGAATATTGCGAACCCCGCGTATATGGATGTAAGGAAGTTTGCGAAGCTCACAAACAGGGTGTCGAAGTGAAAGTTGTTTGTGAATTTACTGTACGATGCTAGAGTCACTAGCGAACCACAGCCGAGGCCGAAAGAGTAGAAAACCTGAAGCAAGAGAAAAACAGCTATTAATGACCAATCAAATATTCATCATCATCATAACAGCCTATTAATGTCCCACTGCAGGGACGGGGGCTTCTCCTATGACGAAAGTATATTTAGCCTACTAATACCACGCTGGCCAGGCGGATTGGTATAGGGTTTATTTTTAAATTTCCCTTCTTTTAATTTCGTGAAGATGATATTCACGGATAGTCCAATCGGTTTTTACGACACCCATGGGATGAGATGGGGTGGTGACACATTGTATTCTTACTCCGTCACCACACGGAGTATTTTTTAACTATGTATTACATGTACATTGTATGTATTTAAAAAATATGTATATTACAAGCTTTGCATCTATTTACAATATTCTTTTTTTAAGTGTTGTGTGACATTAAATTCTCTTTTATTTGGTACGGAATAATTTTAAATCTAATGAACAAAGTTCATAGCAATTTCACAAGCACAAATGTATAACATGTATGTTTCGAAACAAATATTAGAATAAACAAACGTGATTTTGTCCTCTGTGTAAGTTTCACAGTTTTGAGTGCTTAATTCAATTTTGCTATTTTAATTTGGCGTTATGTTCTCGTTTACATTTTTACTCATAATACTCAATTCGTTTATTGCAAACCATAAGTTTTACAAAGATGTAGTATATAGGTAAAAAGCACATTTATGGACCCTGTCGGGTAAGGCAGAAGAAGCGTGGCCACCAAAATTTACTTTGTTTACTTACTATATATAAAACTTACTATTTCATTCATCTTTTTTATTTTTTTTAATTTTTTAATTTTTTTATATACATACTTATATTTTTCGCAGGGAATCTCGGTTTTTTAGTTTTATCATTAATATATTCTTGTATACTATAATTTATGATTCATTTATCAGTATATTTTTTAGTTTATTTGTAAATTTTTCAGGAACTTCACTGTGAATACAGTCTTCATTTTCAAAAAAACAAAAAAGTACAATTTGTATTTCACTTGGCACGAGTTATTTTTGAAGTGTTGTTTAAAAGGCCTGAAACTGGCGTGCCTATTTCAAGCCATTTAAACTATTTTGTAAATAAATACTTTTTGCTTCATACAGCCAATCGAGTAAAGGTTAGAAGTACCAACACGTTTTAGTGTTAAAAAAAGCTGTGATAAAAACATTTAAAACGTAAAAACTTTGATTTTAAACATTTTAAAGCTGCAATACTTTGATTCGACTCGATTTTATGGTTAACCTCTTTTATCATAAAAGTATTTAAGTTATAATGTTATCAATAAGAAGTCAATAATGTCTCATTCATTACATCTCCGTGTGGTGACGGAGCAAGAATACAGTGTGTCACCACCCCATCTCATCCCATTGGTGTCGTTAAAACCGACTAAGGGACTATCCGTGAATATTATCTTTACAAAATAAAAAGAAGGAAAACTTGAAATTAAATCCTATACCAATCCGTCTAGGCAGCGTTGTATCAGTAGTCCAAGCATCCATCCGCCCGGGAGGAGGCCCGCCCCTGCAGTGGGACATTAATGGGCTGTTATAATGAATGTCTCATTTACAAAAAGTATCATCACCTCAGCTAATCCCGACGCTATCAAAGAAGAAAAACTAAACAGTATGCCCGATTAGAACACATAGGGCTGATGATATCAGAGTTATGTTTCCAATGGGCCCTGGTGCCCGACCTTGCGGTAGAACCTATTAGTACAATCAATTCCACAGTATTTTGCATAATTCGGTAAATCACAAAAGTTACACAGTCTCCAAAAGTAACTTAAAAAAAATCTTTATTTCTTAAGGTCTATTATTTGGCGACGTATCTAATTTTTAAAATTGTTGCCCTATTACATAATATATTTAATATTTTATTCTTTGAACAAATTATAGTAAAGTGGTTTTAGATAGGCGCTACAAACAGTCTGGAAACTTTTAATTAACAACTTTTCAATTCTGCGGCTAAGGAAAAAATAAATTGCCTTTATTCCAACTTACAAGATAGGTAATTAGGATCGGTATTTACTCATTCACGATTAATGACAAACGAATTAATTTCTGATAGACCTATTTTTCTTTTGTCGTAGATCGATGTTTGTCGTCCGAGTTTGATATTTTAGTAGCTATCTAAATAAATTTTCCGTGTGGTGACGGATTGAGAATACAGGGTGTCACCATCCCATTTTTTTCCGCGGGTGTCTTACAAGGCGAATAAGGGAGCAAACAGATGTACGCAGATACTATTACTGCCAGAGACGGAAAACTCGAAACTAACCCTTTGCCAACCCGTCTGGCCAGCGTGGTAGTAGGCTAAATCCCTCTGAATGAAATAATGCACCACAATAAATGGCCCCCAGTCACCGGTTGCTCCGCTATTCCTGGTCAACGTAGCGGCCATGGTAACGGAGGAGCTTAGCGAAGAATCAGGGGAGGTCAGGCTACCAACACAACCAACCTTTGGCCCTGGCAACTACCCCGAATAGTTGCAGTTTGGGTGCGATATAAAAAGCACAGGACCTGCAGCTGTGCCTCTTTATCTATTACAAAAGCGTTGAAAATTATTAGAGCAGAAAGGATTGGAAATGGCGATCTATACCCTTTACGCGGTCGACAGACGAGCTAGAAATCAATTATAATATTCACAAATTAATATTATCGTGTGATTCTCACCTGTGAAGCCGCATCTCCCCATACCCTAGCTTCTGTCAATGTCGCCCAGTTCGGTGTCAAATAGAACTTGACACCTTCCAAAGCGCCCGGTAACGTAGCACCACGAATAAGTAAAGCAGTCAACATCACGTAAGGAAAGAGTGCCGTGAAATATACTACTTTTCCCGCAGATTGAACACCCTGTTAAAGAAAAAATTTAATATTTTTTTTTTGGTATTTAATAGAATCCTTTAACGTTTGTAAAAAAAGTGATAAGCCTTCAATTGTTCTGAAATAGGGAAATCTGAATTTAACAAATCAAAAATAAAACATTAAAAACAAATAACGAATAAACAATTGTTTATTAAAAAAAAATACACGGTAAACCAAAAATGTAGTGAAATAAACCAATATTTTTTTGTTAGGAAACCACGAATTCACATTTCTCGTTGTATGCGCAGATAAAAAAGAAACAACATTTTATTTCCTGGGTCAAAAGTTATACTATAACAAAACAAAATTATTTAAGTATCAAAGGCTTTTTTGCCTTTAGGAAAACTTTTTTAATGTGGTAAACCTTTTAGAGGTGGTGCATTGCATTTAGCCAAGATAGACAGAAATCTCGGAGACACTGAAGATGGTTAATGAGTGATTCTCCGAACTGGATAATATTTAATATTGTCAAGTTGTCAATGCTCCTAATATAGATTAAGGTGTGGTGTGATTTAGTTATATAAGAAGTTGTGTTTAAGAGTAAGAAGATGGTTCTAAATCAGTTAAGGTATAAGAAGTGGCATGAAATAAACAAAAATCACATTAAATCAATTCTAAAACAATTTTCATCAAATTTCTGTAAAAATAGCAAATACAGTTTTAAGATTAGACTGAATTACTGATTTATGTGGTAACAGACATTGAAAGAACGATTTTTTTTATGTACTTAATAGGATTCGCCTTTACCGCAATGCCTGAAGACCAAAGTCTTCAACCAATGCGTCTTACCAGTAATGACATACGGTGCCGAGACGTGGACACTCACAGTAGGGCTAGTCCACAAACTTAAAGTCGCGCAGCGAGCTATGGAACGGGCTATGCTCGGCGTCTCCTTGAAGGATAGAATCCGGAACGAGGCTATCCGACAAAGAACCAAAGTTACCGACATAGCTCGTAGTATTAGCAGGCTGAAGTGGCAATGGGCTGGTCATATCTGTCGAAGGACCGATGGCCGTTGGAGCAAACGTGTCCTAGAGTGGAGACCGCGACTCGGCAAACGTAGTGTAGGACGCCCCCCAGCTAGGTGGACCGACGACCTCATAAAGGTTTCTGGGTCGGACTGGATGCGGAAGGCGCTGGACCGAGTTCTGTGGCGTGAATTGGGAGAGGCCTATGTCCAGCAGAGGACTGCAATAGGCTAGTTGATTGACTTAATAGGAGGCAAACGAGCCAGCAGGTCACCTGATGGTAAGTGATCACCGCCGCCCAAGGACACCCGCAACACCAGAGGAATCACAGATGCGTTGCCGACCTTTTGAAAGGGAGTACGCTTGTTTTTTGAAGCGATTTAATTTAGAACGACGTAGTTTTACAATAATAAATAAGGTATTTACCTTTATAACACAGAGGAAGGCGACTAACCATGATAGTGCCAAGCAACCAACCATATGCCACTGAATGGTTCCCCAATTCTCCCAGGTAGCGTCGCCACGTCCCAACACACGTTCACTAAAAGAAAACTAAAATTTATTTCATTTCTTCGGAAGCAACAACTAGTTCCGATAAGGGAAAAAATAAATTATCTCTATGAGGTACTATAAGAAGCTTTTTCCGTGTGGTGACGGAGTAAGAATACAGTGTGTCACCACCCCATCTCATCCCATGGGTGTCGTAAAAACCGACTATCCGTGAATATTATCTTTACGTAATAAAAAGAAGGAAAACTTGAAATTAAACCCTATACCAATCCGTTTGGCTAGTATGGTAATAGTAGGCCAAGTATCCCTCCGTCACAGGGGGAGGCCCGTCCCTGCAGTGGGACATTAATGGGCTGTTATGATGAGGTACTATATTTGTGAGGTCTATGCGTGTGCAGGTGGCATAGTCGAAGATTACCACTTACATGTCGATCACATGCATAGTGCCACTACTCAACTCAAATGTTGTAAAAACTGGATAAAGGTCGTAGCACATATAACGTAACGTAAACGGATCGGCATCGCCTCGCCTTTTTACTCGGTGTCAATCGTCGATAATCCGATTACGTTACGATTGCGATTAGTATGCATTGCAGTAAGGAGTTTCATACAAATAATACTGAACGGCTCGAGTTGATACGGTGGCGATCCGTTTACGTTACGTTATATGTGCTACGACCCTTAGGCAATAAGTACTCATTTAAAAACCGTATACCATTCGTCTAGTCATATATAAATATAGAGACATCTTTTCGGTAAAATTAGATTATTTAAGGGTTGCTATTTAATTTTTATTATCTCTTTTAAATATTTTGCCGCCTTGCTCATTGCCACCGTTTGGCAAGTAGCCCTCCTGACCCACACAGATAAAAGTTGTCTCATCTCTCAGGTACTTTTAATAAGAACTCCATCAAAAATATTCATACAAACACTCCTAAAATCTAATCTCAATAATATTACGTCATGTAACGACCCCATGCCAGCGCTTGTATTATCAGATAATAAGGAATCGTTATCTTTGATACTATATTAGTTATTGATATTGACTGATTATGAAGGTCGGGTGTTTATTAACATACGTTGAGAACCACTGGAATGTTGTCAAACTTTCATAATAAAATAATTATAGTGATACTAGTTGGTGCCTGTGACTTCAACTGCGCAGAATTAGCATTTAAACTAAAAATACAGAATCTTTTTCAAACTTATTTTGTGATGTATAAGATCGATAATTATTAGCATAACATTGATATTTAAATTGAAATCTATGTGTTATTATGATGTGTAGGTTTTGTTGTTGTAATTGTAGTACAGTAGGTAAGCACTGTGCAAAGAATGACCTTCATCTAATGATGGAAGGAATCTTGACCCAGCAATATTACGCCAACCAGATGCTTGGTAAGCGTTTTATGTTTAACTGTTCTTCTTTTCTTTTTGTAAAGATAATATTTGCAAGATTTTCTTTAGCCTAGAGATGACGGTGTGGTCACACATTGTATTTTACTCCACGACTATTGTTACTTAAAAACTTCGTCTATTCAGGATTAACATCTTTATAAAAAGTAGCCTATGTGTTATTCTGATATATAAGCTATATATTATTATTATTGTACAGTTTAATTCATTCATTAGCTTTTCGTGAAAGAGTTAAAAACATCCACACTTACAAACTTTCGCCTTTATAATCATAACAGCCCATTAATGTCCCACTGCAGGGACGGGTCTCCTCCCGTGGCGGAGGGATACTTGCACTACTAATACCACGCTGGCTAGACGGATTGGTATAGGGTTTAATTTCAAGTTTTCCTTCTATTTATTTAAGTTAAGATGCTAGTCCCTTAATCGGTTTTTACGACACCCATGGGACGAGATGGGGTCACCACACGGAGATTTATAATATTAATAGTATATCGAACTACTTACTTATAATACTCCTCAGCAGCTAAAGTCCTCGTAACGTTCGTGTACCAAGGTATAGTTTCCGAACCTTGAAAGCAAGTATAACCATCGTTCGGTCGGAAGCCATTTTCGATACATATCTCTCCAATGCTCACACATTTCCGTAGATAATATGTTAGGTCTGAAGATATGCCTGTGTTATTTATTCTACATGCACGATCGTACTCTCCACTGTAGCAGACTGTGAAAAACAATTTGTTGTTAAGCTTATTCTTATCCCACAAGTGGGATAGTCTGACCATTACCAAGGTCTTAACCCTCTACTTCATATGGGCCCATATATGGTATGCCGATTTTATTGTTGTTTTATTTCCAAACAAATAATAATTAAGTCATTCCACATTGTTAAATCCATGTAATGGTTAAGTAACTTAAAGAAAACACACTCAGTTTGTCTATATTTTGATGACATTTAGGAAAAAATTTACTTTTGCGCGGGTAGTCAGCGAAACAAAATACGACTGCCTGACATACATTTTTGAGTATCAAAATCAAAAACGAAACGTAAGTATTCAGGAAAGGTAAAATTATATTCCTAAAGTCAATACTTCCTTCTTTACCTATAAACAATGATTTTCTTACTTTTTACGTATTTACTATGCTTTTCATCCACTTTTATGTCAATACCATATTATATGGGCTCATATGCAGCACGACGTAAATACGTTTGAACATATATGGTATCGTATGCATTCTGACTTATATTCATAAGGAATTAACAATTCAAGTGCTAATATTTTTTTAGCTTTTTTTCTATTGCCTCGTCATCACTCCTGTTTTTTTTTGCTTTTGTTTGGTAGAATAGGTCCTGCTTATTTTTATGGAAATTGGTAAAGGTTAATCTTAGTGACGACCGTGAGTTGGATTCCGATAGCAAAGTATCTACAATACCTGTTTCATTCAGAAAATCCATTATTATACCTACCTGAAATTGATGATAAAAGTTTGGATGAAGAAAATATTCCTCTAGCAAAAAAGTGACTAAGATGCCTCGCTAAACGTCAGCTTGTGACGGAATTGGACTCCAAACATCTGGATCCATACAATCCTGGCAACTTCACCGATATTGAGCTGCCTTCATGCATTACAGAGGTGAATACACCAGCTTAACTTTTAGTTTTACTTTTAGTGGTGGTTCGCTGTCCAAACCTGGTATACCCGTATCTTCTAAAAGGATGACAAAAAATGCCAGAGCGATTCTAAGACATCCCTTTGCGTTGTGTCAGAACAGATAACATTGGACATTGGCCTATGTGGCAGAAAAAACGTCAACATTGCATAGTATGTTCTATGAAGACATACACTAAATGTACAAAATGCAAGTTTTTCTATGCTACAATGATAAAAGAAACTGTCTCGTTACATTCCACGACTAACAATAAAATATATTATAACCTCCTTAGATATTATGTAGGTAATGTTCCTTTTCTACTTAGTTATTGACTGCATACGATACCATATATGTCCGATCGAGATTTTGTCTAAGTGCATACGAGCCCATATATGGAATCTTAGTTTTTTTTCTACATGAAACTACTTATTTATTATTTTTCGATTTTTTTGTCTTAATATTATTTAAATAAAGCAATATCCACAAAGAAAGAATTTTTTTTTCATCTCCTTAATAATTCATGCAGTAGAGGGTTAAGACAAGTGTTCGTATTTTTTTTTCGTAAATTATCTTAAAACCAACAGCATAACTAGCATAACTTTATCATAACTACACTTCTCATCAAAAAAATCGAAACAGTTGCTAGTTTGTGTTTTGTAAGGATTATATGAAAAATGTGTATATTTAGGAATATGTGTTATATATCATTTAATAGGGAATTTAATGAGGTATTCAAATAATGATGTTAATGTTCTAAATTCAAATTAATTTTTCATAGATTTCGTATTTTGTTTAACAAGTCGTTTTTACCTTGTACGTAGTTTGACGGAAATTGATAAAATTACGCACGTAAATAAACAAAAAGCTAGAAAACGTTTATTTAATAACTCGGATACCATCCCCGCCCTCTCATTACTGCTTCTTTCTTCTTTTTTCATCGATCGAATGAGAGTCACGATCAAAAACAGTGGTGCTCTATTCCATTCCTCTTTGATTGCATTTTAAACCTGGCTAAGTGTTTTTGAGGCATGATCTTTTACACTAATTCGTCTTTTTTATTCATCCCATAGATGTTTAATCAGATTCGTGTCCGGGTTTCTTGCTGGCCAAGCAATAATAGAGATATCAACTTCAGTAACATAATCTCTTACGACGCTCGCGGTGTTTGCCCTAGCATCTTCGTACATAAATGTCAAACCGGGGTCAAATAAATGTGCATAGGCCATCACAATAGGTTCAAGATACTGTTTGATGTACCTATGACTGTTAAGAAAGGGCAGATGGGACCCAAACACAAAGAGAAATCCTGTCTTGTCGGTGCCACTAATTTCTTCCGAACAGTCGATGAACCGCCACCATGGATGGCCTTTTCTTTTAATCCTGCATGGTGCAAAGCGTTCTCCATCACTTCTATAGACCTTAGTCCTTTCATCGTTACCATACAATACAATTTTGCACTCATCAGAAAAGAGGAACTTGTTCCACTAGATGTATGACCAATTTAGGTAATTACGTGAAAAGTAAAGACGCACTTTTCGATGGTCTGCAGTTAATTTCTCCCTATTTGCTGGCTTGTAAGGTAGTAGACCACGTTTCTTGAACCTTCTTTTAATTGTAGAGTCACTTACAGCCACCATAGGCTTATCATGAAGCTGCTGCTGCGGTTGAAAGACATTAAGGCGTAGATTTTGTAAGAAAGGTGTTACTATAAATCGATCTACTCGGTCAGAAATTACCTATTTTCTGCCAAATATCCAAAGGCGCGTGAACAAGTCAACAAGAACAGTCTCTTGATAGCTTTTGCAGATTCTATAAAAAGACGACAGGTTAAGAGGCAATCTTCAGCCGTAATAACCTGACTAAGTCCAGAATTCAGCAATGCCACCACTTGGCGGTTTTTGCGGGTAAACATCGCATGGACGCAGTAATAAGAGAAGCGAGGAACTCTAGGTGCGCGATACGGGTTATAACATAAACGTTTTCTAGTTATTTTTTTTATTTACGTGCCTAATTTTATTAATTTCCGACAAATTACGTACAGGGTAAATACGACTTGTTAAACAAAATACGATATAAATGAAAATTTAATTTGAATTTAGAACTTTAACATTATTATTTGAAAACCTCATTAAATTCCCTATTAAATGATATATAACACATATACCTAAATATACACATTTTTCAGATAATCCTTACAAAACACAAACTTGCACACCGTTTCGATTTTTTTGATGAGAAGTGTATTATAATCAATACTAATATTATAAAGAGTTAAAGTTTGTGTGTTTGTGACGTTGTAGGGGGTAATTTCTGGATCTACTAAACCGATTTCAAAAATTCTTTCTTTGTTGAATAGTCCATTTATCAGGCAGTGTCATAGGCTATAATTATAGTATCACGCTATGAGTAATAGGAGTTGAGCAGTAATTAAATATGTTGAAAAAAGGGACGCGTTTTTTTCGCCGCCCAACGAAGTGGGCACGGGGAAGCTAGTATGACATAAAGCTTAATCCATGTTTCCGTATAGCAAATTTTTAAGTTAAATAGTGAAATAGGTACTTACAATCAGTGTTATACAAATTTTCGCAAGAACCCCAATCAAGGTTTCCAGCAATCGATACAATAGTATAGAAGGCAGCCCACGCCACTATAACCATGTAGTATATAGATACATAACTGATAACCACCAGAGTACAGTATCCTAAGCCACTGAAGAAAGGAGAAATAGAACTAAAAGCCTGTATGGGACCAAGGCCGGAATACTGTCCAACGTATAACTCCACAAAGAATATTGGTATGCCAATAAACACCAACATTATCATGAATGGTATAAGAAAAGCACCTGAAACAAGGATAATTATTAATTAACAATTTAACTGCCCCGCCAATAGACACAATAGTAAAAAAATGCAAATGTTCATATATGACTCATGGGACAGTTAAGTGGTTAAAGTACAAAAATAAGAAAGCGTTCGAGTCCCACGCAAGATTATTATTTGTGAAATCCACAAATTTAAACTTGAGCTTGGATGAACTTTACGTCTGCTAATTTTATATCTGTAAAAAGTCCTCGCGGCACAGGGATATTTTAAAATTGTGTGCGTTTATGGGGGAGTTTTTTTTA
The DNA here is from genome assembly GCA_905475405.1 of Schrankia costaestrigalis. Taxonomy (NCBI): domain Eukaryota; kingdom Metazoa; phylum Arthropoda; class Insecta; order Lepidoptera; family Erebidae; genus Schrankia; species Schrankia costaestrigalis. Next base: position 3,778,269 of record FR997830.1, read on the forward strand.
CGTAGATAATCTCTTAAAGGACGTTGAGTGCTCGTCGGGGGAGCTCCTCTTCTTTTTCCATCGCATATTAAGTTCTAATTTTACCTCAACAGACAGCGGCAAAATTTTGACTTTCCTATCTCAGTCTCTAGCTCTCAGAGTATAAAAATACTGATGCTTTTATTTCTAATCCCACTATTATTTAAAATGTATAGTTTAGTTATAGTTACATAGTAATACTGTATTATTATAGTTTAGTAAGTTACTAATGTAAGCCGACTTAATCTATACGATGTATGGCTTTTAAATAAATGAGATTAAAAAATAAATAATAATAAAAACGAGAAAATACTTGCCTCCTCCATTTCTGTAAGTAAGGTATGGGAACCTCCATACATTTCCAAGACCAACAGCATATCCAACGCATGCAAGCACGAACTCGATAGGGTTTGCCCAACTTGCCCTGTCAGCTACTTTTTTTGATGATATTACTGTCTGTAACAATGTAAAAAATAAAATAAAATTAGTATAACTCTATTTTTTTAATACTTATTTATTTATTTTATTTATTTATATATTTTACAGAAAGCTTACAGTCTAATTATACTATTAAACATTAATAAATATGGTTGTTGTCTATTGCTAATTACAAGCTTCCACATATTAAAAAACAAATTAGCGTACAAGTAATAAGATTTAAAAGAAACAAACCAAACTAAAAACAAACATGCAAACAAAAAAAAAAATAATAATATTATCTTAACCAATAAAAAATAAACTAAGTACTAAGCTACCCTTAAAAATATTGCTTACTAATAATTTCCCTCATTTTTTGAACACTTGTATTAAATAGGTCCAGTTCCAAGTGTGAAGGCAAAGTATTAAAAGAAATTACACTACGTACACAGAAAGTATTACGTCTATAATTAGTACTGGTAGTAGGTACATGTAATATAGGACGCGTTCTGAGGTTAGCTGTATTAGTTCTGATCGTTACCCTGTTAAGCAAATCTGGGCAATCAATGGATCCATTCGCAATGGCCGCCAGGGAACTACTGAAGCCGTAAACGTCTTTTGGCTGATATGATCACGATAAACGTAAACGCAATATTGACGTTGCGTACAGGTTTGCCCAGGTTGACTATAAATTCATAACATTTAGTAGTTCAGAAAAGTTTATCAAAATATCATCAAAGGTGCTTGCTTCGAGCTTGAGCTCGAGTCAAAAAGATACAATATTATTGTACTACTTTGAATAAATGAATGAATGAATACCTGCTTGCTTTAAAAATGCTACAACATTTATTGTGCTGTAATCGAACCCGCTACCATTATCAAGGAAAAAAGTAACTATGTACTACATAATAATAATTGTTAAACCTATTCCAAAACATTAAAGATTAAAGTCAATTCATACTAGCGATTACAACACAAACTTCATTTCTAAATTCGATTAACCATCAATAGGCTCCCACTTATTCCTAAGATAACTTTCAACCTGTTCAATAAGTAATCCAATAATAACAACCGTACTGACTTTCTTGTAAACTCTTGCTTAATGTATTCCAAAACTGGTGTCTTAGTTTTGTAATCACCAATAAAGTAATTACGCAAACTTTGTGCGGACGCGAAAATCGGGAAGTGTTCAGAAACTTAATCCCTTCAAACAAGGGAATAATCGTTCTCATTTAAATGTAAATTTGTAGAATTGTGACGAGAGCTTCAATGGAGTCGCGCTCAAGTTTTAGTTCGTTATGCTTTTCTGTTACTCGACTGTTATAGCTTTTCTTGATTGTTTAGATAGTAGTATAAACATATTTTATTGATATTTGTAACTACTGTCTATTTAAACGGACTTGCTCTAAAACGTAAACATATATGGCGTCTTGTCAACCACAGACTAAAGACTTTAGTCTTTAATCTTTGAAAAATGTATAGGAATCAAGGACAAAATTCTATAATCTACAAATGTCAAATCATAAAATTAATTTTATCTGTGAAATTTTTCGTTGGAAAAAATTATGTTTATTTAAAATTTAAGAAAGATAGTGGATTTAAATCAAAGTGGTTTACGTGTTTTCTATTGCATAAACGTTTAATGCTACTTTCCAGAAACTTTTATCCATATCAAAGTGTGCGATTGATGTAAAAACTAGTGAATTTGCAATATGTGATGTTTGTTGACAAAATAAATCAAGTAAGGATGAATACGGTATAACTATGATCCATGGGACTATAGTGTACTGCAGTGCTTAGTAGTTAAAAAGTGACTAATATAAAAAAATTGAGTGTAAAACAAAAAAAAAGTAGGTAGGTATTCGAATCACAAGGGATAGTAAATATGAAACAATTTTTTTGGCAGAATTTGGTAGATTAAAAATTTGTAGAATAGTCAGCTGCCAGCAGATGAATTAAGAAGTAATTGAGTGCATACTATTGCACGAAAACAATTAGAATTAAAAAAAGTAGACGTGATTTTGCTTTCAGATTTTTTTCATGGCTCTACCCTACCGGCGAATCAAAATCCCTATTATAAATGATTGTTTATTTGAGACAAAAGCTTGTTGTATTAACTAAAACTACTAGTTAACTACTTATCTAAGAACTTTACTTTTACTGTGCTGCGGGATAATCATAGTCCAGGAGTTACTTACAGTTTGTGATTGAAATAATCTGGACAGAGTTTGTGACTGCTGCAATAATTTGGATACACTTTGCTTAATGTTATCTATGTGACTGGCCAATTTATTTGATCAGCCACGAATTTTTTTAGATACAGTAGATACATTTCTTAATTTTGGAAAGTATGGTCGCACGCCACTTGACTACAGATCCAACTTTCTTAATTTTAGTTTTTGCTTTTTTTGTATTTATAATAATTGACACAGCGAAAATTTTTAATCCTGACAGCAACTGTTTATGACAGATTTGTTTTTTAACTGTAAAGAATAACATTTTACAAAGAGTTTAATTTTATTTCTATGTAAATATTCAACCTCTTTTCTCTTTCTTCTTGGTAGTCGTACTTCTAAGTAAGTAATAATAAGAATTAATTCGAAAACGACATAAATGTTTCTAACGTTTCTAATAACGAATTCTTGAATTTTAAATTATATTCTCTAAGATGAAAATTGTTCAGTTTACTAACAATGTCAACGATTTTTTTCCGGATTTGGTTTTGTTAACGGAATTAAAAAATATATTAATGTTATAAAATATACTATGTGTCTAAATTTATTACTGCAGGGACGGCAACGCAAGCCTGCAAGAAATGCGGGGACTTAGGACTTTTAATGCTAAACTGGTCTAACGAATACAGGTACTACAAGTTTTCTTTCTTTTTACGTAAAGATGTATACATAATATAAGAATGTACTCATTCAATTTCATTTAATTTTAAGAAATTCTCAATACTTTTGAGACGCGATAGAGACATACATATTCTTTAAATTTATAGTACGTCCGTAAAGTTATAAGTACGTACAAAAGAAGGTACTTATAACCTTCAATACAAACTATATACAATACAGTAAAATACAGTATTATAAAAAGGGATAGTAAGCCAGTTGAATACAGGTCAATATAGTGTCACTAACATCGTACAGTACCTCACTAAATAACTAGCTACCAGTTGTTGCGGTATCGTTGCTTAGTTCAGAATCCTGAACTTCGCTAGTTATCACTTTGACGTAGAATAGTTTGCGCCAATTGTACTACAAGCATTCTGGTTTATATAAAGGTATTTGTGATACGTGCTATTTATGTGGTTTGTTTAACTATTTTGATGTTGTATTATTAATGTGAAATACGAGTTGTTTTGTTGTTATAAGTTTTATAAAGTTTGCTTGTGTATTTTTAAGCTTTTAGATTCATGAACTTTCTTTTTGGTTGAATTAAAGACACAGCGACTATATCGAGTCTGATACAAAATGCGAACACACTATAGTATAAACTACTAACAATACAGTTATATACAGTATTATAAAAGAGACAGTAAACCACTTGAATACACGGGAATAGTGTCACTGACATCGTGACTGTACCTCACTGAATAACTAGCTACCAGTTGTTGTGGTATCGTTGCTTAGTTCACAGTCCTGAACTTCGCTAGTTATGACTTTGACGCCGAATAGTTTGCGCCAATTGTACTACAAGCATTTTGGTTTATATAAAGGTATTTGTGATACGTGCTATTTATGTGGTTTGTTTAACTGTTTTGATGTTATAATATTAAGTGTTTGTGTGAAATATTAGTTTTGTTTATTGTTATAGGTTTTATGAAGTTTGCTTGTGTATTGTTTAGTTTATAGATTTTTAAACCTTTATTTTTTTTATAAGTGACACGGCAATTGAATGTAATAGAAAGTGCGAATACACTCCAGGGTAGTCAAGGTTTAATAAAGAGTGAACTCTTATTGTTGACTATTTAGTATGTCTTTCTTCACTCTTAACCTTTAAAACAAGCTTTATCTATCGATTCATATCAGCCTATGGACGTCCATTGCTGGACATAGGCCTCCTCCAAAAGTTTCCACTGTGTAGTATAAAACAAGCTTTATACTACACAGTAATATAAAGTATTATAAAAGAGATAGTAAACCAGTTGAATATACGGCATTTAGTGTCACGAATAACTGGCTACCAGTTGTTGTGGTATCGTTGCTTAGTTCAGAATCCTGAACTTCGCTAGTTATGACTTTGACGCCGAATAGTTTGCGCCAATTGTACTACAAGCATTTTGGTTTATATAAAGGTATTTGTGATACGTGCTATTTATGTGGTTTGTTTAACTATTTGGATGTTTTAATATTAAGTGTTTGTGTTAAATACTAGTTTTGTTTATTGTTATAGGTTTAATGAAGTTTGTTTGTGTATTGTTTAGGTTCTAGATATATAAGCCTATATATTGGTTGTATAAAAGACACAAAAATACCATTGTATCGAGCCTGATGATGAAGTACGAATACACTATAATACAAACTAGGTATATATACAATTCAGTAATATACAGTGTTATAAAAGAGACAGTAAACCACTTGAATACACGGGAATAGTGTCACTGACATCGTGACTGTACCTCACTGAATAACTAGCTACCAGTTGTTGTGGTATCGTTGCTTAGTTCAGAATCCTGAACTTCGCTAGTTATGACTTTGACGTAGAATAGTTTGCGCCAATTGTACTACAAGCATTTTGGTTTATATAAAGGTATTTGTGATACGTGCTATTTATGTGGTTTGTTTAACTATTTCGATGTTATATTTTTTTTTTTATTTTTTTTTTTTTTATTTATTTATTTGGCTCTACTACAATGAGTACACTGATACAATCACATTAATTAATTACAAAAAAGTTTGAGGCTAAGTGCCCCATTACTTACAGAAGAGCACAACATGCACTAATCTATGCCCTAAAAATTAAAAAATACAAAAATCACAATTCAACAAATAAGCCTGATTTAGGCTGATTTAGCCTAAACATTATACACCATATTATAAACTAAAAGAGAAAAAAATAATAATAATAATCTTACAAAACTATTTAACTAAACTTAAACTAATTTATTAAATTTGACAGCACTATATTTTTGAGAGCATGTACAGATGTATGAAACAGATCAATGTTTGTTTCGTATTTCCTGTACGTAGTATACATTCTATACAATGAACTGTGCTGCCTCAAGTTGGTATAACTAGTAGGCAAAGAAAAAAGCTTTCTATTAGAGCTCCTTGGCAGATTTCGTGGCACATTAAATGACACCTTGGCAACCAGCTCCGGACAACTTGAACCTGTTACTATTTTTTTAAGAAAAATCAAGTCCGCCTTTTCTCCAACGTCACCATCCCAAAGTAGTCAAGCCTGTCTTGGTACGAATGTAGTACTTTGCCCATTCTACTATTATAGGTCAAATGCCATAAAAACCTCTTTTGTATACGTTCAATACGATCAATATGAACCTTATACTTAGGTGACCAAACTACACTGCAATACTCTAAATGACTCTTGATGAGTGAGTTATACCTACATGATTTTCTTGGTACTAAGATTTTTGAAATTCTTACACTCCCTAATTACAAAACCAAGTAATTTTGTTGCCCTTACTGTAACCAAGTCGATGTGTTCGATAAAACTAAGCTTACTATCCTGTTGAACGCCTAGGTCTCGCATAGTTGGAACTTCTTCTAACATTTCACCATTGAATTTGTAACTTATACTAATGACTGTTTTTTTTCTTAGTGAATTTAATGTGCTTGCATTTTTTAATATTCAATGACATCCTATTCTGCTCACACCAATCAGCTAACCTGTCTAAGTCATCCTGAAAAAGGGCTGAGTCAACAGGATCCCTGATTTCCTTTATTGCCTTGAGATCATCAGCGAAAAGATATATTTTAGAATTTAGAAAACATCTATTTATGTCATTTATGATTATATTATGATGGAGGGATATCTATTTCGATGTTATATTATTATTTGTGTGAAATATGTGAGTTGTTTTGTTGTTATAGTTTTTATAAGTTTAAGTTGGTTTATGTATTGTTTAACTTTTAGATTTATGAACCTACAATTATTTTTTGTATAAGAGACATGGCAATATTACCTATTAAATCTAATCATCATAACAGCCTATTAATGTCCCACTGCAGGGACGGGCCTACTCCCATGATGGAGGGATACTTGGCCTACTAATACGACGCTGGCCAGACGGATTGGTACAGGCTTTAATTTTAAGTTTTCCTTCTTTTTATTTCGTAAAGATAATATATAGTCATTGTATTCTTACTCCGTCACCACACGGAGAATATACTATAGTATTAAATCTAATGGAAAGTGCAAATACACACCAGGGTAGTCAATGTCTAATGGAACCTATAAGTTTTGTAACCATAAATAAAAACATTATATTTTTTTTTATATTTCTCACACATTAAAAAATCTATTCCAAAACTATGGCTACTACATAACCATCGGTTTTAACGTAGAAGTACTGTAACCATTTATTTATCTACAGAGGCTACCGAGGATTAGGATTAATCTGTAATTTCTTCTTAATAATAGGTCTTTACCTATGAAATTGCCGTTTTATTTCTGCGCAGTCTTAGACTCTATATTCTTTTAAAACATATTATATTGTTAAGATATATTTTGTTATTTAGGAATAAGATATAACGAACATCTAACAAAAGATAATAAATAAAAGTAATTATTGTTTGTATTATTAATAAGCCTGTGAACATGGGTCCAATTTAAAACAGCGGATTTTCCCATTTGTTTAATTGTAACTTCTTCCCTGTTTCTTTTTTTCCCTTTGTTTTAAACACAATAGTTATCATAAATGTGCGCCATTACTTATATTCAATTTCATTCTATTATGTTTAATAATTATTAAAAATCTAAGAATTATACTAACGTTAGTATGAAAAATCTAACTTCTGATAAAATCTTCATACAAAATGGCAATTTCATAGGACCTGATATAACACACTACTGTTCAATTAACACTCAATTATAAAATAAATAAATTAAGTCAACTTAACACACATGATAAAAAGCCTATCATTTTGTTAGCTTCTCCTAAATCAATTACTACGATAGTGAATATCAAATCGATTATCCACAAGAATGATGTTATCAAGCATTATTTTTAAATAATCGGATTTGATTATTACTATTTTATTAGAGTGTCATCCATATCTCTAGCAATTCTCGAGGTAATGAAGATAATCCTTAAAACCATTATGTGAGAATAATTATTTTAAATTTTCACAAATCCTTGCCTTTGCAGTCTATGAAAGCTATACGGCGGAGGCGTCTAGTAATGTACCGAAAGAAACTTGACCTATAGTTTCCAACTAAGCAGAAATTGTTATTGGGTTTTGTGTAATGAGTAACTTCTTTTAATTAGCTAAAAAAAGCACTATGCTTATCTGCAATAAGTTATTGAAAACTTCATTTCGCTAGGTATTTTTAGTCGACAACAAATAAATAATAATTATAATATGTAAAACATTTCAGAAGCTATACAAAGATATAACTTTTTAAAGTATAAGCAATTATCGGAGTTTATCTAAAATTATCAGAAATTCTGTTAATTAATCGACTGATTATAATGATTAATAAGAACGACACGACACTACGAAGGTGGCAGGAAATACTTGAATGAGACGGATATGAAACCGGATTGACTTGTGCAAAGTTTTGCTTATTGTTTTAGTTAAGTGTAACATAGTTACGTTTTATACTATAGAAGACTTTTCGCAGAGCTTCACTATAGTCAGGTTTATTTTTGTAAAAAAAACAATCTACTACAAATAATTGCATAATTTTTTTATATTATTTTCAAACAAAAACTATTCTTTATCAGTGAAATTTGTTAAAAAAGTTTTAAACTTTATTTAATGTTTTTTTTTAATTTATAAAAAAATATCAATGCACTAAATATAAACTAAAAATACAGAGCATTAGGTACTTTTTTACAAACCACAACAAAAAAATAAATTTGAACGAAATTGTAATACATTCAAAATGTGTATTATAATATTAGTGTAATAAATTGATTAACGGAATAGGAATTATTTTAAAACTTGCCTTTGAATCTGTCTCCACTTCAGTCATTTTAAGTAGAACTGAAACTATTTAATTAAAAAAACACGTACGCTTATTACGTATCCTAAGTTGTTTATTAGGCTCAACCATCCACAACGAATACTACTTAAATGTGGTCAACTATGAATCTTATCGCATGCAGATTGATATCGTTTAGAATATCGATAAAAATGACAAAGAAAAATTATTGTTGAGTAATACAACTTTGAACTGTCATTCAGAAGTTGCTGTTATTATTCTAATTCAAGGTTATGCGAGTGGATACTTTGGAAGCTTTGCTGTTGTGTCAGGTTTTTACCAGTTAATTTTGTAGCTCAGAGACCATAATACATAACAAGAGACAATAAAATAGAATATTCTTTATGTGATCGTCTTCAAATAGCAAGATTGTTTATGATGCTGATTTGTCGCAAAAACGTCGTCCAATTTATTGACGCGTACTGCCTTGGCCGATAACTTAGCTCACGTAATTTCTACTACTTAATAATATCAATTGACTTTTCTTTCTATGTTTATTATATATTATTTTTATTTTTTAGTGTAAATGTAATCTATGCGAATGTGTCAATTTTTATATAATATTTAAGTAAACGTCACAAAACAGATTAAGAAAATGCAGAGTAGCATCCGTCAACTATCGCTTTAGAACAGACTAGTCATATGGGTCTTCAGAAACGGTCTGTCTACCTTGGTACCACGTTGTGCCCGCTATACTGAGGACCCTGTGTAGCGGAGACTTTTACAGAAATGAAATAAACGAATACAAAGTTCATCCAAACACTAAACAATAATTTGCGGATCACAAAATAATTGTCTTGCATGGGATGGAAAACTGCGACCTTGCTTCGCCACCGAAATAGTTAAAGCAAGAAACGTAAAAGCTGTACTACTGAATATTATCTTTAATGTACTTCTGAAATACTATTTCCTATCAAAGGATAAAATTTGGTGATAAAAAAAAATAATAAATGTTTAATCAATGTTGCAATGAAACATTAATAATTACGAGTATTTTTATCTTATCTAGTCTCGAAAATTGTTAGCTACTTGTCTAGCAAAACGACTACGACTAAATTATTTTTGTCTGTAATAAAATTATTAAGTTGTTTAAAATGCACGCGATTTATTTAATCGCAATCATTTTAATTCATCAGGACTTAAAGGCCGAAAAATATTTGATAGAGAAACAAAGAGTGTAAGTTTTGGGTATTTATCGTTACTTGATTAACTTTGTAAACAAACACCACATATTGCAAATTCACTAGTTTTTAAATCAATCGCATGAAAATTTCTGGAAAGTAGCATTGAACGTTTATGCAATAGAAAACACGTAAATTACTTTGATTGAACACTATCTTTCTTAAATTTTAAATAAATGTATTTTTTTCCAATGTCTAATTTCACAGATAAAACGTCGCCTGAATGCTTATTTGCTCAACGGACCATTTTGACGAATTTCACTTTTTAATGCAATTTTATTAAGGATCAAATTGCGGTTCGATTGGTATATAATACTTGCTGTTTGGACTTAAAATACATTATTTATAAGGAATTTAAGTTTTTGAAAACTAACACAAGAGAATTTAAGCTTAATGCTTAATTGCTCAAAGTCCGTAGAGAAACACCAAACGTGCATCCGAACATCGATTAAGTGCTTAAGTATTCAATCTCCTTACAGGTAACCAATCACGACATCGCATTTTGATGACGCAATACGCCGCCATTATTAATTTATTTTGTGACGAAGCTGGTGCTCGCACGCATTTGAGTTAAAACTAACGCGAAATATAGAAAAAACGTATTAATTTTAATAGAAAACAGTACCTGAAATGTCCGTGACGAAATATAAATCGGAAAATTTAGTCACAACTATAGAAAAGAATCGGTAATTTGTATTTTTGTTAACATTTCTTTGCAGATTATCACTGCGTATCGTTAACTTATAGTACAGGATGTTTAAATTTAATTCTTATAATTTCAGATTTAATTAAATCTTTAAATCAAATTGTGACGTATCTATAAATGAACAGATTGTTTCGAACATTTCGTAAGGTTGTAAAATATAACTAATATAATAATAAAAAATATTGCTTTTGTGCGGTGACTGTCAAAATATACCTGCTACTTGCATGTTTGCTAATTGTTAAATGGGTAAATTTCTTAGCATTAAATGGGTAGTTTTGTGTTTACGTATACCTACGCTTTGTGTTCGCAATGATGTTAGATGCTAGATAAGAAGATTAATACTATTTTTTACTCGCCACAGATCCATTGCTCACATTGTAAATCTATTTTTATTATGTCCGTTGCTTTGCATTTTCTTCCCTATTTTGGATGAGAAATTCAGAACTAATTACGCCGTTGAGGAATGAATAGCCCATAAACTAAAGAATTCCTTATGAAAACATAAAGAATCGTCAAAAAAGGGTTAATTTTCTTTAAAAAAATCCAATCTAAATTGTTTAAATAGTGTCAGTATATTAATTATTTTTTATACGTATAGGTATGATCTTATCACCTTCTTATTTTCAATTTATGTCGTTTTAATTGTACATATTGAAATGAAGAAGTAGAGTCACGGTAATACCATAGTTCCATTTTATGTTGACATTACGTACGATGAATCAAGAATCCGACGAAAGAAGAATACGACGAATAAGGACTAATTCAAATCAGACACTAACCGAAAAGAAAATAAAATATATTAGAAGTACCTACAAATATATGAAAGCTGACGACAAAGCCTTTATGGAATCTCTAAGGTTTTGACAGGATCAGACAACATAAACAATACCAGGCGAAGTAAACGATCTTGTATCGGTACAAAAACAAAAAATATTGTATTTTTTATTTATACTCGTATTGTATTATGTAATTATGTGTTGGGAATTATTAATAATTACTACTAAAAGTAATAAATTTCGATCGATTAATCACGTTTACCAAAACATGTAATTATTATTAATAATAACAGGTAATTATTAATAATTTTCAATTAATCACATTTACCGTAACATATATATCATGTTTTTTTTTAATTCTGTGTTTTTTTTTAATAATAAATAGCCAGTTAACTAGTTACTTTTTTTTACCACGATACCCAAACACACTGTATTTGGTTATAGAGCACTTAAGTACTAAATATATTCGAATGCAAAATGCTCAACCTCCACTCCAGTAGTGGTCTATCTCCAATTGCATAATATGTTTTGTGTTTATTTGCTCAACCTCCATAAAAAATTGTGAAAATAAACATAACTCTTTGACTTTTTAATGATTATTTGTAATATATCATTTCATAAACACGTTAACTATTTTTTTAATATAAAACTTTTATAAAATCATATTATTTGCTTAAACTAATCAATAAAACGTCTCTGGTGTAAAATGTTGCAAATGGAGGTTGGACACTTAAGTATTCGTGCGACGAAAAATTAATTTGACATTTGTAGATTCTAGAATTTGTCCTTGATTCCTATACATTTCTCAAAGACTAAAGTCTATAGTCTGTGGTTGACACGACACTATATTATTTGTTTACCTTTTTAATTTAAGTCATAATAAATGAACAAGTAAACTTAGTTTAACTGTCTCGGTGGTGTGGTCGTGAAAGTGGCTGCTGTGGACGAGGTCACAGGTTTAAATGCAACGCAGGATAATTATTTTTGCTACTTAAAAATTTTTTTTCTGTCTCTGGTTGTTCACTTTTCGGTTAAATTTATAGTTGTTAAGGCCCCGCAACTCTGAGCATGACCCCTAGCGCGGAAGCTTTTTTCTCCTAAAAAACTGTATGTTTGTGTTTGTAAGTGTATTTTTTATAAATAAATAAGTATGATCTTTTACATATTAAATTTTTATTTTGGAATGTCTTTATTTTACAATTATAGCACATTTTTTGCAGTTAACGTCTGTCATGTTTTTTTTATGCTGACTTCCTATAGCCTGTACTACTTTAAAACACTACATCGAATAGGCATCTTAAATCCGTCAAGTAGTTTGTCTTACTAAATGTTAAAATACATAATATAAAACAGTCATATCCACACACGTACGTACGTACGTAAAAGCGTAATATATTAAACTCATTCTGAATCAGTCTAGTAAAAACAAAACGGTTTCACAGTATAAATAAGTTTATTGTTCTTAAGATATTTATAACAAGCCACCAGCTGCAATAGCTAATAAAAGAAAATTATAAGCAAAACTTTACATTCAACATCGCCCTGTCTCGCTTTTTTGTTTTAAACTTACTAAATTGCTGCCATTTCTCAGTCGCCCTTACAAACAACGGACGATCGTAATGCGAAAATATATCCAGCCATTAGTATAGAGAAAAAACAGAATAGTACTACTGTTAGACAAATTGGAAGAATTCTTATTTGTAAATTACAAATAATACTTTAAACAAACGGTTGATGGGAATATATAAAAGATGTTTTAATTTACATAATGAGTGCTATTGTCGTCCTCATTTTTTCAATGACTTTCTTAACCGAAAGCGATTTTGTTGATTCTTCGCATTCAATGGGCCTCTTCTCGATGTTATCGTTTTCTGTATTTTCATCTTTTACGGTTTTGTATTTGAATAGCAATCAAAATGTTTTTTTTTGTGTCAAGACTAATCAAATAAAACATTTTTTGACTTATTTATAACAAAGTTATTGTTGGGTTAATACTACAGTATTTGTAATTTCGTAATTGTTGACGGTAATGTTTTTAAAGTTTGACTATACCCTTTCGTGTAACACTATTAGTATTCTTCCCAACACGAGTATCTTTCGATTACTCAACGGGAAGACTCATAATTGTCTAGATATAAGATTTACAGAAATAAACAGATTTTTATTTTTTTAATTATTTTATATTCCTTCGACCTTTACTCAAAGTCTAATTTGGAATTAATTTTGATTTGACTTTGAGTTACAGTACCTATATTCATGATAATATTATTACCGTTGATCTATATTATATCAGTAACTCTTGTAAAATAATTTATGGCATGAATGTAATTAAATCGAGATAATATAAAAGGAAAAATCTGACATTCATTGAACTAAAAAGAGACATGAATTTTAATAAAAGTATAAATCAAAAACGCGTACCTAATAAAAAAGAAGCAGTTTGATAAAATTGGACAAGTGCGAGAGGTTTTAGTATTGTGAATTCAGTACTATCAATTGCATTTGGATAATACATCACCTTACGCGGTGACCTTCATGAGCGACGAAAGCTACAGGACGCGACGCGACGAACGCGACGTACGCGATCAAATCAACGGCGTACCCTACTTGTGTCCTATGTGACCGTCTGCGACAAAACGCGACGTAATCATGTAGAACACTTGTCGCATGTAGCATCACGTCGCATCGCATTCATCGCCCACGTAGGACAACGCGATATACACCATGTACCAGTAAGTGTCAATCATCCGAGGATAAGTGTTACTAAGCAAGCAAATCTCTTGATTAAGAAGTCAAGATATTTGCTTATCAAATAGTAATACAGAATAAATGGTTGGTGCAGTTATTACAGTTAGTGTGATTGTCTTTGTTTTTACCAGACTATATTTCTCTCTATTACTGGAGGTTCCTATTCGTTGAGAAAGGGCCCTAGCCGGAGGCTGCGTAAAAATCACTGTTTCCTGTGGCCTAGACGAAACACCTGGGGGTTTTAGTCTGTAGGAGTCAAAAAGAAAATATTGTAAAATATATAACTTTTAGGAGCAATAAAACATAATACCTAAATATTTCAATTCTACAAACTCACGCTTTAATCCTATGAGGGCAGAGAAAGACTACTGGGCCCCATGCACAACGAGCCTTACAACCCGGGACTATTTGAAACCTAGGGACATTTTGGGCCTGAGAGATTTGCTATACTTTGTCTACATTTATACAATTATGTTTATACATGCCCGTCGTTTCCGTTAAATCAATTAATCAGTTATACAAATCAGCAATCTTTATTTAAATAATGTACACTCAAGGAATTTAATTGTTTAGCAATTTGCATAATTTTGAAATCGGTCAGGTTACTATTTACCGACTACAGACGACGGATGACGAACCCCGACATCTTGGGAGTCGTAAAATTAATAAGACAAGGTATATATACCTAGCCTTGTCTATCTATGACAGACAGGTATTTTGTGTTAAAATAAAATTCTTCAATTTTATATTGTTGACAGACTAAAGTTAAGTCAAACTAAACTAGACCTTATCTACCATCTCCATCAAACAGTATCCTTAGTCCGAGTTTGTGTCACTATTAACAATAAAGTATATCGAGTAGCATTCGCTGTTCTGATTGGTTCAATGCATGTATTGATAATACTGTCAAAATTTTATTTTTTACTCTTTGGACAGAATGGTGGAAGTTTGTAAACAAAGAAGTTTGAAGTGCTATTCATACTTATTGGATATATATTATATTATGTCAATTTTGAGGTGTAATATCTTTCAAATTCGTTATGATTGTTTCGGTATATAATACGACTAAATTACGTAGGTTGTGTACCTGCTAAACAATTAAATTCCTTGACCGTACTAACATTCTACTAAAACAACGTCATTGGCGCCTCGTTTAAATGTCTAATGCCCGAATACTCAAACGTCACTTAAATCGTCTAACAATAAACGCCTTCCTAAACGTTTGGATCCTTAATTTTTTTTCGGTATACACAAACGCTACTTAAGTCATTCATATCTTTGATTAGATAAACAGCCGATAAATGTTTGCGTACTGGTAACATTCACCTCTTAAAGTATGTTTTCAATTACAAATTTAATTACCCTGTGTTGTGTTTTCGTTTTACGCAGAAAAATTGAAAATAATAATCAGTTGTGTGCTGCATACTACGATTGTAATTGAATATTAACTTGGAAATTTTTAGACATATTACAATTTTAATAAACAAACTGAATTACACCATTCTTTATTTTTAAATATCCCTATATTTGGTTTTTATATTTATCTATGATTGACACGATCATATGCACAAAGAACGAAACGTTTACTCAGTGACACTGACACAACACGACAAAGCGCGAGTTTTCATCAGCTTGAAAATTTTTAAGAAGAATCTTTTACTTTCGAAAAGAGATGAAATCATTTAAAAATAATTAAAAAGTGAGTGAAATGTGAACGTAATACGAAAATGAGACAATTTAATGTGAACACATTTCAACATACTTATTTTTAAATTGCAAGTTTGTGATTCAATTCAATCAACAATGACTTTCCAGATATCAAAATATTGTAGAAAATAAGGAAATAAACGGCTACATGATAAGAAGCGAGTGACCTGGGAATTTGTGTGTCAGCACTGTAATGCCGTTGCTGTGAGTGGCTTCAGATCATGGCAACAACTGCGACACTTTTACGAGAAACACAAACAGAAGTCAAAAAATAATAAAAACACAATGGAAATCAATAAGTACAGAATAGAAATGGAAAAATTGAAAATAATAATCTTGTATAATTATGTTGTATATAAATAAAACTACTTATAATTAAAAAAGTGTGTATTTATTAAAGTAGTCCTTGTTATAAAATGTTGATTAGTATAAAGGCTTCTAGGCTGTGGTACCTACAGGTTTTTCTTCTACGGTAGAAAGTGAATCCTCTTCTAAGATCCCATTTCGCCTACGCAGCGCTATGTTGTGTAACAAAGCGCATCCCACAATAACTAGTGGAATAATATTAATTTTTAAACCCATTCTATGTTGAAGACAGGGAAATCTCCTTTTTAGTACACCAAAAAGCCTTTATAGGATTTCTGGTGTTTATTTGGGCTCTATTTTAAGCTTATTCTTTCTTTTTTTTCTTTTAAAAAAGACAACTCCCGCACTAGGGCTCATGCCCTGTGTCGCGGGGACCTTTTACAAACATCAATTAACGGACACAAAGAACACCCAGACCAGGACAATAATTTGTGGATCCACAAATTCTTGTCCTGCGTGGGGATCGAACCCACAACCTCTTGCACGGCAGCCGCTTGCGCTACCGTCGCGCCACCGAGGTCGTCGTGTTCTATTCTGTTGGTGTCTGTGGATTTTATAATGGGGTTAGCAGGTACGGTCGACACAGATAACCGCTATAACCAAGTAGAGCCTCATGGCCTGAAAATCTCCACGCTCTAACTGTGCACATAGAGGAGAGTCATTTAATATTGTGCTATCATGTTCGGAACCTAGCCATCTTGCAATAACATTTGTAATGCAAAGTTTTGGCTGTCATTTAATGTACAATTCGGTGAATGAATACACTTCTTTGATTATTAAAGCGATAATCGTTAGCTGTAGGGACGAGAGGGGTTGTTAAGTCCATTAAATTAGAGTGAAAATATTTATATAACGCCTGATGATTTTTTTATAGCAATATTAGATTGTAAACATCATGACCTATTTTTAGTAAAATATTTTTCTCAATCGAATCCGATTGACGTTGAAGCCGCCTTAACTGCATATTGCTGACGATTATTTTAATAATAAATGTGTTTAAAACTGAGGTTTTTCAATTTTATTTCATGACTTTAACAGCCTGTATCCTTTTACTCTACCGCTAGTGCGGCGACTGACGCTTACTTTACTGATTTCCAGACATTGAACCACTGTTTGAATCATCATAATCACTTGTTTATTAACTTTTTGGAGATTTAAGAGACCTTGCGACCACTCTCAAGTTTTTAAGCTACATTAATCAATTTGGCAGGTCATTTGACAGCTAAATAAGTTAAGTAACGTTTGAGTATACGAATTTATTACTAAGTCGGCGTTTAAGTACAAATAAATTTAAGATAAATCGTTGCTTAAAATTGTGGTTTGTGTATAGGATAAGAGCTACTTTGTAGCTAAGAAACCGATAAATATTTAACTAGCGTTTGAGTATTCGGGCATAATTGTCATAATTTATCGTATCTTAAAACACATCCATCATGGTAGTTAGAATATTAATACGTGTAAAGGAAATATTGCACAATATAATCTTAAAGTCGGATACACGTATTAAAATTTAATATAATGTAGATATTATCAGAACTTATTACATAGATTGCATTTATCTAATTGATCTTTCCAATTTATAATTTTTATAAATAAGTTTGAGTTCTGAACAAGGAAAATGGACTTCACGTGAAATCTTTGCCGATGATCTGTTGAATGTTTTTGCACGTTGACCAGAGTAAGACTGTACTGTACTGTACTAATACTTACTAGTACTTATGCAGGAGGAATTATGAAACTGAATAGACTACCCATACAAGTACAAAGAACAAAATCTTTCTGTAAATTTGTCTTATGACATAACTAGCTGACCCGTGCCCACTTCGTTAGGCTGCGAAAAAAACGCGTCACTTTTTGAAACATAATTATATCATTTCGGATCCATTCCTTTTAGTTTTAGCGTAATACTATATAGCCTATGACACTCCCCGATAAATGAACTATTCAACACAGAAATATTTTTTTAAATCGATTCTGTAGATCTAGAGATTACCCCCTACAACGTCACAAACACAAAAACTTTACCTCTTTATTATTAAGTATAGATAGTTTAGATTACACAGAAAAGTATTTTGTTTTAAATCCCTCTAAGAAGTGTGTTTTGGATGCTGTGTAGACCACCCTGCCGGTACCGTCCTTAATACCTATGCACATAAACTTATTTTACTAAGAATATGTGCATACATATTGCAGGCAGGAAGCCGGTCTTCGTAGACGGTACCAAGAGAAAGTTTAAACTAAAGTCTGTAAACCAAAATAAAGCCTAATTGTATTATCATTATTTAATTTAAACATTTTTTTTGTAATTCACAGTGGTAAATATAATCAAAGTAAGAAAAACTACCAACTAGGTGAATAACGTTATAGCGCTACAACAACCAATTAACATTTCACGACTGTAAGTCGACTGAAATTGAATCACTGTAAAGTATGCACTAATATATAAATATAGTTTCCGTGTGGTGACGAAGTAAGAATACATCCCATTTCATCCCATGGGTGTCGTAAAAATTAACTAAGGAACTATCCGTGAATATAATCTTTACGAAATAAAAAGGAGGAAAAATTGAAATTATACCCTATACCAATCCGTCTGGCCAGCGTGGTATTAGTAGGTTAAGTATTCCTCCGTCATGGGAGGAGGCCCGTACCTGCAATGGGACATTAAAGGGCTGTTACTTATTTCCCAAGGGTTGATTTTTTTTACCTCAAATAAAACAAACATACAAATACTCTGTAGGTTATTAAACAAAGTCAAAAGATTAAGTCACCGCTCATATTGTAACAACTGTCTTTTACTGTTTATTCTTAACATCTGATACAGCATGTGGGTCGTAAGTATTCATTAATGAAAGCAGTTCCAACTTTATTGCTGTGGTACAATTTAATAGAGGTGAGCGATTAATTTTTTGTGACCTATTTAGGTTCACTGCTGGGCAAAAATCAATCACGACAAGTGCTTACCAAGCGTGCCTGTCTTTACAGGCTAGATTATTAGGCTAAAACATTCGCGTTCTGCTAACTCAGAATTATACATAGAAAACGCCTAGACTAATACTAATATTCACGTTTCTTTTATCATCATCATCATCATGACAGCCTATTAATGTCCCACTGCAAGGACGGGCCTCCTCCCGTGACAAAGGAATACTTGGCTTACTAATACCACGCTGGCTAGACGGATTGGTATAGGATTTCATTTCAAGTTTTCCTTCTTTTTATTTCGTAAAGGTAATATTCACGGATAGTCCCTTAGTCGGTTTTTACGACACCCATGGGATGAGATGGGGTGGTGACATATTTATTGTATTCTTACTCCGTCACCACACGATAGAACATAGAAGAAGATAGAAGTCCGAAACAGTTGGTTAGGTTAGGTTAGTACGGAGACCAAAGGACGCACGAGCCGAGCGAGCGAAGCGAGCGTGCCGCGATAGCGGCCGGCGAGTGCTAGAATATAATAATACTATATTCTAGTTTTACATTTAAAAAAATGTTCTAGCGTCCTTTGGTCAAAACCACTATTGACTGTTTTATGCGGTTAAAAAGGGTTTTGACCGGCCATGAGTTTTGACTGTAACATATATATCAAATAACTTTCTATTTTAAAACTTCCATACTGAAAAATTTAACTTACCAATTTCTTTTAAGCTTTACTTTATTAAATCTCTCTCAGCTTGTAGTTTGTACCACAATACTGTCAGACTAGGTGGGGCGCAAGATATAAATCTTATACTCAGCTCTTTTGTTGCTTCCTGCCGTGAGCCTTCGCATCTTAACTACTTCTAATTAATATATTATTTTTATTTCTTTTTATTATTTCACTTAACATATTACAATTTGTTTTTTAATTAACCTTTTGTATAGAGTCTTTAAAACGCAGTTTGAAGATTTTTAGATCTACTAACCGCATAGCTGTAAAACGAAAAAGGATCGTAGTATCGATCTCCGTCGCCACACGAAGAAATAAGCTTTATAAGACATAGTCATACAATGAGCAAGTCGCCTCGTTTGATAGAAAGATTTAAATTTTGTCTATACTATAAATGCAGAAGAACTCTCTTGAATAGAAAGCACAGAGTACCTTTCTACTGTGGTCCTTGAGACATTGAATGTTTTCATCATAACATCCCATTAATGTCCCACTGCAGGGACGGGCCTCTTCCCGTGACGGAGGGATACTTGCCCTACTAATACCACGCTGGCCAAACGGATTGGTATAGGGTTTAATTTCAAGATTTCCTTCTTTTTATTCTTTAAAGATAATATTCACGGATAGTCCCTTAATCGGTTTTTACGACACCCATGGGATGGGATGGGGTGGTGATACACTGTATTCTTCCTCGTCACCACACGGAAATAGTATTTCTAATAGGCCAGAAATCACACCCAAGAAGATAACCCAATTCATTCAGTAGTGTGAAAATATTATTAATATTTGCACACTGGTTTAAGCTGGATCAGCATTAGTACTACTTTTAGGGCTGCTGCCAAAGAGATTACTTGTCTTTTACTTTTGGCATTAGATTAGAGATAAAAATTAAAAGTCTTGTAAGACCATGTTGTATTCTTCTGTCCGCCTCCACCATATGGAGATGAAGATTACAGTATTAAAAGAAGTATAATTAAACCAGGTCAGTTTAATTTCGAGATCCCTGATATACCTTTGTTACATTTCGAGATACTTTTTATTCTGCTACGTCATTTAATTTTCTCTAATTGCTATCTTTGTTCGGCCGTAAATCTCAGTCGATCCGACCAAGTGTTCCTTAATTAAGTCTTGTATGCCTATGTAGCTGTTTTTTTAATAAAGATTAAATTCCCTCTTTGAGATAACTAATTGAATTAATTTTGTACACGTATGTAAAAAGTACAACATGTCACCACTTTATCTCATCCCATGGGTGTCGTAAAAACCGACTAAGAGACTATTCGTGAATATTGTTTTAACGAAATAAAAAGAAGGAAAACTTGAAATCAAACCCTATACCAATCTGTTTGGCCAGCGTGGTATTAGTAGGCCAAGTATCCCTCCGTCACAGGAGGAGGCCCGTCCCAGGAGGAGGCCCGTCCCTGCAGTGGGACATTAATGGGCTGTTATGAATGATGAATGAATGAATGTAAAAAGTAAAAATGTTTTTGTTGTCTGAGAAAGTTCTTACAAAGCTGTGTGGGTTGATTAAAGCAGTAACGGATTTTTTAATGTTCGATTAGCCCATTTTTGTATCGAGAGTTTTTGTTCAAGCCGGCAATGGGCTAAATGACAACAGCCTGAACCGACTTTTAGGTGCAATCCGATTCACTGATTTAATGAAATAAAGGAACTTCTAAACTAAATACATTTCTAGTACGTAGTTTCTAACTTTCCAACATACAATAAAATAATAAGACCTAACCCACAGATTGACTCTGTGCACATTTAAATAATTAATACACCAAATAGCGAGGGTCGGTCGCGGTCAACGGCTAATAGCTATTCAGAGACCAAGAGCTTAGTTTATCGGAACAATTTTGTTCCATTTGTTACTTTGGCGGATACAAATAGAGCCTTGTGTGATCTCTTCTTGTTAAATTGGTAGAATACTTTTGTATATTAGCTGGTTAAAGCTGGAAGTTAATGATCTGATTTGTGGTCACTGTTTAATCTTCGTAACAGCCCATTAATGTCCCACTGCAGGGACGGACCTCCTCCTGTGACGGAGGTTTAATTTAAAGTTTTCCTTTTTTTTTATTTCGTTAAGATAAAATTCACGAAAAGTCCCTTAGTCGGTTTTTACGACACTCATGGGATGAGATGGGGTGGTGACATATTGTCTTCTTACTCCGTCACCATACGGAAATGTTGTAATTGAATTATTTCTCTGAGTATTAATGGTGTGACTACTTTTTAGTATAATCAGTAAAACTCATGGGTTTAGAAAGAGACTAAGAAAAAGTTAGCATGAAAATGAAAACAAAGGAGTAAATGGGCTGCTAAGTTGTAATAAAATACATTGACTTGCGAGCCAATGCTGGTAAGTCAATTTACAACTGTCCAGCCTGGTGTCGGATATCATTATTCCTCACACTTTCCTCACACTTTCATACAACGCCATCTAGTCCCAAACTTAACCGAGCTTGTACTATGGGTACTAGACAACTGATAAACATATTTGAATACTTAATTTTTTTGTATAAACATAGGTACATATTATACACAGAAAACACCCAGACCAAAGCAAACAATCATGTTCATGCACACAAAGATTTGCATTGAACGGGAATCGAACCCGAGACCTCTGTGTAGCAGTCATGTTAAATAACCACTACGCCACAGAGGTCGTCAAATTAGTAAAGGAATTATTATAGAAAAATAATATGATCGTTTATCTTACACGTTTTAAAGTCAAAGATTAGCATTACGTTCAATATCCATAACTTTTCAGATGTAATGAAAAATCATGTTATTCTACAATTTCTACATTCTAAAAGCCTAACCATATAGAATCAGATTTAGTAGAAACAACGCTTTGAACCATTACGTATAGAGCTATTTTACATGTTGTTTGAATAAAAACTTCTCAGAATACGCTGTAGGTCTAATAAAGTGCGTACGTGATAGTGATATTTGATATTTTATATACATTACGCGAATTGTTACATAAATTCAGTTTGGTTAAGCAGGTAAACGTGCGATGTATGGTTAACGATGTGATCCCTGTCGTCTGCAAGGAACTTTTGTAATAAATTGGAATTAAATTCTAAGAGTATGTATCTTGGGAGTATAATTCTATTATCCAAGTGTATAATCAACGTTTCTACCTAAATTGTAATCTGGTTTACTTTTTTTTTTAGGATTGTACTGTATCGTGTGCAAGGTTTGGATTACAATAGAGCCGTATTGTTTTAAAAATGATTAGCTTTGTTTTGTTTAAGGTATTTTACATGTTCTCTTTTTAGAATAATATGCAGATAATCCAGTAGAAGGGGTTATGACTTATGAAGTTCCTACTCATCATAGTTTTTTCTAGTTAAAAAAAAAAACAAGAGTCACATTAGCCACCCACTGTCAAGGTAACCGTCCCTCATTGTCGTTAGCTATGCCAGAATATTTGTACTCCGGGTAGAAATTGTTAAGTCTCATAGCCTAGTAATGTCACTAGCTACTGTATTAGTAACGCACTATGAATCGATTTCTGTGGGATTCAAACGCGTGACCTTGCACAAAGCAACACGAGCACTTTGCCACAAACAAACAGCATAACTTTACTAGAATCCACTAGATAAACCCTTTAATACAGCAGCAAAAGCAAAAATCCCAAAGTAAATCATTTTAACACCACATTTTTCCAAACATGCATTCACGCATTTTAAAAGGGTCACCCATGCTCAGCAGTTGACGTTTATAGTCAGATTTGATGACTTACATACAATCGTTGAGAACAATCGACGCCAGTACTAAACCAATCGTAAAAATGTTTATTTCTTTCAGCCGCTTGTTAAGGCCTCATGTGCAAAAGTATCAAAATATTTTGTATATGTGGATGTCACATACAAAATATTTTGATACTTTTTCCTTTTGGTAACGGGACGCTTTCATAAAATTTTTCCGTGCGTGTCACTTTGTTTTCTAGTGATGTTATGATGAAATGTAAAATATACCTACCTAATAAAATTCTACAACAACCCGATGCCGTGATGTTGTTACTAAATAGAAAAGTTTGTTGTTTGTTTTTTGAATAAAACTTAATAAATCGTTTTTCTGTATAAAGTAACATAAATATCCCATCCTTTGAACTATATATGTCTTAATGTGCCGTATAAACTATACGTCCTCTATTACGCGATGAACCCGGCACACGCAATAAGATTCCATAGAATGCTAAGATCAGGTCTTATAACATACAAGTATTTTGTATCTCTGTTATTTTGCGTATCAAATAAAAATATAAATCTAGAACCCATTAGATATTTCACTGAACCCTGCACAATATTTAAATGGCGATATTTCCATGCTGAATGAAATCAATTGAAACAGAATCGACAGCTGTCCAAAACTACACTTACAGAATACTGTCACCTGTGTTATCGCCATTCTTCATTTATGAAGTCCGCGCAAAAATAAATATTCGCCACTACCGAGGGACATGTCAACATGGCAACTCCTGTTCATTTTGTGTTGTGCACCTTTTATTTTTCATTGCATCTCGCCAACGTTACGCCGCGGAGCGAAACGGGAGAGGGTACGCTAGGAAGTCAGCGATTTGGTCAATGTTCAAATGACTGTGGACTTTGGTTCATGATATTCGTATAGGAAAGATTCTAAGGATTAATGTAATAAATTCACAAAATACTAAATTTCAGTACAGTACCCGGCCATAAATATTGCACATCGACCTGTGAATAGACAATTGGTCAATTTCGGTTTTATAGAGCGTCATCTCTGTCGCACACTATCAAATTATGATTTGTTAAACGGTTTTATTTAGCTCACCCCGTTTGTTTCATTTATTCTTGGGTCAAATTTAGTCAAATTTCACCCTCTTTCTGTCAACCGATTAATCTGAAATTTTGTATACACTTTGGATTTTGGTGACAATACAATTATATTTATTCATTATCGTTATAAATTCAAGATGGCGGCCGCTACAAAATGGCGGATAACGTAGGTTTTATCAATCCCATTACATCAATATGGGTATCAAATGAAAGGGCTCAACCAGTAAAATACAATGTAGTATATAAAATAAAAATCCAAGATGGCGGCCGCTACAAAATGGCGGATAACGTAGGTTTTGTCAATCCCATCACATCAATATGGGTATCAAATAAATTAAATAAATCAAATAATTTTAAGAATAATTACTGTACAAATTCTGAGAGCTTGACAAACACAAAGTCCACTAAAAGCAACTCCTTGCACCTAACTTGTTAAAAGGGAACTATACCATATTATTTTAATAAAACGCTTATCAACCAAAGAAAAGAGTCACATACAAAAATACAGACACAGCATCTTTTTCGTGAAGAATAAACAAAAGTGTAAAAGCAGCAAGACAATTGGTATTTTTTACCAAAATATTGCAGGTTTGCTAAACAAACTACCTGCCCTTGAAGCAGGTATTATGGAGTTGTCTGTAACATCTCCTATCGATGTTATCTGCCTATCAGAAACATTTATAAAGCGTGGTGATGAATATAACATATATTTAAAAAACTACATTCTAAGTACTAGCTTCTCACGATACAACATAAAACGAGGTGGTGTTTGTATATTGGTTCACACATGCTTAAAAACAAAACCTATACCGCTTTGTCAGGATATGGCAGAGGAGAAGTTATTTGAATGCGGTGGCATTGAAATACTAAACCATAATTGTATTATTATTTGTTTATATAGAGTACCTGGTATAAATGCAACCATCTTTCTTCAAAAATTTAATTTATTCTTACATAAGCTGATATTTAAAATAAAAAATAAGAGAATAATTATTGCAGGGGACATGAATATTGACATCTTAAAGCATAATAAATTAGCATCTGAATTAAACGACATAATTTCTAATTATAATTTGACATCACATATTACAACACCAACTAGACATAACTCTTGCATTGATCACATATATAGTAATTTAACTAACGCTACTGGCCAAGTATTCAATCTTTACCTGTCCGATCATAACACCTGTCAAGTTATCAATTTTGCTTCTACAGAAAGCACCAATAAACTAAAATATTGGTATATTACAAAAAAAAATTATAGCAGAGAATATGTACACAAATTTGTAGAGGGTTTGTCCAACTTGTCATGGTCTGAAGTGTATACAGAACAAGAAAGTAATACAGCTTTCAATTTGTTATATGATATGTTTTGTTTATTGTATGAACTTTGTTTTCCAAACTTAAAAGTTAAAATAAACGCGAATATATCTTCACCAAAGGGTATTAGGACAAAGAAAAGAAAAAAAAGAAAAAGATAACTGCGATACAGGTGTTATACCAAAAGCACTAGAGAAAACCATGTGTCCTACAAAAAATACAACAAGATACTAAAAAAATGTATAAATTCTTCTAAAAAATATATAAACAACTGGCATGTTAAGAATGCAAAAAATAAATGCAAAGCTTCCTGGGAGGTAATAAAAAACAAAACTGACTGTATGAAGTCCTTTCAGAGTATTAATGTGGTAGAATATAGGGATCAAATTATTTCAGACCCTGCAGATATAGCTAATGCTTTTAATGAATTTTACACTTCCACTCAAGACCCTACGGTCTACACTAAAAGCTTACACTGTACATACAACTACAACATAGATAATGTAGAAGCTTCTTTGTTCTTAATGCCCTGTACACCTAGTGAAGTTTTAAATACAATAAAACTGTTAAATAATACAAATAGTGTGGGGTATGATTCTATCTCTACATTTATAGTGAAACAATGTGCAGACATTATATGTCATCCACTTGCCCATACTATTAATTTGTCCGATTTTTTCCTGATTCGTCATCTTCCTAATTGGTCATCTTCCAAATTCGTCACTTTCCTAACTCGTCATCTTCCAAACTGGTCATTTTCCAGATTCGTCATCTTCCAAACTCGTCATTGTACTGTCGAATTGAATTTTGATAGAAACTAAAAGAAATAATTATTCAAGTTTGGGCAGGAACAATATGTTTTATATCTTAAAGTGTCTAATTTTTTTATGAATACAAGTGCTATTTCATTGATTTTAAATGAATATTTATATCTTTAAAGGCTTCAAAATAGTTATGTCTACAAAATAATTAAATTGACTTATTTCAAATAGTATTCAATGTCACTTGTTAAAACATTATGTACGTAACATTTTTATACTAATAAAGTAATTTAATCAATTAATTTAACAATTTAATTATCATTTATCTATTTAATATGTATTTAGTTTAAATAAATATTGTAACACACATATTATTAGAATTAGATAAAATGATCTAGTATTATATTCATCATAATTAGTTTGTTAAGTTTTCACTAGATGGCGTTGTGCCATAAAATTGAATTGCGATGTTAAGATTCTCCGTGTCTGCATAAATGCCTGAGGATTTTTAATTGTTGTAAGAATAAAATTTTAGTTAGCAGTCAGGTTCAATTTGCATCTGGTGATCACGTCCTACTTGGAAATTGGAATGGTCTATCGGGACTTCTTGAATCTAGACTTAGTTATGTAATCTGTTCAGGTTGCATCTGGGGGTTACGTCCTACTTGGAATAACCTACTGGGACCTCTTGAACTTAGTTAGTACTTACTCGTAGCTAGGTATCCTTAGGCTGCCCTTTAGGTCCACATAGGCTAGAAGATTACATTGTCAGCACCTAAGTCGATCTCGAACCTACTAAAATCTGGCGACCAACGAAGGGACATCAAGTCTATCATTATTGTTACCTAACCAACAATAAACATATTTTTACCACTCTGCGTGTATTTTATTACTGCATCGGCTAAAGGAACCTACTTACAATATTTATTTATATAACATTTAGGATAGTATACAAATACTTTTTTATAAGTAAGAAAGTACTTTATCTAATGAGTAAAATGACATCAATAACTTATAAAATCAAACGAGAAGTATCCAAAATTTTGACATTAAACACTCCCATACATTTGATAATTTTACAACAAGATGGAGCCCCTGCACATAATACAAATGTTGTAATGAGTTTCTTACGAAACAATTTTGATGGTTTAATAGCCAATAACAGTGCAACCCCTTGGCCTGCCAGATCCCCGGATCTCACGCCTTGTGATTTCTTCCTGTGGGTATTTATCAAAGACTACGTGTACGCCGAGAGAATACACAGTCTGGAAGAGTTGCAGAATCGTGTACGTCGTGCAATTGCTTTAATTACTCCGCAAATGTAACGGAAAGTTCATTTAGAAACTGTAAATATAACTCGTCATTGTATCGCACAACAAGGACGACATTTTGAACATCCACTTTGAATACAAAATTTTCTAAAACCTTTCTACTAATCTCATACAAAATGTATGGGAGTGTTTAATGTCAAAATTTTGGATACTTCTCGTTTGATTTTTAAAAAGTTATTGATGTCATTTTACTTATTAGATAAAGTACTTTCGTTATCAGTTTTAAATTTTTTGATATCTCTCAAAGTTTCGGAATAATCGCCTGTGCACACTTAACGATTACACCCTGTATATTCAGGTTCATCAATTCATGCCTAATTTATTCTTATATATTGGCAAAGTGCTTCTTTTCTTATTTTTTTTATAAACTTCATGATAGACAAGTAACACTCATAAAGGTTATACTATACTACAAAGGATTTATGTAATAAATTTTTGTTAACAAATGTACACGGTATGACGAGTTTGGAAGATGACGAATCTGGAAAATGACCAGTTTGGAAGATGACGAGTTAGGAAAGTGACGAATTTGGAAGATGACCAATTAGGAAGATGACGAATCAGGAACAAATCATTTATTCAAGGTAAATTCCCTGAAAAATTAAAATTGTCCATTGTAAAACCTATTTATAAAAATAACGAAGAACTATATCTGTGCAATTATAGACCAATAACATTAATACCAGTAATTTCTAAAATATATGAAAAGCTTATGCATAACCGTATCACAAGTTTCCTTACTAGATACAACATTATAAAAGAGGAACAAAATGGATTCCAAAAAAATAAATCCACTACACTTGCTGCTTTTTGCTTAATGAGGGAAATTACTGAAAACATAGATAAAAAGAATCCGGTGACGGTTATGTTTCTAGATATGTCGAAAGCTTTTGATCACGTGATCCACTCTACACTCCTAGATAAATGTCAGCATTATGGATTGCGTGGTGTAGCGTTGGACTGGATCAAGTCTTACTTGTCAATTCGAACTCAATGTGTCGAGGTTACCAGACTCAATGAAAAACAGGTATCTACCTCGTATCAGTCAGCATATAGACATATTAAAACAGGAGTACCACAGGGAAGTGTGCTAGGACCTCTGCTGTTCTTGCTCTACATTAACGATCTTCCGAATATAATCCCCCACAAGTGTATATTATTTGCTGATGAGTATAATAATACCGTATATAATACCGAATAATGATAAGCTATCTCACTCACACGAACAAGAAATTAATAAAACGTTACAATGCACAATACAATGGCTAAATAACAATAACCTTAATATTAATCTTAGCAAAACGAAATATATACAATTCTCAAACTATAAAATGACTGTAAAAGACCTAATAATAAAACATGAAAACAAACTACTAGCTAGAACGGATAGTATCAAGTTCCTTGGAGTCAATGTAGATAGGTTCTGCAACTGGAAGCCACAGATTGACAGCTTGTGTAGTAAAATTAATAGTTTTGTGTATGCTCTCAGAAAGCTTTGCATTACAGCCTCAAAGAACACAGCTATCACAGCCTACCATGGGTATATTGGGTCAATTCTAAGGTACGGTTTGCTGTTGTGGGGAAACTCGACTTTGGTTGATAGAGTATTCATTTCTCAAAAGAGATGTGTTAGAGCGATATGTAATGCCCACCCCCCTCTTGAATCGTGCAAACCACAAGGAAACAAAAATATTAACACTCACTTCGCTCTACATTTTGGAGGTAGGAATATTTGTTAAAAAGCACCCACAGCTTTTTGAAAGGATTACCGAAACAAGTCGGTTTATTAAAAGAGATAAAACTAAGGTTGTGTTGCCACAATGTACAACTGCACTTCATCACAAAAACAGTGCATTTATGTGTGCCAAAACTTATAATAATATACCCAAGGAACTAAGAGAACTGCCAAATATATTATTTAAAATAAAACTGAAAAAATTGTTAATTGACAAATGCTTTTACTCCATTCAGGAGTTCTTAGAAAATAAAATGTCTTTATAGTCACATTTTATATACTTGTATGTGTGTAGGTATATATTGATATATTCAAAATTGTTTCTTTTCTAGAATCAAGTCATAATTTGGCACACTTTTTATTGCTAACGCATATTTATTTGACATTATAATGTAAATTTCATTTTGGTTGAAAAAAATATGTAATAAAAAAATGGTATAATCTAATTTATTATTATAGACATAATGCATAACATAATTTAATTTATAATTACCTGATATTTATTGTTTTACGAACCTTTATAATTAATTGCCTTAGACCTGTGTGTAAATATGTATTAACTTTTAATTTGTTGTGTACTTAATTTATTATTATCCATTGACATCTTAGTTGTGTTTTATTTAATTGTTATTATTGTTATTACTTACTCTTTGACATTTAACATCAAATAAGTTTGTATAATTAATTAATATTCCGTTTTAAATTCACAATTATTATAAAATAGCTAAAGCATTTGTATGCCAAATCATGGCTAAACATGTGGAACCTTTATAAACTTTACCTGATAACTCTGTACAACCATGTTTATCACAAATAAATGAATTTTAATTTTTAATTTTTTTTTTAAAGGGCTCAATCAGTAAAATACAATGTACTATATAAAATTGAAATCCTAGATGGCGGCCGCTACAAAATGGCGGAACACGTAGGTTTTATCAATCCCACCAATATGGGTATCAAATGAAAGTGCTCAACCAGTAGAATACAATGTACTATATAAAATTAAAATCCAAGATGGCGGCTTCTACAAAATGGCGGATAACTTAGGTTTTATCAATCCCATCAACATGGGTATCAAATAAAAGGTCTTGACAAGAAGGATACAGTGCACTATACAACCTCAATATTTAAGATGGGCGTAGCCACTAAATGGCGTATAATGATAAGATTTCAATTTAGAAATTAAATCTGTAATTTAGGTATCTGATTAATCCAACTTGAATCCACCACCCAAGTCAAGATTTTGTATCGTGTTGAGGACTGTGTGGCGTTAGGGTGGCTAAAAATGATACGTCGTTAGCGATACACCACCTAAGTTAAGGTGAAAGATTACAACCCACCAAAAACTGTATGGCATTAGGGTGGATAAAAATGATATGTCGTTAGCGTTTTCCCCTCAAGACTCAGGCGCATCTTGTTGTACATAGCCTTGCCCCTTTATTGGACCTCTGGAGAGGGGGTCGACCGTTTTAATGTCTATTACTCGTAGGAACAAAATAGTAAAAAAAATATAAAAAATACAAACACAAATAAAACAAAAACTGGTACACAACGTAAACGAAGGCTTTCAAAAAGCGAAAGAAAAGTATAAAGCATAACGAGCTAAAGAAAGTGAAGGAGATAGAAATAGTCGATTACAGAAACGATGGGAACAATTAGCGGCAAAAACACCTGAGCAATATGAGGCCAGGTTAAAAAAGCAACGTCAGCGATACACACAAATGACGGCGTCAGAAATGCCTAAAGAATATGAAGCCAGGTTAACAAAACAGCGGGAGCGATACACACAGATAATAGCGTCAGAAGAATATGAATTTGCCTTTAATACTATCATGGGCTTCTACAATACATAAAATGCAGGCCAGCACTGTGGATCACGCAGTCGTATACTTAGGTGCGAAACTGTTTGAAGAAGGTCAAGTCTACGTGGCTCTTAGTAGAGTAAGATCTATGCAGGGACTACGTATAGAGGAGTTGGATTGCAATAAACTAACGGGCAAGAAATTTTGCAATAATGAAGCACTAAATGAATTTAACAGAATGCGAAATAAAAACTAGAAAATAAAAATAGTTAAAAACTTTTTAAGTTAAACGGTTTTATGTTAAACATACATTGCAATGTTTAAGATAAATGTACTAAAAATCAAAAAATAATAAAATAGATACAGTCGTGGGAATTATAAACATATGCATAGACTAGACTAAAATAAAACCGTGGGGCACGTCAATTGTCTACAATCGTTGCTTAAAATGTTTGTTTTGTAATATTACACTATAATTAGGTAGTTGTTCAACCGCCAACGATGGACGTGTAATAAGTAGGGCTAGAATTAGGAAACAAGCTAGCAAGCTCGATTCCTCACCGTCTGCGGGCCAACTGCCTAACGACAAATTAAACGATACTTCTATCGCACATTAAATCGATAATTTGTAGACAATTGACGTGCCCCACGGTTTTATTTTAGTCTAGTCTATGCATATGTTTATAATTCCCACGACTGTATCTATTTTATTATTTTTTGGTTTTTAGTACATTTATCTTAAACATTGCAATGTATGTTTAACATAAAACCGTTTAACTTAAAAAGTTTTTTACCTATTTTTATTTTACCCATGCATTCTAAAATCTCAATTAAAACTCTATGTAGAGAATAACAACGCGAATGCTTATTTACTTAAATGATTTTTAAATATTTTTTGTGCGTTAAAAGTGAAAAAAAGAGATAGGGATTTTTTTTGCTTTTGAAGCAATATAGAAAACCAGTTCAGTATAATATTTTTATAAACTATATATACAACTTACTTATCACTTTCAAAATAAATAAAAACAAAAACACATTTCAAGACATCTAATTTTACGATTCTCAAAGGAACGTTCTGACAATAAAATAAAATTTCATCGTAATAATGCTCCGCTAATTTAGTGGCCACATCCAAAGAAATGGCCGTCGTGTTGACGATACTCGTTCCCGGGGCAATGATAAGCGAAATAAATGAGATATCTCCGTGCCGGGACAACGTCGATACCGGCCAGAATGAATTCCCTCCTCTAGTAATTGTATGCTGGCCGTTGTAATCGCATAAAATTGTCATTTAAAATAGTTAAGATGCATCTAGTAGAATAGTACTTTAAGGATTGCAGAAAATTTGTAGCTTCCAATTTTGTAATATATTATTATATCATGAAGGCATCCATCATAACAGCTCATTAATGTTCCACTGCATGGACGGGCCTCCTCCCGTGACGGAGGTGAATATTATCTTTACGAAGTTAAAAGAAGTAAAACTTGAAATTAAACACTATACCAATCCGTCTGGCCAGCGTGGTATTAGCAGGCCAAGTAGGTATCCCTTCTTCACGGGAGGAGGCCCGTCCCCGCAGTGGGACATTAATGGGCTGTTATGATTATAGTTGCAAAACTTCTGATTAATACGGAATAATACCGGAAAAAATCAGGGAAAATTTCATAAAATCGGATTTATTCAAAATTTATTTAATAAATATTTTTATGTTTTATTTGCTGAATCGTCGATCGTCGATCACCGCTGCGCCGCGCCGGCGCCGCTACAACTTTGTGCGCCGGCCGCAGCCTCACGGGCGCGAGCCCGTCTGCACGACTCATGTCACGACGTGAGTGGTTCACGTTGTGACATGACTCTCGAGTTGTTCGGCAGCGGTGCCTGGTGCGGTAAGAGAGAGAGGACATGCTTTGCGGAGGAGCTTTCCCCCCGCGAGTGAGTGAAAGATTCGATCGAATTTTCCGTCAAATATATCGCCCGAATATTAAACTAATCTAAAATAATAATATAAAACTATCGGTACCAGACAAAATGCATAAATAGTTTATTTACAATTATTTATACTTACCTTTAAATTATAATTATACACATAATAAATAAAAACATAATAATATAAATTTTATAGCACATAAATAATATAATAAAATAAATAAATCACGTGACAGTGCGATCAGTTGAAAAAATCCCAAAGTTCCGGTATATTTCGGTATTATTCCGATTTAATCAACTTGAATAATTCGGATTTTTTCCCGCTAGCATCTATAGTTATGATGAATCCTATAAAGTTTTATAATAGAAAAACTAAGTACAAACAGAAAAACACTTTTTTTGTAAGCATAACTCCTATGTCACAACCTAGAACTAAACAGAACTTTCAAAGTAACTGAATTTACTGGAGAATATTTTCTACCATTGTACACTGTTCTGTTTCAAAACAAAGATTTACGACGACATTGTTTTGAAGTCTGTGTATTCCTTTATTCATGCAACGGGAGACAGACGGACCGTTTTTATTATTATAGTTAAGCAGCGCATTAAAATTTTGGAGGTACATTTAGCAGGTAGGCAGACATTAATGTGATTAATATCAGCAGGGAATTTTGAAGGGAGGGTTTTAAAACTCAGGGATATTTTTCTTTTATCTTTAAACTTTTTTATAAGTTGATGTATGTGGCGTGACTTTGTAAACCGTATTGATTAAAAAAATACTGTTAAATCTCGTGTCTTATGATTCCAAAATTGCTTATAATATTTAGTTTATGTTAAATTGAATTAAAAAAAAAATAACTGTAATGAATTTCGTTCGAAGAAACTTTTGCAAATCGCAATTAAATAGATGCAAAGAACTTCGATGCTCAGGACAACAATATGAGTATGTGGATCGTACAAATACTTTTTTAGAGTGCGATTCGAATCGTAATTTAGACCACGTGTATACAAATAAAGTACGTAAAATCATTGTTAATAACATTACTAACACAGCATAATATATAATGTAAATAAAATTATTACTGCGTTAAATTAATTCGATAAACTTTACATAATTATTTGAATTTTGACTATATCTTTAAAATTAATAATTTAATTAATATTTCCTGGAATGCTAGTCGATAATCTGTTGACACAAAACACAAAAAATTAATAACAAAATATAATTACAAATTATTGGTTCTTGGAAATTTAATTACTACCAACGAACGTGTGTAAACAATTAACGGCAATGAGCAGTTTCCTGCAAAACGAATCACATATTATTTTAAAATTTATATTACCTATTATGAGATATAACGTTTAGCAAAATTTCGTACTAAGCACTGAAATGGCCTGCTGAACACTATTCATTATTTAACGAAAGATGGTACTTTTTTTACGTTTTTTGATTAACATTTTACGTACACCCGCCTTCCTACATGTTAGGGTGTACAGTTTTTTACATAAGGAAGTGCATATTTGACAATTTTTTTTTGAAAAGTAAGAGTACCTGCAGTGTACCTCAGTGTACCTTTAATGAAATTCAGTGTACCTTCAATGAAATCCAGTGTACCTCTTTTAATAAGATGTGTTTTTCTGTTTCTAAGCTCTTGACAGTAACTGTAATGGTCATTTGGGATTTAGGTACATTGAAGTATATAGGCTTTAAGTAGGAAAATGTTTATGGAAATGGGAAATGGTGTAAGCTGAACGGGAAGGAAGCAATAATTAAGCTCCAATAAAATTATCCAAAATTCCATACAATAAATCCCAATCTGTTAATCCAACTGAAATGTACAATACACTTCACTAGTCCATACGTGCCAAAAGCATAATAAATGCTCGAGGCAATTCCGGAATTAAAACGAGCAATTTAAAATACCATATGATGTTATTTGTATGCAGATGGATGACTTTGGCAATCTTCCTGTTGCAATCCTTGAAAATGTTTTTTTACATTCCCATGCGAAAACCATGAGTGGATTTAGAAACAACTCAAATTTTGTTTTAGTGTACTTTCTGATACCTGTTTTTTTTGCTAGGCACGTGGGATGATTTACGGTACTTTATAGGTTTTGTAAAAATGTTAGGGATTAAAATTATATGAAAATAGTAAAAAAAAACTGACATGAAGCTGCGATGCACCACATTCTTTGATGCATAAATTGCTCGTGGTAATATTCGTTGTTAGTAGTAGGGGAAAGCGGGTGACTTTCTATTGACTATTCTATTAGGTCTATAAGTATATAAGTAATGTTTGGGCCTCACTGAAAATCAGCGCTGTAAGCGACAGCATTACCTACTGCTTGGTGTGCCGCAGCATTATGCTGAGTGGGGTCCGATTCCTGCACAGATGTGGCTTTCTAATAATTTTTGTTTTATATTTTTGTTTTGTTTTTATAATTATTTGTAGTAACATTGTATCCGTATAGCAGGAATAAATGTATTTTCTTTCTTTCTTCTTTACTATGCCTCTACCACCTCTACCCTATTGACCTCCAGCAATCTAAATCTTTACTAGATTATTCTGAAATTAGGGTAGAAAAAAATATTTGTTTACTTTTATAGAAATTTATTTTGGGATATGATTTTTATACGATTATGGTGCGGTAGGCATTCTTCCGGGGTTGAGCCTACTTCCTGAATCATCCTTACCTCTGGCAATTTATTTCTACGAGAAAACTGCTATGAAATTGACAGAATTTTGCTTAGTTTTGTCTTAAGATTTTCCTTGTTACTATTTTTATGATGGTATTTTTTGTTTTGACTATTTATAAACCGAATAAAAGTTTTTTTTTATTTGTTTTAATCACTAATCTACAAGTTGTAATAATACACATTTACTTTTGTTTATGTCCGTAATATTTATTAGTATCTATCAAGTTAAAATTAAAAGCATTATGCTGCTATTACAGCGTTATTCAGGAGAACTTGATGTCTTGAGTCAATATTATGGGGACAGGAACAAAATACATTTTAGGCTACCAACTATTCACCAATATTTTTGTTCTAATGTTCTATGAGCGTTAATGAGCTTTGTATTATTTTTTATGAACATAATATCAGAAAAAATAAATATTAAACAAAAATAATTTTAATATAAAACTCATCTACGAATCTCAAAAGCCTACTTTAACTAAGTTAAGCCTATGATCAAAGTTTACAAACTATAAGTTGTAAGAAACATCACAAAAAAGGTATCAGGACTGTGAACCGATAAGGTCAGTACGTTTGTTGAACAAGTTGAAAACTTTACCGAACTTAATTTCCCTTCGGCTAACTTTAGGGAATCTCGGCTGTAAATCTCATCAATTTGCTGGGTATGACTGTCGGCCCATCGGGCCCGCGGGGAGTGTGGCCAAGGCTTTCTTATTGAATTACGTTCAAATTTCGAACCCTTCGCTTGCCGGGATATTTTTGTACGTGACCGCTCCCCATTCGGTGGGGGAAGGTAAAGTATTTATGGCCCTTTATTTACGTAGCCTAGAGCATTCGCATTTCGGTTGTCTAGCAAAAAACAATTCGTTAATAGGGCAGCGTTTCGCAAATGTTTGATTTTGAACGACGCCCTGAATAATTTATCCCTTACCGATACCGTTTGCGTAGTTCAGTAACCTTGCATATTTCTGTTTTGAATATTTTTTCTAAGAATTGTTTGGAATGATTTCTACGAATCGTTTCCTTATAAAGATATTTTTTACTGGCAATATCGGAATCTGACAATGGATTGTTGACCGTGACAGTTTAGCAACTTAAAGAAAAAGCTCAGAGTAGCTATTCTGGACTGTGCTCGTCACATTTAGCCGCAAGCTGTTAAGACTAATAGCCCTGTAACTTTACTAGCTTCTGTACCTATAATTTCAGTCTACACAGCATTTGCCTATGGCCAACATTGGACTGCGGTAGGCAAATTAATTTATTAATAGTAATATTTGCATATGGTTTGGTGGTAAAATTAGCCTGCAACTATTTTACCAACCTACCTTCTAGCCTAAGAGACCATCAAATTTTTTATTTGAAGATTAATTTATTTTATTTAACCAAACCTTTTACATATAATATTACTATATTCTAGAAAGTTCCACAAATACTGGTAGCCTTTATTATTTTATATCTTGTTCATGTATTGCATAATGTTTTACTTCTTTGTTAGACGAGTGACCTCAATAGAACATTGACTTACGACTTTATGGAGAGTAACCCCATAACCGTTTTCCTTAACCCTCCTACTAACCATCGCCGGCCATATAGTTAAACGTCAAATGTTTTATTCATCTCAATTTCTAATGATTTTGAACCCTTCTTCCAAGATTATTTTCAGTGTGTTTTTATTTTTATAGGATATTTTTCCGAAATTTCAAAAGTTTTCTACTTTGAAATAAGTAAAATTTGGTTCTAAGGTTATTTAAAAAAAAATAGCTAATTCTTGTAACTGCAATGGTAGGTACCCATTTTTAACAAAACCCCTAAATACATTATTTTGCTCGAAAGCAAATTTTTATTTTATTCGTGTTTCAGATTTTTAAAGCAATCTTGATGCATATAACATTGAGAAATATAAGGGATAAGAAGTTTAGTATTATTAATTTATTGTTTACAGCAGACGTTAAAAAGGCAGTAGACGGTAACAGGGTGGTGCTTGTAGGTTCTATTTATCACAAAATTTTTACTAAATTAGCCATGGACTTCTAAAATGTGATGCCAACAAACGATGTCACTATAAAATATTACCTATTAAGACCAAGTGAATAGACACAATTATTATCTTTTATCAATAAATAATAAATATGATGAATGGCGTTGTGTGAATGTGTGAGGATTATCTTCACACATTCACACAACGCCATCTAGTCCCAAACTAAGCGAAGCTTGTACTATGGGTACTAGACAACGGATAAACATACTTAAATACTTTTTTATATTTTGAATATCTAAACTTAATGGTGACCAATCCTAGCAACATCACATTCTCGATACTTACAAGAAGTACAGACCCTTATTCACACAGGCGTTTGTTAAGAAAACATAATATTCAAGCAGTAACAGGAATATGTTCCTTGATTAACATAGTCTCAAGCAACCTTGCTTCTACGAGTATGTAGCTTCACAAAACATGACTTTCTACTACGGCAATTTACATAGCTCTGATACAGGCATAATTATAACAATGTAATATAAACAAAATAGTAATTAATTTTCGGTATACTTGGCAAATAAAAACAAATCAGTTTATGTTCAGAAATTGGTGATTTGACGATGACCTAATTAGAGAATTATTAAAGCGGACTTCGACAAATAACATATTAATAGGACCGCGTGGTGACGGAGTAAGAACACAATTATGTCACCAACCCATCTCATCCCATGGGTGTCGTAAAAACCGACTATCCGTGACTATTAAAAAAAAGGAAAACTTGAAATTACACCCTATACCAATCCGAGTTGTCAGCGTGATATTAGTAGGCCAAGTATCTTTTTTTCTTTTCTTTAATTAAATGAAGACATTAAACTAATTGTATAGTTACGAACGTTTGTATTCTGTGATTCTGTTATTGTTTATATATTTTTTTTTAATGGCGATTCTAAGATTACGCCAATGACCAGTTAAAACAGTACTTTTAGTAGACGAGCAAGGTAATCAAAATTTGTTGTTATACATAAATACGTGTTATTCTGTGCTGTACTAAAAAGCTAGATATTAATATAAGAATATAAACAAGAACAAAGAATTAAAATGACAAAACCATTACGGCCTTATTACAAAATACGGTCTAACTATAAACCAAGATTTATTACGTCACAAAACCACTGTTTTTGAAATTTGTTATTGCAAAATCAGTCTTAACGCTAAAGTGTTAAAACTGATTTTGGATTAACAAATTTATGATTTTGTATTTGTTAATACAAAATCAGTTTTAACACTTTAGCGTTAAGGCTGATTTTGCAATAACAATTTTCAAAAACAGTGGTTTTGTGACGTAATAAATCGTGGTTTATAGTTAGACCGTATTCTGTAATAAGGCCGTTACAGTTTTATGTTGTTTATCTCTATATAGTTACATAAAACATATATAAACGGTGAATTAGAATACGTAAGAATATTATTAAAATGAACAGGACGAGGTATACGAGAGGGAATGTAATCATAGAATGAAGAGCGCATTAACGGACATTGGTTGTTTATATTAAGGTTAAGTGTCTGCTTTTGTGTATGTTCGTATTTGTCATCCGAGTGACTGACAGCAGTCAGATGCCAATGTGGCCAGTGATAAATATCGGAATGTTTTGCTGGGCTACATGGCTTTTTATTAAGGTTGTTTTGTGTGTAATGATTAGGTTTAAATTTTAGGTAAAGTTAAGTTTAGTTAGGAATGTAAGTGATTAATTGTTAAGGTGGAGGAAAATTAAGATAAAAAAAGGTTAGTTAAGTTTGTTGAAGTAGAATGACTTATTGCTCAATGTTAAAACATTACTGTACAAAAAAATGGGCCTTCTGAAAATCAGTGTCTGACGAAAGTCAGACAATATGCTGAGAAGGTTCCTTTTTGTGTGCACCTCTCCAGAACAGATGATAAGTAGGATATAATTGCCGTGTATTTAAAATTGTTTTACTAAATTAGATTTAAATTGTATGTGTGTTTGGAGACTGTACATAAATAAAGTATTTGTTTGTTTGTTTGTTTGTTATCCCTCCGTCACGGGAGGAGGCTGGTCCCTGCAGTGGGACATTAATGGGCTGTTATGACGAGGACCTACTATTCCTATACGCGTAAGTAGAAAGCTAATGACTAGCATTGTGTCATAAAATCACGTATCTAATAATGACCTGTACAACGATTTACTCGTAGATCGAGAAAGAATTTAATGGCGCTTTAGAGACATTAATCCAAATAATAGAAACCATGAAAAGAAATAACGTCATTCAGTAAAACCAAGAGTTTGAACAATTAATTTTTTAATTATGTTGATCAGTTAAGATATCATAACATTTCACTAATGTGAACTTCATATAGCTGAAAAACCAAAATTAATTGGATTTTTTTTAAGCCAAACCAAAGTCGTTTATAGGTGAAATGCCACGCAAAACAAAATTATATATTCACTCATAAATGTAAGCATAAATAAATAAATAATCCTCACATATCGCCACCTAGTCCCAAACTAAGCAAAGCTTGTACTATGGCTTGTATATAATATGTATATTATTATACATCATGTTCATGCACACAAAGATTTGCATTGAGCGGGAATCGAACCCGAGACCTCTGCGTAGCAGTCATGTTAAACAACCACTACGCTCGTCCAAGGTACAGTCAGCTCCAATAATCGCTTAACGTGTTTAAATTTACAAAACTTCTTAACATTCAAATTACCATAAGTCAGTGACGTTACAAGATATCAAAATAAACTAAACATCACAAATGGTAATAAAACGATGATAGGACGTCTTTCATTTGTTCCTATACATCTTAAATATCAAAAGTCGCTGATAGTCATACTTTACAAAATCATATTAACAAATCATATTTTCAATGTTTTCGGATGTGAATCTACCTTAGGCATTCATAATGTTTATCGATTTTTGTATTTTAACCACTATAAGTCATACCATACGTCGTTGATAGTCGTTGGTTACAAAAGTAGATTAACAAGTTATTATTTGCAATGTCCTTCCGTGTGAATCTTTTTTTTTTTGTTTTCTCTGGGGTAAAATGCCTACGCATCCCCTTCCGTTGGGGGACGTGAGGGATATGTGGGGCTCCCAGGGGTTAGGCAACCCCCCCAGTGTACCCACTAAAAGTCACCAGCGGCACTCCTTCATCGCCTACTTGGACCCCTCCAATCCTTGGATCCCTCCTGGGGAACCGGAAGAGCCTTTGCGTGCAGTCCCCCTTCGGCGATCCCCGCTGTTACAGGCGAGCCTTTTTTTTCTGTGGAGGAAATACTTTGCGTATACCTGTCACCTCGAGGTAAGACGAGCAGGTGATGTCGGACTCCCAGACTGGTCTACCGACTAAAATCTCCACGATGGCCTTTCTCTGGTGTTCCAGAGAGGTTTCGGGAACGCGATTGCCATCATCCAAAACCTATCTCACCTCGCAAAAGCAAAAGGCTCGTCAAACAGTGCCTTGTTAGCCGCCCACATACTCCCACGACTTATAATAATCGTAGCACTAGCGGTGCAGTCCCCTATTCAAGCCGCTAGCGAATCCTGGTTGAGGTGCCGGAGCTGTTGCCACGGCGTCACCTTTTTCGAGAGGGATCGGTTCTCTCTCGCTCTCGCTCAGCAGCTTCCTTCCACATCCACCCATCTTCAAAGCTGACAGACGAGCCCTACTCTTCTTGAGAACGGCCGTGAGTGCTCCGGCCGTTCTCACCCACATGATGGTGGTGGTGAGTCGTGCAATATAAGGAAAGGTGCCCCCGCACCTGTAAGCCCTGCTCACCACCGGGATGCAGGAGGGTGCGGTACGTCCGCCTTCTC
This sequence comes from Schrankia costaestrigalis, assembly GCA_905475405.1. NCBI lineage: Eukaryota > Metazoa > Arthropoda > Insecta > Lepidoptera > Erebidae > Schrankia > Schrankia costaestrigalis. The sequence goes on from FR997830.1 coordinate 3,820,241, forward strand.
GTGTGCTGCGTCGTCTCCGCGGCCGCGCCGTAACCGTGGCACGATGGTGCCTCCTCCCTTCCGATCCAGTGCAGGTATGGGAGCCGAAGCACCCGTGCCCCGACATTATCTGCACCATCCGGAAGGAGAGGAAGCCATGCCGCTGCTCCAGCCAATCCTGAAGGACAGGTCCGAGAGCGTCCAACGTCCATCGGCCGAACACGGTGGAGGCAAGGTCCTCCGTCCAGTGAAGGACGGTGGGATTCTTCGTCCGCCTCCCACTCTTCTGGAGCTGGACGCTCTCCGAGCGCCCTTCGCACACCTTCCATTTGTACACTCTGGGGAGCACCCATGCCTCGAGCTCCCAAGGAGGGGTGCCCGTCAGAGCGCACGCCGCCGCAACACCCACTGTGCGGTAGGCCACCCGCTGAGCAGTATGCCGGCGTATAATAGCAGGCAACGTGTGCAAGGTTAGGCATTAACCACGAGAGGGCGCCCGCGATCCTTAGCAGACGCGTCGACAGCTCGCTAAAATATGGGCTCAAGCGCCATCTGCTGTCCAGGACAAGGCCCAGATACTTCACCTGGGCCTTTACCACGATCCGGGCGCCATCAATGCAGGTCTGGGCATTTCGTCCATGGTGACGCAGACAGACAGATATCGCAAAACCTCGTGTCACAAACAATAAAATACAAAATCATGTAACATTCCAATCGCCTAAAGTAGATTCACACGACAGAACCACAGTCAAAACTTTCCAAATATGATTTGTTAATCTAATTTTGTATTAAAGAACTATCAGCGACTTATGTCACATTGAGATGTTAAGTGACAATTGAAAAATGTTTGTTACTGTTTTATGGAAATATGTGATGATAAGTTTATTTTGAAATTTTGTTGCATCACTGACTTAAGGCATGTTTAATGTTCAGACTAATATGTATATTTCAATGTACAAGCGATTTTAGGGGCTGACTGTACAACATAAAATGTATGTATACGTCGCGACGTCCCATAGACGTCATTATCTAAAATCCATGGTATACTTGGAATATTTTATTTGTCATTCACCTAATTATCGTGTATTCATTAATATAAAACGGGTTACAATTACGAAGTTTAACCAGCAAAATTTAATGAATCATCTACATCGAAAGTTGTACAACCCATCTCTGGAACCCAATCAAAAAGATGTTAACGTTTCAATGTAGAAACACAATTAATCAAAATCAAACAAGCGAATGTTTAGCCATAGTACAAATGTATACAGTATTTCGACTTCATTGAAACGGACGAAACGCGAGTTATACCTACGCGCTCACGATAGAGGTGACTTTGCGAAGTGAACAGTCGCGACTGTGCCGCAGTAACGAGCGGGAAAGTAGCTAAACATAATTAAAAAGCTGTAGGTGGGCAGCCCTATCGCATGTTTACGTACCGTGCAGCCGTAGGCATTTATAATAAATATTCGGCCGAGATAGACTACTGGTTGTACTGTGGTTTAGCTGTGGCGTCTCGACGTTTCTTATTAGAACCAATTCGTGTCGAAAGTTAAGAGTTATACCCTTTCATCGTTATTTAAATACCCCAAAAGTTTGCTTCATTGAAACACAATACTAAGTTGAATCAGCTCTGATAGAGCTACGGAAATATTTTACCGAATTCAGATAATTTATTTCAATTTACGCCTTTCATGTCGTATTATCGTTACCAATTATCAACATCAACAAAGCCCGTTTTAATTATAAACGATACTTACTTAATTAATTTCTAGCAATATTTTTGAAAAATATTACACGGAATTAATCCTCTTCATGCCTTAATAACTGGTAATATTAGCTTCTCTTTATCATTATAATCGTCTTATAATTTATAAAAGATAATAATTGTGTCTATTAAGTTGGCCTTAATAGGTAATATAGTGACCTCATTTGCATTTGGCATCATATTCTGTAAGACCATGGCTAATTTACTTAAAATTTCGTAAGAAATAGAGCCTTCAAGCACCACCCTATTACCGTCTACTGCCCTTTTAACGTCTGGTGTAAACAATAACCGCCTTAACAATACACGCCGCCTAAACGCCTATCCGTGAATATTATCTTTACGAAATAAAAAGAAAGAAAACTTGAAATTAAACCCTATACCAATCCGTTTGACCAGCGTGGTATTAGAAGGCCAAGTAACCTTTCGTCATTGGAGAAGACCTGTCCCTGCAGTGGGACACTAGGCTGTCATGATGATGATTCAAAATATAAAACAGGTAATTATAATTATATATTTATAGGATCCACAGATTCAACCCTATAGCCTACACTAAGATAGAATTGAGTTATAACTAAACCCGAGCCCTAAGTTACGTAAAAACGAAACGAAAATCAAAAGTAAAAAAGGGTTCCACACAAATAATATACCTACGGGTAAATTCATGACAAGCTCACGTCCTTTTTTTATTTCATGACAGGAAAAAATGATCTCGAGATATTTTTGCAAGTTGATAACTTAATTTGTCGTACCTTGCCTAAGGAGATAAACTTCGGGGGATTTATCTTGAGTTCAACTTTAGACTTAGAGTACTGAGACAGCTCCCAGGTGCAATCTCTGTAACTATTGTAAGGAATAGAAATTTATAGTCTGCCACTGGTAACAACGGGATTCTGTTACACCGTATCGCCATTAGGCTATTTCAATAATCAGTAGATTTTTGTAAAGTTTTAAGTTCTCTTATACTTTACATTCATAATATGTGGTTTAGTATAAAACTAAGTGCTGCCAGCGACGCGACGACGTAAAGAGGAGAAATGGTTGGTAATAAAAAAATAACATAATTTTGCTACCTTTGACCTGAAATTTAACCCTTTTAGTTGATAGTTTAAGTGTCCGTGTGCAAGAACATGCCTTCTCCCAATCTCTCTTTCTCCGTCTTATTTTACGCTACCCAGACAAATTGGTTTTAAGGTAAGTTTCATTTTTTTATTATCGACTAGCTGCTGTGCCCGCGACTTCGTTCGCGTAGCGGATGTTACTTACTTCGCAATTCGATTTATTACTGAAAAATCGTTTTTTAAACCTTATAACAAACAGATATACCTACACATGAATTGTAAAATTAACGAACGAACCAAAACCTTTTCAAAAACAGATCTTTACAAAGACAGATCTATGAAGACTGTGTCTAAACTTATACTGAAAGACATGAGCGAACGTCATTCTTTCAAGTAAAATCTTAATACCGCGATACTGAAAATGACGTCACAGGGACAATGCCATTTGTTGTCAAATTTGTAAGTTAAAATAAATGACATCGCTTTTTTCATCATCACAGCCCATTAATGTCCCACTGCAAGGACGCGCCTCCTCCCGTGACGGAGGGATACTTGGCCTACTAATACCACGTTGGCCAGTCGGATTGGTATAGGGTTTAATTTCAAGTTTTCTTTCATTTTTATTTCGTAAAGATAATATTCACCGATAGTCCCTTAGTCGGTTTTACGCCATCCATGGGATGAGATGGGGAGGTGACATATTGTATTCTTGCTCCGTCACCACACGGATAATCGCTAATTAATTATGAATGAATACATTTGCACGCCACGTTATGGTGCGGCAGAATTACCTGCCTCGGTGGCGCGGCGGTCGCATTACATGGCTGGCGTGCATGAGGTCGCGGGTTCGATTCCCATGGAGGACAATTGTGATACACAAACTATTGTCCTTAGTCTGGATGTTCTTTGTGTCCGTTAAATTGATATTTTTAAAGGCTAGTGTGAAGACTTATAATTGATATTACACATACGATTCATGGTTAATTTTATTAACATTTAAAAGGAATAACTTATTAATAGCACTTAATAATAAAATAGTTATATATTATTTAAAAACTCATTTATTTTATGATAACTACTGGTAACGCCATCTCGTGAACAAAAGAAACGAAATTTAAATTCATTCAACATTGAACCAAATCCATTTTTCATGACCCCTGATTTGTATTGGACTGTTCTAATAAAGAGATCTAGCGATATCTCGAGTATTACTTATCCGATTCCGATTGTTATAGTATAGATAGATACCTACTTTAAACTTAATACCTAAAAACTACGTATCTATGTATTTTAATATCTAAAGCGCGCTTATTCCGAGAAGAGTCAATAAGAACCACGTCCGTTCGCATTAAGAGTCAATGGGAATGAAATTATATAGATGCACCGGTTGGCCGTTTCGGACGTTAAACAAAAATCAACCGTACAGCCGTACTCATACTGGCGCGGCGACATTTGGAAATTTTCTTTCATCTAAATCTTGTGTGTTTATAAACCGATTTCTATAAAAATTTTTTTATGAATAAGGTATTAAAGTGTACTTTTGAAATATGGGAGTTTGAAAAAGATATGTCTATGCATATTACAATATATTTATGTATTTAATACACTTTGAAGAAAACCCTAACGATTAAACAGGTTATTGTGGCTAATATATAAAAGATAGATATATACTATTCAGGACTTTTTTGTTCATCTTTTGAAGACCATTATTTTTGTAATACATATTTTTGGCGTATGATCAACGTATGCGATGATAAGAGCTCGAACGCGCTTTTTTTCAACCGACTTGCTTCAAATTTTTCATCACTGCTCAGCTCCTATGTGTCTTAGCGTTATGTTATACAGCCTATAACCTGCCCGGGAGTATGGACTATAATTGTACCAAGTTTGGTTAAAATGCCTTCAGTAGTTTTTGACCCATGCGTGCACATACAGACAGACAGACAGACAGACAGACAGACAGACAGACAGACAGACAGACAAAAAATTTATTGATTGCATTTTTGGCATTAGTATCGATCACCATTCATCCTCCAATATTAATTTTTAACATATATTCAATGTACAGAATTGATCTCTCTACAGTTTTATTATAAGTATAGATTACATAACATCTTAGAAATTTCTGTGTACACGGAACGGAAGTTTTACAAAACTTAAGTTATTACTTTAAATAAAATAAATATTCATCGTCATCATAACAGCCCACTAATGGCCCACTGCAGGGACGGGCCGCCTTCAGTGACGCAGGGATACTTGGCCTACTAATACTACGCTGGCCAGACGGATTGATATAGGGTTCAATTTCAAGTTTTCCTTCTTTTTATTACGTAAAGATAATATTTATGGATAGTCCCTTAGCCGGATTTTACGTCACCCATGGGATAAGATGGGGTGGTGATACACTGTATTCTTACTCCTTCACGACAAAGGCAAAAAGCAATATTACTACTGATTAATATAAGCCACAACTTGGTTAAGAAGCTCGTCGTACACTCAAAATATTCTTAATATAAAGTACTCGACAGAACAAGCACGATCACTAATCTCATTACGTTTCGGTGTAACTTACCAGTCGTGGCGCCGCACTCACTCAATTGCTGAATTTGGAATGCAAATTCGAGTCTTGACGTCTGGACCATTCCTCGACTATACATTGTGTATCTGTAAGACTTACTAGCGAACTGTAGGACTGTATTCACGATACAATATAGATTGCCTCGATGGAATTTCTGATGCATTGATCGGATAGATTACGAATTCTTTTGACGTACTCTTTGACGTCACAAGTTCGTTTATGATGAATATTTTGATTGACATGGTAAATTCTGATTGTGAACTTCCGAACATTGTACCTTGTGTTTTTTTTTTAATTGGACGTGAAAATTTTGGGGCGGTGGATTCAACTACTAGGCTACCTCGGTGGTTTTGAACATCAATGTAGTAAATGAAATATTGATGATTGGACGCAAAGCAATTGCAAAGTTTTGACAGCGAGGTGTCGTAGCAGTCTGTTATGGACTTAAGAGAAGCATGTTTACAATCTACCTCGATCGTAATATTTTGTCAATTACTTTTCATCATAACAGCCCATTCATGTCCCACTGCAGGGACGGGCCTCCTCCCGTGACGGAGGATACTTGGCTTACTAATACCCGGCTGGCCAGACGGATTGGTATAGGGTTTAATTTCAAGTTTTACTTCGTAAAGATAATATTTACGGTTTGTCCCTTAGTTGGTTTTTACGACACCCATGGGATGAGATAGGGTAGTGAAATATTGTATTCTTACTCCGTCACCTCACGGAGTTACTTTTAGATTTTTATTTTGATAATTGTTTTTATTAGAAATCATGTTAAACTTATTCCAAATAAACAGTTCTTAATCTTGCAGTATTCAGCGACAAATCGTTAGATACTGTTTTATTCAACTACACCTCAAATTGAATCTAGCTAATGCAATAGAAACAGGGAGAGGAACTACATAAACACAGCTAAACCAGATACAAATACGGTTTCCATCTATTACAATGTTAACTCACTGTTAATTTGTACAAATAGCGTGGAAACTAAAATGTTTTATGTGAGGCTGGATAATGTCTGATGAAAATACTTTGTTAATGAGGCGTTATCCGTGTGGTGACGGAGTAAGAATACAATATGTCACCACCCCATCTCATCCCATGGGTGCCGTAGAAACCGACCAAGGGACTATTCTGTGAATATTACCCTTACATAGAAAGAAGGAAAACTTGAAATTAAAACCTTATACCAATCCGTCTGGCCAGCGTGGTATTAGTAGGCCAATTATCCCTCCGTCACGGGAGGAGACCCGTCCTTACAGTGGGACAACAATGGGCTGTTATGATGATGATGAAACCTTTTTAAGTACGTACTCATTGAATACTTTGCAGTTCGAGCAATTTATGTAAACTTATTTTATTCATAAACAACCCTTTGGTGATGTGTGTCAATCGCTTTAAGACTGAATTTATTTCGATAATTGATTTTATCAAATGCTATTCGGTAAAACTAATTTCCAAACACACAAGTCTTAATCTAGCAGTATTCATCGACAACATCATACACAATATACCTAATTGCTCTTCCAACTACACTAATCATAACAGCCCATTAAAGTCCCACTGCAGGGACGGGCCTCCTCCCGTGAAGAAGGGGTACTTGCCCTACTAATAATGCGCTGCCCAGACGGGTTGGTATAGGGTTTTATTTCAAGTTTTCCTTATTTTTATTTCGTAAAGGTAATATTCACGAAAGTCCCTTAGTCGGTTTTTACGACACCCATGGGATAAGATGGGGTGGTGACATATTGTATTCTTACTCCGTTACCACACGGATGCTAGCCTAACACTGTAAGGAACAATATAGAATTTGTATGAATAAGATCTTAAATAAAATTAATTTATATATTCTTATAAAATGTATCAAAACATTCTCATAGTAGGTAGAGAGCCCGTATGGACATGATACGGCAATCACAGCTCAAAAGCTCAATGTAAACACAAATATGTACTTTGTACAGCAACATATGCAGAGAACATTGTGCCGATTGGAACCGGTCCAACGTTCTACCGATATTTTTACTATCTTCTATTGTTATTAGTACTTTTATGATTGTTCTAACCGAAATCTATGATGTTTTCTAAAAATGATATGTTTTGTTTTAATTGTTAGGGTCGTAGCACATATAACGTAACGTAAACGGATCGTCACCATATCAACTCGAGCCGTTCAGTATTATTTGTATGAAACTCCTTACTGCAACGCACACTAATCGGAATCGTAACGTTATCGGATTATTGACATTTGACACCAAGGAAAAAGGCAAGGCGCTGCCGATCCGTTTACGTTAGAAAGAAAGAAAGAAGTTAAAGTTGACACTGACACTACAGATTCCAAGACATTGGTGTTGATTTGATATTTATGGATATTTTTTAATTCATTAAGTTAGCAGATGATCTAACAGCTCACCTGGTGGTTAATGGTGATTGCCATTCAGGGAGATCAGCAATGCCAGATCATATCCTAGCCAAAAATTGTTAAGCCTCTTAGTCTTCCACATAAAGCACTACCCAACCCAGCAAATTCGATTGTAGATTGCACAAATAATTCTACAGGAAACGATTTTTACTTGTGACATCATGTTTGATATTAAAGCAGAATATTTGTATAAAACACAAAAAAACAGTTCACCATAACATCCCATTAATGTCCCACTGCAGGGACGGGCCTCCTCCCGCGACGGACGGATACTTGGCCTACTAATACCACGCTGGCCAGACGGATGGTATAGGGTAGTAAGTTTTCCTTCTTTCTATGTAAAGGTAATATTCACAGATAGTCCCTTAGCTGGTTTTCTCGACACCCATGGGATGAGATGGGGTGGTGATATCAATCAATCAATCAATCAACTAGCCTATTGCAGTCCAGTTTTCAGTCCAGTATTGGGTGGTGATATATTGTATTCTTACTCCGTCACCACACAATAGTTGACGACAGATTGCTCAAATTCTATATCCAAGTCCTTCAAAGAATACGATTACGCAGGTGGATAAACTAAGCTACTAAGCTCAGCTAATATTGTTTGTAAGCAGTGTAACGTATCTTCATAGAAATGATGTCTGTGAAGATCTACAATATTAATATCTAATCGCGAGACTCTGAATCCATGCCAGACTAAAGAGGTTTTATATTAATCCCATAAAGACGAATCCCTTTGACTGTATCTGTAATACGTATGAGTGATCCCAATGCATTATTGCACCTTAGTATAGTGTTGCCAAGTAAGAAATTTTCCTTTGAATCTGGGTAAAAGAGGATTATTATGTATATTTTTTTAATAAGCGGCTGATGAATACTTGCTCTGTGTCGTGGTGATTTTACTAACAATTTAACTGTCACAAACCCGGCAAGGCCCCGGAAATTTCAAACGCACTGCTTCATTGCCAAAGCGGTCGTGTACGCGGCTGCCCAGCACGAGGTAGTAGGCTCGGATCTCATGCAGGACAAAAGCGGTCCACAAACTATTGTCCCGTGTTTGCTCGTTCTTTGTGTCCGACACAAGGCATAATCCCTAATGAGAGAGTTATTAAAAAAGAGAGTTATTAAAAATTAAAATGGAAATTAATGAAATTTAATATTTATGTAACATAATATTTTGATTCACGAACATAACCAAGTAAAAAAGTTATTGAAATTAATTCCACAGTATTAAGTTTAGTTTTATACAAGAGCAAGCTCATTCCCCCAAGTATAATAAGGGACGAGTAATTGATTTAACCTATATCAGGTAAATGAAGAGTAGCAGCAATGGCTAATAAAATTATACCTCGGTCACTAATTTGTTACAAAAGTGGGCAGATTGTGGTAATATAGCTTTACGCTATTTTAGTTAAAGAGTTTTTGGTGGTGAGTTTAAATTTATGTCTTTATTTAAATATGATTAGATACATTAAAATTGCACAAACTGACTGACGTTTTCAGTCCATGGTAAGACTAGGTTCCTAAGTAGAACAGTTTTTTTGACTAAAGAACATTAAAGAGTTTTTAGCAATTTCATTGGCTCTATTTTTATCATTCTATCTCTCTATCGAATGAAACATAAATATAATTTTCGTAGAAAATAGAATAGAATGAATTTAAATAGACAACTATATTTTTGGAAGCTTATAATGTATGCAAATTAAATGTTGACTATCTAATAGCTTGACATTTGATGGGATTAATAGATAAACCAATTGTGTTATCCCATTCCGCAATTATGTCCAGATTTATGTTTATATTTGTTATTGTCTGATAAACAAGCTAAATATAAGCTTTAAAATAAATGTGTGATAACATTAAAATTAAAGAAAAGTAGTTAAAAGATTTATTATCACAAAAAAAGTTTGCCAGTTATTTTTGCACATGCTTGGCAGAACCTTCGGTTTCATTGTGGGTAATTTCATAGTTACCCCTAACCTAACGCATCTTGCAACTAAGAACCTAATAAATTTTTAAAAGCTTTACTTATTTACTTATCCAAATTAGTTTTTATTCGTAAAATTCAATATTAATTTTTAGGTAAAATAGGGGAGTTACAACAATAAATCTAGCAACACTATCTTAGCGAACACGGTCTGTAACGCGAGGAGTACAATATTTCCTCAACATCAAAGTGAAACGTTGCTCAGCTTGATTGGAATGCGTATTATCAACTATGTTACATTTACAAATTAGTTTGAAGTGAAACTAGCAGATAATATTGCTGTTAACAGATTCACATTAATGAGGATTTAGTGGGTTGTTCTAAGAATTATGTATAGTAGTATAAGTTGCAGGGAACAGCGCTTATAATATAAGACTGGATTAACGGGACTTAGAGGTGTTAGTCCCGTGGAATCCTGGTATTTGAAAGAAAGAAAGAAACAATAAATTAATATAAATAAATTACAAAAATGTACACAAAATAGCACCAAACTCTGCTTATTGTTGCAGCGTCATAGACACTACAGCGCTGGTATCCTGTTAGGCCCTTAGATCCCGCTTGATGTTGGAATCGTTGATAATCCTTGTTTTTCGGTACTTTGATTTATTCGTATTACTTTCCCTTTATTTATTTTTAACTGTCTTTGATAACTTTAATTTGTTAAAGAACTGTTTTCTTAACACCAATGTCTGCTTTTTAACATTGCATCACTAGAACTATGTTCCTTTTATCCATTACACCTAGAATTAATCTTGTCTATTTGATCTAGAGTTTTCTATGTAGCTTTACGTATTTTATTTTGAGAAAATATAACATTTGAATTTCTTATATTTACTAGTAAATATTAATGTAAGTCAATGGTAAACAAAATATCACAAAAGTAACTCTTTATTGTTTCCTTAACAGATTACAAACAAGTCAACGTCTATATTAGATTCGATGCTTACACAAGACCTAATAGATTATTCATGTTTACTTAAATCCTATTAAACAATAGTAATGTATGTCTGTTTATATGCCATTGTGTGTGCAATAGTATATTGTTATCCATTTAGAGCAGGTGAGTACAAATAGACACAAGTAAATTGCTCTATAACAGCACTGACCGACGGTATGATAGAACAGTTAGCGTCTATTGTCTATCCCATACGCTAAATTGAACTGTCCCAGAAGTTTACTTTCGTTATCGATGATAGATTTGATACTGATTTTGTTACGTAATCATAACAGCCCATTAATGTCCCACTGCAGGGACGGGCCTCCTCCCGGGACGGAGAGATACTTGGCCTACCTAATAGAACGCTGGCCAGACGTATTGGTATAGGGTTTAATTTCAAGTTTTCCTTCTTTAACTTCGTAAAGATAACATTCACGGATAGTCCCTTAGTCGGTTTTTACGACACCCATGGGATAAGATGGGGTGGTGACATATTGTATTCTTACTCCGTCACCATACGGAGAGTTACGTAATATTTTTTTCAAATCACGAAAGATGTCGTAGTAAAATTCCTTCTAGTAAATCGAATAAATATTGAAGTATATAATAACCACAGATAATAACTGTTTTCGTTCATTACAAAATAATCTAATTGATATTATCTAGATTTTATTGCAAGCGTGGGAAATACCCATTTTATCATTTTAAACTTTAATACTAGGTAGATAAAAGTAAAAATATTATACAGGCTGCCTCGAACCCCACGCATAAAGTCCTCTATCACGTATAGTATGATCTTATAAAGATATCCTTTAAATAATAATATTAAAACAATATCACCATCATCATTCCCCTGCCCTTCTCTATTTTTTTTTGGGGTCGGCACTGCATGTCCTTTTCCACATGCTGCTAAAAGTTTTGGCTATGTTTTACGGCTGGCCTTCTGGCTGACGCCAACCCTTCTTGGGTATGCTGTTGTTGGTGATTTACTCCCCACCAGCAGATTGACCCGAGGTGCTAGGTGGTATGCACCGGGTCGCGGTATCCCTTAGTCACCTCTTACGACACCTACGGGAGAATATGGGGCAGTCCTATTCTAACCGGGAGCCACACGGCAACAATATCACCAGTAAGACTGCAATTGAGTGAAATGAAACGCTTTCACATGTAAACCAAATCAATAGAACAACAATAAATGAACCTAGAACTATATTTTAACAGCACTTTGAACTATTTAAAAATATAACACCACACCATCAATGTAGCGAAAACTTTTTAAGCCTTTAATCCTTCTGCATTAACGGGAATCTGTTAAATACCTTTTGCGCGCAGCTAACGGCCAATCAACGCTGTACGATAGAAGGTTACACCAATAACAAAACGTTCACACTATATTGCACACAATAAAGTATTTGTTTAGAAAAAAACATATTGACTTCGGAAAGCTAAAGCTTTTAACTGTTAGAAGTTGAGGTTGTGTTAGTTATTAAAATGTTAGTGAAAGCTGTTGGAGCAGAAAGGTTTTAATGTTGACTATGTAACACATTAGGAAACTATTTAAAAGGTAGATTGATGGTTTGGTAATCATTTTGGGTGCTTAATGGAAAAGCAAGACTGCGGAATAAGCAAATAAATGATTGCTTTGAAAGTAATTTAAATACTTAAAGAAGTAAATGTTGTTCTTATACCTTATTTATTATAGAGGTTTTATTCCGAGGTGAGCAGAAAATACAGTACGCCATTTACAACGCGTCTTACAAATCCTTTATCTAGATTTAAACACATCTATCAGTTCCGTGCTATGCTGCTGCTATTTCTAAAGGGTGTCACCGATTATCCTCCTCTTAACTCCTTATTCTATGGTGAACCCTATTGACTTTTTAATAAATTCCGAGCTGTATAAAAATAAATATCAAATAATTGTTAGACGCGAGCTTAGCTGAGGAATCGACTAATTTTAAAAAGGATTTTGAATGTGATAAAGATTTATTTTCCATTCCCTCTTGCAAATTACACAACTTAATGAAATAAATAAAATGCCAAGCCATTAAAGATAACTGTCTCAAATGCTCTGTATAACGTATGCTAGAAACACCACAAGAAATATTTATGACAGTTTTGACCTACTTTCTGTTGTATTATTGCGAGCATTTAATCGTCTGATGGGAATTTAACATATTTAAGTTAACTTAATTTAAGTGTCAGCTAGGGACCTTGTATAGATATTTTGTAAGATATATCTCGGTATCATGAAGTCATGTTCTACACCAAAAAGTCACAGAACTCTTTTTGTACCTAAGTGACAGTACTTTAGCATTAAAACATAAACCTCCTTAATCAGAAACTCCTCTGAAATTTTAGTCAAGTGATTAGCTTAATTCTTACGTTTTTGTTTGGTTTTTTCTTAGTAAAACCAACCCTATAACCATAAGGTTGGTTTTACTTAGAAAAAATTTGCTATACAGTGCTTAAATTTAAGAGTCGTTTATGAGTAAGGGGGAAACATTATAAGTTAGCATTGATTAGCTACATTGTTTTTGTGTTTGGATACAATTATGTCATGTCTATTGACAATAAATTTCTCCATAATATAGGTTGTTTAGTTTTGTCAATATACTTAACTCCAATTTTTAATTTAGATAGTTTATTTAAAGGTAGTTATAACAAGGGTTATACATGTGATTAATTAACAATATCATTGTGTCAACGTGATTATTTTGCCAATTGACTCTCCGTGTGGTGACGGAGTAAGAATACAGTGTGTCATCACCCCATCTCATCCTAAGGGTGTCGTAAAAACCAACTAAGGGACTATTCGTGAATATTATTATTATCTTTACGTAATAAAAAGAAGGAAAACTTGAATTTAAACCCTGTACCAATCCGTTTGGCCAGCGTGGTATTAGTAGGCCAAGTATCTCTCCGTCATGGGAGGAGGACGTCCCTGCAGTGGGACATTAGTGGGCTGTTATGATGAATTGACTCCCACTCAAGACAATAATTAGTGCCCCAGCAAATTTAGTCTGCCAATTGTTTTTAAAGTCCCCGCGACTTGAAGCCTGAGCAGAAAATGTATTATTAAAATGTAAAAATATATCCTGTACGTCTTAAGTCTACGTGAAGATTAGTACCCTAAACGCTACAGCGTTTTATATCTTCATGCACGAACTCTGCATCATATTAATAACATAATTTGCTCGAACAAATTTAAAAGTTCATACATACGAATAAAAATAAATGAAATCCTATTAAGATGAATATTTCAGAATGAAATTTCAAAAATACAGTGAAATTATCGTTTTAAGCTAACACCTGCACGAGGGAATATCAGATAAAGAGACGTCAACGAACGGGTAACACCTTCGTTGGAACATGGCTGCCATTTTAGCAGATTTATTACGTGATCTGTCTGGAGCTACTAATAAATTCAAAGCAGGGTTAATTATAATTTAGAATGCAGTCTCCTAATCTTAATTGACTTATGGATATACAGAGCTAATTATTTTATTAATTTAGAAAAAAACTCATTGGTTTTTCAGGGAATTTCAAAGTAGTTTTAATAATTAAAACTGTTTTTTTACAATGGTTGCAAGAAAAACATAAAATGATTATCTTGAAATGTCGGGTTTAAAGTTTATATTTAGTAACACCAATGACATGCATAAAAAATCCGACAAATTGAGAACCTAGTATTAATATATTAATATTCACGGTTATCTCTACACAGCGCCATCTGTTCGCAAAGTAAGCTAGGCTTAACCTGCTTGTGTTATGGGTAACAGAACAACGGATATTAGTACTTACAAGTATAAACTTTTTTTTTGGAAATATATTAGTATTATGGTTTACTAATGTTTGTCATAATTTCATATGCCATAAAAATATTTGCCATAATATCATTAGACATAACGCCAAGTAAGATCGACGGAGCCCCGCTTCGCGCGTCTCCTACTTTAGCGTGGTTTAAAAAATAAACCTAACCTAACCTATCCAAGTCAGGTTGCTCTAAGCATCGTGTTTACCATAATTGTGTTATGGGAAATGAATATTATGACCGAGGATGATTATGGCAAACAATATTATTACAAATGAAATTATAGAAAACAAGAGAGTACCAAATATTATGCGTAGAAGTATGGGAAATCATAGTATAGGAAATCTACTAAAACAACCCTTACATGAATCTGAACTCACAAGAAATAACAACTAGCAAAAATTCGTTTTACTATGTCGTACTTGAGTTTTCAAGGAAATTCCGTATTTTACAAGTAAAGTTTATAAAAACCAAGATGTGCACGAGAAACCTCGAATTTTGTCTAAGAATGTAAAAATTTAAATTTTTCTACCTGCATGAGTCAACTGTCCGAGGTGCTCGTAAATGTTGCTAGCGTGAAAAATAAAAATATATACGAAAATTGCGGCGGAAAAGTTTTTATATCAGTCCTCGTTGACAACTGTTCAGCCACACAAAGTTGGAAAAAAAGATAGAAATTCATGACGCGTACTTTCGTTTAACAGTGTGTTACATTGCCCATATTATATTCTTTTTTTATTTTTTTTTATTCTTGTAACAAACTCTAAGCCACAAAATCTTGCACCGCAAAAGCAAGTTGAGGTTAAATGTATAAATTTTTTACTCTTACCTTTTTATTATCATCCCTTTTTTGTTCTAATACAGGACTCTCTTCTCTCGAGAGTAACATGGTTTCAAAACTCACTTTTCAGATGACCGGTTAATATAAAATTTAATTTTTATGGCGTTATTTGAAGACAAAAATCAAAGTTTAAGAAAGTTTTAAAGTTCAATACCACAAACAACTTAAAGAATATAAATTAATTTAGTAACCAATGAAGCTAAATATTCCATTGCGATACAACAAATGAAACACAATCAACAAATTAACAACGTAAACGTTGCTTAAACACTCAAAAACCTTTACCCCACAAATCGTTGTTGTATTAACCGTGATATTTGGAACTTTGCCGGCTCAATTATTAATGTAGTTCCTCGCATGCACTATATTGGCGATATCGTGCATTCGTGCTACAATTGGATAAATTCCAAGTACGCGTCGTGCTTAACGCGATAAACACGAATAAAGAACATTCCTACTTAATAAGCACTTGGCAGATATTGTTCACCTCCTACAATTAGGTTTTGGTGCCAAATCTTAGGGTATTAGAGTATAGGGTTATTTTATTAGGACTTTAAGAATGTCTTGAATTATTTGCTGTGTGTTTATTTTGTAAATGATATTGGACTTGTTGCTCACTGTAAGCTAATGCTCAGCTGCTTATCATTGCATTTATACAGAGCAATTTAACTGCATGAGTCCTCGTTCTTTTTCATGCAAATTAAGCCTACAACTACCAACTTCGTTACTACAACTTCTTGGTAAGTTTTCTCTGAAGAATAACATGTCAAGTCTCCCTGTATAGCTACTATGTATTATTAATTTATCTACTAACTTTCTATTACCTTACATCTAGACGATGATGAGGTCTGTGCTTAGCAAACATAAAAGAACAATGCATCTGCATTGCGCGTATCACTGTCAGCTAACCTAAACACAACCTATCAATTCCTACAGCCCTGAAATTCAACTAGCTTCTGAACCATTCTACCTAAACACATTTATTTTTGCACTTTGGTTCTTCTAGATCGATTAGGTAAGCACATCAGAAATCTAAACCACCTCTTGATAGAAAATCTACCACCAGTGTAAAATCTATGTAAAGTTTTATAGCTATTAAAAGCTCAGCTTTTAAAAGCTCAGCTCTTTTTTCCCCATCAAATTCCGTTTTCTCATAGCAAATTGCTTGAATATTTTCGTAGCCTTTACAATAAGTATAATATTTAATATAAGCATACTTTGGTCGTAACAAATGTTTAATTAATTTTGAGATCATTTTCATTATAAATAGTCCGTAGGCTGTTTAGACTAAGACTTGGGGCTAAGGTTTACTATACGACTTGAAGGTTAATGTAAACGCGTGTAGGCTTAATGTTATTGCGTTAAATGACTACTTAATTGTTAAAGTAAGAATTTATTCTTCGTTTAATAAAGACGGCTTTATTAAAATGAGAACACTGTGTTGTCGACACTTACTTAGTTTGAAATAAATTTAACTGATGTATACTTTATATTAGGCCCAAGACCGTGGGGGATGGAATGATTTGAAGGCAACCTATGTGTAATAGAGGCCGACTTTTGCCTAATTCGCTGACGATAATGACTGTTAGTAACTAACGCTGGTTGTAAGTTGTTGGAAAAATACTTAAAGTTGGTTTTACACAACATGCCGAAAACCTCCGTATTTCGACCCGTGTTTTATTTTCAGGTACATCGAATAGTAGTTGTTTAACACGACCCATATTAAAGGAACCCTTGCCAAAAGTGGAATAGAATTAGCATCTAAATTTAATCTCATATTTCGGTGTTCGTAACTTCAATAATTACAATTGCAAACGCTATTCAAACCGTGTTCTAGTTTTCTGTGGTACACGTGTTGGAATCAACAAAATTTGATTGTTAAGCGATGTGTTGATTTAGAACTAGAAAATGAAATCGTAATTACTGTCTGTTAGATGTCTGTTAAATTATTATTTTTGTTAAAATGTGGTACAAAACAATTGATACAAAATATTTACAATTGCATTTTAAATAAACGTTTTTATTATAGCTGCATACTATAAGTACCTAATTTACTTAAAACATTTCAAATAAAATGTGCAAAATAAAATGCAATCAGAACCAAAGGTCGAAAGATCAGGATTATCTGGGTTGTAGACAACGCTTCTTTATTGGGAGCAACGAGAATTAAGCTGGTATTTGAAGGTACCAGTTCGAAGTGGATAAGCGGACCCATGAAGAGATATTTGAGCTTTACGCAGCATAGTCATTGGTTTGGTTTGATAAAGAAATACATAAATTCCTTACAGTGAAGGAAGATCTCTTTGCCAGAGCCTTTCAAAAATTTTAACAACTAGAACCTCGTCCTTGGCTTTGACAGCTACTGAAAATATTTACAGACATCTGTACACAGCGCCATCTGTTCCCAAAGTAAACTAGGCTTAACCTGCTAGTGTTATGGGTAACAGAAAAACATACTTAAATACTCTTTTGTGAATATATACATATTATACATAGAAAACACTCAGACCAATGCAAACAATCATGTTCATGCACACAAAAATTTTTGAGCGGGAATCAAACCCGAGACCTCTGTGTAGCAGCCATGTTATATACCGGCTACGTCACAGAGGTCGTCTCGAAACAATGTTGTTATGTAAATGTAATAACGCCAGACGACACGATGATAATAAGTGATAGATAATAATTTTCATCACAGTAAAAGTATAATTATAGAATCTTTGATGCCAGCAAGCGATAAATATTGCGCGATAAGTTGTGTAATATCAATAAATTTTAGCTGTGATTAATTATCAGCAACATCTGGTCTAAATTGAGCACCGCTTTGTATAATACATGAAAATCCAACGTTTACCACGGTAACAATCTATTTAAATGAATCAATGTCGTCATATTTTGCTTTATTTATTCATCTATGACGTCCTCTGTGGCGTAGTGGTTTTATTACATGGCTGCTACGCAGAGGTCTCGGGTTCGATTCCCGCTCAATGCAAATCTTTGTGTACATGAACATGATTGTTTGCATTGGTCTAAGTGTGTCTATGTATATTTTTATTTTATTTATTTATCTATGTTTGATTTTGTGTAAAATTTTCTTTAAAAATAACAATAGTACAGTTTTGAGTTTAATATTTTTTTGTTTTTTTCTTTCTCTGGTAATCTAAGCTTTAGTTTTTGACCAACCAGTTTTATATCTTTAGGAATATTCTATCAAAGTGGCAGGTTGAATTCTGCATCCTGTGTAGACCAGAATCGACGTAGTCATTACTAAAGTCTATCCCCGGGGCCATATTCTGACTTGCTAATCGAAATATGGCTCTATCTAATTCGGCCTTCGTAACATCCAAATTATAGACCCTGCTTTAAATAAGTTTAAGCATTCTAAAAGCACTTTCTGTGTGGTGACGGAGTAAGAATACAATATGTCACCACCCCATCTCATCCCATGGGTGTCATAGAAACCGACTAATGGACTATCCGTAAATTATCTTTACGAAATAAAAAGAAGGAAAACTTGAAATTAAACCCTATACCAATCCGTCTGGCCAGCGTGGTATTAGTAGGCCAAGTAACCCTCCGTCACGGGTGGAGGGCCGTTCCTGCAGTGGGACATGAATGGGCTGTTATGATGATTCTAAAAGCAAAGTTATATTAAAGATTCATTTTTAAATTTTGTGACTTATAGATTACAAGAACCTTATACCAATCTGTCTGGCCAGTGAGAACTACACGAACGAACCAGGTCAACATATGCTATAAACCGAAAATATTGAATATAAATAACACAAGTAGGAACATTTAAAAAATATAATGCATTATACAATCTCGCCATTTTGAAGATGTTTCGATAAATAACCGTGTTGCTCTCGAAACATGACACTTATGAATTTCAGATTTCCTATTTGAATACATAATTTTGTTGAGTTTTTTCGGAAGTTATTTTTCTTTAAATCCCGTCTCTCTTTCCACGTAATGTGTGATTTGTAATTCAAAAAGGACAACTTAGGTAATACTCGTTAGTAAATCCGAGTCAAGTTATTTTTAACCTAATATGTTTTATATTTAGATTCTTTTTGCTTGTTTCTGAATGAAAAGTACAAGATGTAAAGCTAATTTTATTGCTTAAAATATTATTGCTGTACGAAAATACTGACTTATATTTCTGCTATTCTATTTATACACAACTCCTGTACTAGGGATGGGTAATATTGCATGTACTTTTACAAACATTAACGAACACAAATAATTGTAAATGTAATTGTTTCTTAAATATTGATAATTTTTTTTTAAATTTTAGCAAGTAATTTATTTTATATTATTCTAAAAATATATCTTATCTTTAAATCTTACAGTATGCTGTAACATAAACAAAATATTGCGTGTGATACATAAACAGGAAATTGTTAATCAATACGTTAGGCGGACAAGATTATAGGTAAAAATATCTTATCTAGAAGTTTTATTTATTACTGTATTGCTGTTAAGTGTAACTATTCTTTTTTGGATTGGTATAGGGTTTAATTTCAAGTTTTCCTTCTTTCTATGGAAAGGTAATATTCACAGATAGTCCCACAGTCGCTTTTTACGACACCCCTGGGATAAGATGGGGTGGTGACATCTTCCTTAATCTTTACTAATTATCTTATCTCAAGGGTTTAAAAAAATAACGCATAACTCATATAACTAAGTCTATAAAGAAATTTAAAGGAGTTTTAATTTACTTATTATATGTAAAGGACTTAACGTATACTTCATTAACCTTTAGACTTTATTATAGACTATAAAGTCAAAGTCTAATCACTAACAACACTGTACTAACCATGCTCATATAAAAGCTAATTTCATAGTTACCCGTAGACAATCTTAGTGGGTAACGTTGTAAGTGTGTGCTAATAGTAGAGGAGGCAGTGCTATAGTTTAGCGTGTCATTTTGTCTTAACAATTATAGTTTTCCTCATACACATAAAATTATTAATTGAAATAAAACCCTAAACCAATCCGTCTGGGCAGCGTGGTATTAATAGACCAAGTATCCCTCTGTCACAGAAGGAGGCCCGTCTCTGCAGTGGGACATTGATAGTCTGTTATGATGACCGCGAGTAAGTCTAGGAAGTAGTATAATTTAAGAACTGTTTAAAACAAAAACCATTTGGTACGGAATTCCTAAAAAAAATTGTAGCACTAGCTCCCCTAGTATAATGCTCTACATTGCTTATAGACGCTTTGTTAACTAAATACGGTAGTTTCGATATACAAATAGAGTTGGAATAGACTTCAAGATAACATCAGTGGTCCCACACGTGCTTTAGATAGCAATGAAGCTGGTTTAATTACTGTCTTACATAACTGATATTGACATATTATCTTGAGTTAAATGTCATTGTAATTAATACAACTACGAGTATGAGTGATCAGACAGTAAGATTAAGCATTGGTTAATATTAGCTTAGTTAAAATCTCCTATTAGACGCACAACTTTTTTACGAATAGACCATTGAGGTAATATGTACTACGTACTAGAGAAGACACCCCGAAGAAAATGTGTGCTCCAATTTTCAAGCTACATTGCACAATACAAGTTTTGCACGACGTTTTAACCCTTAACTGGTATTGGGGTCTAAATTGACCCCAAGAGCTTTTGATTTTATTCATAACTATGCAGTTTAAGTACCTACACTCTCGCGCATCAAGCAAGGTAGTCCCATGTGGTCGCGGGGTGCAGCGTGTGACGGACGCTCGTAACTTACTTCCTAATAGGTATGTACGTATCATGTTGGGGTCAAAATTGACCCCGATACCAAAAGTGTGTATTTTATTTTATGAGTTGTCTTGGTATATTTTATTACATTTACAGGACACAATTATCGCAATGGCGGATTATTTAAATGACGATTAAAACTCTCTCCTTCTAGCTGATGAAGACAATGAATGGGACTCCGAAATTGTAAATGATGCCACAACAGCTGCGTGTGACCAAGAAATTATCAGTGATTGTAAAGAAGCTGAAGTACCTACTTAGCTGTTCTGTTATAGCCGAGGAAGCTAATTCTTCGAGTACAATCAGTGAAGGGAAAAAGGATGTCAGATTATATGAAATTTTGAAATTTTTTTTTCATAGGATATGATTTAAGTTGTCAAATTTGTATTTACATGTGATCTCAGAAGAAGTTTCTTATTTTTATTTTATTATTTAAAGAAAACGATTTTAATATAGAACAGAAAGTTATTTTTAGTTTTTATATTAATATCAATACCTAAAGTAGGGTCAAAGAAAAAAAATAGATGTTAGCCATTTTATAAATAAAAACGTGATTTCTTGTTAAATTTAGTTAAAAATTTATCTTATGTTTATAATATAGGTGCTATTTTCCTAAATAAAAGAAAAGTTTTATCTATATAAATGTTTTTTAATATTTATATACACATAATATGTCACTCACCTCATCGGGGTCACTTTTGACCCGATACCACTTACGTTGCACTTACTTTTTAACGATACCAGCTAAGGGTTAAACGTCGTGCATTCATTTCATATCATTTTGCACAATATAGACAAACTAAATAGCTGTTAAC
The DNA here is from genome assembly GCA_905475405.1 of Schrankia costaestrigalis. Classification (NCBI taxonomy): domain Eukaryota; kingdom Metazoa; phylum Arthropoda; class Insecta; order Lepidoptera; family Erebidae; genus Schrankia; species Schrankia costaestrigalis. The sequence goes on from FR997830.1 coordinate 3,842,198, forward strand.
AGAACGGACACATATAGATTTGTGCCTAATTCAATACGTATAAATTAATAGTTTTTTGTTTTTTTTTTCATTACAAGTGGGAATTCACCCAAGTAAATTAAGTGTGATTTTTGTTCAATTTCTTTAAATTATTCTATATGTATTATAATACAATAATAATACTTCTTATGGAACTTATATAGTTCTTTTAAATTATATTGACTAACTTTTAAGATGAACGAAAAATGTATTCTGACAATATAATAGCATAATGAGTTATTATAAATATTTTTAATATACTGAAAGTACAATACAGATTAGGTACAATAGTAAAAGATCTGTCTGTGGATGTTTATTTTGTTGATCTATGGTAAATATGTCTTCTCGCTACTAGGTTCAAATGTCGACTGAGACAACTGAGGTGCATGCACCTCAACTAATGGAGCAAAAATTTTGTTTGGGATGTCATCTCTAGTACAGTCACGAGCAATAATATGTACACATTTTCACATTTTGTAAAACAGTTATCTAAAGTTCTGCTAATCCAAAATTGAATATTCGAAGATTAGTTCAAAACTGTACGGAACCTCTTCTAAATTACGAAACAATTTTGGTATTCTAATGTCTAGATAAACGTGCAGAAAGTTTAGAAAATTTGACAATGTGTACATATTATTGCTCGTGACTGTACGTAGTACATATTACCTCAATGGAATAGACACAACTTTTTTCTCTAATGTATTTATAACTAGCTGATGCCCGCGACTTTACCCGCGTGGTATATGTAGCTTAAATCTTATTCTACACCCTAAACTACCTATATTCCAAATTTTATCAAAATCCGTTAAATAATTTTTGCGTGAAAGAGTAACAAACATCCATCCATCCATCTATCCTCACAAACTTTCGCTTTTATTATATTAGTAGGAGTAGGATTTTCTTTTTCAGACTAAGTTTTGTTAATAGAAAACCTTATGGGTTAAATTGCTTTACACTATACATTTTTAAGATCAAATAAATAATTGTATTTTTAAGTGTGTGGTTTGTGGAAACCATTGCTTGTGGACATCAATAATGCGAGAGCGCAACCAAACCGCTGACTATCTGAGGTAGAAGTTGTTAAATTTCACATTTCGGTAAATTTCAATAAGTAGTAGTTTTTCCACCTGAACTCTCTAAAAAATTAATACTTTTGCGTGGGTCTTCACGGTTTAAGGACTAAGTGGATTAAGCGGGCTGAGCGGTAGAAACAACCTAGACGTCTTCATCCAATGACCTGGTAAAAGTAATTTATTACGATAAAAAAAAAATATGGAGCACTCGTCACCGACGCGCTTGTTGCCGCCCAAGCTGTTTGCCAGGATCGTGACAAGTGGCGTTCTGTCGTCTCTGCCTACCTCAGATGGGATAAGGCGTGAGTTTATGTGCCTATGTATATGTACGATTATAAAACTGCCCAAAAAGCTTTTTTACTGGATTTTATCATTGTAATTTTTATTGTTCTCTTCTGTTTTTAAGTCGTAAACTATAGACTTCAGATTGCAAACTACAGTCACTAACATCTTACCAACAGAAGCTCATAGTAAGTAGGTAGTAACGAAGTTTATTACAACATCGTATGTTGACTTATCACTTAGTAATAATGGTGTTGTCACGTTCGTGACGTCACTTGCCACGTGTTAATCTTTGTGTACTGAATAGGCTCTATTTTAATGTCACCTTATGCTAATTAGTTTTTGGTTTATTACAGGTTGTTCTTGTATTGGGATAGGCAATTAGTTTTTGTTTTATGAGTCGTTAAATTCTAGCTTTAATGTCTTATGTAATTTTGATTGCCAAGTTGTATTGAGTTTCAGTATATACTAAAATATCTGTACCTACGTGATGAATTAGAATGATTATAGTTTTTGGCCGAAACTATAAAGCAGCCATTTTAAACTATAAACTCTGATTGCAAACTAGTCGCTTACGTCTTACCAACAGAAGCTCATAGTAAGTATGTACGTAACAAAGCTTATAACAACATCGTATGTTGACTTATCACTTAGTAATAATGGTGTTGTCACGTTCGTGACGTCACTTGCCACGTGTTAATCTTTGTGTACTGAATAGGCTCTATATTAATGTCACCTTATGCTTATTAGTTTTTGGTTTATTACAGGATGTTCTTGTATTGGGATAGGCAGTTAGTTATTGCTTTATGAGTCGTTAAATTCTGGCTTTAATGGCTGATATAACTTGATTTGTCAAGTTGTATTAACTTTCAGTGATTGATCAGATATTCATCTTTACGTTATTCATTACATTGAACCAGGCAAAAGCAAATGAGTTTCTAATTTGTTGTTGACGTTAAGGATTTTAAAGTTGTTGATTGCAAAGCATATTCCAAAGATATTTTATACATGATAAACATTTGAAGGATTTGGTAATAAGGTAAATAAGTCGTAGGTAAGCTTTAAAAAAACATTAGTGCTTTGCAAAATTTATTTCTAAAAGTGAATTACAAAAGAAAACATAGTACTATTAATCATAAAACTTTACTTTAATCTTAAACAATTTCAGTTTAATTAAATAACATTTCTTACCTTTATTAAGCGTTAATTAAAACAAGGATCAGTTTCGGAACATACTTTGAACACAAATCTAGTACAATGTAGTCCTTTCATTATCCTGTGTAAACTCGTGTACGTTACCTGATTAATGTAGAACTTAGGGTATGATTAAATTATGTGCTACAAACTAGGATTACTTATTGAGGAAATATGTGCATAGGATTATTGTTGGGTAAGAGTATAGTTGCCATGTGAGGCTAGAATAATGATGTGCGCATGTTTGACGACCTCTGTGGCGTAGTAGTTATATAACATGACTGCTACGCAGAGGTCTCGGGTTCGATTCCCGCTCAATGCTAATCTTTGTGTGCATGAACATAATTGTTTGCATTGGTCTAGGTGTTTACTATGTATAATATGTATGTATTTACAAAAAAAAGTATTTATGTATGTTTATCTGTTTTCTAGTACCCATGGTACAAGCTCTGCTTAGTTTGGGACTAGATGGCATTGTGTGAAAGAGTGAGGAGTATTAATGTTTTCATAGAAATGACAAGTACTCTCTCTTTGACATTGAAAAAGCTTTCTTTTCCGTATTAATAATTCGTAACTGCCACATGGACGTAAACTTTTAATTCGGAAGCAAAATCTACTATAATTTTTAAAGGACTTAAAATGTCTGATATCAAAAAGATTAATTAGACCTGCAGCTGTTGTTCGCCGAATAAAACAATAGAAAGATAAAAATATATTATATCAAATTGTAAACAGCTAATTTCACAATCGGTTTTACACCATCAGTCCTATACTCCGGATCTTTCCTATGACATGATGTGCAACCGCAGTGCAGCAGTTTCCGATATTGGTACTGAATCCTTATCATCGGCATAACAGACAATACAAACACCAGCGATGATTTTGAGGTAATAATATTGTCTTCTACAAAAGTAATAAACATGTTCCGATACTTAAGATATTTACTGATACATAAGATACAGTTACCCTATTATTATTTTTTTGTTTTTTTTTAATCTTTTTTTTTTATTAAGGGGCTTATAATATATAATAATATGTTAGCCCCATCGTAACTTAACCTACTTATACATCAACACTATAATTTAAAAGTCAGAATACATACCAGTTACATAATATAAAGTCATCAAGGACAAGACACAATATTCATTATTTTTCCTTTATTTACAATCATTCATCACATTAAAAAATAATACAAGATAAACATTTTAAAATACAAAAAATATAACCCATCAGCATCGTGTACGTATTAACTAAAGAGTATGTATTGTAGTGGTGTATGTGTGCATGTACAATATAAGTACATGCACTGTTATTAATAAAGGAGTATTATAACTGCACTCGCGTCTATCACTTGTCGCTGTCCCCTAATCCCATCCTTACATGGCGACCCTGCCAGGATGGATCCGCAAGGTATCGGATAGCGTGCGCGAATTTAGCATGTTGTTTTGATTTGCAATTTGTGACTTTTAATACTTACTTAAATAAGAAGAAAAGTGTTTTAAAAAAAGTGTAAACATTTGATAAAACATACAATGAAAAAGTTTGAAAAATCGCAAAAACTATGGATACAGTGTAATGTAAATGTTGCTGTTGAAAGTGTCGTCACCAAATGGAGCGATGTTGTGCTATTGCACGTAAGGAGAATGGGTCATGAGACCCACAGCTTCGAGATGGGCTGAATTGGAGTCGGCATAGCGCCCCTCTGTCGGGTGCATGCCATGTCGCGAAAGTCGTCGAAATTTTCATTATAGTGAAAGTGCGTAGTAAAATAGTGTTATTTTTTAGCTACTAGTATAGTATAGAATAAATAAGTGTAGTATTTTTATATCATCATTTTATTAAAAATAATTAGCAAACGTATATAATAATCAATACAAATAATTCATTATACTTACTTAGATAATAATTTTTATTACTGTTACTATTTACCATGTACTTATACATGAATATAATTACATTTTTTTTATCTAAGAGGTGACATAATTATTGAAGAATACTTATTAAAAGTTTTAATTATTTGTGACTTTTGAATATTATTTTATGGATTAATTATGACATAAATAATAAACTTATATTATGACTTGGACGATATTTTTGTGTAATTGAAATGTGATAACATTCCATTCCATATAGGTATACTTAGCAACAATACATACCTTTGAACTGGTGATGATATTGTTTAGATATGCCAACCATATAAGGTTCGGAATTTGTATGTTACAAGTTAAATGTAGACTTGTAATGTGACTTTATTATGAACTTAATAATTTAAATACTTAGATCGAAATAATTTTAAAATGTTGTGCTCAATGTAGTGAGAAAAAGTAAAATATTGACATAAAATAATTATGAGTTTTGTGCGTTGTTGCGTTTTTTAATAATAATATGGAGAATTTATAAACAAAATATTGTAATAATGAATTTTATTGAGATGTTACTGATGTTTGGTTTAGTAGATAAAGGATAGGATGTTAAGTGACGTGCGTTGGTTCGAATCCAAATAAGACTTAGATGTTACGCTAAAATGCGAATAACTATTTTAACATTTTGTTAGAAAATGTGTACCTAATAATGTTACATTGTGTTGAAAAAAAATGAATCTGTAAGTTATATTAACCATTCCCTAGGACAATCGGACTGATCACCCGCTGCCTGTGGAAATCGTTATCTAGCTTTAATTATGAAACTTGTTGTGTTAGACAGAGGTAGTGAAATAAATAATGTAAAAAAAAAAAGTAATTTAAAAGAATTACATGCCATGTTTTACGATCGAATATATCGCGAGCCGAATATTTGAGTGAACTTGAGCGTTTTGTAATGTAAAATGAAGAAAAATAATGAGAAAATGATAATGTATAAATAATATAATGGTTAACCGAAAAGAAGTAGATAGAATTAGTCGACCGGCCACTACTAAAATGAAATGAACAGATTGATGTTAAATATTTATGTATCTTCTTCATCGCAAATCTCGCGAGCCGAATTTGTGAAAGAGTTACAAGAATTTTGACTATGATAAAAATTAATATATGATAATAAATAAAGATTAATAAAAGTAATAAATATTTATGACCTTAAATAGTACTTTGAGGTTCTAACTTTTTACTTAATGAGTTCCACCTCCTCCCAATGATTTGAATTGGTGTTAGAGTGTGATGTCACGAATTATGACTTAATTTTTTTTTCTAGATCCTTTTTTTTTAATTGTGCTAAGAATTGTTTATTATTGTTATTACATATTATTTATGTATCAAATTATATTAAGTTTTAAGTTTGTATTGTAAGTTGTATTATAAAAAAAAAACATATATACAATTTGTTTTTTTTTTCTTGCACCCCCGGAGGTGTAGTGGTGTATGTGTGCATGTACAATATAAGTACATGCACTGTTATTAATAAAGGAGTATTATAACTGCACTCGCGTCTATCACTTGTCTCTCCCCCTAATCCCTAGATAATAGATAATATACAAAACCTTCACCAAAAAAATATAATAGGAAAGAACATAACAATAAAGTAAAAACGATAATCAACTCAACAATCACAAATATATTTCAACGATCATTAAACCAAACGTTTCGAGAGTTGTTAGATAATTTCGTCTCTAAATTATTAAAGGCACAAGTGGATAATAAATTCAATGAATACAGTATAAATTGCTTGCCATCCTGTGGAACAAACGTACCCCTAACTAATTATACGGAGTGGTAATTCCGAGATAAATACAGTACTGATGCTTTTACAGAATTAATTCAGAGTGCTGCAGACGATTTTGATACATTATTGTAATTAGGCGTGTGTTTGAATGCTTGCATATTCTTTTGTGTGATTAGATTTACACGTAGTTGAGCAGAAGAACGGGTCTACTGCCTTAAAACTTAGATAGCTGCAAGATCATGAAGAAAATTAATGACTTTTTTCAGAAAATTTCCACGATGATTGGTTAAACCGGTGATTTAAACGCGAAATTGACGGATATATCTATATTTCATCGAACAGTTCTTAAAAAAATACTTAACCCTTTACGATACGTCCCATTAATACGTTTGACCATTGGGTATTAGTAGGCTACAATCATTGCTGATTGTCTCTTTTCATATTTATTAATTGTTTTGTCAGATACTGCAGGTAAGGTACTGCATCAGTGTTAGAAATCTCGACTCTATCCCTACAATGAAACACATTAATCACTAAAAGATGTTAGTCCCTGCTGCGGGTCATTTAAAACTTATGATTTACTTGAACTGAAAAAATGAAATCTATTTTCCGGTCTAAAATAATATCATTGACTGTGCTTTTTAAAGCAACATGATATAAAATGACATATTCAAAAGAAGCAAGTGTAATAAAAAGTCCCTTTCAAGTTTCACAGCTTCAACAGTATATTTCATACACAAAATTGTAAAGAACAATATATTTTATTTTATTTTATTTTATTTTATTTTATTCTATTAAGAAAACTTACAGCTAAAAAATCACAATAACAATTAATATAACAATTCACGGCCAGTTACAAGTTTTCACAGATAAATAAGTGATTGTAATTTAGGTATAAACACGTACTTGACAGACATTGAGCTTAACATTTAAAAAGACTAAACACATCAATAAATTTGTTCAAGGGAAGAAAATAAAATTAATAATAATACACAACAAAACAAAACAAGAAGCACCTACACATATACATACTGAAAAAATAAAACCAAAATAATAGAGGTCACAACTAGGTAGCCTCAAAGAAACTCGTGCAGATTGCCCTTTTCATCCGGTCAATATTTGTTGCAAACAAGTCAAGATCGACTCTCCGACACTCCCCGTTAAATGTGCGACATGCTCTTACTATAAAAGAATTTTGCCTGTAAGTAGTCCTGGTTAATGGAACATCAAGAAGATTTGATCTTCTTAAGTGGGCAGTCGGTACACGCAATCCAATCTTACCCACCACTTCAGGAACATCAATGAAACCATTCATGATACCATATAAGTATGATAGATCTGCTATTTTTCTGCGTTCATATAGAGGAAGGATATGAAATTTTTTACAACGACTAAGATAATCGGGCAAGTAGGTATTCGAACGGTATTGTATGTATCGCAAGAACCTCCTCTGGACCCCCTCAAGGCGGTCAATGTATACATTATATATTGGATTCCAAATTTGAGATGCGTATTCGAGGTGACTCCGGACAAAGGTGCAGTACAAAATTTTCATTGTTTTTATGTTCCTAAAATCAGACGATATCCTACAAATAAACCCTAACGCTTTATTAGCCCTATTTATAATATCGTCAATGTGTGAATCAAATATTAGTTTTGAGTCAAACGTTACTCCCAGATCCTTGACAGTATTGACTCTTGTCACGGTCATGTTACACAGCTTGTAAGTAATTACAAAAGGATTTGGCTTACGAGTAAAGGTGCATGTGAAACACTTGTCTACATTCAGATCCAATTTATTTCGTGAACAGTAGGAGAGGAACCGGTTCAAATCCTCCTGCAGAGATCGCGCATCCTCAATACTTGTAATCTGCCTCAATATTTTCAAGTCGTCGGCATAAAGAATTATTTTAGAGCCCTGAAAGCATACTGTAACGTCATTTATGAAAATATTAAACAAGATAGGACCTAGTAACGATCCCTGAGGAACTCCTGACGGGATTAAAACAGCTCTAGAGGAGCAACCGTTGATAGCAACTATCTGACACCTATTACGGACATATGACGTAAACCAACGAAACAAGTTTCCCCTTATACCAATATCAAAAAGCTTACGTAAAAGCAAGTCATGATCAATACGATCAAAACATTTGCTGAAATCAGTATATATAACGTCGACCTGTGTCCTAGTAGACATACATTCCGTTAGAAAATCACTACAAACAACTAGATTGGAGGTCGTAGAACGAGCTTTTAAGAAACCGTGCTGATTGTCGATGAAACTTGATTTGAGAGCAGAAGTAAGTTGCTTATGTATTATTTTCTCAATGATTTTTGCAAATATACATAATTTGGATATAGGTCTGTAGTTTTCTATACAGTTTTTTGGGCCTTTTTTATGAATCGGCGTTATATACACTGACTTCCAAATCGCGGGCAACTCTCCCAGAGAAAAAGACCTTTTATATAATATGGCTAAGGGGACAAATAAGCCTTTTGCACATTGACGTATGAAAATCGGTGAAATGTTATCAGGGCCGGCTGACTTATTAATATCCACCTGTTGCAAATATCGCAGTACTTCTTCTTCTATTACCTCAACAGATCCCATGTCACATAAAGGAGCAGTAACCTGGTCACAAGCATCAGACAAAGAACCGTCGCATAACAACGGGTCACGACCACCATCCCTCTCCCGAAAGTTAGAATAGAAATAGTCACCGAAAAGGTTACATATTTCTTCGACATCATTTGAGAATTTATCCCCTAACTTTAGTACTGCTGGGTAAGAGGCATTTGTATGTTTTGACTTAACATATTGCCAGAATGCTCTAGGATTTTTAGTAATAGACGATTCAATATTTGATATATACTTATTATACATGTCCCTCTCCATATCCTTAGCTCGAAGACGCAACGTAATGAAAGATTGATAGTCAGATAAATTGTGATACTTTCTATATTTAGAGTGATACTTAGCCTTTTCCTTTAACAATTCAATTAACGGACTTTTATACCACGGAGGATACTTTGATTGAGGGTTAATAGTTTTTGATGGTATGTATTTGCTTATTAGTGAATTAATTATCTTGTAAAATAAATCAACTGCATTCTCAAGCGTTCCGGTATTTAAATCAGTTTCCCAATCAACTCTGTTTAACTCGCCTAAGATCGCATCGTAGTCCCCATGAGTATAAAATATCTTTAATCGAGGCTGTGAGCGCATCACGTTGGTATCTACACAGTTAACTAAAATACACAGTGCTTTATGATGTGGGTCCTCCGGCACCAGACAGTCCCCACTACATGAAACCAGTACATCTCTATTAGAAAGTACAAGGTCTAATATTTTATTATTGTTATTCTTAAAAGAGTTATACTGCATTAAATTGCAAAGAGTTAGGTTATCGCAAAAAGATGTTTGAATAACACCCTGAAGGTTCGACGGAGATAGGTAGTCACCTTCGTCCGCTGTCTGCCACTCAATATTTGGTAAAATTGTTTTACTTTATTTTCTAAATTCTATTATGTTTGACAGACGGTTTACAAAATAAGGTAACTTGAGACTTAAGAGTAATGACCTTGACTTTGAACTTGAACTCGTTTAACCCCTGCCACTGGCTGGTGGTAAATCGTTACCAAATTAAAATCTATTTCGAACAACGAATATATTTAAAAAAAGTTTGTACTTGAAAATTGACAGTGATTGTAAATAAACGTTGACTATAAATGTAAATGTTTATTTTTACTTAAAAAGATAACTTAAAGCTTTTTGTTTATGGTATTTTTTTTTTTTTTGTTTTTTTTTTTACTTAACTGTATTAGTATTTGTCTGCTCCGTGTATACAGGGTGACTCATTCAAACGGTCAGTATGGGAAAGTCTGAAACTATAAGTCATACGAAGATTTGTTCTTAGGAACCATGTCACCGATCTTGATAAAAAGAAAAACTGCATTCATACATTTAAAAAACATGTACCTAGCTGGGGAATCGAATCCGGTAGTTTTGCAAAAACAAACTTATACTTTTTCTATTTAAATATCGATTCTGTAGGTCTTTAGCAGTTAATGTCTCTAAGAAACAATATGTCTAAAATAAATAAAATGCATTTTTTCTCATACTTAAATTTACTATAGTAACTAAAATAAAGTGAGCGATAGGGTTAGGGCGTACCCCACAGGCGACGCGCAGGGGCAGCACCCGGCTACTGTGGGAAATGGACAAGGGTTGTCGCATCAAAACGGGCGGGTGCGACGTAAGAGGCGAGTCCAAAGTGTGAAAGAATTAAGGTTGAAGTGTGCGAGTTGGAATGTGGGAACGATGACTGGAAGAGGAAGAGAGTTAGCGGATGTGTTAAAGAGGCGAAGGATAAACGTGGCGTGTTTGCAAGAGACAAAATGGAAGGGTGAAAGAGCTCGAGAGATAGGGGAAGGATATAAGTTCTACTATTGTGGTAGTGACGGCAAGAGAAATGGAGTGGGGGTAGTTTTAGATAACAGGTTGAAAGAAAGTGTGGTTGATGTTAAAAGAGTAAACGATAGATTGATAGCGGTTAAACTGATTGTGGACGGTGTCACTTTAAACATAATAAGTGCATATGCACCACAGTCAGGTTGTGAGGAGAGCGTAAAAGAGAAGTTTTGGGAGGACTTTGACTGCTTGATGATGAATGTGCAAGACAGTGAGGAAGTTTATATAGGTGGTGATTTTAATGGACACGTAGGAAGAGAGAGTGTTGGATATGAGAGAGTGCATGGTGGTTGGGGATTCGGAAACCGGAACGCAGACGGAAAGACACTGCTACAAGCTGCCTGTGCCTTCGACCTGGCCATAACAAACACGTGGTCTAAGAAAAAAGAGGAACATCTCATAACTTACAAGAGTGGCCACCACGCGATACAGATAGACTATTTCCTAATAAAGCGAAGGAGTCTATGCTGTGTCAAAAATAGCAAAGTGCTGCCAGGCGAAGCACTAGTTACCCAACACAGACTGATTGTTTTGGAGGTCAAATTAAGTGTCTCGCCCAAAAACCGGAAAAACCGCCCCCCACCAAAGACACGATGGCGTATGTTAGAGAGGGAAGAATGTGCTAGTATGTTTAGAAATCAAGTTGTGGACAAGATGAAGGAAATGAGTGAGATGGAAGGAAAATCTGTGAATATATGCTGGAGTGAGATGGCAAAGTGCATAAGAGAAGTCGCAAAAGATGTGTGTGGAGAATCAAAAGGTAAAGGTCTGATAGATAGGGATACATGGTGGTGGAATGAAAAGGTACAAAACGCCCTTAGAGAGAAAAAGGTGGCGTTTAAAGAATGGCAAGGTGTAGAAATTTTGAATGCAAGCTTGAAAGATGACAAAAAGGCAGTTTACAATGAATGCAAGAAGAGGGCAAAGAAGGTGGTAGCAGTTGCCAGGGCTAGGGCGCAGGAGAGGTTATACGAGAACCTGGATACCCCAAATGGCCAAAAAGAACTCTACCGAATTACGAGAGTGAGAGAAAAGCGAGCGAGAGATGTAATACATATGAAATGTATGAAAGATGAGTTTGGTAAGGTATTGTGTAAAGATGATGAAATAAAAGAGCGATGGAAGGTGTATTTTGAAAAGCTTATGAACGAAGAGAATGACTGGAATGGTATACTCGAAGAGGCACAGGTAAATAAGGGACTGGTAAGAGAAATTAGCGTGGATGAAGTTATAACAGCAGTTAAAAGTATGAAAGATGGAAAGGCTTTGGGACCGGATGAAATATCAGTTGAAGTATGGAAGGTGTTAAAGTATGAAGGAAGTATGTGGCTGACTGCGTTCTTCAATAAGTTGTTGCATGAAAAAGACATCCCACAAGAATGGTGTACTAGCTCGCTAGTACCCATCTTCAAAAATAAAGGGGATGTCCAGAATTGTAACAACTATAGAGGAATTAAGCTCATGTCACATACTATGAAAGTATGGGAAAAGGCGATAGAGAAAAGATTGAGAGAAGAGAGTGAGATTACTGAGAACCAGTTTGGTTTCATGCCAGGTCGAGGTACAACGGACGCCATATTTGCACTCCGCCAATTGTGCGAGAAGTACAGACGTGTTCACAAGAACTTGCACATGGTGTTCATTGACCTCGAAAAAGCGTATGATAGGGTGCCTCGGGAGGTGTTGTGGTGGGCCATGAAAGAGAAAGGTGTACCTGGGAAGTATGTGGAGTTAATTCGTGCTATGTACAGGCAAGCCAGTACATACGTCCGATCGTCTGCTGGCAACTCCGACCAGTTCAGTGTAGGGGTAGGCTTGCACCAAGGCTCGGCTTTAAGTCCTTACCTCTTCCTACTGATTATGGACGCCTTGACGGCGGGCATACAGGAAGAGGCACCCTGGTGCATGCTGTTTGCCGATGACATTGTTCTGGTTGGGGAGGATGGACCTGAGATCCAGAGCAGATTGGAGCGTTGGCAACAGAAACTGGAGAGTGTTGGCTTGAAAATCAGCAGAACCAAGACAGAATGCATGTTCTGCGATTTCGGCGGTCTCTCCAGTCCTGAAGCCATAGCGCTTGATGGCGTGCGACTTCCAGTCTGCTCCGACTTCCGGTATCTCGCTTCTTGCATCCAAAGCGATGGCGAAGTAGATCGGGCCGTCAAGCATCGAATTAACATAGGATGGATGAAATGGCGGCAGGTCACGGGAACCATTAATTTGTGACCCCCACATTCCCCTTAAATTTAAGGGGAAGATCTATAAGACCATGATCAGACCTGCCGTCCTGTATGGATCAGAGAGTTGGGCCACAAAAGGGATGAATGAAAGACAATTGCATGTAGCAGAGATGAGAATGTTAAGAGGAATGTGTGGTGTTACGAGAGCGGATAGAGTAAGAAATGAGTATGTAAGAGGAAGTTTGAAAGTGGCACCGGTAGCAGAAAAACTACGTGGCAACCGGCTGTCATGGTATGGGCTTGTTATGCGGCGGAATGAGAATCATGTGGTAAGAAAGGTGTTGAACATGTATGTGGATGGATATAGGGGAAGAGGACGACCAAAGAAACGATGGATGGATTGTGTGAAAGACGATATGGCTGCGAAGAGTGTGATTTGTGATATGACGTCTGATAGGAAAGAATGGAAGAAGAAGACATGCTGCGCTGACCCCAAATAAAAAAAATAAAAAAAAAAATTGGGATAAGGGCAGGGGAATGATGACTTAAATTTACTATAGTAGGTGTTCGAAATGCAAGCAAATTAGTTGATATTTTTTATCACGCAGGCATAAAATACGATACCAGTTATGCCAATTCCCAAAAAAATATTTAGCGCTATCAAACCTTTACAAATAAAAATAGCAAACCTTTTCAAAAGCATTTTCTTGTTATGAAAACAATAATCAAAACGAAAAAAACAAAAAAAACGGCTAACTACCACCAATGACAATTCACAACAACGTAACAACTCTTTTTCTATATTCAAACACAAAAGTTCACTATAACGAAATTACAACTGTACTACGTTTGATTTGTCGAAAAATTCCTTCAGAATAGTAATTGCAAACAATAATATAAAAATCAGCGTTAACCTTTAACTGGTGACATGCGGTCTCACAGGCCGAGCGGCGTCAGTGATTCGTCATTACACCCCCTTCCCCGTGCTTCATTTGTTTATACTCCCGAGTACCTTCAAGTTTAGTCTCATTTATGACATAGAGGAAGAAAGTTGCGTCGCACGGACCCAAATAGGTAAGTTACATTGATTTAAAGTTCGGCAGCGGCCTCTCAGGCACGATGTCACCACTCACGTAACTAAATGTAAAAATTTTCATTATTTGCTTTCTTCTTATTTTTACAGTTATTACTACAACATGGACAACTGTGAACATTAAAAAAAGAGGGGCAGGGAGTCGGGAGTAGTGCCAAGCACTAGAACACAATATTAAATTGAGGAATGGTTGGTACAGGAAGATTTAAGTGGTTCGGAAGCCGAAAACGTTCCCGAAAATTTACACCCGGAGCAAAGTGATCATAACTCGAAAACGGAACCAAGTAATTCTAAAGATGACGATCCAGTAAGACACCACACTGTGAGCCAGAAGTCAACTTAGGACAAACGGTCTTCCGGAAGTAATAGTGGAGATGAACCTCTACTAAGATGACATAAGTTTGGCCACTGTCAATTTTGTCAATTCTATTTTTTTATTTCAGTTCAATTTTTTTTTAGTTAATTACTATCTAATCTTTATAATAAAAAGTGTTTTTTAATTAAAATGTTGAATTTTTATTTTTTTATTACTAATTATTGATCTCATCTATGTTTGGTTGATTAAAAATATTACTTATAGCTGTGATGCCTAGTTCCTTATAAAAGTTATATTTAGAGTAAACTCATTTGTTTTATTTTAATCAGTAATAGTTGATTATACTATTTTTAAATACCATAATAATCTACCATACTTAATTTCCATGTTATAGACCAAACACTGCAGCGGCTTCTCAGACCGCACGTCACCAGTTACGTTACATAATAACCATGTCACCAGTTAAAGGTTAATCTTTCTTCTTTAGACATTCAATAAATTGCGATTCATTTTTATTGTAAAAGTTACTATTTTATTGGACCTTTTATTTTATTGTTTTGTTTTCATCTTTATTAATTATTTTGTCAGATACTGCGGGTAGTTTAAAAGTATCGTATCAAAGTTAGAAATCTCGACTTTGTTTGCTCCATTAAGTAAAGTTGGAATAAGATCAACATTAAGTTAGGCTTAACAAACATTTTGTGGCTTATTTTGATGTGCTTGTATTAGCAAAATTATTAACTTGAATATTTTGTTCGTCTTGTTTAATACTTACATTGTTTAAGTTGTTGTGGGAACTATGGACAAATTCAAAAGTAATGTAAAAGTTTTTGTGTAAATACAATCTTTAATTAATAAAACTGTGTGCTATTAAAATATAAAAAAAACTACATATTATTATTAGTTTTATTTAATACAATTATGAAGACTTTTGTTATGATATTGATATTATTATACAGTTATGTTCTACTTTATGCTATAACATAAATTATTACATAACTGCTACGCAAATGTCTCTGTTTCGATTCCCGTTTTATGCAGATCTATGGGTTTTATTATTATGTAGGTACAATTTTTTTGTATTTACATTAACATGTATTTATAGTCCGTTATCTAGGAAGTACTAGGTATGCTTAGTTTAGGACCTCATGGCATTGTCTGAGGAATTGTAAAACTATACTCTTTTATTTTTGTAAAGATAATATTTTCTTTACATTAGTCAGCTTTTATCCCATCCATGGGATTTGATGTGGTAGTAACACCATGTATTGTAACTCTGTCAAGATTATTATTGTATTCATAGATCATAACAGCCCATTGCAGGGACGGGCCTCCTGCCATGGGGGATACTTGGCCCACTAGTACCACGCTGGCCAGACGGATTGGTATAAGGTTTAATTTCAAGTTTTCCTTCTGTTTATTTCGTAAAGATAATATTCAGGGATAGTACCTTAGTCGGTTTTTACGACACCCATGTGATGAGATGGGGTGGTGACATATTGTATCCTTACTCCGACACCGCACGGAGAATATTCATAGATATCAGAATAATATTATTCATTTTAACTGATGCCCTCTTGTTCACAAGCCACATCCTACAACAATAAGGTCAACTTAACTGTCAGTTAACATAATAGCAGCATTGCAATCTCTTTAACTATTCAATCCTTCGCCTAACCGCCTGTCACAACATTTTGAATACCAATAAGACGTTCAACTATGAATATTACATAACACAGACCTCTATCAATCATAAGAGAATATTATTATTTATAAATAGTTATTCGCGTTATGTTTAGGGCCAAGTTTTGAAAGCTCGGTATATATCAGTTACGTGCGAGAAACGTCAAAGTTTTGACAGTTACTAGGTAAGCTTAGTGAATTATATTAATCGTATCCCTTGTAAGGATGGAATTTAGAATTTGAACTACTAAGCTATGATGGACGTGTAGATTTTAAGTTATGTATCCGTAAACAATGATAATTACTTACGTTATTATGACAGACTATTAACTGTCCTACTGCTATGACGAGCTTTCGAACGAAAGTCCTTAGAGCGAGGTAAGCATCGATGCTACTGAAGAATATTGCAGTTCTTCTACAAACTTATAAAGTAAAAGTATAAACAATTAGCTTTATAAGTATTGATTACTATTTCAAACAAAAACTACTTGACCGACTGAGACCTAATACCGAATTGAGATTCTGCTAATCTATTTGAAGTCAGTTATAAAACATGAACTGCCAAGATAAAGACGGCAAATCTTTTATTTTATCTTGAAATAAGTACTGCAAGAAAACCTAACACAAATAAAACACGCAATAATCAATCACTCAGTAATTCTCTTAAAATATTCCCAACGCAAACACGAAGTGACGTAAATTCACTAACATTAATCATTTACACAACATATCCCTAACACAATATCGCAAAACTTTTTCACGACAACTTCAGAAACTCCTTGCTTAACTCTGGTTAACTTTTGGTGCAATCTACCGTACGTAACCTGAATATGTCACTTGTGATATAGGTTGGTCTGTGTTACGACATTTGAGACAGATACGCTTCTGACAATCTCAGTTTATCTGTTTTCTGAATACGTATACATTAGGAATATTAACGTCAGTTAGGCTATGTGATACCGGACGTCTTGGAAGGACCTGTAGTTGGCTTAATTGGTTGTTTTGCCCGTGTAATGATCAATTATTTTTGATTTATGGATGCATTTATTAGTGTAAAGTGTATAAAGATGTATAAGTGTAGTAACAGACTCAGAAAACACATCATCACCACTCTTTCTAGAATGGCTGTCGTAAAAAATACTTTTTTAACTTTTGGTGCAATCTACCGTACGTAACCTGAATATGTCACTTGTTATATAGGTTGGTCTGTGTTACGACATTTGAGACAGATACGCTTCTGACAATCTCAGTTTATCTGTTTTCTGAATACGTATACATTAGGAATATTAACGTCAGTTAGGCTATGTGATACCGGACGTCTTGGAAGAACCTGTAGTTTGCTTAATTGGTTGTTTTGCTCGTGTGACTATCAATCATTTTTGATTTATGGATGCATTAATTAGTGTAAAGTGTATAAAGATATACTTATAAGTGTTGTAACAGACTCAGAAAACACATCGTCACATCATCACCACTCTTTCTAGAATGGCTGTCTTAAAAAATACTTTTTTAACTTTTGGTGCAATCTACAGCACGTAACCTGAATATGTCACTTGTGATATAGGTTGGTCTGTGTTACGACATTTGAGACAGATACGCTTCTGACAATCTCAGTTTATCTGTTTTCTGAATACGTATACATTAGGAATATTAACGTCAGTTAGGCTATGTGATACCGGACGTCTTGGAAGAACCTGTAGTTTGCTTAATTGGTTGTTTTGCTCGTGTGACTATCAATCATTTTTGATTTATGGATGCATTAATTAGTGTAAAGTGTATAAAGATATACTTATAAGTGTTGTAACAGACTCAGAAAACACATCGTCACATCATCACCACTCTTTCTAGAATGGCTGTCTTAAAAAATACTTTTTTAACTTTTGGTGCAATCTACAGCACGTAACCTGAATATGTCACTTGTGATATAGGTTGGTCTGTGTTACGACATTTGAGACAGATACGCTTCTGACAATCTCAGTTTATCTGTTTTCTGAATACGTATACATTAGGAATATTAACGTCAGTTAGGCTATGTGATACCGGACGTCTTGGAAGGACCTGTAGTTTGCTTAATTGGTTGTTTTGCTCGTGTAACTATCAATCATTTTTGATTTATGAAGGCATTTATATATAAGTGTATAAAGATGTATTAAGTGTAGTACGGGACTCGAAATACACTTCATCTTTTCCCGCGGGTGTTATAAGAAGTGACCTAAGACGATTTAAAAAACATTATTATATCTTTATTGACGAAAAACTGGAAACTAGCCCTATTTGTTTTGTTTGAAGTTTTTCGTCTTATCAGCATAATATTAGTAGAATAAGTAGCCACACATTACTTGGTGGAGAAGGCTCGTTTTAAAGTAATTAGTGCCTAATTATTAATAATTAATTATATAAATTCTATAATTAATTATTTCGGAATTTTATCTTCTTAATTATTCTCGGAAATTTATCTTAAAAATAAATATACTGTCATAGATATTAGGCATAATCTAATATACCAGACACCAAAAACGACTAACTTCAACCCGTCCGTCTATCACAAAAATAGAAAAATTAAATATAACCTCATAAAATAATTAAAACGGACAAGAGTTTCACGTTTTAATTTAATTGCCCGCACCATTGACAGCTGCGTCATGAGTTATGCATCCAGACTGGGACGGCAAGAGCTGATCGCCTGCCAATCATGAAACGGATGTTTTACTCTCAATATATCTACGTCCTCGCTGGCAAAGTGAAAGATGGACTCTGTCTGATGCATAGATATACACATCAATCGAATCGAAAATAGGATCGAAGTATGAACACCGAAAATATTATTCCATTTCGCCACATTTCTCATCACTGTCACTACGGTGTACTGGGATTTATGGAGGCGAGTATTTTTAGAAAGAATGAGAGCATTCCATATTGAACTTAAGAATAGAAAAGCTAGCAAGTTGAACAATATCGAAATACACTTTAGTTTAAAGTTTTGATTTGATTTTTTATTTAATATAAAATTAACAGCTGGTTATGTAGAGTTTCCAGTGCAAAGATCGACAAACGCACTGGACGTTTTCAAACATCCGACACGAAACGCCTAAATTGAAAAAACCCTTTTGCTCAGTACCACTGCACTGGAATAAATAACAATTACATTGATTAAAACAAAAATCGGGATAATGATAGCTTACAGTACAAAGAAAATTTAAAATTAAAAGCAAAACATAATTGTGTGTTAAAACACCATTATAATATGATTTAAAACAAAGTAACAAAACACAACTTGCTTTAGTAAAATTTTCTTATACTACTGTCTCCGTGTGGTGACGGTCTCCGTGTGGTGTACTCCGTGTAAGAATACAATATGTCACCACCCCATCTCATCCCATGGGTGTCGTAGGAACCGACTAAGGAACTATTTGGGATATTAACTTTACATAGAAAGAAGGAAAACTTGAAATTAAACCCTATACCAATCCGTCTGGCCGGCGTAGTATTAGTAGGCCTTCGTTACGGGAGGAGGCCCGTCTCTGCAGTGGGACATTAATGGGCTGTTACGACGATATTACTGTGTAGGCCTCACCTGGTGATATACTTACTGTTGTATTAGTAACAATTACAAAATGATTATATGATGTTTGAGAATTGTTTTAGTAAAACAAATTACTATTTTTGAGTTATTAATTTATCTCGTACATATTTAATTAAGGCGTAGAATATGAGGTCCTTCCAAAAAGGTAGCAATATGAGTAAAAAACTTTTGTCGAGTGTTAAAAGCTACTTAGCTGTTCTATACAGTTTGAATTTTAATGTTATGTCAGATGACAATGGATGTTTATTTATAGAATAAGTGAAAAGTAAGTCAACCACTGAAATGAAAACATATTCTTAAAGTTTTATGACAATAATTTTCTTATACGTTGATGTCTGTTTTCACACAGCAATAAAAATAGCAATTGATAAGGTCACCACCCCCCTTTTCAAGAGGGTATCGCAAAAGTCGACTAAGGTAAAGTTAACAGACTTCTTAGAAAAAAAAAAAAAACCTTGACATAAAACTTTAGGTATACATAAATTGAGTAAAATTGCTCTGCATCTGATGTCTGTCCCTGCATGTGTGACGTTAATGAGCAGTTGTAATAACGTGAACATGAATTTGCAACCGTATTCATTTTTCTCTATTTAAAAAAGTTAAAAACAAAAAGGAACTATTAATTTACGTAAACAAGAACTAATGACCCAAAACACAAGTTTTAATTAAGTTCATTGACGTAATAATTTTCTTAGTACTTTGTCGTGTTCCTAGTTTCCCCTGTGCTCTGGCGGTATATCTGACGTTAATAAAGGTTCGAGCGGCAATCGCTTGGCTTAGGTACTCTATTTACGTTTGACGTGAAACGACTGCAAGCCCGCTGTGTTTCAAAATACGCTACTCCGTCTTATTTCTATTAACTTCTTTAGTTCGACTTATATTTTTAAAATAGAGGTTCTTCTACATTTTTACTTTTTATAGGTATACATTTATGTTTCAAGAATAGTTTGTTTTATATCTAAGTTTGCGCTTTCAACTCAAATTATTATGTTCTCAGCCCAAAAAAGGGCTTAGCCAACCGTACCATACCAGCGCAGCTACAACTTATTATTTTTGTGTTTTAATGTAAATGATTGAAAAGTGTTTTCTGGACAATACATTTATTTTCCTTCTTTCTTCTTTGAAATCATCAAATTATAAATTCCAGATACAATCAAGGCCCCTAACTGAAAAGACCTACCTTTTCATTGAGGGGCCATCAGGATTTGTATGTACAGTCACGAGCAATAATATGTACACATTTTCGCATTTTGTAAACCAGTTATCTAAAGTTCTGCCAATCCAAAATTGAAAATTCGAAGATTAATTCAAAACTGTACGGAACCTCTTCTAAATTACGAATTCATTTTGATATTGTAATGTCTAGATAAACGGGCAGATAGTTTAGAAAATTTGAAAATGTGTACATATTATTGCTCGTGACTGTACCTACATTAGAATACATTATGTTGAATCATACATTACCTTGTGAAATTACAGGGCTATGACTTAACAGATAATGTCTATAATACGAAGCGGCTTGGTTATGCTCTATCTTTGATGACGTCAATAAGTGGATTTAATTTACCATTAGGTGGGAAGCTTGCTCGTCTGCTATTTAAAGTAATCATCATATCAGCCTATAGACGCCCATGGCTGGACATAGGCCTCCTCCAAACGTTTCCACCCTGCGCGGTCTTGTGCCTCCCTCATCCATAGGCTTCCCGCCGTCCTAACCAGGTCGTCGGTCCATCGTGTGAGAGGTCTCCCCACCTTACGCTTCCCGCATTTAAAGTAATAAATAAATGTAATAAAGCGTTCCCACCCTTTTCAAACAATATAATCAAATAGCCTAAGGTGACTTTTAACCGTATTTGACCTCAGTCATTAACTAGACATAAAGTCATACCAACATTTATAACCTCACAAAGCTCTTCAACAGTAACACAATACATCGTAAGTCACAATGCAACAGTATACATATAAATGAAAGGCATTGTTGCCCCGTACTTAAAAGCCCTTTAACCATCCGACACCCTTTAAACTCTCATTGTTTCCATCCCAACCACAAACATGGTTCATTTAAGTAAATGTTAATTTTAAAGTGACACAAAATTCAGTCATTGGCGTAATTACAAAGTCTTATTTAGTTATAATAAAAGTTTGTAACGTGATTATCCCTTGGGAATTATACTGAGGCTGGCAAAGGGTTAAATGCGAAAATGTTTTAACTAAATATCTTTATTATTTTGAACAATAATTTTAATAACACATTGTTTAACACACCTGCATTTAAGTGTTGAGAAATAAGTTAGTGTGAAAGTGTGAAATAATTACTTCGTAAAATAAATTGTGGGTTACGTTCGTTTTAACGTTATAATTTGCGTATAAAAATTACATGTATTATGAGGTATTATGTTCTCAGAAAGTGTTTGAAAATGTTTTTTATTTTACTACGCTAATATTGTTATATTCTAATGTAATTTTTCTGTTTTAAAATTTGATTTTAGAATAGGGATTTTAGAATAGGGATTCAATTAAATTTTTATAAATATATAAATAGTAAAATTTTCAGTAATTCTTAATTAAGAAAGCATCTAATAAAAATAAATCCTTAATAGTTAAATAGTTAATGTTATAGTCAAAATAAACACCAAAATAATATATCAGATTTCAATGTGTAAAATGAGAGTACCTAATTTAAATTAGTCTTCACATTTTAATCAGTTGAAATTCGTAGTGAATAATCCAAGATTAGTTTATCTTTCCTGGCTCGTGAAATTTAAATTTCTCTTATTAAATCAGCCAAGCCGTTCATTCTTCGAAAGAATTGAATTTGAATAAGCATTTCAAAAGCTGCAAATAGCATGAATAAAGTACTTCAAAAACATTATAACTTTTAATAGACTACAAAGCTAAAAATATAATTGTTTAGCATGTTGTAAAGTTAGTTAAGTTTTGCTATTTTTATATAATAATAATAATAATGATACATCATTTAGTCTTATAAACAATAGACTGTACGTGTGATTTTGGCCTAGAATTATATTGTACCCCTCAGCTAGCTACTTGGAGTGGTGCATTACGTTACTCAACCAATGTCCATATAAAAAATCAATATGTTTTATTTTAACCATCCTTAAAGTAAATTTTAAAGCTTTTTGATAATCAACAGTCCTACTTAATAATATTTAAACATAGGGCGTAAGCCATTAAAATTTCTAATTACTTTCGTTAATGGTGGAGCCCTAAAGCGTAATTAGATTTTGTGAATGTACCAAAATTATTACATTCCCAAATATAATGTACAGTTATTTACAGGCATTATGGACAGTTTGTGGACATTAAATAAGTTGTACGGGATGATAATAACGTTGTACTATATGCTTGAATATGAGATAGAAGTTTGTTATTGAAAATTTAAACGGTATTATTTTAGAGACTTTGTTTGATATTAGGATATTTGAGAACGGTGGTAAATTACTGTCGAACAGTGAGAAAAAGTTTTATATGAATGATAGTAGATTACGTAAAATATTTTACTAAAAGTGATCTTTTCCGGGACGTAGGTACCACCGTTGTGCCTGCTTTAATTAAGCAGAGGTCTAAAAGAATCTTTCTGTGTCCATGTAGAAGTGTAACTAGTGAAATTATTATGCTCTGAGACATAACTACTTTTATAGGGTTGGTAACAACTTGCTATAAATAGCGTTATCACTCACCATTATTAATTAAAACAATAAAACCCATGACAAGATATTATAATCTACGTTTTCTCCCTTCCCCGTTAATTGAATTACACGCTGCGTAATTACGAACTTCAAATATATTTCTAAAAACTTTTTTTTCGTAACAAGCAGTGCCCAAGTCAAAACTTATCCAATATTATTCAATATCCAATAATTTATTCATCGTAGCATCGAGATTATTAAAAGTGTCTTGACCGTTACAAGGAAACTTAAAATTTATTATGGTAGAAGTTGATCGGTGAATCGCGTCAACCTACGTTAACCATGTTCGGAAACTTCTAACTTTTCCGAAGAAAAAACTTTCATATTACTTTGGAAAATATGAAATGTTAAAGTAAAATGGACGTTTAGGTACTAGTATTAGGTACAATACAGATTGCACGTGGCATGAAATTGTACTGGAATGAAACGCTATGTTCAGAAGGCTAATTCTCGGTATTTGTTGCAATTCCGTTTCGGTTTGTTTTACCAACTTGCTATAGAATAGTTTTTATTAGAACAGAATAATTTATTTTCAAGAATTTGGATCGAAAACAACAATATTTGTATAATGGGACATCCATTGCCAAGTAAAGTTTTTCTTCACATCATCCTAAGCATGTCATTCCCAAAACAAATTACATAATTTTATTCGAAATATTTTTAGTCTAAAACCGTTCATGAATAAAAAGGACCCTAAAACATTGTTTGAGGACACACAAAATATACATATTCGTATTACAAATAAGGCAATGTTAACTTCACACTCGTGTACATCGTACTTTATTTCATTTTATACGAACACGATGGATCAATGTTTTAATTCAGAAAACAACGCATCAACTCTATGAATATTCACAGTCTTATTTATTTATAAAACGCAACTCCATTCGTTTAATTCAGTACGCTCAGCGCACTAATTATCGGTACATCCACCCTACGTATGAACTCATGAATAAAATAGTGAGATACAACAAACAGTGCTGTAAATGTAAACGAAATTGGATATTTCAATAATTGTGTGAAGCTTTTTTGTTGTAAAATATAATAAATAAAGTACAGAGGCTTGAGTGAAGTGATTTTAATTTGAGGGAAAGCATTCAAATGCTTTCAATTTGAGGACATGCTTCAGCTATCATTTAGATGTGTTCGTGACATACTTAAGACATGCAATTATTCGTTTAATCAATATATCAATCAACTAGCCTATTGCAGTCCACTGCTGGACATAGGCCGATCCCAATATACGCCACAGAACTCGGTCCTGCGCCTTCCGCATCCAGTCCGACCCAGAGACCTTTATGAGGTCGTCGTTTTTCGTTTAGTGGCGGGCTAATAATAAAGGGTGTCCCCTTCTTATATCAAGCTGAAGATGTTTGAAGAAAAGTGACCTTGGAACGGTGACGGAACAGTCAGTAACACAAGAAGAAAATTTGACACAAAATTTAAGGCAATAATAATATTATCTTTCTTTGTATGAATGAAACCCATCTTTTTTCTTTTCCATTCTTTTTTCAGGGAATCTATCCTATGCTAATTTGACAAAATCATAGTTCATTATTACTTCTGATTTCAGAAAACTTTTATTAAAAAAACTTAAACTTTTTAAACTTTTTTTGTTATTTTCAGTTGATAAAGTCTACATTAGGATAAGCTACACGACTAAGGCGACTGGCTTGTTTTCAATATATTTTTTCTAGCAATCGATATTAAGTTTTAGTAGTCTCAAACAAGAGTCAATCTTCTTTTAAGGTTTGTGCATAGAAGGTTTAATAGGAATTCAATAAGACTTCGTTCGTATCGTATCGTTTTCCTTAATCGGTACAATTCGCTCAACTGAATGAATCGATTTCAATCGTCATCCGATTTGATTCTCGTGGGCTTGATCTTATTAAAATAGATCGAGGTTGACGTTCAATTATACGATCTTTTTCGTCTGAGCTTTATTTTTAAGGACATTTACACTGGATGGGGTGGCTTAATTTCCTGATTTATTGATAAAGCCATTTGTATAAATTACAACAACTTATCTTACGTCAACTTAAGTTCTTCTGTAGATTAATCAAGAACCCGATATCTTATAAACTCTACACGAAGTATTTGGCATACGTGATAATATTGAATTCGAGGTTTGGCTGACGTAAAATCTACGGATTTAAAGAATTCGTTTTATAGCAAATTCAATGTGCTTAGTTTTTATAACTACACTAGAGGGCTTTTCTTTTAAATTTTTACATAACTTTTTTATTTTATCTAGTTCAAAAATAAGCAATTTCTACTACTCTCTTTGTTCTTGACTAAAAACTGTAGTAATAGAAGTAAAATCTAAATTTTTTTAAACATTTATTTAACAAAAACACCATCAAAATACCTATGCAGAGCTGGCACCAATGTCCAATGTTCTTTATGCTAAGTAATGTTTGACAAACTCAATAGAAACCTGTTACAGAGATAAGTGCATAGGTACATTAAGCAATATAAATAAAAACCATGCTGCAATATTGCAAGCAATTAAGAAAGAAGCCACAAGAAAAGAGTTCCCAAGCATAAACGTCAGACAAGTAATAACTAATACGTATTCAAATATTTAAAACCACATTTCATAACTCTACAGAAGATTACTACAAGAATATAAGATCCTGCCGTTTTCAATTCATTAAGAGAATGTTTATTTTCCAACCAGTAGATTAGCAAGTTTTTCTCATTGTTCTACTTGAGGTCGTGGTATTAATGTTTCTTCGCTTTTAATAATAGTGCTTTTTCTTCAACTCAAAGCATTAAAAATAATAAAAAGCTTCAAGAAAACTGTAATACGACTTTACACTGTCTTTGTTATTGTAGAAGATAAGTTGTCTGATGTTTTTTTAAACGGAGGATATAGTTTATGGGTCATCCTGGCGTTAAAAATAATATGGCAGATATATTTATGTCTTTATAATTATTACAAAAAAATAATATTAGCAAGGATTTAGGATACATTTTTATATAATTGTAATAATAATTATGCTCTAATAAAGTAAATAACCTAAATAATAATAATATGTTCAATGATAATAAAATTTATTCCACTCAGTTAATTAGGCTCAATTTAATTGATCGAATTTCGGGAAACTTCGGGGATGTTAGTGGGGCCCTTTCATTGTAACAATTTGACGAGGCGCAAAATGTTTTAAACAATACTGAAACGGAATGTCACGAAAGGCGACTGCTAGTCTATACTTACTAGTTACCTCTTTTAGTCTTATATCCGATCTACCTAATGTTCGATTTACCCTTCCTTCAAACTACGATCCTGGTTCTTTCAAGCGAGGCGTGAAAAAGCATCTTCTGAAGCCGCCATAGTGGAGACATTCATGCCTCTACAAATATTGTAGCTGGCATGGTGCTCGCCATTCTTGGACTCTATTGGATGCTTAACATCAGGCAACATAGAGTCAATCTGGGAGGCCAATTTAAAAAAAAATCTTCTCCGCCATAGTTAGATTACTTTTCCACAGCATCTCTATGTATTTTTTTACACTTGTGTTAACTCGTTGGTAACCTTTACTACTTTATTCATATTAAATGTATTTCGAGAGGAAACTTTATATATAAATAAATGCAACACTTCGTTTACTCACATAACACTTCTACTCGTACTACATCAAAAGCTATCAAGATTTACTGTGTATATTTTACCAAGTTTTAAAATAAAAAAATACAACATGCATTCGATAAACATCAGTTTCTTGGGGTATAAACCCCATAGATTACAATTACCTATTTTTCTTACAAAATGACTCATTTCTAGTAAGTCATAATATACTAAATAACATATTAATTACAAGGTTGGTATCGCTCGTTTGACTGGCAAGTTTAAACGACTAGGCTCGGGAACTTAATAATAGTATTTTTTACTGTCTCTTAACACGCGATGTTTGCTGACTCTCAATTTTAAGTTAATCCGTTTATATAAGTGCAGTACAATGTGTATTAAAAGTATTTAAACAGTACTTTAGTAACTGAGTAATAATTGACGACCTCTGTGGCGCAGTCGGTATATTACATGGCTGCTACGCAGATGTCTCGGGTTCGATTCCTGCTCAACGTTATTCTATCTCAAATACTAACAAAAAACGAAGCATGCAATTCACTTCAAAACCTTTTTTTAATACTTGTAAACAAGGTACAGGAACAATAAAAAATTAACAATTTGCTTGACTAGTAAACAATGTAATTTACCTATCCTAGGGAACTGCATACGAAATAACGTCCTATAAACGACCACTCTTAATAGATCTCTCATTTCAAATTTAATTCAAATGTCTATAACGTATACTGTTAGTAATAAAGTATTCTTTTATATGAACAGTTATGACCTGAGAGGTCACGCTATTGTGGTTATCATGTCACGTTAAGTGTCTGAACTAATGGGTATCGATTTTAATAGTATGCTTGTAAACAAAATTTGTGATATCGTACTTGATATTGAAATAAAATTTAATAAATCGAAAACAAATTTATTGCACTAAGGTAAACATGGAGATGTAGAAAATACCAATGATGATTTATTTAGACGACCTCTGTGGCGTAGTCGTTATATTACATGACTGCTACGCAGGGGTCTCGGGTTCGATTTCCTCTCAATGCAAATCTTTATGTGCATGAACATGATTGTTTGCATTGGTCTGAGTGTTTTCATGTATATTATGCATGTAATTATTTACAAAATAAAAGTATTTAAGTATGTTTCCTTTGTCTAGTACCCATAGTACAAGCTCTGCTTGGTTTGGGGCTAGATAGCGTTGTGTGAATGTGTGCTGATTATTTATTTATTATTATTTTATTTCTAACTGTGTTCGAGTGAAAGCTGTAGATTAAACCAATGCTAAAATTATAATGATAAGTTTGATGCCAATAATTATAATTGGACAAGGCGTGTTTCAAATAATGGTGACAATGTTCTTAATCCATCTCCTCACAAACACTTTTATCATCATAAATATTTTCAAAAAACATTCTTATAGCTAATAATAATAAGAGCTAAGCTGATACTATCTGAAATATACCTCCATCAGACTGAGAGAGCCATTGTTCAGTGTAGTAAACATGTTTACGTCCTTATTGCGCAGATAAGATTATATTTTATTGGCACCTAAAGTACCTGATTATGTGACGAAGTATCATTATCTTAGTACCCTTTATTAAAAGGATGTGTTTTAAACTTAAGATCTTAATTGTTGTTTGTGTTTATTACTCGTACCTTACTGACATAGAAAGACAGTAATGTTTATCAGAATTTCGGGCGAAGCAAGACGTGAAAAGTCATCTTCTTATGCCGCCATAGTGGAGACATTCATGCCTCTACAAATATTGTAGCTGGCATGGTGCTTGCCATTCTTGGACTCTATTGGATGTAACATTAGGCACCATAGGATAATTCTGGAAGGCTAATTAAAAAAAATAGAATTAGGACAGAAATAATATCCTTCAATCAATCAATCAACTGGACAGAGGTCTCTCCCAACACACGCCACAAAGCTCGGTCCTGCGCCTTCCGCATCCAGTCCGACCAGAGACCATTTTGAGGTCGTTGGACCACCTAGCTAGCGTCCTACACTACGTTATTTACTTATTTTTCCTATTTTAATGGATCAATCATAAAATATTGATTCTCCGTGTGGTGACGGAGTTAGAATACAGTGTGTTACCCCATCTCACCCCATGTGTCGTAAAAACCGACTGTCCCTTAGTCGGTTTTTATCCGCGAATATTATCTTTACGTAATAATAAAAAGGAAAAATTGCAATTAAACTCCATAACAATTCGTTTGCCCAGCTTGGTATTAGTAGGCCAATTATCACTCCATCACGGGAGGAGGCCCGTTCCTGCAGTGGGACATTAATGGGCCGTTATGATGAATCATAAAATAAAGTCATTTGGCTGATTTTGTGCTAAATCAAGCCTAATTAGGTGTAACCGTAAAGCTTGTAGTTTGTCTGGTTTTACCCAATTATAATACTGCAGCAATTTGCTTTGTCTCTGTTTGCAATACAATACATTAAATTCTTTTTACTTGGATTTGATTGCGTTATCTATACTATTATTATAAAGAGGTAAAGGTTTTGTGTTTGTGACGTTGTATTGTGTAATCTCTGGATCTATAGAATCGATTTCAAAAATTCTTTCTACGTTGAATAGTCCACTTATCGGAGAGTGTTATAGGCTATATAGTATCACGCCATGACTAATAGAAGTGGAGCAGCAATGAAATATAATTAAAAAAGGGGTTTTTTTCACCGTCCGACGAAGTGGGCACGGGTCAGCTAGTGTTTAATAATTGAATCGAGATCTTTTTAAAAATTTTAATTCATGAAATAAATAATATTTCTTCTTTTTTTAACAAAGCATTTAATTAAACACATTTAAATTCCTTGCCTCTTAATTCAAATTACTCCATGTAATTTGAGTTAAGAGGCAATAAATTTACGGATTTGATGGTTGGTTGGGTGGAAAATTTTTACCTCAAAAAAACGGTACTTTTCCAGAGCTAGAGTAGTTGAAATCCCAACAATGCATAACTGACTAGAACTGTGAACGTTTCATTGTAGGATTAGTCCGTCGCTCAAAATGTCAGGCGATCGTCATTGTCTATTGGATATTCAAGTTTTTCATTTACTGTTACCACTAAATTAATTTATATGAACGTGAATAAAAATTTATTCTTTGCTTTAATGATAAAATGTTTTAACCATAGACGTTGTAATGTTCGTTGGTACCACCAGGCCAGTACTAATCTCTAGGTCGATCATAGTTAAGGCCAATTGAACCACCTTCAAGCGGTAGTGTGCTAGTGTTACAGCTGTTATATAAAAGTAACAGTAGCTATTTAAATTACAGGGCTAATCTATACTTAATATTTTATAGAGGTAAAGTTTGTGTGTTTGTGACGTTGTAGGGGGTAATCTCTGGATCTACTGAACCGATTTAAAAAATTCTTTCTGTGTTGAATAGTCCATTTATCGGGGAGTGTTATAGGCTATATAGTATCATGCTTTGACTAATAGGAGTGGAGCAGTAATGAAATATGTTTAAAAAAGGGACGGGTTTTTTTTTGCCGCCCACCGAAGGGGGCAAGGGTCAGCAAGTTGATAAATAAAGTAATGAAAATAAGATTAATTATCATTAATTAGCTGCAAACTATGGTGCTCTATAGAATTAAGAAATAAATTTACTTGTCAACTTTTCTCATACAAACATTAGGTCTAATTAGTAAATATCTCTTATTCAACTTTTACTATACCCTTTTCGACATCAATAACCTACCAAATAACGATTACTGAAACTTGTTGTTACTCAAAATGCAATTTTATTATAATAACCATTAATTATAGTTTCTACATTTACCAGTAACAAAACTAATTTCAATTTATTCGACATATTTTCGGTAGGGACTCGTTTCCTTTGCTCTCATTACCATAACTCTGTTGTGTATTTATTTATATCTACAAAAGGTTAAATTTGCATAAAAGTGATCGTCAACAAATGTTACTTGTTTAATCAGAAAGTAACATGAAGTTCTTCTGTTAATGAAGCTTGGTATTTTGCTTTATTGACGTCTGCTTTTTTTTTCTTCTCTTCGAGATGGCGATTCATAGATTCCCCCAATAAACGTCTGTTTATTGTTACTTAGCATAGCAATTTTCGTACCTTAAAATCGTTAAAAATTCGGTTAACTTTTAGTAATCAAATTGTTTTACCTATTGTGTAACAATTTGACAACTAAAAGTTAACTCAACCGAATTTTATCGTTAAAAATTCGGTTAAGTTAACTTTTAGTTATCAAATTGTCTTACCTATTGTGTGACAACTTGACAACTAAAAGTTAACCGAATTTTTAACGATTTATGAGGAACAAGGTATGAGAATTGACATGCAGACTCTAGTATTACTTTATTACTATGAGCGATATTACAGTATCGACTAGACTAGAAAGGCGAAAATGACCATCTGCTCAAAAACAAAAGTTTTCAGGCTTCTTTTGTCGTTGAAGAAAGCTTATCTTAGGAGGTAGACATTTACACAATTGAACAGCTTTATTGTAAAACTAGCTGACCAGTGCCCGCTTCGTAGGGCGGCGAAAAAAAACGCGACCCTTTTTTATACATATTTCGTTACTGTTCCACTCCTATTAGTCATAGCGTGATACTATATAGCCTATGACACTCGCCGATGAATGGACTATTAAACACAGAAATAATTTAAAAAAAAAGGTTCAGTAGATCCAGATATTACCCCCTACAACGTCACAAACACACAAACTTTTCCTCTTTATAATATAAGTATAGATATTGGTAAAATGAACGTATTCTTTTTTACAAATGCAGAGCTGTCCAACATTTTGTACCTATTAACATACAAGTTCAGTAAAAAAAAACGCTTAAGACAGGATTAGACTTTGCTTTTTGTATGCTTTTGTAACCAAAATTGTCAACTGTTTAGCAGAGGTTGCTCAGAGATATTTTACATTACTCTCCGTGTGATGACGGAGCGGAGTAAGAAACAATATGTCACCACCCCATCTCATCTTACGGGTGTCGTAAAAACCGCCTAAGAGACTACCCGTGAATATTATCTTTACGAAATAAAAAGAAGGAAAACTTAAAATTAAACCCTATACCAATCCATCTGGCCAGCGTGGTAGTAGTAGGCCAAGCATCCCTCCTTCACGAGAAGAGGCTCGTCCCTGCAGTGGGACATTAATGGGCTGTTATGATGATGATGATGGTAACTCTCATTAAACAGTATCATCCTGCACGTCTCATATTTAACAAAAATATAACACAAAAAAATCCTTCATAAAGAAATCCTTTACAAATATTGATATACAAACGTGACATGCCATTCTCAAGCTAAGCTTACACTCATATCGGGAGTTTATCTTCCACCGTGTGACGTAAGAAGCAATTTATTTTTCTTAAAGACTCCGCGGTTTCATGAAGATTGATTGCCTGCCCAATGACGCAGCTTCAACTGATTGACGTTGCAATTTACTTCATTGGCATTTTTAATTTATCCCATCTTTGTCTCTTTCGATTGAATTACTCCAAATGGTTTTATTAAGATTAGGTGTAAAGGAACTCTTAATGTAGTATTTAAAATAGAGACTATTTTATAAATGAATTACGTAATGTTACTGATAATGTATACTTTTTTTATAATTCACAAATACGTTATTCAAAAGGACTGAGTATTGACCGACTTAAGTGGCTTTGTCTACACAAAGCATACAGAACCATGTCAATAACTGCTGAAATTGGCAGACCTCTCACATGTTTAACTGACTAACTAATAGAGGCGGTGCAAGGCGCAAAGAGGCATAAGATCACCCGCGCGGTGGAAACTAAGACTCCCAGGCGTCATTTTGATAGTCTCGTGTGACTTGTAAGATCACGTCCGATAGGAAAGTATAGGAGAAGTAAAATATGCTGCGCCGACCTCAAATAAAATTGGGATAAGGGCAGGGGAATGATGATGATTTTGATCGTCTCGATGACTTTTAGCTGATATGGTACACAGCGCATAAGGTAAGGTGAGGGATATCGTTGCCTAGTACCAAATCAATACAGATAAGTATTAAAACCAAAGCAATCTAAAAAACCATACTCCCAATAAAATTCAAATATCCGTATTGCCAAAATATTTACATAGAACACTCTTAAATACAATGTTCCAAAATAGTTTAAAGCCCCTGGAGGCTTTAGATTAATGCGGGAGTTATCAATCGTGCGATATGAGTCTAGCATCTGCTGCCTTATAAATGGATGGTTGTGACGGACGAAACGACGGTACGAAAACCCCCCAGAGCTGCGTGAACGACGCTTTGCATAATTCTGCATATTTAGCGCAGATTATTGTTTGAAGGTAAATATTTGGGAAGCGTGTTGTAATTCTTTAAGTTTTGTGTGTTAATCCTTTTGTGGGTGTTTTGATGTGGGTTATGCAACGATTAATATGAAAAACGTTACTTTAATATTGTCCGGTAAGATATTTATAAGCTCTGTAATATATTTTTTTTATATGATGGGTGGCAAACAAGCTAGCACGTCATCTGATGGTAAGTGATCACCGCCGCCCATGGACACAGATGCGTTGCCGACCTTTAAAAGGGAGTAAGGTCGTTTCTTGAAGCTCCTCAAGTCATAACGGTCCGGAAATAGTTACATAGCGGACTTTATAAGCAGTACTGTTATACTGCTTAGCTATTATTTGCACAAATTGTATTTTTAGATAACTCTCTTCTAGTTACTTCTATTCTTTACACTTTTTAAAGAAAGTTTCATTGTTTTTTATAATTTTTGTGCATTAATCTTTTTAAAATTATTAATCTTTTCAAGATTTTGTAACTCAATTCAAAAGTAAAAGTCACAATAATTCCCCAACCTACACCGATTTAAGTTTAAGAAATACACGCCCTATTCTCATTTATCCCTAAAGTACTAAATATTCTATCACTCAAGAGACTTCGTATATTCTGATCCAAAAAGATATCGGAACACTTTCAAAGCTATTTAAGTACTTCATTCTAATTGATATTTTAGTGTAAACATTTCGAATTTTGTAATAGCCCTACGGATAAGATTAGGCCAGCCATGCGGCAAGTTTATTCAGATACTTAATATCTTCTGAAATATTATTTTACAATGAGTTGCCGCCTAAAACGATTAATTCTATTCATTATGCCAAGGTCGATGACAGCAATTGAATAGAAAATTTCTATTATGATGATAAGTAAAGGAATTTAATCTAATACTAATTCCTTTGAGGTATTTCTTTATTGGAATGGTATTTTTTAATACGTGATGTTATTGCGGAAAGTAAACTTTAGCTAAGCTTTGACTAATATTTTTTTACGCTTACTAACCAAATTAAAAATATATTATATAAGCGGGATATTAACGCGCATTTTATTTACCTTTATTTTACTTGACGTATCGGCACAGGTTGCACTGGCCGTGGTCGAATTATATTAAATTTAATAAATATTTTTTTACAACCAATAAATCCTTATCAGTAACATAACCCTAAGATCATATTGTTAAAGCATATAGATAAATAAATATTCCTTTATCCAGATAACTAGGGATTGGATAGAACATGGTGTTTAAAAGCTCATGACTGTAGCCAAAGGTTTCATAGTATAACTGTTTGCTCAAAGAAGGTGAAAGTAGCTGACAAGCTTTCCAACTCCCATGCGAAAGCAACACAAATAATATTTTATTTTAATGTTTATAAACGAACGTTAATGAAATGCAATACAGTTTTAAGCCTATAATCAGTTTATAAGACCCCCCACATTTATCAATTAAATAATAATAAAATAATTTCAAAGAGTTTACTTTCTTAAATGAACTTGGAACGGTCTAGGGAAATGGTAATTAAACAACTTATTTATGGAAGATTGGAATCAAATGCCGTTGTGTTTGTCCTTCGTGTTAAGCTTTAACTCAAAATGGACAAACTGGAAGAACAACCTCAAGTTGAGTAAGCAATAATTAAAGTCAAAATATTGCCTTGACTCGACGGGGCCATAAAACTTACAAGTTTTCAAAGTATTTTACCTACAGTATACCTATATAAAGAAAATGTTTTGAATAACCATGACTGTAGCTAACGAGAAATTTTAAAAGCTGACTGGCACTGCTGTCCTTATTGCGTTTAACTATTATATTAAAAAGCATAATTGATGTATGAAAAAGTAAAGTAGAAAACCAGAATACTATTTCATGTCCTTCTAACATTTTGTGTTTATAATTAATAATATTCTAATATTTTGTAAGTTTTGTGTGGTATCACACTCTGCCAATGATTTAAGCTTCAGTTTGAAAATTTATCAAAAAAACAGACTAATAAAGAAGCCACGCATATCTGAAAATAAAAAAAAAATTTGACACAAAACCCTATAAAAATTTGTCTATCCAGCGTGGTATTAGTATTTTTAGTTTCTCTTCATTAACACGAGAACTACGCCGAACTCTAAAGTTGATTATTGCACCATACTAAAGTACTTTAGTTTACTACAAACGCTGATTCACTGGCCTCACTGTCAGTTTGATTGAACCAAAGAAACAAAAGACAGGCAATTTAGAGCCCGGGGAGTCAAGGATAATAATGGATTTTCTAATATTTCAAACTCGAAAATTTAATAGGCGTCGAGAATTCATTCGTAAATGATTTCTATTGCCTATTTATCACTTAAGAGTAAAACTTCCTGGAGTGGTGTTTACCTTGTGAAATTTTAATGTTGTTTTTAGGTATTTTTTTACCTTAATTTATGTACCCAGTAGATTTATATTGCTATCATCTTTATTGTTTTTTTTTTGTTTGAATTTGATTAATTTTGTTAGACATTTTACTTCCGATCATCGTACTTCATCAAGTTACTAAAACTGAAGAAAAGGTAGTTTTAAACATTTATCTATAGTTTGTCGAAACATCTTGATTTACCTTTATAAGGCTTACTTTAGCACTCTGAACAAGACAGATGTTCGAGAGGCTTGAATCAATTATGCAATAACGTCGGTTTTTTTAATAATTAAACTTTTCCCTGCTAACACCTTTTTCTAACAACCGTCGTAATGTCGATTTGTATATTCTTCGTCTCTGATTACACCAACTCTCAGCCTAAAAACCAATTAAATAGCAAATGAAATGATTTAATGGCACCATGTTTGAAATACACATGACTCTCTCCAACCGATACCGTTGGCACATGTAAATACACTGAATGATCTTACAACCTAAATATTTAGGGAAAGTATTTAACGTTCGAGTGGTAATTTAAAATGTTTAATAAGAAAACATTAAGCTTTACGTTTTTATTTAATTTCGAAATAATCTTGTAATATTTTTATCATTTTTTCTCAGCTAATACCTCCAATTGATCTATAAAACAATTAAATGATTCATTGTACAATAACGTCATCAGTTGGAGCACGGGACCTAGCAAGTACCCATGTTTGACCCAGGTGGAGAACCTAGGTGAAGCACGAGTCTGGAACCCCTTTGATCGACAATTTTAGATTTTGTAAGTATTGATAATTTACCAGTTAAAAAACGATTTTGAACTAGTATGTAAATAGCTGTAAGCGTATTCCCGTTTAGCCGTAAAACAAAAGATTACTTTCAATATAAATCTTGAAACTTAGCCCCGTCAACCATGCAACAAATCCTAGATCATGAATATTCCACATGTTTACCTTTGAAAGTTCACAGCACCTTAAACATGAACACTTTAACAAAAGCAAATATGCTGTAACTACCACAAAACAGTAACTAATTATTATTTAAAGACTCGCAGTTTAACTTTGTTCTTTTATGTAATAATCCGGTTCTAACCTTAACTCTATTCAAAATAAAACTTTATGAAGAAAGTTATAAAGTTTAAATTTCTTTGAAATATAGGTTTTTGCTTAACACATTACAAAATAACCGTGCTCATCCGCGCTAGTTTACCAAGCGTTTTCATTTGAAAACCGCAGGAGAGTCGCTGAAATGCCGGATTCGTTTTACTAGATCTGGCGTTCTTCCAAATTTGCTGCAGTTAATAAATTATAACACGAAAATGTACGTAGGCTGCACTGAGATGTTTGGATAAGGTTTTAACAGCACTCTCACCTTTTTCATGAACACATTTAAACATGCACAGTTTTTAAAACTGAAGCTTTTAGATTTCAATTACAAAGCATACTTTTTATTTAAAGTCATCATAACAGCCCATTTCTATTTAAAGGTAATATTCACAGATAGTCCCTTAGTCGATTTCTACGACACCCATGGGATGAGATAGGGTGGTGACATATTGTATTCTTACTCCGTCACCACACGGATAGTTAATTAAAAAATATTTTACTTTTTCTATATTTAAAGTAAAAAATATTTTTAAACCAATTAAGGTTAATTAAGGGGTATATTTAACTAATGTTAAATATAATTATATAACATTACTTTACTAAGTTAGATTTGGTAATAGAGTTTTTTCATACTCTTTTAAAAATCACAACAAAGAAACCGTGGGGAAAAATCCGTTATCAACACATAATAACAAAAACAGTCCCTCCGCGACCACGGCCCTTGCAAGTCGGCTTATGTTACTAGTATTTAGGCTTATTAGTATATACCGCGAGTAAGACCCGTATAAAATAGTATTATGTATACAAATATTAACAAATTTTCTTTCATAATGTAGAGTCCCATACCTGCAGTAGGACATGGGTTGCGATGATTATGATCGTGTTTCTGTCCGTTTGTTTATGTCGGAAGATGTTTAAAACTACAAAATGTTTATTAACATTACGCTTTTTTGCTAACAAAAATATTTCTTTAAATAAATGAATATTATATCTCAATAGGTTCTGAAAACAGCAAGATAAGCAGCTGCTATACAGTATAATCCTTCTGTTAGTTCAACTGTACAAGGTACATATTTAATAAGTTTAAGCGACAAATTGTTAATTTGTATATTCGCTACGTAAAGTATGCTGCGGGTTTATTTACACTACTAGCTGACCCGTGCCGACTTCGTTGGACGGCGAAAAAAACGCGCCCCTTTTTTAAACATATTTCATTACTGCTCCACTCCTATAAGTCATAGCGTGATAATATATTATAGCCTATGACACTATTATGGACTTTTTAAAATCGGTTCAGTAGATCCAGAGATTACCCCCTACAACGTCACAAACACACAAACTTTACCTTTTTATAATATTAGTATAAATTTTAAAATGATTATGGTGAAATTTGTGACATTATAAGATACTAGAGCGACCTGCCCCGACTCCGCACGGACTCCGCACGGGCACCTACTACAGAATGTTTAAGTACAGCTTCATTTGACGATTACATTAGAAATCTCTAAAGTTAAGGTTTCTCTACTATATTATGCATGTGTTATACATATAAACCTTCCTCTTAAATCACTGTATCTATTATTCAAATCGCATTAAATCCGTTGCGTAGTTTTAAAGAGTTGAACATACAAAGGGATAGAAAAAGCGACTTTATTTTATACTTTGCATAGATTATACTTATACCAGATAGTAAGTCTCTTTGGGCAACTTAAAGCATTAAAGGACAATTAAGGACTATTTTCCACATTATGTTATTACGAGTCAAAATTTATCCCCTATTAAATAGGTCAATTAAAAAAAAGCAATAGAATTTTAAAACCGTTTAATAGTGTTCATTCAATAATATTTTATACCTTATTGAGTAGTGGTAGTAATGTTAGAAAGGTTTTAAAATAAAGTATGTTTATTGAACAAGATTATAAGTTCAATTATTACTTAAACTAATGCGGAATCTTAAATAAATAAAGCCATTGTGTTAAAAGGACAAAGAACTTTTATTAATTAAGGTTTTTCAAAGGGGAAAATCTTTTGCAACCAACAAGAAATTAGCAGAACAATTTCATTAAACGCCGACATAGAATAAGTTGGCTATTTGTTTTAATTAAAGTTGTAAAGTGAGGCTTTTTATGTAATATTTGAGTTTATGCTTTAAAGAGCTTCTCACAGGTATAAAAAACCACTGGTAGGTCTTCATAATTCAAAT
Source organism: Schrankia costaestrigalis (assembly GCA_905475405.1). Lineage (NCBI taxonomy): Eukaryota > Metazoa > Arthropoda > Insecta > Lepidoptera > Erebidae > Schrankia > Schrankia costaestrigalis. Next base: position 3,881,049 of record FR997830.1, read on the forward strand.
GTTTCGCAGTACATCTACCTATTGGTTACTTGTTTTATGTAATTTGTAAACAATTTATCTATACTAATATTATAAAGTGGTAAAGTTTGTGTGTTTATGTGTGGTATGCACGATTTTTTATAGAGACGAAGGAAAACAAACGAATGTCTAGTAAATTATCATTAATCTTGATGAATCAAGTTCAGTTCATTTAACTCTTAAACGAAAAATACAACAAGAAGTTCTTAGTATCAACAGAAAACAGTTTATAAAATAAACTTAAAAATTTCTACAATAGCTTTTAAGTTGTACGTAATTTATCTTGCCAACGGATACAAGCCAAACAAAAAGGAGGAATAACAGTGTCTATCGCTGTCTCAACACTATTCATTCGGCAACAAAAGAATTCGACGTAATTTGGTGGTTATCCAAGCGGTGTCGCGGGCTTAACAGACAGTTGCGGATAGTGATGTAACACGCCGGGATTTTGTACGGGAAGTCACAAATTAATGGCAGATGTAAACGTGTCACGAACAGATACTTCAACAAATTACACGTAATGTTATGTCAGCCTAAAGTCGTTTCGAATGTTGTTGACAGAAATTCACACGAACATTTTCCGAGAAAGAAAATGTTATAGTAGGGACTGAATATGAAAATGTATATTTACCATTTGTTAAACCAATTCTGGAACGTAACTAAATGTTATTATATTAGATACGAGGATTTTTTTGTTTTAGTATTAATATTGACGACCTTTGTGGCGCAGTATATTACATGACTGCTACGCAGAGGACTCGGGTTTGATTCCCGCTCAATGCAAATTTTTGTGTACATGAACATGATTGTTTGCATTGGTCTGAGTGTTTTCTACGTAGTATTTACAAAAAAAGTATTTAAGTAGGTTTATTCGTAGTCTAGTACCTATAGTACAAGCTTTGCTTACTTTGCGACTAGGTGGCGATGTGTGAATGTGTGAGGATTATTTACTTATATAATATACTTGCTTTTTATATGAGCGGCTATGAAGTTAACCCGGCGCCAATGACGTGAAAATAATTATGAGAACTATGACGCCGGGTCATGGTGACCCAAAGATTATTAGCATTTCTTTAAATGTTACGTGATGTTTACTGTTTATTTTGTTTGATCTTCTGTTAGTTTCTCTCATTGTTTTGAGGGTAAAATAACAAAAGAATGCAAGATATTTCTTAAATCCAACGTTATAGTCCTTCGTCAGAAACTATGGAAAATCAACTTTGAAAACATAACTTCAATAACTATTCAAAATAAGTAATAACAAACTTAATAAAACGTAATAAAACAAATCTATTTTAATAAAAGAGACATCAAACTTCATTATAAACTCCACTAATCCATCTTCAGCTTCCTCCATGGAGCTACTGCAACTTTCGTAGTAGGAGTGATTTTTTCGGGCGATTTTTTTAATTATTTATATATTGCAAGCATGATAAAGTGTAGCTAGATTTTTATCCTTTTTTGAAGGACACACCTGACATCTCCTATGAGTTTTAGATACCTTCGCGGAGGTTTCTCAAGAACCACTGTCGAGAAATCAGCAATTCCCTTGCGCAATTGACGAAGCAAATTTACTCAAGTTTCTTGTTCCTGTCAGTGATACTGAATAATGCAAACTCCTTCTTTCTTCAGAAATGGCCCTTTTTTCATCACAATCTAGCTTGCATCTTGTACTACTGCCACTTTGGCTGTATTATGAAACGTGATCATCAACCTCGTCGTATGAAGAAGTTTTTTGTGATTCATTATTGGAGTCTGATTTATCTAAGATCTGTAATATTCTTTCCGGGCTTTATATCAACAACCTTTTCGATAAATTCTTAAAAACAACCACGAAAATCATTACTATAAATAGTCACAAAAATACAACGCTTTCGATGACGCTGGGTCATATTGACCCGTTTTTGCTTCATGCACGTGTATCTGCTTGCCTTCGCGACGAGGCACTGAGTTCGTGATCGGAGTGCATGGGGAGATACTGTATCTCCAGCTACTAGAACAGTCAAAACCACAAAGCACGCCTAATTTGAAATATCGCTGTTTGAAATCATCTCGGGTCATATTGACCCAGCGTCATTGGCGCCGGGTTAAATCGCTTCGTGACTTATTGCAACTTTAATTAAACAAAAGCTCACTAACAAGATAATTAAACAATAAAACAGTAATGTTATTAATTTATAATAGATAATAGTTTTTTTTAATCTTTAGATGCTACCGAGATAAAGAAAAAATACCTTCCATTTAAATTTTAAACATATTGCTAGAATAGATGTTAAGCTCGATCGACGACGTTCGTATGCTTATTTGCGCAGCTACGTTTTTTCTACCGTTCGTGGTGACCTTGCAATAAAAATTCTAGTTATTGTCCAAATATTTTTTTTTCAACACCCAATCAAGTTAGGTTTTACCGCTGTGGTATGAAAATATCCCAATGTCTCGGTGAACAACATTAACAGTCAACGAGAGTAAACGGCTTGTATGTGCTCTTGCATTGCTGACGTACAAGAGTAGCTACCGTTTCATCATAACAGCTCATTAATGTCCCACTGCAGGGGCGGGCCTCCACCCACGCCCATACCACGCTGCCCAGACGGATTGGTATAGGGTTTAATTTCCAGTTTTCCTTCTTTTTTTTTTGGAAAGATAGTATGCACGCATGGTCCCTTAGTAGGTTTCCACGACACCCATGCAATGAGATGGGGTGGTGACATATTGTATTCTTACTCCGTCACCACACGGAGTACATAACTGTTACAACATAAAATCTATAATAGATTTTTTTATTAAACTAAGTATGAAGGCACGGTAAAAGGTTGGTATATATAAAAGCTTATTTGACTTAGTATGCCAAGAATTCTAACAAACATTTTTGTCCAAAATTCCATTACGTCGTTCCACACGTTTTCATGAATAAAGAGTAATATCTAATAAATCTTTCTCACAACAGTAATCCAAGTGACATGCGAGGTGCGATCTCTGACGAGAAGATCCCTTTTAGGAGTGGGAAGGCGAAGGCCTCCATCTTTTGGTGACCCCGATGTGATTTGAATACATAATATTCTATCCATATTTGCATAACGTGTGTCGATTGTTGAGAGCCGCCTTCATCGAACGAAACATGTTTATGAAGGATCGTGATTTTGCTGAGACAGCGTGGTTATTTAAATTTTGAATAAATCTTTGTAAAATATGTATTAAGTCAAAGGAGATGGAAACTTCTGGGCTAAAGCCTGTACATTACTGTACAGAGTAAGGATATGCCCTAAAAATCTTTTCTAATATTAAATAAAATAATAATAAAATTACTCAATTGTATTAAGCTTGTAACTTGAAAAAAATAGAAATGATTTTTAGGGCATATCCTTACTCTGTACAGTAATGTACAGGCTTTAGCCCAGAAGTTTCCATCTCCTTCAAAAAAAAATTATCTTGGATTTCAGATTGCCAAAACTAACCAAAGATTTAGAACTAGACTAATAAGTGTGAAGCTATAAATTGATAATACTCTAATTTCTGTATAATCTTGGCCCAAAAGTCTTAGTGAAGGTTTCATTCTCCTTTCTGAACGATGAAGAAAAATAAAGAATATGTAAATATTTATAAAGGAGCTTCGTGCATATGCACGTATATTATAGAGTTCACGATTTATTCATGATTGTGCAGATAAAAGTAGTACTTATGTAAGTTAGTTATGCTCCTGAATGTCTCTTAAATTTCTTGTTAATTATTGGTTTATACCACGTTGGGCAGGCGAATTATTATCGATCTATGCGTTGTCTCCTAAATTACGCTTCTTTTGTCGAAATTTATATCGTACCTAAGTATCGAAAGAGGTAGTAAAATTTTGTTTCCATGTCTTGTCTCCGAGCACACAGACAATAAGTCTATAGTCTGCGAAATGACATTTCACTAAGCCCAATGATAAAAATATAATATTCAACTAAGTGATCGGTTTCATTAATAACTTACGGTACAAATGAATATCATTTTCATCAAGTCAGTAGCCTTCTGCAGCTATACCGTCGCACGAATACTTAAGTGTCCAACCTCCATTTTCAACATTTTACACCAGAGACGTTTTATTGATTAGTTTAAGCAAATAATATGATTTTATAAAAGTTTTATATTAAAAAAATAGTTAATGTGTTTATGAAATGATATATTACAAATAATCATTAAAAAGTCAAACAGTTATGTTTATTTTCACAATTCTTTATGGAGGTTGAGCAAATAAACACATCAATAATTATGCAATTGGAGATAGACCACTACCGGGGTGGAGGTTGAGCATTTTGCATTCGAATATATTTAGTACTTAAGTGCCCTATAACCAAATACAGTGTGTTTGGGTATCGTGGTAAAAAAAATATAACTAGTTAACTTGCTATTTATTATTGAAAAAAACACAGAATTAAAAAAAAACACTGTTTGATTTATATAAAATACAAAATACAATATTTTTTTGTTTTTGTACCGATACAAGATCGTTTACTTCGCCTGGTATTGTTTATGTTGTCTGATCCTGTCAAAACCTTTTTAATTAGAGATTCCATGGAGGCTTTGTCGTCAGCTTTCATATATTTGTAAGTACTTCTAATATAATTTTTTTTTCGGTTAGTGTCTGATTTGAATTAGTCCTAGTACTTTTTTTTTTAATTAGTCGTATTCTTCTTTCGTCGGATTCTTGATTCATCGTACGTAATGTCAACATAAAATGAAACTATGGTATTACCGTGGCTCCACTTCTTCATTTCAATATGTACAGTGGGTGACCGAAAACGTCCGCCAGTTTTCTTTTTCATTCGTTTGTGAAGCCTAAAACTCTTAGTACCTTTTGAAACTAAAGCATTGTATAGACAAAACACATAAAACTATACTCACACAGTATGATAATAAGGGTCAAATTCATTTTCACCTTTGGTCTACGTCTAGTTACATGTCAACATCAAACCTTTTTAATGAACTATTTAGTCTGTTCTGTTCTATTTTTTTATAATGGCTCCTAAGTTAATCGATAATTCTACCAACATGCCTGTTTAGTCATTACAAACTTTTAATATGCTGTGATATCCTCTGTTTCATTGTCAATGTCTATTACTGTTTATTTATTACTTTTTAAATAATAATTTATTATACCTATAGCCACAGAATATAAAACTTGAATATTAAATAAGTAATATTAAATAATAATAAATATTATTTCCGATTCACGATCATTCACGAAGGACTAATTTTGTATCCTAGGTAACCGATATTGTATTGTCATTCCTACTAGTGACAGCCGATCATTGACTGCAATATTATGTCATATTCAATTGGTAAAGCAGAGTATCGCTCATACTGCATAAGCACACGAAAATAGGCCTTAAGGTGGCGGACCTTTAAATACCATGACTGTACAATAAAAACGACATAAATTAAATACAAAACGGTGATAATATCATACCTATACGTATAAAAAATAATTAATATACTGAGACTATTTAAACAATTTAGAATTGATTTATTTTTTCAAGAAAATTAACCTTTTTTTGACGATTTTTTACGTTTTCATAAGGAATTCTTTAAAAAAAAAAAATAGTATTAATCTACTTATCTAGCATCTAACATCATTGCGAACACAAAGCATAGGTATACGTTAACACAAAACTACCCATTTAATGCTTAGAAATTTACCTATTTAACAATTAGAAAACATGCAAGTAGCAGGTATATTTTGACAGTCATCGCACAAAAGCAAAATTTTTTATTATTATATTAGTTATATTTTACAACCTTACGAAATGTTCGAAACAATCTGTTCATTTATAGATACGTCACAATTTCATTTAAAGATTTAATTAAATCTGAAATAATAAGAATTAAATTTAAACATCCTGTACTATAAGTTAACGATACGCAGTGGTAATCTACAAAGAAATGTTAACAAAAATACAAGTTACCGATTTTTTTCTATAGTTGTGACTATATTTGCCGATTTATATTTCGTCACGGACATTTGGGGTACTGTTTTCTATTAAAATTAATACTTTTTTTCTATATTTCGCGTTATTTTTTACTCAAATGCGTGCGAGCACCAGCTTCGTCACAAAAGAAATTTATGATGGCGGCGTATTGCGTCATCAAAATGCGATGTCGTGATTGGTTACCTGTGAGGAGATTGAATACTTAAGCACGCAATCGATGTTCGGATGCACGTTTGGTGTTTCTCTACGGACGTTGAGCAATTAAGCATGAAGTTTTAATTCTCTTGTGTTAGTTTACAAAAACTTAAATTCCTTATAATTCATGTATTTTAAGTCCAAGCAGCAAGTATTATATACCAATCGAACCGCAATTAGATCCTTAATAAAATTGCATCAAAAAGTGAAATTCGTCAAAATGGTCGGTTGAGCAAATAAGCATTCAGGCGACGATACATATAATCTTAATCCCCTCTAAATTTAAAATATTTTTTTACTAAATCTGTTATTATTTTCGATTTCCAGAATATCGAAAACAAAATGCACATCACTAACTCGGGATGCTTACTGCGGGTATTATTATTAGGGAAAGCCTTGCGACTCAAAACGGAGAGGCCTCGTTTTATTATAGCTTTTACGATGTCAAGAGGAATTTATCGGACTGTGACTGTTTGTTGCCGTGGTATATAATGCTGAATACAGTTTAACAAATGTATTGTACAGTCCGTTGTTGTAATGCTGAAGGAAAAATTTGTACTGTTTTGTATTTCATGATTGAAGAGTTTCAAGAAGTATTCACAATTTAATAGAATATTTTAAACGAAAGTTTACATACAAATTTTATTTATGAGGTCCTTTTTTTGTATTTTTTTGTTTTTGGAAAAGATTAATGTTTATTTTTTGTGTTTTACGTGTGATTTGTGTTTGTTCGTGTATAAATATAACTAGTTATATTTAACTTCAAATCACGAAAAGAAGTTTGTAGACTCATTAAAGATACACACTAAACTCGCTCGTAACCAAAAACATTCCGATATTTAATAAACTTAATGATATCAATTTTGTGTGTATGGTTATCCATGAGGATACAAACGCAACAGGAACAAAACTCCATTTAAAACTAAAATATGAATAATGTTATTCCCTCATTATCTTACATAGCTTCAGTGAAACACTCAAATTTTATGATTCTTTTATCATATTCATAATCTAAAAAAATACATTACGCAGAGGTGTAATCCCTTATCAATATTCCAAACGCATAATCACTTTATTATTCAAAAATTCAAAGCACGTTCCAAAACTGGGCCTCAAACATGCTTATGTGGAAAATTCGTTGAAAAAAATATATTAAAGACTAAAACGATAACATTTTCCGCTTCCATGCTTTCCTACGTGAGGGACACTGGTCAGTTTTTCATAAATAGAATGTTTTAAACATCGAATGAGTTTTGATTAAACCTTTCGATGGATTTCAACAACCAACAAAAATCATAAACGGTTAACCTACTTAGGCATTCATTGAGGTCTTTCTACGCAAAATAGTAGATAAATACATATAAAAATATTTATACGAAAATCAAAATAATTAACATAAAAATTCAATGTCATTAAAACTCTCATTTCAAGCATTTCTGGATGCTTGTGTATTAGAATTACTAAAAAAATCAAACACAGAGTATCTTTTCTCTTTTGATTAAACCTTCTACTTTCAACGGTGATCCGATAAAATAAATTATCCCAACCAAAAAAAATCTAAGCCTTTCCTTAACTTCTATCTTTTTTCGCAAAATAATAAGCTCCACGATTCCTCTATATGCTAACGTTTTAATACAATAATTTCTCCTTGGAATATGAAATTTGTCGCTGGTACACACAGCAACTAATCAAGCTAGACACTCATGTACCTTAATACCTTGAAATAAGACACAATTTCAAATGAAAATGTTTAGCTTGATGTGTTGCTGGGTGTACATACCCTATTAAACAATGAAAACGCTTACTGGCACAGTGTTTTGATGACGCGGATTTATTAATAACTAGAACATCTGTTTACTAATGAGAAGATACGTCTGCTAGTAATTGCTTGGTGGCTGTAAATTTTATCTTACGTGTAGGCTTGGGGTTATAATTAATTGTATTTGATTTTTACCTGACTAATGCATAAACTGTCTATATGTCTGTTTAAGATTGAGGGATTTTGAAGATTTATTTAGTGACTCCTCGAATGCTAAAAATTCGCAACAAGTAAGTTTTACATTGTCCGTCTGGTGACGGAGTAAGAATACAATATGTTAAAAAATCGCAACAAGTAAGTTATATTATCGTAGTAGTTATATAATTATGTCACCACCCCATCTCATCCCGTGGGTGTCGTAAGAACCGACTAACGTGAATGTTATCTGTACGAAATAAAAAGAAGGAAAACTTGAAATTAAACCCTATACCAATCCGTATCGAAAATATGCCAAGTATTATGTAGTATTTATCGGAAACTCTTTATTTTATTGGAATAAATGTTAGCTACTGTGTTATACAATATTGCTATATAGATACACCCCCACACACAGGCATTCATACACATGTCTACTTAGATAAAACATTTTGTTTTTTAACTATGTAGTAGCTAAATAATTATGATTTAATTATCCTTAAAACATATTAAATCTCTACAAACAAAATGATATTAAAAGGAAAACCTCCAAAACAAATTAAGTAACAAATTAAAAAGTATACATTTTTTTAAAGATACAAAAACAAAATCCTTGTTCCTTACATAATCTATTAAATAAAGACAAGAGGCGTTACCGCAAACGTATTTCATTTTAAAGAATTAAGTAGATAGACGCCCGCAGCGACCTTCTTAATAAACACTTTTAGAAAGCCGCGGCCACAGTGAAAAGCTGCCTTCAAAAATATTTTAGGTAAATTTATCTCATCAGACCTTAATCTAGTACTTCAGAGACAGTACTGCTGCAAAAAATAAAAAAATATTTCGCACATAATATTCACGCTAAGTTTCATCCGTGTGGTGACGGAGTAAAAATACAATATGTCACCACCTCATCTCATCCCATGTGTGTCGTAAAAACCGATTATGGGACTATCCGTGAATATTATCTTTATGAAATAAAAAGAAGGAAAACTTGAAATTAAACCCTATATCAATCCGTCTGGCCAGCGTGGTATTAGTAAGCCAAGTATCCCTCCGTCACGGGCCTCCGCCCGTCCTTGCAGTGGGACATTAATGGGCTCTTATAATGATTCAAACTGCATTATGCAATATTAAAAAAAAAACATTGTAGAGTTAAGCTACAGATTGCCGTTTCTCTCTAACCTTTTAATAATATTGTTTGTCGTATGTCTACACGTTTATCCGCTTCAAGTGAACGCTTCGAAGCAGCGACGAAATGAAGAATATCCCGGAAAAGATGACGCCAGCTTCTTTATTCCTACCTCCTTATGATTTACGTTACAGTGACTTTTTTTGCATTTTTTATATATTGCGTTTGTTGGTGCAAGTCTAATACTTTGTTAAGGCCTAGTCTAAAGCGTTTTCCCTGTGGTGACGGAGTTAGAATAATGTCACCACCTCATCTCATCCTATGGGTGTCGTAAAAACCGACTAAGGAGCTATCCGTGAATATTATCTTTACGAAGCAAAAAGAAGGAAAACTTCAAATTAAACCCTATACCAATCTGTCTGGTCAGCGTGGTATTAGTAGGCCAAGTATCCCTCCGTCAGGGGAGGATGCCCGTCCCTGCAGTGGGACATTAATGGTCTATTATGATTATATCACTACACAGATGAGTCTTATAGTCTAAAGGACTACTTAGTCTAGCCTGGTCGAATTACCATTATGTAATTAGGTTCTTTGCTAAAAAAATACAAGGAATCCGTGCGCGTGAATACATATTCACGCTCACATCATAGTCTACAATTCTGGTTGCTTAGAACTTTCTAAGTAACCAGAACTGTAGACTGTAATGTGTTTAATTTTAAAACGACTTTCATACTAGAGGTAGTGAATAATACCGTTCAAACTGTTACGGACTCAAAGTAGGTAGATTCATACTTAAGAATGTCCTTAAGACAACAATTTTTGTGGACCATTCAAATAATAATTGTCTACCGAGTAAATCGAACCTGCGACCTCTCGCACAGCACCCGCATATAATCATTGGTTCTAGAAATTGCTTTTTGTATTAAAATATTAAATACTAACTATTCAAAAGAAGTATTTTCATAGGAGAAATCTAAATGCTTTGTTGCTTTAAAACTACTCAAGACAGAAGATATCTTTCAAGATACTTAAGATACAGTACAGTTGAAATAATGAGAGACGAGCTGGATAAAGTACTCCATCCACATTATTAACATTTCATCGTTCATTGGAAGTTTTATGTAACAACTTTTATATTATACTTAATTAATGAAGACGAAATAAAGTAGGTTTGTAGGAATCGCAGTACTTCATCATAACAGCCTATTAATGTCCTACTGTAGGGACGGGCCTCCTCCCGTGACGGAGGGATACTTGGCCTACTAATACCACTCTGGCCAGACGGATTGGTATAGGGTTTAATTTCAAGTTTTCCTTTTTTTTTATTTCGTAAAGATAATATTTACGTATAGTCCCTTAGTCGGATTTTACAACACCCATGAAATAAGATGGGGTGGTGACATATTGTATACTTACTCCGTCACCACACGCAGTAAGAATACAATATGTCACCACACGGAGTACTTGGCACTAAGTAATTTTTGCTCCCATGGTAGTAAGGCGCATGGGAGTAAGGCGCATTTTATACATCAAATCTTTAATCAAGTCTTAGTTGAAGTTTCGTCAAGAGAACAAGAGAGAAACAAATAATAATTTTGTGTACTTGTATTATTGTGCTATGGTGAGAACTAAACATTTTATTATATTAATAAATTGCAGTCAAATTGTGACAAAGCTCCCTAAATAAAGATTAAAAAAAAAAAAAAAATAAATTGCAGTATTAGTAATCATAAGGCAGATTTGAAATGACGGATGTATTTAGACCAGATAATTAACCTTAATCTTAGTAAAGACTTTACTAAGATTAAGGTTAATTATCTGGTCTGGAATATAATACTTAGTTATAATACTTAGCTTAAACTGATCGAGTAAGATATAATTGACCAAAATTAAATAGACTAATAAAATCTTGACATAAAGCCCTGAAATAATTTAGAAGTTTTGATATGCCCAGTTTCTCTCTGTAACAAGAGTAGTACAATGGGATATAAATAATTCGGCTTATTTATATCCCATTGTACTACTCTTGTTACAGAGAGAAACTGGGCATATTAAAACTGTGTTTACAAATTATCCATTTATTGCAAGTTTTAGTATCAGTTTCTCAGTTTTTAGAGGCCATTGTTGCGGGTCACTATCATATCGTCTTAAACGCAACTGGTAGAACTAGCATTTGGTCTAAAACGCAGCTGGTCACTGGGTATAAAACGCAACTTGTCTAAAACGCTACCGGTCTAAAACGCAGCTGGTCTAAATATCAATTAGTCTAAAAATACAAGTCGCCTGAAACGCAACTGGTCTAAAACGGAGTTAGTCTAAAATTCATGTCGTCTAAAACGCAACTGGTCTGAAATGCCAAGGGCACAACACGTAATTGTCTGGTAATAGCAAATACTTAAAACAGCAGATGTACAATTAAATTAGATAAATAATATCAGAAAAAAAGTTGCATATTTATTGTTATTAAAAAAAACAAAAGAAATCTGCCAAAACAAAAGACAGTCGTAAAATCTCAATCTCATTACTTACTTTAAGAAAAAAAAATGTTCCTTACTTTAAAGTTTAAACAAATCTTTGTACTACGCTACTGTTTATATTTTTTATGTTTATTTCTTGCTTCCGTTATTTTCTCTAGACAATCGAATGGTGTAATCATTCCCATTTCCAAAGCAGTCAATAACTTCGAGTACTCAGTATTAAATTTTTATCTCCCTTTTTTTATTATTAACATTAAACATATTTTTCAATTTATTTTTTTTCAAAACCACGGAAGAAAGAATCAAGTGTAAGTAGGCATGGTAAGCGTGTCACTAATACGCTTTGGTACGCGTAACTTGCCGCTAAAGGTAATACATAACGCGAATATGACCTTTATGAACAACATGTTAAAGTATATAATTGCCAGAACTGCAGAAAACCGCCATCTATCGACGACGGCGAAATAAACTCGAAAATTGAATTTATATCCAGATTACAAAACGTCATATACCTAATTCTTTGTGCGCTACAGCAAAATAACTTCTATTTATAGTTTATGAAGGTTTACTCCCAGATGTAGGATCAGCTGGAGGCCCGTCCCTGTAGTGGGACATTAATGGGCTGGTATGATGATGATGAACAGGGACTCAAAAGTCTACACAGATTAATTATTTATTTAAGCTTATAACTAGATTTATCTAAGTTACTCTAACTTGCTTCGAATATGTTATGTTTTTGTTAGTACATAGTTTATTTGTGTGTTTATTTGTTTTTTGGCGACAGCGGTTCCCATAGTGAATTTCTTTTTACGTATGATGTTACCACTTTAGAAACATATTTAGAGGTTTAAGGCCAGTTGAGTTTAAGACGAGATGATACTGAGACCAGCTGCGTTTTAGACCACATGCTACTGCTACCAGTTGCGTTTAAGACGAGATGATAGTGAGACCAGCTGCGTTTTAGACCAAATGCTACTTCTACCAGTTGCGTTTAAGACGAGATGATAGTAAGACTAGCTGCGTTTTAGACCAAATGCTACTTCTACCAGTTGCGTTTAAGACGATATGATAGTGACCCATTGTTGCAACTGTGAAAAAAAAATACACGAATTCGTGTCACAAAACATTAATCGCTTAATAATTTCACCTTCACAGAACTCAATATTCCTTAGTATTTTTCTTTCATGCATTCTTTAAGCACTTGACATTTTAATCGCACTCTATAAGAAATGCAAAAATTTAAAAAAAATGTATCTTCGAATAAGGAACGCCCCGTTTCATTACTGCAAGCCGCGAAATTGAAAAAAACTTGCAGTTGTTTTTTTATCCGAGTCTACTGTTGTTTTTAAGCTCTGCTTTTGATGTGAACTTTGTAAATTCGTTTTGCTGAGATTGGGTTTGAAAACACTAGAGTTGGATTCTGTATTTTGACTTAATTTGGAACATGGTAAAGCCATGGTAAAATCGAATATCTTTTTTGGTAGTGCCTAGGCTGTACTGATGCACTTTTTATCGGGAAAAATCCTTGTAGGTACTTTATTTTTTTTGTAAGCAAAAATACTACTAAAATTTTGTTTAGTGTTTCCATATATTTGCCATCACAGCTCTGCTGATTAAGCTAGTTCCTCTTAAATTTTTCGTATTTAATAAGTTAAACACATATTATTAAAGAAAAAACACCAGACCAAAGGAGAAATCTTATTGCGCACAAAGATTTACATTAAGTTTTTTTTGCCCAGAAGTTTTGGATTGAAAACGAGTCCAGGATCTTGGCATAGATGTCATGGCTAATACAAAAATATTAAAACCCAAAATATTAAAAATATTAAAAAGCAATGCAGCTTTTATTATTGTGTACAGTATTTGCTACTATTAAGTATATTTTTTCGCTCTAAATACATCCGTCATTTCAAATCTGCCTTATAATCTGCTAATGAAAGATTGGTAAAGTAAAAATATTGACTTCCCTATTGATCTAACTAAAAACCAATTTATTATAAAGAGTCAATTTTCAGCATTGAGCAAACATTCTTTAGAAAACGGGTTAGCTTTCCCCAGTGAAAATTTTATTTTGAAAAATGTTTAACGCTACTGACATTTCGATCATGTTGTACTGACCAAAGTCCTTTGCTGTCGTTCGCAGTAATAGGATTACTTTATATAACTTCCTAAATTGTAGTACTGTTGCTTGTTTAAACAGTTATGAGTTTTTTGGTGACCATTCCGTATTTTTAGTGTAGTTGCTTCTTAGTAACAATGAAATAAATACAATAACATCTGATTTTATTCTGCTCAGTCCAAGCTATGCGTTAACTTGTTTGTATTAAATGGAATGATTTTTTATGTCCTCCTTTTAAAAATTGTAAACAAGTTAGTGTAATGAAAGTAAAATTTTTTTAGGGAATCAAAAGATCGCGCGCATCAAAAACATTTGGTGCAAGCCTACATACAGCTGTGTATTTGTTTTGGCTAATGACGATGATTATAAGTAATAACATATTAAAACAAGGTTTGTACTAGATATGTATAGTACAAACCTTGTTTAGTTTAGAACTGTAAGATTACGTGACTATGTGTTTTTTTTTAACTTTGAGTATTTTACTATTCCCAAATTTTGTACATGGTCACTTTCTGCAGAAAATGTCTTCTTAATTAACCGGTGGGATAAGATGGGGTGGTTATACGTTGTATTTTTACACCATCACGACACATAAAACTGTACTCGTTAAACCTGTCAAAAGTGAACAGTGTAAAATTGCCAAAAGCGATCTATTGTCCTCAAAAATGATTTGGTAACTGAATAAAACGCAATCGCTAACAGCAACCCATAAAGACGCAAGTTCTACATTCATATAACTGGTGCAATTGCACAGACTATAATTGGTATGAGCACTTTTATTACAGTATGAATTGTTATCGTTTTAAAGCGAAAATGACTAGAGTTTTGACGAACAATGATCCCGGGAATGCTGGTGACATTTCGTTATAATTGTTGAGTTACTTTAATTTCATAGATGGCGCTGTGTTTTGAAAATGAAAACTTTAAACAAATTAATGATGACTAACCAGCGACCATGACGACCTCATAAAGGTCTCTGGGTCGGACTGGATGCGGAAGGCGCAGGACCGAGTTCTGAGGCGTGTATTGGGAGAGGCCTATGTCCAGCAATAGGCTAGTTGATTGATTGAACTAGCAAAAAAGACAATCAGCTCAAACGGTTAAAAGTATGCAACCTTCGCCTTCGTTTCAGTTTTGATTTATTAGAGAAAAAGTGCCTAGAAGACGTCATAATTTTTGTTCCAGGCCACGAAAATTCTAATACCAATTATTTTTGCTGCATTGCTTTATTAATCTTTTAATTTCTTTGAAAATGTTTAGGTATCAGTTCTTTATGGCATACAAGCTAAATAATAATCTTTACTTAATTTATTAAATAAGCATAAATTACTTTATTCGCAAAGCCTATTTTAATAATTGATAAGGAAGTAGTAGTTCAACGGTGGCAATGTAACGAACATTTTGGGTTGCAGCCAACTTACTTAATGGTTGATAAGACAAGGTTAATTTAACATTGTTTCTAACTTACACTTATAACCTAGATACTGATACTAAGAACTGCATTGAAGAACAATACTGTAATATTTGTAATTGTGGCGTTCGCAGTTGAGGTAGACAGAGTAATATCAGGTGCTATTATAAATTTTAAGAAATTATGTATCATACAATAAACTAATAAATATGAGGTCAGCGATATAACCATGCTTAGGTCCATTATTTATGTAATCCACAAAATAATTGTCTTAAACCTGTTATGAAGTTTATTTTTCGCGGCCATGTTCTGTAGTTTAACAGTAGACTTTTGCAGTTTTATTTTATTTTTTATTTTATTTTATTAGGAAAACAAACAGTTATTTACATCTATACAAAAAACTAAATAAATAACATAAAACCAGTTACATGTTTTCACCCTTATCTGTAATGCTAGTAAGTAAATTAATTAAAAGTAAAGCTTAAGCTGTAATGCATAAGGCTTTCTTTGCTTACAAATTGTGGAAAGTAATCAAGCATATTACGTAATGGAATCTATTCATACATGCCGCCAAAAATCTTTGTCAATATCAATGTAAACTAACACGCAAATATACACGACAAAACAATGTATATGCTTTTCAAATACAGGAGTATTTTGAGCAAAGATAGAAACAGGATCACCACGGTATACTAAACGATTTTAATCCCCAGTCTGTTGCAAAGCGCATCGTTAAACCAGATTTATATAGAATTCTCCTATCTACAGATTAAGCTGGAATAAGTTCAACTGGATCTTAGAAGACGGGAATAAACGAGTTGAAAAATTTATAAAACGTTGAGAGTCTCAGTACTGTTTTGTATTTGTAATGGTTGGCTTATAATGAAGACGGTGATTTACCACGGATGAAATGTTTACGCTGTGGGGGAATACTTTTCAAATTGTAAGCTGAAAAATATCTGTTTTCTATCTTATATAGAAATAAACACACTTCAACACAGTTTCAACTCCCGCATATTGCATTTTTAGCGTATTAGGTGTGATTCATCTATATTTGTAGGTTTCTTATTTATAATTATAATGAACCATTATATTTTTTTACATCTTACTTTACCTTTAAATCAGATGTGTGTATACAATTTCAACACCGGGCAAAGGTATGACTTTTATTCTTTTGTATTTGTTTTGCTGTAACTAACACTTTATTTTCATTAAATAGAAACTCTCATAGATTTAAAAGCTCTATAGCAAAACTTAATCGCCATATTTTCAATAGCGAAGTAATATTTGTAGCAGAAGACGAAATATGTTTCACAGTTTTTTGTCATAATCCTTAGTAAATATTCAAAATAGAATAAAAAAGTCTTGCTTCAGTAAGTAACAATGGGCCTTGGAGGTCCTTTGTGCCCGTACTCGATTCACAGTCGATGTCAAGTTATCATAGGTTTTATTTTATTCTTACTTTGTATTTTATTTGAATGAGAAAGATTGTAACGTCTTTGAAATCGCTTTAATGAGTTAGTTTGTTTTATATTTTTTTAGCGAAATAGAAGCGTATATTTTCTGAGTTGCGTCACTGACCTATCTTATCTCAAGAGATAAGCCTACAAATATAGGATCCATAAAGGCGTTGGTATACAGAAAATGGGTAATTTCGTCTCTGCAAAGTATTGTTTTGGAATCCTTATATACTAAAACAAACTATAAATTAATTTATGCAGCTAGGTAATTAAATTATTTATATAATACTAGCGTAAGCCCATTGCAGTAAGGGATATGTCTACTTATGACGATGGGAGAAAAATTATTAAGCCTTTTGCTTATAAGTAAAATCGCTTTATATACTAAGTTTTAGTAGTCGTCTTTTGTATATAAGTATTACGTATTACACAAATTAATGTAATAACTATGATTAGATTCCAGAGCTTCAATTTACCTGTTACTAATATTTATAAATATTAGCAAAAGCATTTAATATCAATATATTAACCTGCTTCTACTCGTACTTCCAGTTGCACAGCACTATTTCTTTACAGAAGAATCGTAAGTATTATTTACAATCTTATTCTAAAGCCTAGACATTTTTAATATCAGATCGCATTGCAGTATACCTTTTGAAATTATTTCCTAGTAATAAATAGGAGACGTAACACTTTATTATTGTCCATAATAAGTTTATACCCATGGGCGTCTAGAGATTTAGTTTAATGTTTAAGTTATAAACTGAAGGTGTATTTGACTGAATCCAATTCAGTTGCAATTTTTATTGCGGGTCGTTACCTATTTGATTGTGTGATGCTGTTTTGTTTCATGAGTTGCTTGATGACAATTTTGCTCATGGTCATATGGGTGATGAAAGGAGTAACGACCTTTTTAATGATTTTTGGTTGTAGCAAATGTAGGAGAACTGTCTAATAAGTTACGTTGTGATAATAACTGATCGGCATAGCCTAGTTTCTTACTGGGCTGAAATGAAGAAATTATAGGACGGGAAAGGGAAAGATGAAAATTTTTGTGTTGCTTTACGAATAAACTAGAACCCCTGACTCCCGTAATATTCATTTAACTAAGACAGCGCCATCTTGAAGACAAATCTGTTAACTTTTAAGGTGAGACGACCTCTGATACGAATACGATGTTACATAGCTGCTATGCAGTGGTTAAGATTGCCGGTCAAGAGAAATCTTTGCGTGGATGAACGTTAATGTTTGCATTGCTCCGAGTGTTTATAATATACGGGACAGTGTGCTAAAGAAAATAGAGGAGGCAACCATAAAATTGATAAGTTTAGGGATGATAAAAATGCTGTTCACCAATTCATTAGGCGCGTACTGACTGAGCGAGCAGCCTCGCGAGGCAGTCTCGAACGATGTATGTATTTACAAAAACCTATGGTACAAGCTCTCCTTAGTTTGGGACTACATGGCATCGTGTTGTGCGTTATTATTGTGAGAACAAGTTTTTTGCAGAAATGTACTGTTGCAATGAAATGTATGTACTAAATTATGATGAATCAAATTAGGTACATATAAATTACCTATTTAACTTAGATTTTAAGAGAAACTATTCAAGCTTTATGCAATAAACGATTTTATTGAGTCATTCGTTCTCCTAAAACGGTTTGGTAATAAATAGCTTTTATACTAGAAGTTGTTTTTGATCAATCATTTGCACCACTTCATCCATTAATTAGGACTTTATTTCTGTTTGTTACCTTTCAAAATTATACGTTTTCTGCAAACCCTGCAAAAAGTTTTAGGAATAAAAAAAAGTTTTAAAAGTTATTTGTGTAAAAGTTAATTGGTATTCCAGGACTGTGGAATAAAATTCTTTGATGTTTCAAAAAGCAAAAATAGCATAAATATTTTTTTCCATGAAGTCCAATTTACTATGATAATGAAATATGACCAGAATATTCTAGAGTATTGTTGTGATGATAGTCTTTCTTAAGGTTTGAGTTGGTTGTAGAACCTTTGTGTTGGCAGGATTGGTCAGCCTAGGCACTGCGTTAGCGTGTCTAGCTGCTTCCAGGGTGCGCCACAAGGAGGCTTCTTCCATGCACCCCCAAGCCACTCCAAATGCCATTGAAGTGGCCGCTCACTATTCAAAAATGTTTGAGTTCTCGACCATTGACACGAGAGAATAAGAAGAGTCTTTCTTAGTCCGTATAAGATATCTTATACCATGAGTGTAAGGTGCTTCTAGTAAATAGACCCTTACGTTTTTTTAAAGAAACTTGGTTCAAAGGCTAAAGATTGGTGGTCAAACGGATTTGTTTAAGTTTTTACGACCAGATACTTTTTTTCATTCAGATCATCATCATCATAACAACCCATTTATGTCCCACTGCAGGGACGAGCCTTCTCCCATGACGGAGGGATACTTGGCCTACTAATACCACACTGGCCAGCCGAATTGGTATATGGTTTAATTTTATGTCACCACCCCACCTCATCCCATGGGTGTTGTAAAAGCCGACTAAGGGACTATCTGTGAATATTATCTTTACGAAATAAAAAGAAGGAAAACTTGAAATTAAACCCTAAGGCCAATTATCGCTCCGTCACGGAAGGAGGCCCGTCCCTGGAGTGGGACATTAATGGGCTGTTATGATGAGTTGTCATTTTAATGTAAAGTACATTGCGGTTATCAAAATATGCTTACTGGCTTAAAAGCAATCCCATGAGTTGTTATTTGACAAGGCATTCGAGTTCGCGTGTCAATCGCTATAAATCCTCCATGGTATACCGAACCATTTGATATTCCCTTTTATTTACTATAGCAACGTGTATATTGCGATTAAATTTTATTGACATTATTTATTAATGGTGACGACAGTGTAAATTGTTTTTCGTGTTTGTTTCGGGATTTGGTAAGTGATTTACTGAGGTATGGTTTAGCCATAAAGGCATATGAGTAATGAACGGAGCATTATCGGTGGATGTTATATTATATTTTGTGTTTTATTTAAAAATAATAATAATGTTTTATTTGGCTTTTGTTTCCTATAGTACAAAATATTTTAATGCATGAAAATAAATGCATGCATTAGGGTCTTAGCACATAACGTACCGTAAACGGATCGTCACCGTATCAACACGAGCCGTTCAGTATTCTTTGTATGAAACTCCTTACTGCAACGCACACTTATCGGAATCGTAACGTAATCGGATTTTTGACGTTTGACACCGAGGAAAAAGGCGAGGCGGTGCTGATCCGTTTACGTTACGTTATTGCTAAGACCCTTAGACTGATAACATGTTTAAAAAAAAAAAGTTTTTACAAATATGAAGAATGAGTAAATACAAACATTTTTAGTTCTAGAAAGAAAGTTATACTCCTCCTCTGGATAGTCTGGATCCTTGATTGTAATTATTTTTCTTCTATATATTCTTAGCAATTTTAAACACTCTCATCATAACAGCCCATTAATGTTCCACTGCAGGGACGGGCCTCCTCCCGTGACGGAGGGTTACTTAGCCTACTAATACCACGCTAGCCAGGCGGATTGTTATACGGTTTAATTTCAAGTTTTCCTTCTTTTTATTTCGTAAAAATAATTTACGAAAAGTCCCTTAATCGGTTTTTACGACACCCATGGGATGAGATGGGGTGGTGACACATTGTATTCTTACTCTATCACCACACGGAAAAACATTTTACAGACTAATAATTATTCTTCTTCCTTTTTCAGTTTTGTACAATACTTGAATTATAACAACAAACTAAAATCTCACGTTTGTATTATAGTGTGCAATAGTTGTCTTTTATTCTGATCCTTAATGTCGTCAAAACGGGTTGTGAGTTGGAGTTACGGAATAAAATACACTGGAAAAGACTAATATTTCCTTTATCTTCTTTTCCATGAAGTATAACCTACTTTCCTTCCTTTTATGGTAAAATAATAGGTTAATTATTACGTATGGTGATGAAAAAATTACTAAAACAAACTAAGTCTAACCCATTACATCCCATGAGTTTACTGAAAGCCGTTTAGGGCAAACAGGCAGATATTGACAACGAAATTAAGTTCTCAGATCTCACAGCCAAACTGTATATCACACAGTTTTGTGGGACACAGATTTAGTTCATAAGATTCGGATTATACATGTACCGTTTCCATATCCATATCAGCCTACAGACGCCCACTGCTGGACATGGGCCTCCTCCAAACGTTTCCACCCTGCGTGGTCCTGTGCCTCCCTCATCCATCGGCTTCCCGCCGTCCTAATCAGGTCGTCGGTCCATCGTGTGAGGGGTCTCCCCACCCTGCGCTACCTGCTCCTATGTACCGTTTATTAATAATAAATAATTACAATATTCATATTATAATCACTTCACATCAATTTTTTATATAATCACAGTATTTTATTAAAAAAAAAATTTGTGTAAATATATTTTTTTTTCCATCATAATAAGAGATCGCGCTGGACAAACAACCTGATTAAGGTTGTAAGGGACTGATGAATAAAGAAGGGATAATTTATAGAATAGTAAATAAATAAATATTTACGGACATCTCTTAACCTTATTACATTGCTTAACCTGCTTGTGTTATGGGTAACAGAACAACGGATATTAATACTTATGTACTTTTCTTTTGTAAATACATACATATTATACATAAAAACACTCAGACCAATGGAAATAATCATGTTCATGCACACAAATATTTGCATTGCATTTGCCAGATGACATTTAAATTATCATGTTATTTTTATTCAGAGCAATAATAACTAACAACTCACCTTTGAAATTCAGTTAACGAAGAAGTACAGTCAAGGAAATTCATTGTTTAGCAGGTAGGCAACCCACGTAATTTAGTCGTATTATACCGAAATAACCATAACGAATTTGAAATCAGTAAACGAAGAAGTACATTTATTTAAAGACAAAACGCGTCTCTTCCAGACTTCATTTAGTAATATAACAGCAGTAAACAAGTTTTATAGTTAATTTTAATGGTTTATCTATACTAATATTATAAAGAGGTAAAGTTTGTGTGTTTGTATGTCTTTATGTGTTTGTGACGTTGTAGGAGGTAATGTCTGGATCTACTGAACCGATTTTAAAAATTCTTTTTGTGCTGAATAGTCCATTTATCGGAGAGTGTCCTGTCATAGGCTATTTTGTGCTGTATAGTTCATTTATCGGGGAGTGGCTATAGTATCACGCTATGTCTAATAGAAGCGGAGCAGTAATGAAATATGTATAAAAAAGGGACGCGTTTTTTTCGCCGCCAAACGAAGTGGGCACGGGTCAGCTAGTTGCAATTATGCTATGAGTAAGTGATAAAAATTTGTGTATGAAATTATGTCCAATGTAAAAAAGTTTTGATATAACGAGTAACTTTAAAAAAATAGAAAAAGACACTGCAAAGCTTTTTAAAATTTGAACTTACATCTGCACCAATAAACGAGGGGGCCCACGGAGGAAAAAGCAAGGGGGCTAAAGACAACAGAGCGTCTTATGACGCGGGCCCCTACTAACATACGTAAGTTTTATGTAAATACATATAATCTCAGCATATAATATGTATGATAAAAAATCAAATTATTTTAAACACATTAAAAGCTAAAAATACATTTAAAGTATATTCAATATAAAAAGGATCCCATTAAGTGACAAAGGTAAAGATAATTCAATTATTTGCGTTCTCCTGGCGTGGGAACCACTGTATTGGAAAATAGACATCTAGCGGTAGTTCTCGGTATTCGAACTTTGAACGATTTCCACTTCACTTATTTAGACGCTACTTAACGTATATTGTATTGAATTGTGAACTATACCTGTCAAAATATTTGCTTATAAATTATTTTTGGGACGTTTATGATGACGTAATAAAACTTATGAGTATATTGGAGTAGACGAATAAAAATGGCAATGAATAAACAATGTATAGAGATTTAGCTTATTGTTAACTGACTCCCGAGAAAGGGAGGACGTTTTTAAATCCGTTGTACTTTTTGCAGGTTTTTTACCTAAGAATTTAGTAATTTCTTAACGGATGCGCTGCCGTGGATGTCTCCATAATGAAGGGATTGTGCTCGTGATTCCGTGAGGAGAGCCTGCTTTCGCAAAGCTTCCCACAAAGCCAACAATCATCATCATAACAGCCCATTAATGCCCCACTGCAGGGACGGGCCTCCTCCCATAACGGAGGGATACTTGGCCTACTAATACCACGCTGGCCAGACGGATTGGTATAGGGTTTAATTTCAAGTTTTCCTTCTTTTTATTTTGTAAAGATAATGTTCGCCTAACAATAATTTAAGTGAAATGTTTCTATCGTTGATCAACAAAAACAAGTGAAGAAAAAAGGTGTAACAACACGATGTAAACAAAGATAAAGTTAAAAACCCTTTAACAAACCTCACTAAAACGTAAAGTTTATGATCTTTTCCAAACGATATTGGTACGTAATTTTCTTAATACATGAAACCATATCGCATGACTAACTTATCCTTTTCATCCGCCCCTTGTTCCTTACAATAGCGATAAAAACACGTCCCATCTAATTTATAAGTTAGAAGTAACCCGACAAAATCACCACGGCTTCAAATAAAAGTAATAAAATTGATCCACAAAGTTGGTAAAAAGACTTTTTTGTAAACGATTGGTCGTATTATTTGGATGTCTATTGTTAGTAACCGTATTACTTAAAATAAATTTGTTTAGTTTATATTTTAATCAATAGATGGCGTTGTACTGTAATCCTACATTGCGATATGGATTCGTTACAATAATTACGATAACTTAACTGTTTTTTTTTACACATAACTGCTTTGGTTGAGGGCCATCGGCCCACCACAGCTCGTGTAAAATAGTAGCGGTCGTCAGAGACCAACTACTTGTCCACAACAAAAAAAAAAGTGCAATGGATGAGGGCCATCCGCCCCACCACAGCCCGTGTAAAGTAGTAACTGTCGTCAGAGACAAACTACTCGTCTTCAAAAAAAAGCAATAAATTTGTCTTACCTGTAGATCACAGAACACAGAGTTTGTTTAATTTAATATCAACCATGCAGTGATTCTATAGAGTGCCATTTAGTTCAGCAAGACCAAAACATCTAGGATTTTTTACGTCTGTGACCAAACGTTACCGATCTAAGGTCATTAAAGAAAACAGGATTCGTTTCCACTACAGTGTATTTTACGTCCTAGTTTGAATTTTACATAGCGATTTTAAAATACTGAAGGAATGGTTCGACTATAAAATGAGAGATGTGGAATTGATTTCGTTAAAGCTTTTTCCATTTAATTTTGAAACTAAGTTTCACTAAGTATGATGTAAAAGTAAAAGACAAACAAATTGACTCTTTAACACACTAAGTAGCATGGTGATATATAAACATTGAGGTAATATGTACTACCTAGATAACCCTTATACGATGTCGAGGATTTAAATCCTGCACAAATGACAAAGGCTTAGCCTGTTATGTGCCACCTAGCGAGAAAAATTATCTTGGTGTTCTTTAGATAATGCGTAGGTATTG
This sequence comes from Schrankia costaestrigalis, assembly GCA_905475405.1. Taxonomy (NCBI): domain Eukaryota; kingdom Metazoa; phylum Arthropoda; class Insecta; order Lepidoptera; family Erebidae; genus Schrankia; species Schrankia costaestrigalis. Next base: position 3,905,317 of record FR997830.1, read on the forward strand.
CTTTATAGAGACAAATAAATAAATGAATAAATATTCCTCACACTTTCACATAACGCCATCTAGTCCCGCACTAAGCAGAGCTTGTACTATGGTACAACGGATAAACATACTTAATTTTTTTTTCTGTAAAAACATACAACATATTATACATAGAAAACACCCAGACCAATGCAAACAATCATGTTCATGCAACACAAAGATTTTTGCAACACATTGAGCGGGAATCGTACCCGAGACCTGTGCGTAGCATTCATGTTAAATAACCACTACGCCACAGAGGTTAACAAAATTAAGACAAAGGAAGATTTTGTAGCTTCAAAGCTTTGTAGAAAAGCAAAAAAAAATTAACTAAAAATTACACCAATAGAATTATGGCCTTCGCAGTAGAAGTAAGATAGGTTTCTCTTTAAAATTATAATTATGAGGCAGTTAAATAACTTGTCATAAACATGAAACGCGATAGTTTAAAACTTATAATAAATCGTCTAAGCTAAGTAGACAATCCAGACAAGAGAAAATCCTCACAAAGCGTGTATGATATCGTGTCAACACTAATACCACAAGAAATTAATTCACTCAAATATGTCTACGTAACGAAACGAGTAAGAAAACCCAAAATAAATCACAGTAATTTTGCTGCCACAGTTTCTTACTCCGATTTCCCGTGTAATAACCGTACAGAATGCTCTTAAAGATACGTATCGCCTATCTCCTTGCTGAAATTGTGAGTCAACCCGAGGATATGGGTTAATAGAGGGGTAATGATCTTGACTACGATAAGGCAAGTCACTTTAATAGTTTGTTCTATGAGAATGGTTAGAAAACTCTAAGGAACTTCTAAGAGTTTAAGTGACTGGATATAAGTTTTACAATTCTCTAGTCTAAGAAAGAGTATTGATCTAAATCCTGTATATTTTAATACATTCGTGCAATTTTTGTTGATTTTTAGATAAATAAGTTTAATTATTCGATAAGCCGCTTTCCGTAGGTACGGGACCTGATTAAAAACTGTCTTCCTCGCACCTGTAACCGTTTAAAGCGGTCGTGGTAACAAAGACACGGTCAAAAAAAGGGTATAAAAGTGTTTCTAAGGAAGCTTTCGTATCAAGGAATAATTATTGTTTAAATGCAATACGTGCTAAACTGTTTTGTTCTAGTTTTCGTAGTTAGCTTCGTGTGTGATCTATATTTCTGTCGTTAAAAGTATAGAAAGTATTTAAAAATATGTTATACTTCTCAATAATGTATTGTTTATCAAAATGTGTTACACGAAAACTCAAGATACAGTCATTAACTAAAGACCAATGTAATTTATGACTATTATTCAAAAGAGAAAATCCAAATCCAGCTTTCCAAATAAAAGGAATCAGCATCGTAAACGTATGATAAATTTAAAAAAAAAATTCTCCTTTGTACCTGTATAAATCAAAGCTTCACATGGTAAGTAGAGAACATTATGCAGTCCGTACAATTTCCCATTAGTACTATTTACCATTCAGTGAATTACTAGTTGTGTAGTTTATGTTTACAATGGCGGTCGGTACGAAATATTTTACTATGCATGTAGCTTTATGTCTGTTGCAGAGACATTTTAATACCATTACTTGTGAAAATAGAAGCACCTAGGTTTCTACTTTCCTCAGTCTATAACATTCTCCGTGTAGTGACGGAGTAAGAATACAGTGTCTCACCATCCTATCTTATCCCATGGGTGTCGTAAAAACCGCTTAAGGGACTATCCGTGAATATTATATTTACGTAATAAAAAGAAGAAAAACTTGAAATTAAACCCTGTACCAATCCGTTTGGCCAGCGTGGTATTAGTAGGCCAAGTATCCCTCCGTCACTGGAGGAGGCCTGTCCCTGCAGTGGGATATTAATGGGCTCTTATGATAACATCTAGAACTTTGTCTATTCGCCCAACCTTTGCAAAGGGCCAGTTAAGTTTTGTACACTCTAATCTTAGGTTTAGATATTTCTATGTTTATAGTTATTGTATAGTCGTTTTTACCTTTCTATTCTTACCTTAAAATCTGTCTCCGTCGTTTTCCTATTTCAAGGGTAGCAAAATATAACATGCGTTTGTCTGTCCCCCTTCCCCTATTCAGTAGCACAGGCTATAGAGCTACGTTTTAAGTAATATCACCAATAAATTGATTTCGAGTTTCGATTATATTTTAGCCTGACGTTTCGAACACTTTATTTCAACAATAAACACTAGCTTAAATACAAAGAATACATTATACCATGGAATGCATGGTCATTTCTACTTGCAAGATCCAATATTTCTTCATTGTTATAAACAAAAATAAGTAAAATTTTATTTAACATTTGTTGTATCTCAGTAGTTTCTCACGCGCTCCGGACGTGAGTGGCAGATGTGTTTACAGTCTGTTGAACCCCGGCCTCCATCCCTCGTCACGAATGCTCAGATTTTATTTTGATTTTCAGCTTTTTATTTTTATTGTCCGTTCAACAATAACGCGATATATCATACTGCTTCTTAGATATTATGTTACGTACCCTTACTCATAAACGTCTCTTAAATTTTAGTCAATTGATTAGTTTAAATTAATACAATTTTCTAACAAAAATTTTGCTAAACAGTGATTAAATTTAAGAGGCGTTTATGAGTAAGGAGGGTAATAGATTTCTCATAAAGATTTATCAATTGTCTATGTGATGATGGATAGAGAATACAAATTTAAGAATACAGTGCTGGTAAATTTTTCTTTTATTTAAATTAGCGGTCTAAGGTTTTTCTTTTTCTAGAACTAAAAAAAATCGAAACCGAGACCTCTGCGTAGCACCCATGTAATAATAATATTATAACTATGCTACAGACGTCGTCTATATAATGCCCTTGTTTGTTTACATTAACCACATTGGTTGAAAATGCTGACCTGAGCTATTTTTGGAACACGAAAACGTATTCAGTAGTAGGTAATCTGAGCACATGGCACTTACCGTTGACCCGGGACACGCCTAAACCCTGAATATGGTATTGCGGGTTAACGTATTAAATAAAAAGTATTGTATAATAATTTGTTTGGGTCTACCCAATATAAATAAATATTCCTCAAACATTCACACACCGCCATCTAGTTCTAAATTAAGCAGAGCTTGTACTATACCCATAGTAGTATACACTAGACAGCGAATAAACATACTTAAATACTTTTTTTTTGTTTTGTAAATACATACATATTACGAGTATACATAGAAAACACCCAGACCAATGCAAACAATCATGTTCATGCACACAAAGATTTGCATTAAGCGGGAATCGAACCCGAGACCTGTGCGTAGCAGTCATGTTATATAACCACTACGCCATAGAGGTCGTCGAATATTTGTGCGTTTTGTAACTATAACGGTACTAGCCCTAAAATTCAATCAACAATCCTGGCCAATAGGATTGGTACATACTTTTTTCTAACCAAGTTATCTTCTAACCTTACCTACGTCAATGTAACTGATCCACCCATTAATTATTATAGAACGAGTTAACAGTTATTTAACCATTATTCGTTAAACATTAGAGAATACAATAAAGTAGTAAGAAAACCTAATTATACTAATATAATATCCACAAAATCTAAACGAAATTCCACGTAGTTTCATAATAATTTAAACGTAAGTACAAATTTATGTCAACTACAAATTTCTATTAAAACAGATGTTACCACTCTTATAATATTAATTGTATCATTAATATAAGCATTTTCACGTTATTAGTGAGATTGTTAACAAGAAACCGTAATTTTGCTCTCAGTACCCACTTAAATATTATTCACATTTAGGCAATGATAACTCGAGGGCACACAATCGTTACCTCAAATAACACTCTCAATTATGTCTCTATTTATTTATTTTTTATTTATTTAAATTAAATTTCACGGCATGACAGAGCCGAGGCGCCAATGCACCGTGAAACAATGGTTTATTGTACGCGCAGGTACAAACGTGTACTTAAAATAAAAGGAATCAATTCTAAATAAATTAAATTAATACATATTATAAACAGATATTTCAACGATCATCCATCCGCTCACAGAACGTCAAACACTCACGATACACACACGCCCACTCACTCCCCATCAAATCACACTCTGGCGCTGATTCAAGGAGAACATTGAGCATACGCAACACTCGAAGTAATGGTGAGTTTTCGCGCGACACAGTGCGCACCACTGGCACAGCCAGCAGCGGGTGGGTGCGTGGCCGAAGCTCGTATGCAGGCACAGTGGGGACGAACAGTCTCACCAGCAACATCACTAGCTCAGGGCAATCCGACTCTCCACGGAGTGTGCGGCAAGCGTAAGTTAGTAGAGCACAATTACGCCTTACTTCCAGAGAATTGAAACCTAGAGTTCCCAACAAAAATTTCGTTGGATAAAGAAATGGGTAGAAACCGAACATTTTTCTATACAGAAACCTTAAAAAGGACTTCTGTATCTTTTCTAGAAGTAATGCGTAAGTGCACTCATACGGATTCCATACAATGGCAGAAGTTTCAAGCTTACTTCGCACGAGGGCCGTGTAAATCAACTTTATAATCTGGGGATTGTCGAAGTCTCGCATGTTGCGGATGACAAAACCTAACCTACGATAACAGTCTGCTGCAAGAGCTCGCATGTGCTCGTGAAAGGTAAGACGCGCATCAAACAATACCCCAAGATCCTTAACAGACGAAACCCGGTTAATGGGGACTGAACCTAACATATATTGCGCACAAATAGGCTCACGCGAGCGACTGTACGTCATCACACAACATTTAGCCACATTGAATACGAGCTTATTGACGACGCTCCAGTGGTAAACCCGGTCGACGTCACCCTGCAACGACAGGTAGTCGGCCGGCTGTTCTTTATATTATTTACTTCTGTTATATCAGTAAAGAGGTTAATTTTCTTAGAATCATTTCGTTTTTCCAAGAGTTTTTCGTGTTGTATGTTATGAGTTGAGTTGAATGTCTTTATTGTCTTCTAGTCTCATGGATGCTACCTTGTTCTATGGGACAAGATTTTTTCTAGGTACATTTTAAATAAATCATACCAAAATAAATCCAAAGATTCTTGTGGACCTAGATTTACATTTAATGGTAATTAAATACAGAAAAAAAAATACCACTTTAAAAGTCTGCTCAATAAATGTACGAGAAGCGATAGAATTTAAAAAAAAAACATAAAAATTTCAATTGTGAAGATGGTTATAAGTTATCCGCGACGTGGAATCGAGTGATTCAAAAAACATTATCTCACTTTAATTAACAATCGGTAAAAGTTCAGAATAGGGACGCGGTGTTGTGTGTAAAAATAAGAGGATAGAAAAACAAACTTCTGACTTCGAGACGGAGTCGTGACATTCCATGAGTCATCTCGTGACCATGGCTGGTGTAACCTGGCCGAAACGTCGAGTGCCTCAAAAGTAGTTTCAATATTTGCCACAATTAATCGTGTTAATACCCATATAGTTATTGATAATAAACAGAAAAAAGAGCTTGTGTGTTTGTATCGCTCTCCAAAAACCGTTGGTAAATATAATTGTAACGAATTCTTTGCTACACTCTGGGCAGTGTGATATTGATCGGCACAGTGGACTAAGAATCATATAGACAGTCTATTACTAGCTCTGCACGTTACAACGAATAATAAATAATCCTCACACATTCACACATCGGCACCTAGTCCCAAACTAAGGAGAGCTTGTACTATGTGTACTAGACAATCACGGATAAACATACTTAAATACTTTTTATTTTGTAAATACACACTTCGTCAATAAGGAGAGGTTCAGTGTCTTAATACAGAATCCTAAGGCTTTACTTAAAATATTATATTCTAGAGCACATAATAAATATCTCAAAGGTACTTCAAGATTATACAGGGTAGAAGAAATAGGTATACATAGGAAAATGATGGGATGAGTGCCGTAAAGAAACTAATAAAAATATAAGATCTCTCTTAAGCTTGTTGTACGATTTTCTGTATTCATAACTACAATGGAAATGAGCTGCTTATTTTATTTCATGTCCCAATTTATTGTTATGGGTTGAGTTCAATGTTTACATATTATTTGTGTGGGTTTGTTATGTATTACATAATTATTTCCTATTGTACCTTGAAGTGTGTATGAATATTGATATGTATATTTCTTCAATGCCAGGATTATTTTGTATGTTAAATTGACTCTACATAATAATATTTTTGTACAATCTTGTGCAGTATAGTTTTTATTTATTCATTATAACAGCCCATTAATGTCCCAATGCAGGGACAGGTCTTCTCCCGGGACGGAGGGATACTTGGCCTATTAATATCACGCTGGCCAGAAGGATTGGTATAGGTTTTAATTTCAAGTTTTCCTTCTTTTTATTTCGTAAAGATAATATTCACGGATAGTCCCTTAGTTGGTTTTTACGACACCCATGGGATGAGATGGGGTGGTGACACTCTGTATTCTTACTCCGTCACCACACGGAGAATTTTATAATATACGAGAGAGTTATACAACATCTGAGATCTTCTACCTGCAAAGTTGTATACACAAACAAACAAACTCACAAACCATGACATCAGTACAGATAAGTAAACTTCACATAGAGAGTAATGTTTAAGTAGCATATCAACACTTAGTCCGCGGGGAGAGCATCAACCCGGTTAGGTAAATACGGATAAGCTAAATTAATGCAATGGAGCTACGTTGATGTGCGGGATTAAGTAGGATGGTGTGTGGTTAAGTCTCAAAGAGTGCGCATCAGTGCGGGCTTGGTATACATATCTATATCATTATTAATATCTAATTTATATAACCGTGTGGTGACGGAGTAAGAATACAATAGGTCACCACCCCATCTCATCCCATGGGTGTCGTAAAAACCCACTAAGGGACTATCCGTGAATATTATCTTTACGAAATAAAAGAAGGAAAACTTGAAATCAAACCCTATACCAATCCGTCTGGACAGCGTGGTATTAGTAGGCCAAGTAACCCTCCGTCACGGGAGAAGGCCCGTCCCTGCAGTGGGACATTAATGTGCTTTTATGATGATGATGAATTTATATAAAACCGGCCAAGTGCGAGTCTGACTCGCGCACCGAGGGTTCCGTACAAACCTATTTGCCAAATTGTGATAACGTCAGGACTCAGCTGTTTAAATACTATTTTTCCCGCCAAAATTCAATGACGGCACGACTCAGCTCTATTAATAAATATTTTCCCGCCAAAATACTATGACAACTCATCTGTCAAAAATTCTGTTACGTCACGATTTATCTGTCAAAAATTCAATGACGTCACGACACAACTGTCAAAAAATGTTTTCCCGCCAAAATTCTGTGACGTCACGACTCACCTGTCAAAAATTATATGACGTCACGTCCCATCTGTGACAGATGTCAAAAGTGACAGCTGTCAAAGTGACGGGTGTCTAAAATATTTTCCCGCCAAAATAATATGACGTCACAACTCATATGTCAAAAATTCTGTTACGTCACGATTTATCTGTCAAAAATTCAATGACGTCACGACACAACTGTCAAAAAATGTTTTCCCGCCAAAATTCTGTGACGTCACAACTCATCTGTCAAAAATTCTATGACGTCACGTCTCATCTGTCAAAAGTGACAGCTGTCACTTTGACAGCTGTCAAAATTCTATGACGTCACTGGTCACGTGACTCAGCTTTCCCGCCAAAATTCTATGAAATCAAAATATAATGTGATTGAAGTAAAAATTTAAAGTTTTCGGAATTTTCCCATTATATGTACTACAAGACCTTGCTCCATGCCAAATTTCAAGTTTGTAGGTAGACTGGAAGTACCCTGTAGGTTTTTGCCCTTACCCCTCTAAATTTTGCGACAAAAACGGCTATATCTCTTGTTTGCGTTGGATTAGCACATTGAATTTTTTACAGCACTAAAAGGCATCAAACCTTCGTATTTGGTGAAAATTTCAGCTTGATACCTTCACGCGTTCCTGAGATAAATGGTCTTGACAGACAGACGGACAGACGGACAGACGGACAGACGGACAGACGGACAGACGGACAACAAAGTGATCCTATAAGGGTTCCGTTTTTTCAAAACTGGTACGGAACCCTAATAACAGCTTATTTAAACTCTAATGGATTGACTGGACTGTTCAAGGTAGGTAAACTTGTTTTACTTATACAATGGTTAGTTATATCTCGATATTTTATTTTGTTTTAAAATGATTTGGGTTTTATATTTATTCTTGTCTTTTACTGTTTACTGCGAGGTGCGTGTACCTTAGATGTAAAGCTTCTCTACTAGACAAATAGCCCATAAATGGTAACTTACTTAAAAAAGAGGAAGAGATTCTTAATACAGTTTTATTTTTTAATTTGTTACTTGTGAGTTACAATTATTTCTAGACTTATGCGAAAAAGTGATTTTTGTTTTAGAGCCTAGCAAATTCATTAAAATTGATTTTGTAATTTAGTTTCTATAACAAAAAAAGGTATTACTCTAATGATAATTGTTCGTTTTACCCTATTGCATATAAGAATGAGTAATGAATATCAACGTTTAGTTTTGGAGGCAGTTTTTTAATAATAAAATAACATTTAATGCCCAAAACCAGATAAATTGTTTTACAGTGTAACAACATGCAGCGGTAGATTGTTTCTTTTATGGTACATTAAACGGACTGATGTCCAATGTCCATCATTGTCTTTACCCACCCTACGACAGCTGTTTGTCAGTTTGACCGTCCATGTTACTTTGATTAAATTCCCATTCAGGCTAATTTTAACCTTCAGTTTTACTACCTAAAGTTCATTTCAGAATTGAAGTATAAACAATAGATTTTCCTAACTTAATTCATGCTTTGTCCACAGTTAATCAATTACTAATCTTGTGATTAATGTTTTGCGGTAAGATCTTTGGATCTTTATTGTTGTAAAATTGTGTTAGTGTTTCTTGTGTGTATGTAATAGTTTTGTACGTAGTTTAAGTAATATTACTGTATAGTTATATATATTACTTGTCATATTGATATCTTATTGAGTTGTATATATTGTTGTTTCGTAGTTGTAAATTGCAATAGTCCATGTCCCCAGTGACGGCAAGAACTTGCTGTACTAATAAAGTAAAGTAAGGTAAAGTTAGTTATAATAAGTAATTATGTGACGATTTTCTGTGTAAATGTGTTATTGTTTAGCTTTACTGTAAATAAATTGTTTTTCTTTCTTTCTAATACGAGACTTATTTATTTATTTAAAGATAACTCCAATAATTTGTTTTCAAGTCACCCGAATTTTTCCGTCTCATTTTACACCTATGCAAATTATGTACACACATCAAAAAAGTCTAAGCAACATGCATGATATTACAAATTTACCATTTATATTAATTAATTTCTAAGTATTTACTCACTCAAAGTGTATAGGTAAGTAAACTTCAAGTGTATAGGTAAAAAAATTTCGATTATGTTTTGTTTTTTTTCATAAAATTCAAATGACTGCGAATTTGTTTGAATTTGAGTGCATGTTAATTGCTACGTTTTAGTCTTGATTTTATAATTTTACCAACCATTTAAATACAGTTGGCGACAAAATTGAATTGTTAGATATTCTTTACGTCATGGAGCGACGTCATTTGACGGCAGATGAAATGCAAAGAGCTGTAGGGATGTTGCAAGCGGGAAGTAATCAATCTCAGGTATCCGAGACATTTTGGTATTCATAGAAGTGTTATTTGTCGTCTTTGGCAGCGCTACAATAATACAGGGGAACCCGCTGAACAGCATCCAGGCCGTAAAAGGAGTACAACCACTCGGCAAGACCGGTACATACAACTGACTGCAAGACGCCAGCCGATGTTAACCGCTCGAGAGATAAGTTTGAGGCTACAAAATTCAAGTGGTGTTGATGTAAGTCCCCAAACTGTGCGAAATCGACTGCATGAGTACGGCCTACGAGCTCGACGCCCTATCAGGTGCCCACCGATACGTCACGGGAATCGCGCTCGTCGAAATGAATGGTGTAGAGAACGCATAACATGGACCCAGGAACAATGGGATAAAATTATGTTTTCCGATGAGTCGCGATTCGGGTTTAGGCCTGATACAAGAAGGGTGCGAGTGTACCGTCGACCCGGAAATACTGAAAGACTCAGGTGCGTTCAGGAAGTTCATCCATACAGCGGCTCAACAGTTATGGTATGGGCGGGTATTATGAAGAACAGGCGAACTGAGCTCGTTTTTGTAAATGGAAACATGAACGCTGAAAATTACGTTGAGGATATTCTCAGACCTTATGTCCATCCATTTGCACAAACCTTTGGCTCCGATTTTACGTTAATGCATGACAATGCGCGTTCACATACAGCTCGGCGAACCAGTGAATACTTGGCAACGGAGAACATCCAGGTATTGCCCTGGCCTGCACAATCGCCAGACCTCAACCCCATCGAGCACGCATGGGACATGCTCCAGAGACGTGTTTTGAAGGACTTGGACGGAGTGACAACAACCCAACAGCTGAAGGATTTGCTACAATTCCATTGGGAGCGAATACCGCAAGATGACATAAACAGTCTCATTAATTCAATGAATAATCGTTGCCGACAAGTTCTGAATAGCAGAGGAGGCCATACTTTGTATTAAATTGTCCTATTCTTTCACAATAAATTCATTTTCTTAAGAAATTTCAATTTGTAAAAAAAAAGTTTAGTTTCTTATGTACCTGTATATTCTAATATTGTTAATTTCTGTTATTAAAAGAACTTATAAAGAAAACAGCTGTTATTTTTACATCATAGAACCCTAAAAATATTATTTTAAAAATAAAATACAACGTTATAATTAAAATAAATGGTAAAATAAATTAATATAAATGGTAAATTTGTAATATCATGCATGTTGCTTAGACTTTTTTGATGTGTGTATTATGAACCTACCAATGTACAACTTCTGCTAAATAAATAATTTTATGTGGAATTTTGAATTAATCAGATTCAATTTCCTGCTTGATTTAACTAATGACACACTACTACTTACATAGTAATCTACGAAAACAAAGAGACAAATCTAATGACAATATTATCATTTCTCGTTCACTGCTTTACTAAGCACGCCTTAACACAAACCAGTATTTATTTAAACAAGAGAATCACAAGGCTCAGTAGGCTCAGATTTGATCAACACCTTTCTAATATCAACAATTTGATTAATCAACATGTCGAGTATTGTTTACTTTAATTACTTATTATTGGATTTTGGTTAGAGGCATTAATTTGACGAATTTTCGGATTACTATGTGCCTTGAGGCACTTGAGATTAATTTATGAGACATTTAGTAATTGAGTTACTTTTTTTGTAAGACAGGGCGCGCTAGTTTTCTTTCTTAAATAGTATTATTATTATATTTTTTATTTTAGAAAAATATATAAAAAAAATGTAAAAAGTTTGAAGACCCGAAACATTTTAATTGTAATTTAGTTAATGTACACTAACCGCAAACTAGCTAGCTTTGTAAGTCAAACATTATAGTTAATTTTGTGTTTGGCAACAGACGAGCAGTTAACATAATGGTAAGTGTATATCACAGATAACTACTAGTGACAGATAACTACAGATACCACGATATTACTTACTTCTATGGCCAATATTAGAACTGTGAACAGATTTGACAGTAAAACTTGAGCTACGTTATATTAGCATTCGCTCTATTGAACTTTCCTTTAAAAGCAACTTGCAACTCGGAGTACTTTACCCTACTCTCAGTATGATGTCAAAAGAATGTAAAACTGTTCGAATTATTAGTTACATTATTATTTATTCGTTCATTTAATTGAATACTGAATGTAATAAATAAATAATCCTCACACATTCACACATCGCCACCTAGTTCCAAACTAAGCGAAACTTCTACTATGGGTACTAGACAACAGATAAACATACTTAAATACTTCTTTTTTGTAAATACATACATACATAGAAAACACTCAGATCAATGCAAACAATCATGTTCATGCACACAAAGATTTGCATTGAGCGGGAATCGAACCCGAGACCTCTGCGTAGCAGCCATGTAATATACCGACTGTGCCACAGAGGTTGTCGTAATGTAGATAGATTATTTGAAACTCTGTGTCACCGTCTTAATTATTGAAGTTAAGTTACTATTAACTATTTCAATATTACATCGTACTCATTAGCAAGCTCTTCGAGTATTGTCAATAAATACCGCATTCGTATGACTTATTGTTTAGAGTTGAATGAATATCATCATCATCATAACAGCACATTAATGTCCCACTGCAGTGACGGGCCTCCTCCCGTGACGGAGGGTTACTTGGGCTACTAATACCACGCTGGCCAGACGGATTGGGTTTAATTTCAAGTTTTCCTTCTTTTTATTTCGTAAAGACAGTAGTTACGGTTATTCCCTTAGTCGGTTTTTACGACACCCATGGGATGAGATGGTGACATATTGTATTTTTACTCCTTCACCACACAGATAATGAATGAATATGAATCATTGTATTTTGTTGTATCAATAATTGTAACAATATTATAGAAGTATGCGCTTCATTATCATTCAGTCATCATCATTACAGCCCATTAATGTCCCACTGCAGGGACGAGCCTCCTCTCGTGACGGAGGGATACATGGCCTACTAACATTATTTGTTTATAAGTATGCGCTTAACAAATAATGTTTAGAATTGCGATTTCGTTGGACAATCAGGAAAGATCACACAGGCAGTTAGTCTTGCTACTTAACCCTAGATAACTAAACTATATTTGTAGTTACGTTGTAACTAAACTTTCGTCAGGCGGACTACGCAATAAAACATGAATTTTATAAAAAGTATTGATTAAATAGAGGAATTTCTTACATAGCACAATTATTTAGTTCAATAATAAGTACTATTAGTAAAAATCAACGACAAAAACCTTTCGGCACAGTAACTATATGCCTCGTTATTGTGAGGCCCAAAAATGACATTTTTCATGACTCGCATCAATGGTTAGTCATTCTGCTAGATTTTGATAGACATAAATAACATATTTTCCACACGTTTTTATCAGTAGGAATAGGAGGTTCAGGATCAGAAGAATCACTAAAAATATCGTTTATCATGACCTTGATATCACGCCTCAAAGTCGGTATATGTATTCGCACCCGTAACCAAGGCTCGACCTGCTGGTTTCCCATCTTCCTGACAAAATGCAGTTGTAATATAGATTGCTTTTTATTTCTTAAGCTATATGAGTCAACGAAAGCATAGGCATTTATTGAATTTAGGTTTAATATTATTATAAAAGATACATAAAAGAGAAGTGAAGACAACCACTTATGTTTGTTTTTTTTTCATCAAGGGATCGGGTATCATTTGAAGCTCTCATTAAATATCCTGGTTTGAAGTTTGAAAAAAGTTGTAGTAACATTATCCTTATCAACAGACTAATTAGAGTCTATAATTTGTGTCCTTTGTCATCATTCCCTGAATCTAAAAAAACGTTTGAAAATTTAGCATCGCTGTCGTAATCACGATGTATTTCCTCTTCCACCTAATCCTCTGTCTGCTTGCCTGAATTATTTGAATTCTCTTCTATTTATTAAGTAAACCACTAACGTATTTGTTGTTCGTTATTTATCAAATCCATCTAAAATATTAATATAAATCAAATCAGGCAAAATCATGTCATATAATGTACCTATATAAATCAGAAAAAATTAAAAAAAATCATAAAATATTATTTTTTATTACAACTTTTACTTCTAAATAATGTAGTGTATAATCAAAAGCAAAAATAAAAAGAAACATTTTATATAACGTGTGTATACATTATAGAAAACATAAATAATTTTCATACATACCGTTAAAATAAACTAGCGTAGTTACTAATCTTTCGTCAGCCAGACGACGACATGGTCCTAGGTCAGTCCCTAATAACCGGTTAATTGCAATTATGTCACATAATAGACTAATTACACGAATTAGGAAGGTAAACAAAGATCGGCGGGAGCAGGACACGGAGAAGTAGGTAGAATGTAACTTAAAAAAAATCTATGGACAGTATGTTTATTATTTGTAAAAATAGGATGTAGTTATTGATAAAATTTAGATAAACTATTAAAACAATCGTTATTTTACTTATTTGCCATTTTATTTGGACATGGGCCACTATGGCATTTAGCATTAACAATAAATTTAAAAATAGTGTAGTGGGATGGGCCACTAGGTATGAAGCTTATAACCTTTTCTTTTGATTTAAATGCAAGTTGGCCTTTTTAAACTTAAATGGGATAAATTAAAATTAAAACTAACTTATTTAATGTGTAATTTTTATTAAATTTATGTTTTATCTTTTTTTTTTTTCTTAGTTTATTTTTAACTTGAGACTGTATTTATTTTAGCTTATTTATAAACACTTAGCGCGTCTTAGGGCAATCTGGTATGGTTATTTATTTAATAAATAAGTTTAGTTTAGCTTTTTATAATAAAAAATAACATTTCATTTACGTGGGCAAAACCATACATTGAATAACACGTAAACACTGCACTTAGACAACTAGTTTCGAATCGTTTCCAATGCCATTAATATTTATACTAGTCTATTTTTTAATGTCACAACATGATAATAAACTAAATAAATAAGGCTTCTAATGATATCATCGCACTTTTGGTAATTTTTAGGTTTACATACAAAATAATGGATAAAAGTGCCAATAATCGAATGCAAATATTAAAGCTTTTATTAGCCAAACTAGGAGTAAGTTATATAAGTTTTTCTTGTCTAGTCTCTCACACGCTTGATTTTTTTTGGAAAATTGGCTCAATATTGAATAATTAGACCGACGTTGTTAATATTCCGAAGGATACCTACCTAACATCATATAAGACTAGCGTGTCAAGATCCTATACCAACCCAGATTAAAAGATAAATAAACGATTTCTGTGACGAGGTATAGTTCATGGCTGCTAAGCAGACGTCTCAACTCAATTCATTTCATTAACTTATTGACTTTAATTTTATTCTACTTAATCTAAGTTTACACAGTTAAAAATTATAAACTTTGCCACTGCTGTCTAGGTAATAAAGAAGAAAGGATACTTACTACAAACTCTATTACTGCATTTTTCAGACGTCCAGTTTCCATTTTACATTTCAATTTACAAATGTTTACATTTGTCTCGTATTAAATAAGGCAATTGTGAATAATAACAAAACATTTAAAACTCTGTTTGATTCCCTCTTAAACTTTGTTAGCATGAACATGAAAGTTTGCAAGCTGCTGGCGCTGGCCAGACGGATTGTATACCCGATACCATCAATCCGTCTTGCCGTTAATTTTAAGTTTTCATTATTTTTATTTCGTAAAGATAATATTCACGGAAAGTCTCTTAGTTGCTTTTTACTACATCCATGGGATGAGATGGGGTGGTAACATATTGTATTCTTAATCCGTCACCACACGATTGTCTTCTATACAGGACTTTATTTTATTACCACACGGTTTTTTTTTATTATTAATTTCCAGTTAAAAAACCCACTTAAGCTAGAGACTTAATAATAATGGTATGGTGTTCTTGGTATTACTATGTAATACCAAGAACTAAATTACTAAACCTATTTTGATAAAAATGAAATGAGACTAATCAGAATGAAAACTCTTTCTCTTTCTTTCTCTCTTATCGGTTTATAATTGACTGAGTTATGAAGTTCCAAACATGAAAAAACTGAGAACCTCCTCCTCATTTGAAGTCGGATAATAAGAAAAGCTTAGTTACAGGAATTTGATGAGGGAAAACTATAGTGATAAGTATCATATCTTTGTAGTCTGTGATGGCCTAATATATAATTTATAATCTTAAGATCATATATTATAGTAAGCTTCTTACCCGCTTGTAACGCCCCTACATTCAAAAACGTTTTTTCAAATTAACTATCCAAGACCCGCGAAAAACTTCATACTTACATTGTTTTACTACGGAACTCTAGAAAGATAAACTTGCCATTTAAGTCAACTTCAATGTAGTTAGTGGATTCATTCTTATTTACACTCATTGTAACTCCAGTTAGATCTATCCTAAACAAAAATACTATAAATTATGGTAATTTATAAGTATGAATTAGTTGCCGCCAAAAAACAAAAAACTATTGACTAATAAATTGATATTCTTCCCTTTAAACTTATTGCAGTACTGCAAACTTCTTGCACGCTTACATAAAATAATAACAAATGAATACACACTTATTTCTAAAAAACACTATTCAGTTAATAAAAACTACAAAAATAATAATCTCTACTCGTAAAAACATAAGTTTCAAAACCAGAGTAACTCATGTCACATGAGCCAAAATGGCGCCGAAAACCATAGTGACCCAAGTGATCTGGGTCACTGTGCTCTATCACTATTACTTTAAAATTCGAAATGGCAAAACTCTTTTTTATAACGCCATCTATGATTTTATTTTTAAATTAACTTAAAATCATTTTGTCTATAAACATAAGGGTTTTAAGGGGGCATTGGCGTGCCTAACTAAAAAAATCACAAATTGTGGTCTGGGCCGCTCTGGTTCTGGTGGCCTGATTTCAAGTTTTCCTTCTTTTCATCGTTAAGATGAATTTATTTGGTGGAGATAGGGTGGTGACATATTGTATTCTTACTCCGTCACCACACGTAGAATTTAATTAGTACACGGAGAATGAAACACCACACGGAAAAGATGATTGAATAAGACAAGAATATTAAAATTAAACCAATTAAATAACTATTAGAAGTATTAAGGGCTGGTAAATACATAGGTCACCTTAGTTTTAACCCATATATGCCCAGAATAATTTTTGAATCCGATTTTTATTAATTTCAAATATGTTTGTCTTATGATGCCCCTATAACAGTATTGAGAAGTTTTCGTAAACATTTTTTACGTTAAGTAGGTATTTTAGGTGTGTTCAAAAACGAAACAACGGGCAAATACACTACACTCTGTATATGAAAATAAAATGGCGATATTATAATATATTTATTTATTCTTATGACAAATTTTACTTTTACAATTAAGTATGAAATACAGAAAAACATTTAGCATGTAAATTTACTTGACATTTTTGGCAACAAGTAACTGTAAGGCTCTTACAATGAGCACATCGCAACCTACTCGGTGCTTTGACGATCATGTGTTCAGCATTATGCTTCCGCACTGAAGTAGGTACGCTCGTAGATACTCGTTTGCTAGGTCCCGGGCGCTGCTTATCGGAACCATACTTCTGAAGTAAGTTTCTGGCAATGCTACGCCGAAACTCCAACGTGTCTACGTTGCTGAGATAATTCCGAGCCAGAAGGGTAGCATTGTTGACTGCTACATCTACTAACCAGAAAAGCAGAGGTATGTACCACTTTTTACCCCTAATCGCAATGCGATAAGTTCCAATATTTGCATCTAATCTGTCAACCCCTCCCATAAAGCGATTATATTGGAAAACAACATTAGGTTGTGGTATATTCACCCTTTGTTTTTGAACTGCTGAGTATCTTCTGGCAGTCCGGACTGGTTCGACGCCAAATTCGCTGGACAACAAAGTCACGACGCTATTATCATTCCAGCGCACAGCACAAATGCCACTGTTTGTATCGAACCGATTATCATGGTAACCTCTCTGTTCCTTCTTACACAGCTTCTCATCTTTCAAAGGACACTTCTCAGTACGATTACTTCGGACAGTACCAGTCACTAATATATTTTTTTCTTTCATTTCTGTTATCAAAGGCAATCCCGTGAAAAAATTGTCACAGTACACAGAGAAACTTGTTTCTTGGTAAACATTCTGCACCTCCGACATCAGCTTTCGCACAACATACTGACCTAATCCATCACTGTACCTTTCATAACGGCCTTGGTATGGATCGGCATACAAGCAGTATCCTAAACGTAAAGCCGCAATCCATGTCTTGAAGCCGAATCTGATAGGTTTACCCTTTATGTGCTGCTTGCAACCGTGTCTCCCATAGTACGGGATCATAGACTCATCAATGCTAATGTCCTTTTCAATTACGGCGTATTGTAAAAACTTTTTATTCAGTAAATCAAAAAGAGGACGAACTTTTGCCATTTTGTCGTTAGGGCAAAGGTTAGTATTGTCTGCTACATGAAAATGACGCAAAATTTCTTCAAATCGGTTTCTTCGCATTGATTTGGCCACCAAGATGTTGTGGGTGTCTTCATTATTCTCCCAATACATCCGACGTCGCGGCAGAGGAGAATATCCAGTCAATATCAATATACCGATGAAACAATAGATGTCACTGTCAGAAAGACTGAACCCTGGGTTACCCTGTTGCACCGCATACATTACGGAGTGACGGACAATATGCATGACAACGTCGTGGCTAAAAAACAACTCGAAAAAATCAAGAGGTTCTGAAGCTTCAGATAAAGTAAGTACTGATCTTGGTAAAGGCGCAGTCCATTCCTCATGGTGTTGAGGTAAATCCCTTTTTACCCATTTTCGGGCTACCTTTCGTGGTGGGCCTCCACCACCAATTGGTGATATACCATCTGGCTGAAATGAGTGACCTCGCTTACGAGTAGCTGATGTACTCGGACGTATCAGTTCACTATCTAGTGGTATCACTTCATGTGATGGCGCGCTGCTCGCGGTCAACAAAGGTTCTTCTCCCTCAGATTCGCTATTGTCATTGATGTTTTGGCCATGTAATATCAGCTCAGCTGGTGCCAAAAGTTGACGACGTGATAAATTATCAAAACTTACAGTGGTTTCATCACCCGAATCTGAATCAGAGACCAGTCCATCACCTGGAGGGTCGATGAACACGTCGGCTCCTGTCGCATCATCATCAGAAGGGAAATCATTGAGGTAGTCAATGATTTCGTTCGTAGTTAACTGCGTACTCCGTCTGAAACATACATAAATACTTTTAGTACAAAGCCCACCTGTACATTTGCCCAATGTATCGTTTTCGAAACACAAGAGTTATAACGACGATTTAGGTATTTATAAAACGGTATCTATTTATTCTAAGCATACGAATACATAGACAATCAATCATACTTTGTTAAAAAATAACTTTGAAAACCTAACAATACTATATTCAATAAATACTTACTTTTTTTTGGAGAATGACATGATCCTTGCGCGAAGAAAAACACGTTACAACTTGAATTACCAATTATTTGAACGAAATGTCAACAATGCGTCAAAATTTCGTCTAAAAATCAAAGATAATTTCATAAACGACCAATAGATTATATACTTTACACGTTTTTACATTGAGAAAGCCTTTGCGATACTTTTACTCAAGTACTAACCGTTGTATCGTTTTCGAAACCATGGGCATATATGACGCTCGCTCAGGCAATGTATGGACGAGAAAACATTAGTATGTTCTAGTTTCCCGATTGCCGCCTTACCAAGTCGGGTTGTGACCTCATTCTGAAAGTTTGACTTATCTAGGTGGATAAACTATCCCAGGTAAATAATTTTCTTTAGCATTTATCTTGGTTTTGGTCCATGTTTTTTTTAAGATACTTGTGCCCACAATTTGAGATGTTCAAAGATTACGTTAGTCTTCCATGTTCTAAGTGACGACCATAATTACTTCGACCCTAATGTTTTCGTTGTTGATTTAGAAGTCGAAGTCAAAATCCATAAAAGCATTTTTCAGTAGTTAGCTAGCAAAGTTATATTTTTCCTGTAAAGATAAGCCGTTCTCCGTGTGGTGACGGAGTAAAAATACAATATGTCACCACCCCATATCATCCCATGAGTGTCGTAAAAACCGATTAAGTAACTATCCGTGAATATCATCATTACGAAATAAAACTTGAAATTAAGCTATACTAATCCGTCTGGCACGCGTGGTATTAGTAGGTCAAGTATCCCTCCGTCATGGGAGGAGACCCGTTCTTGCAGTGGGACATTTATGGGCTGTTATGATGAGAAAAATATTACTTCTATGTCTAAAACAGTTACAACCGTTTACCGTCTTATCTTTAATCAATCAATCAAGATAATAACAGCACACATGTATTTAATAACACCACATTCGTTCCAATATAACAATAAATTTCATTTACCCGCCTCATCAATCAATTTGATTAGAGCTTCGTTCAATATCTTAGGCTTTCCTTTGTAAAACATAGCCTGGACAAAATACTAGACGTTTTTTGTGATATATAAAGACTTTACTTGGTTGATTGATTCCAATGTTACCAATATTATTGGGATAGACAGAAATATAATAGTATTTTAGAAGCAATAAGTAAAAACTAATAAATGGCTGCTGTATTTAAGAGATATAAATCACCAACTATTGTTTGTATATTTGGTTTATGAAAATAAAAGTTATTATTATTAGTATTATTTATAAATAGCCATAGATTGATTTCAAGTTATCTACTTTACTGGTATGCAGACTAAATGGCGCTGTCTTAGTAGAGTTAAAATTACCAGTCGTGTTAACGGCTCTTGGATAAAGGGAAATCAATGGACATGTTTTGTTAACGAGACAAGTACTCGTATTCAGGTCGATCAAAGGGGTCTGAGTCGCAGATTTAGATGAAGCAGGTTCAAATCAATCTACATTTTTTCCATAGTCTTTTTGTTCTTTTCGAAATTGTTAACTTAAACCTAAGATTAATAAGTAGTTTTATATGTAACGTAAACCATTCATAAAAAATCAGATACCATTGTTTGTATTAAAATAACACGCAAGCATGATAACTCCAATAAAATATAATAAGAAACATTACAAAACGAGAGCAATTTAAATATCACTATGTAAACACACAATGTTAGAATTTGCTTAAACAAAACAAACGTGTAAATATTATTACAGTACATCAGTAAAGCAACTAATCTACGTAAAACGTTACACAACACAGGCAAGCTTATACGTAACAACAACGTTAATTAATTACCGAGTCTAAACTACGGTCACAAACTTCGGGTAGAAAATACCGTTAAAAAAACTAGCAATGTCCGCTTTCAGAAGTTTATCTCGGATGTCAGGAAAAACAATAAAAAACAATAAGGGTCAAACTCATATAACTGAACAAAGTTCATTAATTAAGACTTCGCTTGTGAAGCCTAAGTCGGCTTCTTCGAGTACATCACTCGATTCACGTCTGTATTAAAATGAAGTCTTGTTTATTGAGTGGTAAAGTGCTTAAAGAAAATTGTAGGTTAAATCGTCATTGGTCTTATGGGAAAGGGCAATCTAAAGAGACATCCGATGTTTTATCGTTTTGGCTTTTTATATATTGAATGGTTTAACCTCCTGGGGCCTGGCGTCATTTAAGTAATACATACCAGAAAATATAAAATACAGTGCCATTTAATGAAATTCGTGTAAGCTTTTAATATTTAAACACTAACGTTTAGTAATTTAAATATTAATTAATTAATTTATTTAATAAATAATAAATATAAAAAAAAATATATTTCATAATTTAAAAAAAATGGGCCCCAGGCGGTTAAAGCCCACCAGGTTTAGAGCCAGATATGTTCTTTAGTGCTACTAAAGAGTTTGCTGGTTTTACACAGGTCAATTCTTTGTGCAATCTACTAATATTTCCTGAGTCTGGATGATCTTTGTGTCCGCTAAACCCATGTTTGTAAAGTCATCGCAAAACAACCAGTGCAGAGATTATCTTTGTTTTAAACTCCTGTTGTTGTTTTTTGTATTAAGCGCAAGTATTACGAAGAAAAATCTTGGGTTTAGAGCTTACCTGAACTATGACAGATGAGATGAACACCAAGTAATTTTAGATTAGTCCATGCCTATGACACTGACATCCCATGTTGTCGAGAAAACCGTTCAGGATTTAAATAAAATATCAGAAAAGCAAAGAAAAAATCAAAACAATACTTTCAGTGACCATTGAATTAAAATAGCAATTATGCTGTGGTTTACAGAGCGGTCACCGCTTCCTTGCAACAACTGAACGAAATGAAATTAGTTTGGCGACATGTAAAACAAAATCAGCACAATTATAACTAGTTGGTTAAAGTTGTATTAAATTGTGGTTTATTTGCGTAATTAAGTTCGTTTTCGATAATACATTTTACAAATATAGTTTTAAAACTATTTGTAATGTTCGTGGTACCTACGTTTCTATATTATTTTGTGACCATTCTTGTGGTGTGATGTAACCTGGGATAGGTTTAAATCCCGTTAATCGTAAATCTATGTAGTATAAGATACAATTTTAACACAATCAGTAATCTGATAAACATCTGATTTTTACTATCTCTGACCTGAATGTCAATTTAAGAAACGAGCGTGGGATTATGTTGGTTCTTTCTCCGTCATTCTAAATCATTTAACAATAATTCGTCTAACCAACCTTTTCCTTTGCTGCTACAATAAGCCTGATACTACAATGAGACTTTAATGACCTGTTATAATGATTCAAAGTTATTAAGGTGCGGTACGTTCTTTAATTCAGCTGACGTTAAAACAGACATTGTGAAATTTATTTTAATTGTTAGTTAAATGGTTGCTGTACTAATGCCCGCATTGGTGTGGCAGCAGTATAAATGTAGTGGTAGACACCTTTGCATCTAATGTTACGTTACATTCTATGTTATAATTTTAAATAATTTATGTAGTAGAGAATATTTATCTATACTAATATTATAAAAGGGTAAAGTTTGTGTGTTTGTATTTATCGGGGAGTGTCATTGGCTATAGAGTATCACGCTATGTCTAATAGGACTGTAGCAGTAATGAAATATGTTTAAAAAAGGGACGCATATTTTTTTGGCGCCCAAC
The DNA here is from genome assembly GCA_905475405.1 of Schrankia costaestrigalis. Taxonomy (NCBI): domain Eukaryota; kingdom Metazoa; phylum Arthropoda; class Insecta; order Lepidoptera; family Erebidae; genus Schrankia; species Schrankia costaestrigalis. Next base: position 3,928,098 of record FR997830.1, read on the forward strand.
GAAGTGGGCCAGTTAGTTTGTTATAAAATAAGTAAAAATCTAAAAAAGACAAAATGAATCATTATCAGCTAATTGACAGGCTTAAATCCTGAAAATTCGCAGAAAATAATGACCAAAATGAAGACTGTGCTAACCCAATTCACCCATGACAACAGTATGCAATTCGACTAATACGAGTATAATCATCATCATCATCATATCAGCCAATTGACGTCCACTGCTAGACATAGGCCTCCACCAAATACATTTATTGTTTTTACGAATATAATTGTCAGGGAAAAAAAGAAAATAGTAAATTATATTACCTTTTTTAGATTTTTATATCGTTACAATTACTTAACTCGTTTAGTAGTTTGGATTTTTGTCCAATCTTCCTACAATTTTGCCAAAATTAAAGGGAAAATTGCTAAGCTGTTAAATGTGTGTAGCCTTTTAAAACACCTACAGGATGAGACAAATTGAGTAGATTGTGTACATGAGATTCAGCTTAAAAACATTACTACTCAATTCATCGTAACTTTATTTTATTACAAGTTACAGAATGAAATTCACTGCACCTAAATAATGGATTGAAACGTTAGTAAGAGTTCTTAAAGTTAAATGGATTATTTTAACGTTGAACTACGAAGTTAGCGTTTCTGTAATTGGTCAATGCAGTTCTTTAAAAACGTTCTGATATTAAAACATTGAGCAGTTAATTTATCGTGTAAAAACAATATAAATTAAAAATTTCCCGTGGTGATGACAGAGAATATGACTAAGGGATATTAAAGTAACAAAATATTGCTGTCGATAGAAGCAGGCATGTGAGAATGTCTTACCGCACTTTGTATTGCGGTAATGCTTGGTAGAGAGCGCGACACTACCTGTGACGCTACGTAGTGGAGTGTTTACACTGAGTTGTAAGTCAGTATTATTGTACTATAATATAATGCAAGCAGGCATGTGAGAATGTCTTACCGCACTTTGTATTGCGGTAATGCTTGGTAGAGAGCGCGACACTACCTGTGACGCTACGTAGTGGAGTGTTTACACTGAGTTGTAAGTCAGTATTGTACTATAATATAATGCAAGCAGGCATGTGAGAATGTCTCACTGCACTTTGTATTGCGGTAATCCATGGTATAGAGTATAATATAAGGATATTAATTTTAAAAGACGAAAAGGAGGTTTACTTCAGAACGTACCTCTAATAAAGAAGAAAATCTTTGATGATAATAGGCCAAATTTTATTACAGAAGCATTCACGGGCTGATACAAAGACCTTATAAACGAAATCTAAGCACCTTTGATTAGTTACACAACATTATCACTTACTTTTACAACAGCAGAATGTTTTTCTCCGTGCGGTGACGGTCTCCGTGTCGTGACGCTCTCTGTGCGGTGACGGAGTAAGAATACAATATGTCACCACCCCATCTCATTCCATGGGTCTCGTTAAAACAGACTAAGGGACTATCCGTAAATAAATATTGTCTATACGAAATAAAAAGAAGGAAAACTTGAATTTAAACCCTATACCAATCCGTCTGGCCAGCATGGTATTAGTAGGCCTAGTATCCTTCCGTCACGTGAGGAGGCCCGTCCCTGCAGTGGGACATTAAAGGGCTGTTATGATATAAGCTTTACCTTTATCAGCTAACCATATATCTCCTACTTTTACAACAGCAGGATGTTCTAGTAAACACGATCATGTTCTCGTACAACAAACAAACAAAGGTCAACGTGTGTAGTGTCTCGTGGCGTCGTACTTCGACTTGTGTTTATCTTGAGTCGGTACTTGTTTTGTTGTGAACACTTAGGATACATTCATCACTAAATGGAAGGTAGCTTTAAGGTTTGATGTCAGCTGATAGACGAACGCTACACTTGTTGGATAAGCTAATTTAAACGCTTTCCTTGTAAAAAGCGTTAATTGGTCGGATTATCTTGCTCTTAAATTAAATAATTTTTAATGTAAATAATAATCATTAGCTCTATAAAATTAAAATCTTAGGTCTAAACGTAAACTTGTGATTTCGTATTGGGTATCATCTGCTTAAATGTGTGGTTACAGCGTTATTCATGAAAAAGAACATAATATTATTATTTGCACCTATATCAATCTCTGATTTCAAGTTTGTAACCAAAGGTCATCATCATAAGCCCATTAATGTCCCACTACAGGGACGGGCCTCCTGCCGTGACGAAGGAATACTTAATAATAGTCGGTTTTTACAACACCCATGGAATGAGACAAGTGGTGACATATTGTATTCTTACTCCGTCACCACACGGAGAACCAAAGATAAAACTCTTTAATAAAAAATAATATTTCGGATAAAGCTAATCTACGATCTCCTTTCGCGGCTTTGCGGAGATCGTAGATTAGCTTTATCCGAAATATTATTTTTTATTAAAGAGTTTTATCTTTGGTTCTCCGTGTGGTGACGGAGTAAGAATACAATATGTCACCACTTGTCTCATTCCATGGGTGTTGTAAAAACCGACTATTATTAAGTATTCCTTCGTCACGGCAGGAGGCCCGTCCCTGTAGTGGGACATTAATGGGCTTATGATGATGACCTTTGGTTACAAACTTGAAATCAGAGATTGATATAGGTGCAAATAATAATATTATGTTCTTTTTCATGAATAACGCTGTAACCACACATTTAAGCAGATGATACCCAATACGAAATCACAAGTTTACGTTTAGACCTAAGATTTTAATTTTATAGAGCTAATGATTATTATTTACATTAAAAATTATTTAATTTAAGAGCAAGATAATCCGACCAATTAACGCTTTTTACAAGGAAAGCGTTTAAATTAGCTTATCCAACAAGTGTAGCGTTCGTCTATCAGCTGACATCAAACCTTAAAGCTACCTTCCATTTAGTGATGAATGTATCCTAAGTGTTCACAACAAAACAAGTACCGACTCAAGATAAACACAAGTCGAAGTACGACGCCACGAGACACTACACACGTTGACCTTTGTTTGTTTGTTGTACGAGAACATGATCGTGTTTACTAGAACATCCTGCTGTTGTAAAAGTAGGAGATATATGGTTAGCTGATAAAGGTAAAGCTTATATCATAACAGCCCTTTAATGTCCCACTGCAGGGACGGGCCTCCTCACGTGACGGAAGGATACTAGGCCTACTAATACCATGCTGGCCAGACGGATTGGTATAGGGTTTAAATTCAAGTTTTCCTTCTTTTTATTTCGTATAGACAATATTTATTTACGGATAGTCCCTTAGTCTGTTTTAACGAGACCCATGGAATGAGATGGGGTGGTGACATATTGTATTCTTACTCCGTCACCGCACAGAGAGCGTCACGACACGGAGACCGTCACCGCACGGAGAAAAACATTCTGCTGTTGTAAAAGTAAGTGATAATGTTGTGTAACTAATCAAAGGTGCTTAGATTTCGTTTATAAGGTCTTTGTATCAGCCCGTGAATGCTTCTGTAATAAAATTTGGCCTATTATCATCAAAGATTTTCTTCTTTATTAGAGGTACGTTCTGAAGTAAACCTCCTTTTCGTCTTTTAAAATTAATATCCTTATATTATACTCTATACCATGGATTACCGCAATACAAAGTGCAGTGAGACATTCTCACATGCCTGCTTGCATTATATTATAGTACAATACTGACTTACAACTCAGTGTAAACACTCCACTACGTAGCGTCACAGGTAGTGTCGCGCTCTCTACCAAGCATTACCGCAATACAAAGTGCGGTAAGACATTCTCACATGCCTGCTTGCATTATATTATAGTACAATAATACTGACTTACAACTCAGTGTAAACACTCCACTACGTAGCGTCACAGGTAGTGTCGCGCTCTCTACCAAGCATTACCGCAATACAAAGTGCGGTAAGACATTCTCACATGCCTGCTTGCATTATATTATAGTACAATAATACTGACTTACAACTCAGTGTAAACACTCCACTACGTAGCGTCACAGGTAGTGTCGCGCTCTCTACCAAGGCTTACCGCAATACAAAGTGCGGTGAGACATTCTGACATGCCTGCTTGCATTATATTATGGTACAATACTGACTTACAACTCAGTGTAAACACTCCACTACGTAGCGTCACAGGTAGTGTCGCGCTCTCTACCAAGCATTACCGCAATACAAAGTGCGGTGAGACATTCTGACATGCCTGCTTGCATTATATTATAGTATAATACTGACTTACAACTCAGTGTAAACACTCCACTGCGTAGCGTCACAGGTAGTGTGGCGCTCTCTACCAAGGATTACCGCAATACAAAGTGCGGTGAGACATTCTCACATGCCTGCTTGCATTATATTATAGTACAATACTGACTTACAATTCATTGTAAACACTCCACTACGTAGCGTCACAGGTAGTGTCGCGCTCTCTACCAATGATTACCGCAATACAAAGTGCGGTGAGACATTCTCACATACCTGCTTGCATTATATTATAGTACAATACTGACTTACAACTCAGTGTAAACACTCCACTACGTAGCGTCACAGGTAGTGTCGCGCTCTCTACCAAGGATTACCGCAATACAAAGTGCGGTAAGACATTTTCACATGCCTGCTTGCATTATATTATAGTACAATACTGACTTACAACTTAGTGTAAACACTCCACTACGTAGCGTCACAGGTAGTGTCGCGCTCTCTACCAAGCATTACCGCAATACAAAGTGCGGTGAGACATTCTCACATGCCTGCTTGCATTATATTATAGTACAATACTGACTTACAACTCAGTGTAAGCACTCCACTACGTAGCGTCACAGGTAGTGTCGCGCTCTCTACCAAGCATTACCGCAATACAAAGTGCGGTGAGACATTCTGACATGCCTGCTTGCATTATATTATAGTACAATACTGACTTACAACTCAGTGTAAACACTCCACTACGTAGCGTCACAGGTAGTGTCGCGCTCTCTACCAAGCATTACCGCAATACAAAGTGCGGTGAGACATTCTCACATGCCTGCTTGCATTATATTATAGTACAATACTGACTTAAAACTCAGTGTAAACACTCCACTGCGTAGCGTCACAGGTAGTGTCGCGCTCTCTACCAAGGATTACCGCAATACAAAGTGCGGTGAGACATTCTCACATGCCTGCTTGCATTATATTATGGTACAATACTGACTTATTCTACGATGGAATGTTCTTTTGTTTACGCGAGATTAAAAATATTTTAAATCTGAATATGATGTTGTTTATTAAGAGGATTATAAAAGATTTATTAGATTTTATTTTTTTATTTTATTTAATATCTCTGCCTCTTGCGTTTATAATATTGGAATAAATTTCAGACTATGACGATTAAGTCATTTGAATTAAGCCTGATGGTATTTTTCATGAAACTAGTTGAATGTATAGTTAGCCGCGGGACCTTCCCGGGATAAATCAGGCCATTTTGTACATTGTAAATATGTTTATTTTTCGTTAAACCAATAGTTCTTCGAAGTAAATTACAATCGTATAGAAAAAATTATGTACAAAGATTCAAAGTTAAAACATTAATACCCAAATAATAACATATTCTTCAAAAATCACGTCTAAAATAAAAGCCTTCTTATAAAAATCCGCAGTCTCAGTTGTCACAAAGCATTGCACTCAGATCGCGTCTAACATCGGATATATACTGGTCACGTTCCGCTGCTTCTACGACGTCTATCGAATGCCACCGAATTTGTAGCTTTGGGGCATAACGTTGTTCGAATACGGCTTTATTATTGCAAGCACCTTTTCTATCGCCTTGAGGTGCTTCTGTAATCAAATGTATGCATTACGTAGTGCTTCGCATAAATATTTTGTTGATTTAATAAAGGGATGGTAAATAGGCAAAAAATTTGTTTACGATGGAAATATTTGACTACTATTTCGTTTTTATATAAAGAAGGGTATCAAAGCAAAAGGTAACCGATGTGTACACAATGATATACTCAGTCCAAAGGCAACTTTAGGGTCAAACCAGCTTGGCAAAATAAGGCTTCGCGAATTTGATAAAGTGAATGAAATCAAAAAGAGTGTTGGGACAGGAATATGGACGGGTATTGCAATGGACGTCGAGGCTGTATGGGTGCGTCATGATAGACGTTGGGACTAACATCGGGACAGGCATCAGGACCGGTCTCGAGATGGGCATCGTGACTATCGGTGAAAGCGTCGGAACCAGGCAGTGTCAGGATTGACCCGCGTCGGAAGGCATTGCTTAAAACTTTTTCACTAGATTCAAGCTGGAGGTAAAACAACGAGGTAGATTATTTGATCGTCCACAAGACAAAAAGACAGAGGTACAATCAATATATCATAAGACGATAGGATTACCTATATCCAATAGTCTCTTTCTTGGAAACATATACAATTACTAATACCTCTAATTCCAAATAGTTCTTAGTTAGTTCGAATCCAGAACTCATCTTCAAAATCACGATGTAGCAAACTTTAGAGAGTTTCGAATAAACGTGACCATTGGCATTCGATTGCTCCTTTGTCGGTTTCAAAGAAGCACGCTGGAAAATTTTCATTGTTTTCGGACGTGAGCTGACTTCGACTTGATAAGAAGTGTTAAGTGTAATGTATCTGTATGTGCAGCATTATAAGGTATGGAAGTGTATGTAGCAGAGTATATTTTCTTATTATATTGTGTATTCCTTATGTGTTCCTTGTATTCGCCTGTGGTGTCTAATCTGAGCAAGTATGCGCCCTAAAGCCTTATCAGCGTATAGCCGTAGGAAATCTTAATACCAGATTGACTGTGGTTTTTTATTTGCGAGTCTCCTGGCATAATTACCACATAGAGCCATTAGAAACACCAGATTTGTAAAACATTTTTTGTTTCAAAATGCCAAGGGAATGCTGATGTTCTAAGCTATCAAATAAGTAAATTGCAAAACTATGAAACATTTTGGAAAAAGTATACAGACGACAAAAAATACCCTTCCTCGAATTCAAACTTGGATACAGCCTGCAGCTACATAACGTAGACATTATGCTAGCTTCTAAGCAGTTGTGCACTTAAGTTTCATTTTTTCTTTAATTAAATAATGAGAATCAACGAATTGTACATAATAAGAGCACTCTCATTCTTTGATTTCGTTTGAAGCCATTTAGTACAAAAAAGGTCAAATTCTATTCATCGAATAAATATTTTCATTTAATAAATTATTAAGAAAATTAACGAACACTCGTTAGGATTTCAGGAAACGTCAATGCTTTCAACATATAAATGAAGGCAATTGTAAGAACGGTCGCTTGGAAAAATACAAACGACGAGTTTAGCTGACGGATCAAGCTTGTTTGGAATATACGGAATTATAATTCGACGGCAAAAATTAGACTGGAGAAATATGTAAGTATTTATAAACAGACATAATGGTGCATGAAATCATAAGTACATTGTACATACAGTTAACTAAAATACAGGTTAAATTGATCTTTTCAAATCTAGGCAAGAACAAAATTAAATACAAACTTAAAAAAAAGATAGTTGGGCTATTTTGTGCGTGTCATATGAACCTCTTTATTCCAATCAAACTAGCCTATACCAAAAAGCATTTGCCTTTTCAGGCTACTGCAGGCTTCTGGTAGCGATGTTGGTGATTGAAGAATCCCTGCCCGCTCCTGCGCTCCATAAATGCGTTCTGTGGCGTATCGCCTGCCTTCGGCCGTCTTGTATAAAGGTTGACACCTATGTTAAATAGGGGCTTATTTAGAGGCCAGTGATATGTTAAAACCTCAATAGATTTACCGATAAAGTGATTGAGCAATGGACGGCTCCTAGAAGGCAGCCACAAGAAACATTTCCATTTTGCATGGTCCCGTGTACGTTATTTATTCATAGGCTTCCCACCGCATTGATTAGGTTACCTGTGCATGAGTTTCATACAACTGGCGTCGCTAACATATTGTCACACAACAGCTCAACATTAAAATTGTCCACCGCTACAAAATAATCAGCGGTAAAAAAAATATATGAAAATTTTCAAGGTACGTAATTTATTTTATTCTCTGTATGTTTTGAAATGAAATATACGCGTCCCTATTCAAAATACAAATTGCAATAAACTAATTCGTTACATTCGTGCAAATGAAAACCTTTTTGTAAATCAGCTTTAAGATTGATGTGAAAACATTTGGATTATATTAATAAGACCTTGTTGAATTATTTTAATTTGTTTTTTTTTTGTAGTTCTAAAGAGGTTTAAAGGAAAAATTCTTTAAGTGTTAAAAAGTGCTAAAATAGTACTTAGATAAAAAAAGTACTTAGATAAATAAAGTCTCGTTTACCAGACCGATTTCTGTAAGGTTTTATTCTGAGATTTTAATCTGTTGCATTGGTAATGATTCTATGTATAATAGATAAAATAGACCTTACTATTATCAATAAATTACCAGATCACATTGATGCAGATCGTAAGTCGATTAAAAGTCATAATAACATCCCAACTTATGGGTGTTTTAAAAATCCTCCAAGAAAAGGTCGTCAGATATAATATAGACTACAGATATATATAACTACTAGCTGATGCCCGCGGTATTACCCGCTTAATTGTTATTTTACACCATAAACTACCTATATTCCAAATTTCATCAAAATCCATTTAGTAGTTTTTGCATGAAAGGGTAACAAACATCCATCCATCCTCACAAACTTTTGCATTTATAATATTAGTAGGATAGGATAAGCAAAGGTGTGTCACTTTAGTGCTTCAAATAAGGTGAATATTATCTTCACTAAATAAAAAGAAGGAAAACTTGAAATTAAACCCTATACCAATCCGTCTGCAAGCGTGGTATTAGTAGGCCAAGTATCCCTCCGTCAAGGAAGGAGGCCCGTCCCTGTAGTGGGACATTAATGGGCTGTTATGATGAAATAAGTTGACAATTACGAATTTAAGCTCTCTAGATATATCAGACCCACAGCTAAAAAACCGGTCAAGTGCGAGTCTGACTCGCGCACCGAGGGTCCTGTACAAACCTATTTATTTTCCCGCCAAATTGTGATAACGTCAGGATTCAGCTGTTTAAATACTATTTTTCCCGCCAAAATTCAATGACGTCACGACTTAGCTGTTAAAATATATTTGCCTGCCAAAATTCTGTGGCGTCACGACTCATCTGTCAAAAATTCTATGACGTCACGCCTATCTGTCAAAATTGACAGCTGTCAAAAGTGACAGAGGTATCAAATATTTTCCCGCCAAAATAATATGACGTCACAAATCATCTGTCAAAAATTCTGTGACGTCACGACTCATCTGTCAAAAATTCAATGACGTCACGACTCAACTGTCAAAAAATATTTTCCTGCCAAAATTCTGTGACGTCACGACTCATCTGTCAAATTCTATGACGTCACGTGACACAGCTTTCCCGCCAAAATTCTATAAAATCAAAATATAATATGACTGCTAATAAAAAGTAGCCTATGTTCTTTCTCAGGGTCTAAAGATTGTCTGTACCAAATTTCATCGAAATCCGTTCAGCCGTTTAGGCGTGAAAGAGTAACAGACAGACAGACAGACAGAGTTACTTTCGCATTTATAATATTAAGTATGGATAACACACTATATATATATAATTACAGATTATTATCAATCTGTCTATTTAGTGTTTAAGAACGCTCTTTCTTACTGACCGGAAAACCCCACTCACTCCAGGAAGACGAACAACCAAAGAGAAATTATTTGTACGGAAAAAAACTGGAAGCAAAACTTTATCTAAAAACTTGCCATTAGTCGCTGAATAACGTCTACCATGCAGAGGATCATTTCGAACTCATACGAAAATTATAATTAAAATAAATATAACATAGATATTCCACATGAAACTTCATAAATTATTCGGCATTTCATCAAAAATGCAAAATCAAAAACTTCACTACGAATTTCCATTAAGCTTTTAATCAAATATTCATTCAGTTATGTCATTGATTAAGGACAGTTCAGATGGACGGTATAAGTTGAATTTTAAGCTAAATCTGATCACTTATTTTAATATAGGTATTAGAAACTGACATCGTGAACGTATTAGATTTAAATGTTTTATTAATCTAGGATATAGTCTCATCAGATATAGGATTGTCTGAAAATGCAATGTTTTACGTCATTTAGATATTATAGATATTAAACTATTATTTTTAAATTAGTAGTTAAAATAAGTATCTAAAACTATGTATATGTATATATAACTTAGTTTAATAAAAATGTCAAGACTAAGTACTTAATACTAAAACATTCCAGGCTCACTTACAACGCTTCGGTGACACCAAATTCTTACAACTAACTAACTTAACTACATAAGTAATCGTTTATCGATAACAGTTTTAATTATATTACAAAGAGTTAAAATAATATATTTTCTGTATTGTATTGTATACAAGATGCAGTTTACTCCTTCAGTGCAACGTAAGACTAAGTCTAATGAGAGTTAGGGGGCGCCTTGTCCTTCACAACAAGTACACTTGTAATTATTCACGCGCCTACCCGTGCATCTCTTAGCACGGAAACCTTAAATCAAAATGAATTATAAATAAATATGCATGCGGAGAGGGACACAAGATTGAGATCATTATTCATTTTTTAATAAAAAAAACCCTGAGTTTAATTTAATTTTAGGGATTGAACTCAGGTTATTATACATGCATTAATGATCTGAAGACAAGACCTTATACATTTGACTAATATTTTTTTCGATATAATGATTCGTACTCGCGACATCCCACACAGTATCTGCATGCATGACTTGCCACCAAGGCAGCTTCCGCCACATTCTTGATAGATCCGACGAATAAGTACATAAAAGCAAAGTCACAAGCATGATACATTTAGACTTATTTAAATACAGTTGAGAAGGCAAGATCTCTTTCCCCGAAGTCGATTAAAATGTGAACAAAACTTAAGTTTATCTTACGAACTGGGCGAGATTCCAAAGATTTCGGATCTGCACAACGAAAGATTTTCCAACAAAGAGGGCAAGTCAGCAATTGTCTCATTGCAATGTTTCTTTCATTTAATGTTTTCTCTTATAATTAAATGAAAAGGATACAATGTTATACTTAATTTAAAATGAAAAGAAAATGTTTTCAAAGTTTATTTAATTTGAGGTATAAAAAGAAACAAATATATCTTTTTAAATATCGTCATTATTATCATCCTAATAGCCCATTTATGTCCCACTGCAGGGACGGGCCTCCTCCCGGGTCGGAGGGATACTTGGCCTACTACTAATTTAATTTAAATATCAATTGTATCTTTTATTATCCTCACAATTTGTCTGACGCTAAAGTCAACTTTGACATAGAACATCCGTCTACTGCATACAATGGTATTTAGTACTAGAATTTATATCAGTTACTTCATTAAAACATTCCAAGTTTTATATAAAACGAAAGTGAATCTATTCGTCTGTTATGATAAATATAAATATTCTTCTTCACACATTCACACAACGCCATCTAGTCCCAAACTAAGCAAAGCTTGTACTATGGGTACTAGACAACGGATAAACATACTTAAATACTTTTTTTTTTGTAAATACATACAATATTATACATAGAAAACACCCAGACCAATGCAAACAATCATGTGCATGCACACAAAGATTTGCATTGACCGGTAATCGAACCCGAGACCTATAATAATTAGCATTTCGATATAATTTAGTGCAGTCTATAAATGATCTTGCTCTGATGCTTGAGGGGTCTGTTCACTATGCGTCTTCCGGTTAGCAGTTGCCATGTACAGAAGAAACACAGTTGATTACCGGCTTCTGTGTCACGTAGTATGACGTTTTTGTTTCATTAAAAGTTACTTAGTTTCAGAACCACTGCACTCGCACTCGCTTAATGAATGTGGACGAGGCCGAATCTGTTTGCCAGGATCGTGACAAGTGGCGTTCTGTCGTCTCTGCCTACCCCGTTCGGGATAAGGCGTGAGTTTATGTATGTATGTAGTTACAGAACAATAACAACAACAGATGCAAAGCGAATCGCAAATGTCACATAACAAAACTATGGTTTAATAGTAATCCAATGTTATATAATAATATTTGGCTTTATAGCTCATTATTTAAAATTACACCTGTTACTAACAAAACTCGTTACCCCTTCCACCATCCGGCTGCAGATGTCATCTTGTGTTACAGCATCATTCATCCATGTTAAAGCACACAGTGACTAATGCACTTCCCTTGTTGCAGTCTCATCGCTCAATCACCTCTTCAATTTGTCCAATTTCGATTTTGCTACAAATACTATCTTTATTTTTGTTATTCTGGAAAAGTTTTATGTAATTACTGTAAAATGGACAGAGAAAAATAAAAACCATTTATTTATGGTGGATAGCCCACTTTTGTTACTAACAATATTTATAAATCATGTTCGTAGCATACAATAAACCTTAACCTATCACTATACAAATTACAAAACTAACCATAAACGTAAAAAAAAACGAGCGACCGGTTCTCAGGACTGCAGAATCAGCATATAACTAAGCTGGACCTTATAACCATGCTTTAAGTATATTTATGTAACTAACTTTATTTTAATAAATGGGAGATGGGAAAGCTTTTGTAGGTGTCAAAGTCTCAGTAAGATACCTACAAGTAGTTAACGTCGATGAAAACCCATGGTCTTGAGTTTAAGAAATAAATGAGTTAAAAGACAAAGTAATGTAACCCCTGTAGACTTAAAACAAAACTAGTTACTTTCTACTTTTATTTTCAATTTGAATTTGAAAAAAAAACTAAGAATTTGCTCTAGTCTATATCTATATCTATACTATATAATAAAACTGTAGAGAGATCAATTCTGTACATTGAATATATGTTAAAAATTAATATTGGAGGATGAATGGTGATCGATACTAATGCCAAAAATGCAATCAATAAATTTTTTGTCTGTCTGTCTGTCTGTCTGTCTGTCTGTCTGTCTGTCTGTCTGTATGTGCACGCATGGGTCAAAAACTACTGAAGGCATTTTAACCAAACTTGGTACAATTGTAGTCCATACTCCCGGGCAGGTTATAGGCTGTATAACATAACGCTAAGACACATAGGAGCTGAGCAGTGACGAAATATTTGAAGCAAGTCGGTTGAAAAAACGCGCGTTCGAGCTCTTATCATCGCATACGTTGATCATACGCCAAAAATATGTATTACAAAAATAATGGTCTGCAAAAGATGTACAAAAAAGTCCTTGATAGTATATATCTATCTTTTATATATTAGCCACAATAACGTGTTTAATCGTTAGGGTTTTCTTCAAAGTGTATTAAATACATAAATATATTGTAATTTGCATAGACATATCTTTTTCAAACTCCCATATTTCAAAAGTACACTTTAATATATTATTCATAAAAAAAAAAAAATAGAAATCGGTTTTTAAACACACAAGATATAGATGAAAGAAAATTTCCAAATGTCGCTGCGCCAGTATGAGTACGGCTGTACGGTTGATTTTTGTTTAACGTCCGAAACGGCCAACCGGTACATCTATATAATTTCATTCACATTGACTCTTAATGCGAACGGACTTGGTTCTTATTGACTCTTCTCGGAATACGCACTTTAGATATTAAAATACATAGATACGTAGTTTTTAGGTATTAGTTTTAAAGCAGGTAATCTATCTATCTTCTATCTATCTATACTATAATAAAACTGTAGAGGTCGAAATGTCTGTTCTTTTCGAAAATTCAGATAAAAATTATCTATAAAATCTAGAAAAAAGTCAAAAAGCAATAACACTACACACTTACAATTTTTAGAATTAATGTCTATCTGTCTGTCTGTCTGTTTGTTACCGCACATCTTTAAAACGAATTAAAATATAATCTTAAGACCAATACATTGTATTGTAGCCTTTCTTATTAGGCTTAAACTGAGGTATGTTTCATCAAAATCGGATAATATAGTCGAGTCTAAGTTTAGTCAAATATTTTTTGCTAGATAGTAAAAAGGTGTTAGGTACAATAATTTATTTCAGCATTTTTTTTACAAAAGACAAATCCTACACTAGCCTTTAAAAATATCAATTTAACGGACACAAAGAACATCCAGACTAAGGACAATAGTTTGTGTATCACAATTGTCCTCCATGGGAATCGAACCCGCGAACTCATGCACGCCAGCCATGTAATGCGACCGCCGCGCCACCGAGGCAGGTAATTCTGCCGCACCATAACGTGGCGTGCAAATGTATTCATTCATAATTAATTAGCGATTATCCGTGTGGTGACGGAGTAAGAATACAATATGTCACCTCCGCATCTCATCCCATGGGTGGCGTAAGGGACAATCGGTGAATATTATCTTTACGAAATAAAAATGAAGGAAAACTTGAAATTAAACCATATACCAATCCGACTGGCCAGCGTGGTATTAGTAGGCCAAGTATCCCTCCGTCACGGGAGGAGGCGCGTCCTTGCAGTGGGACATTAATGGGCTGTCATTTATTTTAACTTACAAATTTGACAACAGATGGCATTGTGCCTGTGACGTCATTTTCAGTATCGCGGTGTTAAGATTTTCCTTGAAAGAATGACGTTCGCTCATGTCTTTCAGCATAAGTTTAGACGCAGTCTTCATAGATCTGTCTTTGTAAAGGTCTGTTTTTGAAAAGGTTTTGGTTCGTTCGTTAATTTTACAATTCGTTTGTAGGTATATCTGTTTGTTATAAGGTTTAAAAAACGATTTTTCAGTATTAAATCGAATTGCGAAGTAAGTAACATCCGCCACGCGAACGAAGTCGCGGGCACAGCAGCTAGTATAATAATAATTTCATAAATATCGGGATATTATTAATTGAAGCGAACACGCTGGGGATTCGAGTGGATTGTTACGAGTTACATTCGTTTATTAAAACACGTACATTTTTAATTATTTCGGCTATTTGACTGACGCGCAGGCCGTGAAAGGGTTATAGTGTAATACGCATATGTTTTGGGATACTGTACAATCAGTATGGCTTCGGCAACAATGGGCTGTTGGTAAGGTTAATTGTATAAGTGTTGTAAATAATATTTCTAGTGATTCTAACTCAAAAAGCAAACTCTTTTTTTTGAGAGGAATACTCTGTTTGAAGTGTTTAATATTAAAATTATCTTTAAAAAATGTATGTTTTAAAGATCATTAATTATTAAATTTATTATTATTAATTAAATTCATTACACCACAAAGGACTTAAAATTATATTAAGAACGAAATATTTTATAATTAATTAAAACAATAATTACTCTGCTTTAATTTAATTTATTTACTCGATGTATAGATAAAATACTTAATTAATAAATGACAATATTACATTTACCGCCACCTTTGTGCTCTTCAAGCACGGCAAGTTTATTAACAACTGCATTATGGTAAAATGATTAAATAATTTTCATTAAATATTTCCTTCATAGTTTCAAGTGGATGTCATTTTCAACTTTGATTCCGTATTTAATAATTATGAGACTGGATAATTTATTTAGGTTTAAACATTAAGATTATGGATTTGGCATTCTTACACAGCAAAGCGAAGCAACCAAACGAAGGGGAAAATAATTTGGAAATCTCAGATACCTAGCAATGCTCAAGCTAAATGCGGGTGGTGCAGGTGATTCTAATATGCAGGTCAATATTAGATAGGATAGATTTAAAATATTCAATTTAGAAGTCACAAAGACATCAGACTAATAAATAATATATGACTTTTGGCTATTAATAGGTTTAGCAGGTGTTCTTTTGAAATTTTGGTACTCTTGGCAGATTTTTTATTTATTTTTATACATTTAAAGTACAGTGATCGTAGTAACCTAGTTAGCAACAATTGCCTGTAACAGGTGACCACGATCTTCCATAACTATACAGTTGTTAAATTTAACTACATAATCGATCTTCTTTCATGTATACTAAAGAATGAACAAATTCTTAACTTAATTAATTAATTAAAAAAGAAAAACATAGTATTAGTGTGTGTTTGTTTGTGATGTGTGTTCGTGGGCGTGTGTGTGTGGGCGTGTGTGTATGTGTGGTGTGTGTGTTTGTGTGTGTATATATTTTAGATTTTATGAAAACAACATTTTTCTTTGTCAACTTTACATCTTTAAACTTCCTACTTTAAAGAAAACTAGAAAACCGTCATACGTTTCAATTTACAACTACTATTATAGGGGCATATTCTTGTAGCAGCACAAAGATGGCAAGAAAACTTTGAAATATGTTTTCTTTGACAATATCTCATTGAAAGGAGAGTAGCTACACTTTGTTTTAACTCCCTTATGGTCCATCCAAAGGCAACATCAAGCTTTTACAGTACAGCCTCTACGAAAGCAAATGGATGGCGTAACCGTCTAGTCGAAGTGTTAAATTGAATTTACGATATGATGGCATAGAGGGTCGTCAGTACAATCCCTTGTGGGAATGCTAAGGGAATACGCCGAAGTGCAAATGTTCCCACTCAAGTATCGCTTGCACTTTATAGCGACGGTTGAATGCTAGATGTCAAAGATAATATCTAGGAGTTTTATGACGCACTCAAGTGTTTTCTTTATGGCCTAGTTTAAACATTATTAAATAGAAATGCTTTTCGATACAGCTGTACTCGTATAATACCTATCTACTTGGAGCTATATATTTTTATGCTGCACAATCTATTGTAATTCCAAGAATTTATTCGTTTGTACATTTAATTAGTAGTCATCTATCTTCTATATATATAAAACTCAAAGGTGACTGACATAGTGATCTATCAACGCACAGCCCAAACCGCTAGAGAGATCTGGCTGAAATTTGGCATGCAGGCAGATGTAATGACGTAGGCATCCGCTAAGAAAGGATTTTGATGAATTCTACCCCAAGGGGATAAAATAGGGGATGAAAGTTAGTATGAAACTTCGTCAGTTTCAAACCAATCAGGCTGAGACTTTGCATGCATATAGCTGCTATGACGTTGGCACCCCCTTAGAAAGGACTTTTATAAATTCTACCCCCAAGGGGATTAAATAGGTGATGAAAGTTTGTATGAAAATTTGTCAGTTTCAATACGATCGGGCTGAGACTTTGCATGTATATAGTTACTATGACGTTGGTACTCCCTTAGAAAGGACTTTGGTGAATTCTACCCCCAAGGGGATAAAATAGGGAATGAAAATTAGCATGAAACTTTGTCAGTTTCAATGTGATCGGGCTGAGACTTTGCATGCATATAGCTACTAGGACATTGGCAACCCCTTAGAAAGGACTTTGATAAATTCTACCCCCAAGGGGATAAAATAGGTGATGAAAGTTTGTATGAAACTTTGTCAGTTTCAATACGATCGGGCTGAGACTTTGCATGCATATAGTTACTATGACGTTGGTACCCCCTTAGAAAGGACTTTGATGAATTCTACCCCCAAGGGGATAAAATAGGGGATTACAGTTAGTATGAAACTTAGCTTCTCTCATGAACTGCATGTTTTATGTTGATTGCTCACGAGTAAAATTTCTCTCAATAGCTTAATAGTTTTAGCGCCTAATGACAGATTAATTATCTATATTCTATATTCTATACTATTATATAAAGCTGAAGAGTTTGTTTGTTTGTTTGAACGCGCAAATCTCAGGAACTACTTCTTCGAATTGAATTTAGTTTTCAGTTTTGGATAGACCATTTGTCGAGGAAGGCTATAGGCTATATAACATCAAGCTATGATAAAAAAAATCAAAAATTGGAGGGCCGACTTAGTAGGTTCATGTTCACTCAGAGGGAAATGGAGAGAGCTATGTTGTAGCCTGACCTATGGGCCTACTCAGAAGGCTCATGGTTTCTCAGAGGGCAATGGAGAGACCTATGTTTTAGCCTAACCTATGGGCCTACTCAGTAGAATCATGGTCACTCAGAGGGCAATGGTGAGGGCTATGTTGTAGCCTGACCTATGGGCCTACTCAGAAGGCTCATGGTTTCTCAGAGGGCAATGGAGAGACCTATGTTGTAGCCTAACCTATGGGCCTACTCAGTAGAATCATGGTCACTCATAGGGGAAACGTGAGGGCTATGTTGTAGCCTGACCTGTGGGCCTGCTCAGAAGGCTCATGGTCTGTTAGAGGGCAATGGAGAGAGCTATGTTGTAGCCTGATCTATGGACCTACTCAGAAGGCTCATGGTGTCTCAGAGGGCAATGGAGAGAGCTATGTTGTAGCCTGATCTATGGACCTACTCAGAAGGCTCATGGTGTCTCAGAGGGCAATGGAGAGAGCTACGTTGTAGCCTGATCTATGGACCTACTCAGAAGCTTCATGGTTACTCAGAGGGCAATGGAGAGAGCTATGTTGTAGCCTGACCTATAAGCCTACTCAGAAGAATCATGATCACTCAGAGGGCAATGGAGAGACCTATGTTGTAGCCTCACCTACGGGCCTACTTAGAAGGTTCATGGTCACTCAGAAGGCTCATGGTCACTTAAGGGCAATTGAGAGAGCTATGTTGTAGCCTGACCTATGGGTCTACTCAGAAAGCTCATGGTCACTCAGGGGCATTGGAGAGAGCTATGTTGGAAGTTTTCCTGTGTGATCGAATCAAAAATGAGAAGATCCGCAAGAGAACCAAAGTAATCGACATAACCGGTTAAAGTACGACAAGCAGGGCACATAGCGCGGAGAACTGACAGCTGTTTGAGCAGAAAGATTCTGGAATGGTGACCGGTGACAGCGCTGTTGTGGACGGCTGGAAGCCGATGGATGAAGGAGGCACAGGACCCCATAAGGTGCAATACTTGGAGAAGTCCTATGTCCAGCAGTTGACGTAGATTGGCTGATATGATGATGATGATAACTTTGTATGGATTAAATAAGTTATTTTATCATTTTATTTATTTTCATTAAGAATATGTGTACAAAGAAGTTTTGTAGGCCCCTTATTTTTACACACGCTAAACAAAAAATAAGCCTAATTAATCATAATACTTCTGAACGCGAGCGAAGCCGCGGGCAACAGCTAATTGTTGAATAAAATCTATTTCAATATTGCAATAAAAGAAAACTAAAAAACTTATCAAAAATTTTTATTTAAATTTGATATTATCATTTCAATTTAAAATAATTTAATTAAAATATTATATAATTATTTAATTTTAATTTAAATATGATATTATCATATTTAAATTATAATTATTTTTGAATTTTAGAAAAAATATCTTTTCAATTGTTACGCAGCGGTGCGGTGCTCGGAACAATAGACTTCTTTTGACTAAGATAAAAACGATGATGAAATAAGTCCAGTATATAAATAGTCAACAATATAAAGGCTCTCTCCGTGTGTTGACGGAGTAAGAACACAATATGTCACCACCCCATCTAATCCCATGGGTGTCGTAAAATACGACTAAGGGACTATCCGTCAATATTATCTTTACGAAATAAAAAGAAGGAAAACTTGAAATTAAACCCTATACCAATCCGTCTGGCCAGCGTGGTATTAGTAGGCCAAGTATCTCTCCGTCACGGGAGGAGGCCCGTGCCTGCAGTGGGACAATAATGGGCTGTTATGATAAAGGCTCACCCCAGGATTGTTGCTTAACCTATCTTATCATGTTGTATCAGTGACTAGACACAATAAATTATCATATTGGTGTATAAATATGATAAAATATTATTGTTCTGAATGTCTTGCGTCTAAGATATTATGTAATTATTACTACATAATATTAACCAATAAATTGATGACGTTTCAATAAGAGAAGCAATTAAAATATAATTTATTGTGATATGTTTATTATGAACTAATTATTACTATTAATAAATATGTAATTCCTTTATTACTTATTACAATTAAATTAACTAAGTTCATTATTTTTACCGCGCAGGGTGGAAACGTTTGGAGGAGGCTTATGTCCACCAGTGGGCGTCTATAGGCTGATATGATGATGATGATTATTTTTATGGTAAAATATTTTAGTGCTTAAAACTTCAAGCAGGGTGTTGTTATTATCGATGGCCGATGAACGTGGGACCGATTATAATATTAACGCCAATATTGTATTCGTTGTACAAATGTATGATTACTTATTACTATCTGAAGCCCGCGGCTTCAACCGCGTGGTATAGGTAGCTTAAATGTTATTCTAGACTTTAAGCTACCTATATTTTAAATTTCATCAAAATCCGTCCAGTAGTGTTTGCGTGAAAGAGTAACAGACATCCATTCATCCATCCATCCATAGATCCTCACAGACTTTCGCATTTATAATATTAGTAGGATTACATTTATAACGTTGATGAAACGAAGAACGTAACAAACTAACCGGCTGTATTAATCACTATCCCGCAAGAAACATGATACGTTTTATTGTTCGTACAGAAAACTACGCCATTGTTTCATCTCTGAACAAATGCATTCGCAAACAAGAACAAATCCACGCACCCGACCTTAGGACCGCTGTACTATGAATACACGTAATTATAAGGCTGGTACACACAAGGCATAGTACTTAGGTACAAGGATGTTTTTGTTTTATTTATAAAGATAATATTTCACTAGAGATTGAGCCATGTGGTGCAGGATATCCATAATTATGAATTTAAGTGACACAAAATACTTCTAAGATAGTAATATACATTTGTGTACTAGCCAAATATTACGCAAGCACGACCACTGCTTCACCGGGTTTTTCTATTCATTGTATAAATGTATGCTAAATATTATTATTGCTATTACAAAACTTACTTTCATTCATAGTATTGATAAAAAGAAGAACGTAACAAACTAACCGAGTGTATTAATCACTATCCCGCAAGAAACATGATACGGTTTTATTGTTCGTACAGAAAACTACGCCATTGTTTCATATCTGAACAAATGCATTCGCAAACAAGAACAAATCCACGCACCCGACCTTAGGACCGCTGTACTATGAATACACGTAATTATAAGGCTGGTGCACACTAGTCATGTGTATGTGAGTATAAAGTTTTATTTATTTTTTATTTATAAAAACAATTAAGCTGTGTGGCGCACGATTTTCACAATTATGCAATTAACTTTTGACATAAAATACGCCGTGACGGGGAGCAAACCCCGTTACGGCGTCGGCGTCGGCCCGGACACGTGTGATCAAGTCTATATACAATGTATGCACCGATATTTTTCTTTTTCCTTACGGAACACGGCCGGGTCACGGCACGGCCACGGCACGGACATGTGTGGTTAGTCCATTAACGTGATATCTGCCGGAGTGAGGTAAGGCGCGGGACGAAATGTTTCGCCGGCCGAATCAACGTCATGAAGTAAAGATGAGTCAGTCGCAATTGCGAACTTCTTACGACGCTCGTGCATTTATTTCTACACAGAAAGTTGTAATCATGTTAATAATAGAAAATATAAAAAGGCAACAAGTGTAATTAAATTAAAAAATAAGACTACATGTTGCGTCTCTGAGATCTAACGAACGTCTTTTGTCTAGATGGTGCCATTATTACATGCATTAATATTACTAGGTCTACCTGGTCACTAGTGTCGAGAGTGAACAGAATTGTATTGTCTCCCCTGTCACTAAATACTTTCTTTTCGAATTTTAATTATTTTACATTATTCTTTACTGTTACATTATTTAACATCATGGTCTGGATTATTATTATAGTGACATTAACTTAATTATTTATACCTATTGCACAATCTGATTATGTATAAACTTATTGTTAATTAATTATATTGAAAGTTTTCTAATTTTAAATGTTTGCTTCTGGCTATTTTAAATGTTAATTTTAATTTTAAATGTTGGTTTTGTGATTTTATTATTATGTAATATTTGCACACCCGGTTGTGGTGAGACATGCTGTACTGTACGACATTGTAAATATCCTGTAACCATGTTTCTTGCAAATAAAGACTCTTGATTCTTGATTCTACAGTCCGCGCAATTTGATTAACTATACAATTTAAGGTAAGGTTATTATATTATATTCAGGCTAAATTACTCTGCCCAGTAAAAATACATACCAGACGTAATGCAGTTACAGGACAAAAGGTAATTTATGTGTATTTTGAGCACTTCCATTTTAAATATTCATTTTATAAAAGTAGCCCACACATCTACAACTAACGTTAAAAAGATTTTTATGTACGTACCTTTATTTTATTCCACAATGCACGTGCATAATTTGTCTAAATGAGCTCTCGGGAGGTGCTTCTCCTACTTTTATTCCGCTCGGCTGATATTAAAAGTTGGTCAAATGTGCATCTCCATTGTACCCTGCTACCTTTTTGTTTCTATGCAATCCTGGTACTTTACATGTATTGCTGTAATTTATTGGTTGAATAAAAATGTTAATGATTCATGGTTACTTGTTGAACTGATAGTAATTACTACAGAACTTTATGTTATTTATTGCTGAAGGGTAAATAGGTAATAAATAATAATAATAATAGGTAATAATAATGGGTAATAGGTGCATTGAGCTTGTCTCGTTTTGGATTAGGATGTAATTAAAAAGCTGAAGGATTGAATTATCTACGATATTAGATTGCTATTGACGTAGTTCAGCTTACTTACTAAATCTTATAAAAGATTTCAGCATTATAACTAAACCCCTGTAAAATAGAGTGTTATAGTATTGTATACGCACAGTGTTTTCCAAACAACATTAGGAGAACCACCAAAAACAAAACGGAAACCAACACTTGAATTAAATTAGTTTTTTATAAAAACCAGCGAAGTGAGTACTTAATATTCCCCTTTATAATACTCACGCTTTCTTAACTAAAAGCTCACAAAAACTTCAAAGATAATATTTATCTGTCTCTAAAAAGCAATAAACGCGTTACCTAAAAGACACCAAGACAATTTTTCGCTTTAGTTGGCACATAATAGGCTAAGTCTTTAGTAGTTTAAGGCAGATCGCCTTAAACTACTAAAAGCTTAGCCTATTTCTAATACATTATACTTTTAATTGCTCTATGTAAACTTGTATGGCCTGTTAGAGGTGGCGCTTCAGAGCTCCCGAGTGAGCCATAACTGAGTTATAGCTCCCTTGACAAAAGTAGGGGATGGCTGCGGGCGAGATGGTCAACAAACTTGGATGGATATAAAATTCTATTTGTATAACTTTTATTGAGACTATTGAATTTTCACGGACGAGGTTTATTGCCAAAACTTATACGAATAAGTGTTTAGAAAAAGGTTTGTGTTTGTGTTTTTATTGACAATAGCAATAATTTTTATACGAGTATATTCTGTAGTCATGGGTAGAACATGATTTATAGCGAGAACATAAAACAACCTTAAATACCTCCGTGTTAGGTTGGAGAAGGCCTTAAAATAAAAATGAAAAAATATCTGAAATTCATTTCGAAGATTGGACCCTTATGTTCATTTACACGATTGAATTTATACAGTTTAATTTAAAGTCTTACATAATAATCTCTTTTTAGGCAAGTTAAACTATTAAGGTGGTTTTAGTAAAGAAATTTCGAACACCAGGCGTGTTGTTTAAAAACATTGTTTATTATATTAGAATAGCAGAGTAATCTATAATACTGATATTTTTTTTACGTATTTCATCTATACTACGAGTAATATTATAAAAGGTAAAGTTTGTGACGTTGTAGGGGGACATCTCTGAATCTACTGAACCGATTTGAAAAATTCTTTCTGTGTTGAATAGTCCATTAATCGGGGAGTGGCTATATAGGCTATATAGTATCACGCTATGACTAATAGGAGTGGAGCAGTAATGAAATATGTTTAAAAAGAGACGCGTTTTTTTTCGCCGCCCAACGAAGTGGGCATGGGTCTGCTAGTATAGTATATATATAGTATAGCATAAATAAAGAGGTAAAAAAAAGGACATCGGAAAGGGAAGTAGTTAAATTAGGCATCTGGAACTCACATAAACTAAGGGACGTACGTCGTAAACATACTTAACGTTAACTGTTATTGACACCGTTTCCTCACTAGAACAGATATAAGGTACTCTTTAAAACATGTTGAAAATAGTTATTAGAGATGGTGATCTTAGAGACGACCTCTATGGCGTAGTGGTTATATAACATGACTGCTACGCAGAGGTCTCGGGTACAATTCCCGGTCAATGCAAATCTTTGTGTGCATGAACATGATTGTTTGCATTGGTCTGAGTGTTTTCTATATTTAATATGTATATATTTCCAAAAAAAAAGTATATAAGTATGTTTATCCGTTGTCTACTATCTATTAGTACAAGCTCTGCTTAGTTTGGGCCTAGATGGCGTTGTGTGAATGTGTGAGGAATATTTATATTTATCTTACGACGTTGAAGATGAATATTACAAACGCAATCCTTTCTGATTTTTCTATAGAGTAAGCAACCTGCTACTTTCAGTACTAAAACCCATGAATCAGTCTATATACTTAAATAGAAAATTAGTAAAGTTAACAAACAATATTTTGTGTCAAATATACTTTATTAAACAACAAAACAAAATTAAATACAACGACAAGACAGAGACTGCAATAAGAGCATAACTCGCGCCATCTGCGCTTGCAAACAGTATAGCAGAAAAATCTTAAGCCCGATTTACACATCGACAAGTACAGTAGCGAGTTAAGTAGTAAGTTGTTGATTACGTTGATTTGAATAGATCTCCATCCTGTTATTTGGCGAGTTAAGTTGGCGAGACGCGAGAGAGGGGGCTACTTCGTACTTAACTCGCCAAAAAATAGGATGGAGATCTATTCAAATCAACGTAATCAACAACTTACTACTTAACTCGCTACTGTACTTGTCGATGTGTAAATCGGGCTTTACTGATATATAATTTTACTTGAGTTTCTAAACGAAAAAGTTCAGCGCACTGGCAATACGTGCTTGGTCTCCTTGGTTGATTTAAAAAATTAACCGCACCTTTGTCTGAGATTTGCTGAGCTGTGTTTTATTTGACTTCATTTTGTGTTACGAAATGGCTTTAGAGATCCGTTATGCTTTTTAAAAGTTTCCGTTTGTCTATTTTACTACTTTTCTAATTGAGTATGTTATAACTAGATTTAGAAATCTATACTAATATTATAAAGAGGTAAAGTCTGTGTGTTTGTGATGTTGTATCTACAGAGACTGGATCTACAGACCCGATTTTAAAAATTCTTTCTTTGTTGAATAGTCCATTTATCGGGGAGTGTCATAGGCTATATAGTATAACGCTATTACTAATAGGACTGAAGCAGTAATAAATTATGTTTAAAAAAGGGCGTTTTTTTTTCGCCCTAACGAAGTGGGCACGGGTCAGCTAGTATTATTTAAAAGAATAGGTTTACTTCAAAATATGAACATTTCTTTGTTAAATTAACTATAGTTTACTATTGATATTTTCCGGGGATTTTACACACGATATGCAACTTAGAGATAGTTGCAAACAATTCGTAGGCATGTTTATTAACAGCCGAATTCGGAACACAAACTGAACACGAATCTAGCCAAGTAGATCAGTTTATGTTGCAGTTTTCTTTATAAAAATACTCAAGTTTTAAATATTTAAGACACTGCCTCATGTTATAGTTTACTATTGATATTTTCCGGGGATTTTACACACGATATGCAACTTAGAGATAGTTGCAAACAATTCGTAGGCATGTTTATTAACAGCCGAATTCGAAACACAAACTGAACACGAATCTAGCCAAGTAGATCAGTTTATGTTGCAGTTTTCTTTATAAAAATACTCAAGTTTTAAATATTTTAGACACTGCCTCATGTCGTACACACAGTGTTTAAGATAATACTAATCATAAATCTCCAACTTTTAACCATTTAAATATTTACCCCGGAACTTAAAGAGGAAACGGTTTAAAATAGTGTAGGTATATTCTTAGTGCATTACAATACTAAAAAAATATTTTTATTTTTTTATTTATTTGTATATTACACACGACAAATTACAATTGTAACAATACACAACAAAAGATACAGAGATTGTAATTCAATAATGTGTGTGAGCAAAACAAATGTATTAGACAAGGTTAATTATACAAGTACAATTATATAAAATCTAGACGAATCATGTTATAGAAAATGATTAATTTATGGCTAACGCAGACCTGGACGGCATGGCAAAGGATTTTATTTTTACTAACGGAAATTCAACCGTACTGTTACAGAATGCCGCGGCATCATTTTAAAGCATAGCAATTTATGTCGTATTTCTGTAACAGTACGGTTGAATTTCCATTAGTAAAAATTAAAATCCCTTGCCATGCCGTCCAGGTCTGCGTTAGCCATTAGCTTCCATAATGGCTACTTAATACAATGTTAGCTTTGTGAAATGTATATCTAAATCTGCTATCATATCATGTGTTTCATAAACAAGATAGACACCGACAGCTGTCGAATTCCCGTTCCCAGTGATTACGGCTTACGTTGCAATTGTACACATGATATTAACTAAAATATATTATCTATTTGTTCATGAATAAGTAAATTGCTAATTTGTACTGTGTTATTATGACCAGTTATATTATACACATAATCTGTGTGGTGACGGAGTAAAAATACAATATGTCACCACCCCTTCTTATCCCATGAGTGACGTAAAAACCGACTAAGGGACTATCTGTGAATATTATCTTTACGAAATAAAAAGAAGGAAAACTTAAAATTAAACCCTATACCAATCCGTCTGGGCAGCGTAGTATTAGTAGGCCAAGTATCCCTTCATTGCGGATGTAGGTCTATGTCCAGGAGTTGACGTCCATTACCTGATGATGATAATGATGAATGTAATAAAGTAAAATTGAATGTCTCAACTTATATAACATTATATTCAAACATTGTTCGTAGTAATGTTCTCAGAATACAGATATAATAATGTACAGTGTTTTGTATCTCAGTACTAAGAAATTATTTTATTTAATATTCCCTTTCTAAGTAATAAACGTTTTATTAATTTTACGTATTACAACTAGAACTCTTCCTAGAACGAAGAACTAGCTGCTATCTCCGTTCTATTTTTTGCTATCATTTGCAGAATCTGTGCAAAAAAATACGCAAAAGAGATTTTGCGCTCTACCTTAACCCTTTCATTGCTGAGATAATGGCTTTTTTATTTCCGTAAAAGTAACAGTTCATTGAGCTATCGGTTGGATTCCTTAATTAGTTTTTAGTAGTTTAAAATCCAAATTGTTTGCTGTCTTTAACTCAAAAAATGTGTCACTTAATACAACCCTTTTTAAACTCAACGTCAGTTAACTCCGTAAAGATAGTGAGGTAATAATCATTAAAAAAATGTTATTTCTAAAAATAATAAGTGCACTTACCAACTTACTTTTCTCTGCATCACCCAATGGTTAGCTGGAAGAAAATGCCTTATGGCATTAAGCTTACCTTTGTACAATTGTTTCTACTTTGTGCATAAACAATAAATAAATAAATAAATAAGTAAGTCTTTACTTCTCAATGGCTTAAACTTGGAGTACATAAATGGACAGCAAAAGAGCCGCGTAATAATGTAACAAAATATACCTTACAACGTTTATTAATATTTCGTACAGTGTTTAATTAGTTTTGCGGATTATTTCACTATGTTTAACTAGAATTTTGTTTATTTTGCATATCATTTGAATTAGTTTGTCCATTTCAATGCTAACAGGTGCTGTTAATGTTTGATGGTGGAACTAAACAAATGGCCGTGCATTTGACATGGAAGTTAAAAATACTGATTTATTGTACTCTGTTTCTTTTCATTTATAGTTACGGAGTAAGTATACATGGTGCCAACACATTAAATCATCTCATGGCTCTCATAAAACCTGATTAGGGGAAATATTACTTTCATTTTATCAACGAATACCAAAGAAGCTGGATGTAAAATATAGACTTACTTCAAATACTAATCCATCTAGCCGCGTATAAGTAGGCCAAGATTCCCTCCGTCACTGAAATAAGGTTGTTTTTGCTATGAACTACGATCCTTACAAATCTCCTTTACTTCTCGTATAATATACAATATCATTTTCGCCTAGGTACGAAAGATTTTCACTAGATCACTGGATACTTCTCGACATCAGATAGCTTGGTAACTAAGAATTACCGCCAAACAAAAACAGGGTTCTTCGTGTGGTGACGGAGTCAGAATACAATATGTCACCACCCCATCTTATCCTATGGGTGTCGTAAAAACCGACTAAGGGACTATCCGTGAATATTATCTTTACGAAATATAATGAAGGAAAACTTGATATTAAACCTTATTCCAATACATCTGGCCAGCGTGGTATTAGTAGGCCAAGTATCCCTCCGTCATGGGAGGAGCCCGTCCCTGCAGTGGGACATTAATGGGCTGTTATGATGATGATGAAAAACAGCGTATATATTAAGATTTGGCTATCTAGCTCCTAGTTAGTTGGAGGTATACTACTGAACTCACTGTTCAGAACAGTCCTTGCAAAGGTAGTAGAAAAGGCAGTATGGTGGAAAATATAGGAAAACCCCCAAAAGAGTCATAATAATTTAAAGTGTTATGACTCCTCTACACAGAAACGATATTATTATAACAATCAAATTATTTTTAACCTACTTATTCATTCAGAACATAATTAGAACATAGGCCTCCTCCAAGTATTGGCACCTTGCGCGGTCCTGTGCCTCCCTCATCCATCGGCTACCCACCGTCCTATCTAGGTCGTCAGTCCACCGTGTGAGGGGTCTTCAGGGAGACATAGGGACGTCGATTGGCTGATATGATGGTGATGATAATTAAAAACACAACAACAATTTACCTAAAACTACAGAATAAAACTGAAAATTGGTGCACTTTCAAACTAGACATGAATAAGACAACACTTAGTTGCGTAGAAACAAAATAAGCGCATTGTTAAACTGATTAGTCACGCAACCTTGAAGTTAATTGCTTGTTGCCGCGCTACAAGACAAACAGCTTGCATTTATTTTCGTTTCAAACTAAATTGATGACTTTTCCTATTTAAATAATAATGATTTGTATTCATTTATGGAAGTTAACTTGATAATTTGGACTTGTGAGTCATTCGACGAGCGGCGACATTTTTTTTATCGCTCGGCGTTGGAAATTGTGTTCTACATAATAATATTTCCAACGTCGAGGAACATAAGAATGCATTTGTTCTATTTCGACCTTTTTTTAAAGCGCGTTAAAAAGCGCTCGTGCGAATGGGGCCTTAGTACAGACACAGACAAGACAATAATACTTAGATACAATATTGTATACATAACAAAATTGATTAGATTAAATTGACTGATGCATTTATAGTTAAATAACACAGACCCATAAATGATTTACATTTGCAGCTATCTTGAAGTGCATTTCTCTTCATAAAATATGTGTTTTAAGTTTGTATGAGATAATTGATGGCCTCTGTGGCGTGGTGGTTATGCAACATGACTGCTACGCAGAGGTCTCGGATTCGATTCCCGCTCAGTGCAAATATTTGTGTGCATGAACATGATTATTTGCATTGGTCTGAGTGTATCTATGTATAATATGTATGTATTTACAAAAAAAAGTATATAAGTACTAATATCCGTTGTTCTGTTACTCATAACACAAACAGTAACCTGCTGCAGTAGCCTAGCTTACTTTGGGAACAGATGGCGCTGTGTAGAGATGTCCGTAAATATTTATTTAATTTTTCCACATACGATATTCAGGTCTTTGTTTTGTACATGGGTTTACAAACATTAATGATAAAAGTCACAAAAACGAGTGTATTTATTTCAACACAGCTAGTTTAATTTACACCCATTATCCACAGTAAAGTAGCGATGACAAACCGAGACAAAACACAGACATATTCACCACTACATCTAAGTATAGAACGGGTAAATTAGTTTGTCAGAAGCAGCGGCCCGTCAAGCCTTTGTGTCATCAACAAAGTTATTCATATAAAAGTTACTACTGATAACTGGTGGCTGTTTTAAAAGTTACTGTACTACATACTCCATATGACCTATTTCACTTATGCCACTGAATATAAAGGCGTTTCTAAGAATTATGGTTGTGTGTGACTTTATGTAAATTTTTTGCTTGGGTTTTCCGGATAAGAATGGTGTTGCTCCTTTGTCTTCCCTTGTGCAGGGTATTTTGTATGCCTCGTGTGCTTGCCCCAAGCAAATTTGAAGGGCTGTTTTTGTTTTAACAAAGCCTATAGAATACGTTCAGCAGTGTAAGCTTCGTGGGAGGAAATGGCAACGTATGCAAACAAAACAAAATTTAGGAGGTTACAAAATTCTAACATTTCTTGAAAAATAATTAAATTGAAGGATATAAGAGAAAATAATATTTTTTACAATGTTTCCCAGATTTTCTTTTTATTTTTGTTGGCTAAAACTATGAAAAAAAATACAATTGAATTGAGAACCTTCTTCTTTTTTGAAGTCGGTTAAAAAATACGGCTAGAAAAAAATTGTTGCCTAGAATTACATGATTTTATTTTTTAACTTTGTTTTTTTTTAAGGTGGGAGGCAAACCAGCCAGCAGGTATGGTATAGGTATATACGAATACCTTATGATCAAAAGTATTTTTAGTTTTTCAATTCTTTAGCCCATAAAAAAAAAACAAATTCTTCAACCGTGCCGCACTATACAATCACCTATTATTTAGCAATGATAATAATTAGTCATAGTTATAGATTCCAAAAATATTTCATTTTGCATAATATGATAAAATTGAAAATAATGAAAAAATCGTTTAGTAGTACGCCATTCACATCCGTTTTAAACAAAATTGATACAGCGTCATTTACAGCTTGCAATATTATGATTCATACATTAATTAAAATATCAATTTCCATTTATACGATTGGGCTATAATGAACGTAATTTTTTCAATATTTTCATTTAAATAATGCACTATTCGAGGTAATTATAATGGCATTGAAATCACTTAATTAAACTGAGGAAAGCTCCTGTTCTAGGAACCAACCTTTGCAAAAGTATTTAAAATAAATTTGAATGCACAATAATATTATTACGTTTATTTTTTTTTAATCAAAGTATTGACGAAGCGAAGCAGATTCGTAAATATTATAGTTCATCATCTGCGTGTGGTGACGGAGTAAGAATACATAATGTCACCACCCTATCTCGTCCCATGGGTGTCATAAAAACCCAATAAGGGACTATCCGTTAATATCCTTACGAAATAAAAAAGAAGGAAAACTTGAAATTAAACTCTATACCAATCCGTCTGGCCAGCGTAGTATTAGTAGGCCAAGTATCCCTCCGTCACGGAAGGAGGCCCGTCCCTGCAGTGGGACATTAATGGGCTGTAATGATAGCTTATGGCGCTCAGTTATCTGTCTATCTTCAAGGGCTTAAGTCGTGAGTTTATGTGTGGAGTTGTATGATACGGTGACTTTTACGGTTATGAATTCAAACTCAGACTAAAGAAAACCGTTACTAGATCTTACAATCAGTTATCCTGATTTGAATTTGCTGAATTTGAACAAGCATACGTGTTTATATGAATTATCTTCATCATCATTATTATAGTGATAACTTGTAAAAAACTGATTGAACAGGCTAATTGAAACATCCAAAGCAAATTGTACATGAACATTGAACGTCTGTCTAAAATACAAACAGTGCGCAAAACATCAGTTTTCTGGAACAAGCTCGCTGCGGCGACTTGGGGAGCTTTAACAAACGAGCGTACTCCCTTTTTAAAGATCGGCAACGCATAGTGATTCCTCTGGTGTTCTCCGATGGACACCCATGGGCGGCGGTGAACACTTACCATCAGGTGACCTGCTGGCTCGTTTACCTCCCATCATATAAAAAAAATGAGGGCGCAGCAGTCCCAGTGAGAAAAAAAAATGCCTAAAGGTCAAATCGTCACCTTAAAGGTAAAACCGACTAAATGATCAAATCTTCAAAATGAGATATCGCATTTTGAAGATTGCATAAAGAAAATGTCCTATCAAAAGTACATTCGTGTAAATATGTATATGTAGACTACTTACTTGACTTTCTATATCACTAATTGTTGTGTTTCTCGAGGCTATAATAACATCACACGAAAGAAAAAATGTCGTGTAACCCCCCCATTTAGTTGGTTTTACCTGTATACACTTAAATCATCAATGTTGCATAAAATCTGGCTGCTATCAAAGCATTATCTATCATGCATAATGAAATAAAGTAACTGTTTTATGGTTCATATTGAGTTACACCTGTAAAACCTACATTAATCAAATGAATTGAAAAAAACTAAAATTTTAGTTGGTTTTACCCGTACATTAATTAGTCATAGTTCAAATGATGTTGCTAATTACTTAACAAACCTTTAAATTTACAACTATTTCGGCAATGGTCGCTGCTAGTGTTTTGATAGTGTTAGTTGGTTTTTCAACTAGATTATTTCGTACATAAAAATTATTTAATTCTTATGGAAAAACTGATAACATAGGTTAATGTAAATTGCTATTCTATTATTATTAAAGCTTAAATTTAATAATCGTCGAGTAAAAAGTACTACACTGCTAAAGTAGGTATTAGTTCTATATTTGAGTTTTGTTTACAAATTGTCACCAAAGTCAATACTAACTAAATCTAGATAGTATCTTTTACTTGTAGATTAATAAAATTAGAACTAAAGAAACTTTAAGAATAAAAAAGAGATATAATAGAATAATATGTTTTATTCGAAGATGTAAAATAAAAGTCGTCGAATATGTTGCAATAATTGCTTTTTGGCATCAATTTTTATGAAAAGTCCTATTTTAGTGGTTATTTCCACTCACTATCTTTTTATCTACGTATTATATTGCAAATTGGGTTTTACCATTAGAAAGAGCACGATTTTTTAAGAAAAATGGGGTATTTAACTCTATTTTGCAAAAATCGGCATTTAGTCGGTTTTACCTTTAAGCTGACGAAATAATCTTTACTCATATTATTTTATTCAAGAAAAATATTTAAATTAGAAACAAAAAACTATCTAGGTAGATTGATGATAAACAGTATTATAAAGGTTCCATCACCCTCTACAAAATTTGATTTGTAAATAAAGGTCGCTTTGAAAGGACAAGTACCTCCATCTAATTTCAAAATCAATTGATTCAATTGTACGGTCCAATGGTTCTTTGATTCAAACTACTACTATTATGACAACGTAAACTCTATTATCGAACCTTCCTTCTTCGTGTGGTGACGGAGAAAGAATACAATGTCACCACACCATCTCATCCCATAAGTGTTGTAAAAACCGATTATGGGACTATCCGTGAATATTATCTTTACGAAATGAAAAGAAGGAAAACTTGAAATTAGGTCCTATACCAATCCGTCTGGCCAGCGTGGTATTAGTAGGCCAAGTATCCCTCCGTCACGGCCCATTCCTGCAGTGGAATATTATTGGGCTGTTATGACGATGATGATGAAACTCTATTAAGGTTTAGAGAATCCAAGTTTTGTTAGAATAAAAAATAAGATATATTTATTCACATTCGAATTGAGAAACCCCCTATTTTAATAAAGTCGGTTAAAAAGGACGACAATACATCTATCTCCTACGATATTGCGGTATAACTAAATGCGAAGACATAAAACAATTCAACACACGCAAACATTAACAACGAGTTACATTTACCGCAAACTATTCATGTTAACGTTAAGTATATCGTAAAGGCATGTAGAGGCGGACATAATGTCTATGAGTAGCATGGGACAACTCGTTGGTTACACTATACGATAGTCCAGCGCCTGGAGTCTGTGACAAACATTACTGAAGCTATACGACTAGAGTAAACACACAAGCAAATATTCACACACTTACAACACTACACAAAATCGTGTATGAAACTCTAAGTGTGTACAACACACTTCAACTTGTGTTTCGTCGTGTGCTTAATCTTAAGGTGATGATAGACTTGAGCATTCACTTGTAACAGAACAATGAGCATTCGCCATTTTTATATTTGCCGAACCGAGCAAACACTTGTCAAAATCATTATTCACGAACATGTCAGACTTGACGGTCGCGTGGCAACCTAATCTTTTATGAACGAAACAAATTAGTCATTTCGTCGTTCTAGATGTTCGCGAGAATGCTCGCCAGAAAACTCGCTAGAATGCTTGTCAAAATGGGTTATCTATTGTTTGGCCGACAATTCTATGGCATAATATTCTTTTGCCCGAATTTCTTTTGCCATAATTTTATTAGACATAACGGCAAAAAACGGGTCTTTTTCTTCTTGGTGGCTTAAAAAATAAAAGTCTCTCAGTTTAAACATAATTGATTCATGGCAAGTAAATATTATGGCTAAGGACGATTATGGCAGACAATATTAGTACAAATGAAATTATGGAAAATGCAAATTCGGGCAAATGAAATTCTGGAAAGTATACGGTCAAAATGTTCTCTAGTCTGTAATGTGACATTCGCAAGAATGCTCATTACATTGATTTGTATCTTCACCTTTACGAAAATTGTACAATAGTGTGCAGTCCACCAGTATTCTTAGCTCACAGAGAATTTACTTCTGTAAGATGATGCCATCCGTGAAAATGGTTTAACTGCTATGTAGTAATAAAATGCAGCCATCATGTGTTTCAGAGAAAGATGCGCCCTGAGAATTGGTCTGTTTATTGAATTAGATATTTTAAGTGGTTTTCGTGAAGCGGTTAGCAGGTCGTGTAAAACTTACTCGTTATAGTAAAGTTGCGATAAAATTTATCTGAGTTTGAGTTGCAATACATACATTTATTTATTTGTCCGTGTGGTGACGGAGTAAGAATACAATATGTCACCACCCCATCTCATCCCATGGGTGTCGTAAAAACCGACTAAGGGACTAACCGTAAATATTATCTTTACGAAGTAAAAAGAAGGAAAACTTGAAATTAAACCCTATACCAATCCGCCTGGCCAGCGCGGTGTTAGTGGGCCAAGTATCCTTCTGTCACTGGAGAAGGCCCGTCCCTGCAGTGGGACATTAATGGGCTGTTATGATGACATACATTTTTTGCGCCTTATGAGTACTTTCTTGTTCTATTTTAGAGGCAGAGGTCTCTTCCAATGATGGTTGTTAAATTGACATATTAAAAGCATGCTGACCAAAGGGTTTAATACAGGATATGCATTTGTCAAAACTTGTTTGGTATATTTTTAAAATACTTTTAATATAAAATGGGTGTCGACATTTTGTAATCTTAGTTCTTCGCTAAACAGCTGGTATTTACATAGTAATTTATGTTAGGTGACAAATGTTTTACATTAAAGAGAAAAAACAGGTCGGTTGTACAGAAATGTGATAAAAGTATCACTAGTAATTACTAGTTTTACTATTATAATTAAACTTTGGGGAATTTAAAAATAAATTTAGGTTTTTACTGATTATATTTTTAAATAACTTTATGGCGATTTTAATGTTATAAACAGAGTTTTTTGTACACTGTAGTAATCAATTGAATTATATTATTAAAAACTGCTCAATTAATTCCTGATCAAGAATACTTTTCTAACAACGAAAGTAGAATCTAAAAATGTTAAAATAGCAATTTCCTTTTTACTTACTCAGAAATTAAATGAAATTTTTAGGAACGTTAACAGCCGTCATATAAATGAACGTAATTTCTTACACGAACACATCGAGTAAATTGAAATAACTAAAATTTACTGTTATGAGTATTTTATGTCTTTTAATTTTAGGAATAGTAAGTAATAGTTAGTCAAGTGCACTTCTTACATTATTGTATTATATAAGTACGTATCAATGGAATCAATGACTTTCTCTGTTCTGTATTTGCCGTTTTTAGTCGTCATGCCAATTCTAGTCTTATGCGGACCTTTACATATTTCTTTATAACAGAAAATAAATAATAAATAATCCTCACACATTCACACATCGCCACCTAGTCCCAAATTAGGCACAGTTTGTACTATGGGTACTAGAGACAAACATACTTAACAGATAAACATACTTAAACCCGTTTTTTTTTTGTAAATACATACATATTATTTTAAATAGAAAACACTCAGACCAATGCAAACAATCGTGTTTCGAGGTCTCAGGTTCGATTCCCGGTTAATGCAAATCTTTGTGTGCATACAAAGATTTGCATTAACCGGGAATCGAACCTGAGACCTCTGCGTAGCAGCCATGTAATATACCGACTGCGCCACAAAGGTCGTCGATGAAAAGATATCAGGACGGTCTAAATAAAAACGCAGTAGGCACTGGTAGTATATTATACTCGTAAAGTACAAAGAATCAACTTAGATATTGAGGCAGAAGCTTTTGCAAAAGCGACTGAATACAGGAAGACACAAAGTTAGCACACCCCTCAAACGGTGGAGTCATCATCATCATCATAACAGCCCATTTATGTCCCACTGCAGGGACGGACTTCCTCCCGTGACGGAGGGATACTTGGCCTACTAATACCACGCTGGCCAGACGGATTGGTACATGGTTTAATTTCAATTTTTGCGACACTCATGGGATGCGATGGGGTGGTGACATTATTATATTCCCACTCCGTCACCACACGCATAACAACGGTGGAGTAATTAATCAATATAATAATTATTTAAAATTACATAAAAATTATATCCCAAACAGATAAAATGCCTTTGTAAATCGCAACACATTTCACCCTATGACATTATTATCATTAATTATTACAAATGTAAACGTGCACAAATCGATCTTTGTCCTACGTGTTTCGAACATCAGTTGCACACTGAATTAAACTGGATATTTCTACTGGTGATAACATTATGTTTGGTTTACTTAGATAAGTTGGGGAGGCGTGTAGGTGTTGCGTAAAGTCCGGAACAGTCTAGATGAGTGTAGACGATGACGTTTCGTTCCCTTGGTGATAATTTTGATATCGGGGTATGTGTTACAGGTCACCCTGTTGTGTCGTCTAGGTATTGTTGTTTTGGGGGTACATCTACATACATAATGTAGGTGTGCTAGGTCTTGAGTCCGAGTTTTAGGAATAAGTTTAGATTATTTGTTAAATAACTAACCCCCTTACTTATAAACGCCACTCAAATTTTAGTCAATTGATTAGCTTAAATTCTTACGGTTTTGTTTGGTATAAGGTTGATTGTGCTTATAAAAATCTTACTAAACAGTGATTAAATTTGAGAGGCGTTTATGAGTCAGGGGGTTAGTAGTTAGCGTTTCTGTACGCCGAAATTTGCGACTTGGGGTTCCATAATTCCCACACAGTTCAATTAATCTTTGGTCATTTTGTATAGTTTTCTGTGCATTAACATTCTACTAATGTTAACGTTTGGTTTTATTTGCTCGATTCTTCCTTTAATAATCTAAAAATATATATTTTATTTAAAAAAATTATCAACTTTACTCTCACTGGAGTAGGCCCTACGCTGCATTTAGACATTATTGACTGTTTTGAAAACTATTAAGCTTAATTGTAGAATTGCATTCTAAACCATGGTTAGAAAAACGTGTCAATTGCCTCAAAATTAGTTATTTTTAAAATGTCAAGAGATATCCATGTAGATATAAGCAGTTTGTAGGATACTTTGAACAAAGGTGAAAGATTCTACACAAATACTTTCGCGAGAATTCACAAGGGACATTAGCAATTTTCATGTTTCCAATTGTTACTTTTAGTTTGTTACGAATTGATACCTTTCAAGTGGAAACGAATACATACTATCTAAAATTACCTTTCCTTTTCTGCTGAACCGTGTATCACATATACGTCATACATTTATTTATTTATAATTAAGACTTACAACTATTTGTTGTTAACCCATTTGGACCCAAATACAAACCAGAGATAGTTTTTTGAAAAAATCTATATTAATATGTGTATTAGGGCTTACAGAAACATAATAGAAGAAAAAAAACAATTTCAAAATATCCATATAAGAAAAAAAACCCCGTCCTTAAACGGGGCCAATGGGTTTAAGTGTGGTAATTTTCGAAACATCCTTTTTCTATGCATAATGTTTTAATACACTTTTTACACTGCAAAGTCCTTCCATGTGGCATACGGCACATCGCAGTTGACTTGGCAGTTTCTGAGGGAAGTGTCCAACGCTATCTAGAATCATTTCTGTCACCTCCGAAGCTGGTTTGCGACGCCTTCTATCGATTTTCTCAGTACCAGCAGTCCGCAAATACGACCTTGCAATACATCGCTGAAATTAGAGCTGATCCTGTTTATCGTCAGCAACGAGAACATGAAGACTCCAAGCATTTGCTACCGCCAAATCTAACATGTAGGTGAATAGTACCCACCACCATTTTTTGTCGACATTGATTGTCTCACATTGCTTTCGAAACAATAGAAACGTGGTAATCCCCATCTAAGGACAAGTACAGCCATTCTTGTGCAATTGTACGATAACCACTCAAAAGAAGAATACCGAAGAATAATTTGAGGTCCTCGAAGGTTATATGGAAATAATGGTTGTTATGTTGTGCGGTGTATAATTTCGGGTTCATAAAAATCAAGTCATAGATCTCCGCGTCCATTATTTTTTTAAAGATTGTAACTGGTCCCTTACCTTTCAACTCATTTATAATGATCTCTTACTTTCTCAACATTGTTTTCTCTTGAAGCCCACATATGAACCGTCACATTTACGCCAACATGTTTCCTGGATGTCAATACGCCTCCTTTTCTGTAACGGTTCGTCGTCACTGCTGGCCCATTCTTCATTATTTCTGGACTGGATAACTTTAACTCAACTTGGCATATCTCGGGGCAGAATGTTACGTTGAAAATAGTCTTTGTCACCCTCTTCCTCATCGGTAAATACGCTTGGATCTGGAGGAATAGGTACTAGATCATAACTTACATCAGAGTCCTTCTTCCCATTCAAGATACTTTCTATGGCCTCCTCGAGTCCTCGGAAGTCGTCATTGCTACTAAAAACTATTTTCGTCATAATTAGGCACTATCTAAACCTGTAAATAAACTAAAAAAATTGAGTAAATAATATATCATTTAGCCCATTGGACCCGTTTGGGGACACCATACTAAAATATCTGTAATGATAGTCAAATGCTACAAAACATCTAAACAAAAAGCGTGTTACATAGTTACAACACATTAATATCGCTTATTGGCATTTCCCTCATTATAATACAATATTGCATCAGCCAACGACACAAGGAGCGGAGTCAGCATTATGCATCGCGCCATCACGTCGCGCCATCACGAGGCCCCGCATCAGCACAACGTGCTTCATCGGACACCGTTGCCACGGCCCATGTGAAACCTCACTTTTGTATTCGTTCTTGAGGACAATAGTCACTCACTTAGTAATAATTATTATATTGTAATTTCTCTATAATTAAATATTTTTAGTAAAGATTTTGTATTTTTTTTGGATCCTTCGGTTGTAGCCTTCGTAATTGGCGCAGTCGGTAGGATAGTCGATAATTAGAGTCAGTGCATCAAGCAAAGAACTTCGGCTATCAGAACCTACACGTGCCGCAGCCAGAGGAGTATCCAGACATCGATACGCCAGAGGTACAAAATCAACGAATGTGAGTACTTTAGATTGATACTAGAGTCGCTTTCCTTTAATCGTCCTAAACCACCTCCAAGATTTTCCATCCAAGGCAATCTCGGACCCCTAGGTTAGACCATAGTAATAGTAGATATAATACTGTAGACGCTAATAGATTTTTGGAATCTGAGAGTTGTTCTAGTTCAAATAGTTTAACAATGGAAAGGGTTACAGTCGACCAAATATACAAAGCTTTGCGCTTAGTGCCCGAGTTTGACGGGAACTCAAACGTTTTAACAAGATTTATAAAAATATGTGACCAATTAGTTGAGCAGTATATAAGTAATGAGCCCGGGAATGAGTTAATTAATCTTTCATTATTAAATGGCATATTAAATAAGATTGTTGGTCCGGCGGGCCGGACTATAAATACCAACGGTATTCCTGGGAACTGGGAAGGAATTAGGAGCGCGTTAGTTAACAACTTCGCGGATCATCGTGACGAGACTTCCTTATACAATGACTTAGCGCTTTTGACTCAAGGCTCATTAACGCCACATGAATTTTATGAAAAATGTATGAACCTCTTTAGTATAATAATGACGTATGTCAGTTTGCATGAAACGATTGCGAGTACCGTAGAGTCTAAAAGAAACTTATACAAGAAGTTAACTTTACAATCTTTTACACGTGGCTTACGCGATCCACTAGGCTCTCGCATTCGGTGTATGCGACCTGAAACGATTGAAAAAGCATTAGAGTTCGTGCATGAGGAGATGAATACCTTGTACTTACAGCAGCGTAATGGACATGGCGCCGAGAAGAAGGTGCAGCCTCATTACCAGGTCAGTCCTAAGTTTAACTTTAATACTGTGCCACATAATAATATGTTTTCACCATTGCCGCGCCCCTTCAATGTACCTCCTGCTAAGCCTTTTAACGCACCAGGACCCTCACATACGTTCACGTCTCAGCATCAATTAGCGGCCAATCGCCCGTTCCATCCGCCACAATTCCGCGGACCTTCAAGGACTCAGCAAATGTTTAGTGCACCCCCACCAAACTATAGAACTCAGAGTAATGTGTTTAAAGCGACTGGACCAAGACCGACAGCCAATAACTCATCCCAACCTATGAGTGGCGTAAGTCACTATGTATCTAAGCCGTTCCCGACACGTACAGTACATGACTGGACTAAGACAGGGAACCCGCCACCCACTAATTATTTTAAGTCAAGAGAAGCTAATTACAATGACTTTTATAACGTACAATATGACCCTTACTATAATGAATATAATGACTACTATACCCCAGAATATTGCGAGTACCCTGTATACGAATGCAGTGAGGAATATTCCTATCAAACTCCTCAATGTATTGAAATTTTTGACGAAACCGGTAATACTCAAGCTACTGAAACTAATAACGATGGTGCCGAGGATTTTCAGAAGGCCCCGAAATCAGAAAAATTAAAATAGAAATTAATTTACAAACCCAAAGACAGTTACCGTATATTCAAATCTTGAATCCTCCTATTAAACTACTGATAGACACCGGCGCTAATCAATCTTTCATTAGCCCTGAGGCTGTACAGAATTATTTCGCACACATACAATGCACTTACGACCCTTTTGAAGTGACTAACATTCATGCAACGACTCGCAATGACTATTCTATTAACATACCCTGTTTTCAAGAATTTAACGAGACCCATGACATAACATTTTATATTTACAGATTTCATGACTATTTTGACGGTTTAATTGGTTATGACCTGCTTGAAAAATTAGAGTCCAATATTGATTTGAAAAATAGATTATTAATAACTAGAAACTCTGAAAACCCGCTGTTAATGTATGATTCGCGTAACTGTAACTTATATGAAGAAATTATTCCGGGAAACTCGTCTAAGCTTATTAGAGTACCAATTAATTTTCACGACGGAGAAGTTTTTATTCCTGAACAATTAATTTCAAACTGCATTCTTGGCAATTGTGTAACATCTGTAAAAAATAATCGCGGTATTTTAGAAGCCACTAACTCATCGCGACATGACATAGTATTTTCTATGGACCGCCCAGTTCATGCTGAATTGTTCCACGTCCAATGTACACAATCTAATTATCAATCAGATCGCACTAAGAAAGTTTTATCTCGATTACGCACCGAACATTTAAATCCCGAGGAAAAGGCTAATTTAGAGTCGTTAATTAGTCAGTACGCCGATGTTTTTCATATAGAAGAAGAACCGTTAACTTTTACTAATCAAATAAAACATAGAATACTTACAACCGACGAAATACCGACTTATACTAAAAGTTATAGATATCCATTTGTACATAAACAGGAAGTTCAGAATCAGATACGTAAAATGTTAGAGCAAAATATTATCCAGCCTTCACAATCTGCATGGAGCTCTCCTATTTGGGTGGTGCCCAAAAAGAGTGACGCATCTGGCAAAATTAAATGGCGTATGGTTATTGACTTTAGAAAGTTGAACGAGAAGACTATCGATGACCGTTATCCCATCCCTAACATAACTGACGTACTTGACAAATTAGGAAACTGTCACTATTTCACGACACTCGACCTTGCTAGTGGATTCTATCAGGTGGAAATGCATCCAGACGACATTTCTAAAACCGCGTTTACCGTTGAACATGGACACTTCGAATTTTTACGCATGCCAATGGGCTTAAAAAATTCACCGTCTACATTTCAACGAGTAATGGATAATGTGCTTAGGGATCTCCAAAATATTATCTGCCTGGTATATCTCGATGACATTATTATATTTTCAGTTTCCCTTCAGGAACACATGGTCAATTTGGAAAAAGTATTTAAAAGACTCCGAGAGACCAATTTCAAAATACAAATGGATAAATCAGAATTCTTAAAATTGGAAACCGCTTATTTAGGCCACATTATCAGCAAGGACGGGATAAAGCCCAATCCAGATAAAATTTCAGCCGTACAGAAATTCCCTATACCAAAAACAGCTACTGAAATAAAGAGATTTCTTGGGCTACTTGGATACTATCGTAAATTCATCCCGGATTTCGCGCGTGTAACTAAGCCAATGACGCAATGCCTTAAGAAAGGTTCCAAAATTTCAATTAATGATCCAAATTATGTAAATTGTTTTGAAAAATGTAAGACACTTCTGACTAACGACCCAATACTACAGTACCCTGATTTTAGCAAAGACTTTATACTGACAACAGATGCCTCTAACCTTGCCATAGGTGCCGTTCTTTCTCAAGGTACTATTGGTAACGACAAACCTATAGCTTACGCCTCGCGAACACTTAATAGCAGTGAAATTAACTATAGTACTATTGAAAAGGAGCTTTTGGCTATCGTGTGGGCCACAAAGTACTTCCGTCCCTATTTATTTGGTAGAATATTTAAAATTGTAACCGACCATAAGCCTCTCCAATGGGTAATGAATTTAAAAGAACCAAATTCACGCCTTACACGTTGGAGACTTAAATTAAGTGAGTACAATTTTACAACCGTTTATAAGCAAGGCAAATTAAATACCAATGCTGACGCTTTGTCCCGCATTGAAATTAATAACGAAGATGTTAGTTCAATTTCTGTTCAACCTACTGAAAATTTACCTATAGATAATAATAGTTCCAATTCTTCTACTATTACTGTTCACACTAGTGCTGAGAACCCAATTTTAGAAGTACCAATTACAGACGATCCGCTAAACAAGTTTCACCGTCAAATATGTTTTGTAGTAGTAGGTGACATTAAGAAACGTCCCACTGTGTC
Source organism: Schrankia costaestrigalis (assembly GCA_905475405.1). Taxonomy (NCBI): domain Eukaryota; kingdom Metazoa; phylum Arthropoda; class Insecta; order Lepidoptera; family Erebidae; genus Schrankia; species Schrankia costaestrigalis. Next base: position 3,971,301 of record FR997830.1, read on the forward strand.
TAAACCTTTCGAGTCCCATACCCGTACAACTATACAAATATCTGAATTTAATTTAGAAAATGACGTAATTAATGCAATCAAAGAATACGTGAATCCGAAAGTCAAAACCGGCTTAATTATTCACCCGCCTCTCGCTATGTATAGTATTATTCCTGCAATACAAAATACATTTAAAAGTTCTGCCTTTAATCTAGTTTTAACAAAAAAGGAGAATGAAAATATAAAAGATTATCTTAGGCAACAAGAGATCATTAGGAATTATCACGAAGGAAAAACAAACCACCGTGGTATTAATGAATGTTTCCTTGCACTGTCACACAAATATTACTGGCCTAAAATGAAAGATCACATAGCTAAGTATATCAACGAGTGCAGTATATGCGGACAGGCAAAATACGACCGTAATCCTATTAAACAAAAGTTCTCTGTTGTTCCACCTCCTTCAAAACCTTTCGAAATATTACATCTAGATCTTTTTACAGCACAAAATGAAAAGTTCCTAACACTAGTTGATGCTTTCTCAAAATATGCACAAGCATACCACCTTAGGGATGGTACAGCCTTAAGTGTCGTCCAGGCGTTTCTAACGTTTTGCACCCATCATGGCGTCCCTAAGACTATAGTTACAGATCAAGGCCCTGAATTTACCAATACTTTGTTTGCTGAATTTATTAGACTTCATAACATACAACATCATAAAATTCTTGCTCATACTCCTAACGACAACGGCGTTGTGGAACGTTTTCATTCCACAATACTCGAACACTTAAGAATTCTCAAATTAGAAAAACGTAATGAACCTGCGATAAACTTAATGCCTTACGCAATTCTAGGTTACAATAATTCCATACACAGTTTCACGAAATGCCGACCAATAGACCTTATCACCGGACATTATGACCCTCGCAATCCCTTAAATATTAACATTACTGAACATTTACTTCAACAATATGTAATAGACCACAAGCAGAGAATGACGCAAGTGTATGACTTGATTAATGATACTTCCCTACATGACCGAACAATACTGACAGAAAATAGAAACAAAGACCGGGAACCAGAACAGGAATATGCCCCAGACCAACAAGTGTTTATTCGTAACCCTTTAGCTAACAGACAAAAGCTTGCCCCACGCTTTTCGCAAGACACTGTTCTAGCAGATCTCCCCATTCATATTTACACCCGTAAAAGACGTGGCCCTGTAGCAAAATCTCGACTGAAGAGAAGCCCTAAAGACCCCGTATTGTTACAGGATACTAGTGTTACTACTGCTCCAACTGATTCAAGGACAAGAAGTAACGATTGATTCACTGGAAAATGGCCCTGGTCTGCTCCCCTTTAAGCTAGGAAATTCGAGGATAGTGTCTCATTATCACTCTTTTATTAGTAATATAAATCTTAGCAATATCGACTCTCAAATTAAATTAATTAAATCGCAATTATCTGATTATAGTCCAATTTTGAATAATAGTACACAGCTTCTATTCCGACCGCATATTCGCTATCTAGACTCAAAACTGAATAAAATATTTAAAAACTTGCAATCATTTGAACATGCTCGGAGGAAAAGAGGACTCATTGACGGACTCGGATCTGTAATAAAGAGTATATCTGGAAATTTAGATTACAGTGACGCAGTTAGATATGACAGTGCTTTAAAACTCCTACGAAGCAATGATCATAAGTTAGAATCTGAAATTAACCAACATATTAGTTATGTTAAAGAATGGATGTTACAGGATACTAATCTATTATCAAATATTAGTAGAAATCAGATGATAATTAGTAATACTTTGAATCAAATTAGTAATAAAAATCATGCTGATTTAATGAGCTATGCGCATTTGGCTCAATACCTTTTAATCTTAAGTGATAATATAGATAAGTTAGCTGATGAGATATCTAGATTAGAAAATATATTAGCCTTCATTCGTGCATCGAGCATGACTCATTCGGTTATTAGTATAAGTGAAATTAGAAACATGTTAGATAGGTTAAAACTTTTATATTCTAGAAGTGAGCTGCTTGATATAGAAGTTCGTTATTATTACGATATAATTAAGTTAGGTTATTATTACTCTGAAAATGAAATAATTTTAGTATTTAAAATACCGATTGCCTACCCTATACCTTATGACCTATATAAGTTATCCATTGTACCCAATAAATACCATCAAATTCTTATACCTACCTCACCTTTTATTGCGATCTCTAGTAGAAACTCTATGTACATGGAGGCTGAATGCCCGAAGTTAAATTCATTGTACCTGTGTGAAGTAAAACCTACTTACCAAATACGAGATGAATCCGACTGTATACGGCACCTTATACTCGAACAAGAAATCCAATCATCCTGCAAAGTCGCCCCTGTTATCCTGCAAAAAGAAGCCGTTGAACAACTTGATGCTAAACATTATACTTTGAGTTTTCCACGCCCTACGAAAGTGAAGATATCCTGTGGACAAGAACAACATAGAATATTAGAAGGCAGCTACTTAGTTATCATCCCGTTTAATTGCTACATTAAAACACCTGAATTCACTGTCGCCAACACCAACGATTATGTTAAAGGATATGCTCTAGAAATAATGCAACCAGCAACCTTTGAAGGTATCGAGAATACAAACTTGACTCCAATTGAGCTGAACTCTATCAACCTAGAAAATCTTCACAGCATCAATACAAAATTATCACTACAAGCGCCAATCAAGTTAGATGAGAATGAAGATTGGAGTTTATATCATACCACTATTCCTGTATATGGTATAATTGTACTGGTTATAAGTGTGTTAACTATTACACTTATATACCGACGTTACTACGGAAGATGTATCTCAAAAGAACCACCCAGCAAAATAGAAGCTCCATCTATATATACGGAGATCGAGGATCAACCTAGCAAGATCAAGATTGATCACAGCAATATTTCGTCTACCTTATCTCTCAAGGCTTCGAAATAGTTGCTGATCTAAAGGGGGAGGTGTTACATAGTTACAACACATTAATATCGCTTATTGGCATTTCCCTCATTATAATACAATATTGCATCAGCCAACGACACAAGGAGCGGAGTCAGCATTATGCATCGCGCCATCACGTCGCGCCATCACGAGGCCCCGCATCAGCACAACGTGCTTCATCGGACACCGTTGCCACGGCCCATGTGAAACCTCACTTTTGTATTCGTTCTTGAGGACAATAGTCACTCACTTAGTAATAATTATTATATTGTAATTTCTCTATAATTAAATATTTTTAGTAAAGATTTTGTATTTTTTTTGGATCCTTCGGTTGTAGCCTTCGTAATTAGCGTTATATTGTAGTGTATACTATATGAAACCATAACATAGAGAATTTGGAATAAAAAAAATCGTGTTAATTATAAAAATCATGAGTTACCCTAACTGAAGTATATATTTGTGGAAAGCAATAATTAAAATCACTAAATAGTCCACTTTATCCAGGAAATCAGAATATTATAATTTCCATTAGAAAGCAACAACGTTTGTTACTACGAATTTGTATCGTAATGAACATTGGTCAATAAGTATTAAAAATTGTGGGTATTTATAGGCATGTACCCAAATAAGGACGGCGGGCTTAAATGGGTGTTGTTAAGCAAGTGAAGTATACACATACATTATAACATAAACTAATTACATTGTTGACTGTTTTTCTTTATTGGCGGAACAAGCAAACTGTTAATTTACATTTTTTTATAACAGCCTAGAGACAGAATGTCCTACTCCGCAGGCCGGGGTTCTCGAGCAACAGAGGAAAAGTCCCGCCTATACTACGACAGGGTAAATAATGCAAGTTTTCTTTCTATTTATTTTGTACTAATACGAGCCTTTTTTAGTCTCTTTTTAACCGACTTCAAAAAAAGGAGGAGGTTCTCAATTCGGTTGTATTTTTTATGCCTTTTATTGAATGAAATTAGGTAGGTAATGAACCTATTTAAACATAATTCATCATTAACAATATTATTTTAACAATATTTATTTAAATTTAATAATCTAAAAATATAAACCATTTATCTTGTGATTATGTGTTTTTTTATAAATTTGTTCTAAATTGCATCCAATTTAAAACGCTACGTGACCTAATTCGTTCGTTTTAAAATAGAAATGAATGTCCTGAGTAAATTACTGCAATTATCGATGTAACGTTGCATGACCAGTTCCTAAAAAAAGGAATTCAATGAGTTTTATTATTGATTATAATTGGGGACAGGACAGGGCATATTTTTTAATTAACGACCCAGCAAAATGAATAAAAAAAAAAAATACGTTTATTTCTGACCACAATATTAAAAGTACTACTTAATCAAGTTACAAATACAATATTGTGGGAGACTGGTGCCTGAACTGGGCTACAGGGCCTGTATTTCGGGACACCAGGTCTCCATCCCTTTACAATTAAACAGTTGTGTTCTTTAAAAAACAGTATTTTCTAAGTACTTTAACATTTTTAAACAAATAGTTATATTAACTTAGTATGGTTAGTATTTGAAACTGAGATGAAGTTTTGAGCACAGCTCAAATGTATAAAAGAATGCGCGAATACAGTCCAGGTACAGTCAAAAGTGTCTACCGGACTATAATTATCAACTTTACACTAAAATAATTAACAATTATTATTAATAATGCAATATAAGTAAAGCCTTTGGTAAAAGCAAACAAAATTTCCCTTTCATCACTGCACTGTTCTTTACAAACCGAACATGTAATCAGACCATGTTATTATAAAATTATATAAAAGATTTATATCTTTTATTATCAAAAAAGCCGTTTAAACCAGACATTTAAAAAAACAAATTTACATACACCGACAAAATGCAGTAGTGATAAGTAAATTAAGAGACACAATTAAAATACAACGCATTTAATTGATCTCTGAAATCATACTTGATCTTTATAGTGTCAAGCACGTTCCCGAACATGTATCGTATTAATGGTACTTTAGTGCCAGTTTATCACTTTATAATCACGCATGCGGTACGTTGTACTGGTTCCGGTATAAAGCGACACTCAATTAATCAATCAATCAAAAACATTTATCTAAACACTAAAAGTGATTTTGAGTTATCAAGAGTACAATGACATTATAAAAGATACCTGTATTTTTTTCTCTGTGTGGTGACGGAGTAAGAATACAATATGTCTCCACCCCATCTCATCCCATGGGCGTCGTAAATACCGACTAAGGGACAATTCGTAACTATTATCTTTACGAAATAAAAAGAAGGAAAAGTTGAAATTAAACCCTATACCAATCCGTCCGTCACGGGAGGAGGCCCCTCCCTGCAGTGGGACATTAATGGGCTGTTATGATGATAATGATATTTTTCTAAATGGTCATTGTGTAAAATTACACTCATAAAGTATTATTTTTCTAATAAAAGTAATAAATCACTGTAAAAAATATTATCGTAATATTTTTCCATTCTCATTGCTGGGTCAAATAAATGAGTCACACGCATTATCAGTCAAATCACTTATGTTGTATAATTTTTTTTAAAATATAGGACAAGGTAAAATACTTGTATTGAACTTAATGGACAGCACGAATACATTGGAAGAAATAGATTTTTTTATGTAATAGGAGGCAAACGAGCCAGCAGGTCACCTGATGGTATTGATCACCGCCGCCCATGGACACCCGCAACAACAGAGGAATCACAGATGCGTTGCCGACCTTTAAAAACGCTCGTTTCTAAACTTAAAAAGTTCATTATTATAATTATATTATTTACGTCTGTATTTTGGATATTTTAAAGTAAATAATATTTAATATAAATTTAAGTTTATTTACATAATTAAGTACAAGTACATTTTTAACACATTCACACAACTTCATCTAGTCTTAAAATAAACTATTACTATAGGCACCAGTCAACAGACAAACACCTAACTTTATTTTGTAAACACACACATAAATATTATAAACTAAGTATGGAAAATACTACCAATACAATGGAAACATTCCTTGAGAGGTAATCGAACTCGATGTCTCGGTATACTCGTAGTATCTGGACTATAAACACTACGTCACAGAGGGCGACAAGTATAATGATATTCCTGAATAGTTCGATCAGCATGTCAGTTTCGTACCTTAAAATGGTTAAAAATTCGGTTAAGTTAACTTTTAGTTGTCAAATTGTCACACTCTGAAAAAAACTTTAACACGACCACAAAAGATTACAATTGCAATAGGCAAAACAAGACAATTTGACAACTAAAAGTTAACTTAACCGAATTTTTAACGATTTTAAAGAACGAAAATTGACACACAGATTAAAATAAGTATCCTTGATGATATTCTTTATTATTTTCATATCAGCTCCTAAACGTTTAACAGCTAGAATGGGAAACCTCCAGTGACGGACGGTTAAACATTAAAATATTGCCAAATTAAGAACATACTCTCTGGTGTGAAGTTGATCAAAAAAATTCTTAACATTATAATACTCATAAATCTGGTCTCACACCAAATGGAAACAATATCTAACCAACAGTTAAAATAAATACGACGGGATCATTGCATTGATAGGTGATCGCATTATCAGAGCATCTCCGTGTTCCTTGGAACATTTAAAATGAATTTTGTATGCGGTTTTCGGTCTATTGATAGTTTATACTTATAGGCCTGTGGCCGATTTTAAGAACCCACTACCTGGTTAAAAACTCACTACAAGATAAGAAATATTATTTTCTAGGTATACCTACAACACAATTAATAACTTGAACCCTGACATTTCGGACAACGTTAGGCAATAACACGAGAATATTTTGTATACCATATAATATTAGTTATCAACATAATTCCTTAATCTTTTCACGTTATCACTGGATGTGCGACCTAGTGACCTTACGCGCGTGGCTAAAACCGGTTCCTAGCCCCCAGTTATGACCTGTCACCTAAATATTATGAACATTCGCATGATGAATGATATTTGTTATTACCTAGCCGATATGTTAGGATAACTCGTGAATTATAACATTTGTTTGTATGTGTAATGTTAGTTTTAGCAAATGAATTTAACAGTGAAAATTGTTAATGTAAGTTATAATAATTTATTATGGAATTATCATGGCAATCCCATTATAGTAGCGATATAAAATTTTAAATTGTTCACATATTTATTACGCTATAAAGTCCTAAACGCAGTAGAGTATACTATAGGTACTACTACCACAATTTAATTATAATTATTTTCTAAACATACTTTTTATTAATAGAAAACATCCAGACCAAATTAAAAAATGCAATTCTCCTGGATGGATACAATTAAGTCCAATAATAAAAAATACAATCTAATTACATTATTTGCAAATCGCAAGAGGTGTAAATAAAAATTATCTGGAATGTTCCTGCTCAAACTAACATTAGTTCTATAAATCGATATGCTTTACTTTACCTAAGGCCTCCTTTAGTCTCTAGATAAAGTCATATCACCTTAATTAGAGTAGAAGAATTGACAAAACTATTCTAATCTTCTTTAATTTCCAAATAAATCTAGTTTATTTTTAAATGTAATGAAATTTTATTTTTTCTCTCACACAGAATATAAGCAATACAAGTTAAGAAAACTAAACTAGGTTATACAATTAATTTACCTATATGAGTCTGTGTGAGAGACTGGTATCTGTACTAGGAAATCCTGTATGACAGATTACCAGCCTCTCCTCACTCTTGACAGGCAGGGCACACGGATAACGTGTAACCCGGTCATGATGTTTAACCATAATAATTCTTAAAGCCTCGAGTACCTTTAAAAATAAAATCTTTATCTAATTGTAGTTTAAACAAACAATTTAATACACGAACACGCTTTGATTACAAAGCATATTTAAGTTAATTTGACGTAACATTTTGATGATGTAAGTAATTTACGATGTCTATTAATAGTATTTAATTATTAGCGAGCAAATACCTTTTACGAGGAAATAAATTAATTAATGTGGTAGCTAGCTCCTGTTTTAGAAACGTAAATAATGATTAATTTAAGGCGATTTATATTTGGTTTAAATTTCATTTTATTAAAAACATGCAGACTAACAAGACCAGTGCAAAGTCTTATAGTACATAAGGATCGAGAAAGTGGAATATTTAGTAAACATTAATACAAGCTGCCTATGACTATAATATTATGTAGATATGTCCTAGTAACCGGAAAGCGCAGGTTCTCCTGAACATGAACATGTCTATGTCTAATGCCCCACTGCAGGAACGAGCCTCCTCCCGTGACGGAGGGATACTTGGCCTACTAATACCACGCTGACCAGACGGATTGGTATAGGGTTTAATTTCATCTTAATATCATTTCTTTTTATTTCGTAAAGATAATATTCAAGGATAGTCCCTTAGTCGGTTTTTACGACACCCATGGGATGAGATGGGATGGTGACATATTGTATTCTTACTCCGTCACCACACGGACATATGAATAATACTATTTAATTAATAATACCCTTAGGTATAGTTATAAATAACAACATTGAAGAGTGGGACATTTGAGCGCAGAACCTTATATACCTACTGGAGTTGTTCGTTGCGATAATTTAATAGTTTAGTATTACTGGGATATTATGAGTTTCTAAATAATACGGGTCATCGGAGGATAAAATAAATAATATCTATAAAAGATTTGAATCGAACGAAATGCAAAAGCGTAACAATAATAAATGCTATTTCATTTTATTTTATTCATAATTTAACTGTTTTATTATAATATTTTTTATGATATTGATAATAAAACTAAAATGTTTCCATTAAATTATTAAAATAAGTCAGGGGTTAAAAATATACTGTTCTATTATAAACACTAATATCAACAACATTAAAATTACACAAACCAGACATGTACCTAAAGTTTAAGGTATATAAATTAAGTTAGTAACAATGTTTCAAATGACTACTTACTGCTTGCGACTTCGCTTATTTATAAGTACAAGTACGAAAAGTATTTTCAATAACGCTAATCAATCAATCAATCAACTAGGCTATCGAAGTCCACAGTTGGACATAGGCCTCATGCAACGCACGCCACAGAACTAATATTTATATTTATTTACTTTTAATCAGAAACTTACATACGAAAGTTCATAGTTAAAAAAATGCGTACTTCTCGTAAAAATATTTAACTTCGACATAACCCTATTAGAGTTCAATTTCTAAAAAACCGTTTTAGAGTATTAATGTTTATTATTACTCAGAAGCATAAGCTCTGCTTATGCTCGTACTATGGGTACTAGACAACAGATAAACGTACTCATATACATTTGTTTTGTAAATACATACCTATATACCTAGAAAATACTCAGACAATAACTTTTATTTTCATGCACAAAAAGATTTGCATTTTAATGATACAGGTATACACATTTAACGTGTTTAAAATTTAGATATTTACAAAACGTTTTCTTAAGTTAATTTGCTAATGATGTGCATTTTAATTACACTGAAATATTATATACCTACTAATATTCTCTTTTAATCTCGGTACGTAAAAAGAATTTGTTGCTATGGAAACACCTTAATGACTAACCCCCGGTTTCCGACTGACTGATCAAGTTAAAATCAACTAATCAAGTGTCAAAACTATCATTTTCAGGAACCAAAATGACAGTTTTGACACTTGATTAGTTGATTTTTACTTGATCAGCCATTCGGAAACCGAGGGTTAGTTATGCAATCATAACTTTTAAACTTATATTGCTTGAAGTTTCGTCAGGGGTTGCATTGGTCCTGTCCAGTAGCTTACAACCACAGTCAAGCAATATAAAGATAAACAGCATGCGAAATAATCTAACGTTTATAATATAATATTTATAAATTATCGATACAAGTTTCAATCACGCAGTCAGGCACGCTTTTGTTCAAATTTTAAAATGATATCAATTAGTTAGTCATTTGTTTTGTGGTTGATGATAGTTTATTCATCAAGAATTACGTATAAGATATCTTAAATCACGTCGCGGCTATTAGGAAGCGTGTGTCTAGGAGGCTTGTACCATAAAATTGATGATGTGCTGCATCTGTGATAGATGAAAAAAAAAAATTAAAAAAAAAAAGATGTAAAAGTAAATTATATATTAACATTCAAAGTAACTTAGATCCAGGATCCGGTTACTAGAACACCTATACTAATATTATAAAGAGGTAAAGTTTATGTGTTTGTGACTTTGTGACGTTGTAGGGGGTAATCTCTGGATCTAAGCAGTAAATTTTTAGATGAATTTAAAGATAGAGATTTAAAACAAAATTAATAGAGCAAAAATAAGTACACAAATATTGATAGATTATAGATATTTCATTGAGACGAAACGTACGAAAGACGAAACTTATTAGACCGATGAAAAATTTAGATTGACCATGAGTTAATTCAAGACCTATTTTTTATCTAAAAATGTTATTCAAATAGACCTATTTTTTATATCTTCAAAAATGCAACAATGTATATAAATAAATTAATTGATCAAAGATATACAAACAAATACACTATATAAGGAATGGTCAAGTAGTCTTGTTATCAGTTTGTCTTAGAGCTTGTGTAGAACAAGTGGACGACTGTGATTAAAAATAATAACATTATGCTTGATACAATTGTTCCGGCTTTTACTCAGCTCAGTGAGTTTGGGAGTATTGGTGTAAGTATTTTGTTAGTGAAAAGTTTTCATTATTTTCATCGATAGAAATCATACCGTGTCATAATGTGTTTCATAAATTTTTTTAGCTTTTCATTATAGTGTTAGTAGTGTGTTTATGTGTAGTTAGTGAATAAATTAATATACATTAATTTATTCACTTCATCTTCACATTTATCACATTTTAATTTATCATCATCATCATCCTATCCAATAAAAGACCATTGCTGGACATAGGCCTCTATCAAATATTTTCAGTCATCATACCAGCCCATTAATGCCCCACTGCAGAAACAGGCCTCCTTCCGTGACGGAGGGATACTTCGCCAACTAATACCACGCTGGCCAAACGGATGGGTATAGGGTTTCATTTCAAGTTTTCTTTCATTTTACTTCGTAAGGATAATATTTTTGGTTAGTCCCTTAATCGGTTTCTACGACACCCGTAGGATGAGATGGGGTGGTGACACATTGTATTCTTACTTCGTCACCACACGGAAATATTATATATCATAACATTATACCTTTCATTAATTTTCTTTATCACCAATACATAACATTATCAAACTCACTTAAACAATAATTTATTCCCAGTTAAGTTAATAGACATAACAATCATAAATATTTTAACTAACCAGTTAACACTGGTAGTGTCCGACTTGCGACCATAATATTATCATTTATTTGTATATTTATATTTGGTACTTTTAGTTTTTTCTCAAGATTGAGCAATTCACCTTATCAATATTTTATTATTCATAAATGTACATAAAGTTACAACATTAAAAAGATTATTCTTAATTATTGATTAGTAAAATTAATTAGTCGAAAAAATTGTTAAAACTTGTGAAATTTCGTGAATTTTTCGGGATTTCCTTCCTGACGCTATAACTCCAGAACGCACAAACGATTTCCACGGTTTTGCATTCGTTGGAAAGGTCTTGGGCTGCGTGAGGTTTATAGCAAAAAAAAATTCAACAAAAAAGGGTAAAAACAATGCCCGTGCGAAGCCGGGAGGGGGCGCTAGTATTATATAAAAATTACCAAGAATGTTTGTTTATTGTATACAGGCAGGTGGAAAAGTAGTATTTGCTACAGACGACTTCTTTGCACCATGTGAGAACATGATAACTGATACAGAGCCAGTATTTCTAACTGAGAAATATACTGAGTTTGGCAAATGGATGGACGGATGGGAAACACGCAGGAAAAGGATACCTGGTCACGATTGGTGTATTTTGAAACTGGCTACTAAATGTGTTATTCGTGGTAAGTTTATAATAGATACGTTTTTACAGTATAAAACTTAATCATTTTACCATTTCTTTCTTCCTCGATAGACCTTCCTACTAGATTCAAAGCATTTCAAAATAATTTTCTATTAATTTATCTGGAAAGGTTGTAGTATAAATAAGTAATTAGAAAATATAATTTATTAAGATCCTTTATAAATAAGAATGTATATTAAAATGAGGTTTCTTTTTCAGGTTTGTTGGTAGATACGGCGTTCTTTACTGGAAATTACGCCCCAAAATATTCTATACAAGCTGCTTGTTTGACATCTGAAGGTAAGTTACAATAAAAATAATTAGTTTTTAGTTCTTTAAACATCATTTGTACACACAAACACACTGTCATTTACTTTACTTACATGTAACATTACGTACCATAGGCATGGGAACCACACAAGACTTCCTCATGATACATTAAAATGAGAAACTGACTTTTCCAACGATAAAAACACAAAGTAAATTGGTATAGGTTCACCTTTTCAGTTCCGCCGTTACGTCTATGACAATAAAGAGGCGTGATGGTGACGTTTATTTTTCTTAACCCGTCACTTATATTAAAAATCACGTCAATACTTTTGTTTTCGTCAACGCATCAAGCCTATATCAAAACAAATTCATTACAAGGTTAAGATTCCCCTTGCGACTTTCCCCCAAAAGGAGGTAAGGAATTTTTACGATGTTTTTCAACTAAAATTAGATGTTACTCATTTGTAAATCAAATGTAAATAGACAAACTATTTTTAGTAAATGTAATTTGTAAATAGAATGTGTACAAAAAACTTATACGCTTCATTTGCCACAAATATTGAAGTAGCAGTCACAAAGCACTTAGTTCTAGGCCAATGAGGCGTGGCCTGGCAATTTGCCAATGCTATTTACTGGACACTCGTTATTTTTGCCGGAGAAAGGTCTTGGGACGTAAGATTCTTTTCTAAAACTATATCAATCATAAGTGTTATGTGTTATACATTTGCTAAGTTATATGTGATTATGTTTCGTTGACGTACTTTGAAAATTTAATATTTAAAGTAGGCTTTATTCATTTAGGGATCAATGGTTCTACAATACAGTAATTAGTAGATAAGTAAAATTTACCCTATTCACATAAAACAATCATAAGTACCGATAATTAATTAAAAGTTAGGTTATAAATAACAGTTTTTTGTTTTGTTAGATTTATTTCATAATCTGTAAAATTAATAATTGTAAATGCACAATACACATTTAGCATTAAAAACAAAATTAGAAAATAAAGATAAAATCAAAACTAATTTAAGTTTACATAACCTGAACAAAAACACTAGGTAACCGATTAAGACTAAAATAAATGAAACACTTGTTAAACACTTTAGGCAACTAAAATCTCGTAGAATATATAAAATACCTAGTTTTTTTTTTTTTATTTAAAAATAGAACGTGTTATTTTTACAAAAATATTCTTTGTTTTAGACGAAGAATGTTTATCGGACAGAGTCTGCGAAATGGGTACGGCGTGCAACAAATTCGACTTGGAACAGATCGAACGACTTAAATCTGACAAATGGGATGAGATAGTGCCTATCACAGCCCTACGACCGGGCTATGAAGAAACCAGGCTGAATTTCCAGAAGGTATGTGTTTAAAATAAAATCTGTTTTATCTTTAACGCTTGGATGGACTATTTTGTTTAGGTAGATAATACAGAACCACTAGATAGATCACCTACATTTAAATTAACATTTAGAAAAGAAAATGAAAGACGATGGTAAAGACTTAAGCCCGATTTACACATCGACAAGTACAGTAGCGAGTTAAGTAGTAAGTTGTGGAGTTAGTTGATTTGAATAGATCTCCATCCTATTTTTTGGCGACTTACAAAGACGTCAGAGGAGTAATCTTCAAAGATGCAGGTTCTATTCCTGTCACGACTATCAAATTTTTCCATTATCCTTCAATCTTATTTTCTATTTTTTTTTAATCCCTAAGCTTTATAAGTTAATTTATACCTATTTGTAATTCAAACCAAACATGTAGTTGTTTATAATCGTTGTGAATGGCATATCATCAAATATATCACTAACAGAAACACTTAATTGTTGTGTGAGCTTTGTTTTCATACAAATAATGTTTATGTCACATTCAAATACGTATTTAATTTCATTGTGTTGCAATGAAAGCGTTGGATAAATTTTGAAATCGTGTATGAAATATGGTTGGTTTGTTGTAATTAATACTGTAATTAGAAATGAATGCCATTGTTTCAAAATTATTGTAGTTAGAATATTTTTACACGATTTGGTAATGAAACAAGCATTATTGCTCACCGGACTCTTGTATGCTGAAAAACCAGGTGTGTTATAATCTTAAGTTCAAAATACCCCTGCACTGCGCTCGTTTCCGTGGCACACAAGTTTTTAAATCACTAGTTAATTACACAAGCTAATACACCCTTTCCCTAGGCACGTAACATTTGCCTACGACATGACATTGACTGACATTTGACAGAAGTATAATCTAGAATAATTCTAAGGGAAAAGAGTTAAAACCATTAACACTATTTTTTTTATAAAAGACCTTTCTGCGGCGATATATCATCATCATAACAACCCATTAATATCCCACTGCAGAGACGGGCCTCCTCCCATGGCAAAGGGATACTTGGCCCTGGCCAAACGGATTGGTATTGGTATAGGGATTCATTTAAATTTTTCTATTTTTTATTTCGTAAAGATAATATTCACGGATAGTCCCTTAGTCGGTTTTTACGACACCAATGGGGTGAGATGGGTTGGTGACAATATTGTATTCTTACTCCGTCACCACACGGAGAAGTCCTAGTGCACTGCAGCCGCATAAATAGCTGGTTCGCCATCGAGGCTCTATCAACTTTAAAATAAGAAAATAGCATAAACTAGTTTGAAAGAAGGGTCCTTGATTGACCTCGAGCAAAATAGCAGTTTATATAAATCCCCTATAAATATTGCATTACTTTAGAATTGCAACTCTTTCGAAATAGCGCTTCGTCTCAATCACATTTCTGAGTAGAGTACGGATCAAATGAATGAATCTTTTTAGTGCGAGTCTTGAGACAAAATTATTATAAAGTTAGATATTGTGCTTTAGATATAGTCAATACTAATATAAAATTATGGGTAATCAACAATTTTGAATATGGTAATACTGAATATTTATAAAAGGGTTACAATATTTATAAACCTAAATAAGTACAGAACATTTACACAATTACAAAGTTTCAATTTGATAAAAATATATGTAGGTACACCAATTGTGTTTTAATGGCATTTCAAACAGTAGCTTCGTCAGGTATAGGGTAAAAAGTACACCTAAAACTAAAAAAAAATAAACGTGGTAACATCCGATATTAATTTAGTTTTTATTATTGAATACTCGCCTAAATACAAGAATTCATCAAGTAACTCTTTTATAATAATTATTATCCATCCATCCATCCATATCAACCTATAGACGCCTACTCCTGGGCTATTATATTATTCTTTTATATTATAACTAGTAGTGGCGAAGTGTCCATATAACTCGATTCCTACCGGCTTACCTTTGCAAAAACCGCTTAGCATTGTCTATTAATCAATTATAAATCAATGACGCAACATCCACTCAATACAAAATAATATAAAACAAAAAAGTATTCTCTTACGTAAATCGCAATAATAATTACAGTAATAATAATTTTCAATATAATTATTTACGTACTCATAACGCCATCTTGTAATTAAAGGTTGTCAACTAACAACTTGTTATGGTTCAGTCAGAGAGTACTTAAAGCGCGCATGCGCGGAGCGCAGTAAGCCGGTCGCGAAATTAGGAATCCAGTACAACAGACTGTACGGAAATCGTACGGTCACGTGACACTTTGTATTCGTCGATCTAAGGTACCATATAAGCCGGTGGCCATCGGCTTATGACAAGGATAAAAGATACAACTACAACATTGCGAGAGCGAGAAAGCACTATTGCAACCAGTGGACCGACCAATTGTAACGAAGTTTCATTTCATTTCACGTTAAGTACTTAATTTGCCATTGACATTCCTTTGTTTTTATCAATTATTTAAATCTGATAGAAATCAGCCTTTCTTCTGAATTTTTAGTTTTTAATTATATTTATTTGTTTTTATATTTTTATACGGCTTGCGTCTTGACTTTGGCAGAATCATCGGTAAACGATAGGACCATTTGAAGAAAAAACAGATATTTGTATTTATTTTCTGCAAATAGGTTATAAAATTCGCTTTCTTGTTTAAAGTAGTAAAATTTGTATGTTTAATTATTTATGATTGTGTATTATGTGTTGTGCATTGGTTGACTTTATTTTTGTCGTAGTGCGTTGGGATCCTATGGAATATTTTTGTAAGTACTTGTTTGTATTGTTTTCAGCAAATTTAATAGTTTGTTGTTATAAGGGACAGGTTAATAGTGTTATATTATATTGACTATCCTATTATGTGATGTGCGATAAAACATCATTCTCGAAATTGAATTATAAATATAAGAAACGCCGGCGCTGTGGATTTACGAAACATTTTAATACAATTATCTCATTTCGATACGTATAAGTAAGTGGCTTACAGACAGTATTCTCAGATTCTAAAAGTAAGTAAGTAGGTATGTAGAATCATTTAGGATATAGCAATATAAACAATTAATCTAATTGATCAAAGAAGTCTTCCAAACAGAGAAACATTTTCGTATTTTAAGTTTATGAGTTCGGGACAACTAGGTAAAATCGAAACATTTTCTCACGAATACCTATGAACTACAGAATAATAGTAATATAAAGTAGAACAAAAGTCCACGGAATCTTCGGCTTCCCTTTTATAAAAATCCACCCTTCGCCACTGATAACTAGTGAATAAAATTTATACATAAAACAATTTTATAAAGCCTTTAGACAAAACAGTAACAATAGATTATCAAATAAAAAGTCCGCATAAAAACTCATAACTTTTCATAAAACAAGTTTGAAACATACACGTGCACTACTAGTAATTTACTGCCCACTGTGGTCATATTTAAAAATCCTAGTGCAAAATTTTATAAATGAAAACATAGATATTTACTTATTTTACAGTCAACTACGAAAGTTAATCAACTCGATAAAATAAATATAAATAAACCCTAAAATAAGTAAGTTTCGTGACAAGAAGAAAAAAATGTCTTATTAGTAATGACGAATAAATACTGAACACTAAATTATCATAAATCGGTTAACACAGAAGGCGAACTTGCAATATTAAAGGTATTTATCAACTTTTGTGTACATACATACATAAACTCATACCTTCATTCTATGAGGGGAAGTTAGAGACTATTGAGTATCAAGTACTATAATCCTTACAAAGCACTCCGAAGCTGCTATTTCCATTTACTTACTGTAGTATTCCTTGTTACAGGTCGTTAGCGATGACGCATGGACGCATATAAGAGTAAATATATATCCTGATGGAGGTATAGCACGCTTGAGGGTATACGGGGAAGCAAGGCCTGAACCTCCTCAGAAAAATCAAATAATAGATCTTGTTTCTTTACTAAGCGGTGCCGCTTGTCAAGGTGAGATTTATAGATATAAAAAAAAATGTAAACAAAATATTATTTCATCTGGGTTCGATTCACGCTCAATGCAAATCTTTGTGTGCATGAACATGATTGTTTGCATTGTTCTGGGTGTTTTCTATGTATAATAATTGTACGTACGTATTTACAAAAAAAAAGTATTTACATATGTTTATCCGTTGTCTAGTATCCATAGTACAAGCTCTGCTTAGTTTGGGACTAGATGGCGTTGTGTAAATGTATGAGGAATATTAATATTTATTTATTTATTTATAAATTAATTGATTGTTCGCCTAACATTTTTGATCTTAGCGTAGTAGTTTCAAATCTTAAATAAGTTTAGATTACTTATCTAGGTTTTAAAATTATTTATCCATTAATATCAATCAATAAGCCTATCGCAGTCCACTTCTGGACATAGGCATCTCACAACACGTAACACAGAATGCGGTGCTCCGCCTTGCGCATTCAGTCCGATACATTGCCATTGATACCTATTAAATATAATTTTCATTTTCATTTTTGTAGGTTTTTCTAATGCGCACTATGGTCACCCGAAGAATGTCATCAAACCTTCGAAGAGTAAGTGCATGTCTGATGGGTGGGAAACGGCAAGGAGATTAGATAGACCTAATGTTATTGAATCAAATGAAGATGGTACCATGCAGGTTACAGGTATGTTAAAAACTAAATATTTCAAATATTTTAAGGTTAACTATTTTAAGGCTTTAAGGAAAAGTATTTATAGCCCATGATTAAGATCGGGTTCGACTCCTGTACAATGTTTGTATTATTTTACTATTTTAATACTGCCGACTTTAAAATATTGATTGTCTACTTTTTAAATTATACTTTACGCAATGATCTAACTTTTTTTCCTCTGCGAACCCCCGACTTTCGAATGTCTGATCAAGTAAGAATCAGCTAATCACGTATCAAAACTCTTGTCAATTATTATTTTCAGGAACTAAAATTTGACATTTGACGCTTGATTAGTTGATTTTACTTGATCAGTCATTCAGAAACTGGGGGTAAGAATTATGAAGTTGGTACTAACACCATTACGTGATATTTTGTGAAATTATAATTTATTAAATGTATAATTTTTAACCCATTATTGCTTTTTTTGAGTTGAATGTTTCAAGTACACTAAAAAACAATGATTTTTTGTAGGTCAAGAATGGGCAGTATTCAAGCTTGGCTTCCGTGGAAGGATAAAAGAGATCTGCATTGACACAAAACATTTTAAAGGCAATTATCCTGACTGCGTCAAAATTGAAGGAGCACGTTTAACTCAACCTGATTGGTGTCCGGAGATTCATTGTAATTGGCAAACTATTTTAAAACCCAGTAAGGTAAGGTATTATTTTATACATAAATGTCTTTTTACATATGTTTTTATAATAGTTGCTGCAAAAAGGACCTAGGGATATACCACTTACCTATTTCCCTCAAAATTTGAATCAAAATCTATTTTCATTACTATCATTTTTTGAAATTTCAAATTAATAGTGCCCAAAATGAAAAAAATATATTTCTAAAACATAATGTAATTTTAAAGTCTAACTAACAGTTAATTTCTATTACAGCTTTCCGCACACAACGAACACTGGTTTGACTGCGACTCCGACTGTGTAACACATATCAAAGTGACAATGGCCCCAGACGGTGGTTTCAGCAGAATTAGAGCCTTCGGATATATCGACGACACTATAATTGTTTAGTTCTAAAACTAGTTGAATGAGTTAATGCAAGTCTTCACTTTGAATTAACAATACAAATGCCTTACTCGGAAAATGTATCTAGCTTCACATATGCCATTACAATAGAAGCGACAAAGGGCAAAGGAGCAATTGTGAGGCCAATTCTACGCAGCAATGCATTGAGGTGCACCATATCTAACTTTGAATAGGGTTTTGTGTTCCTTGTTATACATAAGATATTCATTTCTGTATAATGTCAGTAGTTACTGGAAACGATGATTTAACTGATGTATAAGTAATTAGAACATTTCGCATTCACAATGAATACGTTGTCATGGAATTTACAATAATTCCTAATTGGAGCAGACATTTTCGTGTAGACCACCTAATGATAAAAGTAGAGTAGGTTGATGGCTAAATGAGACGTATAGAGGACTTCCACCACTTATGCCCAACAGTGGACAGCTTATGGCTGGGCGGAAATTCAATAATTCCCTCTAATTATTGTTAAATTCAAAGTTTCATTGGAAGATATTATGTGTTAAGAGCCTTGTATTAACCGTTATGGGTATTATTAGAGGATAAGGTGTTAGAATACATAAATGATTTTTAGGAATTTTTAAATGTGATTTTGAAAAAGTGTACTTTTTGAAGAGTGTATAATTTTATCCCAGATTTGTATAAATAATTTATTAAAAGTTTAGGAAATTCGCTAGTAAAAGATTTAAATTGTGCTTAACTTAATTGTCACTGTAGGATAATAGTTATACATTAGAGGAGAATTTTTCATAACTGAAATTTGTTTAGATTTCAAATCTAAAATAATAGTGAGAATATTTTTATACATATTTAATAATTTTTATTGTAATATTATTTATATTTAGGTGTAATGGTTTTAAGTATTATTATGAAATAAAATATAGATTTCAATGTCTTATCGTTTTATTTTACCTATGGTAAAAAAAACCCCGAAACAGAAATGGGATTATAAAATGTTTTCCTAAGATGGTAGAGATCTTTTAACAAAAATCGCTGTGCGGCGATTGGCGATCCGCAAAGAAATTTTCCAGAGCCTATACTCCATTTGTTTAGGTATTTAACTAAAGGTAAACAAAAAAATGACAAGTCACGGGTGGCGTCTGTGGAAATCCGACCGAATGAAATAACTGTCAAAATTGTTGCCGCGCTATCATGCAAGCTTACTTTTCAATTTAGTCAAGTTCCCAGCTACTGTTTACCTTTAAATACCGAAACAAGTGGAATATAGATGTTCTTAGTATTTTTGTTTATTCATGATCGTTATAGTTCCTAGAGATTCAAACCAGGATTAGTACGAGTAAATGACACAGCTAGTGCGATAGTTGTCTTTTAAATAAAATGTATTTTTATTTCAATCAGACATACGTGTGTGGTGTACACAGATTAAAGCGCCGATTACACTACCCTACATGTAGTGCACTACATGAGCTAGTGCACTACATGAGGTAGTGCACTACATGAGCTAGTGCACCACATGAGGTAGTGCACTACATGAGGTAGTGCACTACATGAGGTAGTGCACTACATGAGCTAGTGCACTACATGAGCTAGTGCACTACATGAGGTAGTGCACTACATCGTGTAGGGCACTACATGATGTAGGGCGGTCGGGACTCGCCATTACACTGTTCAGTCTCCAGGTGGCTTTCGTAACTAGCAGTCGCCTTGACAGCCATGGCACCATATTTAACAAAATACCAAAAACTGGGCGTTGTTCTTGCGGCAGTAGTAGGAATAAATAAAAGAAAAAAAAGAAAATGCTGGGCTAAAAAATATTTGCTCCTAAGAGATAAACTCTCACATATGAACATCATAGACCATTTAGAACCCGAAGACTTTACAAATTACATGAGGATGGATTCTACGGAGTTTAATCACTTACTAAATTTAGTTACTGAGCACATACAAAAAGAGAACACAATGCTCAGAGAAAGTGTTAGCGCTAAACAACGATTGGCAATAACTTTGCGATTCTTAGCTACGGGAAATTCATATCAAGATCTGAAGTTCAGCTGCTTGGTATCTGAACCATTTTTATCTCGAATGATACCCGAAACATGTAGGGCCATCTACAGATGCCTAAGACACTATATAAAGGTAAGTAAAGTAAAATCTATGTACTTGTTAATTATTTATTATTCTTACATACTTAATAATCATTAAAAATTTTCAATCACTAAAATTTTATACACGCCATTAGCTAGAACTAATCTAGGTTTACATTTGCCTCTTCATAGGACACTGAATTTATATAACTCCATCCAAAAGCGCGACACAAGCATTGACATCTTTCGCGATTCTGTAGATCCAGAGATTAGCCCCTACAACGACACAAACACACAAACTTTACCTCTTTATAATATTAGTATAGATTTAATATAACTTACAATTGATATAACACATACGATTCATGGTTAATTTTATTAAAATTTAAAAGGAATAACTTATAATTGATAGCTTTACATTATAAAATAGTTATGGATTATTTACAAACTCATTTATTTTTGAGTATGATTACTACTGGTAACGCCATCTCGTGAACAAAATAAACGAAATTTAAATTCATTCAATATTGAACCAAATCCATTTTTCATGGCCCTTGATTTGTATTGGACTGTTCTAATATAAAGAGATCAAGCGATATCTCGAGTATTACTTATCCGATTTTGATGAAACATACCTCAGTTTAAGCCTAATAAAAAAGGCTACAATACAATGTATTGGTCTTAAGATTATATTAATTCGTTTTAAAGATGTGCGGGAACAAACAGACAGACAGACAGACATTAATTCTAAAAATTGTGGTTTCGTGCTTTTTGACTTTTTTCTAGATTTTATAGATAATTTTTATCTGAATTTTCGTCAAGAACAGACATTTCGACCTTTACAGTTTTATTACAGTATATAGATAGATTATTAACATTGAAAAATACATAACTGACAATAAAATATAGAAATACAATCAGAAAACATTAAATTATTGTTTAATGTTCTATTTGTTTTACATAATAAGTTTAATTAAGCCACCAACATGGCGTTATTTGATATATAGTTAAGATATTTTTATGTTCATCTTATAGCATAACTATGTTTTGTAGTTAAATACAAAAGATTTTTCTCTCGCCATTGGAGTTTTATTACATAAAATTCCATCGAGTACTTTTGGGATTTGTTCATGGTCCTTCGAGCCGAATAAAAAAATGTTAAATGTCTTTATTTTATTTATTCAAAAATACTGCACGCAGGACGCAGCTTAACTCTAAATATATTCCAGTCTACATTCCTAAGATAGCGCTGTTTAATATTTCACTTTGTAAACATAAACTACGTATAAAACTAAAACTACTTATTCTTGAGCACTTTAAATTCAAATATCTTTTGATAGACTGAACCGATTGCAATGAAACAAAAATTAAATGGAACTTCAAGTTACACTCAATCGTTGTATATTAAAGGCATCTACATTTTACGTTACATTTAAAAATACTGCACGCAGTTTAACTCTTGATGTAGTTCTGTCTAAGTTTGAAAGATGGCGCTGTTTAATATTAATTAGTTAAATTCAAATATCTTTTAATTGACGGAACCGATTTCAATGAAACAAAAACTAAATAAAACTTCAAGTTACGCTCAATCGTTGTGTATAAAAATCATCTTAATTGCTTTGGTACTTTTTACGTGATGCCCGAACAAATTTTAGGTTACAGATAAACAGACATACAGACATACAGACATACAGACATACAGACATACAGATATACAAATAAACAGACAAACAGACAAAAATTCCAAAAATGGTGGAAATGGGTTCTATTTCCACCATTTTTGGAATTTTTGTCTGTTTGGCTATTTTTTTTGGATTTATTTTCAATGTACAAAAACGACTTCTTGCTGTGAGGTGGCGGCATTAGAATACAAACCACCTCCCCAAATCTTCTCGTGGGTGCCGTAAAAGTCGGCTAAGAGACTCAATGAGCTATTTTCTGCTCTACTGGTGGAACACGTTAGTGGCCCGGGTAGGTACCACCCCTCTAACTGTGCAAAGACCGTCAAGTGATTCCTCTCGGCGGGATCGTGTTCCGGGATCAGCAGTTACTGAGGAAGCCGGATTAGATGCAAGGTGGGCAATCGCTGCAGCATGTGGAGGACCAGCAGAATATCCGTGAAGTCATTGTGTGGGGGGCGTGGATCGACCCGCCGGCCAGGGAGACCTGTAGAAACGGTGGTGCCGCTGGCCGCCCGCGGCATAGTACAGGGGCCCAACTAGGACTAACCATCCTAGGAGGCTGCCCTACCAGGTCGCGCATAATCCCGGAGTGGTTCGTCGTGCCGGTTGGTGACCGGATGGTGGGACCAGGCGACCACTTCCGAGAGGGTACGGGAGCCCTTCCGTCTGGCGGATCGGCAAACGCCTCACCACATAGTCAAATGACGACACAATTCTCTGCGTCTTGTTCTGCGCTGCTGCGGAGGTAGTCAGCCTTTTTCATGCCCTCTTCTTTTAAAACTTCTTCCATTTTTTACCCATGGCAATACATGAAAGGATATCTGGTAAAACAGCGGCCCCTTCACTCCCCACCAACCCGCTATTCGAGGTGGAGTTTACTAACATCCGTGGGCTCCATTCAAACCTCAATGCCGTCCACCATCATCTCGAGACGGCACAACCGGCTATGCTTTTTCTGACTGAGACGCAAATACGTCGCCCTGATGACACGTCATATCTGCACTATCCAGGCTACGTGCTGGAGGAGCATTTTTCCGCTAAAGCGGGGGTATGCCTTTTCGTTAGGGCGGATGTTTGCTGTCGTCGTCTGCGCTGCCTTGAGGATCCTTCTCTTTCTGTCCTTTCGGTGCACGTGGATCTTGGCTGCTTGAGCCGTATCTACGGGTGTCTTTACCGATCCCACAAAGGAGATAATGAGACCACTCATCTCTTTGACCATCTGAGTCGAGCGGCAGATGAAGCTCAGGAGCGGTATCCGAACGCTGAACTGGTTTTTCTGGGAGATTTTAATGCCCACCACGAGGAGTGGTTGGGGTCTCTTAGAACTGACCATGCGGGTCGGACTGCCCATGCATTCGCTCTCACGCATGACTTGACTCAACTGGTACTCTAGCCTACAAGGATACCGGATATTTCAAGTCAGGCGCCCTCTTTATTGGACCTCCTGCTCACGAGTCACCCAGATCAATACAGTGTTTTGGTCTGTGCCCCTTTAGGTTCATCCGATCACTGTTTGGTCTGCACTTCAGTGCCCTCAGCTGTTCTTCCGCGCGTTGCAAAAACGATAAGACGGTTGTGGCATTACTCGTCAGCAGACTGGGATGGGATGCGTGAATATTTCGCATCTATTCCTTGGGCTACACGGTGCTTTAAAAATAGGGATCCGTCGGAAACTGCCTCTGCTGTAACTGGTGAGATCATTCTGGGTATGGAATATTATATTCCATACAGAGATGTCACCAGTTCCAACAGAAATCGTTATTGGCTCAATAGTGAGACAAAAGATGCCATTGCTCATAAACAGACTGTTTACCGTGCTTGGAGCAGAGCTCGAACCTCTAACGATCCAGACGTCGATCGCCTAAAAGCAGCTTATAACAAAGCCACTAAGGAGTGCAAGAGGGCTTACATAAGGGCGGATGCTCAGCGCGTCGAGCGCTTTGGGCAGGAATTACTATCGCATCCTACTGGAAGCCGTAATTACTGGCGACTCGCCAAAGCTGTGCAAGCAAATTTTTGCCAGTCTTCATTACCTCCGCTGAGATATCCCGATGGATCACTGGCCCACGACCCTCAAGAGAAAGCAAACCTGCTAGCGAATCTCTTTGCAACCAACTCCAGGGTCGACGACAGTGGTGTTACTCCGCCGACAATAACGAGCTGCGATTCGTTGATGCCTGACATCCGAATCAGGCAGCGAGACGTTCTTGCGGAACTACGTTCGCTCGATGTTCGGAAAGCCAGTGGACCGGACGGTATACCCGTGGTAGTGCTTAAAAACTGTGCGGCCGAGTTATCTCCTGTACTAACGCGTTTGTTTCGCCTGTCTTATTCAACTGGAATAGTTCCCGTGGCATGGAAAGAGGCGAATATTCAGCCGGTCCCCAAAAAGGGAGACAAATCTGATCCATCAAACTATCGACCTATAGCCGTAACCTCAGTTCTCTGCAAGGTGCTAGAGAAAATTATTAACTCACAATTGATGCGGTACCTGGAGGATCACACTTTAATTAACGATCGTCAATATGGCTTTAGAGCGAAACGATCAACGGGTGATCTTCTAGCACACGTCACGCACCTTTGGGGTGAGGCTATAGATAAGCATGGTGAAGCGCTGGCCATCAGCCTTGATATATCTAGGGCCTTTGATAGAGTCTGGCACCGGTCTCTTCTTTCCAAGCTTCCGGCATACGGCTTGCCATCCCAACTGTGCATCTGGATTTCCGCGTTCCTGCATGAGCGCCGTATTCGAGTCCTCTGCGACGGTTCGGCCTCCCATTTCTCGAAGATAAACGCCGGTGTGCCCCAGGGGTCCGTCTTATCGCCCACGCTGTTTCTTCTGCATATCAATGACATGTTGAACCTAGGGAACATTCATTGTTATGCAGATGATAGCACAGTACATGGCCGTTTTTTTGGTCACCCTGCGGCCAAGCAAGCACGTGTTGAAGAACAACGGAGAGAGCTTGTCATTGAGCTCGACCGGGTCCTGAACCTCATATCCCAATGGGGTGAAGAGAATTTGGTGGAGTTCAATGCCAAGAAGACACAGGCGTGCGCGTTTTCTGCAAAGCGGTCTCCATTCCTTCCCCTTCCTTCTCTTCAGAACACTCTATTAACGCTTCGAGGAAACCTGAGTATCCTTGGTATGGACATTCGCCGAGATCTTAACCCCAAAGAGTATATCGAGAGCATTATCAAAACAGCATCACGTAAACTCGGAGTTTTGAACAGGGTGAGGAGGTTCTTCGCGCCGGGGCAGCTGTGTCTTTTGTATAAGACTCAAGTTCGCCCCTGCGTGGAGTACTGCTCTCACCTCTGGGATGGCTCTGCACAGTACCTTCTAGATGCTCTTGATCGGTTGCAGCGGCGAGCTGTGCGTATCATTGGGTGCCCAGAAGTATCCAAATCCCTTGAGCCTTTACAGCTGCGTAGGGACATCGCCGGATTGGCGGCCTTCTATCGCCTATACCACGGCGAGTGTTCTGATGAACTTTTTCAACTGGTTCCACCCTCTCCTTTCTTATCCAGAACAACACGTGCCGGACGTAAGTGCCACCGCTACACTGTAGAAACCATACAAGTCCGAACAAAGCGGTTCAGCACTTCGTACATGTGCAAAACCACCAAACAGTGGAACTCTTTGCCAGCCCACGTGTTTCCTTCAAACTACGATCCAGGTTCCTTCAAGCGAGGCGTGAAAAAGCATCTTCTGAAGCCGCCATAGTGGAGACATTCATGCCTCTACAATTATTGTAGCTGGCATGGTGCTCGCCATTTTTGGACTCTAATGGATGCTTAACATCAGGCACCTTAGAGTCATTCTGGTAGGCCTTTTTAAAAAAAAAAAAAAAAAAAAAAAAAAACGACTTTTCTACAGTTTTATTATATGTATAGACAACATCGTTTTCTAAGGTGATTATCACATAGCACATTCCTACGCTTAATATGAGAAATGATGACCAAGATTTTCACATACAACGCCTTAACTGAAATAATTACATCTTTCAACCAAAAATAGAAGACATTTACGTATTTTGAACAAAAACACAAATCGAAAATAACTTAAGAAAGTTTCGTATAAAAATAAAAATCCACCCCCCGACTTTATAACACCACTATAAAATGGCAATATTGCCAATATATTTGAAGAGGCGTTTAAAATAACAAAATAGCCTTGACAATCCCCAGTGGGCGTTTAAGCAGAGTTCTGCAATCTCCTGAACAATATCCGGCTTGGAACTTTGAGGCTTACGTGTACTGGCAAGTTGTGCAACTTGAGGGATACGTTTATACGATACAGGCGTTATAGAGAAAGAATGTTGTGTAAACTTGATTTGCGTGTTATTTGTAAATAATGGTAATGTTTTTAAACTTTGTGGTTTTGGTTAAGGGCCATCAGCCCCACCACAGCCCGCGTAAAGTAGTAACTGTCGTCAGAGACAAACTGCTCGTCCTCAACAAAAAGAAATCATGGTAGTGATGAGGTAAGAATAGTATGTATATGGGTACCATCCCATCTCATCTCATGAATTTCGTAAGTATTATTATTTGCTATTTGATCAAATTTGTAAAGTACCGGAATTTTTGCAAGAGTATTCAGTTTTAGTTTTAGGTAGGTACTTTGAGGAATGGTGTTACTGGTGGTGCTGTTATTAGTTCTTCACCACGTAGATGATGATAATAGCCCTAAAAACTGGCTGTATAATGTTATAACGCTTTCAATCTACAATATTAATATTTTGATAATAATCAACTGCCAGAGCAATACCAAAATTTTAAGTAATACTAAAAGTTTTTTCCCCCTATATTACAAATAATCCCGAATTTTCATAATATATATAAAAAAATGTCATATACTTTTGATGTTCATCAATTTGCATCACCATAAAAAACCCACTTCGGGATGATTACAAGCAATAAAACGTACCTCTAACTCCATACACTTAAAAGCTCGAATGTGTATGTGAAAGTATACCTAGGTAGTACTTCAAATGTCACAAAACTTTATACGAATATCGTTAAGCTTACTCATTTCCCTAATGCATGGGGTACTGAGTAATTAACCTTTATATTACTTTCGAAGGTCAAATCAGGCAAAATTTAACATATTTATTTTTTGATGATATTTCAGGTTGAGGTTTGTGAATTTACCTAAAAATAATAATTACTAATAATATAAACATTTTATAGGGGACCTTACTATACACATAATGTTGCTAAAAAAAAATTACGGAAGTCAATTCTGTTGTTTAAGTATCATTTAATTTATTATAAATACGATACGCATAAATAACAATACATTATTTCCGCGTATTTCATTTCCAACCACATTAAAATTTAAAAAAAATATTTCATGTGTAAGAAAATATGGATGTACTTTTGTCGGAGCAGTAGCTATCGATCACAAATAGTTTATAAAAATCTGGGAAGAAACAAATTCAATATTTTCTGAATTTTAAAAATCGGAATAAAGAATTAATTTGTAGTTGTAGAATAGATTTGGAATCCATTAACATGTATATTGTTTACATAATATTTTTAACCCATATCTATATTTGTTACCTCCTTCAAGGTTCAGTTCTCACGCATTCCGCCAAAACGATACGTAAAACTACCTTTTTTCATAAGATATTCAATAGCCCTTAGTGGAATGTGTTCGGATCGAATTCCTTGTGTAGTTACAATAATGCCTGCTACGTGTAAGTGATGTTAAAACAAGAGATACGAGGAATCACCAAAATACAACGGTAAAAATGTAGTTTTAATTCTCGTTTCTCGTTTAAAAAGATAACTCCCGCACTAGGGGTCATGCCCTGTGGTGCGGGGACTTTTACAAGCATCTATATGTCAGTTACTGTAGGTATTCACGAAGAAAGTAAATATTTTAGTTACCTTTGGGTCAAAGCACAATGTCCATATTATTTTATGCTTTTGGTCATTCAATTGATTTATTTCAGCAAAGAAAAGCTGGAAATAACTTCTTTTTTTAAGACATGTACTGTTATATAAATATACTATTAAAACATCAAATAAAGCACACACAACATGCAAAGCAATTTTTTTGCGTGAGTTTTGATAGGCACAGCAGAAACATACCGGGTTTGTTATACCTTTTAAGCTGTTTATATATAGGCAGTCTATGTTTTATTGTGCCTAGATTAATTTCTTTTGTCTGAAAGTACGAGGAATTCTGGAAACATATCTGTGTGTTGAGTTAATTCCTTTGTATTAGCACTATTCACCAGTAAAGCAGGTCTTTCTTTGTCATTGAAATTAGTTCGCTAGTGGCATAATAACAGTAGCAAATATAGACGTAGTTTTATGGTAGGTGTTTTCGATTACTGTAGTTATTTAAAACAAAGTATTTATGTAATTTAAGCGCCGATTAGACTACCCTACATGTAGTGCACTACATGACCTAGTGCACTACATGAGCTAGTGCACTACATGAGGTAGTGCACTACATGAGGTAGTGCACTACATGAGCTAGTGCACTACATGAGGTAGTGCACTACATCGTGTAGGGCACTACATGATGTAGGGCGGTCGGGACTCGCCAATCTCCGATATGTATACACAACACAAAACTATAGAAACCTTCAACATTGTACAAATTAGAGGACGCTTTATTTTATATTTATACAAAACTTTTGAAAAAATATTGAAATACGTTAGTATAAATTTATATAATAATATATGTAGTAGCTACTTGCAAGTTACAACTCCACGATTTTACGGGGGATCCCCTATTGAAATAACTTTCAACTTTGCCTTTACCTTACTGCCTCTCATTCTATCGTCAATTATATCGTCAGCGCTGTGAGTCGGACGTGTAAATAGTTATTAATTAATTAATAATAGTTTAGCGCGGCGCGAGCCGACGCATGTGTCAATTTTCACCATGAGTGATAAACTTGTGGAGAATGAGGTGCTGGCTTTTGTACAACAGAAGCTAGACGTCATAGGCGAAGTATCTGCGCTCCAGATTTGTGTCTCGAATTTCAGCGAGGAAGAAATCGCGGCTGCCAAGTTGTTGGTTTTTCGATCGCTGAATAAAGAAGACCAGATGGTGTCACGTAGACGTGACCGACCAATGAAAAGTATGCAGGACATCCTCACACTGCTCAAGACGACTGATCCCGTAGACGTGCCAAGATTTGTAGCTAGGGACTTGAAAAAGTTACCCCTGGTTACTTTAGAGCACGTTGACGTAGCAAGTCTTTTAAAGGACATGGTATACTTGAAGACAACTCTGGCGGATGTCAAGAAGAAGTTGGAGACATCCGAAAGAAACGTGACAGAGTTGCGCACCGAACTAGAAGAGTTGCGTAATTCGGTCAAAGTATCTGTGTCACCGATGTCGGCGCGTGTAAGCGCACGTCACGGTGCATCGTCTACAACAAGCTACGCGTCAGCGGTCTTGTTGTCAACACCGTCTACAGCTGACAAGGCAGAGTGTGTCGCACGAAGCTACGCGCGCCCCGCTCCCGTCAAGCAGGCTATTTCCTGCGCGCCTTCTCGAGCTCCTTTAGATAATGAGCCCAAGGCCATTGTTTTAAAGAAGCCTTTGCAAGATCGGTCTAATGATGATGGTTTCGTGGCTGTGCAAAGGAAAAAACCCCGCCAGCGAAGCATTAAGAACTGCTGCGGCACAGCACCTAGCGAGCCAAGTATCAGTGTCCGTGCTGCAAAACCGAACACTCCGGTGTACATTTCACGCCTGCATTACACCACAAAGGCTGAGGACATCGTCGAGTACGTTCGCCATAGGTTGAAGTACACGGCGAGAGTGCAGTTGTTGGAGTCGCGCCGCAACGTTAATTTCAAGGCGTTCGTGGTTCGGGTCCCAACATGTTACCTGCATCTCGTCATGGAGGAGACCTTTTGGCCGCAGTTTTCGCGGACAAGTGCCACCTGATCGAGCCGTGACGTAATTTATTTGTTATTTATGTGTTTATATAGTTCATATGTTTTTATTTATTATGTCACGTATTATATAAGTAGTAGGAATAAATAATTATAAATATAAGTATGTATGCCTGTTGTCTGGTACCCATAGTACAAGCTCTGCTTAGTTTGGGACCAGTCAACATTGATAAATTTAATGTATTGTTATGTAATATTTTTTATATAAATAAATTTGAATTTGAATTCTATCAAACGGCGGATCAGATATCGCTATTTCTTTCTCTCGCTCGTCGCAGTCGTCGCTCGATCAGTCGCCGACCGCCCTTTCGATGCGTGCGCATGTTTCGGATTTAGTGGATGTAAAACACAATGTCGACGCAAAAAGAAAGACAAGTAATGTTAAATATAATAGATATACTTAAGGATATGCCATGGTTGTGGTACAAAGGCCATCCTAATTATAAAATAAAATCCGCGAGAGAGGAAGGATATAAAGTGCTTTTAGAAATATATAAAAAATTTGAGCCAGAAGCTAATACCAAACTTTTGAAGAAGAAAATAGGAAATATGAAGACAGCTGTTATAAGAGAGGCAAAAAAAGTAAGTAATCCCACTTTATTATAAAAGCGTGGACTTGCGTTGTTAAAGATCATGGTGCAAATTCCGTTCGGTACGATAACATTATTTAACTCGCTCTAGGGTTCGCCATATAGGTACCTACCTATCAGTGGCGAAGGGTGGATTTTTATAAAAGGGAAGCCGAGAATTCCCTGGAATTCAGTTCTACTTTATATTAAGTATGTAGTAGTACTTATTTATATATCTATGTCATAGGTATTCGTGAGAAAATGTTTCGCTTCTAGTTGTCCCGAACTCATGTATAAAGTTCAACCATCACCTCAGTACGATACTCAAACATCTCAACTATCACCTCAATACCATACTCAAACACCCCAACCATCACCTCACTACCATACCCAAATACTTCAACAATCGCCTCAGCAACAAACTCAAACACCTCAACCATTGCGTCAATACCATATTCAAACATCTCAACCATCGACTCAATACCATACTCAAACACTGCAACAATCGCCTCAGCAACAAACTCAAACACCTCAACCATCGCGTCAATACCATATTCAAACATCTCAACCATCGACTCAATACCATACTCAAACACTGCAACAATCGCCTCAGCAACAAACTCAAACACCTCAACCATCGCGTCAATACCATATTCAAACATCTCAATCATCGACTCAATACCATACTCAAATACACACATCAAAAAAGTCTAAGCAACATGCATGATATTACAAATTTACCATTTATATTAATTTATTTTACCATTTATTTTAATTATAACGTTGTATTTTATTTTTAAAATAATATTTTTAGGGTTCTATGATGTAAAAATAACAGCTGTTTTCTTTATAAGTTCTTTTAATAACAGAAATTAACAATATTAGAATATACAGGTACATAAGAAACTAAACTTTTTTTTTACAAATTGAAATTTCTTAAGAAAATGAATTTATTGTGAAAGAATAGGACAATTTAATACAAAGTATGGCCTCCTCTGCTATTCAGAACTTGTCGGCAACGATTATTCATTGAATTAATGAGACTGTTTATGTCATCTTGCGGTATTCGCTCCCAATGGAATTGTAGCAAATCCTTCAGCTGTTGGGTTGTTGTCACTCCGTCCAAGTCCTTCAAAACACGTCTCTGGAGCATGTCCCATGCGTGCTCGATGGGGTTGAGGTCTGGCGATTGTGCAGGCCAGGGCAATACCTGGATGTTCTCCGTTGCCAAGTATTCACTGGTTCGCCGAGCTGTATGTGAACGCGCATTGTCATGCATTAACGTAAAATCGGAGCCAAAGGTTTGTGCAAATGGATGGACATAAGGTCTGAGAATATCCTCAACGTAATTTTCAGCGTTCATGTTTCCATTTACAAAAACGAGCTCAGTTCGCCTGTTCTTCATAATACCCGCCCATACCATAACTGTTGAGCCGCTGTATGGATGAACTTCCTGAACGCACCTGAGTCTTTCAGTATTTCCGGGTCGACGGTACACTCGCACCCTTCTTGTATCAGGCCTAAACCCGAATCGCGACTCATCGGAAAACATAATTTTATCCCATTGTTCCTGGGTCCATGTTATGCGTTCTCTACACCATTCATTTCGACGAGCGCGATTCCCGTAACGTATCGGTGGGCACCTGATAGGGCGTCGAGCTCGTAGGCCGTACTCATGCAGTCGATTTCGCACAGTTTGGGGACTTACATCAACACCACTTGAATTTTGTAGCCTCAAACTTATCTCTCGAGCGGTTAACATCGGCTGGCGTCTTGCAGTCAGTTGTATGTACCGGTCTTGCCGAGTGGTTGTACTCCTTTTACGGCCTGGATGCTGTTCAGCGGGTTCCCCTGTATTATTGTAGCGCTGCCAAAGACGACAAATAACACTTCTATGAATACCAAAATGTCGAGATACCTGAGATTGATTACTTCCCGCTTGCAACATCCCTACAGCTCTTTGCATTTCATCTGCCGTCAAATGACGTCGCTCCATGACGTAAAGAATATCTAACAATTCAATTTTGTCGCCAACTGTATTTAAATGGTTGGTAAAATTATAAAATCAAGACTAAAACGTAGCAATTAACATGCACTCAAATTCAAACAAATTCGCAGTCATTTGAATTTTATGAAAAAAAACAAAACATAATCGAAATTTTTTTTTTACAACCAGCCAGTATGTCATCAATAACAAAAAAGTTTACTTACCTATACACTTTGAGTGAGTAAATACTTAGAAATTAATTAATATAAATGGTAAATTTGTAATATCATGCATGTTGCTTAGACTTTTTTGATGTGTGTATCTGTCTAACGCGATGTTAGTATAGATGAATTTTCTTAGTATCAACATTTTGGCTGGAGTAAGATTTTGAATGGGCTGTTATGATGAAGCGATCTTTTTGAGGTAGAATTAATTTATAGTACAAATTAATTCTACCTCAAAAAGATCGTTTCATCATAACAGCCCATTAATATCCCACTGCAGGGACGGGCCTCCTCCCGTGACGGAGGGTTACTTGGCCTACTAATACCACGCTGGCCTGACGGATTGGTATAGGGTTTAATTTCAAGTTTTCCTTCTTTTTATTTCGTAAGGATAGTAGTTACGGTTATTCCCTTAGTCGGTTTTTACGACACCTATGGTTTTTTTTTGTTTAGGACGAGTAGTTGGTCTCTGACGACCGCTACTACTTTACACGGGCTGTGGTGGGGCGGATGGCCCTCAACCAAAAACATGGGGTGATGACATATTGTATTCTTACTCCGTCACCACACGGATAGAAAGATCAAGAAGATCTCTTGGTCGGACTAAATTCGTAGGGCGGAGAACCCTGTTCTGTGGCGTTTGTTGGGAGAGGCATTTTGTCCAGAATTGGACTGCGATAGGCTAATTGGTTTATTGATTAATACCATGTATTCTGAATCCATCGTTACATGGATAATACTCTATAGGTACCTACTAATATTATAAAGAGGTAAAGTTTGTGTGTTTGTAAGTTTGTGAAGTTGTAGGGGGTAATCTCTGGATATTCAGAACCGATTTTTTAAATTCTTTTTGTGTTAAATAGACCATTTATCGGGGAGTGCCATAGGCTATATTAATAGTATCACGCTATGACTAATAAGAGTGGAACAGTAATGAAATATTTTTAAAAAAGGCAAGCGTTTTTTTCGCCGCCCAACGAAGTGGGCACGGGTCAGCTAGTTTTTTAATAAACCTAACCAATGAATATTTTGCTAGTAAGATATCGGGTTAACTGACTAGTTATCACTACGAGGAAAGCGAATAAAAGAAATAAGAACATTCAATACTAACGTTTTTAATTTAATTGATTTATAATTATCATACTTGATTGCTACATTAAATTAGTTTCTACAGAGACTAATAAAATTATTTTCAAACTTAATAAAATGTTAAGTAGAATATATTATATCAGAAAAAAAAGTGGGAGATTTTTCATTTTAAGTGTGGCAGCATATAAGTATGCCGAAATTTTATGTGAGTCACGCTGTACAACCATTCATCATAATGAAAAATTCTTGGAAAAAATTTCATATTCTGTAAAGTGAAAAGTACACCCGTCATGTCTTTATGCCAGCCACTCACTTATACGTGTATCGTGTAGGGTGAACTTACCAGTTTTCGGACCAAAGTCTTGTTTTATTTGTACTGTTTTTGTCACTGCAATGTCTTATAGGGAAGAAGGAATTTTATGTATTGTGTTGTTTAATATTTTTATGTCAACGATTTGACAATATGTGCGATCTCATGGATATGTAAGTATCAACCTTATAAGTACCAACACATTTTAAACAAATAAATCTGATTTTGATTTGGAAGATACTAAATAAAATGCGTATTTTTTCTCCAGGTTTTCATCTTTTATTAAAACACATAAGCTTAGTGTTACTGTTATGTTATGACGTTTACAAAATATACATTCGGAAATAGGATATAGATGTGTAAAAAATATTGCATAGCAATAATTTAGCAAACCAATATTTTATTTAACAAATAAAATAAATACTCGTTTGAAATAAATCAGAACACGAAGCTGAGCTGAACATATATAAAATTGCAAAATAAATCATTATTGTTTCTTCTAACCCACAATATTTTTAATTACCCACATGCCAATTACGTTTTCAATAGAAATCGTTAAAAGGTTTTATCAAAGCAATCATCGAAAATTGCTTTTGAAATAATAACGGCCGATAACTTGTAAATCTACCCTAATATTTTAAATGATATAGATCGTATATCAACAGGGTCAGTGAAATGAGTGAAAATTGTAATTTCATGAAGAAGATACGCACTCCCCGATGTTTAGGGTTCTCTAAGCTTGAAGTAAAACGGATACATTATTACTTGAGTTTTGTCTTTAAAACCTATAGTTTTTGTTTAAAGTTCCTGACAAATAAAATAGCTTAATAAACCATACACCCAAACAGAATTAAAAAACTTAAGTTAAACCTGAGTTATAAGAAAGAAAGAAGAAACAAAAAAAAACTCTATAATGTATTAATAGTACAAGACACTAGTCGTGTGGTGAAACCTTAACCTTGATCGTAAAATATGACCAAAGGAAACACAGGCGCATAATAATATTGTTGGCAAAAAACAAAAACATGTAAGTATTAGCATCAATTGGAGAGGATAAGGCTGGTCCTGCACTAAGGCAAATAAAAAACAGTAAATCCACTATAAAACTTAACAAAAGCACATAAATAAATCATCACAGACAAACTAGCGTACAAATAAACATTGATAACTAATTATACATAGTCACATACGACATACAGTAGCCAGTAGATATCCACGCTCCTAATACTGATTCAATTAGTGATCGGATATTTCCACAAACAGCTTGTTTGGCACGTGGACAAATGGCTCTCAGTAATAAAATGTACGTAATATGATGTGTCATTATAATGTTAGTTAAGTCGTTATGTAACTATGTAGCATTATCTTCTTTAAATGATACAAAGGGCAACGTTTTAATTGTAGTTCAAATACTGTAATGTAGTGATTGTTGTTTTTAGCTAGAGAAGTGATTTATGTACAGTGTTATATAGACCAATTATTTAGTTATATTACAAAAAATTGCCATGAAGCCATGATGGTTTACTCTTTCAGCTTGGGAAAATTTGTAACAGTATCCTTTTTTCGCCGGCGCCCCGTGGCCAAAGTGAATGCCTCTCGCTGCTGATTTTTTTTTAATGGTTTGTAGTGAGACGGTATATGAAGCGAACGTTTCGTACGCTGAGGTGGTTGTGAGTGCAAAGAAGGTAGCTGGCTTGGAGGACGTGAGACCATTTATAAACTTATCTGAATTGTCGGATCTATCCGATAAAAATCTATTGTTAAACTAATTAATTATAATAATATATTTTGCTAAAATGCATTTACTCTTTCCCCTTTTTTGTTTAGATTTGAGGAAGCAAATTTTCGATAGTAATTGTTTGCATTTTAAGTCCTATGTTTATGCGGTATACTTTATGCGTATGGACTCATGCGGCTGCTATTAATACATCATCTTCCAAAATGTATGTGGCAAACCTCCAGTAAACTATATATACTCGATCGCGACCACTCACGATAACCCAAAACCGATAAATCAATGTCCACGTGTACAATGATAACTTGTTTCAAAACGGATCTGTGAATAATATATTACTAGTAGAAACTGGATATCACTATGTATTCTAGATCATACATGGTATATCTTTACTTTCTGTGTAACCAAATGACAAAGTATCAACCAACAGTGGGTATATCTTATTGATACAACAGTAACTAACTAACTAATATAACTATTCCTCACACATTCACACAACGTCACCTAGTCCCAAACTAAGCAAAGCTTGTACTATGGGTACTAGACAACGGATAAACATACTTAAATACATTTTTTTTTGTAAATACATTATACAATATAAAAAACACCCAGACCAATGCAAAGAACCATGCTCTTGCACACATAGATTTGCATTGAGTGGTAATCGAACCCGAGACCTCTGCGTAGCAGCCATATAATATACCGACTGCGCCACAGAGGTCGTCAGCAACATTAATGATAGTTTATGTATGTCGTATTCATTTCAATAAGTCACCCAGGTACATAACGTTGTGGGTTTCAGAGAAATGCTCTGGAAATACATTTCCATAACCTCGTGGTTGGAGTGTAGGCCGACGGTTAAGCGTGAACATGTATGGCATTCAACTTAAATTCTGTTTGGTTATTGCGAATTTACACTACTCTCAAAGACACAATGTAACCATCATCATAACAGCCCATTATTTATTAGCCCATTATGTCCCACTGCAGGGTCGGGCCTCCTCCAGTGAAGGAGCATTTTTCCGCTAAAGCGGGGGTATGCCTTTTCGTTAGGGCGGATGTTTGCTGTCGTCGGCTGCGCTGCCTTGAGGATCCTTCCCTTTCTGTCCTTTGGGTGCACGTGGATCTTGGCTGCTTGAGCCGTATCTACGTGTGCCTTTACCGATCCCACAAAGGAGATAATGAGACCACTCATCTCTTTGACCATCTGAGTCGAACAGCAGATGAAGCTCAGAAGCGGTATCCGAACGCTGAACTGGTTTTTTCTGGGAGATTTTAATGCCCACCACGAGGAGTGGTTGGGGTCTCTTAGAACTGACCATGCGGGTCGGACTGCCCATGCATTCGCTCTCACGCATGACTTGACTCAACTGGTACTCCAGCCTACAAGGATACCGGATATTTCAAGTCAGGCGCCCTCTTTATTGGACCTCCTGCTCACGAGTCACCCAGATCAATACAGTGTTTTGGTCTGTGCCCCTTTAGGTTCATCCGATCACTGTTTGGTCTGCACTTCAGTGCCCTCAGCTGTTCTTCCCCGCGTTGCAAAAACGATAAGACGGTTGTGGCATTACTCGTC
Organism: Schrankia costaestrigalis; assembly: GCA_905475405.1. Classification (NCBI taxonomy): domain Eukaryota; kingdom Metazoa; phylum Arthropoda; class Insecta; order Lepidoptera; family Erebidae; genus Schrankia; species Schrankia costaestrigalis. The sequence goes on from FR997830.1 coordinate 4,009,703, forward strand.
AGCAGACTGGGATGGGATGCGTGAATATTTCGCATCTATTCCTTGGGCTACACGGTGCTTCAAAAATAGGGATCCGTCGGAAACTGCCTCTGCTGTAACTGGTGAAATCATTCTGGGTATGGAATATTATATTCCATACAGAGATGTCACCAGTTCCAACAGAAATCGTTATTGGTTCAATAGTGAGACAAAAGATGCCATTGCTCATAAACAGACTGTTTACCGTGCTTGGAGCAGAGCTCGAACCTCTAACGATCCAGACGTCGATCGCCTAAAAGCAGCTTATAACAAAGCCACTAAGGAGTGCAAGAGGGCTTACATAAGGGCGGATGCTCAGCGCGTTGAGCGCTTTGGGCAGGAATTACTATCGCATCCTACTGGAAGCCGTAATTACTGGCGACTCGCCAAAGCTGTGCAAGCAAATTTTTGCCAGTCTTCATTACCTCCGCTGAGATATCCCGATGGATCACTGGCACGACCCTCAAGAGAAAGCAAACCTGCTAGCGAATCTCTTTGCAACCAACTCCAGGGTCGACGACAGTGGTGTTACTCCGCCGACAATAACGAGCTGCGATTCGTTGATGCCTGACATCCGAATCAGGCAGAGAGACGTTCTTGCGGAACTACGTTCGCTCGATGTTCGGAAAGCCAGTGGACCGGACGGTATACCCGCGGTAGTGCTTAAAAACTGTGCGGCCGAGTTATCTCCTGTACTAACGCGTTTGTTTCGCCTGTCTTATTCAACTGGAATAGTTCCCGTGGCATGGAAAGAGGCGAATATTCAGCCGGTCCCCAAAAAGGGAGACAAATCTGATCCATCAAACTATCGACCTATAGCCGTAACCTCAGTTCTCTGCAAGGTGCTAGAGAAAATTATTAACTCTCAATTGGTGCGGTACCTGGAGGATCACACTTTAATTAACGATCGTCAATATGGCTTTAGAGCGAAACGATCAACGGGTGATCTTCTAGCACACGTCACGCACCTTTGGGGTGAGGCTATAGATAAGCATGGTGAAGCGCTGGCCATCAGCCTTGATATATCTAGGGCCTTTGATAGGGTCTGGCACCGATCTCTTCTTTCCAAGCTTCCCGCATCCCGGCCAAGCAAGCACGTGTTGAAGAACAGCGGAGAGAGCTTGTCATTGAGCTCGACCGGGTCCTGAACCTCATATCTCAATGGGGTGAAGAGAATTTGGTGGAGTTCAATGCCAAGAAGACACAGGCGTGCGCGTTTTCTGCAAAGCGGTCTCCATTAGTTCCCCTTCCTTCTCTTCAGAACACTCAACTAACGCTTCGAGGAAACCTGAGTATCCTTGGTATGGACATTCGCCGAGATCTTAACCCCAAAGAGTATATCGAGAGCATTATCAAAACAGCATCACGTAAACTCGGAGTTTTGAACAGGGTGAGGAGGTTCTTCGCGCCGGGGCAGCTGTGTCTTTTGTATAAGACTCAAGTTCGCCCCTGCGTGGAGTACTGCTCTCACCTCTGGGATTTCGGCCTTCTATCGCCTGTACCACGGCGAGTGTTCTGATGAACTTTTTCAACTGGTTCCACCCTCTCCTTTCTTATCCAGAACAACACGTGCCGGACGTAAGTGCCACCGCTACACTGTAGAAACCATACAAGTCCGAACAAAGCGGTTCAGCACTTCGTACATGTGCAAAACCACCAAACAGTGGAACTCTTTGCCAGCCCACGTGTTTCCTTCAAACTACGATCCAGGTTCCTTCAAGCGAGGCGTGAAAAAGCATCTTCTGAAGCCGCCATAGTGGAGACATTCATGCCTCTACAATTATTGTAGCTGGCATGGTGCTCGCCATTTTTGGACTCTAATGGATGCTTAACATCAGGCACCTTAGAGTCATTTTGGTAGGCCTTTTTTAAAAAAAAAAAAAAAAAAGGGATACTTGGCCTACTAATACTTTTAAACTACGAGTTTAATTTTAAGTTTTCCTTATTTATATTACGTAAATATAATATTCACGGATAGTCCCTTAGTCGGTTTTTACGACACCCATGGGATGAGATGGGGTGGTGACACACTGTATTCTTACTCCGTTACCACACAGAGAACGTTTTGATTTACCACAATAAAATCAAATAGATTTAAATTAAACCATCCGTCTTTTTTATCATATCGGAACTTAAATGCAGGAACGGTAAATGGATTTCGAGAACTGGAGGCCTTCCCAGGTACGGAAGGAAAAAATTATCATTGTCGCGAAGCATAATGTTGCACAGCGTACCTAAGCGTCTTTATTGATCAATAGACCCATTTTTTACGTGGATTTAATGCATGCCACCAAAAAGTAGTTTTTAAATTATCGTACTTGGGCAAATCCAGCTAAATCCCTCTACAGCTTATTAAAAGAACTAGGTCTGCCGAGAACTTCAGTAAGCTCTCTACTATCACGAATGTCCAAAACAGGATTGTTAGGTTCATACCAAATTTGGATAGGTAGAGGACGGAACATAGCACACAGTGAAAGTGACCGCTAACGCGTTGTTAGGGGGCATCCTTAAACCTGCATCTAGGTTGTAAGTGCCAGACGCTGTCATGCAAGTGTTCCGTCCTCTATCACGCGATGAACCCGGCACCCGCACGGAGAATCCATGGAATGCTAAGATTAGGTCTTATTCAACCCGGAAATAGTCGTAAATAAACAAATGTAATTTTAAATAACTTCTTACCTAAGTAGCAGTAGTAAAGCAACTATGCCTGACGTTGCTATATAATTGCCACTTCGCGATCCCATGTCACACCCGTGTCAAACTCTCGCTATTTGCACTGAAATATTTCCTATAAATTGGCTTTTATAATGTCCTGACGACGGTTTATCAATAAACCCCTTGGGCTCTATCCAAGGTACGAAACGGATAAATTGGATTTTTCATTCATGTCCGTTTGTGGATGGTCAAGAATTTTTGGCTTGAAGTTACGTGTAATGTTGAGGGTTTCTAATGTTTGTGCCTTTGGTTGATGACAAATGTAACGTTCTTTGACTAGTCTAAGTGTATTGGACTACTTAGTTATTTTGTTTTTTTACTTCATATACTGATTTACCTGTCGCACGAATGGATTTCTTGGTTATAGCATTTGTTGAAAACTTTACAAAACGCCTATTTAATTTAACATTAATGATCTTCTTTTAATTTACTTCATGAAACAGCATAACTCTTAATTTTCTATTTATTTAATTTCTTATTATGCTGACCGTTAAAATACAATAGAATAAACATCTGTATCACGAAATTCATCGTTCATTTTGATTGCACAACCTAAACTAACTTTCTATCAAAAAGTCAAAAAATCTTTTATAATTTAATCAATTTTATAAAAACCATTTCTGAATGCGACTGTTCTGTATGAAATATTTTTTTATTCCCTTGATATATTCGGAACACGGATAGCTGATAGGCAAGTTTATTCTATTAGAGCATTCGTTAGACATAACGAATTTAGTTTATGTATACATACCGCAGTATTTAGTTTATTTTAGTCTATATCAATAGTTATAAATCATGTTCTATTCTATTCTTATAAAGGTTTTCATTCAATATCTGCTATAAGTGATTTTGTGATTTCTATTTCTGTTTTTCATCATAACAGACCTTTAATGTCCCACTGCAAGGACCTCCTCCCGTGACGGAGGGATACTTGGCCTACTGTACCTAATACCACGCTGGCCAGACGGATTGGAATGGGGTTTAATTTCAAGTTTTCCTTCTTTTTATTTCGTAAAGATAATATTCACGTATAGTCCCTTAGTCGGTTTTTACGACACCCATGGGTTGAGATGGGGTGGCGACATATTGTATTCTTACTCCGTCACCACACGAAGCACTATTTCTTTCTGTATTTTTTAAAATTTTATTCTCATACTGTAGTACATTAATAAATAATGCCTCACATGTTCAGACCATATCAGCTTAGCAGAAATTGTATTGGCATCAACGAACAGCTAATAAACCAACTGCGACTTTTTTTTATTATATTTTTTATATCCTGATTTCCCAGAAACAACCAAACTTAATAATACAGAGAGTTATGTCATGAAAAACTTTTTTTACATGTACAGGGTTCAAACCCGCGGCCTCCAGCATTGCAATCACAAAACACCATTATCTGGTCATAATATATTTTATTTATTGACGAAAATGTTTGTTATAAACTTTTATACTTTCAGTTCCATTCACAAACATAACATTTAACTAAACAGAACAATAAACAAAATAATCTATACCCGTCCTATTCAAATCAGCGAACTGCCAGAACCAATGGGTAAATACATCTGAATGGGTACCTAAATACGATGAGATGGGTATCTTAAACAAGTTGACCCTCGCTCTTACAGTCGGAATGTCGCCATAGAAAGGAAAAATAGCTAGAGTTATGGTTTCCTGCTATATTCAATGAGTATAAACCTTCTTGCTTGAAGGTTTTATTTACTTGGCAAGTATAAAATGTACTATGTGAATGTTGGTAGTTTTGTAATTGTAGCTATAATATTTTTTATCATAACAGCTCATTAATGTCCTACTGCAGGGACGGGTCTCCTCCCGTAACAGGACTTGGCCTACTAATACTACGCTGGCCAGACGGATTAGCATAGGGTTTAATTTTAAGTTTCTTTTTATATCGTAATGATAATATTCACGATTAGTCGGTTTTTACGACACCCATGGGATGAGATGTGGTGGTGACATATTGTATTCTTACTCTATCACCACACGGAGAATATTATTTGAAATAAATGATCATCAGTTACACGTTGGTTGTATGTAATGAGTTATTGTTTACAGTTAGCAGACTGTAAACGATACAGTTATCAACCGACTTCAAAAAGGAGGAGGTTCTCAATTCGGTTGTATTTTTTTTTTTTTTTTTTTTTTTGTGTTTGTTACCTGATTTCTCGAAAACGGCTAGACCGATTTGAAAAATTTTTTTTTTGTTCGTATCGGTATGCTTCCCATTTGGTCCCATTGTCACCAGATCTGGATCTGGATGACGGGATCCCAGAGAAATCGAGGGCATCTCTTGAAAATTGTAGGGACGCATTGTGTAAAATCTTGTCATACATGTGCATCTTTGACGTCACTACCAAATAGTCAAGAATTAGAACTGGTCAGATCCTGGAGACCAGAGAGAGTCGAGGGAACACCTTAACGGCATATAGCAGCTACCTTGTGTTTGGGCTTATTTTAATTGTATTGATGAATACTTTACAAAACTTTACACAAACATGATCTGATGATGAAGAAGATTGAGGGTCGAGGCAACTCCTCAACGGTATATAGCAGCTACCTAGTGTTTGGGCTTATTTTATTCGTATTGATGAAAACTTTACAAAACTTGACACAAACATCATCTGATGATGAAGAAGACTGAGGGTCGAGGAAACTTTTTAACGGTATATAGCAGCTACCTAGTGTTTGGGCTTATTTTATTCGCATTGATAAAAGCTTTACACAACTGTACACAAACATAATCTAATGATGAAGAAGATTGAGGGTCAAGGGTACTTTTTAATAGTAAATAGCAGCTACCTAGTGTTTGGGCTTATTTTATTCGTATTGATGAAAACTTTACACTAACATTATGACTGTAATTGAAGGTATGGTTTAAGACTTAATAATGAAGTTCTTATTTGAATTTAAAATAGGAATTAATACCGGATTATAAATAGACTATAAACAAATTTTTGAATTGCATTTCATTTATTTTAAACTTATTCTTTAGGTACAACAAATTGATAATAATAACTATTATAAGTATTTATTTGATTTATTTTTATGTCAATTTATTTAAATTATCAATTTAGTGTGCATGTCGCACAATAAATTAATAATTTTTATTCCTAATTAACCACGCCGAGACGGTGTGGCTACGCTTTTCGATGTTCTCCCTATTTAAAACGTTTTTCATGTAGGTCCTTTTTTGTGAAAGCTGATTCTTACGTTGTTCACTAGTCTCTTTTGAAATGGCATTGGAGGTAGATTTCCTACTTCGAGAATGGCGTTTCTTCCTTTCTTCGGTTGTCATCGAATCGAACCTGTGGCGGGCGCGTCAAGTCTTGTGACCTGTGACGCGCACCAATGAACATACCGCGGCGGCGCCCGCGCTGCACTCCCCGCGACCCGACGGTGACCGGTCCGCCCGCTACCGCTCAGTCGCGAGCGAGCGACAGTGCGAGACGTAGACCGACGGCGAATGCACGTTCGCCCGCACTTCATGCGTACGCAATTAACTCGATCTCTAGATTCTAATTTACATCTTGTTTTCTACTCCTATATACTCGTAGTCTAAGCTACGTCTAGCTAATCTACATCTTGTTTTTTATTTTTGTATAACTTAACTTAACTTCAGTGCTGTCAACTTAACTAACTTAATAACTCTGTATTCTCTTTCATTCTGTGTCATTAAGTAAATAGTCTTGTAAATAACCGTCACGTTTTCTTTATCACCTCTACAGTCTCATACAATCAGCGCTGTCTCATGAGCAGCGCGTTTCGTAGGTCTACCCATATTCAGACAAAATAATGTCCCACTGCAGGGACGGGCCTCCTCCACTGACGGAGGGATATTTAGCCTACTAATACCACGCTGGCCAGACGGATTGGTATAGGGTTTAATTTCAAGTTTTCCTTCTTTTTATTTCTCAAAGATAATATTCACGGATAGTCCCTAAGTTGGTTTTTACGACACCCATGGGTTGAGATAAGGTGGTGACATGCATTCTCACTCCGTCACCACACGGATTTATAGAATTGGTATTCACTAAAAATTTGAAAATAAAATTGATTTTTACAAAAAAAAAAACCGACTTCAAAAACACAAATTGCACTAAAAAGTAAAAAATAATTAGTTGTATTTTGGTCTTACAACATTAAATCAGCCATTCCTTCTACTTAATTTTAATCTAAAGAATAGGTTCTTTTAATTATTGTAAAAAGTATTGTTTAAGATATTTCTTGAAGAGTCTGTAAATATATTGATTTGTAGATTCTTTAAAAGATAATCAAATTATTACAAGTAATGTAATATTATTGTTATTTTTGGAGTCGGTGTCAGCCAACGCAATAAGTACGATAAAGTTATACAAAACTTTATTGCCTTTTCTAACACACTCGAATCACTTTAAATGGTTTTTAATTAGATAAATATTGCATTTAAAACAAAAACGGCCGTTTCATTTTCTAATGCGAATTTTAAGTAATTGTTAGTCTTTAGCCTGTGTGTAACACGACGCCACAATGTTTGTTTAAATATTAAGTCAGAAATAAAAAATGGTAGGTATATAAACTATCGTGGCTGACACCGACTCCAAAAATAACAATAATATTACATTACTTGTAATAATTTGATTATCTTTTAAAGAATCTACAAATCAATATATTTACAGACTCTTCAAGAAATATCATAAACAATACTTTTTACAATAATTAAAAGAACCTATTCTTTAGATTAAAATTAAGTAGAAGGAATGGCTGATTTAATGTTGTAAGACCAAAATACAACTAATTATTTTTTACTTTTTAGTGCAATTTGTGTTTTTGAAGTCGGTTTTTTTTTTTGTAAAAATCAATTTTATTTTTATTGTAATATTAAGTATAAAAATGAGTTTGGTTTTAGCGTTTCATGTCATTTTCCTACCTATATATACCTAGTAGGTGACCCGTGCCCACTTCGCTGGGCGGCGAAAAAACGCATCCCTTTTTTAAACATATTTCTATATACTGCTCCTCTCCTATTAGTCGTAACGTGATATAGATAGCCAAATGACATTCTCCGAATCCCGATAAATGGACTATTCAACACAGAAAGAGTTTTTAAAATCGGTTTAGTAGGTCCAGATAATTATTATCCCCTACAACGTGACAAATACACAAACTTTACCTCTTTATAATATTAGTATAGATTAAACAAAATATTCGAAGAAACCTAAAGAGAAACGGCTTGAAACAACGTATATAATTACAATAACATAAATCCCACCTGCATTCCTAATGGCCTCACAGAAAATCCCAGTTCATATCTTAGTTCAGAATTACAATGTTCTAAAGATTTATTATCTGTGTGTAATATTATACCGTTAATGTTCTTAGTATAACATCTCTGAGTTCTTTATTATGCTATAAAGTAATAATGGTACATTTAATTTAATTATAAATCTTATTGATATAAGGTATAATTCTTTATTTAGTTGTACTATTATATACTACCTGGAGTTGAGCTTTTTATAAACATAATCATGTTAAAGTGGAAATGTTGGTGGATCTAGAATACAACATACTTGCCTTACAGGACACTTAAAAGAGGCTACATGCGGGCAGAGAATACTCAATCCTATTGCTTTATTTGCATTATGCGGGAATTAAAATCAAGACACGCAGTAAGCGTAGCAGTCATGCAGAATAAAACCACTACAAGACAAAGCTTGTCTTAATATTCTACATAATAGTCCACGTACTGAAAGACGGAGAATTATTGTTACCTAGTGTCATCTATCAATTCTAGATGCTTTCCTAAACGTGGAATAAGAAATAAAAAAAGTTTAACTACTTACGCCCGTTTGACTAATATAAAAAAAGCATTATTTTAGTATTAAAATCTTACGTAGAAACTATAACAGTATGTAGCTATACATTATCCTAATCTCACATATAAAATTGACCAACTTAACCCCACATTCATTTCCGAACTACAGTGTCAGGGAACTCGGCCTGGCAACGTGCCCAACAGTACACCCGGTTACCCAAACATCAGCTCTCTAAGATCGCCTCGTATCACTACTTTGGTTTTATGACAAGCCAGTACTTTGTTTGGCATTGCCTTGATTGCGAATCGTGAGATTTGGCTGCAGGTCTAGCCAATAACAGTTTGCATTCGTAAGGAAGGTGCTTTGTGTAAATAAGTTACGGTAGAGTCTTGATTTTGAAAGGTCATGTTGGTTCGTATGATTATTTTTGAATTATTTTTGGAACTATTTATTTGTAATAATGCGGTCTACATAAAATTATTATGTATGTTTTTCCCTGAATCTATTCTACTAATAATGGTGTTTAGGAGACTGCTGGCACTGGCACGCATACGACGCATCAGGAATGCTACACGTTTTCTAATTATAGCCTGAAAGCTGTCTGTTCTGTTCTCGGCGAACATACCCGATACGCTACAAAAGCGCGGCAGTCCCAGCAGCAACCTAAAAATCCTTCCTTTTCTTTCTTTATACTTATAATTCTGCAAATTCTTTGTCAAACTTACAATACCCTTAGCTACTATTTTCCCCTTTCACAACACTACAGGATAATATAACTATTACGCGCGTAAAGTACTTAAGACACTACATAACTACCCATAACTAATTCTCTCAGTCAGAAACAGATAAACCTGTTTACGACTTTTTTCTTACGAAGGACCCCATTACAAAATAAGTACGCAAACGAGAGGTCGGGAATTATCCCCTGCCACTAATTGCGTGGCCCTCCCCTCACCTCCCCGGGCTTCCAAGACCTCATATATTTTTCCTGCGTCGCGACCCAAGCAATTTAATCCTACATTTAGGCTGTTGCCAGTCGAATTACTGAATAAAGGCGACCCTCGACGTCTTAAGACAGGTACCCTCTTTATCTTGTAAAAGGTATTATGTATTTTAAAATTAAAATTTTGTGACGAATTTGCGTTTTAATTGAGTGTAACATGACGAATAACTTGGAATTGTGGGTATTATTCTCGTTTACCTTTTGAATTAAAACATTAAGCAGGTGGTTTTGTAAATAATTCTAAGATTAAGGAAGGTATATTTTTGGCGTTGGTATTGAGGTAAAGCGTTGGGGTTTTGTGAGTTTTTACATGCTGATTTGTATACCATAATTTGAGTTTTTGTCATTCTGGTTACTATAAGAGTATGTATGTAGGTATCTAAGTGCTGTAAGTATTTACCATTTCTTTAAACTGATAGAGTAAGAGCGCATAGGGTTGCCGTTTACATTGTCGTGAAAGAAAGAAAGAAAATTAAGATAAGACACACGAAGAGAGAAAACAAAAAAAAAATACATGAAATCTTAAAACTACCGTGGGCACTAGACAACTAACAATAAATTAATACTTAATATTTAGTAACATAAATAACACCTAGACAATTACAGAATCACCCGCTAAGTATTATCTAACGAAATTCAGTTTATTTATAAGAATGTAAAGCTTATTAGAATTTATTCTATATAACAAAACACCTGCTTATTTAGCCCCTAAGCAACAGATTTAAACAGACAATGTTTAATGTTAAACAGAATATAGATTGCTTGTTCAAAATCCCTTGATGCAAACTTCACTGTATTAGGTTACAAAGTGGTGTTATGTAGTTAAAGATTAGCTTACAAAGCAACAAAGTTGGGACTCTTGTTTTAGCTTTAAGGTGTGTCCTAACATAGAGCGGCATGTTTACACGACATTCTTAGTAGATATATCAATATTTTGTCTCTCTATTTAGTAAAGTATTCAAAGTTTTAAGTATTCAGACGGAGTAAAAGTTAATTGTGCCATCACCATCAGCTATTTTTTATAAGAACATCGTTGGGGTCATCAAGGTTATCATTGAATAACCAGACAAGCTAGCGGTCTAACTTGATGGTAAATGAAAACCGCAGATCCTGGACCCCAGCAACGCCAGAAAACAGTACTAGATGAGATCGTTTACAGGCTAAAGGGATGAACGAGTACCAATGACTAGTGCGTTGATAGAAATACTTCTACAAAAATGAAGACTGAAGAGAAAACCCTATACAAAAACACTTTAGGTACCACCACGGAATTGGTTTGTTCTACCATGGACGAATTAATGTCCCACTGCAGGGACGGGCCTCCTCCCCTGACGGAGGGATACTTGGCCTACTAATACCACGCTGGCCAGACGAATTGGTATAGGGTTTAATTTCAAGTTTTCTTTCTTTTTATTACGTAAAGATAATATTGAATACCGGGACTAAAAACTATAAATAGACTAAGGGACTATCCGACCCTTAGTCGGTTCATACGACACCCATGGGACGAGATGGGGTGGTGACATATTGTGTTCTTACTCCGTCACCACAAAGCGACGAAATATTCTGACGAAATATTACATTAAAACAAATAAAAAGATACTATGGTAATTGTTCTATACAGCCCAAAACTCCATTATAGTTTGGACCTTATGTGCGTGTAACTTTGTAGACATATCTCACCCTTTATCCAAAAGTTTTATAATAGAAAAAAGTTGAAGTATCCTTATAATCTAAGTCATATACGTAGACGATATTACTTTGAGATGTTTTACGCACTCTATAAAGTTTTATTCTAAGTATTATTATTTAGATTCTGTTTTCTAAATATTACTTAACCTTTTTTTTAAATGTGGCGATTTTTAAGAGGCGGTAGACCAAAATAATGGTAAATTCAATATACTGTTTAAAACCCACTGTGTTCCAAAATATGGTAAACGCGGTTTGTTAAAAAACAAACATCATCATCATAACAGACCATTAATATCCCAATGCAAGGACGGGCGTTGTTCCGTAACGGAGGGTTACTTTGCCTACTAACACACTGGCCGATGGACTGGTGTAGGGTTTAGTTTCAAGTTCTCATTTTTTTATTTCGTGAAGATAAATTTAGGGATAGTCCCTTAGTCGGTTTTTACGACACCCATGGGATGAAATGGAGTGGTGACATGTTGTATTCTCTCCACTCCTTCACCACACGGATATAAAAAATTGAATAAAAACACAAATATAAATAAATTTATGATTATTTCTATAGAAAAGCTAATTATTTAAATTAATAGTATTTTACTTACTATGTTTCGCATCAAGCTATCCCTGAAATTAACAAGTAGAGTTCCTCAAAACCATGTTCTTGTTTTAAAACGAAAGGGTCAACTCAACTTGAACCCCGACAAAGTATTCTAACACAAGTATGTAACAGCTTGTCTACATTGTAACGCTGTCGAAAGCTTTCCGGAATCGTGTTACACGTTTGATCCTTAAGCTAAATGTTACTACGTATACTACAGATGACGGTAAAGTTCATTTTAAACGAATTTTAAATAGAGAATCGTCTACCTCTGTGGTGTGGTCGTTATATTTCATTGCTGCTACGCTGATGTCTCGGGTTCGATTCCCGATTAATGCAAGTACAAGTTCTGCTGAGTATGGGACTAGATGGCGTTGTGTGAATATGTAAGAGATACAAAAAATAAGTTTTTGTTTATTAAATGTTTGTTACTTCTGACCTCAGTCATTCCTTGAGCTTGATTGTAAAAAAACTGTTTCTATTTTAAAAAAATGGTCCTATTAGATTTCATCAAAAATAGTTTAGTAGTTTGAACTAACTAGAGTTCGTATTTTTTTTCCGCCAAATCATTAGTATGTAAAACAATTTTGTGTTTGTTTGCTCTTTCATGTTTCGTCTTCTAAAGTAGTGTAGAGAAGTATTTTGTTAAAATAGGAAAATGATGACAAAGAAGGCAAAGTAATGACTACAGTCACTTTCCTTCGTTCCTGGAACATATGCGATACCACTAGGCATACAAATATGTTAAATATAACAATTTAATACTCCATGTGGTGACGGAGTAAGAATACAATATCACCACCCCATCTCATCCCATGGGTGTCGTAAAAACCGACTAAGGGACTATCCCTAAATATTATCTTTACGAAATAAAAAGAAGGAAAACTTGAAATTAAACCCTTTACCAATGCGTCTGGCCAGCGCGGTATTAGTAGGTCAAGTATCACTCCGTCATGGGAGAAGACCTGCAGTGGGACATTAATGGGCTGTTATGAAAATGACGAATGAGAACTTTTGCATTATTAGAAGAATTTATTTCATTACTAATAAAAACTCACACCAGTCGTAAAACCTTTAAATAAAATTAAGAAATTTCTGACGAAAAAGTACTAAAACAAGAAGTTTAAATAAAAAGTAAAAAAAAATATACTATAAACATTCATAAATCGTCTTGTCAAATGCAAACAGTGAATTGAGAAAGTAGCCAAACAGAAGTGGCAGAAATTTTTGGCTAAATACTTTGAAACGGTACCATAGTACAAAAATATACAGTATTTCGACTTCATAGAAACGGACGAAACGCGAGTTATACCTACACGCTTACGATAGCAGTGACTTTGCGGAGTGAACAGTTGCGACTCTGCTGCAGTAACGAGCGGGAAAGTAGGTAAATGTAATTAAAAAGCTGGAGGAGGGCAGCCCTATCGCATGTTTACGTACAGCGCAGCCGTAGATATTTATAATAAATATTCGGCCGAGATAGACTACTGGTTGTACTGTGACGGTACTCTGCTAAAGTTTGGGCGTAGGTACCTACTTTCTTTTCATTGTCTCCCACGAAACTTTGATGTAAAAATTTTAAGGAAAGTTATAATCCACGATTAGTCAACTTACTTTATTCTCTTTTCGTTTACATAGGACAAACACGGGCCGTGCTTTAAGACTTGAATTTCTTCTTATCTATTTTCTTTTAAATTCATATTTTAAAAAATAATATTAAGTAAACAATTAATTGTAATTCGTAATAACTTAATATTTTTAAATCATGTAAATCGGCATTTACGGTTCAGACAAATCTATTGGTACAATCATGGTTATCACACTCAGACGACATTACTTAAAATGAATTTGCAAAAAACTTATTGTGGCCTATGAGTACTACATGAATAAAAACACTGATTTTATCAAAGAGATTTATCAATTATTTGATTCAAGAAATTAAATTAATAATAACATTATTATGTAACAATATGCATTACTAATTTTGAACTTAAAATTAGTACACTATTAAAGTATTTATTTCATTTAAACATAGCTAGTAATCATTTCACCAAAATTGTTTGCAAACATTCCAGTTGTTGATTTACGATCACTTCATTGTCCCATTTCTATTCCACATTATCAATTCCTAGAACGAACCACGAATTGTTATATTTACGACAAGGCTCTTACCCTACTTTACAAAAAAGTTGGATAATTATTACGACCCCACTTTTGTAGTGCAACCGCAACATTTTATTGACAGTAATAAAAGTTTTGATTAAAACAAAGACGATGTTGCAGAATTTGCTATAAAGTAAATAGAACATAAAAAGTGCTGTGAACTTGTATAAACTTTTAAATAGAATCGTTTCTTTTATATTTGAGTAAAAAACTGCTAAATTCAAAATGTAAATATTTTAGAAGTAATACAATAAGTTAGGATACATCTTTTCTGCAGCAATATTCATTTTTCTTGAAATTAATAAGAATATTGTTGGTAAAGTTCAAATGTAAATTGCGTATAGCGCTGCAAATAGCTTGCAGTGAGCTTACTGTCAATCAAAGCTTTTTAAAATCAAACGCGATTCGGTAAGCGTTATAGTATACTGTAATCTAAAACTAGTTCAGACTTCAAAACCAATTTCTCTTTCAGATGAACCAACCTAACACAGATATTAAAATAAATGTGTATTGGTGGCTATGCCCACTATGGCACATCATTGCACAATTTATTTTCGAGTAAAAATTGTATGTATAACAGTTTTTATTAACTCCACTGACCAGAGTTACCATAACGGTGCGAACTAGTCTAGTACAAGCTCTGCTTAGTTTGGGACTAGATGGCATTATGTGAAAGTGTGAGGAATATGAGGAACTTCATATAGATACTGGAACCAGCAGTGCCGCTTTTAATAGCAATCTCTTTTGCATTACATTATTTATATAATCATCCTTTTAACATTATTACAAGCGTTAAGCTTTCTTACCCCCGGTTTCTGAATGACTGATCAAGTCAAAATCAACTAATCAAGTGTCAAAACTGTCATTTTAGTTCCTGAAAATGATGGTTTTGACACTAGATTAGTTGATTTTGACTTGATCAGTCATTCAGAAACCGGGGGTTAGTCATTTATCAGCGACAAACATTGGTGAAATCATCAACATTAATATAATTCAACATTAAAGCTAACCTCAGGAACATTATCTGCCGTTAATCCACTAAGACTTACTATCGCCGAGTACTCCGGATAATTCAAACAAGAAACATAGGAACGTTTGTTTGCATTGTTTTAATGGGCAAATATTGATGTTAAGCGCACGCCGAACGTGACTGTGGGTGCCGCAAGGCGATACAATTAGGTTATTAAAATAGTGGATTATAGCCGCTTTTGTAATCTTGTAAAGTATTCCACTACATTTGTGATTTTAGTGCGTACTATTAGGTGTTTAGTTCATGGTTCTAGGGTTATCCTTTCTAGGGCTGACCCAAAACCCTCGGCGTCTGATAGCTGGGAAGAACACCACGTGGTTTGTTCTTTTGCATTACAAGCTGTATAATAATATATTTTAATTCGAACAGAAAATATGTGCTTAGTAGTACCTAGATGCAACTACTAAACTGGAACCACTAAGCTATTACTTCCACAACACCCAAATGTAATTAACATCCGAATTACTTTTAAACTTACACGTTTGAGGTACCTTTTGACAAATTGTAATTAGATTAACTTACAAACGTAAGTAAATGTTTTGGCTTTTGAAAAACTATTAGGAAAAGAACTAAATGCGATACAGAATTAAACTATCTATTTTTTAACCAGCATGTCAATTCTCGTACCTTAAATTCGGTTAAGTTAACTTTTAGTCGTCAAATTGTCACACTCTAAATAAAACATTAACACGACCATAAAAGATTACAATTGCAATAGCAAAAAAAAAAGCCAATTTGACAACTGAAAGTTAACTTAACCGATTTTTTTACGATTTTAAGGTACGAGAATTGACATGCTGATATTAATGTTTTAATAAGATTCAAACAACAGTGTAACCTATTAAATAAAATATTTTTTATTCAAGTCGTGACGACAAAGTCAAAATAAGTGAAATAAAAACTGTATTTCAGTAAACAAATATAGGAAGCAATTATAATAACAGTACTCTTTGTACAACATCAGAAATGCAAACAAGAAACGATTTGATTCTAAGAAAAGATACTCTGAAGATTGTTGAATGCTTTTACATTCAACAAAAATATGAACTTATTTTTATAATTATAAACTTCACTGGTTTGTCGTGACAAAACACACTACAGGAACTCTAAAATAAATCTTTAAGATTCTTGGAAATTATCTTGATATCAAATTAATGAGCAATAAGTATAAAGTTTTTTTTGTTCTAGACATGTAATAAGCATGTTAGTATAGGTCTATGAAAGCTTACAATGCATACCTTGACGACATCTATGGCGTAGTGGTTTTATAACATGACTGCTACGCAGAGGTCTCGGGTTCGATTCCCGCTTAATGCAAATCTTTGTGTGCATGAACATGATTGTTTGCATTGGTCTGAGTGTTTCTATGTATAATATGTATGTATTTACAAAAAAAAAAAGTATTGGGGTATGTTTATCCGTTGTCATGTCACCCATTGTACAAGCTCTGCTTAGTTTGGAAATAGATGACGTTGTGTGAAAGTGTGAGGAATATTTAATTATTTATTTCATATATTTATACATACTGCAGAACTAACGAAGAGAAGAACCTTTACTGAACGTAATCGCTTAATATCTTACACCAAAGCATGTACTGTTAAAAAATTGAAGAAAAAGGATAAAACACAGTTCTTGCACCAATAAGCGGTGAGTCTCATATCAGCTAGTAGATGTCCACTGTTGGACATAGGCCGCCTCTTCATATTTTAGGGTTGTTCTCTCTTATATCTCCCTTTTGCATCGGTTTACCACTTCTTTCACCACATTGTAAGTCCACTATTAGAGGACCTTCCATCCTACATACGTCAAACTTAATTGAATAATCTACTTATAGATAAAAAATAGTACCTTTTTACTTTAAACATTACAAAAATGGATATAATGAACATTAGAAAAAGCCCTTAGAAGGCAATGTAAAAATATATTCTTTTGAGTCAACTGTCCAACGAATTAAGATTGATTGCCTTGCTTGCTACACTTTCGTCTTTGGGTGTGAATTTATTCTGTTTTTAAATGGAAAAAGGGTCTCACTTTCGTTGTCATTTTAGAAAATGTTTAATGAGATTTTATAATTGCTAAGAATTTTCTGACGTACTTATCTTGTTTTTTTATCTTTGAAAAGATTAGTGTCAGAAGAGTTTGATATAGATCTAAATTGCTCTTTGAAAATTTTGTAATGTAAAAAGATCTAAGAGCTATCATTTTCATGTCTTCGTCTATTAAGAAATATATTTTTGACTGGACAGCCTGATGGTAATCTGTTTTGCTTGTCTAAATATATTTTTTTATGTAATGGGAGGTAAACGAGCCAGCAGGTCACCTGATGGTAAGTGATCACCGCCACCCATGGACACCCGCCACACCAGAGGAATCACAGATGCGTTAATCATTGTTTACTATTGCGAAATAAGATTGCAACCTTAGGTAAAGCAGTGGTGTTACTTTAATATCGTTAAGATGTATGTCTTCTAAATTACTGATAAACATTTTGTAGATATTCCTAACTAGGAGCCAAGATAATTGCACTTATAGTCTTCACAACCCAATGTATTTTACATTCTTATTCAGTTAAGTTGAATAATTACTCACCTCGTGAATATTCCAATAAAATTTACACAAACATACATTTACGAATACATTTTAAATATTCCTTACATTTTAATTCAGACATGATATTGATGTATACGGCAACAGATGAAGCAATGAAGCATTAAGTAAGTCGGTAAAACTTAAATACACATTTCCATCAGCGCTGGCAGGCATATAAAAACACATGTAAAATATCCCACGAGGTCACCGAATAACGAATTTTATTTAAATTCAACATGGCGAAATACAAAACGAATGGGCGCGGACGCAATTAGCGAGGGCATAGCACACCGAGGGTTAACGTAACGGGTTTTTCTGATTCCATTCGTAATTTACGTTTAGCTGTATTTGATGCCGCGGCAAAATCACGTACTCGGCTGTTTTTTTTTGGTGTCACTTTTTTCGATTATGGGAATATGATTTTTAAACAAAGTTGTGTGGTTTTGTTTTTATTTAAAGTTGTAAATAGTTTTTTATTCCTTCTACCAAACTGAGTTTTCGGTTGAGATGTCTGGAACTAAAGAAACTCTGCGTTAGTCATCAGAAAAAGATGATACCAGTAAACCTCCCCTAAAAACTTGACCTTGCAAGATTCAGTGAAGATTCCGCTGTTTAGAGCACTTGCTGGCTCATAAATCGGATTGCAATCCTACTGGTAAAATCCCACTAGTGAAACTCGTAAATATTACCCGGATTAAACATAGTGGTTTCAATTCTTAGTGGTAAATCCTACGTCCACATTTCGACTCGTAACACGTAACACTAATGAAGGACCTATTTATGAGATCGGACCTTTGTAATACGAATAGAATGAAATTAATGTTGACACCAGGTATTCTTAATACATCACACACAACACATTGATTTAACAGTATGCATTGTTATAAAACAAATTTTTCATGGTTTCATTCATAGTACGACTTCATTTTGTTAAAGGTTGAATAAAACATTCTTACCATTAAGTTCAAATGGCTTAAATGAATACCATTCTTCAAACTCTTATAACTTGAAGTAAAAACCTTGTTAGGCTTCCACCCACTAAAGTTATTCGCTCAAGGTCACTTAGCTCGCTAAAACGGATAAAGCCGAAGGCATATAATAATTCTACTAATATTATAAATGCGTAAGATTGTGAGGATGGATGGATTCTTGTTACTCTTTCACGCAAAAACTACTAAACGGATTTTGATGAAACTTTACAGAAATATAGCTTACACATCAAAATAACATATAGGCTATAAATAATAAAGAATTTTAATCTATAAGTCACCTTTTACGACAATAAAGTGATGAAAAAGGGGCTAAAAATAAAAACTGTCATCTTGTTCACTCGGATTCGTGAAAATTTCTTAGGCAACAATTCGTTACGAAATTGTTTAGGGATAGTCTGAAATCTGAAAAAGAACATAACATTACTTTTTATCAAAACACCACGCAGGCGAAGCTGCGGGCGGAAACTAGTATAATATAAATTTAAGGATAATAATGGAGGCAAATCTCTTGAATTTAAAGAGCCTTTATATCAAGTATCAAGAAACTTTTAGACTGTTATCCTAAGTAAATGAAACTAAACTTTGGTCCCACCACGTAATAAGCACTTAATATAAAACAAGAAGTTTGTAGACAATTATGTGATCGATTTCTTGCGGTTTGAGGAGCTGAGCCTTAGAATGTTATTGAAGTTTTAGTTCATTTATACCTCAGGGTAGCTAGCGATGTGAGACGTTTTCTAAGAAATTTGATAGTTGGCGAAAATTAGCAGATAATTTTGTCACACGATGTCACCGTATGATAATTAATCTAATCTATGTAATATTCAAAATGAATATAAAATAAAGAATTTAGAAATGTTTAATTTAATAAGCCACAGCCTTAATAACCAAACATAAAAGGCCTTTATTTAGTGGGTACTCTTCCAGAACTAAAAAGAGACATGGCCCAAAACAAACCTTATATTCTAATTTCGCTTAGCCAGTTTCTAGAACATTAATGTTTTATTCTTCTCTGCCCCAATAATGTTGACGACTTAAAGGTCAACAAAGTTTCCACACTAGTATTTTTCTTCTGCAAAAAACGTTCGCACAAAGAAGAAAAACATAAAGCTAAAGATTTTTTTTTTCTCACAACTTTTCTTCAACCCTAAGTAGTACTTACCTAGTAACCCGTTAACCGAATCATCATAACAGCCCATTAATGTCCCACTGCAGGGACGGGCCTCCTTCCGTAACTGAGGGATACTTAGCCTACTAATACCACACTGGCCAGACGGGTTGGTATAGGGTTTAATTTCAAGTTTTCCTTCTTTTTATTTCGTATAGATAATATTCACGAATAGTCCCTTAGTCGGTTTTTACGACACCCATGGGATGAGATTTGGCGGTGACATAATATTGTATTCTTACTCCGTCACCACACGTTAACCGAATGCCTGTTAATAACCATCAGTCAAAAATCTTAATACAAAACCTTGTCTCTACTTGGTAGATCAAAAGATAATCTTTCAATTGTTTCTATAGCTCCCAAAGGATCTTGATTAAGTACTAACTCAAAAGTCAAGTACCAATAATTTTACTTTTTAATACAAACATAAACGCTAAAACAACCTTCAACATTATTATTTAAAAGCCTATTAATTACTAAAATGGATGCTTCAATTGTACGGCAAAAGTGCCCCCGAGGTCAATTTAGGCCTTAAAATCGAGAGGCAAAAATTAGGTATAAGTGCTTTTTTAGATTAAACTTCCTTTTTAAAAGTCTGGCACAAAATGAAAACTAATTTACACAATTATTTGGAATTGTTTAAATAGTCCCTTGATATAGAATTAGTACTTGACTGTGACGGTATCCGGATGCTGTGTATGAACTTGAGGGTTCTAATCCCTGGCAGTTCAAAACTTATTCATATCAGACGCAGACGTTTATAAATGTCACGAAAGTGTCTAAGGCTGACCCCACATTTGGCGTAGGCGTCCCTCAAGCGTCTACGCGGCGTTCACGCGACGTAGACGCAGCACTCACTCGGCGTTGGCGTCACGTTCTTATTCCTTTGACCGCTATCCACGCTGCCTGTTTTTGTATTAGTCAGTCGTAGTATGGTTTCTAAAATTACTTGTCTGAAGGGGGTTAAGCGTTACGTGATCGCCGCGTACATGCGATTCCAACGCTAGTCGAACGCGGCGTAGACGTGAGCGTCGCTTATACGCCTAAGGAACGCCGACGCCAAATGAGGGGGAGGCATTAAAATGTATAACAATATAATTATAATAAGAAATTATTGTCACAATCATTCATAATTAATTTACATTAGTTGATCTGTATCTTCGACTGAGCTATATAGGTACATATCTATGAGCATAACCAAGACCATTAACATTCTAGATAACAATATATTCGTATCAATATGCACCAACATTAGAAGTTATGAGTTTATAATGCCCTTAAAGCTAGAAACGGAAAACATTGTACATTGGGTTTCCACATTTGGATGGTCTGGGTGTCAAAAAATACGTTCTTGCCTTCTGTTAACATTTGAAAATGAGTAATGTTAGTTATTTTGACAAATCATCATCATCATCATAACAGCCCATTAATGTCCCACTGCAGTGACGGGCCTCCTCCCGTTACGGAGGGATACTTGGCCTACTAATACCACGCTGGCAAGGCGGATTGGTATAATTTCAAGTATTCCTTCTTTCTATGTAAAGGTAATATTCACAGATAGTCCCTTAGTCGGTTTCTACGACACCCATGGGATGAGATGGAGTGGTGACATATTGTATTCTTACTCCGTCACCACACTGATAATTTTGACAAATAACCTACTTGTAATGTTAAAAAAGACTAAACAAATACAAATATTAAAAAACTTAGTTACATAAGGTCTTATATTTTATTTCGAAGGGTGCCCGCATCAGAGTTTCAGAGTTATTCGGGTGTAAAAGAACAAACTAACCGAAGGTACGTCCGTATTGGGATTTGGTGTTGAATAAATGAATAAATTATATACTTATGAGATTGTTGTACGAAGTGTCTGTAACGCTTTTCATGTTGAAAGATTTCGCTTCTCAATTCAAACAAAAAAACCTGCAAAAGGTAGTAGTAATCATAACTTTAAATCCGCTTGCGACCACGACCAGTGTAACTTGTGCCATAACTTCAAGCAAAAATAAAAGTAATTAGTTGTAAGTTAATAAAAATATTTTAATTTCCCGTTTAAATAATATTTATAAGGTAAATAAATACTTACTGAAATACATGGCAAAAAAATTTAATTTGATTTGCGAAAAGTCCCTCAAAAGGTTTGCTCTGGCATATCGTGTTCGGGGTGAGCCAGACATATGTATCTAGCGCAAACGTGTGGTCACCGGCAAAATGATGGCGATGAAGTGAAGCTATTTCGTTACTACCATCCATTGCCCTCATTCCTGTACCGTATTTAAACTTTTTCTCGGCTCGTATAAACACATTTTGGTGTATCGTACATCAAACAGTGATATTATTTTGTACTTGTAGTTTAACATATTGCTGATTCAAGATATTCAAGGCCTTTTCTGTGCCTCTATTTGTGTGTGACTATATTGGGACTAACTTGAGATTGTATTTTTTAAAATAGTTATTTTTATTTTTAAAATAGTGTAAGATAAAAATGAGTCTTTAAGTAATATTAATTAAAAACACAACCAAAAAGAAAATCTCTTTTTTCTTTTTGAGGTCGCATACAAAGGAATTTTAACACATTCAAGCTCTGAATCTTTATTCCTTACCAAGGCTCCAAACAAAAATATTTTTAAAACTAGCGCACGCAACGTAAATAAACTAACATGGAACACATAAACGGGACACAAAGGCATTCTACACTTTCAGAAAAACTGCGCAACGTATTTTGGCGCCCTATATTTTAGTATTGGAAACAAAGATAAAGAATTACTTTCAGTATCAATGCTTTGTTCTGTTAGAAAAGGATTTAATACGTGGCATACCCATAGTAGATATTTATAATACCACTAGCGGCCTGTCCCGGCTTCGCACGGGCATTATTTTCTGTTCAATTTTTTCCTGAATTTTCTTTGCTATAAACCTCACGGAGCCCGAGACCTTTCCAACCAATGCAAAACCGTGGAAATCGGTTCGTGCGTTCTGGAGTTATAGTGTCAGGAAGGAAAACCCGACTTATTTTTATATAGTAGATGAAGTATGGTATAGCGTTTTTGTCAAACTGAAATCTGTTATATGCAATATTTTGAAATTCGAAGATTTTCACCAAAGTGAATTATTAACTGCCCTATTTATCGTATCAAAGAACTGCTACGGCCTTATTACAAAATACGGTCTAACTATAAACCACGATTTATTACGTCACAAAACCACTGTTTTTGAACTGTGTTAAAACTGATTTTGTATTAACAAATTTATGATTTTGTATTTGTTAATACAAAATCAGTTTTAACACTTTAGCGTTAAGACTGATTTTGTAATAACAAATTTCAAAAACAGTGGTTTTGTGACGTAATAAATCGTGGTTTATAGTTAGACCGTATTTTGTAATAAGGCCGCTAGTGCTTAATTATTATAGTAACTATTTAAAAACTGTATAAATAATGCGTAAGGAATTTCATTTCATTAAGATTTATAAGTCTTACATAATATCCGTTATAATTGTGACAACTTTGATCGTTGATGATGTTCTTCAATTAATATTTTGAATTCAAAGGAGAATGAAACCTTCACTAAGAGTTTTGGGCCAAGATTAAACAGAAATGAGAGTATTATCAATTTATAGCTTCACACTTATTAGTCTCGTGCTAAATCTTATGTTAGTTTTAGCAATCTGAAATCCAAGATAATTTTTTTTTGAAGGAGATGGAAACTTCTGGGCTAAAGCCTGTACATTACTGTACAGAGTAAGGATATGCCCTAAAAATCTTTTCTATTTTTTTCAAGTTCGAATCTTAATACAATTGAGTAATTTTATTATTATTTTATTAAAAAATAGAAATGATTTTTAGGCCATATCCTTACTCTGTACAGTAATGTACAGGCTTTAGCCCAAAAGTTTCCATCTCCTTTAAAATTATCAGTTGCTCTGCATTAAAACATTATTTTTAAAAACCTTATAAAAATACAGCTTCCAATGTAACTAAAGGCGTAAATAACAAAGACCTTTTAAATATTATGCTCGTCTGTCGGAACTTGCAACAAAAATGGCCGCTGCTCATTAAAATCTAGAGAGAGAGCAAATGAAGCTATTTTTGTGTAACATTACATAATTTACGAGATAGCATCTAATAACGTCTTTCTTTGAGGCAAGGCTTTGTAAGTAAACAAATTACTTAACGTAAACTGATATAGCATTGTCAGTGTTTGATAAAATAACTAAACAAGTTGGTATAATGTTAAGTTTTTTATGCCAATTTCGAGTTAAGTTTTTCAAAAGAAACGAGAAAAGTGGCAAGGTTCATTTCCAACTTTTTTCCTATAACAATAACGTAATGATATTAATTACATTAATTGCGTACCTTAAACTAACGCATACTCAGAATACAATATGGTGTCAATAATCTTAGTGCAAGAAGTAAAAAGTGTCAAAAACAAAAAACAAATTTTAATAATTAACTCTTTATTACCTAAACTAAAGATGGCAACTTTTTAATCAAAGTTCATTATGTAAATGCTTAATTATGTAGAAATGTAAAGTTCCACCCTATCTCATCCCATGGGTGTCGTAGAAACCGACTAAGAACTATCTGTGAATATTACCTTTACATAGAAAGAAGGAAAACTTGAAATTAAACCCTATACCAATACGTCAGGCCAGTTTTATAAGTCGTAGTCTACTGTGTATGTAAACACATAAAGGTGTAACTACATTATTAGTGTAGATCAGGTAACATTTTTTTCTGTCTTATTGTGTACGTATTAGTAGGACAACTATCCCTCCGTCACGGAAGGAGGCCCGTCCCTGCAGTGGGACATTAATGGGCTGTTAATGATGATGTAAGATAAAAATATTACAAAATCCATACGTCCCAACTAACTGATTCACTGTATGTAAGGATAAAGGCATGCTTTTTTCAGCACGTTCTAAATAACTGGTAGGCAGAACAAGATAGCAACTAAGCAAGGAATGCCAACATTAAACGGGTTAACTTAAACCATGTTTGCAATGGCCACACAAAGTTCTCATGCGGTAACTTTCTTCGGATCTTTAACGTATATTTGTTCAATGAGAAGTTCCCTAGTTGTTTGTCGACAGAATAGCCTTCAGCTGTACTGCTCAACATTATCGACAACATTTTTATAGAAAGTATATTAGTAGGACTGTTAACTTTTATATTACTATTTGTTACTGTTAGTAAGAGAAAAATGGAAGCGTGTTGGTTTTCTAGAAAGCTATTTTCTAAGGAGAATAAAATTAAAATCATACAGATAAAAGAATTAACTTGTTTAATCTTGTTATAGATATTACTAGCTATTGCCCGCCCGCGGCTTCGCTCGCCTTAAATTCGGGGTAGCACCGTTTACCTTTCCTGGACACAGAAGAAAAAAAAAGTAGCCTATGTTACTTTCCATACCTTCAACTATCTCCACTTAAAAATGTACGACAATTCGTCGCTCCGATTTGCCGTGAAAGAAACACAAACAGACACACTTTCCCATTTATAATATTAGTATGGATGTTTAAAGCGAGTGTCTGTTACTTATAATAGAATTCCCACATAAGGCAAGCTTCAATCGAGGACGAGAACTGTGTTCCAAAAATATACAATCACGTCTTAGCTAATTGCTTGTGCTATCTATGTGTTACTATTATTATCGTTTAGTTAGTTAGGATTGTCTCCGAGTGGTGACGGAGTAAGAATACTATGTCACCACCCCATCTCATCCCATGGGTGTCGTAAAAATCGACTAAGGGACTTTTCGTAAATTATCTTTACGTAATAAAAAGATTGAAAACTTGAAATTAAGCCCTATACCAATCCGTCTGACCAGCGTGGTATTAATTAGAAGGCCAAGTATCCCTCCGTCACGGAAGGAGGCCTGTCCCTGCAGTGGGACATTAATGGGCTGGTATGATAATATGATAAGTTAGGAGTGTCTTGGTTTCCTTTTAAAGCCATCTAGAGCTCAAACTCGACATATACGTGTTCAAAACGTATTTTACTTAATTTTTTTTTAAAAGCATACATTTAGCTATGCTCAAAGCAAAGCCTTCGTAAAAACCACAGTAAGTGTCGACATTAAACCTTACATAGGAAAATAATAAATAAACAATGTACTACAAAACATAATTGTGCGTTCGTGAAGTAGGTTGTTCACGCGACACTGTGCTGACCTTTGATGGTTATCGATTGTAAGTACAAAGAAACTAAGGCTGTGATTTTATAAGGTAAAGGAAAAATTAAAAATAAATGAACACATTAACCAGCCACGCTTTTAAAGCTTCCTGGAAGGTCATTCACCGTTTGAAATACATATTTAAAAACAAAATTAGGTAGTTATTTACATAATTTTATAGAAATAGTGACTTTCTAAATAGGTACTGATCGGTAAACATGAAATTATTTCTGGCTGTATGTTAAGTTTAATTTTTCTTTGACTTACTCTGCAAAGTAGTTTGGTCTTGGTGTTTTAATTAATATAAAAATCCTTAAATAATACATTTAAAATACTATTTTACATCGTCAATGTTGATGAACACCTAAAACATAAATAATAATATATCAATCCTTGTCCCATGCTCCCTAAAGGCATTTATACATACAAACATACATAAACTCACGCCTTATCCCGTCCGGGGTAGGCAGAGACGACAGAACGCAAGGCATTATAAAGGGAGTAAACAACTTTCTATTAGGTATTCTTCTACCTAGTTTGAGGTTTATTTGGTACTAAAAACTGGCTACTTTACTAAAAGATTAGAATAATTACGATATCTTAATAAATATAGCTGCAATGTTAATTCAAACAAACTGTCATTGTACCACAATTATTATTAAAAATAGGTATGTCTGGAAAGTAGTATAAAAGTTTTATTCTTATTTATTTTATCAATGAGTGATGTAGAAAGTTTGAATAATATAATTATGAAAACAACTTTAATACAAAAGTATTAAAGTTCAAATTTAATTTTGTATCAATGTCTACGTTTTATTATTATTTAAATATGGAATAATAGATGAAGTTAGAACATTATTACTTAAAAACAAAAGCAATTGAATTAGTCAGTTTCATTTTCTTTTTGTGTAGGCAAGTAATTTAAATGTCAAAACTAATGTACCTACCTATTTTATCTTTTTATGTGTTTATTTTAGTGTAAATATAAACTAGAAAACCGATATTAAGTCTTTTAAATTTTGAATTATTAGTAAAATAATTTATTAATAGAAATTTTCGATCTGAGTATGGTTTACAAAGCACTGTCCCAAAAAATAAGTTTATCAGTTATGCACACATCTTTTAGCAGTTAAAACGATCTTCGGAAATTATTAATATTATTATTTATTACTTAGGTAATATTCGTTGCCAAGTACCTACAAAATGCTACGCAGCTTATGGGGTTGAAACGTTCGAAAAAGACAATAGCACAAAAGATACAAGATTCTTTTTGGTACTTGAAAGCTATTTCAAGCTATAGGTCGTTGCACATATAACGTAACGTAAAATGATCGGCACCGTATTAGCTCGAGCCGTTTAGTATTATTTGTATGAAAGTCCTTACTGCAACGCACACAAATTTTTGACGTTTGACTCCGATGAAAAAGGCGAGACGGTGCCGATCCGTTTACGTTACGTTAAATGTGCTACGACCCTAAACAGTGAACAACTTAATTTTCTGGTTTAACAATGGACTGTTCTACAAGCTATTTAAGTATTATCCGTTTCTCTATGACTTTCTTTTATCCTGATGAAAATCGAAATCACTACAAGAGTCACAAATTTTACAATTGTTAATGCCTCATATAAGTAACAATAATTTTATAGTAAAAACGTTTGGTTTAACTAATACTAAAACAAAATAAATATGAATACAACTCTTAACATAGATAGCTGTGCTTAAAATACAAAATAATATCAGTATGAAAATCATGTTCAAACAAGACTCCCAAGTTGTTCCAAATAATACGTAAAGCCCGATTTACACATGGACAAGTACAGTAGCGAGTTAAGTGGTAAGTTGTTGATTAAGTTGAGTTAAGTTGGCGAGACGTGAGACAGGGGGCTACTTCGTACTAACTCGCCAAAAAATAGGATGGAGATCTATTTAAATCAACTTAATCAACAACATACTACTTAACTCGCTACTGTACTTGTCGATGTGTAAATCGGGCTTTAATCAACATTATGAACGAGCAAAATATTTTACATAAATATGGAATGCAATTATTTTATGTTGACTAAATAATGAGTTTTATAAGTTATTCAGTTTTTGTACAGATAGAATATTATATGAGACCGAAAGTAAATAAAACGGGAGCCATACTTACATGATTTTACTAATAATCACGAATTTGTTAATAAACAATATTCTGTGTCAGTAAGATGAATATAATATTGTGTCGATCCAGAAGCTTTATGACTAACTAGCTGACCCGTACCCATTTCGTTGGGTGGCGAAAAAACGTTATTAAGCGTCCCTTTTTAAACATATTTCAATACTGCTACACTCCTATTAGTCATAGCGTGATATTATATAGCCTATGACACTCCCCGATAAATGGACTATTCAACACAGAAAGATTTTTTTAAAAGTTCAGGAGATTCAGCGATTACCCCCTACAACGTCACAAACACATAATTAAGATTTAAGTTTATCATCCTGTACAACATTCTGGAAAATGAATAAAAATTTGTGTACGTTTCAAAAACATCATATAAAGCCCCTGTAAAATCCTTCTCTTTAGATTTTTAGATGCGTAAACCTACCTTTTTTAACATGTGTAAATCCTGAACGAACACTGAAAGCATCGAGGGTCATGGTTTTGTTAGAATTAAACTGAAACCACACGGTATTTTTCCTAGCTGCCAAATTATAGAATCCTCTGACCGACAGTGATGGCGTCAATGCGTCTGCGATTTCTTTAGCGGAAAACACATAACCAAAACATACTCCGTGTGGTGACGGAGTAAAAATACAATATGTCACCACCCCATCTCATTCCATGTGTGTCGTAAAAACCGACTAAGGGACACAAAAGAAAAATAAAATTGGAAATTAAACCCTGTATCCGTCTGGCCAGTATTGTATTAGTAGGCCAAGTATCCCTCCGTCATGGGAAGAGGCCTGCCCCTGCAGTGGGACATTAATGGGCTGTTATGAAAAATGATGAAAAAAACATAACCAAAATGTGCTTTTAAAATATAAATCTGATACCTGGTTTCAAGCTTATTAAATAAATGAGTAATTCACAATAATTAGTAATAAAGCTTCTTATTGCACATAAAATCTTTTAATAATCTGTTTAATTTATTACGTCATAAGTTTCATTTTATATTGCAGCAATTAAATGTTTTGCTTCTAAGTTAGGTACTTATAAAGTATTATGGAGATGCTAAATCTCTTGACTAATTAGAAACTAACGATTTGTGTAGTATACAATATAATATTTTTTACGTAAAGAGTTCAAATTAAAAGGGGTTAAAATTATATAATAATAATAATTGCATTAGTCTGGGTGTTTTTTTTAATGATATTCATACACACAAGTACTTTCATCTTTCATGCATTTTTTTACGTACAAGTGTTTTTATTAAATCCGTTATCAACTACAGTAAGAGCTCTGCTTAGTTTAAAACTAGACAGCGTTGTGTTAATATGTAACAGTTATTAGAACAATAACATTGTGTAAAACATTTTCTAATTATAAGTCATTATGCAAGGTTAACAAACATTACTGGTGTAAAATATCTTCAGGTAATTATAAAGTCGTCAGCTGGCACAAGAAGCGAAAGACTTAAAAGTGCTTACAGTATTTTACTTAAGTTGAAAATATGTAGTACAAGACAATGCCACAGCAAAAGGTAGAACGAAGTTAATTTTCGCCGAAGACATTTTTATTTATAACTCTTTTTACTTCTAAATTGAAGTACACTGCTTACTAGTTAACTACAATAGCTTTTCTAAAAAGTATTGATAAAAATATTCACAATATATTGAGTTTTGGTTTTTACACAATTATTCAACAGTAAACAGAATACAGCAATGTATAACTGCCACTATTTTCGTTACCAATATCAGTGACAAAATGAATGACATGCAAATCTAAAGCTAGTGAATTTCATGTTTTGTATCATTACACGAAAGCTTACAATAAATAATCATTCCATCAATCAGATTAATTAAAATAAACCGACGAGGCTTTATTAAAATGAGTTTAATTCAAAATTCATGATTAAAATATACGAATTCATTGTTTTCACTGATTACGAAAACGCAACTGTAGTTTACGTAATACATTGAAATACAAATTCTTTATAGGTATATTATTATTGTAGTGAAAACAAAGCTCAAACTGTTTACCAGTACCTATTGCGGAAACATTCTCCCATTCCGCTTCTCTCAGAAAAGAAACATTACCGATGCATTTCGACATTGGCTGGTATAGTCACCGATTAATTGCGCTGAAAAGTCGATACTACTGAATATCGTAAGGCTTAGTGGTCAAAGCGTCGAGAGCGCTTACCCAGAAAAGACACAGGTTCCATTCATTTCGGATTTTAAAACTGTTTTATTTCTCTACTAAACATGCCCTAGTAAGTACAAAATTACGTAAAAAATATAGAATATAACTTTTCTTCTCCCTTCACTTTCTTTATTTCATAGCACGGAAGTAACTTTAAATTGTTTTTGCAATCGTTTACAAAGCTTTTCGTATAAATGTAGGTATGCACCCACCTTACCCACATATCTATACAAGAAAAACATTATTCTCATTTCTTTTCCTAGACAGAAAAAAAGAGACAGTACCTAATAAATTCTTCAGCAATTAATCTTCTTCTTTGCTCCCACATTGTACTGAACTTAATATACATACGCTTCAAGATGTTCATAATTTATCAAGAGACCGCGTATCGACTTTTGTGGTTTGCATAAATTTGCATGATAACATGTACATACACCACTTGTTTATGCTAAGCATGGATACCCTTTAATATTATGCGGTGTATCGTTAAGTACATCAACTTTTTTTGAAAGATTGATCTCAAAGCTACATGTTTGTCTTTTTTTTTATTTTTACTAGTTTTTCCACGCGACTCTGTGACGAAAAGTTTATTTTAGTTTTATCACCGACCAATTATATTATTTATCTGCAGAACCATTTAAAATAAAAGTATTATAAATATGTTATTTCTTGTAACGTCAGCTATCTGCTTTTATCATGTCATGTTTTAAGTATAGTTATATTTTGACCACAGTATATTATTATTATTATTGTCACCTTGTGCGGTCCTGCGCATCCTTCATCCATCGGCTTTCCGCCACCCTAACTAGGTGGTCGGTCCACCGTGTGAGGGAGTAATATTTGGAGGAAGCCTATGTCCAGCAGTGGACGTCAATTTGGCTGAGATGAATGAATGAATGAATATTATAATTTGTTTTGTAGAAGACCCAATTAGTTTGTTATTTATCAAGTGCTAGGCTTCTTATAAATGAAATGAAATTTAAATTAATAAAAATATTAACTTTTCAAACTATTTCAAATTAAAAAATATTTGATAGACCAATCAATATAATCCTCAGTAATTTTAAACTCTAGCTTACCATAATAATAATACACTTCGCTGACTATGTTATCGTCAAATTAGTAGCAAGTAAACAAACTAGAAGCTTTACCAGCTGTTTGTAAGATACCTGTGTGCAACTAAACTTGCTCCTATAGTCTGCTGCATAGTTGAACGTCTAACTTACGGCGCTTGTACACGCTAAGAAAATTTGCCGTGTCTACGCCAGACAAGACAAATCTTCGTGTAGACGTCAAGAATTTTGTCTTTTTCGTACACGAAAACTTTTCTTGTCTTCCGCAGACAAGACAATTCGGAACTTGTACACGCCAGGATTTTTTTCGTACAGTCGCCAGACGGGCGTAGGGCGCGCAAGTAATAACAAGTGTGATAATCAGTGTGAGTTTCCTTTAGGAAAAATGTTAACTGGAAAGCAAACAAGTATGATACCCTACTACACCGCTCCCCGCCCCTCCGCAACAACGTTCGCCGTGTCTTGTCTTGCGCAGACAAGAAAATTTTCTTATGCATCGCCGGCGCTGTGTACACAGGTCGTGCTTAGAAACGACACGAATTCTTGCGTAGGCCCGGCGATTTTTCTTACCGTGTCATAATAAACGTAATAAATCAATATTATTTATTATGAGTAATTAGTTACTTTTTCCTGCTCATTGTTCAAAAATGTTAGATAGTCTTTTTTTTTATTCAATCTTGACTAGCTACCTAGGTAGTTTGACATTAGGTTCTTTATTTGAAAATTATCTTATTTTAGTTTGTTTTTTTTCTTTGAAGAACGGGGACTTTTACCGACATGAAATCCATGGGTACATTAAAATTTAGGCTCAAACTCAATAATTTGGCTTTGAAATCCTAACTTTGAGGACATCACCTGACCGCTTTAACATAGTAGTTAAAAAATACTCGTTTTTATTAGACTGTCCTGCATTCTGTTGTTTGTTAGAGGTTTTGGTTTTAACATATTATTCTGTTTCTTGTAAGGTGTTTTTTAGGCTGTAGACTTATTTTTTTTTGTTGAATTATTTTGTATGTACGGGAACCTGGGGACACTTGATCCCCCCTTTTGTTTTTCATCCCTAATTTCCTTAGTGACTATCCATTTTAAAAGATATTGGTACCGAAATACGTGAAATTCATTTGCCTATAATTGATGTAAGACCCAAAGATATAAGTGCCTAAATTTCATAATTATTTGACTAAAAGTAAAAATAGAGAAAGGTATCAAGTGTCCCGTATATACGGGAGACTTGGTCCTGGGGTTCAAGTCTCCCATATCTAGGTTCACGTGATACTATTACTAAGGAAATAATAATAATAATAATAATAATAAACCCGCAGGGGCAGCTTGTGGCGAGCTGTTGGTGAGTGGCGACACCACGGACCCTGATTCCTTGATGGCCTGGCTTACCTTCATTGGTCGGCCAGGACTGGAATACGCAAGAGCGGATCCTATGCTCCAAGCTGGAAGTGTAAAATGTCATAACGCCGGGGGCCCTTGAACGGTTGACCGGAATTTGGCGCCCCGCAGACTCACCTCTCCGCAGCTTCTAGCCTCTCTAAGAGATGTTGCTCCATTGTCGCACTGTACGTGCGGCCGTTTTGTGGGGCCCACTCAACGAGGTGGCAAGTCACTACCTGTCTTTTTATAATATAGAGACTGATTATCACGACAGGTATCCGGTAGTCTCCTTCCATAGCCCAATAACCGGTCCATTGAACATACTCATCCATAGTCTATTATTTAAATTTCCTTTGCATCCTTACAGATGCACTACAATAGTTTTTGCACTCGGCAGGGACCATCACTGGGTGTATCATATTGTGCGTTCAGAGATGGTATCTGCCCTGTGTATCCATTACCAGATTAAATATCTCTTAAAGGGCCTCTTCGTCTTGGCTTCGGCCCGATGTATGCCTTCCAAAGAACCGGGTCTCAATAGACCCGAGTATTATGGAAAAGAGAAACATAATAATAATAATAAATAATTGGCAACACCACACGTCAAGTCATCACCTATAAAAATTTCTTAAATTATATTAATTGTTTAAAAACAGAAAACTAATCATATATACAAGAAAATAATAGCAATAAAGAAGAAATACATATAATACTCATTTACAAAGAACTTTTAATCATGATTTTAGAAAAAAATATATGTACAGAAAATTCAGAACTGTCACAATGTTTGACATGTTATTAAAAATGTATGATAAACAATTACTTATGTATATAATATGAAGAATTGAAATGTGATGATATGATAACAAGAGCTGCCTCACGAAGAGCACTATTAACACCCCCGGACTCGTCGCTCAGCTCCGCCTCGCAGACAATGCAAAATGTACCAGATTCTGTTGAGGCGTCGAGCTCAAGCTCCAGCGACGAGTTTTTCTCTCCGCCGTCGTCGCCAACACCTGTACTTCGGCGGGGAAGAGGCCGGCCACCAATTGGCTTAGGATCCCGAGCCCCACAGGCATCAAACAGGGTCCCCGCTGCTGGTGGTAATGTGCACCGCATGAAATGGACATCATCAATAAATGAAAATGTCATGCGGGCATATTTTGTGGCAACAGAGGGAGGAACTAACCTCACTGCGTATCGTGATCGCATGCTGTCTCTATTTCAGGAACTTGAACCAGCTGTCAACGTTTCGACCCAACGTCTATCGGATCAAGTACGTGCCATTCAACGTTGTCATTTGTTGAATGACACTGTACTTGATAGGATTCGTTCTGATATACTTAGTAATCTCACAATTTCTACACCACCATCAGTTACGACGCAGGTAAATACCACCATACCTCTGTCTCAGCCAACAGAACTAAATAGCTTTGAGACTATTGATTGTGAGGTTACAAATGTAAGTATCCAATATAATGATCAATTAAGGAGTGCTTTGGAATGTGCTATTCGGGAATATCGTTTCATGGACCCAGGTAGGAGACCCCGAATACCACGATTACCTACGCATAAACAAAATATAGCTCTTGTGTGTGCTCTGGATTCACTGTTATTAAACTACTTTGATAACAGTGAAAATCTCGGCGATGCACACTCAATTTTGTACTGTGGGGCTGTCGCTGCATGTCGAGTAGCACATATTAAGTTTCCAGTCGATGATATTGCTACTCGACTCAGACCAACTGTGCCGGCGTGGCAGTGCAGGATTGAGCGTCGTATTGCTGAGGCTAGGGCACTCATAGGTAAGCTTATCTGCTTCAGGTCGGGTAATACGCGCCCGAGGGTAATGCGTTTTGTGACACGTGCATTCTCTGAAACCAATATAGATCGTCGAGATTATATGTTACATGTCACAGAACGCATTGACTTCCTGAAGCAGAAGGTTTATGCGTGGGCAAATCGTATCAAAAGATTTAAAAAGAGAATGGAACGATATACCCAGAATCGTGCATTCCAAAAGGATGAGCGGTGGGTTTACAGAAACTGGGAGCGTCCTGTTCTAGGCTCGGTTGACATGCAGCTACCCGATGCTGATGCTACGAATGATTTTTGGCGCAGCATTTGGTCGGTGCCTGTCAATCATACAGAGGGTGCCTGGATAGGGGATGTTGAAAAAGCGTGTGAACATATTCACCAAATGGAGCCAGTAGTTATAACAACTGAGGATGTTACTTGTGCAGTCCGTCGACTACCAAATTGGAAATCAGCTGGACCAGACGGATTGCACAATTTTTGGTTAAAATGGCTCCATAGTTCCCACGCTTGTTTAGCCTCTCATTTCCAGTCATCTTTAGAAACAGGTACGCTACCAGATTTTATTACTACTGGTGTAACCCACTTGCTTTATAAATCAGGTAGTTCCACGGATCCTAAAAATTATAGACCAATTACTTGCCTCCCAACAATATACAAACTTCTTACATCTATTTTGAGAAAAAAAATATCTTTACATATACAAGAAAATTCTATCATGTGCATTTCTCAAAATGGATGTAGGAATGAGGCACGTGGAACTAAAGAACAACTCCTTATTGACACTACTATTAGTGAACAGGTACGTCGTAACCGAAAGGACCTGTCTACATGTTGGATAGATTACAAGAAGGCGTATGATTCTGTTCCTCATACATGGCTTCTGAGAGTGCTGGAGTTGTATAAGATTGATGCAACTCTATGCACTTTTTTGAGGACATGTATGACAAAATGGAATACGGTTCTTTTTTATTCAGGATGTAGACTGGGCTTAGGAAACGAGGTGCCTATTCAAATTAAGCGAGGTATATTTCAAGGTGATAGTCTCAGTCCGTTGTGGTTTTGCCTAGCACTGAATCCTCTTAGTACTTTGCTAGAGTGTTCAGGGTTAGGCTATCGGTTAAAGAGACATGGTCAAGTTATATCCCACCTCCTGTACATGGATGATCTGAAATTATTTGCTCCAACTAAATCCCAATTATTAGTTTTACTAAAAGAAACAGAAACCTTTAGTAATTCTATTAAAATGGAATTTGGTGTGGATAAATGTGCTGTCATGCATGTTAAGCGAGGTAAGGTTGTGGAATCTGATGAGTTACAACTTTCAGATTCCATAAAACTTAGATGTCTCTCTCCATCCGACACATACAAATACCTTGGTATGTCACAGGCTTTATGTATAACGGAAACGGACATGAAACAACAGTTACGGGATTGCTTTTTTGCCCGCTTGAAAAAGGTTTTGAATAGCCTTTTGACAGGGGGCAATAAAGTTCGTGCCTATAACAGTTGGGTCATGCCGGTTCTGATGTACTCCTTTGGCATACTAAAGTGGACACAGACTGAACTAGAAGCTTTGGATAGAAAAGTACGAACTCTACTGACAGCTCATCGAATGCATCATCCGCGTTCTTCGGTAATGAGATTGTACATTCCACGAAAGAGTGGGGGTCGTGGGTATTTAAGTGCTAAAACCCTCCACAATCGCGAGGTGTACAATCTCAGAGAATATTTTCTCACTGTGGATGCGGATATACACAGAGATGTTGTGTCGGTAGATGTCGGACTTACTCCGCTTAGTTTGGGTAAAGAGAATTGGCGCAAACCTATAATACAAACTATCGATGATCGTAAAGAAATATGGAAAAGTAAGGAGTTGCATGGTCGTTTTTACCGGGCCTTAAATGGGCCTGATGTTGACACATTATCATCTGTATCCTGGCTGCGATTCGGTGATCTCTTTGGAGAAACCGAAGGTTTTGTATTTGCAATTATGGACGAAGTCGTAATGACTAAGAATTATCGGAAATATATCCTGAAGGATGGTACAGTTGACATATGTCGGGCATGTCACTGTCCCGGAGAATCACTCAGACATATTGTTTCCAGTTGTTCTC
Organism: Schrankia costaestrigalis; assembly: GCA_905475405.1. NCBI lineage: Eukaryota > Metazoa > Arthropoda > Insecta > Lepidoptera > Erebidae > Schrankia > Schrankia costaestrigalis. The sequence continues at coordinate 4,046,392 of FR997830.1, forward strand.
GTCTTGCGAATGGTGAATACTTGCATAGACACAACCAAGTAGCCAGAATTGTCCACCAACAACTTGCTCTTAAATATCATCTTGTCGATGCAGAAGTACCGTATTATAAGTATGTACCCGACCCAGTTCTCGAAAATAGTAGTGTTACATTATATTGGGACCGATCTATCATCACTGATCGGACTATTGTTGCCAATAAGCCAGATATTGTGGTGATAGATCGGTCAGAACGCCGTGCAATGATAATCGATATCACCATTCCTCATGACGAGAATCTTGTCAAAGCAGAAAAAGACAAACAAACGAAATATTTGGACTTGGCTCACGAGGTTGTCGACATGTGGAATGTTGATTCGGCGATCATTGTTCCGATAGTACTTTCGGTCAATGGACTTATTCCAAAGAGTCTCTATCAACACCTACGGAGACTCTCGCTTGACAGTTGGATCATAGGTCTGATGCAGAAGGCAGTACTGCTTGACACGGCACGCATTGTGAGGAGGTTCCTGTCTCTGGAGCCCTAACCACCGGTAGCTTGGTCCCTGTACCCGATGCCGGTGGGTCTACCTTTTTTTTATATTTTTAAATGTTTTTATTTTTATATTTATATTTAAAAATATAATTAATTGTGAAAAATGTAAATAAAGAGAATAATAATATATATTTATTTTCTAATAAATAAAAAATGTTTTTAGAATACGATAATCTATTTATATTGTTTTCAAAATCACATAACATAGCATTTCACACCGTCTCCATACATAAATCAATGGCTAAATGTGAAACTTCCGTTTCGTATTAAAAAACAAAAACAAACTCAAAACAAAATTATATCTTCAATAATAAAAGAACTCAAATGTCTCGCAATCACACCCTGAATATAATTTAAACGTAATTAAGATAAAGACTTAAAACAATATCTTATTGAATTGAACCCGGGACATGTAAAACAAAATTTCAAGTTACGTTTAAGCTTCATTTAGGTGTTCTAGCAAAATAATCTCTTCATCGATTGGTACTCTTTTTCTGGCACCTTCTCTTGTTTTGTATACTCTGGGCATATCGGTAATCTGAAATTAATTAAAAATAAAAGTTAACAGTAGTTAAGGGACATTTGATTCTCCCGGATCAAGTCTCCCTTAGCTAAGTGGACCAAGTGTACCCTGAACCGTTTGAGGTTATAAACAAGAATATTTTCAAACGTCTGTTAGATTACCACTTTTCTACGCTACAAATCGCTACTTATATAGATAACGCCTCGAATTAAATTCATACACACCTAAAAGCCATATTTACATTAATGTTTAATCAAAATGTAAACTTACGGAAATTTTCTCTTTGCAACAACAAACACTCGGTCGTCCGCCATTTACAAACGCGTCAAATTTGACAGGTGTACCAACTTTAGAAAGTTAGCGGGTACCATAGACAGCCGATATTGCCATTATAAAATTTAATATCACCCATACAAGTTCTGAAAATCTTGTGTACCTAGTCTTAGTCTTAGTTATGTTAATAGGTAACAGTTATTATTACAATAACATTGTGTAGGACATTTTGTAATTATAACTCATTATGCAAGGTTAACAAACATTACTTGTGTAAAATATCTTCAGGTAATTATAAAGTCGTCAGCTGGCACAAGAAGCGAAAGACTTAAAAGTGCTTACAGTATTTTATTCAAGTTGAAAATATGTAGTACAAGACAATGCCACAGCAAAAGGTAGAACGAAGTTGATTTCCACGAAGACGTTTTTATTTAACTCTTTTTACTTCTAAATTGAAGTAAACTGCATACTAGTTAACCACAATAGTTTTTCTAAAAAATATTGATAAAAATATTCGCAATATATTGGGTTTTGGTTTCTACAGAATTATTCAACAGTATAATTTCTGTGTGGTGACGGAGTAAGAATACAATATGTCACCACCCGATCTCATTCCATGGGTGTCGTAAAAACCGACTAAGGGACTATCCGTGAATATTATCTTTACGAAATAAAATGAAGGAAAACTTAAAATTAAACCCTATACCAATCAGCCTGGCAAGCGTGGTATTAGTAGGCTTAGTATCCCTCCGTCACGGAAGGAGGCCCGTCCCTGCAGTAGGACATTAATGGGCTGTTATGATGAAACAAATACAGCAATGTATTACTGCCACTATTTTCGTTACCAATATCAGTGACAAAACGAATGACATGCAAATCTAAAGCTAATGAATTTCATGTTTTGTATCATTACACGAAAGCTTACAATAAATAATCATTCCATCAATCAGATTAATTAAAATAAACTGACGAGGCTTTATTAAAATGAGTTTAATTCAAAATTCATGATTAAAATATACGAATTCATTGTTTTCACTGATTACGAAAACGCAACTGTAGTTTACGTAATACTATACATTGAAATACAAATTCTTTATAGGTATATTATTATAGTAGTAAAAACAAACGTCATCATCGTTGGTCTTCAAGGTCATTCGGCAATGCAATGCCCTTAATTCTGTACTTACTTGGGCATGAATAAAAAATAGAGAATGTAACTTTTCTTCTCCTTTCAATTTCTTTATTTCATATAACGGAAGTAACTTTTAAATGTTTTTGTAAACGTTTACAATAAAAGTTTTTCGTATATGTAGGTATACACCTTACCTTACATACACGAAAAACATTACTCTCATTTCTTTTCCTAGACAGAAAAAAAGAGACAGTACCTAATAAATTCTTCAGCAATTAATCTTCTTCTTTGCTCCCACATTGTACTGAACTTAATATACATACGCTTCAAGATGTTCATAATTTATCAAGAGACCGCGTATCGACTTTTGTGGTTTGCATAAATTTGCATGATAACATGTACATACACCACTTGTTTATGCTAAGCATGGATACCCTTTAATATTATGCGGTGTATCGTTAAGTACATCAACTTTTTTTGAAAGATTAATCTCATAGCTACATGTTCGTTTTTTTTTTACTAGTTTTGCCACGCGACTCTGTCACGAATAGTTTATTTTAGTTTTATCACTGATCATTTATAATATTATTTATCTGCAGAACCCTTTCAAATAATAGTAAACTATGTTATTTCTTGTAACGTCAGCTATCTGCTGTTATCATGTCATGTTTTAAGTGTAGTTATATTTTGAGCACAGTATATTATTAGTCTGGCCGGCGTGGTATTAGTAGGGCAAGTATCCTTCCGTCCCGGGAGAAGGCCCGTCCCTGCAGTGTGACATTAATAGGCTGTTATGATGATGATATTATTATTTGTTTTGTAGAAGAGCTACTTTATTTGTTATTTATCAAGTGCTATGGCCTCTTAAGAATGAAATGAAATTCCAATAATAACATTATTAACTTTTCAAACTATTTCAAATTACAAAATATTTGAAAATCCAAACAATATCATCATAACAGCCCATTAATGTCCCACTGCAGGGACGGGCCTCCTCCTGTGACGGAGGGATACTTAGCCTACTAATACCACGCTGGCTAGACGGATTGGTATAGGGTTTAATTTCAAGTTTTCCTTCTTTTTATTTCGCAAAGATAATAGTCACGGATAGTCCCTTAGTCGGTTTTTACGACACCTATGGGATGAGATAGGTTGGTGATATATTGTATTCTTACTCCGTCACCACACATAGACGGAGACATAAGCCAAACAATATAATCCTTAGTAATATTAAACACTAGCTTACAATAATAATAATACACTTCCCTGACTATGTTCTCGTCAAATTAGTAGCAAGTAAACAAACTAGAAGCTTCACCAGCTGTTTGTAAGATACCTGTGTGCAACTAAACTTGCTCCTATAGTCTGGTGCATAGTTAAACGTTCTAACTTATGGTGTGTTTATAGTAATAAATAAACGTAATAAATCAATAATTATTTATTATGAGTAATTAGTTACTTTCTCCTGCTAATTGTTATAATTTTAGATAGTATTTTTTTTTTTTTTTTTCTTGACTAAAGAAGGAAAACTTGAAATTAAACCCTATACCAATACGTCTGGCCAGCGTGGTATTAGGAAGCCAAGTAACCCTAACTTGTAGTTTGTTTATAATAATAAACGTAATAAATCAATATTATTTATTATGACTAATTAGTTACTTTCTCCTGCTAATTGTTATAATTTTAGATAGTTTTTTTTTTTTTTTCTTGACTAAAGAAGGAAAACTTGAAATTAAACCCTATACCAATACGTCTGGCCAGCGTGGTATTAGGAAGCCAAGTAACCCTCCGTCACGGGAGGAGCCCCGTCCCTGCAGTGGGACATTAAACGGCTGTTATGATGAATCTTCACCAGCTACCAAGATAGCTAGGCAGTTTGACATTGGGTTCTTTATCTGCGTTCGTTATTATGCGTAAGCTTTGAAACCCTAACTTTGAGGACGGCAACAGCATACCTGACCGCTTCACCACCTAGACAGTTAAAAAATACTAGAAAAATAGTTTCAGAAGTAAGTTCATCATCACAACAGTCCATTGATGTCCCACTGCATGGACGGGCCTCCTTCTTTGACGAAGCGATACTTGGCCTACTAGTACCACCCTGGCCAGACGGATTGGTATAGGGTTTAATTTCAAGTTTTCCTTCTTTTTATTTCGTTAAGATAGTATTCACATATAGTCTCTTAGTCGGTTTCTACGCCACCCATGGGATGAGATGGGGTGGTGACATATTGTATTCTTACTCCGTCACCACACGGACGTCTTACTCCGTCACCACATAAACGAGAGTAAGTTCATGAAAAACCTTTATTCTCACCTATATTATGTATATCATGATTTCCACAGATGATTTCCCTCACAGTGACAAGGGAAACTAGCTGACTCAGCTTCTCGAAAACACTCAGCGCGGTGTTGGCATTGTGTTACGAAGTCACGTTTTTACTAGATTGTCCTGCATTCTGTTGTTTGTTAGAGGTTTTGGTTTTAACATATATTATTCTGTTTCTTGTAAGGTGTTTTAATTATGACTTCGTTTTCTCTTAGGCTTTAGACTTATTTTTTTTTTGTTGAATTATTTTGTATGTAGGTATATTTAAAATACTTTTCATTTAATTGTTATTTTACCTTACCGTAAGCTATTTCTAAATCAGATCAATTTTAAACAAGTGTAGCATAAAATGTATTTTATGTTTACGACTTCTAAAGAATAAAATCGTAGGTTAAAATACTTTAAAAAATAGGTTCATGTAAAACGTTTATTCTATCTCTTATGTATGTATGTATGTATATCATAATTTGCCTCACGGTGACAAGCGACAAGCTGGCTCAGCTTCTCGAAAACACTCAGCGCAGTGTTGGCATTGTGTTACGAAGTCACGTTTTTATTAGACTGTCCTGCATTTTGTTATTTGTAAGAGGTTTTTGTTCTGTTTCTTGTAAGGTGTTTTAATTATTTGCCTGCGATCTTTAAGAGTGTAGAAACGATATGAACTTATTTTAAATAGATTTTGTATTTAAAAAAATACGATAAAATGATCTTCATCATCATCATCTCAGCCAATTGACGTCCACTGCTGGACTAATATTGCCACCAAAAAATGTTACAAAAAAAATTTTTGATTAAATTGTACTTTTGTAAATTATTTCAGAAACACTATTTTCTAAGTGTCGCATGAATTATATTGTACAGTCAGCCCCAAAAGTCGCTGAACACATTTTAAATTCCAAAACTGCTGAACACTAAAAATGTCATAAGTCAGTGTCGCAACAAGAGTACAGAATAAGCTTTACATACGAAACGACCATAACACGCTGAACACGGTTATTACAAAAGTAGCTGAACCCGAGTATTTTTAAAAGTAACTGAACGCCTAAGATTCCAAAAATAGCTGTACATACGCGTCAATTCCTATTAAAACCTACTTTTTGGGTATTATACTATAAGCATCTTTAAAAAATAACGTTTAGCAATAATAAATAATCGGGTCTAAACGATGTCTCGAGAAATATTAATCACGTTACTTAACAAACCAAATCATCATCATTACCTAGCCTATCGCAGTCCACTGCTGAACATAGGCCTAAAACTAAATAACACTCGTAAAATATCGAGGACCAAAAACTTTCAAAAATTGTTATCGACAATTAAACAAAGATATTGCATATCAATCACACGCGTTTCATTTGGAATGATCATCAAAATTGTTATTTCATTCCACACTCAGCCTTTTGAAATACGGAAATATCTTTTTAAAATTCCGATTTCTATCACTGTAATAACAGGTTTTTAAAAAACGGAAAGGTTTTAATACTATTATCGATAAAAATATTATTAGACATTACGTACATATTTGTTTTACTTTCGAGAAGAACTAAGATTTTATGAGTCTCTTTAATTATTATTAAATAACTATAATAAATTAACTTTTGCTTTTTTTATTAAAACTAGATGTAATAACATTATACAGTATAACCTCGGATACCTTGCGTTAATATAGAATAGACGTAATTATAATTGTAACGATACAGTAATATGACTGCATAGAGTTTCGCAGAAAGCGAGAATACCAGTGCCAGATTCTGATAGTTAGAATTTAATTACATCATCTGTCGCCACTACTTATCGATGTTCACGCTCGCCGCCCCGCTGACGGCCCCGCTCAATGTTCCACTCACTGCTGCACTGGCCCGCTCACCGTCCCGCTCACTACCTCACTCACTGCCCCGCTCACCGCCCCGCTTATCGCCCCGCTCACAGAAAACTGGCAGTCAGAAACGTTAAGCAGAATAATTACAGTAAATATTCCATAGTGTTCTAGAGATTCCATTTCAGCAAAACCTAAATACAAGGCGAGCACCATTTTCAAAAGTTATTGTAACCACACGCGAAAAGTTAAGCCGACCAGATTTACTGAGGTCACGTTTTTCTCATCTCCCATACAGTATAAGTACGTAAGATATATATTATTTTATGAAGTCACAGTTGCAGTCGCCTCTTACACAATATTTTATATTCTGCACATGAACATTTTCGTTACTTTTGGTAGAAATATTCTTATATGAATAGGGTGTGTTGCATGTTCTGAAAGTTTCTCGGCTCGTTGGAAATTATATTATGATGACTACTGTTCTCTTTCATAAGCGTCCTGCTACATCGCGGGTGCTGTTTTGCATTAATAATGGATATTTAGTATAAATTAAAATGTTGCAGGAATTTGTTTCAAGGATTCTTTCTTCTTGAATTATACTACCTACTGGTTATGTCTGAGTGAACCTCATCAATTTGAGATCGAACCGAACTAAGTAAGTATTAAAAAAAGTTATTGGTGTCAAAGATAAAAAAAAAGTCTAATATAGTTCATTGCAGGAGCTGGAAACAAATCCTTGCTAGCTAGCAGTCATACCGCTAAAACCAATTTGTATAGGATTTCAATACACACCAGTAATCTTAATCCCTTATTGTACCTATAACAATATTAATATTATATTGAAGGAAAAATACAAGTCGTTATACGTAACAATACTTCATAATTATAGGTGGATATACTCGTAAGAAGTAATCCCCTTAGTAAAAGGGTGAATGGAATGCTTTCGTATGTCGGATAGGTTTTTGTATGAGAACCAATTTCGTTATAAGCTTTGCAAGATTCTCTGTAAGTCCCATCACTCACGGGATGTAATTCCTTTCGTAAATACGCTTTCAATATCTAAATATAGATATAATTTTCTATTTTAGTTACTTACAATTTACAAGGAAGGCCAAATGCCAGGTCTGACTGAAAACGCTGTATGTCTTCACGCACCTTGAGAATTGAGTAAAATATGATTTTTTAATCTCCACTTAAGAGCGTATATAGGGCTCACTAGCGCTGCCAATTAAAATAAAATCATAATTCGCAAAAAGGATAAATGATGAAAAATTGTTGATAACAAAGTCTTGAGAAAAGGCAATAAATTATTTGTATAACACACTCTCAACACTTTAAATGTTTTTCAATTAGTTAATTCTACTTAAAAAGCCAATAATGTCGATGGGCTCCTTGCCCTACTTATACCGCGCTGCGAAGACAGATGGCATGAGGCGATCGCTTTCTGCCCAACCTACTCCAGCTAAATTTCGGTAGGAAACTCAAGCAAGCAAGAATAAATGATTGATATACAATTAAACCACGTTTTTTATCACTAAAGAAGGCCCGTAAGATTCTTCAAAGAGATAAGATACCAATAAAAAAGCTAGAAGATACAGACTGTAAAGTCTAAGTTGCGGCCCGGCGCCTTATAAAGCAATGGTTAAGTTTGGTAATCGAGACGGGTACTCAGGTCGCCATGAGAGAGGAGGTAGAAGTCATGGCGCTGGAAGCGTATAGTCCAGAGACGCGGGTTCGATTCCCGCCTCGAGTATCAATTTTTTCAATTGTCTTTCTTCTTTTCAGAGTGTAAAGTATTCGTCTTTCCGACAACCTCGTGAAGAAATGCAATGATAATTTCTATAATTCTTAATCTGTCACGACATACATACATTAGGCAAGGTAAATAAAATAAAATTATTGGTTACAATTCTTTATTAAAAATTAATTGAAACATCCAGTCGATATAAATATGGGAACATTAATAATGGTTCAAAAGAAATTCTATTTAAAAAAGTTTCTACAAATTACAGTCGAGTGCAAACATACGTTAACGATTTACGTTTCAATTGCTTCGTTTAAAAGAACTTGAAACTTTAATTTAATTAACTTTTCACGTTAATTTACATTCAAGAATAATTTACAAATAAAAATACTTTTACAACAATTTTCTTTGAATCACTGCAGTAACAAAACAATGGTTTAAGCAATTCATAAATATCTTACTTACTAGTTGTTCCTCATTTACAATTTGAAAACTAAATTATACTTATTTACAGCGTTTTTTTTTAGTTTAAAATATAACCTAGTATTACATTAATAAGTTTTAAATACTAATTTTATGATTTTATAGACAATTGTAATGAAATAATTTCGCTTTTAAAGTATCTCTGCTTTTATAAATACATAAATGTGTATTTAAAATAAAATAAAAAAATTGAAAATAAACCCTTTAATTTACATTTCAATCAAAATTCTAATTTTAATGAAAATAAAAATCGTATCGTTCTATTTGTTGAACAATACTCGTTGAGAGTTTATTTATACTGAAAAATCACCAATCTAAAATTGAGCTGGCAAATAGATAATATAGATTTTGTTTGAACGGATTCTATTGCAGTTTTTTTATACTAGATTACAAAATAAAAAACAGTAAAAGAGTTGAAGAAAGGCTTTAATCGAAATCGCACCAATATGAAGTATTAAATTGAATTTCAATAAACTTTTTGTTAAGAAAAAATAGAGAGTCAATAACAGTATAATCTATAAAATACACACATTGAATTAAGTACTTGTAGCATCAAAATTATATTATGTTTGAGTAAAAAATCTTAAATAAGACCAAAAGGAAGATTTACTAAGAATAAAATCACATTTCCTTCATTAGAATTGTAAGTGTTTCAGTAAAAAAATCATAAATAACAAAAGGAAGATTTACAATAAAATCACACATTTCCTTTATTAGAAACATCGTTGATTAAACCATGGGCTCTATTATAACAATTGCCTTGTTCTTAAAAACTAACCCAAATGTTCTAGAAAAAAAATAAGAAATAAATTTTAAATTGTTTTTTGTTTTAATACAGGACCAAATTATAGTTAGAATATATATTTTTAATAATTAAGTTCAAGCTAGCCAACTTTTACTTATTAGTCTAAGGTAAACTAATTGTATCTCGCGTACCTTCGTTATGCTTATGAGCTAAAAATAAATAAGTTTATTTAAATAATTATTTACATTAAAATTACAACAAATTTAAATCAAAAGCAAGCGTACTAAAACATTAATTATACAAAATGTTAAAATTAAAATTATGTTTATTATTTAAATGAGATTTTTTCCTAAAATCTTTACATCAGTGACGTCATTCTTTTAAATATCTATATTTAAAAATAAAATTAAATAAAACCTTACTTTATTCCACGTTACGTAATCTCAAGCGTTATCACAAATGCCGTCTGAGCTGTTACAAATTCTAACTCTGCTCACGTAAATATAATTACATTAATACTATTCCTAATTATAGCTAATACTTTTGAAGCACATTAATATTTACAATTTAAAATTTAGATACTATTCTATAACGTCAAATAGATATAAATTAAATTACGAATGCTGAAGAATATTTAACTAGCCTAAGAAACAAACAAAACGAATGCATAGACAATATTTAAATGGTAGCAGGTTTTTTAAGAAGCCTTCTAGGCTTGTAGCACCTCTGTGCCTTCTTAATCCACCTCCAAGGAGTTTGCTATGTTACTGTGTTAAGGTGGAAGGATAGTGAACAGTTACAGAGCCATAAGACTTAACACTTTAGGTCCCACGTGACGAATGGGTAGACAATTTCGGCTTTATACATTCTGTAAAGTACCGAGTTTAAATGCATTTTATATGGCTCAGAGCTTACTATCAAAAGAACGAACGTTGTTCTTCTCGTCACCATTTTAGAAGCGTTTCAATTGAAAACATAAATTGCATTGTTCTTTTGTCTCAATAAAATTGAATATACGACGAAAGATATTACAAATACAATGAGAAAGGATATAAGGAACGGGATTGGTAGGAGCGGAAAACCCCGCGGCCAGTGTTAACGCATTTCCTACCCGCTTTCCCTACTATCTTTGTGTCAAGCTTCCAAGCACGTATTACAACGGAAATTTAAGTAATTAAACATTTCTTTGTAAGTGTATGAGAATAAATTTTATTATTATATTTTAACCCTCGACCCAAAATCCAAGGGACTTTATAAAAAGCTTAATCTATGTTTGGGATCATATTCTTCTAGTTGGATGCATTGATTACAATGGGATTTTTGTTTGAAGTTGTTCATACGTTACAAGATTTTGTTCTTTATTAGTTTGTAAATTAAATGTTTAATTTAAACCATACCTTTACAATTACGGGATACATTATTCCATTGAATTTTAAATTTTAAAAAACTTCTTTGAATCACTTGTAGCTTTCAAGCTATGTATTCCACGGAATTATATAATTGTCTGTTTCTAGAAGTTCTATTTTAACAAGTTTTTTTTTGTTTAGAAGTATTCATTTCCAAAATTTTTGTTAATTACAATTTCGAATTATGTATGTAGAAATATACGATTCTATACAACAACATTTTCATTCTTAAGACTTTTCATTATAACTGGCCTGCTTATTTTAAAAATCTCATTAATAAGTCTTTTTTCATCATTAACAATATAACTATCCCAGATATATTCCTACCTTAAACTTCATCATTTTGTTTTTAAAATGTTTTCTAAGAATGGCAACTAGGCAATAAATTAATAAAACAAATATAGGGTGATAAAACATTAACCTTAACAGTTTCAGAGATGTTTCGTTATTGGAAAGCAAGTTTGTTACAATTTTCATAATGGATGGTTTCCTCTTAATCTTCAAACAATCGTTATTAACCGTAAACGGAAACTTAAGCGGTGGACTCTACGAGTCGACGCAGGCACTCTGGCTTAGCAAGACTACTGCAAGGCTTTTACCCCCTTACTCATACACGCCTCTTAAACTTTATCACTGTTTAGTAGTGGCGAAGTGTCCATATAACTCGATTCCTACCGGCTTACCTTTGCAAAAACCGCTTAGCATTGTCTATTAATCAATTATAAATCAATGACGCAACATCCACTCAATACAAAATAATATAAAACAAAAAAGTATTCTCTTACGTAAATCGCAATAATAATTACAGTAATAATAATTTTCAATATAATTATTTACGTACTCATAACGCCATCTTGTAATTAAAGGTTGTCAACTAACAACTTGTTATGGTTCAGTCAGAGAGTACTTAAAGCGCGCATGCGCGGAGCGCAGTAAGCCGGTCGCGAAATTAGGAATCCAGTACAACAGACTGTACGGAAATCGTACGGTCACGTGACACTTTGTATTCGTCGATCTAAGGTACCATATAAGCCGGTGGCCATCGGCTTATGACAAGGATAAAAGATACAACTACAACATTGCGAGAGCGAGAAAGCACTATTGCAACCAGTGGACCGACCAATTGTAACGAAGTTTCATTTCATTTCACGTTAAGTACTTAATTTGCCATTGACATTCCTTTGTTTTTATCAATTATTTAAATCTGATAGAAATCAGCCTTTCTTCTGAATTTTTAGTTTTTAATTATATTTATTTGTTTTTATATTTTTATACGGCTTGCGTCTTGACTTTGGCAGAATCATCGGTAAACGATAGGACCATTTGAAGAAAAAACAGATATTTGTATTTATTTTCTGCAAATAGGTTATAAAATTCGCTTTCTTGTTTAAAGTAGTAAAATTTGTATGTTTAATTATTTATGATTGTGTATTATGTGTTGTGCATTGGTTGACTTTATTTTTGTCGTAGTGCGTTGGGATCCTATGGAATATTTTTTGTAAGTACTTGTTTGTATTGTTTTCAGCAAATTTAATAGTTTGTTGTTATAAGGGACAGGTTAATAGTGTTATATTATATTGACTATCCTATTATGTGATGTGCGATAAAACATCATTCTCGAAATTGAATTATAAATATAAGAAACGCCGGCGCTGTGGATTTACGAAACATTTTAATACAATTATCTCATTTCGATACGTATAAGTAAGTGGCTTACAGACAGTATTCTCAGGTTCTAAAAGTAAGTAAGTAGGTATGTAGAATCATTTAGGATATAGCAATATAAACAATTAATCTAATTGATCAAAGAAGTCTTCCAAACAGAGAAACATTTTCGTATTTTAAGTTTATGAGTTCGGGACAACTAGGTAAAATCGAAACATTTTCTCACGAATACCTATGAACTACAGAATAATAGTAATATAAAGTAGAACAAAAGTCCACGGAATCTTCGGCTTCCCTTTTATAAAAATCCACCCTTCGCCACTGCTGTTTAGCGAGATGTTTATTAGTAAAATCAACCTTATACTAAACAAAACCGTATGAATTGAAGCTAATCAATTAACTAAAATTTAAGAGGCGTTTATAAGTAAAGGGGTTAGTGACACGCATGTTTTCGCACGGATCCGGGCGCGACCCACAAAGCATTCGCATGCATCCATTAAAATGGCATTAACCCCCTTACTCATAAACGCCTCTTAAATTTTAGTCAATTGATTAATTAGCATAGACTCTTACGTTGTTTGGTATAAGGTTGGTTTTCGCAATAAAAATCTCGCTAAACAGTGATTAAATTTAAGAGGCGTTTATGAGTAAGGGGGTAAAAGTGTTTCTTATCGGTCGTTGTTATACTAAATTATAACATACATAATTTCCAAGGCCTACTTAGTTTCAAAATCATTTCAAAGACTTTTATTAACATGAGTTGACAGCTGATCAAGTTCAACAACCTGTAAAAGGTTGAGTGGTAGGTTGCTAGGTGTGTAATGAGTAATAAATATTAAAGTAGGTTATGAACTCACATTAAAACATAATCCATTTAGTCTAGTTAAAATTAAGCATTAAATTTGTCACAAAATTATTTCAAAGACACGACTTAATCACGATGTTAACCGGTTCAATAATCTAGAACAGTGTTGATAAAACGATGTAGGAATAATGGTTAATTTTTTTACCAGTAACAAATCATCGGAATTTGTTTTATTATTAAGTAAGTATATTCCTATAGCATCGTTCTGTCGCCCTCACGTGTGTGCGCGTCACCATTAATTATTTGCGAAATTTCAGTGCGCTGCCCCAATCCTTATGTGGAATGAACTAGTAATGACAGCTTACAACGCAAAAGCTCTTACGCATTAAGCTCGATTTACACTTCGACAAGTACAGTAGCGAGTTAAGTAGTAAGTTGTTGATTAGGTTGATTTAAATAGATCTCCATCCTATTTTTTGGCGAGTAAAGTTGGCGAGACGCTAGAGAGGGGACTACTTCGTACTTAACTCGCCAAAAAATAGGATGGAGATCTATTTAAAACAACTTACTACTTAACTCGCTACTGTACTTGTCGATGTGTAAATCGGGCTTTACTCATAATATGTTACTACTGGTGTTTACTTGTTAATTTTGATTATTTATTATCTTGGGATAACTAGCATTAATGTGTGTGTAAGCGTATTTTCTCTTTTATGTCTCGAAAATGTTGTATGTCATAATATTCTATGCGTGGTTATTATTTACGAGTTATCTGTATATTTTTTTTAAAACTCAGCAAATCAGTGGCTGAGTTATAAAAGATCATAACAGCCCTTTAATGTCCCACTGCAGGGACGGGCCTCCTCCCGTGACGGAGGGATACTTATAAAAGATATTAAAATTTAATTCTCGTCTTAAGTCGGCTCTTACAGACAGATTTCCCCGTAGAGCTGGTAATTATGCCAAAGAATCGAGTATGCGAACAGTGCCAAACAAAGGTGTTAGACGTGTGGATAAACGAGTGTCAAAAAATTAATTATATGACGACAACCGTAACTTTTGCGCCATACAATAGAAAACATTATTTTCCACGTCCACAACAGCAAATAGCCTAAGCACTCTCGCGTGATCTTTGTTAACCCGAGCGACCGCCTCAAAGACAGCCTGCATTATATACGTGAAGTAATTTTATTGTAAGATAACTCTGGAATGAAGACTTTGATTTTGTTTTTTTGACAGATGAGTCGTGACGTCAAAGAATTTTTGACAGATGAGTCGTGCCGTCATTGCATTTTGGCGGGAAAAATAATAGGTTTGTACGGAACCCTTGGTGCGCGAGTCCGACTCGCACTTGACCGGTTTTATCGTTTTGGCAGATTGTTCTATTTTTTCCAACAAACCTTCCAACTTTTTAAGGTTAATTTTTTACCACCATTGTTTGTACAAGACAAGCAAATTCAAACATAAAAATAAATTCTTACTTAAACCATAAAGCTATGAAGACTAAACTCATTAAAACCTTTAAAACTGGTAGAGTTACCGATGATGCGTCGCCGGCGGCCGCAAGGGCACTGGCAGCTGCTTCGACACATGATCGATATGTGACGAGCTCTAAGCAAGTGATTGCACAGAAATGCTGATGTGCACAAGCACCGTCGCAATTCTCTGAACTTTCGTGACGGACGTTGTAAGCTCGGAGGTACCTAAAACAAAAAAGTTCCTTTATAAATCCGAAATATTACCAAAATTAAAAAAATACAGTAGTGGATGTTGCAGCTACAAAAGAACCAGGTTAAACGAATTCAGCAAGATCATTCTAGTAATGGGTGAGCGGGTGCTTTGGATAATTTAAAAAAGTCAATCCTGGTTCACGTACATTTATCGTTAAGGGCACGTCATAGCCTTATAGATAACTTAAACAATTCCTAACTAGTGTTAGGAATTGTTTAGGTTTGCTATCAATCATACTAATAATTGTATTTTTTTCGTTAAATATCTTTCTTTTTTAATTCAATCTAATAGTATACTCAAACAGTAACATACAAATGTGTAGTAATTTTTTTTAGAATTTCAAATGTTTATTTTTCCCAGGGATACAGTAACTGGCTATGTGCCTCGCGAACAAATAGTAAACATTTCCGATGCAGGTATTGTTTTCCATAGCAAAACATTTTCTTGATTAAAAAAAGTACTTTTTTTACTTTTTTTCCAAACTTTTCGAATTGATATTTGTTTTCTATGTTGCTGTAGTATTTTTCACTATTACTTGAAAAATACATTCAAAAAGAAGGAAAAAAAAAACTTTTGTTTTCTGAAGATTTGAGTGTCTGCGGTTTTTTTTATATTTTTGGGTGTTAACTTAATCAAGTTAAAAGAAAAGTTCTTACTTGTGAAATATATTTGTTTCATGTGGCGTTCCAATCTGAAGCTTTTCTGCGAGGTTGTGAAGAGAAATAGCTGATACTTCATGTAACCCATAGTATTGAGTCAGGTTGTATTCTGCAGACCATTCTGCTAAGTTACGATTTGCTCCTGCCAGGTCTAAAAAGTATTGTGTATAGTCCAACACCTATGAATGACGAAAAAATAAAATATTAGGACAGTTCTGATCTAATTATTATTTTTTATGATTCTGATCTTATAGATTAAAACGTTTTCATGATGAATTGATTTTTGTCTGTCATCATTTAATAAAACGTATTTCAGGATTTATTATAATATTTTCCTTACCTTCCCAGTATTGGTGTCAAACTTGTACAGTCTTAAGCCAGGGTTTGAAGAGCTGGCAGGGTCACGATGTGGGCTTACAGATGGTGCAAGCAATGCCCAGGATACAGGGCGATCTGTAACAAAACAAGACTTTTATATACCAAACCCAAAACTAGAACGTTTAAAAACAATACACACAATTTCATTTACTTGAATGATTCACACGGTAATTTCTTATTGTTATATGGAAACATAGTTACACTTTTTTACAAGTTAAATCTCTAGTCTTATCTATAATATTATACCTAAAACGAAGGTGCTTTTTCTGTTTTTAATAGATAGAGTGATGCAAGACGGGAAGGTTTATATGTATAACACATGCATAATATAGTATAGAAACCTACATAAATTTAGAGATTTCTAATGAAGCTGTATTTATACGTTGTTTAAGGTCATTCTGCAGTAGGTCGCTGTTTATGATAAGCTAGAGTCTCAGTAGAGAAAAAAAAATGTAAAGTATGTTTAAATTATTATTCCACAAAACTATTTTATAGACATTAAGTATTAAACGTTTAAAAATATACTATCTTTGATCGCTCAGTATGAGTATTTAGACTTCAAACAGTATGACTTAAATTATTTAAACAACATCATCATAATAATAATATGCTCTTTCGCAAGCCATTTGACAGTAATATTTCATATACCTAAGTCTCTTTGAAATGAAATAATTAATAATAAAGCAGAATATTAGTATTATGTATCTTCATTTTAATATCATAATATGCTGTTTTATCAAACCTGGTAATATACTCGTAACATTAAATAGTAAATTACATACGAAAATTGTCAATTGAGGAGTAGCAAAGTAAATCATAACGTTATTACTAACAGCCAATTAACGCGAAGTTACATAAGTCTTGCGAAATTTATGTAAAACTTAGTTGATACTGTGGACTATCAATAAACAACATACTAGCTGACTTTCGCGGCCGCGAAAAAAACGCGTCTCTTTTTTAGACATAATATTTCATTACTGCTCTACTCCTATTAGTCATAGCGCGAAGAGAAATAATTTTTAAAATCGGTGCAGTAGATCCAGAGATACGATCCCTACAACGCCACAAACACACAAACTTTACCTCTTTATAATATCAGTATATTAGATTATATATAACATACTACTGCATTACATGTTGGAGTGGCTTAAACTTAAACAGATTACTTTTAAAGGGAATGTTAAAACAATATTTGAGACAGTCGACACTACAGCTTTGTAAGGACGACTGTCAAAACCTTGCGACTGCTAACATCACAGCCATTTTATTAAGCAGCAGATTCTGTCAACACCAGATTTGCATAAATATAAGGTTTACTATTATCCGTGTGGTGACGGAGTAAGAATACAATATGTCACCACCCCATCTCATCCCATGGGTGTCGTAAAAACCGACTAAGGGACTATCCGTGAATATTATCTTTACAAAATAAAAAGAAGGAAAACTTGAAATTAAACCCTATACCAGTCCGTCTGGCTAGCGTGGTATTAGTAGGCCAAGTATCCCTCCGTTACTGGAGGAGGCCCGTCCTTGTAGTGGGACATTAATGGGCTGTTATGATGAAGTACGCTTTATCATGGAGTGTACAACCCTTAACGTTAAACTCAAACCCCTTTTTACATAATTTATTTCATAGCTATATTATTTACTTTTGCACTTGGCATATTATCTTTCCTTTAACACATTATTTTGTTTGATTTATTATGTTGTCTTTACATACACCCTACAATTCACAGCTTTTTCATTATCACAGGTAATAACAATGCTTAAAACTCTATAATTACAAAAGTAAAGTATAAAAATAAACTGCTTTTTACAACGAACTTATTCAGCGTTAATAAATTTTACGAAAAGTGCAAATAAAACGTCATCCATTTTCCGTTCCGAAGTGTAAGAGTAATCCGTGTTCACACTGACATCATTTAATTAATACTGTGAGTTTTTATATCCTTATTCGTTTCATTCCTGTGCATGTCGCCTCGTATGCCGCTTTTAATAACTATATTATTGAATTAACTTGTTTGTTTTGTACTGAGAGAAAATACGTTGTTAATTAAGGTTTTCTAGATGCAGAACGCTAGTCGTTCTATACCTATTTTGTAAAAGACAATTTAAAGGATCAAAACTTATTACTTAGTTAATTCAAATTGCGAACAAAACCGTTAGTAAAAATAAATTATAAGTATGCTTTTTTGATATCGTTATTTGATGATTATTTTATTTTATTTTACAATTTTACAGCTAGTAAAATATTCAGGATTGAACATAAAAAATGAAGGCCAATTAAAAGTTTCCACAGATAACAGAATGAATAAATAAGTATAACAATAAAAGTCATTTCTAGAATAACATATTACATAGATAAATGTAAGCGAAAGTTGATACTCGTACGTAGGTGTCCATCTTAACATGACCTATATCGCATTAAGCCTGGCATCATTAGTTAATTCCGTATAGTTCTCGGAATACTAACGAGTTACTCAACAATGAAGCTAAAAATAAACGCGTCCTGTACATTTGTTATTTACGTGGGGTTTAAAGGAATAAATGCATTATGTTCCGGTGACCACAAGACCAATGCGTGGGACGTGGAGCCCGCATTGCATTTTACGTATTAAATAGCAGAATGGACAATCGTAGTTAAAATTCTGTGTATTTTTTAAAATAAGGACACAATCACACAACGAGGCCGCGTGTTTTTTTTTTCGTGGACCGTCGACCTCAAAAAGGTCTCCGAGTCGGACTGGATACGGAAGCGTAGGATAGGTCCTTTCCCAATATGCGCCACAGAACCCGAGTTCTGTGGCACGTGTTGGGAGAGGCCTATGTCCATAAAAAAATAGTAAAATTCGCTTCACAATTTTTCGTCTTAAGCCTAGATGTAATTTGTGTCTGCTTAGGTCATGTCTGTAAAACGCCTCGCGACACAGAGGTCGATTCATAGTACAGTCACGAGCAATAATATGTACACATTGTCAAATTTTCTAAACTATCTGCACGTTTACCTAGACATTAGAATACGAAAATTATTTCGTAATTTAGAAGAGGTTCCGTACAGCTTTGAGCTAATCTTCGAATATTCAATTTTGGTTTGGTAGAACTTTAGATAACTGTTTTACAAAGTGTGAAAAAGTGTACATATTATTGCTCGTGACTGTACGAGTAGGTATTGTCTTTTTATAAAAAAAACTACAAAATAATATTGCAGCGACCGAAGTCTTTTAATTGCGCAGTGAAATTAATTTACTACCCGGTCACATTATCTCGAGACCTGGCGCCGATGACGTCACGTCGTGTCGGACGAATCACTGATGCGGCTGTGGCGAGCGCGGGGGTTAAAATGAGAACGGGACGCGAGGTTCGTATTCCAGCGAGGTCTCTAGATAATGTGACTGTGTAGTACATGAGTAAGGTTTTTTTTATAAAGCTGTCACTTACCATTGTCATAAATAACACGGAAAGTGTCTGAATGTAGGTGTCCAAAGAATTGTCCCGCAATGATCTTGGCGTGACGTCGTACAGTACGAAGGTACTTGCTGTTCGCTTCAGCGGCTGCCGCAGATGAATCGTATGGATGACGGGAATCCGATCCTGGTGCTGCGTGGCCTACTATGTAAACCTGGTGGAAAAAAACATAATTAGCATAATTTTAATATACCTACCTAATGTTTTTAAAAAAAATTATTAATTTTAATAATATACCTAATGTTTTAAATTAATAATTTCTGTTAAACCATAAAATCTCAACAAAAAAATTGAGACTGTAAACCCCTATCCCAATCAGTATGAACAGCATGGCCAAGTTTTTCTCCGTTACCTTTCCTAGCGAACGTGAAAATGAGTTTAATTGCAAAGCATCATCATAACAGCCCATTAATATCCCACTGCAGAGACGAGCTTCCTCCCGGGAGGGAGGGATACTTGACCTACTAATACCACGCTGCCCAGACGGATTGGTATAGGGTTTAATTTCAAGTTTTTCTTCTTTTTATTTTGTAAAGATAATCACAGATAGTCCCTTAATCAGTTTTTACGACACCCATGGGATGGGATGGGGTGGTGACATATTGTATTCTTACTCTGTCACCACATGGAAATTGCAAAGCATGGTAGCACGTATAAAGCAGAAATTTGGTTGCTAAGGCAATTACAATTTACGTAATTTGTATAATGAGAATTAAGAAGTTCTGGAAGAAGTCTTTTTATATCAACGGTAGCACAATTTTGGCTGTAAGAGCTGTAAAAGTCTTAAGGTACCAGTAACATTTTTATAAAAAACACAGTAAGTAAGTACATAAGTAAGGTCAAAAATATAGAGCCAAACTAAAACGATGCTGTTTCGCACTCCTAAAAATCTTTTCATAAGCTCCCAAGCTTTCCAATTTCCTCTAACCTTAACATTTATTGTCAGATAAAAGGTTCTGATGCTTATATTAGATTCCCATGGTTTCTAAAAATAAGATCGTTGCCCTATTTTCGAATTTTCGTACTTTGATTTCCAAGTATTTTCGGTTGTTTGTGCTTTTTTAAAACTGTGTTAGGCTTCCTGGTATTTTTGTCAAAGGACATTGATAAACATTTTTTCTTTTTGTTTTTTTTATCATCAACATCACATTGAAAAGAGAGTCGTGAATATAAGGTTTATACTATTTCAAACTATTTTCATGGTTCTGAACGTTAATTACAGCCAATGTTTTTATACACTATAACTTAAACCATGAGTTTTCTTTATAAATGAGTGCCACTAAAAAGTGATTTCGACATGGTAACAAATGAAGCGTTGTTAATTTCATTATATTATTCTGGTGGCCTAATGCGGTGCGGTTCCCGGTTAGAATAGGGGTGTCCCATATACTCCCGTGGGTGTCGTAAGAGGAGACTAAGGGATACCACAACCCGGTGCATACCACCTAGCACCTCGGGTCAACCTCCTGATGGGGAGTAAACCACCAACAACAGCATTCCGAGGGTTGGCGTCAGGCAGGCGGTCGGCCGTAAAATATAGCCAAAACTTTTGGCAGCGTGTGGAAGAAGAAGACAAATGCTGGGCCGACCCAAAAAGAAAGAAAAAAAAATGGGTTAAGGGCAGGTAAATGATTGTAAAGGTATTTAAACGTTTTCAATAAAACACAGAAAACTGCTAAAGGATCATAAATAATGAAAATTCTTTCTAGTCATCAATAAACAATAGTAGCAATAACAAAGTATAACTTAATGAATAAATTACATGAAAGTTTGCACTATAGACCAGTCTAGTTTACTATTACGCCAGACGTTGGTCGTGCAATTCATAGTTACACATCACAACTTTGTCAACTTGTAACCCATGTAATTTATGCAAGACGTGGCTCCGAGTAGTTTTGACTAATTGAGGCTCTTCAAACTCTGTTACTCTCTATTAAGGCTAGGGGCATTGAACTATGGGGCTTTAATTGACCCTTGCTTTTAGTTTCCATCAAAAATCAAAAGTTATGTTCTCGAAATGCTGGAATTCAAATAATGTCCGTGTGGTGACGAAGTAAGAATACAATTTGTCACCACCCCATCTCATCACATGAGTGTCGTAAGAACCGACTAAGGGACTAACCGTAATTATTTTCTTTACGAAGTAAAAAGAAGGAAAACTTGAAATTAAACCCTATACCAATCCGTCTGGCCAGCGTGGTATTAGTAGGCTAAGTATACCTCCGTCACGGGAGGAGGCCCATCCCTTCAGTGGGACATTAACGTTATGAAATAACATCAGAGAATATTTCATTTTAGATAATATCATCCGTAGTCCGATAAGTTTACGTAGGTAAGTAATGTGACATAAAGTTTTCTATTAGAACTAAATTTATATGAGCGTATAAAATTTTATCTTTTGCAGGGCACTTAGAGAATCTTGCGCTACTCTGGAGACGGTATTGCAAGACTGTGAGCTTGAAAAATATTCATAAAATTCTTGTAATCCTTGCAGATGTTTTGGTTTTAAAAAGTTGATTAAAAATGTCTGATATTATGAAAGACAAAGTTTATGTTTTAATATTTAAGTAAAATCCAAGTATTTTAAGTATTAATGAGGATTAGCCTTTAAACTCAAATAAAATTTAAGTTAATATGGAAATGTGTATTTAGAAGCTGTCTATAAATTGTTTATGTCCAGCAATAAAACTGATACTTAAAACTGAACTATCTTAGTTAATCGTTTGTACCGTTTCATTACGATAAAAGCTTCGAAAGAGCGATATCACAAACGAAGAGAAAATCGAAAATGAAAAGTTATTGTCTTTTATACATTATTTTATCATAACAGCACATTAATGTCCCACTGCAGGGACGGGCCTCCTCCAATGTCGGAGGGATACTTAACCTACTAATACCACTCTGGCCAAACGGATTGGTATAAGGTTTAATTTCAAGTTTTCCTCCTTTTTATTTCGTAAAGATAATATTCACGGATAGTTCCTTAGTCGGTTTTTACGACACCCATGGGATGGATGGGGGTGACATATTGTATTCTTACTCCGTCACCACACGGAGAATGAATTTTTAAACGACACTTCAATATGACGATATTGAATTTGATACAGATACAGTCCAGGAATAAAGACCATTGTCTTCTTTTCTGGACTGTATCCGGTAGCCATCAATCAATCAATATGGAGTCTACTGCAGCTGGCCACAGGCCTCTTCCAACAAGCGCCACAGAAAAAAAAATAGACTTTACTCCGTCACCATTACTTTGCTGGTCTGATCACAAGTGTGGACTGACTGGAAATACGATCCCAGAACATTATATTATTTCGCAAGTGCAAGTCTTTTGGGGTGCTTTTCACTCGAGTGCTCTAACCAGGCGCCCGTAAATTAATTTATCAAGCTCAAAATATGAAAAATGGTCTCTAAACCTTGGGTCGTCTCTTCCTACCCCCACGGGAGACGAAGACACTATTTTACAGCGCTTTAAATATTATAGGAATTTCGTATTATACGAAAATGCATGTTTCATAATTTGATTATTAAAATAAAACATGTAGATTTTTGTTTTCAACGCTTAAAGCGCTACTTTTACGCTCTTTACTCAACAATAACGTTTCCACATATCCCTGTTAAGATAAAACTATTGACGACCCTTTTCGAGAGCATTCATAGACTTAGAAAAGGGTCAACCCTTTTCTATGTATCCAATACAGACCGAACAAAGGCGCTATACATTTTTATATAAATTTGACTTTAAATCCCTAGCGCCGAGTCTATTGACAGTATAGGGAGGAATAAATTCAATTTCCCGATACGATACGACTTCTGACACATTGCACCAACAGCTTAAACTCTCCCAGATATTTTCGTTAGAGCTTTTTGTCATTTATGACTCAAAGTAATTTCGATTGAGATAAAGATATCGTATATGTAGTAATGAGTAACATTCGGATGTTGTTTTGTTATTGTAATCGAATGAAACAAAAGGTTTATGGATGATATGAATGGAAGTTGAAAGGAATGGGTGAGGTGTAATGTAATTGTGTCAGTTAATGGTTTCTGATAAGGGTACAGATAAGTGAGGCTTCGGTCGAATGACATCGTGATGTCTTGTTTACTTTGAATATAACTCGTACGTAATATAATAATGAGGAAGAAAACTTATATAATGTCTTGTAAGTTATAAAAGATTAACTTAGTGTAATCTTACATTTTCTCCGTGTGGTGACGGAGTAAGAATACAGTGTGTTACCACCCCCATCTTATCCCATGGATGTCGTAAAAACCGACTAAGGGACTATCCGCGAATATTATCTTTACGTAATAAAAAGAAGGAAAACTTGAAATTAAACCCTATACAAATGCGTTTGGCCAGCGTGTAGGCCAAGTATCCCTCCGTCACTGGAAGGAGGCCCGTCTCTGCAGTGGGACATTAATGGGCTGTTATAAATGAAAAAAAATCTTACATTTTAAATAATTATGAGAAGTACGTTCTATTTAATTCAAGCAAAACCAGACATTGCTTGTAAACTTTTACTACGGCTTACATTATGAAAGATAATTTGGATTAATAATAAACATAGATTTATTCCAACACACAAATCAACACTGTGCCCTAATTTTCTGAAAGTAAACAATTATTCGAATAAGATGGTATACGACTGTGTACTACAATGTTCCAATTTCGTGATAATATTTCATTGTCACACTATCGCATTAAAAGATTTGCCACCTAAACTGAACTACGAATCTTTCTTGAACAACAAATGAATCTATCTTTACAAAATGACATTGTAGCATTCACATTTCTAGCATTAAAATTATTCTTTCACCTTTCGCAGCCAGAATATATTAACCAAGTAACATGATTTATACAAAGAATGAGTTTTTTGACAGTAATAACGGTCGGGACAAGGATTGATGTACAATGTACTGCGATAATACATAAAATAATACGAAAAGGCCTTCTTCATTTCTATTGTATTTGTAACAGTATCATAATACAATACTCCCCCGTTGAATATTACAAGAATAATGTATGACAGTGATACAAACATATAATGTAATTGTCAATTATTTTTCTGTGAACGAATCTTAGGTGTATTTTGTTTGTTGAAAATAATTACGATTATTTTTGGGATATTGGAGAAATTAAGAGATTTGTGGAAACAAATAATACTTTGGGAGATGTTTTTTGTAAATATCTATATTACATACAAATCAGTTAAAACTGAAACTGGTGGAAAATGGTACATACCATTGTAATACAGTTTCAGTTTTAACTGATTTGTATTTAGATGTATCTTCAAAAGGTATATAAAACAAAATTGGAACAAAACTATTTAACATTAGTAGCATTTTCAGTTTCGAAATTATACTAATCTGAAAAATAATTAAACACTAGAAATCCTTGTTTAAAAAGGTATGGTATCTGAACGAATGATGTAATTTGAACTCGCAAGTTATTTTGATTAAGCTTACCAATCAGCTATGAAAAGTAATATTATGGCTTTAATAAAAGTGTTATTATACATCAACTATTACAGCCACACCTTTTTCGTTTTCTTTAACGTTCTAGCACACGCGATAAAATTAATTTAAATGACAAATAGAGGACAATAAATGAATTGCTTCCAGTCAAATCATTCGATACTAAAGAAATACGACCTCTTTCTAAATTACTTTTGCATCGCAATTTTAGTAGAAGCGATTAGATTAACGATTTTCTAATCTGTAATTTATTAGAGCAGGACCGGGCCGGCCGTCGTCCGGATTTCCTTTAGTTCCGGTACCGGTACGATGTAGTTCAACTACTGCTTGTTAAATAAACGGCCTGTTTTGAGTCCGACTCATATCGTTTCAAGTGCATATTTATGAGGTTCCCTTGTTAAGGAGCGGTGTTTATTTTACAACTTGTAATTTGCGACTTTGTCTTATCTATGTAATAAAATGAAATGTTCGTTGACAAAATGTTTTGCATGAAAATGGTTGAAGCGATTTAGATAATTTTAAACTGAAATGTGGGTATTTTTTATCTGCTTAAATGTCATAGACATAAATGAAATAATTATGAACGTATCTGTAATTATGTAATTATGTATCTGCTTTGTTTTTGATCGGTCTATCAATGACAGGGATTTTAATCAGAAATTCTGACGTAGATTTTGTTCATCGTAAAGTAATGAGATTGACGTTATCTCCGACCAGAGGCATGTTTATTTATAAATTGTACCACTTTATTGTACACCTTAAACATTAAAGCATATCGATTTGACAACACAGTACGATATCATGGTAATACAACAAGGGATCAGATACAGTTGGCATAGTTTAATTTTAGAAGAGACTATCTCAGAATAAACAAAATAAGAGTAATCGAAATAAAACTTTATTACAAAGCTCTTTAGGTTGCTTTGTATAAGTAAAATTTGAGTTTATTAGGGCTTTCAATCACTGTTGCTGCCTTGTTGGCATAGCGGATGCGGTTAGTGACTGCTGCGCACTATTTTAGGGGCAAATATCAAGCAGACCAATGCCATGCGATTGACAAGTAATTGTACTTTTCAATTTGGTTTGGTGACCAAAATTTCATTTACTACCTATGTCAAATTCAGTACATGAGCCTAGCGCGGAAAAAGTTCTATAAAACAACAGTTTATATAAGTATATTTGAAAATCGAACACTATTAAATTATGAAACCTCATTTATATATTCTGTTCGAAAACATTGGTAAAATATTATACAAAAATTGTTTGATCGAAACCAATATAAAATGGATAGATTGAGTTAATCAAACTATGAATGGTTGTATGAAAATGTAATGAAAGCGTCCAAATATTGGAATGAAGCACCTAAAAGCAAACAAAACAAGTTCATAACCAAAAGTCGCGACCGACTATTTTAATAGGCAACGAAATTTACACAACTCTGTTTTTCGGTACAATCGAAAATTTACATACTTAACAAATATTTCGCTTGTTTGACATAAATTTGCAAACAAAACAATAGCTTTGTTAAAAAAATGGATTGTTTGGACAAAAAATATTTTGTTTCATTTTTACACCGATTTTTTTACAAGTAAATTTATGGTTCAGATGTATGTTTTAAAAGATAAATGGTGCGTACAGAACTCTTAAATTGTGTCATTTGAATGTGTTTATGATTGATAACTCCTTCGGTAGCAATTCGTAGTTCCGTCTTGCCGTGAAAGAAAGACAAATAGACACACTTTCCCATTTATAATATTAGTATGGATAGGATTTAGGTATAATAATGTTGATGTAATACTTAGTTACAATTAAACGTTTATTTTCATATTAGTTTTAAAATAAAAATATGGTTGTCTTTGTATATCGTTTTAAGACTTTCTAGGCTGTATTTGTATTACTTTTATATAACTTGTAATACAATTATGTGAAAACATGTAACTGGTTTTATGTTATATTTATTTGTTTACACTTTATTGCACAAAGTTGCACAATGGCGGGCTTAATGCCTTAAAGTATTGTCTACCAGCCAAACCTTTGGGGTGTATAATAAGTTATTTTGTATAGATGTAAATAACTGTTTGTTTTCCTAATAAAATAAAACAAACAAACAAAAAACCAACTTCATATTAACTTTTTGATTGTAAAAAACACACATTACACTTACCATTTCTTTATTAGCTGTGGCCTTCTCTAGTACTGCATCTAACCACTCCCACTGCCGTCTCGCCTGCACACTGGTCGAGTCGCGGATACTAAACAGATTTGTGTTCAGCGCCACTATTCGCAGCTTGCTTTGCTTCTGTTCTATTGTGTAGTATCCACCTGTTACGAAATTTATTTTAGATTTAGTAAAGTGCTACTACTTAAATCTACTATATAAAAATATGTCGGGTTTTCCTTCCTGACGCTATAACTCCAGAACGCACAAACCGATTTCCACGATTTTGAATTCGTTGGAAAGGTCTCGGGCTTCGTGAGGTTTATAGATTTATAGAAAATCCAGGAAAATAATGCCCGTGCGAAGCCGGGACGGAACGCTAGTAATATAATAAAAGTAACTATTATTAACTATAGAACTAGGTATACTATCGGACCGAAGAGCTCAGAGAAAAATTCACATACTCAAATTTGGACATGTAACTTCTTGCGACTGCATTGTTCTATCGCTAAATACTCTTGGATGGATCATTTATTTATTGCATATAGATTTACATATTATTTAAGTACCTCTCAAAACTGTCTGTCAAACTCTTGTCTGCTATATATCAAAGAAGATTCGTAAAACAAGGAGGTGGTAAAGAAAGCGATAAACATAAAAGTAGCAAAACAGGTAAACAAGATAATTAGACTGTTTGGTAACAGACTAAGAATGTTAAATGCCAACACCATGAATTATACTGTAGTAAAACAAAAACATATACTGGCTATCTGACCTATCCTTCATCATAACAGCCCATTAATTTCCCACTGCAGGGACGGGCCTCCTCCCGTCACGGAGGGTTACTTGGCCTACTAATACCACGCTGGCCAGACGGATTGGTATAGGGTTTAATTTGAAGTTTTCCTTCTTTTTATTTCGTAAAGATAGTAGTTACGGTTATTCCCTTAGTCGGTTTTTACGACACCCATGGGATGAGATGGGGTGGTGACATATTGTATTCTTACTCCGTCACCACACGGATAACCTATCCTTGCAGTGGGGCATTCGAAATAAGTTAAAGAAATAATCAAAAGTTTTAAGTCGACAAAGAAACACTTTAGTACACAATCGCACGTATAGGTCTTGTTAGTAAGTTTGTGTTTCTTTTCCGTTGTCGACACCGGAAACTTTTACAAAATGTACTAGGAAGCTAACTTTGTCTTGATAGTATAGAACAGAGCTTAGGCACTACTGTCTTTACACATATAAGCAATCATTACTTTTAAAAGCTAGATATTCTTGAAGAAAATGTATATTGACTATAAGTTTTGGTTATCTTTCTAGATACATCTGATGCCTTTGATTGCATGACATAGTAGCGTATGTTACTACTAAGGTACGAGTATAGATCTTAAGATTGCTTAAGCAAAGATTCGTTATCTTATTTAGATTTCTTGCACGTCACAGTTACGTTAAAACTGAGCTATTGAAAAATGTTGCAGATGCTGACAATAGGGTGTTCCACAAGGATCAATGATAGGGCTTGTCAATAGGAAATTAGTTTTCGAAAACTTGCTTTATAGATTTTTTTTTTTAATATCAAACCTGATCTTTATAAGAATAAAAATATTGTTACTTGTAATCGAGCACAGATTTTACAATAATGAATATAGCTAAACTTATTATTCACTAAAGAATCGTTGTCATTGTAAAAAAATCTAAGCCTAAAATTTTTAAGACTTACCGTATTTAAAAGTCTGTAACGCTTCTAAAGGCAGCCAGTGCATCCACAAATTCGTAAGTTGTTCTGAAGGAGCCGGGTCCAAATGACCCAGCACTGGAAATACAAAATGAGAACTGAACGTTCTACTTAAAAGATCTGTCATGTTTCTGATGGCTTGATACTTGTCGTCATCATTGCCAGCGTGGGCTGCTATGATGTCCCTAAAAAATGAGCTTTTATTAGATGATTATTAAAAAACAAATTTAATAATAAATCAAAAGGTGATTATTAATAAACGCTCCTCAAATTTTACATCAGTCGTGAAAACAATGTCACAGTGAGCGTATTTTTGCAACTCTTTTTTGTATTTCTAATTAACGTACTTCACAGTTGAAAAGTTTGCAAAAGTTTTAAAAATAGGTGATTTAATAAAGTTTGAACCGCTCTTTCAGATTTTTTTCTTTTTGACCGCTTGTACCACTACATTAGAAAAAAAAACCTATACTTATTAACAATGTTTTCTTTCCGTAAAAATGTACGATGATGCCACTATTTTCAAAACTTTTAATATGACCACACTGTTTTCTTACTAAATAACTGTATAAACGTATGATTATAATATTTAAGCAAGATTACTTGAAAATAACAAAAATCATACGGCTTGTAACGTAACATGGTCTTAGGCGAAAACCTTCGAGATACTCCGCAAGTCGTAAACGGCCTATGACGCGGCTAAAGTAGTCCTTAGGGAGGCAAATGGCTACGGTCAGGTGCTCTGACCGCTATTTAACCACATACGTGATTTCGATACAGCATAAACAGAGTTTACGAGTTATCATCACGTGTATATCAAATGTAACAAATAGTATGATTTTGTTTATAAATTTTTGTGTAATTTGGAAGTTAATAATTATTTTATTTTTAAAACTCTCTGAAAACTTTTCAAGTAACCATTATTTTCAAACTACTACTAGGTAACTGTACTATTAAACGAATTATTATAATATTTTAGGAAGATTACCTAAAAATAATAAAAATCACATATAATAGAATTATTTATTAAAATTGTAAGCAAAAAAGAAAATAATAAAATATATTTTATGGGAAATATATTATAAAATATATTTAGGGAGAATTATGTGTACATAGGATATTATTCCTGGACATGTAAAAGCTTCTAGGATATTTTTTTCTGAGTTCGGAAGCTTATGACAGTTATAGAAAATGCCCTTTTACTAAGCGATCATGCGGAGATGTTTAAATAAAAGAAAGTAAAGTCAGTAATTTAAAATAAACATAAAACTCACCCTGTCCACAAAACGAACTCAACATTTTCAGAATGCCTTGTCCGCATGTATCGTGCTGCAGATTCTATCAGCTCCAGTGAGCTATCGCAGGAATAATCTCCAAAGCGTCCCAGCGCTCTATGGTGGCCGGAACTGCCTCGTTCGTCTGCTCTTCGGCAATCTGGATTTTATATAAATGTTAGTCGTTGAATAATTATATTATCAAGTGTGTGTAATAATAATTGTTTCTTATGGTGTGTCCAAATATAGAGCAGCAGTTATGCGTAGCTGTGTTTGGACGAATACCACGCACATGAAACAATTTTGTCGGAAGTTATTTATTTTTCCTGCGACCAAAACATGGAATATAAAGTTTTATTATCAAAATATTAGGCTATCTATTATCTAATAAGTTTCCATAGAAAAAGTGATCTCAAAACAGTCATGTGTGTATGAATACCACAAACAGCGTTTTTGCAACAAGATCTTAGATGAAAAGTTAACACACCTAAACAATAGTATAGACATAAACAATACTACGTATTTACATCCCATTGAGCCTAATCCTAAGCTTGGTAATGGAACCTAAATTAAAGAGCAGAGGGATAGAGTGCCTACGTTAAACTAATTTGTCACTGTTGCCGAACTATGCTTGCTACTTAGTACTTACTTTTGTTACTGTTTCATTATTCATACCACAGGTCACAGTGCTACATTATATCAACGTCGCACCTCTCACGTAGATCAATAACATTTGCTTTGATTTACATTATCGTTTTCTGCGAGTTGATGTGTATATACAAGGTTTTTTTTTTATTGCTATATAGTAGCAGATGAACCCTATGGTAAGTGAAAGCCTCTGTTTATTGACGTCAAAAATAGAGAAGACGGCAAAGTTAAGTCTGATGACCGTGTAATGTCATCTTGTTTCTATACCTTTACCTTCTAAATACAGTTACATTTTTACAGTGCAACACTTGCTTCTGGCAGTGTTTTCCATTGCCAGAGGCAAGTGGATTTTCGTCTTCTTAAGTAAACCTACATTAATTTCCTGTTATAATATTTTTTGAAGAATTGTGTAAAATTTTGAA
Organism: Schrankia costaestrigalis; assembly: GCA_905475405.1. Lineage (NCBI taxonomy): Eukaryota > Metazoa > Arthropoda > Insecta > Lepidoptera > Erebidae > Schrankia > Schrankia costaestrigalis. The sequence continues at coordinate 4,077,805 of FR997830.1, forward strand.
TCATCTAAAAGTAATTGTTTAACATTTTATACCTACGTCTTCTAGTGTCGCCTTGTGATGTGTACAGAGGATCATAGTGGAAGTCCGTTATGTGCCAGAAGTATCCTGAAACAAGAAAAAATCATGTTAAAGCGACGGCTTCTTAAATTCCCTATGATATGTTAGTAGATGAGTTACCGAGTAGACACTCAAAAACGAACATTCAAAACTGAATTATTTGCTATAATACGAGTAATATGACGTTGTAAATATTAGAGATTTTGTTGGTGTATCATTTACCTAAACAATACTGATATTAATACCCTTGCAGGCAACCTTCATAATGGTTAAAATGTATTCAAAGCCTCATAATATAAGTATTATGTTTACAAGTTTCAAAATATGAATACAGTGCAGTTGGAATTCCATTTCTACAAAACTAAAATAAAACTGTTTTCTAAAGAGTTTCAATTCATACGTCAAGCGTAAATTGCAATAACTACGCAGCACTCGAATGCAACACTGTTTCCACTTTGTCGAACTACATACAGAGAAAGACTCTCAATATTATATAAATTACAAATAGCTATAACAGCAAAAATAAATTTCCAAATAACTATTTCGTTTCACATATTACTCGTATGTAAAGTGCTAGTATTTTTACAAGCATTTCTGTGAACACAACGTTAATCGTTCTCGTAAATTTTACTTGTAAAGCTGTGTACTGTAAATAATTTTGCTTTAATATACAGCTTTATTTAGTAAAATCAGACATTGTTAGAAAAATAGCACATAGAGCCGTAAGTAGGTGAACCGAAGACCTTTAAAAAAGTCGCTAAATTGGACTTGGACTTTGGAAACTAAAGTATGTATGGTTTGAATTAAGAGTTGCCTTTGTCCAGAGAGGCCAAAGGCTAAAATGATTGATAGGACGATGTAATTTTTTTTAACTACTTTTTTTTTTCAAAATATATATTTTTAAACACAAAAACATGGTGATTAACTGCGAATAGATACCATTTTTTAATACGAACTGAAACCGTATCCCTACATAGGTACATACATTTAATTAATTTAAAGAGTCAATTATCAGACTATTAAATAAATTGAAGCTAAAATAGTCACTCGTAAGTCCTAAAGTAATCTAGACACATAGTTATTAAGGTGAAAGGAACTAATGCTGAAAAAACGTTTTACTTTTTTCGCTGCCTCTCGAGAATCCAAAAAGAAAATCATGTTGTAGTAATTCGTTAGAATTTATCTAGAGGCCTCTCACTGGGTTAGACGAGGCAAAAACATCTGATTAATGATGTTCTGAGTCAACTGATGAACACGTTGCGTATTCAAACGTAATGCGTAGAAACTTAAATGTTCTGGAAGTGAATTCTTTATAATTCGATTTTGTATAATTATTATTTTTAAAGATACAATATAATAAAAAAATAAAAAAAAATATTCAAAGAACATTAAGTATTACGAGGCTCATCTTTTTTTTTGTTTATTTGACAAAATAAACAAAAAAAAGTAAAAATTGATTTGTTTTTTTTATTTCATAAACTGAAATAGCGAATTCCAAAACCCAACTCTTTGCGTGCATTGTGCTTTATCCATTAAAAATAAAAAGTAAGCTTACTTTGACACTCATATCATTTGATTAATTTCACTAAACATACTAATTTTTACACTACCAACAACAATTAATAAAACGATTGCCAGTTTGCTAGAGTGCCATTGAGCTCATTTTAAGTCTTTCTCTTGCGAGCCTCTTTACTGCTTTGATCTCTTACTTTAGGTTGGCAGTGTTCCCGCAGCTGGTTATCTATTGACACTCACCTACAACTACCTGTTTTTTATATTTCAACTAATCGATTTATTTGCCCATCCGTGTGGTGACAGAGTAATAAAACAGTCACAGGCCAGCGTGGTATAAGTAGGCCAAGTATGTCTCTGTCACAGGAGGAGGCAGTCCGTTCTGCAGTGGGACATTAATGGGCTGTTATGATGATTTATTTGCTGAGTTGACCTGACCAGAAAATTTGCCACTTAAGTTTTAGTCAAAATCGCGAAATGCTACTAAACGAGCTTTGGTAGTCAAACCACAGAAAAAGGTTAGAAACAAGCAAAAAGGATGAAACAAACACTTGACAACTTAGTTCAGCCAGGTTGTGGTTAGCACGCTAAATATACTTTTAACTAAAGAACGTTATACAAACAAAGTGTGCCACAAATTATTATTTTAAATTAAGAACATTTTGTTACTAAAGGCAAAAAAGCTGAGCATTTTTTTTTCTTTTCTTAGTGGCGAATTATCAATATGGTTATTATATGCCTTAAATCGATTTAATGCTGCAGAAAGTTCTCTTTTTCAAAACCATTGTTTTAAATATACCTAATATTTTATTATGAGTATGTTCATAAAAGCATCTACTTAGGTCAGGTAATCTCTTTCTTGCATTTTAATACCAGGAATTAATTACGAGACCTTTGCCCTGTAATATGCACTATAACTAGTTACTAAAATTCATAGGTCATCAAATATCAAAATCAACATAACAGCCCATTAATGTCCCACTGCAGGGACGGACCTCCTTCCGTGACGAAGGGATACTTGGCCTACTAATACCACGCTGGCCAGACGGATTGGTATAGGGTTTATTTTCAAGTTTCCCATCTTTTTATTTCGTATAGATAATATTCACGGATAGTGCCTTAGTCTGTTTTACGACACCCATGGGATGAGACGGAGTGGTGACATATTGTATTCTTACTCCGTCACCACACGGAGATGTAATCAGTGCACATCAAAAATTAAAATACTAAACTGTCTAAAACTATCACGAGTACAAAACTAGGTTTCAAAATTCAACAGCTAATCACAAAGAAATTTTCATTAGCACGAAATCAGGTGTGTTTGTTGTTCTAAGTGGATGCGGTGTAAAGTGTCTTTTGTAATAAGAGCCTCGAGAAGAGTTAGAAGGAGACAATTTACGTTGCCTTTCATGTTAAGTACAAATATTAATTGAAGCCACTTTAAAATTCAATTATTTTGTTACTTTATTAAGTAAACGAGAGCTAACTTAAGTTAATAGAATTGTCATAAGAGAGACTTAATTATTTTTTAAATATTTATGACGACTTTAAGTTTATGGCTTAGTTTGATTTGTAAAACAATTTTCACTAGTAGTAGGAAAAGAATGTCTTATTAAAATAATATTGATCTAAGAATAAATAACATTATTGACGACCTCGGTGGCGCGCCGGTAGAGCCAGCGGCTGCCGCGCATGAGGTTGTGGGTTCGATCCCCACGCAGGACAATAATTTGTGAGATCCACAAATTATTGTCCTGAGTCTGGGTGTTCTATGTGTCCGTTAATTGATGTTTGTAAAAGTCCCCGCGACACAGGGCATGATCCCTAGTGCGGGAGTTGTCTTTCTAAAAAAAAAAAAAAAAAAAAAAAAAAAAAAAAAAAAAAAAAAAAAAAAAAATTAAGTATACCTAAATTTTTTTAAGTTTTTACTCAAATAATTATAAAATAATAGATAGCTTTTTCCTAAGATAAATAAAAAAGTATAATTTAAAATAGCGGAAACTAAAGCTAGCATTATCAGAGTGTAAACTTTTGGCCTCAAAATTATATGAGGCCTCTTATGAAGGAAATTAAATTTTAAAATAATGACGTCAAAACACGCTACTAGTACCATACTTTTGTCACACAAATTGGTCTAATCACCATTTCCTTTTTCTTCAAAAGATATCAAGTCCCCAAGGATTCAAAAGATAATTTCTTATTACAAAAAAGATTTAAGTAACTTTACTTTCTGAAGACGGTATACACTTCCAAAAATAAAGTTTTACAAAAGGTCAGATTACAATAACTGATTTACTAAACTTTCTCTAACTTTCCATCTCTGACAGTTAAGATCTTGATAAACTTGTGGGCGTCACAATTGTTATACGTCTTTATAATTGATTATTCATGTGGCAAAGATTCGATGTCACCTAAATCACAGTACAACCAGTAGTCTATCTCGGCCGAATATTTATTATACATGCCTACGGTTGCGCGGTACGTAAACATGCGATAGGGCTGCCCACCTCCAGCTTTTTAATTACATTTACCTACTTTCCCGCTCGTTACTTCGGCACAGTCGCGCGTGTTCACTCCGCAAAGCCACCGCTATCGTGAGCGTGGAGTTATAACTCGCGATTCGTCCGTTTCTATGAAATCGAAATACTGTATATATTTGTACTATGGTTATGATCTTGATAAACTTGTGGGCGTCACAATTGTTATACGTCTTTATAATTTATTATTCATGTGGCAAAAGATTCGATGTCACCTAAATCACAGTACAACCAGTAGTCTATCTCGGCCGAATATTTATTCTAAATGACTACGGGCTGCGCGGTACGTAAACATGAGATAGGGCTGCCCACCTTCAGCTTTTTAATTTCATTTACCTACTTTCCCGCTCGTCACTGCGGCACAGTCGCGACTGTTCACTCCGCAAAGCCACCGCTATCGTGAGCGTGTATAACATCAGGTATAACTCGCGTTTCGTCCGTTTCTATGAAATCGAAATACTGTATATATTTGCAATATGGTTAAGATCTTGATAAACTTGTGGGCGTCACAGTTGTTATACGTCTTTATAATTTATTATTCATGTGACAAAAGATTCGATGTCACGTAAATGGAGAACCTAATGGTAAAGAGAAAACTTTTGTGTTCAGTTTGACAAATAAAAGTTTCAGTGTCAATAATACTTTGAATTCATGACCAAAATTGAAATAGTATTGATGTGATTTGGAGTAATACATAAGTATAAGGGTAGCTACACACATAATCGGGCCAGCATAGTCGGTTTGGCAGTATTTGTCGAACAACAAAGCCGACTCTAAGCAGTTACTTGTGTGTGATTCCCGAACATTTATCTACATATTATATTCGATTTTACCGCCGGGCCTTGCCGATTGATGCCGACCCGCTCATGTGTGTAGCTACCCTTATGTTTTTTTTATTTTGTTACAAGCATATAAGTTTTTAGACTTGACAACCTTTGCTCCGTAGTTAAAACAAGGCTACTGTTGGATTCCCGCTTAGTGCAATTCCTTGTAGTTCTGGTATTTTCTATGTATGTAGTTACAAAAAAATAAAAAATGGACATGTTTATTACAAGTCTAGCTCCCATAGTTCCAACTCTGTTTATTTTGAGAGTCGGAGGCGTTATAATGTATGTTATGTAATGTAATGAATATTTCTGCATTTGTGCGTTTCAATTTAGAGTTAAGCTATTTGAGCTTTCAATTTGGAAGTATATGAATACATAATTTCGTCTACATGCTCACTGTTAGATGAAAATACACGACCCAAATTTATTGAATGTCACAAATACGTAGAACATTTAGTTAAAGTCAACTTTCCTGATCATAATTATCTTGAAACACTACAAATTAGACAAGATGGAATAGTATTAGGTTATTTGATAGAGTGTTACTACTAAAATAGTAAAAAATATTGCTTTTATAGTAAGTATAACTAGCTTTTGCCCGCGGCTTCGCTCGCTCTTAAGTTCAGGGTAGCAAAAAGTAGCCTATGTTACTCTCCATCTCTTCAACTATCTCCATTTAAAAAATCACGTCTATTCGTCGCTTCGTTTTGCCGTGAACGAAAAACAGACAGACACACTTTCCCATTTATAATATTTATTAGTATGGATTATAAGAAGTACTTAACAAACATTTTAACACGCACTAAGATACTTCTTATTTGAAAAGTCAATTAACAACCCACTGCAGGCACAAACTTCTTTGAGTGGCGGACAGAAGCGTGGCTTACTTTTACGACAAAGGATCGATACAGGGTTTCATGTCAAGATTTGTTTCTTTTGTTATACTCCTTTGAGATACTTTTGGCTTTATTATATTAATGTGATTCTTACTACATGAGGAAAGTACATTAGTATTATTAGATTTATATAGTCGACAGATATGTGACCTTCGGACCTTAGGATATAATGTAATAGTGATTCCTAAATATGTCCTAGAATGTGATTATACCTTTTCCTGTGGGCGTCAAAACAGTAGGCTTATAAAACGTAGAATGATTTTTACAGATATAATAGCAATCATTTATTTGTTTCCTTTTTGAAACCACTCTAAGATTGCTAAGAGTCAGTTTTTAATTTGAAAATTATATTTAATGGCAAAGTTCATAACAGCCCATTAATGTCCCACTGCAGACGGACGGGCCTCCTCCCGTGACGGAGGGAAACTTGGCCTACCAATAACACGCTGGCCAGACGGATTGGTATAGGGTTTAATTTTCAGTTTACCTTCTTTTTCTTTCGTAAAGATAGTATTCACGCGTAGTCCCTTAGTCGGTTTTACGGCACCCATGGAATAAGATGGGGTGGTGATATATTATATTATTATGATTCTTACTCCATCACCACACTGAGTGCAACACAATGGCAAAGTTCAAGTCTTGAAAAGCAGCCCTTGAACTGAAGCTCTGGTTTGATGACAACTTCTTCACTGGGTCAGTTTTAAATACCCAAATCATCAATTCATTTTTGTACTGTTTGTTGAAAACAGTTAATAATCCTTTTGAGTTCTTTATATCCATGTATGATCCCGGGAGGGGCAAATCTCGTTGAATTTAACTCGCGAAATAAATTAGACAAGCGATTTGTATTTCTAGCAGATTAAATTGTCTTCATTTATTACCCTCCCCTTGAGATCGTGGGTGCCGTTAATTCGTTATGTTTTATGTTTAACTTAGTACAGTTTTTTATGTCGTTAACGCCAAAATATAGGCGACATTAATCATATTTAACTAACTCAAAAAATAAGTGGTGGTTGCCAATTAGTTTTTATTTTTTAATGTTTGCTATCACACTTAGAATCTAGTATTTTTTTTTGACCAATTAAATTAAAGTTCTTTTATTTTCTTTTTTTCTTGACAAAGTCAAAATTAGTTAATAAGTTTGATACTTATCTCATAAATATTTACTTTAAAACTTTCGCGTTTCATTTTATTATTATAATAATACTATCGGGTATTAACGCGTATAGATTTTTGGTAAACACTTTTACCTTGAGCCGCTCGACGTTTCGGCCAGGTTACACCAGCCATGGTCACGAGTAGACTCATAAAGCCTGGAATTTCGTACAACATCTATGTATAAAAAATTTCGTAGGTATATAGGTCCTTAATCCCTGCTAGAGTTGAAAAAAATTAAGTTCATTGTGACAAATTATTTATGGATGTGAAAAACAAGTTTATTGTTGATGATAAGAATTAACAAAAAACAGAGACTAACTAATTTTACAAACTAAATATTATACACTAGTGCCCGATTTACACATCGACAAGTACAGTAGCGAGTTAAGTAGTAAGTTGCTGATTATGTTGATTTAAATAGATCTCCATCCTATTTTTTGGCAAGTTAAGTTGGCGAGACGCGAGAGAGGGGGCTAATTCGTACTTAACTTGCCAAAATATAGGATGGAGATCTATTTAAATCAACTTAATTTTAAAATACTACTTAACTCGCCACTGTACTTGTCGATGTGTAAATCGGGCATAAAACAATGTCATCTAGACGTAAGCCAATACATTATATTCATCAAATACAATAGCAACACAATAAAAGTAACAATATTACTTTATATATAAAAACGTTCCTGTCTACCGATAACTGCTAACTGACACGTTTTATTTTAGTACACTTACGACCAGAATATTTGATATCAAACAATATTTTATAACGATTACATAAGTCTAATTTTCTTAACCTTGAGGAAAAAAACACTGTATAATGGTTTTCAAGATTTAGAATTAGATGAACAAACCCATTTCTAAGGACTGTTTTTAAGATTGTATTATTGTAAATTGATAAGTAATCTATAATATAATTTAGTTTTATATTTAATACTCATTATTTTCCTTTTTGTATGTAATTAATCTCAGCGGTCCTCAAAACAAAAAGTTAAAAAGGAACGACAAATGTAAAATAACGGTAAAATAACGGAACGTTTATATTCCAAGTACCATGATTTGTATAGTGTTATTTAAACATTATTACATAGGGCAGTCTAACATTTACCAAGATAAAACTGGTAGTAACTATAAGTACACATAAAAATATCGTTTTGTCACCAGTAGTAAATAAGCTGCAGGAAATAGAAACAGTTTTGTCACAATGAAATGGACAGTAAATATCAGATTTATCTTGATAATGTATGGGGGGAGCACACTATCGAAAATATGTCTCGATTTATTCCAACATTGTTTCTTTTTATACGCAATAAGTAGTAGATGTTTGGAGTTGTTCCAAATAAACTGATATTTAGTGATATTACATAGTAAAATAAATACGTTGTGGTCCTTCAGAAAAAACCTTTATATTATTGTATAATATTTCACACACATTATAAGATCGTCATCTAGTTAAATAAATAAATAATCCTCACACATTCACACATCGCCATCTAGTCCCAAACTAGGCAAAGCTTGTACTATGGGTACAAGACAACGGAAAAATATACTTCCACACTATTTTTTTTTAAATACATACATATTAATTACATAGTGAACACTCAGACCAATGCAAACAATCATGTTCATACACACAAAGATTTGCATTGAGTGGGAATCGAACCCGAGACCTCTGCGTAGCAGCCATGTAATATACCGACTGCGGCACAGAGGGCGTCTAGTTCTAAACTATACATTGCTCGTATTCTGAGTACTAGACCAAGAAACTATAAATTGTATACTTTTTTTTGGAAATTCAAGAAAACACTAATGTTAACATTAATGTTAACGAAAACAAAGATTTGTATTAAGCGGGAATGGAACCTCTGCATAGCAGTCATGAACTATACCTACACTACTGCGTTTTTGATATCTAAAGAAATAATTTCATTATACCACACCCTTATATTGTTACTACTATCTCATAACATATTATTTTTAAAATTTTCTGAGCCGAAAAAATTGGTCGCAACGACATTATAGTGAAATACTGTATCTCACAACTTTAAGTAATGGTAGGAGCCTGCAGGAATCTTTTGGTTGATAAATCAGGCCTATTATTAATGTTGCAACCTTGAAATGTCTTTTCTTTCCGGCGAAAAATGAATGTGTTGCTAGCGTGAAGTGGAATTCTTTTTGGCAAAGTTCAATGTTAGGCTTTTTATAAAACTATTTCTAATCTGAATAGGTAATAGATAATATATCTACTTCTGTCATAAATAAGTCTAGGTAATACCCTAGACTTATTTATGACAGAAGTAGATATATGGCAATTTTAGCCATATTTTTAAAAGATTTTTTACTCGGAGAACAGTCAACCTGGCTTGGTATGCGAGATACCGATGAACGAAGGAAATTAACAAACACACAATATATTAGGTGCAGAAGCTAAAATTCACTACTTTAAGCAAATTTAGAGCAAAACGTTCAAACATAAGGTTTCATTTGGTTCAACTAATAGGAATAACAATAATCTCATATGGTCAATTACTGGTATCATAATCCAAGGGATTGTAGTACTAAGAACAATTGGATTACGTCTGACAATTGGTGACGTCACGGATGTCAAAGGTGACGTCACGGATGTCAAAGCTATAACAACAGATCCATCTGTCGCAGTTTGTTAAAAATAGTCGCGGGAAGTTTTAAAAGCTTAGAAGCGTTTCAAGCTATAGTGTAGTGCGGGAATCGCGGCAATTATCGTTTGCAGACTTCTCAATGCAACTATTGCTTATTTAAACACGAACGAAAATTTTTGTAATAGTGATACTTGTGTACCCTACATTCTCGATTTCTTTGTGTCTGGATTAAAAACTTACAAAATAGTCATTTAAGTGTTAATAAAGTGATTGTATAATTTTAAAGATATTTGGTGAACTAAATAGTGTACTTGAGAACAAAATTCAAACACAAAAAATAGATAATTATAATTTATTTGTTGGCCGCGCCATCTGTTATTGAAAGTGTGAACTACAAACACGATTAATCGATATGTCGAATAACTGCAGACGCTGTGGGAGATACTTGACTCTGACGGATTCCGCTAGATGTCAGCAATGTCTAGGTCATTACCACAAAAAATGTGTAAGTTTACCTCTTGCTGGTGCTTTACCCTCAATATGGACGTGTCCAACCTGTTTAAAGAACAAGAAAGCAGATAAAAAGACAGACGTTGCAGAACTCAGGGTTTCTGGGAGTGCGAGTCCTGAGGTGCCCTTTAGTTCCCCTGTAGGTCCATCTCATTATTCTACAGGAGAACTGACAGGTGAAATAGCAGAGGAGCTGAAAGATTTCATGAACCACATTCGCTCTATTAATGGAGAGCTTAAGGTCTTTAGGGACGAGCTGACAGAGCTAAGAAATACCATAAAAGCATACCACACGAAGGTAGACATGCTGGAAGCCAGGGTTAGCCTTTTGGAGAACCAAAAATCGACGCACAGCGAGGAGCTGAGCGGGGTAGTTGCTCAGTTGCAGTATGACCTTCGTGAGCGGGATCAGCAACTGCTGGCGAATGATGTCGAGATAGTCGGCCTGCCTGAAGTTGAAGGAGAAAACCAGGTCCACCTGGTGCTGCAGGTTGCTGTGAAACTCGGCGTGAAGCTGGAGGAGCGCGACATTGATGTTGCGGAACGTGTGGGCGCGCGCCACATCGTGGCCACAGGCAGTGCGGGCCCCCGCGCGCGCCCGCGCCCCCTCGTCGTGCGACTGACGCGGCGCGGCGCGCGGGACGACCTGCTGCACAACGCGAGGGTGCGCCGCGGAGCTACTTCCGCAGGCATCAGTGAGGCAGGGGAGCCGGCGCGCTTCTACGTGAACGAGCGCCTCAGCAAGGACAACCGGCAGTTATTTCGTCAGGCTCGTAATGCTGGTGAGGAGCATGGGTGGAAGTATGTTTGGGTCAAAAATGGTCGCATACTCGCCCGTAACAAGCCCGGTGATAGGGTTCACGTGGTTCGCTCTGAAGCCGACATCTTACGTGTTTTCAATATGGAATCCAATTAATAATTATGGAAATGTCATTAACCACTACTTAAAGTTTGTGTCGAGTCAAATTAATTTAGTTTGGAATGGTAATGGTACAGATAGGATTTTGTTTGATAGGATAGGGTCTTTTATAAACAAATACAGAATTATTTATCTTATTCTTAACACATACAAAACAACCCATTTTACTTTTAATATTTACATTATATACAACTCATATTGTGCTTCTCCTTATTATATAGTATTTCATAGTACACTACATATTATACTTTTCATCCAGACACTTCAGTACACCCAAATCAAAATTAATTTATTGATATATGACATACATTTTGGAATACTTGGGAGTTTCATGGGTTGTGTCCCTAAGCAACACATATACAAATTTAAACTTTATACAGACCCTATTAACATGGAAATATATTATACACAAACACATAAAAATGGTTAAAACAAAATTCTTAAAATTAGGTTTTTTTAATGCGGGATCATTGGGGACACGCCATGATGAGTTCGTTATGGCCATGGAGGAACTCTCTGTGGACATAATGGCCATTAATGAGACGTGGCTGCGCGATGGGGAAGAGGGCCGGGCTCCAATTGTTCCGAACTACCGCTTGAGACACTTGCCACGGTCATCTGATGTGCGTAATGGTAGAGGTGGAGGTGTTGGTTTCTATGTGCGACGTGACCTCAGAGTACGAACACTGGTACATCCTGTTCATGCGCAGGTGGAGCAGATGTGGGTGCAAATTTCACTTAACACTGAAACAATAGTAATAGGTACAGCGTACAGACCTCCTTGGTTACATATAAACACCTTTTTCGATGCTATTACAGAGTCTTTAACCTCTTTTTCAAAAGCTCATAAGACTATAGTGCTGGGTGACTTCAACATAAATTGTTTACCTAATACTGACAAAAATGTTTCCTTCCTGAATGATTTTTTGCATCAATTTAGCCTTAATCAAGTCATACAAGAGCCGACTCATTTCACTAGTCACAGTGAGACCTTGATTGATGTAGTGTGCACTGATGCCCAGGTTACTGATGTATCAGTAGAACATAAGCCGGATCTGGGACAGCATGCCATCATATCCATTACCATAATATCTAAAATTAGCAAACCAACCCCACGTTGGATCGAATATAGGCCTTTTCAGAGCATTATGATGGACATGTTTGAGGCTGACCTCTGTAGCATGGACTGGGCACAAATACTGGGTGGGATGGATGTAAATGACATGGTAGATATGTTTAATACATTTATCACAGTCCTTTTCGATATGCATGCGCCAATCAATAGAATACTGGTTAGAGATAAAGCTTGTCCTTGGATTACAGACACAATTAAAGAAATTGTGAGACTGCGAGATAGGTATCACTCACGATATAAAAAAAGTAAATCTGAACTGCATATGAGGTCATATAAAGATCTTAAATCCATAGTTAAGAATGCTATTGACTCTGAGAAACGAGCTTACTTTGACAAGTTTATAAACAATCAAATAAAAAACCCAAAAAGGCTTTGGAGTAATTTAAAAAATACAATAATGACAAAATCTAATTTTAAACATGACATACCTTATTTACTTAGAGATCCTGACAATTTAAATAAACATTTCCTGACAATTCCAGGCAATGACACAGTGGCAGCAACACACTTGAGTTATTTTGTAACAAATAGATTTCACTCTGCCTCATTCAGCTTGACAGCAGTTAGTGAGAATATTGTTCAAACATTCATCTGTGGTTTAAAATCCAATGCTTCAGGTACAGACAAAATATCACTCCAGATGCTATCAATGACTCTTCCATATAGCCTTTCTTCCATTACTGAAATTATAAATAGATCTATAAGTACTTCTTGCTTCCCTGACTTGTGGAAGAAATCCATTATAAAACCTATAGCCAAAGTTACTAATCCAACAGTCGCTAAAGATCTTAGACCAATTAGCATTCTCCCATGTTTGTCTAAAGTGCTTGAGAAGGTGGTAGCGAGTCAGCTAAGGAAATACTTAGAAGAAAACAATATCCTACCTCTCAAACAGTCTGGCTTCCGTCAGGGTCATAGCACAGCAACAGCTCTAACTGACGTTGTAGATGACATCCTTGATGCCAGGGACCATGGTATGGGTACTCTATTAGTGTTACTGGACTTCTCTCGCGCATTCGAAACAATTAATGTTCCTCTACTACTGGCAAAGCTAACCTATTATGGATGTGACACAACCACGGTAAATTGGTTCAAAAGTTATATGTCTGATAGATCGCAATATGTTCAACTGGACGGTGGAAGTAATGGTGACATAGCATGCTCTTCTTCTTGTCCAGTGTCCCGTGGAGTGCCACAGGGATCTGTGCTAGGGCCACTTCTCTTTATTTTGTATAGTGCAGACATCACAAATCACATATGCAATGCAAAATACCATTTTTTCGCAGACGATTTGCAGTTGTATTATAGTTGCCCTCCCAAAGACTGCCTAGACGCTGCAAACAAAATAAACGAAGACCTAAGTAGAATATCCAAATGGGCTTCCAGAAATTCACTTGTAATTAACCCTTTAAAATCAAAATTTTTGATATTAGGTTCAAGAGATTGCATTAAGATTATAAAAGAACATAATATCAACATAACTGTTGATGGCTGTTCCATACAGCAGGTAAATGAGGTCCGTAATCTGGGGTTGATTATGGATGGAGAGCTACATTTTGAGAAACATGTAATGGAGGCTGTTAGGAATTGTTTCTACCGTCTCAAAATTTTGTATAATATTAGGTCACATCTGAGCACTGAGTTGAGAGAACTACTATGTGAATCACTGGTACTATCAAAACTCAATTACGTGGACACTGTGTATGGCGCATGCATATTGAAGAGAACACAAACACTTATACAAAGGGTACAAAATGCGTGTGCTCGCTTTTGTTATAATATTCCTCCACGAGCGCATGGTACCCCATACTTAAACAGTGGTAATCTAATGAAAATGCATGCACGCAGACAGTTACATTTAGCTACAATGCTTTTCGGTATAATTTACTCTAAAAAACCATTATATCTCTATAATAAGCTAACCTGGTCATGCGATGTAAACAAATATAACACAAGGGCTGCATCACGTCTTTTAATAATATCGAGACATCGAACAACTGCCTTCCGTGGTAGTTTCAAATACGCTGCATCACGTTGTTGGAATGACCTCCCACCACCACTACATAACCTCAAAACAATACACACATTTAAAAACACACTTAAAGAACATTTACTTAACCATCAAAAACAGGGACAATAATGGAGTATTACAGCACGGGCATTTACATGACTAAATAGTTGCAACAAAACAACGCCTTAAGTTTATTAAATATTTATGGAACTACTTACACAATAGTGGACGCTGGCACGTATCTATGAAACTCCTTGCATTGCATTGCCACATAACACATACACTTCATACACAACAAACAATTAATTACACTATACATTACAATATATTTAGTATATTTATGACCCTTGTCCTATCTCATTAAAATTGTATAATTTATTCATTAGAAAATTATATATAAGCATATTACTAGCTATAAACTGTATTTGCTGTCGCAATTTTAGCCGCTTTGTTTGTTTGTATTTGTTTAGTTTTAGTCAGACCATAGACAACTGATCAGTCATTCGATCAGTTTCATTCACTATATAGCAATTGTGGACGGCTTTATGTAAAAATGAATATTCTGTCATAGGTTTTTTTTATTTATTAATTATTTGTACCGTTTTATTTCTATCTTATTTTAAATAACTTTTAAGTGTTTGGCGTCCGTGACGTCATAAACGGGGCCAGTCAGAATAACAGCGCTGCAGCTGTCATCGTTGCAGCATCATGCTGAGACTGGTCCTAGTTTTGCACCTCATGTGACTTTTTAATATGTTGAATTGTAACATTAATGTTAATTCTTGTATTGTGCAGTGAGGTGCAAAATAAATATTTTTTCTTTCTTTCTTTCTTTCTTTCTGACACATTGCAGGCCCCAAATCCCGCTGACAGTCTGATAGCCTCTTCAAGAAGCTTTGCTGAGGAAATTCCTATCTCTACATATCGCAATACGGGTTAAGGAAACTGTTAACCTATAAGGCTTTTATTTATATACGAGCATTTTTACTATTCTCCGTGTGGTGACGGAGTAAGAATACAATATGTCACCACCCCATCTCATCCCATGGGTGTAAAAACCGACTGAGGGACTATCCGTCAATATTATCTTTACAAAATAAAAAGAAGGAAAACTTTAAATTAAACCCTATACCAATCCGTCTAGCCAGCGTGGTATTAGTAGGCCAAGTATCCCTCCGTCACGGGAAGAGGCCCGTCCCTGCAGTGGGACATTAATGGGCTGTTATGATGATGATTATGATTTTGACTATACATAAGAACGCACAAAGGCAATGAAAATCTTAGACCCCATCTCACTTCATGAGTGTTGTAATCGTTTTGAAGGTTCGATTAGTTATAATCGCTTGAATTGTTAGTTTTCAAATAAATAAATAGGGTAAACTTTGTAATATATATGAGATATTAAATGAACTCCAAGGTAAATGCTATGTAAAATAATGTAAAAAAAACAGCAATTTTCAGTTAAATTGTTTCCACAAAATGAACCTTTTAGATATTCTCTAAAACAGTAAAGAAAACAGTCGTAAGGATAAGTATTATAACATTACAATTCACATAACACGAATACTTTTAGTAGCATAATAGGGTAACACTTAAAAGGGAAGAGAAGACACTAATTGGTCTAATTCAAAGCACATGAAGCGACAACCCTAGAGAGGCGTACGTGAGAAGAATTTAGAAGATTTTTTGCTCATTGTGTAACAAAAACCTTTGCAATCCAACAGAATATCCTTTTTGAATAAAACTGTGCTTTTTAAGTTCTCCTTTATGTTACATTCCCTTTGAATCGAGTTTCTTTTTAGTTGGAACAATGTTATAAAGATAATGTTATTGTATTTGTATCTACTTACTCTTTTGAGATGGTTGTCGGGGTGTTACAAGGTTATGATAACAATTGTGGTCCTTAGGACATTGATCCGAGCAATTTATATTGATATGTTTACACTTACGATACCAATATTCTATTTTCTAGTTAAACAAGGAAACTAAGCCTAATAAAATCAATGACTAGATTTACAGGATTACTTACACTGCAATAATATAAAAGTATGTTCTGTCGTTGAATCGAATGATATCCAAGGCAAGGTAAAGAGCGGTGACTTTCTGTCCATCGACACACGTTTGTAGTCTACAAGTTTAGAGAGTCTACTAACTACTCGATTGCTATATCAGCCCAGGCCTATGCAGGGACGGACCTCCTCCCGTGACGGAGGGATACTTGGCCTACACTTATACCACGCTGGCCAAACGGATTGGTGTAGGGTTTAATTACAAGTTTACCTTCTTTTTATTTGGTAAAGCTAATATTCACTAATAGTCCCTTAGTCGGTTTTTACGACACTCATGGGATGAGATGGGGTGGTGACATATTGTATTCTTACTTCGTCACCTCACGGAACTAATAACTGTATAATGGGATACTTTTTAAGATAACCTTAAATTAGAATCAAAATAGTCAATACGAAAACTATTGTTATAACAATCAGTAAAACGTTCTATGAGTAAATTGCCTTTTAAGTAGTAAAATAAAATATCTCTTGGTGGGAATCCTGTCTTCGATACTCTCACAAATAGAACTGAACTCAAAAGTACTTTACTATTATTAACTGAGGGGTTTGAACAGCTCTTGTCGTATCTCTTCAATTGTAGCAAAATTAAAAGTATGATTCTTAACAATTCAGTACTAAAAGAATAAAACTGAAGGATAATCTTTACCTGAAAAATCATTGTTTATGAACAATGTTGAAATGAAATGAAATGAAATGAAATGAAATGAATTTTTATTGTGTGATCTTGGGTATAACATACAATGCAGATCTTAAAATTAAAAACACGTTCTCCAAAATCTGCCATTAGGTGTACACATTATAAAAAAAGAGCATGTAGATTTAGTAAAACAATAATTACACACAAACAAAAAACATCAGACATTAATAGTTACAATAAAATTACACTTAATCAAAATTACAAAATTACATACATAATAGAAATGTCCACTCAATATTAATAGTAAATTAATTTAAATAAAATAGATAAATAAAACTTCCAAAAACAATAATTATTAATTTAAGATTTTTTTTTTATTTATAAGTCTATGTCATGCCAACAAAATAGACAATAGTTACATTTTATTACAATATTTTAATAATTAGTGTAATTTGTACAAATTATGTCACTTTAGGTCTTTATCATTTAAGAAATCATTCACATTATAGTAGCATTTGATCGCCAACAAACTATTTAGCTTCTTTTTGAAAAGTTGTACGTCTAAATCCTTAAAAGAGTTGGGTATTTTGTTGTAGATTTTAGGAGCCATACAAAAAAAGCTCTTTGAGAGTAAAGCCGTCCTAGCAGAATACATACACAGCCTTTTATTATCCCTTCGGTTTCGTATTATCACATCAGAGAGACGTGGGAACATGAGTGGATTGGACTTTACAAAGACAGCTGTTTCCAAGATATATAGCGAAGGTAGCGTTAATATGCTATATTTGGTGAAGCATGGAACGCAGCTGTCAGTTACATGCAAACCAAACATTGCTCTAATGCAGCGCTTTTGCTGTTTAAAAACTACTTCTTTGTCCGTCGAATTGCCCCAAAAAATTATCCCATATCTCAACACCGAAGCAACCATGCCATAGTAAGCTGTAAGCAATGTATGGGTGTCCACTGTAGGTGCAAGTTTATGAAGTGCATACGCGCTACTACTGATCCTACTACACAACTGATCGATGTGAGCCTTCCAGTTAGGTTGCCAATCTATAACTAAACCAAGAAACCTAGTATGTTCAGAGTCATTAATTTTCTGCTCTCCATATTTAACGACCAACTCTTTAGAAGGAGAACTTCTTTGGGCAAAGTGCATAATCTGAGTTTTACTAAGATTGATTTTTAAATTATTATTATTAAGCCAGCTTACAATCTGATTCAAAGAATTATTAATATCGACCTCATAGGTCTCAGGATTAGAACAAGGAACAATTATCGTACTATCATCGGCAAATAGAGTTATAGGTTGGTTGATTGCTCTCGGTAGGTCATTTATGTATACAATAAATAGCAATGGTCCGAGCACACTACCTTGTGGCACGCCAAATGTCACTTTACGCTCGTTTGAAGCGTAAGTGACATCTAACTTTGATTTCTCATCTATTCGAGATATTTTTGTTATCTGCTTCCTATTTGACAGGTAGGACGATATTAAGTCAAGTACATTTCCCCTGATGCCATACATCTCTAGTTTCTTTTTTAATATGTTATGATCAACGTGGTCAAAGGCCTGTGACATATCGCAGTAAATGGCACATACCGGGATTCGTTTATCCACGTTCTCCATCGTTATCTTTAAGAAATCATAGATAGCCATGTTTATAGATTTATTTTTCCGAAAGCCCTTTTGCTCATCGCATATTAAGTTATTAGATTCTAAATAATTATTTAATTGTCCGTATATGTACTTTTCAAAAATTTTCGAGAAAATCGGAATGAGAGCAATTGGTCTGTAAATCTGTCAGTCTGTTGTTGGCCATGAAACTCATTTTATAGAAATCATGTAACTATCAACCAAATACAGCAAAGAAATAGTAAATCGGATCCAAATAATTTAATCTCAGCGCCGAAAAACAAAGCAATAATCATATCTACTTCTGAAACACTCGACCCTACTCAAAATAACAACAAGATAAAGAAAATAATTTGTTTTTCAGTCAATTCAACCCGGAGCAGACAACCAATAAAACAATTTCTTCGACATAACCATCGAAAAAAATAATCATTCGAATTCCTTCATCCTCACCCGATTCAAGAGGAAATAATCAAGGAAAAAACTCATTCGTCATTGGGAATAAAGATTTAATACAATGCTTCGGGCATGAGTTGCGTGTTTGAAATGTTTCGTACATACGCGTCTATGTATAGCTGACGATATAATAACCTCGTTTGATTGATGAATACGTTACGGGGTTACAGGTTTTACGACATATCGAAGTTGCTGAGACTTAAGCCGCATATTCACTAGAGTACATTAAATTGTAATACTTACTTTATATAGTCGATACAAAAATACATTGCTTGAATAATGATAGGTAGTTTGTTCGCAACATGTTTATATCTTGTTGGGGTAAAGATGACGTATCGGGTGTCTAAGTTATAGCTAAGGTTTCATGTGAACAAATGCGACAACAAATATACAACTGTTGTTTGTTGAGAATCCATGTTTATGGCGTCGTATAATCGTTTCTATATTTTGTTAAAGTTAGGTTAACACTTAGGGACTCGCGTCATAATTTGTCGCACAAGTACTCGCTACCTGGTCCGCTGGACCCAGTATAACGTCATAAGTTTTTTCCAGAACTGTATGATAAACGTAAATGTTTACTTTTTTATACGGATTCTATATGTATAATAAAATATATAATTGAACGAAATATTAATATTTATTTTATTTACTTAAACAAAGGCTAGTATGAAAATATACTTAATTTCTCCTCAGTTTTGTGACAAGATTTAGGGTAATCATTGTAATTTTTATATTTACTTATTTTAAACAAAATTTTCTGGATTTAGTCACACAAATATAATATACGTATGTAAACAGAATAGCTAAGAGGGATCAATCATCACAAAACACATAATATCTTATTTGGAGTAAAATCACACTTGTCAACATTCTTCAGACACTTTGTATATAAAATTTAGTTATAACAATTTGTACAAACATGCTGCATGTGTTCTCCACAAATTGGTACACTGCACTTTGTGCAAAAAATATTGGTTTTACTATCTTTTTTCAAATTACATAGGCCGCAACGCACATTTCAGGTTTCTTTTGTTCACCGGTCCCTACGTCTATTTTAGCATCAAGATGCATAATAGATGCTAAAAGAACTACTTTGCCACGTTTAGGCACGTAAGATAGCAATGTGGTATTATTTTGAAACCCAAAATAAGTTTCGTGCTTCTGTGTTCCTCTGGTTTGATGATGCAAAATTCACTTACGTATTTAGTCGCTACCGGGTCTGGCGGACCCATACACATCTTTTACGTCCGTAACGTTTACTTGCAGCGCGCCAACTGACTGCTGACGTCGACATTTGCTGTGCTAGACTATCATTAAAAGGTACTAAAAGCGACAACGTAGTATTCGTCGAATTATAATATTTAAGAAGCAAAATATGAAGGACTGGGTCCATTGGACCCATTAGCGAGTCCTTAAGTGTTAATTGTTGGGGTGTTATTACTAGTTGTAAAGTTAGAACAATATTTATAGCTGTTGCCCGAAAACACTACGTTAACAGCTAGAATTGTATTAGTGTTTATTGTTGCGTACGGATCTCATATTTTTTTCATTTGTGTGTGGTATTATATTATGTGATGATGGAATAAGAATAATATGTTGTCGATATCCTATTTTATCTCATGGTTATCTTAAAAATCTTTTAAAGCAAAGTAATTTCTTTTAATTTATTAATAACGAAAATAATCTAGCAAGCGTAGTATGATTGGTAAAAAATCATCTGTTACTGAAAGAGACCCATGTCAGCTGTTCAATTTTAATATGTTGATAAGACTATATATAAAAATATAGCATGAAGTAGACAGAGAGAGAGATGGTCTAATAATATAATATAATAATATAGTATAATATGTGTGTATTTACAAAAAAATTAAGTATTTAAGTATGTTTATCCGTACGGTTGTTTAGTACCCATAACACAAGCTCTGCTTAGTTTGGGACTAGATGGCGTTGTGTGAAAGTGTGAGATATCTCATTTGTTTGCTAGAAAATTGATACGTACTCAAAACAAAAAAAGTCATTTAAAATATTAATACCTGATACAGAAATCATATTATTATACTCGTCAATTATTACGATTCTCAAATGAAGCAAAATTCGTTTTCATCCCATTCCCACTTCGTCGAGCGGCGAAAAAACGCGTCCCTTTTTTAAACATATTTCATTACTGTTCTACTCCTATTAGTTTTAGCGTGATACTATACAGCCAATGACACTCCTCGATAAATGGACTATCCGATCCAATTAACCGATTTCAAAAAATATTTCTGTGTTGAACAGAAATAATTTTTGAAATCGGTTCATTAAAACCAGCGATTACCCCCTAAAACATCAAACAAACAAACACACAAGCTTTATTTCTTTATAATATTAGTATAGAACACCACCAAAGAATATTATTCACTATTTAAACTTTAAATCGGTATTTAAATTACCAGAATAATAGTATGTAACATAATATTATTAGTAGGTAGGTATTCATATAAAGTACTTCAACTAAATGTGCTTGTGTTAGAATTAGTTTCACACCGTTAGTTGAGTGGGCGTGAAATGAGGGCTAGACCTGTGATAATTGCTCTGGTTCTTTGCCCAATTAACCATTGTTAATTATACGAAATAATACTAGCGTAATGTTTATTTAACTCAATTATACTATTAGGTTAACTAAATGTAATCATAAGGAACTATTATTCCGTCAAATGGGTAGTAGTTTCATTAACTACATGTGAATTATCATTAAGTTTTGTATCAAGTTTTATTTGCAAGGACTCAATGTTTTCTTTCTCAAGAACCACGCAAAATGATCTCAAAGTTTGTTTGACGACCTCTGTGGCGCAGTCGGTATATTACATGGCTGCTAAGCAGAGGTCTTGGGTTCGATTCCCGCTCAATGCAAATCTTTGTGTGGATGAACATGATTGTTTGGTCTGAGTGTTTCTATGTATAATATGTATGTATTTACAAAAAAAAAAGTATTTATGTATGTTTATCCGTTGTCTAGTACCCATAGTACAAGCTTTGCTTAGTTTGGGCCTAGGTGGCGATGTGTGAATGTGTGAGGATTATTTATTTATTTATTTAGTCGCATCCTTTACTGACTCGTAGTCATACAAGCCTGTCACACCAGTGTGACAAACAGTAATCTTTTTCTTGTATGTCACACTACTGATTTTAACACACTATTCAATGTATTTATTTCTAAATAACTAGTGACGTTCAAGTTACAGTACTAATCTTTTTATATTGAAATCATCAAAGTTTGTAGGTACTGACCAAAGTACTTTATAACTGAAATTAACAATGAACGTTTCTTGATATGTTTTAATATCTATAAGACATGGATAGCGTAAGAGCACAGTCAGGGGATTTTCGTCTTGCATGGCAAACGCGTACGCTGTTCTAATAGCCAATAACAGCTATTGTAACGCCCGCAAATAACGTCGTTTCAGACAAACCAGAGAGTGAAGTACCTGTCTATACTTCTATACTAATATTATAAAGAGGTAAAGTTTGTGTGTTTGTGACGTTGTAGGGGTAATCTCTGGATCTACTGTACTGATTTTAAAAATTCTTTCTGCGTTGAATAGTCCATTTATCGAGGTGTGTCAAAGGCTATATAGTATCACGCTATAACTAATAGTAGTGGAGCAGTAATGAAATATGTTTAAAAAAGTGACGCGTTTTTTTCGCCGCCTAAGGAAGTGGGCACGGGTCAGCTAGTCTATAATAATCATGTTAATACCAATTAATATGAGTTAGTATCGATTTGAACACCACAATAAACGCACATACTCAACGTTTGAAGTTTCATTGATACTCAACCTATTTGGTAATACAACACAACGATTACTTTTTTATTTATTTATCTTTCAATAACATATCAAATAGCAAAAACTTTTTCGTGTAGTTCAACCAGGAACACAGTAAGCCACAGGCTGAACCCATCTGAATTATTTATTGCGCGGCCGACATTTTTGAGTCGTCATTTCAGTTAAGCATGTGCATCGATCGCTTAACCTCACAAATTGGAACAACCAATACTTCTATTATAAGCAATTGGTGTCATAAAGGCTATGGCATCATAGTTTAAAGTACCTTTTGAAAATTTATGAGAAGAAGAGAAGATCTCACGTAGAATAAGAGAGAACATTATAACTTATAGTAGTTAGACAATATTATTAATTCTATATCATTATTTCTGTTTCATTAAATATAGTAACTAAAAGAATAACTTCCCTAAATTATAGATGGCAAGACGGTAAAATATTAATAGTCAAAATAATCATCTTCATCAATCTTAGGTGGAAGTTTTGGTCAGGTGTTTTATCTTGATATTACTTTTGTAACTATAATACGTTAATGAAAAACCTATTCCGTAATACGTTTAGCAGTGAAAATCTATATAATAATCTTGTAGTGATTGTAGCCTCATCTAGCGACTTACTCAAGCAAACACCTACACTATATATCTCAGGCCCGCCATACACGATCACCCTCGCCTGGTCGGAGGATCCTCCCTTTTCGTTAGAGGCGTGGTGCTGTTACGTCACCGCGACCTCCACTTAAAAAGGTAAAAAACAGGGTCTCAAAATAAAAGACGGCTAAGATACTCCCAGAGAAACCTTTTAACATTTAACCTGGTAAGCGTAGCATAGGCCAAAATACCCTTCTATACTAAAGTAGGCCTGTCAGTACAGTGGGACATTTAAAACCACCAACAAGGGCTTAACAAGTAAACGTCGGTTAAAAATTCAAACCACGATTCGCTGACCTTTATCAGTACGTCTAAGCGATTAACTCCATTGTTACTTTGTACAATAGACCGAGCAATTTAACTTAGCTATACATCAGAAGTAAACAGTGTTATATCACTAAACAGAGATTGTTTGCAGAAGTCTATTTTAAAACAAAATGTGAAAGAAAAACCGTAAAAGAAGCAACTCACACGTACGATCAAATGTCACACATACCGGGCGAGCGTGAAATAAAAAATTTAAAGATACGTCATCAAAATTATCCGTGTGGTGACGGAGTAAGAATACAATATGTCACCACCCCATCTCATCCCATGGGTGTCGTAAAAACCGACTAAGGGACAATCCTTCAATATTATCTTTACGAAAAAGTTTAATTTTTTCGTTATCTAATACATCATAATAGCCCATTCATGTCCCACTGCAGGGACGGGCCTCCTCCCGGGACGGAGGGATACTTGGCCTACTAATACCACGCTGGCCAGACGGATTGGTATACGGTTTAATTTCAAGTTTTCCTTCTTTTTGTTTTGTTAAGATAATAGTCCCTTAGTCGGTTTTTTACGACACCCACGGGATGAGATGGGGTGGTGACATATTATTATTATTGTATTCTTTCTCCGTCACCTCAAGGAGAGCACCACACGTTACCCAATACACTAAAGTATAAACTGCACAGTTTGGCCCTAGATGGCGTTGTTAAAACCTACATAGAATATCATAATACTCTACATAAGATTAACTACTGTACCATCTGTTTCATGGTACGCCCTTCTTTCCTACAGTTTTTCATTTGTACTCCTCAGATTAGTATTCCGTTCCCATCACTCACATGGTCTGAATAAAAAATAGATGTACCTAATACTTTTTTCTCCTTAATACAATGTCGTGTTGTCAATGTCACGCATATAACATTGTCTACGTGATTTCACATCGTTTTGTTAACAACCTGATAAAACAAAAGAAATTCAATAAAAATAAATATTTGAAATGAGGGTAGTCAAGTTATTTTATAACGTTCTTTTATTAATTACTTTTTGGTGTGTCTTTTGGGATTGTTTAATACCTACTTATTTTTTATTTATTTTTCTTAAATTCAGAGTTCCATTTTGTTTTCTGTAAATTGATTTTATTGTTACTTAAAGAAATGATGTGATTATATATCTTTTGCAAAGTTTAGTGGGGCGTTAGTTGTAAATAATAATAATAGTGTGTTTTAAGACACTATTAGTATGTCGCCAGGTGGCTATCTGTATCAGATTCAGACTTCTTCAAGTGTGTAAAGGCACGAGGTCTTTGTCAACCTCGCTCATCTTTCAGGCAAAGGCAGGTTGTTAATTAATAAACAGGATTTGTAGAACGTAAACTTATATTCACAAATTTTAAGCAAATACAACTTTCTAATAATTTTAAAGGTAAAAGTGGACGCCAGCAGTCCGTGGGCTTTCAACCACCACGTTCTGCTAGAATGACGACTCCTTGTCATTCTCGTCCGAACATTTTGAATGTTTGTTTCATAAACCAGTATTAACGTCTAAGAAGGTTTGACGCTGTCTAAGGAAAAAGGCTGGTTTAATTTCACGGCGCCAGGGATGCGCCTTCACGGCCGGACTGACAATCGCCCGTCCTCGGGCGTATACATTCCTGCAATAATGACAATACAATACCATTACTCAAGGCATCAGGCTCGTCCAACCTGACACGAGTCAATGCTTCTTACTTTCCAGCCAACATCTCTACAATTCAGCATCAATAAGTGAACTGATCCCATACATCACACTCAACGCATACGACCCAACCAGGCAACCCTGCTGAACTAGCTACAAGTCAGGGTCTACATCTCTTCCCTGGGTGTTGCGTCCCTACTGCTAGCCACTAGCAGCCCAGGACCCACAACCACCCAGCACAGACCTTACCTGGGTGTTGCGTCCCCTTAACCAACCCAAACAAGTGGTCTGGGTGGCACATCGCCGTCTACCAATAAACTAGAAGTGTCAGTATAGTAAACACTTTATCTACAAATAGTCTCAAAATAATACTGTCCTTTTATGTTCCTCTTTACTCTTCCTCAGAGAGCCCTCGAGAATACATTTCGACTTCACCAGGAATAAGATATTTTGTTGACAGCTACACATCAAGTGCTCCACCGTTTCGTCTTCTTGACCACACGCTCTCCATGTAAACATACAGTCAGATATAAGACTGCGGCTTAGGTTCCACAGCTTTTTTTTTTGTTTTGTTTTCTTTTTGTGCTTTGGCAGTATTTACTTGGCGCTTCCTAAAGGCTATAATATTGACTCGCCTTCACATGACCGTCCTGACATTGACACGTCCTCGTGTGAGCTACCTCAAGGAGTTATTTTCAACGACAGTCGAACCACAAAAACTATATTCTTATTTAGTTACTATTACTTGCAATTCAAGCATCACTCAGCCGACAAGCACTCTACCCACACCCTCACGGTGCCCTATCCCACAACACAGGACTCAGGCCACCCTCACGGTGCCTGATCCAACAACACAGGACTCGGAACAACGTTGAGTGTGGGTTACCGTCCTTATCAGATAGCGGACAGCTTAATACTCCATCACGAGTTTACTCAATAAAATACTGCAAAGGATATGCGGTTCGACACGCGTGATGAAATAACTCCTATTAATCTTGAACCGACTTGACTTTAAACGGACCTTGGTATATTTGTGGTACTAATTTAATGTAACGGCGTAGCTTAGCAGTGGTACACGCCAACAAAACAGACTTGTAATAGTATAGCACATTGTAACAATATAGTACTTACAGACATATTGGACATCACTTATTGTCCGCCCTTTAATCTTACCTTATTTTTACCCAACTGTGTTATGTAGCATAATCGTCATCATTACCAATTAATTTTCATTCCTTATTATCGATATCCATTTTCTTTGTCGTGTCAAACACAGACATTACTGTATTGCTGAAATCAAAAACACTTTAAACATGGCACCACAAAGCCGCCATGAGTCGCGCGGCATGATCACATTCTTCATTGATACAGTGCCGCAGTAGAAATCCATCTAATTTGTCAGAATTTTCCCGTCGGCAAAGATGGCGTCTTCATAGTACGAATAATCGTAATAAAATTCTTATTTTGTCGCTCAAGCGGCTGTTGCCATTTTTCATAGGTATTACCACGATTTCAAACACGTGGTGTGGTGTCTCGGATCCCACTTCTGATGTCGCCAGGTGGCTATCTGTATCAGATTCAGACTTCTTCAAGTGTGTAAAGGCACGAGGTCTTTGTCAACCTCGCTCATCTTTCAGGCAAAGGCAGGTTGTTAATTAATAAACAGGATTTGTAGAACGTAAACTTATATTCACAAATTTTAAGCAAATACAACTTTCTAATAATTTTAAAGGTAAAAGTGGACGCCAGCAGTCCGTGGGCTTTCAACCACCACGTTCTGCTAGAATGACGACTCCTTGTCATTCTCGTCCGAACATTTTGAATGTTTGTTTCATAAACCAGTATTAACGTCTAAGAAGGTTTGACGCTGTCTAAGGAAAAAGGCTGGTTTAATTTCACGGCGCCAGGGATGCCTTCAAGTATTATTTACACAGAAAACACACGGACCAAAGCAGACATTCATGTTAATGCACACAAAAAAAAAGTGTTGATCAAGAATCAATCCAAAACTTTTGTGTTTTGAGAGGGATTGAACTATAATCACTTTACCACCAATATAATGATATAAAGATGATAATATTATTTCAAATGCTTTCTTATCAATAAAATCATTATTAAAATAATGTCTAAACTTACAAAGTAATTTATTATAAAAATCACTTTACGTAAATATCTCATTATTAATGTCACCTAATTTTGTTTATCCAATCTGTTTCACCGAAAGAGCTCCCTTGAGGGAAATCCGAAAAGTGCACTCTGCCTGATTAAAAAATGTAATTAAAGGTAGTTCAGTCTCAAGTTAACCGTTACAAAGTAGAAGCCTTGTACCACATAAATAACTTATTTCTTACAATTTTTCATGATATTATGATCAAGAAGAAAACCTGTTTTAGTTAAGAACTCCTTGACCTTATTTTTGAAATTATCTGAGCCCGCAGTTCGTTTAGCAAGTGGTTATTAGTAAAATAGCAATTTTAAATGCAGGAGATGAAAGTGATAAAAAGTAACATCTTTACTTGTGCTTAATATTGTGTCTCCTTCTTCTTTTAAAGAAAGTATAACACTTTCTGTGTTTGTTAATCGTTTCACAGAATCGTAAATTCCTAACTTACTCAATTTAACATCACGTTAACGACCATTAATTTAGTATTTTTTTATATTTTATATAATTTTTCTTCTTCATTACGATTCAGAATGAATTCAATGCCTTTAAACTAGCTACAATGACACAAAATAAAATTAACAACATCAAGAAAAGTTACTTATTCTTCATTTCAGAAGCATTTAAAACACAACCCTAGAAAGCGTACATAGCAAGTAACACGCATGCCGTAGTAGATAATTTAGATTCGCTAATCACAGGCTGTCCGTTCTCTTTGTCGGAGTAAGGCTTGATTGATGATCCCACTTCGACGATGTTAGGTTAATCTTCAAACAGCACACACTGTATATACTCATATATGTATAGATAAAGTGAGAACTTTCAATGAGTTTCATGTTAA
This sequence comes from Schrankia costaestrigalis, assembly GCA_905475405.1. Lineage (NCBI taxonomy): Eukaryota > Metazoa > Arthropoda > Insecta > Lepidoptera > Erebidae > Schrankia > Schrankia costaestrigalis. The sequence goes on from FR997830.1 coordinate 4,106,200, forward strand.
TATTGGTAAAGGATGTGAGTTGTTATCTTATGTATATTAGTAGTGTGTTATCGATTCTGTTTGTTTGTTTATCGGAAACAATAGCTTAAGTATGATACTGTGAGATTAGAGCTGTAAATTGAAAGATATTAACTATACGGAATATCGCCGTGTGGTGACGGAGTAAGAATACAATATGTCATTACAATATGTCAATAGCCCATTAATGTCCCACTGCATGGACGGGCCTCCTTCCTTGACGGAGGGATACTTGGCCTACTAATACCACGTTGGCCAGACGGATTGGTATAGAGTTTAATTTCAAGTTTTCCGTCTTTTTATTTCGTAAAGATAATATTCACGGATAGTCCCTTAGTGGGTTTTTGCGACATCCATGGGATGAGATAGGGTGGTGACATATTTTACTCTTACTCCGTCACCACACGGAGAGAACTTTGAGTGTATAAGAAACAATCAAATTAGTGAAGATCGTCGCAAAAGGCCTTCATTAGTCTTTTAACTATACCAAGGAATAAGGGTTTACGTAACGTTTCTTCTATATTGAAAAACTTCTTAAGACCACCTAACGTGTCCCTTAATTTTATTTACATGTACACAAATTATTCATTTCCTTTTACTAACAGTGAAAAATGCCAGTTGGCCGTTCCATTCAAGTTTCCGACAGTTCCTTAATCTTGACTCCTTTGGTGAAATAACTCTGAGGCCGCAAGTATTTCGCTCACCTTAGTAGTACTATAGTACAAATATATACAGTATTTCGACTTCATCGAAACGGACGAAACGCGAGTTAAACCTACACGCTCACGATAGCGGTGACTTTGCGGAGTGAACAGTCGCGACTGTGCCGCAGTAACGAGCTGGAAAGTAGGTAAATGTAATTAAAAAGCTGGAGGTGGGCAGCCCTATCGCATGTTTACGTACCGCGCAGCCGTAGGAATTTATAATAAATATTCTGGCGAGATAGACTACTGGTTGTACTGTGGTAGTACATACCGACCTACTTATATTTTGTATGCTCTCAATACTATTTACGTTAATACTAGGAAAATGTTGATCTAAAGATGGTTTTTCAAATGAATATTATATTAGGATTCATTTATTTTATTAAAGACAACAACTATACACATTTACTTATAACTAGAAAACAGACAGTTATTAATATGTTCCCCACTTATAGTTTTCGTTTATTCTAAGCGGTGTCTGTTGATTAAGTTCATTTATACATAGACACACTTAAACAAAAACACAAACATTCCAAACTTTAAATACATTATTTTATTAAGATGTACATCTTAAGTAAGTTTTATTTAGTTTTAAAAGTGTGTCTACATAGTTCGATACTGTCACCGATTTCAGTTTAAAGTCAGTTCGCCTAAGTTTTATGTCTATGGCAAATAAATGCTAATTTCTAAGTCTACGTCCAATAATGCCAAAACTCAGGGATCAGATCCTGTACAGATCCAAATTGATGTAACCAACATGATAAAGTAGCCTTCTGTAAAATAATGAAGAGGGTGAAAATATATTAAACTTTCTGAACAAATATTTTCCAGAAAAGAAGAACATAGTACTAGTTCTAGAAACTCGTATGTCATTTATGTAATTACTTTCATCGAAACAAAACCGATACAATGAGTAATAATCGAGTTATCGAGCTGTTTTTGCTGTTTTTAACCTGTCTATAGCGAATACTGTTAATTGTTCGCGTTTTGCGTAGAATTGTGTTAAGCCATCGCTTAAAAAACATTAATCTTCTATGCTAACGACTTTTAGTACTATCATTAATAGGCTTTTAGCGCCAGTTTAATGGTCAGACAATCTTTGTTTGATGCTAAAACATTAGAGAATGTAAATTGATCATTTTTATTTGAAAATAACACGATAAGTTTAGCGAGTTTCTGATGACTAGTTTACATGCACAGAGAAATGCAAAAATAAACATTTTAAATGACAGTCTTGGAACTCAACTTGCCTTCTGTTCTATACCCATTGCCACTTTACAACTAGCACTCATTATGTGGCCTAAACGGCAAACATAATGTGATGTCAAAGGATTGAAGCCATTCGAGAGAGGAGCCATGATAACTATTCGTTGATTTCATTTGGGAGCTGTATTCGCGCTTTCTATCGGGATTGGTAAAGTTATATTGTCGTGCCCTAATAAGTATGATAACTATAGATGGTCCGATTAATTTATGAAGTTTGCAGTGCCTGAACCAGAAAAACTGAACCCGTAAAAAATTAGGTAAGCATTTTTCGACAGGCCTGCTTCAGTGATGGATTTTCACTTGTTCTACCAATACCTCGTTTGCCAGAGCATTTGTAAAAGGATTTATTTAAGCTTTCACTAGCTAAGAACAGTACAGGGGCGACATGTTCACAAAGTGAATAAGCTCTTTTATGTTCAATAAAGATTAAAAAAAAAAAGAACAGTACAATGTTTTTCATATCTCTCAGAGTCATCAGATGACCACATGAATAAAAACACTAGTGAGATTTCGTATTCTTGCACCTGAGAATTCGTACCCATACTGATTCGTTAGTAGCTACTACTAAATTCACTAGTATTTCCACCACTAGATTCCGCATCTTTTCAAATCTAAGAAAATACATTTCGTGAGAGAAATCCTTGTAATATTACGGTAGATTTGCGGATATCAAAGCTAAGCAACTATCTCGGGTCGCAGCGTGTTTGCCACAACGTAGTGAAGTATTACACGAAGTGAATTCCTAAAGAGTTTTAGATGTTTACCTAAAACATTTATTTGAGTCCATTAATTTTAATTATTGCCACACTGAACTGTCTCTTTCATGGTATGTTAGTTTGTAAAATGATAGTAAGCGAAAATGTATCGAGCATAATAAAATAATAAGTTTGGAATTGTATTTAAAACAAATACTTTCCTTAAAAAATAACCCCATGTTTAATTACGATGCAACTAAAACATTTCTGTGGGTTAATAGTAGCCGGGGATCTAAAAAACAACGTTTACATGTTTTATAATTTCGCCTTCCACTCATAATGAGTACAAGTTCTGTTTAGTAAAAACAGATGCCATTCTCCGAATCCGTATAACATAACTATCCATACAAGCAACACTATCCAAAATAAAAAAAGAACCGTTATGGTAATCCATTCACTCATCCCAGCAATCAAAATATCCGGGAAAATATGACGTACCATCAACGGGGATAAACTAAAAATTCATGCGCCCCGTGGCTTTACATTTTAAGGTTCGAGAACCGCAGACAACCTACGTAAGTACGATGATGGAACAAAATCCCATACTACGCCACAGCCCCGTGAAATTACATCAACACTGTAATATAAGGGTAATATTTTGCGTGTTGATCCAACCATAGTAGTTTATGAGAGTGAATAAATTTTCGTTTACGTGAATTTAGTTTTCGATATACTTGAATGCAAATAGTTTTAAATATAAATGGTGACACATAATTATCTAAAAGAGCCATTTAACTTATATATAATAATATATTATAACTTTATCTTGAAAAGTATTATCGTTAAACCATGTAGAAACTACTTCTAAAACTTAAATTTTCTACTAGCCTAAAACTTTAAAGCAACTTTTAAAAGATTTAACCAAAGGCTTGGTAAGAGAGAGAGAGAACATGGCTGACAGTGGAGGTTAGGTTTAGCTACCGCATTCTAGGCCTGCTTAAGTTAACATCAGGGCCGTAAATCGGTGTCCTACGTGGGCGACGAATGCAACGCCACGCGATGGTAAACGCACCAAGTGTCCTACATTACGTCGCGTCTGACATACATAGGACAGAATCAGATGTACGTTACACCGTTGGCGTTAATTTGATCGCGTACGTCGCGTTCGACGCCTACGTAGGAAGGACACCGCACCGCGTAAATCCCGAACACTGACATGGTTGCACATATTATTATTATTATTTGTTAATCACATGATGGACTCAACAGAGAATTATTTTTTTCATATTACTGTTATGTTTTGACCAAATAAACGAACTTAGAATATAAACAATCTTCCTGAAATATAAATCGAACAAAATATGAGGAAAAAAATATTTAATGTTAAAAACTGACAAGAGTAAACAACATCTTAAATTAAATTTTATCTACCACTCAATTAATGGAAACGTTTTATGTTTCGTGTGCACTTAAAAATTAATTAAAACAGCATCCGGTCCGGGTGGAAAATGTGATTATCAAGCAGCTTCAGAACTAAAAGTACTCGGGAAATTAAAATATCTAAAATAAAAGGAATAACAAAATTTCCGGCTCTTAAAAAATATTTTAAAGTAGGTCAAAATTTTCAAAAACAAGCATAAATAAATGGTTTTCGACAAATTAGTTAAGCGATATTGATAAAGTGATATACATTAAAAACTTCATTGAAAAATCTTTACCCATAATTTTTTAGACTTTTGTTTTACAATAATTTTTAAAGGTTGTGGTTGTTTCCTAATTTTGAATAAAGATATAGAAGTAACACATCTTTTTGAACCGTTTCACAACTACTAAAGAATCTTGTAGAGTAACATCTTATTCAAATCAACATTCTTGCTGTAGTTAAGTTCCGCTTGATTAGAGTAAGACAGACTGAGGTGACGACGTTTACTGAGTACTAAAGTGGAATCCTGTCTCTATTTAAATGAATTCATTCAGACTTTAATATAAAACATTTTAATCTTGGATTAAGTTTACTACAGAGCAATATAGCAAAAACTATTTGTAATCTACTATATAAAAATAAGTCGGGTTTTCCTTCCTGACGCTATAACTCCCGAACGCACGAACCGATTTCCACGGTTTTGCATTCGTTGGAAAGGTCTCGGGCTCCGTGAGGTTTATAGCAAAGCAAAATTCAGGAAAAATTTGAACAGAAAAACGGGAAAATAATGCACGTGCGAAGCCGGGACAGACCGCTAGTGTCATATAAATTAACTAATAAAATTTAGGTTTAGTTAGCAAATTTTGAAAAGAATCTTTCCATTCTCTTTCATTCTTTTTGAAAGAATTTATCGTTTCGTATTATATTGCTGATTCTTGTCACTTTTAGTCAATATTTTATTTATTTACCTGTAAAACTTCATCGTTAATATAACAATGTTCAATGTAACTAAAAAGGTAAAACACGTAACAATATAAACGCTAACACAATTAAATAACCTTTACTTATACATAGCCATGTAAATGGAAGTTAACAAAAATAATTATTAAAGTTTATTTTCCTTATAAAATTGGGGCCGTGACAGCCCTAATTGCGTGAATGTATGTACAATGGCCTTCGCATTTTATCGCCTCACGCGAGTTCATTCCTTCTAAAACCCTCTGCCACGAATTTTGCGGGCAGCGGGGCGGGAGAATCTTAAGGTGGGTCCGCGGTGGGTCCGGATATGCGATCATGATACATGTTGATATACGGTGTTCGGATTGGGCGGAATACTATCTTACCAGGCTTGATTCGTTACATGCTGATACAGTTACGTGATCGGATCAGGGAAATGATATATATCTGGACCCGCCTTTTCGCGTAATATGTTCCGCTTCTCGAACAAAGCGGAGCGATGTGAAAAAATAGCGCCCACCGCTCCGCTGTCTGCAAAATTTGAGGCACCGCCCTATAGCGTCCGCCGCTCCGCTGTCTGCAAAATTTGAGGCACCGCCCTAAAGGTTCTTCCAAAATGAAAATCCTTACTTATGATATCTAGAACACGAGTAAACACACTTTATGTGAGGGACAGAAAGTTGGTTTACTTTATCGTTGACATTCATTTGGCTTAAGACGATGTGCGCAATGCGATGAAAGCAACAGTAAAGTAAATGTAGACAAAATTTCAGATAACTAATCTGAAATTTTGTCTACATTTACTTTACTGTTGCTTTCGTTTAACCTAATTTAAAAGTTTTGCTTTTTGGTCTCATGCTTTTAAATGTATTTAATGTGTTTGTTTTTTGCTCCCTTCTTTAATACACTCTTAAAAACTTTATTTCAGTTGTTTTGTTCCTATCATACAAGATTTTTCTGACTGAGTTTTAACTAACTAGAAGTTTAAAATTCAGTCAGAAAACTATTTATTTAAAAAACACGAAAACTGTGCTCGTGGTTGTAATTAAAACTTAGTTCCTAACAATTATAATAACAATAAGAAGTGCGCACCTAGCGAGGTAGACTGCCCGCTCGTCGGCACCGTACTAAAGATTTCTCCAGAGGCACTTTACACTAACTCTCGTTTTAATTAACTTATCTAATACTACTTAATTCTGACTGTTTTTTGTTGTTGCAGTTCATAGTTGTGACTATAATCTATAAAAACATAGGTTAATTGTACTGGTATTAGCTTTTCTTAGAAAGAAAGAAAGATTCTTCTTTGGCAATGATTTTTTTGGAAATTAGGTGTCAAATTAGGTAATTTTCCGATCGGTTATGGATCTCAGTTTAATGTAGTTACAAAAGGTCGGTTTTAACGACACCCATAGGATGAGATGGGGTGGTGACACACTGTATTCTAACTCCGTCACCGGGAGAGTTTAAAAAGTAATAAGACCTAATCTTAGCATTCCATGGATTCTCCGTGCGGGTGCCAGGTCCATCGCGTGATAGAGGACGGAACACTTGCATAACAGCGTCTAGGACTTACGACCTAGATGTAGGTTTAATCAGGCCGCTTTACAAATCGCTAGCCGTCACATTCACGGTCTGCTATGTTCTATCTTCTACCTTTCTAAATTTGATACGAACCTAATAATATAAGAAACCAATAGATTTTAAACTATCGCGATTTGTATACATAATACTATTATAAACGGGTCTTACTCGCGGTATATACTATATCCTCTGCTGACACCAGTCCCTCCGCGACCACGGCCCTTGCAAGTCGGCCGAAACGTCGGAGAAAAACCTAGGTATTTATCTTACCAGTATCTAGGATATAGTATATACCGCGAGTAAGACCCGTTTATAATAGTATTATATAAGAAACCAAATTGACGACTCCAAGTTATTCTCCAGTCACGTTAAGTCAAAGTAAAGTAAGAGTTTAGTTTACTTCAGCAATTTACGATGACAAGCTGCCCGTCACGTTAGCACGGAACAGTTAGGTGCAAGTAGAACATATCGCGTGCGATTGTAATCTCGATATAACGCAAACCAATACTTAGTTGATGGAAAAAAAATATTACCTGTGTTGTGTAAGTAACGGTTTTTACTTGTTTTTATATCTGTTTATGTTTTTTTTACTACATATTGTGACTGTATAAAATACTAGATACACTGTAATGATACTGGATACATACTGGTCGACGGATGAGGGACGCACAAGACCGCGCAAAGTAGAAATGTTTGGAGGAAGCCTATGTCCAGCAGAGGACGTCTATAGGCTGATATGATTATGATGACTGATATGAATTACATATAATTTTATAATAAAGTATAACTAGAAAAATCCGAAAAGAAGAAAGACAATGGAAAAAAAAGTCAAGACTAGATGGCGTTGTACAGTTGAGTTCTAAGTTGCGGCCCGGCGCCGTATAAAGCAATGGTTAAATTTGGTAGTCGAGACGAGTACTCGGGTGGCCTAGTGGTCATGGCACTGGACGCAGATAGTCCAGAGACGCGGGTTTCAGTCCCGCCTCGAGTACCAATTATTTTCCATTGTCTTTCTTCTTTTCATGACTGTAATGGTACTACACTTTGGTTTTGCTTTTTAAATAGGTGTAACTGTGTAGGTATAACTAGGGCGCTATAACTAGCCACGTGCCTTGAAACTCACCTCTCCGCCCGCATCCCTACGCGAGCCCCGCTCTCGTCCTTCAATAGTGGCCTATCTTAACAGTTGATATTCATCGGTATCATAGTTCATTATTCTTATTTATCATTTGTAGTTTAATCTTTTAGATAAAAACATCTTCATTTTGGAGTCAGTTATTAAAAACAACAAACAATCATGATTTACAAACACAAGTCATATTCTACAAACCACATTACAGTAACCCTTCTCAAGAAATAATACTCCAAATAAATACGAATAGTCACGTCTGTATATATATAAGTGAATGCCATTCCTTATGGCCGACGCAGACCGGGACGGCATGGCAAGGGATTTTAATTTTTACTAATGGACATTCAACCGTACTATTACAGAAAAACGACATTAATTGCTATGCTTTAAAATGAAAAATGCCGTGCGATAAAATCCCTTTCAATGCCAGGCATCATTTTTAAGCATAGCAATTTATGTCGTATTTCTGTAACAGTACGGTTGAATTTCCATTAGTAAAAATTAAAATCCCTTGCCATGCCGTCCCGGTCTGCGTAGGCCTTTAGAGTCTGATCTGTAAGTGACAGTGGGTAATCAAGAGACGGTAACTCGTAAAACCCGTAACGACTTGCACAGCTGTTCCCATTACAATTAGATATCGACAGTTTAACATCTTTTGAGAGGGTCTTGGGGTATAAATAGAGATCATTCGTGTGCGTTTTATTAGTTTGGCTTGTTCACAATTTTGTGAAAAATAACTCTGATATGGTGGATGGTGCTATGAGTATATGGTGATGGTGGTTTTATAATGGGTCAGTTTTAGATCAAAATAACTTAAACTTAAAATTGATCAGTGTGGTGACGGAGTAAGAATACAATATGTCACCACCCCATCTCATACAAGACGGAATGTGGGGTGAGGCAGGGGGGGCTAACTTCGCCTGGCCTCTTTAACTTATATATTAATCAGCTGATTGAGGAGCTCAGCAGCGCACGTGTCGGTTGTCATATTGGCAAAGTATGCGTCAACAATATCTGGTATGCTGATGACGCCGTGCTGCTGGCCCCCTCAGTCAGCGCGCTCAGAAAGCTCTTAAAAATTTGTGAGTCTTATGCAGGTTTGCACGGTTTACTGTATAATGACAAGAAGAGCGAGTACATGGTATTTAAGGCAGGTAAAAAGTGTCCAACAGTTGTACCTTCACTAAAACTAAATGGTCAACCTCTTAAGAAAGTGAATCAATTTAAATATCTTGGGCATTTTATTACCGACGATTTAAAAGATGATATTGATATTGAAAGGGAACGCAGGGCGCTATCAGTTAGGGCAAACATGTTGGCTCGCAGATTTGTACGTTGCTCAAGTGCAGTAAAGATTACTCTATTTAAAGCATTCTGCACGTCCTTGTACTCGAGTAGTCTGTGGGCAGACTATACGAAAAAATCGATTAGCGCCCTGCGGGTCCAATACAACAATGCCTTCAGAGCACTGTTAAAGTTGCCACGTTTTTGTAGCGCCTCAGCCATGTTTGCACATGCAGGCGTGGATAGTTTTGGTGCCCTTTTACGCAAGAAAGCAGGTTCGTTGTTGCGCCGAATACGGGGGAGCGATAACAGTGTTCTGAGGGAAATAGCCGAAAGCGGAAATTGTCATCTTGTTGGCAACTTAATAAATATAAATTTGTCACTAATAGAGTATAAGTACTAACAAAATTAGATGTAAGTTTACTAACAAATTATGGATTGCGTAGTTATCCGAAAATAAACATTTTTATTTTTATTTTTATTTTTATTTTTATTTTTATTTTTATTTTTATTTTTATTTTTATTTTTATTTTTATTTTTATTTTTATTTTTATTTTTATTTATTTATACCAATCCGTCGTGGTACTAGTAGGTCAAGTATCCCCGCGTCACGGGAAGGGGCCTGTCCCTGCAGTGGGACATTAATGGGCTGTTATGATGACTTTTTCAACTTAACTTACACACTAGGATATCTACCTTGTGCCGTGAGGACTTTGTTTAAACTTCAAGGTAATAGACAAAAAGTAAACCAAAGACATTTCGTGAAATCAACCTCAGTAGATTTCACAAAATAAACTTATTTAGTATGATGATACTTCCAAAATGATTAAAGTACACAGGTTGATGATTTTGTTATTCGATTCGACTAAGCAACAACTAGAAAGCACTAAATAAGAACTTTTTACTGTTTGGTTAGTAAGTAGATTTATAGACCATGTGCAAGTTGTGAATTGTATGAAATATCAGCATGTCGGTCACGTATTAAATTTTGCAGCAGTAAAACATCTTTCTGTGCACTTTGTGCAGGTAAACACCATATTCGAGCTTGTTCATAAAAGAAAATACTTGATTTTCTACCTCCCTGGTTTTGTATAACTAGTCAATATTTATAAAAAAACCTGAATATCTATCAACTCATTTTGAACTCACTTCTAGCTGTTATTACTGTAACCTCTGATTATTTCATTTCTTAAGCATGTTTATTTTAATTTTTGTATAAATACATTAGAAATAATAGTCCATTAATCTCAATAACACAGTAGTGAAATAATGAATTAGATCGGTGAATAATGATTGGTGATAAAACATAAAACGGACATAGTGTTTTTACAAGAACGATATCAAATCGACGAAAGATGGAAGACGAAAAGATGTATTACACAGTCACATTATCTAGGACCTCGCTTGAATGCGAACCTCGCGTCCTGTTCTCCTTTCAACCCCCGCGCTCGCCACAGGCGCATTAGTGATACGTCCGACGCGACGTGACGTCATCGACGCCAGGTCTCGAAATAATGTGACCGGGATATAAAACTAGATAACATAGCATGGACTTACAGAGTTTATATTGCTAGCTCAAATTTTACTGTAATATGCTGACATGACCTTATGAGGTCACACTATACTGTTGCGAGGGTTTCATTACTATCTTGCAAGGCTTATGTTGAGAGGCTGCTTTTAATATAAACATCCGGTTGCTCTTCAATTACAAGTTCCCCTAGACATGTGTTGCAGTCAATCCAAAGACACAAATATTCATTAGCACTGACGTCAATGCATCTTATGTAATGTGGTATCCATACTCATACACACATCAAAAAAGTCTAAGCAACATGCATGATATTACAAATTTACCATTTATATTAATTAATTTCTAAGTATTTACTCACTCAAAGTGTATAGGTAAGTAAACTTTTTTGTTATTGATGACATACTGGCTGGTTGTAAAAAAAAAATTTCGATTATGTTTTGTTTTTTTTTCATAAAATTCAAATGACTGCGAATTTGTTTGAATTTGAGTGCATGTTAATTGCTACGTTTTAGTCTTGATTTTATAATTTTACCAACCATTTAAATACAGTTGGCGACAAAATTGAATTGTTAGATATTCTTTACGTCATGGAGCGACGTCATTTGACGGCAGATGAAATGCAAAGAGCTGTAGGGATGTTGCAAGCGGGAAGTAATCAATCTCAGGTATCTCGACATTTTGGTATTCATAGAAGTGTTATTTGTCGTCTTTGGCAGCGCTACAATAATACAGGGGAACCCGCTGAACAGCATCCAGGCCGTAAAAGGAGTACAACCACTCGGCAAGACCGGTACATACAACTGACTGCAAGACGCCAGCCGATGTTAACCGCTCGAGAGATAAGTTTGAGGCTACAAAATTCAAGTGGTGTTGATGTAAGTCCCCAAACTGTGCGAAATCGACTGCATGAGTACGGCCTACGAGCTCGACGCCCTATCAGGTGCCCACCGATACGTCACGGGAATCGCGCTCGTCGAAATGAATGGTGTAGAGAACGCATAACATGGACCCAGGAACAATGGGATAAAATTATGTTTTCCGATGAGTCGCGATTCGGGTTTAGGCCTGATACAAGAAGGGTGCGAGTGTACCGTCGACCCGGAAATACTGAAAGACTCAGGTGCGTTCAGGAAGTTCATCCATACAGCGGCTCAACAGTTATGGTATGGGCGGGTATTATGAAGAACAGGCGAACTGAGCTCGTTTTTGTAAATGGAAACATGAACGCTGAAAATTACGTTGAGGATATTCTCAGACCTTATGTCCATCCATTTGCACAAACCTTTGGCTCCGATTTTACGTTAATGCATGACAATGCGCGTTCACATACAGCTCGGCGAACCAGTGAATACTTGGCAACGGAGAACATCCAGGTATTGCCCTGGCCTGCACAATCGCCAGACCTCAACCCCATCGAGCACGCATGGGACATGCTCCAGAGACGTGTTTTGAAGGACTTGGACGGAGTGACAACAACCCAACAGCTGAAGGATTTGCTACAATTCCATTGGGAGCGAATACCGCAAGATGACATAAACAGTCTCATTAATTCAATGAATAATCGTTGCCGACAAGTTCTGAATAGCAGAGGAGGCCATACTTTGTATTAAATTGTCCTATTCTTTCACAATAAATTCATTTTCTTAAGAAATTTCAATTTGTAAAAAAAAAGTTTAGTTTCTTATGTACCTGTATATTCTAATATTGTTAATTTCTGTTATTAAAAGAACTTATAAAGAAAACAGCTGTCATTTTTACATCATAGAACCCTAAAAATATTATTTTAAAAATAAAATACAACGTTATAATTAAAATAAATGGTAAAATAAATTAATATAAATGGTAAATTTGTAATATCATGCATGTTGCTTAGACTTTTTTGATGTGTGTATTATAAATGGGAAAGTGTGTCTGTTTGTCTTTCTTTCACGCCAAAACGGAGCGACGAATTGAGGTGATTTTAAGGGGAGATAGTTGAAGGGATGGAGAGTAACCTAGGCTACTTTTTGTTTCTTCTTTTTTCAGGAAAGGGGAACAGTGCTACCCTGAATTTAATGCGAGCGAAGCCGCGGGCAAAAGATAGTGGAAAATAAAGGTAAGTATACAGATTAGTAACAACAAGAAGCTGTAGAAAACTTTAATGTTCAAATGAATCTCTTTAGACTCTACAACACTCCCGAAGCACCACCTACTTTTTGTTTCTCTATGGACGACTCATCTATTAACGTCACACTTTCTTGTAAGAACGTCCATGTGGATAGGTGGCGTGTATAACACAATAAATGTTTATTTCGAAACAAGCAAAGTGGTTTACAAATTAATGGGTTCAATATAGATAAAACTATGGTACATCCCATGCTTCTTTACTGGTCATCATCATCATAGCAGCCCATTAATGTCCCACTGCAGGGACGGGCCTCCTCCCGTGACGGAGGGATACTTGGCCTACTAATACCTCGCCAGACGGATTGGTATAGGGTTTAATTTCAAATTTTCCTTCTTTTCATTTCGTAAAGATAATTAACGGGTAGTCCCTTAATAGGTTTTTACGACACCCATGGGATGAGACGGGGTGATGACATATTGTATTCTTACTCCGTCACCACACGGTGACTGGGTTATAATCAAGTATTTTTTTTATAAATACACACATTTTCAGTAAAACTAACGCCACCCGTAAGATTGGTGTCAACCCATTTTAGGCTTGACACCATTTACACTATCACGACACAAAAATCACACTGTAAATAATAAAAAACTCAACTACCTAGTGTTAAAAATAAAGCTAAAAACAAATTTTATATAAAATGACAAAATTGTTTATTCATGGCAACCGTGATTAGTGTCTACTGTATAAATATTTGAGTAACCAGCAATCGACAAACAAGTAACAAACTATCGCCTACTTAGTTCGATATCGACTCTACAATCACAATACTGTAATTACTTGACAATTCAATAGTAAACACGCTGACAGAATTAATTGTAGCCCAATCAACACGCCAAGTGTTCATTATTTATTTATTTATGTCTATTTTAACTAACGATATATAAATATTTTTAATAACGGTGTTATTTATATCGAACCTGATAGAAAGCGGGAATACAGTACTATTATTTTTTATTTATTATTAAAAAAAAGACAACTCTCCACTAGGGATCATGCCCCGTGTCGCGGGGACTTTTTACAAACATCAATTAACGGACACAAAGAACACCCAGACTCCGGACAATAATTTGTGGATCTCACAAATTATTGTCCTGCGTGGGGATCGAACCCACAACCTCGTGCACGGAAGCCGATTGCGCTACCGTCGCGCCACCGAGGTCGTACAAAAATAAAAGCAGTGGATGTTACTTGTTGTTATAACTTCGCACTACCCATTGTTTTGCTGATATGCGCCATGTGGGTGTACACGGGCAGATCCTCGAACACTATAAGTAAGTACCAAGCGTTTGGTATTCAAACGTGCGACCGCATGCCAGCCACAATCTCATCCACCGCGCTACCTAAAGCTTACTAAGTTATACTTTAGGTCGGTTTTTAGCTGAACCATTATTTTTGTATTGACTTTAAAAGTAAAACTACTACGAGTATGACTATGAAATAGGCAGAGAAAAAATAATTAAGATTTAATAATCACTATCATTAAGTTTTTCCTGATCTCAAAATACCTAGAGGTAAATACCTCATGGAAACTAAATGTAAAATAAAATGAAAAACATGTAAAATATGTCTAGATTGTAAAATCTTGCAATTCATATACCACTGTTTAAAGGTAGCTACGCGTAAACAAGGGGAGCAATCTTTTCACGCGTGTAACATAATATTTATACTTCATTCATTTTCAACACGTAAATAACTGGAAATGTGTGTGTAGATAGGGTTTGTTAGCGTCACCTGCTGAATATTATACTCGTATGTATATTAACATTAATTTTATATTGTGATAATTTCTTTTTTTATTATATTAGAAATAATAATGTAATACGGAAAATAATTAAATAAATAACACAAAACAGCCACAGCAATGTGTGCATTAATAACATGACATCACCATAGACAAGGCGGACACTGTCCAACAGTTGTTTGTTTGACCTTGTATAATTATATATGCGGAATCACTGTGTGAATCTTGATATCGCGATTCAGCTGGTCTACTCTTGAATTTAATTCCGATCGATCGGGATTGGAATTATGACGTTTACCGCTATTTCATACTCTTGAAATCAACACTAGCGCCAAATTGTTTTCAAATTAGGTGTCTATTTGTTGAACTACATGAAATTGTGATTGAATTAAAAATGGTACTCTTGAATTCATTTTGACAGCTGCGTATTGCGTTGAAATTGTGTTCGGATTGCTTGTAAATTGGTATTATTCCAATAGCAAATAAGTAACTTTTTACATATTGTTTTGTGTTTTATGTCGACTTGGGAATATCAATACATCTTTAATATGACTTATTAGTAAAGATATCATTTAGTCTACATAAAAAAACGTAGATTAAGCTTTAAAAGAAAGGCAAACTAAACCTATATTGCGCTTTGTGTGTTGTATCTATGTACCAAATAAAATATGGCGCCGAATGATAACGAACACTGTTTGACAACACAAATAATTTATTTGTTAAATATATATTATATTATATATTTAATGATAAATATTCAAGCTTTACTTGGTCACAAAGCCACACAAAGCTTTTTAAACTAGAAACACTAATATAGAATTAATAGAATTATTCTAGAATATATCGCACCCTCAGTAACATAAGGGGCCAAGTCAAAATTTTAGTAAACTGAGATTTTAAATGCTAAGGGCATAAAATGGAATTCTTTACCAGTTAGCGCTGACAAAGCGAGAAAAAGGACAATAACAACTCGGTAAATATATTTGTGTCCCTCTCACACTCTCCCAGCCCGGCGCCCGCTCTTACTGCTAGAAGGTTATGGTTAACAACTAAACAGTGAAAGGGATTTAAATAATATATAGGTTCAATTTTAAATAGTCCTAGTATTTCTTTGATATTTTTGTATTATAAAGGCCTAACTTGAATGCATGTTTTTCAATTACTTGTAATTTATAGAATTAATGCAAATTTATTGTTTTCTCTTATTGCTATTTATAGTGCATTTACCAAAGAACAAATCTGCCAAATTTCACATTTATAACTTAAATAATAAACAAGTAATTTGAAAAAATAGGTATTTTATAGGAACCCAGAATCTTAAATCGTGATTTCCCAAAAATCAACTTTTTTGGATTGTGCCCTTATGATACTGAGGGTGCGATATTTACTTTTTGACAAGTAAGGGGAACTATTTTTATAATAGACTTGTCTTTGACCCGTCTCATTCAGCCACAAGCAACACAAAATTTTTGAAATGCTAATTTCTCGATCCGAATAATAATAAATAATTAAAAAACGTATATTACAATAATATTTTCCATAACTTGTATTTATTACTATTGTTAATAAGCAGATATCGACCTTAGTAATAATATTTTCTCAATTTAGTATGTAGTTGAACATCACTTCTCCAATGTCATGTGTTGCTAACTTCACACTCTAAAATATAATCGTGAACCAATCCCGATTTCAATTCAATGTTGACGAAATTGTTTTCAAGAGTACGAAATCACGTGACTTCAAAATTGACATTGTAATTGGATTGGTATTAGATTGAAATTAAAATTATGTTCAAGAGTAAGCCTACAGGACGTAATGGTGACATCTGTTGATTGTGGGGGGTACTGAGATAGTGTAGGTGTTCGCTTGCGTAAGTCGCTAGATGACGCTACAGCACCATAGAAATGGCCTTCCCGGCACTAAGGACTGTCGTTATTAGTGCCTTGGAACTCTAGGTAAGTCCTAAAAAAGCCAACCCTAGAATGCTCTGACGCACATTGATCGTCTTAATACTGAAAACCTGAAACCAAACTTTTGAAAACCTTTATTTTACTCCAACCTTAAATAATCGACCTCGGTGGTGCGACGGTAGCGCAAGCGGCTGCCGTGCAAGAGGTTGTGGGATCGATCCCCACGCAGGAAAATGATTTGTGAGATCCACAAATTTTTGTCCTGGTCTGGGTGTTCTTTGTGTCCGTTAATTGATGTTTGTAAAAGGTCCCCCCCCGCGACACAGGGCATGATCCCTAGGGCATGCAATATCGGAAGGTTTTCAATTCCGATACTGACTTCCGATATTAGATCTCAATATCGGAATTCCGATATTAATATCGGAATTGCGTATTTTTTTTAGAAATTGCACTTTTTGTTCAAAAATGCACAAATTCGCTGTGAGGTTGGATTGAATGCAATAAAAAATATTTATAAATCATATTATTTAATTTGGATTGCTTGTTTTATACTCGTATTTAAGTTTTACCCACAGTATTTACTAAATCAGATATTTCTCATTATTTTTCTGTACTTATTGCTTAGTTTAACTATCTCACTCAGAGACTTAAATCTGAAATTAAATCAACAATTAGGAACAAAAAGTAATTTATAATATCCTATTCTTTAATCTAATATCTTATTACTTATTAAACTTATCAACAAAGCTTAAAAGTTGAATTGACGAACTTCTTAGAATTTAAAATATTTTATTTATTTTATTTTATTTTCTTCGGAACACTAACAGTATAATTTACAATCGGTTATTACATAAATATACTTATACACAGCTATTAACAGGTATTCGCAAATATAAACTAAACATAAAACCATTGCATGACAGAAAAAAAATAGTTCAAAATAAATTGTAAATTTAATTTGTTGCTTCTCTGGGATTGGGACCAAAATAATCTGTAGTAAATAATTTCTTTACCACTGTTGGCTTTGACCTAAATATCTCAAATTAGCTATGCCTTTTGGCAATGCTGTTAACGGAACTACTCCCACGAATGAGAAATGAGTTTTGTCTAAAATTAGTGTTGGCTGAGGGTAGTACTAAGGGTTGATTGCGCCTAACTGGCAGTTTTCTAGGGACCCAAATGTTTAGTTTTTCAAATAGGGTTGGACAGTCAACCCCACCATTGACAATTTTTACAATTGTTACAACATCAGATATTGTATCGTCTATTTTGTAGGGGCATAAAATGATACCTCTTACATCTTGCTTCATACCCATGATCGATGCACCTATACCTATACTGTAAATATCTTAGGAACTTTTTCTGTACGGATTCAATGCGCTCAATATAAATGTCATAAAGCGGGTTCCATACCACTGATGCGTATTCGAGGATATTGCGCACGAGAGCACAGTATAGTACCTTAATTTTTATTTAATTATATAATATGCCAACAACAATAATTATTGGAAATATTTTTGTCTAATTTTTATCTATACTCATTACTAATATAAAACTAACAAACTCGGAATCAACAAAACTTTATGAAGTCTTGTTGATTCTAAGTTTAGTAGTTTAAATTACAATCAACTGTAGTAAAGGTTCCCTATATACATAGGTTTATATTTATTTTAAAATCTCGTTTTTCTTGGTAATATGTTCTCAAAAACAACAAAACGTCAAACATTTTGTCGGATAAATAACCGCCCGACGAAAAAACATGCTCACTTTCAACATTGGTGGGCAAAATTTATGTGAGATAAGTGTAAGTTCATCTGAAGAGACAGAAGCTGTCGGTGCTTCAGTCTTTCTTTCTGTGAAGTTGAGACTGCTAGTATCGTTTTGTTTATATTTGAGGCGTTTTAACAACTTTACAATAATATCACATATTATTAGAGTAGGTAAAGAGTGAGCGAAACAGGTAACAATATTATTGTTCTTGTAGCACATGCATAGCGAGCTGGCAACATTAATACGGTACCTACTGTTTTGCTCGGCGATACACAAGGATCGATATATGTATAATTTAAAACTCAAAATATAGAAAAATGACCGAGTTCCGAGATTCCGATATTCGATCACCCAGTATCGGAATTGTAATATCGGACTTTGCGTTCCGAGATTCCGATATTACGATATTCCGAGATTCCGATATTCATGCCCTAATGATCCCTAGTGCGGAAGTTGTCTTTTTTAAGTAAAAAAAGTAAGTAATCAACAAAATAACATCTTGGTCAAAGACCTTTGTCTACAAATTTTGATTTTATTTGTCATTAAAATATAATAGTAAACTACAAATACTATAGTAGGAATTTTAATTCGATTCCTGATTTGACATTAGCTACTGTCATTTTGTGAAATAATGATACCACATATAATAGTGTAGTGATGAACACAAAAATCGATAAACAATAAGTGTGTGTGCCAGCAGTTTGCCAATTAAAGACTAAATTATTGATTTTTATTTAAATAAATACATAATTATTCATAATAATAATTTATTAATTAGTAATCGCTGCTCTATTTTATAAAAAGTTAAAATTTATGTTTTTATATTAAAAACAAAACTTATTGAGCCTAGATAGATTTTAGTATTGGCAGCCTGTGTGCGCTCGTGCAGCTATCGTCATTTTGTTTATAGTGTCATTCGGCTTCATTCTCCCAGCCTGACTGCACGAATACCTATCTTATTTCATTGCGAATCGATATTAGTTTTTTTGTCAACTATTTGTTTTGGTTTTCCATCAAAATGGATCCTCAGCCAAGTACATCACAAAAAGACGTGGATGTTTTCTTGTCCCCAAGAAAAAAACGTCCACGAAAAGCTTTCACTGTTACTGAAAAAGTAATGATCCGCAACGCCTACAAATACGTGAAAAATGAAATTTCTTCGCAATTGGAGGCCTTTCAAGTTGTGGAAGAAAATGAATGTATGAGCAAAGTTGCTGACATATTGGGAATAACCTCACGCTCTGTTTGTAACGTTTTGAAGGAAGTAAATAAAGGTGCGCCGCCAACTCCTCCTAAAAAATCTGGACCAAAGCGAAGTTTTAAAGATAAAATTGATGAATTTACATTCTCTGCAATACGAAGAATTGTTCATCAGTTCTTTTACCGAAATGAACCTCCAACCATTTCAAAGGTTAGTCAATCAGTCACACTGTATTATTTTAAACCTAAGTACATCTTTTATATATATACCTAAGTAATGATTCCAAGCTATTATAAAATTTACTATTTTAGATTTTACAAGTGATGAACGATGATCCAGAAATACCCAATATTTCCAAAGACACCCTCAGAAAAATTTTGAAACATCTTAATTTTAAATTTGTTTCACGGTCACGCAAGAGCACACTTATTGATCGAAATGATATAATAACTTGGCGACAGCGTTACTTGCGATCTATATGTCAGTTTCGACGAGAAGGGAGACATATATATTATCAAGATGAAACTTGGGTTAACGCAGGTACGGCTAACATTTATACACAAAATGAATTTATATACATTTTACATTTTAATAGTAATATTGAATGTTAATGTACTATATTTACTTTAAGGTCATACTGTAAAAAAAACTTGGGTGGACATGAAAGTCACATCATCTCGACAAGCGTTTTTGGAGGGACTGACCACTGGATTAAAAAATCCATCTGGAAAAGGCAAACGTCTCATAATTAGCCATATAGGTAGTGAAGAAGGCTTCCAGAAGAGGGGCTCATGATTTTTGAAGCAAAGAAAAATTGTGAAGATTACCATGATGAGATGAATGCAGTTTGTTTTGAGGAGTGGTTCGCTGGAGTCTTACCAAAATTAAGACCAAACTCAATTGTGGTGATGGATAATGCACCTTACCACTCCCGAAAATTGGAAACGGCACCAAAAATGAGCTGGAAAAAAGCTGAAATTCAAGATTGGCTTTTAAATAAAAATATTTATTACGAACCAGATATGGTTAAAGCTACGCTTTTAGAACTGATTCCACATAACGAGTCTTTTAATAAGTACGCTGTAGATGAAATTGCAGCACAACATGGGATCACTGTTTTAAGACTTCCCCCTTACCATTGCGAGCTAAACCCTATCGAATTGATATGGGCGCAGGTAAAGGGGCATGTAGCTCAAAATAATAAAAACTTCAAATTGACAGACGTGAGAACTTTATTTCAGGAAGGCATTCAAAAAATTACGGCTACCGAATGGTCTAAATGCGTATCCCATATTGTCAAAGAAGAGCAAAAAATGTGTAGGCTAGATACTTTAATTGACAATATCACAGACACATTTATAATAAATGTTACAGAAAGTGACAGCGATAGCGAAAGCGATGACGGCGACAATTTATAAAAATATTTACAATATTTTTTTTATGTACAGTTAAGGTAATTATTGGTTCGTCACCTTAAGGCCTATTTTCGTGTGCTTATGCAGTATGTACTACGTATATGTATACTGATTTGATAAAGCAGAGTATCACAGTCTGCTTTACCGATTGAGTAGTACATTATTATTAAATATTGCAGTCAATAAAAAAGTCAATGGTCGGCTGTCACTAGTGGGGATGACAATACAATATCGGTTACCTAGGATACAAAATTAGTCCTTCGTGAATGCTCGTGAATCGGAAATAATATTTAATACTATTTATTTCATATTTAATTTTTATATTCTGTGGTTATAGGCATAATAAATTATTATTTCAACAATATTTATGTGACTCATAAAATGGCTGTAATTTCGTAAGTATAAGAGCACTATTTTTTTCCTTTTCGCACTATTTATAACTATTTCAGAACCATTTTTTGGCATTCATGAAATATCAAGATTTTATTGTGAGTATGCTGGGCTAAGACACCATGATCACAGTTTTTATTCATTTCACACACAATTACCTATAAAAGAAAAGTCTCAGATCGTTAATTAATCGTCAAAACTAAAAATACCACTAATTTTAAACGAGAAGAATCGATCCGGAAATATTTCATTTCCATATCGAATAATTTCGCAACGTCACTATTTAATACTTGTCATAACGTTGCTACACTGAAATTGTCAAATCTGGAATCGAATTAAAATTCGTAGTATAGATCCAACTATGAACATGAAGTTTGTTTATAACTTGTTTAATTGTTGCGTCAAAGTTAATTTGAGAGAAGTCCTTTACTTACTTCTCTCATAACTTTGCTTTGTTTGGATATCAAGTTCTTGCGAAATGGAGTTCAATGGCTCTATACAGTATAACTTTTTTCATTTCGTTAGATGTATAAAAACATCGTTTATAATGATCATGCTAATAACTGATACGTTTATTTGGTAACAGTAATTATATGGAGTTTCACAATCTCATATCTTTTTAAATAGTACACACAACACATTTTCTCAAACCCTATGCGGTGTAACCCCGTTTAGCAGCTTTGCATTTACATAAGAACTTCAGATAACATGAAGTTGTATGCAGGAATGTTGCCACTGTTTCATATTAAATACTAGCGGCCCGGTACGTGCTTCGCTACGTATAAAGTGAAATAAAATAAACAAATCGGAACATCAAATTCATTTATTTAATCAAAAAAATATTTTATTTAAAATCGAAATCAATTGCTAGCTATTTACAACACACTTAATCCAAAACATTTGGATAAACAATATTTTTTGTTTTTCCATTTTGAGCATAAATAAACAAACGGCTGGGGGTACCGACTCTGGAACAGGCAACATATAACTGGCCATGTGAAAAACAATGTTCCTCCAAATTCACACCACAAACGTGAAGTGTTTGACCTTGGGCCTTGTTGATGGACATCGCAAATGATAAACGCACAGGATATTGTAAACGTTTGAACTCAAAAGGCATATCAGTTGGAATCATAGGTATACGCGGTATCAAAACAACTTCTCCTTTTGATTTACCAGTTAAGATCGTAGCTTCAATCAAATTTGGCAATAACTTTTTCACTGCCAATCTTGTTCCGTTACACAGTTTTGGTGGATTAATATTTCGCAATAAGATAATCGAAGAACCAACTTTCAGATTCAAGCAATGCGGTGGCATACCAGCCGGCTCCAATGAATTTAAAAATTCAATTGGATAATTCATTGCCTCATCTTGATTCATAACACTGTCAATTGATTTATATTTCGTGACTACGCCTGGCAGTTTGGCTTGAATTTGAAAATTAATGGCATTGACATGAATGTTTTTCGGTGCTAAAATGGCGCGTTCTGTCAACCAATCATGATTTCTGTAATTCTGAACAATATTCGGAAAAACACATTCAATCAATTCATCTATCGATTGCGCAATTGTACAAAAATTGTTCGGTACAGCGATCAATCCGTTGGTTCTGTCGATTTGTATTTTGCCGTCACCAATTTCTAACAATTGTTTTGAGAACTCATGGGCAGCTGGATCATTTTGTAGGTGAACACGCATATTAATGTTTAGTGTCAATTTTTGTAGATATCTCCAAAGAACTGATGACTTCAAGCAGGCATTTATTTCATCAGCAGGAGTTGATCGAGGAATGACAGGCAATGTTTGACGAAAATCCCCTGAAAGTAATATCAAAGCACCACCAAAAAGCTGTTGATTACCACGTAAATCTTGCATTGTTCGATTGAATGCTTCTAGTGATTTTTTATTCGCCATTGTACACTCATCCCATAAAATAATTGACGTTAATCGCAGAACTTTTGCCATAGCAGAATTTCTCGATATATTGCAAGTTGGAGTTTCAATCACCTGTACATTCAATGGCAATTTTAATGCAGAGTGTGCGGTCCGACCACCTTCTAATAATGTAGCAGCAATTCCCGAAGATGCAAGTGCTAGTGCAATTTTCTGATCTGATCGAATAGTCGCTAAAATCAATGATATAACGAACGTTTTACCTGTGCCACCAGGTGCATCCAAAAAATATAATCCACCTGCATTATTGGAAACGGCTTGCATGATTGTATCATATACATGTTTTTGCTGAATATTTAATTTGGTTATATTCGATTGTACAAATAAACGCAAATCATTACAGTTGAATTCCTGCTCACGTTGCAATTCACGATCAAACAAATCATGCATGGGACGATTTGGTGCGGTCATACCCAATTGTACTAATGCTTTATTTGCAATCGTTAGACATATATCTTCAATTATTATCAAAGCTTCGTTGCACATTTCCAAGGTAATCAACAAATCAGGATTTCTTGCATGATGACGCATACGAATTAAAATATCTTCTGCCATATAATTTTTATATTTGTTCCATAATTCAAGTGGATTTGATGGCATACATGTCGATAATATAATGGCAAATAGCATTCGTATTTGTTGTGGATGAGCTGACGTAGATGCATCATTAAGTGTTGAATCCCAATGTGCATCATCCTCCAACAAATGCAAGAGTTGACATGCTTCACGATATGTTTGACACAAATGACCGTCGACTGTTCTTAATTCTTGAAATGATTTTGGGCCATTGACGTTAACTAATAGCAATCGCAAATAAAAACACTCAGCATTGTTTGGATGTACTGTATACATTCTCCCAATTGCATCTGTTTTGAAAATGCCTGAATGCCCATCGACTGCTGTTCCTTGTTTACGTCTTTGAAATTTTTTTGAAGACACATTCCATGTATAGTACTGAGGCACTTCGGAATATAACAAATTTCTAGCAAATGTATCAGTTTCGCATAATTTGAAAAAAGCTGTCAACGTAGTCGCTGGTGGGTGTGCTGCTCTTTCCAATGCATTTGCTTCATTAAAATAAATACGTTGGCCATTCTCAAGATGCACAGCTAAGTGAACAACCACAGGATGTCTTTCGTGCATTGGAAACGACAGAATCCTCCAGACAGCTTCATTACTACTAATATAGCGCCCCAGTTGATACTGAGTAATTTCATCATTTCTATTATCACCAGCTACACCGAAAACAGCCATATCGCTCCCTTTATTTACATACTTGCAAATATATTTAATGGATTTGACTGAATTACAATACTCCACATTTATATGAGCCTTGAATATTTTCGATAATAATGGACAATACGGAACCACCCAACGATTATCAACTTCAACGTCCTGGTTACGCATTCTAATGGTTGCCGTTTTGCCATTATCATTAGGTGATCTACGTCTATACAACGGATATCCGTCATTGCCCGTTATTGTGTCTGAAGTCAATTGTCTTGGGTATCGTTTCGAACACTTTCCATCAATCATACATGGCGAATTCATATTTAGTTCACCGCACGGACCATGTATCATGTTTTTAACGACAACATCAAATAACTCAGGATCAACAGTTTGATCAGGAATTTCACCTGATATAACGTTATCGATTTGATCCGGAGTTATTTTATTTACCAGCCAAATTAATATATGTGCGTGCGGCAATCCCCTTTTTTGCCATTCGATGGAGTACATATGGCAACGCACCTCTCCAAATACACGTAATTTCACAATTAAATCCATAAGTGCTTTCAATTTTCGCCGAAAAACACGTGCTGTAATGTCATGACGATCAGTTGTCGACTGGCCTTCAAATAAATTGTTCTTGATGTCATCCCACTGCGGATTACATGTAAATGTAATGAACAGATCCGGTCGACCGTATTTTCGTACATAAGACATTGCGTCTTGTGCATATTCGTTCATATGCCGTGGGCTACCAATATACGAAGATGGCAATATAGTTAAACGTCCGATGTCATTAACATTAGCATCATTCGCTATCGCATCTTGCAAATGAATATATTCTTCGGATCTTAATTTTGCTTGGTTGAAACGAATAAAATTAAGACGTTCAGTCTCTATTTTGGCATACATATCAACGATGTACTGATGATATAGTTTACCACATTTTAAGATATAATTTTGTTCTTGTGGACGAATCATCAATCGATACGAATAAAAATTCATGGCACTAACTTTTTTCTGTATATGTAGACCTGAAAATAATTACAAAATGTGACTTTAGAAAGTTGTAGAAATGAAATGTCAACACACTAAAAATAGGTCAATTATTTACCTGTTCGTGGATCAATCATTGGTATATTGATATGGTAACCATCGTCACCTTTCCAATGCAATATTGGGTACTGTAATGCATCGTAACTACGATGAAGTTCCGAAACACGTTGCAATTGCTCATTTCTACGATGAAGTACAATATCACGGGATTGAAACTGATCACCAAGAATTACAATTGCAACCTCATCAATTGTTGGTGCATTAAATCGCCTTGCATGCTCTCCAAAAGGTGTTCTATCAGCTCTTATTACGATTTTGTGATTATCAGTTGGCATACGATCGAGAGCAATTTTAAACAATTGAACTAATGCGTTATGCTGATGGAAAAACCTTTGTAGCTCACAAATAATTTCTCGTCTTGTATTCGAAACAATTGCACAACGTTGATCCAATTCACGATTTTCATCACCAATAAAATAAATTTGCAAAAATTGATGATCAGCGTCGGGGTATGGCAATAACGAACCAGCTTGATGATAAATCTGGCCCTGAATCTGTAACATGTATACAATTTTAGGTAAATCTTATATCAGTTTTTTTTTAAATATACTTTATGCTTCAGATTGATACAAACATGGAATAATCCTGTTGAAGTATTTACCTTAAACGTCGGCATAAAATTATCTCTAATAATTTTAGTTGCACCAAAAGAAGTCATTTGAAATGCCGAATTGTATTGTTGAATATGACTCAGAAAGTGCTTCGACGCTTGCGATGTCCCAAAAATAAATGAATACAATGGTTCGGGTGGAGTTTCTAATGCTGGCAATCTCACTTTGCCATTAGCACAACACATGCCGGGCGTTTCACCTGGAAAGTTAGCCGCATCACAATGTGGACATATTGCGTCCATCATTCCAATGTATCCATACATACTATAATCAATCTGACTGTTGTAATTAAAAGCAGCACGCATCATTTCAGCCAAAACAGCACGACGTATTCGTGATGGCCGTGCAAGATTCAGTACAGGTACTGGGTTAACAAATCCATTGCGTGCATTACGTTCACGCTGCGATGCATTAGCTTGTGCGCGTTCATCTGCAGTCTGTGATCGTCTTAGTAATGCCACATCATTTGCATTACGCGTTCGCCGACCTATATTTGCTCGTCTGGCTGGTGGCATTTTTCCCGTATGCACATATGTTTTCGCTTAAAAATCGAAAAAAAAAATTAGAACAAAAAAAAAACAAATTCCCAAGAAGCTGTCGCATATGATGCCATGTGAAATCATATACGGCAACTTAGAAAAGTACACATAAATTCAGGACTCACCGTTTGTATGAATGCACTGCAAATGCAATTATGTGAAAAGAAATTTATCTGTCAACAAAACTTCAAAAAAGTTTCTGTGAAAAAAGTTTCTATTGAATTCATTTATGACAAAAAATGTGACAAATGAGGAACCGCTCGACTAAAATAATAAACACAAAGAAATTTATCGCTGATAATATGCTTTAATCGAACCACGTCCAAAATGAACTGACGGCATGAATGACATAACAACGTGCTTGTCCTGTCAACAAAACTTCAAAAAAGTTTCTGTGAAAAAAGTTTCTATTGAATTCATTTATTACAAAAAATGTGACAAATGAGGAACCGCTCGACCGATTTTGTGCAAACTTCACATAAACCATCTACTAAATATGCCGACCAAATCCTAAGCATTTGGTTTGGATAGGTGAGCCCGTTCTTGAGTTATGGAATTACAACGAAAAGTGGCATTGATTTTTATATATATAGATAGCTGTACATATTATTGAACCTTCATGTGGTTTTTCTGACCTACTTATATTTAGAACGTACCTATTTTTATTTACAAAATATGAGAGTTTCAAAGCTAATAAATAGCGCGAATACGGTTTAGAAAAAGGGCAACAAAAAACATCTTTTCTCTGTCGCCATTACCTCGACAGTCTGAACGAAAATGCTTTTCCACACTACGTTTTCTTATGCTAACGCTGCTACAAAAAGCGACGCTTAGGACTCGCCTGCTAGAGTCGGTTAAATTTGTCACACAGGGCTTGGAACAAATAAATTATTAGCCAATGAAACACCAGTCGGTTTGGTCACTCAAACTTGGTTTCCAATTAATTCTTAATCAATAAAGCCCCGATATTGTGTGGCAATGAATTCACATTCAATAAAAATGAGTAGTATTCAGTTTAAATAAACTCTTATACTTACTCATGTGTCTGTGAAAGTCGTTTAAATATGTTTTTACAAAAAAAGAATATCAAGATCAAGTTTATTTGGGATACGATGTGTGAGGAGTACTTTATATTTTAGCATATTTTATGAAAATATCAGTACTTTAATAATGCTCATAATTTTTAGGTACAAGCATACCTTGTGATCTTCTCTGAACTACATGAAGAGTTAAACTGCGTGCAATATTTTTAAATGTAACGTAAAATGTACGTAAGCAATGTAGATGACTTTTATACACAACGATTGAGGGTAACTTGAAGTTCCATTTAGTTTTTGTTTAATTGCAATCGGTTCAGTCTATCAAAAGATATTTATAAGTGCTCAAGAATAGTTTTAGTTTTATGATTATTTTCGAAGTGAAATATTAAACAGCGCCATCTTACGAACTTAGATTGCAATATATTTTGAGATAAGCTGCGTGCAGTATTTTTGAATAAATAAAATAAACACAAACACATTTAACAATAATTTAATGTTTTGTGATTGTATTTCTATATTTTATTGTCAGTTATGTATTTTTTCAATGTTAATAATTAGCAATAATTTGTTACTTAATTGGTTTTATAGACAAAAGACAAATCCCATAATAGGTATCAAGCCCTGTGTCGTGGGGGACTTTACAAACATTAATTTAACTGACACAGAGAACATTCAGACTCAGAGCAATAATTTGTGGATCACACAAAGTATTGTCCTCCATGTAAACCGAACCCGTGACCTCATGCACGCCAGCCAGCTAATGCCACCGCCGCGCCATCGAGGCAGTTTATTTATTTATTTATCAATGGGCATGCCAACAGTGTGTAATAGGTTACTATGAAATTCCCGTTTTATTTCTGCGCAGTCTTTAGACTCTATTTTCTTTTAAAACATTAACCACCTTACTCATAAACGCCTTTTAAATTTAGTCAGTAATAGTAATTTTGATTTTTTTAATCTCATTCTACCATAACGTGACGTCCAAACTCCAAATGTATTCATTCATATGCCATGTCATTAATTCTAACTTATAAATTTGACAACAGATGACGTTGAACGTGTGACGTCATTTTTGTATCGCGGTGTTAAAATTCTCCTTGAAAGAACAACCTTCGCACATGTCTGCCAGTATGACTTTTGAAGCAGTCTCTAAAGTTCTGTCTTCAAAAAGGTGTTGGTTTATTAGGGTCCGGACCCGTGCTCCACCTAGGTTTTCTCCACCTGGGTGAAGAACGGGGACTTGCTATGTTAGGTCCCGTGCTCCAACTGATGACGTTATTGTACAGTGAATCAGTAAATTGTTTTCCCTAATGATTAAAAGGTTCTGAAACAATTCTGTAAAAGGAGTGAAACAGTTTATCTAATTATCTAAGTATACTTCTATACTTATAATATTACGAGTATAAAGAGGTAAAGTTTGTGTGTTTGTGTGATTGCGTGTTTGTGACGTTGAAGATCTCTGGATCTAATGAACCAAATTTAAAAATTCTTTCTGTGATGAATAGTCCATTTATCGGGGAGTGTCATAGGCTAAATAGTATCACGCTATGACAAATAGGAGTGGAGCAGTAATGAAATATGTTTAAAAAACGGACGAATTTTTTCGCCGCCCAACGAAGTGGGCACGGGTCAGCTAGTAAGTAATAATGCTCTCAAGTCAAGTTAGAAACATCATTGTACTCATTCGTTTTCGATTCCATAGCAATCCCTCATGCTTTTACCATTCGATTGAGATACGAACGGCTTTGACGGTAACAACTGCATTATTGCTTGTCAAGCTAGAAGGGTTCAACCCATCCGTTCGTCAATTTCCGCCAAAGGGTCGTACATTTCCGTGAGTGAACGTAAATTAAAGTTGACACGGGTTATTAGAAAGCCACCCTATCTGATGTTTTATTCATGTACGTCTGAATCAATGAACTATCTTTAACAAAGTTAATTTGTAATATGAGAGAGTGAAATACATTAAATTGTTATTCTTTTAGATAATCTATTTTTTCATTGCTTAAAGGGAGACAAGCAAGTGGCCCAAGCCGTTGGTGCACAGTTCATAATATTCCGCAATTTCAATTTTCAATTTTTTTACATCAAGATTGTTACATAGACAATTTCGATTTCATCTTAATGACCAATATTAGTATTTTTGATATTACTGCATGAAAATCATCTATATAAACGGAATTAGCGTCTTACATTTAGTATCAATATTCTGATTGAGATTCGAATTTTTTATTGGAAATAATTTACCTTTTAATTTTAGGTGCACTTTAAACTAGCAACATAAATAAAACAAAAGAAAAAGTTATAAAATACATGTCAAAACAGTTTCCCTACTAAAATGATGGAAAAATGCATCAGTGTTCAATTTTTACAACACCCATAATCATGACATCATCATCATATCAGCCAATCGACGTCCACTGTTGGACATAGGCCTCTTCCAAGTATTGCCACCTTGTGCGGTCCTGTGCCTCCCTCATCCATCGGCTTCCCACCGTCCTAACTAGGTCGTCACACATTACTTTGCTAAAATTGTCAACAAATTCTCCACATGAAATAATAATTAATCCGACTTCCTTTAATTATGAGGGTTTAATCTCACGGAATACACCCAAGCCTAGACCTTGCCTGTTGATAAAACTAAATTTAAACTAAGTTTGTCGATGTTCAAAGTATAATGAAGACCAGACTTGTCTACGAAGCTTAAATTAAATTACTTTTGCTATTTCAATATTCGATATTAATTTTCTTTGACGTACAACGAATATCTAGACTTTGCCATTTATTTAAGATTCATTGATTTTCTCTAAAGTCTAAAAGAAACTAAATTACTTTCTGTCAAAATATTTGCGTCACTTTTTCTATTTAGAACTAATATAATAATATTAGTCAGTCCCAAAAAGATTTTGGGTCTGAAAAGAATAAACTGTCGTTAGAGAAAGCAGATCCTACAGCCGAAACATACGCCTTCCAGTACAAATGGGATAGAAATAAAATGGCCAATATTAAGAACTAACTAATGTAACTTTTTTAACAGAAAATAATAAATATTATGTATGTATGAAGAGAAAAGTCTTAAATCCCATAAATAAAGTGTTCCAAATCCAAAATGCTTTACGTATCTCTAAAAACTCGTGTTTCAAACTTCAAAAATTTTGAAAATGCACTAATTAGGTATTACATATATCTTTAAAAATTCGTGTTTCATTTAAAAACTTCTAAAAATTTTGTTAACTAGTAAACAGTGCTGTTAAATAATCAGTTTTAAAAACGGCAATCGTAAAAGTGGGAAACGAAATCCTGAGTTCGATAGTTAATTGATAAGCCACTCTAACCCTTTCTATTCCACACCCCTAACCTATTAACATTTCGATCAAAACGAACTCTTATAGATGAAAGACCTACATAACCAACTTCAATTTCAAAATTAATTGAGCTATATTCTACTCTATTTTTGAAATTAATAATAATTTTCTGTTTTTATTTATCCAAGCACGTTTAATTCTAATAAACAAACGAGGAAAATGTATAATGAAATTATATGAATAAAATGTGGTCATTGTATAATGACCAATTTTCACGACACCTAAATGTAAAATGAAACATAAAAATAAGGGGAATGTTCCCCTAACGGGCACACAGATATAATATTAATAATTACAAAGAGTTTTCCCAAACAAACCTGTTTTGGCGTCCGTGCACGTGAGAGAAATGACACAAATAAGTGTCAACACCAAATTGGAGGTCTTCATTTTGACCACTAACACTTAAGTCACTCGCATTTTCACTGAATCACCAACACGACTGTTACCTGAAATTAAAAGAAAAGTAAAATAAGTATATTATCAGTGTTGTATAGATTTTAAAGTAAGTTGTTATAATTTTTTGTCAAAAATCCTGACGTTTTATTACGACAACCAACGTATAAAGTTTTAAGACAAGACGTTATTATGACATTGTAATTAATTGTTTAACCATTTTGCTGCTTAAAACCTAGTTAAAGCGGTTTTTATTTTATTTATGGAAATCTATTTAAGGTAAAAAAATGTGAAACTTTTAAAACCTTAAAAGCTTTAAAAACACTTATTCTTCTTACACAAACATGCTAATTTTACTAAAAAAAGATTAACATTTTCCTCTTAAAAGACAATGTTATTGACATAAAGCTTATCTTCTAAATATGACTAACCCAATAACGTCGACCGTAACACCTTTTATAAGTAAAACCGACAATTTTGTAGCAAAACACCTTCATAATACAACTTAATAAGGTATTAAGTAATTTAATAATTAACCCAGCCTATTTCATTCGTATTAAATTATGAACCACAAATTGTAATGGCGCTACTCTAGTTACATCGTCGTCATCTTTTACTTTATATTCTTTATACTTTATCTTTATATTATCTATACTTTATACTTCATATTAACGACCTCTGTGGCACAGTCGGTATATTACATGGATGCTACGCAGAGGTCTCGGGTTCCGCAGAGGTCTCGGGTTCGATTCCCACCCAATGCAAAACTTTGTGTGCATGAACATGATTGTT
The DNA here is from genome assembly GCA_905475405.1 of Schrankia costaestrigalis. Classification (NCBI taxonomy): domain Eukaryota; kingdom Metazoa; phylum Arthropoda; class Insecta; order Lepidoptera; family Erebidae; genus Schrankia; species Schrankia costaestrigalis. The sequence continues at coordinate 4,138,428 of FR997830.1, forward strand.
TGCATTGGCCTCAGTGTTTTCTTTGTATAATATGTATGTGTTTACAAAAAAAAGTATTTAGGTACGTTTATCCGTTGTCTAGTACCCATAGTACAAGCTTTGCTTAGTTTGGGACTAGGTGGCGATATGTGTATGTGTGAGGATTATTTATTTATTTATTTGACAGCATATTCTTGTATTGAATGAAAATGTTATTAGTACTATCGTTTTTTTTAAAGTTTGGATTAGATAACTGCCTTGATGGTATGGCAGGCTTGTCGTGTATGGTCGCGAGTTTATATTGAATTTACAAAAGAAAATTATGTTCTTTACTTTCATGTCTGTAAAAGTCTCCGCGACAGAGGACTGCGATCAACAGTTATATTTTTTTTATTTCTTTTTTTATCTTACGAAGTAAGCTTCTACAACATTATGATGTCACCTTCTCACCTATCGATGGGTAGTCATTAGTTGGGTTAGAAAAAAAACTATACTTTCAAAAGTAATAAACCATGGCTTCCGTGGTTTCAGTAAACAATGTTTTTCACCGAAATTTTAGTTGCATTTTAAAACCTTCTCGTGATAAAGCAAAATGTTGTTACGCTGCATTTTTTAGTCTTTCACGAAATGTACACGGCGTAACATGTATTTTTTAAAGTGTACTTAAAAAGAGAGAGAAGTAGAAGCTCTGCTTAGTTTAGAGTTAAAAGGCGTTGTATGAATAAGTGAGGAACAGCTCACGATATCTACAAGATAATATTAGGTAATAACACCATGTATTCTTACAGTACCCCTAGAATATTACTATACAAAAAACAACGTTACACTTTTTAGATATCCTTCTACACAAGAAAACAACATCAAGATATAGAAGAATCAACCAATTGTTTATTACCAGACAACAACCATGAACTGCTACAAAAATAACACAAAAAAAATCTTTGTTAGACACCTACATAAATAAAGAGTAAGTGGGTATCCGACCATTATTACGTATTGCTCACGCGTTTGCGACCACAACAGAGCTTTTGTCACAACCCAAACTCTTTTATCTCTCCCCATTTTTATATCGGGCTTTGTTTGTCATAGCTACGGCAGCGATTTAGCAATTTTCCGGTGCCAAATAGACGTGTTATTAGTGTTTTTACCCAACGTTTATTCTTACTAATGTCGTATTATTACAGAAGAAGCGTGCAGCGAACAAATTGAATTTTGTAAATGTGAAAAAAGGGTTAAATTTATTTTTTAGTTGTTGTCTGAGTATTTGGATTCTTGCTTTACATTTGCCGTTAATGGATTTCTGGTGTAAAGATGCTGGTAATCTATCTATACATAGTTTTTATTTTTAATATTATCTATTTTTGGTTTTTGTATGGTCCATACTATTAGATCGTAGCTTAGTTCAAGATTGTTATTTTTTTCGAAAAGTGGATTATATAATGGAATTTATTTTATTTAAAGCTCTTTTGTAAAATATAGTTACCATTGTAAACAGGTAATTAATTATAGTGCATACAAATTTACAATATTTTTTTAAGTAAAACTCAATAAATTAAAAATAGAGTTCCTATTTAGTTTATAAGTAAGAAAACATTTGAACTAAATTAAAATAAAATCAAAAAAAAGTTTGAAGAATATTTTATTTTCGTAAAATTTCCCAGAATATCTTTATTAGAAAATTTTATTTAAAGAATTAAACTTGTAATGTACAAAGACTGTTTGTTTCATTTCTTGCAAGAAATTATTTAATTTATTTTGTCCACAGTATCTCCTTACATTTTTTTACTTTACCTTTTACTAAAGATCTAAATGGTTGACTTTACTTACAACCTTTTCTCTAATGCTTTGTGTAAAATAAGTTAAATGAGCCGCGTTTTTTTTCTGCTTGCGTTAAGGATTAACAGTTTATGAGTAGGTACTTTATGTAGAGATGAGCTGCCTCATTAATTAATAACAAAATAAATGTACTGTGTTAAGGAAAGGCAAAAAAGAGTTAAAAAAATATAATTTAGTTCTGTCTTAAAAAGTGGAGATCTATTTCACTATTTCTGTACCCTGAATGGATAGTTAAACATAACACTATGTACATTAGCTCTATACCTATTCCTAAACACACACACTATTGACACACTTATTTTCTTGAATATTAATACCGGTATAAAAATCTATAAAATACTCCTTGTTATATAAAAAGTTATTTTTTTATTTCTCTAGAAGCGAAAAATACTAGGAATAAACTCAAAAACTTTCCGTCTTCCCGTTACCGTTAACATTAACTACACCAATAGGTTATACGGCTAAGTATACGTTTCTACAACAAAGTACCTGTTTACATTCTAGAATTACCACATAGTTCCTTAACTTCTTAGCTTAGAACATAGTCTTTGCCTTTTCCTAAGCTTTAATCAATATCTAGTCTAAACACTTTGGTCTTTTTAGATATTATTAAAAGAATGAGTCTCTCAACCCACGGATATATCTATTATATTTTATAATACATACTTTTTGTTTGTAATACAACATCCCAAAATGGCCAGACAAACCAGATGAAAAATACTAATAAATGTCCAAAAATAAAGACACAGTGGTCTGTTTTGTTAATCTCCATTGAAACAAAGCTTTAGCTTATGGATGTTTGTAATATTACTTAAACAGAGTATTTAATCTAATAGTAACTACTTAAAGTATTTTGTCTTAAGCCCTGTATCTTGTATGGAAGGGAGATTTTAAAATTACCAATTCAATGAACACAAAGAAAATTCAGGCTGTAAACAGGTGGATATAATACAATTTTGCTGCGTGCAATTCGAAATTCAACCTTCTGCACGGCTATACAACTGCTATTGAAGCAGTTGAACAATATACTAAAGGTTTCGTTCTATCGATCTAAGTAGTTTCTTGCATGACTGCTATTTAATATAATTATAGCAACAGAAATTGTGCATTAACACGTTATTTTCTTTTATTATAGACAAGGCGGGTTAAAAGCTTTCTATAAATTATTGCCAATAAAGAGTTTTTCGAAGCAGAACAGAACTTTTAATGTCCCACGACTGGGACGGGCTTTCTTGAGGTAGAAAAAAAATGAATGTATTTATTTGTCACAGTACTTAATTTAAACATTAAAGTAAATTCTTGGTCTCAAAAGGGTTCACACTTAATACGTTTCGTCTTAAAGAGTACCAACTGCCTTCGGCATCAAACTCTGAATGCCTAGCGCGAGTCTCTTTAGGTGTTGTTTAAGACTATTATTATTTATTTATTTATTTCAGGTTAACCAACGGTAACTTACGCTAATACATTTATACAGTGCTTGTTCTTAAAACTAAATAAGCGTAGTGACCAATTAAAGGTTAACACTACTTGCACCATTTTGTTAACAATTAATTCAATGATTAAATTAAACTAACATAACAATAAATGCTTAACGTTGAATAAAACTAAAAATTAAAAATGATTAAAATTAAGATTAGAATTGATTGACTACCTACTCATAAAATCTCATTCATATAAAAAGATTATAAATATTTAAAAACATTAAAATACAAAAAAAAAACAATTATTATCATTTAAAAAAAAAGATATACAATTTTATACAAATATAATATTTTTTACAAGATATTTTTTATGTTCACTTTTACAAAATATAGGCATAAAATTAAAATTAAAACAGAATAAAAAAGAAAAATCAAATAACAAAATAAAATATAAAATTAGTACAGCATTTTTAACTCGATTATTAATACATTTTAATAAATCACTTAAGCAATAAATTTTAATAACAAATATTCATTTCTAGATTCAACCACTTACTTTGTTATAGCAAAGTAAGTGGTTGAATCTAGTGTTCTATTACAGTATTACGGTACCTGGCGAAACTATCATGGTGTATGTCTAACTATCATGGTGTATGTCTACTAATAGAATTAATTATTTTATCGCAGCACTGCCTCCATTAAACAAAAACAACCCAATACCTGATATTCTTTCTCCGTGTGGTGACGGAGTAAAAATACAGAGTGTCACCATCCCATCTCATCCCATGGGTGTCGTAAAAACCGACTAAGGGACTATCCGTGAGTATTATATCTACGTAATAAAAAGAAGGAAAACTTGAAATAAAACCCTATACCAATCCGTTTGGCCAGCGTGGTATTAGTAGGCCAATTATCCCTCCGTCACGGGAGGAGGCCCATCCCTGCAGTGGGACATTAATGGGCTGTTATGAAGACCTGATAAAAAGTTCAGCGTCGAACGTCCTATCTACGAATAGTTACTTCTATAAAAAGTAACTGTTATATTTCGTCGAACCATACAATATTTGAAACGTGCTGTCTACGTATAGTGATTTCTAATAGCCGTTCTTTCTATAATGTGCTCGTATCGTATAAACGTGTTTCTGTCTGTCGTTCCACACCCCCTAATAAATACCAGTAAAGTGATCATAGTCACTATAATACGTCTTCATTCAAAAGCAGGAAAGAGGTAGTTTTAAAAATGACACCCCTGTCGTTAGTATTTCCTTACCTCACCCCAATTTAAATTCATCAAACCACATACACACTTGCACAAAACCGTCATTTCCGTAGACGTGTACGGTTGAAACGTGCTGTCTACGTATAGTGATTTCTAATAGCCGTTCTTTCTATAATGTGCTCGTATCGTATAAACGTGTTTCTGTCTGTCGTTCCACACCCCCTAATAAATACCAGTAAAGTGATCATAGTCATTATAATACGTCTTCATTCAAAAGCAGGAAAGAGGTAGTTTTAAAAATGACACCCCTGTCGTTAGTATTTCCTTACCTCACCCCAATTTAAATTCATCAAACCACATACACACTTGCACAAAACCGTCATTTCCGTAGACGTGTACGGTAATGACACACCTCAAAATATTCCATTTGCCACAATTGCCTGTGTCATTATTAATAAACGTGCATAATATATAGCGATTTCACACATACCGATTCAGGTCAGCCCATTCCGGTTATTCATTTTTGTTCATTGTTATACATTTATCCAAATGGAACTTTTAAATCGAACTACGTACAATAAAACGTGAAAAAGTGTATACTGTGCTCTTTTTACGTGTCGTTTTTAGTTGACAAAAGGTATGGTTATGTATCAATTTTATATTAATATTATTATGTAAAATTGACCCTTTTTACCTTGTATCAAATAGCGAGGATTAGCGCAAAGTGTCGCAATAAACTCCCCCAGGCAGTTGGTTTTAACCTGCCGGGGAATACAAAAAAAAAATGTTCTTTTAAATCACCCATATAGGCCTCCTCAAAATATTGCTACCTGGTCATTTACCTCCCTCATTCATCAGTTTCCCGTCAAAATCAAATCATGCATATAATTATTACATTGTAATATGAATTAAATAAGAAGGTATTACAATCGGTATCAGAGCTCTGGTCAAGTCGAAGTAATATAAATATACTTATTGTTTATTTGATAGGTTGGCATCGAGCAAGCTTTGTATTTCAAAAATGGTTTAATTTACCAAACTTACTTACTAACTTTTTACTTTTATTTCTCATGTAATGGTGAAATAACCTTATATTTTTTATTTTATGTTTCAAATGCTATGGCGTATAAAAATATTACAGTTTCTGGGTTGGTGGCAATATTTAATTCAATGGAAGTCAAGTAAACCTTAACGGCATGGGAATAAAATACCATCACTTTTCCTCATCCCAAGGTAATCGTAAAAATCTATTAGGGAAAAAGCTACGCCATGAAAAACAAGAAAAATAAAGCAAATTTCTCTGAAAAACCGTTTCGAAGCCGATGCAGTGGCAATCATGGGAACGTCTTTAGAGTTTTCCTGTTTTCAAACTAAGATAGGGACTTGTAATTCTGCAATGAGTTCAAATTCTAGGGAATTTCTTCGGAGACCCGCTATTTACCTAGTAAACGATCCAACAGTTTATCCTTTATAAAAGTAGCGAAGGAACTCTAAATGAAGGATGTTTGAAATTATTAGAATTACTTTTCTAACGCTTTGCCGTAAAACATACTTTTGAAAATTAATACTGCAATCGTAATATTTATATCCCAGTAAATAAGTGATGGTGAAACAATATGTCACCACCCCATCTCATCCCATGGGTGTCGTAAAAACCGACTAAATGACTATTATCTTTACGAAATAAAAAGAAGGAAAACTTGAAATGAAACCCTATACCAATCCGTCTGGCATTAGGCCAAAAATCCCTTCGTCATGGGAGGAGGCCAATCCCTGCTGTGGGACATTAATGGGCTGAGATGACACCTGGGATGAGATGGGGCGGTGACTTATTGTATTCTTACTCCGTCACCACACGGATTACTACTTTTGACATTATTTTATATTTATTTTGTACAATTCTTTGCGAAGCTGGAACAAGTATTGGCTTTATTTTTCCTTTCCTATTATCTTTTCTTTTGTCGTTAACTTTCCTGAAGCCTTGCGTTTCGATAACGACCGTCGACATTGATCTGCGTCTTAGGAAACTAGCCGTAAATCAATAGGTATAAAAAATCTTGCTTTCTATAAATAAAAGTAAATAATAATACATTACATTTAATCCGTGTGGTGACGAAGTAAGAATACAATATGTCACTACAATATGTCTGGCCTCTCGTATACCTCGTCCTGTTCATTTTAATAATATTCTTCACGACCTCTGTGGCGTTGTGGTTATATAACATGGCTGCTGCGCAGAGGTCTCGGGTTCGATACCCGCTCAATGCAAATCTTTGTGTGTTTGAACATTATTAAAATTAACAGGACGAGGTATACGAGAAGGAATGTAATCATAGAATGAAGAGCGCATTAACGAGCATTGTAAAAAAATATGATCAGGGGAACATTCATCCAAAGCACACTCACACATCGAGCTGTCTTTGACCCGTAATTTAGCAAGATGGACGTTGGTACAACCACATTTCACTAGATTTTGTTTAGTGAAATGACATATCACTGACGTTATATTAGTATTTTGTCATATCACTAAACATTTTCAGTAAGAAGACGTAATAATCAAGAATATTCGACATTTATCGGGTTTTCGTGATATCACTAGGGATTTCGTTAAATCCCTGGTTTCCTCATTTCCCTAGGACATATACATTATGTCGCCACCCTGTCCTGTTATGATGATGTTATTTTGAGTATGTTGATATAGGTATAATACAAGTATTTATTTTATGAAATCTTGATAAGGTTGACTATTAGTATTATAAATAGTTACCCATAAATTATACGTATTAAATAAGAATTCGTCAGTGTAAAACCACCCTTATATATATAAAGGCATACTCAAGAACTCTATAACGATGACAGATACACGGCAATGAATTGACAGTTCAGTCAAACAGTAACGACTATGTATAATGGGACAGGTACTTTGGAATCGTTTACGGTACAAAATATATTTTTCTTTATAGATTTTCTTACACGGAAGAATGTATTCAAAGTATTCTTATCTATTTAGTGATAATGTTTAAAGCTGTTATGAAAAGCGCGAATATGCGATTGCTAAAAGTGTGTAGTGTAATTGCGTTTATCTTTTGTTTGATATTTAAAATCTCCTTGTGGTGACGGAATAAGAATACAGTGTCTTACCACCCCATCTCATCCCATGGGTGTCGTAAAAACTGACTAAGGAACTATCCGTGAATATTATCTTTACGTAATAAAAAGACCGTGTGGTGACGAAGTAAGAATAAAGTGTGTTACCACCCCATCTCATCCCATGGGTGTCGTAAAAGCCGACTAAGGGACTATCCGTGAATATTATCTTTACGTAATAAAAAGAAGGAAAACTTGAAATTAAACCCTATACCAATCCGTTTGGCCAGCGAGCTATTAGTAGGCCAAGTATCCCTCCGCCACTGGAGGAGGCCCGTCCCTCCAGTGGGACATTAATGGGCTGTTATGATGATATTAAAAAGACAATCCAGCTATGATTACGACACCAAAACTGTGCTATAAGACAAAGTTCATAAGAACGATTATTATTTATTCAGAACCAATACTATTTTGTTCTTTAATCAGCCACTTTAAAAAATAAGTAGAATACTTTTATACACGTAAAGACACTATTTCTTAATGAGCGAAATGAGGACAAAGAAGGGAAAATAGCAGCATAGTTTGCACTTTCCATTAAGCTCGATACAAATTACATGCCACGTATAAAAAAGTTTATAAGTTATAAATTAAACTCACTTTTTTTTATTTATTTTTTTTGCTACATTTTGTCTCTTAATCCACTTTTGTTAACGATGTTTACAAAAATAATATAGTTAGGACATAATCATAGTAGTATTAGTAAGATTTAAAATTATATTATTATTACTTGTAAACCACATGTTTATACTTATAAATCAATATTTTCCATTACCATGGAAAGAAGCATTAAATACATAAAATAAATAACAAAATAAAAATGGGAAATCAATTTAGATAACACAGTAATAAATAAATATAACACTTACTCTCAATCCACTAACTTTCATATTATTATTATTTATAATAGAATCAGGAATATCCCAAAACAGAAACTGTAACATTACTTACAACGAATATAAATCTGAATTTTCACAGCCATTTTTTTTCTCGATATATATCACGTGAACCATTAATTCTTACACATGTATGCAAACGATAAACGATTTTTTCCATCCAACTTACACTATAAATTATACATTACATTTAACACCTTTTAACGTAGAGAATTTACGGGGTTTGAGGTCGGAAAGATTGCGTCAAAATTTCAACGGCGTGTGTATTATATACTAATATTATAAATAGGTAAAGTTTGTGTGATTGTGTGTTTGTGACGTTGTAGGGGGTAATGTCTGGATCTAATGAACCGATTTTTAAAATTCTTTCTGTGCTGAATAGTCCGTTTATCGGGGAGTGTCATAGGCTATATAGTATCACGCTATGACTAATAGGAGTGGAGCAGTAATGAAATATGTTATATGTTATCTATATCTATACTATTATATAAAGCTGAAGAGTTTGTTTGTTTGTTTGAACGCGCTAATCTCAGGAACTACTTCTTCGAATTGAATTTAGTTTTCAGTTTTGAATAGACCATTGATCGAGGAAGGCTATAGGCTATATAACATCAAGCTAGGCCAAAAAAAAATTTCAAATTTAGGAGGCCTAAGGGCCTACTCAGAAGGCTCATGGTCACTCAGAGGGCAATGGAGAGACCTATGTTGTAGCCTGACCTATGGACCTACTCAGAAGGCTCATGGTGTCTCAGAGGGCAATGGAGAGAGCTATGTTGTAGCTTGATATATGGACTTACTCAGAAGGTTCATGGTCACTTAGAGGGCAATGGAGAGAGCTATGTTGTAGCCTGACCTATAAGGGCCTACTCATAAGGCTCATGGTCACTCAGAGGGCAATGTAGAGAGCTATGTTGTAGCCTGACCTATGGACCTACTCAAAAGGCTCATGGTCACTTCAGAGGGCAATGGAGAGAGCTATGTTGTAGCCTGACCTATGGGCCTACTCAAAAGGCTCATGGTCGTTCAGGGGTATTGGAGAGAGCTATGTTAGGAGTTTCCCTGCGTGATCGAATCAAAAATGAGGAGATTCGCAAGAGAACCAAAGTAACCGACATAACCGGTTAAAGTAGCGACAAGCAGGGCACATAGCGCGGAGAACCGACAGCAGATGAGGGAGGCACAGGACCGCACAAGGTGACAATACTTGGAGAAGGCATATGTACAGCAGTTGACGTCGATTGGCTGATATTATAATGATGATGAATAAACTTTGTATGAATTATACAAGTTTTTTTTTTATTTAATTTTAAATTTAATCGCGGACAAAGTCGCGTTTTACTGCTAGTATTATATAAAGCTGAAGAGTTTGTTTGTTTGTTTGAACGCGCTAATCTCAGGAACTACTTCTTCGAATTGAATTTAGTTTTCAGTTTTGAATAGACCATTGATCGAGGAAGGCTATAGGCTATATAACATCAAGCTAGGCCAAAAACAAAATTCAAATTTAGGAGGCCTAAGGGCCTACTCAGAAGGCTCATGGTCACTCAGAGGGCAATGGAGAGACCTATGTTGTAGCCTGACCTATGGACCTACTCAGAAGGCTCATGGTGTCTCAGAGGGCAATGGAGAGAGCTATGTTGTAGCTTGATATATGAACTTACTCAGAAGGTTCATGGTCACTTAGAGGGCAATGGAGAGAGCTATGTTGTAGCCTGACCTATGGGCCTAATCAAAAGAATCATGGTCACTCAGAGGGCATTGGAGAGAGCTATGTTGTAGCCTGACCTATATGGGCCTACTCAGAAGGCTCATGGTCACTCAGAGGGCAATGGAGAGAGCTATGTTGTAGCCTGAGCTATGGACCTACTCAAAAGGCTCATGGTCACTCCAGAGGGCAATGGAGAGAGCTATGTTGTAGCCTGACCTATGGGCCTACTCAGAAGGCTCATTGTCATTCATGTGCATTGGAGAGAGTTCTGTTGTAGCCTGACCTATGGGCCTACTCAGAAGGCTCATGGTCATTCAGGGGCATTGGAGAGAGCTATATTGGGAGTTTCCCTGCGTGATCGAATCAAAAATGAGGAGGTTCGCAAAAGATCCAAAGTAACCGACATAACTGGTTAAAGTAGCGACAAGCAGGGCACATAGCGCGAAAAACCGACAGCTGTTTGGGCAGAAAGATTCTGGAATGGCGACCGCGTACCGAAAAGCGCTGGTGTGGACGCCTGGAAGCCGATGGATGAGGGAGGCACAGGACCGCACAAGGTGGCAATACTTGGAAAAGGCATATGTACAGCAGTTGACGTCGATTGGCTGATATGATGATGATGAATAAGCTTTGTATGAATTATACAAGTATTTTTTTATTTCATTTCAAATTTAATCGCGGACAAAGTCGCGTTTTACAGCTAGTATGTTATATGTAGTCATAGCGTGATACTACATAGCCTATGACACTGCCCGATAAGTGGACTATTCAACACAGAAAGAATTTTCAATATCGGTTCAGTAGATCTAGAGATTACCCCCTACAACGTCACAAACACACATAAAAAACACACAAACATACAAACACACAAACTTTACCTCTTTATAATATTAGTATAGATAGATATATATTTGGATATGTAGCGATACCGTGGTCTAACCCGGAACATGACAGAGGCTTGACATTTCTCTTAAGTTCCGAAAGAAATAAAACTACGCGAACACGTGTAAGTGAAGGGAGGGTTATATGAGGTGCGTTCGTGGGAAATGGTTCACAGCATTGTCGCCTTTTTGTGTGTTTCCTTGTTGTGTTATTACATAGTTTTGTTATATAGGTACTCGTAGGGTGTAAAACAGTTTTTGTGTATGTGGGAAGAAATAATACTACAAATACTACTATCAAATTATTATCCTGGAGATTTGTCACACAGGTTTCGAACCTAGTATAAACTCCAGCTCTCACTAAGGTTCTTTCACATTTTCTAGCATGTACTTGTTTTATTATTACACTGTATTTACCTTATTGAGTGAAATAAATAATGAAATGAAAAATGAAAAAATATTTTATTTCATCTAAGTCACATCAATGACATTTAAAATAAATAAATTGAATTGAAATTGAAATTAACCCGAACAATATATCACACCTTTGATCAAATTACCAATCGGTCTGCCCAACATAGTATTAGTGAGTATCATCATCATAACAGCTCATTAATATTCCACTGCAGGCACGGGCCTCCTCCCGTGACGGAGGGATACTTGGCCTACTAGTACCACGCTAACCAAACGGATTAGTATAGGGTTTAATTTCAAGTTTTCCTTTATTTATTTCGTATAGATAATAATCACGGATAGTCCCTTAGTCGGTTTTTACGACAGCCATATGATGAGATGGGGTGGTGACATACTGTATTCTTACTCCGTCACCACACGGAGAATAGTAAGCATATTTCCCTCCATTACTGAATGAGAATAAAACATACAATAAAAAACTCTTTTCTCTTCTCTCTTTACCGTTTGGTTAGTGGCCAACCTGCTGTCAAGAGCTGTTCAACGATGTGTTACTACTACGACAGCCAAAACCAACTTTTCACGTGAAAACAAAAAATAAACTTCTCTTGAAATAATAAAATTGTACAAACAGAGAGTGTGAAGCAAGATGCATGTCGTTTAAAGCGAAGTAAACAAAAATAACTAACCTCTTTCTTCATGTTGACTTACGTTTGTGAAAGCTTCTCTTAGCATTCTCTTAAAAGTTAAATGTCAAGGAGTTACAATAATGGCTCATAGAAAAACAGCTAAACATTTCTTGAGAAAATAGTGAAGGACTAGTTTTAAACGTTTTTAGTTAGAAAGCTTTACTGGATATTCTATTTCAGACTATTTTCTAGCTATACCCTTAAATAATTAAAAACGCTTTATAGCTGTCGTATTGCAGATATAGTGACTGACTAAGAACACTGGCTGTTACCACCCCACCTGTACTTCTATACTGTACTTATATTATAAAGAAAAGAGGTAAAGTATGTGTGTTTGTTTGTTTGCGTGTTTGTGACGTTGTAGGGGGTAATCTCTGGATTTAATGAACCAATTTTAAAAATTCTTTCTGTGTTGACTAGTCCATTTACCGGGGAGTGTCATAGGCTATTTAGTATCATGCTATGACTAAAAGGAGATAAACAGTAATGAAATATGTTTAAAAAAGGGACGCGTTTTTCCCGCCGCCCTACGAAGTGGGCACGGGTCAGCTAGTCTCTTTATAAAGATGGTCGTAAATGCCAACTAAGTGAACGTAAAACCAATCATTTAGTAGTAAAAGTGTCATCAAGATCAGTACTGTTGTTTCGGACATTACAAGAAACAATCAAGCTGACATTTTTAACGTAAATTCATCATCATCATAACAGACCATAAATGTCCCACTGCAATGACGGGCCTCCTCCAGTGACGGAGGGATACTTGGCCTACTAATACCACGCTGGCCAAACGGATTGGTATAGGGTTTAATTTCAAGTTTTCCTTCTTTTTATTACGTTAAGATAATATTCACGGATAGTCCCTTAGTCGGTTTTTACGACACCCAAATGGAATAAGATGTGGTGGTGACACACTGTTTTCTTACTCCGACACCACATGGTAGAACGTAAATTACAAGTAGTAATTTACAAAAAAAAATGAGAAACGAAAGAATTTAAACGTCATACGAGATTTTAAAAACTCAACACGACTTTCTTCAAAGTTGTATAGTTTTTTTGAATGACGTCACATGGGCGTACAAAGCAACACAAGAACAAATCCAATTCCATTTTGTATTTTCCACGTGTTTTCTGTATTCCCAGTGTGTTTTAGCTAAACCTGGCGGCGACTGTTATGGCCAGATTCCAGCTATAACGTTGAAATACTTTGCAGTTTTCTGCCTCTACATGTGAAGTTTTCTGTTATTTTTCTTTCAACGTAGGTTTAAAATAGGCTTTAAAACGATAATTTCGTTTGGCTTTTTGGCAGTTATAATGTTGGAGTGCTGGTGTTTTCTTGTTGTTTGTGGGTACAATATGGGAGTTGTTTATTTGGATTTCCTTTTTATGGGAATGCTTGTTAAGCTTGGCTTAAGTGTTTTGGTAAGAGAATGCGTAGTTGGTAATAAAATAAAACTATCAAAGATCAACAATCAAACTATCTCAATTTATGCGTTTAGATTTTTTTATAAATTAAAAAAAATAATTGTTAATCATAAAATTGTAACAAATAAATCTAATATTAAAACCATTAGACGGGCCTCATTAATACATCCCATAATTATCATTCTCAATGTTTTTCAAAGATGGCTTTTGAACAGTTATCATCTCTACCAAATTTGACATGCTCCTGCAGCTAACCCATTTTGCCCATAAGATTGTATCTGTAGTTCGTCATACTATACTAAGTATATACACTGAGACATTTCAAGCAATTTTCAACATTCACCTCTTTGGAATTAAACACATAATTACTCTGTATGTTCTACTAGAAAACTGCTCAAACAACATGATTTAACATCACTATAATCGTTCTCCATAAAAAGTGTCATCCACAAAGAAGATTACGACGTAATAGGTGAACATTACTGTCAACTTGTGCAACCCATTTGCTTTAGCTATAGCCTGTGTAATCTAGAGTAACTGACACTTAAAACATTCCTTTTACGAACTGTCGCACGTGTTTTGTTTTACTAGCATAACATCATCTAATGGACAAAGGACATGGCCTACTCCAAATTTTCCCTCCTTGTGTTGTTCTATTCCTATTTAGTCCGTCAATAAATTCATTTTAGTTCATTAGGTATAAATTTTTGTTAATTTACTTTAAAGTCGACACAGCTAGCTATAAGGCTGGCTATACTCAGCGTCTCTTTGAACGATAAAATTTGGAAATTTGAACGATAAAAAATAAATCCCTTAAAGAATATTTGATTAAGTACTATATAACCAGTGTATGTTTAAATGTTGTAAACAGTAATCCATGCCATGGCAGCTTGTAAATGAGACAGCACTATTGCCAGGGCCACTGAAATATGTTTTGATGCTTTCATATGTGTATGTTTTGTAAGTTGTCCTCAAAATAAATAAAGAATGACGTCCAGTATAGTTCGTAGAATAGGCAAGGTTAAGAACAAAATATCTGCAGAGGAACCAACGTAGGTGGAGATCAAACGTGGCTTGAAATTAAGAACCAGACTCGACAGGCGTAAACCGGGACGGCCCCGTACCTCCTGTATGTAGAAAGTGGATGGCATTCCGAAAAGTTTATATGCTTTGCAGTTGTGGGTTGTAACTGGTTTAATTGAATTAAGTCGACGATTGACGACCTCGGTGGCGCGCCGGTAGAGCCAGCGGCTGCCGCGCATGAGGTTGTGGGTTCGATCCCCACGCAGGACAATAATTTGTGAGATCCACAAATTATTGTCCTGAGTCTGGGTGTTCTATGTGTCCGTTAATTGATGTTTGTAAAAGTCCCCGCGACACAGGGCATGATCCCTAGTGCGGGAGTTGTCTTTTTTAAAAAAGAAAGAAAAGAAAGAAAGAAAGTTCACAACTTAAACACTTTTACATATAAAGCTTAGGTATAACAAGAAAAATCTGAAAGTCGAGTACCAATTTATTCCATTGTATTTCTTCTTTTCAACACTATTCTTATTTTTTTTAACAATTTTGCTGTAGACATGTATAATATTTATAAGGATAAACGCTCTGCAGAAATGGTAATATACAGAATCAAAAATTTTAACCAACCTTATTTATTTATTTATTTATTTAAAGTTAATTAAAACGGTACAGGCCAATTACATTAATTAACTTAGAACTAACTTAGAATAATCTTAATCTTAAACTTAAATTAACATGGAACAGTGGACACCCTTTCATACACCTTCTCACAAAACACTAAACATACACGCATGATTTCATTCCATTCATCCGCGAACACATCACACTCTGGGTGTTGACTCAAGAGGTCATTGAGCATTTTTAAAGTTCGACAGACTGGGGACTCGGCTCTGGCAACGGTTTTTGATGGTAGCACCGCGAAAAGATCATGCCGGCGGTTCTGACGATGTGCGATGTATTTATCGGGAACAAATAACCTGCAAAAAAGTTCATGAAGGTCAGGGCTGTCAATTCGTCCTCTGAGGGTTTTCAAGCCAACAAGTAGCTGACAAAAACCCCTTCTGACTTCCAAGGAGTTATATGATAACATACCTAGAAGATAATTGGTAGGGTACATGTAGGGGAAAAAGTGGTACAGTCTCTGATAATGAGATCTGAGGAAAGTTTTTTGCACTTTTTCAAGCATCAAAGTTTGGTTTGCAGTATGGGGATGCCAGACACATGCGCTTGCTTCGAGTTTGCTCCGAACAAGAGTATTAAACAGGAGGCGAGCAATATTAGGGTTTTGAAAATCCCTTGAATTTCGCAAGACGAAACCCAATCGCCTGAAAGATTCTCTCGCAATAGCGGTGACGTGGTCTTTAAAAGTTAATCCCCGGTCGAAGGCTACACCCAGGTCCTTAATAGTGGAGACACGAGCAATTACCTTACCATCTAAGCTATAGTTAAAGACGGTTGGTCGCAACTTCCGACCGTAGCTCATTACGTAGCATTTACTAAAGTTAAAGTACAGCTTGTTCACTGTACTCCATTCATGAATTGCGTTGATATCCTTTTGCAGGAGTCCGCAATCCTCTTCCGTCTTTACTTGAGCAACCAATTTCAGGTCATCGGCATAGAGCAAGCATCTAGCAAATTTGACCTCTTCAGTGAGATCGTTGATCATAATGAGGAATAAAAGAGGGCCCAGAACAGACCCCTGACTCACCCCTGAGCCAGTAATGTAGGCCTTGGACTCGAAACAGCCATGCCTTACGAATTGCTTGCGATCTCGCAAGTAGTCAGCAAAAAAAAAATATATCCTAACTAGGTAATTACGAAACGCAAAAGCAAAACATTCGTAGAAATGACTAATTGAATTGAAATCAAATCGTGGAAGTCCCGCAAGTAAATACGCAGTACCAACGTTTACGTTACCAGTTAAACGTATAAACTTTAAATATCGGTTCGCATGTGATGTTGAGCAATTACATTTCTATTCATTATAAGGCTTCGTCAGTGGAACGTGTTTCCTGCCGTAAATTAAATTTCCCAGATTCAACGCCATAAGTGTACAATGCACCCGTTTTAATTTCATACACGACCGTGTGTGGCTATGAAAACGGAGGCTTAATTATTATTTGAATGGTTAGAGCACGTTTTAATTTGAGATAAATTTCCTTTTGCATGTTTGTAATTGTTATTGCAGCAAAATAAGCTTCGTAGGGCAGGTTGTTCTTTTGATTGTGAAGATATATAGGAACATAATTTTGTGGTAATGGACCTATATAGCTTACTGTTAGCACTGCTAATAGTATACATGCGGTTTTCAGAAGTATTACCTTTTGGTGCTATCTACTTTCTTTAAGGATAAGGATAAGGCGTGAATTTATGTATGTATGTATGTACTTTCTTTCATAATTTTAACAAAATTTTATTACAATAGAATCGTTTTGTAGCGTTTTTAGTATAAAAATCTGTACATTAAATAAAATGTAGGTGGTTAAATTTGAAAAGAATCCATAAATTTTTGAAACAACTTTTTGCTAACAATTGGAACTGTGCAATTTTTAATGCCATGTCAAAAGTCTAAAGACCACATAAAAGGGAACTACAACGCTGAGTTTTCCCTACCCCATCACAGCAGAAATGAGTAGAACCGCAAAAGCATCGACAGTAAATCGCACAAACATTTCTGATTCGTAGCCATCAACCCTGTAATCCTTTATTTCTATTTCTGTGGTATACCGTGTATGACAAGCTCCACGCGCCGCCCTCAAAACAGTTTTATCTCCCTACCCGCTAATTTTATAACCCCAATGTGATGTTATTATAAAGGCTTGAAGGTTCTAATTGATAGCAATATCGTGTTGCATGTGAGGAACCGTAATTTTATAACAAGCAAATGTTTTTTAAATAACAAAAAATGTAGCATGCACTAAGCATATGAAATTAAATATGATTTTACTATAAAATATTTAGCATAATATATTTATAAATTATATAACCACATTATCTTCCCCGTGTGGTGACGGAGTAAGAATACAGTGTGTCACCACCCCATCTCATCCCATGGGTGTCGTAAAAGCCAACTCCTTAGTCGGTTTTTACCGGTTTGTACCATGCCAGCCTGGTATTAGTAGGCCAAGTATCCCTCCGTCACTGGAGGAGGCCCGTCCCTGCAGCGAGACATTAATGGACTGTTATGATGATGATGATAATCACATATCAAGTGGCGCGATGACCTGAACGGGGCACATAAACAATGGCATCCTTTGGCCATAGGCTGTAGCACGTGGAAGGCAGCGGAAGAGGCTTTTGCCCAGAGGGATGATAAAGCCTGACAGGAAGTCAATAAGTCGTAGTACACTATTTCAAAATATCCTTGTAAACCGAAACAACACAATCAATATTTATTTATTATTCAAAACATAGATTTCTCATTTTAATTTAATTTTTTAATTTATATTTCCAATGTTTGTTTTTAATTTAGTTTGTCATTATTTTAGTTTTTTTTTATTCGTATGCTGTGATTTTCTATTAGGAATAGAAGGAATACACGCAATTTTATAAATTCATGTATTATGTATTGCCTTTATTGGAGACCCATATCATAAATAAATAAATCTATTTAATTTTTTCGTTTTCTCTTGCGATCATCCCTTATATTCCGGACCTTTAAGCACAATACTTGTGCTCGATCTATACACAGACATAATGCATCACTAAGTTACTTCATTGGTTAGTTTGTGATGCATTGTGTTATTACGTTCTACTTCACAACCATTTGTTTAAAGTATGTTTTCACAACCGGGCTCAGCTTGACAAGTACAATACATAAATCTTTATCCATCATAACAGCCCATTAATGTCCCACTCCAGGGAGGGCCTCCTCCCGTAACGAAGGGGTACGTGGCCTACTTATACCACGTTGGCCTAATGGATTGGTATAGGGTTTAATTTGAAGTTTTCCTTTTATTTATTACGTAAAGATAATATTTACTAATAGTCTCCTAGTCGATTTTTACGACACTTATGGGATTAGATGGGGTGGTGACATATTGTATGCTTACTCCTTCACTACACGGAGAATCTTTATCCATACCACTGGGTAACGTATTATTAACCCAAGTTTGGTTTTTCTATTATGATAATGAAAGGTGTGATATTTGCAAAACATGCAAAGCTTATATATAATAGAACGTATTTTCAGCGCCCTAACATTCCGTACCCTTTCCTACTAATCCTATATAAAAGGCTCCGGTCAATATGCGGCTTACCGATTTATTTGTCGGTCCATTCTGGATTTTTACACAGGAAATTGAATTCTACAGCCAACTGTACGTTTGAAAGGCAAACTCACATTTTTTTAGATGTTTTCTTTTTAACAAAATGCGTTTACTGCTCAAGTCTTTTTATGAGATAAAAGTGTTGTGCTATTTTTTTTTTTGTGTAAGTGAAAGTGTATTATTATTTCGTTGCTTGAAATGAGAGGGTTAACATCTAGGTAAAAGCGTACTCAGTAAACATTGTAAAAATTTGATAGCGTTGTTACAAAATTGTGGTTTTGTACTCAGAATTTCATGTCAGATTTTGTTGTTGCTGTTTTCATGTTAGCATTAACACCAAAATAAAGAGTTCTATTTTTTAAATTTCCTTTACAATGTTATGATTTGTGTAAAGGGTGCTAGAGTAGCCCAGTAGATTAGCTTCCGACCTTTAGGAGTACCTCAAATCACTGAGCCCTTGCTGGTTGTCCATTTGTTTGTTTATGTTAATCAACACACTTTTAATAGCCATATTTTGATCAATATTACTATCATGTAATAAAAGTATCAGAGATAACTGATTAAGTATTATTATTTAAATATTTATTATAGGTATGTATTATATCAGTCTAGTATGAATTAGGTTAAGTATAATACAACTTTCCTATGAAATCTATTTTAGGAATTTCTATCCTAAAGCATAATATTTTTATATCACATAAATAAATTCATCGTATACAATACCTACTTCTCAGAATAAATACAAGTTAATCTCTGTATACAAAACATTAGACGTAAAATTACTTGAAATTAAAGGCATAAAGGTAAAATGTATGTATACAGATTACGTCCCTAAGGCTCAAAGGATTCCTAATACCGCATGGAATTTTAATAACGATGACGTGGGTACGCTTCGAGCTAAAGCTAATTAGACACTGTGTTATGAACACTTAACATTTTTTCATTATTTTTCAAGTGGTACCTAACTAAAATATAGATTTTTTTTTATGTAATATGAGGCAAACGAGCCAGCAGGTCACCTGATGGTAAGTGATCACCGCCGCCCATGGACACCCGCAACACCAGAAGAATCACAGATGCGTTGCCGACCTTTAAAAAGGGAGTACGCTCGTTTCTTCAAGCTCCCCGAGTCGTAACGGTTCGGAAATATCAGAAAATAATATAAATATTTTTAAAAAATCTGCTAAGTATTGTACAAAAAGTCTTTACAGAAATATCGGCTGCTTCTTCAAGAAATCTGCTTAACGCGGACTCATTAATTGAAATCGGGAGAGTTTGGGAAGCTAAAACGTAATAATAAGTTTATATTCATGTCTACTTTATCTTTATCACAATGTGCTAAGACCAAGGAATTTAAACAGGGTGTATTGAGGTGGTCGCGAGGAAATCCCCAGGAAGCCCAAAATGAATGACATAGCGATTACGTCCGTATGAAATGGGGGTGGCAAGGCAGATATCACTTAAAATAGGGGAATCAGAAGATCGCGCGCAATGGAAATGCTTAGAAGTGACCCCTACCCAGCAATGAACGTGATATTACGATGGTTATCAACGGCTTAAAATGTTTTATGTAATTTCAAACGTATTGCATACGAATACAGTTTATATTTGAATATACAGTCAAATCTGTGTATCTATAATCCAAAATGTATGTATTATGATACAATGGTACCCCGATGCTGACAAAAGTGGCTGAATAGCGGACGAGAATATCACTAGTTATCGGGCAACGTTCCAATTTTATGCAGTCGTTCATGCAAAATGACCTTAAGAATGGCCTTTTTGATTTTCAAACTTAGATGTATTTTATCAAGATTATATTTTACTGGTTATCTTACATACATAATAAGGACAACTTATAATACTGATGGTGCCTGATCTGTAGCTCTAAGTCAGCACTTCAGTGACATTGTAGCACGAGTAACAAAATCATCATCAAATACATGTATGTTTGTATTTCTTTGGGTATGTACTATTTCCTTATGTCTTGTACGGTCAGCTGCAGAGATATCTAACCCCCTTTAAGAATAGAACAGTGCGCTAAAGGGGTTAGATTTCTTTGCAGCTGACTGTACCTTACAAGCTAAGCATAGCTTTAGACTTAACAGATAGACATCAATAAACTATACAAAGCAAGTCGCAAATAAAGAAAACCGGTTAAAACTGAGCTTTTTCACGAAACTGAATGAAATGCACCAAAAAAATCTTTGACGACAATAGTAGCACTAGCTCGGAATATTCAGTTAATCCGTACTGAAAAGAATTTTCAGGCTATAAAACTGTAAAAGTGCAGTCCAGTGATGATGGAGAGCGCAGATTACAAATGTCACATATTATTCTTGTTTCGTAAAAACAAGTAAGAAATTTCAATCAACATTTTTGTATATTACACAATTTACGCACTAGGAATCGAGACCTACGTTTAACCCTTAATAGGACTTTTACATACATGAAATTAACACCTAGACCCAAGACAATTATTTGAGGACCGTTTAATTGTAGATCACACAAACAACTGCATTGCGTTGGATTCGAATTAACGACATTTTTAAGTTAGGGAGGAGGCAGTTAAACTACATTTTATAAGTTGAAGAAAGAAAACATGGAAAATCCTTTTTACTCGGTCTAGCCAGTATGGTAACAAGTAGAGTAGTGGGACATTGCCAGTTGCTAAAGTAATCAATAGGTTTTGAAAGGGTCGGAAATGTGCGTGTGACTACTGCAGGCGTCCATAGACTGGAACTTAAGTTGAAAGTAAAAACACCTATGGAATCAGATAAACTGGTAATAGCATGTACTGTTTACTCCATCAGCACACGTAAAATTATTATAAATGTTTATGCAAAAGATTTTTAGTTCGAGAATTTAAGTAATTTATGTTTAAATGAAGAACACATCTTAAGAACCTGTACTTGCAACGACACTTAGTGATCGCAAAACTTTTAGTTCTCAAATCTATTAGGTATTCGATTCAATGTAAAACGCTTACAAGTTTTATAATCGAATTCGCGTACCAGTACCGATGGAATTCCGATAGAACCGATTAATGTTTTAATCGAATAGTGAGTCGCACATCGATATTTACTTCGGAACACCTGCTATCAAGGTTGTTTTCATTTTAGACTGAACATGTTTTATGATTTTGTTGAAAAGAAAATATTTATTCTTTCCTTCAAACGTAATTGGAGCATTAATTAGGTTGAAGGTCGTGGCTTAGAATTTTTTGTACTCACGTTCATCGCAAAAAAACGGTTAAACAAATAATGTGAAGAGAATATTAAATGTTAACGTAAGTATTTCTCTGAAAATACGTTTATCGAGTTTTTTTATCGAGAGATTTTAGGATAAATAAAGACTTTTGCTGGTTGTATTTTTACATTTTAATGTTCATTCGTAGTTTTATTGTACATTTTATTCTACAAGTTAATTTTAGAAACTACGGTGTATTCTTATAAGTGTCTTAAATGAAAAGACTACGTATATTCTAAGAAGTATTTACCTTCTTAGTTCTTATAGCTTGATGTTAATTAAAAGATATATTTATGTATTTCATTAGTCAATTAGGTATTTTTTGTCTACATTTTTATTACAGACACAACATTTACATTTTATATAGAAACGACATAAGAATTCAAAACTTTTAAAAGCAAGTCCAAATGATAAATTCTTGTATTAAAACGATTTTACCGAAGCAGCATTTTATGCAAAACGATTTTGATCCATTAAAATAATTTCGAAATTTCGTCTGTCACGCCACTTCCCGTCATTTCAGTACGAACTTTCGACATTTCCAGTTGCCAAAGTTTGAGAAAAAACATCGTCAAAGTTTTAGATACGTCCCACGCGGTTCAATAATAAAGTTTCGATCACTTCGCATCCATCAAAAGCTGCTGGATTGTAGTAACAGTTTACTATGATTTATGCTGACGGGATTGGTCAAGGGTTATAACTGCTTTGGTGAGCAAAAATTTATTTGATTTTTGATTTAAGCTATCTGATTAGAATCTCCTTCGTAGTAACGAATTCGTAATTTAAAATATCAATCCTTCAAAAGGACAATGTTATTGCAAAAAGTTAACGACCTCTGTGGCGTAGTGGTTATATAACATGACTGCTACGCAGAGATGCAAATCTTTGTGTGCATGAACATGATTGTTTGCATTGGTCTGAGTGATTCTATGTACAATATCATACATATTATACATAGAACATTAGTAGCCCAAGTATCCCTCGGTCACAGGAAAAGGTCTGTCCTTGTAGTGGGACATTAATGGACTGTTATGATGATAATGAGATGACCAAACTGTAAAGTAGTTTTAGCATCGGTTACCTCTTAAGTCCCCACGTCATAGAAGAGGTGTTCCATTTAAAAATTACGTGTGTACTTACGGCACTGATTAAAGTGGTAAATATGGACAAGAGTCTTCTATATTATTATAACAGGGTGCAGAAAAAACAATACCTACATTAAATGTTATATTCCAGTGTTGATTAAAACAATTATATAAACAACTATAGCTTTTAGGCATTTCCACGCGAAACATTGTTTTCACCAATAATAAATTATTGAATATGTAAATTGTATTTTCAAAATATGTTATGAAAACTAACAGTAAAACAGTGGTGTAAATAAACCAATATATATTCAAGCCCTGTATATATAATTGCGCAATGTTTTCATTTCACCCTTTTTATATTCAGCAGCGGTATTGTAATTTATGTACCAACATAACATAAGTTAGTAGAAAAAGAAAAGTGTTTTATAAATATATACAAGACGATATAGGAAAATTCTTGTTTTTATGAGGAAACTTTACTCTAAAAGATTTATCTTGGACTTTCTCGATACAAAACTTTCCTTTTATAAAACACTTTTTAAGGAATAAATATAAACGGCAGTAAGGACTTAGAGAATCGATGTTTGCTTAATCCGTAGTTACGAAAAAGAAATTTCAAATTTCTTTCTTAATATTTTATAAAATGTAAGTAATGGAAGATATTCTTAGAAGAATAAAATAGGATGATGTATAATATAATATTATTTATAAATCTACACAACGCCAACGAGTCCTTAATTAGGCACAGTTTTACCGATAAATAGAAGACAGCTGATTAAAATAATTCTATTCCAAAGCCGTGTTCAGTCTTGATCTCTCAGTTTGAACATAATTGAATTATGGCAAGTAAATATTACGGCTAACGACGATTATGGCAAACAATATTAGTACAAATGAAATTATGGAAAATGAAAATACGGGCAAACGAAATTCTGGCAGAGGGAGGTATATGTCGTAAAATAGATATTTTTATTATTCGACTTATTTGAACAACGACCTGTATTATAAATAAATAGGCTAAGACCTCTTTTCTACTGTTTAACTATTAAAGTACGAACCCTGTCAGTTGAGTGAAAGATGTCTCGAGCTCCATTTACTCCTAACTATTTTCGGTAACAGAATTAACTCGCAAGTAGTATGCGCATTTATAATTTATACACCGATTCAGAATTTATTTTTATCACAAAAGAATAGCTTTGCTTAGCTTAAGTGTTTTCCGTTTCAGTGATTTGAGTTGTTCAACTGTACAACGGAAAAGAGTGCGAATGGCTCGCCAAGAAACCGATAATTGTTTTGCAGGTCACTTGTTTTAAGTTTGATATTGTAAGTCAGGCATAATATGAAAACTTAGCTGTTTAGCGTAAAGACCTGGATTTCTACACAGCGCCATCTGTTCCCAAAGTAAGCTAAGGCCTAACCTGCTTGTGTCATGGGTAACAGGGCAACGGATATTAGTACTTATATACTTTTTTTATAAATACAATATACATATTTTACATAGAAACACTCAGACCAATGCAAATAATCATGTTTATGCACAGAAATATTGCATTGAGCGGGAATCGAACCCGAGACCTCTGCGTAGCTGTCATGTTATATAACCACTACGCCACAGAGGTCGTCAAAAAATGTTAAGGCGATGTTACAGCTTTGGTTACCGTTGATACTTAGTATCAGTTCGGAGTTGGTTCTTATTCACGAGAAGTTTTGGTGCACAAAAAACAATTAAAAGTGATTTTTTTAAACAATGTGTTTGTGTTTTCGTATATATGACTAAATTGCAATATCGCTTGGTTGAATCACTTCAAAAACTCTTGAAGTGATTCAACCAAGCGATTCTCTAAATGTGATGCTAAAATATTCACGGATAGTCCCTTAGTCGCTTTTTACGACTCCCATGGGATGAGATGAAAATATTAAAGAAAAATTAACTTAAATATTAAGAAAAAAATTTCTGAAAGAGTATCAAAAACTTATGTATAGGATTTAGACCGAAATTCTTTCTTAGACTAGAGCATTTTTAATATGAAAGAGCCTTTATTATCCCTTGTACACCCATCAGTGAACATAATTCGCATGAGTTGCTGATTATTACGATAAAAATAACCTATCACCAATAACAAGAGACATAAAAGTTTGCAATTCGATTAAAAGTTGTAACAAAACTGATAAAGATAATATCTTTTGCTAAGTAATAGTAAGAGAATATGAGAAGGCTTAAGTTTATATAATGACTGAACTTATAAGCGATAGTTATTTGTACGGAAACATCTGTTATGTACCATTTAGGTGAAGTTATTATTATGTATAAGGAATGGATTATTTGATATTGTTAACGATGTTGTTTATGCTCTCGGCAGCTTAATGATCACGGGACTTCTGAGTATCATTCGTGCTATGCACAATAAAAATAACTCAATCAACCTTTTAAAAAAATAGAAAATACCTCTAAAAAGTTTCCACTTATGATGAAGATTGATTTAAGCTCATAATTTAAGTAAATGGAACTAAGACGAGTTCGTTATGAATTTGAAGTAATATTTTTTATTTAGACACCATTGATTTATAAAAAAACCCTAGATGCACATTTTCAAACAAAACTAACAGCCAAAAGTGTCACCAAATTAAACATACGCAATAAATACGTATAGTAATATCGTAAACATATTTTTTTTTCAAATTCAATCTTACACGCATGACATAAAGTTGTATTTAAAAAGTAATGCACATAAAGCAATAAAATTTAATGATTGACGTTTGCCGGTAGAACAACGCGATACTAATTTAAAAAAAGTGCACAATGCGCTTATTTGTTGCGGGCGTTTTTGGGAAGTGGAGTGTGTATCTTTGGTTTTTTGTAAATCAATGTTAGACACTAAAATAAATTGGTAAAAACATTTGCTTAGATAAAAACTTCTTTGTTTTAAGTCAAAGGCCATAAACCAATTCGTTAAACCAGATCAATATTAACAAACCTATTTTAGCTTAACATTTCTAGACAAACATAGAAATAAATATAACTTTAAAATAGTCTAAACGTCCATTTAAACAACTCTATGTTATCATTAGCACAGTTATGTTATAATTGTTAAAGTTTTACTCTAATGTCTTTAGTTGTAAGTAATACTTATTTTTGTATGGAACCTTGTTTTTGTGTTCCTTATGATTTGTGTTACTATTAGTTAGCAGTCGCTAAGTAGTTTTAATTACATTGTTCCTTTACTTGTGAAAGTTTTCTTTTATAGAGGGGCTATGAGCATTAGTTATGAGAACAATTTAATTAATTAAAAGGGTATTTTCTTAACAAATGAATAGTTTTATAAAGATAGCTTTTATAAGAGAATAAAAGAAAAAGTTACGTAACTATGAGGACATTTTTGTATTATTGGCTTAACTTAAGTATATATTTATGAAATACCTTAGAGACTGTGAAGTATGCTAGTCAAGTAAATTTCGAAGGGTCTCGTATGGCGTTGAAACCACAACACTAATGAATTTAACCATCAAAAATCCTATAAATAGAAACAGATATAATGTACTTTTATTTTCTCTAATAATTAACTAATTTCTTAAAATCATATTAGTTTTACGTTCCTACATTTATTTTCATGCATCCCTGGTTAACCAATCTGATTTGACAATGATTAAGACGTTCATTGTTAAGAGCTAACCAATACTACATAACATTATTAAAAAGCTCTGCTTGGTCTACAGTCATATATTTTCATACGTGCCTGTCAAAATATATATCTACACCAGTTTATACATTTAAGACATGAAATCTTCTTAACTTTTTATTTTATTTAGTTAAGTACTATAACTTGTAAAATTTTGCATGCCTACCTAGGTAAAATATAGCAGAACTCTATGTTTATTTTTAATATCTATAATGTCTTTTATTATTACCTATATTTGTAAAATAAATATTCTATTCTATTCAAACATCCTAATAAAAACGAAAGTACACAATTACTTCATTGTTAAAAGGTACCTTTCAATACGACATAACTTAACTAAACTGCTCTATAATTAACTAAAGAAAGGTTCAATTCATTCTTAAATCCATATAGTTTATAAGTTATTACAAAGGCTAAGTATAACCAAGGCCTCTACATTCAGTAAGGTAATCGATTAGCTACAGTTGACTTTACAAGCGTGCGATCGCTAACACCTGATGTATTACTTTTTATAACATAAAAATGCTTTATAAGTTGTAGTTCAACAGTTAGGTTGTTATTTCTTTAATAAATAAAATGTTATTATTGATGTTGGTTTCTAAAAATATAAAGTTCTTTTAACGAAACTCGTCTAGCTAAGAAAGTAAAATTCTTCACCTAAAACCATACTAGCATGGCTGATTACTATTATCTATTGTATACCTATTATATACCTGTATATGTACCACATTTGATGCAAATAAATATTCTTATTCTTATTCTTATTCTTATTCTTATACTAATATTAAAAAGAGGTAAAGTTTGTGACATTGTAGAGGGTAATCTCTGGATCTAGTGAACCGATTTTAACAATTCTTTCTGTGTTGAATAGTCCATTTATGGGAGAGTGTCATAGGCTATAATACAGTATCACGCTATGACTAATAGGAGTGGAGCAATAATGATATATGATTAAAAAAGAGATAATACAATTAATTAACACTTGAAAACCAATTAATTAATATTGGTATGTATTATACCTAGTAGTAGTTAACACTTTTTTACCCCCACTGATGTACCTACATTATGATCCGTAATAAAACTAAACCTATCTGTTGTTCCATATCCCTACATATTAGGGGTCTTTTTATGGGGCGGTCAATAGGATGTATCGTCCATATTAATGGGGTACGTCTCACCCTTTTATGGCTTGTGATATAAAAACATAAGACGTTATGCTGAAATATTTTAAAGTTTATTTTTTAATTAGCTAATCCCCGCAGCATTACCCGCGTTATATAATTAGCTTAAATGTTATTCTACATCCTAAACTATCTATATTCATACTTTTATCAAAATCCACATCCATCCATCCATCCAAACATCTATACAAACTTTCACATTTAAAATATTATACAGTAATAAATTTATTTTTAAAAGGCAATTATTTCACTACAGTTTGAGATTTGTGTACGAGTTATTAGCTTCTGTTATAGTTAGTTATACTCAAATATTTTAATATTTTATTGTACACTAGCTGACCCGTGCCCACTTCGTTGGGTGGCGAAAAAAACGCGTCCTTTTTTTAAACATAATTCATTACTGCTCCACTCTTGTTATACATACTATATAGCCTATGACACTTCCCGATAAAGGGACTATTCAAC
Source organism: Schrankia costaestrigalis (assembly GCA_905475405.1). NCBI lineage: Eukaryota > Metazoa > Arthropoda > Insecta > Lepidoptera > Erebidae > Schrankia > Schrankia costaestrigalis. Next base: position 4,166,982 of record FR997830.1, read on the forward strand.
ACAAAAATAATTTTAATATCGGTTCAGTAGATTCAGAGATTACCCACTACAACGTCACAAACACACAAACTTTACCTCTTTATAATATTAGTATAGATATAGACTAGAGAGAACTCTTATTATTTTCTATAACTTATTATTGTGCTGCTATTTCTGTATAAACAACTATAAAAAATTCCATTCTGATAATGTAATAATATTTTCAAATTGTAAAACTTTTAAGAAATCATACAAAAGTAACGCATAACAATTTCTATTCCATACACAAACAAAGTTTTTCTACCGCAAAAGCTCTAAAGGTTTTTTCCAATAAAACGATATGGAATGCTTAATGCCAGTATAAAAGTCTTTTGTTACATCTTCTGTATAACTACGCATGTGTACGGTGACCTTTTCTATCGTATTTATAGTCATGAATATTTTTATAAGGCGGATAACGAAAGGTATTATGTGTAAAATAAAGAATGTGACTTTGTTAACCCTTGTGATCATCATCATCATAACAGCCCGTTGATGTCTCACTGCAGGGACGGGCATCCTCCCGTGATGGAGGGATACTTAGCATACTAATACCACGCTGGCCAGACGGATTGGTATAGGGTTTAATTTCAAGTTTTCCTTTTTTTTATTTTGTAAAGATAATATTCACGGATAGTCCATTAGCCAGTTTTTACGACACCCATGGCATAAGATGGGGCGGTGACACACTGTATTCTTACTCCGTCACCACACGGAGAATACCATAAAAAATACAGATATTCTAAGAAATTAATAACAAAAGCAAAACAATTACTGTCACAATAAATTCCCATGTTCAAACAAAGATGGCCAATATTAAGTCCTGATCAATTAAATAAAGAAACAACTTTCACAATATAAGGTCAGAAAATCCTCCAATGTCCTCTAATAGACATTTACGGTATACAATAAATGTTCATTAGATTATATTGTCCGTAATTAGACAGGGTAAGAAAATAATGGGACACTTGTGTATTTAATAACTTCACACCTAAGATTGTAGGTAAATTATTGTATTTTCTTATATTGAAAGAAGTATAACAAGAAAGAAAATCTCTGGGAAAAAATCTAAGCAATCCCATAGCAGTTTAATTAGTAAGCTTGACTTTAATTAGTCAAGTTTTGCTTGTAGTATAGATCGGTTTCATCGTGTCGTGACGGAGTCAGAACACAATAATGTCACCACCCCATCTCATCCCATGGGTTTCGTAAAAACCAACTAAGGGGCTATCCGTGAATATTATCTTTACGGAGTAAAAAGAAGGAAAACTTGAAATTAGACCCTGTAGCAATCCGTCTGGCCAGCGTGGTATTAGTAGGCCAAGTATCCCTCCGTCATGGAAGGAGGCCCGTCCCTGCAGTGAGACATTAATGGGCTGTTATGAGGTCGCTGAAGCAAGCCGTTTAGGACCTCTGTATTTGCTTAGCTCACATACAAGTATTTTCATGTTGATCTTAGGCTGAAGAGTAGACTAAATTGGTAAAATAACAGGGCTGTAGGACTTATCAGCTTGTATATAAGATTGACGAGCATAGTGTCGGGCCAATTTTATTTACCTACTCTTTAAGATATCATTATTTTTAATTTCTTACTAAAAACCGTCTTAATTAATAAGAACGTTGTTATCGATTACAAAACGTAATATAATTTACTTTGATACTATAAACATAACTATGTACAACCAAATTCCTTTGATTAATCAATTTTATTTAACGCCTAGAGTTACTCAACTAAACATTATTTTCAGTAAAGGTGAGACCGTATTAAATACACTATTTAGCACTGTGTGTCTGTCTTTAATTATAAGCTTTAGTCCTTTTAGTTATAATTTTTTAATAAACAAAACCACTCCACTCCTACTCCAAAACTTATAAACAGCACCAATGCCAGAGCACAGTCAAGCCGCTCTTTAGAAGTTGTTAGACTTCATAGCCATGTAATTTAACTAGTGGTAGTACTCTTTCAACTGAAGACACCAACATTTTTACACTAGTATTTGGAGAACAGAAAGATAGTGCGGGCCTAGACGGCCTTTTGCACTATTCCGACCGTGATGTTCCTACATTTGTGTCTACTGATTTGATTTTGATGTTTCTGTGTACATAAAAATATATAAGTATGTTTTTTTCAGAAGTTTGGTACTCATAGTACAAGATTTGCTTATTTTAGTAGAAACTATCGTTGAGAGAGAAGTTTTATAATTATGTTAAGCATAACAGTTAAATACAGAACTAGGAGTCATTACAATGGATTTAAACTTGAATAAAATATAGTTACATATTTTATTTAAGTTTGATTCCATTATAATTTATGAGATACATTCTCTACAATGAGTTGTTTTTATTTCCACCTCGATAACATAAAATCTTACATAAAAAATAATTGACAGAGAGAACTTAAACATAAGTATATTTTCTTTAAAACAATATTTTTCGATATTCTTTAAATATTCATTTAATATTTTTCCTTAGTAGGCCACAATTTGGTATGCTTCTGTGGTGATATAATAAGAATACAACATAGTGTCACAACATTAAATAAATAATCCTCACACATTCACCCAACACTATTATTCATTCATTATCTAAACCATCATCTTTTTTCATTTCTTTCATTTATGTAGTAAAATACAATTATAGAAAAAGTAATGGAGCTACATGTCTACGTAAAAGCGAAGGCACAATAACCTAATTCCAATCCGTAGTTTCTCTTCATAAATAAATGAGCCCCGTACTACTGCTGGCCATTAAAAAACTGTTTTAAAAGTAATAAATTACCAAACACGGTTATATTTAATCAGTTGAAATAGTTGGTTCAATCCATTTAACAACATAAGTTCATAGTGAAATTAATGAGCTAAGAATTTAATCCGTATCAATAGTCCGTACCATATCGTAGAGTCAGTAGCACTTCGTAGCGACGAATGCTACGAAATGTTTCTACGTAATACACTTAATTTATTTGCTACGTGAACACCGCAGAATCCGTAGATCTAACTTGCAAGACAAATGCTTTATGTTTTAATGTATTTTTTAGAGCGTACTTTGGAATTTTAAATTAAATTAATATAACATTATTATTATTTACTTAATTATATGCCTATTTTATATAATATTTATCTTTTCCTTATTTAAATTGTATTATTAAATACTAAAAATATCACTAACTTACCGTACTAAGTCCTAAAATAGTCTAAAACCACATTATCATGTCCTCATAACATACACAAAAAGATAACAAGTAACACTCGATCACCACTTTCACAAACGAACGACCGAATAAACCCACAGTCGACACGTCCGCACGATAACACGATCGGCGGCAAACTGCGATTCTACATTGGATAACATTCCAAGTTTGAAAAGCTCCGTTCGGAACTCTTCGGGTGTTTTCGTGTTTTATGAAATATGACTAGTGTTTTCTGGTGCTCTCATATTTTGTTACCTATGCACTGAGTCTGAGATGGATATGTCCAATCTCGTAAAAATGTGTGCTGTTTCTTGAAATATATTGAGATTGTGTTTACGTAATGTTTCAATTTTCAATTTACATTCGACGAACATTATTTTCCTGTAGCTAAAGGAATTTTTACTTGTCGGTGTTCAGTTATTTGTTATTATTAACTTATATTATAATTCAATAATTCACGAATATTCCCTTAGTCGGTTTTTACGACACCCATGAGATGAGATGGGATGGTGACATATTGTATTCTTACTCCGTCACCACACGGAGAGTGAATATTTATTATCTTTACGAAATAAAAAGAAGGAAAACTTGAAATTAAACCCTATACCAATCTGTTTGGCCAGCATGGTATAAGTAGAACAAGTATCCCTCCGTCACAGGAGAAGACCCGTCCCTGCAGTGGGACATTAATGGGCTGTTATGATAATTCAATATCAGGGATAAAGCCTTGAGAGGCTACTTAGGTTGCATTTAATGTCGTTGACACAAACATCAGATGATTATTATTATTAGGAATAGATTTATGTGCATACATATAACAGGCGGGTGGGCTGTAATAATTGTGTAGTGCCTTCAAAAACAATATATTTAAGAATTCTAAAGTAAATATTTTTACTATCATAGTCAGTTATTTTCGCAAAGTAAAGTCTGATTCTTATTTTATTATTAGTTTAATTTGACGTTAACTAAACTTATTAGTAGTACCTATTACCATCACATCTCATAGGTGTCGTAAAACCTTAGTCGGTTTTACGACACCTACGGACTATACGTGAATATTATCTTTACGAAATAAAAAGAAGGAAAACTTGATATTAAAACCTTTACCAATCAGTCTCACCAACGTGATATTAGTAGGCCAAGTATCCCTCCGTCACAGGAGGAGACCCATCCCTGCAGTGGGACATTAATGGGCTGTTATGATGAGTGTCTTTCCACGAAGTAATATAAGTTTTCTAACGAATGAGCACTCTCCACACATCAATCACTTAAGACATACAGTTGACCGCGACTATGATTGATGTCCTGACCGTCTTGTTACACTTAATTGTTTACTCATTGTTATATCCTACCATTATTTACTTCATTAGATTCTGTTGAAGTTTATTTTGACTTATCATTACTCAGTATTTGGTTTTATTATTGTAGTTTGCTTTAGTTTTAGTAGAGAGATATAGTATCATTGTATACTTTTAACTATTTATATATTTAAAATACTCGTTGATTTATCACACCAATCCGTCTGGCCAGCGTGGTATTAGTAGGCCAAGCATCCCTCCGTCACGGGAGGAGGCCCGTCCCTGCAGTGGGGCATTAATGGACTGTTATGATGATGATGATACCCGTTCATTATCCATCAAGACATAGTAAAACAGAAGCAGTGTCCTTCCACGAAGTAATATAAGTTTCTGTACACGTCTAACGAATGAGCACTCTCCACACATCAATCACTTAAGACATACAGTTGACCACGACTATGGTTGATGTCCTGACCGTCTTGTTACACTTAATTGTTTACTCATTGTTATATCCTACCATTATTTACTTCATTAGATTTTGTTGAAGTTTATTTTGATTTATCATTACGCAGTATTTGGTTTTATTATTGTAGTTTGGTTATTTTTTTTGCGGTAGTGAAATAAATTCTGTTTACAATTGGTTCCTAATTTTTAATTTTCCACATGTTTAATTTAATTAACAAATTCTGAATTAAGAACCAATAGTTGAGTGCGGTTTAGGGTTTCTATATGACGGTTTTAAGTAGTAGCCGCCGCTTAAGAACAAGAAGGACTTTTGAAGATACTATTACAAGTTCCATCTGATGAATATATTTCCTTACAATTAATTAATATCAATATGCACTTACCCAGATGCCTAAAAAGAAAATCACTACCAAGTCTTTTAGCAAAAGGGACCTGAACAACAGGAGCGTTGAAAATGCACGATGTACAAGAGGATAGTTCTTTTTGAAAAAAAAAAACATCATTCGCTTGTGAACCTTTGAGCAAGCCTACTCGAACATGAAAGATTGAACTCTTTGCGCAGTACATTTATGAAAATTGTAGTAACTTTTTTATGTACTATGTACTAGGTTATTAATTATGTTGTAAGTATTCAGTCTTCGTTTAAATTTGCTTTTGCTTTGCTTTCCTTTGTTGTCTAGTATAGTATCCATAGTACAAGCTGTGCTTAGTTTGGGACTAGATGGCGTTGTGTGAATGTGTGATGATTATTATTTATTGAATATTATAAAGGGTCTTCTCCATTTTTATATATTTATTTATTTACAATACCTAATATTGTATTATATTTTAAAATTACAAAACCTATCGGAATTAGTTATTTAGCAAAACCTTATGCTTCATACAAACCAAGTTTTTTTCGAAACAATCTGAATCAAACAAATTAGTACTATATAATATTATTATGTAAAAATTCGGGTATATTATTATGATTAGGAAAACAAAAGAAGTAAAATGTTTCCAAAAACCGCAAACCAGTCTTTCCAGCGAAAAGCTCTGTTCAAATTTAGAATTGCCGGAATAAGACAGGCGGAATACCAAAAGAAGTAGTAGAAACTTAAGAAGGCCTAAGTCTAGGTTTGTACTGCTCATAGCTGAAAGAGAGAGATGGAAAAAAGATATTTATTTAATAAATAAATAATGAATAGACTTATTTTAAAGAGTCTCTATCAACATCCAAGGAGACTCGCGCTTGGCATTTGGATCATAGGTCTGATGCAGAAGGCAGTACTGCTTGAAACGGCACGCATTGTGAGGAAGTTCAACAACCAGTAGCTTGGTCCTTGTACCCGATGCTGGTAAGTCTACCTTTTTTTTTAGATTTTTAAATGTGTTTATTTTTATATTTATATTCAAAAATGTATATAAAGAAAATATAAATAAATAATAATTATCTGACAATAAACAGAACCTAATATTTCAGCTCTCCTAATAAACACAGAAAAGCTCTTGTAAAATAAAATAAGAGAAAGCTAAGTAGCCTCTCTATTCGATAGAAGCTCGGAGCACTTTCGCTCAATAGATGCAACACTGGCGTGAGATATTGTGCTGTCCGCAAGCAGTTATTTATACAGCGACGTACCGACAGTTGGGGATACTACTTGCTACCGACGAAACTGGAAGATATAGTAGGTAGCATTATTGTTTTAAAAATAACGCAGTAAAATTAATTTACCTTGACAATTTAATTTGTAAAATAAACTGTATTTTAGCGTGTTTTTTAATTGTCTAACTGATAGTCCGGAAATGGATAGTAAAATACCAGAAGAAGTGGTAGAAACTTGGGATCATAGTATTTTAATTATTTACACTATCTCCTATCAAACAAAACCTAATATTTTAGTTCTCCTAATAAACACAGAAGAGCTCTTGTAAAATAAAATAAGAGAAAGCTATTATAAAATAAGAGAAAGCTATATTAAGATATTGTGCTGTCCGCAAGCAGTTATTTATACAGCGACGTACCGACAGTTGGGGATATTACTTGCTACCGACGAAACTGGAAGATATAGTAACAATAATGCAACAACTCACCTTCACCGTTATTGTTGCCAAATTACAATGATTTACTTAGTTTATTCATCAAACTGTCTTAAACACAGTAGTGCAAGCTCTGGTTTTTTAGAACTATGTGTCGGGGTAAAATGACAATTTTTACAGCCTCTGAGGTAATGGTTATAGAAGCTTGCGAAAGAGCTACGGTTCGATTCCCGCTCAATAACATTCGTGTTTTGTATAAAAAGATTCGACAGTAATGGCATTATTATTTAATTTTATTAGTTGTCTTTAAGCCTTTTTATAGTTTATTAATACAACTTAAAATTAGAGGCAATCCAATCTATTCTTATACCCAATTCTTGATAACAGAACGAATAATATTAAAACAACGAAAGTATCGACTTTAACAACAAAGGTAGACCCCTCTATCTTTAAGTTAATGCGCTAAACATTTGTTATGGCCACTGTAATTCCGGCTGCAGCAAGAATTCGCTTGCAGTCGGCCCCGTATAGTTCTGCCATCCATCAAAGTCAGTCTGCGTAAAAATACGACAGAAGCAATCGTTACATTAATATTACAATAGTACCTACATACTTTGATGATTTCAATATAAAAACCTTAGTACTGTAACTTAGGCATCTCTAGTTTAGTAATAAATACATTAAATGGTGTAATAGATTTTAAACTATCGCGATTTGTATATGTATATGTATATGTTACGGCTAATACCCGAAGTGCGGTTACATCTAGTTTTAGCCTGTTAGAACTAGGTGTAGCCACATACTCTTGGTTAAAACTAGTATTAGCCGATTGTTTTCGGGTAAAACTAGGTCTAGCCTTTATCGAGCCGGCTACAACTAGTTCCAGCTATTCACTATTGGATAAAACTAGTTCTATCCGATATCATTCCGGTTAGAACTAGTTTCAGATTATGCCTGTTGGATAAAACTACAGTAGAACCTCGATAAGTAAAAGTCCAAGGGAAACACAAACGGCCTTATTACAAAATACGGTCTAACTATAAAACACGGTTTATTACGTCACAAAACCACTGTTTTTGAAATTTGTTATTACAAAATCAGTTTTAACACTAAACCATGGCGTAATGTCAGGTTTAAAGATAAACCTACTCGACCCCTAGTTTAAACTATAGACCATGGTCTAAATACATACAGTTCTGTCAAAGCCTATCGTATGTTAGGATTCATTATGCGCATAGGCAGAGATTTTAAAAATATGACAACTTTAATACTACTTTTTAAAACCCTAGTTAGACCTTTACTTGAATATGCTTCAGTGGCATGGAACCCTCAATACAACATTTATATTGAACATCTTCAGGGTATACAAAATAAATTTTCTGGACATCTTACATGGAGATTCAACCTTCACCCTCACTATGATATTGGCCTTCAATCCTTGTTCGAACGTCGTGCGGAGCGTGATCTGGTATTCTTGTACAAGATTATTACAAACCAGTTAGACTCAACCTATCTACTAAACAAAATAAACTTCGTCTGCCCTCGTGTTGGTTCGCGAGGGAAGTCTCTCTTCTATTGTAGTTTCTCACGAACTAATCATTGTAAGAATTTATTTATAAAAAGAACTTGTAGATTGTATAATGATTTAGTTTCATCAAATAATAATATAGATATATTTCTCTTTTCTCTGGAAGAATTTAAGATATGTGTCAGGAATTTAAAATAGCATTTACTTACTTAAAATAGCATTTAATAATGCGTATATCGGTATGTTCATAGTCAAATATGTGTGGTTATGAAGTTTTAAGCCTGAAGTTATTCATAAGATTTTATTAGTCTTAAGTTATTATTAGTCTTTAGTTATTATTAAGTTTTTTGTATTGTAATTAGTGGAAACTGTTCTATGGATTTAGATTTAACTATGTGTAATAACTATTTATACTGTAAATATCTGTTTGTTTCCCAAATAAAATAAAATAAAATAAAAAATAAAAAAGTTGTTGTTTTGAGGTTAGCGTTGCTATTGGTAATGTCAAGTTCGTGGTAAGACATCTATATATATAAAAATCAATGCCACTTTTCGTTGTAATTCCATAACTCAAGAACGGGCTCACCTATCCAAACCAAATGCTTAGGATTTGGTCGGCATATTTAGTAGATGGTTTATGTGAAGTTTGCACAAAATCGGTCGAGCGGTTCCTCATTTGTCACATTTTTTGTAATAAATGAATTCAATAGAAACTTTTTTCACAGAAACTTTTTTGAAGTTTTGTTGACAGGACAAGCACGTTGTTATGTCATTCATGCCGTCAGTTCATTTTGGACGTGGTTCGATTAAAGCATATTATCAGCGATAAATTTCTTTGTGTTTATTATTTTAGTCGAGCGGTTCCTCATTTGTCACATTTTTTGTCATAAATGAATTCAATAGAAACTTTTTTCACAGAAACTTTTTTGAAGTTTTGTTGACAGATAAATTTCTTTTCACATAATTGCATTTGCAGTGCATTCATACAAACGGTGAGTCCTGAATTTATGTGTACTTTTCTAAGTTGCCGTATATGATTTCACATGGCATCATATGCGACAGCTTCTTGGGAATTTGTTTTTTTTTTGTTCTAATTTTTTTTTTCGATTTTTAAGCGAAAACATATGTGCATACGGGAAAAATGCCACCAGCCAGACGAGCAAATATAGGTCGGCGAACGCGTAATGCAAATGATGTGGCATTACTAAGACGATCACAGACTGCAGATGAACGCGCACAAGCTAATGCATCGCAGCGTGAACGTAATGCACGCAATGGATTTGTTAACCCAGTACCTGTACTGAATCTTGCACGGCCATCACGAATACGTCGTGCTGTTTTGGCTGAAATGATGCGTGCTGCTTTTAATTACAACAGTCAGATTGATTATAGTATGTATGGATACATTGGAATGATGGACGCAATATGTCCACATTGTGATGCGGCTAACTTTCCAGGTGAAACGCCCGGCATGTGTTGTGCTAATGGCAAAGTGAGATTGCCAGCATTAGAAACTCCACCCGAACCATTGTATTCATTTATTTTTGGGACATCGCAAGCGTCGAAGCACTTTCTGAGTCATATTCAACAATACAATTCGGCATTTCAAATGACTTCTTTTGGTGCAACTAAAATTATTAGAGATAATTTTATGCCGACGTTTAAGGTAAATACTTCAACAGGATTATTCCATGTTTGTATCAATCTGAAGCATAAAGTATATTTAAAAAAAAACTGATATAAGATTTACCTAAAATTGTATACATGTTACAGATTCAGGGCCAGATTTATCATCAAGCTGGTTCGTTATTGCCATACCCCGACGCTGATCATCAATTTTTGCAAATTTATTTTATTGGTGATGAAAATCGTGAATTGGATCAACGTTGTGCAATTGTTTCGAATACAAGACGAGAAATTATTTGTGAGCTACAAAGGTTTTTCCATCAGCATAACGCATTAGTTCAATTGTTTAAAATTGCTCTCGATCGTATGCCAACTGATAATCACAAAATCGTAATAAGAGCTGATAGAACACCTTTTGGAGAGCATGCAAGGCGATTTAATGCACCAACAATTGATGAGGTTGCAATTGTAATTCTTGGTGATCAGTTTCAATCCCGTGATATTGTACTTCATCGTAGAAATGAGCAATTGCAACGTGTTTCGGAACTTCATCGTAGTTACGATGCATTACAGTACCCAATATTGCATTGGAAAGGTGACGATGGTTACCATATCAATATACCAATGATTGATCCACGAACAGGTAAATAATTGACCTATTTTTAGTGTGTTGACATTTCATTTCTACAACTTTCTAAAGTCACATTTTGTAATTATTTTCAGGTCTACATATACAGAAAAAAGTTAGTGCCATGAATTTTTATTCGTATCGATTGATGATTCGTCCACAAGAACAAAATTATATCTTAAAATGTGGTAAACTATATCATCAGTACATCGTTGATATGTATGCCAAAATAGAGACTGAACGTCTTAATTTTATTCGTTTCAACCAAGCAAAATTAAGATCCGAAGAATATATTCATTTGCAAGATGCGATAGCGAATGATGCTAATGTTAATGACATCGGACGTTTAACTATATTGCCATCTTCGTATATTGGTAGCCCACGGCATATGAACGAATATGCACAAGACGCAATGTCTTATGTACGAAAATACGGTCGACCGGATCTGTTCATTACATTTACATGTAATCCGCAGTGGGATGACATCAAGAACAATTTATTTGAAGGCCAGTCGACAACTGATCGTCATGACATTACAGCACGTGTTTTTCGGCGAAAATTGAAAGCACTTATGGATTTAATTGTGAAATTACGTGTATTTGGAGAGGTGCGTTGCCATATGTACTCCATCGAATGGCAAAAAAGGGGATTGCCGCACGCACATATATTAATTTGGCTGGTAAATAAAATAACTCCGGATCAAATCGATAACGTTATATCAGGTGAAATTCCTGATCAAACTGTTGATCCTGAGTTATTTGATGTTGTCGTTAAAAACATGATACATGGTCCGTGCGGTGAACTAAATATGAATTCGCCATGTATGATTGATGGAAAGAAATTATTTTATCATTTGCGATGTCCATCAACAAGGCCCAAGGTCAAACACTTCACGTTTGTGGTGTGAATTTGGAGGAACATTGTTTTTCACATGGCCAGTTATATGTTGCCTGTTCCAGAGTCGGTACCCCCAGCCGTTTGTTTATTTATGCTCAAAATGGAAAAACAAAAAATATTGTTTATCCAAATGTTTTGGATTAAGTGTGTTGTAAATAGCTAGCAATTGATTTCGATTTTAAATAAAATATTTTTTTGATTAAATAAATGAATTTGATGTTCCGATTTGTTTATTTTATTTCACTTTATACGTAGCGAAGCACGTACCGGGCCGCTAGTATTATAATAATATTGTTGACTTGTTTTAAAATGTATATCGACATGGTACATTTAATCTATATTGCAGATATTGAACTTTTAGAAAGACGACGACCCAATAGTCAGCTTGTTCGTGTTGATCCTTTTATAGAATTATCAAAAGATTTTAGAAAAAAATATAGATTTACAAAATCTATTAAGTACTAAAAATATTTTGGAGTTATTGGTAGATAATATCACACGACCCTCGGGGATGTACTTTGTCCCCTGAAATTCAAGGTTTGCGCATTACAAAGCTGGGCCACAACAACACCTACAAATAAAACAACTAAAAACCTACTTAGTCGGTTGAGAAAAGAGCAAACTTTAAACTACTTAAAACGTATTTTTGTTTTACCTACAACGATTACCATACCACATACAAACTATTTTCATATTGTTGACATCTTACTCGTATTTCAAATGATGCCCGAATAGGTACCTATACCCCTTCCAACGTAAGTTTAGCTTTTTGACAGTTCACGTCCATGAAGTTTCGTAATATTTCTGCTTATTTTTCAAACAAATAATATTGTATTTCATGGACGTACCCATGTTTTTTTCAGTTACCATGGTTACTTAGTGATGGACACTCATAACGATTACCCCCATTATGAAACAAATTACAAATAATCGGTAGAAATAAATGCTATGAATAAACCGGAACTCTTCTTAATACGTTTATAAAATGTAATATGATATTTTAGATTAGCTATAACCCGCGAGTGTGTCACGATAAATTATGTATTTTAAATAATACCTAAGCTAACTATAACTTTATCATTTTAAGCTATAGGCTAATTCTCTTAACATAGATAAAGAAAGAAACAGTAATAAAATGATAATGTAAGTTGATGTAAGGATCCAAATGTGTAAAATAAAGTAATTTGAAAAATCACGAAATCGCTTACAATCGAATGGCATTACATTCGAGATACTGCTGAACGTCACTAACGTCAACCTGTCAAATGTCGTTAAATATAGTGGAAAGGGTATAATGATGATAATACCTTCTTTATTTTGTTCCGTTCTACGTCTTATATTTAACATTGCGAGTTATGAAAATGCTTATTATTTCAGGGCCCTAGAATAATAAATGTTAATCATTAATAACCAATGTTATATATTTATACTAAATATATAAAATATTATCATTTCATTGCTGATATGTAATTAAATTCACCATTTTTTTAGCAATAAGCTTTCCCTCGAGTAGTAGAACGTTATAATCGAATGATGTAATGAATGATCAAGCAATATTTTAAATAATCTGTGACTATTTATTTAAGCTAGGGTCTAATTGCTGTTTTATGAAAGCCATGGTTTATTTATGTTTTCTAATAAGGTGACATTTAGACTGCAGTTTAAAAATTAAGCCTGTGCTAGCTGAACCTGGTTTAAACTGAGTTTTATTTAGTTTTTTGTAATAAGACGGATTATGTTTAAGTTATCAAGGTTTTTAGTTATCAAGGGTTTAGGTTAATATGTATAGAGGTAGGTATGTATATGTGTATGTATGACCCCTTGTTCCTATTTTCACTCGAATGCGTCAGAAGGATTGGTTCAATAAAATACAGAAATTTAAATAATCATGTTTAATTCACTATTAAAAAATTCACATTGCACATTTACTCTAATTATAGTGAACACGTGCAAGCCATAATAAATACCGAAAACTTTTGTTTTGCACTCTTATTGAAAAACAATGTTATTTAAGTCAGTTTTATCACACAGTAGGTAAAGCAATGTTTCTAGGACAATGATCAAAAACTTAATGATTTAAGTAAGCCTTTGTCTTAAAGCCAACCTCCGCGTGGCGCGTGTCTTGTCTGAACCTAATTCTAGCCGAAAAGGTATCGGATAGACCTAGTTTTATTCAACAGTGAATGGCTGGAACTAGTTCTAACCGAAATGATATCGGATAGAACTAGTTTTATCCAACAGTGAATGGCTGGAACTAGTTGTAGCCGGCTCGATAAAGGCTAGACCTAGTTTTACCCGAAAACAATCGGCTAATACTAGTTTTAACCAAAAGTATGTGGCTATACCTAGTTCTAACCGGCTAAAACTAGGTGTAACCGCACTACGGGTATTAGCCGTAACATATACACTATTATTATACAAATACTTACTATTATTAAATGGTGTGTCAAAATCAGTAGTGTGACACATGAAAAAGATTACTGTTTGTCACACTGGTGTGATAAGCTTGGTGTGACTACGAGTCGGTAAGGTAAAACTAATATTCATGTAGTATTTTACTATTATACTACTACAAGAATTCGCTTGCAGTCGACCGCGTATTGTTGTGCCATCCATCAAAGTCAGTCTGCGTAAAAATACGACAGAAGCAATAGTTACATGTTTGAACGATGTGCGTTTATGTCCATCTGAATCACTTTAATGGTATTTTTATGCATACCCGTATATGAGTAGAGGTGAATGAAATTGATTTTTGTTTACCATTTAAAATTGTAAATATCCATGTAAGGGTAATAGCACATATAACGTAACGTAAGCGGAACGTCACCGTATCAACTCGAGTCGTTCAGTAGAAACTCCTTACTGCACGGCACACTAATCGGATACGTAACGTAATCGGATTTTTGACGTTTGACACCGAGGAAAAAGGCGAGGCGATGCCGATCCGTTTACGTTACGTTATATTATGTGCTATGACCATTGATTTATAAAAAACCCAAGATGCACATTTTCAAACAAAACTAACAGCCAAAAGTGTCACCAAATTAAACATACGCAATAAATACGTATAGTAATATCGTAAACATATTTTTTTTTCAAATTCAATCTTACACCCATGACATAAAGTTGTATTTAAAAAGTAATGCACATAAAGCAATAAAATTTAATGATTGACGTTTGCCGGTAGAACAACGCGATACTCATTAAAAAAAGTGCACAATGCGCCTATTTGTTGCGGACGGTTTTGGGAAGTGGAGTGTGTATCTTTGGTTTTTTGTAAATCAATGGCTATGACCCATAAGCATTGAGGTAATATGTACAGTCACGAGCAATAATATGTACACATTTTCGCATTTTGTAAACCAGTTATCTAAAGTTCTGCCAATCCAAAATTGAAAATTCGAAGATTAATTCAAAACTGTACGGAACCTCTTCTAAATTACGAATTCATTTTGATATTGTAATGTCTAGATAAACGTGCAGATAGTTTAGAAAATTTGAAAATGTGTACATATTATTGCTCGTGACTGTACTACGTAGTACATTCGAGCCATTACCGCCGACTTATCGTAAGCGACAATTTTACCTAAATAACGTTTTTTATCACAAACGACATTTTGAACTATAACGGATCATAGTCTGTCGAAAAAAGGGTGGGAAATACACTAATTAAGAAGTTATAGCAAGTGCTAAATTTATCGTTGGCACAACAGTTTTTTATTTTTTAAAGTAACCGACATAACTAATACTATCGTAAGTTGCGTAATTATCTAGGAATAGTAGCGTAAGTGACACTACTCGCTATGGCAACCTACACTGTTCATCAAAATTTTGCCACGTACTATAAAAACAGCCGCAAAATTTTTTTTAACTGTTTTAAATAAAGCTTCAAAAATCATAACTGTATTTTAAATTTCAGTTCGATATCACCATTATTGGTGATAATATTTAAAAAAAACCTTCTCCTGTAAAATTTTGTTTTTGTCGGTTACTATAAGTCGGCGGTAACGGCTCGATATTACCTCAATGCCCATAAGGTGAAATTTATTTTTTTATGTTATATTTTTTCTTCGTTAAAAAATTCCAAGCAACAGGGAGTTCTGCCCAAAAAGAAATGGCGAAAATAAAATACATTTAAAAGTAATTGGTAGACAAAAATCATAGATCTAGATTTTATTAGTCCGAAAAGGCCTTTTTATTACTATGGGGCAGTATGGGTTATTATTATATTAATAAAATAATATTTATGTAGTATTTTACTATTAATCTACTACAAAAATTCGCTTGCAGTCGGCGGCCTATTGTTGCGCCATCCATCAAAGTCAGTCTGCGTAAAAATACGACAGAAGCAATAGTTACATGTTTGAACGATGTGCGTTTATGTTCATCTGAATCACTTTAATGGTATTTTTATGCATACCCGTATATGAGTAGAGGTGAATAAAATTGTTGTTTGTTTTTCATGGGTTATTGTAAATGTCAGTGTTATGGATAAATTTAATTTTTGATGTTGTATTTTATTTTAGATAATACACTCCAAGCAACAGCGAGATCTTTTGACCAGAAAGAAATGGCGGGATTAACTGGATACCTTTAAAAGTAATTGGTAGACAAAAATCATAGATCTAGATTTTATTAGTCCGAAGGGAGGACTTTTTTCTATATAAAAAGTTCTGAGTCGTTTCGAATAAAATTGTTTTGTTCTCTTTTTGCTATTATAAAATGTCAAAGTTTTAATTTTGTTATGTTTTTAATTTTTTTATGTTTTGTAGTATTATTCAACTTATGTTAAAGCTGATATTTTTAACAAAATAGGTATAACTCTTTAATATGTATCTACTCTAAAATAAAAAGCACGTTATCTACGTACATGTTACATCAATTTTGCTAAGCAATTTAATTAAAGAACTATCCAATTTGTCCAGAAAAAAGTAATGAAATAACTGTCCAGTTATTTAAAAAAAAATTAAGTAATAATCATGTGTTACTTAACTACTTACGAACATTTTGATCATTTTTATCAGTTGATTAAAATTAAGCTAAAAAGTATAACTTTATTTTTTACATGTATTTAAGTCACCTTACACGTGCTACGAAAAAAGGAGGAACCGTCTCAACATTTGTAAACTTTAACATTTTTATTAGTAGAATGTAATAGGATTTGAATCACTTAAATCTACCTACAGTAAGAGGCTAAAGTCACGAAAGAGGCTTATTTGAATCTTATATGAAGGTTACCGAGATGTTTTAAAAGAAACTTTAATTTTCAAAGGTACCTACTAAGTTTAAGTATTGATTGTGATGACAATTTAGCCAATAACAGAAGAGGTTTTTCGTAACTTATATTTATTCGCTATTAGCTTATATTGTTCTCTCTGTTTATGACCTTGGGTTCTACAATGCCTTTAAAAGCATTACCAAAAGCCGCTTCCTTTTTATGTAGCCACTTCACAATTACTGAAAATCGTAAAGTGTTTTTTTTTACGGAGTCTACGCTTCCTATCAGGTAAAGATAATTCTGACTTAAAAATTAAACTTGCCAAGCTGGTTTGTCTCGACTATACTTGAAAAGCAGACTTAAATAAGACTACGACCAAGTACACACCTTAACAAAGTCTAGGGATATTTGGTATTTACTCAATTAACTGCAAAATTATTGAAGATAACATATAACATGTTTATATTTTTATAAAGGTAATTAATCAGGCTGCAATCCAGAATTAAATAAAAATACTATTTTTGCGTAAATAATTTTTTAATTAAAAAAAATTGGAAAATTAGGAAAACTAACAATGAATTTGTTTCTTAAGCAAAAGTGAAAATAATCTGTTTTTAACTGTTATGTGAGTAATCAGTAGTCAGTACATTCAAAAAACCGTCAATAACGGTCCTGCAACGGTTTTTCATGCTTGGATTAAGTTATCCAGGTCTTGATGCGGTATAATGTTACAGGTCCGTTACAAAAAAAGTTGCTCTTCCATCGCAAGTTTATGCAGGAAAATTCATCAAAGCCCTTCTTTTGAACATGTCCTACGCGTATTTTATGGTTTTGAGGTTAGGCGATTGAGTGGTTCAGCATAAAATTGATACGTCGTGCTCCTGCAACCAGCTCGTCATCACTCTCGCTTTATGCGGACGGGTGTTATCGTCCATGAGCTTAAACATTTGGCCCAATTGTAGTCTACGCGGGTAGATTATTAGTTCTAGCACCTCGTTAAGTTGTTTTTCAGCCGTCATGGTGTTTCTGATCAAAACGCGCTCTGTTCTTCGACCGACACAAGTTCCTGTCCAAATCATAATTGTTCTATCGTGGTATGAATAGTTTTTCTGAGGATGTTGTAGACGGCTATTACAACCAGGAACTCGCCAAGCACGTTCTCTACGTGAACCCGAGTGGAAACCGAACCGGGACTCATGTGTAAACACCACTACAGATAACAGGTCATCTTTGCAGAGCAAATGTTCACGACCTCACTCTAGTCATCTTGCGCGATTTGCTGGAATGCTCAACGTAGTGCTGGAGTTCAAAGCGGTATGCGAGCATAAAGGTGGGCTTCATGCCGACTTCTTCTGACAGTTTGGTCACCCGCAAGAAGCTCCACCAAAAGCTGGAGCCTCTAAGCCCGCTGCATGGTAGTAACATTTGGCTGCCTTTTCGCGGGAACTTGCAAAAATCGATCATGTCGTTAAGTGGTGATAGACTTTTTTCTGTGATATCTTTCAGCCACTTCACCAGTAGCACGATAACGTGACCATAACCTTGATTTTTTATTTTGTACTGTTCCAATCTCTTTAGCAATACTATGCTCAGTACCCGCAGCTGGGAGCATGCCTACTGCCCTTAACATTTCCTCTATGTTGAAATGGCGCCGCTGCTTGATGCACACAATATTAATAATTCGAAATAAACGTTTAAATTGTTATAAAACTTAAATTTTACACAAAAAAGCAGTCAAACTTACTGTTGGTAAATTAAATTTTTTAACTTGACTACATTCAAGCCGCATAAATCATTTTTTTTTAAATTTTATTTTTCAAATTCAAATTTAGAATGGTTGAAAAAGGCTAACACAGTAAGTTTTCATCAAAAGAATTAAAAACAAACCAATTTTGTTTGAGTTTCACCACTTAATACAAAATATTGTGAAAATATCCCTAGACTTTGTTGAGGTGTGTATACAAAGTATATTAAAGCCTCTTTTAAAAACATGATATTTTTAAAATTAAAAAATGACTGTCATCTTTTGAAATTTACTAACGTCAATTATGTCAATGGTACTTTAGATGACATATTTGTTTATACAATATTTGAAAAGATGAATGAAAAACCAATAACAGAAAAGGACTTATTTATAGCCATTAAAGAACTTTTAAAGAAGAATGGTATTCTCAATAAAATAAATGCAGAGGTAATACAATTATTATTTTGGTAAAGGGGACTGTTCACTAAATGTTTATATGATGACCCACAGCTTCTCAAGAGTAATTCTTTGTGTCTTATTGCTTTCCATGTTTAATATTTCAGTTTCAGAGCTTCTTTAAGCTAGCTGCTATAAGCTCATCACAGGTTTTAAATATTTCATGAATACCTATATCTAAAATTTTATTACAAATTGGCATTACATTACTATGACGCTGTAAAAAAGACTGTATAGATTCCTACATAGTTACTTACTATTTGAAAACGAGTTTCATAAAATACTATAAAACAAACCAAACAATTTTGAAACTGCAAAAATTTTAGCAAACGAAACAATTTCAAAACTAGTAAAATTTGGCAAAAACAGTTTTGAAACTCGCATAATTTCACATTTAAATAACACTGAATAAAATCCTCAGTAACTTTAATGATATAGTATTATTGGTAAGCCTCATTTTCGATTGGACAATAATGTGGTTAACGTTATGATACGGTATACGACTGTATATTGAATTAAATGCTTACTGTTAGTAATTATTAATTTGATACTTATATTTACACGAACGAAAAATGCAAACGTGCCTTATTAAAGCAAATAAAAGTAAGAGATATTATGACTGATTTAATTTATATGCAAGGTACATAAACTATATTATAGTTTATTTGCTACTGAGATGATTTAAAGCAACGCATGAATGTCCCACCACAGGGACGGATACCTTTTTTCGATTGTTGTTGATCTTGGTTTCAAGGGATCTTAGTTGGAGGTTCAGTGTTACATTTGGCGAAACGTCATATTGAGTGGTCAGTACTTAGTCACCGACAAGACAACTCGACACAAAACTTACGCGTTGAGAGGGTTAAACTCTGAAGTCTTATTTCTACAACTGTTCCCTGCTGAACTTAAGCTTTTTCCAAATATCCTCATAATTATTCCACCCTGCGCGGTCCTGTCCATGAATGATTAAATTTCCATTTCTCTATTTTTCAGGTCAGAGCTCATGTAACAGACCTCCTACAACATCGACAAATGGGTGTTCCTGTAACTGCAGCCCCGACACCCACTCACGAAGTATTACTCGTCAATGAATTAATAAGAGAATACTTGGAGTGGAATGGTTATCTGTATACTGCGTCGGTCTTAGTTTCTGAAGCTGCTATGCCGCAGGAGAAGAGATCGAGGTAATATTTTAGGCATAAAGTTAACTTGTATGTTAGTAATTTATATCATTAGGTACTAATAAATAATGCTGCACTGTTTTAGCTAGGTAGAAAATCTGGGAAAACTACTAGACTGTACCTAATTCAAGTTGGTAATATTTTATTGTAATAATGCGCTTTCTTAAATCTATGAGTTCTGATTTAAATAACAAATACGACGAATAGAGGACAATGAAGTTACTGTTTAGTCAAAAATAGTCAATATCGAACAGGTTATCAGAAGAAATAGGTCTAAGTCCTCATTGCCGCTCGGGGAGAACACAAGATCTATTATAAAATTGGTCAAACATTGCTTTACATAAATTTGAACAAAGACACTACCTCTAATATACTTTTATACGTTGCTAACTCATAATCATTACTTTTTTCCAGATCGGATCTATGTGCAGACGTAGGAGTGAAAGACAACGAGAAGTCATTAGGATTACCGTTGTTGTCCAACGTAGTCGCGGCTTATATTGAACGAATAAAAAGGAAGATCAGTAAATCAAAAGCGGATCACTGATTTGTTTGAGTAAAGTGTTAATAAATGTTTTAAATCCATATATCATATTTTTTAATGTCGTTCTTAACTATTGGAATCTTAAGGGGTCTTTAAGTTTAGGCGTTTTAAGCCGAATGTTTGGAGTGCGTTTGCAGTGCGTTTGTCAAACGGCAAACGTTACGTTAGTTTGTTTTCAGACAAATCATGCGGTGCGGCAGTCGTGCGGCGATCGCTCGACACTATTGAAATGCTTATTACGGCATAGCCACACGCGGCTTTTACCCGTACCTACATTTACGATGTCTACTTGACTAAAATACACAAAACAACATTCATCAGTTCTGGTGGATGTAGTACTTTTTATTAAAATGTCCCCGTGACACAGGGTTTAATCCCTAGAGCGGAAGTGGTCTTTAAAACAAAAAACAATCTTACATTAAAACTTTAAACCATTTAATTGCAAACAAATATTTAGACAAGGTTTATTTATACTCGATTAAATCACGCCACGATGTTCAACAAAATTGACGCTATTTATTTTCATGAGTTCACCTTCGTGTTTATAACTAAAGTTGTACCCAAAGGGGATCATAATGGGTCACTTAATAGCCATCTTTGAGTATCCTATCACAAGTTGAGCAATACAGTCTCTCCTGTAACCTCATCATTTATTTCGTCAAGCTTTAGGAATAAGTAAAACAGATTTGGATAAAGGTACAGTAATGTAGGGATATCGTGGAGTAATTATTTAAGATATTGCTTTTATCAGATTTTGTTTCATATTCATCCCTACTAATGTTATAAATAGGAAAGTGTGTCTGTTTGTCTTTCTTTCAAGTCAAACGGAGCGACGAATTGACGTGATTTTTTAAGAGGAGAATGATTTTTATTTTTTTCGAATATTACGCGAGAAGCTGCGGGCAAAAGCTAATTCATCATAACAGCCCATTAATGTCCCACTGCAGGGACGGGCCTCCTCCTGTGACGGAGGGATACTTGGCCTACTAATACCACGCTGGCCAGACGGATTGGTATAGGGTTTAATTTCAAGTTTTCCTTCTTTTTTGTAAAGATATTATTGACGGATAGTCCCTTAGTCGGTTTTTACGACACCCATGGGATGAGATGGGGTGGTGACATGTTGTATTCTTACTCCGTCACCACACGTACTCAAAAGAAAATGAACGGACGGAAAAGCTAATTAAATATATATTTTATTAAGAACAATAATTTAACCGACACAAATAAACACCTAGTCTTGGGACAATTGTTTTTGAATAGCACAAAATATTATGCTGCGTGACATTCGAACCTCAGACTTCGTGCACGCCAGCCGCCAACGCAACTGCTGCACGACAATTGTAGACAATTAAATTGTTTAATTAAAATGATTGTTTATTATTTTTAAATTTTAGTAATGAGTTAAATTAGTATTGATTTGGTAAATTGGTTAATTAAAGCAATCAAATCCGCATTCGTGTTAAATTAAGCTGGTCGAACAAGTGGTGCTGAATAATATTAGTACTAAAACAGAACCAACCAGAATATCTAATATACAATTATACATAATATTATTATTATTCTTAAAAATCAAAACCCTCTTCAAGCTTTTTACGGGACTGCCCTCTCCCTCGGGCAGTCCCGTAAAAACCTTAATATTTTGAAAAAATCTTTTGATCAAACGAATTCTAATGCTAAAAACTTGTAGAAACAAGAAGCCACATAACGTACTGTGTACTTTCTTTTTGAAATAATTTAGTTACAATACTTAGAATTTTGAGGTCTTGTATTTTAAGGTTTCACAAACTTTTTGTTGTAAAGCTACACACAAATTACACAACCTTATAATTTCTTTTCTTAAACCAAAAATAGGTAGAAAAGTTTTCATAAACATTGTTTTTGTTTTCAACTTGTGGCTAAAGAACTACGTAGACTTTATAATAAAGAACAATATTTTATTTGCTTTAGGCAAAATATATGTTTCCAACCGGCTCAAAAAGATGATGTTTTTAGAGAAAATGTTTTTTTTTAGGTAGCAGACGAGACAGTGGTTAATTTTATGGTAAGTAAAAGAGGTACAAAGAGTACGGTGAAGCCAATGCTTACTCTAAAAAGTTGTGAACTTTTTAGAGTAAGCATTGGCTTCACCGTCAGTCCGAGTAAGCATGTCCAGCAGTGGACGTCCATAGGTCGATATGGATGGATGGAATGTAACATATTATCGTAAAGATAATATTTACGGATACTCCCTTAGTCGGTTTTTATGATAATGTCACCACCCCATCTCATCCCATGGGTGTGGATGAGATGGGGTGGTGACATATTGTATTCTTACTCCGTCACTACATGGAGAATCCTGTGCGAGAATTAAAAATAATCTCTGAGGCGATGGGAATGTTCACCACACAGCCTGCCAAAGGTTCCATAGGGCTAAAAGCCGGATGCGGAGAGTCACTTCGTAAGGCACTCGGCACTCAGTGTTCTCTGCCTTTCACACGTGGGATAACGGCGAGAGCTTCTGTATGTGTGTATTCTTGTTTAATTTACATAGGTAACAATATTTTTATATTTAATTTTGTATTCAAACAACTTATTGTTTCACAACTTAATGTACAATAATAATGTGGTCAGTACTTATACTGATCACATTATTATTATTCTACATTAAATAGGTCAGAGACCACAACCAACTGACATTTAGTACTCTGTGGTTGTACTAACACGGGGCCAATCTAATAACAGCACGGAAATGGACGACTTATGACGATAATGGCCGAAGATGTTGTGCTATACTGTACTACATGTTACAAAGGAAATTAGATCCTGAAATAGGCAAATTATAGAGTGTGTGTAGCTGCATTAGTCAATAAAACAAAATATCATCATAACAGCCCATTAATGTCCCACTGCAGGGATGGGCCTCCTCCCGTGACGAAGGGATACTTGGCCTACTGATACCACGCTGGCCAAACGGATTGGTATAGGGTTTAATTTCAAGTTTTCCTTCTTTTTATTTCGTAAAGATAATATTCACGGATAGTCCCTTAGTCGTTTTTTACGACACCCATGGGATGAGATGAGGTGGTAACATATTGTATTCTTGCTCCGTCACAACACGGAGACTACAATATTGTACTTTACTAATTTATTTAAACAAAATCTATATAAACTATCAATAGATATAAACTGCATCTTATCTGTTCTTCTCTCGTTTGAAAATTCATAGGATTAGAAAAGTTTTTGAACTGTAAGACTTGTTTTCAGTTCGCGCCTGTACTGACTGTGTATGGCGTGTCGTTCGGAAACGGTGCGAAGTTTTCTTACTGAATATTCTTTCTTTTAGTTTTGTTTGATTCTGATGGTAATGTTCTCTTTTTAGAATAGAATAAGATTTTCTTTTGCAGGTATTGAGTTTATTTGTTTTAGTGTCTAACTATTAATAATATTGTGTTTGGAATAATGGTTGACACGAACTCCCTTAATCATAAACGCCTCTTAAATTTAATTAAGCGAGATTTTTTTTTGCAAAACCAACCTTATGCCAAACAAAACCGTAAGAATTTAAGCTAATCAATTGACTAAAATTTAAGAGGCGTTTATGGCGTAAGGGGGTAAATGTTTTTACTAGTTCTTTACATGACCA
Organism: Schrankia costaestrigalis; assembly: GCA_905475405.1. Classification (NCBI taxonomy): domain Eukaryota; kingdom Metazoa; phylum Arthropoda; class Insecta; order Lepidoptera; family Erebidae; genus Schrankia; species Schrankia costaestrigalis. Next base: position 4,191,419 of record FR997830.1, read on the forward strand.
GGTGTCGTAGAATGTGACTACTCGATACAAACTCTATAACAATACTTAACACTTTTGGCCAGCCAGATATTAGAAGCCCAAATTACCATCCTCCAAGGAGAGCCGTAGCAATCTTTATTATTGAGATTAGATTAGATTACAGATTAGATTACAATTTTACTCCACAGATTGGCTTAAAAAAGATAATAATTTCGTAGCCATTTTCATCTCGTAGACCTCTACGTAGACCGATTGTAGCTCATTCGTAGCAAACAGGCTAAAATAATATAATTATAGTAACGAAAACTCAATTAAGAAGCTTCATACATAGTAAGTAATTGATTGATCAGTTTCTAGAGAATTAATGGGCCAAAGCTAAGCCTATGAAGGTCAGAAACATTAAATACACAAGTGTATACATCGTTGTCGATACTAATAGCCTTAATTTATCTTCGAAACTGTTCAAATTTTAACATGTGTGTGAGTAATCAGTCTCTGAAGTGCGCAACGAAATACGTATTATGTATGTTTTGTATACAGAGTGTTTTATTATTTGGCTTGGATTGATTTTTTGACAAGAGTTCTTTTTTAGGAAAGTTAAGTGTTTGACATAATTTAAAAAATATATAGTTTTAATTAAACTACAAAGTAATAGAATTATTAAAAAATATTTAAAAATTGTAACTTGTTTTGTGGATTAAATAAATAAATAAATTTAATTAGATACATATTTCTTATACATTCCAACAATGCCTAATTTGCACAGTTAAGGACTAGATCCTTAATTACGTAGATCTGAACCATGAAAACTGGAAAACTGATATTTTCAGCATACCCATATGAGGCTGACTAGTCACGCTGGACATCAGGTTTTACGCTAAGCTTTTAACAGTAGTCGCATTTTACCACAGCATTAGATGAAGAAGGGGGGTGACACCTTTTGTTTGAAGAGTGTGTTCTAGTTTTTTACTACACGAATAATCTTTTATACAGTAGCAGAATAAAACGAGGTTCTTAAAAATCATACAGCCTGTGTTTACTGTTTAGTAAAGGTAGTTCCTTTAAGGGTAGGTATGTAAAGATCAAGGACACGGAAAAGGGAAATACATGAAGCATTAAAAGGTCAATATTAAAAGTATACTTAACAAATTAGTGAACTGCCTCTACAGGAGCACGTGGTGACAATTAAAGTAAATTTCGATACGGTGATCTTAATTCATCAGCCTACGTAACTAAGCACGTAACGTAAACAAACTAGTTTTTTAACATTAAATTACATACTTTTAAGCATTATCTACCACTCCAACAGGAAATATGATGAACTATCTCTAACTTTCCATTGGTTTGGGTGTTTTCTATGTATAATATGTATGTATTTACAAAAATAGTATTTTAATAGCTTTACCCGTTGTCTAGTACCCATAGTACAAGCTTTGCTTAGTTTGGAGTCCCAAACTAAGCAAAGCTCACACTCAACACATTCACACAACGCCATCTAGTCAGATGGCGTTGTGTGAATGTGTGAGGAATATTTATTTGTTTATTGATCTCAAAACCAGAAGGTTCCTAACTTAACATTATACAAACACACATTTCTTACAAAAATTCTCTAAAATTATAGTAAACTTTTTGTTTATATGTAGACTATTGAAACCTACCCACTATCTAAAAAAACTATACAAAAAGTAATATTCTGTCAAGGCTTTTATCGATATAAATAATGCTCTTCCTGACTAGACCAATATAATGATATGGACCATTACATGGCGTCGTGTATGCCACAGGAGAGAAAATTTATCTAAATTTATAGATGTAAAAAGGGAAGTGTTATTTTTATTAGCTTCCATAACTATTGAGGTAGCTGTATTATGAAAGAAATGTAAGTAATGTAAGTTTATTATTGTAGATACCAATACATTTCAACTGCGATGGTTTTTTCTTTATTATATTTTTTTTATATAATTGAAGGCAAACGAGCCAGCAGGTCTCCTGATAGTAAGTGATCATCGCCGCCCATGGACACCCGCAATCCTATTGGAATCACAGATGCATTGCCGACCTTTAAAAAGGAAGTGATGGTGTGGTGGCAGCATACAAAGTTACCGAGTTCCTTGCAGAATTATTAATTAATTTTCCTGAAACTGTATTTCAGTTACCAGTGTCGTCAGAGACCATATATATTATTAAGTGTCGTCAGAGACCATATAATTTATGTTTCTCGTGTATCGTGTATGATTAAACCAAATTTGGTTTCAAAAATATTGTAGTCACATATGCCGAAACATGGACACTTACTGGAAGGGAGTCCATGTTTCGGCACTATATGTCATAATAGATACGATGATTTGACAAACCAAAATGCTGCATACCCATTAAAGCTGACTAAATATTTAAAATAAAACTAATCTTTATTTAAAAAAAGCAACTTCCTGTATATGAACCTACATAGAGCACTATTCAAAAACCACATCATTATACAAGTATATCATCAATATACAATACATAAATAACTCATCCTGTATATAATACGTTACTCTTAAGTATTGTAGGTAATAAATGATCAGTCTATATTATGAGCTATACCCCTTCCATTATATTTAACTACATTTGACAGATTGTCGTTGGTGACGTTCAGCAGTATTTCGAATGTAATGCCATTTAAGGCCCGAATTCCTCTGTCGCTGATGTCGGTCGCTGACGTCGGTCGCGCGTACGAATATACGTTGTGTTCTATGAAGCACCACACTGTAACGCTGACATCAGCGGCGCGCGAGTTGCTACGCGCCGCTGATGGCGCGCGTCGGTCTCGCTCGTCAGTGCCGCGTTCGTCGGTCGACTGACGCGCTATAAAACGCTATGAGCATCCTTACTCTGTTCCTGACCGTCGGCACGCGCGCGTACAGTCGCCCGCCACATGAACATTGATACTTAACGTGTGATTGCCGAGGTGCGCCTACGTCCTGCATTGTGGGATTTATCGAATGAACGTTACAAAGATCGTGATGCCAGAGCAAAATTTATCATTTGTCCTCCTATCCTCCTAGGGTGAATGTGATATTTTTTTTTCTGTATTGACGCAGGCTCCGCTTGCTTAAGTATGCTGCAGCAACTAAACAATATAAACGGGTTCATAATAATATCCCAAATTCAAACTCGGCTTCACAAATCCACTTGGAGACGCCTGTACCGTGGAGTGGTCAGTATCGCAATACGGATGTTTTCATTGGCGCTGATGGTCAGCGCGCTACGCGACTGACGGTACGCGACCGACGTCAGCGACAGAGGAATCCGGGCCTAAGCGATTTTTCGATTTTCCAAATTGCTTTATTTTACACATTTGGATCCTTACATCAACTTACATCATCTTTTACATAATATTATTGTTTTTTTCTTAATTATTATTATTTTTTCGAATTAGCCTAGAGCTTAAAATTATATAATTATAGTTAGCGGTATTATTTAAAATACATAATTTATCCTGACACATTCGCAGGTTATAGCTAATCTAAAATATCATATTACATTTTATAAACGTATTATGAAGAGTTCAGGTTTATTCATAGCATTTATTTCTACCGATTATTTGTAATTTGTTTCATAATGGTTGTAATCGTTATTAGTGTCCATCACTAAGTAACCATGGTAACCGAAAAAAACATGGGTACATCCATGAAATACAATATTATTTGTTCGAAAAATAAGCGAAAATATTACGAAAGTTCATGGACGTGAACTGTCAAAAAGCTAAACTTAAGCTGGAAAGGGTATAATGGATACCTTCAACGTTAATGGAATCAGAAGTCACGTGATTAACACAGTTGATTGCGGATATGTATTTCGTTGTACTTGAGGGTAGATCAAGAATTTTGTGTTCGAATGAAGATGTCGTGTTTTTGTCGATTAAAATATACTCTAAATATAGTCACTATATTCGTAGAAATTATGACTATTCTTTATTTATTTATTATGATAATGAGGCACAGATTGTTTCAAACACTATTCAATCGTAAATAAAAAAACCGGTCAAGTGCGAGTCTGACTCGCGCACCGAGGGTTCCGTACAAACCTATTTATTTTCCCGCCAAATTGTGATAACGTCAGGATTCAGCTGTTTAAATACCATTTTTCCCGCCAAAATTCAATGACGGCACGACTAAGCTGTCAATAAATATTTTCCCGCCAAAATACTATGACGTCAAAACTGATCTGTCAAAAATTATGTGACGTCACGACTCATCTGTCAAAAATTCAATGACGTCACGACTTAGCTGTCAAAATATATTTTCCCGCCAAAATTCTGTGACGTCACGACTCATCTGTCAAAAATTCTATGACGTCACGCCTATCTGTCAAAATTGACAGCTGTCAAAAGTGACAGAGGTCTCAAATATTTTCTCGCCAAAATAATATGACGTCACAAATCATTTGTCGAAAATTCACGTCCGTATGGATTGAGGAGCCACTTCAGATTATAAAAGGAAACCCTCCCCCTTATTTAGTAGGGAAGTAAATAATTATGTAGGCGGAATTCTGAAATTTGTAGTAAAATATATCCAAAGTTATATCAATGTGAATGTGGCTCCTCAATCCAAACGTCTGAACTGAGGAGCCACCTGAAACACGGAAAGTATATCACGTACAAATTTGAAAATGTTGTATCATTATGTAGCAATTGTGTATAGTGTCTACTAGAAATCTGGGCCCAGTACTGTTAATTTTAAAGAATATACAACACTTTGAATGTGGCTCCTCAATCCATACACAAGAGCGTGAATTGTCATGAAAGTAATTGGTAAATTTATATTTCCCTTTCAAAGACATTTAGTAGGTAGTGTGTCCGAATTTATACCAAATGGACAAAGTAGTAGAACTGAGTGAATTTAGTAAATTAACGCATTTTAGTTGGCTCCTCAATCCTGACGTCTGCTTAATAAATAATTGACTGTACCTACCTGAGATCACAACGGAATAGAATACCAAAGACACTAACGTTTAGTATAAATGTCTACTATATACTTATGTACAGTTCAACATTGTATATGATCGGAATCTGAAGAACAAATTACTTCTCAATATTCCTTACGAATTCGCTATTAAGGGTGACCATGTTTATATCAATAAAACCGGGATGGTTCATTTCTGATATGTTATATATGAACAAATATAAAACTTTTTGTTTACGATTTTGTCACAGTATAAGAAGATTAAAGACAAATCTATACTACGGTACGAAGTTATATCTCATTTGTTTAGTTTAGTTTGCATTTTAAAGTGTGTTAGTAACTTTGTGGGGAATTTGTGTGTGTGTATATTGTATTGGGTGTCTTGTAGAAGCAGTTGGTAAGTTTTTACAAGTTTAAAATATACCCATGCAAAGTATTTTTTTCTAATGACTTATGTTTACATTTAGCTGCACAAACATTGCCTTCCGGAACGTTAGGTCCTATTACCGGAATGTCCCTCCCCCGAACGTCCACTTTCTCGATAGTCTACTACACTGAATGTCCACTTACCTGAAACGTCCACAATCTAACGTGCCCAAAGGACCGGAGAGGCTATTTACATTTAAATATTTAGGGATTAAGATATAGGGTTTTTTAAATGAACACATAAGAAAGAAAGCAGCAGCAAGATAAACGCGCACAGTTATTTACGTGAATCTATAACGTCGTGTTTCCAATTTAGTTTTGCATTTCAGTCGGTAATAAATAAACCTTTTCAAAAAATGTATCCCCATTTACTCATTTTCTTGATAATTGCTTGTATCTTTTATTAAACTGGATATCTTGCATTCTTCGATTTTTCCCTTCAGAGCATAATGACCAAAATGAAAAATGAGCACCACAATCAAAATGGTCAATATGCAAAATGATCAGAACGCAAAATGTTCAATAGCCGGATCTACACCAAACGATCCATTTTTGGATCGGCGATCCCGTGATCCATCGACGACGGATCGCTCGCGGCAAAAAGCGAGCTATCCTGCCGCGCAGTTTGGATCGCGCGAGACAAGTCCACATCAAACGCTCCTGTGGAGCGCGCTCTACTATATATATTTTGACACAATAAAATAGCGGATGGCACTCTTGTTTTTTTCGATTACCATGGTTACTTAGTGATGGATTCAGATTATAGTTTATAGAGATTCAGATTATATTTTGATTATAATTTATAGTTCTATTCCTAAACTATATTAATAATAATTACGTCATAATTGTTGACTTGTGGGGATACTATTTGCTGCTGCAGTAGTGTAAAATAAGTGATTGATAAGTAATTTTACTTTGATTTCCTGTTTGCATTTGAAATGTAAGTACCTACTTATGTTGTATTAATTGTTATTAGTTAATTTTATAGAGAACAGTATAAGTTATGTTATTAATATTGTTGTTTCAGAATTATGCCGAAAGGTCGCAAATCGAACGTAGATCTTGAAGATCAAAAACAAGTTTTTGCCAAATATGCTAATGTACTACAAAATTCCAACATAAAAAGTAGTGACCGAATTTTCTTAACTATCTCTCAAGAACTTAATTTTAAAATGTCCCCACTAGCCTTGTTTATATCATTGAAACGCAACCGTCATATTTTTTTTCAAAATGGCAATTCCCTAAAGACAACTGGTGAAAGCCCTACTATTAAAAGTGTACAACAAGCAGATGAAGGTAACGATTTTGATTCTGATGACAGTAAAAAAAAAGAAACAAAAACGTTTTCATATGAAATGGACTTGTACGATTGGAAAAAAATTCAGCCCCTGTATACGTACCAGAGAAGAACAGGCACTAACACCTATAAGAAATACAGAACAATGCCAAAGTTCAAATGGAGTAATTTATTGAAGGAAAATATTTATAAATATACAAAGTTACCTTGCACTTGGACCTTAAAGCGCGAGAAGGTTGTTAAAGATAAAATCTTTGTGAAAGGAAATTGTTCCCAGTGTACGGCATGCGTTCAGATAAAAAGTTATGAAACTACAGACAAAATTCACACAATTTTCTGCAAAATTACCAACATAGATAAAACTATCAAACATAATACAAAAAAGAAATTTAAATTAACGCCCTATAAAAGACAACAATTAGCAAAAATATTAAAGTACAAACCAGCAATCGTCGTTCATAATGAGTTAGCATCAAAGATTTTAAGTGATAAAAAAGATGAAAATGAGGTTACAAGTATACCAGCGTTACCTTCTCTTTCCGCTTTACGTCAAATAAAATCTGAGGCCCGGAGAGGACAATGTTTTGATTCTAATCCGATTATATCTTTATTGTCTATGGCGAAAAGTACACATAAAAATATAATTCGCAGTCTTAGTCTATACCCTGACTTCTTTGTATATTATTGGAGCGAAGAACAAATTAATTATTATAATGCATATGTACGGAAATTTGACAGAGTTACTCTTACAATTGATGCTACCGGCTCATTTTTTGAAACTATGCGCCTCCCTGATGGAACAAAGATCACCAAAAGACTATTTCTTTATGCAGGTCTTATAACAGCAAATCCTAAATTAAAATCTGTGCCCGTATTACAAATGGTCACCGATGCACACGGCAAGCAATCCATATTAAATTGGCTAAATCAATGGCAACGTTCAATTCATAGAATACCTCACGAAATTATTTCTGACGATTCTTCTGCCCTGGTTGCAGCTAGTACTGAAGCTTTTACGGTGTTTAGTAGTACAAAAGAGTATTCAAAAAAACTATTCTCTATTTTAGAAGGAGAGACTTCAGACGTTCCGTCTACTTTCATCAGACTGGACTCTAGTCATTTCATAAAAACTTTGTACAATTTTAAATGCTTTATTGATGTAGATCCACGCATAAAATATTTTTATATTCGTTGCATTATATTTTTAAAAAAATGTGAAAATTTTGAAATCGGGAAAGAAGTCATATTGGATATTATTAAGGTTTGCCTTTATCAATACGACGACGATTTGACTACTGTAAGTTCCGCTTGTCAAACCGCCCTAGACAGACTTGTAGCGCGATTGAATAATATTGAAGATCATATGGTGGAACTCAGCTGTATGGATGACGACAAATTAACATACAAAACTGAAGAATGTCATACTGCAGATATTGATTTTTTTGTTTGGTTAGATAATGAAATAGCTCAGATGCAAAAACAATCAATGGAAATTAAAAAAAACAATAAAAATTTATATTTTTATCCTCCATTTATATCTGAATTCAGAAGAATTCTTGGTAAACTTCCTTTGTGGTCTAATCTGTTATGCCCATTTTTTAAAGTTGACAATACTGCGCCATCGTCGTCAGGAATTGAGAGCTACTTCAAAACTTTAAAGCAATTGCTCTTCAAAACAAAATTACAAAAGTATCGAATCGATGAATTCGTAAAAATACATTCTAATTACTTGAATACGGAAATTGCACTTGCTACTAGTGATCTTAATGATGATATCCAGAATAAAGAAACTAAACGCCCTCGAAAAAGGAAGCATTCACTTACAAAACCTCAAACGCAGGTAAAAAAGAGAAAATTATCAAAGTCTTTAAAATTAAAGAATATTAATCGGTCATTTACCAATGAATCAATATTTTCTGATCGTCCTTCCTTCGTTGAAAATTGGAGAGGTGAAGCAGAAACTAATGAGATATTACCAAAATTAAAAATAAAGTTTGTAAAAAATGGCAATTTATGCGATGCTGTAACCGTCGGCAAAAGTTCTACTAAAGTGGATTTGCAAAACACGTGCTGCTTTGATTCAGTCATGCATTTTTTAAGTGTGGCATATATTCAAAGTACAAATTTTCAAGGAATATTAAACACATACTCTGATGATTTAATTCCTCAATATATTAAACTTTTATCTGATCCTGTTTCTAGTGACTGTGATATATACAGAATGAGATCTGAAATCGGCATGCTATATTTTGATACAAGAGAAAGCCGCTGCGAATTTGCTTGTAATGTGTCTTTCATTTTTGAACACATAGCTTTAAAGTATTGTTTTAGTGCAATTTGGAATAAAAAATGTTCTAATGATTCATGCCCATGTATCCCAATATCTAGACAGATCGCATTTTTACCTTTAAACCTAAATATAATTTCTGTTTTTGGAATTCAAAGTTTAGAAGATGCAATTTGTATTGTAGAAGAAAATAACGTTTGCACATCTTGTAACCAACAAACAGTGTGTAAATATACTGTATCAAACACGGTTTCTTTTGAATTGAATGTTTCTATGAAGTTTCGAGTAAACGAGGTACCAGAAACTATAATGATTTCAAGTAAATTATACACTTTAATAGGCGTCATAGAATTTATTCCACCAGTTAGCGACTTTGGCATGGGCCACTATAAATGTCACTACCCACCAGCGAAGGATGAGATGTTTTGTTACGACGACTATGACCCTCACTGTAAAATTCATAAAAGCACCAACCAACCAATATTAATTCATTCTTTAACTTATGTCGAAATTGACTAGGACTAGAACTCGCAGAAAAATTTACTTTGGTCGATGTGAAGTAAGCGCGTCCCTCTGCCATTTGTATCTCCCCTAATTTTAGTTTTTTTTTTTTGCTGCTCTTATTGTCAGGACTCGTCATTCTCACTATAATGTCATTGCTTGTGGTAGCGTGGAGGCTGGGTCAATCCCTTCCATACAATATGGCGAGGGGGTTGTTGGCTGACCTTTGCGTTATACTCGTGAACGGGTGCTACTTGTTGGGGTGACTGGTCGACCCTGACATTAATAAATTTACATTTTAATATACTTCTGAGTTTTTATTTAAGGGGTCATTTGGCTGAGCGACGTCTTTACTACTGGATAGTTGTTTATGAATGTGATTTGGTGCTCCCACTTTTATGTACTACCTACATCACGACGCTACCTTTATCATTAAATAATCCTTGGTTATGGTTATGTATGGTATATAATGGTTGCAGCGCCTAATTACAGTTATCTCCTATGTAAAAAAAAATGACGTCAAGAAAATGCAGCAGTAGAGTTTGTTGCGCCGCTTCTTCTCTACTAGCGCTTTGGAGGCGGTGGTAAAGTTTTATAAACTCTGAAATGTTTATAAACTTAGTGTTAGATGACGTCAAAAAGTTACAATATTATTGAAGTACTACGAAAAAAATACCTACGTATTAAATAAGAAGAATCTTTAGCTTTATACCGAATATTGTGTAAATATTTTTGAAAATTAAATTTCATGAATTAGTAATCCTAGTTTGATTCGTATAACATGGTCACCCTTAATAGCGAATTCGTAAGGAATATTGAGAAGTAATTTGTTCTTCAGATTCCGATCATATACAATGTTGAACTGTACATAAGTATATAGTAGACATTTATACTAAACGTTAGTGTCTTTGGTATTCTATTCCGTTGTGATCTCAGGTAGGTACAGTCAATTATTTATTAAGCAGACGTCAGGATTGAGGAGCCAACTAAAATGCGTTAATTTACTAAATTCACTCAGTTCTACTACTTTGTCCATTTGGTATAAATTCGGACACACTACCTACTAAATGTCTTTGAAAGGGAAATATAAATTTACCAATTACTTTCATGACAATTCACGCTCTTGTGTATGGATTGAGGAGCCACATTCAAAGTGTTGTATATTCTTTAAAATTAACAGTACTGGGCCCAGATTTCTAGTAGACACTATACACAATTGCTACATAATGATACAACATTTTCAAATTTGTACGTGATATACTTTCCGTGTTTCAGGTGGCTCCTCAGTTCAGACGTTTGGATTGAGGAGCCACATTCACATTGATATAACTTTGGATATATTTTACTACAAATTTCAGAATTCCGCCTACATAATTATTTACTTCCCTACTAAATAAGGGGGAGGGTTTCCTTTTATAATCTGAAGTGGCTCCTCAATCCATACGGACGTGAAAATTCTGTGACGTCACGACTCATCTGTCAAAAATTCAAAAATGTCACGGCTCAGCTGTCAAAATATATTTTCCCGCCAAAATTCTGTGACGTCACGAATCATCTGTCAAAAATTCTGTGACGTCACGACTCATCTGTCAAAAATTCATAATCGTCACGGCTCAGCTGTCAAAATATATTTTCCCGCCAAAATTCTGTGACGTCACGACTCATCTGTCTAAAATTCAAAAACGTCACGGCTCACCTGTCAAAATATATTTTCCCGCCAAAATTCTGTGACGTCACGACTCATCTGTCAAAAAATCAAAAACGTCACGGCTCAACTGTCAAAAAATATATTCCCGCCAAAATTCTGTGACGTCACGACTCATCTGTCAAAATTCTATGACGTCACGGGTCACGTGACCAAAATTCTATGACGTCACAGGTCACGTGACTCAGCTTTCCCGCCAAAATTCAATGAAATCAAAATATAATATGATTGAAGTAAAAATTTAAGGTTTTCGGAATTTTCCCATTACATGTACAATAAGACCTTGCTTCATGCCAAATTTCAAGTTTGTAGGATGACTGGAAGTACCCTGTAGGTTTTTGCCTTTACCCCTCTAAATTTGCGACAAAAACGGCTATATCTCTTGATTGCGTTGGATTAGCAGTTTGATTTTTTTACGACACTAAGAGGCAACAAGCCTTAGTATTTGGTGAAAATTTCAGCTTGATACCTCCACGCGTTCCTGAGATAAATGGTCTTGACAGACAGACGGACAGACGGACAGACGGACAGACGGACAACAAAGTGATCCTATAAGGGTTCCGTTTTTTCAAAACTGGTACGGAACCCTAAAAACGAAGTGAGTTATGTAAAAAATAGTGATTCTACATTAGCTGTTCATAATAAGGCAGCATCAAAGTTTTGCATATAGGTGGGTCAAATCTCATATAGGTGGTTATGACGACAGATTCAAGCCATTTAAAGAATTCCTTCTTTTGCTTTCATTCTAGGGCTGGGTGACGTAGGTTCAAAGAATCCTACTTCAAAATTCTAATTTTAACCACTTTCTTTTTGATAATTTATTGCAACAAACCTAAGCTTTATTATAATATGAGGTAACTTATACATATTCCTTAATTAACGTAGTCCGTTGCACGTATATTTAGTAAGAAAACACAACTGTTGAATTACACTATATAAACAAGCACATACATACAAAGCCAAAGGAAAGATCAGAGACGTAAGTCTGTATACACACCTTTGATAGGGCTTCGAAGATTATACTGATAGTTTCACTCTACATTGAGAGGAGTCTCAAACCTTGAGAATACAACTGATTGCTGTATCTCAATTATTATTGAAGGAGTAGTCAATAATAATTGAGATACAGCAATCAGTTGTATTTGAATCATTGCTGTAGAGCAAAACTATTATTGTATAATTAGTACCACGTTAGTACCATTAGTTGTAAAGTGTCGATGGATTAGATTGTACGGTACCAATATTCTGTAAATGGTTAGATTGCTTCGGAAATCAATGGATAGTCTGAGGATAGAGCTACTGATAGATATGTACCTGTATCTGTTTATCGATCCCTAGTAGTGTACCAAAATGTTATTAGATTTAATTAATAGATATAAAGAAGTTTTTTTGAAGATACTATGATATTGTTAAAATAATTTATGGTTATGTTATAAAACTGACGCTTATTTTGATTTATTTATTTATTAAAAAAAACAATATAAGTAATAGCTTAAGTAGAGTTTTTTTATTTTCAAAACGTAATTAATATTCTAGATGACAAAAAATTGACATATTTTTAAATTGTAGGTTAGTAAGATATAGTAACATTTCTACAGGACCAATTTAAGACTTCTAAAATAGTATAAACAATATTGAAAAAAAAAATACTTGGACTTGGCAGATAGGTAGCGATGTGTGAATGTGTAAAGATTATTTATTTATTTTAGCTCATTTTGTAAAAGTTGGATTTAGTTTATTTAAACAATCTAGTATTTAGGTAACGTTGGTAAACTAGAGTCCGTCTAATTTAGATAAAAGTACTTCTCACTCAGAGAACTTAACTATATTCAGTTCATTGACTCTTGAACAGTACTTAGGTCGATTAAATTTTGTAGTGTTAAAGCTAACATTACATGGTTTAAAGACAGTAAAAGAATTGAATATATTTACAGATATAATAGAGTTTTAATCTTTTTTCTAAATCAATATACACACACATATTTACCTAAATTTCATTTAAATTCATACATAATTTTATAAGTAGTATACCATATTATGAGCTCATTTCATATACGCAAGAATGCGTAACCCACAAATAAAATACACAAATAAAGTTTTTCTATATTACTTTGTAAGTTTTCTTTCTACCGAGGTAGACAAACTTACTATCTGTATAATAAATAAAATAAATACCTATCTAATAAATAATTCTAATATAATGTCTATAATATTATTATGACATAATGATAAATATTTTTTTTTATTTAATCAGAAATAGGCTATTTACAATGTATACTATCCATATCCTTGTAGATACCTAAGTTATTTTTATAGGTAGATTCCCTTGCCCTTTTATTACAGTAAATCTAATCAAAGTGCGTTCGATCAATCCGAAACGCAGAGCCAAATGGTTTATAAGCTACGAAAATCGTATATCGGAAACCGATGCAAATAAACTTGACTGAGGTTCGAACCTCAAATCTTTAGCTGGCAAACACTGTCGACTGTGATACTACACGCTCCCCTCACTGGTGTATTCGACATGTTAGATGTAAATTGAGAACTAGTGATGTAGTTACTAATGGTAAGAAACTCGCAAGGTTGTGTGTCGAAGAAATGAAATTTACATGACTAGGCATGTTAAAGTAAGCTATTTTACACGGTGTCCTACGTGGGCAACGAAAGCGACACGACGCTACACGCGACAAGTGTCCTACATGATTGCGTCGCTTCTCGTCGCAGACGGTCACATAGTACACAAGTAGAGTACGCCGTTGATTTGATCGCGTACGTCGCGTTTATAGTAAGATAATATTCACGAATTTTAAGTATACCTACGTATTTATTTATTTTTTAAAGAGTCTGCCTACTACACCGTATCATACCATGACCGAGCTAGGACCGTATCAGGCACGTAAAGTAACTCAACTACGGTACTGGCCGGTAACGGAACGGTCTAGTGGGCATAGTCTCATACGTTTTAATATAAATAATACTTCTTTGTCTGACACGTTCATAGCACGGTCCTAGCACAGTTATGGCAGTAAGCAAACTCTCTCACTCTATTCTTCAATAAGGGTTACAACTGATACACCAAAAATACAAAGATTAATGAAAACGTTTTTTAAAACCATTTACGGTGACCTTACCGAGCGACAATGAAAATCGTTACAGTATGTTTCGTTTTTAAAGCCTCAGTAGAAAAACTATTGCAGGTTTGATTCCCAGATTTATTACAGATTTATACAGAATTATTTGTGCTAAATACATTAAATTGAAGTTTAAAAAGTCTCCACTAGATAGAGCTATATCCCTCATTATCTAAGTTATCCTACCACCACATTTTTTTTAATTTTCATATTATGTATAGGTAGGTAGGTAGCCCAAATGTTATACTACACCATAAACTTCCTAAATTCTAAATTTCATCAAAATCTGTTCAGTAGTTTTTGTGTGAAAGAGTAACAAACATCCATCCTCACAAACTTTCGCATTTATAATATTAGTAGGAATATGGTATTAATTAATTTGAAGGTGCAAAATTTATTGGAAATCACTAAGCTATATAGCTCCCAATAGAGCAAATTGTAGTTCAAGTGTAAAATGGAGCGAATCAGGATCGTACTGCATGTAGTTGCGGTTGGATCACCGAAGTTGTCCCGGAATTGTTTATTCAAAGCGCGCCACGGACGTGATACGATTGTTACGCGTTCCGGTACGATTCCAATCAAATTTTGATTTATTCCTTTTGTTCCACTTTACATTTTAGGTAATGTCCGTCTCATTTTGTTTGGCTTTGATGTGAGAAAAAATTGTACCTCAATATTGAGTGAATTAAGATGGTAGATATATATGAGTAGCTTAAATTATATTATTCGCTGCTTTATAAATACAATATTATGTTATTACCTTTTCTTAGCGTAGATATCGTAAAAAGCTTCAGCTTAAGTTTACGTTAATTATAAAACGGTTGAAAACGGTTTTTGTATACATAAAAGTCTGTAAGTACTGTCTTAGTATAGTAGCATACGAATTTATCAAGATTCTAAATTTCACTGACCCATATATTTTTGAATCAGGAAACAACAATAGCTTATATTTAAAAAAATATCCAAACTCAAAGCAAACTTCGAGCCGTAACACATATGTCAAAACGTAAAGGGATCGGCACCGCCTTGCCTTTTTCCTCGGTGTCAAACGTCAAAAATCCGATTATGTTACTTAATTAGTGTGAGTTGCAGTAAGGAGTTTCATACAAATAATACTGAACGGCTCAAGTTGATACGGTGCCGATCCGATTTTGTTTTTATATGTGTGCTATGACCCTAAAACTACAAATTACTGTCTCGAATGAGTCGCAAAACCAAAACAAAGTCTTGGACAAACGTAATGTTATCATCTTATCAATAAAGGCTAATTAAAACGCAACCATAATCTCTTTATGTATAACAAGCTACTCATTGATCATAATCCAAACCGAATAAAACTAACACCTATTCCAGTACCAAACAAGCAAGAAGCAGAGTCTAAATTTACTTAGTAAACACATGGAGCCAACTGCTCCCGACGCAAGATAGCTCACAAAAGCGGACATTAGTTCGCAAACTATTGGCGAGAGACAATTTATGCTTACTCCACAACTTCGTCAATAGTTTAGAGAGAAGATTGCGACTTGCTAGCTCTTAGACTAGGAAATTGGAAGTCATTGTTTATGTGTTTCGGGTGCCGGTGGTATCATTGATAAATAAGATGCAACTTGATGAGCTTCGTGCATATTGGTTTCCAATAAAATATAGTTAGTTTTAACGATGCTCGCTGTAATATTTTAGTATCTGCTTCTAATTAATGCAGTTTGTATATTCTCCTTGTAGCAACGTGTTGTTTAAATATAGTATTTCATTGGGAGCTTTAATATTGCAGCTGAGTTTTAGTTTATTTATGTACAAATTGCAAGGGCGGTCTTCCTCTAGTAATAAAGATAAACTTGGAGAATTTGTTAAAATACTTTTTTTCTTAGAATGGTAAATTTTCTTTTGCAATTCCACCAATTTTTTAAACTAAGAAAATATCCGAAAAATCTACCACCTTACAGTGGCTGATATATTCTCTTTTTCTTGAGTTTTGACGAATAAAATAACGGTTTTATATGCTCTTTTGTATTATACAATCTGTAAGACCTACAATCTTCATATAGCAAGATCATCTTCAGTCGTCTTATTCATTATCAGAAAGATATTCTTCATAAAGCAAGAAGCAGAAGAAAAATTGAGAAGTTAGCAACGATAGGAGAACTAAGCACTCAACCATGTATGCTTAAATATACTTCAATCAACTAGCCTATTGCAGTCCACTGCTGGACATAGACCTCTCCCAACACGCGCCACAGAACATGGTCCTGCGCCTTCCGCATCCAGTCCGACCTAGACACCTTTTTTTTTTTTCTAATATCCTTACTTTGTCTTAATCGCCTCGTCGTCACTCGTGGGTCACCCAAGGGCTGTCTAATATAAAAAAGCTACGTTGAAGTAAGTCATTTCCACTTTATAATCACAAATCATAGACTTAAATATGAACGAGTACAATGATAAAAAAATGTATAGAAATATGCTATCTGAAAGGACCGCTCTAATTCCAATATTACTTTCTTTTTCACGTTCCCTAATTAAAATGCTCTTCGAGATCAAGTCGACGTCGCAAGCCTGAATTGATAAAAAGGAACATTGTCTTCGACAAGCATTGTTCGTTCGTTCAATGCCTAGTTCAATACAAAGCTAGATAGAATTTTACTTGAACTAATATTTGCATGAAGGATTTATTTTCAATTAATAACGATCTGTTTTAATAAATTATTAATTTAATCTGAAATTTAATGAGTGGCTTATCGAATTTGGCAATTAACGTTAAGACCTTTTGATATCATGTTCCACTATCGCGATCTTGGATCCCATTGATGGTTTAAATCAGACTAGCCCCTATTACAGTAAATATAAATTCTGACTCTGTTGATTTTATTCTTTTAAATTGTTTAGGTATATAAAAGATTTGATAAAGCTCATGATACCGCATTTCTTTACTGTCTAACTTTAAAAAGACTATCAATATAGAATTTTATATATGTATATCATTGCATTTGACTAACGCACGCAAAATAAAACTGGTCCCAGATATGAAACCATTCGATAGAAACCTATACTTACTAATCACCAATAGTACCCATCCATGCAATGAAATAATTAAGAGCTTGATAGGTAAGTACAAATGAAAATACGAAATATTTAAACAAGCAACTATCGGCAGGTTAACATGGAGTTAGTTACTGTTAAGTCTATTTTATATTCCTGAATTCAAAACAGTTTAGTTAGCTTAGTAATTAATTACGATGGTGATAATTTTAATAGAGAGTCTTACTCAAGCCTAAGACAAATTTAATTTATTAGGTCATCGATCCAATTTATCAAGCAACCGTCTAATGCAGAAATTATTAATGGTCAGTGGAGTGGAAAATTCTGATAAGTGGTCGTCAGCCTCATTTTATCGCTTTATGGTAAGACAATTGAATGTTCTAGTCAAAGTCAATCTTATTCTATTTCAATAAGTCTATTCTACAGTGTGTCACCACCCCATCACATCCCATAGGTGTCGTAAAAACTGACTAAAGGACTATCCGTGAATATTATCTTTACGTAATAAAAAGAAGGAAAACTTGAAATTAAACCCTGTACCAATCCGTTTGGCTAGCATGGTATTAGTAGGCCAAGTATCCCTTCGTCACGGGAGGAGGCCCGCCCCTGCAGTAGGACATTGAAAGAAAGAAAGAAGCTATAATAATATCACAAAGCCAGTTTAAACTGTACTCATAGCTTCATGATTAAGTTTTAGTTAATCATGTATTATTTTTCAATAATCCTTTCCCCTTTTTCGCTGTTTTAAAATGGTTTGTAAAAAGACTTAAAGCGAAATTTGATCGTGTGTTATAAGCACTTTTTCCAATCCGACCAACTAAATAGTTGATCAGTTAAGAATTAAACGGACCAACTAATTTTTATTCTCACGACTTAAGAGATATGCTATGAGATCTACACAATCTATGTATTAGCAAAGTTAGTATACTAAATAAGGAACACTTTGAAACAAGATTGGGGATAGTTTGAGAGTTCTTTGACGCAATAGGCTAGTACTTCATAATACTGGATAACTGCTGAGCTCTGCATGTATGGGGCATGGGATAAAACTATTTGCCAAGTATTTGATTTTCTTTAACAATATGGATAACTAACTGGCCCACGATGACGACATTATTTTGTTCTTCTTATTAACAAAAATATAGAAGGATTTTGTAGTCTTATAGCATTGTTAGAAAGAAAGATTCTCTAACTGCTTTCATTTCTTCTGATTAAATTGTAAAAGATTCGTTAAAATAAAAGTAAGATCAACATGCAGCGCGGGATTCAATACTACTATCGTTTGCACCCTAATCACTATTGCGACTGCCTGCCTGCACAGAGACAGTAATTTATCTGAATAGAAAGAACACTCCTCACACATTCACAAAACGCCATCTAGTACAAAGCTTTAACTATGGGTACTAAACAACAGATAAACAAACTTAAAAAAAAATATTTTTTTAAAAGAAGGTTCTTGACTTGATATAATCAACAATTGTTAAGCTACTCTTATTCATCCAACTGTTGTTTATGGCTTACCGACTGCCCATCCATAGTGTGATTTAAGACCAGTGTAAGCCTGCCTAATCTAATCAATCAGTGTTTAGAAGCACCAGAATGCTTATGATTATTCTCAACTTCTTCAACATAATGTGAAAAGAAAATATCACTACAAAACAAATATGAACGTATAACCATATCAAAGTTGTATTTTAAACCAAGACAGTATTTCCTTTTGATTTACGTCTAACGCGCTCAAAGGATTGTATCACGCCTTTCTACGTAACAGTCTAAGTCCACAATAGACGACAAAAGTTACAAAAGTCATTGCAATCTGCAAGCGGACGGTTCATATTGCACCCTGCACAACAATGGGTACAAGTTTCACAATTTGCGGTCCCGACGTAAGAAAATCGATGAACGACAACTTTCAAACTATTGGCCAGAGACAGAATTTATTGGCGGCTGGAACTTGCACAATAGGTTAGTTATTCCGTGTCGATCTTGATTTGACTACAAATATAAATGTTAAAATCATATTCCTGTTTTCCTACATTGCAATGAAAAAAAAATGTTGCCAACAAAAATAACATAAAATACAGAAAAGGGAAGAGGACACGGGCTATGAATCTTGTCAAATGTTACGCGGTGTCCTACGTGGTCGACGAACATGACGCGACGCGATGCTACACGTGACAAGTGTCCTATATGATTTGTCGCGTCGCGTTGCGTCGCGTGGCCCACGTAGGACACCGCGTTATGCTTTAATACATGTAAGTAAGTCATGATTATAAAAATGAGGAAATCGGCATGAGAACGAAAAATAAACGACGAAACGGTTACCTTAGGATTATTTGAAACCAATGGCAGAAACCACGCAGAACCGATAACTGATAGGCGAAAAAAGATTCTAGAAAGGCGGCTGAGTACTCCGGACGGATTAACAGAAGGGAGCACTGAAAATAGCTCTGATGTCCTAATAAAGGTAACGGGAGGTTGATTGACAAAATTAAATAAGCACTTGATAAAAACAGTGACTAAACTGCTTGACCCACATAATACTTAGTTTCAAAACATTGCGTACGTTCAAAAAGCCACAAAATTAATATTTTATTTATGCTCCAAAAAGGACAAGGTTAACTTTTATGAATATTTAATAAATATAAATCGCAAGACAATTTTCCACGAATCTTTTTTTAAGTTTGTGAAAACGTTTAAGCAACAATTTTATGTTTATTTAAAGTTACTTAATGATTAATTACATTTAATTTAAACGACACAAATGAGATATTAATAGAAGCTTTTTTAGTACCAAAATGATGTTATGATCAATATCGTCGCGATTAACTAAAAATCAGTTTTCGCGATTTTCGCGAAACTTCCTACCGCGAACAACAATTTTCTGGAACAAGCTCGCTGCGACGATATTTCTGGACCGTTACGACTTGGGGAGCTTCAAGAAACGAGCGTACTCCCTTTTAAAAGGTCGGCAACGCATCTGTGATTCCTCTGGTGTTGCGGGTGTCCATGGGCGGCGGTGATCACTTACCATCAGGTGAGCTGCTGTCACGTTTGCCTCCTATTAGATAAATAAAAAGAAAAAAAAAATTTTGCCTAATGAAATTTTTACCGTAGTTACAAAAGTTAGATCATTAATACGTACTGTTATGCGGAAGCCGTCAATCGTCTTTTAAAAAAAAACACTTTTTAATCACCACAACAGTTTATTCTTTAATAATTTACAAGAACAAGAACCTCACTTTTCTTTTACGATTTTACTAAGGACGCGAGAACGCGGTATGAAATTAGCCAAGCAACTGCGCGTTGTCACATGGCAGTAAATGCTTTTATAGAAAAATAAAAGGTTACTTCAGCATTAATTACTAAGTAAATCTAGATATAACAGTACGAACAGAACATTCCACATTTCAATGTTTATAGAAAGAAATACATCGTCTTTACAAAGACACAATTGGCAAACTACCTGAATATTTTCTATATTTGGACTATAATAACAATGGTGTATTTCCTCACGACCCACTGCCTAAAAATATTATCGTCTCACGCTTCAATGCTTTTAAAACCAATACAGTATACAATCTTTTTTATAGTCTAGTGAACGTTAGTAAAATTCGGTTCAAAACTTACCTCTACATGTTTACCTCTGTATTGGTTATGGGCATGATTTAATCTTTTGTGAAACATGTTACAGACATTTTAGGTGCAAATTTTATACTGAAAAATGTTGTCGGAGAGAGAAAATAAGAAGGAAATTTATTTTAAAGGAAGTACCTATTCCTTGTGGTGACAGAGTAAGAATAACATGATATACTTAATTATAATCTAAAAACAACATTCAAATGAGGTTAAAAACAGGCCACAATAACATAAAGTTAGAATAAAACATCTTACAATTTCTCTAACAATATATGGAGTGTAACAATATATTATGAGTATGGAATCTAAATCTGGATATAACAGTACGAACAGAACATTCCACATTTCAATGTTTATAGAAAGAAATACATCGTCTTTACAAAGACACAATTGGCAAACTACCTGAATATTTTCTATATTTGGACTATAATAACAATGGTGTATTTCCTCACGACCCACTGCCTAAAAATATTATCGTCTCACGCTTCAATGCTTTTAAAACCAATACAGTATACAATCTTTTTTATAGTCTAGTGAACGTTAGTAAAATTCGGTTCAAAACTTACCTCTACATGTTTACCTCTGTATTGGTTATGGGCATGATTTAATCTTTTGTGAAACATGTTACAGACATTTTAGGTGCAAATTTTATACTGAAAAATGTTGTCGGAGAGAGAAAATAAGAAGGAAATTTATTTTAAAGGAAGTACCTATTCCTTGTGGTGACAGAGTAAGAATAACATGATATACTTAATTATAATCTAAAAACAACATTCAAATGAGGTTAAAAACAGGCCACAATAACATAAAGTTAGAATAAAACATCTTACAATTTCTCTAACAATATATAGAGGAAACGAGTATGAGGAGTTATGATTTATGCCCACATTCAAAGTAGAGGCTAACATGTTTATGATTAACGGTATTACATATGTTCCTTTTCATGAATTGCTCTTTAAGTAGTTATAACGATGTTAAGTTTTGTATCGTAATATACTGTAGGTAAGTTATATTATAAATTCTGAACTTAACGCTCAATGGAGTTGTGTAATATCCTAGTAGTCTTAGTAGTTGCTGGTACCTATTTTAGCTTCAGGCTTGCCGAAGTTCAAGATCTTATTCTTCATTTATGTATTGCTTCTAACTATACGATGAACTTTATGTATAAATAACATATTATTAAGTTTAGTTTAAATTTATAAAGTCGTCACGCATGTTAAAGTTGCTTATCTTTATCTACGAACATTATGCCTCCGTGTGGTGACGGAATAAGAATACAATATGTCACCACCCCATCTAATCCCATGGGTGTCGTAAAAACCGACTAAGGGGCTATCAGTCAATATTATCTTTACGAAATAAAAAGAAGGAAAACTTGAAATTAAACCCTATACCAATCCGTCTGACCAGCGTGGTATTAGTAGGCCAAGTATTCCTCCGTCACGGGAGGAGGCCCGTCCCTGCAGTGGGACATTAATGGGCTGTTATGTTAATTATGCATCAAACTTTTGCAGTGCAGCAAAAATATTTTATAACCAGCACTACCAGTTAAAACTAACCTCTTCACGAGTTAAGAAGTAGGAATAATGAAATTCTTTTGCAATTTGTGTGTTTATTGCTATTTCTTTGTCTTTCCTATTTGGTAGTTTAATCACGAGTCATCGGATTAAGAACTAAAGTAAAACTATAAATCTCTTTACTGCTTCAAGGAGGCAACTACTTCGCAATGGTATATACTTATCATTATTTTTAAAAAAACTTTATGCTGTAATGTAATTTGTTTGTTTTTTTTTGGTCGAAAACCGACTAGAGCACTGTTCGTGAATATTATCTTTACGAATTAAGAAGGAAAACTTGAAATGAAACCCTATAGCAATCCGTCTGGCCAGTGTGGTATTAGTAGGCCAAGTATTCCTCCGTCACGGGAGAAGGCCCGTTAATTGGAAGTTGAATCACGAATTAGCGGTTTAAAAACTAAGGTCTTTAAAGCGTCAATGAGCCATCAGCTTTTAATGTATACTTATCATTTACATATCACTATGCAGCATTGCATAAAAACTATTCATATCCTTATAAATATGAAGTGAGTCTACAGTTACATTATTATTTTATCTGTAAAAAGTTTTTATATATTATCTGAAGCCATCTTTTCAATCTCGTTATTCAGTTTGGTAGCAGTAACTGTCAGTCTAAACTTCGCTGAACGAACAGTTACGTTAGCTATATTTTAATTTTTAACAACACGAGTGACACTCTATTGTTCGAGAAACTTCCACGTTCATAGTTTGACGCCGGTTTATTTGAGTTTTTTAGTCGTTTTACCTTATGTTTGAAAATGTTAATAGTATTTTGTTTAGTTTTAGTACGAGTACTTTCGTATTTCCTTTATTAAATATTTGGATTGTGAAGTAGTAAGTAATGTGAGCAAATATTTAATTTCATCATAATCATCATAACAACCCATTAATGTCCCACTGCAAGGACGGGCCTCCTCCCGTGACGTCTATTATCCCTATTTAATTTACACATTTATGATCTTTGAGAAGTATAAAAACTGTTACTGCGATTTTCTTTGGCTCCTCTTCTCAGAGGCGCCTAAACGTAAAAAAAGTCGATGCAAGTAGATTTGGGTCAATTTTATTGTTGCACCCAATATACACACATCAAAAAAGTCTAAGCAACATGCATGATATTACAAATTTACCATTTATATTAATTTATTTTACCATTTATTTTAATTATAACGTTGTATTTTATTTTTAAAATAATATTTTTAGGGTTCTATGATGTAAAAATAACAGCTGTTTTCTTTATAAGTTCTTTTAATAACAGAAATTAACAATATTAGAATATACAGGTACATAAGAAACTAAACTTTTTTTTTACAAATTGAAATTTCTTAAGAAAATGAATTTATTGTGAAAGAATAGGACAATTTAATACAAAGTATGGCCTCCTCTGCTATTCAGAACTTGTCGGCAACGATTATTCATTGAATTAATGAGACTGTTTATGTCATCTTGCGGTATTCGCTCCCAATGGAATTGTAGCAAATCCTTCAGCTGTTGGGTTGTTGTCACTCCGTCCAAGTCCTTCAAAACACGTCTCTGGAGCATGTCCCATGCGTGCTCGATGGGGTTGAGGTCTGGCGATTGTGCAGGCCAGGGCAATACCTGGATGTTCTCCGTTGCCAAGTATTCACTGGTTCGCCGAGCTGTATGTGAACGCGCATTGTCATGCATTAACGTAAAATCGGAGCCAAAGGTTTGTGCAAATGGATGGACATAAGGTCTGAGAATATCCTCAACGTAATTTTCAGCGTTCATGTTTCCATTTACAAAAACGAGCTCAGTTCGCCTGTTCTTCATAATACCCGCCCATACCATAACTGTTGAGCCGCTGTATGGATGAACTTCCTGAACGCACCTGAGTCTTTCAGTATTTCCGGGTCGACGGTACACTCGCACCCTTCTTGTATCAGGTCTAAACCCGAATCGCGACTCATCGGAAAACATAATTTTATCCCATTGTTCCTGGGTCCATGTTATGCGTTCTCTACACCATTCATTTCGACGAGCGCGATTCCCGTGACGTATCGGTGGGCACCTGATAGGGCGTCGAGCTCGTAGGCCGTACTCATGCAGTCGATTTCGCACAGTTTGGGGACTTACATCAACACCACTTGAATTTTGTAGCCTCAAACTTATCTCTCGAGCGGTTAACATCGGCTGGCGTCTTGCAGTCAGTTGTATGTACCGGTCTTGCCGAGTGGTTGTACTCCTTTTACGGCCTGGATGCTGTTCAGCGGGTTCCCCTGTATTATTGTAGCGCTGCCAAAGACGACAAATAACACTTCTATGAATACCAAAATGTCGAGATACCTGAGATTGATTACTTCCCGCTTGCAACATCCCTACAGCTCTTTGCATTTCATCTGCCGTCAAATGACGTCGCTCCATGACGTAAAGAATATCTAACAATTCAATTTTGTCGCCAACTGTATTTAAATGGTTGGTAAAATTATAAAATCAAGACTAAAACGTAGCAATTAACATGCACTCAAATTCAAACAAATTCGCAGTCATTTGAATTTTATGAAAAAAAACAAAACATAATCGAAATTTTTTTTTTACAACCAGCCAGTATGTCATCAATAACAAAAAAATTCAAAATTAATTAATTATTAACAAATCAATTTGTAATATCATGCATGTTGCTTAGACTTTTTTGATGTGTGTATTTTAATTTCTTTCACCGAGTATTTACCCATATTCAGGCGAACATAACACATCGCTTGCACTCGTAGTTCTTAAACAATCTTAAATCGTATTTTTTTCTTATATTTTAAATAAAAGCTATCGGGATAGAAAATCTTTTTATTTTAAATTGAATAGATTCTTCACTTTTAAAAACAAACCAAAGTTTTTAAATACTTCCTGTACAAAATTAAAACCACACAACTCTCTAATTTGGCTAAGATCCAAATTAATACCTAATTGCTTGCAACATCTTTTAGTTAGTATATACCTACCTAGTTAATTAGTTCATAATTGTAGTTGTAATTCTCCGTGTAGTGACGGAGTAAGAATACAATATGTCACCACCCCATCTCATCCCATGAGTGTAGTAGGAACCGACTAAGGGACTACTCGTTAATATTATCTATACGAAATAAAAAAAAAAGGAAAACTTGAAATTAAACCCTATACCAAACCGTCTGGCCAGCGTGGTATTAGTAGGCCAAGTATCTCTCCGTCACAGGAGGACCCGTATATGCAGTGGGACATTAAAGAGCTGTTATGATGAAGAATCTTATAGCTCACGGATATTTCTGCTTCAGCCCTTAATTGCCCCATTGCTGGGTGGACCTTCTCTTAAGCAAAAGGAGCTAATGTTATGCTGCCAGATCAATTCGTTTTTTGTCAAGTTTGCTTTCTTTTATCATAAAGACGATGCACAGCACACAAATACTTCTTCAATAGTTTTTGGGTCAAGTCAATAAATAAAAAAGGGGAAATACTTACTCGTAGAAAACAAAAGGGATGTGGAAGCTATGGAAAATAATAATTCTGGCATAGTCAAGAATCATGTCTAACCCCCAGTTTTCGAATGACTGATCAAGTAAAAATTAACTAATCAAGTGTCAAAACTCTTGTCAATTATCATTTACAGGAACTAAAATTTGACACTTAACAGTCGATTAGTTGATTTTTACTTGATCAGACATTCGGAAACCAGGGGTAAGTCTTTCGAATCAATATGACTTAAAAATATGACCATATACCATTCTATTCTACATAATATCCCATAACATGTCATACAAGAAGAATAATATTCACAAAAAAAATTAAACCTTTGACAAATTGGTAAAAGCATGTTCGAATATTGAAAGCCATAAAAGTGTTTCATGGACGATAACAATGCCTCCTTAGTAACAGCACGTATCTTTCCACTAAGAAATAAAACGTGACCGAGGCACGGTAGCACAAAATAATGGGTCTCATAACACCAATAGAAACACATAGCGTCTTACATTGAGGTATAAGAAGTAACAGAATTTACTTTAGACGCGGTGTCCTACGTGGGCGACGAACGCGACGCGACCCGACGCGACGAACGCGACGTACGCGATCAAATCAACGGCCTACCCTACTTCTGTCCTATGTGACAGTCTGCGATGAGACGCAGACGTAATCATATAAGACACTTGTCGCATGTAGCATCGCGTCGCATTCGTCGCCCATGTAGGACACCGTGTAAGAAGTAACAGAATTCGAATCAGTTTTTTTACACATTCCTTTATTTAATATTGCACATTCCTCTTTAGATTCAAGTTTCAGGTGGAATATGATGATAAATTATTGTGACAATGGGCTAAACGACAAATTGTTACATTTGTTTCTGCACATGGATTGGTATGGGCACCTAAAACAAAAGTTGGGTTGGCTTGACTGCACACTTTTGCAAGTACTTACAGACATGATAAGTTTGGTCACTTATCATTCAATTGTTATCCTCGCTAGCCAACGTTTTATATGTGCTAAAATAATAAACATGACATGTGCTGAATCCAATACTAGATTAATTACTATTTTGAAGATTGCATTACTTTCTTCATAGGTATCGTAAAGTTCAGTACGTTCCTATAGTCGAAGGGGAATATTAAAAGACACAATATTGCATGATATTGTACCTACAAGCATATCCTTTCTACTTTATCGTCTGTGATCGTCTGTAATCCAGCGCCATGGGTATAAGAGTACTGCTGTAATAAGACAGGCCTCACCCGTCTTGTTACGTCACCTAAATTTAATATCGTAAGAAATATAGTTGCAATATTTGACTCAATACAAGCAATCAGTGTCTTGAGTTGGCTCCTTGCCAGAGTAAATAGCGCGGTGTGTCCATGAAGTTAGTGAATTCATTGGCAGAGATACAAATCTGTATGCAGTACCTGCTTAGTCCTTTATAATATAATGGAATGGTTCCTTTAATATTTATTTTGTTTTTAAAAGAATTATTTTAATTTTCTTCTCAGGATGTGGCTGGGGCTACAAATGTTCTTTAATGTTGAATATAGTTGAATTTGCTTTATATTTGAGAATATTGGTACTTTTACCACATAACAAATAAATAAATAATAAATAAATAATCCTCACACATTCACACAACGTCATCTAGTCCTAAACTAAACAGAGCTTGTACCTACTATGGGTACTAGACAACGGATAAACATACTTAAATACTTTTTTTTTGTAAATACATACATATTATACATAGAAACACTCAGACCAATGCAAACAATCATGTTCATGCACACAAAGATTTGCATTGAGCGGGAATCGAACCCGAGACCTCAGCGTAGCAGTCATGTGTATTATGTAAGTATTTAGGTACAAAAAAAGTATTTAAGTATGTTTATCCATTGTCTGGTAGCCATAGTACAAGCTTTGCTTAGTTTGGGACTTGGTGGCGATGTGTGAATGTGTGAGGATTATTTATTTATTATTTTCCAAAACACCACATCCAAGAAGTTATACTACAGAGTTTTTATATTATTCATAGCAAACTGCAAAATACAGCTAAACTTATATCCAACCCGTAGCATATTATTCGATTCTTTTACCTACTTCCTACACGGTAAAGTGGTTCAACAAATATAAGTCATGCACGTCCCCCGGACATACGGCGACCAGTATCGTGAGTAGCACTCATAACGGGTGCATGGGACGAGGCTGAATATAACATGAGCCCTGAATGAGCTTCGTACGTAAGAGTAAGCCTCTGGGGTATCTTTCGGAACTTCTCTGAACTTATTTATTAGAGTTTGTCAGTAATATTTAAATAGTTAATTAATAAAATTAATATGGTTGGTTATACCATCTTGGAATCAGCAACAAATGACGACATCTGCGGCGTAGTGGTTATATAACATGACTGCTACGCAGAGGTCTCGGAATCGATTCCCGCTCAATGCAAATCTTTGTGTGCATGAACGTGATTGTTTGCATTGGTCTGGGTGTTTTCTATGTATAATATGTACGTTTTTACAAAAAAAAAAGTATTTATCCGTGGTCTAGTACCCAAAGTACAAGCTCAGCTTAGTTTGGGACTAGAGGGCGTTGTGTGAATGTGTGAGGATTAAAATGTAATCAAACGCTAAATTAATGGCATGGAGAAACTTGAACTTTCACTTGTTTACTAAGTATATATTGAGACACGTTGAGAAAATCAGTATTACTTAACTTGCCTTTCCTACATTTTTAACAATAGTAAAACACTGTAACAAATTCCTTCAAATAAATAGATTTAACCAAGAAACCTTGTAACATAGAAAGACATTTACACACAATAACAACCAAAGCCTTACAAACAGCTAATTTACAAAATATTTTCCTTCCATTCCCTACCGTCCAAAAGTAAAATAAACGCGGTATCTATTTCACAAATGTACAAGAAAAATATTCTTAGCAAACAAAAAGGGCAGATTAGACTTGGCGATATTATACACAATTGCAATATTTGAGATCAACATTGTCCTCCGCACACGGCCAACGAAAACATTCCTTAATTAAATAAGCCTGTCAGGTGGAGCTTGGTACAACGAAATCTAATATACGGGTGAATTTCCCGGGAGTAAAAATTGCGTGGCATCGATGAAATCGGTGCTAAAAAACAAAGTTATAATGCTCTTACATTTTTTTCTGGTTAGGTGAAATAGTAAGCTATATAGGGCATTAAATATTTTATTAAATAGGACTATAGGTTCTCCAAAAAAAAAAAATTAAAGCTCGAAATCTTTCATTACCATGTTTGTCCAAACGTCACCTAAGGTATCGTGTTAGCTCATTGATAAAAAAATATCGGTTATTTATATTAAAATTTAGTTTCATTTTGTACCTTAGTAGTTAAAGTATTGTTACGTAATATATTTATTCAAATTATTAAACAATACAACGAATAGTTGATCAAAATGTATTTGTCCCAGAATTATCTTTCATCTCCATGCCCTAAACCTATGTACGAATATCGTAATAACTATCGACTTGTGTCCCCGCTCTTGCACGCTAAACGTTGCCTATTAGTGCCGACTAAGTGCTCGAAGTGGAAGGACGTACGCACGTGCCTGCATTTTCGCGCCATAAACGTAAGTATTTCATTTTTTTGTTACTGGACATTTTTTCTTTCATCGCTGTGGATGGGTATAACTTTGTATTTGAATAAGTTTGTCTTCTTGATTATGCATTCATAGGACGTCATTTCTGTTATGTTTATTTGTGAAGTGTTCACTACTTCAGATAATTAATAGTTTTTTTGTTATTTCATATTTTTGCTTTGATTTTCATAGCCGTGCTTTCATTTCCGTGGTTTCCGTGGCCAAAATTTACTATGGCAATGAAAAAAAAGTAACGGCAATGAAAAAAATTTCATTGCCATGCCTTGCCGTGGCCAGGTTTTTCATTTTCGTGGCTTTTGTATTCATTTCCATGACTTATGTTTTAATTACCGTGACTTAAGTTGTCATCGCCATAGTATGATTAGGTACACAGTACAGAATTTTGTTAAGGCACCTTCACACAGGTTAAGGCGATCAATGGCCGGATCCTCAAGACTTAAGAATAGACTTGACGAGTTTTTACTGTACAATCAACTAGACAGAAATGTTTCCATGTTAACCTTACAAAATGATATAACATTTGGTAGGTACCTAACTATCACACGGTATAGATCTCGGGACGGACGCATACTTGGAAGACTCAGTACGCTTTTTACTTAGTACGTCTCACCTCTAATTCACATAATATTACAGTCTGATTTTAATAATGGATTGATTTTTGTAAGCATGCCAAAATTAACTGATGAAGAGAGAAAGGAGCGGAGAAGGTTGGCCGAACAGAAGCGACGGCTAAAAATAAGGAGTGACCCAGTCTTAAGAGAGGAGTATCTTAGAAAAGAACGAGACAGATATTTAAAAAAGAAGGCTGCGAGAGTAGTTCTTCCTCGAAGTGCATTGAGTTCGCAGAAGCTTCGGGCTCTTCGTAAGAAAAACTTGGTGAGTGCACGTCTTGCTTCTTATAAAAAAAAGACACTAATTCTACGTAAGAACACACGTCCAAATGTGACTTGTGCTATCGAATATGCTGAAAGACCAAGAACGGAGCCAAAATTAAATGACTCGTTTTGTTGTGTATCTCAAGTTACTCCTAATAATAACATGCCGATGACTCCTATAACAAGACGTAGCTCGCGTCTTGAATATTTAAAATCAAACCTACATGGCTGTGACAGTTTGGTAGCATGTAGTTCAAATTTTTTGGCCACAAGTAGTCTACAACAGGCACCTTCAAGATCACCTCAACTAGCACCAAATATCAGTGCTATATATTCCACGTCACGTCCTGATAGTCCAGCATCAAACTCTTCTGTTGCAACTATAAAATTTCAACGTGATTTGCAACAAAAATTCCGCAGATACCAAAAAGCTAAATGCCAGCAGCTCAGTGCGTTGCAAAAAAAATTTGCTCAAGTTGACCGCGAAAGAAACTTATATAAAAAACGATTCGAGAGACTTATTCAGAAAGGAAAAGATAGAGTTACCGATCAAAGAAAAGAAAAACAATCAGCGATAGATTTGAATAATAAGAGCGATACAAATAACCTAAAACAAACTAGAATCCGCCAAATTGTCCTAAAATTTTATGAAGAAGATGAAAATTCTAGCATGTGTCCAGGCAAAAACGATACTATAACAAGGGGTGGCGTGAAGAAACAAAAACGTTTAATGACGGATACAATAAAAAATTTACATAGAAATAGTTTACATAGAATAGTTAATTACATAATATATAGAAAATACATAGAGTCCGGTTATCCACTAGCTACGTCACATTTTCACGTTTAAAGCCTTTTTGGGTACTGCAGCCAAAGATAAATATGCGCAATACTTGTTTGTGTGATAAACATGAAAACATGGATCTGATAATTGAATCACTAAAAAAGAATCATATAATAATGGAAAATTCGACAACTGAGGTTATTAAGAGCATATGTTGTGATATTCATAACTTGTGTGTTTTTTATTCATTACATAACATATTCATACACATAAATATATTTTTTTGTTTTATTTTACTCCTTTTGCAGATTCTTAATCCAGGTAATTATTTCTTGAATGGTTGGAAAGCTGCGATATCGCCCATGCAGGACAAACACTAGTGTGAAGGTAGCCTTAATGTGTAAGTAGGTACTTGCTTTCATTTCCGTGGTTGATTCTTTCA
This sequence comes from Schrankia costaestrigalis, assembly GCA_905475405.1. NCBI lineage: Eukaryota > Metazoa > Arthropoda > Insecta > Lepidoptera > Erebidae > Schrankia > Schrankia costaestrigalis. The sequence goes on from FR997830.1 coordinate 4,223,138, forward strand.
TTTCCGTGGTTGATTCTTTCATTACCGTGGCACAGTTCTTTCATTGCCGTGGCACGAAATTTTTAATCATGTTTATCTCGTTACTTTTTAAACTTATGTACTGGATATTAAGCCAGAACACATACATTACGTAAAACTTTAAAAAAAGTCAATTATTTTTATTCTTAAACTTAAGATAAAAAAATCCATGGAAATGAAGATTTTAACAGCCTTGTTGAAATTCACCCATACAAGATAGGAATTTCTTTATTTATACCTAAGTAAAACAGCTAGCAAGCCCACCGTCTCAATGCTCAACGAATCAGAGCTACAACATTTTTTTCCTTTCCTTGTTAATTTCCCTTTAAACTTTTTAACGATTAATTTTGTTGTGACTTTGAGATGGATTCTTATTTGTTTACTGAAGCATTAATAATTAATTAAAGGTTTTTTTTGGGCTTCAATAAAAAAGGGAGTTGTTTAAGGTACCTACTCTGTTGTGAAAAAAAACATCAGTCTGAAGTTTTGGCCGAAAATTATAATGATGTTGCCAAATCTTTTGTAAAAATAAACGTAGCTGTATCAAAAGTATTGGTGGTGGGACTTCAAACTTCTTTATGCGCTACCTCAACCCAATAACAATTAAAAAAGTTTCCATTACACCTTCTCATATGACCAAAATAAACGTGACCTACAAATACCAAATACTTCATTAGGTTTTATTAATAGAATCCCCTGTTAAGTTTTCAACAAAATAATAACAACTTATTGACGTCAATTTAGAGCTACTTATTGTAAGTTTACATATTTACAGTTTTTCTTTTTACCACCTAAAACTATCTAACTATCCGCGTCCAGATACCTAGTTAGATAGTTTCTTAGACAAGGTGCTTTTATATAAAAGTGAATGCTTCGTTTTACATTTTAAGATACAACTAAACTAGGTTAGTCTCGTATTTTTTTAGGTTAATGAAACAAATCTAGCGAGAAAAAGAAAAACATTTATCGTCGATTGTCAGTTTTAACTCTATTTATCAAACTTTGTAAAGACGTAACAGACTTACCCCTGGTTTCCAAATGACTGATCAAGTAAAAATCAACTAATCAAGTGTCAAAACTGTCATTTTAGTTCCTTAAAATGATAGTTTGACACTTGATTAGTTGATTTTTACTTAATCAGTTAACCGAACTAAACCGAACTTAACCGAATTTTTAACAATTTTATGGTACGAGAATTGACGTGCTGATCAGTCATTTGGGAACCGGGGGCTTGTACACAAGTAATACAGAAATAATTTTAGAGTTCTTGTTCATGCACTTTAAAATGCTTTGTCTACTTGTATTTGTGAAAGTGATGTTTGGGTCTGTCTGGTCTTCTTATTACTTCAACTGTCTCTCATGTGTAATCCTACTAATATTATAAATACGGAAGTTTGTAAGGATGGATGGATAGATGGAAGTTTGCTACTCTTTCACGCAAAAACTACTGAATGGATTTTGATGAAATTTGGAATATAGGTAGTTTAGGGTGTAGAATCATCAGCCGCGGGCATCAACTAGTTCTTTATAAAGGTGTGTTATGTGTAAAATTATTTGGTTTACGTTTTTGGATCTATTGTTGCAAATAGTAATAGAGCAGTAAGTATAATAAGTCGGGACGATTACAGTACTTAATTAATAAAAGTGTAAGTACCATTATCTACCGTGTCCAATATTAACACAAATCGAGACTATACTCGTCATCTGTGCTTGAAAATAACAAAGAAACTATCATCATAACAGCCCGTTAATGTCCCACTGGAGGGACGGGCCTCCTCCCGTGACGGAGGGATACTTGGCCTACTAATACCACGCGCTGGCCAGACGGATTGGTATAGGGCTTAATTTCAAGTTTTCCTTCTTTCTATTGTATTGACTATCTGTGAATACTATTCACAGATAGTCGTTTTCTACGACACCCATGGGATGAAATGGGGTGGTGACATATTGTATTCTTACTACATTACCACACGGAGCTACAAACAAACTATAGATATATTTTTTCTTATAAAGCTAAAACGGTAAAAGTTACTGTAAAAAGGAGCGTCTGAACCCTTCTTAAAAAAGCTCCGTCTCCATTTCGTAGTCAATGAGTACAAGTCGTTTTAGAGATTTCAATCGCTACTCTTGGATGACAACTTCTTTTGAATATAAAATGTTCCACCGTAATCTTGGTAGCATCTTTTAAAAGTTAGGAAAAACAAATCTTTGTAGAATTGTTACATATCTTATCTAGATCTTAGTAAAATATGAGGTTGGATCTTTTGAAAATAGTAATTGTTTTGTGTTTTTATTTGGATTATTTATGCACTATGAGTTCAAACTAAGAAAATAAAATAGTAATTCTTTTTGCGGTTCTTCTACAATATTTTTTAGTGAAACTTAAGATTTCTTATAATTATTCGTAAACGCTAAAGTTAGCGTCACTTCAGATGAGCCGAGGTTTAACAAAAAAAACTGCTTTAAATGTGAATGTAACCGCGGGGCACAGTTAGTCATAGATAAAATGCTAAACAAGCACAAATATTGCTATGCTTTATTTCGTTTTTATTCAGTACCTAATTATTAATTATTAAAATTAATTGTAATTTATTGAATTTGCATAATATTATAGTTCATTATACTGCAATGCATTTTCTGTTTGATTGTACAAAATCTGGACAATCGCGAATCTGATATACCTATTGAGAATCTGGTGAGTTGCGAATCAGGTGAATCGATAATCTGGTACACTGCTCCTGAGGGCCTAATTAGTTTATTTTTTTTAGCAAAACTACAAACTAAACGAACGAAGATGCTTTTATAACTCCTGACGAATAAACGTTAAGAAAATAATGCTCAAACGGTAAACGTTTAGTTCAGAGCTGCTTTAGCTAGTGTTTTACTTTAGTAAACACTCTTTTACTCAGTTTCAGTCAGTCTTGTATTTACTTCTGCTATACTAGGTACATACCTAGAAGAGAACGACCAAAGAAACTGGATGGATGGATTGTGTAAAAGACGATATGGCTGCGAAAAGTGTGAATTGTGAGATGACGAAAGTATGGAAGAAGAAGACATGCTGCGCGCCGACCCCAAATAAAATTGGGGTAATGAACATACCTAAGTTATTTAACTGTTCAACTACATTTTATATTAAACAATTAAAGCTTTAAGTTCTGCGATAACCTTTTAACTGCAAGAACTACGTTGTTAGCCGCTTGAGTGCCACCCGCTCGTAAATAAAAACCCGTTGAGTGCCAATCAAAAACGTTATCGCATGACGATCGGCGCCCCGTCTGATAAAAGTTTAATTTATGAGCTTTATTGTAAGAAGTTTAATTTCAAGTGCTGTTTTTGTTTAAGCTTATGAATAGGGCTATTCTATTGTGTCAAAATTGTATACATCTGTTGAGTCAATGTTTGTACAGCTAAATGTAAACATAAGTCATTGGAAAAAAATACTTTGCATGAGTATATTTTAAACTTGTAAAAACTTACCAACTGTTTCTACAAGACACCTAATACAATATACACGCACACAAATTCCCCACAAAGTCACTAACACACTTTAAAACGCAAACTAAACTAAATTAAAAACATTTTATCACAAAATCTTGGGAGTGACTTCGCGCGAAAGCCACTCGAACATAGACTGACATTTGTGAATTTATTTCTAATACTTTTTGTTCTTATGTTGGCACGGGGTCATTTTAATTGTATAGGATAATATGTCTAGTTTAAAATAGAAGGGACAAAAAATGAGCAAAAGCACTAGTTGGAAAGAAACAAAGCTTATAAAACCCGACTTAAAAAGAACACGTCTAATGGGGACGATCGTCCCTTTAGGCACGCTACGGGTAAAATACAAAAAGGGACGATCGTCGCTTTTGGCACGCAAGCGGTTATTTAACGCAACGCTATTTTTATATAATTTTAAGAATAATGCATTTACAACACAAATGTTTATTACTTGTTAATACAAATAACTAAAGAGTTCAAAATAAAATAAATGTGTCAATTAATCACACAGAAAACGACCCCAAGTGCAATACTATTCTTTTAAAATATGAATGTATAATATTAAAATTACAATTTTTTATATTTCAACAAAAACAGTTATACAGTTTATTTCTAAAAAAAAAAAAAACTAATTCTCTCCATAAATGTTTTACGACGCTCTTCGTACAAACAGAGTAATACAGAAACTCGTCTGTTTGAACTCAATTAAATAACATTACATACAAAATCTTTGTATATGCTACAATGTTTTTACAAAGCAACGTTCGCACAATTGTAGTCCTGTTCTGAATAATATATTTTTACTTTGCGTTCAATTGTTGAGCCACCCCGGCTTGGAATGCTCCTAATTCACTTGCTCCATCCAAGGAATTGAAGCAGTCACGCGATATTTTCTTTTTCTCTTAAGCCCGATTTACACATCGACAAGTACAGTAGCGAGTTAAGTAGTAAGTTGTTGCATAAGTCTAGTGTTATCGGCGCTTTAAATAGATCTCCATCCAATTTTTTTGAGAGTTAAGTACGAAGTAGCCCTCTCTCTCGTGTCTCGCCAACTTAACTCGCGAGAAAATAGGATGGAGATCTATTTAAATCAACTTATACAACAACTTACTACTTAACTCGCTACTGTACTTGTCGATGTGTAAATCGGGCTTTATAAATTATCTGTTTTCAGATAGACGTTGTGTTGATTGAGCATCTTGCTTGAATATTTTATTTTGACCTTGTTCGTTTCAATAAGGTAAAACTGTTTTTCAATTAAGATCGTTTAGCTTTATATTTCAGGAGAATCTTAATCTCTAGAAACATGATGCCTAAAGACTTGCCAAAAAGTTATACAAACTCTAGCCTGGAAAAGTTTAAGTCAATAAATCTAATTAAGTAATTATACCATTTGTAAAATTCCATAATTTTATCAGATAAGTAAATAAATTGAAATAATCTTTTCAACAAATAAACAATCTTTGTTTAATTCCCATTAGAAAGAAAGGAGGAAAAATTGTTTATTTTTGGGACAGACATATGACACACAAAAGAGAGAAAAACAAAATAACTACATGAAATCTTAAAAACTACCTTACAATATATTGACAAACACAGAGAAAGAAGAAATTTACTTAAATTAAAAACACATTTCATTTTCATATGTCATTAAATCCATCAGCGAATCAGCGGTCATTAAAACAAAACCATTATCAGCTAAACAACTGTTTCAGTTTGGAATAAGAGTTGTTTAAAGCTTTTTTTATTTTGTTTGTATTTTTGTTTGTATTTTTGTTTTTACGGCGCCAATTGAACGAATGAGTAGTGACACCATGTATAAGTACTTATTCCATTACCATACAGAAAACTTTCAACTTAAATCATAACAGCCCATTTATGTCCCACTGCAGAAACTGGCCTCCTCCCGTGACAGAGGGATACTTGGCGTACTAATACCACGCTGGCCAGACGGATTGGTATTTTAATTTGAAGTTTTCCTTCTTTTTACAGATAATATTCACGGATAGTTCCTTATTCGGTTTTTACGACAACCATGGGATGAGATGTGGTGGTGACATATTTATGTTCTTACTTCGTCACCACACGGATAATCAACTTAAATAATTAAATAAAACTGAATAGTTACACCGTGTAGTCTTACTCCATTACCCCACAAAAACTTTCCGACCGTTTTCGTGAAGATAACCAATTAAATAAAAAAAACCTGTTCTAACAACAATCACGTATTGATTTATTTTAATAAGTGCGCTCATTAGAAGCAGGTCAACTCACACTTGACCTGATTTTAAAGAATTACATTTCTTTTGATTGATAAAATTAATTAACTTGAAACTTGTTTGAGGCATGTTTAATAATAGGTTCAATATTTAATGTGGCGCTGGAGTGGCGTACGTGAAAATAAGTCGATACGTATGATATAAAATAAAAGAAGAAAAACTAGAAACAAAACCAAGCTATTTAGGGAAATTGGTAAGTATCTATTAAGTTTCATTTTTGGGAAATCCGTGTGATGACAGATCTCATCCCATAAATGTCGTAAAAATCGACTAAGGTACTATCCGTTAATTATTATCTTTACGAAATAAAAAGAAGGAAAACTTGAAATTAAACCCTATACCAATTCGTTTGGCCAGCGTGGTATTAGTAAGCCAAGTATACCTCTGTAACGGGAGATGGCCCGTCCCTGCAGTGGGACATTCATGGGCTGTTATGATGATTGGGAAATACCCGTCTCAACTCCGTCATCAACCTTCAGTAAGAAATTAACTTTTAGTAGAAATAAATGGAATAAATTATTTTTTTGTGTATTTTATTTCCATCCATATAAGCCTATGGACATCCACTACTGGACATAGGCCTCCTCCAAAAGTTTCCACTCTGCGCGGTCTTGTGCCTCCCTCATCCATCATCCATCATCAGTGTGACATAGTCTTAAGAATTGAAATATAGTACGCTTAACTATACGTTAATTACGTTTCCATTTTATTTACCAACATTTTTAATAGCAATTAACATAATATAGTTTCTCTGATCATAGCGTAATCCTTTACTCGTACTATCAGAATACAACGACAATCGATAAACCACACACTAGAGAACATTGGCCACTTACTCTATACAAACAACTAGAGCAAAATGTAACAGAGTATCCGCGGTAAAAGGTAAACATAATCTAAGTGCCCGTGCCCCATTTCACAAAGTACAATCGGTGGCGAAAGTTTTACTTGAAATACTAGAACATTCAATGTTTTCAAGTATACACCTTTTTGGAGAACTATTTCTGGTATGTGTAAGTGCTAAGTTGTATAACGGTGATTATTTTTCGTTTCTTAGTGTTTGTTAGTTTTCTATCTTTCTAGGTTGTCTGGGAGAGTTCATACCTTTGTGATAAGTCCGCCAATTTGTACCTTTAACTTATTTTGTAGTTGTGTATAAAGAATAAAATTTAAATGTATGTTTTTTTAAGTTTTTTATGGACGTTTTCAATTGAAAGAATATTATCTTTTATGAGAAAATCTACTATTCATAGTTATTATGAATTGTAAAAAAAAATATTATAAATTATGAAAAGTAAAAGATTTCCTATCAATAAGGCAGTATCGATTTTGACCTAAAGAAGCATTTAATTGCTACCTACCTAAATAAATAGGTATTGAAAACCAATGAAATAATGTAATAAACAAATAAGTTAAAACTACTTAGAGTAATATTAGCATTAAGTAAATGTCATCAGTAAATAACAAAACATCGAAAGCAAAGTTCCATTTTTAAACAAAAACAATACACACATAAATAAGGCCGGACGTTTTTGTCTTTAGTTTACGACTTAGTAAACAAAGTAATTAACACAAATCATAATGTTCTATTTATTGTACAAAGGAAACGTCGTATCGTTTGCGTATAAAAAGTAGTACTTTATTAGTTAAGCGTACTATATTTCAATTCTTAAGACTATGTCACACTGTTGATGGTTGAGTTATGTTGTTTGAAGCAAAAAAGTTGTAACTTGACTTACATTATAAGGTGGGTACTTTATTTTTTCACGCAAACGGGGTAGACTGATGCCTCTTTAATTTGTTACTCTAAATACATTATTTTAGTTTCTAATTTGATAAATACTTTTTCAATACACTAACATCTTTCTGTTCTTTTACTCAAGCAAAAACCGTCCGGTCCATAAGACCTTAATCCTAAAATGTCTGCCGATTTAGCTGCCAAGTGGACACAGCTTTACTTTAAAGATGTACTGCATAACATCCAATAAGTACCTGTTAACAGAATCTATGTACCTATTAAATAAACATTCAATTAACGATTCCAAATAACCTTTTAAATAGAACCACTAATGCAAGAACATGGAGATTTTGTATCATTACCTACAAAGTGTAAAGGATCTCGATCTTTTAGTATCTAAAAATACTTTGAGTATAGACCTTCATAAAGCTCTTCACTAATACCGTTCATTTTGTACCGTATTCATTAAAGATAAGATTAGGTCAGGTTATTTTTAGATAATAGCATTGAATAATTATATTTTTATGTTTTCTTTATTAAAAAAAAGACGTATCTGACATAGTTTTTCTATCCTTGTGATGCATAGACTTTAACTTAGTTTAATTACTAGACTCAAAACAATAATAAGGGATAGCTAAAATTATCATTCCAATAGCTACCTTTGGGAGATAGCTAAACTATACGAGTAATTTAGGTTACTTTTTTAAAAAGTGCCCATCAGTACATAAACATCTTCTAAGAATATACAGTAAGATCTGGTCAAGTAAGGAAATGCCAGCAGCCTTCGGAAAAGCTAATTTTGTTCTCATTCCAAAGAAAGATGAAGTAACCAGTCCAAAAGACACTAGACCGATAGCACTTACCAACACAATTTCCAAAATATTCTTTTCCATTTTACAGATAAAAATGACAGAATACATGTTAACCAACAACTATTTCAGACCAAGCCACCAGAAGGGATTTATTCCCGGAATATCTGGATGTCTGGAACATAATTCTTTATTAGCAGAAAGTCTTAAAGATGCTAGAGTAAATGAAAGGCAAATAACAGTTTGTTGGATAGATTTAGAAAACGCATTCGGCTCATTACAGCACGAGCTTATGTTATTTGCACTGCAATGGTATAACTTTCCGCCAGTAGTTTCTGAAATAATATCTGAGTACTATAGCAAACTTAAATTTGTAATTGCAACGAAGGACGGACATACAAAGCCCCTTAACTACAACGTGGGCCTATTCCAGGGTTGCTGCTTATCTCCTATAGTATTTAACACAGTAATCAATATTCTAATAGATAGCATAACAATAGATGAAAAAAGGTGGGGATATCGGTTTAAGTCTAATGGTAAGTATACAGAATCCATTCTAGCATTCGCTGACGACCTAGCGATACTTACTCGAAATCCAAAGCAGTGCCAAGAACTACTGCGAAAGGTTAAAGAATTCTGTGAGTGGACTGATGGAATGAGAGTGAAACCTAGCAAATGTTATTGTCTGTGTTTAGGTAGGCGGGATACGAGATATACTTCATATGACCCCGGTCTCACTATAGGCGGAGAAAACGTTTCAATAATATCAGAAACAGTGCCTTTTAAATTTCTTAGTAAAAAGATTTTTTATTTATTTATTTATTTATTTCATACTTAACACTATCTTTACAGGTTTGCACCTAATACAATAGTGAAGTTTTATCTTATTCTAAATTAAAATATCGTAACTAAATACTATACAATCTTGTAAAAAATTAATAATAATTAAAAGCTCACTAATCCCAAATAAACACATTTACAGTTACTTGCTTATTTATAAAACAAAAAATAGTCTAATCACAAGAAAAATTTAGAATTAAAATTTAGAAATTAGAATTTAAAAACCGAATTAAAAAATTATAATAAAGAAATAGTGTACAGTACCTCTGGAAAATAGTCCAATGCAAAACATAAAAGTAGGTTGCACACAGATAAACGATAAAGGTCGCTCTCCAGTACTAGACGATGTCGTCAATAGTTTCATAAACGACATTGAAAAGGTAGACCAACAACCGATAAATAACGTAAAAAAAGTCTGGATATACGACAACTATTTAACATCACGTCTCAACTGGCCTTTCCTTGTGTATGACTTAAACCAGAACCTCTTGAAAAAACTGGATGCCAAAGTGACGAAAACATTGAAATCGTGGCTTGGGTTAGCTCAATCTGCAGACTCTTCCGCTCTGTATCGAGACACAAATAACTTTGGGATGAAACTAAAAAAACCATCGGAACTCTATAAACATCTTAGAGTCACTAAAATGCAAGTCTTATCAACATCTAAAGACGAAATTGTAAAATCCATCCCAACTGATAAAAATTCATCTGCGCTCGAGTCACGGTTACAATTTCACAAAAAGTTCATGATAGGCGCGCAAACTAATAGAGCAGGTTTTGGAAACACGGAAAGACAATCAGACAAAAAAATTACAAAATCTTTCATAAACCAAGATGAGAATGACAGCTATAGAGTGCACGCAATGAACCTAGAAATGCAAAATGAATGGGTTACTCTAGGTGATTACTGTATACCTTTAGCCTAGAAGTGGCGCACTTTGCTTTACGACTGGTCACCATCATTACTTAAATTCTACCTCGACGCCTTCCAACTCTCGATCAAAGCAACCTTGTAAGATGGGGAAAAGCCACGGACAAAAAATGCACAGAATGTGGCAAAGAAATTGGTACGGCTAGACACTTATTGGTAGGCTGCAAAGTGCTTTTGGATAGGGGTCATTACGCGCAACGTCACGACAGAGTACTAGGGATTATACGCGAGGCAGTGAGTCTATCGATTGCTAGAGCTAAAAAAGGACTGACTACAAATGAACGACAAAACATCAAATTCGTTAAGGAAGGCACCACTAAAAAGACCACCTTTAAGCCTTTTTCAGTTCTGAGCACGGCAAGCGATTGGACACTACTAGTTGACACGTATGAAACACACTATAAAATCCCGGAGAATATCTGTGTGTCGCCGTTAAGACCAGACATATTTCTCTACTCACATTTGAATGAGCGTGTAGTACTTATTGAGTTCACGGTACCGTGGGAAACTAACATCCCGAAAGACCACGCAATTAAGACAAATAAATACTTTGACTTGACAAATGAGATAACCAGAAATGGCTACAAGGTTACTCTATATGCCGTGGAAATAGGTGCGAGGGGTACTCCAGCTAAATCCCTCTACAACTTATTAAAAGAACTAGGACTGCCGAGAACTTCAGTAAGCTCTCTACTATCACGAATGTCCAAAACGGCATTGTTAGGTTCATACCAAATTTGGATAGGTAGAGGACGGAACATAGCAGACAGTGAAGGTGACCGCTAACGCGTTGTAAGGGGGCCTCCTTAAACCTACATCTGGGTCGTAAGTCCCAGACGCTGTTACGCCAGTGTTCCGTCCTCTATCACGCGATGGACCCAGCACCCGCACGGAGAATCCATGGAATGCTAAGATTAGGTCTTATTTCGCAGAAAAAAATTAAGACTATCAAAATTTTACCTACTTGAATCTTCAATAAACTTTTTGTTACAAGGTGCAGGTGAACCGTTACCTTGTAATGAGATTGACATAAAGATTAACCTATTTTACAGACCTAGGACTCAAATTTTCGTTAGCTCAAGTTCCAGTAACAATAAACGCTAAGGAACTGAGCCGATAAATTAGGCAATTTGTGGTTACGCCCGTCCGAACAGCGTGTTTCGGTCCCTGTGTCCGGGCCTTCTAATTAATTATCCACATGTCTGATCCGCTACGTATTACTTAATCAACCATCAGAATGTTATTCTCTATTCGCATTGATTGGAAACTTTTGCTTGTTCATTTCGATGAGTGTGTGTTTATTTGTCGGTTCATGTTTGGTTTGCCTGTGATTGGTTTCATTCATTTGTGAATTTAATGGGCTGTGGTCTATCGTGTTCACGTCATTCTATTTCGAATTGCAGTGTTTGTTTGTGTTTTTTTTTTAATAGTGTTTGATGGTCTAATAAAATAGACCACCTTACTTATAAACGCCTCTTAAATTTTAGTTAATTGATTAGCTTAAGTTCATGCGATTTTACTTAGAAAAATCTCGCTAAACAGTGATTAAATGTAAGAGGCGTTTATAAGTAAGGGGGAGAGTATTTATCGCATTCAGAGCCAGAGCATGTAAAAAAGGCGTAAAGGATATCTCATCAACTTAACAGGCAATATTTTAGGAAAAAAAAATTGATACAAAGACATCTGAATATCGGGTGAATTTTGATGGAAACATCGGTAGGATTTTTAACGGTCTATGCTAATAGTTTACTAATGCTATAATAAACTTATTAACTCTTTTTAAAATAACTCGGCCGTTCAATTTACAATGGACTCTTTGAATAATCCAAACGACCAAATTATCTTGATTCATTGTTCAAAATCTTATTGACCTTATAAATCGTATTTTCCAATTTTCCGTTCGAGCAACGTGCCCTTAAAAGTTGGTGACCGCAGCTTTGTCGGTTCTTTGATAAATTACGTAAACTTCCATCTTAATCCAATTAGTATTGTTTTTCATCCAAACATTGACACACAACTGTAAAGGGCAACCGCGGAACTCGTGAAAACTTTTACCTTTGCTATTATTATGTTTTTAATTTTCAGTTTATATTTTAACTCTACGTCAATGTTAGTTAGTTTTTCATTTCATTTAAAATAATATGATTGAAAATTGTACGAATACTAATAATTATATGGTAGAAACCCTCAGGAGCAGTTTACCAGATTCTCAATTTAATCTCGCTGTTTGCATCATAAATGTGTCGATCCCACCGGGTCTTACTACCCTTTCACAAAAACCGACGTAAAGCAGCACTTTCTGGTACTGCTGTGTTTTGCTCGGTGTGTACACAGAGTAATTATTTTACTTTTTCCGAAAACTATAATCATAACAGCCCATTAATGTCCCACTGTACGGACGGGCCTCCTCCCGTAACGGAGAAATACTTGGCCTACATATACCACGCTGGCCAGACGGATTGGTATAGCGTTTAATTTCAAGTTTTTCTTCTTTTTACTTCGTAAAGATAATATTCACGGATAGTCCCTTAGTCTGTTTTTACGACACCCTTGGGATGAGATGGGGTGGTGACATTTTGTATTCTTACTCCGTTACCATACGAAGGTAAAACTATAATAATAATTTATAATCGATGTCGTTAATAGTGAATTCAGTGGTGCATTTAGCATCAAATCATTTTCCCAATAAACAGGAAATAATTAAGGAACATTTCAATACAAGCCAAGCCATTCCTCTAAGTCGTGAGCAGACTTAATAAGTGAGCTGTCGTCCTAATGGCTAAGAATTGGATCCGATAAATAAGAACATTGGCGACCCTACACACGTGATGGTTTCAGAAACACAATTAATTACCCTTACGCCAAGAACAATGCCAACTATTTACTTGAACGAAAATACGAGTCAAGAATTTTGATTATGAACGGGTTGGTACTGATTTCCAATTACATACGTATTAAGCTTTACGCGTAAGAGAACTTTAATAGTTTTTATTTATACCTCTGCAGGAATATACTTGAGCAATAAAGGAAATTGCATAGTTGGTTTGACCAATTAATACTTCACTAGCCAGATACATTGATGTAGTAGTGATAGTTTCAAGGAAGTCTTTACTTGCCTTTAACACTTTGCTTATAAAATGTTTTAAAAACAATGTAATTGGACACTATCTAGCTGACTGTTAGGAAGCCGAAGGCCAGAATAAGTTATCTTACTGTGGAATAGAAAAGAAAACGAAACGAGAATAATATACAAGTATAACTCTTTAGAGTCTACATATCACAGACAGTAACAAACGAATTTAAAAATCACGTGTACAAAAACAGATACCATAGCGTGTCTTTTATATACATTAATCTCTTTTTTTTTGCGCTAACACGTTTTAAGACCAATACAGCGACCCAATTATTCGACGTACAAAGTGCCATTTTAAATATTTATAAATAATGTGATGCCATTTTCTGAGTGACACTTAACGCAGGTCACTTAATCGAGGGACAGAATCGAGATAGGTAGGACTTAACACGTGTGTGTGTCGAATGAATATGTACTTCATTTTTGGAAGTGCTTTTACAATCGTTAACCGTCATTAGCACTTCAGTGTAATGATATTGGTGTTTTATTTGAGATTAGATTTGTTTTTGATTCATATTGAGTATACTCGTAAATAGAATGAATGCCTAGTTTTATATCCAAGTCCTATTTATATAGTCTAGAGACAACAAAATTAGCGAAATGAAAATGTTTTTTTCTATGTTTTCACTGCTGCCTTCACTTTATACAGTCTATCTCTAAGCAATATGTTCTAAATTACTTTTTTCAGTTTATTATTACATCATAATTTTAAGTAAATAATTTCTTTACCATTTTTTTGTTGGAAAGGATAAGACAGAACCTAACTTGATCAAGATTGGTAAGGTATATTGGATTTCATCTAAAAATGTAATGATTTTTGTGATTCAGAAAACATGTACGAGGCTGATGGAGTAGATGTCATACAATAATTATAGCGTAGCAAATAAATTGTATAGTTAGACACTTATTATAAATTATTTTCTGATTATTGCCTTCTTTGCAAAATTAACGTTGGAAACCTATCATTTTTAAATAAAGTCAGCAGCAGGAAGGTAGGTAAAACATGTAAAGCTACTCATTCTCAGGTTTCTAGCCATCTCACAAACTACGACACAGAGCTAGTTAAACAAATACGTAGTAACAAGACTAATGATAAACATGAATGGAACTCAATATCCATCAACACATTGAAAGCTAGGGTAAGTCAACACATTAAAGAGAATAGGGAAAGAAAATTGCTTCAAAACATTAATTGGGCTATATCGTTACTGTACCCTAATTTTGTATGATAATGTGAGATGTAACGAGTAGTGATTTGCTTTTAGTTGTCCTTGTAAGCTGTAGGGCAGAACATATTTTGGACCTCAAATGATTGTTACTGTGTTTAAAAAGGGATGGTCATGGTGGTGTTAAGAAAATTAGTATGGTGACATGATATGAATGGGGATTGGGGACTTACGAAGTTTAATATTATTGTTTATTTAAACTAGCTGATGCCTGCGGCTTCACCCGCGGTAGTCTTAATGTTGTTCTTCACCCTAAACTACCTATATTCTCCAAATTTCATCAACATCCGTTCAGTAGTTTTTGCATGAAAGAGAAGAATGAAGAAGAAGAAGAAATACGAAAAAATACGTTGGTAACTTTATTGAGGTAATATTTATGTACTACGGTAACTTTGTAAAACTTCTTCTTATTAGATTAATCTAATTTTATGTTAACTAAGCATAGTTTTCTACACTCTACATACGACACCAAAATCTTCCCACAAATACCAAATTCATCACACGTCAACCGTAATCTCGTAGCTATTTCCTAGAAATCAATTCCTAAGCCAGCTTTGATTAGTTGCATCATACGCCAATATCCATTATACGGGCGACGCCTCGACCAATTTCCGTCGGGCAGTTTCACTAGACCGTACCAACTAATACTGGGAAGCCATTTTTGAAATAGCCACTCGGTCCTACAATGAGAAACGTGGTGAATTTATCTCGCGAAATCTCAGCCATTGAGCGTCAAAGAGCCATTGTGCCTCAACTGATTACAACAGGTAATAGATGTGAGAATATCGCACAATGGGATGTTCATCGCTTGGACGAATGAGATTTACTGGAGGAGCGGATGTCAAACGATCCTAAGTGGTTCAAATAGTATGGCGATTTATTTAATTGATGGGTGCCATTTGAAATTTACTTTAATGCTTTATTCTTCTTACTGCTCCGTCTAAGGTACCTCCAATTTTCAAATGAATCAATGGGCCTTTTCGAATGATGTAATTGGCTTTAATTAAATTACACGTGCACATTTCTAGCTATTGAGGATTGTGCAAGAGATTTAATGAATTTGAACCTTAATAGGCTTGTAGAATTGCCCCAGCGATTATGTTTAGGTACTCGCTTACAGAATCGAATCAAATCGAAAATAACCACAAACCATTGTTGCTGTGTTATTGGAGAGTCAAATAAAGCTCAAGACTAAACACAGCTTTTTTATTGCACTAAGTTTGTAGACGTGCAAGCCTATTTAATGGTAAGTGTCAGTAATTCTAGACAATAGCTTAGCCGCTACTAATCCAGTGACATAACCTATTGTGTCACAACGGCACATACTGTAATCATCATAACAGCCCATTAATGTCCCACTGCAGGGACGGGCCTCCTCCCGGGACGGAGGGATACTTGGCCTACTAATACCACGCTGGTCAGACGGATTGGTATAGGGTTCAATTTCAAGTTTTCCTTCTTTTTATTTCTTAAAGATAATCTAATATAATAGATCATAGGATAGTCCCTTAGTCGGTTTTTACGACACCCATGGAATGAGATGGGGTGGTGACATATTGTATTCTTACTCCGTCACCACACGGAGCTGTAATATCAGTAGCTAAGTAATATTATTAAATGATGAAATTAACAAAAATATAAACACAAGCATGCTAACAAAACTGTATAGCAGTGTGTCCTATTACAGTTGGGTTCGTGTAAGAGCGGTTTCTGAATATCCATGCTGTTAAAGGGTGGAGTAGTCTATTCAATTTTCCCTAAGATATAGCAACTATTATGTTCGTATATAGTCTAATCTAACCCACATTAAAACGGTACGACCGATGTATAAAGTACAGGCTATTTCTTCTCTTGTTACGTGTAGATTCTTTCTACAGATTCTTTGTAACGATAGTAAAGGTTTTTTGGTTATGTGGTATTTTGGGTCATTTTTTTAAGTTAAGGTTGTATGATATTTGTAAGGGTATACCTGTATATCTGTGGGGTATAGGTACATATATTATAATTACATAATATTGGCAATACCAATTACACAGTAAGTACAATTAAATATTATTATACCGTGTTACCCATACTAATACTATAAATGGGAAAGTGTGTCTGTTTGTCTTTCTTTCATGGCAAAACGAAGCGGCGACGAATTGACGTGACTGTTTAAGTGGAGATAGTTGAAGGGATGGAGAAAAACATAGGCTATTTTTTTTCTTCTTTGTCCAGGAAAGGGGAACATTGGTACCCCGAATTTAACGCGAGCGAAGCCGCGGGCAAAAGCTAGTATTTATATAAATTGCCGAAACTTATTTAAGATTTTCTGGACAGAATGGCCTTTAATTTTTTTTCTACTTTGATTAGCTCAAAAACGTGCTCATAATATAATTGACGTTCCGGGTAATACAGGGTAAAATTGACCAAGTACTAACCTTCCTGTTATTTTAGCGGCTTATTAGTTTCATATGGATTTATCCTACTGATACGTATTTTACAAACGCATCAATCTGCTTATTTACATAGAAATAAATCGTAAATACTCGTAGGTACTATTAATGCACTACACAGCTGCCGTTGAATCTAATAAATAATTACCTGAGAATGCTACGGGTGAAGTGAAATTATATAGATACCTACTTCTCCATACCTCCAAACCTAATAGACATTACGCATAACATATTACCCTGGATTCAGTAAAGTTTGTCAAATTAGTCATGTTTATGTGAACAAAAGACAAAATGCTTACATATCCAACAACTAAACTTTATCATTTTGACATCGTCGCAGTTAAAAGTTTCACACAAGCGAAGTAAAGTCGATCCACGTTTAAAGTATCAGATAGTGTAATAAAATTATGATCTCTCTCCCGCCACTCTCCGAACTTATTACCAACTAACTCATAACAGAATCTATTCAGCCTTATTACAAAATACGGTCTAACTATAAACCACGATTTATGACGTCACAAAACCACTGTTTTTGAAATTTGTTATTGCAAAATCAGTCTTAACGCTAAAGTGTTAAAACTGATTTTGTATTAACAAATTTATGATTTTGTATTTGTTAATACAAAATCAGTTTTAACACTTTAGCGTTAAGACTGATTTTGCAATAACAAATTTCAAAAACAGTGGTTTTGTGACGTAATAAATCGTGGTTTATAGTTAGACCGTATTTTGTAATAAGGCCGATAGTGTTTAAACTCACTAGATGTCAATATCCATGAAGTTACATTCCGTTATAAAACTTATGGCATTCGTTCGATATAGAAACTTTAATATAACTTTACTAAAAGGAAAAATGTTCCACAATTCGTGTCCCAGCGCCTGAATATTTATTGAAGAAATATTGTATTTTATAGAAAGTTTGCCGCGACTTTTGCTGTGGAAACTTCAGTTTTTATAGGTATTGGTAAGATTGAATGAGTTAGATACATGGATTTTATGCGTTTGGGATACTGTTGACTGGGATCTGAAACGACTGTATATAACGTTAAGAATATGTCGCAACTTTATGGCAGGGGTAACAAGCTCTAAACCTAACTGAGTTTACATTTATTATTTGATTTGATTGCAGTGTTCGCCATCTTAACATAAAAATGTTGATAGATACTCATAATATGGACCTCTTTTCACGAAGGAGAACGAAATTTTGTCGAGATGTGACAGTCTACCCATCGTATTTGAATAATTTGATAAGTTGATGTGAACTTTTCCTCTATAAATATATTGTCATTTTTCTTAGTTTATTTTTGTGGTTTGCTGGTCAATATATAATTCCTTTAGCTACAAATAAATTAATCTTATATAGGCAACGCGCTGGTTATTAGGCAAAATAACGTAGCATATCTATACTAATATTATAAAGAGGTAAAGTTTGTGTGTTTGTGACGTTGTAGAGGGTAATCTCTGGATCTACAAAACCGATTGTAAAAATTCTTTCTGTATTGTATAGTCAATTTATCGGAGAGTGTCATAGGCTATATAGTAGAACGCTATGACTAATAGGAGTGGAGCAGTAATTAAATATTTTGAAAAAACGGATGCGTTTTTTTCGCCGCTTATCTCACAAAACTTTACATTGACTGGTACACGTCCCTTTTGTATCTCACGTAAGTAGTAAAAGTGCTAAGCTCTCATAGTTTCTCAATATTAATTTCACTCTCTATACCTGTCACTGCACATTAGCGACATCTTTATCTTCTGATATCAAACAAACAAAATATTTAAAAACTAATGAACAAAATTCATAGTTAACACTTTGAATAAAATTACAGTACGGAAATTTGTATTCGTCGAAATCGTACTTACCTACTTACAGTTTATATTTGTATTGTAGAACACAACAGATCCTGCAGCCTAACAATGAAATGGATGACTACAATCCAAAACACCAAAATACCTAATAATTTCAAATGCAGCCCTATAAAATCAAGAGTCCTAGTTTACTTCAAAAGAATTAAGTCTTCGTACTGATGAGCCAATTAAATCATGGTCACTTGCCGATATAGTTAGCCAATAGGTTCGTCTTTGCACTTTTATTCCCACCACAGGCAATTATTTGCCAGCTCAGTTATGTGAAACTAATTCACTGTTAATTTTGGATATAAATTGTACCTACCTCATCAACACGTACTACGTACCTGGAGGACTGGATTCAGCTATTCTAACATATTAGGTACCTTTAATACAACGTATCTCATAATACAGGCAACCGCCTAGTTTGAGATACAGCTAACAGTAATGTTTGTGTCTTCCGCAATCATGTCTTAGATTAAGCTTAAGTCTTATGTAATTTGTATGCATTTTGTGACAAATAAACCTTTATTATTATTATTATGTTTCTCTTTTCCATAATACTCGGGTCTATTGGAGACCCGGTTCTTTGGAAGGCATACATCGGGCCGAAGCCAAGACGAAGAGGCCCTTTAAGAGATATTTAATCTGGTAATGGATACACAGGATTATTATTATTATTATTAACGTTCAGGATGGGTGATAAAATTAACACGTTATAAAGTTACAAATAGACACCAAAATACACGACAATATAAATTTTTTATTGGTTAGCCTTTGTTTATTTCCAAAATTAATAATGAATTCCTTTTAAAATATTAACGAAACAGTTGTTATAATTACGAGCTCCCACAGATGCAAGTAAATGTATGTATGTTTATTGCTCCTTCATGCAAAAACTTGCATGGATTTCAATGGAATTTGGTAAATATATCTACTATATAAAAATAAGTCGGGTTTTCCTTCCTGACGCTATAACTCGAGAACGCACGAACCGATTTCCACGATTTTGCATTCGTTGGAAAGGTCTTAGGCTCCGCGAGGTTTATAGCAAAGAAAATTCAGGAAAAATTTGAACAGAAAAGCGGGAAAATAATGCCCGTGCGAAGCCGGGACAGGCCACTAGTAGTTTATAATTTGGATTATAATATAAAACAGGCTATTATTATTATCAGCCAGTATTTGCTGACTTGAGACTGTTTTGCGGTAAAACTAGATATAAGTTTAAGTAGCTATTATGTGTTTTATATTTGTATGTTTTGCTGCGAATAAATAATTTTCTATTTCTATTTATTATGTCTTGAATTTTGTGTAAATGTAGGTATGAGTAATCTCATTTAGGTATGATTGAGTGAATGGATGAATGAGTAAGCGAATGAGTAAGTTAATGAAAGGAATGACTTACGCCCGAATACTCAAACGTCTGTTAAAGTTAAGCGGCGCTTAAACTAGAAATTCTCATACAAATGTCTAGTTTAAGCGCCACTTTACTTTAACAGACGTTTGCGTATTCGGCCGTTAGTCATATTAGGATAGCGCTCATTTAAAAAACGTAGTCATTTCAGGGCGTAGTAATTTCTAGAAAGGAGTCATTACAGAAAGTACTTAGTCATTTTTGAATCGAACTACCCTCCTTTTCATCATAACAGCCTATTAATGTCCCACTGCAGGGACGGGCCTCCTTCTGTGGCGGAGGGATACTTGGCCTACTAATACCACGATGGTCAAACGGATTGGTATAGGGTTTAATTTCAAGTTTTCCTTCTTTTTACTTCGTAAATATATTATTTACGGTTAATCCCTTAGTCGGTTTTTACGACACCCATTGAATAAGACGGGGTGGTGACATATAGTATTCTTACTCCGTCACCACACGGGGATGATAGGATATATCCAATTAAAATTATGCAGGATATTGAAAAGGAAACAAAAACAAAATATAACAATTATATTTTTATTAACAACAAATGATACAATAAATAATACATCATTGCTCATTACAACTATAACTTATTTTAATATCATACCATATTTTATCATAACAGCCCATTAATGTCCCACTGCAAGGACGGGCCTGCTCCCGTGACAGAGGGATACTTGGCATAATAATACCACGCGCTGGCCAGATTATACCATATTTACTACTTCGTTATTAGTTAAAGACTAGATTGGCCATTAATCGCTAAACGTTAAAAAAAGGCCAGGAATAGAGCCTAATATTTTATGTTTATACCTACGTAATGACGCAGCATAGTTAATTCAAAGCAAAAAAGGTGAAAGAGCTTGATTGATTGATTTATTGAGTGCTTGATTGATTGATTTAATGCTTGATTGATTGATTGAGTGTTTGATTGAGTAATTAATTGATTGACTGAGTGCCTGATTGATTGATTGCTTCTTTTTAACAATTTAATTTCAAAAATTATTGCGATCTTACATCATTCTTAATTTATGCTAGTAACTAACTATCACCAAGTGAGCTATACATAATAAGGCATATAACAGAATATAAATATACACTTATAGAAATAATAAATGGTTTATGTAACGTAGCTTTTAATTAGTTTTAATTTCTTTCTTTATTTTTCTCAAGTAAGCATTTGTGTAATTGTTTACATTAATTAAGCACTTGCCTATTGTCACATATGAATAATATTATGATAATAATCATATTATGATTTATATGTAAGTATGGTATTTCATATCCACACATTGTATTACGTGGATAACGGTGTAGGTTCATATTTGTATCCAAATCATATATAATTAGTTAATAGGTATATAGTTTGTTAATCCCAAATAAATAAATAAATGTAAGCTAAATAACTGTTAGTATAATAGCGATTGTAAATAAAGTCATTGTTAACTATGTTCAGTCAAAAGCTGAAGAACTATGAGCCTCAATTTTGCCTATAGTGTTCCATTGTTTTTTAATGTCACTATACTAAAGCCAAAGTCAAAAAATTGGTTTTTCCTCATTTACTTTTCTGGGCAAATACGAAACCCCATCACATGCCCCGTAGATACTTCTTGTCATCTTGATACCAGATAATGCCAAATTATGTAATAAAATACGGAAAATGAAATTCACATTTTTAAGTACAAATATTTTGGAATGGCGTTATAACTCTACATGTCAATGACATATGGTTTGTCTACAAAGATTTTCCATCAAGTTTGGCTTTAGTATAGTCACTGTACTCTTCCAAGTAAAATTACCATATTACTGCTTGGAGGTGGATTAAGCGATGACAACAATATCTTAACATTGTATTTAAAGTAACCCATCTTTATTAGACTTAAAGAGAGCGTAAAGCTCAATCAACTGCTTGTTACATTTCCCTTGACTCTTCATATTCCTGATGTCAGTTCTTCTATTTATATGAACGCGGGCTCCTTCTATACCGGACCAAGCTTTTGCAACAGCTACAAGTTTGCTCCAAGGAATAGCCCATTCGCCGCGTACAAACTGCAAAAAGAAAAAATATTAAATGACCTCTTCAACGGTTATTGTCACGCCGCGCGCCACCACATAGTCCGCAGTTCATAGACATAGCCCCGTCGCGACGCCTCTCTCTAAGAGCGTCGAAACGCTTCCATCGTAAAGCGTCGCGACGCCTCTCTAACAGTGCGTTGAAACGAATCTTTCATAAAGCGTCGGGACGCCTCACTCATAGACGGTCGCGACACGCCTTCCTTCGCATCACGTATAAAGAACCCAAAAGATGTTAAAACAATTGAAAATCGAAATGGTTATACTTCCCAAACGGATAGGTGATTTTTATATAAAACTAGCTGACCCGTGCCCCCTCCGTTGGGCGGTGAAAAAAATGCGTCTCTTTTATAAACACATTTCATTCCCGCTCCACTCCTATTAATCATAGCGTGATACTATAAGCCTATGACACTCCCCGGTAAATTGTCTATTCAACACAAAAATAATTTTTAAAACCGGTTTGTAGATCCAGAGATTACCCCCTACAACGTCACAAACACACAAACTTTACATCTTTATAATATTAGTATAGATGGAATAAAAAATAATATACTACCATCCTTACCTGATCAAAAGAATGTTTTCCAATATGAAACATAGTATAAAGCAATGGTGTTTTATTCAATGGTATTCCGACGTCGCACGGTTCCTGTATACCAAGCTCTTTATATATCCACTCGGAATGCAGTTGCAGGTGTTCGTAAATTACCTATTGAAAAATTATTTGTTAAAATAGTCGTAAGTTACTATAGGATTTTTGCGTAACTTACTTTTTTTTATAAATACCTACTGCAATTTGACCCCATTTGCTATCCCTATAAATTATAGTGGCTACCAAAATAAATAAATATAAATACTGCACATGACTTATACTTTAGTTGCGAGTGTTTGACTTCCAAGGTTTTTAAGCAGCAGGTCAATAACATACAATTTAATTTATATTAATTTTAACTTTTTTTAAATTTAATTATTAATTAATTCAAAAGTGGTAAGTATTCTGATTCTTAAACATTTCGTTAAAAATAAAGGTAAAATAAAGTTAAATGATAAAATAAACGTCAAGTTTGATGTTTCTTAATGGAGAAGATTACATGAACTGTCACTTTAAAAATTACAAGAATGCCGTTTTATGTATAGTTACAGTATGATTACATGACTTTAAAAAAATGAAATTAAAAATACAAGAATACCTATTGTGTGACAATTTGACAACTAAAAGTTATTTTCCGAAAAATTAACGAGATTAATTAGGTACGAGAATTGACATGCTGCAATAACATTGGGCATTCTTTATAATATTGACGAAAATGAAAACTTGTAATAAAGTATCTTTTTCTCCCAAATATTTTGTTTCATAATTATTTTTACATTACATTTAAATGGTTATGTATAAAAATCTACCACTAAATTCTCAGTTCAACAAGTTTTACTTACTCTAAGACTATCTCTCCCTGGAGACGTCATTAAAATTTGGCTTGTCAAGGCTGCCGCATCGCTTGGACGTTCTGCGTTAGATCCAGGAACATCACCCTACAAATTAAATTATAAATAATTATAGGACGACCTCTAGTGGCGTAGTGGTTATTTAATATGAGGTCTCGGATTCGATTCCCGCTCAATCCAAATCTTTGTGTGGATGAACATGATTGTTTGCATTGGTCTGGGTATTTTTTATGTATTTACAAAAAAAAGTATTTAAGTATGTTTATCCGTTGTCTAGTGCCCATAGTACAAGCTCTGCTTAGTTTGGGACTATATGGCGTTGTGTGAAAGTGTAAGGAATATATATATTTTATAATACCAGAATATGTAATATAAACAGTTCGCTCCAACTAACCTCGGCTGGCTTGACGTTAGCTATCAGAAAAGTTCGAGCACTTTTTGCTACCCCGAATTTACCGCAAGCGAAGCCGCGGGAAGCACTAATAACTTGCATAAAACATACTTACATCTTCAAATAACTCCGCAAACTCCGGAAAGTCTTCCAAACCAAACTGATTAGATAGTACAACTTTTCTCTTAGACAATGCGATCAATTGTTCTATCTCGCATGTATGTTTGTCGTCTTCGTCAATAGAACATAACGCTTCGGCGATAGCTAAGGCTATACACGACGGACTGCTAGATGTGCCGTCGAAACTTATTGATGTTGAAGTGTCTGGGAAGGAATTTTAGATGTAAGATTATGTCAGGGAATAAAGTATCTTATTTTAGTAGTAGTAGTAGGTATTCATTTAATAGTCAAAATGGTATGCAGCTTCTGTAAAAATATTAAAGAAGGGAGGCTTTTCCGACATTTTTTTTCATACTGTTTTTAACTAAAAAAATACGTATTACATATTTAAAAATGCGAATTATGATCATCAGAAAAGGAGAATATTATTTTCTTTACCGCGATAGTTTACCTTGTCTAATTAATTAAAATGCATATTGTCTTAAATTTTATTTCACCCACAAAAGCCCATGAAGACGCCACTCTGCTAGGAAGGCCCTTTTTCATGCGTAAAATAATCTACAAGCCTATCGGGTAGTATGTAAGGTTTTGGTACAGATATATGTATATCTAATATCTCTATTAGGTAAGTATGTACTTAACAGTGTATATAAGCAGTTTCTTAGACACTTTTAACTACACTCTTGGGACAATGATGTTGTAATAACATCAAGTACCACACAAGTAAACGCTAATCGTTACTTACTTGTTTGATCCATTGTAAGAATCCTGACATGTTTAGGTCTTGTTCTGTTTGCCCTTGTTTGCGTCATGTGAAGATCACCATTCGCGGAACTGGCTGCTGTAAACAAACCAAGAAACAAGTAAAAATCGTTATTTATGTAAGAGTTCAATTTACATACTAACCCTATAATCTAAAGTTACAAAAATCTTTGGCGATGTAAAATGTAAAGTTACAAAAAGTATTATGTACTTAATTTGATTGTTATTTAAAAAAAATGAATTATAATAAGAATCAACAATTTAGTTGGCGTTAGAATTTTTATTAGACAATTATTTCATATCTCAAAAGACATAACAAAAACAACCATCTACAAAACACTCCTTGATAGTAACCTCATACAAAACTAGATGGCGGTAAACTCAAAACACGACTTTAAAACAACAGATGGCGCGCTTACCAGTTTTTTCTTTTTCAACTTCAACATCCGCCCACTTCAATATCTCTTCATAGGTTATTGTGACTAACATTTGCAATAGTACAGAACCTCCAACAGGGTTGATATGTGATGGGAGAGTATTCTCAATGATAGATGCGTTTGAAAATGAATGAGGAATGCATAGAGTTTCTCAAGGGAGGCAGTGACAGTCTCACAACGACATGACATCTACAGAGCACTCCTTAATAGTTACAACGTTCACAACTAGATGGCGTAAACTTCAATTACACTTTTAATACAACAGATGGCGCTTACCAACTTTTTCCTTTTCAACTTCAATATCCGCCCACTTCAGTAACTCTTCATAGGTTATTGTGACTAACATTTGCAATAGTACAGAACCTCCAACAGGGTTGATATGTGATGGGAGAGTATTCTCAATGATAGATGCGTTTGAAAATGAATGAGGAATGCATAGAGTTTCTCAAGGGAGGCAGTGACAGTCTCACAACGACATGACATCTACAGAGCACTCCTTAATAGTTACAACGTTCACAACTAGATGGCGTAAACTTCAATTACACTTTTAATACAACAGATGGCGCTTACCAACTTTTTCCTTTTCAACTTCAACATCCGCCCACTTCAGTAACTCTTCATAGGTGATTGTGACCAATAATTGCAGCAGTACAGAACCTCCAACAGGATTGATATGTGATGGGAGAGTATTCTCAATGATAGAGCATGCGTTTGAGAATGAACGAGGAATGCAGTCTAGAGACCTTGATATGCAAGATAGGCAGAGAGACATTGTCTGGAAAGAGAGAAAGAAAGATATGTAGTTATTGTATGTGCCTAATATTACAGACACCGCGCCTTAAATTGCGTGTGAATCATCATCATAAAGATTACCTATTAATGTAACCGCCTCGGTGTGCTGTAACCCACTGCTGCTATATCGAACCCCATTCTTTGCAGGTTCCATAAATTATTGTACTGAGTTTGAATGTTATTTGTTTACGGCAAGTAGTGTATTTATTCTAACTTCTTTATTTACTCTCTCTTCTTACGTAAAAAGGAGATAAATAAAGTGAGGCTTTACAAAAAACGTTATCAACTATTAAAGGTCAACCAACAATGAGATTGAAAATTCGTCACCTTCGTCATACTACTAACGCCATCTATGAATTGATCCCAAAGGTTACAAAGTATTTTAAACGCGTAAGTTCACGTTTTTACCTGATACATGGAAGCACCACCTTGCACAGCATTCACAAGTATAGGTGGTATAAATTGTAGAACAGAACCAACTATTGCCATCACACCAGCTAACCAAGGGGGCCTTCTGTCACACCAGACCTAAAAAAAAGATTAATATTAATAACTAAGACATTTTGAAAACGTTTAAATTAATATTAATAATGTTTTAAGTCATTTTATTACGAAAATATCAGCTTTTGCAGTGGGTATTATGCGACCGAGTTTGTTCTTGATAGCGTTACTAGTTCTACTAGTATAGTAATCAGCCGCTGCACGTAAATGTAAATCTTCAGCCTTAAGGTCTCTGCACACTGCCGGCGAGGCGTGGCGGCACGACGACGTGACAATGAGCAGTTGTAATGTACTAAATATTACGGACGACCCCACACAGAGCGACGGTTACTGTCGCGTCGAGCGGGACGGCTCTTTATTTATTTTTTCATAGTATTTAAAAAAGTATTTGTATGATACCCTTACCCTAATCTAGTATCAGAACTTGTTCCATATAAGTAAGGGACTAATAAGCTTGGTGCGTGGAAAGAATTTATGTTTTTGCTTAAAGAAGATTTTAACATCCATATATAAAAATTTCTCCGTGTAGTAAGAATACTGTATTCTTACTACACGGAGAAATTTTTATATAATATGGATGTTAAAATCTTCTTTGAGCAAAAACATAACTCATCCCATAGATGTCGTAAAAACCGACTAAGGGACTATCCATGAATATCATTTACGAAATTAAAAAAAGGAAAACTTGAAATTAAACCCTATATCAATCCGTCGGGCCAGCATGGTATTAGAAGCCAAGTATCCCTCCGTCATGGGAGGAGGCCCGTCCTTGCAGTGAGACATTAATGAGCTATTATATTATTAGCTATTATATATTAAAATTTATTTAATTACCTGACGTTTATCCAAGCAGCCTGCCCAATCCCTCCCGGATATTTCAAGCGCGTAACACAATGTTGATTTCAGTTCAGCTTTACTACCGATCGTCGCCAGTATGTATGTTAAAGCACCGGCTGCACGAGCAAACTCCTCACCAGCTGGAAGTTATAAACAACCATTACTAAATTAAATATTTAATTAACCTATGACTATGCTCCGTGTGCTGACGGAGTAAGCCACCCCATCTCATCCCATGGGCGTCGTAAAAACCGACTAAGGGACAATCCGTGAATATTATCTTTACGAAATAAAAAGAAGGAAAACTTGAAATTCAACCCTATACCAATCCGTCTGGCCCGCGTGGTATTAGTAGGCCAAGTATCCCTCCGTCACGGTAGGAGGCCCGTCCCTGCAGTGGGGCATTAATGGGCTGTTAAGATAATAATAATAAATAATAAATTCATTTATTCCTCTCAAAAGGTTTACATATATATTACAACAAACTAAATTTCTATCTTAAATATTAGTTTTAGAAACGCTGAGAGCTGGAGTCCGTAATAGGTTACAAAAACCTGTGTGACGGATCTCCAGGCTCTCTCAGTGTATTGCAGATGAAAATAGTTGCTGTCGTGTCGTGAGTGCATTATTTTGAGATAATGAATAAACTGATATGATATAAAGAGGATGCATGCTTGGGTGAGTTTGTGTGTGTGTGTGTATGTGTGTGTTTGAGTGTATGTGAATGTGTGTGTGTGTGTAAGTGCGTGGGTTTGTGAATGTGTGTGGGTGGGTGGATGAGTGGGTGTGTGTGTGTGAGTGAGTGTGCGTGGTTTTGATGATGTATGTAAAATGTATATTTTAACGTGTAACGATGATTTTTTCTGTTAGAGTATAATCAAGGGACATAGGCCAAATAGTAACTGTCTTTTTGCAATTGAAACTACTTAGCGAATGAATGCTTATTGCTTTATTTATCTTGTTATAAATGTAACCGCCAAGGAAAAAGAAACAACGCTGGGCAAGTCTAGTGTTTGTGGAGTTTACTTGACAAACCATATATTTTCGACGGGTGCTATTAGATTTATTCGGATCATATGGTGTTTGCACATGGGTAGTAAGAATTACTCTCAGAATAAATAACTTACGGACGGAGAGAACGTCACAGATCTTATAGAGCTCTATTGTGGGAAACTGGTAGGGCAATTTCCAGCCAACCTTAAGAAGTGCTCTTTGACCACGTTCTAATTTTAAGAGGTTGATTTTTGCGGTGCCGCCCCATGCCACAATGCAGTACTGGATAAGAGATTGGCCTAATGTTAAATATACAATAATATTCATGGATAGTCCCTTAGTCGGTTTTAACGACACCCATGGAATGAGATGGGGTGGTGACATATTGTATTCTTACTCCGTCACCACACGGAGAGCTTACATAACTGAAGCAAATTAAAATATTAGACAAAATCCCTTACAATTTTCATCTCCCTTGAACCGACAGAACCCATCTGCGGTACACAGAAACCCGTTGCACTTCTTTTCCCTGTCATGAACACTATACCACAGACCATCGGCTGGAAAACGAAAGTTTTCATTGCCCATTTCTCGTATACCTCTAATGAGAAGAATGCGAGATAGATGGCAGTCACGCATCATTAACACCTGCAAATAAATAGAATGGACGTTAATTTTATCTGTTTTTAATGCTATCTTAGCAATTGATTAGCTTAAATTTTTACGGTTTTGTTTGGTATAAGGTTAGTTTTACTAATAAAAATCTCGCTAAACGGTGATTAAATTTAAGAGACGTTTATGAGTAAGGGGGTAAATTGGCTAAGTGGGGAAGTAATTATAAAAGAGAAATTTGATAAGGAAAATACGAGTTTTTTTCTGTGTATTTTTTTGGCTCGAGGCTCTTAATCATTTTTTTTTTGGGTAAGCAAAAAAGGTTTACACAAAAACCAGACAGGTTAAAATAACACAAAAAGAACAGGTTTAAAATACACAGGTTGAAATTTTGCCTTGATCTTTAAACATATATTTTTGCTTTAAGATTATTTATAGCAAAAAGGTCAAATACTTGTAATATCGATACCAGCAAGTCAAATCTCGTTCTTCAAAATCGTTAAAAATTCGGTTAAGTTAACGTTTAGTTGTCAAATTGTCACACAATAGGTAAGACAATTTGAGAACTAAAAGTTAACGATTTTAAGGAACGAGAATTGACATGCTGTATAAAAACCAAAGAAATCGATTAATAAAATAGCTTCAAGTACTTACTTTAACAATTAACGACCACGACGGCTGAGGTTGTGCTAACAAAACCATCAGTTCCAATCCTAAAGCAGTTTTATTTGACAGTTCCTGAGTGCTCTTGAGTGTTGTATCGTCAAACTTATCGAATAACTTTGGACTCACGAATGTGTACCAGGGGTATGGGCATTCTTTAGTAAATGTTGAATCGTCGTTCTCTTTGAATGCCTGTAAAGTTATATTACTGCGATTTAGAGTATAAGCTTGTCCGTGTGGTGACGGAGTAAGAATACAGTGTGTCACCAACCCATCTCATCCAATGGGTGTCGTAAAAACCGACTAAGCGATTATCCGTGAATATTATCTTTACGTATTAAAAATAAGGAAAACTTGAAATTAAACCCTACACCAATCCGTTTAGCTAGCGTGGTATTAGTAGGTCAAGTATCCCTCCGTCACTGGAGGAGGCGCGTCCCTGCAGTGGGACATTAATGGGCTGTTATGATGAGAGTATAAGCTTATTAATCTTATCAAATCATGTAATCTGGCGTGTTTATACTCATCATAAAATGACTGCTTATTTTGCTGCTACTACTATTTTTAGACCTCTGGTCGCAGACATAAAGGTTTAAATTATACACCACCAGGTGTAGCGCTAGCAATAAAATTTTGGAGATCGTGCGGTTCACCAAAATTTTGCATATCATAATCATATCTTAACTTAATTGAATGGCTTACTTGAAAAAAGAACAAAACCAAAGTACATATTTTTACCTTCTTGTAAGGCCTTAAATATCCCCTAGAGGGTCACACTTCCCAGGAAGGGGTCTACTTCAGTCAGAGCTGGAAATCTTAGCTCGCTAACAGCAACATGGCTAGGCTTAACTAGGTTTCGTTTTAAATTTTTATTGCAAATAAACTGTCCCTTTGTCGGCAAAATATATCCTTTAGTCTAATTTTAACACATTCCCAGTGCAGTGTACTATATATGGTACACGTGCATTGTTTTACTATTGTGTCTGCTGAAGGCACTGTGAAAGGGTTAAGACAACTACGACACAATAACAAATCTTAATACATTGTAGTTTTAATCATAACTAATTACATAATCTAAAAAACTACATACCTGATGAATAAAATGCAACTCAGCACCTCTAAACACGAAACATTTGAACAATTCATTGCATTTAGCGTGAACGTCTCTGACATCTCTAGTCTGATGTTTGACATCAAGGCCGGCTAAGTCAGAACCGTTTGTACATATAGCTGGTAGTAGCTGAGCCACGCATAGTAGTATATTTAGTATGTCGTTCAGTAGCAAACGGGTTGTCGATTCGTTTGTGTTTGTCTGGAAAATATACATCCATATTTAATCATATAAATGGGAAAGTGTGTCTGTTTGTCTTTCTTTCACGGCAAAACGGAGCGACGAATTGACGTGATTTTTTAAGTGGAGATAGTTGAAGGGATGGAGAGTAACATAGGCAACTTTTTTTTTTCTTCTGTGTCCAGGAAAGAGGAACAGTGCTACCCCGAATTTAAAGCCGAAGCCGCGGACAAAAGCTAGTTTGGTTTTAATTTAAAGGATCTTCCAAATCGGCACGTTAGTAGCAATACACAATGATTACCTAATCTAGGTGAATACTATGTCTCATTCTTGTTAAAGTGGTTCGCCACTTAAGACGATCCAAAAGCAACCTAGTATACCACAAGATTGACACGTCACTCACATCGAGAGTCCACAAAATGTCAGAAATCAGATCTTTTTATATTTTTCAGGCAGAATTTACCCTTTTAAATAGTCTAAGAATATAAGTAAAGAATAAATAAATGTGTATTAGGAAGCATTTCAGTTTTCCGTGTGGTGACGGAGTAAGAATACAATATGTCACCACCACAACTGATCCCATGGGTGTCGTAAAAACCGACTAAGGGACTATCGGTGAATATTATCTTTACGCAATAAAAAGAAGGAAAACTTGAAATTAAACCCTATTCCAATCCGTCTGGCCAGCGTGGTCTTATTAGGTCAAGTACCCCGCCGACACGGGGGGAAGCCCGTCCCTGCAGTGGGACATTAATGGGTTGTTATGATGACGAAGCGTTTTAGCAAACACAACCAAGTAAATGACTGTAGTAAAATATATCTCACCTGACAGTAACGCACGGTTAAAATGGTCAATGTCTCATTGAGCATACCGGCAAATATTCTTTGTGCCATACGAGGTGGCACGGTATCCCATAAATCTTTCTTACTACCTGAAATGTACAAAAATATAACATAACACATCCCAATTTTAACAAAGATTTCTCATTTTAATTTATATTTCCAATGTTTGTTTTAAATTTAGAGTTTGTCATTATTTTAGTTTGTTTTTTTATTTGCATGCTGTGGTTTCCTGTTATTGAAGGAAACACGCAATGTTCTTGTAGTTTTTATATTAATTTCTAATGTGTATTGCCTTTGTTGGAAGCCCATAAAATAAATAAATTAATTTTAAACGACTACCAAACAGTGATTAGGAACTTAATTTGATTTTATTTGTTACCGAAAAAACTAAAATGATTTTTCAGGGTGGTGCAAGTATGCTACTTTACTCTTCCTGCTAAACGCAACAACATTTGCACACTACCTACTGCTTGAAGGCTGATTAAGCGGACATAACGGTAAGTAAAGTTCAACAAATTTAAAAGATACAGTATGACGTTTCATATTTTTCAAACTGAAACAACTTTGTTCATGCGTACATTATTCAGTTTCGAAAACCTTTTTCGTAAAACCATGAATTTAGTAAGATTTTATTATTGTATCTAAAAATGTACAATTCTTAATATATAAATTTAATTTATAAATTTCAAACAAAGCTAAATAACACATATTTACATAGTAAATAATATCTTATAGTTCCATTCTTGACCTCATTGCAAAGTCACGTAGTTAGGTTACTGCTCGTAGTGTTGCGACTCTTCGGATACACTTGTATGCAAAAAAATCGTTTACATATACGAAAAATCGTTATTATCGTTAGACACGTAACTAACTAATACTCGACGTGGTCGAAGGTGACGGGAGGCAACTTATTAAGGTCTTAGTAGTGAATAAAAAAATCCTAAACATTACTTTTATTTAATCACCCCCCGCGCGCGATACCGTTAAAGTTAGACGTGTTTTTATTTGCTCCGTGTTTAAAAAACGAAAAAAGTGTATTAAAGTCACATTCTAGATTGTACATTATAAAAATATTAAAGTTAAATAGTTCATCAATATATTAAAGAAAACCGCATCTCAATAAAATAGCAATTTAAAAAGTTATGACAGTTTTAAGTTAAAAAAAATTACTAAAATAGTGCATCGTCCTTGACCTACGACAACAAAAACATCAAATTCGCGCGCTGTGACACGGCGCAAGGATTGAGTGAGCTGCCCCTGCCGCCCGCACTGCACCCGCACCCCTGACACCTGTGCACGCCTGCATTCTTATGAGGTCATTGACTTAATAACAAATTACGTAAATAAAAATAAATGGATTCCAGCTTTTGTAACGTCACACAGAGGAGAAGACGCTTGAATAGAAAAGAAAGCGTTAGCAGTATGAATAATAGTTTACTCGATACCTCCTTAAGCTTTCATGATATATCGTCTACAGCGTGCAGTTTGCCAGATTTGTCACGAGCCCTACTTAATACTGAAGTCGAGGAGTTGAGATGTGAGCTATTGAAACTAAGAATGGAATTAGAAAAATCCCAGAATGAAATTGTTCTCCTTAACTCAGAAAACAGTACGCTACAACAAATAGTAAACACTCAACAGGTAAAAATTGAACAAATGTTATATAAAAATACTTCGACTCATAAAAAAGGAACTTCATCCCCAAAGAGGCGTAAGAAATTGATCAATATCTCATCTTCGACTCAAAGCCTAACTGATTTAAATAAGAGTTATGATGACCTTAGTATTCACCGGAAGTCAAAAAATGAAGATTTAAATTCAAAAACCTTGGTATGTGAAACATTAGAAGCATCCTATAGACCAGAAAATTTTGATAATTGCAAGAACATCCTTCCAGTAAATGAGTTAATTAACACAAAGACTAGTAAACCCAGAATACTCATTTATTCTGATATACACTCGCGGATGAGGAATACGCTTCAGAATTATGCCGGATCATCATATTTTGTGTCTTCAATTTGCAAGCCAGGTGCCTCAGTCGATAAACTACTAGAGTCATCCTTAATACATACCAGAAATTTTAACAAATCAGACTATGTGGTTATAA
Organism: Schrankia costaestrigalis; assembly: GCA_905475405.1. NCBI lineage: Eukaryota > Metazoa > Arthropoda > Insecta > Lepidoptera > Erebidae > Schrankia > Schrankia costaestrigalis. Next base: position 4,257,184 of record FR997830.1, read on the forward strand.
TGTGTGGAAAAAATGATAGAGATCCGTTAAGACTAAAGTCGACATTGTATTATTATTTAGATAAGTTAGCACATACAAACGTATTACTTTGTGATGTATATAGTAGTGTAATATTAAGTGAGAGTAAACTGCGTGAAACATTCTATTTTATCTGTTCCCAATTTAATCACACAACGTTTATAAATTTAAATTTTAGAGTACCTTATTCTCATTATATTTCAGTGCTTTGTAGGTCATTATTTCGAGATATATTACACTTAAGTTACATTAAGCATTATGAAAAAAATACTAACAACACTCAATACAATATATCGGTAAGTGCTCAAACCGATTTACTACAAACAAACACAGTTTCAATAGGAATACAAACCGAACAAGAGTTTTTTCGAGACTAAAAATAATTTTACTATAATACATAATAATATACAGGGTGTTAGGTCAAAACTGGGTGAATTAGAGTTATTAGTGTTAGAAAAAAACATAGACATTCTGTGTTTGAGTGAAACATTTTTAAAAGACGATAGTGCTGAAATATTACAAATATCTAATTATAAAATAGCAACATATTTTTCTAGAAAAAGTAAATCACGTGGTGGTGTGTGTATATACGTAAAAAAACATATAAACTTTAAGAAACTCGAGTGTACAACAGATTTGGCAGTGGAACACCATTTTGAATGTTGTGGCATAGTAATTCCTGAGACAAACTGGTATATTTTGTGTTTATATAGAGCGCCGAGTAGTAATTTTGCACTCTTTTTTGATAAATTAGAACTATTATTATATAAACTAACTATACGGTCACGAGCCATGAACAAGAAAATATTTATATTAGGTGATTTTAACATTAATACTCTTGTTGTGAACAAACAAAGTACCACATTTTTAAACATTCTTAAGTCATACAACCTGCACCTAGTTTTAACTCAACCTACTAGAATAACATCTCATTCGGCAACATGTATTGATAACATTATTACGAATTTTAATAATAAGAATTATGAGGCTAAAATATGGGACTTAGGTCTCTCAGATCATACGGCTCAAGTCATTGAATTACCATGTAGTGTGGGTTTTCGAGAAAAGTATTGGTACAAAATGCAACGCAGAATAGGAGAACATACTGAAATTTTCATGAAATATATTTCACAAATTAATTTTAGTAGTGTTTATAGCCAAACAGATGTGAATGCCGCCTATGATGATTTTGCAGACTCTTTTAATTTAATATTTAATTTATGTATACATAAATTAAATATTAAATTAAAAGAGTCTATTATTCTATTATACCTATACAAAAACTAAAAATACAATACAAAAAAAGTCAGTCATGGAAAACAAAGGGTATAATTATTTCTAGTAAAAATAAAAGAAAACTATATTTACAAACTAAAAATAAGCAATGTCATTTATCTAAACTAAGGTGTACACGTTACTGTAAAATAATGAGGCGTGTTTTTAGGAAATCTAAACAAAATTCGAATGTCAAATTTATTTCAAAAAGTGATAATAAAACCAAAGCAACTTGGGCATTGGTTAAGCAACAAACTCAATCAAAGAATGAAATACAGCCCAGCATAGATTATATAATGCATAATAATAATGTTATTAAGTCACCTAAAGATATTGTTCAAACAATTAACCATGTCTATACAACGCAAAATCTTAAAGGATCTACATCTGTTGTTCAAAATTATCTACCTACATATAATATAAATAGCATTTTTTTAAATCCAGTCGATAGGTACGAAGTCAAAAAAATTGTAAATATGTTAAAAAATAAAACTAGTTTTGGTCATGATAATATACCTATTCAATTAATTAAGGAAAGCATTGAGTACATAGTGGATCCTCTTGTACATATTTTAAATTTAATGTTAGAAACTGGTGAATTCCCAGACACTTTAAAAAAAGCACTAGTCAAACCTTTGTTCAAAAAAGGATCTAGACATGAAATAGACAACTACAGACCTATTGCACTTTTGTCAAATTTTTCAAAGATTTTTGAAAAAGTTATTCATACCAGGCTGACTAATTTTTTAAATACCAATAAAATTATAAATAGCAATCAATTTGGGTTTCAAAAAGAAAAAACTACATCACTAGCTATATTTAAACTATTTCATTCGGTGTGGGATAATATAAATTGTAAAAAACAATGTGCTGCTTTATTTATTGACATGTCAAAAGCATTTGACTGTGTAAATTTTAACATTCTCCTAAACCAAATGGATAGAATTGGAATAAGGGGTATAGCTCTGAAATTAATAGATAACTACTTACAAAATAGAATGCAAGCTACTATTATTCAAACTTATAATGTATCAACTAAAACTATTCAAACGGTTCAATCAGAATATGAAAATGTACAAATAGGTGTGCCTCAAGGAAGTATTTTAGGGCCACTTTTATTCATCATTTATATCAATGAGCTTCCTAACATAATTAAACATTTATGCGTGATGTATGCTGATGATGCTACTATATTCATTTCTAATGATAATAATGAAGATTTTAATTTTGAAATTGAAATAAATAGAACTCTAAAAACCATAACAGACTGGTTACAGTCAATAAACCTGCAAGTAAATTTAAATAAAACCAAATTAGTACAATTCCGTAATTATCAAAGCAAACCTGCACAGTTGACTGTATCATTGTCTGACACCATAATTGAAGAAGTGTCAGAAACTAGTTTTTTAGGGGTTACTATAGATCAACATTTAAATTGGAAGTCACACATAGAAAAAATAAATAAAAAGATTTCAAGTGCTTGTTATGCTTTGTCCGTTCTGTCAGAAACTACAGATGTAACTATTGCCAGAACTACTTATTTTGGTAATATTTATCCTCTACTTACCTATGGTGTCATTTACTGGGAAAACTCGACAAATGTGCAATCTACCTTTGTTCTACAGAAAAAATGTATACGGACTATATACAATATGCATAGCACTGAATCACTCAGAGGGGTATTTAGAGAAAAACATTATCTAACCCTGACTTGTATTTATGTATTGGAATTGTGTTTGTTTGTTAGAAATAATATACAATATTTTGAAATGACAGCTGCATCAAAGAGTAATGTCCGTAGAAAATATAAATATAATATAAATATTCCACAAATTAGAAATACTGTCTACTACAAAAGTACATATATTACTGCCATTAGGGTGTATAACCATTTACCTGTAGCTATTAAGGAACAAAATAATACTTTACTATTTAAGAACCATTTAAAAACATGGCTTATTAGTAATGAGTTCTATAATTTAAAGGAATTTTTTGAAAAAAATAACATTTAGTTAAATAAGTTTTTGTTTAATATGTGTAGTTTTAAGATATTATATTGCTATAATTTGCATATCCGATGGGATAGACTGTTGAAACTAATTACTGTATTTATACACTAACACCTGATGTACACAGTTTTGCAATAAATAAATCTTTATCTTTATCTTTATAATTAATTATAATTAAAATAAAAGTAATGTTTGGATTTTTTTTTATTCGCAGATTAGAGAATTTGCAATATGTGGTGTTTTTTTACAAAAGGTTTTACCCTTTACTAATAATGAGATTTATTAAAGTGTCTTAAAAATCGGATATTATCGTAATCGATCTCTTAAATTTCGGATATTATTGTAATCGATTTTTTTATCCCAACCTTATTATTCAATTTGTCAGAACTGTCATACCGTACCTATTAGATTTGTTGGACTTTAATAGTTCTATTCTTGACCTCATTGCAAAGTCACGTAGTTAGGTCACTGCTCGTAGTGTTGCGACTCATCGGATACACTTGTATGCAAAAAAATCGTTTACATATACGTAAAATCGTTATTATCGTTAGACACGTAACTAACTATTACTTATAACTATTACTCGACATGGTCAAAGGTAACGGGAGGCAACTTATTAAGGTCTTAGTAGTGAATAAAAAAAAAATCCTAAACATTACTTTTATTTAATTAATTATAATTAAAATAAAAGTAATGTTTAGAATTTTTTTTTATTCTCTAAAAGTACTAGATCTAATACCTACTACTGTTTATTTATTACGACCTAAATATAAAGGTAAACAACTATGGGGTCGTGTCAACCACAGACTAAAGACTTTAGTATTTGACCTTTGAGAAATGTATAGGAATCAAGGACAAAATTCTAGAATCTACAAATTATGTCTAATGGTGAAATTAATTTATATCTGTGAAATTTGACGTTGGAAAAATTACATTTATTTAAAATTTAAGAAAGATAGTAGTTAAATCAAAGTAATTTACGTGTTTTCTATTGCATAAACGCTTAATGCTATTTTCCAGAAATTTTCATCCATATCAAATTAATGTAAAAACTATAGAATTTGCAATATGTGGTGTTTTTTACAAAGTTAATCAAGTAAGGATCAATACCTTTTACTAATAATGAGATTAATTATATTATTAAAGTGTCTTAAAAATCGGATATTATAGTAATCGATCTCTTAAATTTCGGATATTATAGTAACCGATTTTTTTATCCCAACCTTATTATTCAATTTGTCAAAACTGTCATACCGTACCTATTAGATTTGTTGAACTGTAATAAAATGCCTTATATTATCTTCAAATTTCGAAGTAACATAAATATAAACAAACAGACAGACATTTTCTTGATGAAGATTACTGGTAAACTATTAGTATATCTATACTTCTATACTAATATTATAAAGAGGTAAAGTTTGTGTGTTTGTGACATTGTAGGGGGTAATCTCTGTATCTAATGAACCGATTTTAAAAATTCTTTGTGTTGAATAGTCCATTTATCGGGGAGTGTCATAGGCTATATAGTATCACGCTATGACTAATAGGACTGGAGCAGTTATGAAATATGGTTAAAAAAAACCCTTTTTCCTCGTGGCCAAACTATTTCGCCAAACTGATTTGGCTACGAGGAATTCCATTCCTTGTGGCCGAACTCGTGTCTATATAAATCCCTTTTTCCTCGTGGCCAAGCTATTTCGCCAAACTGATTTGGCTACGAGGAATTGGCCTTGTGGCCGAACTCGTTTCTATATGCACAGTACACTTATGATGAGAATACTTATTAAATGACAATTTTCATTGTTGTTATTGCCCACTTATAATGACTTTAGATTGTCTATATACTTGACGGTTAGAAATATAATTATGACGGCGTCAATTAATCTTTTACATGGTTAAAAATAAATTAAATATAATTATTCATTTGGACGTTAAAAAATGGATGATTTAGAATTTATAAAGCGTAAAAAAGGTCAGGTTCTGCTTTTCGATGGGCATCAATATCACAAGTTACGTATATACAAAAATGGAAATACAATATGGAACTGTAGCCGCGTTAAAAAGGAAAAATGTCGTGGTTCTATTACTCTTGCAGTAAGTATTACATTTTGATTCAATATTTATTAAGTATTTCATTCAAATTTAGTACATCTTGGCGATGAGAGGTGGAGTAAATCAAATTGCACACTTAAGATGGTTTAAAAAAAAACTGGCATCTACCTCGCTTTGAATAGTAAGGTACTTGGTATTTGTATTTTAATTCTTGCAATTACTTAATATATATTATATACCATTTGTCTATTAAAGGATAATCGAAAAATAATAAAATCTGTGGAGCATTCGTGTAAAGCAAACTACGAAAAGAACTATATTGACAAGGCTGTTAAGGAGATGAGGGATAGGGCTATGCGAACAGATTTACCAATTCCGCAGATATTTAAAGAATCCAAGAAGCCTTTAGAAGACCTAGGCTTAGATAAAGTAACAGATTTACCGGATTTACAAAATGTTAAAACGGCTTTGTACACCAGCCGGAAAAAAAGCGTGTTTAAATCTATTGAAGATGTATCTGTTCCCGAGCAGCATAGATCTCTCGTTTTGTGCGAGTACATAAATGGGCCATGCCGGATTTTAGTATTTTGTACTGAAGACGGCAAAAAACGTCTTAAAAAGGCAAATGAATTTTTTTTTGATGGCACCTTCTTTAGCTGTCCCCAACCTTTTCAGCAACTATATACAATGCATGGAGACTTTGGTAAGTCCTCCTCAGAAACAAACGTTCAGCCCATTCTGTATGCTTTAATGACCGACAAAAAAGAGGAGTCATACAAGGCGTTATTTGCAATGATAAAATCTCAAGTTGAAGACTGGGTTCCAACAAAAATACATCTTGATTTTGAAACAGCAGCTATTAATGCTATCAAGTATGTCTTCCAATATATCAAAATAGTGAACTGTTATTATCATTTCACGAATACCATCTGGAGAAAGGCAAAAAAATTACACATAAAGAATAAACGAGAAACGCGGATTGTGGGCCTGTGTACTTCTCTGCCTCTACTCCCCAAAGAATTAATCGAAAAAGGTTATGAATATATTTAAGCGGAAAGTCCTAAAACGCAAAATATGAATAAATTTCTAAACTATATGGAGAAAACCTGGCTCAAAAGCGATGACTTAGTCACGGATTGGTGTGTGTATGGAGAGCGACACCGGACTAATAATGTTGTTGAGAGCTGGAACGCTTTGCTCAATAAGGCAACGAAAAAAAGGCGGCCTTTGACATTGTTGAGGTTATTGAATATTATTTGTGAAATGGAAGAGGACAGTACGGTATCGTCACCACGGGTGAAGGCATTTATTGAAAAAGATGATTTTATTATAAACTGCCAATTGAAACTTTTACACAACGAAATTAGCATTGGCCATTTTCTAGAAAAACTTCGTTAATTTTTTAGTCAGACCTTACATAATATATTCACATTTTTCTAAAAATTAAACCCATTATTTTATACCCTTTAGCTTTCCCCATAGTAGGTCAACGATACGGTTTGTATAGTATTTGATGGTATGCCTTAAAACACAGAATACACTTTCGGTTGACAGTCGCGGCCGAAACCCGAACTGATTATCGTGCAATGTGAGATGTGTGTGTATCGTGTAATGTAATGTATTAAACTGTACTCACTTTGACTATTTGGAAACGAGTTCGGCCACAAGGAAATGGAATTCCTCGTAGCCAAATTCGGCCACAAGGAAATGGTATTCCTCGTAGCCAAATCAGTTTGGCGAAATAGTTTGGCCACGAGGAAAAAGGGAAAAAAAAGAAGCGTTTTTTTCACAGCCTAGGCAAGGGTTAGCTAGTAAAACATACTTAGCTTACAGGAACATACAAAGAAATTTAAGTTAAAGCTTTCCTAAAGTTATCATCACTCACCATTCATATAAATCCACCATCCTTGCACAGATGGCGTCCCAGTTTGATGTACTGTCCTAGTCATGCCATCTATCGGTCGACCCCCGGAATCTTGAAGGATATACAACGAGAGCACTCTATTGTGAAGATCAAGTACTCGTTCGCCTACTGCTTCCGCCATTGTCGTGTATCGTTTGTAGCATGCCTAGAAATAAACAACAGATTAAAAGTACACCAACCTTTTTCTAATTCTAAGTCTTAATTTTTGCGCTGTTAATTTAATTACATTTAGAATTTTTAGTATTAAGTCTTTATTTTTTTCATCACCTAATAAGTTACAATTTAATAAATAAATATTCACGGATATCTCTACACAGCGCCATCTGTTCCCAAAGCTGGGCTTAACCTGCTTGTGTTATGAGTAACAGAACAACGGATATTAATACTTATCTTTTGTAAATACATACATATTATAGAAACACTCGGACCAATGCAAACAATCATGTTCATGCACACAAAGATTTGCATTGATCAGGAATCGAACCCGAGACCTCTGCGTGCGTAGCAGCCATGTAATAAAACCACTTCGCCACAGAGGTCGTCAATTAAATTGTAGAAGTATACAAATAAAACGCCTAACGGTAGTAATTCTCGATAGTAATGTAACTCTACCTAGAATTTCTGAAATGCAAGGCTTGCCAAGGGTATATAACCCTAATTGGAAAAGAAACTAAGACGTAAACCCAGAAGGTAACAGACCTACTTCGAGCCTAAAATTGTATTCATTGTATTTTCTGTTTATTAAATAAGCTTCTGATTCTAATGAAGCAAAATTAATATACCAAATGGTTTTTGCATTGCTAGCTCTCTCTTCTATTAATAATATTTAGTATTGGGATTATTTGGTGGTGGGTTATTTAATATTAGGATACGATGAGGCTGGCACCTTTGTAAGGTAAAAGCCGCTAAATAAAAAAAGAATAAAAATAATAATAAGCTTCACTTCTTCATTGAAGAATGCTCTTCCCTGCAGTAGGACTTGAACTGACTTGAAGGGCTGTTACAATAGAAATAATTTACATGCCCTCTTGAGTAACATTTTTATAAATCTATATTAAACAATTAATTACCTGTATAATAGAATGTCTTTCAGAATTGCCACTATCTTCAATATGCTGCACATAGCAGTACAGACTATTTTTTAGCAGTGCGGCAGCGCCAAGTGTGGCAGTAAGTACTGGCAGATCAGCATGATCTAATGCTTCTTGAGCCAGCATGTGGAGATGTTCTGGAATCATAGCAGTAAAAAAGAACATTATGTTGTAAAGGGTGTGTTTTTAGCCACAATATTATTTTACTAGTTACTCTAAAAATTTGTGATATTCACCCCCGGTTTCCGAATGTCTGATCAAGTAAAAATCAACTATTCAAGTGTCAAAACTCTTGTCAACTATCATTTTCAGGAACTGAAATTTGACACTTGACACTTGATCAGTTGATTTTCACTTGATCAGTCATTCGGAAACCGGGGGTAGGTCCATCAAAGTAGTTAATAGTAAACGTAGTTTAATGTTAAAAAACCACATGGTATGACTATGAAGGCATTGGAAGGCAGGAGAACTTTTTCCTTCTTTTTTGTCATTCATGGACTAAAATAGTGCTGAGCATAAATAAATATTCACGGACATCTCTACGCAGCACCATCTGCTCCCAAAGTAAGCTAGACTTAACCTGCTTGGTACTTAAATACTTTTTTTTGTAAATACATACATATTATACATAGAAACACTCAGACCAATGCAAATAATCATGTTCATGCACACAAATATTTCCAGTGAGCGGGAATCGAACCTGAGACCTCTGCGTAGCAGTTATGTTATAAATATAACCACTACGCCACAGACGTCGTCTTAGCTTCATTAAATGTATCAAAAGAGATTCGTAAGGATTGTAGACATGGCGGTCCATTGTCACTGTCTACTATCCATGGAAACATGACGTGAGTTTTGTTAATAAGTATTTGTCATAATTACTTACCTAGCAAAGAGTCGCTAGACTTGAGCGCCAGTTGCACAAACTTGTCAGGATCCGATGTCTTGGCTACACCTCCATCGCCTTTGTCATCTTCCTTAGTCATCACAAACATTCCTGATCCATGCCTGAAGATTTATAATATTATGGTCACATTCAAAGAATATCACTTAATATTTCACATCTTGTAAAAGTTTATTAAGGGTCCTTTCACACAGACTGGCTCGGAAAGCATCGGCGCGCATTTTTCTTTTCACACAGAACGGACCTTAGACGCTTGTAGCGGAGCAGACAACTATTTCACATAGACCGGCAGCGGCTTTTTCGGCTTCTCTTACTATTTCACACCAAGCGTGTTTGAGTATTCTTAATGACATAAACAGTGCAGATGCAAAATTAAACCTTACTACAAATTAATACTAAAATCTGTTTTGAAAACAGAGATTTTAGTATTAATCTCGTGTGTTAAAGGACCCTTAGACAAAATACAACAAGTGTGATAACATCTTCGCTAATAAAAAATAGATACAAAGTAGACAGTACAGTTTAACAGACACATCATCAGGGCCATTTGTGTCGTGGGTGCATAGCCATAGAAACAGTAACTATGTAGATGATCATAACAGCTCATTAAAGTCCCACTGTCCCGGGCCTCCTCCCGTGACAGAGGGATACTTGGCCTACTAATACCACACTGGCTCGAGGGATTGGTATAGGGTTTAATTTCAAGTTTTCCTTCTTTCTATGTAAAGGTAACATTCACAGATAGTCCCTTAGTCGGTTTGTACGACACCCTTGGGATGAGATGGGGTGGTGACAATGTAGATATTCATTGTAATTAACTTTGCTATGTAAAATTTGTAATTATGTAAGTAGCCACTGATGATAACTTACTAAAATTTTACAAATATTTGTTTGTTCTAACGAGATGGATAAAACCATCACTACCCCTTCCATATTATCTGCTAAAACCCAGGTAGTCACCAAGTGATGAATTGGGAGAAACAAAAACATTTTAAACATACTTGAATGCAATAAAAAATTCCTCTTCAAGCCATAAAACAATCTTGACAGAAGCAAATGAGGCATTTCTTGGGAAGTCCAGTCTTCCTCCTACAACTCCTTTGCATACAGTTTCTGATAATACAGTCTGATTTTTCTGAAATACTCATTTGAGTTACTAAATATAACTAGGAAATATCTAAATATTTTGACTCATCTGTAGAACAAACACTTTGATTTTTTTACATGGTATGTCATAACAACATACCAAATAATCAAAATGTTAGGTCTCATTGTTCTAGAATAACACAAGACAACAACTTCTCTAGCTTCTAATGAAAAATAGCAACCTGCAGAGCAAACTTTGTCCTACGGATGAGTCAATTTTGAGTTTCATGCCATAAACTAAAGTCCTTAATAAAAATGACTAAATTTGACTACATTAATAACAAAACAATTACTATTGACGTCTACTAAGTGTACTACAAACTATATATATTACCTGATAATATTCCAAATCTCTTTGAAGTAAAATGGGTATCCGATCCATAATATTTCCATCTTCAATGACCTCCATAATGGATAAAATAAAACAAAAAATAAATAATAAAAAACCTATTTACTTAACTAATATTGATTACAAATTTTCATAGACTATGTGCACAATTATTAAATTCAATTTTATTTTCCACTATTTTTGATATTTCTTTTTGTAAAAGTTGGTGTAAGGACACTCCGTCGTGTTTGTAGACCCAATGGCCTCCGTCTTTAAGTACTAGATCATAGCGTTTTGGTCCAGATGTAGGGGAACTAAGCCAAATTTGTTTATTGGGAGTTTGTCTATTTATTACATAAGTTCCATAGTTTGATCCAAGTGCTACTGTTAAAACTCCATCCTGAAATATAAACAAAATATGGTATTAATATAAATGGATAAGATATATTGTTTTAATAATGAATGTAATCCATTATTAAAACAAGGATATAAAAACACCAATAATATATAAAAATGACAATGTAAAATCATCAGCAATTATTTCATCATCATTATATCAGCCAATCAACATCCACTGTTGAACATAGGCCTCCTTCAAGTATTGCCACCTTGTGCGGTCCTGTGCCTCCCTCATCCATCGACTTCCCGCCGTCCTAACTAGGTCGTCAATCCACCATGTAAGGGGTCTCATCAATTATTTACTTCTAATTTAAAAAAGCACAAAACAAAGAACTATTTTAATAAATAAATTTTATATAAAAAATTGTTACTTCCATTATTTTATCTACCAGTGTGTACCTATATTTAAACTGTATGGCTACCAATTTTATTACACTCACCTTGAAATACTGACTACATGTGAATAAATATTAATTCAATAAGTACACAATTTTGTTATACCTACATGAATATGCAATTTTTTAAATAATTCTCTTAGTTATCATTTTTACAAACATACAGAGGGGTAGACAAAAACTACAGAACACCTTACACATCTGATATAATATGATATTTATAAATAAGCTTTGCTTTATTCAACATAATTATCTTAACATACTCACAAATTTGTTTAATATAAAATGCACCTGCCCTATCTTAGCAAAAATAGTTTATATATTCTTTAAGTACTGAACCTAGATACAACAAAATGATGAAAACAGATAATCTACTGAACTTATTCACAATTTTTCCAAAATAAAATGTTGAAATACTAACTAAGAAGGCCACAGCGAGAATTCAACCACTTTTCTAGGTCATTATGTAATTGTATAAAAATGTTAGATTTTAGTACTTACGCTGAAAGTTACATCAGCTCCTTTTAAATTAGGAGCAGAATCCACTATTTCTTCAAAATAGTCACAGAGTGATTCCAGAGTTTCGTTACAAATTTCTTCAAAAACAACTTGGTCGACCTCAACAACTTCGGTATGAGAAGACGTATTGGAAGAAAATTGACGATTTAAGACACAAACATTTCTAAATGGTACGTGTGAATAGCAACGAAACTCTTTTGGAACAATTTTATTGATTTGCCTCCGTGCCAACCAGCGGCTGGTACGTAATATATTTTTCAACATTTCTTTACAATGATGTAGCCAACCGACTTAGACTACAGGTAACCCAATACTGTGCTTGTTTTTTTTTTCAAATAAATATTTTTATGACCCACAAACTGCTAAGAAAATGTAGTCTTTTAGGTTATTTTTGGTTTGTTTTTGTACTGATTACATCTGACATTGACATTAGTTTTATGTTGACAGACAGAATCAAGTCCAAAAACTTATTATTAAATCGCACGTTTGGAAACAGAGGGTCACTTCTGCATAAAACTCAACTTTACAGGAGCAAAAAAAATTTTTTTTTGTATTTTTGAAATAACTTTGTACTATTTTACAGTATGGAGACAATTCTTACAGTATTTTATGGAATATAATTATATCCACGGATACTGGATGACTAACATTTAATTAATGTGGAACCAGTTATTTGTCATTCAACGTTACTATGAAAATTAGTGATTCTTATTTTCTACTTGATAAGTGAAAAAAAAAGTCATAAAGTTTAGATATTGGCAGAATCGTCATTAATAGCTATGTTAGTACAAAAATAAAATATTACGGGTATAAATTACCGCGAGGTTTAAATACCTAGGTTTTCACAGTGTAGGCACCTACAATTAAATAGTTAAATTGATTAAGTAGTGTCTGTATAAATTATCAGGAGTGATGATTAAATTTATTTTTGCAATAAATTAGTGTCTTCGGGCTAGTGACAAATGGTCAGTGTACGTGGAAGTTGCTTTTGGGATTGGTGCAACGTTCTTATTTTGGTAAGAATAAACAATTGTGCTATTGGTGATATTAACATTCATTGATGTAAAATAGTTTGGCTCACATATTGAACAAGTATCACGTATAGGTATTCTAGTGGTGAATTTAGTAAATTTTGATAGAAGTAATATTGCATAAACTATTACGGAACTATTAGGAGTAGTTTATATTTCACTGTGATCTTTTTGTTACAATTTAGAGATCTTGTAATTGGTGGATTTTGAATAGCGGTACGATATTCAAATAAAATGTTTTAAAAATTGGATTATGATAGTTTAAAACATTCGAATTTGTTTTGCAATTGAAATGAGGGTTTAAAACATTCCTTATGATCTTGTATCGTAATTTCCTTGCATCAGTAGTATTAATTATTATGTACCGTTAAAAACATTTTTGGTATAAAAGTAGCTTATCAATAGCCAGTTTTATTTAAGTGACGAATCAAAGACTTACCTTTTTGCTTTATAGATCGAGTCTGTTAAGACAAGTTGCCAGCCACACAGTTGCACTTTAAAAGTGACTTTTTTGGGACCCTACTTTACGAGTGATGTTTTAATTTTTTAAAAATGAAAATGAAATGAAAATGAAAATAATTTATTTGCTTTAAAACACGGTATTTAAAGTTGGTACATACAATACAGTATACATAGTTCATACATGTTTAGCTAAGTACAATAGCATGCAAATATTTAAAATGTTTTAAGTTCCATTAATTCCTTAATACTATAAAAATTATGCTCCATTAACCAAGTCCGCAAACTAATTGAAAATAATTTTACATTTTGTAATTTGATAGAATTAGGTACTTTATTATATATTCTTACACACATTGCTAAGCAGTTCTTATTATATTTGGTGGACCTTGGAATGTCTTTTAAAACAAGTCTAAATTGATCTCGTCGATTTCGACAGCATACATCCTTTGCGGTCATAAAATATTCATTATGCTTACGTACAAACATACAAACTTCGTAAATATAGAGCGATGGTAAAGGTAACAAACCATATCTTTGAAATATTGGTCTACAGGATTCCTCTTGTTGCATACCATGGATAGCCCTAATGCATTTTTTTTGCGCCACAAACGCTCTATTTATGTCAGTACCGTTGCCCCATGTAATGAGCCCATATCGAAGTATAGATTCTATATAAGCTCGGTATGACATAATAGCTGTATCTATATTTGTAATATTTTTTACATGTTTTAGGGCGTATACAAATTTATTTATTTTACCGCAAACACTATCTACATGTGTTTTCCAGTTTAGGTCCTCATCTATGAACACACCTAAAAATTTTGTGTCAGTAACTTGCTTAAGTTTTGGTATATTTAACTTGAAATTGTATTTATTATTATGAGATTTATTAAATTGTATTTAAAAGCATTTATCAAGATTAATTACTAAATTATGTTCATTAAGCCATTCTATAAGTTTGTCAATTGTATTATTAATGTCACTTTCATGATTATGTATAGTATTATCTTTTTTATTTGTTTTTACTATGATGGATATGTCATCTGCAAATAGGGTGCATTTATGATTTGTTATATCTGTTATATCATTTATATATAGCAAGAATAACACTGGACCTAGAACGCTTCCTTGTGGGACGCCTCGTTTATTTATTTGATAATCTGAGTGGAATGATGTGATATTCTGATTTTCATCAATTCTGTTTATTATGACCCTTTGTTGCCTGTTACTTAGGTAAGAGGATATCCATTGCAAAGCTAAACCTCTAATTCCAAGCGTTTCCAATTTTTTGGTCAAGGTGTTATGTGACACAAGGTCAAACGCCTTGGAAAGGTCGAAAAATAACCCGGTAGTGTAGTGGTTATCATTGATTCCTGTCAATATGTCGTCTACAAGTGTGTACATCGCCAGTGTTGTTGATTTATGTTTTTGGAATCCAAATTGAGAGCTGTTAAATATGTCGTATTTGTTACAATAATTTACTAATCTTTTATGCATGCATTTTTCATAAATTTTTGATATTATAGGTATCAAAGTTATTGGGCGATAATTGTTGATATCGTCAATATCTCCCTTTTTATACAGCGGTTTTATAATAGACGATTTCAAAGCCTCTGGGAAAGTTCCTGTGTAGAAAGACTGATTAATTAAGTGTGTCATTATTTGGATTATTTCTTTAGTACATGCTTTTATAATTTTTGTGTTAAGTTCATCATATCCTTCAGAGTTTGTATTCTTTAGAGAATTTATTTCTGTTGTTACCTCGCTCTCTGACATTGGTACAATATACATAGAGTTTACATTGAGATTATTGGCAGACCTCAATCTATCATTGTGTACATCCTCCGGCCAAGTTAACATAGTGGTCGTTAAAAGCAGATGCAATTTCGGTAGGGTTAGTGACAATGTTATTATTACTTTTTATATATTCAATGCAGTTCAATGGATTATAATTATTTGTTACATTTTTTATTACTGTCCACGTGGCTTTGCATTTGTTGTCATGTTTTTTTATGAACTTAACATTTGCATTTCTTTTTGCATTATATATACACTTTTTTAATAATTTAGAATAGTTAACATACTTATTTTTATTATACAAATTTTTATTTTTATAATATCTATATCGTAGATTACGTTTTGTTTTGCAGCTATGTTTTAGCCCTTTACTTAGCCAATTTTGTTTTAATTTGTTATTTATATTCATCCTAATTCTATTTTTGGGAAAACAAAGGTTGTAAAACAAACACAAGTACTCATGAAACATATTAAATGCTAAATTAGTATCACTTTCAGTATATACATCAGACCATGATAGGCTTTGTAGGCATTCTTTAAATTTATTGATATTTTCTAAATTATAGTCTCTTTTATATATGTAATATATTGAATTTTTTTGTGATTTATATTTCACAGGTAAACTAAGCATTTGTGCTGTGTCGTGGTCTGACAGATAAAGTGGCAGTACTGTCCCGTTAGCATTTGGAACATTACTCAATATGTGATCAATACAAGATGATTTTCGAGTAGCCGAATTTATATGAAACTTTAGATTAAAATTGTAAGCTAAATCTTGTAGTGCATTTGTTACAGTGCCCTTTTGAAGCGTGTTTATATTAAAATCGCCTGCTATCACTAACTTTATTTTAAATTTATATTTTGTTGTAATGTCATTTAAAAGACTATTTAATTTTGTTAGAAAAAACAACGGGTCTGAATGAGGTGTTCTGTAAAGACAGATAATGATCAATTTCATGTTGATAATTTCAGTGGCGCACGCTTCAAAGCTCTTTTGTGAAGAATGCGACTTAACAAAGTTCAGTTCTTTGCAAATGATACCACGCTTAAGTAAAATACAAGTACCGCCTCTTTGCTTATCTCGACAGTAAAGATAATAGAGTCTAATAATCAGGACAAATCAATTACGCTTGTCTTAATTAAAAGATAGAGTATGTAGGATCAAGACAACACTAAGCCCAGTAGGGATTTTCCAAAAGAGAAATGCAAAAAAAACGGTGCGATTATTATTAGATCACAGTGGTTTAATAAGCCAAACAAAACCCAGTAAGTACTTAGTTACTTTAACCATTTATTTTGATTGATGAAATTGATTACATTTTGTTCCAAGTAAACTGTATAATACTATTTATATCTTAAATTATCCAACATCTTCTTCTTCAATAGCTTTTGTTTCATTTTCTTGACTTTCCTCTTCCTTCTTTAACATGTCGGCATTTTGAGGCGGTAACATCCAAGGCTTGGTTTGATATTCAGATGACAGTACAGAAATTGACGGTTCGGGTAGTACTCGTGGTATTGGCAGTAGTGAATTATAAAGATTCCAGTGAGGGTTAATGAGAAATACCATTCTACCTCCTCTCTCTTGTACTGGTCTAAAATTTTGTAATAACGGCTCGTCCCATGGATCCCAAAGCTTACGAAACTCTTTCATCTGAAATAAAGTGCACATGCATTTACTGGAAGACTTTATAAATAAAGTATGACTATTAATGGGGTCTAGTTCATAATATTGACAGTCACTACATCGATGGTCGCTGTATCGCAAACGTTCTATCGACGGGCTAATGTTTCGACAGAAGCCTAAATCGACGGTACGCTACATTGGCAGTACCTCACTAGAGCATTGAGCTTTAAGTTATTTTTAATGTAGGGATTAAGAAAGCTCGTATCTCATATCTACCTGATCGGATGTTGCAAACAGCGTGGTTCTGGGTACCAGCCAACGAACACAAAATGACTCGTTTTTTGAAGTATCCAGTTTTCCCCAATATAAAAAATAGTCTTCATAAAACATTGGCAGTAGATGTGACATGGGTAGAGGGCCGATACGAGTATTTGTTTTTGATTCCTTTATTCTTGGAAAGCCTTCGAGAACCCACGAAAGACGTGCATCATCCAAAACGCCATACTAAAAAAAATATAACAAAATTAGTAAGAATTTGTCTATTAAACTTTACTTTTTACTCAATTTTTGCTCGTATCTATAAAGTATGAAATTTAAAAAATCAGCCAATCGTGATGGCGGCAGCGCAATTTTTCAAACTATACTTAATTTTATTTCTGACTAAATTCTTCATAGCTCCAAAAATATTTTATTTTTGTTTTGAATGTAAGTACCTAACATTACAATTAATATTAGGTAAAATCTTTCTTTCTCGTTCTTTCTCGATCCTGGTTTACAGGAGTAATAGTTGTGAAAAACTGGATGGGTCAGCCCTAAAAATATTATGACGTAAAGTTAGGTAGGTACAATTTTGTTTAACAATATTTTTGAATTCTAAAGATGTCTACCAGTTATAAAAATGAAAAGATCTAAGATTTTACTGAATATCAAGATTGAAAATAAGATTTCTTTATTCTGCAAAAGCTTACCTTTATCAAGTAGCAAACAACGACTACTCCATCTGGATATTTGAAGGCTTCCTCTTGAGTCAAGTATTCTGACCGAAAATATGTCACCTACATAGCAAGAAATTGTCATTGTTACAAACTGATTGAAATAAAATTGTATAACATTTAAATCATTTTCAATCTTATCCTCTTAGCTACAGAAAGGAAAATTCTTTGGAATAATCCGAGAAGAATTACAGTAAACTTAATTACACATTGAAATAGTCTGTTTCTGGAAAGTGTTGTTATTATGACGCTACTGTACTTGTCGATGTGTAAATCGGGCTTTAGTAACTAACAAAACTTTTGTGAAAGACAGAGTACTTATGATTAAATCTAATTTTCTATTACTACTGGTGTAGGTATAATAATATGAGACCGCATTGATGGCAAAGAGTTTGAATACCACGCAAGACAATTGACAATCGATCTACGTAGGTACGATTGTGTTGAGGCTGCATGTTTCTTGGGGCTTCTTAGGACGGTTAATGTTATTTAAGAGATAAATGGCTCAACCCCTGGTGCGAAAGTTATTTATAAAAAATGGATGGTAGGTACAAAACAAATGAATGAAAAAAGTGACTAACTCAATAGAAGCTTTCGGAATCTGTCTGCCTATCTGTCAGCGGAATCTTTCGATGATTGAGGATATCGTAAGTAAAGGTTTATTGATGACTATATTTTTCACTTATTTTATTATACCACTATCTTTGATTGAGGCCTAGGCTACTTTTAACTAATTATTTAAAATAACCATATCCTCAAGAAGTACTTCCGGTATGAGGCAAATATTTCCATAAGCTTTGGACTACATTTTAGAATATACGTAAGTAATTCCAAGAAACACCGTTTTAACGTAATTGTATGACCAAGTCCTTGTAAAGATTATTTTCATTACAAGTAAGTATACCATACCTACTTACTTATTTCTCTCAAGGGAAATCAAGAATTATGTAGAGAGATCGTTTGTTTATATTATTTTATTATTTAGTCTTGTTTTAAACTTCCTTAGGTCAGATAAGGACTAGGCTTTGCAACGCCTATTTACACCTACAAATGAGAACAGACTATACTTGTTCCTGGATAGTCGGCATACGTACTCTCCAAAGTGCTTAATCTACGTTTTTGCGTACAATCAGTTACATAGTAAGAATTTTTTGGAAAGATATTTAGGGAGAGCCATGTGTCGCGTGGAGTTATGCAGATACTAAAATATGCAAAATACATTTAGGCTCAATACAAGCGTTTGTGGATGGTACAAATATTTTTCAAAGTCTTGCTCGCGGTAAGTATACCTTCTCGTAGCTTAACACATTCCCGGACGAGCACGCTATAGCATTCGTTTTTTACACATTATAATTATGTCGCGGATGTCATTGCATTCCCAGTTTGTTGAATTTTTGTACCCAGTATGCTAATGCAGTTGCTTTTTCCCTACAAAATATAGGGGTGATTCTTCGAGCCCAACATTTTCGATGTCTGGAGGTTTTTCTTCGTAACTAACAGACCAACCAAACTGCAATTATTTTTTAAACATAGTTTAGACAATTGCCTATCTTGCACACGTTATTGTTTTTTAATAATAGTTTTTTAAATATTTAAAAAAAAATATTAAAAAGCGTTCTTCTGAATTAATATGGTGTGTCCGTACCCCACTTTCTTGAACGTTAGTAACAGTAACATTTTTTCTTATTAACGAATCGATGTGCGTTATAAATATTACGATAGAATATTAGTTGTTTCTTTACACAAAAAAAATGTTACTAATATTTGCGATAGTTTTTTAATAAAATTATAAATTGTGAGTGTCCGGCACAAAAGTCTGATTCATATTCGCGCGCTTTACTCGAACGTACCTAGCTAAGTACGAAACATCAGGAGGGATCTCCTGATGTTTCTCTAGTTCTGGTGGTACCCAGGGACTCTGCTGACGTGGTCACGACGTTACATGCGGCTGGTTCGTGTTGTTGCGGAGTTATAAATGTAAATATCTGATTCATATTACTTTGGTTCACCTGTGTTTCTGATTACTATGTTGGCTGTTATAATTAACTTAAATGGTTTTCAAACTTGAATCTGTTGGAAATATAATTCAATTGGGGACTAAAAACCTATGTGTAAATAGCAATTCTTAATTATTAGTGATTTACCGATGTTAAAAGGCAAAATTTTGATTTATATGTGCCTGATTCATACGGTAAAAATACTATATTAATCAGAATTTCACACATATTGTTAATATGGCAGCACGGATAATGATTGATATTGTCAAGTTGTCAATGCTTCTAATAACTAAATTTAGATGGAATGAATTTAAATTTAGTATAGAGATTGTGCTAGCTGGGACGCATAGTGACATAAATGTTAGAGCAGTCACAAAAATACCATACAAAAAACTACTGCCAAAGTAGTGCGTTTTACTGTCCGGGAACGCGTTAAATATTGTTTAAGTTTTTCTCAGACGACTGAAACCTGACTTAGAAAATTGTATGATATTATATAAATTGCCTAAATTAATATTATAAAACCGATTAAGATTATATCGCATGTATTTTCGATTTCATGTAATTATAGGCACTGTTATTTAAACGTACTTACGTGCATTTCACCGGGATGTCTTCTCGTATCTATCGGATGGTCAGCACCTTTCATTAAGTCATCTCCCCAATGAAAATGTATCTGAGATAGCACGTGCTTATCTAGAAAAGGACCTCCTATCAAGTATGGCCGTTCTGTCTTCCATTTTGCTCCAAGCAGCACTGTGAAAAAGAAATTGTTTCTCTATGAAAGATATTACTACATAGGGTTATTAGTATTCAAGGATAAAATTATAACATACTTAAAGATATGGCACATATTAAAAAATACCTAGATAAAGAATTACGCCATATATTTATTTATAGTTGCTGCTCTCAGTGGCGTCCAAATTTCCAATGTTTCAGCTACTGTTTTAACATTTTTTCAGTTTTTGAAATTATTTGTACCTAGGTACATAAAATAAAGTAGGACCTCATAAAAATCTACTACACCAATACGTTCCGCCAGTACGGTATTGTGTCAATATTTCTTACGGCATCAATAGGCTGCTTTAATGAATAACTTACAAAACAATGTAACCATACATTTTGAATTAAGGCCATTAATCTAGGGATAAATATCTAATTAACCAATCTAGATTGTCTACCATGTACAGTGACATCTTGTTTGGACAGCGTGACATTAACTCAATCCATATACACAACAACGTATTAGATCATTGATAGGTACATAGTACATAATGTATTTGCATTCAAATAACAAGGCATTAATGTCCCTTGCAGGTATGGCCTACTAAGTATTTCTTCTATCTAGATTAGAAATGAAACATTTTGATTGCCCGACGACGACGGTTGAGGAAGCGACTGCCGCGCATAAGGGTAAGAATTTCCACACAGTAAAATTCTTTTTGCGGTTCACAAATGAAGAATCTTCTTTGTGATCGTTAAATTCATGTTTGTAGAGTCAACGCGGTGTATGATCCCTAGTTCAAAGATATTAAACAAAAAATACTTCCAGTAAAAAATATTTAACAACTAAAATTGGTTAAGAAAGTACACACCTCAACAAAGTCTAGGGATATTTGGTATTTACTCAATTAACTTCAAAATTATTGAAGATAGCATACCAGATCTTTATATTTTTATAAAGACAATTTATCAGGCTACAATCCAGAATTAAACAAAAGAATTATTTTTGCATAAATAATTTTTTATGCAAATAAATAAAAAACTTGGAAAGTTAGTAAAACTAACAATGAATGTGTTTCTTATGCAAAAGTGAAAATAAGCAAAAATTAATCTGTTTTTAACTGTTATGTGAGAAAGCAGTAGTCAGCACATTAAAAAAACCGTAAATAACGGTCCTGCAATGGTTTTTCATGCTTTTATTATGTTATCCAGGTCTTGGTGCTGTATATTGTTCCAGGTCCGGTTAGGATGCAAATAAAGTTGCCCTTCCATCGCAATTTTATGCAGAAAAAATCACCAAAACCCTTCTTTTGAACATGTCCTACGCGTATTTTATGGTTTTGAGGATAGGGGATTGAGTGGTTCAGCATAAAATCGATACGTCGTGCTCCTGCAACCAGCTCGTCATCACTCTCGCTTTATGCGAACGGGTGTCATTATCCATGAACTTGAACATTTGGCTCAATTGCAGTCTACGGGGGTAGATTATTAGTACTAGCACTACGTTAAATTATTTTTCAGCGGTCATGGTGTTTCTGATCAAAACGCGCTCTGTTCTTCGACCGATACAAACCATAATTTGTTCTATCGTGGTATGAATAGATTTCCTGAGGATGTTGTAGACGGCTATTACAACCAGGAACTCGCCAAGCACGTTCTCTACGTGAATCCGAGTGGAAACCGAACCGGGACTCATGTGTAAACACTACTACAGATCACAGGTTATCTTTGCAGAGCAAATGTTCACGAGCCCAGTCTAGACGTCGTGCGCGATTCGCTCGGCGTAGTGCTGGAGTATAAAGCGGTATGCGAGCATAAAGGTCGGCTTCATGCCGACTTCTTCTGACAGTTTGGTCACCCGCAAGAGGCCCTACCAAGAGCTGCAGCCTCTACACCAGCTGCATGGTAGTAACATTTGGGTGTCTTTTCGCGGGAACTTGCAAAAATCGATCATGTCGTTAAGTGGTGATAGACTTCTTGCTGTGGTATCTTTCAGCCACTTCACCAGTAGCACGATAACGTGACCATAACCCTGATTTCATATTTTGTATTGTTCTAATCTCTTCAGCAATACTCCGCTTAGTACCCGCAGCTGGGAGCATGCCTACTGCCCATAACATTTTCTCTTTGATGAAATGGCGCCGCTGCTTGATGCACACAATATCTTTCATTCGAAATAAACGTTTAAATTGTTATAAAACTTAAATTTTACACAAAAAATCAGGTAAAACTTACTATTGGTAAATGAAATTTTCAAACTTGACTACGTTTAAGCCGCGTAAATCGTTTATTTTTAATTTTATTTTTCAAATTCAAATTTAGAATGGTTGAAAAAGGTTAACAAAATAAGTTTTCATCAAAAGAATTTAAAAAAAAAACAAAATTACAAACCAAATTTTTTGAGTTTCACAACTTTATACAAAATATCCCTAGACTTTGTTGAGGTGTGTATTTTAATGAAAAGTTTCAACGAGAAGTAAGAGTTCTCCGTTGACAACAGGAAGTGAAGTTCTAGAATTTCGACGTAAAGAAAACAATATTGAAATAGTTTCTAGTTGGTATTTACTGCTTTTTATATTGAATTATTGTCTCGGCTCTCTATTATTTCTTTTTTCAGTATTCCGAAGCACTTTTACTAAGTGTACTTCGGCAGCACTATTGCTGAAGCTGGAGTCAATACTTTTGTAGTAATTACTTTAGGGGATCAGTATCTTCGCATTAAATTAATTTATGACATGTGTGTATGATGACCATTTAAATTAAGTGCTGTGCACACCTGTAAGTGGCAAATTCACTCTAGTTTTTAAGAATTAAACAATGTATTATGGTGAATGCGCCATTATTAATAAATAAATAAATTTAATTAACAACATTCACGTTTTTATCGCTGTTATTCTACTCCAATAACTGTAACGAACCGGCTGGATCTAAACAGAATCGCTCTCTTCCTTAGTATGTAAGAGAATGCCCCTTATTTTGGCACAAGTTACATTGGCCATGATCTCTGACCAAACAGAGAGACCACACCGGCTTAGCTATATTTTGGGTTTATCTATTGTTTGCCCGAAAATTATATGCCCGAATTTCTTTTGCCATAATTTTATTAGATATTACGGCAAAAATAGTTCGAAAGTGACCTGCTTCGCGGGTCTTCTACTTCTTAGTGGCTTAACCTTTAACTGGTGACATGGTTATTATGTAACGTAACTGGTGACGTGCGGTCTGAGAAGCCGCTGCAGTGTTTGGTCTATAACATGGAAATTAAGTATGGTAGCTTATTATGGTATTTAAAAATAGTATAATCAACTATTACTGGTTAAAATAAAACAAATAAGTTTACTCTAAATATAACTTTTATTAGGAACTTGTCATCACAGCTATATGTAATATTTTTAATCAACCAAACATAGATGAGATCAATAATTAGTAATAAAAAAATTAAAATTCAACATTTTAATTAAAAAACACTTTTTACTATAAAGATTAGATAGTAATTAACTAAAAAAAAAAATTCAACTGAAATAAAAAAATAGAATTGACAAAACTGACAGTGGCCAAACTTATGTCATCTTATTAGAGGTTCATCTTCACTATCACTTCCGGAAGACCGTTTGTCCTAAGTTGACTTCTGGCTCACAGTGTGGTGTCTTACTGGTTCGTTATCTTCAGAATTACTTGATTCCGTTTCCGAGTTATGATCACTTTGCTCCGGGTGTAAATTTTCGGGAACGTTTTCGGCTTCCGAACCACTTAAATCTTCCTGTACCAACCATTCCTCAATTTAACATTCTGTTCTAGTGCTTGGCGCTACTCCCGACTCCCTGCGCCTCTTTTTTTAATGTTCACAGTTGTCCATGTTGTAGTAAAAACTGTAAAAATAAGAAGAAAGCAAATAATGAAAATTTTTACATTTAGTTACGTGAGTGCCTGAGAGGCCGCTGCCGAACTTTAAATCACTGTAACTTACCTATTTGGGTCCGTCCGACGCAACTTTCTTCCTCTATGTCGTAAATGGGACTAAACTTGAAGGTACTCGGGAGTATAAACAAATGAAGCACGGGGAAGGGGGTGTAATGACGAATCACTGACGCCGCTCGGCCTGTGGGACCGCATGTCACCAGTTAAAGGTTAAAGAATAAACCTAAACCTATCTAAATTAGATTGCTCTAAGTCACTCAGTTTAAACATTTTTTATGGCAAGTAAATATTATGGCTGAGGAGGATTATGGCAAACAATATTAGTACAGATGAAATTATGGCATATGAAAATTCGGGCAAATGAAATTCTGGCAAGGGGAGGTATACAATATTTTGGCATTGCCAAATGCAATAGGGGGAAATTTTCATTACTTATCATCAGATCACGGGCTTGTTTACTGCCTCATAACAAAAAAAAACACACACAAAGCAATAAAAACGTTTTAAGCACATGCCATGACACTTTTAAGCACATATATTGACTTTATACCACATTCCACCAGGTGGGAAGTGGTTGCTGTAGCCTATTGACGCCTGCTACATCAAAAGAATCACATTCGCGTTGCCGACCCTTGAAAAACCCCTCTCTTAAAGGACCCTATACTATAGTCCTGGTGATTTAGTACAAATACCACAATAATATGGTGCTTATTGCCAACCGCTACAGTGTGAAGGTAGGAAATGGTCAGCCTGTTTTGCATAAGAGAATTCATGCATCATATGTCAATCAAGTTCAATTGAAGCTTCGATAGTCAGCGCTATTATTACACGGCTAGTTGACGTCTGGCTATTAAACGCCAAGTCGATCACATATCAATAATATCGAATACAAGGACATTTGATACATAGAACCAGTAAAACTAGTATTTGCTCACAGCTCCACCCGCGTTGATGTCGGCATAACTATAAGTCTATAATAATATTATTATGTTAATTCAAGGTGTTAGATACTATGCGTTTCAAACAAGAATGTGCGTGAGCATACGCCATATTGTGACGTCATAAGTGTCAAATCGAATGAAATTGGTAAGGTCAACTCAAAAATATTGATATTTTCTAACAATGGTTTTTTTTTATGTTTAACTGTTACGACCTAGGGAGCTTCAAGAAACGAGCATACCTACTCCCTTTTTAAAGGCCGGCAACGCGTCTGTGATTCCTCTAGTGTTGCGGGTGTCCATGGGCGGCGGAAATCACTTACCATCAGGTGACCAGCTGGCTCGTTTGCCTCCCACCAAATAAAAAAAAAAGCGTGATTGAGTAAGAAACTTTCATCCATACCTACTTACAAACTTTCGCGTTTATAATATTATAAAGGATATAACACTTCTAAGCTAAAATGTGCTTTGTATAGAATGTTAGATCTTTTATTAATGGCCGTCCGCTGACTCGGCTTCGGTAGGCGTATTAGAGTTGGAGCAAATCGGTCTATCAACCTAAAGTAACGGTTTGTTACCTCTGAGCCTGGGTTAGTAGATGAGATTAAATTACTCGCCACACTGATGTAAGCCTGTTGTTTTGTCACTAAAATAAGTGATATTTTCCTATTTGATTTGAATTTATTTATTTGGATTTCAACACAAAAATAAAATAAGAAATAAAGTAGCATGAAACATCAAGCAAAATACAGATAATACGTAGGTGTACTAATTAAAATAACCACTGAACAGATTTTTAGGTACTCCTACCTTAAACTCCCTTGTAAGAGCTTCAAAGGAGAATGTTTTTTTTGGGCTAAAAAGTCAAAGTCTGTCCCCAGGTCATTAACTAGGTTCATTACAAAGATTGATACATAAGCAACATTTTCTTCTAAGGAATCAACAAAATTCGCCCCACAGAAATCTAGATATCAGCTGTTCAAAAAATAAAAGCCCTGTGGCACTCCAAGCAGTTATCTAGTAAAAAGTCAGTCTGTCCCCAGGTCACCAACTAGGTTCATTACAAAGATTGATACATAAGCAACATTTTCTTCTAAGGAATCAACAAAATTCGCCCCACAGAAATCTAGATATCAGCTGTTCAAAAAATAAAAGCCCTGTGGCACTCCAAGCAGTTATCTAGTAAAAAGTCAGTCTGTCCCCAGGTCACCAACTAGGTTAATTACAAAGATTGATACATAAGCAACATTTTCTTCTAAGGAATCAACAAAATTCGCCCCACAGAAATCTAGATATTAGCTGTTCAAAAAATTAACAGCCCTGTGGCACTCCAAGCAGTTATCTACTTAAAAGTCAGTCTGTCCCCAGGTCACCAGCTAGGTTCATTACAAAGATTGATACATAAGCAACATTTTCTTCTAAGGAATCAACAAAACTCGCCCCACAGAAATCTAGATATCAGCTGTTCAAAAAAATAAAAGCCCTGTGGCACTCCAAGCAGTTATCTACTTAAAAGTCAGTCTGTCCCCAGGTCACCAACTAGGTTCATTACAAAGATTGATACATAAGCAACATTTTCTTCTAAGGAATCAACAAAATTCGCCCCACAGAAATCTAGATATCAGCTGTTCAAAAAATAAAAGCCCTGTGGCACTCCAAGCAGTTATCTAGTAAAAGTCAGTCTGTCCCCAGGTCACCAACTAGGTTCATTACAAAGACTGATACATACGCAACATTTTCTAACGGTAATAACTGGCTGTTAAGAGGTAGGGTACAATCTAGGCATACCCGAAGTCGAACTAATTACACATATTATTGGTTCTGGAAGAGTGGCAGACGTACTTTGGGAACATGTGCTCATGTTATATCTATTGTATGATTCTTGGCATGTGCACGATATAGTATAGCATTAACCATCCAGCACAATCCATGGATAGTATCATGCCTAGATTGTAGCCTACCTCTTAACAGCCAGTTATTACCGTTAGAAAATGTTGTTTACGTATCAATCATAATAATAAACCTAGTTGGTGACCTGGGGACAGACTGACTTTTTAGTAGATAACTGCTTGGACTGCCACAGGGCTTTTCATTTTTTGAACAGCTGATATCTAGATTTCTGTGGGACGAATTTTGTTGATTCCATAGAAGAAAATGTTGCTTACGTATCAATCTTTGTATTGAATCTAGTTGGTGACCTGGGGACAGACTGACTTTTTAGTAGATAACTGCTTGGAGTGCCACAGGGCTTTTAATTTTTTGAACAACTGATATCTAGATTTCTGTGGGATGAATTTTGTTGATTCCATAGAAGAAAATGTTGCTTACGTATCAATCTTTGTAATGAACCTAGTTGGTGACCTGGGGAGAGACTGACTTTTTAGTAGATAACTGCTTGGAGTGCCACAGGGCTTTTAATTTTTTGAACAGCTGATATCTAGATTTCTGTGGGGCGAATTTTGTTGATTCCATAGAAGTAAATGTTGCTTATGTATCAATCTTTGTATTGAACCTAGTTGGTGACCTGGGGACAGACTGACTTTTTAGTAGATAACTGCTTGGAGTGCCATAGGGCTTTTAATTTTTTGAACAGCTGATATCTAGATTTCTGTGGGACGAATTTTGTTGATTCCATAGAAGAAAATGTTGCTTACGTATCAATCTTTGTAATGAACCTAGTTGGTGACCTGGGGAGAGACTGACTTTTTAGTAGATAACTGCTTGGAGTGCCACAGGGCTTTTAATTTTTTGAACAGCTGATATCTAGATTTCTGTGGGGCGAATTTTGTTGATTCCATAGAAGTAAATGTTGCTTATGTATCAATCTTTGTATTGAACCTAGTTGGTGACCTGGGGACAGACTGACTTTTTAGTAGATAACTGCTTGGAGTGCCACAGGGCTGTTAATTTTTTGAACAGCTGATATCTAGATTTCTGTGGGACGAATTTTGTTGATTCCATAGAAGAAAATGTTGCTTGCGTATCAGTCTTTGTAATAAACCTAGTTGGTGACCTGGGGAGAGACCGACTTTTTAGTAGATAACTGCTTGGAGTGCCACAGGGCTGTTAATTTTTTGAACAGCTGATATCTAGATTTCTGTGGGGCGAATTTTGTTGATTCTTTAAACATGTAATAAGCTCAATGGTATAAGTCAATGTACAATGGTTACAAACTTGGGGGCAGCAATTTTTATTTTAGCCCAAAGCTCCTAGTAAAAAAAACATTCTCCTTTGCCGCTAAGCGCCGCGCGGAGGCAGCGCGTCTGCAGCGCTGCAGTCGCGCTGCCGCGCCGCTAGGTTTGAAAATGGTAGTGCTGTATTTTAGTTTTACGATGGACTCAGACGAAAAAACACTGCTCATAATGTTACTATTGAAAAGAAAAAGTATTCTGAACAACACTAGTCGTTCGATGAACGGATGCACGGACGCAGCGCGGGCGTCGCACTAAAAACGCGCGGTTTTTATCTCTATGAAATTACAAAGCAGCGCGACCTCAGCGCTGCAGACGCGCTGCCTCTGCGCGGCACTTAGCGGCAAATTTGAAGGGGCCCTAATAATAAAGCTTCTTTTCGCTTAGATAACAACCAACATCCACAGGTCAAGTCAAAATTAAAATAAAACAAATTGTAATCAAAGTTCAACAAAAAAGTACTAACCTGTGTATCCTGTATTAGTTATTTTCACTTTATGTGGATATACGTCGTAGTTGAACCATTGAAGTTCAGGACATTGGTACATAGTAGACCCAGTTATTGAAACCTCTATTGGAGCAAGGAGGTTGCCATCTTCTTCACTGCGATGCTGTATATATTCCAAAGTTCCAAATTCTGGTATGATATTCTTATCGTCTACTACTTCTTCTACTTTTTCTTCTATAAGTTTGATTGTTTTTGTTAGCATATTATTATATTATTCTTGTTTATAAACTTAACAAAAACTAAGAGAAATATCTTAACGGCCCCTCAAAGCTATAGGAGTAGGATAGTATGCCTTCATTTCTGGACTGTATTTGCGCTTTTCATCAGATGGCTTCATGGATATGGTCGATACCATATTGCCATTCTTTTAACAAAAATAAAAAAAAGCAATGACCCAAATACAATGTTTAGTTTTTATTTTTTAGAAACACTTTATAACTGCTAAACAATAAAAACATCATACTGAAATATTAAAGACTAATTATTATATTAAATTAAAAGTTCCAATGATATATTGTAAGTTTGAACAAGCTCATTTCATTTAATAGAAAGAACAAAATAATTTAGGCATATTGAATGAACCGGGTTAAAATAGAAGAATAGAGATAGGTGTATGGGTTCTAATAGAAAAGCCAAATACAGTCCAGGAAGGTGGGCAACGACGAGTCATTAGAGGGCTTCTCTTTGTCGCTATCTTTATGCTAGTCTGGTTAGACGTATTCTCTGCATATACTCCGGGTGATCCCCGAACAGCAAAAGCAAGTACTAGCTCATTACTTTGCTGATCCTTTTTAAAATTGTCTCAACATAGGATTATTTATAATAAAATACGATGAAATCTAAATAATAAGTAATATTCACTGATAATTCTTAACCTGTTTGTGCTGCTGCTTTTGTGCTTTTTAGCATTTTGGAAATAACACTTAGAATTTGGAATTTTTATACATAAATAAATAAAAAAGATAAGGAATGCAAAACTACGACATTTTTTTAGGTTGAAGTCTAATTTATATTATTATTTACAAACGTACTCTGTGGTCTCATTGGCAACGTTGGTAAGCCAATGAGAGTTATAACCACAGAACACTTATACTCAATACTAACGTCAAAAATTATCTCTTACAGTCTAACCAACTTATCTGTGAGCTGAATGGTGTCGCTGTCGTCGTCTCAGTGTTGCTAAAAAAAGTAGTTGACACTTGACAATTCTATTGCCGTCTTGTATTATAGTGTGACCACAGGAGCTGTGTACCCCCTGAGGTATGCGCGGCGAGGTGGGGGACGAAGAAAAAATAGATGTCCGTTATGGTAGCGTACATGTGATAGTTCTGATAGAAAGGGAACTATTCTTTTGATAAATTCTATATGTAAAAATAATGCGTGAAATTCTGACTGAATTAGTGTAGGTAAATGCTTTATGCGAATTCACAGTGAAATATGTCAAAAATCCATGTTAATTTATGTTCATAGTACTGGTACAGATAATATGCTCACAAGTGATTTGAGTTCTGTCGTCTCTGCCTACCCCGGCCGGGATAAGGCGTGAGTTTATGTATGTATGTATGTATATGATTTGAATATCTCGAGAGCTACAAAACAAAGGTACCTATGTTTTGTAGTACAGTAATTCTGTTAATACAGTAGAAATGTAACCCTGAAATAACGCCTGTGTAACACTTTATTTCAATACAAAATTCAATATTATTGGAGATATTAACGGTTCTTAGGGGCCGGGCTGGAGTTATTTCATTACGCTATAATAATTAAAACTACAACAACTATTTTTTTTAAATGTAGGTACAGTCTGTCTATAAAGTCCTGCCAAAAAATTAGGGCGCCACTGTGCAACACGTAGCAACCCTATTTAGTCTGACAAAATTGTTTTCAAAACAATTATGTTTAAATAACACTACACTAGAGCACTTATAATATTAGGGCATTTCTTGTAGGTAAGCTTATTGCATTTAAAGTTTTGCGTAGAACTTCAAGACTACAATTAAAATCCATCTCAGTTCTAGCTATCTGCAATTTTCTGAGGGTTGGAACTCGAAATTTTACAAAAGTTATGTAAATTGAACATTTGTTTATACCTATTATAAATTTAGGCATAACTAGAAACAACATTCAGTTTTACCTGTATGTTGTTTCTAGTTATGCCTAAATTTGAGCAGAAAAATGTTATATACCTCTTTTTTACTGTAGAACATAATAATATTTTGAGGGGGAGAGCAGAAATATAGAAACATACATTTCTTTCTTTGGCCGGCCTTGCCTGTGTTTACCAGGAGTTTCAAGCTTTTCATTATTTTTAAATCTGTTATTTTTAAATTTAATAATTCTAATGG
Source organism: Schrankia costaestrigalis (assembly GCA_905475405.1). NCBI lineage: Eukaryota > Metazoa > Arthropoda > Insecta > Lepidoptera > Erebidae > Schrankia > Schrankia costaestrigalis. The sequence goes on from FR997830.1 coordinate 4,288,773, forward strand.
AATGGAAAGAATAACTACAATACCTAACTAAAATTTATTCAGTGTTAAATATGAACCAACCAGATATCATTTAACATGGATTTACTAAGAGCTAAATGATATAAAATTTGATAAAATAGGTATTGCAATTAATTATTTTTTGTAGACAGACCAGTCGATGCGAAAGTGACATAGTTTAGTTATCAATATCAACCGTATTATAGACATAAAGCAATTAATTCAAATTCAAATTGGGATAAATCTTGACTGAATTATACTAATGCAACTGATAATGTATCAACAGAAATGGTCGTACTACGATTTTTCTTACTTACAATGAATATCTAACCTAAAAATGTGCTATGTACACAATGCCTGTTTTTGGTCTCTAGATCTCAAATGGAGTGAATTTATTACTTGAGACAGATAACGAAAAACAGTAACACGATAACATATCCATCAAAGTTGCAGTTCGCCCATAAACATTATTCAAATCGCATAAAAGTTGTTATTATAACTTTAAAAATCACTTCCCGCGTGCCACTTTGATTTACTCTACTCACTGTTTAGTGTGTTTCTTCGTAAGTCAGTATTAGTTTATTGTAGATTAATGAACTAATAAAAATCACAAATTTGACGACTTCATAGACATATCTGTAATATATTACACTTACTTAATTGATCACAATGTAACCCAAATATACTCATATTTTATTAAAAATATGCAGGCGATAAATAAGAACTCACCCCTTACTCATAAACGCCTCTTAAATTTAATCACTGTTTAGCGAGATTATTATTTGTAAAATCAAACTTATGCCAAACAAAACCGTAACAATTTAAGGTAATCAATTAACTAAAATTTAAGAGGCGTTTATGAGTAAGGGGGTAATCTGTATAAAGTAATTCCTAGGAATACTGTAGTGTTAACGATTTCTAATTCCTCATCATTAATCTTAACAATTGGATTTTTTTTTTTTTTATTTATGCAGAGTAAACAACTCGATATAGCTCTTGTGTATGCTACCATAACGGACACCTACCTGCCGTCACGAGTTTTGACAGCAGTGTCATAACAATTCGAACATTATATTTTTCTCTAAGAATTTCATGTTCTTAGAGTATTTGATACATTCCGCTAGATGTCAATTTTCTCAAAGTTACATTATAAAAACACAAATAATGTTCTTTTTTACGCTTAAAACTATACAATAATGTAAATACTTTCTTGGAGTTTTTAAAAATGACTGTCTTTTAATAGAAAACTGCTACAGCCGCTCGTGTAGCGACCCGTACCAGCCAAATAACTCAAGTATATTGCGTCAGATGTCGCTAGTAGCTACGTCATAGACTGTTTATTCTATACCAGTATATATCATGTACTCTATATGTCCATCCCCCTCTCGCCGCGCGCATACCTCAGGAGGTGCACAGCTCCTGTGGTCACACTATATCAATAATAAAAGAATGAAATTTCAACAAGACGGCAGTGGAAGTTCTACTTTTTGCCACTTCACAGATAAGTTGGCGGGTCTGTACTACAGTTATTTGAAGCTTGTACTTTGAGTAAAAAAACGTTTCAATCAATCAATCAACTAGCCTATTGCAGTCCACTGCTGGACAAGGGCTTCTCCAAGTATTGCCATCTTGTCCGGTCCTGTGCCTCCCCCAGCCATCGGCTTTCCGCCGGCCTAACTGAAAAGAGCTAAATTAAACTAAGACTGCATACTTCTTTATAAAATATGGCTTATCACAGCGTTATTTAGTAAAGCTTAAAAGCACCAATTGTTCGCTTTTAACGGTAGGTACTTATTAAGACAAAAGAGAAAAGCCGTTCATTTCAGTCTAACACTCCTGCTTCTCTGGGCGTTAGAGGAATGAACCATTAATGACATTTAAAAGTTTCCCATGTAAAAAAAACTTGCAACAGTTCCAAAGTTGCATATTGGACATTCTCATGTTTAGACACATAAAGACTTGAACTGAGCAAGAATAGAACGCGAGACTTTAGAGCTCTTTCATTTTAGCCGTTTCGTGCTCTTCGGCTATTTGTATGAAATCAACCGAACGTGAGTTTGCCGTTCGAAAAACGCACGACAGCCGTGTGGCACGAAACGGCTAAATTGAAAGAGCCCTTAGCGTAGCAGATTAAAATTATACAACTACAATAACGTTTACGTACAACGTGACAATCATTACAAAGTTTTTCATGAAATTAATTTCGTAATGTTTAAATTTATTTTATTTAACACCTTTCTTGGCTTTTATTTAACTACTCAAATAAAGAGCTTAAGTTCACTCATTTATTTAACTCATTAAAAAAAAATTGCTTATAACAGTTCAGTTTCTGGTTTCCATGGTGATACCATTAGCTTGTAGTGTCAATTACTTTTAAAAATATTAATAAACATGGAAAATACATCAATTGCTCCTCCCACGGTTCCTCCAACAACTAAGGAAAATAATAAAAATTCAAATACGGTGGAATCTTTAAGTTACTACAAGAGACCTTTATCACCAGCCCATGAATTGTTAGTATGGGAAAGATGGGTAAGAATAAGAAAAGAAGAGACATCAAAAATAGGAAAAAGAGTCAGAAGGGACCCTGTAGATTTAGCAATGAATATGTTAGCCAATTATAGAGAAGAAAGAGAATGGAAAACAGCCATAGAACATGCAGAGATTGGGAAAAAGCCTCGTCTTCGAGGACATATATATGAAAATGATTGTAGACTGAAACAATGCTGTGAATGTGCACCTGTTTACGCATACAAAAAAACAGCTGCTGAACTAGGTCACCCTAATGTGATAGAGTACGTGAGTGTTCCTGCGAAAATCAAAGAAACAGAATTAGGAATGAGTGGTGAACCGCATAGACCACCTTGTACCCTTTTAGATGCTACTTATAACAGTTACAGAAAAAAAAGAGAAAAGGACATTGCAAAATCTTTGCAAAAAATATATCCGTTTAAGTGAGTATAAAATCATTTATCTTTAGTTCAGTGTTTTATTGGTATCTTCAGTAAAAAGTTGTGTAGGCTGGTTCCAACGCATGCCTAAACCACTGAACACAAGAAGTAATACAAATATATGTTGCTGTGCTTACATGAATGGGTATGGTAGCTTTTAAAATTACAGCCGTACTCGTATTATAGATTTAACAGCTTTTGTCCTAGGGTAACGAATGCAGTACAGAGGCACTTTGAGCATTGTATTGGGAAAGCGGAAAGTTATTCTGTTATTGGTGCTACAAGAGCTTATCATTAGACTAGTGACTTGTTGGTAATTAAGGCGTTTAAAAAAATGAAGCAGAAGCTGTCATAGCATTATTAGCATACCCTATTAGATCTTTAAGAATCATCTAAGACATTTTCTTTCAAAATGATTTTCCTACTATAAAAAATCAGTAACTTTAAGTTTTTTTAGTTGAGTTACAATAATTTATTTTTTTCACAGACCATCGGGAAGCAAGTTAATGATACAAGGTTATAAGCCGAGGCCACCATCACCAAAAATTCCACCTTTGCCTAATATTATTATAACTGAAGCAACGCAACCTCCTCAGACTACAATAAGCGAGGTATTTGCTCTAAGAATAAATAAATCATTTTGGTATAAGGAAAGCTTTGACGAGAAACTAGGCTGCTTATCTCCATTCAAAAAAGAAACGTGGCATGAAAATTGTACTACCTGGACGTATTATTTTAACGTTCCAATCAAGAAAATTGGCAGAGGAAAAATATTTCTTCAGAATCTAGGTACCGTAGCCCTGAGGTACTGCTGGCAGCAAATAGTACAACCTATACCTTTCGCTCCAGTAAACAATGATGAACCAGTATTTTTTTTTAATAAAAATGAGGACTTGCTGCCACCGGGCCAAAACAAATATGTTAACATTACGTTTGTATCTGATAAACCTGGTGCCTACAGTAGAATTTGGGAGTTAGTAATTTTAAATGTAAATTTTTTTGATACAAATCCTGATAAATTTACATTTATGTTGTATGCTGATGCAACTGAAAACGCTGAAGAGATTAAAAGGAAGGTTGAAATTCTCAAAACTAGGATACATCAAACATCGCTAAGTAATTTTGGAATAGAAATTTTAAACACAGTACTAGATAGTGTGTTTGTAATAGTACCGCAAACGTATCCCTACAAGAAATATTTCGTGGAAGCACAATTATTTGTGATGAAGAATCCTGTTTGTTTTTACCATCAGACAGAAGTTGGAAACATGGCTATGGTATACAATGATGAATTCGATGCAGGTGAATGGGATCTTTCTATAAAGACATGGAGAAATGTAATGATGTCAAAAGAATTTGATGATAGAATGAGATACTTTGCCATGCTGAAAAAAAGTCATGCTGATTTATTAAAGCCTTGGTATGAAGGTGATGAACTGGTTAAGGAAAAACAGCGAGCCATGAATAACTTATGGGCACAGTTAGCTAATAATCTAGATGCTACTTATACCCGTTTAAATATTCTCTACGCTAATCCTTTTGACGAATATTCGAGTACACGTTTAGTGGAAATTGTTCCCGAAGAAGATTTAGATCCTATTACACAACAAAAGATTCATAATGTTTTCTATCTACACGCTTATGATTACGTAGCAGATACTATAGAGCAACTAGCAGGATTATTGAGTAGCTTAGATTCGGATAGGTGGATTCAATTTGATTTTTGTCGTTCTTAGTATAATAATTAATGAATTTTATTTATTTTATTTTTAATTATGATATTTTGTTCTACATAAAAATAAATATAAATCTGTATTGTTATAGCAATGTTGATTTTTTTCATATTTAGATATATTTTAAAAAAGACTTACCGTCGTTCCTTCTGTCCCGGGGACTTTAACATACCTGAAAGTAACAGACATAAACAATAACCAGGCCTGTGGATCGCACAAAGAATTGTCCTATATGGGATTCGAAACCCGTGCACGTCATCGAAGCAGTTGTTAGAATTACAAACCCCATAGAGAGTAGTAAGAAGTCACTGTTAAGTCTTAAGTAGTTTAAGTTTTACCTATTGCATACTAGATGGCGTTACGGATAAATTTAACCTGCGATGTTATGATCGCGCATTGCGTATATATAAGGTTTAGTCAACTGTAATAAAGTGTGTTCGCTTGGGAGATTGTTTTTTCATTTGAGAAATCCTATTCTTCTAAAAGTGGTTTTGGGACTACGGTCCATTTGGTCCCAATCGTGCCGGTTGTGAATATTAATTTTTGAATAATTAGTCCGCCAGTCAAGTTTGGTAAACCAAAAGCACTAAACGCAGTGGTGGTTTGCCATTTAAGTGCTTATGTGTGTGTGACACGGATCTCCAGTACTAGCAACGACAGAGGGCGCCTCTGAGCAAAGTTCCAGATATATCCGCCAGAGGGCGCTTCGATGCAAAGTTCCAGATACAACCAACGCAGGGCGCAGTGCTTGGTCAGCTGTATGAAATCACATTAAGGCGACAGAGGGCGCCACTGGAGCAAACAGACTGATGACATCACAACTCTGGAGAGTAATGTGAGGTTTGACAGAGAAAAAACTGTGAGTACTTTTAAGTGTTTTTAACTCAGCAAAAATAGTGAAGTGTAGAACTTGTAGTTTATTCATTTATATCAATTTCAACTTAGAAGAAGTGTTCAAAATAAAAAGACTTAGCAGTTACAAGTAAATTAGTTTTAACTTAGAATAATTTAGTAATAAATAGTGTAGACTTAGAATAATTAAGTAAAAATTGATGAGACGGGGAACCTATGCCCGATTTTTGTTAGATTTTATTCAATTCTCAAACACTTGTAAAATTTTAGCCTTTATTCATAGACTTGTAAAATTTTTAACTTTGTTCATTGGCTTTATGCATGTGTTTCTTTGATTATTATTAACATAAACAAAGTACTTTACATTTATTTTGGTAAATAGTATTATTGTTATAGTATTTGGTAAGTAGTCAAATAGTTAAAACATTGTGTAGTATAAAGTATATAACGTAAATAGAGTATTTAAATATTTTATTAATTAATCATACATAATTATGGAGTCCTTAGTAAATCTGCAATTAGAAGCAAAACGTATCATTGAAAGGGGCAGAACTAATTTTAAAAAATCCCCTAAGGATAGGTTAACACAATCATATATTGATACCAGATTAGAAACTTTAGAAAGTCAATGGGAACAATTTAATCAAACACATCGTAATATTATTGAGGTTGCATCTGTAACGGACATGAAAGAGGATGAATATTTTACAACAGAGGTATATGACAAAGTAGAGGATATTTATACTATTTACAAATCAGAATTAAAAGAACTTAAAATCAAACCTAGCACTAGTAAACAAGTTAAAACTAAAAATTGTAATGTAAAGTTACCAAAAATTAGCCTACTAACGTTTTCAGGACAATATATTGAGTGGGTTACGTTTCGTGATTTGTTTATTTCACTCATAGATAAAAATGAAGAAATCGATGATGTCCAAAAGCTCCATTATTTAAAAGCCCATCTCTCAGGCGAAGCAGAACAATTATTAAGACATACTCCTGTCACTGCTTCCAATTATAAAGAATGTTGGTCGGTTTTGACAAAGCGTTATGACAATAAGAAATACTTGTCCAACTGTATATTAAAACGTTTTGTCAATCAGCCACCAGTCAAAGAAAATTCATTGTCAATTAAAAATCTTTTGGACACCACGGTTGACTGTCTGCATGCGCTGCGTACACTTGATATAAATATTACGTCATGGGACGTTATAATCATATTTATTATCACTTCAAAATTAGATGTTGAATCCCGTAAGTTATGGGAAAGGGAAATAAGTTCCTCTGATGAATTGCCTACTTTCCTAGAGTTTAAACAGTTCTTAGAATCTAGATTTCGTTCCTTGGAGAATATTGATAATCAACCGAATAAACAAAATGTTACAGCTATTCATAAAAACACGAATGTCAAATCATTTCATGTTGCTTCCCAGACTTGTATCTTATGTTCTGAAGACCACAAGTTGTGTCATTGTAAAACATTCGCAAAAAAGGATTGTGACGAACGTCGTGAGTTTGTCCGAGCCAATAGTTTGTGTTTTAATTGCTTATGTAAAAATCACACGGTTTATTTTTGTCGTCAGTCCACTAAATGTCAAATATGTAAGAAAAAACATCACACACTACTTCATCCTAAAACCACTACAAAATCCACTGAACATAGTAATAGTTCAGCTGATAAGAATGTCTCAACTGTAGCTTCAGCTACTTGTTTAACTCAAAGCGAGTCCACCACAAATATTTGCTGTTTCGCAGATGTCAACAGCCAGGGTCTGTTAGCTACAGCCTTGGTAAACGTCGAGTCCAGGACTGGTACTGCGGTACTATTACGTGCTCTGATGGATCAGGGCTCACAGGTATCATTTATTACAGAGTCCGCAGTACAGTTGCTCGGCCTTAGAAAAACACCTGCTTGTACCGACATATTTAGATTAGGCGATGATCAGGGATCGTCGATTCCCTCCAGATGGATAGTTAGATTTAAACTTCAATCACGCCTAGATCCTACTTTTGTTTTAGATGTCGATGCATATGTCTTGAGTAGACTTACATCCCACCTTCCTGAAAGGAAAGTCGTTAAAGTTTCGTCACGGTTTACATCCTTCGAGTTAGCTGACCCAACTTTTGACACTCCAGGTCAAATTGATTTGCTCTTGAGTACTCGAGTAGTTGGCGAAGTTTTGTTGGACGGTTTGGTTAAGGGTCCTCCAGGTTCGCCTGTGGCACAAAATACCAAGCTTGGCTGGATTTTATCTGGTGAAATCCAGAATACACCGTTGACATCAAGGCCAGTATGTTGTCATACCGTTACGGGTACTGACATGAACGAGCTCTTACGGAGATTTTGGGAGTTAGAGTCTGATTCGGATTTGACTCGTAAGGTCAAATTATCTGAAGAGGAACAAAAGTGCGAGGACTTTTACGCCGCAACAACTAGAAGAGATTCAAGTGGTAGATATGTAGTCAAGTTGCCGTTTAAGTCTGATGATCCTTTATCGAAGTATGGTAGAACAGAAATCAGGGCTCAGAAAAGATTTCACATGCTGGAAAGAAAACTTTTAAACAATACTGAACTTAACACACAGTACAGCACTGTTATTGCTGAATATCTTAGGTTAGGTCACGCTGAGGTTGTTCCTCAGGAGGACATGGAAAAGGATGCTGTGTATTTACCGCATCACGCGGTGATACGTAATGACAAGAGCACTACCAAGGTGAGGGTCGTCTTTGATGCTTCTTGTTTGGGTTGCAATGGAGTTTCGTTAAACGATGATTTGATGGTTGGTCCTACGTTGCAGCCTGAGTTGAGGCAAATCATTATGAAGTGGCGTCTCTATCCCGTATGTTTAGTTGCCGATGTCATTAAAATGTACCGCCAGGTAAGAGTTGCGCGCGAGGATGTAGATTACCAACGTATTTTGTGGCGTGACAACCCAGAGTCTGCCTTACAGCACCTTAGGTTGTCTCGTGTAACTTTTGGTACATCTTCGGCTCCGTATCTTGCGGTACGATCTTTACAGCAGTTGGCACGCGATGATGGCAAGGAGTACCCTTTAGCTGCTGAGCGTGTGCTGCATGAGTTTTACGTTGATGATTTGCTAAGCGGCTGTGAATCGCCAGGCGAGGGTAAGGAAATTTATCACCAGATGAATGAATTACTCGGTCGTGGTGGTTTTCAGCTTCAGAAGTGGACTAGTAATAGTGACGAGTTGTTGGATAGCATAGCGACTTGTTCAATAGATAAGCCTGAGGAATTTGAGATCAAGGTTGATGATACCATGAAAATTTTAGGGCTATCATGGGACAGGAAATCTGATAAATTTACATACACTGTCCAACTACCTGAGGTGGAAATACCTATAACAAAGCGGAGAGTTATTTCCGATATAGCGCGTCTGTATGATCCGTTAGGGTGGATAGCTCCTGTCATAACGTTAGCCAAGGTCTTCATACAGCGTTTGTGGCTGTCAGGTATTGGATGGGACGATGAGCTCCCAGACAGTTTAAAAGACGATTGGCTTAATTACAGACATAGTTTACATAGCCTTCGTTCCTTTTCTCTACCAAGATGGGCGTATACCAGACGAGATGATGTATGCCGTGAATTGCAAGGCTTTTGTGATGCATCAAACGTTGCCTATGCAGCTGTAGTATATTTGAGAACTACTGATTGCAATGGCTGTGTTCACATCAGCTTGGTCGCTTCCAAAACCAAGGTAGCTCCAGTCAAGGTGGTTTCAATACCACGCTTAGAGTTATGTGGCGCGTTGCTACTGTCAAAGCTTCTTTCAGAAGTTTCGAGTACCTTGGGCATTGAGAGGAATAATGTGCATGCTTGGACTGATTCCTCAGTTGTTCTCGCTTGGTTAAGCAGCCATCCCAGCCGATGGAATACCTTCGTGGGTAATAGAGTTTCCGAAATTCTTACTCTCACGGAGAGCCATCAGTGGTCACACATCCAATCTAAAGATAACCCAGCAGATTGCGCGTCGCGAGGGTTGATCTCATCGGAATTTGTAGAGTTCACGTTATGGAGGGAGGGTCCTCATTGGTTGTCAAATAGCATAATTAAATATCATAAGGGCAACATAGAAAATACTAATTTAGAGGAAAGGACCACGGGACCACGGATAAAACACTGATTGATTAGAACATTAAAAATATAGAACGTAATTATTTCGGAGAAGTTAAAAATGACGTTATAGCCTATATTTTACATTATGGTAGGCATACACCGGAAAGCGCAGGGTGGGGAGACCCCTCACACGATGGACCAACGACCTGATTAGGACGGCGGGAAGCCGATGGATGAGGGGGGCACAGGACCGCGCAGGGTGGAAACGTTTGGAGGAGGCCTATGTCCAGCAGTGGGCGTCGCTGATATGATGATGATGATGAGGCGTACACGATCCTTCCTATCGTCCAATCGGCATGACGCTACCGATTGGATCAGTTAGAATTGACCGTGTGTGCGAGTGGATCGGCATGACAGTTAGACCCAATCTTATCGCCTGAGCTAAAATGTAGTTTAAAGTATGACTGATCTAATCGGTAGCGTCATGCCGATTAGACGATAGGAAGGATCGTGTTTGCCTACCATTACAGTAATTTTACGTTACAATTCACCTTTTATAATGGTTCAACTATAGAAATGAACTTTCTTCTATAGTTATAAATAAAAAGACAGTTTGTAACAATAACTTTATATTAATATAATCTCATAGTTTTGACTTGATCTGATTAACGTATATAACTGAGTGTCCCGGCGGATGTCTCTGGGTAGGACGTACGTTGCGCTCAATGGGGATGTGGTCAGGTCCTTCTAGTTCTCTCAGGAGGCCGAGCTGTGAACAAAATAACCCTTTTTAATTATTTCAATTACCTAATTTATTATACCACTGAAAATCAGTATTCTAAATAACACCACCTAGCCTTGAAACAATATTAATATAGTCACCCGATAAAAATCATATTAAGTATATAGGGTACTTTTATTTTGTTTCTAAATAAATACCAAATATGTACCAATCTTTTAGCGTATAAAATCATTCGTGTTAGAAACGTTTGACATTCGTGAGGATAGAAAACACGTCACAAGAGCCCTGGCGTGACAGGCAAACAAAACGTATTGTAAAGTGTGGTCTTTCATAGCTGATTATGAGCGATGGCTGATGAGCCATAGAAATGAAAGGAGAAAGAATACATTCTGTAGCACTTTTATAATTGAGGCCACCAGAACCAGAGTGGCCCAGACCCAAAATACAATTATGTGGATATCTGCCAAAAAAGTTTATGCGAAATTTTAAGTTAATGTAACTTAAAAAAAATATATGGACAGTATGTTTATTATTTGTGAAAATATGATGTATTTATTGTTAAAATTTAGATTAACTATTAAAACAATCGGTATTTTACTTATTTGCCATTTTATTTGGACATGGGCCACTATGGCATTTAGCATTGACAATAAATTTAAAAATAGTGTAGTGGGATGGGCCACTAGGTATGAAACTTATAACCTTTTCTTTTGATTTAAATGCAAGTTAGCCTTTTTAAACTTAAATGAGATTAATTAAAATTAAAACTAACTTATTTAATGTGTAATTTTTATTAAATTTATGTTTTATCTTAATTTCTTTTTCTTAGTTTAATTTTAACTCAAGACTATATTCATTTTAGCTTATTTATAAACACTTAGCGCGTCTTAGGACAATCTGGTATGGTTATTTATTTAATAAATAAGTTTAGTTTAGCCTTTTAAAATAAAAAATAACATTTCATTTACGTGGGCAAAACCATACATTGATTAACACGTAAACACTGCACTTAGACAACTAGTTTGGAATCGTTTCCAATGCCATTAATACTTATACTAGACTATTTTTGAATGTCAGAACATTGTAATAAACTAAATAAATAAGGCTTCTAATGATAACATCGCACTTTTGGTAATTTTTAGGTTTACATGCAAAATAATGGATAAAAAGTGCCAATAATCGAATGCAAATATTAAAGCTTTTATTAGCCAAACTATTGGAGTAAGTTTTCTATGACTCATACGCTTGATTTTTTTTGGAAAATTGGCTCAATATCGAATAATTAGACCGACGTTGTTAATATTCCGAAGGATACCTACCTAACATCATATAAGACTAGCGTGTCAAGATCCTATACCAACACAGATTAAAAGATAAATAAACCATTTCTGTGACGAGGTATAGTTCATGGCTGCTAAGCAGACGTCTTAACTCAATTCATTTCATTAACTTATTGACTTTAATTTTATTCTTCTTAATCTAAGTTTACACAGTTAAAAATTACTAAACTTTTCCACCGCTGTCTAGGTAATAAAGAAGAAGGGATACTTACTACAAACTCTATTACTGGATTTTTCAAACGTCCAGTTTCCATTTTACATTTCAATTTACAAATGTTTACATTTCATCATCATCATAACAGCCCATTAATGTCCCACTGCAGGGACGGGCCTCCTCCCGTGACGGAGGGTTACTTGGCCTACTAATACCACGCTGGCCAGACGGATTGGTATAGGGTTTAATTTCAAGTTTTCCTTCTTTTTATTTCGTAAAGATAGTAGTTACGGTTATTCCCTTAGTCGGTTTTTACGACACCCATGGGATGAGATGGGGTGGTGACATATTGTATTCTTACTCCGTCACCACACGGATATGTTTACATTTGTCTCGTATTAAATAAAGCAATTGTGAATAATAACAAAACATTTAAAACTCTAGTTTGATTCCCTCTTAAACTTTGTTAGCATGAACATGAAAGTTTGCAAGCTGCTGGCGCTGGCCAGACGGATTGTATACCCTATACCATCAATCCGCCTTGCCGTTAATTTTAAGTTTTCATTATTTTTATTTCGTAAAGATAATATTCACGGAAAGTCTCTTAGTCGCTTTTTACGACATCCATGGGATGAGATGGGGTGGTAACATATTGTATTCTTAATCCGTCACCACACGGTTTTTTTTATTATTAATTTCCAGTTAAAAAACCGACTTAAGCTAGAAACTTAATTATAATGGTATGGTGTTTTTAGTAATTTAGTAGGTGGTATTACATAGTAATACCAAGAACTAAATTACTAATCAGAATGAAAACTCTTTCTCTTTCTTTCTCTCTTATCGGTTTATAATAGCCTGAGTTATGAAGTTCTAAACATGAAAAAAATACAGACGGACTGAGAACCTCCTCCTCATTTGGAGTCGGATAAAAAGAAAAGCTTAGTTACAGGAATTTGATGAGGGAAAACTACAAAGTAATTATTACAAGTATGTAATAATTACTTTGTAGTGATAAGTATTTCATATCTTTGTAGTCTGTGATGGCCTAATATATAATTTATAATCTTAAGATCATATATTATAGTAAACTTCTTACCCGTCTGTAACGCCCTTTTATTTAGATTTCTGTGGTAACGCCCCTACATTTAAAAACGTTTTTTCAAATTAACTATCCAAGACCCGCGAAAAACTTCATACTTACATTGTTTTACTACGGAAATCTAGAAAGATAAACTTGCCATTTAAGTCAACTTCAATGTAGTCAGTGGATTCATTCTTAATTACACTCAATGTAACTCCAGTTAGATCTATCCTAAACAAAAATACTATAAATTATGGTAATTTATAAGTATGAATTAGTTGCCGCCAAAAAACAAAAAAATTTGACTAATAAATTGATATTCTTTCCTATAAACTTATTGCAGTACTGCAAACTTCTCGCACGCTTACATAAAATAATAACAAATTAATACACACTTATTTCTAAAAAAACCCTATTCAGTTAATAAAAAGTACAAAAATAATAATCTCTACCCGTAAATACATAAGTTTCAAAACCAGAGTAACTCATGTCACATGAGCCAAAATGGCGCCGAAAACCATAGTGACCCAAGTGATCTGGGTCACTGTGCTCTTTTCCTATTACTTTAAAATTCGAAATGGCAAAACTCTTTTTTATAACGCCATTTATGATTTTTTTTTTAAATTAACTTAAAATCATTTTGACTATAAACTTAGGGGTTTTAAGGGGGCATTTCCGTGCCTAACTAAAAAAATCACAAATTGTGGTCTGGGCCGCTCTGGTTCTGGTGGCCTGAATTGTAATAGGTATAGCTGTTAGGCTGTTTTCCACCACTTCGTTACTAAAACCCATAGTCCGTGTCCAAAAAATACGTCAGTTCATGGATGTGGACTTTCATTTGACTGTTATGTTGAATCCTATCAACCAGACTTTACTACCTGAGGCTTGTTACATCACGTAATCATAAGTAACTTTAAATAAATGAAGTATTTTATTCGGATTAAAATTTTGTTTATTAAAATTGTAAACTCATAACAAAAAGTTACGAGTTTTTTGCAGCGTTGGGTAAAGGGATTCGGAAGTTTTTTTTAGTAATGACGTCACCCAAACTGGTGACAGAAGGAAGACAAATGATTTGAATAATTGGATTAATATTTACTATTTCGCCGTTGCGGTACCTCTAATGACTTGAATGTTAGAATATAATACTTCACAAGGATAAGATATTGTTTTATGTCAAAATGTATAGTTTTAGGCAGAAATTCTTATCATTTTTTACTTAACGCATTGGGCACATATGATACATCAAATACCTACGTATACACAACATCGAACATAACATACATTACCTACAATTAAGAAAATGATAAAACGTTAAGGATTAATTTCCGTCACCGTCCGTGTGGTGACAGTGTAAGAATACAATAATATGTCACCACCCCATCTCATCTCATGGATGTCGTAGAAACCAACTAAAGGACTATCTGTGATTAAACCTGAAATTAAACCCTATACCAATCCGTCCGGCCAGCGTGGTATTAGTAGGCCAAGTATCCCTCCGCCACGGGAGGAGGCCCGTCCCTGCAGTCGGACTTTTATGAGCTGTTATGATGGTGATAAGGGATTAAAGATTTCCTTCTTTGCTTTTCTTATAGAAAATGGATTCATAGCATAATGTGCAAGTCGCAAAATGTGCAGGCTGCGTAAAACGTTCAGGTCGCAAAATGTGCAGATCTCAAAACGTGCAGATCTCGAAATGTGCAGGTCGCAAAATGTGCAGATCTCATAATGTGCAGGTCTCAAAATGCTTATTAACACTTGAATTAGCTTTTTAAAGATAACGGACTATGAAGGACTTGTTGAAAGGTTTTATCGCAGCTTCATTTGCAGAAAACCTGATACGGCGCAAGTATAGTAATTTAGCAGGGAATTATTTGTTTGAGCATTTGAGGTTGAGACTTTAGGTCCAAGTGCTCGTCTTGACTTCAAAGACCTTTCAAAACATCTAATTGACGCTTCTCACGACCGGCATGCTGGTCTTTATTTTATTTGGAACAAAGTCTGGGTTAGGTTCGTAAGGTCTCACTTGTAAAATATGACTTCGTTCACGAAAAAATATTTAGGTCTAGGCGTTTTTTTCTGTGGAACCCTATAAAAAAAATAAAAACTGGGACCGAAGCCTTTATGTGCCCTACGAGCCACGGTCAGATGAAATACCACTGAGTGGTCACCCATCTATGCCATTACGTCGCCATCTGCACTTTTTGCGATGTGCACATTTTGCTACCTGTACGTATTACGATTAGCACATTTTACTATCTGCACATTTTGCGACTTGCACTAGTGCACATTTTGCTACTTGCACATAATGCTATGAATCGGTCTTAACATCTGCGAACTTTTTCGAAATAGGCTTTTACCGTGTAAATTGAGATAGCGTATATGGAAGCCTATGCTTCCAAAAATAAGGTGCTTAGAGACTATTCTCTAAGCACCTTATTTTTACTTTGTCAGCAGACAAGGAACAAGGTTATTATTATTTTAAAGCTTTGTCTACATTTCATATTTGAAACAATTTCTAAAAACAAACACTATATCCGAAGTTGTCATATGTGGTGATTCTGGGGCGTTTATTTTTAAGCTTTATTGTGTCTCGGGGAGTTAAATTTAGTTTTGTAGACTTGTTTTGAATCTATTCGAAAATAAATTAGAGGCAGAGCACGGAAAGGTTTCTAATAATAAATTACTATTTTCCAGGAAAATACAAAACAAGAAAATCCTAATAAAAATGTAGATTGTTATTTTTAGTATCAAGGACTTAATCTGTGACATACTTCAGATGTAACAGGTGCGTAACACTCATCTAAACCGTCAGTCGTGAAGTTTGACGTACGAAGATGAATGTATGTTAGATGAAGCAAATCAGGTTTGTAAGGAGCGTACTAAATGACGTTTCGTTGTCTCGTGGAACTAGGCGTGTGTTTATGTATTATTTTTAGTATTTCGTCTATAGGAGAATTATACTCGACAGCCATTTGGTCTGCGTGAAAGAAGATGGGATTTGATGTCATTATACATATTATATTATTTGAGTTCTGTGGGGCGTGTTGGAGCCCATTCACACATGCCCATTTCCAGCAGTGGACTGCAATAGGTTAGTTGATTGATTGATATATGAAGCTGTTTTATGGGTCATATTTGAGCTCGTAAGGTTAGTTACAGCCTACATTTATTCATTTGACTGAAGTTTTGCAGTGCAATAGTCCTCGCGATACAGGACATGATCCTTCTATAAGCGAAATTCACGAGGGCGAATAATAGTTAACAACATCCATACCTGTTCGTTTCCGATTTGTACAGGTTTCTCATATATGATCCAAGTTACGCATTCAGTGTATGGCGGTGTGGTCAAGGAGCCTTTGTATGTGACATAGTTGCCTTCTTGTAGGTCATCGCTGTCCATCCATGAAAGTGATTCTGTGGAAGAAATCATAAAATATAAGTAAAAACTTTTAATTCCCTTTTAGGGTCGTAGCACATACAACGGAACGTAAACGGATCGCCACCGTATCAACTCGAGTCGTTCAGTACTATTTGTATGAAACTCCTTATTGCAACGCACACTTATCGGAATCGTAAAGTAATCGGATTTTTGACGATTGACACACAGGAAAAAGGCGAGGCGGTGTCGATCCGTTTACGTTACGTTATATGTGCTACAGCCCTAAAAAAGACCACAGCTCTTGCACTAGTGATCGGGCCCTGTGTCTCTTTCTTGGGGACTTTACAAACATCAACTTAACAGACACAAAGAACATTCACACCCTACAAAATCATGTATGGATCACACAAATAATTATCCTGCTTGGGAATCAAACCCTCGTGTACGGCAGCCGCTTCCGCGGACGTTGCGCCACCGAGGCAATCAATCTAACGGATGAGTTTCTTCTATTCTTCTATACTAATATTATAAAGAGGTAAAGTTTGTGTGTTTGTTAGTTTGTGACGTTGTAGGGAGTAATCTCTGGATCTAATGAACCGATTATAAAAATTCTATTCTGTGTTAAATAGTCCATTTATCGGGGAGTATCATAGGCTATATAATATCACGCTATGACTAATAGGACTGGAGCATTAATGAAATATGTTTATAAAAGGGGCGTGTTTTTTCAGCTAGTTCAAAATAAATTGCATTATTGGAAGTGAAACTTTTAGGGATCCAATCATTAGACCAAAATTCATGAGACCCATAAAACATACGACTTTCCTTTTTTAGGGATAAAAGTGTACTTTCGATGTTCACTCAATGTATCAATCAATCTACTCAATGTTTTTTATCCTTGATTTATTTTGCTTACTTTTATTTTTCAAGTTTTTATGTTGGTAGTAAATTCATTGTGTTAAGAATTGGATTCCTTTTTTTAGAAAAAAAATCGTAAAATGAATAGCCTAAGACACTCAGCTGTTTATGACAGGTGCAATCATTTATAAAAACGTTAGCCTTTGTGTTAAAACACACCTTCTCCCTGGGCTGGAGTAGGGGCGTCCAAGTCCCAATTGAATAATTTACAAAAATAACCCAATGAAGTGAAAAACAGCAAAACGAAAGTTCGACCTGTATCCCTGGTACAGTATTTTCGGCGTTTTTTGAAACTATTTGTATCGCAACCACTGCTACACAAAAAGCCTTTCGCTAGAGGCTTTTTAGTCAAAACCAAAATTCCAATTTAACTTATGTTCTCTTTTAATCTAACTCTTTTTGCCTTTCTTATAAAACATAGGCTAAAAACTAATCCTTGAATGTTTCATTGGAATTACGCCATATATTCTCCGATTCGAAATTCAACCATTGCTAGGAGTAAAAGAAATGCTTTACATAACATTTCAATTTAGTCTTGAAACCAGAAAACCATTATAAGAAAAAAAGAGCTTTTTAGAGGAAATTGGTGTAATAGATTACTAAGAATTGATCAAAACAATTTAGTTGTTGTATAAAATGTATCAGATTAATCATTCAACTTGAAAATGTTATTAGGCAATCCATACTAATATTGTAAGTGGTAAAGTGTGTCTGTTTGTCTCTCTTTCACGGCAAAACGGAGCGACGAAATGACGTGATTTTTTAAGTGAAGATAGTTAAAAGGATAGAGAGTAACATAGGCTAGCTTTTTTGTTGTTTTTCTTCTGTTTCCAGGAAAAGGGAACAGTGCTACCACGTGCGAGTGAAGCCGCGGACAAAAGCTAGTACTGAATAAAATTAAGTGAGTCTTTTGCTGTTTTTAGAAAAAAAGGTCCTTAATGATTTTTGAGATTTGTTTGTCAATCAATGGTTGTTTATTGCAAGAAATCGGAACCATTATTATGGTTCTGGTTACGAACACTATTGTGTTAGTAACCAGCTATTAATCTAGTTATCGTTCTTGCAGCTCGCCGAGGCTGTTGCCGGCTAAACATCCAGCTGTGACGTTGTAGGTAATCTCTAGATCAGCTGAACGGATTTTAAAAATTCTTTCTGTATTAAATAGTCCATATATCGGGGAGTGTCATAGATTATAAAGTATCACGCTATGACTAAAAGGAGTGGAGCAGTAATGAAATATGTTTAAAAAACGGACGCGTTTTTTTCGCCACCCAACGAAATGGTCACGGGTCAGCTAGTGTTTTACAAAATTGATTACAAGATAGACAAATTGAAAGCTTAGAAAACACGTTCTATTGATATTTTACTTATTTTGTATACTCGTAGTATTGGCATGTTTAAGTTGTTTTGGAGGGGCCTATGTCCAGCAGTGAACTTCGATAGGTTAAGCTGATGATGATATTAAACTAACCTGATGTTACTCGTACAGAATGTTCGCTCTTCTTAATAGCTTCAATTCCTTCAACCAGCCTATCGAACCTAGGGTTTGGGAAGTCGATTGCTTCAAGGAGGAACCCCACTACTGCTAAGCCATCAGGATGACCAACTGCTGCTTCCATTGATTCGTATTTACTGTTGTAGTGTACAAAGTGACACTCTGCTGCGTATCTGGAAATATTTGTTTATTACCATTAGAAGTATCCTTCCGTCACTGGAGGAGGCCCATCCCTGCAGTGGGGTATTAATGGGCTGTTATGATGATGACCATCTGAAGGTAAAGTGCCCTTTTATAAAGTTTGATATAAATTTTTAGTTCTGTGCAGAAGAGATTATGAAAATAACATTGTGGTTGAGAACCGTTGTGGGGTCAAATCAAAATTTAGAATTGACTGACTGACTAAGGCTATATTATTCACCGGGACACAATGGCAGCGCACCAGTCGCGCCGCTACCAAAATGTATACAGCTCTATAGAGCGTTACTCACCTGGTCTCCATTTGGTTGCGCAACCAATGTATACATTTTGTTGATAGCGGCGACTGGTTGCGCCGCCATGGTATCCCGGTCAAATATAGCCCTTAGTCAAAAAGTGTGGAGGTCTGATAACTATGAAATTCAAACATCATGACAGCCCTGTAAAAGGTTAACCTACTAATACCAAGTTGTTTAGAATGGTTTGTACAGGGTTATTTGTCAAGATTTACTTTAGTATAGATATATTTGCGGAGTTGTCCTTATTTGGCTTTGGAGACACGTATTATATGAGATAAAGCAGTAAAACTGTGTATTCTTCTTCGTTACAACATGAAAAATCCATAAAAAAAATATCTATAAAATCTACAAAAGTAAGAATACAATATGTCACCACCCCATCTCACCCCATGGGTGTCGTAAAAACCAGACTAAGAGACTATCCGTAAATATTACCTTTACGAAATAATAAGAAGGAAAACTTGAAATTAAACAATATACCAATCCGTCTGGCAAGCGTGGTATTAGTAGGCCAAGTATCCCTCCGTCTCGGGAAGAGGCCCGTCCTTGCAGTTGGACCTTAGTGGGCTGTTATGATGATATTCTACAAAAGAAAATCTTATCCTTAATAACTTTCAAGAAAGTTTTATCTTTGTCTAACCAAGAGTACTAGTGTACTTAAAATGAATATAACTTACCCTTGACCATCCAATAAGTGTTCACATCCAGAGAAGTTATCTACGGACCAGTGGAAGTGCATCTGTTCAAATATGTATTCACCAAGTAGGGGACCGCCTTTGAGTATTGGTTTTACCTCAGATTCAAATGTAAAGTATGCTGAAATAAGATACAGAGAAAAATTAAAAAGACATTTACTTTTAGAGATTAGTTTGCAATACTGAAGGTTGATGGTTCTTTCTAATCCGTTTCTAATTTCTCACAACGCCATCTAGTCCCAAACTAAGCAGAGCTTGTACTAAGGGTACTAGACAACAGATAAACATACATAAATACTTTATTTGTGTAAATATAATAAACAATATTATATTTACATAGATAACACACAGACCAATGCAAACAATCATGTTCATGCACACAAAAATATGCATCGAGCGGAAATCGTACCCGAGACCTCTGCGTAGCAGTCATGTTAAAAAACCACTACGCCGCAGAGGTCGTCAAATATTGTTAGGTATATAATATCTTTCTATCTCTTTTTGGAGGACTCAGATGCTAACATGTTTTCTATAATTTTTAAAATAGTTACGCTGCTTATCTAATTACATTGACATTGTATTTTTACGTTCGTAATCTGTCCTTACAAATTCGGCATATTATTTTCAATGTTATCATGACGTAGTATTTTGTCAAATTCTGTTCCTAACACCGATAAGATAAACGATTATGATTAACGTGAGGAAATTTTGCTCTAAATATTTACTCGTATTTATACTTTTTACTAAAATAATCATCTCATGTCCCACTCCTAGGAGGACTTCACTTCAGTGACAATGACCTGAAGACCATCTTTCATCTTTGAATTTGATGGTCGGTTAACAGTACAACAACAGTACGTTTGAGTGAAACAGTTTGCTTATTGTGTTGTGTATGAGGAATTCGTGCAATCACCACCTAGTCTGCAAGACAAGGGAGACAATCCCTATTACAGAAATAGTTATTTTTATGGGATATAAAAGACCATTTCATTAGTGGATAATAATGGATAATCTTTGGGATAAAATTAAAAAGATAACTTCTTCTCTTCTTGCTCCTTTACCACAAGTCACAGGAGTATTTTTATATGTATGCGTAATTTATTTTATGGAGTACACTCTATTTTAATCCTCCTGTCAAAAATTGCTATCAGTACCAATCATACTATAACGATACGAGTGGGTTTTGTACAGTTAACGATATGTTTACTTACTATATTACTTTATCTCTTTATCTAATCATTGTCTTGAACTTCACTGATTTTTATACTATTTGTAGTAACATTATTGCATTAAACGATGTTTTTATATACTCCATAAAAAGCGAAACGAATTCTTGTCTTAAGCCTACTTATAAACTACTAACTATGCCGTATTAAATCAGGCTTATCCATGAGCAATAAAGTATATCGTAAAAAGCTAGAAAAAGTTAAAGGCTATTTAACTGTAAGTATAGTATAGCTTTAGAGTTTCCTCGTTTCTTTTAAGCGGTGCATCGCCCACTGAATCAATATAAAATTAATTAGCTGACATCCACATCGTTCGGCGGCGAAAAAAGCGCGTCCGTTTTTTAAACATATTTCATTACTGCTCCACTCCTTTTAGTATAACACTCCCCAACAAATGGACTATTCAACACAGAAATAATTTTTGAAATCGGTTCAGTAGTTCCAGAGATTACCCCCTACAACGCCACAAACACACAAACTTTACCTCTTTACAATATACTCGTATTATAGTATAGATGACAGTTTTCTTTAACTATAATATTACTTCTATAGAATGACTATTCTATTATTTTATTTACACTAACAAACACATAGAATAAAGGGATTCAAAGTATCTCGCTTTTTAATCACAGAAATAATTGATTTGCCTTATCAATTACATATTATTACCCGTATATTATAAAAATAAATCAGAAATTATCGTTTTTCCTTATAATGTTTAGGAAAGTGTTTATTATTTTTTACGTATAGTGTGTACTGATATAAATAATAACTACGTTCGTTATGTAAAGCATTAATCTTCTAAGCAGCAAAAAATATCGATAACAGAGGATTATACTGTCACGATAACGAGTAAAACTTTGCGTATTAGTAAAAAACAGTATCGTTTACATGTTGTAAAATCCTAAACGACCTTTGTGACTTAGTGGATCTTGTCTTTAACAGGCTGCTACGCAGAAGACTCGGCTTCGATTCCCGCTCAATGCAAATCTTTGCTTACAAGAATATGAAAGCTTGTCTTGGCTTGGGTGTTTTCTCTATAAGGAGGGAAAATCGCCTGATTTTTGTTCATCAGTTAATTGCCTTGGTGGCGCAGCAACCATACATATGCTGCTGTGCATTAACTCCCTTACTCATAAACGCCTCTAATATTTAATCAATCTTTATCGAGATTTTTATTACGAAAACCAACCTTATACCAAACAAAACCTTAACCCCCTTACTCATAAACGCCTCTTAAATTTCATCACTGTTTAGCGAGATTTTTATTACGAAAACCAACCATAAACCAAACAACGTAAGAGTCTATGCTAATTAATCAATTTACTAAAATTTAAGAGGCGTTTATGAGTAAGAGGATAAGAATTTAAGCTAATCAATTGATTAAAATTCAAGAGGCGCTTATGAGTTAAATTTTTATCCAGACGTTATTTCCCTGAGCCTGTTCTTGTCGTGTCCTTTAAATATAATGTCTGCAAAAGTCCGTCATTACTAGTGCAGGAGTTCTTTTTAAAAATACATTGTACAAATATTTTTAGTAAGTACTAACCTGTTGATCCATTGTTTAGGAGTATGCCCATGACTTCATTGTCCCAATATCCTTGGAACTGTAATGGCTCTAATGATGACCATTTTGGACACCTACTTAAGGAAATGGCTATTGGAGACTGCGAAGCTCGCAGCCGAGATATTTGTTCAGCTGAAATAGAAATTACCCAATTATTATACACTTAAGAAAGAACTCTATAAACTAAGGCACATCATATCACGTGGCGCGTGTTGAGAGAGGCCTATGTCGAGCAGGGGACTACTATAGGCTAGTTGATTGATTGATTGACATCATAATAATATGGGGATAACAGAACCGTAGCGATCTAGAGCACAAATTTTAATGTATGTTTCCGAGATAATTAAGGAAACGCGTTAGGCGTTAATAATAGGAATCTGTAAGCCTTTTATTACTAGTTCTAATAACTAATATAAATATATAATTCTATATACTTTTATGGAGTTGTAAATTTAATAACAGTTTTTAACAATATGACATATTAATGAAAGGCAATATCAAAAGTTTTACAAAAAAAAATGTCACTTAGATCACTATGGTTCTTGCATCGTCATATATCATAGCACTCCCGTATGCTCTATGGGAGGTCCAAGTTTTAAAGATAAATTACTTAAAATGATATGAAAGTCAACAATCATAATTCATCAAAGAAAGTACATGTAATCCTCATACAGCTATTTATAGATTATTTTGTATTTTTAGTGAATACTAGCTGACCCGTGCCCACTTCGTTGGGCGGCGAAAAAAACGCTTCCGTTTTTTGAAGATATTTCATTACTGCTTCACTCCTATTAGTCATACCGTGATACTATTTATCCTATGACACTTCCCTATAAATGGACTACTCAACACAGATAGAATTTTTAAAATCGGTTCATTAGATCCAGAGATTACTGCCTACCACGTCACAAACACACAAACTTTACCTCTTTGTAATATTAGTATAGATGAATCACATTAAACTTTAAAATATTAATCAAAGCTCTAATCAAATTATTTCAAACTTTCCAAGAACCAAAACAAATTAATAGCTTTAATGGCCGACTATAAAATAAAAGAGTATTTATTTAAGTGTATCGTTTTGTTTCTCACTTACAAACAACTAAAATGTAATAATATTTTACTCGCTATAAATACATTAAGTACATAAAACATTCATTTTGTTAAGTGTACAAAAGGATTAATAGGATTTCAAACCTTTCAAGTTTATATTTAAATTAGAATAAGATTATTGTCTTTTATTTAATGATATTAGAGTAGGGGCATTGCCCAGTCGTGGGACAATATTCTGATGAGTACAAAAACTCTAGTATTGTGCTTAGTTAAGAACTTTAATCAACATGTCGATACTTAAAAAATAACCTCTTTACTCATAAACGCCTCTTAAAGGAGACGGTTTTTTTTGTTCGGCGATTAGGACCAGTCACAAATTGTGCGAGTTTAGGAATGAAATGCATACTGGTTTATTTCTTATAATCTCTAGATAGACAGTCTGCACATATCAAAACTCCCTCTAGAGGGAATACTCTGAAATAGGACAATCAAAACATGACTCTAGTGATAACCTAAAATCTCACAACAGCGATCGTCTAATGAATATACACTAATAAGGCAACCAAGACCTCTCGAAATAATGCAGTTTTTGCTGGCTATTGCTTGTAGATCTAAAATAATAAGGTAGTTAAAGAGAAACAATACACCATATACATGACACAAGAAATATTTATTACTGTTCACAATTATTATTATATTATTATTATTCTCTTTATTTACATTAATCATATTTAGTTACATTTTTAAATATAAGTAGATATCTATACTTATAATAAAACTGTAGAGAGATCAATTCTGTACATTGAATATATGTTCAAAATTAATATTGGAGGATGAATGGTGATCGATACTAATGCCAAAAATGCAATCAATAAATTTTTTGTCTGTCTGTCTGTCTGTCTGTCTGTCTGTCTGTCTGTATGTGCACGCATGGGTCAAAAACTACTGAAGGCATTTTAACCAAACTTGGTACGATTGTAGTCCATACTCCCGGGCAGGTTATAGGCTGTATAACATAACGCTAAGACACATAGGAGCTGAGCAGTGACGAAAAATTTGAAGCAAGTCAGTTGACAAAAAGCGCGTTCTAGCTCTTATCATCGCATACGTTGATCATACGCCAAAAATATGTATTACAAAAATAATGGTCTTCAAAAGATGTACAAAAAAGTCCTGAATAGTATATATCTATCTTTTATATATTAGCCACAATAACGTGTTTAATCGTTAGGGTTTTCTTCAAAGTGTATTAAATACATAAATATATTGTAATATGCATAGACATATCTTTTTCAAACTCCCATATTTCAAAAGTACACTTTAATATCTTATTCATAAAAAAAAATTATAGAAATCGGTTGATAAACACACAAGATATAGATGAAAGAAAATTTCCAAATGTCGCCGCGCCGGTATGAGTACGGCTGTACGGTTGATTTTTGTTTAACGTCCTAAACGGCCAACCGGTGCCTATATAATTTCATTCACATTGACTCTTAATGCGAACGGACGTGGTTCTTATTGACTCTTTTTGGAATAAGCGCGCTTTAGATATTAAAATACATAGATACGTAGTTTTTAGGTATTAAGTTTAAAGTAGGTAATCTATCTATCTTTTTCTATACTATAATAAAACTGTAGAGGTCGAAATGTCTGTTCTTTTCGAAAATTCAGATAAAAATTATCTATAAAATCTAGAAAAAAGTCAAAAAGCAACAACACTACACACTTACAATTTTTAGAATTAATGTCTATCTGTCTGTCTGTCTGTTTGTTACCGCACATCTTTAAAACGAATTAAAATATAATCTTAAGACCAATACATTGTATTGTAGCCTTTCTTATTAGGCTTAAACTGAGGTATGTTTCATCAAAATCGGATAAGTATTACTCGAGATATCGCTAGATCTCTTTATTAGAACAGTCCAATACAAATCAGGGGTCATGAAAAATGGATTTTGTTCAATGTTGAATGAATTTAAATTTCGTTTCTTTTGTTCACGAGATGGCGTTACCAGTAGTAATCGTAAAATAAATGAGTTTTTAAATAATCTATAACTATTTTATTATTAAGTGCTATTAATAAGTTATTCCTTTTAAATGTTAATAAAATTAACCATGAATCGTATGTGTAATATCAATTATAAGTCTTATTAAATTAAATCAGTTATAAGTTTACTTGATTGTTATATTTTTGTGTTTTTCGTAATTGAAACAATTTAATTAAATATAAATTGTATTAGTAAGCTATTAATCTAAAGTAAAATTATTCTTTTGGTAAGTATTAATTTAGTTTAAACTGTAGTAGTTACTGGTCAGCGTAAAAGTATGCAACAGACTCCACCTGTTTTTATTAATGTAAATAAATACAAATACAAATAACCTTTATTAGTTAATCACAGATACAAAACATCTGACAAAAATAAATAGTCTTTTCCTGTATTGCTAATATTGGCGTACAAACTTCATTTTTTAAAGTTAAACTATACCTATACTTAATCATAAATATTAAATTGAATTAAAATAACATTCCTTTTCTCACAATCTTATTATAACTGCAATTATAACACACTTATATAACTATTTAATAATTAATAATATATGGGTATAATATAACAGACAACATAATAAGTAACACGTTTTTTCTTTATAAAATCATTTTACACATTATTGCTATTTGTCAACAATAAAAAAATACAAAACTGACAATAAAATATAGAAATACAATCACAAAACATTAAATTATTATTCAAAGTGTTTGTGTTTATTTTATTAAGTAATTCAAAAATACTGCACGCAGTTTATCTATAGATAATAATAATAATATAGTCGAGTCTAAGTTTAGTCAAATATTTTTTGCTAGATGGTAAAAAGGTGTGAGGTACAATAATTTATTTCAGCATTTTTTTTACAAAAGACAAATCCCACACTAGCCTTTAAAAATATCAATTTAACGGACACAAAGAACATCCAGACTAAGGACAATAGTTTGTGTATCATAATTGTCCTCCATGGGAATCGAACCCGCGACCTCATGCACGCCAGCCATGTAATGCGACCGCCGCGCCACCGAGGCAGGTAATTCTGCCGCACCATAACGTGGCGTGCAAATGTAGGTATTCATTCATAATTAATTAGCGATTATCCGTGTGGTGACGGAGTAAGAATACAATATGTCACCTCCCCATCTCATCCCATGGGTGGCGTAAAACCGACTAAGGGACTATCGGTGAATATTATCTTCCAATCTATCCGTATATTATCAACCAATCCGACTGGCCAGCGTGGTATTAGTAGGCCAAGTATTCCTCCGTCACGGGAGGAGGCGCGTCCTTGCAGTTATGATGAAATAAGCGATGTCATTTATTTTAACTTACAAATTTGACAACAGATGGCATTGTGCCTGTGACGTCATTTTCAGTATCGCGGTGTTAAGATTTTCCTTGAAAGAATGACGTTCGCTCATGTCTTTCAGTATAAGTTTAGACGCAGTCTTCATAGATATTTTATTTACTATTTATTTACTTTGAAAAGGTTTTGGTTCGTTCGTTAATTTTACAATTCGTTTGTAATGTAGGTATATCTGTTCGTTATAAGGTTTTAAAAACGATTTTTCAGTATTAAATCGAATTGCGAAGTAAGTAACATCCGCCACGCGAACGAAGTCGCGGGCACAGCAGCTAGTAAAAAATAAAAACATTTAAAAATATAAAAAAAAGGTAGACCCACCGGCATCGGGTACAGGGACCAAGCTACCGGCGGTTAGGGCTCCAGAGATAGGAACCTCCTCACAATGCGTGCCGTGTCAAGCAGTACTGCCTTCTGCATCAGACCTATGATCCAACTGTCAAGCGAGAGTCTCCGATGAGATCTCCATGTTGATAGAGACTCTTTGGAATAAGTCCATTAACCGAAAGTACTATCGGAACAATGATCGCCGAATCAACATTCCACATGTCGACAACCTCGTGAGCCAAGTCCAAATATTTCGTTTGTTTGTCTTTTTCTGCTCTAACAAGATTCTCGTCATGAGGAATGGTGACATCGATTATCATTGCACGGCGTTCTGACCGATCTATCACCACAATATCTTATTGGCTTATTGGCAACAATAGTCCGATCAGTGATGATAGATCGGTCCCAATATAATGTAACACTACTATTTTCGAGAACTGGGTCTATAATAATTGTGAACAGTAATAAATATTTCTTGTGTCATGTATATGGTGTATTGTTTCTCTTTAACTACCTTATTATTTTAGATCTACAAGCAATAGCCAGCAAAAACTGCATTATTTCGAGAGGTCTTGGTTGCCTTATTAGTGTATATTCATTAGACAATCGCTGTTGTCAGATTTTACGTTATCACTAGAGTCATGTTTTGATTGTCCTATTTCAGAGTATTCCCTCTAGAGGGAGTTTTGATATGTGCAGACTCTCTATCTGAAATACTGCTTTAAGAGATGACTGTGTCATTCTTCAGTCATCTCTTAAAGCAGTATTTCATCTTAAATAGACGCAGGTGGCTCAAGCTCACCTAAAAGCGGAGCCCAAGATAAAAACCACACTTTACACATCACATGTGCACAGCAGCCAACAGTGACTGTGCCTCTGCTCAATAAGCAATAACAACAGTATCCAGCAAGAGCAGCTTTATTATGTATCACTCTATCTAAAGATGCCATTTTTATAAAATATAAAAGTACATAAAAATCTTGCATTTATCTAATAAAATCTGAAACAATAACAATGTTGTCTGTCAGTGTCAAACTGATTGAAACTGAGAGTATCTGCTATGGGTTGTTATTTACGTTTCGTTCTACGATTATTTTTAAAGTACGTTACTTGATAATTTGTATTAACCATTAAAATAAACCTAAGAACGTTCCAAAACAAGCATTTTTAGGTGTAATCCTTTTTTACCATTATTTCATTATTCCCTCTTCGTTTATGTATAATTTGTGCTCGGTTAAGTATATTAAGATGATAACTATTTTTGTGAGTAATATGAATAATAAACATTACTGTTTAGGGTGGTGCGAAAAAAAACCGTCTCCTTTAATCATTGTTTAGATAGATTTTTATAAGGAAAACCAACCTTATACTAAACAAAACCGTAAGAATTTAAGCTAATCAATTAACTAAAATTTAAGACGCGTTTATGAGTAAGGGGGTTAAAACTTAGTTATACGACTAAACAAATTATACCTAACCTTTGTCATAGCATGTCTATATAGCGTCATCAATAATTAAGTATTCATAATGTTCTCAAATGCACCGGTACGCAGATACAAATCTTTAATTATTGCATGTGACATAATATAAAAGATAAAATTCCTTGATAATTTGCTAATAAGTTCCAGTTCATTTCCTTAACACTGTTTATACTTCAATCATTCAATAACCCCTATACCAATCCGTCTGGCAAGCGTGGTATTAGTAGGCCAAAGATCCCTTCATCATAGGAGGAGGCCCAGCCCTGCTGTGGGGCATTATTGGACTGTTATGATGATGATGATTCAAGTTGTAGGTAAAAGATCCTTATCTTATCTCAAGGAAATCGAGAGAAGGAATATGTGATAGCAAGAAGTCTTTTCCGCAATTTATTTCATTGTTTATTTTTACGTATCCTAATCTCCAATCTGTACATATAAAATTGATTGCACTGAATTGATTGTCTGATTTATCAATGCGGAGACCAAACCGTAGAAGCTTTAAAAGTGTCTGGTTTTAGAAGTTACTTAACACGTACTCGTATGATAAAAAGAAAAATCCCTACCTCAAATAATCTGTTAGAGAGTAGAGTAAGTCGTAGTATCTTTGCAAATTAATTTTATCGTCACATAAAGTTATCACTAGTTATATAAGGAATCAATGTTATACAATGATATTATTACACTTATCATACCAACAATAACCCTTTGGGTCAAAACTTCTCAACTTTGCCTTTTCAAAAAATCAGCATGTTAATGGCATTCGTATTTAATATTTTTGGAATAGATAAACCAATAATATATAATTTACATATCACAGTAAAATATCTACACACTCGTCCTTTCATTGTTTCCAACCGTTCCGAGATATGGCGTGCGTAAATTCCCAGATAGCGAATTTTGTATTTTGATAGATAGATTATAAGATTGAGTCGCATATCTATGCTAAAAAAACACTGCGACAAAAGGCCGATTGACACATCGATAAGTACAGTAGCGAGTTAAGTTGGCGAGACGCGAGAGAGGGGGCTATTTCGTCCTTAACTCGCCAAAAAATAAGATGGAGATCTATTCAAATCAACTAAATCAACAACTTACTACCTAACTCGCTACTGTACTTGTCGATGTGTAAATCGGGCTTTAACGTTTTACATATTACGTCAGAAGCGACATTTTCAAACGCACCAAAAAATCTTTAAAAAGATTACTTACCATCCGAAACTGTTTCCTTAGGTTTCACTAAAAACGAACTTGGATTCATTTTTATAATCCTTTTTTCCATACTTAAAATATAAATATAAAAACTATATTATAAATATACGTCCACAACCTACGTCTTATACAATCATAAATATGCGAACGAAAACAATTTGATTCCAAATCGTTCTGTTAAGATTAGATTAGTTTTATCGTATTATTTTTACTGGTCTAACGGCGATATTATACAGGGGAGGATTAATGATAGAGAGTTCCTTAATAATTACGTATTTATATAAACTAATGCCTTGTTTTCATGGGCGAAATAGTTAGATAAAATAAAAAAATAAATAAAAAAAACACAACCGAATTGAGAACCTCCTCCTTTTTTTGAAGTCGGTTAAAAACTATTCCCGCTCCAGGGATCAAGTTATGTGTCGCGGACACTAAAGCACACCTCATTCAGGATTATTATTTCTACATTTCATAAATCTGACGTAAGGTACAAAGCTGCGGCTTTTGTATGACAGTTTCTCATCGCAAACACCACTAAGTATATCCTATTCGCGTTTGGAATGCAGTGAGTTTTAAGTATAAATGTTCTGTGCATTGTTCGCTGACCTAGACCCGCCGTCTAATCAATCAAATCTTTTAAAATTCAAATTAATTGATTTTTAAAAGATTTTATTGGTTACACAGGGGCTGTCACTGCATTCTAAACGCGAATCTATACTAATATTATAAAGAGGTAAAGTTTGTGTGTTTGTGTGATTGTGTGTTTGTGACGTTGTAGGGGGTAATCTCTGGATCTACTGAACCGATTTCAAAAATTCTTTCTGTGTTTGATAGTCCATTTATCGGGGAGTGTCATAGGCTATACAGTATCACGCTATGACTAATAGGAGAGGAGCAGTAATGAAATATGTTTATAAAAGGGACGCTTAAAAATGTTTATTTTGCTTCTGCTGCTTAAACATCTGGAGATATACTGAAATGATGTATTAGAGAATTGTACCTTTAAAAAAGTTTTACAATTAAGTCAGCGATAGCATATATCTATCTTCTAAGGTTGACTCACTACGACCTTTTTTATAATAATCAAATTTGATTTAAAGAAATGCATTGTTTGTAAAGGTATTTTGTGTATATGGTATCGACCCTTATCAAAATAAATACGTTAATCATTATATTTATTTAATTTTAAACATAATTGACCTTTACAGCGATGAGATCCGATTATTAGTTTGAAAGATATCTCAGTTTTAAAATAATGCGCGAATAACGTAATATATCTGTCTAACGCGATGTTAGTATAGATGAATTTTCTTAGTATGTATCAACATTTTGGTTGGAGTAAGATTTTTATTTTAATTTTAAATACCTGTCATCATCATAACAGCCCATTAATGTCCCACTGCAGGGAAGTGCCTCCTCCCGTAACGGAGTGATACTTGGCCTACTAATACCACGCTGGCCAGACGGATTGGTAAAGGGTTTAATTTCAAGTTTTCCTTCTTTTTATTTCGTAAAGATAATATTCACGGATAGTCCCTTGGTCGGTTTTTACGACACCCTTGGGATGAGAAGGGGTGTCGACATATTATATTCTTACTCTGTCACTACACGCAGTTAAATACCTGTAAGTACTATAAATTAATTCTACCTCAAAAAGATCGCTTAGTCGGACTAAATTCGGAGGGCGGAGGACCCTGTTCTGTGGCGTTTGTTGAGAGAGGCATTTTGTCCAGCAGTGGACTGCGATAGGCTAATTGGTTTATTGATTAATACCATGTATTCTTAATCCATTTTTACATGGATAATACTCTATACTAATATTATAAAGAGGTAAAGTTTGTGTGTTTGTAAGTTTGTGACGTTGTAAGGGGTAATCTCTGGATCTACAGAACCGATTTTTAAAATTCTTTTTGTCTTATATAGACCATTTATCGGGGAGTGCCATAGGCTATATAGTATCACGCTATGACTAATAAGAGAGGAGCAGTAATGAAATATGTTTAAAAAAGGAAAGCGTTTTTTCGCCGCCCAACGAAGTGGGCACGGGTCAGCTAGTAGGATATAAAGCAGTTGAAATATTCTAATCAACTATTCTCAAAATTAAAGTAAGAATTGATAATATTCCTTTCTTAAACGACGTAGATGATGACGAGTAGAACTCGGTCATTCGTAAACATCAAACTCTTCTGCACAAGTAACTTTAGGCTAACGAAACGGAATGACAAAAGATTACGTACTGTCTATTTAAACAGACTTGCTCTAAAACGTAAACATATATGGCGTCGTGTCAACCACAGACTAAAGACTTTAGTCTTTAATCTTTGAAAAATGTATAGGAATTAAGGACAAAATTCTATAATCTACAAATGTCAAATCGTAAAAATAATTTTATCTGTGAAATTTTATGTTGGAAAAAAATACATTTATTTAAAATTTACGAAAGATAGTGGATAAATCAAAGTGATTTACGTGTTTTCTATTGCATAAACGTTTAATGCTACTTTCCAGAAATTTTCATCCATATCAAAGTGTGCGATTGATGTAAAAACTAGTGAATTTGCAATATGTGGTGTTTGTTTACTAAATAAATCAAGTAAGGATGAATACGGTATAGTTAGTCATCTTCATTAAGCAACACATTATAGAGATAACAATCCAACTGGTAATATAATGCAACAAAATATATTTTTGTAAATTCTTGGTTTAACTAATTTTTACAGCAGTAAGAGGAACCTAAAAGTTTTGGCAATACCAAAATAAAATAGGTAATAATTTTATTATCTTAAGATACCTTCTGTATAAAGTATGTTTTTTTCTAAATTAAGCTCTTTAAATACGTTATTTTAAAATAAACTAAACAAAAAATCAAAAAAAAAAAATTAAAATTAGAGCAAATGTCAAAAACTTACACAACCAGATTAAGAAAATTATTGCTTCTCTAAAATCTGATGTCTCTAAAAGTAAGTCACACGTGCAACCGTTCTACCGTATAAAACCCAGTAAATTTCCCTCGATCTAATACCCGGAAACTTGACACTTGCTTGCAATTAGGAGTCCTTTTCCTTCACGGCATGGGTTAAGTAGTTATACTAAGTAATTAATTAATCAAGCTCACTGTGTCAAGGGTAACTTGTAATGTTGGCTGTACTTAATAAGGCGACAGCATTTGGGTGAAGACTAAGAGTAGTTTTATGGGAGTAACGAATGCGTTTTGGAGAAGTTTTGCTAAGGTCCTTACTTTATGGGACTATGAGGGAAATATACCTAATGTGCATATGCGTATACATGAGATGGTAATTCAGAAACACAAACTCATGGTCAAATGGTTTACTTACGAGTATGTTGTATGAAAATAATGTTTTCGTTGGAATTCTTTTGCTTAGCAGGATCATCAAGATCGTTTTGGCGTCCTCCTTCCAAACCTTACAGATTGAAAATAGTTAGGGTATTGTCAGGTCTGTACTAAAGTTTCTGCCGCGCACTGTTTCGAATATTTTGATGGTGGTGTTTTCGATGGTGATATCGATTTTCTTATGACATTATATGGCGTGATCATGATATGCATGCATTTAAAGCATATTGTGCAAAATGAGCAACTGTTGGCACTATTGCGTAAAGCTCCGAAAAAATTTACCCTTCATTAAAATTATTTTTCAAAATACTCTATTTTAATCATGACGTGATAATTCCAACCAATCAGATATAGTTTACCCAAGAGACTAACTTGTGACCCGCCCACGCTTTCATAATGTAACTTTAATCCTTTAGGACACACGTAACAATATTTTTGTAGGTCTAACATTAACATTCAAAAGATAATTATTCCTACAAGATCTGCCACATGGGATTTCTCTGTTTGTGGTTAAATAAACTTAATTAAATATACGAGAATGAACCTACTTCAAAGAGGATTGTTAACGTGAAATATATACATTTTCTATGTTATACTAATACGACTGCGTGTGAGAAAGCCTGGGTGTGTTCGATATCACCGAAAAGAGTCAGGACAATAGACTATGATGCTACTACCGTTCATTCCCGGTCAAAGATCCAGAGGCAGATAAAAAACAAGGCAGTAAAAGTTGGGAGGGATAATATGGGAAAGTGCGTGTGAAGCGAACTGAGAGGAAGGTTGAATATAGAGCAAAGTAGATTTAGTGGTCATAGGATTACGTATTAAATTCCTGAGACAGCATCACGACACCAATTGGATGAGATGGTGAGAGCATAACATTTTTTACCAAACCTTCACCATAAAAAAATACTTACCATAGAATTACCAACAAAAGTCCTAAGATTACACTACAAAATATAATAAATGTAGGAAAAACAGTTTCGCTAAATTTTTATCTTGACATTGCCATTACATTCCATAATCGGAGTACTCTATCATAGATAGGTGTTTATCTGAAATATTTTAAAGATTATCGTCTAGTTATGTAAGACTAAGGGCCAGATTCAGAGACCGCACTTTGACTTTACTTTAGCAAAGTCTAGTTATTATCTCTGAATTTGAACAACATTAAAGTAATCTTTTCGCATGAAAAGTTTACTTTGTAGTAATAAATAATGAAAGTAAACTTTTTCATGCGAAAAATTACTTTAATGTTGTTCAAATTCAGAGATAATAACTAGACTTTGCTAAAGTAAAGACAAAGTGCGGTCTCTGAATCTGGCCCTGAGTTCACTCCGTCGAACTTGTTTACCTAATGTTATCAGAGGATTATGAAACCATTACAATCACCAACGTCTCTTTTTATAATTGTTATTCATTGTTAATAAAAGTGAGGGCGAATAAAGAAGGAAGGTTCTGGAATAATGATTAGAACTATTGAGATTGAGACAAATAGACGACTTTAAAAGACTGGGCGTAGTTGAAGTATGAGTGAGCAGCACCAGTTGTGTTTCAAAAATTATTCCTTATCTACTTTTCAATTCATGAAGTAGGATTAGGAAAGGTCCCTTGAGCAAGCAGGTAAGTTATGAAATCAAAATAAGTATATCTTAAAGTGTGGTGACGGAGTATGAATACAATATGTCACCACCCCATCTCATCCCATGGGTGTCGTAAAAACCGACTAAGGGACTATCCGTAAATATTATCTTTACGAAATTAATAAAAGGAAAACTTGAAATTAAACCCTATACCAATCCGTCTGGCCAGCGTGGTATTAGTAGGCCAAGTATACCGCCGTCCCGGGAGGAGGCCCGTCCCTGCAGTGGGACATTAATGGGCTGTTATGATGATATCTAAAGTTAAACATGCAACACGTGAACTCAACATCTAAGGACATGAAATGAAACATGAAGTCACACGCGTTGGGAACCAAGACCTGACAATGGCGGCGAGAATCCGTTATATAAGCTTTACAGTATGACGAATGCTCGGCTTAGAACAGTATAAAATGTTCCTATTCACAGCCATTAATGTCCCACTGCAGGGACGGGCCTCCTATCGTAACGGAGGGATACTTAGCCTACTAATACCACGCTGGCCAGACGGATTGGTATAGGGTTTAATTTCAAGTTTTCCTTCTTTTTATTTCGTATAGTAAATTTTCATGGATAGTCCCTTAGTCGGTTTTTACGACACCCATGGGATGAGATGGGGTGGTGACATATTGTATTGTTACTCCGTCACCACACGGAGAATATAAAATGTTATTACTTAAATATTGTAATTAAAAAATAAACCCTATCAGCTAATCAACTGATGCCAAATAACCGAAGCGGTGTATTAAATGATTTGTTAGCGAGATTTTCCTACAAGATAGGTAATAGGTTAAAAATAATTTTAATTAAAATAAATACAACTAAAATGTAATAAATTTTAATTATCAGTCTATGTTTAGAACGGTTAACAATGTTGATAAAGGTTAACATAGAATACATAACTAAGTACAAAATCAAATCATTTTGCTATTATTTGGCTACTGGCACATACAGCTTTTTATCTAACCTATCAAAATAGATTGCACGGCCCACCAAATTTCGTAAAATCAATAGGTTGAAAATAACTCCTTTTCATTAATATGTGCTTCATAGATACAGATAGCGCGCGAGTTGAATGCAGTCGGGGTCTGAGGTAAAGGGCGGGAGCATCTCCCCCGGCTACCCGCACGCCCCACCTCACGCGCCTGCAGTGTAGTGCTGTGCCATCCTTGTCAACTATCGTACGTTTGCCGTGTTATTGTGTTAACCCATTTAGACCGACAATAATTTTTGTAAATATTTTATAATTTTTCAACAAAAGCTTGCTAAAAGACACCTCAGCAACCTAAAAAAAATATATAAAAAATTATCCAATAAAAGGGGGAGCATAGGGGGGGGCGTACCATATACGGTACAGTAGGCTTATACGTATGCAAAATACTTTATTTTTACCAAAGACTTTTATTAGCTTTTTTTTGTGATACATAGTAAAATATTCCATGTGAACTCAAATATTGCACTTGACACACCTTGTAGGGCATTGCTTGTGACATTATCTACACCTGGTTCTGTTCTCCTGCTTAGCCTGCTCAGCCATCATATCCTGAATCAGGTATTGTTGATTGACGAGGGCAGACTAGGACCAGGTTTTCACGTAGCTTGTTACTGTCGATGATTGTGTTTGTCGAATGTTAAGCAAGTCCATGTGCCTGCCATCATGTCTATAAAACAACCAACCATTTTGTAAAAATAAATCAATTCAGTGAAGATTTAGAGGCATGTTCCACTTTTTACCACGAACGCTGGTTCGCAATCATCGTCAGCTGGAAGAAGCTTTTGCACAAAATACATATTTGTTTCAGTTGTTAGCAAGTCACGTTTTTAGAAAAGTACACAGAAGACCATTCTATTGGATTTCTTACAAGAGAAACGTTATACTTTGGTTGCCAAGTCGTAGTCGTTTAGGTCAAAAGTCTCGTTGTCCCCAGTTATACTTCAAGACGCGTTTTTGCAATGGTTCTTGAGACTCACGAAGGTCTTCCGGCTCTTTAGAACGACTAATAGGAGCCACTTCTGCTGGTGTTCGTAGCAAACTTAGTGGTAAATGTCTGGGGCACCAGAGGCATGACCAGCCTAAGGCATGATCAGGCATTCGCAGTATCGGGTAGAAATAAAAAAATATCGACATCTTACCCTTGATAATAAGCATCATCATCTGTCTTAAGATTTGTAGCAATATCATGAAAGATCAACGGTCTAGAACTGTAAAATTCTAAGATCTGTATAAGTATAGTTATGTTACATTTTGCTTACATATAAACCTACTGTACCACATACGGTACACCTAATTGGAGATTGAATAAACCTAACTCCTATAACCTAGGTCAACGTTTTCTATAGTCATAGCACCTATTGTACTCTAAGCTATATAAAAATACTAATAAACAATCAACTTTTTATAAAAATAAATAAAAAATGCCTTCTTGAAGATATTGTAAATAATTTCTTACGTTTCTGCTAGCAAATGTCGATAAAAACACAAAATTACTTGCATTTAACTTATTTGTATTATAATAAATGTACAACTGTCACTCTGAACTAATTTATATAACTAAATAAAATACGAATATACCCACACGAAAATCACAATAATTTTTCAAAGTTACTGTACCATATAGGGTACAGTAGGTCTATGGGTTAATAGTAATACTGAAGTTCCCGTGTTATTTTTTTATTCCGTTTTGTGAAATGATTATTAAAACATGTGATAATTATGATATTGTTTTTTTTCACCATGTTAACCTAGTGTACTAAATAAAATTAAACTTAGAACATTGTTTAAATTTATCGATAATATGAATGTCAATTAATAATTTATAATTAGGTCACAGCACTACCGCATTCCTAAGCTCTGCATTCAACTCGCGCGCTATCTGTACTTTATTAAGCTTTATTGAAAGAATTTACTATTCATTTAAAAAAAAACAAGTGTAATAAGTGTAGTACGATATTCAAAATGCTTACTTACGTAAGTACGTAAGCAAAATAGTGTTTTAATTAATTATCAATGCAGTTGTATAATCATTCATCATCTTAGTTAATTAATGTCCACTACTGGACATAGACCTCCTCAAAATAATTCCACATTATGCATTCCTGCGCCACATTTATCCAGCGGTTTCTAACCTAACTCCGTCTGGTGGACAGAGTTAGGTTAGGTTTGTTAGGGGTCTCCCCACCCTGCTAATTTCGGTACACGATCGCTATTCTAGAACCTTTCTGCTACAAGGTATGTTAGTTCTACGTACTTTCTTTCTTCTACATTCCTCCTCGTTTCTAATTCGATCACATAGGAACACTTAACATAATATCTCTGGCCTAATGACAATTATTATTTAGTGGGCGTCCCTTAGAAGAAAATTAACTTTCCAGAACAGGCAACAAACTATGCAATAGCTACAGGTTGACTATCAAACACAGCATGGTACGTCACAACAAAGCACCTGAGATGAACGCGTAATCTAAGTATAGTGGCAAAGAGCCTTCGAGTTCTAGTGATGTATTCAGACGGATGTCTAGGCCTCTGTTGGTTAATGCCATTAAGTTAAGCTCTTAAGAGGTCTATTGCTGTTGTCTGTTTTAACAACTCTGTATAAGAGATGTGATTGTAAATAAATAACAAACCAAGCAAGGCAAAAACCAAATTCGCCAGGTTTTTTTACGCATTTTCAAAATGCATGAGCATGGTCTCTGCAAATTTTAATACAAAATACACACAGTCTAATGATTAATATTAAATGAACTGTTCACTTAAGTTGACTACCATTCTAGGTTCATTAGGATGCTAAAATATAAAGAGCAAGATGACTTGTAATTACACAATACGTAGTTACTAGAGCGGGAGAGCAATTCTTGGTGCTTTTTGCAAGACAACGCTGTTAATCCTACCTTACAGAAGTCATAATTGCGGTTGTCGGTAAGATAGTAGAGTAAAAAAAATATGCTCAGATAAGGAATAATTGGTACTTACGCATCTTAGAGCTCTTCATTTTTATATATTTCACGCCAACTTCTTCTCACAGTATGATCTCAAGCAATCGGTCAATACATAATCCATCAGAAGATTTGATCTGTCAATTGTTATCAATAGATTTGCTCACGACTTTATCAAGAAGATAACTGATACTTTGGCAGCTGGTTGTTCCGTAGTTTCAACCTTAAGACGTAAGGTGTGATTTCAATACAATATTTTGGAAATATTCGCAAATATTTTGAGCTGTTTTAAAACTATGGGGTGTTATAAGTTTGTCGTCCATAAGACAAACATACACAGAAGTGTGTACGTTTGTCTTTGACATCGTAGCTCTGGAACGTGAACCTTTTTTATCTTTTGTGATGTTTTATTGGTACAAATGTGTTAACAGTTTTTTTAGATATTTATGAAAATGTTAATGAAAAACGCTGTACCGTCAAGAAACAGTGAAGTGATTATCATTAATAAAAGAGCATGACTAAAACTAAAGTTGC
Organism: Schrankia costaestrigalis; assembly: GCA_905475405.1. Lineage (NCBI taxonomy): Eukaryota > Metazoa > Arthropoda > Insecta > Lepidoptera > Erebidae > Schrankia > Schrankia costaestrigalis. Next base: position 4,328,415 of record FR997830.1, read on the forward strand.
CTGCCACCAATCATTTGCGTTGAGTTTATTTACTCATTTGAGTCCAGTTTATCAATACGGGTTATTAGGACAATGACTGTTTCGTTAAATGGCTACACATAACGAACGACGACATCGCAAAATTTTCAGATCGCTTATAGTCTAGACCGCATATTCCCTAAAACGCAAAACGTCTACACCAGCAAAATGACTAAATTTGTATAATTCCTTGATCGCTCATTACCTGCAACTCGGAACACCTTAATCGCAAAATGACTACTATTTTTTTATAATCACTCGACACAGTAAACTCACTACGCCTGATGTTAAATTTGGGGTCCAATTTCCTCCTACTCTTGGTCGCGTACGTAGGTACGCCACGCACGTATTAAAACATAAAAGGCTAATATAGAAATAAGTATTCGTAGTAAGTTTGTGGTATAAGTAGATATATTAAAACACATGGGTTATTTAATTCTAAACTTAAATTATATTTTTCCTTATTAAAAATAATAATTAAAACAATCTGTAGTCTTCTTGCTTTTACAGGTATACCTAACAAAAAATCTTCTTCTTAAAAAAAAAATGTAATCTAGTAATAAAGTCTGTATGTAGTAGGCATCTAGTTCAAATTTAATTTTAGTTTTAGCTGATCAATACTAATTATAAAATCAAGCGTTGTTATGGTTTTTTTCAGAAGATTATTCAATTCTCGGCGGTATTGTCTGTCAAAAAGTATGTATTTCTTTTTTCTGTTTTCTTCTTTGGATAATAAACCTCTCAGTTTCATGGCTTGGAATCTTGACTCCTTTTTGAGTTTGTACAGAAAATTTATTAATGTGGAATGTCGCTGTATACGCACCCCAATTCGACGATGCCAGGCTTCTAGGGCATTATTGGTTCGGTGCCTCTCAAAGCAACATGATATGAGTGATGTATTCTTAATCCACTGTTTCTCGAAATAATCAATAAATGCACTCATACCGGTACAAGTGCCTGCATAATCTACTATGCGATTCCACCCATGAATTATATGGGACGATGGTAGTAGTGGTAAAATACACACAAGTCTCACAATCTTTTTTCCTTTCTTGGTACTGACCAGGCCTAATAGATCAGCTTTTTTCCAGAGCGCCTGACAGAAATGGAAAAAACATCCCGTGACCCTCCCGGCAGGGAATACATCCCTGTAGGCATTAATTTGCGCCATTTCGAAGTCACATTTATATCTATTAATGTTAATCCCCAGCACATCACGAATTAGTGTAAATAAGGCGGTATATGTGTTCTGAGTCTTATTTGGCAACAAAGCGTGTATGCAGGGGAGAACATTTGTATGGTGCTCATCGCTTGCCACATCCATGTGTATTGTAAAGAGCTGATAAAAAGGAGCTGGAACTGGCTTGAATGTGCCATCACCAAAGAATACTCTCTGGCTATTTTTAGACTTCGCATGATGTAAAAATATATCATTTGCAAACAAAAATATCTTCCGCTTAGGATCTAATTCGAATTCGGCAACCAAAAATTTTTCTTTTATTATTTTTGGAATTTCTACATCAGCAGATCTTAAGTATTGTGTATTATTAACATTTAAATACTTTTTTCGCGTCCTGTGTAACGTATCACGAACTGATTTAAAAGATAACATTGGCATGGGATCACTTTCATCCTCATCTTCATCGATGTATTCTAGTACAGTTTTTTCGAAAAGTTTTTGCACTGATGCCATACTCTCACATACCTTTTTCTTTGCGGCATTGACAATTATGCTTTTTTTAATCTTTCCGGGGTCACGGCTGCATACATGTGCGCTTACTCGGACTATTTTAGTTTTATCACAATTTAATGTGATCGACGCACTGCACTCATTTCGACTTGAGCATCGCCAAAACGAGTTGCCGGAAACGTTTTCTTTTACCCAATTATATCTATAGCCATTGCAAGATAGAGCAAGTCCATTTTTATTATTTCTATGAAATATTAAATTTGTGTCAGACATGTTTGAAGTTTGAATGACAATGAAGAAGTAAACACGTCATCGTAATAATTTTATCTAATCATCATTTCATATTATAAGTGGCCAGTCCAGTCATCAAGGAGGATGAACATACAGCTACGAAAAGGCATTTTTTAGAAAATTGGGAATTTTCTCGATGTAGTCATTATGCGACCAAGACTTTTTAACTACCTGCTAGTAAAAAAGTATTTTTGAAATGTAGTCATTTTGCGACCAAGGTATTTAACGACTTTGGTATTCTAAGAGTAGAGCAGTGGACATTTTGCGATGTCGTCGTTCGTTATGAGTAGCCATTTAACGAAACAGTCATTGTCCTAATAACCCATCAATACCTTTGCATAATTTTGGAAATATTTACATTAAAGATTAATGTCCTAGCGGCGGAGTCACGTTGCACCTTAAACCACAGAGGGATAATCAGGACGCCCATCGATCATTTCTGTCCTTTTTATTAATTCATCTGACGTTGTAATATACTTTCAATAATATTACGGAAGTAAATACTTCCGTGGATTTAATAAATGACGACTGACGACTTTAGTATTTACATTGGATATGAGTAATAAAGTGGAGTAGAAGGATCAGGAAAGCAGACTCTAGGCTCCATGGCTCTCGAGCTGTGGACGTGACTGGCAACTTGTAAAGATAAAGAAGATTGGATAAGAGTAATAATCATTGCCAGAGAAAGAAAATCTATAAACCTTTATTCTTATTTAACTGGCCAGCATAGTAATAGCGAACCAGCTTTCCGTATATTATCACAGATCTTATCCCTCCAATAAAATATCGTAGGAAGAACGAAGCTTATAAAATATGTAATAATATAATTACGAAATAAGTTCTGTGTTAGTTGAATTAAACTCCTTTGAACAATACCCCCCTTACTCATAAACGCCTCTTAAATTTTAGTCAATTGATTAATTAGCTTAAACTCTTACGTTGTTTGGTACAAGGTTGATTTTCGTAATAAAAATCTCGCTAAACAGTGATTAAATTTAAGAGGCGTTTATAAGTAAGGGGGTACATGTATTAGGGGTTCAAATAAACAGTTCGCAAACATAGTAAACTGTCCAAGTAAAATACAAAATAATAAAATAAATTGAAAATTGTTCCAATTATGTACGTTAAATTTGCCGAAGTGTAACTTCCATACGTTAAAATACTCAGAAAATTTTAATAGGGAAGTCAAAGGAAACCAATTACGCTATTTTTAAAGCAGTTTGGTTTTGCTTTTTATAGACAGAATTCATTTACAGAGCAATGTGCATTTTAATAGTAATTTATAATTTAAACTAAAATGCATGTTAAACTAATATGTTATGCCTCTACAGGGACTCCTTCATTGATGGACCGAATCTTAACCTTCTAATGACATGCTGGTTTTTGTTTTTCTCTCTTTTTTGTTCGAAAACATAATATTTGTAAACTTTTCTTTTGGCAGTTTCTACTGCCGTTGTAATACTAATAACCAAAAAAGTAAAATCTTTGCTTAGTTTAAGACATTGCATTGTGTTTTGCAAATGTGATATTCTGAGAAAGAAGGGCGTCAATATGTAAGGAAAATTGTACTATTTATAGTCTTGAAAATAAAATAATCCTGAACTTTTAACGAGACCACACTCTAAATATAATGCACCTTGTCATTTGCAGTAGTTCATGCATTTGCTATAAATATTTAATTAAAAATCGATATCGACTTATATTGCTTTCATTGTCTGTGAAGACACAATAGGTTACGCTCGAATCTCACTGAAACTAAAGACGGCTGAACCACTCGCGTCTCGATGAGGACAAAGTGATAATTAAAAAAAAAACAATATCCCGCTGGGATTCCTGTGTCACCACTCGTTACTCCACTCGTTAAAAAGACAGTTAATGCGAATTGAACACGGGTTAGTTGAATTCCATAGTAATAAAAAACCGTGTTTGATTCAGCTGTACGCTGTTTTGTAAAACGTTTATAATGTTGCTTGATCGCAAAAGCGTGCTCAGTTGACGCCAATTCAGCACGGGTTTGGCGAGTTGAATAGTAATACAAAACCGTGCTGGTTTTTGTCGCCAACTGAACACGGAAAGGGAAATACGCCCACGCCATCTCATCCATGGGTGTCGTAAAAACCGACTAAGAGACTATTATCTTTACAAAATAAAAAGAAGAAATACTTGAAATTAAACCCTATACCAATCCGTCTGGCCAGCGTGGTATTGGTAGGGCAAGTATCCCTCCGTCTCGTTAACAGGCCCGTCGTCGCTGCAGTAGGACATTATGACGCTTTTAAAAAAAATGTTTTGCCACATTTAAAATTCAATAACACCTTCAGAGAATCTATAAATAACGCATGATTTTAAAAATACGTTTTTTAAAAGTCGCTGTGTACAATTTTAATTAACAAACGTTCAAGCAAGAACGATTCAAAACACAGTGTTAAAGAGTTCCTTCAGGAGCAGTTTACCTGATTCTCGATTTACCAGATTCGCAATTCATCAGATTCTCAACACACCAGATTTGCAATTGACCAGAAGTATAATCAAACTCAAATTGAATTTTAATATGTCTAGTATAAATTCTTTAAAATAGTAGACTTCACAAAATTTACTTTGTATTTGTTTGACTAGTTATTCTAACCTTTAATCTGTGAACAGCTAAATGGATGCTTTGAAATCAATAAAGCGAAAAGAATAAAGCTTGTATTTTATAATTAGTTCATAGCTACTAAATGTAAAATAAGAAGGTGCCTTTAAAAGTTTGAACAGAACCTCAGGATAATTTTAAGTAGAGGCTCTTAAAAACTTATTTTGTTTACATTATAATAAAAATTGAGAAGTAAAACTTACTTACTGTTTTTGTACATCTACTTTGCTTATAGTTTATTGAAGATTAAAAATTATTACTTTGGTGAAATTAAATAATATTAATTTTATTAAAGAAATTCCTTCCTTACTTTTGGTCAGTGATTTTTTTTTTGTTATATTTGAGGACGAGTAGTTTGTCTCCTGGCACATTTACCACTTTACACGGGCTATGGTGGAGCGGATGGCCCTCGACCAAAGTGATTTCTTAATAGGTGGTGTATTTTTAAGTGGGAAACGAGCAAGCCATCTACGGTAAGTGGTAACCGCTGCCAATAGATGTCTACAATGCAACGTACTTACAGCTAAGCGACTACTTATCATGAGACACAATTTATTATGTCACATACGGCCGAATACTCAAACGTCTGTTAAAGTAAAGCGGCGCTTAAACTAGACAATTGTATGAGAATTTCTAGTTTAAGCGCCGCTTAACTTTAACATACGTTTGAGTATTCGGCCGATAGCCCTGTAATTTCCTTTCAGATAAACTAAATGTTACTTTCAATAAACAAACGTTAAACTGAAAAACAATAATAATTATTATTAAAACATTTATTTATTTTGCACATCTGCTCTTAAAACGATATCTAATGTACAGTTCAACAAATCTAAAAGATACAGTATGACGTTTTATATTTTTCAAACTGAAACAACTTTGTTCGTGCGTACATTATTCAGTTTCGAAAACCTTTTTCGTAAAACCATGAATTAGAAAGATTTTATTATTGTATCTAAAAATGTACAATTCTTAATATATAAATTTAATTGAAAACTTTCAAATAAAGCAAAATAACACATATTTACATAGTAAATAATATCTTATAGTTCTATTCTTGACCTCATTGCAAAGTCACGTAGTTAGGTTACTGCTCGTAGTGTTGCGACTCTTCGGATACACTTGTATGCAAAAAAATCGTTTACATATACGAAAAATCGTTATTATCGTTAGACACGTAACTAACTATTACTTATAACTAGTACTCGACGTGGTCGAAGGCGACGGGAGGCAACTTATCTTAGTAGTGAATAAAAAAATTCCTAAACATTACTTTTATTTAATTAATTATAATTTAAATAAAAGTAATGTTTGGATTTTTTTTTTATTCTCTAAATGTACTAGATCTAATACTACTGTTTATTTATTACGTCTTGAATATAAAGGTAAACAACTATGGGGTCGTGTCAACCACAGACTATAGACTTTAGTATTTGACCTTTGAGAAATGGAATCAAAGACAAAATTCTAGAATCTACAAATTATGTCAAATGGTGAAATTTGACGTTGGAAAAATTACATATATTTAAAATATAAGAAAGATAGTGGTTAAATCAAACTAATTTACGTGTTTTCTATTGCATAAACGTTTAATGCTATTTTCCAGACATTTTCATCCATATCAAAGTGTGCGATTGATGTAAAAACTAGAGAATTTGCAATATGTGGTGTTTTTTTTACAAAAGGTTCTACCCTTTACTAATAATGAGATTAATTATTAAAGTGTCTTAAAAATCGGATATTATCGTAATCGATCTCTTAAATTTCGGATATTATAGTAATCGATTTTTTTATCCCAACCTTATTATTCAATTTGTCAGAACTGTCATACCGTACCTATTAGATTTGTTGGACTTTAGTATTTTATTACGTTATAGCTATAGCCTATTTAAAAAACCACACAGGCCTATCATTCAGCGGCTGGGCTTCACGTAGTGGTAAAGTGCAAGGCGTATTGTTTTGGGTCACAAGTAATTCTCGCCTCTCCACAAGTTCCTGTGCAAAAAACAATTTTGATTAATAACACAAAATGTAATAGAATTATTAGTCTGTGACTACTCCCGTGATATAAGGTTTGAGTTTATATATGCACAGTACGCACCAACTAATGCGGCTGGTTTGAAGTTGTTGCAAACAGCTGCTCAGATGTCAGTTTTGGAACTAAAAGGCGGGAGGCGTGAGGACCGAGTATTTCATTTGTCCCTGTATTTCTTTAATAGCTAACTTCACGCCGGGCGAGTAAACTGGCGCGTACTGTGTGTAATATAGATATCTAATAAAGTTACTCTTCAAAAGGTTAGTATTATGCTACTTTTAACACCTGTCTGTAGGCCGTCTAGAGAAAATAATTACCCTGCCACCTTGTCATGTAGATGTGAAGAAGGAACTGTTTACTATTTTTATTTATTTATTATTAGGTTCACCATCAGCTATTTACACTAAAACAGTTCTTCCTTAATTAGCTACGTTTAACATTGTAAGTGTAATAACTACTTATAGGCGAACACCGCATGCTGCTGCACTATTAAGTAAGTGCTGGTGAATTATAAATCAGTCTTCTGGAGCAAACGAAAATAAAATCTAAACAAATAAAACAAAAAGAAAACAAAGGTTCCTCACCCTGGTAATAGGTAGCGGCTTGGCTCTAACAAACCATATAACAGCCTCCGTGCACGGAGGAGTCATTATTGAACCCTGATAGCATGCGTACTTCTTAAACGGAGGTAGAAAAAAACTTAGAGATTTAGGTAGAAGCTTCACCGTTTTTATTCCCTTATCTTTTAGTCCATCTAATATACACAGTATGCCAGGGTGTGTGTGACTTGCATACTGCAAATAAAAATAAAATAAAAATATATTTAGTCCACGTAATTTGAGAAAAAAGATTTTATTCTTTTTAATCTCTCGTAAATCTATATCTATACTTCTATACTAATATTATAAAGAGGTAAAGTTTGTGTGTTTGTGACGTTGTAGTTGGTAATCTCTGGATCTACTAAACCGATTTTAAAAATTCTTTCTGTGTTGAATAGTCCATTTATCGGGATTGTCATAGGCTATAAAGTATCACGCTATGACTAATAGGAGTGGAGCAGTAATGAAATATGTTTAAAAAAAGGACAAGTTTTTGCCGCCCAACGAAGTGGGCACGGGTCAGCTAATTGTATAATAAATTTTCATATTCAAGTATTAGCTCATAGTTTAGTTGATAAATATATAAAGACAAGTATTAAATTAAATAAGCAATAAAAGAAAATAAAAAGAAAAATAATTTAATGATTAAATAAAGACAAATTTAATAATTAAATTAGGTTACTAATATTTTCCTGTATTTACGCGAAAGTTTGTGAGGATGTATGAATGGATGGATGTTTGTTACTCTTTCACGCAAAAACTACTGAATGGATTTTGATGAAATTTGGGATATAGGTACAGATAACGCGCGAGTTGAATGCAGAGCTTAGGAATGCGGTAGTGCTGTGACCTAATTATAATTATTGATTGACATTCATGTCGATAAATTTAAACAATTTTATAAGTTTAATTTTATTTAGTACTCTAGGTTTACATGGTGGAAAAAAATACAATATCATAATTATCACATGTTTTAATAATCATTTCACAAAACGGAATAAAAAAATAACACGGGACCTTCAGTATTACTATATTAACACAATAACACGGCAAACGTACGATAGTTGACAAGGATGGCACAGCACTACACTGCAGGCGCGTGAGGTGGGGCGTGCGGATAGCGGGGGGAGATGCTCCCGCCCTTTACCTCAGACCCCGACTGCATTCAACTCGCGCGCTATCTGTAGTTTAGGGTGTAGAATAACATTTACAACTACAAGCTACCTTTACAGCGCGGGTGAAGCCGCGGGCACCAGCTCGTTCTACATATTATTTGTGTTACCCATCAATTTCTAAAAGAATTAGTAGCAATAAGTAAAACTAACAACGTAAAGGCTTACTACGCCCAAAATAGCCTGAGGATCCATCGGAGCAGAGTCCAAGGCTTGTTGATAATCCTTATATTCCGCAGAAATGAACAGAGCTTGACTTTCAACTGGATATCGAAATTGTCCAACCATATGTTCCGATGGAAAACGATAATTGATGCAATGGAAAAGATATCGACGACTATGAACAGCTCCTCCATAGATTAATGGTTGCGCGTCCTTTTTCCAGCTACCAGAAAGAGTCACTGGAATAAAGATAAAAACTAGTAGAGTAAGCTATAAGAAGTGTTAAATAAAAACCAAAAAAATAATTACAACTTTTAAGTTAACGATGTCATTTTTACAATAAATTCAAAATAAATAAATATTCCTCGCGCATTCACACAACGCCATCTAGTCCCAAACTAAGCAAAGCTTGTATTATGGGTACTAAACAACGGATAAACATACTCGAAATACTTTTTTTTTGTAAATACATATTAAACATAGAAAACACCCAGACCAATGCAAACAATCATGTTCATGCACACAAAGGTCACAAAAGGTCTCGATTTTCGATTACCGCTCAATGCAAATGCATTGAGCGGTAATCGAAAATCGAGACCTCTGCGTAGCAGTCATGTTTTATAACCACTACGCCACAGAGGTCGTCATAACCTCCAAATATAGGAATTAACCATAAATAATCATCTTTATTGTCTACTCCTAGTATAGTGTACAAAATAATCCATTAAATAATTTAGTTAAAGTTTCGGTATATTGTAAACACAACTGAATTTTAAGAGTTGCCATGAGTTTCTTTGCCGAGTTTCTTCTCATTGGCTCTATGCATTTGAAAACTGGAATTTACTGATTAACACAGACAGACAAGTAGATTTGAGTTGATTGGTTTTATATTTCTCCTCTAATTTCAATGTAAACTAAACAATACAACGCGGTTTTTTAAATGCTGTGGCGTTTGTCTGTGTCGATCATTAATTTTAATTGTAGCTTCTGGTCGGAGAAAAAAGTGATCAAATCCGGAAAATTGTATAACTTAGAAGACAAAAAAAACGAAAAATGGACACTAACAGACTCATGTCTAAATACTCAAACGTCTTTTAAAAGTAAAGCGGCGCTTAAACTAGACATTTTGAATGAGAATTTCCAGTTTAAGCGCCGCTTTATTTTTAACAGACGTTTGAGTACTTATTCGGACATAAGTCTTAAAACAAATATTAATTTGTACTAAATACTAACATGTACACCCATTAAATGATAAAGTAAGTCTTTCTGCTGCGGATTCAAAGTTTTTGAATAAAATATCCCTTGCACCAGTTACTTTATGAAGTCCTGCAAATGGTAAGTCAATCGGCGACTGCGCACAACCTCCACATCCTGGATACGATTTTGACCAATTTGCTTGATCTGTCAATGAAATTAATCTACTAAGTATATAAAAATAAGTCGAGTTTTCCTTCCTGACGTTACAACTCCAAAACGCACGAACTGATTTCCATGGTTTTGCATTCGTTGGAAAGGTCTCGGGCTCCGTGAGGTTTATAACATAGGAGATTTTATTAGATTTTTTTCGGCATGTTACATAAAACGAAGCCGGGTTTGCTAGTTAAGTATGAAAATCGTCCCCTTTATTAATCGTACCCCTTATCACATGGTCAGTTATTTCTTTCAAAAAGAGATTTAAGCTCTTGTAAAATTTTTACCTAAAAAGGGACTTTATGTCCCATTTATGAGATAAAGAAAAAAATAATGAGTACCTAAATATTTTGAATGGCTTTTATTAGTAAAATAATTATACCTTGATAACTCCAACTCGGTTTTTCTTTTACTTCTGCAAACAAACAAAAAATCTTTAGTAATTAATGACTTTTGTCATTCCCTCACTATTCGTCTTCTTAAAAGACATCAGTCACAAAAAGGACAATAAAGATAAATAATAAATATATTTATATTTTATATATTTTAGCAGTGGAACGCTCATCCTCACACATTCACACATCGCCACCTAGTCCCAAACTAAGCAAAGCTTGTACTATATAACACTCAGACCAATGCAAACAATCATGTTCATGGACACAAAGATTTGCATTGAGCGGGAATCGAACCTGAGACCTCTGCGTAGCAGCCATGTAGTACTCGTATACCGACTGCGCCACAGAGGTCGTCACAAGTAAAAGAGAGAGAGAGAGAGCTATTTAATACAACCAGTTATATTAAAGCTCATAACTTACGTTTCGCTGCTTCAGTGCTAGGTGACAGCGTTACAACAGTGTCTGCCTCTTGCGTTGCTTTAGCACTAAAATGCTGCAACATGTAAAAACATTTTAACAAGTTAATGAATTATTTCTTTTATGTTAAGTGTATGTTCAATTTGTAATGGTAACGAAGTGGCGATGTGTTTAGGAAGATTTATGTAAAATTTAGTGTATATAATTTTAAAAACTGTTTAATAATTTTAGACTGGTAAATAATTGCTGGGTAAAATAGCTATTGAGAGAGTTGTCGTATATGGTACTAAATACATTTTCTAAAACTCATCATATTAATATTCAAACGACACAGTGAGCTGCAAAAGTTTTGTCTTTTTGTTTATAATATTAGCAGTAATCCTCAGACCAAATAAAAAATAAAGACGTAGCGCTGCGAACACTCGATTGAAGTATTCAAAACTACGCCTCACTCTATACGTACAAGTTCACACGCACACATTTACTACCCAAACTACGCCTAATAAGTCAGTTGGCGCTAGTTTGTCAATAGAGTCTGACATATAAACATTTTTAATTATTTATTCTGGAAAATGCTTAATTGTGTCGTAAAAGGGTGCAAAAACCAATCTTCAAAAAATAAAAAGCCAGGTGGAATCACATATCATACGTAAGTAAATATAAAAACTCATAATTTTAATTATTAATATTATTGACTTATGATGATGGCCTGGAACACCTCAACAAGTGTTGGCACTAGTAAGCGTCAGAGTTTTCCCCGTTTATAGGGTAAGTACTTGTAAGTAATAGAAAAAGTAACATTAGGTATATAAATAAAAAATAAAAGAAAAATATGGCAACGCATTTTCCCTTATATTCTCTTTTATCATAATAAAATATTTACAAGAAAATCCATTGCCGTATTTTTCCATCATCTTTTTTTGACAAGCCTCATGTCATAGTCTCTTGTTTTAGAATAAATCTAAGTATAGGAAAAACGTTCGTTTTGCTTGTGCTCGGATTAGGATTGTTACCAAAATCGGTACCATATCAAGAATTGATCTAAATGCGGAAGTTGTTTAAAGAGAACATGTACATTTTTAAGGTTTCCTAGTCGAAATAAGATTGTAGCAGAGAAGTGGATTGAAGTCATTCGACTTAGTCGGAATGATAAATCATGGAATCCTAAGGTGCGCAGCGTAGTTTGTTCTACACATTTCGATAATGGTGACTTATATTATACACAAAACGGACTTCGTCGTGTGCTTAAACATGGACATCCAAAGGATATTTCCAATATGTCTATTATTGATTATATTATTTTATTTAGTAACAGAAAAAAAACAAAACTGTACATCTTTTCCTTTTGTTTATGTTTTTCCAGATTCCCTGAAATAGTTTAAAAATTGCTAGTGCGGTACTTTTATTTTTTAGTAATCCAAATTGATTAGTAGGTATTTAAAATAGAATAACGTTCAAGAAATCCACATAACATAATTATGTATTTATAACTTTTTCAAATATTTTTGTAAAACTTGGTAATATGGGTCTTTAATTATTAATGTCATTTTTTGGGCCTTTCTTATGTAAAGGTTTAATAAGGGGTACCATGTCTGGAAACACTCCAGATTCTAACATACATGATTATTCATTTATTAAATGGTTTTGGAAAAATAATTGTTTTATTTTTACCCAATCTTGTCGGAATAAACATGCTATTATACCACCTCTTAAAAGGAAAATACCTATATACAATTTTGAAATTAAATTTATTCATGAACTCAATAGGTCTGCCAGTACTTAGACAAATATTTGGGTAATTAGTTTTCACTGCATGGCAGCACTCCTTAAATGCACACATGTTTATAAAACCTGCTTAATTTTTCTGTTGACAGCGCTACGTCTTTATTTTTTATTTGGTCTGAGCAGTAATCATAATAAAATTTAACAAAAATAATGAAGTATTAAATTAATCTATTTTTGCGAGATATTAAGAAGTCATATTTTGGTTTTCTAAATGTATATTAAATAATGTATGAGTTTAAAAATAAAATATACTAATATTAGATTCCTATATAATGCAAGGATATTTGGAAGACTCGGGAGACCCAAGCTACCTTTGATTTTTATTTTTCTGGTTGACAATGAAAAAAAAGTAACTGCAGTTTAAGCTTTACAAATAAATAACTTATAAATAACTTACTAATACTTCTGTTGACTCCTGATGCCCTGACCACTGCTGGCGTGGATTAATCTCATTATAGGGCACGTTTGTATCCGTATCGATCTTAACTTGTTTTTTGCGTGTGATAGACCAAATAAGCGCTGTAGTTACAGAAGGGGCTCCAGGTGAAAATACCTAAAATTATTACTATGTTAGCATTTGCATTGACGACGATTCGACGCCCCCCAGCTAGGTGGACCGACGACCTTAAAAAGGTCTCTGGGTCGGATTGGATGCGGAAGGCGCAGGACCGTGTTCTGTGGCGCGTATTGAAAGAGGTCTATGTCTAGCAGTGGACTGCAATAGGCTAGTTGATTGATTGTTGGTTGAAGGGTGGAAACGGTACAGTCACGAGCAATAATATGTACACATTTTCACATTTTGTAAAACAGTTATCTGAAGTTCTGCCAATCCAAAATTGAATATTCAAAGATTAGTTCAAAACTGTACGGAACCTCTTCTAAATTGCGAAATAATTTTGGTATTCTAATGTCTAGATTAACGTGCAGATAGTTTAGAAAATTTGACAATGTGTACCTACATATTATTTATTGCTCGTGACTGTACATATATGACGACACTCGTGGATGCAGATGGTTTACGTATAAATATCTTTTAAATTGTGATTTCTCATTATAATACAGAGATACATTGTCTGCAAAGTTAGAATATCCCATAGAATAACTATTTACAGTTTTCATTATTAAAATCAACTAAATAACTATATTTAAAATAAGATATTATCGTTAGCAAAGAAGGTCATACCTTTTGTCTTCCCCTTCTTACTATATGTCCTGTACCAAACATGCCGCTATGATGAGGAAGATTTGGTGTCAGATGAAACACCCAAATTGTTTTAGGCTGTGAAAATACAAAAACATTAATGTTATACTCGTATTAAATTGTTAATCCAAACACAGTGTAACAAAATATCCGTACTAACAAATTTTTGTCATCATAACAGCCCAATTATGTCCTACTGCAGGGACGGGCCTCCTCCCGTGACGAAGGGATACTTGGCCTACTAATACCATGCTGGCCAGACGAATTGGTATAGTGTTTAATTTCAAGTTTTCCTTCTTTTTACTTCGTAAAGATAATATTCACGGTTAGTCCCTTAGTTTGTACAACACCCATGGGATGAGATGGGGTGGTAACATATTATTGTATTCTTACTCCGTTACCACACGGACAACTTTACTTTGTGCTATCCAGAAATTTTTCTCAAGTCTGGATGTTATTTGTCCGTTAAGTTGATGCTTTTAAAAGTCTCCGCGACATAGGCCGTAATCCCAAGTTTAGTGTAGTTTGGCTTCTTGTTTAATTAAAATCAAAAATAAGGAAGAACCTTTAGTTTTACCCAGTTAACACTTCCATATTTAAGTCGATCTCTAGCTTCGTTGTCTAGTTGCTTCTGTATATCGTCAGGGTCATCGAACAGTGTATTTGTCCTTGTACTAGTTTGATCTTGTAAGAACTGACCTAGAACAACAAAGAATTAGAAAAAAAATCCGTGTGGTGACGTAGTAAGATTACAATATGTCAAAACCCCATCTCATCCCATGAGTGTCGTAAAAATCGACTAAGGGACTATCCGTGAATACTATCTTTACGTAATAAAAAGAAGGAAAACTTGAATTTAAAACTCTATACCAATCCGTCTGACTAGCGTTGTATTAGTAGGCCAAGTATCCCTCCGTCACGGGAGGAGGCTCGTCCCTGCAGTGGGACATTAATGAGCTGTTATGATGATAACAAAAATCTTAAAAGAAAGCTTAGCAATAGGGACCTTCCTTTTTTGCATGTCAAACAGATATTTTTTAAAAAAATGTTCAAAGTGTCAAGACTACAAATCATTTATCATCATCATATTATCAGCAAATTGACGTACACTGCAAGAAATACGCCTAAACCAAATATTGCCACCTTGTAAAGTCATGAGCCTCCCTCATCCATCGGTTTCCTGCCGTCCTAACAAGGTCGGAGGCGTCTCCCCATCCTGAATTTTTCGGTACGCTTCATTTTCACTCATAATCTTTTCAATACATATTTTTTGTTTCAAAATAGAATACCTAATTAAGATTTTTAAAAATAGTTAATTATTACAAAATTTTAAAACTATTTTAAACCCAAATTTATCGAGGAAAATTATTTTTATCGTGTGAATATAATCTCGTGGTTTAAAAATACGTAATTATTCATTATTGGATTTAAATTACTCGTGCTTGCCTCGTGTTAACACGAGCGTGTTAATAAATTATAAACGAATTTCCCGTCACTTCGTATAATTTATTGGTTGGTAATACTTTTTAAAGGTTTCGTCCATTATAAAAGTGTAAAGGTTATGTTGATTACAATAAGTTAAACGTGTTCTTCAAAAGGCTTTCAAAATGGCCTCTTCGTCTAAAATTGCATACTTAGATGCATTTATATAGAATAATATTTTTAAGAACTCGAATAAAATGTAAAAAACTAATTAAATTAAGAACTTTTAAATTATATTTTTTTGTACTTAATTATAAAACAGAGATGCAAATTGTTAAATAATAATAATTTTCTCCTTTTGACGCACAATGACTAATACGCACAATGACCAACAGGTAATACGAATATTGACACACAAGCATAATGACCAACACGTATAATGACGTCTAAGCAAAACGACCAATACGCATAATGACCAATACCAAATAAACTCGCATAATGACCAACTCGCAATTTGACACACTCGCATATTGCCTATTAGCATTTTGACTAACACGCAATAAGTTTACATTTTTAAGCTTCTCTGTAATAAAAAAATTTAATCAACTAGGTTTTGATACAAAGTAGGTACTGGCCAATAGGTATTGCTAGAAAAAAAACTATTACTTTATTATTTCTATACTTATTATTTCATTATATTATATTATATTTTATATATTTAGACATATTCTTACCAAGGTAAAGTTTCTTCTAATGCATCAATTATTATTTGTAAATCGTCCAAGCAATTGCATTACATTACATAACGCGTAAAAGGAAATAAAATAGGATTTGTCATTAATATTTTCTCTATAATAAATTATTTACTGAAGAGGAAGAGAATAACGACGTTTAATATAATAATTCAATATTAAATTCGTGAATAACCAAAAAGTATTCCCATCGATCGCGAGCCAAAAGTAAATCGAAGAAAATGTGATATCGATTTTGATATGAAGCTGTTTATTTTGTTGCGTGAATTGCATGCAAAAAAATTAACACCATGCAATATCTTAGGAAGATAGTGTTTTCCCGGCTGAAACGTATTGCAGGATTATTATTTTATTGTAAGAATATTACCAGAGTCACTTTTAAGGTTTTATTTACATCAGAGTTACTTTTAAGTTAGCTTTTGTAGTTCAAAAATATCCATTAATAAACCGTTCATTATTATGTGTTATTTTATTTTGTTTGCCCCATTCATAGACTATTATTATTTATTATATTGTATTGTTTCTTATTATGTATTGGCTGACGGCTGACCTAACAGCGTATTTGTTGTTTCGTGTTTAATGACAATAAATGATTTGGTATTGGTCATTATGCGTATTTTTAGTTTTGATTATGCGTCATTATGCGTTTTGGACGTTTTGTGTGTATGTCTTAGTTCGTATTTCCCGTTGGTCATTATACGTATATGTCTTTTCACGTATGCGTCATTTTGCGTTTTAGTCTAAATGCCAATAGGTCAATATGCGAATGTGTCATAATGCGATAAAAACATTGTATTATTGGTCATTGTGCGTCAAAAGGAATTTCTTTATATTAATGTATTGTATGTTTTTGAGTTTAATATTTATAAAAAAACCATTATTTTTGTAGCTAGTGTGTAGTTTACAATACTGAAAACAAATACAAGCAAATATATTTTCGTTGTCTAGATAGAGTAAACCTAATAAATGTGTAAGTAAATACATTTAGGTAAATATACTTCCCAAATTTTCCATAAAACGAAATAAATACAGTTATTACCTAAATAATAGGCCTCGTCTTGGGTAGTAAAGTAAAACCTCTAAATTATCATTTCACGGAGTGTAAATTGGCTATAAAATGGAAGAACTTATAAAACCAAATTGGAATAGAGATTTTTTTTATTGAACTTTAGTAAAGGAAAATTTGATAAACGAGTCAAATGTTTTGTTTTAGTGAAATGATAAACTGAAATGATAACACAATGTAATGTAGAGGTTTCTCTAACCTAATTGAGTTCAACGTAAAATAATCACAGGTTTAACTGTACGGCAACAAAATAGTCCTTTCTTTAGTTTATAATGTTAAGGCTACAAGAAGGAGTTTTTACTATGGCTAAACCACTTGTAAACACTAGCCTTGAAATTCTAAACAAGCTGAAAGATTTAAGGGTTATCGCTTATCCTTTTGCCACGACAAACCCACTCGTAAACAGATTCATCATAACAGCCTATCAATGTCCCACTGCATGGACGGGCCTCCTCCCATGACGGAGGGATACTTGGCCTACTAATACCACGCTGGCCAGACGAATTGGTATAGGGTTTAATTTCAAGTTTTCTTTCTTTTTGTTACGTAAAGATAATATTTTCGGATAGTCCCTTAGTCGGTTTTTACGACACCCATGGGATTAGATGGGGTGGTGACACACTGTATTCTTACTCCATCACCACACGGAGATAACGTAAACAGATTATATCAGTCGATCGGACATACCGTCTGACACCAAACAGTCTTTGGTCTCAGATGGACATCCGATTGCATCCCGTTCACTTCATCCTTTCATGAATTTTCTTTACTGCATCAGTAGCATCCAATATTAGCAGAAAAACATATAACGAGTTGTGTGTGATAAATTTTATGATACTTTTAACTTAATCTTTTAGCCCTTGCTGTAATATTGTCACGTCGCGGTCTTCGGCAAGAAAGAAGTGTACGTTTGGCGTGAATATAATATATTTAACAGTGAAAACCTTGAACAGAATCTTGGGATTCGGTGTACCCCACTAAATAATTAAAAACCTTTCCGGGAATATAAACGTGAGTATTAAGGGCAATGAAAGCTTAGTTTTAAACCTTCCCTGACTTTACTCGTATTATTCAGTTACTATTTTTTTTACCTAAGTAAATAGCTATGTCTTTGGCAGATATTAGTGAAAATCATTTTAAAATAGAAATAGCGTGTCTATCACTACACAATTTTAAGTATTCCACTAGGTCTTAGCAAACACTAAAACTAATAAATAGTTTGACCACACATCAAAAAAATCTACTTACGAAAAATTTGCTTGATAATAATCACTTTGCAAAAATGTTCTAAGAAACCCGAGCTTTGCAAAAATGTTCTAAGAAACCCGAGCTAAAACATAAAGCAGTGTTTATACCAAAAATCTGCCTCAAAACTGAAACCACTAACTTCGTAGAAAATCTGAATTATCTTTAGTTTACAACTATAAGCCGTTCTCACCTTAACAGCCGTCTTTAGTACTAAGTCTCTAAAAAGGTTGCCTAAAATAATAATTAGAATTTTAAACGACGATCAGATTAGAGCGAAATTTTGGTGTGAAATCGTAAAGCTAAGCACGCACGATGTGAATGTAAAATAGTGACCCAATTTGTGTGTATACGTCCTAAGCGTTTGTAATTAGAAGACTACGTGACAAATCATTTTGGTTTAAAAAATAAATTTATAGATATCCTTGTCTTTGGAAAGTTCCTTTATTTTTCCTGTTTGTAATAGCTTTTACGGTCTTAAGGTAAAACCATTTGAAATGTCTCCAAATGAGGAGGGTCTCAATTCGATTGTATTTTTTTCTTCTTGTTTGTTATCTCACTACTCATTTATTTCTTGAGCAATTTCATCAATTTTTTTTATTTTAAAAGTTATAATTTGAAATTGATACCATAGAAATATCATTAAAATTGTTTTCTTTTTACATTTATTTCAAGTAATTAAAATTTGTAGAGTGTTGTTTAAGTAGTAAAGTAACGTCCTTAAGCCTTAAGTAGTAAAGTAACGTCCTTAAGCCTAACAGAGTAAGAATACAATATGTCACCACCCCATCTCATCCCATGGGTGTCGTAAAAACCGACTAAGGGACTATCTGCGATGTTATCTTTACAAAATAAAAAGAAAGAAAACTTGAAATTAAACCCTATACCAATCCGTCTGGCGTGGTATTAGTAGGTCAAGTATCCCTCCGTCACGGGAAGAGTCTCTGAAGTGGGACATTAATGGGCTGTTATGATGAATATTCTAAAATTATATTTACATTAGGGAGGTGTAAATAAATACTAATATTACATACACATACTACTTGCTTCTGTATACTTATTAAGGGTGTAATGTGTGTCATGAAGGTGTTAATTATTGTTGTATGTATGTTAATAATTTGTGACACAAGACGTACGTTTCTGGTTTCGAAAGGGGCGATGTTGTTCGTGTTCGTGAATAGTCAAATGTTTGCGTATCGAGGACATTGTGTGATCAAATAGAGCTGGTAGCTGGGTAGATCTCCAGAGGCATTTTTTATCGTGTCGGAGTGGAGAAACCCATTTTGAAATCGATAAACGTTTTCATTACATTTTTTTATGTATACTTTGGTGTCTAATCTATGTGGTGCAGGGTTGAAATTATGAATTAGTTTATTAGAAATATTTAAAAAAAAATCATAAACCCTAAAATCCTGATTGCTCTGGGTTGACCTAACTCCCGATTGAATGAGAAAACATTGTGTAACTTTTTATTGAGAAGGTTCATATGTCCGATGTTATTTTATATTACATAACAAATAGGTAATCTTCATTGTAATATTTTTTTTTTAATTATATTAACAATATTTTTGGCACAATTTAAATTTATCGTCATGACCTGGCATTTTATCTCATCGCTCTGCGCTGGAGTAAAACATCGCGCTCATCCCTCATTTTATTAAATAGAAACTCTATTCCCCTCCCCCGGGGTAGTGGCTGTAGTGGTGTAACCGCCAAGGAAGATACATTTGTGCCACGGTCCCCCACTACAATATTACGAGGCTAAGTTTATGATTTATCTGGGTTTGGTTCTCGAATTTGATGATTGATATGGCATGTTTTATAAATTAAATAGTAAGGTTGTAAATGTGCTTATTAAGTGAATTAAGTGATAGTAATGATGTTCTTTAAGAGGCGTAAACACAACTTTCTACTGTTTTTATTTTGGGCTATATTAATGCTTTTATGACTTTTTTTGATCGCTATGGCTATGATTGCTCTGTCCAAAAGACCAGAGCGATGATATTTTGCAATAATTGTACGTTATAAAACTACTTTAAGTAATAATACCAGATTGTTACAACGACAAATGTCACGACTCAGCTGTCAAAAATTCTGTGACGTTACGACTCATCTGTCAAAAATTCTATAACGTCACGACTCCACTGCAAAATATTTTCCCGCCAATATTCTATGACGTCACGACTCATCTGTCAAAATTCTATGACGTCACGTGTCACGTGACCAAAATTCTATGGCGTCACTAGTCACGTGACTCAGCTGTCAAAATTATTATGACTATGACGAAATTATCAAAATATAATATGATGGAAGCCAAAATTTTAAGTTTTCGGAAGTTTTCCTTTACATGCACTATAAGACCTTGCTTCATGCCAAATTTCAAGTTTGTATGTAGACTGGAAGTACCCTGTAGCTTTTTGCCCTTTGCTCATCGAAAATTTGCGACATAAACGGCTATTTGTCTTGATTTCGTTAGATTAGAAGTTTGATTTTTTTACAGCACTAAAAGGCAACAGACCTTAGTATTTGGTAAAAAGTTCAGCTTGATACCTCTACGCGTTCCTGAGATAAATAGTCTTGATAGAGAAACGGACAACAAAGGGTTCCGTTTTTTATAAAATCGGTACGGAACCCTTATAAAACCGGTCAAGTGCGAGTCTCACTCTCGCACCGAGGGTTCCGTACAAACCTATTTACTTTCTCGCCAAATTGTGATGACGTCAGGACTCAGCTGTCTAAATATTATTTTTCCCGCCAAAATTCTATGACGTCACGACTCCTCTGTCAAAAATTCTATGATTTCACGAGACATCAGATGTGAATGTGAGAGTTTTTGACAGATTCTGTCAAAAATTCAATGACGTCACGACTCATCTGTCAAAGATTCTGTAATGTCACGACACATCTGTCAAAAAAAATTTTCCTGCCACAATTATGTGACGTCACGACTTACTTATCTGTCAAAAATTTTATGACGTCACGTCTCATCATTAATAAATAATATTTGTTGAAAATTGATACCTCCACGCGTTCCTGAGATAAATGGTCTTGACAGACAGACAGACAGACAGACAGACGGACAACGAAGTGATCCTATAAGGGTTCCGTTGTTTCAAAATCGGTACGCTGCCCTAAAATGAACAAGTTTCCAACTGATGAGCTCTCAAAAAGCTGTAGATATATCCCCTAAACATAAAATCATAAAATCTTGTAACATGCAAGACTAAAAATGACTAAATAAATAATATATTACCAATTTTATTATTTTTGTTTCACCATTTATGATCGCTCTAGCGCCTATCATGATTGCTCTGGACGCGAAAATGTTTGAACTTAAATATTTCCATAACTGTTTGTCAAAAATGAAGGCCAATAGTAAAAATGTAGTATTTTAATATCATTCTTTTCAATGAGATACATAATTACCAAAAAATATCAAGATCTGAAAAGCACCAGAGCGATCACACGAATACGCCCGATTTGGAGATTGACCCAGCTACAGATCAGGCTTGCAAGATAGCTGGACAAACAAATTTGCACAATAGTAGTCGTCAATTTACGACAAACATACAAAAACTGTTACTTACGATGCACGAAATGACAAACCCTACAAACCTCCTGCCATACCCATTTTTTTTCTTCTTACATTTTTTTACTTAAACACCCTAACAACATGTTTGGGAATCCAGATATTAGATGGCTTAGTTTTACTCCATAGCAGGAGAATAAGCACCCTTATCGCTCTAGTGACACTTTTAAAAACTCATAAAAGAAGAAAGACAATGGAAAAATTGGTACTCGAGGCGGGACTCGAACCCGCGTCTCTGGACTATACGTGAACAGCGCCATGACCACTAAACCACCCGAGCATCCGTCTCGACTACAAAATTTAACCATTGCTTTATACGGGCGGCGCCAGAGCTGCAACTTAGAACTAACATCGCCATCTAGGCGCGACTTTTCCATCGTCTTTCCTGTTTTCGGATTTTTCTAGTTATACCTAAGCTTAATGTAAAAAAAATTATGTAATTTTTAAACACTGTTTTACCAAACCTATTTCCATCAACAAGCAAACATCTTTTAAAAACATTGCTCGACTTTTGGCCCATATTCAAGTTTGTGCCGAGATTTAAAATTTAGATGAAAGCAATTTTATTTTGTAAACGTTCTGCACCAGAGTACGTCTCTCCCTACTTCATGATTTACTTTTTATTACTATTAAAAGTTATCGTCAGATTGTAGGGTTTTGTGTGTTGGTCAGCACTACATGTCTGCGAAGAGTTATGGAGTTTTTTGGCCACATTGCCCGAAAGAGAGGTGACAACCTTAAAAAACTGCTCATAACGGGCAAAGTGAGCGGGAGAAGACCTAGAGGCAGAAACCCAACAAGCTGGTCAGACCAGATTCGATCTGGCTAAAACGCCTCAGTCTGTGAGTCTGTCTGTCCACGCTGCCGAAGATAGAGCAAACTGGCGCGAGATAGTCCACGAGAAAGTGATTCAAACAGGCCACGACCCTCAGCATTGAGGATAAACGACGCAAGGAGGAGGAGGTAGGGTTTTGTTTGGAACCAAAACTCGTATTTGCGGATTTCACTGGACTTGACGACTTGAATTATGGTTCGCTTATTGTGCCGTCTTTACTTTAATTGAAAGAACTTTCATAGGAACCTACACAAACCGAACTACTTAGGCCAGAGGTGTACGAAGGGCATTGTCAAAGGTTATGTGACAAAAACAGTGTTTTAGGTTCCAACTGGCGTACTTTTTTGCTGAGAAAACCTTTTCGTCATGTTTAGCACGCAAAATGTCTGTAGGCACAATCATTTCTAGAACACATAAAGTATAATCAAACGTGGAGTTTGCACCTACTTTTTTCCTTTAAGTTTTATTCTTTTAATTTTACAAACATAATTATCTGGAAACATAAAGTGGTAAAACCATGTCATTGCAATCCGACAAGAAGAAAGACAATGGAAAAAAATGATACTCGAGGCGTGTCGAACTCGCGTCTCTGGACTATACGCGTCCAGCGCCATGACATACCATGACTTACACCACAAGGAAAAAATAACATTTAAAAAATGTGTCTGTGCATAAGACAAATTTCATATAAATAGTCGACACTCGCCAATATAGAGCGACTACGAGTATTAGCTTAGCTTCAAATGCAGCAAGCGAGCAAGCCAAATAAGTAAGCAGAGCTTGTACTATGGGTACTAGACAACAGATAGAGATACTTATATACTTTTTTTTGTAAATACATACATATTGTACATAGAAACACTCAGACTAATGCAAACAATCATGTTCATGCACACAAAGATTTGCATTGAGCGGGAATCGAACCCGAGACCTCTGCGTTATAGCAGTCATGTTATATAACCACTACGCCACAGAGGTCGTGAAAACTTATATATTATTTTATAGCTATGGTTACCAAATAAAACTATAGTACGTAAATTTTATATTAAACTCTGGATTGCTCGCCAATATAGAGCGTGTATTAGCTTAGCTACAAGTGCAGCGAGCGAGTAAGCCAAATAAAGTAACATTTGGTTTCCACAGCATAAGGAAATAAAGGATTACTCTCTGCTATGTAAATTCGTTTTGT
Organism: Schrankia costaestrigalis; assembly: GCA_905475405.1. Taxonomy (NCBI): domain Eukaryota; kingdom Metazoa; phylum Arthropoda; class Insecta; order Lepidoptera; family Erebidae; genus Schrankia; species Schrankia costaestrigalis. The sequence continues at coordinate 4,352,317 of FR997830.1, forward strand.
TTATTTTGTCGAAAGGCTTTGAATGTGTGATGAGAATTGCCTGCGTTTAGTTAACTCACAAACTGTTTAAAAACAACATTATTTTTATTATTTTAAATTTATTTGTTTAAAAATGTATTCAGCAAATAAAATACCTATTATCCCAAATAATGCATGACTGATAAAGCGGCTTCGTTGACATCAAAAGGGCTTTACTTTAATAACATTGAATATAAAATTGAGAATAATGGCTTCATAGTCTACAATACAAATAATTGGATAAAGAGGTAAAGGCTTAGGTGGACTAGCGGTCAAAGCGTCTGAGCTAAACAATCAGAAGACGTAGGTACAATCCCAGCCTCGAGCTTCAAATTTAACCCATTGTTTTTCCATTTATTTTGAAAATAATTTAATTAAAAACCTTAAGCTTCACCGTGTCATATTACAAACCATTAACTAATAATATCTTTTGGGGTCGTAAAAGCAGAAAAATTTGAAACAGCGTGGTTTATATTTTATTATTCCTTTAAGAATCATCACAACAGCCCATTAATGTCCCACTGCAGGGACGGGCCTCCTCCAGTCATGGAGGGATACTTGGCCTACTAATACCACGCTGGCCAAACGGATTGGTATAGGGTTTAATTTCAAGTTTTCATTTTAGGAATAATAATATAGTATCCTTAAAAGTCTCCGTGTGGTGACGGAGTAAGAATACAGTGTATCACTCACAACCCCATCTCATCCAATGGGTGTCGTAAAAGCCGACTAAGGGACTATCCTTGAATATTATCTGTGCGAAATAAAAAGAAGGAAACTTGAAATTATACCCTATAGCAATCCGTCTGGCCAGCGTGGTATTAATAGACCAAGTATCCCTCCGTCACGGGAGGAGGGCCGTCCCTGCAGTGGGAAATTAATGAGCTGTTAGGTTGATGATGATCCATTTTCTGCATTAATCTCTTAACCATAAAAACCTATAATCCATTTCCCATGTAACGCATAATCCTTGAAGTATTATGAAAATGAAATATACCCATTAAAAGTAACAGAATATTGAAAAACCTACGTTCAAATAGACCAAACGTTTCTAGGAAAAGATTTAGCGATAAGCTTGGTACAAAGCCGAAGATCCCGATATTCCAGTTTATTTCGAATACAACAATAGGTAAGTACTTTTTAGGGATCCGTAGCCAAATGGCAAAAAACTGTTTTTTTTAAACCGTATAGTTTGCGCGACAGACGCTTCCAAAGTGAAAACAAGTTAGTCCCCCCGCTCTAACTTCTAAAATTAGAAAATGAAAAATCTAAAAAGAACATGATGCACATTACTATAAACACTAACAACAAAAATTGTTTTGAACGAGATCTAGTAAGTGTAGTTTTTTTTTAATACCTCGTAATCGTAATCCACTTATTACCGCGTAATCTTTCATATACTCCAGTAAAATAAGCATTCAACCTCGGAATGGAAGCGAATAAGCTGTAAATTTGCATAAACCTTTGTTTTGGTGTACTAATGACTGGTGGAAAAGTCTCATATGATCACGTGTCTGCGTCATAAGTTATTCAAGGTCAAAGGTCACGAAAATCAGTTTTTTCCCATTATTTCGTTTTCTATTTATGTATGCATTTTATGAGATACAATAAAAACATTTTTCATTTTTTTTTCATTTTATGGGAAATACGCATTTAACGTCATTATAAATATTGTAGATCATAAAATTGTCTACAAAAAATATCTGAACACTTTTCTCCTAAAAAGCATCGCTTTCGAGATATCGTGACTTTAGAGCGCAGGAAAGTCGTATTTTCGACTATATGCACACACTAGCTTTTCCCGTGATTTCGCTCGCGTTTATAAATATTATGAAAAATAAGGCTTATTTCAATATATAGTAGCATATGCATGCTTGGTCTCAGCCTAATCGGTTTGAAATTGACAAGGTTACATACAAACTTCCATCCCCTATCTTATCCCTTTAGGGGTAGAATTTATCAAAATCCTTTCTTAGCGGGTGCCTACGTTATATCATCTACCTGCATGCCAAAATTCAGCTATATCTGTCCAGTGGTTTGGGCTGTGCGTGTGTTTTTTTGTAGACAATTTTATGATCTACAATATTTATAATGACGTTAAATGCGTATTTCCCATAGAAAACGAGATAATGGGAAAAAACTAACTTTCGTGACCTTTGACCTTGAATAACTTATGACGCAGACACGTGATCATATAAGACTTTTTCACCAGTCATCAGAACATCAAAACAAAGGATTATACGAATTTACAGCTTATTCGCTTCCGTTCCGAGGTTTGCCCCTATTTAAGCCTTATTTGACTGTACTAATAGTACAAATAACTTAAATAAAAATAATAATTAAATAAAGCTTCTGCATTGAATATAAATCGATGGTACGGAACCCTTGGTGCGTGAGTCCGGCACGCACTTAACCGGTTTTTTTGTTTATTTGGCGCAAACAATCTAAAAATTAAGTTTATATTTGAAGCTGTAAATAAATAAAACAGAGCATTAATTACAGGTACGGTCCGGTGAAAATACGTTCTGTCGCAGTATTTCATGAGTAAAAAATAAGGTATTCAATTTCTTTAATGAAAGAGTACTCAATGGGTTGAATTAAGTCCATTATCGAATTCAGAATATCGATAGGTAAAAGACTTTGTATCAAATTAAAAAAGTACATCGAAAGCAAACGAAAACAATTTGAGAAATAGTTGTGTTTGGCTAAAAGATTTGAGAAAATAGTTTTATTTTAGTTGTTTAGATTAAAACAACAACTTTGAATGTCACTTTCTTATTTATGTCTGAAAACAAAATTGCATTTTCCAAACTTTTCTTTTTATGTTGTTGATGTGTTTGAGATGATTTTAGCACGATATAGTAAAATTATTTGAGATTCGTACACTTTTAAAACCTGATTATAATTTTCTCTTTGTTAATAAAAAATCGTTTTTAATAGTCTATTCATATAAATAAAATGGCGGTATCTGTTTGAAACGGGTGTCATATGTCATTTCGAACGTCACTATTGCGACACACGCTGTTGCGAATTTTATTTTCACTGCCTCATAGGTTCGAAAGCTCATGGATTCGAATGAAGTAGTCGCGAAAGACGTTGTTGCGAAAAACATTTTTACTGCCTCATACGTTCGAATGCTTGTGATTTTGATTATAGTCATAAAGCTTAGGTACAATAAAATATTCTTTTACATTTATTGTTGTTTGTTATAAAATTGTAGGTAGGTACAGTCAGGTGCAAAAATATGTAAATACCCCAAAGTCTCATAAGACGTCACCATTAACAAGACCATAAACATGTATTCAAATAAGTGTTCATATTATGCACACATTGTATTGTTAATAAATATGTATTCAATAGGTAAAAAAATATGTATTCATCAAAAGAAGCATAAACATGTACACTACCAGCGATGTTGCCAACTCGTGCAGTGTACGGGAGCCGCGCATGACTGAATGGCAACGTCGCCCGCTGCGTCGCTTATCTGCGGTCGAGTTTCAGTGTAGTTGTTGTGAATGATTTTGACAGTATACAAAAGTCAAGGCCCATTTCAAAGCGCAATACTAGATTGACAATTTGATCAAAACTGTTGTCATCACGATAGCTTTGCTTGTATAGAGCTTGGCTAAGAAGAAAACAACTCTGGTTCGATCCTGATGAAAGGATTACTTTTTGTGTTTTTTTTATTTTTTCTTATTTTGTTTTCTACTATCATTATTCAATACGAGCTGTAACCCGCGACTTTATTTACGAAAAAAATGTGTAGTCGTCAATTAAATGACTTTTTTTATATTTGATTAAACTTAGACTGGACTATATTATTATCTACCTATAGATAAACTGCATGAAAAATACTGATTTTTTAATTACATAATAAAATATTTAATATTTTGTGATTGTATTTATATATTTTAACGGTATTCAGAGCCCTGCCTCGTATAGTTTTATTCAATTTGAATGTTAAGATTCTATTATGAACTTATTTTGGATTAAAATGATATTATTAAATTATTCAAAAACTATTCATAACTGTCTTTTGCTGACCTATATTAAACAAATTATAATAAAACATGAAATATAGAGTAAAATGTGTTTTTATTAATTTATTAACCATAAAAAAATGTTGTTTTTAATTTACTTAAAAAAACTTATATCTGTTTATTAACATTCTTTCTTAGACATAACTAAACACGGAATTCTAATTACTACTATAGGTACTGGCCTCTTAAAGTGACTACATATATAAGTCAAAGTCATAATAATTTATTAAACTTACTCAAACTAAAAATAAATTTCACCTAAAACGCAACTTAAAACGAAAAAAATTTATAAATAAAAAGTTTTTAATTCACATTTAGGGACCGATGAATGTAACAATGGTCGTATTATTAATATTGTGTATATCCACCATTAGCCAAAATAACACATTCAAGTCTGCTTCTCATTGACCTGACCATATTGCTACATACATCGGTCCCTAAATATGACATCCAAATATCTTCAACATGTTTATTTATATTGTCAATGGTTCGAACCGTTGAAGCATCCCACTGTTGCACCATTAAACGCCATAAATTCTCTATGGGATTTAGGTCTGGGCTTTTTGGAGGCATTTTGATTAAATGAACATCGCCTTGATCACGTATCCATGATTGTACTATGTCAGCATTATGAATAGACGAATTGTCTTGCATGAATGTGATTGGTCTGTTTCCGAAAACAATTTTGGCTGATGGAGCTAAAACTTGTTCTAGTATGTCTCTGTAATCGATACTATTTAATCGCCCTGAAATTTGATGAAGTTCTCCTGGTCCAGTCGCAGCCATCCAACCCCAATAGCCTATAGAAATGCGACCACTTCTGCGATTGGGGAGTACGTTACCTTCAACATATCTGGTGCGGTTTACACGCCATAAACGTAGGCGACCATCAATATTAGAAGTAAAAACTTTCTCGTCCAGGAACAATACGTCACTAAAATCATAATTTAAGTAGTTTTGGGCAAAATTTAACCTCATTGCCTTATGTCTATCTGTAAGTTGAGGCTTTTTTGCGGGGACTCTGCAATGTATTCCATTTTCATGAAGGCGACGTCGTATTGTATGCGATGATACTAAATATTGAGCTGCATAATTATTTGTGTTAACAAATCGACGGTATCTAACATCCTCAATTATTTGCGTGTCTTGCTCCATGGTAGTTTTTCTTGGTCGACCCAATGAAGCGTGATTTCTTATCGCCCCTTCACTTGCCCATCTTCGCTTCCACAAGTAAACGGTTTTTCTCTAAAAAAATGTTGAAACATAGTTGAAATTCAATTATTTTCCAAAAGAATGTTAAAGGTATTTGCACTAGACGTTGTTCATCAATTAAGCTTACCGTGATACCCAATTCGTCAGCAATATCGGAGACGGACACACCGGCTTCACATAAAGCAACTATTCGGTGTTTTTTATGCTCATCTATGCGATACATATTAGTAATTATTTATTACTTTTTGTTTTGTAGTAAGCTCGAATTTCAGATCCGAAAATGCCTTAGAGAATAAAATTAAATTCTTCCAAAGCTGTTGACAGTTTTTTTTAAATGTCAAAAAAAATAGATCAGGCACTTTTCATACAACGAAGACTGGCCATATTGACTAACTAACCAAAAAGGTTTGTGTATACATATTTATTTGCTTAAGAACGTACACATGATTATTAGCAATTGGTAGTGTACATGTTTATGCTTCTTTTGATGAATACATATTTTTTTACCTATTGAATACATATTTATTAACAATACAATGTGTGCATAATATGAACACTTATTTGAATACATGTTTATGGTCTTGTTAATGGTGACGTCTTATGAGACTTTGGGGTATTTACATATTTTTGCACCTGACTGTACATCAATAATTACATACCTACCAACCTTTTTACTGAAATCACTATTTATCCGTATATTTTATGGCTGTGTAGGTATATATAAAACTGTGATCTCCGTGTGGTGACAGAGTAAGAATACAATACGTCACCACTCCATCTCATCCCATGGGTGTCGTAAAAACCGATTATGGGACTATCCGTGAATATTATCTTTACGAAATAAAAAGAAGGAAAACTTGAAATCAAACCCTATACCAAACTGTCAGGTCAGCGTGGTGTTAGTAGGCCAAGTATCCCTCCGTCATGGGAGGAGGCCCGTTCCTGCAGTAGGACATTAATGGGCTGTTATGATGATATATAAAACTGGCGACATGAGGTTTGAGAGTATAAATACATGCAATTTCCCTTTTGTTCTAAAAATATAAAATGAGGGGATCCCTTTTTTTCTCATAACAGTTTTTGTCATAATTTAAATTGTCATAACAAGTTAGGCATAATTGTCCTTGTCATAATAATAGTTTGCCATAATTGGCTTATAGCATACTATGTTTGTTGGCATAATCTCGTTTTACCATAATTTCATTTGTACTAATATAGTTAGCCATAATCGTCCTCAGTCATAATATTTATTTGCCATAATAAAAATAAATTGTTAAAACCCCGAGTTAGAGCAGTCCGACTAGGATAGATTAGGTTAGGTTTATTCTTTAAGCCACCCAGAGGTAGGAGACCCGCGAAGCGGGGCTGGTAGTCCCTTTCTTCTCCGAATATCGATCGTCCGAAAATCATAATCCCTAACAAGTATACCTACTATAATCAACACTTTCCATAATGTTCACGTATACGAAATCGTATATTACCTAATCGTCTTTACCTATAATACTTGTGTATCATAAAATGGGGTACTATAATTATTACATATCCTATTTTTTCTTGCTATAAAGTCACATGTCATTAAATGAAGTATTAGGGCAAAAGTCAGAAACAGTTGGTTAGGTTAGGTTAGTATGGTGACCACAACGAGACCAGAAAAATTTTTTATATGTAAAACTAGAATATAGTAATTATATTTTTTAAATATAGATTGTGATGGTTATAGCAAAAAAAAATAGGTCATGTTATGTTTAGGGATTTAGGTTTTCGGACAAGTGATTATTATAAGACATGAATTAAGGGCTACCATTCGGACACATGATGATTCGGACACAAAATGTTATGACTAAGGTGTCATAAGATTATGGATAAAAAAATTATGAGACAAAATAGAGAACCAGCGGGGCTCCGTCGAGCTTATTTGGCGTTATGTCTAATGAAATTATGGCAAGTATCAGTATGGCATAATGAAATTATGGCATTAAAAATTATGGCAAAATGAAATTATGGCATTAAAAATTATGGCTAAAGACTATTAGGATTAAAAAATTATGATTAAAAAGTTATGCCAAATGATTATTATGCGAAACGTATGTTAGGACAAGTAACATTATGCAATCTTAAATTATGACATAAAATCTTAGGAATAAAAATAGAGAACCTAAAATGAGGTACAAATATTTTTGAATGTTATAATTTGTTGACAATAATATTAAATGTTGAATTTGTTATTTTTTCTGTACACTTTATGACTAACTAGCTGACCCGTGCCAATGAAGTATCGTTAGCAGCGAAAAAAAACGCGTCCCTTTTTTAAACATATTTTGTTACTGCTCCACTCCTAAGTCATAGCGTGATACTATATACTCGTAGCCTATGACACTCCCAACCAACCAACTTTACCTCTTTATAATATTAGTAGAAATTAATCAAAATCACAAGCATTCGAACGTATGAGGCAGTAAAAATGTTTTTCGAAACAATGTCTTTCGCGACTACTTAATTCGAGTCCATGAGCTTTCGAACCTATGAGGCAGTGAAAATAAAATTCGCAACAGCGTATGTCGCAACAGTGACGTTCGAAATGACATATGACACCCGTTTGAAACATCCAACTCAAAGTTTTCTACTGAGAAACTTAAGGTAAAATCCACATTTAGTGGACACTGATTTAAATATCCTTGTCTTCATCTCATACCAAGGTATGACGACAGTGACTGCTGATGATGATGCTAACTAGATAGGCCTCCTAATTATTTTTTTACTCCCTCTATAAGTAGGCAAACCTAAGTTATTATACATAATAATATGACGAACTCGGTGGCGCGACGGTAGCGCAAGCGGCTGCCGTGCAAGAGGTTGTGGGTTCGATCCCCACGCAGGACAAAATTTGTGAGATCCACAAATTATTGTTTGGTCTGGGTGCTCTTTGTGTCCGTTAATTGATGTTTGTAAAAGGTCCCCGCGACACAGGGCATGATCCCTAGTGCGGGAGTTGTCTTTCAATAATATAAATAATATAATATATTACATTCATCTTTCCCATTAATTGCTGCATCTATTATCTCAAAAGTAATTTAATTAAATTTAAAAAATTAAAAACTTAGTTGAAATAATGAAGTAATTTAAGTACCTGTAAGATCCATTACAGAAAATTGAATCACTAACAGCCAAAAACATATGGCTGCTTTTCTAATCCACAAGTTAAACATAGAATCAAATTATCTTCATAACGTAATTACACTTAAATGTTACAAATTTATTTCAATAATAATAATTATTATATCGATTTTCGACATACAACATAACCTTACAACAAATTGACATTATTTTTTTAACTTTATTTATGTCTTTGTATGACAGAAATAAGTATTTTATTTAGAAAGAAGTAGGTTTTATACTGGATGGTGACTTGTCATCCAAAATAACATAGCCAGATAGCATGTTGTCTGTGGCACAAAAACACTCTAACAGACATAATTATAATGTTTTATTATAATAAATATAAATAATCCTCACACGTTCTAGTCCCAAACTAAGCAGATACTAGACAACGGATAAACATACTTAAATTATTTTATTTTGTAAATACATAGGTACATATGATACATAGTCGTAGTCATTAATAAAACATTACGAAAAAAATAGTCATACTTTATTCCAAGCAACAGGATGCGGCAGTGAGGACGGCCCAGATGGAGATAATGTTACTTTTAAGAGTAATTGGGGGAAGCCACGAATCGAGAAAAATGGAAGTCCGAAGATTTGTCTAAAACAAGCTAACTGATTTTTGTATAAAGATATGGCATCATCATAATAACAGCCCATTAATGTCCCACTGCAGGGACTAGCCTCCTCCCGTGACGGAGCGATACTTGGCCTAATAATACCACGCTGACCAGACGGATTGGTATAGGGTTTAATTTCAAGTTTTCCTTCTTTTTATTTCGTAAAGACGGATAGTCCCTTAGTCGGTTTTTACGACACCCATGAGATGAAATGGGGTGGTGACATATTGTATTCTTACTCCCTCACCACACGGATTATATGGCATGACTACGTCGAACTTGGTGGAAAGTGCAAACACAGTTAAAACAAGACACGGGATGGTAGTAAAAACAAACTTTACTCCGTCATTCAGCAAACAAATAAAAAAATCTATTAATGTGTTAAAAGGTTAAAAACGTTCACATTTTAAAAATTTAATTCTGTTAATAATTTTTTATCCCTATCCCTATTTGTTCCAGTTTTAGACGTCGCGTCGCTAAAAGTTACTACGTAAGATTCAACGTCCATTTTTAATGTAATTTACCATCGACATCACGTTGCAAAATTCAACGCACAACAATGTTACAGAAAATTAAAGGTATATTCCAGATTAATGGAATTCTGCTATAAATGTACAGTGTAAAATGGAACTTGACATGGTGTATGATTTTATTAAATCGACAATGTATAATCTATCTCGGTTAAATTAAATAACATGACTGCTACGCAGAGGTCTCGGGTTCGATTCCCGCTCAATGCAAATATTTGTGTGCATGAATATAATTGTTAATATAAGCGAATAGGTTGCCTCACTACCATAAAGAAATATACAATCAGATAAAACAAAAAGAAAAAAAACAAAATAGATATAATTGTACCGATATACTTGATAAAAGTTTTTTTTTAATGAACAACGCAGTTGTAGTTTATTAAACTAATCAAAATTATTATGATAAAAGTTGATTAAAATTCTTTACAATAGGCTTACCATAGTCTGGAAGAAATTAAAGGCTTACCCTGTTTTGGTCAATAAATTGGAACCAGCTCCAGGAAAATCTTGTACTATAAAAGAGGCAGCTATTAAAGCCATAAAATATAAGTCGTAAAATACAGACAATGTTTTTTGCTTCTAAGAACAATGAATAAAAATCTGATTTTGTGTTTTAGAACGGTATCGTTATTGTTATGAAACACAAAATCAGATTTCAAAAAACATTGTCTGTATTTTACGACTTATATTTTATGGCTTTAATAGCTGCCTCTTTTATAGTACAGTCAGAGGCAAAAATATGTAAATACCACAAAGTCTCATAAAACGTCACCATTAACAAGAACATAAACATGTATTGAAATAAGTGTTCATATTATGTACACATTGTATTGTTAATAAATATGTATTCAATAGGTAAAATAATATGTATTCAGCAAAAGAAGCATAAACATGTACACCGCCAACTACTAATAATCATGGGTACGTTCTTGAGCAAATAAATATGTATACAATGATGATGATGATAGCATAAACATGTACACCGCCAACTGCTAATAATCATGGGTACGTTCTTGAGCAAATAAATATGTATACAATGATGATGATGATATCATAAACATGTACACTACCAATTGCTAATAAGAAAAAAATATTAAAACACAAAATATTTAATTATTGTTCAATGTGTTTGTGTTTATTTTATTAAGTAATTCAAAAATACTGCATGCAGTTTATCTATAGATAATAATATAGTCCAGTCTAAGTTTAATCAAATATAAAAAAAGCCATTTAATTGACGACTATAATTTTTTTTCGTAAACGAAGTCGCGGGTTACAGCTCGTATTGAATATATAGTAGAAAACAAAATAAGAAAAAATAAAAAACACAAAAAGTAATCCCTTCCTCAGGATCGAACCAGAGCTGTTTTCTTTTCAGCCAAGCTCTATACAAGCAAAGCTATCGTGTTGACGACAGTTTTGATCAAATTGTCAATCTAGTATTGCGCTTTAAAATTGGCATTGACATTTGTATACTTTCATAATCACTCACTACAACTACACTAAGGGCCAGATTCAGAGACCGCACTTTGACTTTACTTTAGCAAAGTCTAGTTATTATCTCTGAATTTGAACAACATTAAAGTAATTTTTCGCATGAAAAAGTTTACTTTCATTATTTATTACTACAAAGTAAACTTTTCATGCGAAAAGATTACTTTAATGTTGTTTAAATTCAGAGATAATAACTAGACTTTGCTAAAGTAAAGTCAAAGTGCGGTCTCTGAATCTGGCCCTAAAACTCGAGACCGCAGATGAGCGACGCAGCGGGCGACGTTGCCGTTCAGTCATGCGCGGCTCCCGTACACTGGACGAGTTGGCAACATCGCTGGTAGTGTACATGTTCATGCTTCTTTTGATGAATACATATTTATTAACAATAAAATGTGTACATAATATGAACACTTATTTGAATGGATGTTTATGTTCTTGTTAATGGTGACGTTTTATGAGACTTTGTGGTATTTACATATTTTTGACTCTGACTGTACTATAAAAGAGGCAGCTATTAAAGCCATAAAATATAAGTCGTAAAATACAGACAATGTTTTTTGCTTCTAAGAACAATGAATAAAAATCTGATTTTGTGTTTTAGAACGGTATCGTTATTGTTATGAAACACAAAATCAGATTTTATATATGATGATACCTATGCAATATGTTTTTAATTTTCTTTTTTGTAAAGATATTGCGGTACTTTTAGTGTTTAAATAAAATAATCACCAGGATAACGGCTGTTCTCAATAACCGAAACCAAATGTGTGTCCAAAAGTGCAAACTTCTAATTTCAATTGCATGTAAAGGTTGTGTGTGACGTTAGAGGAGACAAATGATACACACGAGTGACGTTATAAGACTTATATTGTACATACACACATACACCACTATATGCACTTAGTACCTAATATGACTCTAGTACTTTCGTTTAGTGTAAGTAACTTACTGGAAGTACCCGGCTATTAAAATTAAATGAGTTAAATTTTTGTTTAGATATACCTTTAAAGTTATTTTTATAACCGAGGCTCTTCTAAATGAAGATTAAGTTGACATCATGAAACTGCAATTCAATTTCAAACCTTTCAAGAATATTGGGAAGAAATGGTGTTGTAATCCTACTAAAACTTTTGTTTGTTAATAAAAGTTCGCAAAAAGGTTTTACCAGATGTTACTATTCGAGTTCAAAGTTCCCAATTACGATGCTATAGAGAAATGAAAAACTATTGTTTATTTCATTGAGTGCAATGTCTAAAAGCATTAAGTTATCAAGTTTCGTTTCATTTTAATCTATCTTTGGAAGTCCTAAAGGATCACCATTCTATGTCTTTTAATTTTATTACTGTCTGAACCCTCCTCCGTGTGGTGACGGAGTAAGAATACAGTGTGTCACCACCCCATCTCATCCCATGTGTGTCGTAAAACCCGACTAAGGGACTATCCGTGAATATTGTCTTTACGTAATTAAAAGAGGGAAAACTTGAAATTAAACCCTATACCAATCCGTTTGGCCAGCGTGGTATTAGTAGGCCAAGTATCCCTCCGTCAGGGGAGGAGGACCGTCCCTGCAGTGGGACATTAATGGGCTGTTATGATGACTGTCTGAACTGGAACGAAAATAATAATTTCAACGCGTACATTACCTATACGATATTACTTTTACGCACGAATGACAATTCCTTGTGATATTCTGTCACCTAAAAGCTTTACCTATTTTTAATTTGAGACTCTATTAAGTACTTTCACATTTTCTCCCAAAATATCTTCTCATGTCAATATCCAGTAGCCTAAACGGCCGATTTTAGATTTAGAGGTGCAATTTTTTAATTATTTTACCAAGCAATCAAAATATTCTCGCCGTCAATCTACCAAAAAATAAAATCGTGTGATGCGTGAAATTTCTATCTGCCATGTTGCCTAAGGATATTATTTACTAACATTACTATAAGTTAGTTTAGACTACATGGCATTACCTTCAGCCTTAGATGAAATATTACAACGTAGTAGTAAATAACGTTTGAGATATGACGTGGCCTTGTTTTAAACCTCCCTGCAGTTGGATAGATTATGAACACTGATTCTGAAGATTTACTGCCGTAGAACAGCCCATTTATGCAGGGACGGGCTTACAATTATATTCACGGATAGTCCCTTAGTCAGTTTCTACGACACCCATGGGATAAGATGGGGTGGTGACATATTGTATTCTTACTCCGTCACCACACGGATAAGAAAAAAAAAAAAAAAAAAAAAAATCATTTATTAACACAAAAGCATGTACATTATTAATATCCAGCGGCCCCACACTAGGCAAGCCTGTCCTGTGGGTGCCAATTACGATTAACAATATGTATAACAGAGTGCTCGGATGACATAAGAATGAAAGTATGAAATACAAATAACAAATTGTTTTAATCTTACGAACTAATAGTTAAACAACCAAAGATAAAATTAAATTATCTATTATTAAGTATAATACAATATAATAAATATATATATATTATGTATATATAAGTATGTAAGGACCATTTCATATACATATTTGTAATAATGTGTAACAAATATATAAATTCATAAAAATATAAGAAACTGCAATAATTTTTATTACAGTTTCTTATATTTTTATGTTACTATACCCCTTCCAGCGTAAGTTTAGCTTTTTGACAGTTCACGTCCATGAAGTTTCGTAATACTTCTGCTTATTTCTCAAACAAATAATATTGTATTTCATAGACGTACCCATGTTTTTTTCAGTTACCATGGTTACTTAGTGATGGACACTCATAACGATTACCACCATTATGAAACAAATTACAAATAATCGGTAGAAATAAATGCTATGAATAAACCTGAACTCTTCATAATACGTTTATAAAATGTAATATGATATTTTAGATTAGCTATAACCCGCGAATGTGTCACGATAAATTATGTATTTTAAATAATACCTAAACTAACTATAATTTTATCATTTTAAGCCATATGCTAATTCTCTTGACATAGATAAAGAAAGAAACAGTAATAAAATTATCATGTAAGTTGATGTAAGGATCCAAATGTGTAAAATAAAGTAATTTGAAAAATCGCAAAATCGCTTTCAATCGAATGGCATTACATTCGAGATACTACTGAACGTCACTAACGTCAACCTGTCAAATGTTGTTAAATATAGTGGAAAGGGTATAGTTACTATAAAATTATAATTTATTGTATAATCGGGTGATAAGGAGGAACACATGCGAAATAGAGTATTATTGGAGGTCAATGCCTTAGTGTGATAATGTAATTTCAATTTATATGAATCAATATGCCTTCTGTGTCGTCATATGATTGTGCAAGCAGCCAGTTTACGATTTTTGTTTTAGCTTTCGTCACCATGCACCGCTTAATATCGCATAAGCTGGTCACTCTGTTATATACAAAGTGGTCAACAAACGGACTGAAGCGCCTAGCAAAGGAAGTTTTTACTTTAGGCAAGTCTAATCTGTAAACACCCGTGTACAAATCGGATGCGAAAGAGGCAATCTGCAACTATAGACCCATATCTGTGCTTTCAACCTTTGCAAAGGTTTTGGAGGCGATGCTATGTCCTTATGTACAAAGGCACTTTAAAATGTATATAAATGATCACCAACACGGATTTGTTGCATCTAGATCTACAGCAACAAATTTAGTATCATTTACTGAAGCCGCCATCCAATCTTTAGATGCTAATAAACAATACGATGTCATTTATACCGATATCAGTAAAGCTTTCGACAGAATTCCACATTCAATTCTAATATACAAACTGTCAGCGTACGGCATCAATGGTAATTTGCTGACATGGTTTAGGTCTTACCTGACAGAACGCACATTCTATGTTGTGGTAAATGGCTTTAATTCCTCAACATGTCAAATTAAATCTGGCACCCCACAAGGTTCTCATCTGGCCCCGATCTTATTTAATGTGTTTATTAATGATCTCGCCACTTGTTTTCACTCATCTGAGTATTTTTTATATGCTGATGATTTAAAATTCGCAAGAAATATAGAAACCAAGGAGGACTGTGCTTTGTTGCAACAGGACTTAGATCGGGTCTCGCAGTGGTGTAGTTCTAATAATATGGAGTTGAACGTAAAAAAATGTAAATATGTGAGATTTTCCAGAAAACATCAAATCATACAATCTGAATATTTTGTAGGTATGCAAAGGATTGAGAATCTTGACACAATTCGTGATTTGGGAATTTTGTTTGACAGTAAATTGACATTTGTGCCACATATAGATTATGTTAGTAATAGATCAGCAAAAATGCTTGGTTTCATTTTAAGGAATACCAAAGAATTCCACAGAAATACAAAAGTTATGCTCTACTATAGTCTTGTAAGGAGTGTGATGGAATATTGCAGCGTCGTATGGAGGCCACATTACGCGGTGCACATACTGCAATTAGAACGTACCCAAAAGCGGTTCTTGTGGCACCTTGCTTTCTCAGAGAATAAACACAAACAATTAGACAGCTATAATACACGTCTGCAATATTTCAGAATGCTGCCACTGTCTATACGTCGAAGCATGCTAGATTGTACTTTTGCTTGTAAAGTAATTCAGAATATAACTGATTGTCCAAAAATACTAAGCCTCTTCAGGTTTCGTGCTCCAGCTCGATACCCAAGACACAACATCACACCTCTGTGTCCACCTCTCAGAAGGACAGTACTTGGAACTAATTCTCCTATAGCTAGAATGTCTAAAATTGTAAATGAATTTAGTAGTATGATTGATATCCACCATCACAGTAAAGCAACAATAGTTGCCAATATAATTAATAATTTCTTTCACAAATAATAATTTTTAATAATTTTTAATAACATGCATGATCTATATTATCTTGAATGAATTGATTTATAATTTATATATTTTTAATTGATTTATTGAATTATTTTTAATTTATTTTAATTAATTGATTTATTTTTGATTAGTAATTGATTTATTTCTAATTGATTGATTTCTTTGTGAATAATTGATTTATTTTTAATGAATTTATTTTGAATTTCGAAGAAATTTTTTTTAATCTGCCTTTAATAATATAATACCTTTATATTGTTATATTAAATTAATTTTATTTTCATTTTATTTACAGTAATTTATAATATAATTTTACAATGTCTTATGCTAATTTTATTGCATGTAATAGTTATAGGTTTGATTGTTATTTGAGTGCTATGTAGATTATCTAAACTACAATTTGTTATTATTTCACGTCTTAGATACTCTAATAAGGTCACGTGGTGTTAACCTATAATTAATTGTGTCACTCTATTTTGAATTATTTTGTTAAGTAGAAAAATTTAATGTTATTAGTGATAACAATTGTTGGTTAACCAAATAAATAAAATAAAATAAAAAATAAAGTAAACACGGCGTTCTAACATGAATGGATAGTCTTTGGAATTAATAATCGTTTTGTGCACCTTAAGAAACGTTTTAAGAATAAAGAGCTGACGAACATTAAGTACTTCACACTCACTATACAGTTCCCTAGTAGGGTACCTAAAAGGTTTCTTTAGCATAGTCTTGAGGACAGATCGCTGAGCTATTTCAACCTGTATCATGTAAGTTTTAGCAGCGCTACCCCAGGAGGTAATGCAGTACGTAATTAGTGATTGACTCAATGCAAAATAAACAGTTCTTAGAGTTTCCACTGATACCGATGATCGTAGCAGCCTCATGATCCTTGCTGTTTTCCGTACCTTACTTGACAAGGCAGAAATGTGGGCTTTGAAGTTGAGGTTTTCGTCAATTATTACGCCAAGGTACTTAATTGTTTTGGCTCTGTCAATATTTTTACAGCTACAATGTTCCTGACCCTCACAGCTATGCAACCTAATACAAGAAGATGAGCTTGGAGCTGTAGCAGCTGTCTTATAAAAACACACGTGCTTTGTCTTTTCAGCATTTAGAGTAAGTAGGTTATGTTGCAGCCATGTGAATACCTGCTTCATCCCTAATTCAGCCCTTGAAAAGACCTCCGACCATGACGACCCATTATAAATTATAACGGTATCATCTGCATAGCATATGATGTCATTATGAATGCTGTGGTGTATATCGTTCATGTACATGATAAAAAGGGTAGGGCCAAGGATACTACCTTGGGGAACGCCGTAATTAACTGTTTCTAGTCCACTTTCATGACTGCCTACTCTAATACGCTGCTTTCTTTCCGTGAGATAGCTTTTAAACCATTCGAGGGCTATCCCTCGAATGCCAAACTGATTTTCCAGTTTACGAAGTAATATTGCGTGAGACACAGTGTCAAAGGCCTTCGCCAAGTCTAAGAAGACACCTATACAACGTCTGTTCCTGTCGAGTTGAGATGACACCGTGGAAGTTAAAAGGTCAACAGCATTTTCAGTCGATCTTTCCCTCCTGAAGCCGAATTGATTAGGCGAAAACAGGTTGTTCTTTTCAAAATATTTCACCAATCTGTTATTAACAACTTTTTCAAGCAGCTTTGAAAAAGTTGTTAGAAGTGAAATCGGACGGTAACTGTTGGGCGTGTCCTTAAGACCGCTTTTATAAATAGGAATAACTGAGGCTGTTTTCCATATATCTGGAAAAGTACCCGTGACCAAGCTTTTGTTAAATATTTTAGTTAGTGGTGGAATGATACTAGACCTAATCTCTTTAAGGAGATGACCTGTTATACCATCACTACCCGGGGCTTTATGGTTTTTCAATGACAGTATGAGAGCTTCAACCTCTTGTTCGTCAGTAGGTTGAAAAAAGAAAGAGTTCTCACGGAAGTTACTGGACACTTTAGCTGCCAAATCTTCCTGACTAAGTTGCAAATTGTTAAGGATATTACTAGCTAACTTATATCCCACTGACGAGTAGTGGTTATTGCACATGTCTAATGAGTGACTGGCGTTACTACTACCATGTAGTGTCAAAAGTTCTTTGGGTTGTTTTGAGGACACAGAAAAGTGACATACTGTTTTAATGGCTTTCCACATTTGTTTAGGATTACGTGTATTACAGGAAATTTCTTTATTGTCATACTCATTTTTTAACTTACGCAACAGGTCATTACAGAAATTACGATAACGGTTATATATGAAGCGCAGACATTGATCGTAAGGTGATTTACGGGATTTCATGTGCAGTCTGTCTCTGTGTTGCATGCAACGGATGAGACCTGGTGTTATCCAGGGTTTAATATTGTACTTAGAGTGACTGAGTGTTACTTTGTGCGAGTTTTCATTTATGACCTGTTCCAAATGGCTACAAAAACTGTGAACGCTATGATTTAAGTCAGTATTCTCTGTAATTTGTGACCAGTCCATCCCCGCGAGCTTAGTCTTGATGGCGTCTAAATCCCTTTTTACAAAAGTTCTTTCCGGGTTACTAATCGTGTGATGGCCGGTGGACAAACCCAACATCACCAAATCATGATCAGAAATGTCTGAACAGCATACCGCCCCAACAGCATTTTTTGCTGTGTTAACAAATATGTGATCAAGACATGCGCTTGTTGGCTTAGTTATAGCCGGAAACAGGCCGTGTTCTGCTGTTAAGGATAAGTATTCTAGATCTTGATTACACGAGCTATTTAGTATGTTAATGTTCATATCCCCCACCAGTAGTAATGGTTTAGACTTACTCGAAAATTGATGCAGTACGCAGTCAAGAGAACATAAAAAGTTGTTTATGTTTTTAAACGAGGGTGGCCTATAAATTCCAAAAACTGTAATTTCGTTAGCTATGTCTATTTGCAAACAGTTGGCATCAGCAATACTGGGCTCAGACACACAAACGCTCAAAGTATTCTTGACGTAGACCACTACACCACTATTTTGGTTAATTATGTTCATTGTATTATAGCTGGTATACAAGGGCAGCTGTGGTACAATTGTGAAGTCATCAAGCCAACATTCCGTTAAAACTATGACGTCAAATGCAATAGCAAATCTGGTTAGAGTCAAGTTAAAACAATCAAAATTTTTATTAATACTCCTTATGTTAAGCGACAATACCTTAAAGTTAAAAACATCTGTAATTGCCGTTAGACAATGCTCAGGCGCTTCTAATGAATAGCAGTCTATTCCTATTGAATCTAACTCCATAACTAAATTATTATCGAACACGATTATAAATGAAGGGGTTAAGATCCATTTGCTGTATACTCTGTATTTTAAAGTAGACATCATAGAGTACGTAATAGGATATACCACCAAATAACCTCAGTATATACCAGAACATGGTTTTAAAATAATTTCTGCACTGTACTTTACTCTTTTTATAATTATATGCTAGTGTATAGTTGCGTTTCAATATAATAATAATATAATAATAAAATATAATAATTAGATACAGGTCATAATAATAATATAATATATTATATAATAATGTAGTAATATTTGGTAGGTTTTGTAATAAACATTTACATAAATATAAACTAAAGTTAAATGTAAGAAACATAAATCTAATAGTAGTTTGTACATTACATAAAAAGAACGTTATCTCTCTATTAATTTGGAACTTTAAATATGTTTTGAAGATCACAGTGTGTACGTATATACTGAGCAGGTTTGCCCTCACTTTGTTTGACAAAGATTTTTCCCTGTGTGCACCAGCAGTAGGAGTAACCGAAATCCTTGGCTTTTGCCCGCGCGGCACGAAAAAGCATTCTGTTCTCCTTTGTTAGACGTTCGTTGTAGTATACTTTGGAAGGTGTACCTGTGATGTCGAGGTCATTGCTGGATATGTTTCTACGTACCTTGGAGGCTTTTAAAATTTGGTCACGTTTGTTTCGGCGTAAGAGACGCACCACTACCGGTCTAGGAAACTTCGTGTTGTGTTCGGCAGATAAAGCTGAAATACGACGAGGACCGGCCCTGGCCACCCAGTCAATATCACAGTCATTTAGTTCGACGCCCACCTTCCGCGCCGCAAGGAGTGCAATGTGGTGGAGATTTTCATTTGTTTGTTCTGGGATACCTGACAACTCCATTTCGTTGTTCAAATGTTGTTGAGCTTGCATGTTCAACTCTAACTGCAGTTCTGACACTTTGACCTCGAGCAATTTCGTTTCTTGTTCCCGACTCTCAAGATGCCTTATTCGGCTGTCGTTAGCAGCCACAGATGACCCCAATTCTTCTAGTCTTATGTGGCAGTTTGTTAGCGAAGTCGTAGCATTTTCTAGTTGCGTTTTGAGTGAAGAAATTTCTTGTGTTAGTCTCCGAACTTCGTCTATCAACTCTTTCACTTCAGTGCTTGTGCTGATGGCAGGCTGAGAACTGTTCTTGTTTCGTGTAGTAACATTATCGTCAGTAGATCGAATAGGTGTTTGACTATTTTCCCCACCCTTTTTCACACAGCATTCAGGACATTTCCATGTCAACTTTTTGTCCGTCGACACCGCTGGCTGATTCGTACACAAAGGACAGTATCTCTTGGCGCATGTCGGTGAAATACATTTTATGTAACTCTTCCCCTTGAATTCCACTAAACAGCCACTACATTTCATCTTGCCGAGGTTAATTTAATACAAAAACAAAATAAAAAATTCCAAAAACAAAAAAATAAATGACCAAAAAGAGATTGGCCGATGTGAGACTTGCACGCTGTTACTCTGTCACTAACGCAGTCAATCCGGCGCTAAACGCAATCGACTACCGCAGCTCTGCAATAATTGGTGAAATAAAGATCTACTATTTATTGAGTTTGAAAATTGACGCAATTCTGGCTTCAAAGTTTGACCTTGTCTTTTGTTTTTCAAAGTCACTAGCACTCAAACGGTCACTTTTTTAACGAACTTTTTAATAGTTTTTATGTTCTTAACACAGTTATTTCTTCACGCACTATTATAATTTATACGTAAATATGTTTGTTGCTTGATTATACAGTCACTATTTATAATTTTATCTCTCGGTATTTGGTTTAAACTACTTTTTTGAATAAAAACTTTAGAGAAACAAGTAACGCGTCTGCTTACGATGTCGACCCGAGCGGGAGAAGGAAGAGAGTACTCTCTCATGTTAAAATTATAAAAACAGATGAAATCACATGCCCAGCTAGTTCCAAATGAAATGTAGCTCAGATTATACAGGGTGGCTCATTCAAAAGGGTCAGTATGGGAAAGTCTTAAACTATAAGTCATACGAAGATTTGTTCTTAGGAACCATGTCACCGATTTTGATAAAAAGAAAAACTGCATTCATACATTTGAAAAAGATACTGTACCCAGCTGGGGAATCGAACCCGGTTGTTTTGCAAAATTGAACTCATACTTTTTCTATTTAAATATAGATTCTGTAGGTCTTAAGCAGTAAATATCTCTATGAAACATTATGTCTAAAATGAATAAAATGCATTGTTTTCTCATACTTCAATTTATCATAGTAGGTGTTCGAAGTGACCACCATTACAATATTCAACAAGTTCAGACATGTAAAATTGTCTCTATTGTTGTTTGTACCTCTCTACTAGTTACATACAACGTGTTACATATCATGTGGCATAGCATTACACTGGATTTTTTGTTATCTACAGTAATATTATTATCTACTGCAACTACTTACTTCTATTAATCAAACACTAATGGTAGCCATACACCATCCCTCCTATCGTCCAATCGGCATGACGCTACCAATTGGATCAGTTAGAATTGACCGTGTGTGGGAGTGGATAGGAAGGACAGTTAGAATGGATGGCAGGATCGAATTTCGTTTCTATTGATTGAGATTGGATCAAGCCTGCAGTATCATGCCGATTGGACGATAGGAAGGATCGTGTATGGCCACCATGAGCTAAAATGTAGATTAAAGTATAACTGATCCAAGCGGTAGTTCATGCCGATTGGACGATAAGAAGGATCGTGTATGCCCAATGTGGACGAACTGCAGATTGGATCAAGCCTGCAGGGTCATGCCGATTGGACGATAGGAAGGATCGTGTATGGCTACCATATTGAAAAGTCCACATAAAGTAATTAATGTAGATATTGTAGATACAGAGACGTGTTAAGTTAAGCCTCATTTGAAAATAGAACGTTTCAGTGTGACTGGCCGCATGAAGATACAAAATGCAATAACAAGATCGTTACCTAAACGTGTTGAATATTGTATTGAGCAAAACGGTGGCCACTTCGAACACCTACTATAATAAATTTAAGTATGTGAAAAAAATGCATTTTATTTATTTTAGACATAATGTTTCTTAGAGACATTAATTGCTTAAGACCTACAGAATCGATATTTAAATAGAAAAAGTATAAGTTTATTTTTGCAAAACAACCAGGTTCGATTCCCCAGCTGGGTACAGTATCTTTTTCAAATGTATGAATGCAGTTTTTCTTTTTATCAAAATCGGTGACATGGTTCCTAAGAACAAATCTTCGTATGACTTATAGTTTAAGACTTTCCCATACTGACCCTTTTGAATGAGCCACCCTGTATAGCGACATTTCAACTTGGATGCAATTTAGAAGTATATTGCAGTGGTTATCCAGCAACAATATTAAAATTGTGAATAGCTGAAAGAAGTCTTCGAAATACTTCAGTTGGACGTGGACTCAAATTTAATTTCACTAATGCTTTGAATAGTCGTCTTGGCAAACTTTTCTTTTGTTTTGATTGTAATGCCGCATCTTCTTCTTGGCAAAAAAAAATATAGTAATTACTTTTTTACTGTTAGTTTTAAAAAAAGGTTTAAATCTTTCATGAGGAAAACTTGAAATGAAACCCTATAATCAATCCGTCTGGCCAGCGTGGTAATAGTAGGCCAAGTATTCCACCGTCACTGGGGAAGGGCCGTCCCTGCAGTAGGACATTAATGGGCTTTTATGATGAATCGTTTTAGCAGATGTGACATTAAAGTTCAAAGTTCACATTTACGATGCTACATAGAAATGAAAAATTCGTATTAATTTAATTTCTAGCTGTCTGGAAGCATTAATTTATCAAAGCTTCGTTCGATTTCAATCTTATTTTTGTATGTAAGGTGTATTTGCTGTAAAAGTAAGTACTACAGAAGACAAGGAACAGCGCTAATTTTAAAGAAACCAAATCGGGACAAATAGATAGACGCGTTTAGAAATATTCTTAACATAACATGATATAAATTAGATACGCAGTATAAACAAGATAATTATGTAACGAAATGCTTATTTTCAGTTATCTATACTAATATTATAAAGAGGTAAAGTTTGTGTGTTTGTGACGTTGTAGGGGGTAATCTCTGGATCTACTGAACCAATTTTAAAATTATTTTCTTATTGAATAGTCCATTTATCGCAGAGTAATGAAATATGTTTTTTTTTAAAAAGAGACGCATTTTTTTCACCGCCCACTGAAGGGGGCACGGGTCAACTAGTTAATAGTAAAGAGGCGATTGCTAATAGCCACTAACACACCTATTTATTCACACTGGCATAGTGTAAAGCATAGAAATTACAGGTTAAATCAAAATTGCTCTACTTATTTGTTTTGCCAGTAAGTTTATACGTACAAAAGCTTGGGAAAAATCCATATGGCATGACGCCTATGAATAAACAATGAGTTATTTACAAAAGCGGCTTATAGAGGATTGATATACGGTAGACTGAGCCGATACCAACCTGTGGTCTATGCAAAACTAATACTAACCTAACATTAGTGATAAAATTATTACCAAGGCTTTAATTTTCAAAGAATTAACAGAAATTTTAAAATATGTATTTCGTTTTTTATGACTATTTTGGAAAATGACGAGTTTGGAAAGTGACGAATTTGGAAGATGACCAATTAGAAAGATGACGAGTCAGGAACAAATTCCATGATTTACATACACCATACCCTGTATATCAAAGGCAAATAAGCATACAATATAAACACGTGGAATGTTTACGTAAACAATAAGAAGGTATACAAAAACACCCTTACTTCCTAATTCACTGATGTCACAGTACAACCAGTAGTCTATCTCGGCCGAATACTTATTATTATAAATGCCTACAGTTGCGCGCTACGTAAACATGCGATAGGGCTGCCCACCTCCAGCTTTTTAATTACATTTACCTACTTTCCCGCTAGTTACTGCGGCACAGTCGCGACTGTTCACTTCCCAAAGCCACCGCTATCGTGAGCGTGTAGGTATAACTCGCGTTTCGTCCGTTTCGATGAAGTCGAAATACTGTATATAATATTTGTACTATGCTGATGGCGTCACGCTTAGTTGAATAACATCATAAAGTTTTTTTACCATATAAATGAAAATATTATAATTTCATATACTCGTAGGTAAAGTAAAATATTTATTTATTTCTACACATACTGGTATTTGTTTTTGGAATGTTATTTTTATTTAGGAAAAATAAATAAAATGAAAGGTTAAGCACTTCTTTTCTCTTACAGAAAAGAAAATGAATACCAGGCACCTTTCTGATTCCATGAAGTTAAAAAAACAGACTATTAAAAAAAAAAGAAAATATTGTGGTGTTCTTCAATTTTAGACCTACATACATACATACATAAACTCACGCCTTATCCCGTCCGGGGTAGGCAGCGACGACAGGACGCCACTTGTCACGATCCTGGCAAACAGATTGGGTCTCGTCCACATTCGTTAAGCGAGTCATACATGCGCGTCGGTTACGTGTTTTTTTTTTCTATTATTTTTTAAATCTTAGACTTGTGAAGTCACAATATGGCGCAGGCTGAAGCACATTCTTATTTGAAACGAGCACTACCTGGGCAAGCCGTCAATCATATCAATGTTTGTCGACTGCGGTAGTATATAATGTGTCTTTAATATACCTTTATTGTTCAAAAACAGTTTACACAAATTGGTATAGATCTCTAGTCTCCACACTAGAATTCCCTGTGTCATGTCGTGGAGACCAGCCTCTTTTATCTTAAAGTAACAATTAGGCACAGTACAAATATTACTTAACAACAAAGACAGAAAAGTTAATTGAATTTAAATATTAAATTAAATTATTAGGCAAATGGCATTGTGTGTTAATGTGTTGTGTATTTATATACGAGTAAAATAGTAGTATATAATATAGGTTGATTGAAACCGATTTAAACAATATGGCTTAGACAGGATAATGTGTAGTGATTGATATGTCGCGTTTGTTTATATAATAGCCAAATAAATGTAACATTATTTACAAACGTTTGGCTCTATAAGCAATTAATCAAGATTTGTATCGTTCCCTTATTTCAGCTTAAGTATTTGATTGTGATTGAATTGTTAGGAAATGATCTCAAATGAGTCGTGTTAAGTCCCTTAATGTCTAAGTGATATTGATGACTTACGAGTAACTATTATGTTTGAACTTGTTTGACCCGAAATCAAATGAGAGTATAGTTGTAATATTAGTACCTACCTAATTATTATGTTATTATTGTATGAGAGTTTTTTCGTCTGAATTATTTTAGTCCCTTGATTTTTGTGCTCGTTTTCAGTCTATTATTATATGTCATTGTATTCTTTATGTATAATGAGTTAAAGAATTTGTAAAAAAATATACTATTTACGTCGACGTATTTAGAACGCTTGTGTTTTTGAACGTTGAACCATATCAAACATTAATATTAGGTCTTTACCTATGAATGAAATTGCCGTTTTATTTCTGCGCAGTCTTTAGACTATTATTCAGTCTTTAGAGTATTCTTTTAAAACATATTATTGTTAAAATATTTTTTGTTATTTAGAAAAAAGGTATAAGTAGGATATTACCAACATCTAACAAAAGATAATAAATACAAAGACTGTATAGTAAGTTTCTTCAAATCATTGCAATATTTAAAGCATAATTCAGTATGGCTCTTTTGCAGTGCCCATGATTTCAAAATTCAAATGCTTTTTCTACTTAGATTTCTATAAATTAAATAGTGCTGTGATCTGACACGCTCCGATCTCAGATCGCAAACGGCACGTGGCAATAAAAAGATACCGATATTAAATTAAACCTGCATAAAATGGATGATAAAGTCATGATACAAATATATACAGTATTTCGACTTCATAGAAACGTATGAAACGCGAGTTATACCTACACGCTCACGATAGCGGTGGCTTTGAGTAGTGAACAGTCGCGACTGTGCCCCAGTAACGAGCAGAAAAGCAGGTAAATATAATTAAAAAGCTGGAGGTGGGCAGCCCTATCGCATGTTTACGGACCGCGTAGCCGTAGGCATTTATAATAAATATTCGGCCGAGATAGACTACTGGTTGTACTGTGACAAAGTCATTCAAGTAAATTAATTTAGGTAGAACGTAAATCTTTGGACGTCAATTGGCTGATATGATGATGAGGAATATTTATTTCTGCTGTATTTATTTAACACATTAAAAAAAGTCGTATACTATGAGGATATGATTTAATAAATTAGCATCGTTCTACGTAAAATTACGTCTCATTTGCACTTCCAACCCTTCAAACGACAAAAAAAGGCAAGTTGCAACATTGAAGTAAAAATTGTACTTACTTCGGTAAGTACTTTTTGCAACTTGACTTTTTTTGTCGTTCACCCGAAGGTGAACGTTACAATGACGCGGGAACTTTAACAAACATTAGTTTATTGGACACAAATAATTATTTTTTCTGGAGCACACAAAGTATTGACCTCCATGGGATTCAAAACCGCAACCTCGTGCACTCTAGCTTCTTCATTCATCATAACAGCCCATTAATGTCCCACTGCAGGGACGGGCTTCCTCCCGTTAGGAGGGATGCTCATTACATTATCTGCCTCATTCAAAATATTTCATTTTATATTTCAATGTTTTGAAAAAAAACGTGAGATACGACAAAATAAACAATAAAATATTACAACAAAATATACGAGTACTTGTGTATTATTGACCAACCAATACAAAGTTAATTTTCAAAGGAGTTAAATTCATTTGCGCGCTAGAACGTGCTTTATTACTAATTTAAATACAGAGGAAGTGTTTTAAGCAATGAAATAAATTGAATTACGAGTGGTTTATTTACTTCACAGAACATTTATACTCAAAGGAGAAGAATGTCAACTTCATATAAAATTCGTGAGGAAACTTTTCCTAAGCGTGTGGCGCCATCTATTGGCACCCCTCCTAAAACTACGGTTAATGTCAGCAGCGTGGGAAATTCAAATTGATGGTTATTTTAATTATTATAAACAAAAAAATAAATCTTAACGCCCTACGTAGGGCATTAGATATATCTCTTTGTTTATTTTGTTGAAGGCTTAAATTAGGATGACTGTATTTGGAGTTGGATTTGATAATAAAAAACTTCATTTCTTTTACAATTTATTTATGTAAATAATATTCATAATAAAAAATATTCACATTCTTCATTGAAACATTCTTTTCTACATTGAAACTCATTGTAACATAACAAAAACCCTATAGGAGTCACTCTCTCAGAACTGGAGACAATAACGTTCAATTTCACAAAAACACTTTAACTAAGGAATAGGATGCTCGTGCAACGTTTTTAATGCAGGATAAACTTGTTATTTATCGAGATTTTTTATTTATTTACAAGATATTTAGGAATTTACAAAATAAACGGTTTCTTTTCTTGTAGTGTTGACAGCTCCATATAAACAAGTATTAGGTGGTTGCTAGGAAATGACATGACATTTTCTATTTCATCTTTTCTCTCTATCGTACATAACAGCCCTAATAGAAACATTGTGTAGAACAGAGTTGACTCCCCCTGATTTACTTAGTGTTTCACTTTAAAGTCATAGAGCAATAAATTTGACATCCGTAAACTGTTGAATTTATTTAGATCTGTTTTTACGAGTATATGACGTAGTGAGGAGAGCAACAAGTAATAGGAGTATTCATCATAACAGTCCATTCATGTCGCACTGCAGGAACAGGCCTCCACCCATGACGGAGGGATACTTGGCCTACTAATACCATGCTGGCCAGACGGATTGGTACAGGGTTTAATTTCAAGTTTTCCTTCTTTTTACATCGCAAAGATAATATTTTCAGTTAGTCCCTCAGTCAGTTTTTACGACACCCATGGGATGAGATGGGATGGTGACATATTGTATTCTTACTCCGTCACCACAAGGACATTTAAGTATTACAGTCTAATTTGATACTCTCACCCGTATAAACAATACAATTATCCACAAAACAGTCACAAAGTCTACTACAATTTCGTGTGATATTTAGTATACCTATTATCACACACTAAAACTAGTTGTAGCACGTAAAGTGAAATCCCGCATAAACCCTAATAACGTTAGCGGCTCGCTAAAGATAACAAACCACACGTAATTAATATTCATTGAACTACTTCCAACGGTCAACTGAGATCGGTAAATTGGACACTGAAACCCAGTCTCTGGAGAAGCGACAGTTAAATTATCTTGTTATTTCGTTTATGCGGAGATAATATATGAAAGTTTTTAAGTACCTACTATTTTGATAGAAAGTTTTATGAAATTTAGTTATTATTATCTCTTTAATTACATTTTTCACATTATTTTACATTTTTAAATATAGAATAAAAATAAACACATTTAAAAATATAAAAAAAAGGTAGACCCACCATCATCGGGTACAGGGACCAAGCCACTGGTGGTTAAGGCTCCAGAGACAGGAACCTCCTTACAATGCGTGCCGTGTCAAGCAGTACTGCCTTCTGCATCAGACCTATGATCCAATTGCCAAGGTCGAGTCTCCTTAGGTGTATGTGTGTGTCTCTTATTATTATTATTGTTTGGTTTTAGGTCATCCGTGTATCACGAGATGTCCATGATTTAATGACTAATCATTGAATTAACCAGATCCAATTAATGTTTAGTGACCTTCTCTGCCGTCAATAGCATAGTTGCAGTAAGTACGCTCTATATAGTTTTGAGAAAAACGCGGTTAAAGTTTTTGGTTAAATTTTCTAAATAAATCCTTTGTTTGAAATCGGATCACGATGGTTGATACCTTAAATGATAGAAGACTTCAGCACCTATCTATAACTTATTAAAAAACTAAAACTAAGTAATTGTAAGAAAAAATAAACACATTATTGTTGTTATGCTAAGTATTTCCTAAAGGCTCTTTGATAGGGAACACTTAGCATAAGTACTTATAGTACAAACCATTGCCTCATTATAAGTTTGTAGGGTTACTTAGCTTAAACACAGTAAGTGAGTGTTTTACTGTATTTAAGGTAAGTAACCCTACAAACTTATAATGATTCAAAATTTTTATTTTATTAGGTTGCAGTGATAATAAAACAACTAGTTAATGGTTTTAACATTGTATTTAAAATAAAGAATGTGGCATTATTATACTCTCCAAGTACAACTTGAAACTTGAGCTTAAATCACTGTTTACAATATTGACAAACGAAAAGAGTGTCCACTTCTTGTTTTGTGACGAACAATTATCTGGCCAAATCACCAAGTGACTTTTATTCCGATGGTGTATAAAAAAAGCTCTGGATGTTGAAACAATGTCATAAACATTTCGGCCTGAAATCGTTTCATGCCATAAGACAGCGTAAGGATTATTTTCTTTATTAGATTTACTTAAAGGAGCAAACATTTCATTAAACGCAATAATTCGAGGACAGAATATTGCTACTTTGTAGCTGTCCATGCGAGGTAGCATTACCACCTTTTGAAGATCTACACACACTTAAACGGTGTCATTATTTTTATGTTTTTCTACGTTTTTCTTATCTAATTTGTAAGCCTTTCTGCTGTCTGTATAGCTTTGACGATGTATAACATAATTATTACATGTAGCACAAACTGTATTTGGAGTTTGTGACCATTGTGATCCGATTGCAAACAAAAGATTTGTGTAAAAATTTCGATCCAAAACTTTAACCACATTTTTCTCAAAACCCTGCACCCTCCCCGCGCCCTCGTAGTAGTGTATGTAATATTAAATTATTTAGGTATTCGGGGAACAGATTATTATATAATTTATTATTCTTTACTGCTTGTAATAATGTGTCTACACCCAGCGGGATCCCCTGTCTGAGAGACTAATGAATGATGCAGAAAATTAGATCTAGATATGTTCTACTGAATTATGCTGAAAACAGAATTTGTTCCGTATAATAAACGGAAATATAAACTTTTCTAACCGACCTCCAGCCAGCGGTATATTTACCAAAATTAAGGCTGGAGAACTATAAATTGGTAATCATTTTTAGTTTTGTATTTTTTCTGTTTAACAAAATAAAAAACATGCTTCTAATGCCCTTACTCCAGCCACAATCAAGCTGAAATGTAACCTCCAGTCAGCGGACTTTTTATTTCAGGGACATTTTTTTGAAACTTTTACACTAAATTGATAACATTGAAATTATTTACGACTGTAATTTTACTTAAATTACCTTTTCGTACATCTAGTATAAAAATTAAAAGTATAGAATTTGAAAGCTAGTAAGTGGCTATAATACAAAATAATCTCCCTAATAAATGTCCCTGAAAGAAAAAGTCCGCTGACTGGAGGTTTCATTTCAGCTTGATTGTGGGTTTTTTTATTATTTTAATCTAAAAGTTAATACCAATTAGTTCCCCAGACTTAATTTTGGTAAATATACCGCTGGCTGGAGGTCGGTTAGAAAAGTTTATATTTCCGTTTATTATACGGAACAAATTCTGTTATCAGCATAATTCAGTAGAACATATCCAGATCTAATTTTCTGCATCATTCATTAGTCTCTCAGACAGGGGATCCCGCTGGGTGTAGACACATCTTGTAATAAAAAAGAAATTGTACGAATTTTAGTTACAATAACATATTACGTTCACAGTGAAGCAACTTTACTGCAGTATATTCATGACGTGGCATAATATCGCAGCGCAGCTATGTAGACATGCAAGACGTAGACAAACACTTCTTATGATTAGGAGTAAGATCATATTATACGTATGTTCTCCTTAGTATGAGTACAGTATAGCTAATTTACTGTCCACGTGATTTGTGCACCTGTCCGCTATCGCTACATCCTGCTGTCTAAACATGAACACAGGATGGCTACATACTTTCTGTATAATAAGTAACCATTACGTTAGATTTGATTACGTTACTTAACATAAATTCAATATAGTATCATACTGTCCTTGTGGTAAGTATTAAGGAACGAACGCTAAAGATCAATTACTAAGCATACATGCAGTATCGCTGCATACTGTTTGTAAGACTATATACACACTTAGTAAATATTGGGAAGCTGCTTAAGATCAAAACAGTATATCTTCTTAAAGTTTTTTTGATTGGCCTATATTCTATTTTTAAACTGTTAATGACTAAACATAGTAGCAGTATATATGTCATACTGCTCTTATGCAGTGAGACTCTATATGAAACTTATGCCGTAAGTGTACAGACTGTAATCATGCTTTGTGATGTAAAAAAATTGGTCGACTTACTGCAAATTTCTAATTGTTAACTTTGGATCAAAAAACGATACAAATAAATGAGTTAGATACAGTTGTAGATCTCGTTGTCGTGATCACGGCTGTATACCTAACTCAATTTTGACAAAAACCCGACTTACTGTAACTATGCTATTGACGGCAGTCTCAACAATGAACCAACAGCTATCTTTTTTGTGTGGAAATCCCAATCGGACTGCTCTACACTGAGACATGTCAGTATCACGAGTATATGGGTCTTAAAAACGACTAAAACCACACGGTTTTCTAATTTAATACTAGTTTTCTTTTCTAAAATCATCAAAGTTTCACCTATACATGTATATTTAAATACGTGTTGACTTCAACCGTAAATGTATTTCCCATAGGTACGCTAGGAATTTTGTTTCGTGACACGTTACGTAATTTTGGGCTGCAATGCGCTACTGTTGAGTGTTGATGTCACCTTGCATCGGTATGTACTCGTAAATGTATTTTGTTGAACATTTTGATGACACAGCCAAATAGTTGCGTTTCGTTGAAGTTGAAGCTATTTGCAATTTTATTGGAAAATGTGGTAAAAGAGATAAAAATTAAATACTCTAGGGTGTCGTACTATCTGTGTATGTTTTCACAAACGTAGTAAATTCTTAAATATTTAATTTTGTTTGTCTCTGTCTGGGTACGTAGATAGTTATGAAATACATAGGTCCTCCAACTCTTTTATTTATGGCATGTTTATATTACTTCTTAAGCATAGATATTTTCAAATTACTCTCTATATTCAAAAGTCATTAAAGTAACACCTATACAAATATTCAAATACGTGGTGACTTCAACCGTAAATATATTTCCTATAGGAACGCTAGGAATTCTGTTTCGTGACACGTTACGTAATTTTGGGCTGCAATGCGCTACTGTTGAGTGTTGATGTCACCTTGCATCGGTATGTACTCGTAAATGTATTTTGTTGAACATTTTGATGACACAGCCAAATAGTTGCGTTTCGTTGAAGTTGAAGCTATTTTATTGGAAAATGTGGTTTAAGAGATAAAAATTAAATAGGTACTCTAGGGTGTCGTACTATCTGTGTATGTTTTCACAAACGTAGTAAATTCTTAAATATTTAATTTTGTTTGTCTCTGTCTGGGTACGTAGATAGTTATGAAATACATAGGTCCTCCAACTCTTTTATTTATGGCATGTTTATATTACTTCTTAAGCATAGATATTTTCAAATTACTCTATCTTAAAAAGTCATTAAAGTAACACCTATACAAATATTCAAATACGTGGTGACTTCAACCGTAAATATATTTCCTATAGGAACGCTAGGAATTCTGTTTTGTGACACGTTACGTAATTTTGGGCTGCAATGCGCTCCTGTTGAGTGTTGATGTCACCTTGCATCGGTATGTAAATGTATTTTGTTGAAGATTTTGATGACACAGCCAAATAGTTGCGTTTCGTTGACGTTGAAGCTATTTGCAATTTTATTGCTATTTGTGGCTCCAGAGATGCAATACCCTAGGGTAGTGTACTTAGTATATCTTTGTATATTTTTAAAAAGGCAGTGATTTCTTCTCAATCTTTTTTTATGTAAACAGTTATCAAATATAGGCAATTGAGAACTTTAAGAGATAACGATATAGTTGATAGATACTTATATGTAGAAAAAAAAACCATACAAAGATCAACAAAACTATAGAAAATGACGTCTCGTTTTTTTTTGAAGTTTTACATTCTCTTAGTTATTTCATAGCTTATAAGGCTTTTAGTTATTTCGCTGGAATAAACGATTTATCCCGCCTCCCTTGCAGTCATCAATTGCCTCCTGTAATAAATCATAATCTGCTCACATTGCGTCTTCGCAGTTGACTTTGCATTGCAGAAGCTTCCTGCTCTAAATTCTGTTCTTATTCTCTTATTGATTTATTAATTTAGGGAATCTTTGACGACCTCTGTGGCGCAATCGGTATATTACATGGCTGCTACGCTGAGGTCTCGGGTTCGATTCCCGCTCAATGCAAATTTTTATGTGCATTAACATGCTTGTTTGCATTGGTCTGAGTATTTTGAATGTATAATATGTATGTATTTACAAAAAAAAATATTTAAGTAGGTATGTATATCCGTTGTCTAGTACCCATAGTACAAGCTTTGCTTAGTTTGGGACTAGGTGGCACTGTGTGAATGTGGTAGGATTATTTATTTATTTATTGTATTTTTGTAAACAACCTCTTGCACGCGTTGCGTAGGTAGACTACTAGATAACATAATACCTATACATAATTCCATAAAAAACAGTTCATCCACAGTAATATTCCATAAATAAACAGATATATTTATTACTAGCTGACCCGTGCCCACTTCGTTAGGCGGCGAAAAAAACGCATCATTTTTTCTAACATATTTCATTACTGCTCCGCTCCTATTACTCATAGAGTGATACTATATAGCCTATGACACTCCCCGATAATTGACTATTCAACACAGAAAGAATTTTTAAAATCGGTTAAGTAGATCCAGAGATTACCCCCTACAACGTCACAAACACACAAACTTTACCTACTTATAATATTAAGTATAGAAGTATATAGATATATGTTTTAAAAGAATATAATCTTAAGTCTGGGCAGAAAACAATGTCTACTAAGTGCAGATCATTTAGGCTCTCTTTACGACACACCTCCATCATTTTACGCCACTCTTCATCATTTTACGACAGCCTCCATCATTTTACGACATCCTTGCAGTTTTACGACACCCTTCCATCATTTTACGACACCCTAGCAGTTTTACGACACTCTCCGTGAATTTTATGACACCCATCATTATTTTACGACACTCTTGCAGTTTTACGACACCCTCCATCATTTTACGACATCCTTGCAGTTTGACGACACCCTTCCATCTTTTACGACAGCCTTTATAATTTTACGACACCCTAGCTGTTTTACGAAACCCTCCATCATTTTTCGACACCCTCCACTATTTTACGACACCCTTGCAGTTTAACGACACCCTTGCAGTTTTACGACACGATCCATCATTTTCGACACCCTCCATCATTTAACGACACCCTTGCAGTTTGACAACACGCTCCATGCATTTTACGACACCCTAGCAGTTTTACGACACCCTCCATCATTTTTCGACACCCCCCCATGTATTTTACGACACCCTCCATCATTTTACGACACCCTTTCATCTTTTACAACACCCTTCATCATTTTACGACACCCTAGCATTTTTACGACAATCTTAAGTCTCTTAATTTGTAAAACTTTTTTAAAGGTACAATTCTCTAATACATTATTTCAGTATATCTCCAGACGTTTAAGCAGTAGAAGCAAAATAAACGTTTTTAAGCGTCCCTTTTATAAACATATTTCATTACTGCTCTACTCCTATTAGGCATAGCGTGATCCTATATAGCCTATGACACTCCCCGATAAATGGACTATCAAACACAGAAAGAATTTTTAAAATCGGTTCAGTAGATCCAGAGATTACCCCCTACAACGTCACAAACACACAAACACACAAACAAACAAACACACAAACTTTACCTCTTTATAATATTAGTATAGATATAGATATCTTAAATGTCAACTAAGGAGGAAACAAAACACACAATATCGTTACATATCGTCCAATTATTCTGTGTTTGTTTCTTCGTAAAAATTATTATCGATGTATTCATTGTATATCATTTACCTCATAGAATTATGGCTTCTTATACCTATATAAGTATAATAAGCATCAGATTGGAATGATTGATGTCATTTACTGAGTACAACGACCGGGTGTTGTATCGTTATGTATTCTGTATGAATATTGTGGTGAACGATAACACGGAGAAGCTTTTATTTGGAAATTAATGGAAACAGAAAAATGGTTACCGTTTCCACAAGTAATGCGACTTAGGGTTTGTTTTTTTATTGCTTATATCTAAATAAAAATTTGTATATAAGTTTAATATAAGTTTGTTTTTTTATTGCTTATAGCTAAATATCTCCGTGTGGTGACGGAGTAAAAATACTATGTCACCACCCCATCTTATCCCATGGGTGTCATAAAAACGGACAAAGGGACTATTCGTGAATATTATTTTTACAAAATAAAAAAAGGAAAACCAAAATTTATAAAAAGGAATGTGTTTGGAACTCAACCTAGATGCAGTAAACAAAATAGGTACATATTTCTATTTTCCTAGGCTCATTTTGTACTATACACTCTTCTTTAACGATAGCTCATCTTTAAAAAAAAAAAAACAAACCTTCCTTAGCTTAAAACCATGTTTTCCCGTCCCAAGATTGGTCCGTGACCTTTACCAATCTTTGTTTACTAAAAGTACAAAATTTCATCATTGTTTCCATAAACAATGATGTTAATTTTGTACTATTACTTCTCTCCTGCCCCTACTTGGTCCTGAATAGAGGGAATTTATCATTATTAGTAACATTCTCTTTCTAAGGATAAGGAGTCGTTCACCCTTCGATATAAAATTATTATTGTATGTCACAATTATTTTCGTTTTTTTGCGTACGTTTTTGATAAGAAAATTTATAAAAATAATAATTAAATTAAATTAATTTAATTTAATTTAATTTCGTTTCTTAAAGGGGCACTGATCGGATAAGATTCGCCTATTCATATTTTAATAAAATTCTCTATAAGTATTTCTGAGATCAATATTCTGGTCGCTAAGGAAAATTAACTCTTACAATAATAATTTTATTGCCGATTAATCATCAAAGTACTTATAGAAAAAAATAGAGATGTAGCAATCATTTGAAACGTTTGAAACGCTCTAAAGTCTGATTGACAACTGTTTCGATGCCAAATGAGTATGACTGTTGTACTTGCTGGCAAAGCGGTCGTATGTGCAGGGTGCACGAGGTCATGGATTCAAATCCCGCAAAAGATAAATTATTTTTAATTACTTATCTGGAGATTGTATATGTGTACGTTAATTTCAAGTCTCTAAAAGTCCCCGTGATAGATGGCTCTATACCCACTGCAGTAACCTTACTATTGTTTTTGAAACCAAAAAATTACCTAAGTCTTTATGTGTTTCTGTTTTTCAACGTGTATCCCTGTAATGGATAATTTGTAAATAAAAATACACAACAACAACAACAACATAATATACGAATATTATATTATACAGTGACATCCTATCCATCCTACAGTGAGTCCTTAATAGAGCAACAGACAGTTTTGCTTTTATGTTTTCATTAAACCTTTTTCTTTTCTTATAAGATTTTTGACGACCTTATTTTTATGACCACCGCCAGTACACACGGAAGGAATCGTCTTTATTATATAAACTAGCTGCTGTGCCCGCGACTTCGTTCGCGTGGCGGATGTTACTTACTTCGCAATTCGATTTAATACTGAAAAATCGTTTTTAAAACCTTATAACGAACAGATATACCTACATTACAAACGAATTGTAAAATTAACG
This sequence comes from Schrankia costaestrigalis, assembly GCA_905475405.1. Classification (NCBI taxonomy): domain Eukaryota; kingdom Metazoa; phylum Arthropoda; class Insecta; order Lepidoptera; family Erebidae; genus Schrankia; species Schrankia costaestrigalis. The sequence continues at coordinate 4,389,227 of FR997830.1, forward strand.
AACGAACCAAAACCTTTTCAAAGTAAATAAATAGTAAATAAAATATCTATGAAGACTGCGTCTAAACTTATACTGAAAGACATGAGCGAACGTCATTCTTTCAAGGAAAATCTTAACACCGCGATACTGAAAATGACGTCACAGGCACAATGCTATCTGTTGTCAAATTTGTAAGTTAAAATAAATGACATCGCTTATTTCATCATAACTGCAAGGACGCGCCTCCTCCCGTGACGGAGGAATACTTGGCCTACTAATACCACGCTGGCCAGTCGGATTGGTTGATAATATACGGATAGATTGGAAGATAATATTCACCGATAGTCCCTTAGTCGGTTTTACGCCACCCATGGGATGAGATGGGGAGGTGACATATTGTATTCTTACTCCGTCACCACACGGATACATGGCTGGCGTGCATGAGGTCGCGGGTTCGATTCCCATGGAGGACAATTGTGATACACAAACTATTGTCCTTAGTCTGGATGTTCTTTGTGTCCGTTAAATTGATATTTTAAAGGCTAGTGTGGGATTTGTCTTTTGTAAAAAAAATGCTGAAATAAATTATTGTACCTCACACCTTTTTACCATCTAGCAAAAAATATTTGACTAAACTTAGACTCGACTATATTATTATCTATAGATAAACTGCGTGCAGTATTTTTGAATTACTTAATAAAATAAACACAAACACTTTGAATAATAATTTAATGTTTTGTGATTGTATTTCTTTATTTTATTGTCAGTTTTGTATTTTTTTATTGTTGACAAATAGCAATAATGTGTAAAATGATCTATATCTTGTGTGTTTATCAACCGATTTCTATAATTTTTTTTTTATGAATAAGATATTAAAGTGTACTTTTGAAATATGGGAGTTTGAAAAAGATATGTCTATGCAAATTACAATATATTTATGTATTTAATACACTTTGAAGAAAACCCTAACGATTAAACACGTTATTGTGGCTAATATATAAAAGATAGATATATACTATTCAGGACTTTTTTGTACATCTTTTGAAGACCATTATTTTTGTAATACATATTTTTGGCGTATGATCAACGTATGCGATGATAAGAGCTAGAACGCGCTTTTTGTCAACTGACTTGCTTCAAATTTTTCGTCACTGCTCAGCTCCTATGTGTCTTAGCGTTATGTTATACAGCCTATAACCTGTCCTACCTGTATGGACTACAATCGTACCAAGTTTGGTTAAAATGCCTTCAGTAGTTTTTGACCCATGCGTGCACATACAGACAGACAGACAGACAGACAGACAGACAGACAGACAGACAGACAAAAAATGTATTGATTGCATTTTTGGCATTAGTATCGATCACCATTCATCCTCCAATATTAATTTTGAACATATATTCAATGTACAGAATTGATCTCTCTACAGTTTTATTATAAGTATAGATATAGATAACAATTTTACTGACAACAGATGTCTAGTGTCAGACTTTCATAAAATATTTTTCTTTACGCGATCCTGTGCCTCTCCTATACATCGGCTTCCTGTTTCCCTGACCATGTCGTCCGTCCAGCATGTGGTCAACCAACTCTGCAAAGTCAGGACACTATTCCAGAAAATTTCTACCCTACTGACCAACAATTATGTGTGCTTTGTGCCTACTACTATAATATTTTTTTTTGAATTTCTTTAAATATTTTCGGGAGCTTTTTATCCCTTTGGTTACGTCAATCCTATTTGCGACCATCGTTTAAGTTAAACTATATTAAGAGAGTCATGATGGTTTGCAGGTCCGCTAAAGGTTAAGATTGGATAGATTTTAATAACTTATTTAATTGTTGCTGCTAGATCAATGCCTGTCTGTCTCCCTTAAACAACGTGAGATATTTTAAACTGCCAGTTTTAAATAAGAATATTTAAAAACTATATTTTGTATTACTTTTTGTAAAATTTAACACGTCCAACTTCAAAGGACTTGGAAAACGCTGACAACAAAGATGTGTCAGCTCTTTGATGTCATGCACTTCCGTTGGCCTAATTCGTTAAACTGCTAAGTCCATTTTGGGCAAAAATCACTTTTTTGGCTAGTTACAAAGTTCAGCCTATTATCTACCGTTATGTTTAACAAATAATGGCGATATTAGCCTAAAAAGGTGAAAAAAATGATGTTCGAAAAACTGCTTTCCGATCACCAGCCAATCGCCACAACGCAAACCTGCTAAATCCTACTGAGCCCTCAGTTTTGCACTGAAAATTTTTCCAAACCCACTTTCCGTTTGCTATGCGTCAAATGTAGGGTGTTTTAACCAAATTGTTAAGAGTGTATACAACTAAGTACTTATAAACTAGGTAAGTAATATATTCTTTTATCTGTAAGTGTATATTCATTAAGGGTCTAATTGAAATGTTTTTAAATAATATACTACTCAAAACAAAATAAGGACCACTTGTTTATTTTGAAGTAAAGTGGTATTTTTTAAAATTGACTTAAAACAAGTATTAAAGTCTGTATTGCCGTTTTAGTTAAAGGGGTTGTGAATACATTTTTATCACTCTCATTTAGTTAAGGGATTAAGTGTGTATTTTTTTCATTTTGTTGCCACTTATCTTTACCCAATTTTAACATGAAATTTTTTAACTCATTTTACATTTTTTTCTGCAGCGAACAGTGTATTGTTGATAGCTAATGCCTGTATCTGTCTTTAACAACAAGAAGTCGAAAGCTCCACAACATAATATAGATGTGGTTACTACGACTAGGGCCAACACATTAGGCCAAGAATGTCCATCACAGCGTTCAGTTGCTTTGGAGCTGGGTTCTTTGCAAAGGACAATCTAGATTGCTTGGCATCGCTTTCAAAAGACTAGAAGACTGATATCAGGCATAGTTAGGGCAAGTATAGTGCAGGAAGACCGATACATAAGCTCAGGGATTTGAAGGTCATCAAATTATCAGATTCGATTGCAATAAAAGCAGCAGTTCACAAGAAGACAAGAAATGCTGCTTACATTAACGCATTCTCATCGTGCTAACCGATTAAGTTTCGCAAGGTAGTATCTGAATTGGGCCATGAGTCATAGCAGCTTGTTACCTTTATAGGCGAGTGTAAAACAAATTTTATAATGATAACCTTTGCATAAGGGTATGGAGAAGAGATGATGAGCGATGTTTTGATGCATGATTCCACGAAAGTGACAGATTCGAGGGCCCAATGTTTTGGTGAAGGGAGGCATTAGCCTAACCGGATGAACAGACCTTGTAATGTTAAATGAAGGCACAGTATCAGGTCAAGATTAGATTGAGGATGTCATTAGGTTCCATGCACAAAGAGTAGGTGAAGTGATTAAGTTTATGTGCATAGAGATAAGTTTATGAGCATTGCCGTGCGGCAATGCTCGGCCCCATATAGGTAGAGCCACCTGAGAAGCCAGTATAGAGGTTTTGTTGTGGCCTGCAAATAGTCCAGAACAAACTTCCATTGCAATAATCACTCTTCCTGTTAATATTTTGAAAAAAGCTTATTTTAAGAACTGTAAATGAAACCAAGTTTTCATTTACAGTTTTTAAAATAAGACTTTGTAAGTAGAAGTAGTTTATGCAAAAAGTCTATCATTTATAATACTGTTTCCTAAAGAAGACTGACTGTTTTGATTTTTAAATTTTAATTGTGTAATTTGGAAGTGTTTTATTTTTTAATACTTAATAAATATTCTGATAATTAATTGAAGTAGTTTTACTGTAGAATTAACTAATCTTTAAATAATACAATTCTAAACTTAAGTGATAAACTGCCAAGTCCTTAATCAAATTCAAACTTAATTTTGATAAGCTGCTTAATAATTATTTTCTTGAATTTTCTTAATTGGGTACCAGTTATATTACTAATTATATCTTTAAAATAACAAGTAAAATTATAGGCACCAACGGGATTTTCAGAATTTTGATTGCCAAACAAATAAAGAAATTATTCAGTTTTTTCTTCCTCCTGTAAACTATGTAAAAACGGACTTAGCAGTTTAACAAATTAGGCCAACGATATTTAAAAACTATATTTTGTATTACTTTTTGTAAAATTTAACACGTCCAACTTCAAAGGACTTGGAAAACGCTGACAACAAAGATGTGTCAGCTCTTTGATGTCATGCACTTCAATAGTTAACTTTCATCTCTTTGTATTGTTAAAACGTTATGTTCATAACGAAATTGATCTCGATTTGCTATATCAAAGGTGCAGTTACACTGTATTTTCCTCGCTTATTCTGTCATCCTTCATAATAACCTTTTAAAAGTTCTATTGCAGTGACAGGCCCTCTCCAGTTTTTAAATTCAAACTGACTTGGTGTTAAAGCATCCGCACGTATGGTATATCTGTGAAAATCGTCACGACACATTGCACGATCGCTAGCACGTTAGATGTCTTTAAAAAAAGAAATGGAAGATGGAGGGCTACTTTACACAAATTCCATAGAACAAACGTATAGGTCGAAAAGGTCTCAGGGTCGGACTGGATGCGGAAGGCGCTGGGCCGTGTTCTGTGGCGCGTGTTGGGTGAGGCCTGTCCAGTGGACTGCAATAGGCTAGTTGATTGATTGAAACATATAAGAATTTTCTAAAATTCACACGTATCGATTTGTGGCTCGGATACCTCCTTATTTGCAGGGTTTTGATATCTGCATTGATTCTCCCTTTGTCAGTTTTTACGACAATCATGAAAAAACAGAGTAAAAAAGAGTAAGCAAAGTGTTCTTTGCTTTCTGAAAAACAAGCAAGATAAAGATAAAATAATAATTTTACAGGTATCATACCTAAACAATTTCAAACACAAATGGATAATATCTTGGAACAAAAATGAATTTTCGCTCGCACACTACACACACGCGTATTCATTTCCGTTCGAACGACTATTAATTTGTCCACTTCGATACGTTCAAAATCCCAAAATTTAAGTACCTTTGTGTTTGTTGTTCAGATAGAAATAGTTAAATTTTATCCAGAATTATCCATTCGCAGTTATTGGATATTAACTTGCCTTTCATAGAAAGGCAGAAAAAAATTGTTAATTAAAAGTTTTAGTGATTTCCATTGAAAATTTTAATGAAAATAATATTACTAAACTGAAAAAGATAATTACCTAATATTAGCTGGTGTCATCGTTTTATACAAAAAACTTCTTTGCTGAATTATCCGCCTGTAACAACATATTTTCTAAATAGAAGAAGGAAAAGTTGGCCTACTAAGTACTACACTGGTCAAGCAGATATTTTTCATCATAACTCCGTGTGGTGACGGAGTAAGAATACAGTGTGTCACCACCCCATCTCACCCCAGGGGTGTCGTAAAAACCGACTAAGGGACTATTCGTGAACATTATCTTTACGTAATAAAAAGTAGGAAAACTTGAAATTAAACCAAAAATTAACCCTATACCAATCCGTAGTATTAGTAGGCTAAGTATCCCTCCGTCACTGTAGGAAGCCCGCCCCGCGGTGGGACATTAATGGGCTGTTATGATGATATAGGGTTTATGTGCCAAGTATTCTTTCCTTTTTTGTGTAGCGATAATTTCTGCGAGCTAATTAATCTGCCTTTTTGGTTACCATGGCTTTAATTAAGGTGTAATATTATGTGATAACGAAAATTGAAAAATGAATACCATGATGTATTTTTACTCTCTCACAAAATCTTATGTCTATTAATTTTGTCTGAGTCTTATTAGTAGACCAAGGGTAACGGAAAGGGATTTTTTTTGTAGTTCAAAAAAGTACCCGGAAGTTGAAGTTGAAGTTACGGTGTGTAATTTAATTTACCGTCCCTAATGCCCGATTTACACATCGACAAGTACAGTGGCGAGTTAAGTAGTATTTTAAAATTAAGTTGATTTAAATAGATCTCCATCCTATATTTTGGCAAGTTAAGTACGAATTAGCCCCCTCTCTCGCGTCTCGCCAACTTAACTTGCCAAAAAATAGGATGGAGATCTATTTAAATCAACTTAATCAGCAACTTACTACTTAACTCGCTACTGTACTTGTCGATGTGTAAATCGGGCATAATACCAAGAGCTTTTTAGTTCTGAGGTTAATTAAGTACGTATTGTTCTTGTTTAAAATGTAGCAGTAGGTATACAATCCAGATTAAAACAGCCCATAGCTATTAAGGGTAGAAATGAGTCTGTTACCTTCATTAGCTTCATCTTGACATTTTTTATGGTTTATACTCGTATGTATAAATAAATTAATAAATATTCCTCACACTTTCACACAACGCCATCTAGTTCCAAACTAAGCAGAGCTTGTATATACTATGGATACTAGACAACGGATAAACATACTTATATACTTTTTGTTGTAAATACATAATTATATATAGAAAACACCCAGACCAATGCAAACAATCATGTTCATGCACACAAAGATTTGCATGGAGCGGGAATCGAACCCGAAATCTCTGCGTAGCAGTCATGTTATATAACCACTACGCCACAGAGGTCGTCAAAAGTAAAATTTTACGTAAAGATATTTTCTTTTCTTATCTTTTTTCAACTGCGTAATTGTGTACCAGTGAGGTAAAATGTATGCTAAATGTACCTAACGAAGCATATACTGTTTGACATTTGTTGTGAATAAAATTTTATTTCTTTCAGATTTATTTATTTGTCTTGGCGTATTAGTATATCCTAAGGTTAATATTTATTTAAAGTATTTTAAAAGACAACCATAAAATTAAACGTTTCTGACAGCCCTTCAACAGGCTTCAACATCCCACTGCATTTATCGTCTGTATTCAATGGCGAACAGACACAAAGCCTGATTAAATTGCCTGTTTATACCTTGGTGGAAACTTAATCCGTGTGGTGACGGAGTAAGAATACAAAATCTCATCCCATGGGTGTGTCGTATCCGTGAATATTATCTTTACGAAATTAAAAGAAGGAAAACTTGAAATTAAACCCTATACCAATCCATCTGGCTAGCGTGGTATTAGTAGGCCAAGTATCCCTCCGTCATGAGAGGAGGACATCCCTGCAGAGGGATATTAATGGGCTCTTATGATGAATGGACTTAATCAGTCCACCAGTTATTGAAAATAGCTTTAACAAAAAAAGAAAGTTGAATAAATTAATTTTGGCATTGGTGTCGTAAAACATAATCTTGTCCCTTGCTAAAATAATTGATGCAAACTGAGTTCAGAATGAACTGTGAATTGTCCTTACACCACATTCAGTTTTATAATAACCTCTGATTATGTAAGAAATTTTAAAGTAACAAAACTTTAAATAAATGTAGACTTTAAATAAATATATATAATGTGTTCACAGAACTTGCTATATATTCTGTTTTAGAAGGTATAATATGTTATTGAAGTTTTTGGCATAATTTTGTTGAATGAAAAGTTTTTGTAATAATCATGTTATTGTTACGATATTACCAAAAGTTTTTTCATAATGTAAGAAATTCAAAATAAACAGTCTTAAATCACACATTGTAATTCCTTTCAGTGGGATGCCGTCTATAAATAATATCCATGCTAATATTATAAATGGGAAAGTGTGTCTGTTTGTCTTTCTTTCACGGCAAAACGGAGCGACGAATTGACGTGATTGTTTAAGTGGAGATAGATAGTTACTGTTGAAGGGATGGAGAGTAGCATAGGCCACCTTTTATTTATTTTTTTCTTGTGTGTGCTGGAAAGGGGAACAGTGCTCCCCCGAATTTAACAGACGAAGCCGCGGGCAAAAGCTAGTAGGTTAATATGGCATTTGCTACCGCTTATTATACTTCTTACTTACTACGGAATTAAGAAACTTGCTTAGAAGGTTAATGAGTGTAGAAGGTTGTATAGCATCCAGGTCTTCTGAATCTGATATAGACAAGCGTGGTGCTTACAATTTGGCGAGCAACACGTTCGTTTTGTCATCTTGTCCTATTAAAACGAATAAAAAGCTTGCCCACAAAATTATTTACTAGAGGAGATCTGTCTGGGAGGTAGGCTGTTATTATTAATTTTTATAACATAAATTCAATGCTATTCAAATGATTAATGATAGCATCTTACTTATCTTTAAACTATTTATTGTGAGAGTGACTCTTTTTGTACTACGAGTATAATAATATTTTTTGGGATTGTAAAAAAAAAACATTATTTATTTGTGCTTCAAATGTACTTTTACTATCTTGTTTTCGCAATTTTTAGATAGTTTAATTTGACTATATGTTACAAATTAAATATGTATTTCTAAAAGTAAATAATATGTTTGAACGTAATCAAAATAAATTATGTTTGTAAGGATCATAGTACATGGCGTTCCCTTCTCTGCCTACCCCCATACACGTGAAATTTTCCTGTAACAAGCGTCATTACCTCATGTATAATGTAACCAAATATTACATCGCCAGTTAAAGGACATATTTGGGTCAGACACAAAAGTATTGTTAACCTTATAACATATTACCGTATCCTATAACAAAAGATGTTTTCCACAAAAAGGGGAAAAAGTAATTTGAAACGACTAATGACAACATTAACTAGGTCGTCAGGCCACCGTATCAGGAGTCACCTTGCTACTTAAATATAATAAACAGTAATAGATATTGATTATGAATTAAACCAAAATCTTAGTCCCTATCTCGGGTCCAAATATTCCGTTACCAATTACGCGAAAATAAAAATTGGGAGCAGGTTTTATTTCTCAATTTTTATTTTAACGGACTCCGAATAGAGAAGGAGCTCTCCTCCTCCTCAATTCGATTGTATTTCAGAACGGTAATCAGTTTACTATAAAACTGTGAAACCCTATAAAACATTTAATAAATATCTATCTAATAAATCGTAAAAAAAACGGCAAAGGTTTAATTTAACAGCGCAAATAAAAGCCTATACAGAGTTATGATCCCGTTTCTTTATTGTAAGGAAATGAATACTTTGTGTTACCTACTTCCTTTTTCAAGAAAATGACGAATTTTCTGCCGAAATTACTTTTTACGTCAATACATATACGTTTACGTGTATTGTATTTCTTTTTATTTCTTCGATTTTAATCAAATCGTATAGATTTCGTTATTCGACTGATTACAAAGAAATGACAGCTTTTTTTTAGATTTCACTAAAGCTTTCTAATAAAAATGCTAAAAAAATTATTCTCGAAGTTTCGTACATTCATAAATTTTATAAAACAACTTAATGCATAAAGTATGATAAAGAAAAATGGCTGAAAGTTACTGTTTGATTAATTTATTAGCATCTTCCAAGAAAATTTGGAAACTTTTTTCGAAAACGACTATTTCAGTATTATTTTTGTATGAGGTTACTTTTAAACAATAGGTGGTATACCTATTGTTTAAGGACCTACTGCTTAGGACGTCAAAAGATGGTCATAGCCCAGCGTTAAATCTTTCCGTCGACGTTCCACCACATTTCCACATTCGACACACCACATTCACAAAGATATTGCTACGACCTCTGTGGCGTAGTCGGTTTATAGCTTGGTTTATAGCATGGCTGCTACGCAGATGTCTCGGGTTCGATTCCCGCTCAATGCAAATCTTTGTGTGCATAAACATGATTGTTTGCATTGGTCTGAGTGTTTTCTATGTATAATATGTTTATATTTAGTAAGTAAGTTTATCCGTTGTTCTGTTAGCCATAACACAAGCAGGTTAAGCTTAGCTTACTTTGGGAACAGACGGCGCTACATAAATATGTACGTGAATGTTTATTTATTATTTATTGCTCCATCGCGTAAGGAGTCCGTCGACTACACTTCTTCCGATATACTAAAATCTTTAAGTCCTACAGTTATCAGAGGTTATAAATATATTTTGTCTTATTACGGCATAGCTTATTGGCCAAAATACCTGTTTGGCGAAGTGATTGTAGCACATGGTTTCTGCCCAGAGCTTGCGGCTTTATTGCCCCACAAATAACTGTTTTCGGTCGGTTAAAATAAGAATGTCAAACTTTTCCTAAAATCTAAGTTTATTATTTAAATAATAAGTAGTTATGTTTATTTTATATAGCGGCGCTAGTGAGCCACGTAAAGGCCCTTAACATATTTTATTAGTTAATCTTTGTCTTTTAAACTTTTTTTAACATAAAGCTGGCAAAACGACTTTCGAAACTTCACTATACGATGGGATTTCTACTTTATCCCATCATCCATCGAAGTTTAAAGCTGAATTTGATTGTCAAGTAAACGGAATTGCCTCATAAAATGAACTTGTTAAATTGTATACCACTTACTCGTATGTATTGTACCCTTCATTTTATGTACACAAACAAAACATTTGAGTCTTGATAAATGTCTTGGCCTTAAATGAAGTAAGAGACAAATAATGTTTTGTAAATAAAAATATTTTGGTTTTAATTTTTTTTATTACGTAATAGGAGGCAAACGAGCCAGCAGGTCACCTGATGGTAAGTGATCACCGCCGCCCATGGACATATGCAACACCAGAGGAATCACAGATGCGTTGCCGACCTTTAAAAATTTCTTGAAGCTCCCAAAGTCGTAACGGTCAGGAAATATAATAATATAAGTAATATAAATATTTATAGATTTGAGTTACCTTGGATAATATGTCGAAAACTCTCAATGATTAGACTTAAAACGAGCAACTTGTACTAGTTTCAAGATATGACAGGTATTAATGAAATTTGCAGATGTCATACTTTGTATGGCAAATTGCTTCACTAGGATTACCTGTGCAGCTCGCAGCAAAGACGTTTAGAATTTATAGTAGGTACTTATGATATGTTTGAATGTGCCAGTGGATGTTAAAATTCCCAGCTTTCCCAGAATATGATTATGGGGTAAGATGAGCTGAAATTCCCAGTTTACCCCCATCGGGGGAAAGTATTCGGGGGAAACTGGGAATAGATTTCCTGGTTTGGTATTTAGCTTGAACTATGTACTAAGTTTTTCCGTGTGGTGACGGAGTAAGAATACAATATGTCACCACCCCATCTCATCTCATGGGTGTCGTAGAAACCGACTAAGAGACTATCTGTAAATATTACCTTTACATAGAAAGAAGGAAAACTTGAAATTAAACCCTATACCAATCCGTCTGGCCAGTGTGGTATTAGTAGGCCAAGTATCCCTTCATCACGGGAGGAGACCCGTCCCTGCACTGGGACATTAATGGACTGTTATAATGTACTAAGTACAAAAAGATTTATGGCACGCCCCGTCGTCTGGTGCAACTAACATTACTATTATATTGCTAAGCGCTACAATAACGAAAAAAAAGTAAATTCAATGAAGTTAATAAAATTTTACACTTTTACTTCAACAAGTAAGTATCGTAAAAGAATTATAGTGGTGTAAAATAATGAAGTTCACGATGTTTTTAGAATACTATAAACAAGCAAATAGCAAAACTTAAATTGAAGATAGAAAGCCGAAGGTTGATGGAACAATAAATTTTACAAGTCTGTATAAAATTTATTTGTTTTCAGTTACCTACTTGACTTTTTACTCGGATATAATGGTATGTGTGGTGATGTAGTCCTGAAAAAATGTCTTTTAAAAGTAAATTTTCAATGATACTATTATTATGCTTACAAAAGCCACCTTAGCTTGCGAGCACGGGCAGAGTAAGCTGTGTCGAAACGTCAAGCAAAATAAAGGTAAATAGCTTCCCGAATTAATCCCCCGTTATACTAGCTGACCCGTGCCCACTTCGTTGAACGGCGAAAAAAACTGTGTCTCTTTTTTAAACATATTTCAATACTGCTCCACTCCTATTAGTCATAGCATGATACTATATAGCCTATGATACTTCCCGATAAATGGCCTAATCAAAACCGAAAGAATTTTTAAAATCGTTTTATTAGATTCAGAGATTACCCCTACAACGTCACAAACACACAAACTTTGCCTCTTTAGAATGTTAAAAAAAAAAAAAAAAGTAAAAAGTATATAGATTTAAAATAGATAATATAGATAGTATATAGATTTTTTGATTTTTTTATTTATAATTCTGACCAAACTTTTGGTCGTTTATCGAGAAATGTAGGAAGGCTTTGTATTCTTTATATTTCGTATTCTTCATACGTAACCCAATGCACTCCATGCTTGTAGAAAATTTCGCATTAAACATGAACGTAGGATAAAGGAAAACCTTTCAGCAATTGAAACTGAGTATGTTTTATTCAAACAACTCGTTCAAAGTATTCGTGGTTAATTATTTGGAAAGAATTTATATGCCATCGAATTTATGGTTACTAGTAAATATGTAGTGCATGAATAGCATGGAAAGATGCAATGTTTTGTAGTTAAGGTCACGCTAGAGTTTTGAAATATTTGTTGCATGAATATAGATTTGATATGGTATGGGTCTGGGTGTTTCCATGTGTCATTTAAAATAAACATCATAAGCACTGAAGAGCATGCTTTGTATTGTAGAGACTTTAATTATCATTTATTTAAAAGGCACAAAAATCTTCTAGGGTTAGGGCAATCGGTTGTTGATTGCATTGATATTTTCTCGTGTATGATAAAGCTTTGCTAAGTTTAGGACTAGATGGCGACATGAGATAAAAAGGTATTCAAGAGTGTAAAAACAATAAACTTACCTCCTTACTAATAAACGCCTCTTAAATTTAATCACTGTTTAGGGAGATTTTTATTGGGAAAACCAAACTTATACCAAACAAAACCGTAAGAATTTAAGCTAATCAATTGACTAATATTTAAGAGGCGTTTATGAGTATGGGGGTAAGGACTTAAACTTTCTGTCTCTTAATACCTTGGTATTTATAACAAGTAATTAATACGGTCATCTCATTATTTATACTGGTGCACTATTTGGCGACCAACATGCTATTTTACGTAATGTATCGAATATCGATACCTCAATTTGCATAAGCTTGTTTTCGATTCATTGGTATACCTGAACCTTGTAATTGGGGCATTTGAGTTAAATGTATCGTATTATGATATCATCAGTAAATAACTTATTAAAAGAAATAGGAATAACCAATCCCTAAATAAATTAGTTAATAGGTATTTTGAAAACTTTCAGAAGTTTCTAAAAATCAACTTAATTAAGTCAATTTGTCTAATTATTACTTTAACTTTACCTCCATGTGGTGACGGAGTAAAAATACAATATGTCACCAGTCACCACCCCATCTCATCCCATGGGTGTCTTAAAAACCGACTCTGTACGAAATAAAAAAGGCAAACTTGAAGTTAGACCTTCTAATACCACTAATACCACGCTTGCCAAACGAATTGGTACAGGGTTTTATTTTAAGTATTACTACTTTTTACTTCGTAAAGGTAATATTCACGGATAGTCCTTTAGTCGGTTTTTACGACACCCATGGGATGAGATGGGGTGGTGACACATTGTATTACTCCTTCACCACACGGATGGTCACGGAAGGTTCAATTATAACAAATCTCATTAAAATTTATTTAATAACGCTACAAAGTACACATATTATTTACCTAAATACCCACAACTTTCGATTAAATTGAATCCTATCATTTTATCAAACAAAAAGAATTCTCTTATATCTAAAACCTTTTCGTTTATCCTTAAAAGGCTTTTAGGATCATTAGTGCTTCCACGAAATCTAAATTGGAAACATTTTTACACCGAATGAATGTTATCTGGGTTGCCTAGTAACATTGTAGACATTATTTTCGACCCTCAAAATATACCCACACTCATACTAATATAGAATCTCTATCTATAATTAGGTATGACAAATAGGAAACTTTTCTTGTTTGTTTCCCTAATTCCCAAGCGCTTATCATAATAGCTCATTAATGTCCCACTGTAGGGACTGGCCTCCTCTCGTGACGGAGGGTTACTTGGCCTACTAATACCACGCTGGCCAGACGGATTGGTATATTATATTTCGTTTATTGTTTATTGTTTATTATTAACATATAAGTTTACATCTAATTATACATCAGTCTCACAAAACAGCTGACGCTGTTTATCTGTGAGATCAGGGAGTCTCTTAAATAACATAATACATAATTATACAATTATCAATGAGGTAGCTTTAGTGATAAATCTAAATTAAGAGTTAATTACATAATAACAGTTAAGGTAAGAGTATTTAATAAATATTTATTTAGCAGTTTAGCAAAATTCTTATTAGGTTCGTGTCTAATATCAGCAGGTAGACCGTTTAACAGGTACGGTAAGCGTTTTTCTAATGTTCTGTCTCCATAATAATTAGTAACTCTGGGAACGGTGTACCTACCTGCAGATATTGACCTTGTATGAGTGCTATGGGTGACTAGTGAGTGATTTCCTTGACTGCTATGATTGTTTAGTAGTAGTAAATAATTATGTTTTAAACTTATTGGAAGTATACTAGTTATTTTAAATAATTTATTGTAGTCTTTAGAACAACTATCTTTAATTTTTTTGCTTACCAGTAATTTTAAAAATCTAATTTGGAGTAAAGATAAAGTAAAGATAGTATTTATTTATTTTATTTATTTATGTATGTTACGGTTATTCCCTTAGTCGGTTTTTACGACACCCATGGGATGAGATGGGGTGGTGACTATAGTTGCAAAACTACTGAATAATACGGAATAATACCGGAATACTTCAGGGAAAATTTCATAAAATCGGATTTATTCAAAATTGATTTAATTAATATTTTTATGTTTTATTTGCTGAAAAATGAAATTTGGCGGCCGCCGCTAAAACTTTGTGCGCCGGCCGCCGCGGCACGTGCGCGCGCCCGACTGCCACAATTTATTTCAAATCAAATTTATATAAAGATAAAATATTACATAACAATATAAAGTACATATAATAATATAAATTATCAATGTTGACTGTCCCAAACTAAAGCAGAGCTTGTACTATCGGTACCAGACAAAAGGCATAAATAGTTTATTTACAATTATTTATACCTACTAATTATAATTATACACATAATAAATAAAAACATAATAATATAAATTTTATAGCACATTTAATATAAATTAATCACGTGACAGTGCGATCAGTAGAAAAAATCCCAAAGTTACAGTATATTTCGGTATTATTCCGAAATATTCAACATGAATTATTCTGGTTTTTTCCCGCTAGCATCTATAGTGGTGACATAATTGTATTCTTACTCCGTCACCACACGGATATACGGCGCCAAGCGCTTATACGGCTTATAATTAAGGGTCATAGCACATATAACGTAACGTAAACGGATCGGCATCGCCTCGCCTTTTTGCTCGGTGTCAAACGTCAAAAATCCGGTTACGTTACGTATCCGATTAGTGTGCGGTGCAGTAAGGAGTTTCATACAAAGAATACTGAACGACTCGAGTTGATACGGTGACGTTCCGCTTACGTTACGTTATATGTGCTATGACCCTTACACCTACATCGTTTTGTGACACTTTATTTATGTTGTTTTCGCCGTTATGAAAATAAACTTTTTTCTGATTCGTTTATAATGGAACTCAGAAACTAGTGCCTATCTGAATAAATCGTTTTGGGGTGTAGGTGGTACTACACATTTTTTTTTAATTTTTGGTGATATGTTTGTTTGGCTCATAAGGGACAATTTGATTTATTATTATTTTTCAAGTCATTTTATTGGTCATCTTTCTATTAACTTTGACGCTTAATAAATTAGGATTTAATTGCTATTAGAAGCATTGTCAATACGACCACTTACAAAAGCCATATTATGACCTCAATAATTTAAGACTTCGGCCAGGCGCGCACTACGAGTTTTTCGCCGCGCGGCAGAAAAGCGCAGCGGTATAATGTCGCACAGTAATACTGGTGGGCTGCGGTGGCTCTGCCGTCAAGTGCGCGCAATACAATGTAAATTAACTGTCTATATACATTCATACATAAACTCACGCCTTATCCCGTCCGGGGTAGACAGAGACGACAGAGCGCCACTTGTCACGATCCTGGCAAACAGATTGGGCCTCGTCCACATTCATTATGTCCATATTTATACGAGTACATATTATTTAAAGGGCTGTCAAGCGGAAGCTTATCCGCTATTTCTTAAATGTAGGTCAAGCAACTAACCTATAAAATGGAGACTTTAACAACTTTAACCAACGCCTGATTGAAAATAATGACTGGATGACGTAGTGGCTTGAGTGCTAATATAACACTTTTCTTTACTTTACTTAAGGTACTTACGTACATTTTGTTGCCTCATAAGATAAGGATGATATTATTATTACGTCATGATGAGATGTCATACTATTCTCTCTGTAAATTATCATAGCAATTAAACAATGCAAACATTTATTAGATAGATAGACTTACAACTATTTTTACAAGTATACCTAATGCAATAGTGAAGTAAACATACAACAAATTGATTTGAAGTAACTTTGTTTGATGCTGCATCTTGTCTTTGGTAAAAAAATATAATTTTTTTTATTTATTTATTTACCAACTTAAACTAACCATTTTGTACCATTTTGCAATCACTTTTATTTATTTTCAGAAGTCTGTAGGCTGCGCATTACTTATCTTCTCCTATAAGCGCCTAGGCATAATATGGCAATGTACAAATGTACATAAATACAATATACACCAAATATTCCCGTTCTTGTCCACGAACATTAGGGACCCAGGAAGGGAAGGTAGGGAACAGATGTGACATCCGTATTGTGACAAAAAATATATTACAGTCTAAAGCCAACTAAAATACTTTTTATTCATAATCACTTAAGTTGGGAGAGGCCTATGTTCAGTGGTGGACTGCAATAGGCTAGTTGATTGATTGAATCACACAAAACCCGATTTTGGTTGGCATCCTACCATACAAAAAGTAAGCAAGAGTGTATGAATGTATGATGACTGCTCCAAGATGACCTGTTTTGTTTTACAGCCTTTGTAAAATAGAACAACTCAGGTTTGTTTATAATCTTGAAATTAAAATGATAATTAACAAATAAATATAACATATTCCTCACACATTCAAACAACGCCATCTAGTCTCAAACTAAGCAGAGCTTGTACTATGGATAAACATACTTAAATACTTTTTTTTTGGAAATACATACATAATTATACATAGAAAACACTCAGACCAATGCAAACAATCATGTTCATGCACACAAAGATTTGCATTGAGCGGGAATGGAACCCGAGACCTCTGCGTAGCAGTCATGTTATATAACCACTACGCCATAGAGGTCGTAATGAAAAGCATATCACAAACTCAATCCAATATCAAGTATGCAACTGTTATCCTTAAAGTTATTTCGCACAATGGACCAACACATGTAGGTTTACGTGCGTTTTAGTGTAATGTCTTTTGTTGGTAGCGAAACCCCTTTGGTAGTTACCTACGGGTTTATTTGTGTACAATTTAAGTACTATGGCGGCCCAGAGATTTTACGAAACGGCCCTGGTTTTATAATACCTACAAAGGGTGTAATACTGAAGTGTTTCCGGATTTATTTTTGTAAAATTATGTTACGAGTTTTATTTAAAGTTATGTTACTTTTGTTTGTTTTGTTTTTGGTAGTAATGGCGTTTCAGCCTCATGGAATAAAAGGTTTTTTATCAAGCATATGAATTAATTACTCTCACATTTAGAAAAAACATATCTACTCCCAAACTAAGCTAAGCTTGTAATATAAGACAGACAATAAACAATCCTTTTTTTTTTCGTACACAAAAGACATCTAGGCCAATGCAAACAAACATTTTGTTTAATTTTAAATCAAACCCGATACATCTGCGTAAAAGCCTTGAACTATATCCACTATGGTACAAAGATCTTTTAATCTCTTTCATCGTCAAAAGCCACTAAATATTTGCCAGTTCTACTTGACTCTCACTTGGCCTAAAGATTAATATACAATTTCTCTTACCCTTTTATGAATAAATAAATACATTATTATGTTTGTTCCAATAACAATGTCCGGAAGCAAAGTGTTGTTTCTATTAATCTTACATACGAGTCGTATAGAAACAAAAACAGCAATCTGTCATTTTGACTAAAATTAAGTTATATATGTGGTAATACTGTCCTGTTACAATAATTTTAGCTTATTTAATAACTTCTTTTCAAAAACAGCAATTTGAAAGCGAAATTGTGACTTTAAAAACCGTGTTAGTATCAATTATAGCAATTTGTTAACGTCTGAGTTTCATAAACAGCAATCTGTGAGTGCCAGCCAATCACATGCGTTGAATTTGGCGCGTGTCAAAATGGCGCCAGCGTTGATTTTGTTGTGTATTGTGCGTATGTTTTTGTGATTTTATAATAAATTTAACGGTAAAAAGTTAATTTAAAGATTGAAAAAGTAAACATGGATGTGCACCCCTAAATTCTCACGTAAAAAGAAAAGGGATCCCACCAAATGGAAAACAAGTTTAACGAAACATTTGAGGTATGTATCAACTTTTTTTAACATAGGGCTGTCAAAAAAAAGTTTGAATTAATCTGTTGAATTTTAATTTTATTAGTTTACATTCGACAATTTCAGTACCTATTTAATATAAGTACGCTAAGTTTTTAAATGCAAAATTGGGAAGTTCATTATTTTAATTTAAACAAGTAAATGTTTTACTGATTTGTGTGAAATTTAGCATGAAGAAACCACGAAAAAATATAAAAAGTTAAATAAAAATTAATTTTATCCTGACATTCTTTTCTCATTTCACTCTGTCTCTTGTCAGTTAATTTCTTAATACTTTCTTTTATTTTGCTTTTAGATATTCGTCAAAAAGTTTGCCGATTAGAGTATGCGAACACAACACAAAAGCATTGCAATGCTCATCATTGACGATGAATGATTTATTGAAAATTCATCGAAATTTTTATAAAACCTCGTCAAAACATGATCAAGATATAATTCTGTTCAAGCTGTGCACAATCAAGTCAAGTCAAGGAAGACCTAATTTTAAAGGCAAAAAGAAATTTAAAACTAACTATTCTGTATTTGTAAATAAAAAAAGAGTGCCCATTTGCCAAAAATTTTTTCTCAGTATTTTTAACATTAAAAAGTATAGAGTGCAATACTTAATGAAAAAATATTTTGAAACGGGGGAATTTCCTCGTGAAGCTCGTGGAGGTGATCGGAAGTCTGTCAAATACGCAGATAAAAAAGAATCAATTCATAGGTTTATTCAAAGTCTCACATGCATAGAGTCCCATTACTGCCGAAAAAGCAAGGATGCTGAGAGGAAATACTTGCCATGTGAGTTGAATATAAAAAAGCTGTATTTAATGTACACTGCTGACGAGCATAATGCTCAACTTGGAGTAAAATTGTCATACTTTCGGCATATTTTCAACAATGAATATAATTTGGGCTTTGGCACACCACAAACGGATGTTTGTTCAAAATGTCTGGAATTAAGGGAAAAAATTAAAATAGAAAAAGATGAGAATAAAAAAAAAGATTTAATGATAGAAAAGAGAGTACATTCTTTGAGAGCAAAGTCTTTTTTTGATAACTTAAAAGATACTACACCAGGTTTAAAAATTATATCATTTGATTTCCAAAAAAATTTACCTTTGCCAAAGGTGCCTGACCAGTCATGTTATTATAGCAGACAATTATATTTTTATAATTTAGCCGTTGTTGAAGGTCATTCAAAATTGCCTCTAAATAAAGAACGCGTATTCTCCTATTATTGCACTGAAGACGAGTTTGGCAAAAATGCGAATTTGGTAGCATCTGCAGTTTACGATCGCCTCTGTAAAACTGATAAAGCGGGCATAACAAAAATTCGTTTGGTTGCTGATGGATGCGGTGGCCAAAATAAAAATAGCATTTTAATTGGGATGTGCTGCAAATGGTTATTAGAAAATATAACTATTAAGAGTTTAGAAGTTATTTTTCCTGTCACCGGTCATTCTTTTATGCCTGCCGATAGATTTTTTGGAGTAATTGAAAAAAAGTTGCGTAAAATGGAGGTAGTCCTCTACCCTCAAGAAATTATAAATATAGTGTCTGAAAACGCAACAGTATTAAAATTTGGAGTAGACTGCCAGGTTTATGACTGGAAAATATCTATAAAAGATATTTTAAAACCCACCACGGCTTGGAATATTCAATTCAACCAGTGTAAAAGGTTCATTCTGCGTCGTTCAAAAAAACATGGCAACGTACTTGTGAGAGGTGAATTATATTATAAGAGTGACCTTGGTATTGCTCAAAATATTTGCAGACCACGAAAACTTGTAAATATGATAAATCCGATCGTACTCCCTAGCACAGTTGCTGTAAATAAAAATAAATTAAATGATGTGGATAAATTACTGAGCAAACATTTTGGTACTGAATGGCAAGGTTTACCGGAATTAAGTTTTTATAAAGAAATATTATTAAGACAGGAGGCCTTACAAGAAACACTTGAAGATAGATACTGTGATGAAGCTATTCAAGATTCTGTCGAACTTCGAATTTAACAAGAATTCAAATATAATATTGAGATTATTTAGATTGATCTGATTAACGAGTATTACCTAATTATTAATAAACATACTTTAATACTTGTTTTAATTTCATTGACACCCCTAAGTATGGTATATTTTGTACTTATCAAAGACAGCAATCTACTACTTAGACAGTAACAAAAGCAGCAAACTGATATTTGTTTAGAATCAAATCCAGCAATGTTTAAATGTAAGTATCATAAACAGCAATCTGAAAAATTCATTCTTGTTTAATTAATTAATTTTAAATTTTATGTTAGTACATGTGCTATTTCATTAAAATAAAAACCTCAATTTTCCTATTTTAATTCACACATGACAAACTGATGGTGTTTAATAAAGAATGTCATGTTTTTTTTAATTACCACTAATTAATGAGACATCAAATTGCTGTTTTTGTTTCTATACGACTCATACATAAAGACTATTTGGAACCGCTTCATCGTATAAGATTGTTGAAGGATTTTTCCTCCATATAATAGAAATGTTTTATGGAAATATCCGAGTAAATAGTACACATGACCTTCAGTTTTCCATGGAAATGGGGTACTAGGTCAATCTAACCATTATGGCAGAATGATGTTTCGTTGATGAAGGCATCACATCAATTGTAATCTTTTTTTTATGTGTCATTTATATCAGGATTTGGCATCAGTCTCAATTATCTGTTTTATTGTCACCATAAAGTAACTCAGATATAATACTACTCTTACAAATTGTAAGAGTAGTATTATATCTGAGTTACTTTGAATACCGTTAAAAATGAAGTATCGATACCTTCATCATACTATGGTAACGTTACTTGTAGAGGTATCGTTAAGCCAGGTATCGTTAATTGGGTGGATTTTTACCGGTAAGTTGACTTATCGCTATCGATGATTTACCGGTAAAAAGTAACAATACTGTAAGTCAAAGTTTGCTAACGTTACCATAGAAACACCGTTAATTGTCATTATAACTCTTTCCACTATAATAATGAGACAACTCCGCAAGAGATATATAATTTGGTAAAGAAAATGAAATCCAAAAAGTCGTGTGGTTATGATGATGTTCCTATGTCTGTTATCAAAGAAAATATAGATATATTAGCAGAACCACTAAGTAGTTTCTTTAATAAGTGTTTTGAGGAGGGTGTATTCCCAGACCAACTTAAAATAGCCAGAGTTATACCGGTTCATAAAAAGGGGGCGAAAACTGATCCTAAAATGTATAGACCTATTTCACTGTTGCCAACCACTTCAAAGATCTTAGAAAAATTGATTAAGGTTAGATTGCTTAGGCATCTTAATTTGAACAGAGTTCTAAGTAAGAGACAGTTTGGATTCCAAAGAGGCGTTGGAACACAAGATGCAATACACACTCTGTTAAAAGACATTCTAAACAGAATGAACAGCAAGGAAAAAGTGGCTGGGCTCTTCTTGGACCTAAGCTCCGCGTTTGACATGGTGGACCACGACCTATTACTGAAGAAACTAGAATACTATGGTGTACGTGGCAAGTCTTTGGAATTAATTACATCCTATCTCCGATTGTCTATTGTTACAACAAGATCTTCAGCGCTTTGAGAGTTACTGTCTAAGCAACCAACTGGAACTTAACACATCGAAATGTTTTGCAATAACTTTCTCCCGTAAACCCAATATAGTAAAATTCGATTACTCATTGAAAGGGACGAAACTTAAACGAGTTAGTGAGATTCGCGACTTGGGTGTAATCCTCGATTCGAAGCTAACTTATGAGAAACACGTTGATCATATAGTCACCAAGGCCAATAAAATGCTAGGCTTTGTAATGAGAACTTGCTCCCAATTCAGTAGCATCAAACCCATAAAAATATTATACTGTGCTTATGTTCGTAGCGTCCTTGAATACTGCTCACAGATATGGAACCCGCAGTACGATGTTCATATAGCGAGGTTGGAAATTGTTCAACGTAAATTTATTAGATATCTACAATTTAAATGTAGAACCTATGATACAAGCTACGAGGCGAGATGTAAAAGACACCACTTGCTACCCCTCTGTGAGCGAAGGAAAATAGCCGATATAACTTTACTGGTGGGTATAGCTCAATCTAGAATTGACTCGCCTCACCTACTTGAGAATATACACGTCCGAGTTCCCACCAGATCTGTGCGTATTCCCTACCCACTTTATGTTCCCCAAAGCACGACGAAATATAGAAGCGGTTCCTTCTTTATAAGATCTGCTAATTCCATTAATAAGGTAGAGGACCCGAGAAACGAACTGGACATATTTAATTCAAGTACCTCAATATATAGACGTACGATTGCTAGCAGGTGGTTTCTCTCCAATTAACCTTCAGTAATATCTACAGGTATACTTGTATAATTTTTGTATAATGTTCAAGTAGTATTTAGTTATAATTTATAGTATATTTTCATATTAGTTTGTAAGTAAGCTCTATGTAAATCGTTTTAAGACTTTTTATCGTGTACTTTTATTTCTCGTATTCAATTTGTAATGCATTATTATGTGAAAACATGTAACTGGTTTTATGTTATATAATTAGTTCTTGTATATAGATGTAAATAACTGTTTGTTTTCCGAATAAAATAAAATAAAATAAAATCTAAAAAACAGGAAGATGTTCGTAGAGATTAAAGCTATCTCAAAAGTTCAGAGTTCCAATAGTGAAAATATGCTGTATGAGGAAACATGCACTTCCAAACTAACACAAATTGGAGCGGGAGTTCCACAAGGTTCTATTCTTGGTCCAATTTTTTTTATTACTTTTATTAATGACCTTATACAGTATGTTAAGCAAACTGTTGAGGGCAGTATTCAATTAGTGGTTTATGCTGATGACACAAATGCCGTCGTCTCAGCTGACGACATAAACAGCCTTAATGTTAAAGTGAATCACACCTTGGAAACCTTTTACAACTGGTTTACTGCAAACAGCCTCGCAGTTAATGCTAGTAAAACTAACGCAATTTTGTTTCGTTCAACATCAAAAAATACTGATAAACTAAAATGTGTAATAAATGGACAATATGACTCAAACCACAGTAGTAAAATTTCTGGGGGTTCATATAGATGATCAATTAAATTGGAAAGCTGAACTAGCACATTTAGAAAACTCCATTAGCTCAGCCTGTTATGCGCTTAGAAGCTTGAGGAACGAGTTGAGTGTAGAACACTTGAAAATGGTGTACTTTGCAATTGTTGAGTCAAAACTAAGATACAGCATCCTGTTTTGGGGAGGAAGCTATCACTATAATACGGATAAAGCTTTTGTACTACAGAAAAGGTCGATTAGAACTATAGTCCGAATCAAACAAGAAGAATCTTGTAGACAGCACTTCATACAGTTAAATATACTAACCGTCCCAAGTCTATATATTGTTGTGTTAATGACTTACTTACAGAAATATATTCATGAGTATGAAAATGAAGAAGAAAGGAAAATAAGGGAGAATACTAGGAGAAAAGACCTTCAGACCAAAGAGATACCCCATCTGAATGTTGTTAAGCATAGCACTTGCTATAGGTCAGTTAAAATATTTAACAAACTGCCACAAGAATTAAAAGCATCACTTTACAAATCAGACTTTCAAAATAAACTAAAGCTGTACTTGTTAAAAGAGTGTTATTATAATGTTGATGACATTTAATTTATAAATTAGTTATTATTGCATTGGTGTTAAGTTAGGTTTTTCATTTTTGCACTGAATTGATGTTTTATGAAATGTTACTTTATTAATATTGTTTATGTTTTTTATTTTAGGATTATTATATCTCTAGACATATAAATTATATAAGTACAGAATGAATTGACATTTATACAATTTTTATTGTTATTTAATTTTAATTTAATTTTTTTATAACAATTTTTTTTTTTTTAAATTATTATTTATGACATTATTAAAGATATTAAATGGGATCACTTCCAATAATTTTATTAGGTATATTTTATCAATTAATTTATTGTATAAATGTTAATTTCAATTAAATTGGTTTTCAATTGATTGTATAAATGATGGAGTCAATTATGTTGCTTAGTTTATATTAGTTGTAATAATCTAGTTCACATACAATGTAAAAATTGTTTTTTTGAATGAATAAATGAAATGAAATCTATACATAATAAAACTGTAGAAAAGTCGTTATTGTACATTAAAAAAAATAGCCAAGGTATTACAAGACAACCAATAGAACCCATTTCCAGCAGTTTTGGAATTTTTGTCTGTTTGTCTGTAACTGTACCTATATCTGTGTTCTAAAATTTGTTCGGGCATCACGTAACAAGTACGAAAGCAATGTAGATGATTTTTATACACAACTAGCGATCCGCCCCGGCTTCGCACGGGCATTATTTTCCAGCTTATCTATTCATTTTCTTTGCTATAAACGTCACGGAGCCCGAGACCTTTCCAACAAATGCAAAATCGTGGAAATCGGTTCGTGCGTTCAGGAGTTATAGTGTCAGGAAGGAAAACCCGACTTATTTTTATATAGTAGACGATTGAAAGTAACTTGAAGTTATATTTAGTTTTTGTTTCATTGCAATCGGTTTCGTCTATTAAAAGATATTTCAATTTAATTAATTAATATTAAACAGAGCCATCTTTCGAACTTAGACTGGACTGCATCAATAGTTGAACTATGTACAATCACAGAAGTTTTCGCTTGACCATAAGTATACATAGACATAACATCTATGTAAACTATGGAATGCAATAAAGATATGAATTATGAATTATTACATGAAAAAAAGTCGTGATTATCATTTTCACGTATACCTAAATAATATCAATCTCATACCGAATATATTCTGCATAATTCCAAAAGTCCGTTAAACAAAAACCAAGTCGTGAGTGTAGAAACAAAAATAAATAGCGAGTTGTCAATAGCCGGAGAGTGAATCGGAACTAATTAATACTTAAGAAACAGGAATATTTTTAGGGGCGTGTCTTAGCGGGGCTAGAAATTAATGCAACCTCATTGGGTAGTTTGTATCTATGTGTGCGTGTCACACTGTCGGTGGCTGTTTAAGGCAATTTGTTTAGAAACTGATCGAGCAGGACTTTCTTCGATAGTACTTAGTCATAAAAATAAATTGAATTTAAATAACATTCCTTTTCTCACAATCCTATTATAACTGCAATTTTAACACACTTTTATAATTATTTAATACATACTACATGTATAGGTATATAATTGTAGTGATTTAATGAACTAATAATAATTAACTTTTAATTCTTAATTTAGATTTATCCCTAAAGCTGCCTCATTGATAATTGTATAATTATGTATTATGTTATTTAAGAGACTCCCTGATCTCACAGATAAACAGCCTCAGCTGTTTTGTGAGACTGATGTATAATTTGATGTAAACTTATTTGTTTATAATAAACAAAACAAAATAAACAAAACAAAAAAAACAAATAGTGAAAAATCAAATCATTAAATAAAAATACTATTTAATTTTTAATTAAAAATAATATTTTAATTTAATTAAAATACCCGTGAACAGTGACGGTGAATTTAAGTTACTTGGCTTAATAAAATATAAATAGTCACTTACCAACCATCAAGATTTATAGACAATTATGTTTACTCGTTGGAATAGATACATAATTTCAACACAATTCAATAAGATTCGATAGCCAAGGGTATAGAACAATCGACTTTGATGAAGTAGACGTGCGTTCGAAACCGGGTTGTGCCAAGAATTCTTTTTGGTTTTTTATTTTTAATTTATTGTATTTTATCTCAAAGAAAACAGTTACAATATCCTTTGAAATGGCGAGCGAAAAAAAAATGGTTATATTTAAAATGCATTCTCTCTGGCAGCCACTCACAGCCCGTTGCGGTCCCAGATTTAAAAGCGTAAAATTTCACCGAGGTCATTGCATAGACGGGTGACCACTCAGTGGTATTTTATTAACCTATTGATTTATGCGTGATCATACAAAAAAAAAACATACCTGTCGAATTGATAACCTCCTCCGTTTTTTTTCATCGGTTAAAAAATTAAATGATTATTATGAATTGCAATTAATATTCATTTTAATTTTTTTATGAAGAATGATCATTATGACTTTAAATTGTATGAGAAACATTTTCGGAGATCCGATGATATGAGTTAAAATGTTATGTAAGAAGAAGCGCTCCCTGTTGTGCGATATTGAACTTAATAGTTTTATGACATGCAACTAAAATGAGCTCTAGAGGTGATAAAGTCATTTAATAAATTAATTAATTTAATTGTCGACTATACATTTTTTTCGTAAACGAAGTCGCGGTTTACAGCTCGTATTGAATAATAATAGTAGAAAACAAAATAAGAAAAAATAAAAAAAACACAAAAAGTAATTCGTTCCTCAGGATCGAACCATATCTGTTTTCTTTTCAGCCAAGCTCTATACAAGCAAAGCTATCGTGTTGACAACAGTTTTGATCAAATTGTCAATCTAGTATTGCGCTTTGAAATTGGCTTGACTTTTGTCTACTGTCATAATCACTCACTACAACTACACTGAAACTCGACCGCAGATGAACGACGCAGCGGGCGACGTTGCCGTTCAGTCATGCGCGGCTCCCGTACACTGCACGAGTTGGCAACATCGCTCGTAGGTACCGGTAAAAGTGTCGATACTCTTACCGATACATTGTTATCGGTAAAAATTTAATTCGATACCAAAGTAAAACTACCCGTAGTATCGTTACTAGGTTAACATTATGAAAGTAACGTTACTTAACGATACTTATACTGGGAATTTGGTACCGTTAACAAGCCACAAGTTAATTAAAGAAACTACCTAAAGGTTTGTTTATCATTGAGAAGAAACAAAAATAAATATCAACATACAGACCAAGCGACGGAAGAGGTTTTAAACAGAGTAAGTTACAGGTAATTTCGTCGGAAAGAAGACTCGTAAACTTTTTGTGCAACAGTAACTCTTTCATGAACCTAGAAAACGTGTTTATGAAATGAGAGGAGTCCGGGAGTGTACTGACTGACTGATATTGGAAGAATATTTTTTATGCTCTTCTCTTAGTAATGGGACACTTGGAAAAAAAATAGCATTGTAAAACATCATTAGTGTAGTATTTATTTTAAGTATTATGAGTTTTAATAAATCTTAATTTACCTACTAAACTTTCCGTGACCTACTTTATGTTGTATTATAATAAAATCCTTTACCTATAAACATTTAATAGCAAAAGCTTACAATAATAAACGTCGAATATTACTAACACTTTTAAAGGTTAGATAAACTGAGCACTTTCAAATTTTACTACTTTAACACAAATTTGTATAGCAGTGGTAGAGACGCGCAAAGCCTAAGTTAGTACCTATTTTGTTTTATAGCACTAAGTCCTAAAATGTTAGGTAATGAATTGCTATTGTTTTGTCTTTCCTATTGTTGCTAAAGGGTAAATATTTGCGAGAAACGTAACAATTTGAACAAGATGTAAGTTTTAACTAAAGATACGAAATTATAGGCTAGTTTGAAAGTTATATGATTAAAGGGGTATCAATACTTAAAAACATAATCTTAATTTTCTTACCAGACAACACTTGCGTTAGTGGTTAGGTTCAGTTGTTTATGTCCTGAAGAACTTGTTGAAACATTAATATGAGAAACCCGACATGAAACCGACGCTTATATTTTGTACTAGCTTTGTTGGGCGGGAAAAAAACGCGTCTCTTTTGAAACACCTTTCATTATTGCTCTACTCCTATTAGTCATAGCGTAATACTATGTACTCGTACCTATGACACTCCCCTATAAATGGACTATTCAACACAGAAAGAATTTTTTAAATCGGTTCATTAGATCCAGAGATTACTCCCTACAACGTCACAAACACACAAACTTTACCTCTTTATAATATTAGTAGGTATAGATTATAACTTATTTAAAATCTAGAAAGTCGTAAACCCGTCCTAGCCGTAAACGAAAAAAATAACTTTACATTATGTCCCTAATAAGGTGATAAATTTTGGTATCAATGACGAATAAATATAGAGAATATATGACAAGAAAAGCAATGTTTCTATATTAACATTCTTGCTTTCCTTATTAATGGCACTTTTTCACATCTCCGCCAAGTTATTTCTTCATGACCTTACCCTTACTGATTTATTTGTTAACTTGGTTAATGCAAGCTTAAAAGTACCGCAATATAAATGCTAAGAAGGACATACGGATGAAATCTTGTACAAGTACAAGGGATAAAATGACATAGGTACCTACTGTTTGTTTTGCTTACTTTTAACTTTTAATTCAATTTTAAATTGAATTTTTTTCAATTTTTATAATGGAAAAATTTGAATGATAAATTAAATAAATAAAAACAATTATAAAGATAATATTAACATAAATGACTGTTGAGGCGTGGCGGTCGTGGTAAAGGCTGGCGTCGCGGGTTCGAATTTCACGCAGGAAAATTTTCTGTGCGATTCAAAAACTATTGCCCAGAGTTTGGATGTTCTTTGTGTCCGTTAAATTGATGATTATAAAGTGTCTGTGACACAGGCCTAAGGAAAGAGTGGTTTTTTTTTTTAAACATTGCATTACGTTATTTTCTCGACTCAAGGTAATACATGGTACAAAATGTTGATCCTTAATGGCGTATAAAAGTTTATTTCTTTTTCGAATACTTTTTTTTCATATCCTTCAAAAAGTTTTCACTGTTTCACGGCCGGCTGGCGTATCTGCGTCGAGAACAAATTCTCTTAGCCGCTCGCTTGCTTCTGGTAGCTATAGTTACCAAAACAAAACGCCGAACTTTGCTTCTGGTAGCTATCGCTACCAAACTTTTTTTTCTATTTAACGACTTTAAACTCTATTTTGTAGTCTATAAAGTCCATTCGAAACGGTTTAAATTTATAGAATAATAGTTTGTCTACCAACTGAATGCAAGTTTGCAACATCACCAGAGAAATTTTTATTTTTATTTTAAAGTTGAAATTTATAGTCGCCATATTGTAAATTCTGTGTTAGTGCATGCTCCGAAGTAAAAATGCCGTAAATTTACTGATTAATTGTATATTAATAAGTGAAAGGTACTAAATTAATCTAGTAAACATTTCCTATGATATTTAAAAAAAATATTTTAGTATGATTCAAGTGAAATGTGTTAAATTCAATAATTCCAACGTGTACTTGAAGCCGGTAAAATTAGCTGAACTTTAAACTTTGGACTCCATAAAAATATTATACATATACTTTTTGTAACATTAAAAAAACATTGATTTGTTTGTTATATTATTGTCTATCTAAAACAATAAACAATATTTACGGGGGGCACTTGAAGCGATGGCAAATTAAGTTTTAATGAGAGAAGGCGCGCCGTGTTCATGCGTTAAATTTCGAGAGCAAAGTTCGACGACTTTTTCAAAATCGTAAGCAAGCGAGCGGTTAGTGCAACATGGCTGGCGGCGTACCCCAGGGTAGCATTTTATCTCCTTTACTTTTTGCAATGTTTATAAACTGTTATTTGAATGAATCATTTAGTTTTATCTAAGCATCTTTTATTATAAGAACTATAAGTCCTACAAATATGTAGGTACGTAATACACGTTTTATGTGTGTTAGCTAATATTTAAGTATACTTACAGCTGTTTCGTTTTCAATAAAATTGTCTTATGTACATACATAAATACATAAGCTCACGCCTTATCCCGTCCGGGGCAGGGAGAGACGATGTAATTACGATTACTGTCTTATGTATTCCAGTAATTCAGTATTTGCGGTATATTGTGGTAGCTAGCGGTACGTAAGTAAATTTGAGTAGTTAATATTGTAAATACGCACAATATCATGAAAGGAAACCGTGACTGCAGTATTTCTCCATACATTTGAATTAACGTATTATATTATATGCAAATCATATCATACATAAACATTTGGTAAACATAAAAATAGTTCTAGCTTCTTGTGTAAATACGTAACAAGAGAAATGCCTTTGTCACATTTTATGACACAAACACTTAGGAAGGGACCGGACATAACGCCTAGGAAGTACTTATCCTTACGTTCGACCTTACTATAAATCATAAAGTATCAGATGTTTCTTATATATAACAAGTGTACGCCAGACTTTAGCACTAGGAGAAAGGTCACTTTTACAACTTTCTACATAAGAAATTTTGTTACGAAATCAGCCTTAATCTAAAATCATAATACGAAGCGAATACTTTAATATAAGCATTCTTTTTATTAAATTTGTACAGACCTGAAATTAACAATCATAACAGCCCTTTAATGTTCCACTGCAGGGACGGGCCTCCACCCGTGATGGAGGGATACTTGGCCTACTAATACTACGCTGGCCAGACGGATTGGTATAGGGTTTAATTTTAAGTTTTCCTTCATTTTATTTCCTTAAGATGATAGTCCCTTAGCCGGTTTTTACGACACCCATGGGGTAGTGACATATTGTATTCTTACTCCGTCACATAGCATATCTTGTCTAAGGCCAACCTGATCTCGAGAGTTGTTCATATAGGTTGCCAAAAGGACGCACGTTAAAGGCTGTTACTGTGGCGACACCCAGACCGATTATTACCACCTTGCCTTTAAGTGTTCTCCAAAACATTTTATAGTAAATTTAGCTAATATTATTATTAAAATCTTCAACATAATTTTATACCAAAGTATGGAGTAATAAAATTCCCAACATGTACAGAATATTTTAGGCGGCAGATGTTAGCACCGAACACCCAAAACATGACGCATACCCATGGCTTATAAAATAGGTTATGTAACATGAGTGGGTTAACCAACAAGAATTTAGGTGATCTTGAGGGAAGAAGGGAACATAATTGACTTGAATGAAACGACCTCTGTGGCGTAGTGGTTATACATATAACATGACTGCTATGCAGAGGTCTCATGTTCGATTCCCGCTCAATGCAAATCTCTGTGTGCATGAACATGATTGTACAAGTACAAGCTCTGCTTATTGTAACTTTTAAACTATCGCGTTTCATTATTATAAATATTATATAAACGGGATATTAACGCGCATTTAATTTACCTTTATTTTATTTTACTTGACGTTTCGGCACAGGTTGCACTGGCCGTGGTCGCAAGCTGACTGGTGATGCGACGTCACAGCTTCGTCTTCGTGATAGATAATAAAGCTCTGCTTAGTTTGGGACTAGATTGGATAGTTTGGTAGGAGTTTACAAATTACTGTCTTAATTAATTAGCTTTAAATACATGTATGTATATTGAGGTGAACTTTCTGTTTGTAGCATCAAATCTACAGCAAGTATTTTACTTATTACAAAGGAAATATGCATTTGCAATTTGTAAAAAACGAACACAAAATCTATTACAAATATAAAAACGTCTGGCTGTCTGTTTGCTCCAGATAATTAAGAAAACTATTTAAAGTAAATAATTTTATTTATTAATTTTACTTTTTGAAACCTAATTTGACTAGTTCAAGATAATAATTTTCTATTAAAGTGACAAACTTGAACTTAAGTAATAACTTATTCCTCTTTTTAAGATTAATATTGACGACCTCTTTGACGTAGTGGTTATACAGCAAGACAGTTACGCAGAGGTCTCGGGTTCGATTCCCGCTTAATGCAAATCTTTGTGTGCATGAACATGATTGTTTGCATTGGTCTGGGTGTTTTCTATGTTAAATATGTATGTATTTACAAAAAAATAAAAAGTATTTAAGTACCTATGTTCATCCGTCCCATAGTACAAGCTTTGCTTAGTTTGGGACTACATGGCGTTGTGTGAATGTGTGAGGAATATTTATGTTTAATAATAATATACAAAATAACAATACCTTTTACAAAACTCGATACATTCCACAACAAAACCCGATACTTATCTACAAATAAAATATTCAATACGAAACGCATTCAAGTATTTTTAATTAAAACCCTTTCAGCATCCAGCTCATCTCATCTTTATTGTCATTAATAAACCAACGCATACCCGATGTTGATTAAGTACGTTTTATACAATATGTAACCACATGGGGGTTGTTGAATATGGTTTGGTTGCAGTGGTTTGTAAATGTAGATTGAAATACATACATTATAATATTTATAGAAAATAGCTCGAGCAATGCAAACGCTAGATTTTCCAAAAATTCGCAATACGCCATATTAATATAGGTGATATGATAATAAGAGGTCGCCATATTAATTCTAGTACTCAAATGCATTCATGCTATCATGTAAGTACATACGTAATATATATTATTAAAACTTTTTTAAAGGAAACGCCTGCATTAGGAAATCAAAAACTGCGCGGGAATTAAGTAATTTTGAAATTACAGCATCACTTTGGATCGAAAACAATTACGTAGGAGAGATTCGAAACCCCAACCGCAAGACAATTATTGCATACCGATATCCCCAAGACAACGATGTGTTATCTTGGCGAAAGGTAAAACAAGGTTACTTAAGAAATAAATCTTGGGTCACGAGGTCCTTACCATAGTTTAAAGGTAGGTACATACATCTACACAGTACAAATTATCTTACCCACTAACCCTTAAATTGTATTCTACCATTTAAGAATTTTAAATAAATTTAGAATATTTTTTGCATTTTGCTATTTTTAGTACTGTAAGTATTTACCTTAATTTTTCAGCAGCTGCAAGAAGAACAGCACCTTTGTACAGAATACGCTAACAGTATTTTTCGTCCAAAATATTATAAAAATCTGCAGGAAACCACAAATTAATAATTACCCCCTTACTCATAAACGCCTATTAAATTTTAGTCAATTGATTAGCTTAAATTCTTACGGTTTTGTTTGGTATAAGGTTGGTTTTACTAATAAAAATCTCGCTAAACAGTGAATAAATGGCGTTTATGAGTAAGGGGGTTAATGAATATCTATATCTTAAACAAGTTCTTCATTTACTTATTCTGTTCCCAACTTATTTTAATATATTTATAGCATTGTAGGTACCTTATTTTTAACAAATCTTTTTTCTGGAAAAAATTAAGAAGGATACAAACTCAGACTGAGAGTAAGTCTACTGATTAATAAAGATTCTTAAGTCCTGCAAACCTTCATAATTTTAAATAGTTTTGTATCAAAGTAAGATATCATTATAATGTTTATTTAAATCATATCAATATAATGTCTCTGATTTTCCAAATTAACGTTATGAGTGGGATTAAAATCAGTATGACATACCAAAACCCGGATATTAAACCATAATCCATTGATGAAATTCCTAAATAATAATCCACAAAGATTAATCGTCAAAATTCCTTTGCAAACAATTAACTGGAAGCTAATTACTTAAACCAGATTTCATTAATCTACTATCATTTCGACAGCTTGTTACAAAACACTAATGAAAATACTTTTCATGCATCAGTTCATTTCATTAATCAATATTTTATTAACTTATTTTTATAAATAGTCATGCTTTAATCAATCTGTGTGTTAATTGATCTGCGGCTATAATCAGCTTTGTGTAAACCTGTGCTCTAAACAGAGCTTGTGGTTTCCAAATAAAAGAAACGATTAGATTTTAATAGAAATTGTTTAATGAGAATTAAAGCATTTTTAAAAGTTTACACGAGCTTTAATTCTATTTATTTTTAATTTAGTTTATAAAACTTTCTTACTTTAGAAGTACATAAAATTAGGGTCAGAATAAATTCCCACGCACGACTTCTAAGAGTAATAACACCTACATACAGTTGAAGTTACTTGAACTAAATAATGTTCCGCCGTCTACGAGCAGGTAATAAAGAAAAATTTTTTTTGTCATTATTTCCCCGAAGACTAACTTTTTGATATTTTTTTCATTTTCGAACTATTGAACACTTGGAAATATTATAGAACATGATCGCTTTTTATTAGCAAGCACGCTTACTTCTCACGCGTATAAGACACCAAATATTGCCTTATATTATAGGCACCTATATTAAAATATTTACAAAAGCACAATAGTGTCAGACACATTTCAAAGAAAGTAGGTCACGTATGTAATAAACCTGTCCTTATACAAAGAGTCAAAAATATGAAACGCGAATATTGAGCTATTGGTCCTTCAACTTCTCATACGTTGTCACGTCTCAGGATTCTCCAATCTTTTAGTATCAATGCTTTTAGCTTCATAGCCGGTAAGTATTGAGTCAAGAGAGAGATTTATGATTTTTCTTATAACTGCCCATTAATGTCCCACTGCAAGGACTGGCCTCCTCCTGTGACGGAGGGATACTTGACCTACTAAATCCACGCTGGCCAGACGGATTGGTATAGGGTTTAATTTCAAGTTTTCCTTCCTTTTATTTTGTAACGATAATATTCACGGATAGTCCGTTAGTCGGTTTTTACGACAGCCGTGGGATAAGGTGGGGTGGTGACATATTGTATTCTTAGTCCGTCGCCACTCGGAAAAGGATATTGTTATTAAAAGCAAATCCATTCTAATTCCATTCGTTTCCAGTCAGTTAAAGTAGACAACATCACTGTGTCTGTATCATAACACTTGACATTTAATACTCTACCGGCTTGTCTGCTTAATAAAGATATAAGTTAAAGATGCTCGTTCAAGCAATGTACTACAGACACAAGCAAAAGTCTTTATTCAAGAAGCCATTGTAAAAAAAAGTAAAAGAAGCGCCTGTAAGAATATTATTAGCAAAAAAGGTACAGATCGTAAAATGTTGCTGTATGAAAACGTGACGGCGGGATAATATTGCGGATTTTTGGCGAGGACTTGAACTAGACGATATCTAAGTAAAATTATTTCTTGTAAGCTTAAGTAAACTGAAATTGAAACTGTTTTGTGTCAAAGACTCACGAAACTTAAGCTAAAACTAATGTCATGTTACCAACCAGCGAAATAACGTAGACGTAAAGAAAAATGTTGAAATACATGTTCTTGTTATAATTTTTGTAAAATGAATATTGTCTGAAGTTTAGATTCATATTTTTTACGGAGATTTTGTGACACGTACGTTGAGCTGATTTGAGGAAAAAATATTCTAAGGTACGTACTACGTAGGTATCGTACTGAAAATTTGTACATGGCAAAACGTTTGTGGGCGAGGTAGCGGGTTCGAACCCTGCGCATGATACCTAAATTATTTGTGTGACAAAGAAGAATTGAGCAGTTGATTTAACAGATAGGTACCTAAGTAATATTAAAAGAGTAATTTAACCTATTTTTTCTACAAAATAAATATTAGAATTCCGCAGAAAAAAAATAAAACTACAAAAATGAAGTCGCAAAGTTAATTAATATAACAACAAAATAACAAGTTGTAGATAAAAATGCCTTATAATAACATAGAACAAAGTATCTTTTGTTTTAAATCTATAGCAATTACGTCGAATAAATAAGCCTGTGTTTGCCAAAAACGATGAGAAGTAAGTATAAATTGTACTAAGAATTTACTTATTACGTTTCATGATTACCTACGTAGTTTTCTTTACAAATTATTTACAAAACATTGTTTATATAACCACTGATAATAAAATTTCCCAATTTTCATGATCTACTTTTTTATAATTTCATTTTTTTAATGATACTTATTTATTTATTAAGTAGGTAAGTAGTAGCGGGCCATTTCATGACCTGATGTTTGATGTGCCGTTGCTCGCGGACGTCAAAAATGCCATCATAGCACAGTCAAGGTATCCAGAAACACACACAGTTTCACACTCGTATGTTCTATCAACTTGGTGGCCTCAGAGAGTGCTTTTGTTAAGGCTTAAAGTGAGCGAAGACGTTTCTAAGCCGTACGTTGTTGTTGAAATTTACGAAACACTGGTCAAAGGATTCATCTTGATACAAAGTGGACGAGAAGACACGTTAAACTTCGTCTTAATTGGCAGACAAATAGTTTGTAAAGTTAGTATTTTTCTACTTTAATTATAGCGACATATTATTAAGCTCTTCGTGTTGTGTGTGACGGAGTAAGAATACAGTGTGTCACCATCACCACCCCATCTCATCCCATGGGTGTCGTAAAAACCGACTAAGGGACTATCCGTGAGTATTATCTTTACGTAATTAAATTAAACCCTATACTAATCCGTCTGGCCTGGTATTACTTAGTAGGCCAAGTATTCCTTGCGTCACGGGAGGAGGAGGCCCGTCCCTGCAGTGGGACATTAGTGGGCTGTTATGATTATTAAGCAGCTGTTATAAAAACTTATAACAAAAAACATACTTCCTTGTCTATTTAACAGTACCTATTTAATATCGGCCTAGCCCATTCAAGAAGAAAAGCTGATTGACTGACGTATTCGCACACAAAGTATTACCAACAAGAATTCAAATCAAAATCCGAGCCAGACACTGCCGGTTGTCTACCACACATGGCAAAAGGAACTTTAGCACTTAAATAATAGAGTTAAATATATTTTGTAACGGTAATGTTGTGGTCAATAAAGTGGGGGAAAAGCGGCTCTCGCGCTAGCGCAGCCAGTGTGACGCGAGCGGCTGCTTGTTGCGCGCGAACAGTTTTTAACAGTACGCAAAAATTGATACGGAATTGCTTTCGAGTGAAAGTGCCAGGATGTTGTGAAAAGTGTTGTGATCTAGTGGATATCTGACCAAATAAGTGTTGATTTGAGTTTGTTTAGCCGAGATCGAGACCAACTTCGGATGACAACGGTAGGTCAAGTGGTTTAACACAACTATCTTTTTATGGAACATTCGCAGAGAGAAAACGTCGTTCGTCAGACCGTCAAGTAATTTTTTACTTGCTTGACGATATTGAAGGAATGTTGGTTTACTAAACTGGTCAACGTAAATTATACTTTTTGGTGTTAACCTACGTTGATTTATTTTTTATGGTAACATTTCTTGAGTACCGTATTTAAGTGCTTCTTGTTAACGATAGCCATTATCATAATAATGATGATAAAATTTTCTTAAATAACAACATGAAATATCAGTGTATTTTATACGGTACTAGAAATTAGTTGTCGTTATGGGTTACACAATTATCTGCTTTTTTTAGTAAAAAAGATAGAGAAGAAATTGCAACTCAAAAAGTCCTTCAGAGGATTACATCACTTCAACAAATTATTTCGCAATGCTTGTTTTAGTTGCCAATTTGCCATTTTGAGCTTGGGGTCAATTTAATGCAAAGATAAACTTACAAAAATGTGTCATCGCTAAGTTTGAAGTATTTAAAACAAAACCTCTATGTAAAAGAGAGTATCAATACAGTGACCCGATCCCGTCTGATTCAACAAATTTCGCACAAACCGACTACGAGAAAGTTGGCAGATAATGATCTCTATAAAAACGAAAGACTACAGTTTTTATATAAAATTCGTTTGAGATTTTTCCTATGTTAATAATAGAAGCCTGTCCCTTACTTTGATATTTACCTATATTAATGAGATGTTATGTAAGAAAAAATACCTGATGTTTTATAGATAATTCCTTAATATTAAATTTAGGATAGCTATTTGTAACTTTCTCATATTAAACTCTAGCTAGTTTTAAAAGTGTTTTCAGAAACGTTTTATAATATTTTTGTTAAAAAATTTAATCCTTGTTATATTTTCCGAATAAATTTAAAATAAATGCTTTCTTAGATAGAAGTCATAGGTCTATGATATAGACTAGAGTTGTATAGTTTCTGAATTGAGATCGATATTCTTGTTGCTAGTTTGATACCTTAAGCCCAATTTACATATCGACAAGTACAGTAGCGAGTAAAGTAGTAAGTTGTTGATTAAGTTGTTGATAGATCTCGCGCGTCACGCCAAGTCAACTTAATCAACAACTTACTACTTAACACGCTACTGTACATGTCGATCGATATGTAATTTGGGCTTACTAGACAATAATAAGCAATAGTTTCTGAATTGAGATCGAACACTTTAGTATTCTTGTCGCAAGTTTGATACTTTACCTATTTAAATGTCGCCGCTCATAAACACTTCTCGGATTCTGCGAAGGTCATACAAATAGAAGGGATTGTCACAAAAGTTTTAAGCCTAACAAGGTCATGTTTAGGACGCTATCGGTAAACAAAGCCAATTAAATTAGAACATAATTAGTGTTTGTATTAAGGTGTTGTATTTGCTTTAATAGATAAACAAGATGTAAAACAATTATGTTTTGTAAGTATAATGTTATTTTTAACAATACTCTAAAACATTGATATGAGCGTCTACTGGTTGGTGTAGTTACAATAAAACCTAAAGAATTGTATTGCGTAACTGTCTAAAATAAAGGTTTTATTCAATAATTGTATAAATTTTTGATGTTGAATAAAAAAAAAAGGGTGGCCACCCTTTTTCTTTTAAAAATTAAGCAAAAATTATTATAAAATTATTATTAAATATATTAATTAATTAAATAGAGCAAAAATTTGCTCTGACATAGTAACTAATGCTGTAATAGCTTTAGGCGATGTGGTCGCTAAGCGACAAAGCCTATAAAAATAAATTTAAAAAAAAAATAGCTTTAAAGCTGTTCATTACATTTCATTTACGTGTGTGCATTTTGTTCGTAAATATTTCATGTTTTTCTTTTCTTTTTTGTATGTTGATTTCAATATTCTCTGTAGGTATCTATCCATATTAACTTCTTAACTCCCCATTCTATAACTAAATATTTGCTTTAACTCAGTTTCATAATAACAGTCTTTTAAGAACAAGTTCCTATTAGCTTTCAAGTTCATTAAGCAACTACCTTTTTGTAAATATGTCTTAGAAATTCCTAAAGTAAGTAAAGTAATATAATATCAAATAAAATTCCCTTCTTTATGTGCTCGACATGTTTTCATGAACAGTACTTAACCACATACAAAGAGAATTTGTAAGATTACGTAATACCATAAACTTGTATTTGTTATCGGGTTTAGATGCGATCTTACAAAATGTTTTTTTACAGAATATAAACTGTGACTACCAGACGCATTAGAATTATGGCTCCTGGGCTCTACAAATAACTTTTAAAGGCTTTTCTTTCTTTTTCACAATGAGAAACGACGTTTACCAGAATAGCCTGCCTAACTTAATAATCCTCACACATTCACATAATACTACATACTCTAATAATACATTTGGTCAGGTGGTTTGTTATTGAATAATTTGTAGAGTTCTGCTCTCCCAGGATACAATATTAACTGTTCCACAAAGGATAAGGAATTAAGCAAATAAATATATAAAAGACTAGCTGACCCGTGCCCACTTCGTTGGGCGGCGAAAAAAACGCGTCCCTTTTTTAAACATATCTCATGACTGTTTCACTCCTATTAGTCATAGCGTGATATTATATAGCCTATGACACTCCCAGATAAATGGACTATTCAACACAGAAATAATTTTTAAAATCGGTTCAGTAGATCCAGAGATTACCCCCTACAACGTCACAAACACACAAACTTTATCTCTTTATAATATTAGTATAGATGAAGGTTTGTTTAAAATATCAATCAATCTATCAATCAACTAGCCTATTGCAGTCCACTGCTGGACATAAGCCTCTCCCAATACACGCCACAGAACTCGGTCCTGCGCCTTCCGCATCCAGTCCGACCCAGAGACCTTAAATAAGACCTTAAAATATATTAAAAGACAATCATAAAGAAAATATCCTTTTAAGGTACTACCTCTGTTTGATGTCTATTTAATAAGGGCCACGTGAGGGTCTGTTTGCGTGCCAACGTGACTGTCAAGTAAACGAAGACGTTTGTTTACTTATAAATCCATTAACTTTAATTGTTTGTCTACACAATTAGTAATAGAAACAATTATGTAAATACGTATAATAGAGTAGGCTATGGAATAAATTAAATTAATTTTTTTTTAAAGTTGTTTAATTGTATACAGGTTGATCTAAATTTTGGCTCAATTTGACGAAAAAACATAATCATATTTAACTTTTGTATTATCTAAAACTAAACCATATGTGTTGGATTCAGTAATAATATTTAGAAGTCGGTTTTCTATACTAATATTATAAAGAGGTAAAGTTTGTGAGTTTGTGACGTTGTAGGGGGTAATCTCTGGATCTAATGAACCGATTTTAAAAATTCTTTCTGTGTGGAATAGTCCATTTATCAGGGAGGCTATATGTATAGTATTACGCTTTGACTAATAGGAGTGGAGCAGTAATGAAATATGTTTAAAAAAGGGACGCTTCTTTTTCGCCACCCAATGAAGTGGGTACGGGAGTAGTAAATAAGACACAATAATATATCATACCTATAATAAAATAACTTTTTACTTTATACAAAATAATAAATTAGCTTTGTATTTGGTAATTAAACATGACGTTGACATAACGGTTTGTGCACCTGTCCTGCCAAAAAAATATTACTAATTTAATTGCATGTCATTTTCAGTTATGAGCCTTTTTGTTTGCAGAGAACCAGCGCCATTAAAGATCTAATTTATATTTGTTTATCTATAATTAAAGCGTACCTAAAACGTATTTTTTTTTATTAAATAAAAGTAGGAATATTCTCCATGTGCTCAGAGACTAAAAATCGGTATAGTGTCACCACCCCATCTCATCCCAAGGAGACAATCATAGCGTAGCGGTTAGTACCTACTTTACTTTTAAATTATGTACCTATCATAAATAATATTCTTCTGCAGACAATACCATAGTAGTCTATTTTACGATAATTTAAACATTTTACAAAGAAGCTATGTACTACAAACATTCGTTGATTAAGTTGATATAATAGATCTCCATCCTATTTTTTGGCGAGTTAAGAGGGCGAGACGCGAGAGAGGGGGCTACTTCGCCAAAAAATAGGATGGAGATCTATTCAAATCAACACAATCAACAACTTACTACTTAACTCGCTACTGTACTTGTCGATGTGTAAATCGTAATTTAATGTTTAAAGTTAATAAATTTTCAATTAAATAAATATTCAACTAACTATAAAATGTTGTAAAGTTTTACTATTCATTACGGTAATTTGTCAAGAGAATGTCATTAGATGAATAAATTGTTTGACCCGATGACTCACTGAACACTGGGTTGTATAACGGATGCATACACATTTCTCACGACATTTTCCATCAATGAACTAGCATGGGTTACTAGTTAGTGCTGCCTTGAGAAAAAAATCACACCATTTTATCATATTAATGTTATAAAAGCGAAAGATTGTTAGTGTGTTTGTCTCATTTGCGTAAAACTACTGAATGTTTTTTGATGAAACTTTACAATAGTGTACTACCCAGTCACATTATCTCGAGAGCTTGCGTCGATGACGTCACGTCGTCGCGTCGGACGTATCTCTGATGCGCCCGTGCCGAGCGCGGGGGTTAAAAGGAGAACGGGACGCGAGGTTCCCATTCCAGCGAGGTCTTTAGATAATGTGACTGTGTTATAGCTTAAACAGCAGAATAAAACAAAGGCTACAGTTTTAAAAGATATTGCATCTATAATGTAAGCTACTCGGAATACTAATCCGGGGCAGAGGTAGTCGCGGGCACCAGCTAGTATTTAATAGAAAAACAACTTAAACAGCAGAATAAAACAAAGGCTACAGTTTTAAAAGATATTGCTTCTATAATGTAAGCTACTCGGAATACTAATCCGGGGCAGAGGTAGTCGCGGGCACCAGCTAGTATTTAATAGAAAAACTACTTAATCCATGAAGCTACATACTATATTTTGTTGTGAATTCATTGTTCTGACTCATTCGAGCATTTACGGCCGGTCCTAATATGCGATCT
Organism: Schrankia costaestrigalis; assembly: GCA_905475405.1. Lineage (NCBI taxonomy): Eukaryota > Metazoa > Arthropoda > Insecta > Lepidoptera > Erebidae > Schrankia > Schrankia costaestrigalis. The sequence continues at coordinate 4,431,277 of FR997830.1, forward strand.
CGATCCAAATATTACAATCTGAAACTCGAATTTCGATCGATTCGTTGCATAAAGCGTCCGTATATTCAATCGATGGATTGCATTGACGATCCTTTTTCACAATCGATCCATGGGAGGGGCAATCCGTGTTTTGAGATTGAAATTTGTTCGGAAGTGACAGTTGTTCGGTCCACATATTCGATCTTTTCATTTTGACTTTTAATTTTGGCTTGTTAGTAAACTGTTTTTACGATCCCCCGAATTCGTTGGATTACAAAAAAGAGTTTGGATTTTGCAATAAAAGTTATGAGTTTAGTAGATAATTATGGCAAATGCAATATTTTTAGGTGATAGTGACAGTGATATGGAAGTATTAATGGAGATATTTGATTCTAAAGGTGGCGAAAAGCGGAATAGTCGCAGAGGTTCAGTACGAAAGTACAACAGAGTTTACTTTACTTACTTTTTACTATTAGATTTAGGATTAATAAAGCGGCAGTGGAGGTATTGTTGATAGAAATAATGCCCTTTGTAAAAGTGACCTCAAAACAGTAAAATTAAAAATAGTAAATACCTATTGTTATTGTTAGGTTCCTAAATGTTAAACTGAACTAATACAATACATTCCAATTCAAAGAAAAACATACCGGCACCAGATGTGACATGTTAGAAAAAACGATTCACCTTCGTACTCGGCAGTATTTTACACTATTTGATGTTTACAAAAAATGTTTTGAAATTAAATTAAGTTGAAATGGATGTTTTATGTACCTTAAAAATCATGTTTTAAAGTATTTAAACATATTCTATTTCACAATTGTAATTTATATTGTGTTATGAATCACTAGTGCAAAAAAAAACGCGCGCAAAAGTATATCTATAACGGAAAGTCAGGGAGGGAAAGGATCGACTTGAATCCGCCGTCCCATCTGGATTCCGAACGCGACAAATGAATATATGGACGCAGATCGAAGATCGATCTGAAGATCGTGTTCAATCTTGGTTTGAACGGAATCTTAAAACACGGATCGTATATATGGTTCGGCCGAGAGAATCCTTTACAAGTTAGATCACGTCCAATGTTGAAAATGTTTGGTCGTTGAACTGGGGCCCAATTCCGCTATTTACAAATGACTCAATAGAATCGAAATTGCGTCTCATTGTCAGTTTTTGACATAGTTGCTATTCTGCAATTATTACAAGAACGATTACGCTTCGATTGAATCGTATTTGGATAATTTCCTATTCTGCTTTAAAATCGATTGCAATTGCAAGTCGATTGTGAACTTATTCGGTATTCTACTCTTATTTGACGTTTGTTTCAATTGTGGATTTTGCATTGACGTTCGTTTGACCTTCGATTGAACAACAACTATTTATCTAATGTTACGGCTTTACAATCTAGTGACAATAATTAAAACGACACTACTTTTACTTTATATACTTTTATTTAATATGGAGTAAGTATATTAGTTTATTATAACATAATAATATCAATAGTTTATAATATTAGTTATGTATTTTTTTAAGAGTTGTACCTAATAGAATTATACTAATTGATGTAAATATTTCAGCCCCATTGAATGTGTTCTCCATCCTTCAGAACATCCAGCCCAGCGTAAGACTATCTGAGAATACCCAGTGCTAAGGATAAAGCCGATAAATAAAAAAAAATTTAAATTAAACAGCATCGGGGAAACTGCTTTGTTATTTGCAAATAAATGAAACAAGGTAAGGTAGAGGCAAGGTTTTATAGTTAAAGTTGTTGTCATCCACTAAACATTCCATGTATGGGTGATCATCATCAAATAAATAAATAAAAAAAAACATTTTTTGTAAAGTAACATATTTAAGTAAGTATTATTATGCTTTCATTTAAGTCATTTAGTTAATCAACTTGTATTTATTTCTTTCAGCACATAAGACATCCTTGAGTGGTTGCAGAAGGATATAATGCTTATCCTAGTGAAATATTTTCATTAAATTATTTATAGCTGCCAGACAATGATGAAAAGAATCCATAGATGCTATCAATTTGCAAGCATTAATGAAAAGTTTATGAAGAGCCACAATTACCAAATCCCATCATGGCAGTAATGAAATAGTCAGGGTGTACAAGCTAGCTTGGCTTTTGGTGAAGAACTGCCCTGGCAGAGGCAATAAAAAATAATATCTGTTTTATAAGGTTTTTATTATATAATGTATTAATCATTTTTAGTTTTTGAAATAGTGATATTGTGTTATAATAGTTAATCAATCAATAATCATTTATTTGCCAGAATGTAGGTTTACAGAGTATGATCTTACAGTATAATGGTGCCTTTACATCCTACCATTACATATAACATTGATCCCCAGAAATGGGAAGATAAAGCTAGGTGTCGTCCAGAGTGGAGGCGCTTAGTTAAAGAAAAGGTTATTAGTTTTGAGGAAGATAGAAAGGCTGCGCTGGATGCAAAGCGAGACGCTATTAAAGCTAAACTCCCATCTACCGTAGTTTACAACTACAGGAACGGTATTCTCGTCTGCAACCAATGCTCGCGCACTTTCACTAATAAAATTGGATACTGTAGCCACCAGCGGGCACATGCAAGAGCTGGGAATCCAAGTCCCATGGTCTAGGAATTGGAAGCGGTCACCATGGCCGAAATCGGCTGGGAAGTACACACATCAAAAAAGTCTAAGCAACATGCATGATATTACAAATTTACCATTTATATTAATTAATTTCTAAGTATTTACTCACTCAAAGTGTATAGGTACAAGTAGGTAGGTAGGTAGGTAGGTATAGGTAGTGTGTGTGTAAAAAAAATTTCGATTATGTTTTGTTTTTTTTCATAAAATTCAAATGACTGCGAATTTGTTTGAATTTGAGTGCATGTTAATTGCTACGTTTTAGTCTTGATTTTATAATTTTACCAACCATTTAAATACAGTTGGCGACAAAATTGAATTGTTAGATATTCTTTACGTCATGGAGCGACGTCATTTGACGGCAGATGAAATGCAAAGAGCTGTAGGGATGTTGCAAGCGGGAAGTAGGGCATGCAATATCGGAAGGTTTTCAATTCCGATACTAACTTCCGATATTAGATCTCAATATCGGAATTCCGATATTAATATCGGAATTTCATATTTTTTTTAGAAATTGCACTTTTTGTTCAAAATGTCACAAATTCGGTGTGAGGTTAGATTTAATGGAATAAAAAATATTTATAAATCATATTATTTAATTTGAATTGCTTGTTTTATACTCGTATTTAAGTTTTACCCACAGTATTTACTAAATCAGATATTTCTCATTATTTTTCTGTACTTATTGCTAATTAAACTATCTGACTCAGAGACTCAAATCTGAAATTAAATCAACAATTAGGAACAAAAAGTTCGTTTATAGTATCCTATTCTTTAATCTTATATCTTATTAGTTATTAAACTTATCTATATACTTATATAATATTTTATTTATTTTATTTTTTTCGGAACACTAACAGCATAATTTACAATCGGTTAATACATAAATATACTTATACACAGCTATTAACAGGTATTCGCAAATATAAACTAAACATAAAACCATTGCAAGACCATAGCATGACCCGATAAAAAATAGTTCAAAATAAATTGTAAATTTAATTTGTTGCTTCTCTGGGATTGGGACCAAAATAATCTGTAGTAAATAATTTCTTTACCACTGTTGGCTTAGACCTAAATATCTCAAATTCGCTATGCCTTTTGGCAATGCTGTTAACGGAACTACTCGCACGAATGAGAAATGAGTTTTGTCTAAAATTAGTGTTGGCTGAGGGTAGTACTAAGGGTTGATTGCGCCTAACTGGCAGTTTTTACCATTCACAATTCACCATTGACAATTTTTACAATTGTTACAACATCAGATATTGTACGTCTATTCTGTAGGGGCATAAAATGATACCTCTTACATCTTGCTTCTCATACCCATGATCGATGCACCTACACCTATACTGTAAATATCTTAGGAACTTTTTCTGTACGGATTCAATCATTCAATGCGCTTGTTATAAATGTCATAAAGCGGGTTCCATACCACTGATGCGTATTCGAAGATACTGCGCACGAGAGCACAGTAAAGTACCTTAATTTTTATTTAATTATATAATATGCCAACAACAATTATTATTGGAAATATTTTTGTCTTATTTTTATCTATACTCATTACTAATATAAAACTAACGAACTCGGAATCAACAAAACTTTAAGAAGTCATGTTGATTCTAAGTTTGGTAGTTTAAATTACAATAAACTGAAATAAAGGTTCGCTATATTCATAGGTTTATATTTATTTTAAAATCTCGTTTTTCTTGCTAATATGTTCTCAAAAACAACAAAGCGTCAAACATTTTGTCAGATAAATAACCGCCCGACGAAAAATCATGCTCACTTTCAAGTTTCAACATTGGTGGGCAAAATTTATGTGAGATAAGTGTATGTCTGTGACAAATAAACTCATCTTTCACCTCTATTAACGTATGTTGCCTTTTCAGTTATTACAAATCCCAATAGATCAAATTCGTCGGACGGAAGCACTGCCTTCTTTTTTTCTTTGCACTTTTCTATTTCCTTCTCAAATTCTTGGTGCAGGGTCAGCTCACTCGTTGTAGCTAGACTAGCTAGTGATTCATCATCTTCATCTGAAGAGACAAAAGCTATCGGTGCTTCAGTCTTTCTTACTGTGAAGTTGAGACTGCTAGTATCGTTTTGTTTATATTTAAGGCGTTTTAACAACCTTACAATAATATCACATATTATTAGAGTAGGTAAAGAGTGAGCGAAACAGGTAATAATATTATTGTTCTTGTAGCACATGCATAGCGAGCGGGCAACATTAATACGGTACCTACTGTTTCGCTCGGCGATACACAAGGATCGATATATGTATAATTTAAAACTCAAAATATAGAAAAATATTCGAGTTCCGAGATTCCGATATTCGATCACCCAGTATCGGAATTGTAATATCGGACTTTGCGTTCCGAGATTCCGATATTACGAGATTCCGAGATTCCGATATTCATGCCCTAGCGGGAAGTAATCAATCTCAGGTATCTCGACATTTTGGTATTCATAGAAGTGTTATTTGTCGTCTTTGGCAGCGCTACAATAATACAGGGGAACCCGCTGAACAGCATCCAGGCCGTAAAAGGAGTACAACCACTCGGCAAGACCGGTACATACAACTGACTGCAAGACGCCAGCCGATGTTAACCGCTCGAGAGATAAGTTTGAGGCTACAAAATTCAAGTGGTGTTGATGTAAGTCCCCAAACTGTGCGAAATCGACTGCATGAGTACGGCCTACGAGCTCGACGCCCTATCAGGTGCCCACCGATACGTCACGGGAATCGCGCTCGTCGAAATGAATGGTGTAGAGAACGCATAACATGGACCCAGGAACAATGGGATAAAATTATGTTTTCCGATGAGTCGCGATTCGGGTTTAGGCCTGATACAAGAATTGTGCGAGTGTACCGTCGACCCGGAAATACTGAAAGACTCAGGTGCGTTCAGGAAGTTCATCCATACAGCGGCTCAACAGTTATGGTATGGGCGGGTATTATGAAGAACAGGCGAACTGAGCTCGTTTTTGTAAATGGAAACATGAACGCTGAAAATTACGTTGAGGATATTCTCAGACCTTATGTCCATCCATTTGCACAAACCTTTGGCTCCGATTTTACGTTAATGCATGACAATGCGCGTTCACATACAGCTCGGCGAACCAGTGAATACTTGGCAACGGAGAACATCCAGGTATTGCCCTGGCCTGCACAATCGCCAGACCTCAACCCCATCGAGCACGCATGGGACATGCTCCAGAGACGTGTTTTGAAGGACTTGGACGGAGTGACAACAACCCAACAGCTGAAGGATTTGCTACAATTCCATTGGGAGCGAATACCGCAAGATGACATAAACAGTCTCATTAATTCAATGAATAATCGTTGCCGACAAGTTCTGAATAGCAGAGGAGGCCATACTTTGTATTAAATTGTCCTATTCTTTCACAATAAATTCATTTTCTTAAGAAATTTCAATTTGTAAAAAAAAAGTTTAGTTTCTTATGTACCTGTATATTCTAATATTGTTAATTTCTGTTATTAAAAGAACTTATAAAGAAAACAGCTGTTATTTTTACATCATAGAACCCTAAAAATATTATTTTAAAAATAAAATACAACGTTATAATTAAAATAAATGGTAAAATAAATTAATATAAATGGTAAATTTGTAATATCATGCATGTTGCTTAGACTTTTTTGATGTGTGTATATATATATATTACATATGGTGTGCAAATATTACATTTTAACATGCACAATGCTATTTATTATTTGAGTGATAAAAAGAGTAAACAACAGCAACAAATAAGATATTCATGCATGATTATGTCTAAGTTTATGTCAGTTATGCCCGAATACTCAAACGCTAGTTAAATATTTATCGGTTTCTTAGCTATACACAAACCACAATTTTAAGCAATGATTTATCTTAAATTTATTTGTACTTAAACACCGACTTAGTAATAAATTCGTATACTCAAACGTTACTTAACTTATTTAGCTGTCAAATGACCTGCCAAATTGATTAAAGTAGCTTAAAAACTTGAGAGTGGTCGCAAGGTCTCTTAAATCTCCAAAAAGTTAATAAACAAGTGATTATGATGATTCAAACAGTGGTTCAAAGTCTGAAAATCAGTAAAGTAAGCGTCAGTTGCCGCACTAGCGGTAGAGTAAAAGTATACAGGCTGTTAAAGTCATTAAAAAATCTCTGGAAAACCTCAGTTTTAAACACATTTATAAATAAAATAATCGTCAGCAATATGCAGTTAAGGCGGCTTCAACGTCAATCGGATTCGATTGAGAAAAATATTTTCGCCTAAAAATAGGTCATGATGTTTACAATCTAATATTGCTATAAAAAAATCATCAGGCGTTATATAAATATTTTCACTCTAATTTAATGGACTTAACAACCCCTCTCGTCCCTACAGCTGACGATTATCGCTTTAATAATCAAAGAAGTGTATTCATTCACCGATTTGTACATTAAATGACAGCCAAAACTTTGCATTACAAATGTTATTGCAAGATGGCTAGGTTCCGAACATGATAGCACAATATTAAATGACTTTCCTCTATGTGCACAGTTAGAGCGTGGAGATTTTCATAGCGGTTATCTGTGTCGACCGTACCTGCTAACCCCATTATAAAATCCACGGACACCAACAGAATAAGCTTACAATAGAGCCCAAATAAGCACCAGAAATCCTATAGAGGCTTTTTGGTGTACTAAAAAGGAGATTTCCCTGTCTTCAACATAGAATGGGTTTAAAAGTTAATATTATTCCACTAGTTATTGTGGGATGCGCTTTGTTACACAACATAGCGCTGCGTAGGCGAAATGGGATCTTAGAAGAGGATTCACTTTCTACCGTAGAAGAAAAACCTGTAGGTACCACAGCCTAGAAGCCTTTATACTAATCAACATTTTATAACAAGGACTACTTTAATAAATACACACTTTTTAAATTATAAGTAGTTTTATTTATATACAACATAATTACTTATACAAGATTATTATTTTCAATTTTTACATTTCCATTTCTATTCTGTACTTATTGATTACCATTCTGTTTTTATTATTTTTTTACTTCTGTTTGTGTTTCTCGTAAAAGTGTCGCAGTTGTTGCCATGATCTGAAGCCACTCACAGCAACGGCATTACAGTGCTGACACACAAATTCCCAGGTCTCTCGCTTCTTATCATGTAGCCGTTTATTTCCTTATTTTCTACAATATTTTGATATCTGGAAAGTCATTGTTGATTGAATTGAATCACAAACTTGCAATTTAAAAAGAAGTATGTTGAAATGTGTTCACATTAAATTGTCTCATTTTCGTATTACGTTCACATTTCACTCACTTTTTAATTATTTCTAAATGATTTCATCTCTTTTCGAAAGTAAAAGATTCTTCTTAAAAATTTTCAAGCTGATGAAAACTCGCGCTTTGTCGTGTTGTGTCAGTGACCAGTGTCACTGAGTAAACGTTTCGTTCTTTGTGCAATGATCGTGTCAATCATAGATAAAGTTATTAACCAAATAAAGGGATATTTAAAAATAAAGAATGGTGTAATTCAGTTTGTTTATTGAAATTGTAATACTTATGTCTGAAAATTTCCAAGTGAATATTCAATTACAATCGTAGTATGCAGCACACAACTGATTATTCTTTTCCATTTTCTGCGTAAAACGAAAACACAGCATAGGGTAATTAAATTTGTAATTGAAAACATACTTTATGAGGTGAATGTTACCAGTACGCAAACATTTATCGGCTGTTTAGCTAATCAAAGATATGAATGACTTAAGTGGCGTTTGTGTATACCGAAAAAAATTTAAGGATCCAAACGTTTAGGATGCCGTTTATTGTTTGACGATTTAAGTGACGTTTGAGTATTCGGGCGTCAAACAGATAAAATTGAGTAAAATTAAATTAATGTCAGATCAAAAATACAAATAAGTCCACAATATAATATAATAGTAATAAACAAGAATAAGTACATTAGTAAGTCTTATAATTTAAAGGTTACAGTAGTAAAATTAATACATAAATCAATTACTTATTAAAATATTATGATTTTCGACATCACCATTAGCAAAACGATCCATAACCTACAATCTCATTCTCCGCAATCTGACATATATTCATCAACACTATAAAAGCATTTTGCCTTTAACCATTTTGTTAACTTTATTTTAAATATTGTTAAAGGCAAATTCTTAAAATCGTCCGGTAACTTATTATATACCCTCACACCATTCATTAATGTTAGGAGTATAGGATATTGATTTATATAATTATAGTGAAAATTCAATAGGTTTATTGTTTATTCTATATTTCTAATTAAGTATCTTATAACAAAATATAGCAAATAAGTGTACAAAATAAAAATAAAGTATCCGCTACCTTTTCAAATGCCTTGTTTAATTTTTTAATAAATGTACCTAATAATTTTATCAAAATCATGTAAGTAATTTAACAATATCAGTATCTGCTATTTACATTAAATTAAGTATCTAACATAAAATTCACCCATTATCAAATTAATTTAAAATATTGAACATTTTGTTAACTTAAACCTAATAATCTTAGTAAGTACATCTACTTATTTCACTGTTAAGCCTTACACCCTATTCCAGCAAAGACTATTCTTATCTTCACCTAATGTTGGAGAGGTAAAGCCTGCACAATTTCAAATATTGAAGAGCAACATGCAATAATGAACTTTCCCGCTGTGTCTGAATGGTAAAGGTACTTCAATGTAGCACCCAGTGTACCAAAGTATTTGAGTATGCACACCAATAGTACTTTAATTATAATAGTACCCTTCAGCAATCTCTTCTGAAGCAATGTTAACTGTATCATTAGATATCAACGCTGGGGATAACCAAAATCACCTGAAAATAAGATTACAATTAATTATTACACTTAAAACAGAAATATTATTTTGGCAGTCCCAGTGGTATCTACTAAAAAGTGTGTTTAAAAACTGAGATTTATGAGACCATTATCTATATTATTACATGACAATTACAGAGGAAGTTGTATATTACCTAGTACCTAACTCCAAAATTTCCACGACGCCATAATATTTGTTAAAATAAGTCGAAATTGTATATAACTCGTGGCTGACACCGACTCCAAAAGTAACAATAATATTACATTATTTTTCTTCTTCTTTCTTTTATATGGCAAACTATGCCGCTGTCGACAATTCTGCCAGAGTCCGAAGTGCTGACTTAATGTGAAGTGATAAAAACCAAAACACTAATAAATTCTTCTTGTTAATGCATGTATTGTATTTATTTATTAATGGCCTCATGAACATAGTTACATATTTTGCCAGTGTCAAGTGAGAGATATTACATTCAGTATAAGTAAAAGTAAGTATAAAAGTAACATAAAAAATAACATTAAAAAGTCGATGCTTCACTTTTCATTGTCTTTCTTGAGAACTTGACGGGAACGCGTAAAATGGAGACAGGAACAGCAGGACCACAATGCCACCAGCTATTCACCAATCACTTGCATATTTATTCATATTAATTTACTGACGACGAACTTGCAAAACAAAACTGCATCTCTTCTGCATCACAAAATCTTCGAAAAATCAATTTGTAAAAAATATATAAATGACAGCTCAACCTCTCGTCATGGCGTCCAGTCAAATTCTCTCCTAATGCATTATTTATAATAATTCTTAGTGTAGTACTTAGCTATTAACTAATCTGTCATTCATATGAATGACAGATTTTTTTAGTTGAGTTTGCATAGGCAATTACGTAATACAGCCATGATTTTCTTATTCAGGTTATTAGTAGGTTTTAAAGGGCAACTCTAATAAGTTGGTAGATTATACAAGGCAACACAGATTTAACTTTGATCTTCGACTCAATTACGATTCACATTCGACCACAAACAAGTTTTAGCAGAATACAAAATTTGTTCCAATCGTAACAGCATCAAAATTGATTGTCAACGTTATGTAGCTTAAATGTTATTAGCGGAATTGGGCCCCTGGTCGATGCATATTTAAATTGTATACAGTAGAACCTCGATAACTCAAACCTCAGTAACTCAAAAACCTCTATATAACTTAAAAAAATAATATGTTCCCTTCCCTTCAGAGCCCAAAACCTCTATAACTCAAAATTCGCAACCTCGATAAGTCAAACAAGTAATCTCTGTATTGGCCCTCAGTAACTAAAAGAAATGTTTCCACAACCTCTGTAACATAAAATTGTTTATCAATAAGTCATTTTGAATGAGTGTGCAAAACAAAAGTTTTCGGTATTTATGGCTTGCACATGTTCACTACATAATTAATAACGTAAACAATTACATACATTAAACGTAAACAATTACAATACAATTTAAATTATTGATAACGTAAACAATACATATGTCACCTATTGTTTGCTTCTTCGAAATTATTTCAAGCTTTGCGGCGGCGGAGGTTATCTTTAAGACAAAGGCTTACTTAAATCATTTAGTTTTTGATCATTGTGCAAAACAAACGTTTTCGGTATTTATGGCTTGCACGTGTTCACTACATAATTAAATTGATAACTTAAACAATACATATGTCACCTATTGTTTGCTTCTTCGAAATTCTTTAAAGCTTTGCAGTGGCGGAAAATAGGAACAAAGGGTCATACATACACATGGACATACCTACCTCTTTACATATTAACCTAAACCCTTGGTAACTAAAAACTCGATAACTAAAAACCTCGATAACTCAAAATATTTTGTGTTTCCCTTGGACTTTTACTTATCGAGGTTCTACTGATTATGGGTATTTTTTTTTTCTATCTATGTCGTGACGAGCTAAAAATAATACAAGTCGACATTTGTCACAATCTCCTATTATCGTTTTCATTCGAGATCCTTGTAACCATTAACAAAAAAAAAAAAAAAAATAAACAAAATAAATTTAGTAGTTGAGTAAAACTTAGTTTAAATAATGTAGTGTTTCTATAAATTTTGTTTGTTATTCTTAGACACGTGGGCGTAATTTGGTTTTGTAAGTGCTAAGTTTTCGGTATAGTTTGTTTACGTTGAACAAACGTAAATAATTACAGCTTTCATTTGGATCGATATTTCGTTTACGTCTTTATTGTTGGTACTAGATACGACATAATATTATTTACACCTGTGTATACCTACATATATAATGGATTCTTGATTAAAGTGGATATATTTTATTATATTAAGTGTACATCATCATAACAGCCCATTAATGTCCCACTGTAAGGACAGGCCTCCTCCCGTGACGAAGGTATACTTGACCTACTAATACAACACTGACCAGACACATTGGTATACGGTTTAATTTCAAGTTTTCCTTCTTTTTATTTCGTACAGATAACATTTTACGACACCCATGGGATGAGATGGAATGGTAACATATTGTATGTTTTCTCCGTCACCACACGGATAATACATGCACGTATATTATGTTTATGTATAATGCAGCGAGAAAGTCTCAAAGATAAGTTAACGTCCTCAAGAAGAGCGCTTGCAAATTCTTAATATGCTCTAGTTTCCTCAATGCACACGATTGTTGCAGGAGAATACTTGTTGCGTGTTTATAAGCAAACAAGATACGGACCGTTGAATTGTGATGTGATGCGTGGGAATATGAACAAAATGTATTAAATTCTTTTTAGTATGTTACTTTTAGTTATTTAGAACAATCTGTTTAAGTTGTTCTCCGTATGGTGACGGAGTAAGAATACAATACATCACCACCCCATCTCCATCCCATGGGTGTCGTAAAAACCGACTAAGGGACTATCCGTGAATATTATCTTTACGTAATAAAAAGAAGGAAAATTTGAAATTAAACCCCAAACCAATCCGTTTGGCCAGCGTGGTATTACTAGGCCAAGTATCCCTCCGTCACTGGAGGAGGCCCGTCCCTGCAGTGGGACATTAATGGGCTGTTATGAAGATGATGTTTATGGTGACATTGTGAGGTAGACTTTGTTAAGTATAAGTAAGGTGTACGATTGCGTTCTTTGTAAAAATAAGGATTGATTTTTCTTGACATTAGTTAAAGAATTAAGCTAAAGGCAAATCTAATATAGCCATGTATAAGCTTTCTATAGGTCTACTGTATTATAATTCCATCTTAACTGTGATACAGAAAAGTTGCTTTTTGTTACTAAAAGTTGGAAATAGAGGTTTTTGATCAGAATACAGTTTTTGACGTTTTTTACATTACATGGAATTCGTTCTTCTCGAAATAGCCTGAAAACTATTTCCACGAAAAAAATGGCCTGTTTTGATTTTAGAGAAGCACTATCAGTAAATAAAAACGTTATGAAAGCTTTTCTGCAAATATAACCAGTATTTGACGACGTGAATAAATACAGCCTGTTTAGAATAGGCATGCATGATTCCATGCAACATACAAAGTTGTAAAACAACAGAGAATTTAATACTTACTTGTAATTTGTTTATGGGCATTTTCTATGGCATTGGGAAGGAGTATTACAATTACATAATATAAATTTTTACCTATAAAGCTAAGGTATAACTAAAAAAATCCGACGTTGGCGCTGGACGCGTATAGTCCAGAGACGCGGGTTCGAGTCCCGCCTCGAGTACCAATTTTTTCCATAGTCTTTCTTCTTTTCGGAGTATTACAATCTTTGAATTGAAAAAACATGTTCAATAACTGATTTCCCTGTTCCAGCTTCAGTCGCTATTGCGGATGCCATTGTCAATACATCAAACTTGACTTTTATAAACTTTTTTTGTAATAATGTATGCACATACAAATACATTAAGACTTCAAACAAGAAAAAATTAAATGAGTGCCAATCTAAGCCCAGATCCCTGCACAGAAGCAATCATCATCATCACCTTAACAGCCCATTAATGTCCCAGTGCATGGACGGGCACCCTCTCGTGACGGAGGGATGTTTTCCTTCTTTTTATTACGTAAACATAATATTCACGGATAGTCCGTTAATCGGTTTTTACGACACCCATGGAATGAGATGGGGTGGCGGCACACTGTATTCTTAATCGGGCACCACAAGGAAGAGCAATAGACTATAATAACTATGCTACATTGGCGATTAAGTTCTCTATATTTTTCCCGAACTCCAAAATCTGTTTTGCTAGGTGCAGACGTGATTATTGCCTGGGAACTACAGATAGCTTAGGTTTCACTAATACTAGATAAGCGGAACAGTTTCATAGTGGGCAAAGTTCATGTTATTATGGTGGGTAATGATAGGTTATGCCCGGAGGTTAGGCATTCGATAGTCATACGATAAGGTTACGATGTTTAACTTTGAAGATCGCTTTGTTGTAAGTTCTATTAGTGGGTATAGTTAGAAAATATATTATTTAAGTTACCAGATATAGGTGGTCTAATGAACGATAGATTAATGTGAAAAAAGTCTGGCAGTCATAGTTCTGAAAAGTCACTAGTGATAGAGGAAGTCAAGGCATAGTAATTCTCTGTAGGTTTCTATAGGAAAGTACATAAAGAATTTTTCCTAGTAAATAAAAATAATTTAAATACTTACATTCATCGCGTTTGTTTATTTTGCGAGTAGTAATTTCATGCTAAGTCCGAATAGAAATGCCTTCACGTAACCTTCTACTGAATTGTGAACTAAAATACAACTATGTACAATCTTAATCAAAAGTTAGTAACAAGTGTAGCATGTATCCCTTATTTTAGGTGACCGTTGCTATACATCAATCTCCTCTACCCTTTATTATCATGTAAAATCTGTTATAGACCGTCCACCGGCCTTTGGCCTTGACAGGCGTGTCAAAAACTACTTACCTAAATGATGCAGTAAGTAGTTCTTCTTATCTTCTTCCTTTTCGGGGACCCTCCAGGATGCACTTCGACCCCATCGGATCTTTTGTGCTGTGCAGTAAGTGGTATTTTACCGACTAAAACCGACAGTTATCCTTTATCACTCGTTTAAAGCCAGGTTAAAATTACTTGAGGACCGAAATAAACGAGTAACAGTTTTCTAATTAAATCCATTCATCGTGTTTTCAAATCTACATTAACTTTTAAAATGTTTTCAATCATAAAAAAGCGTAACAAAATTATTCAATCAACAAATTCGTCAAGAAAATTTGCATAGATTTTAGCAGTCTATTACAGAGTACAGTTATTTTGTCTATCAACTTTTCCCGTTGACTGTATCATTACCTGAGGCTTTGAACTACGTAGTACATTGTTGCAAACAATTGTGAGTCTCATAAAATGTAACCTGTATAATACTACCTGTACATAGTACCTGTATAGTACTATGAGTAGAGAAGTTACTATATCTAGTAATGGTTATCATTGGCTACATTCTTAGTTTATCGCCATACTTTTGCGTTTGTTTTCTGTTGATTATAATCATCATAACAGCCCATTAATGTCCCACTGCAGGGACGGGCCTCCTCGGATTGGCATAAGGTTTAATTTTAAGTTTTCCTTCTTTCTATGTAAAGGTAGTACAGATAGTCCCTTAGTCGGTTTCTACGACACCCATGGGATGAGATGGGGTGGTGACATAGTGTATTCTTACTCCGTCACACTCACCCACTCACCACACGTCCGTCATATAATCAACAATTTATAATCGTCAACAACGATTGTAAATAATGCAAAAATAGAGGATATTAAATAGAAATTAGTTTGTCTTTTGTCACATAAACTCCTCCGCTGTCAGGAAAAAGCTTCATCGAATGATTTATCAATCTCGATCGAGCTAAAGCGTATTTAACTATAAGTTACTTAGACATAATTCTACCCTGACAAATTGGTTCACGATTTAGTTTTAAATTGCCTTTCTGTTGCATTGTTTGAGCTTATCATGAGTCGTTTTTTTTTAAAATTGCCAATCATAACAGCCCATTAATGTGAAGGGATACTTGGCCTACTAATACCACGCTGGCCAGACGAATTGGTATTGGGTTTAATTTCAAGTTTTCCTTCTTTTTACTTCGTAAAGATAATGTTTACGGTTAGTCCCTTAGTCGGTTTTTACAACATCCATGGGATGAGATGAAGAAGTGACATATTGTATTCTTGCTCCGTCACCACACGGACAGAAATTTGTAAATGCTTTTAACAAAATTGCAAATTCTGCCTTCATAATATCTCAAACATAAAATGCTGCTATGCAAGACAAACAGTACAAAACACAACTCCTTCAAAAAACGATTTTCTAGTGTTAACCAGCTTTTTGAATTGTACTTTGTTTTCTATAATTATTGTATTGACATCCAAACTTTTAAACATGGTCATCGATTATGATTACTTTCACTCGTTGCAGTACACCAATTGTTTTCTATTAATTATATTTATAGCTCTTTGTTAAGCGTTTAGAAAGTTGTAATGTCACGTATGCGGTTAGATTATTTATGTACGTGTGGGATTGGCTAACATTGCTTAGTTAATTGTTGATAGAAATTTTATTGTTTGTCTTCTTGATCACCTACTGCAGAATACTTATGTTTTTAAAAAATGCTTGCTTTCCTCGGTATTGTGGCTATTCCCTTTATGGTTAACTATTATCACATTGTAACCTTTTGAAGCCTAAAAGTCTTAACCGATTATAAAATTATATTTGGCAAGAGATCTATGTTCTTAAAATAGACTTAAATGCGATAAGACTCGCTTTTAGAAGATTTTTGATAATGTTAGTGTTGTACGTTTTAACCTACCATGCTTAGCATGGTTAAAGGACAGTAGTAGTAAGGTATATTTTTTTTTCAATTTACTGTCCGTGTGGTGACGGAGTAAGAATACAATATGTCGCATCCCATGGGGGTCGTAAAAACGTACTAATCGTAAATATTATCTTTACGAAGCAAAAAGAAGGAAAACTTGAAATTAAACCCTACACCATTCCGCCTGGCCAGCGTAATATTAGTAGGCCAAGTATCCCTCCGTCACGGGAGGAGGCCCGTCCCTGCAGTGGGACATTAATGGGCTGTTAAGATGATACGTTTACCAGGTGGTTGATCTCTCAGCTCTTACCTCTTTGCTAAATGCCGTCTAGGTGCAAATCAATATTATTAGAATAAGACTAAAAACCATGTAGGTACAGTCATGGTATTTAAAGGTCCGCCACCTTAAGGCCTATTTTCGTGTGCTTATGCAGTATGAGAAATACTCTGCTTTACCAATTGAATATGACATAATATTGCAGTCAATGGTCGGCTGTCACTAGTAGGAATGACAATACAATATCGGTTACCTAGGATACTAAATTAGTCCTTCGTGAATGATCGTGAATCGGAAATAATATTTATTATTATTTTATATTACTTATTTAATATTCTGTGGCTATAGGTATAATAAATTATTATTTAAACAGTAATAAATAAACAGTAATAGACATTGACAATGAAACAGAGGATATCACAGCAAATTAAAAGTTTGTAATGACTAAACAGGCCTGTTGGCAGAATTATCGATTAACTTAGGAGCCATTATAAAAAAATAGAACAGAACAGACTAAATAGTTCATTAAAAAGGTTTGATGTTGACATGTAACTAGACGTAGACCAAAGGTGAAAATGAATTTGACCCTTATTATCATACTGTGTGAGTATAGTTTTATGTGTTTTGTCTATACAATGCTTTAGTTTCAAAAGGTACTAAGAGTTTTAGGCTTCACAAACAAATGAAAAAGAAAACTGGCGGACGTTTTCGGTCACCCACTGTACAAGCAGGCTACAAGATATTTTAAAATAAGTATAGTATTATGTACACTTTCGCTCCTCTCCGATTTCCATAATGTTATTTACGTTCCTACGTGAATTCGAAAATATTGAAGATTTTGTAATATTTAATATTATGCGGCGCTGGATAGTGAATGCAATTTGAAAATTTTATCACACACAAGTGATACATAAAAATACTTAACACTTAGGTACTCGTATTTTGCATGTATAAAATACAGAAACTATAAAATACAAAACACTTCATTTTCAAGCTATTTCAATAAAAATATAAATAAGAATTTATTGTTAGCTAAAGCTCAGTTTCAAACAAATTTAATGGCCACCTCAAACTTTAAAACTGGCAATACCGATCAGGCTAGGTGACAATGACTCGACATTTTATATCCGCTGTATTAGTTTTTTTTGCTGCCTTGGTTTACCTCGGCAACTTAAACTTGAAATCAATGAAACCCTTTGTTTATAGAAAATCGCAAGTGTGTTAAACTCTCCGTGTGGTGATGGAGTAAGAATACAGTGTGTCACCACCCCATCTCATCCCATGGGTGTCGTAAAAACCGACTAAGGTGCCCGTGAATATTATCTTTACGTAATAAAAAGAAGAAAAACTTGAAATTAAACCCTATAGCAATCCGTTTGGCCAGCGTGGTATCAGTAGGCCAAGTATCTCTCTGTCACTGGAGGAGGCCCGTCCCTGCAGTGGGACGGGCCTCCTCGGACGGGACAGTTATGATGAAGTGTGTAAATAACCCGACCGCAACCTTCACCACGTCACAATGTAAAAAAGTAAAGGTCATCTACAAAAAAAAATTGATTAGCTATATTATATTCACTGTTGTTGTTCACACAAATTAAAATATTCATTAAAATAACTCAAAAATATATACTTTAAAATACATTAACCATTCTTAAAAGCTGTTCAATAAAGAAAGGTCAATAATTATCTTAAGTTTTTGATACCGTTACATAATATCGTAACGTAACAAGCTGCATCCGGGTAAGACTTGCTTCATTTCGTAATCATTGCACGTCACAAAGCGTCATTTCATCATAACAACCCATTAAGGTCCCACTGCAGGGACGGGCCTCCTCCCATGATGTAGGGATACTTGGCCTACTAATATCACGCTGGCCAAACGGATTGGTATAGGGTTTCATTTTAAGTTTTCCTTCTTTTTATTACGTAAACATAATATTTACGGATAATCCCTTAGTCGGTTTTTACGACACCCATGGGATGAGATGGGGTGGTGACACACTGTATTCTTACTCCGTCACTACACGGAGAGTTATTAATATGAATGTAGTTAAGTATGAAAAGAATCAATGATGTTTCGTCACAAGGATTACTATACAAGAAGTAAGTGCTCCACCACAGTTCAGTACTTATAATTAGTTAAGATAATTCTGCAAACAAAAAGTATTGTTGGTTCTTATCCTTATAAGTAGGTAGATTCTTATTTTATTAGGTACCATACGGAAATTTAAAAAAAAGTAAGTTATAAAAATAGATATACTTAACATTCTTAAAAGTTGTTTTAAAACTTGAATGATGGAAATTAAAAAAAATAAGTAAGTTAGTTGTAACTTAAAAATAGATATACATAACATTCTTAAAAGCAGTTCAAAAACTTGGTAGATTTTCGTCTATAGCATTATACTTACTTTTATAAAATTGTCGATTATTTTTTTCAACACTACAATTCTTTTACAAGATAATTTTGGATTATCATAACAGCCCATTAATGTCCCACTGCAGGAACGGGCCTCCTCCCGTGACGAAGGGATACTTGGCCTACTAATACCACGCTGGCCAGGCGGATTGGTATAGGGTTTAATTTCAAGTTTTCCTTCTTTTTTATTTTGTAAAGATAATATTGACGGATAGTCCCTTAGTCGGTTTTTACGACAGCCATGGGATAAGATGGGGAAGTGACATATTGTATTCCTACTCCGTCACCACACGGATTTTGATACCGTTACATAATATCGTAACGTAACAAGCTGCATCCGGGTAAGACTTGCTTCATTTCGTAATCATTGTACGTCACAAAGCGTCATTCGAGTCAAGTAGTTTATATAAACGTACCTAGTTAAGTATGAAATCAGTTGATGATATTTTGTCACATGTTGTAACACAAGTGACGGAAATATTTTTTTGTTGGAAAACCCGGTTTTTAATAACTAGCCCCCTTACTCTTAAATTTAATCACTGTTTAGCGAGATATTTTCTACGAAAACCAACCTTATACCAAACAACGTAAGAGTCTATGCTAATTAATCAATTGACTAAAATTTAAGAGGCGTTTATGAGTAAAGGGGTAAGTATGCAGATTCTTTAATAATACATGCAACCCAGTCATGAATGTCGATTTAAAGAGAAAACTGGTTACATCTTAAAACAATAAAACAAATAATAGTAATAAAAAATTACATAAAATATATTTTAGCATTAAGTAATTAAAAAAAAGAAAGATTTTTTGCTTTCATACTTTATCACTTTATTTAAAAAAAAGGAAGTTTTTCTGCGGATCGCAAACTGTCTACAGTAATTACTAAAACTGTGAACACTTTTATTTTTTGCCAACTTTCCCCTTTCAACACAAAGTCTTGCGTAACTACTGATCAAAGTGTATTATGTTAAGTCCTTGAATATTGTCGTGCTCGATGTCAGCGTCTTCCTTTTTCTTTTCGATTTATTAAGTATACTTTTTTTTTATACGACTGAGGTTGCATAGCTAAAAAAATAGATATCCTTAACGTTCCTAAAAGGTTGCATAGCTTAAAGCGCACAGGTTAAGATCTATATGCAAACCCAAAGCATTTTTGAGGTCCTTGATTAACACCCATGCCATATTAAAAGTAAGTTTCATGCAAGAGATGACTATAACAGACATTGATCAAATCTGCCTTTGTAATAATCATCATCATGATATCAGCCTGTAGACGCCCACTGCTAGACATAGGCCTCCTCCAAACGTTTCCACCCTGCGCGGTCTTGTGCCTCCCAAGACCGCGCAGATTTTTACATTTTGTAATAATAGCTTCTCCTAATTGAAACACAAATAGGGTAATATAGTTGAGCATTGGAGTTGTTTTAGTGATTACAACTCATATACGACTCAAGCCGCGTGGATTTGTATTAGTTTTTGGTTCTCATATCTTGTCTTGTCACTTTACTCATATTCGTCTTGCACTGCACCTATGACACAAGAAGGGTTAGTGACATTTTGTACAATAGTTACTTTATGGATACCCGGATACTTATACAATGTCATTGCCTTAATAGTTTCTTTAAAATTAACTCTGTCTGTTGAAATAGGACGTGAAACGATTCAGCTCAGAAGGTTGTATCCGGGTAAAACCAGCTCGATTACATAAACACGTCGAGACTTCGGTCTTGCCGATTGGCAACGATTGTCGAAACGAAGCACTGTGCGGAATACGAAATGAGAGAAGTTCTCCGCAAAGGTGTGGAGTTTGAGTGAAAAACTTACTAAAACTTTAAAGTACATACTTACCAGAAATGTTTGCTTTTAAAATAAAAGTGTATGGTTAAATGTTTTAAAACAAATGGAAGGTCGCAAAAGCATTTTGTGGTGTGCTAATTATGACTGCAACACCACGAAGTCCTATTCTCCTGAGAGCCTTTAGGCCGTCATCTGATCTTATATTCAATTTACATTTGAAACGTCATACTTTAAAGCCGAACGTCCACCGCCGGCTAAACTAACTTAGTTTAGCCGGCGGTGGACGTTCGGCTTTAGGGTGTCAGAAATAAGAAATTATATACAAAATCTTAAACGTAGTAAAGTAACAAATATACAAACATTTCCTTTTAAAATATTACTAGAAATAACGAGGTTTACTTTAGTGATTACACTTAAAGTATCTTATAACTAAGTTATAATGAGCTCATTTTATAAAATGAATCGACACTTTCTCGAACAGAACTCGGCAATTCATTTTGTTTATTCATTTAATAAATACAATAAGATTAGTTATTAGAAAGCTACCTAATTGGACCTAGATTCTTTCATGGTTTTTTTACAAATCAATTCATGATTCACTTAATTTACTTTATTGAAATACTGTTAGAATACCCTATTTTTCACGTGACCGCCAAGCGAACAGGTAGAACTACTATCGGAAGCATTTTTGGCCAGGTCTAGTGCCCCATAACAACACATACCCACTTAATCCCTGCGTTCTCTTTCAAATTTGTTAACAGCCTTGGAAGGCCAAGTATGGTTTCTTAAGAATAAAATTTCGTTGTAAACTTACAATTACCGAAGGCATTTTATTTTTTCTTAACATCTAAGCAATATTAAAAGACCCGACGATGGCAGACATACAAATTAGATTACATGGATTAGTACAGGACTTTTAGGTGGATACGACGACTACACCAACCCTTTTCAGTATAGTATGAAGAACGCACAGTACTTATTGCTTTTTTTTATTATATAAATGTGCAATTTCTAATCAAGTACTTATAAAACACTTTTCTCACCTAAACATAACCACATAAGAAAAGTTTTGTACCATCTTCTTTCTTTTGTACATTAAGCCTTTAAAGTAAACATCACTACTTTAACACTGTTAACAAGTGTTTTATTGAGGTTAACAAAATCGTGTACTAACATCGTGAAACTCACAATATTTTAGAACCATTAATGTTTTAAGTATGGCTATGTTGATTAAAGATATTGAGGCAAATAAAAACTGGACCAAGTTTTGTAGTCACGATCTCTTGATATAACATCAACAAGAGAATGAAATAGTGTGGCTTCTGTTTGTAGATATTGTGTACCTACTTTCCTTGTGATGACGGAATAAAACCGTTTTTATCCCATGTATTCAATGGGGTGCTACCCCATCCAATCCTATAGCTGACGTAACGATAAGGTATAGTAACTTTACAAAACAAAAACATCAATGTGCATACTATGCAAATTGTCTTTAAATCAAATAAATTAAAGTGATTTTATCAAGAATATCATATGCAATTAATTGAATGATGTAAAAAGTATAAAAAACTTGGTAGGTAACTAAAAATAAATTAGATTTACTAAAAATAAAACATTATAATTTTTTTTACCAAAACACATCATTCAATGCCCTAAGTAAATTCTCTTTCTTTGTTTAATTAAGTATTCTAAATTTTACAACATATATTCTAAACGGCAGTATTTACAGATAATTAAATACCCATTATCGTGCATGCATTGGTTTTTAATCGACGTCTTTGCTAGTGGCAACCACGTGTGTCTGGTCACTGACTTTATCTAACGGTAGCGTCATGGTTCTATACATCGGTAGACGGACCATTTTTGGTTATAGTACGTGAGTACGAGGAATATTCCTCTATTACATAGGCTTAAAATATAATATGATATTATTTTATTTTAACATATTTGGGAGGCTTACAGCTATAATATAGATCGATTCAAAAATAGTTACAAAACGCCAATAACAAGCTTCCACGGATATACAAAAAAACATTTTAAACTAAGTTCGTTGACATAAAGTAGATTAATAACTTAAAAATACTACATTAGTTAACAAATACTATATTATAATAATAATTTACTATAGGTACTTACCACTACATAAATATGTGCAATCTAATAATTGTTGGCAATAACCGGAATAGTATACATAAACTTCTTTATAATATTATTTAATCAAAGGAGACAAAATAATGTATATATGAAGCCATGGATCAAAGAAAATGGAAGTCCGAATAGGGAGACGCGTGGTTTGTCCTGCAATATGACAATATAGATTTTAATTAAGTATAAGACAAAATAAAGATTTTTTTTAAATTAATCTTAAAGGTTTATTAGGTCTCTTACTTGACTTGTAAATTAGGCTGCGCGGCGCTAAACAGAAGCATTTAAACTTTCGCTTCGATAGAGTTTCACGAAATCTCGGCTTTGGAGCAAGTAGCAAATTGTTTTACTATTCTGCAATTGTACACTTTCGTCAAACAGATAGAAATGTCACTTCACATTGCTTTCAGAGTCAAGCAGCGGATTTTGGTAAACTCTATAAATTAAAACATAATTTTAATTATTTAAATGCATGTCTAATAATGCAACCCATAAAAAATAAAGTAGGTTGCTTGTCTTTTATTATGTTCTTTCTTTACATTTTAAAATATAAAAACAAAAATATTTAAAAGGTAGACCTACCAGCATCGGGTACAGAGACCAAGCTACTGGTGGTTAGGGCTCCAGAGATAAGAACCTCATCACAATACGTGCCGTGTCAAGCAGTACTGCCTTCTGCATCAGACCTATGATCCAACTGCCAAGCGAGAGTCTCCGTAGATGTTGATAGAGACTTTTTGGAATAAGTTGTTGATAGAGACTCTTTGGAATAAGAATTATTATTTATTATGTTTATAATTAAAGAGACAAGTTGAATTTTTTTGTCCATTTTGTGCAAACAAGGACTGCTATTAGTAAACTATGTCAACTTATAAAAATAAGTAATAAAATATAACAAGTAAGCCCTATTCTACGTTGTTTTTGAACGCATGTAATTAACATAAAAATAAAAAAATGAGTGAATGCCTAGAGCGTCTAACATGAGTTACTATAGTAAAAGTTGATTTAAAATTTGATAACGGTCTAGTTGATATCAAATAGTTTCGTTTTCTATATCAACAAAGCCATCAAATATGGACGTTCAGATTATACACCCACAGCATTGAAGAAATATAATTTAACGATAAGAAATTTGTAATTTATCTATACCACTTTCTTTTTTGGCTAAATTGTCTTACATTTTATAAAGATCAATCGAAAACAGTGATCAATGAAATTTAGATTAAATAACATTTTAATCTAAATTTCATTGATCACTGTTTTCGATTAATGTTGTATTTATTATAATAAAAAATACAACTGCTGTTTGAAATAAAGATCTGTTTAATTGTAAAATTGATGTTGGTAAAATGATTTCGTTTTAAGAAATTAATAAAAAGTTTTACAAACAAGTTACAAAAACCTTGCTATAGTACAGTCAAATAAGGCTAAAATAGGGGCAAACCTCGGAACGGAAGCGAATAAGCTGTAAATTCGTATAATCCATTGTTTTGATGTTCTGATGACTGGTGAAAAAGTCTCATATGATCACGTGTCTGCGTCATAAGTTATTCAAGGTCACAGGTCACGAAAATCAGTTTTTTCCAATTATCTCGTTTTCTATGGGAAATACGCCATTTGCGTCATTATAAATATTGTAGATCACAAAATGGTCTACAATTGTTGTTCAAAACATTTTTCCGTATCACCTACCGTTTTCGAGATATAGCGCAACGAGTGGCGGGCGCGCATTCGTACAAAAAAAAAATTAATAATAATAGTTGTATCTTTATCCAAATATAATTTTTTCATGGTTAACTATTATCTCAACTATACAAACTAGCACCGCATTTCACATGATTTCTTTATGTACTGGTGCGTGCACTCTACTCTTTGAGCTATATCTCGAAAACGGTTTATGATACAAAATAATGCTTGATATAAAAATTGTAGACAATTTTATGATTTACAATATTTATAATGACATTAAATGGCGTATTTCCCATAGAAAACGAGATGATTGGAAAAAACTGATTTTCGTGAACTTTGACCTTGAATAACTTGTGACGCAGACACGTGATCATATGAGACTTTTCTACCAGTCATTAGTACACCAAAACAAAGGTTTATGCAAATTTACAGCTTATTCGCTTCCATTCCGAGATTGAATGCTTATTTTACTGGAGTACTAATCCAACTGAGTTTTATCCCGGAATAAAGAAGATAATAAAATGAAGGAGTTAGAGAAACTCATTCGGAGCAATGCTGGTGATTCGAATTCAAATAGTTTACACCTATGTGGAATGGAAGGTCACCCTAAGACATATTATAAGTTTGAGCTATGCTGTTCTGTGTGGTGACGGAGTAAGAATACAATATGTCACCACCCCATCTCATCCCATGAGTGTCGTAAAAACCGACTAAGGGACTATCCGTGAATATTATCTTTACGAAATAAAAAGAAGGAAAACTTTAAATTAAACCCTATACCAATTCGTCTGGCCAGCGTGGTATGAGTAGGCCAAGTAACCCTCCGTCATGGGAGGAGGCCCGTCCCTGCAGTAGGCCCGTCCCTGCAGTGGGACATTAATGGGCTGTTATGATGATGAAGCTAAGCTTGGGTAAAAGTTTAAGTAGTCATCTTTTTTATTACCATCCACCTTAATAAAATAACAAACATCTACCACAAAAATTGATCCCTGGCGATTAAAAATGAATTATGAAATAATTATATTTATTACCGAAATTAATATGTCATTGTCTTCTAAAAATATCTACAGTAATTATGTTTACCGTGCCTTTGGGATGACTTAATGAGAACTTAAGCCAGCTACAGAAACCACAAAAATAATTTATCTCTAGCTTTTTGTAAGATAAAACATTATAATCGACATGTATTCTTTTACGTTTATTACGATACAGTTTTGTCTTAATTTAAAAAATACTTTCGTCATTAAAACGTACGAAAACAAAATAAAAGTTTTTTTTTACGTTATCTTTTGACCTAAATCAAGTTGGATTACGACAATCTAATAAACGAATTCCCACAAAATCCTTTCGATTCCGATTACTAATCTTGTTTGCCAAAAGTAAAATCGAGTACAATTACTAGGTTTCTTTTTAAATGTACGCGTTTTATAAATGTTTCAGTTATAATTGGTAGCAATGTGTATATAAAAAAAAATGTTTAGATATTTTTTTTTATTCTGTATAGACAAACTGGTATAATAAATAAATCATTTATTTTTCTCTTCACAATAGGTCTTACAGTAAATTAAGTACAATGGCATTACAAAGTTCCACCTATGCGAGAAACTGGTGTCTGTTGTAGGTTTAGGATTAAAACCTGTCTGTGTTACAGATCACCAGTATGGTATGATGTGATACAATTTATATAATGTTTGTTAGCATAACTTATTACCAAAAAAGAGAAGCTCTACTTGGTTTAAGGATTGATTGTTTGTGTGTCATGAACAATACAACGTTTCTCATAACCACGAGATGCTAAAATTGTGTAAGTACCTACTGTACTTTTTTTGCATTGCGTTTTATAATAGGTACTTACTTTTTCATAATTATTCTTAGTACTCATGTTTTAATTTAAAATCAACAACCGCTATGTATGAATTATAATTTAATTAAGTATCTACATTAACAAACAAAAAATTAGAGCCTAATTTTTAAGTGTAAAAACTCCATTTTGAGCTCTAAATGAAATTTAACAATGACGTGAGTAGTTAAATTAATTATCTGTGCTGGTGTGTTAGGCATAGACAAATTAATCTTCAATTTTAAACTCATTTTTCACTAATAAAATGTATTTTAAATGATGGACAATGTAAATGGGTTGAAGTATTTTTTGGTTATCTATACTAATATTATAAAGAGGTAAAGTTTGTGTGTTTGTGACGTTGTAGAGGGTAATCTCTGGATCTACTTTCTACTGATTTCAAACATTCTTTCTGTGTTGAATAGTCCATTTATCGGTTAGTGTTATAGGCTGTATAGTATCACGCTATGACTAATAGGAGTGGAGCATTAATGAAATATGTTTAAAAAAGTAACGCGTATTTTCGCGGCCTAACGGAGTGGGCACGGGTCAGCAAGTCATTAATTAGATTAAAATACAAATAAATAGTACACAAAAAACTAATAAACGCTTAGTTCCCATAGATCAGGCAGAGTTTACTAAGAGTAGCTGTGCGAAATAAGCAAACTTAAAGCAGAGCAAATGTAAAAAATAATTTTCCTTACAAATCTATTTTGCTACCTCTGCGTTAATAAATCTTCATACATTCTAGTCATTTTCAAATGCTGCGCAGTTACTCTAAAAATGTAACAAAATATTTTTCATACATTTTTATAAGTTATAACTTTAAAATTATGCATACACACGCGTTTTCTCAATAAAAAGGGGGAAGCGCAAACTGTACCTCATCCATTTGTTTCACTCATTAAAAAGCTATTAACATTTTAATAAAATTCACTCGTAGCCAAATTATATGCCAGAATTTCTGCTACCAAAATAATGTGAAGGGAAATGTGCAGTGCGATAGTTTTTAAAATTTTATGCATTTTCAGGTTAGTTAAATGATTTTTACATTTTACCAGGTAGTAGTCTCTTTTTATTTGCATTAAAATTTGTAGGTTATTATCGAAAAAAAAACATAATTAAGTATTACTGTGTGAAAATTACGTACCCATTATCATAACAGCCCATTAATGTCCCACTGCAGGGAGGGGCCTCCTCCAGTGACGGAGGGATACTTGGCCTACTAATACCACGCAGGCCAGACGGATTGGTATAGGGTTTAATTTCAAGTTTTCCTTTTTTCTATGTAAAGATAATATTCACAAATAGTCCCTTAGTCGGTTATTACGACACCCATGGGATGAGATGGGGTGGTGACATAATATTGTATTCTTACTCCGTCACCACACGGATAAGCCCCAGGAGGCTATACTAAATTTAAAATAATAAATGTGTAGGAATCAACGCTTTGGTTAATAATCAGTTTAGGGACATTGGTACTAAAATAGTTTGTAAAATAGATAACTGTAGATAATTACTTATATTTTTTTAAACCATGTCGCTGTATACATTTTCCGTAATTATTAATAATTAAGTACTTCCGATAAATGTAAACTATTCTTAAGTATCTAACCTGCCTTGTCTCATTCACCAACACCGTAAGTTTTTTAATATAAACTTGTGATTACCACGGTACGCTAGCTACTTGCTAATTCATTAACCAAAACATTCTTGTATCAAACGATCATCAACCTTAGCTGGTTAACAATAGAGTTCTAATTCAATTGGCTGTAATTGAGTAGTGGGGTTCACTGTCATACTCTGAACCGTTTAAGTCCAGTCAGACGCGAGTTCCGTTGCGCGCACGCCGCTTAAGCGCTGCATTATAAAATATAGCGATACGATTAAATCGTAAAAGCAGCTGTTTTTACTAAGTGAAGTTTTTATTGTGTTTGACAGTTTTCTTTTGTATAAAAAGTGGTCAATTGTGAAATTTGTTTTGAAGTTTCTTTGTATTGGAATAAAATACGAATGACAAGGTAATAAAATTTTAAACGCTAAGTGATATAGACATGTCTTTATTGAGTTTGTTCATACAATCAATAAACTTTCTATAGATGTTGATAAATGAATAAATAGCTAAATGACGTTGCAATGCTGTTTAGTGTACACTTTCTCTAATGCTCGTGTTGGTATCGTTGCATCATTACGCTTACTGTATTTTAAGTTTTATTGTATTTATTTTATTGGTAGTTAGATATTTTTCATTTAAAGAAATATTTTATTTTATTCTATAAAACAAATCTTTATCCCATAATATTGCAAAAAATTGAACAGATTTCTACGACAGCAATAGCTGTATACCTATAGCTTTCAGCAAATATTGCAATGGTGAAATTCATTGCAATATTTTTTCACATTTACACTAAGTAATCATATCCCAAACTAGGCTTTAACTATGAGAAACTACTTATAAATTTCCTATTTTTTTTTGTTAAAACATACATTACCTAGCCTAATGCCCACATAAGTGCACACAAAAATGTGCATAAAACGGGAATCGAACGTGATACCTACCACGACCGACCATACCGTAACCATGACCATGTAGGCTATATCAACTACGCCACAAAGGTCACGGCACGAGAAAGTGGCTACAACGATGAAGACGAATGGCTGATGATATTTCATATAGCTAAAATATCTCTTGCATTTTTTACTAGTATTTCAAATAGCTTTACTTTACTGTATAGGTACATACTCGTATTACAAAACAGTTATCCTCCCCACGCAGTCTAGACGGATTGATATAGGGTTTTCTATCAAATTTCCTTATTTTTCCTCTAAGATTATACGATAAAAAGCACAGTCCCTCTCTAGTGGCTTTAAAGCAGGGTATAAACAGCAAGTACGAAGTAGCCCCCTCTCTCGCGTCTTGCTAACTTAACTCGCCAACAAATAGGATGGATATCTATTTAAATCAACTCGCTACTGTACTTGTCGATGTGTAAATCGGGCTTAAGAGGCACGGCTTATGTTTTTTTTTCAAAAATGATTGCTGTTTATACTCTACCTTGTTGACTTTAAGATTTCTAATTGCACGAAAGGGTTTAGTGACGTTTTCATACCACACATAATGTTTTATTTAAATTATTTTTTATACAAAACATTGATCAAAGATTAATTAAAAGTGATTAGCTTCACCAATTATCCTTAATCTATGACCATAAAATTATTTGTTCTTTTAATACAAACTTATAAATATTAACAACGCATGTTCGATAATTATAAACTCCGCAACAACTCAAGCAATTTTTTGCCTGTATTATGAGACATCTACAAAGGCATTTAATCATACGATTCGTGTTAAGTTATTCCATACATTGACACATCAACATAAAAAACTTTATTCTTACATATTTATTATTCTTTCATGGTACCGTTTTTTATCGTTTTGCTCTAGTGAGTGGCTTTAGTTAATTTACTGGATAATAATGTTGTTGCTATGTGGTACGGGGGATTAAAAAGAGTTCTGTGCTATTTGCTTCAATTACGTTGTCTTTTTACAAAAGGTAATAATGATAGCTTTATAACGGCTACTGTAGAGCAATGAGGGACTGTTTAATTAAAAACAACATGTTAGTTTTTGATCGCGTAAAGTAGAATAATAAATGAATAAATAATCCTCACACATTCACACAACGCCATCTAGTCCCAAACTAAGCAGACCTTGTACTATGGATACTAGACAACGGATAAACATACTTAAATACTTTTTTTTTGTAAATACATGCATATTATACATAGAAACACTCAGACCAATGCAAACAATCATGTTAACGCACGCAAAGATTTGCATTGAGCGGGAATCGAACCCGAGACCTCTGCGTAGCAGTCATGTTACATAACCACTACGCCACAGAGGTCGTCATGTCGTCAGAAATATTTGGAAAAGGCTCTGCCCAGCAATGGACATCTGTTTTGTTTTAAGTAAAGGTAATTATCGGGAAACTTTTTTCTGTCCATTTTTATGATAAAAATGGGTTGATATGAGAGTGTGACATCATTAATGTGATCATCATGCTTAGTACATCACTACGCAAACAATTATAGTTTCTTAACATAATGAATGTGTGTGTTAATAAATAGAACAATTACATTTTATTTATTGTTTTAATGTTTTTAATTAACTTTAGTATCATTACTTTTTTATGTTATTTTATACATTATCGAAGAATATTTAAGAATATTTAGCTAGCATTCGCTGACGACTTAGCGATACTTACTCGGAATCCAAAGCAGTGCCAAGAACTACTGCGAAAGGTTGATGAATTCTGTGAGTGGACTGATGGAATGAGAGTAAAACCTAGCAAATATTATTGTCTGTGTTTAGGTAGGCGGGATACGAGATATACCTCATATGACCCCGGTCTCACTATTGGCGGGGAAGACGTTTCAATAATATCAGAAACCGTGCCTTTTAAATTTCTTGGTAGTAAGATAAACGATAAAGGTCGCTCTCCAGTACTAGACGATGTCGTCAATAGTTTCATAAACGACATTGAAAAGGTAGACCATCAACCGATAAATAACGTAAAAAAGTCTGGATATACGACAACTATTTAACATCACGTCTCAATTGGCCTTTCCTTGTGTATGATTTAAATCAGAACCTCTTGAAACAACTGGATGCCAAAGTGACGAAAACATTGAAATCGTGGCTAGGGTTAGCTCAATCTGCAGACTCTTCTGCTCTGTATCGAGACACAAATAACTTTGGGATGAAACTAAAAAAACCATCGGAACTCTACAAACATCTAAGAGTCACTAAAATGCAAGTCTTATCAACATCTAAAGACGAAATTGTAAAATCCATCCCAACTGATAAAAATTCATCTGCGCTCGAGTCACGGTTACAATTCCACAAAAAGTTCATGATAGGCGCACAAACTAGTAGAGTAGGTCTAGGAAACACGGAAAGTCAATCGGACAAAGAAATTATAAAATCTTTCTTAAACCAAGGTGAGAATAACAGCTACAGAGTGCACACAATGAACCTAGAAATGCAAAATGAATGGGTTACTCTAGGGGACTACTGTATACCTTTAGCCTTGAAGTGGCGCACTTTGCGCTTTGATTTCAAACAATTTGTGATAAATTTTATGAAATAAAGCATTTTGAAGTTTGAAGAAGTTTGAAGTTTTGCTTTACGACTGGTCACCTGCATTACTTAAATTCTACTTCAACGCCTTTCAATTGACTCTCCCCGATCAAAGCAATCTTGTAAGATAGGGCAAAGCCACGGACAAAAAATGCACAGAATGTGGCAAAGAAATTGGTACGGCAAGACACTTATTGGTAGGCTGCAAAGTGCTTTTGGATAGGGGTCATTACTCGCAACGTCACGACAAAGTATTAGGGATTATACGCGAGGCAGTGAGTCTGTCGATTGCCAGAGCTAGAAAAGGACTGACTACGAATGAAAGACAAAACATCCAATTTGTTAAGGAAGGCACTACTAAAAAGACCACCTACAAGCCTTTTTCGGTCCTGAGTCCGGCAGACGATTGGACTCTACTGGTTGACACGTAGGTATGAAACACACTACAAAATCCCGGAGGATATCTGCGTGTCGCCGTTGAGACCAGACATATTCCTCTACTCAAAATTGAAAAAGCGTGTAGTACTTATTGAGCTCACGGTACCGTGGGAAACTAACATCCCTAAAGACCACGCAATTAAGACAAATAAATACTTTGACTTGACAAATGAGATAACCAGAAATGAAAGGGTTACTCTGTATGCCGTGGAAATAGGTGCGAGGGGTACACCAGCTAAATCCCTCTACAATCTATTAAAAGAACTAGGACTGGCGAGAACTTCAGTAAGCTCTCTACTATCACGAATGTCCAAAACGGCATTGTTAGGTTCCTACCAAATTTGGATAGGTAGAGGACAGAACATGGCAGACAGTGAAGGTGACCGCTAACGCGTTGTAAGGGGGCCTCCTTAAACCTACATCTGGGTCGTAAGTCCCAGACGCTGTTACGCCAGTGTTCCGCCCTCTATCACGCGATGGACCCGGCACCCGCACGGAGAATCCATGGAATGCTAAGATTAGGTCTTGTCTTATTCATTATCGAAGAATATTTAAGAACATATTTTATTCAATATCGAAGAATGTCCGTCGCTATCACTTTCTCGATATGATCAAACAGTTCTTAGCCCAACTTTTGAATAAGAACTACAGTCAATTACTTATAACATATATTTTGTAAAAGAAACAATAAATCTAAAGTGATTTTTTATATTAGAATCCCTAATTTTATTTTTTAATGATGATAATCCAGATTTCAAACATCAAACATTAAATGCGTAGCATAGTGGAACTTCCAATTACAAACTACAAACTACAACACAACGAAACTAGTACAAAAAGAAAAATAAACAACTCATGGAGACTAAACGTGGTCTACTTGACCACAAGTAACAGACCGTGTAGTCCATAATGTCCAACGCTTTCTCTACAATTGACGGATCAGTATGTATGAATGCGAGGTTAATTAAAGAGGGAATTTACGGCTTTCTATCGTTTTAGTAGTTAAAATGTTATGTTTTATTGAAAATATAATTAGAATTTAGTGTCTTTAAATGGCTTAACAATTTGTCTTTTTTTTTTGTAAGTATTAGACAAATTAATGTTTAGGATAAAGAAGATAAAGCCTTACAACGTATTAAAACAATATTAAGCTGTTCCTATTTTAATTCATGTTAATTACACGCACTGGGATTTTGTAAGTTGCTGGACACAGACCTTTCCCTACACGCGCCACAGAACTCAAAATAGCCAAAGCCACGTGGAATCAAAACTTACTGTACAATTTTATGTATGTTATTTTTAAAAATACAAAAGAAACTAAATATTTAATCGGGATCAACATTTTGGTTGTCAAGTCCGTTTTATAGTTAGAAAATCATGTTACTTTATATCGCCATAACATTAAGCGTATAAACTCATGTGACATGAATGTGCAGCCTTGAAATAGATACAACAGGACCACGTACCTAATGACAAATAATCTTGGTTAACGGTGGAAATTGATTACGTAATTATTGGTAAGAAAGATAGCCTGTCAGGCATAGGTTAACAGCGTTCTTTTAATTAGATAAGATTAGGTTATGATTATAAAAAGATATAAATTCCGTATCTTGAAGGCCTATGAATACTCCATGTCTTTGTCGAACTTTTCTTGAAGTTCGTTGTAAAATATGACTAAGGGTAATTCCATCAAATACCTCTAGCATAGAAGGAAAACTTGACACTCAAGCCATTACTAGCTAGGCCTGCCTGTGCTGCATCTGTAGGCTGTTTCCTTCCATACAATTAAGGTTTGTCCAAAGGGACACAAATGAACTGTTATAACGATATTTAAAAGCTTTAATCAGACAACCTCATTAAGGTGGGTAGAAGCCATTAAATAGGGAAGGCAAATGAATACGCGCATTGTAAACATTTAAAGGAAGATTGTTTAAAATGAAATGTCTATATAAATAACTGATATGTGTAAAACATCGTGTAGATAAACTGCGATTAATAAAAAGATAAAGTGAAGCTATTTGTTAAGATTATATTATTGTAAGAGTTATTATGTGTCTTTGGCGAAAACCGGTCCCTTGTTCGTGTGTATGCTAATAACACTTATATTCCATTCCTTATCATAACTTTTAAGTTTGATAAAACTATTCATTTAAAAATGTAAAACTTTACTTTATTAGTTGGAGGATCTTCTGGCAATATGGATATTGTACTTTATTATTGTACTTAATTATGTTTTGGAATTCTTACTCTTGGGTTTTTTTTAATTTTGAAGGAATTTCGTGAAATGTTCTTGCTACTCCCACAAATTATCGCTATTATAAAAAAAACATAATTTTAAAAAATGTCGGTCCGTGTCTGCTTGCTGACACGCCATCCATCCTCGGGAATAATTTTTCGTATGTCATTCAACGTGTCGTCGAACGGACTGGATGCGGAAGGCGCAGGACCGAGTTCTGTGGCGTGTATTGGGACAGGCCTTTGTCCAGCAGTGGACTGCAATAGGCTAGTTGATTGATTCAACGTGTCACTCGTTGCCAGTAGATCTAGAGATAAAGAAAACGTTACGCTTTTTATTTTGACTTCACAATATATCTCTGCTGCTAATAATTTACTAGCTGTAAAAATGACCTAAGTAAAAGTTTTTTTTTTTTTTTTTTTAATTTTTTATTTCAAGTGGTTTACACCGGGGCAATAATAATATCTTTGCTTTGACATTAAACTTCTTCATACATCTCCACCTTAAGTATCAGACATTAATATTTTATCATCCATCATTTGCTTAGCTTTAACTACCTATACCTACATTATGTTATACGACCACCTACCGCGTTAGAGGTAAAATCTTATTATGTACAAGCTCATGAACGTAACTCATACATAAGGTCAATGGATTCAGTGTCAATCGCTAAAGATCATAATGGTAATTGATAAATGAGAAAAGATTTGCTCGTTTTGTTTGGCAGAATAGCTGTTCTATTCTTAGAATTATCATCATAACAGCCCATTAATGTCCCCCTGCAGGGACAGGCCTCCTCCCGTGACGGAGGGATACTCGGCCTACTAATACCACGCTAGCCAGACGGAGTGGTATAGGATTTTAATTCAAATTTTCCTTCTTTTAATTTCGTAAAGATAATATTTACGGTTAGTCCCTTAGTCGGTTTTTACGACACCCATGGGGTTAGATGGGGTGGTGACATATTGTATTCTTACTCCGTCACCACACGGATAGGTAAATATTCTTAATGATAATTGATAAATCAGACAAGCTTGCTCGTTTTTTTTGGCAGAATAGAACAGCTTAGAATTATACTCTCACTAAAAATGCTTTTAATTCTTATTATTTATGTGAAAATTACTTTTTTCAATAAGCAGTTTCCGTTAAAAAACTAATTAAATTTTTAATATCGAATTACTAATAAACATCTTTTAAATTTTAGTCAATTGATTAGCTTAAATTCTTACGGTTTTGTTTGGTTTTACTAATAAAAATCTCGCTAAAGTGATTAATTTTAAGAGGCGTTTATGAGTAAGGGGGAGAATTTACTCATTAAACTTATTTATTTAACTACATACTTAATAGCTGTCCCTTGAGAAAAAAACCTAGACGAAAGTAGTTACTTACCTTAATTTACTTTGTCTTCACCTTAATTGTTCTCACTTAAGATAAATGTTTTGGTCGTACAGACATTAAAGTGAGATGGTGCCTAACTTAGACAAAAGTTGTTAAGTTTCTAGCCTAGTCTCTGGCTCTGTAATTTCAATAAAATAAACTGAAATAATAACATAATATTCGACACATTATTTCGAGGCCTGGCGTGGCGAGCGCGGGGGTTGGAAGTAGAACAGGACGCGAGGTTCGCATTCCAGCGAGGTCTCTAGATAATGTGACCATGTAGTACACACAACTTTATCTGTTCTCAAGCTAAGCATAGCATGCACACCAAACAACTTCTTAATTATTTTTTATAAATACAAATATATTTTTATATTATCCACACAAAACACCAGAAATCAACAGTTGTTTTACAATGTTTGTTTATCATAACAACAGTCAAAGTTCAAACAAAACCAGCAATTAGAGTATAAAAGCGTATATTAATTAATAATAAAGAACATCCAAAACAATGTAATTACGTTAATTATATCCTGCGACAGACACTTGCACACAAAGCACATTTATTATGAATACACTCTGATTAATAATTATTATATTATATTTAATTAGCTAGTCAATTAAACAGGATATTTTTTTTAATTTTTAAAGCGGGCAGATGAGCAAGCGACCCGTCTAGTGATAGTAAAAGTTATGCACCGACGATTCTCCGTGTGGTGACGGAGTAAAAATACAATATGTCACCACCCCATATCATCCCGTGGGTGTTGTAAAATATTAACTATACGAAATAAAAAGAAGGAAAACTTAAAATTAAACCCAATCTGTCTGGCCAGTGTGGTATTATGCCTCCGTCATGGGAGGACCTGCAGTGGGACATTAAAGGCCTGTTATGATGATATAATTATATTTAATTGGCTAGTCAAATAGAAACGATATTTTTTTTTTTTTTATAGTGGCAAATGAGCAAGCGATCCATATAGTGATGGTAGGTAAATGGCAACCACTGCATATAGATGATGTCATAGCTAAATAGCTGCCTACCTTAGACATAAGGTGTTAGTCTTATAGCTTTAGCTACTATAACTTTCCCCTCTAAACAGAGTTACATTTTTACACTACTGACTGGAAGTGGAAAAAGTCGCCACACGGGTAGGATCGAACTAAACGGCATTTTGCTGAATAAACCTACAACCTAGTACCTAGGTACCTAGCCTGATTTACACATCGACAAGTACAGTAGCGAGTTAAGTAGTAAGTTGATTTGAATAGATCTCCATCCTATTTTTTGGTGAGTTAAGTACGAAGTAGCCCCCTCTCTCGCGTCTCCCGCACCCTGTCAACTTAACTCGCCAAAAATAGGATGGAGATCTATTTAAATCAACTTAATCAACAACTTACTACTTAACTCGCTACTGTACTTGTCGATGTGTAAATCGGCCTTAATAGCGTTATGACTGTGATTGGTACTGGTAAAGTAATTGCTGCAGCTAATTTCTTTCCCACGACAACAGTTACTTATTAACTGGTAGCTGTTTGAGGTGGTATTTGTGGCCTTTAGTGGGACATTTAATTTAAACTGGTAATCTTAATGTGGGATTATGTGGTTTTATATTTATCTATAATTTGACGACCTCTGTGGCGCAGTCGGTATATATAACATGGCTGCTACGCAGAGGTCTCGGGTTCGATTCCCGCTCAGTGCAAATCTTTGTGTGCATGAACATGATTGTTTGCATTGGTCTGAGTGTTTTCGATGTACATATTATGTATGTATTTACTAAAAAAAAAGTATTTAAGTATGTTTATCCGTTGTCTAGTAACCATAGTACAAGCTATGCTTAGTTTGGGACTAGGTGGCGATGTGTGAATGTGTGGGGATTATTTATTTAATGTATGCAGTTGTGGGGGTGGTAAATATGTGTGGGATCCATAATAAAAATGCGTTGACTATTAATTTACTTTACTGGTACCAGACTTATAATATTAAATACAAACTACAATTAGACGATATACTACGACCTAACTACATGGTTGCGGGGAGACGACTGCTGGGCGACGCTAGTACAATGGCGCGCCTGTAAAGGTGATCTGAGAGGTTACATGTTGTGTCCCTACACTACTTCCCCCTTTATTTAAAAAATCTTTATTAACAATTTTTTTCAAATTAAAATAAACTAAAATTCTCAAAATTAATCCCAACTATAAACAATCTGTAACAAAACAATTTCTATGTGCGAGCAGCGATAACAAATTGCTTACTCGTCGAAGGGATCAAATGGTTAACAATAACAACTTAGAAACTTAACACCGTGCAGGTGTGTGCATGATACAATTTTTAACATAACGAATTTTAAACAACCTTTGACTTTTAAAACATATCTTTTTAACAAAACTAGGACTTTATAAACAATTTTACACAAAAACAATACTCATAAAAAATATCAATCACATACAGAACTATCAAATTAAAGTCGGACATAATACACAAATAAATACTGACATAATAAAATAAAATCTACTATAAAA
This sequence comes from Schrankia costaestrigalis, assembly GCA_905475405.1. NCBI lineage: Eukaryota > Metazoa > Arthropoda > Insecta > Lepidoptera > Erebidae > Schrankia > Schrankia costaestrigalis. The sequence goes on from FR997830.1 coordinate 4,469,451, forward strand.
CCTTTTATATGACCGGCACTTGCACATATCACTAACGACACTTTCACAATAACCTTTACGTATATTCTTGCTCTTCGTATGACGCTGAATATGATCTAGCTTTTCGTACGAAGACGCAATGATGTCGTGAGTCGTCCTATATCTCGCGGCGGTATCCATCGTCCACATGCTCTGTCAGCTCCGTATCTTCTAATGAGGCAGGTCGGGCCATCCAGCACTTGGTACGTATTTCCCTTAGAGCTACCAAAGTCTGATGCCATGCTTACGACGCGCACACTGTACTTAAGAGTGTCGCCGTCGTGTCCCATGCCTTGCATCATCGGATTATGCCGCATACTACTGCGTTACATAAGCCATGATTCTCCAAATGCTTGCTAAAAAGAGTTGAGATGATCGCCGTGCTCTTCGTATAATCAATAAACTTCGTGCTTGTGCTGCCGTAGAACTGAAATGCTAGGTCGTAGCCCTTCTGATGTGAAAAGGGCGAGTCGTCCCCCATGGCTCGTATCCGTGTGCGCTTACCTCCATAATCTTGGCTGTGCAGCGTCACATGTGCGTGCTCGACGCCACGCTAACGATGCGCGCTGCTTTTCCGGCCACGTTGTCATGCGCGTGCTCCAATTTCCGAGTCCATTCCAAAAGTTGCGTCTTCTTTGTCGCGGGTCACCAATGTGGGGGTGGTAAATATGTGTGGGATCCATAATAAAAATGCGTTGACTATTAATTTACTTTACTGGTACCAGACTTATAATATTAAATACAAACTACAATTAGACGATATACTACGACCTAACTACATGGTTGCGGGGAGACGACTGCTGGGCGACGCTAGTACAATGGCGCGCCTGTAAAGGTGATCTGAGAGGTTACATGTTGTGTCCCTACACAGTTGTAAATTCCTGTCACGCTGAAAGGGTATGTTACATACCAAAATACTCGACATACTCGTAGATAGGACGCATCGTTTAATGGACCGATGGCCGTTGGAACAAACTCGTCCAAGGGTAGAGAGACCGGTATTCTACAAACGTAGTGTAGGATGGTTCTCAGCTAGGAGAATCGACGATCTGAAAATGTTGCTGGGAAGGTCAGACTGGATACGGAGGCAAGTGGACAGTGGCAGAGGACAGTGTTTTGTGTCATGATTAGGAGAGGCCTATGTCCAGCAATAGACTGAGATAGGCTAATAATTGTTTGATTGGTCGATTAGCCATAATCTTGACACATTTTCGCTTTTTTATAGTACACCCAATATAATTTTATTGCCTTTTGGAAAATATTAACCAAAATGTATCTTTTGTTTCAGATTCAAACAGTTTCAACTAGTGTTGTGAAGTGCAAATAAATGTATGCGTTGAGTGATGATAGAGTACAGTGCAACGTTACAAATGAAGCGACGCAGATACTGGTGTGATATTAATACATCACAATAGTGTATATTAACCTTACAATGTTTGTGATCAGTATTTGGATTTTCATATTAGGATGTTTTGCAAATGGTGAGTAAGAAACTTTATATTATTTAACTGTTATTTATAAGATAACTAGCGGTCCGTCCCGGCTTCGCACGGGCATTATTGTCCCGCTTTTCTGTTCAAATTTTTTCCCCGAATTTTCTTTGCTATAAACCTTACGGAGCTCGAGACCTTTCCAACGAATGCAAAATCGTGGAAATCGGTTCGTGCGTTCTGGAGTTATAGCGTTAGGAAGGAAAACCCGACTTATTTTTATATAGTAGATTTAAAATTACTCTCTACATAGGCTTCTATAAGGTAGGCATAATTTGGTTTGCACATTTTAATAAAATACATACGTATAATTATGTTCAAATTATAATAATTTTAAACGAATAAAAATAATAATTTTCATTTGTTTAAATGTTGTTTCTGTGTTTGTTAGCTTAATGTTGGTAAAAGTCCTTGTTGCACAGTATATCACTTTACATTGATGTTGATAAACGGAATTTTTACAATAGTATAAATAAATTAAAGAAAAAAAAATAAACGCGACTAAAAGTATTTTCTAAAAGAACAACGATGAACTCATAGTTTCAAATTTAAGTTTTGTTGTAAAAGAAAATTCTCACAACATATATTTATTACAAATTGAAAAGAGCAAAACTTTCTTGTCACATAGCAGACTCTATTGCTAAGTTTAAATAGTTTTGATCAATCAATTACGTGAACTGAAATACTGATACTTTTAATAGTAAGATGGACATTTCTTTAGGCCCCATTCGCACGAGCGCTTTTTTAAAGCGCGTTAAAAAAGCGTCGGAATAGAACAAATGCATTCCTATGTTCCTGTTCACACGCCAGCGCTTTTTTAACGCGACGCTTTTTTTCGCTCGGCGTTGGAAATTGTGTTCTATTTCTAACGCCGAGGAACATAGGTTGTTCTATATCGACGCTTTTTTAACGCGCGTTTAAAAAGCGCTTGTGCGAATGGAGCCTTACTGCTTATTGGACGCGTTTATTATATTTTTAATATTGTATTAATTTCTAAGAATAAACAATTATATTACTTACAGACACCATGTTTTGTACAACTGTAAATATTTTTGTTAAATGCATTGATATACATATTGTATGAGTGTAGTTGGAGCAAAGTAGTTCTGTGTAGATCGTAGATATTATATTTTGTGTCTCTGCCTACTCCCATTGGATCAAGGCCTAATAATGTTTGTGGTTTACCCTATTCCTAAATAATAGAGTGTCACAAATCAATGGGTTACAGATGTTTACAAGAAACTTTCAAGATATAAAATAAAAACAAATACATGCATGATAATGCTCTGCGAGATTGTGGTATTAGTAGAGATTCTCTAACCAAACAAAGGGAGAGCTTTACAAATAATATTACCGTGGCTTTGTAGGCCCTTATCCGTCAATTGTGAACAACGCCTATCTAAATCAAAGGCAAGCGTAATCCGTTTTTTTTGTAATCGTATCTCTGCGGAGATCGATTTAATGTAAAATATTCTGCTGCAGAACATTCAATTAAAATTCGAATAAGACCTAAGTGGGAAAAGGGGCATATTTATATTATTTGATACTTAGAGACATAAATTCACCGCTTAATTTATACTAATGTTATAAAGAGGTAAAGTTTGTGTGTTTGTAACGTTGTAGGGGTTATCTCCGAATCTACTAAACTGATTTTAAAAATTCTTTCTGTGTTTAATAGTTCATTTATCGGGGAATGTCATAGGCTATATAATATCGCGCTATGGCTAACAGAAGTGGAGCAGGAATCAAATATGTTAAATAACATTTTTTTCGCCGCTCAACGAAGTGGGCACGAGTCAGCTAGTCCTTGTATATTAATGGGGCCGGCAAATACTACTGAGCGCCTGGTACTACGATCCTTACAAACCTGCTTTACTTCGTCTACATTCATACACACCTTGAAGGCATTTATTTAACTTGCTCTGTATATTTGTTCGGGTGGAGTTCTTCAACTTAATTTTAATGCAGAATCTTCAACCGATTGAGCTGAAATTTGTAATTTTTGCATGTACAGTGGTGACATATTGTATTGTTACACCCCTGAGATGAGATGGGTCTCATCCCATGGGTGTCGTAAAAACCGACTAAGGGACTATGTGTCAATATTAACTTTAAGAAATAAAAAAGAAATAAAACTTGAAATTAAACTCTATATACCAATCCGTCTGGCCAGCGTGGTATTAGTAGGCCAAGTATCCCTCCGTTACGGGAAGAGATCCGTCCTTGCAGTGGGACATAAATGGGCTGTTATAATTATGATGATTTTATTTATAGGTACATGATTTCGAGCGCTATGCCCTTTCTTAAAGATGTCATAGTATTTGATGTATTGTATCATTTGAAATATTTCACCATAACGCTGTTAAACTGAAAAATAGAAGAGAACAATAATCGCTTGACAACATATCACGCAAGTAACTATTAAGAAAGTTACATACATTACTGTGACAAAGATTCTTGTATATAGTTGGAGCACTTGTAGCGTAATTTTCTCTGAAACACGCTCAAGGCGATACAATGTGTGGCACACAAATAAGACTACTGTCTGCCACAATAGAAGCTGAATTTATTTACTTTATTTTAATTTTGTCTCAAGAACTCAATTTTGATAATAATTTCGTGTTTGTGGTGCCTAGGGCTTGCGTGGTTTATTATTTTCATTTAGTTACATTAATATTTTTTATGCTTTGTTTATACTTGTTCAATTAATTTAGTCGATTCCGAATGCTACACGCATCCCCTTTCTGAATAATGTCACCATTCTAATATACCTGCAAGTCTTTGACATACATACATACATAAACTCACGCCTTATCCCGTCTGGGGTAGGCAGAGACGACAGATCGCAACTTGTCACGATCCTGGCAAACAGATTCGGCCTCTAAGTCTTTGACGTCTTGTAATATTTTAAATACCTCGCAGGATATTACTCAAACATAGAAGATAACAATAATCGCTTGACAACATAATTATTATATCACACAAGTAACTATTAAGAAAGTTACATACATTACTGTGACAAAGGATCTTGTATATAGTTGGAGCACTTGTAGCGTAATTTTCTCTGAAACACGCTCAAGGCGATACAATGTGTGGCACACAAATAAGACTACTGTCTGGCAAAATAGAAGCTGAATTTATTTACTTTATTTTAATTTTGTCTCAAGGACTCAATTTTGATAATAATATCGTCTTTGTGGTGTTTGCGTTGCTTAGGGTTCGGGTAATTTATATTTTGAGTTATTTACATTAATATTTTCTTTTATATAATAAATATTAAATAACTTAGCATATTTTTTCTATTACAAAGTACGTTAGTGTTAGTGAAGACTCTCTCAGTCATCTTTAATTGCCCTTAAACTCAAATGTTATGGTGACAATATCTATCCATAATCTTATTCTTCTATTAGCCATATAGAAGAATAAGATTATGGATAGATATTGTATATCTTCTATAGCCAAAAATGTCTACTGTTGAGTGTTGAACAAAAGCTTTTAGATGTGTTTCATTCTAAACCTCTAGTTTAAAAACTCTTTCAATTTAGGCGTTTTGTGCCGTACGTTTGCAGTGCCAAACATAGTAGGGCACGAAACGACTAAATTGAAAAAGCCCTTAATCTAACAGAATAATAATATTATACCACTCTATTCATACCAAGGCTATGCCATTTCAACTTTTAAAATTAGTGCAATTAATTTAACAACTAACAACAGTGTTTGGTTTAAAACGGCACAAATTGCAAGCAAAAACGCAGCGGAGAGAATTGATTCAACAATTAAAGTCTCCAATAACGAGTGTTGAGGAATAGTAGAGCTTTATTAAACAAATAATACTTACTTTGTTTTCTGTATTTATTTGTTCTGAACAATCGTATTCCTTTGTTTTGGTTGTTGCTACTATTCTTCTTCTTTCAGTGCCTCTCCACTACTGGAGGTTGGCCGTCAGCTCTGCATATCTCTTCCCATCCCTCGCCAGACGAAACAGTTCTTCTACGTCGGCGATACCGGTCCATTGTCTAACGTTTCGGAGCCAAGACATTTTCCTTCTTCCGACGCGCCTTTTCCCCTCAATCTTTCCCATCATTATTGCCTGGAGAAGATGGTAGCGCTCATGTCTTAATACATGTCCCAGATAGGCTACTTTTCTTCTCTTGATGATTATCATGAGTTCTCGGGATTTATTGACACGCCGAAGTACTACTATTAACTATTGAAAACCTTATTCATTGATGGCTTGTGAGTGATTGAGTTTTAATACCATTGTTAATTCCTCTAATACAATAAACTGGTTTGTTTGATTTTAAAAAATACCTTAAAATACAGGCTGTCCTCTCACCTTATCTCATCATATAGGTGTCATCGCAAGTTTAAGTCACATCCAATATATCTAGAAAAGAATGTAGAAACTAATAACACCCCGACGAGTCAGCGGCGTGGCATCTGTAGGCCAAGTATACAGGAGGAGGCCATTTCCTGTAGGTTATTAAAATGAGCTATAGTACATTACTGAATGTTCAATAAGAATTGTTTCATACAGGGCTAATTAGATATTGAAATATATTTTTTTAATTCATCATAACAGCCCATTAATGTCCCACTGCAGGGACGGGCCTCCTCTCATCATCATCATCATTGCGTATGGCTTCTGCTTTGAACCCTATACATCTATATCCAGCTGGAGGAGCCAATCTTTTGCGGCCGGAGTAAGGTCGTGGAGCTCACGCATTCCCCCAGAGAAACGACGTCGGGGACATTCCTCGACGATGTGCCTCCTCTCATGACGGAGGGATAATTGGCCTACTAATACTACGCTGGCCAAACGGATTAGTACAGGGTTTTGTTTCAAGTTTTCCTTCTTTTTATTACGTAAAGATAATATTCACGGATAGTACCTTAGTCGGTTTTTACGACACCCACGGGATGAGATGGGGTGGTGACATATTGTATTCTTACTCCGTCACCACACGGGGAGTTTTTCTAATTATAACAATGATAAAAAACATTTTACACGTATAAAAAAAAATTATACAAAGAAAAGATGTATTCAATAGAAACTGTTCTAACTAAATGTTGTCACGATTTCTAAAGTAACTATCTAACGAACAACATCCTACTATTTACGATGCGTCAGTTACACTGAGCCATTACCATTATAATGTTTATACGATTCCCAATTACGACTCTTCAATGCAACCGCTTTCGCATTGTTTGATCGTTAAATGTCCGATAATTTCTAATTCGTACATTATTATTGTCGGCATATTCATGGCAGAATGAAATTTATAACTATTATTTTGAACTTCTTAGTTGTGTACTCTTATAGTATTTATTATTATATTACATAGTCAGTATGTAGGTTACTTGAATGAACTAGGCAGGCTACATACAACATATTATAATTGTAATAATAATATTATTACGTTTATTAGGAGACTCGACCTTGGCAGTTGGATCATAGGTCTAATGCAAAAGGCAGTACTGCTTCACACCTTGAGCCCTAACCACCAGTAGCTTGGTCCCTGTACCCGATGCTGGTGGGTCTCCCTTTTTTTTATAATTTTAAATGTCTTTATTTTTATATTTATATTAAAAAATGTAAATAAAGAGAATATTATTATTACATGATATACGCCGATGTACAAGATAGGAATTGATATAAGCCTAGATAGGATGTACTAGATAAGAAGAACACGGGTTTCATTTACAAAAAAATTATACCTATTATAATTATTTATAAGCCTATCGCCCATAGTACACACAGCAACACATCAAGTTAAACATTTTCATTTGAAATTGTGTCTTATTTCAAGGTATTAAGGTACATGAGTGTCTAGCTTGATTAGTTGCTGTGTGTACAAGTTCTACTAAGTTTGGAGTCAGATAACAATACATTAAGTGAATGTATGAGAAATAATATCAATCAAATCAATCAACTAGCCTATTGCAGTCCACTGCTGGACATAGGCCTCTCCCAACACGCGCCACAGAACTCGAAATAATATATTATTACTTAATTACTAACAATAATTAAAAACACATAATTATTTTATTTAAATAATAATAATAAGTCACCAAAATAACAAAACGTTACCTTACACAATGTTCAAGTTCTAACCTTCCACTCCGTTACGTCTTTTCCGTTACGTCAGTCTATAGACACCATATTACCAGGAGAGCATAATTCGCAAGGCAGTAGTTCTATCTAACTCGTAGGAGGCGCGCGAAGCGAGCATCGATACGTTAGCCTTAACAATATTCTATTGCCTAAGTTAAAAATAATACTGACAGTATAATTTTTGTGTCTTTTTCTTTATTTTGTTTAAAAGTATATTATTAATAGCTTTGCATGAATTATTCAATTCAAATAGATCTATGTTGCAATCGTGATAACAAACATAAGAGAAAGAAGGTTAGTTTCAATAGGTATCACATAAATGCACTGGTTATAAAGCATAACCACCTCAAATTGAGTATGAAAAAATATGCTAAATAATTTGAAAAAAGAATCTAAATTAATGCAGAGTACTGAAGAACAGCGATGTACTATTAAACGCAAGCTCCCCCTAATGTGCAGACATAATAATGTGATTTGTTAGTAGATAAGGTTTAAAACAATACAGTTCACTTATGGAATAATATAAAATATTATGTACCTATTTTAATTTGCCGTCAAAAACAGAAGCCCGAATCCCAAATTAAGTATTTACAATAATATAAATTACCATTATTAATGTTGTGGTTATACGTGTAATATTAAATAAAAAAATTACCTAGTTATTTATATAAAATATACTTTTTCGTTTACTAATCTGAATAATAAATGAATGTAAGGTAAAGCTGTCGTGTTCGCCCGTGTTTTTGTAGACCAATTTTGTTCACACTCACCAGGAAAATCCCTTTTTTTCCAACTAAACTACTTACTTAAGTATTACATAAGTATTTTTATTGCTGTATTTTCTTTTAATAGACGTTAAGTTAAAATAAAAATATTAACATATTATTTACTTTTAATTATTCAAATAATTGAGTAAGTACCTACTGTTTTAATTTAAAAGTTTTTGTTAGGTAAATTTTAATAATTCACCAGTAATTAATTTTATTAAGCATAATACTTATTTTTTTAAATAAGTCATTATTTTAACCGAAATATTACAAAAGTTTCGTTGCACAAATACTAAAAAGGAAAGAAATTAAAAAGTATACAATTAGCAAATTTTATAACTTACATACATTTATTAAAAACCTTTAGGCTAAAAATAGGCCTGCAATTAAATTCCTTATTATAATGAAGAAGCGGTATTTATACTCAGTAACATAAAAAACGGCCTCCGTAATACACATGTTCCTTTGCACGCACCGGTCGGCTTACATTAAAAAAAAACAAGCCGGTTCGTCCTGTTGACATTTACAATAAAGTTTTATCCAGAATTAAATAAAAAAAAACTTAAAAATAATATGTAGGTCAAGTTTCTAGCAACAAGTTATTTTTGTTCATAAAAAAAGATAATTATAGTAAAATATGTAATTAGTTTGAACAAAGAATTTTTTCGCTACATCTTTGCATGCGAAAGACGCTCAACACCATTCTAAAACTTCTAACATTAGTCCCTTCCTAACAATCTAAGTATTAGATTTCTCAGAGCATTAGACGTTCTTAGAAAGTACTAGGACATAATAACCTAGCAACAGGTCTATGCTAACCATCCCGTATGTGAGACACGTATCCCGAGTCCTGATACAACACACACGCTTAGTTCATGTGCGTGTGTTGTCATCTGTAGAGGAGTTTTCTATGATCCCTATACCTGTTCTGCTCTTACGTGTGTAATATATGCAGTGCGAGCAAGACAGCATATGAACATACGTCTATGAACTAGCGAGGATGTGTTTTGTTTTGCAAGTATAGGTGAAGCTTGTCATGTTTCTCGTTCTGAAATTATAGGAATAACAAAGATGGAATACAGTAAGTACTCGTAGAATATGTTTACGCTAAAAGTTTTGAAGTTTGTAATGTGTGTGTTTACGATTCAAATGCTTATAAAGATCTCTAACAATAATCATAGTCGTTTCAGTGAATGTAAAAAGATAATAAAAAGCAATCATTTTTATTCTTATGTAAAAAATGTAGTAGGTAAGCAATTAAGTAGTTTAAATAAATAAATAAAGTAATATGCGACACTTACATTATTTGCCTTGTTTTAATAATTGTATTTTATTAAAAATATAATTAGGTATATTAGTTAAATCTTCATAGAAGTATTGAATTATTAAAATCTGTTATGCAACTGATAATATAAAGCGAGGCAATTATTCCAACTTTTTCAGGATTTGTAGATACTATTCTGAGAAATTAGATTCTATCTAACTCCGATGGGACATGAAAGCTTTAACCTCTTAAGTATAATTTTTTAGATTAACGCAATATCTACGGCGATGGAAGCAATGAAACTTATACTTAGTGATATTCCGTCAATAGGTGTAAGATTTAAAGTATTTAATGAATAGAATGATAGGAGCAGAACTTTAAAAAATACATTGTTCCTTATTGAAATGGAATACGGTTGCATATAGTTTGTACTATCGATTGAAATGCAAATTGTATCCTAGGTCTACAAATATAAAATGCATGATACCCTAGTACCTAGAAACGGAATATAAACACGGGAGATAATTAGAATTTCATACAATGTAGTACGAAAATGTAAATTTTGTATTGTAATGTAGCATTGTATTTTGAGTTTCTTTACTTATATTTTTTACGTAAACCCATAATATGCGTTTAATGTATTTCTAGTTAATTATAATAGTGCTAAACTGCTATGACAAAATTAGGTTTGAAAAAGTTCCTGCTCTATTGGAAAAAAATCGTACATGAATAAGTTTTTTATTTTTAGAAAATAAATATATTTCATTCATTCAATTCATTTCATTCATTCATTTCATAAGATTATGTTAATATCGATTTTTACGACACTCAGCTATCATTCCCTGACTGTCATTAAAATCTATTACAAAATACTAAAAAACAAACTCTACCATGGGGAAGAGTGAATATGTAATGTAAAAAACTTTCATTTGAGAGAAAAGAAAATAATTTATTTTATTAAATACTAGCTGACCCGTGCCCACTTCGTTGGGCGCCGAAAAAATTCGTCCGTTTTTTAAACATATTTCATTACTGCTCCACTCCTATTTGTCATAGCGTGATACTATATAGCCTATGACACTCTCCGATAAATGGACTATTCATCACAGAAAGAGTTTTTAAAATTGGTTCATTAGATCCAGAGATCTACAACGTCACAAACACGCAATCACACAAACTTTACCTCTTTATAATATTTTAAGTATAGAAGTATAATTAGATAATTAGATAATTAGATAAACTGTTTCACTCCTTTTACAGAATTGTTTTAGACCCTTTTAATCATTAGGGAAAACAATTTACTGATTCACTGTACAATAACGTCATCAGCTGGACCACGGGACCTAGCAAGTCCCCGTGCTTGAAGGTGGAGAACCCAGGTGGAGAACCTAGGTCACAGAACAATTATACTCAAAGGTGGAGCACGGGTCCGGACCCTAATAAACCAACACCTTTTTGAAGACAGAACTTTCGAGACTGCTTCAAAAGTCACACTGGCAGACATGTGCAAAGGTTGTTCTTTCAAGGAGAATCTTATCACCGCGATACAAAAATGACGTCACACGTACAACGTCATCTGTTGTCAAATTTATAAGTTAGAATTAATGACATGGCATATGAATGAATACATTCGGATGTCACGTTATGGTAGAATTAGATTTAAAAAAAAATCTAAATTACTGACTAAATTTAAAAGGCGTTTATGAGTAAGGTGGTTAATGTTTTAAAAGAATATAGTCTAAAGACTGCGTAGAAATAAAACGGGAATTTCTTAGTAACCTATTACACACTGTTGGCATGTCAATTGATAAATAAATAAATAAACTGCCTCGATGGCGCGGCGCGGTGGCATTAGCTGGCTGGCGTGCATGAGGTCACGGGTTCGGTTTACATGGAGGACAATACTTTGTGTGATCCCCAAATTATTGCTCTGAGTCTGAATGTTCTCTGTGTCCGTTAAATTAACGATTGTAAAGTCCCCGCGACACAGGGCTTGATACCTATACTATTTTTCAGATCTTATGGGTACGGTGACGTTTAGTATTTGTCATTACTAGAGATGTAGTAACACTAAAATCGTTTTAAAAAATACCGATTCTATATCTAACCGATATAATTTACAAACAAGAATAAATCGATTATCGGTACAAAATAAGAAACTAATCATTTTTTAAATATTTATTAATTATGCCGAATCAATGCGTGATTCATCTGATGAACAGCTTGATGAATTACTTGATTCGTCACTTACATGACATAATAAGTGAAAATCTACTGAATTGTCTAATTTGATGTCTCTTCCTCTCACAGTCATGAAGTATTAGATTTTTGTTTTTTCCAATCATCGGCAGTTACGTGGTCACAGGTCACAGGCCTCTTTTAATAATGGCATCATCAAGATTTTATCGCTAGAACGTACGAATCCCGCCAAAAAAAAACTTGCGGCCTATCCTCGTAAAAACTAATATTGAGTTATAAGACAACTGAGATTATTATATTAATTTTTATGATTATAAAAAAAAAATTATCGATTTAATCAATTTTATAAAAACCCATTCGATTTTAACAATTTTATTGTGTCAATCTCTATTGAAATTCGTTCCGAGTCGCGCATACGATTTTAAAATTTATATGTTTATATTTTACATATTAGGGTTGAAGATGGAATATAAAACAAATATTTCATAATATATAATTTAATTATATATAAACGTCAAAATAATATTTTAAAATTTTTATCAGTTTGGATTCTTAAATTGATAGCTTTTATTTTTAAATTCTACAAAAGTAAACTAAGTAACATGGAAAAGATCAAATGTCACCGTACCTTTCCTGTCTGATAAAGACTATAGTATTTGTCTTTGGTCTATAAAATCAACTAAGTAACAAATTATTGCTAATTATTAACATTGAAAAAATACATAACTGACAATAAAATATAGAAATACAATCACAAAACATTAAATTATTGTTAAATGTGTTTGTGTTTATTTTATTTATTCAAAAATACTGCACGCAGCTTATCTCAGGATATATTGCAATCTAAGTTCATAAGATGTTAATATTGTTAATATTGTCGCTGTTTAATATTTCACTTCGAAAACACTCATTAAACTAAAACTATTCTGGAGCACTTATAAATATCTTTTGATAGACTGAATCGATTGCAATTAAACAAAAACTAAATGGAACTTCAAGTTACCCTTAATCGTTGTGTATAAAATTCATCTACATTGCTTACGTACATTTTACGTTACATTTAAAAATATTGCACGCAGTTTAACTCTTGATGTAGTTCAGCCTAAGTTTGAAAGATGGCGCTGTTTAATATATTAATTAAATTCAAATATCTTTTATTAGACTGAACCGATTGCAATGAAACAATGACTAAATGTAACTTCAACTTACGCGTAACCGTTGTGTATAAAAGTCATCTACATTGCTTTCTTACTTTTTATGTGATGCCCGAAATAATTTTCAGCTTACAGATAAACAGACAAACAGATAAACAGACAAACATACAAAAATTCTAAAAATGCCGGAAACGGGTTCTGTTGGTTGTCCTTTAACACCCTGGCTATTTTTTTTTTATTTCTTTTTAATGTACAAAAACGACTTTTCTACAGTTTTATTATATGTATAGATGCTGAAATGTTTTATAAATATGTTGTATTAATATTCATTTCCTTGAATTTAAAACGTTAAAGATTGCAAAGCTTTTGAAAGCCTTATGTCCAACAGGTGCGGTATGAAGCATTATATGTACACGTACACACACTACAGTATATTAAGCGAACACCATAACACAATCAAGTAACATCGTTTAAGCTCTACGCAGTACCTTTATTTTCCTCCAAAACTTTGAATGAATCGAATCTTTATTTCTATGCTGTTAAGGATGAGTTTCATTTACAAATAAACTCAGTTTACCTCCAACAAGTTTCTGCGCGCCTAGTACTCTTCAACGCACACACGTCGTGTCGCCGCGATTCTCATTCCATATATCAAGGTCACATAGATTCACATGCAGCTGTTATTATTTGTCCTTTTCACTCACAAGATAACTTCACTAGAGGGATAAGGGTAGAAATATTACTAAGTTTCTACCTACACTGTCTAGACTAATACGAAACTTTCTTGCGGTCACCATAGTTTCCTTAGAAACAGATAACAACTTTGTTGTGGAACTCGCATACAGAATTTACTCTGTGACAAATTTTATTACTTCTAAAGTTAGTTTCTCAATTGAGCGCAGAGTATTTTCAAGTTTTCTGATTTCTTTATTATTACATTTGTAATACGGCTCGGCGGGAAATGAAGGAAGAAAAAAGAGAGATGAAAATATAGAGGAAGTCAATGACCTGCAGTGGATGTCAATAGACTGAATTATGATGATTAAATTATGTTAATAATTAACATCTATGTAGATCAAAATAATGATAATTTCATTGACCATCTCTGTGGCGAATTAGTTAAGTTCAGATATCTACAGAGACGCCTCGGATTTTTTCGTCCAATGCAAATAATTGGGTGCATGAACATGAAAATTTGGATAACAAATAAAGTAATAATAAAAGTATGTTTACAAATAAAAAGTTAATCGATATCCGTTGTCTAGTGCCTGGTTACAAGCTCAACTTAGTCTGCGACTAGATGGCGTTATGTGAACGTGTGAGTAATATTATTATTTAGAATATAGCGGCTAAGCAAGTGCATAATTAGTTATTAAGTACATGTCATAAGCCAGTACTTAGACCGTTATCCGAAGGCAGTCATTAAATAAGTCAATGAACTTATAATAATTGTAGTGACATTCAAATTGCTAAATTTAATAACATGACCAGACTAATAGCAGTCCAAACGCATTCTAGTTCCAATGGTAGTACAATAACAAGCTTTATTGTCATACTAATTGATGTTACATTGCTGTAGGAGTCATTACATTACCTTCTGAGTAATAAGCTTCGCTCGCATGATGAATACTAAAAACGCAATGCAACATTAGATGCAGAGAGTAATAAAAGATGTCCTTTGTTTTAAATATCTATGAATAACAGGTCACATCTCGATTTATCCTATTTGTTCTTATGTCCTTTAAACTAATGGTTTTAATCACGACAGCTTTTAAGCACTAACCCCCTTACTCATAAACGCCTCTTAAATTTTAGTCAATTGATTAGCTTAAATTCTTATGGTTTTGTTTGCCATAAGGTTGGTTTTAGTAATAAAACTCTCGCTAAACAGTGATAAAATTTAGAGGCGTTTATAAGTAAAGGGGTAAATGTGAAAATATCATAATTTATCAAAAGTAAACGTTTAAAACAATTTATTAGTTAGTGTTAGCATCTAACATCAAAATGCTAGGCAAAGGTATTTTGGCTTCCACTTCTTACGGTTCATGGTAAAAAAGAGCCAGTGTTTATATGCGCTGTGTATAACTCATATGGCTACCTCTAAAGGTAAAGATTTACTTATAATATTTTGGTCTAATTCACCGCGTTTGTGTTGTAACAATGAAGTGTAACAAAAAGCGTTCATGTCTGACATGTTTTTTTCAGGCTTTACATTTATTTGTAAAGTATCATTCGCGTACTTTACTCCACTGTCGGTTTTTTCGCGAATTTCCTTTGAATGTTACAATACCAGTCGTCGCGAAACCAAGTCATTATGATCTAAAATGGATGAAGCGTTCTTGACTAAAGTTGTTTAAATGATACATTACAAATACACGTTACAAGTCAGTCTTTGTCACCGTATTGTAAACTAGCTGACCCGTGCCCACTTCGTTAGGCGGCGAAAAAAACGCGTCACTTTCTAAAACATATTTCATTACTGCTCCACTCCTATTGTCATAGCGTAATACTATATAGCCTATGAAACTTCCTGATAAATGGACTTTTCAACACAAAGAATTTTTAAAATCGTTTCAGTAGATCCAGAGATTACCCCCTACAACGTCACAAACACACAATCTTTATAATATTAGTATAGTTAAAGATTTTACTCAGACCTTTTTTATAAAACGTTGACCCTCGCCCCTGCAGTGCAAGTTCATTATTTCTTATAACTGACTTTACCAAGTAAACTTCAAAATACTTTAGTCTAAGTTCTCAAACTGTCTGTATAGTTAATATTAAGTCTCTACGGAGGTTTATGTGGTATTAATACTAAATATCCACCTACTTGAAAACAACATTAATTAAGTACTTTTCCCTGAAGACTAAACCCTTCATCTCAATTGGCATGTTCTTTACGAAATAATGATTAGGTATACTACTCTACTCCGTTAGCTTAGAGTTTATGTTTAATAGGTAAGTATGTAAATTACTCCGTGTGGTGACGGAGTAAGAATACAATATGTCACCACACCACCCCATCTCATCCCATGGGTGTCGTAAAATCGACTAAGGGACTATCCGTGAATATTATCTATACGAAATAAAAAAACGGAAAACTTAAAATTAAACCCTATACCAATCCGTCTGGCCAGCGTGGTATTAGTCCAGGCCAAGTATCCCTCCGTCACGAGAGGAGGCCCGTCCCTGCAGTGATGCAATGAGCGTTATGAGTATTAAAACAATAACTTATTATTTCACTAATAAAACACAGTATTTTATTAATTCAGTATTATTATATACGTATTCTAGAAAATCAACATAATTCACAATCTTCGTAATTAGTCTTCTTTCTTTGTTGTACCTATATCAACCATACCTTGTGTTGCCTTGTTTGACAACCTAAACAAGCTAATGACTCAGGGGCTACCAAAACAAGGCATCCTCAAAATAATATAATAATGAGTCATAAACCAGTTTTTCGATACTGAAAAGAAGTTATCGAACAAAAGGAATCTTTTTTTAATATTTAGCTTCGACTCCAGAGGAAATCGATAACCATGGAGTAGGGTAATAAAATTATCGTATTTTGAAATGATACAGCCTTTAAAACCTCTTGTTGGTACAAATCCGCTACGGTAACGAAGAAATACTTGATTTATTAATCATAGTACGGGGCCTTGTCCTGTGTCAAGTTATATTCTTAAAAATTAATCTATTTAGAAGAATTATTAATTTATTTATTATTTATTTGTAAGTCAGGCACGCGTTTTTGACATAATATCTAGATGGTCCATTTTGGCTGTCAATGATAAGTTATTTTTTTTTTGAGGAAACTTTGTCATCGTGTTAAGCGTGGGTTCGAATTTGCAAACAACGTCCGTCCCCCAACTAGGTGGACCGACGACCTCAAAAAGGTCTCAGGGTCGAACTGGATGCGGAAGGCGCAGGACCGTATTTTGTGGCGCGTGTTGGGAGAGGCCTATGTCCAGGTATTGCTAGTTGATTGATTGATTGTCCAGTACAAATATAAAAATAACTATTTCAATTGACATTTTATTACTTTTTGATATGGTATAACATACAACAAGAACAAAGGCCACCACGTTGCCATGATATCATTAGACATTCGAGCAGCTTTTGATAACGCTTGGTGGCCATCCATACTTGCACGTCTACACCACATACAATGCCATAAAAACATATACACCATAACACAAAGTTACCTCACACACAGAACAGCCACATTACACTATGCAGACACAAAAACATCTATGAATCTTGCCAGGGGATGCATTCAGGGTTCGATCTGTGGGCCCACCTTCTGGAACCTGATATTGGATGAATTGCTAGATTTATCTGGCGATTCGTCTGCAGTCGGACACCTACCACAGGGCTGCCACTTGAGCGCGTTCGCTGATGACATCACCCTGGTCGCTTCACACAAAAGACTAACCACACTCCAACACAACGTGAACGCCAGCCTCAAGATTATACACGAATGGGGTAACAAAGCTAAGCTCCAATTCGCTCCTGAGAAAACAGTGGCACTGGCTTTCACGAAAAATACACGCTTAATACAGATCATAATGAACAACACACAAATACCATTCACTCGCACTGCAAAAATACTCGGTGTCGTTATTGACGACAATCTACACTTCACACAGCACGTAGATCACATAGTACACAAAGCAAGAATACTCCACAACAAACTCACCATGTATGTTCGCCCAACTTGGGGAGTACACTCTGATAACATTCATACACTATACAGGGGGGTGATTGAACCTATAGTATGTTATGCATCCAGCGTCTGGCAACGGGCATTAAAATACAAAACCAATTGCAAAAAACTGCTTTCTCTACAAAGAGGATTTGCACTTAAAATTATTAAGGGATTTCGTACCATCAATACCACCGATGCAATAGCCTTATCCGCACTTACACCGCTCGACATCAAGGTCACAGAAACAGCCAAAACCGAACTAACTAGGATCACTGGGGTCACCGATCACCTCCCTGAAGACATTACACTAGACTCACCCATACATCCATCACATTTACTACATCCCGCACTTCGTATTCCTCACCCATACATAATTAACCAAACGCAAGAAGAACTCGATACCACATTAGCAAATCACCAACATGCACATCTCATTTACACCGATGGAAGCAAACATGACAACAGTGTCGGCTCTGCTTTCGTTGCATATACACCACACAACACATCCACATCTCACAAATTCAAACTCCACTCCTCGTGCTCTGTTTTCCAGGCAGAGCTGGCAGCTATTGACCAGGCGTGCATGTGGTTGCAACAGCAGCCGCTAGTCACCTCAGCCGTCATCATATCGGATTCTAGATCCGCATTGGAAGACATCAGCAACATACAGAGCACACATCGATTAACCAACAACATACATAAAACATTATATAACATAAACTTTGATATTCAATTTATTTGGATCAAAGCTCATGCTGGCATTATTGGCAACGAAGCCGCAGACACCGCAGCCAAGGAAGCTGCCACATTGAGCTGTCAGCCAACATTTTCACGATTCCCACTCAGTTACGCCAACAAACTGAACAAAACTCAAAGCCATCAACACTCTTGTACCATATACACCAACAACCCTAAGGGCTCTACCATTCGTAACTGGTGCCCTACACTTGAAAACCTACACACACTTACGCAAAATATAGGACACACCTTCGCACTCACACAACTTCTCACTGACCACGGCTATCATAAACACTACCTACACAGATTTCATATAACACAAAACAACACCTGCCCATGTGACGACACCACACCCCAAACATTCATACATTTACTAACACAATGCCCAAATTATACACGCACCCGCTTACACCATGAACAAACATCCCACCACTTTCAGATTGACCCCTACAACCTTACACAAATCATCACAAAGAAATCTACCTCAAATTCATTCATGACACACTTAACATGCATTGTCAACACACTAAAATCGTACAATAACACATAACACCACCAACACATACACAATCATAATCAATCTCACTACACTCCCTAAATCCCTAGGTTTAAGTCCATTTTTGTATATATAAGGCAGCGCACTCATTAGTATCTAATAGCTTTGAGCGCACTGTTGCGCCAATAAACTCCTCCCCGAGGCGGTTATAAGCCCAGGGAGAAAATAAAAAAAAAAACGTCGGTTTCTCTAAGTTTTTGAAGTTGTTTTAGGAATTCAATCCGTCGGCTTCATTTATGGACTATATTCGCGCTTTCCATCAGGTTCGATATAGTCATATTGCCGTGTTTACTATATATATATATATATATATAAAAACATTACAAAAAAAATAAAACAAAACAAATAGGTAACTTTGAAGGTTAATGTTATAAGCAAACGAGTTTCTAATGAGGGTTGGCGTCAGTGTAATGTCAAACCATAAATATGATTATTTACTGATAACATATATATTTGTTTGTCCGTGTGGTGATGGAGTTAAAATACAAGGTTTTATCACCTTAATTTAAGAAAAGACTATTACGTGGGTTTAGGAAAAGACTAAAAAAAAGGTTAAAGATATTGTTTCATCATCATCATCATCAACTAGCCTATTGCTGTCCACTGCTGGACATAGGCCTCTCCCAACACGCGCCACAGAGATATATATATGTCGCAGGGTAATGAGGAAATCAGGGATTTCACGAAATCCCTAGGGATATGACGAAATCCCATTTGTACTAGAAAAGAAATGCTCATATTTTTGTTTGTAGGTTAAAAAACACAAAAATTCTATCGTCTCTGGGTTAGGTTAGGTTAGAACTGTGACCATAATGCACGAGGCGAGCGAGCGAAGCGAGCCGAATTTTCCGAATCCGAATTTTTAACGATTTTAGGGCACGAGAATTGACATGTTATGTAGGCTACAACGATTTAAAAATAAAACCAAATTGATAACTATTATTATTTGGAGGAGGCGGTTAAAAGAAGAAAAAAATGACACAAAACCCTGTACAATCGGTCTTGCAAGCTATTGTTATTATTATTAGTAAGCCAAGTGTTTCTCCTTTTCTTAAGGAAATTGTCCCTGGCTGATATAAAAATAGCTAGATATTAATTAGACTGGCTGAGATTGTTAGAGAAATAACATATTCGCTCGTGTAATCAAAACAGAGGAAATAAATACGATATAATGAGATAATTGAAACAATGTTTGTAGATATTACTAATGTATAGTGTATCAGAAATTAACTGTACATACGGATTTAATTATAAAACATGACAGCTTCTGCTAAAAGAAAGGGCTGGCTATTTTCTGATTTCAACGCTACTTTCCGGTGTCCGAATGACTGATTAAGTAAAAATCAACTAATCAAGTGTCAAAACTATCATTTTCAGAAACTAAAATGACAGTTTTGAAACTTAATTAGTTAGGAAACCGGGGCTAAGTAGCGTTGAAATCAGAAAATAGCAAAACCATGTATTGATGAATTATCAGAATCTGGACTACTGTTTGAATTGAAGGTCTTTAAAAAACTGATATAAAGTCTACTTTCAACTACTTTTCCTTTGCTGACGAAAGTACGAGTACCGGCTTAAGGTGCCATATTATTCAAATATTTAACCCACAAATGTGTTACCGCAGTACTAGTTGAAACTTAATGCTACCGATTCTTGCTCCTAGTGCTAATATTAACATAAATTGTACCAAGTTTCACTTAGTAACTTTTCTTAGTCGTCGTGAGTCTGAGTATTATGCGGCAAGTCAAAACTTTCTATTTAATGATTTGTAAAATTGTCGGTTCTGGATTTTCTTTTGATTTGGTAACGTTTTTAAATAATCGTTTGAGAATGATCCTGCATTGCAAGCTATATTTATTTCACTAACAAACATAAATTATTAAAATGATTGGGATTCGAATTCGCGATATCGTGGACGGATGCCGCATGGGGTTTTCCATCGAGGCAGTTACTAAAAAAGTAATGATGTCATGATTCATCATAACAGCCCACTAATCTCCCACTGCAGGGACGGGCCTCTTCCCGTGACGGAGGGATACTTGGTCTACTAATACCACGCTGGCCAAACGGATTGGTATAGGGTTTGATTTCAAGTTTTCCTTCTTTTTATTTCGTATAGATAATTTCACGGATAGTCCCTTAGTCGGTTTTTACGACACCCATGGGATGAGATGGGGTGGTGACATATTGTGTTCTTACTCCGTCACCATACGGAGTAGTCGTACAATCTTCAACGACACCCTTGGGATGTGATGTTCCGTCTTACGATGTGGTATTGTTTGTTTCTTTTTCTAAGTTGGTCTGGCTTAATAAATTATACAGGATTGAAATTAGTAATTACATATTTCCAAAGTTTCGCGTAGAATTATATTCTATCGCTTAGAAACATAAAAATATATTTAAAAACTGGTCTCAGCTCAAACAAATAGAAAACATCCGATGATCTAATCAAGCCTTTCAAGTCTGTCAAATAATTTTGTAAGACAACATTCAAAATATTCCATCTTACCTTTTCGCCTAACGTTAGAAAGAGAAATAACGATTGACCGAAACACGTTGGTCGGTGAAAGCAAGGCATGCGGCCTAACACTTTCACTACAAGATAACCTTGAATTAT
The DNA here is from genome assembly GCA_905475405.1 of Schrankia costaestrigalis. Classification (NCBI taxonomy): domain Eukaryota; kingdom Metazoa; phylum Arthropoda; class Insecta; order Lepidoptera; family Erebidae; genus Schrankia; species Schrankia costaestrigalis. The sequence continues at coordinate 4,491,080 of FR997830.1, forward strand.
GAAAGACGTAATGTGTTACCATATTATTTATACAATTCAATGTGTTGCATAACAAAAAACAGTCTTCTTTTCTGTGATGTTGAGATCATAATAGCATCTCGCATAATTTGACATAAGACGTTCTAGAACCAATTACTGTGTATTACGTTAACATTGCCCACATTTCTTAAACTTTTTTGTAAGCAAGCAATTTTTGCCTTTAGTTGCATGTAACCAGGGACGTCTTTTTCATAAATAGAAAAATACTTAGATCAAATGCTTGTCATCATCATAACATTAATGTCCCGCTGCAGGGACGGGCCTCCTCCCGTGACGGAGGGATACTTGGCCTACTAATACCATGCTGGCCAGACGGATTGGTATAGGGCTAATTTCAAGTTTTTCTTTTTTATAATACGTAAAGATAATATTCACGAATAGTCCCTTAGTCCGTTTTATACGACACCCATTGGATGAGATGGGGTGGTGACATATTGTATTCTTACTCCATAACCACACGGATACTTGTTATGGTTTACCTTAATTGCATATTAGTCATCGTCTTTTAGATCATTTATATAATTTTATTAAAATGTGTATTGAGATTTATAATTTGTACGTGAGTTAATATTTTTCTAAGAAATTATAGACAGTCTAGATTCTCTTGATAAACAATTCGGAAGCAGACGACAGCTGTTGTTGTTTAATATTAATGTTATTGTTTGATTTTGATGCGTAAAACTAATTTTGCTTTATTAATAAATCACTTGACGAATTTATGAGTTTATTTTTTTATGGCATTAAGTGTGGCAGATGATCAAGCAGCTAATCTGATAATAAATAGTAACGGTCGCTTAAACACGTCAGGAATGGCAAGGCATAGCTAATTCGCTGCCTGGTACACAAGCTTTTACGTCCAATAGCCCTGTAATGTCACTAGCTACTGTATCCAGTTCAGTTCAGTTCATTTATTTCTTAATGTTATGTTACAAAATAACAACTTGCTGACGACACTTTAAATCTAATTAATCTAAGTTTACATTTAAAAAGTTTTTCAAACTTTACCACCGCTTCCAAGGCGCTAGTAGAGAAAAAGCGGCGTAGCAAACTCTATAGCTGCATCTTTTTGACGTCTCTATCGACATCTTTATCCTTTCACCATAACATAGTAAACATAACATTTGCTCGGAGTTAGATTGAGCCATAGCAGGTCGTTACTAGACAGCTCAAGAGAACTATCACCTGGTGAAAGTGTATAAGTATATGAATCCTTTTGCCGCGAGGCCAAGGCAATCACCACGATTTCCTTGACATTTTGAAGCTTGAAGCTTCTAAGAAATAGTATTTGTTGTTAATAACACAACTGGTCCTTAGCACTCGTGGGACCTAAAGCCTTTCTATAACAGTATCAAAAGAAGCTTTAATAAAATTGAAAGGTTTTCCTTAAAGAAACCCTAACAAAATAAAGTCCATAGCGCGTGTAAGTATAAGAATTTACGATATGTTTAGACGAATGAGAAAGGAGACGGTTTTTTTTGTTCGGCGAATAGGCCCTCCAAAAATTGTGTGCGTTTAGGAATGAAATGCATATCGGTTTATTCCTTATAATCTCTAGATAGACAGTCTGCAGATGTCAAAACTCCTTCTAAAAGGAATACTCTGAAATAGGAAAATCAAAACATGACTCTAGTGATAACCTTGTCTAATGAATATACATTAATAAGGTAACGAAGATCGAAATAACGCAGTTTTTGCTAGCTATAGCTTGTAGATCTAAAATAATAAGGTACTTAATTATGTTATAAGGTTTATGAAGAGAGAAACAATACACTATATACAGGGTGTCCCAAAACTCGACGTTAACCCGAAACCAGGTGATAAAGCAAGTCACGCTGGTTATCAGAAAAATAAAAAAAAAATCTAAGTTGCATGGTTGTAAATTGCGTTTGAAATTATTTTTTTGCTGGTTATCCCTGAATAATGCCTCTCTATACTTTATTAAAAAAAATAAAACCAGCTGTTCTAGCTTTCATAACAATAAGACTTAATTCTTTACAAAAAAAATTAAATAAATTTATATTATTAATAATTTATATTATTTTTTTTTTTTGTATAATTTGTGCTCGGTTAACTATATTAAGATGATAACTATTTTTATGAGTAATATGAATAATAAACATTAACGTTTAGGGTGGTGCGAAAAAAAACCGTCTCCTTTGAACAAGTCAATAATACGATTTTACACTTTTATATAAGAAATTCTTTAGCAAGATCGGATAAGGTTTTAAAGGAAATATTCTTGAAAAAGTGTATACAATTTATCTGCATCATTACTTCCCGACTACCTGGCTTTCATAATGATTGCTTCTTAAATTAATTAGGGACTCACTGATGAACGATTAACGTTTATGTCACCAACTTATATTAGTAGGTGACTTTACGCTCATCATGTAGCATCTCTGCTAATTTTTGCACTACTTCAAAAATAACTACAAATTTTTAGTTCTTTGTCTTTATCATTCATCCATAAGTATACGATCTAATTTTAATAACCAGCTCTCAACGGCTTGTACAAATGTACCTTGAAGAAATATCCTTTATCCGTTTCAAGTTCCTTTAGTAGTGATATTTACAAATAAATGCGTCATAGAAATATCGTAAGGTCGTAAGGTAAATACCAACTGAATCACGAGTGAGGTAACAATATTCTAAATATCAAATAATCACGATACAGTGAACAGTGATGTTGAGTGGAATGATCTTCATTATTAGGTATATTTACAAATGCTCCTTGATGTCCAATTGCAGGTACGGGACTCGGCCAGGGACGCAAAATTAGTTGGGAAGGTACCACGTACGCTACTTCGCTATGATAAATTAATAAAAATAGAGTATGAAATCTCTACTGCAAATCTGCTGGCCAGCTTGGCATTATTCTTTTTTACTGGAAAATCACTCTCCCTGCAGTAGAAAGAATCATTTCTATTATCAAACCAAGTTAGTACAAAATCCTTATAAGCTTAAATGTTATACATAATAAAACTGTTAGACTAAGAAATAGACTTCCTTTGGGATTCAGATAATCTTAGTCTTATCCGATATTTAAGAGACGTGTGTAAGAACACTAGGTTTCTTTATGATATCTTCTGAGCTATATAAGCTTATAATTTTCTATTTCACTTGTAATTTACTTATTTATTTTTATACCAGTTTTTTTATACAAAACACGGCAATATGACTATATCGAACCTGATGGAAAGCGCGAGTACAGTCCACAAATGAAGCCAACGGATAGAAGTCTAAAAATAACTTCAATCCGTCGTCATCATCTTGCCGGTTTGGCCAAATGCTTCTTCACACTACGTTTGAAGGACCCAATATCATACGATGGATGAAATACGTGAGCCGGAAGTTGGTTCCACAACTTAATGGTTCGGCATAGGAAGGAATTCCCGAACCTTTTGGTGCGAGCCGATATCCGACAGAACGTCTGAGTATGACTCCGCAAACCGGCACGAGTGAACCTGTTATGAAAATAATGAATGAAATTTAATATTTATTTCCTTAAACACAATATAGTTTTTGCCTATTACTTTTTTCCTATAGTCTAAATAAACGTCTGCACAAATTTATTCTATCGTTGTCTAAAAGAAATCGCCGGGAGTTATTACACCACCAATTATTTTATTTATTATTTATTTTATTTAACACTTTAAATACATTTGTATAAAGGCGGACTTAATGCCTAAGGCATTTTCTTCCAGTCAACCTTGGGTGATGCAGAGATAGATGTGGTAGGTGTTAAAACAGATTAAAGAAAGAAATATAAAAATGAAGTATGATGTAATATAAACTAAATACTTAAAATATATAAATAATAAACATACTAACTAATGAGTACACAAATAAACAACTTATAAATATATATATATATATACACACATCAAAAAAGTCTAAGCAACATGCATGATATTACAAATTTACCATTTATATTAATTTATTTTACCATTTATTTTAATTATAACGTTGTATTTTATTCTTAAAATAATATTTTTAGGGTTCTATGATGTAAAAATAACAGCTGTTTTCTTTATAAGTTCTTTTAATAACAGAAATTAACAATATTAGAATATACAGGTACATAAGAAACTAAACTTTTTTTTTACAAATTGAAATTTCTTAAGAAAATGAATTTATTGTGAAAGAATAGGACAATTTAATACAAAGTATGGCCTCCTCTGCTATTCAGAACTTGTCGGCAACGATTATTCATTGAATTAATGAGACTGTTTATGTCATCTTGCGGTATTCGCTCCCAATGGAATTGTAGCAAATCCTTCAGCTGTTGGGTTGTTGTCACTCCGTCCAAGTCCTTCAAAACACGTCTCTGGAGCATGTCCCATGCGTGCTCGATGGGGTTGAGGTCTGGCGATTGTGCAGGCCAGGGCAATACCTGGATGTTCTCCGTTGCCAAGTATTCACTGGTTCGCCGAGCTGTATGTGAACGCGCATTGTCATGCATTAACGTAAAATCGGAGCCAAAGGTTTGTGCAAATGGATGGACATAAGGTCTGAGAATATCCTCAACGTAATTTTCAGCGTTCATGTTTCCATTTACAAAAACGAGCTCAGTTCGCCTGTTCTTCATAATACCCGCCCATACCATAACTGTTGAGCCGCTGTATGGATGAACTTCCTGAACGCACCTGAGTCTTTCAGTATTTCCGGGTCGACGGTACACTCGCACCCTTCTTGTATCAGGCCTAAACCCGAATCGCGACTCATCGGAAAACATAATTTTATCCCATTGTTCCTGGGTCCATGTTATGCGTTCTCTACACCATTCATTTCGACGAGCGCGATTCCCGTGACGTATCGGTGGGCACCTGATAGGGCGTCGAGCTCGTAGGCCGTACTCATGCAGTCGATTTCGCACAGTTTGGGGACTTACATCAACACCACTTGAATTTTGTAGCCTCAAACTTATCTCTCGAGCGGTTAACATCGGCTGGCGTCTTGCAGTCAGTTGTATGTACCGGTCTTGCCGAGTGGTTGTACTCCTTTTACGGCCTGGATGCTGTTCAGCGGGTTCCCCTGTATTATTGTAGCGCTGCCAAAGACGACAAATAACACTTCTATGAATACCAAAATGTCGAGATACCTGAGATTGATTACTTCCCGCTTGCAACATCCCTACAGCTCTTTGCATTTCATCTGCCGTCAAATGACGTCGCTCCATGACGTAAAGAATATCTAACAATTCAATTTTGTCGCCAACTGTATTTAAATGGTTGGTAAAATTATAAAATCAAGACTAAAACGTAGCAATTAACATGCACTCAAATTCCAACAAATTCGCAGTCATTTGAATTTTATGAAAAAAAACAAAACATAATCGAATTTTTTTTTTACAACCAGCCAGTATGTCATCAATAACAAAAAAGTTTACTTACCTATACACTTTGAGTGAGTAAATACTTAGAAATTAATTAATATAAATGGTGAAATTAATAATATATATATATATATATATATATATATATATATATATATATACAATATACAAATACTTAAATGATAAATTTATATATAAATATATAGAGTCCAATGACATACTAGCTAAACAATAATTTTGCTATGGTTTGCTTAACAAGAGTTGACGAACTTTATTCTTAAATACTTGCCGACTTGTGGACATCCTGATATCGAGAGGCAGGGCATTCCAAAGGAGAATAGATTGGATAGGGAAAGAAGAATGAATGAAGTCAGTGTTGTGAGAGGGACATAATAGAACAAGATTATTAGAAGATCGCAGATTACGGTCGTGAGTAGAACAGAGGTACTGAAAGTAGTTAGTTAAATAGGCCGGGGGAGTAGGAGAAGTAAGAAAAGAGTAGAGAGTAGTGAGGGCACGCATGCTGCGTCTCTGACGAATGGGTAACCATTGCAGCTCAGAGCGAGAAGCAGACACATGGTCGTACTTACGAAGATTGTATATGAAACGAATGCAGTTATTGAGAAGCCGGTCGAGTTTGTTGAGAAGGTCTGCATTCAGGTCATAGTAGCACACATCACCATAGTCAATAATAGGGAAAATCAAAGACTGCACAAGCATTACCTTGGTTTTCGTGGGAAGAAAGTTTTTTAAGCGGTAAAAGGCTCGCAGGATACCAGTGACTTTTCTACACAAATTTGTTACTTGAGTATGCCAGCTCAGAGTCGTGTCGATGTACAATCCAAGATCTTTTACAGATGCACATAGATCTATTACTGTTCCATTTAATTTAATGGGCGGGAGAGACGATACGTCAGTTCTGGCTAACATGCGCTGACTTCCGACAACGATGGCCTGACATTTGTTTGGGTTAACCGATAATCCGTACTCCTGTGACCAGTTTTGTATGTGTTCAAGGTCTCGGTTAATCTTGTTGACGGCAGATGGTAGAGAATCAACGTCGGCCTGTGCGTAAATCTGCAGGTCATCGGCATACAGGTGATACGAACATTGAAGATTAGGGGTAATGAGGTTAATAAAAATTGAAAACAGCAAAGGAGAAAGAATACCGCCTTGAGGAACACCAGAGCCGATGTCACACCAACATGAAAGAGATTCATCGTTGCGCACCGACTGCTGGCGTCCCTGAAGATAACTTGACCAGTGCTTCTGAGGAGATCATGCTGTAGGAGAGTATAGCAAGCAAGATGTCGTGATTAATTGTATTAAATGCGTTGGAGAAATCAATTAAAACTAAAACGGTGACTTTTGTATCCTCCATACCCTGTCTAATATCCTCGGTTACTTTTAAAAGCGCCGAGACAGTACTATGTCCTGGTCTGAAACCTGATTGAAAGGGACTTAAAAGATTATTTTGCTGGACAAAAAAGGAAAGCTGTTTATGTACACAGGCTTCTAGGACTTTGGATAGAAAAGGAAGAATAGAAATAGGACGAAAATCATTAGGAAGAGAAGGGTTTTGAGTTTTAGGTAAGGCGATTATGAATGCTTTGCGCCATAAGGTTGGGTAAGTTCTGTTAAACAAAGAATAATTGACAATGTGAGTTAGTATTGGAAGAATGCTGTCAAGGATCATGACTATCATGCGACGGCTAATGGTATCGTAACCGATGGAGTTGGATTTAATTGCACAAATTATTTTCTTGATCTCCTCATTAGCAACTGGAGAAAAGTGGAAGGACTCAATGTTAGGGCGAGGCAGATCAGCCAGGTCATGGACTGTCTGAATCACGGTTTGGGGATCAAGCGCAACTGAAGTGGAGAAATGACGATTGAGATCGTCCAAACTAATTGATCCAGGAAAGTCAGCATGCCGCTGTTTACCGATACCTAATGTTCCTAAAAACTTCCAGATATCGGCTGGTGAAGAAGAACTGATGTTATTAAGGATGTCACGGCGTTTAGAGTTACGTATCACCTGAATACACCTGTTCCTCGCAGATTTATACAGAGCCCAGTTTTCATCACTTCGATTCTTCTTGTATTTACTGAGAGCACGATCCCTACACTTCATCACAATACGAACCTCATTTGTGATCCATCCCGCAGGAGCGCGTTTCAATTTTACCTTTTTTAGAGGTGCATATTTGTCGAATAAGGCAAGAATGTTTTTATTAAATATTTCGACCTTGGCATCCACTGTATCCGCCTTAATCAAGTTATCCCACGATATGTTAGCGGCATCCCTACAAATCTCCTCTTTATCGATCTGTGCAAAACAACGCATGTGCAGAAGTTTAGGTGGAAGTTTAGGAGGCTTAAGAGTGTAGGAAAGGTATAAAAGATCATGGTGGGAAAAACCAGGAGCAAGAAACTGGCCATGAGTTGAAACAAAAGAAGGGGAAGAGATAAGAATTAGATCTAGCCACGTATCATTACCGCTGTTGTTGTGATGAGTTGCCTGCAAAGGTAATACGTGAAGACTGGCTGATTCAATTATTTGTAAGAGTTTACGGGAACGTGAGGAACTAATAGATAAAAGATCGGTATTGAAGTCACCCATGATGATAGTGTGTGCATACTCTGACCCTAAAGTTTCCAGTATTGGTTCAATACTGGAGAAGTAGTTAACAGAAGGGGAACAATATACGACGCCCAGAGCTACCGTGGCTCCTCTAACATCAACCTCCAAAAACAAGAATTCTGCAGTCGCAGATGCGCCAGATGTTAAAAGAATTTTATTGTATTGCCACTGTTTGGATCAAAGTTCTTCAGATTTACTTTTATTTTACGGTGTTTATTATACAATTAAAAGTCTAAACACATTGGAAGTATAGGTGAAACTATTAGGCTTATTGAGGATATATTATTGAATTGTCTAAGACATTATTATTTATGAATACAAAATACTTACGTGATAAATATCAAGGCAAACTTGTATCTATTAATCATAGTAGACTGGTAGTTTAAATTCCTGACACTAATGAAGACTTAAGAAGATACTGACCTTAGTATTAAAGGGAAAATACTATACATTGACCTCTATACAATGACCTCTGTGGCCTAGTGGTTACTAAAATGGCTGCTACGCATAGGTCTCGAGTATGATTACCGTTCAATGCAAATCTTTGTGTATATAAACAAGAATGTTTGCATTGGTCTGAGTGTTTTCTTTGTATCATCATAACAGCCCATTAATGTCCCACTGCAGGGACGGGCCTCCTCCAGTGACGGAGGGATACTTGGCCTACTAGTACCACGCTGGCCAAACGGATTGGTATAGGGTTTAATTTCAAGTTTTCCTTCTTTTTATTACGTAAAGATAATATTGACGGATAGTCCCTTAGTCGGTTTCTACGACACCCATGGGATGAGATGGGGTGGTGACACACTGTATTCTTACTCCGTCACCACACAGTTCCATTCTTTTTATGCATTACACCATTTCTTTGTATGTACAAATTAAAAGTATAAAATAAGTATGTTTATCCGCAGTCTGATACTCAAAGCTCGAAGTACAAGCTCTGCTTAGTTTGGTTCTAGATGTCGTAATATTTATGAATCTGTTTTATTACCTTTTCCTCTATAGATTCGTTTTAATATATATCTACTAGCATCGTTTCCTTTGTGATGACGTAAGATATCTGATATTTTAACCGGTTTGATCGCGGAAACTAACCTTCGATTGACGTCATAAGTATTTGTTGCTTGATACATTACATGGTTTGTTTTGATAATTTTTTGTTAATATGTACAATACTGTTGTATTACAATAAAGATGTAATCATTTTTGCGTAAAGTACAATTTTTTTGAGAAAGCCTATGTCTATCTATCATAACAGCTCATTAATGTCCCACTGCAGGGACGTGCCTCCTCCCGGGAAGGAGGGATACTTGGCCTACTAATACTACGCTCGCCAGACGGATTCCTTCTTTTTATTTCGTAAAGATAATATTCACGGATAGTCCCTTAGTCGGTTTTTACGACACCCATGGGATGAGATGGGGTAGTGACATATTGTATTTTTACTCCGTCACCACACGGATAATGTCTAGCTAGTGGGCGTTAATTGGCTGATATGGTGGTAAAGATGAATTTTGCGTTCATTCCAATTGCAAATATGGTGACGCAATTTTGTCAGCTTGGATAAACCTTTCAAATAAAAGAATACTTTATTAAATTAGTCGAGAAATTTCCGAGTTCTAAGAAAACAAAAATTAATGAAAATAGAACGAATTGGGAATGTCCTCTTTTTAATGTCGCCTAAAGCTGCGTACGGATTGCGCGTTTCTGTGTTACGCGTAGTTGGGAAACACTGTTCACGCGTATATTGGATACGCGTACAGCTTCTGTACGGACTGCCACGAACCTGTTCGCCAGGACCATCGATCCATAGCGGAACGCGTATTCCGCCATGACATGGAAATTACAACCATCAATCCACATTGCCGTCCAAATATAGCGTACCCAGACATGCGAGTCCCCTTTGACTCGCGACCAAAAATCGACAGCCAGCGGCTTGCTACGAGCCGAGCTCGTGAGGTACGCGTTCCTTATGAGTAAACGCGTAGCTGCAGGTATGGACTAAGCGTTCCGGATACGCGTAAACTGAGTACGCGTACCAGGATACGCGCAATCCATACGCACCTTGAAAAAGCAGGTTGATGCAACGTTTTCGGTCTCTTAGAACGTATTTTTCATATTTTAATTTTGTTGCAATTTACATTTGGTTCCAATTTAATAAAGCGCATTGTTTTTCTTTTTCCTTTGTTCGGAAGTTGAGTAGAATTTTGTTAGTAGCAGATGTTACCTATAGTTGCTTAATTAAACATTATTTTTGTTATTGTTCTTGTTAATATACAGTTGTTTCGATAGTATAAAGCGATGTGAAAAAAGATTATTGTTAAAAGAAATAACTGAAAATTTAGAGTTCTATAGTGAAAACTGAAAACATTAAAAAAATTAATTGAATCATTGGTTCTGTATTGTTTTTAAAATAACTTGAAAAGTAACAATATTACTAAACTTCTTTATATCTATACTTATAATAAAACTGTAGAGAGATCAATTCTGTACATTGAATATATGTTAAAAATTAATATTGGAGGATGAATGGTGATCGATACTAATGCCAAAAACGCAATCAATAAATTTTTTGTCTGTCTGTCTGTCTGTCTGTCTGTCTGTCTGTCTGTCTGTCTGTCTGTCTGTATGTGCACGCATGGGTCAAAAACTACTGAAGGCATTTTAACCAAACTTGGTACAATTGTAGTCCATACTCCCGGGCAGGTTATAGGCTGTATAACATAACGCTAAGACACATAGGAGCTGAGCAGTGACGATAAATTTGAAGCAAGTCGGTTGAAAAAAAGCGCGTTCGAGCTCTTATCATCGCGTACGTTGATCATACGCCAAAAATATGTATTACAAAAATAATGGTCTTCAAAAGATGTACAAAAAAGTCTTGAATAGTATATATCTATCTTTTATATATTAGCCACAATAACCTGTTTAATCGTTAGGGTTTTCTTCAAAGTGTATTAAATACATAAATATATTGTAATTTGCATAGACATATCTTTTTCAAACTCCCATATTTCAAAAGTACACTTTAAAACCTTATTCATAAAAAAAAATTATAGAAATCGGTTTATAAACACACAAGATTTAGATGAAAGAAAATTTCCAAATGTCGCCGCGCCAGTATGAGTACGGCTGTACGGTTGATTTTTGTTTAACGTCCGAAACGGCCAACCGATGCATCTATATAATTTCATTCACATTGACTCTTAATGCGAACGGACGTGGTTCTTATTGACTCTTCTCGGAATAAGCGCGCTTTAGATATTAAAATACATAGATACGTAGTTTTTAGGTATTAAGTTTAAAGTAGGTATTTATCTATATACTACAATAAAACAATCGGAATCGGATAAGTAATACTCGAGATATCGCTAGATCTCTTTATTAGAACAGTCCAATACAAATCAGGGGTCATGAAAAATGGATTTGGTTCAATGTTGAATGAATTTAAATTTCGTTTCTTTTGTTCACGAGATGGCGTTACCAGTAGTAATCATAAAATAAAAGAGGTTTTAAATAATATATAACTATTTTATTATTAAGTGCTATTAATAAGTTATTTCTTTTAAATGTTAATAAAATTAACCATGAATCGTATGTGTAATATCAATTATAAGTCTTCACACTAGCCTTTAAAAATATCAATTTAACGGACACAAAGAACATCCAGACTAAGGACAATAGTTTGTGTATCACAATTGTCCTCCATGGGAATCGAACCCCCGACCTCATGCACGCCAGCCATGTAATGCGACCGCCGCGCCACCGAGGCAGGTAATTCTGCCGCACCATAACGTGGCGTGCAAATGTATTCATTCATAATTAATTAGCGATTATCCGTGTGGTGACGGAGCAAGAATACAATATGTCACCTCCCCATCTCATCCCATGGGTGGCGTAAAACCGACTAAGGGACTATCGGTGAATATTATCTTTACGAAATAAAAATGAAGGAAAACTTGAAATTAAACCCTATACCAATCCGACTGGCCAACGTGGTATTAGTAGGCCAAGTATCCCTCCGTCACGGGAGGAGGCGCGTCCTTGCAGTGGGACATTAATGGGCTGTTATGATGAAAAAAGCGATGTCATTTATTTTAACTTACAAATTTGACAACAGATGGCATTGTGCCTGTGACGTCATTTTCAGTATCGCGGTATTAAGATTTTACTTGAAAGAATGACGTTCGCTCATGTCTTTCAGTATAAGTTTAGACACAGTCTTCATAGATCTGTCTTTGTAAAGATCTGTTTTTGAAAAGGTTTTGATTCGTTCGTTAATTTTACAATTCGTGTGTAGGTATATCTGTTTGTTATAAGGTTTAAAAAACGATTTTTCAGTATTAAAGCGAATTGCGAAGTAAGTAACATCCGCCACGCGAACGAAGTCGCGGGCACAGCAGCTAGTTATAAATAAGTTTCAATGCAATGTAGATAAAAAGCTGCCTTCTCTGCTGATCTGCAAATCCTTGACGGAACTTTCCAACTCTTCTCCTACTAACTGTATTTATTTAAAAGTAAATCAAAAGCTGAAAAGACTAAGCCTCTAACAAAGTAAAATAAATCTCAAGTGAATATACTTGACTGTAGTCTGATAATAAGTTTTATTTAACTTTAAATTACTTACAACTTTCTTCCACATTTTATTACCATCATTTTTTAATCTAATTATACTGAGAAATGTTGTTTTAATGAAATAAAATGTATTTTTAACTTGAATATGATATTAAAATTTATAATTTACAATACCTTATAAAGATGGACTTAGAATATAAGGTATCACCCCATTTTTTAATACCATAGGTGTAGAAACAGGCGACTAACAAGTCTACTTATTGATTTGATGTAAGTATTTGTTTATCTAATAGAAAAAATATTAATATATTGTATTCGTCTCTTGCAGTTTGTTGATAAAGAATAAGTATAGCATTTACAGACACCTGCTTGGGTTTATCCATGTTATAATTTTAATATAGTATGTAAGAAACTCCCGTGTGGTGACGGAGTAAGAATACAATATGTCACCGCCCCATCTCATTTCATGGGTGTCGTAAAAATCGACTAAGGGACTATTCGTGAATAATATCTTGACGAAATAAAAAGAAGGAAAACTTAAAATTAAACCCTATACCAACCCGTTTGGCCAGCGTGGTAATAGTAGGCCAAGTATCCCTCCGTCACAGGAGGAAGCCCGTCCATAACAGCCCATTAATGTCCCTCCGTGCAGTGGGACATTAATGGGCTGTTATGATGTAAGAAACTATTTATTTGGTAATAAATAAAAATAAAATAACTTAATAGTCAATATCTCAAGCATAGAATGGAAATTTGACACACGACTCCGTACCAACCTGGCCAGCCAGAATGGCAGTAGACAGCCAAGTTATGAAAAAATACAGCCGAAATGAAAAAGTTCGTCGGTGATAGCGACTTGAAGTTGACTTGACCATTCATTAATTTCATTTGAGTTTCAGCTTTTGTATTGCAAATAATATTATAACACTTTTATATTTTCTCATTAGAAATCTGACAAATAAGTAACTTGATTTTAATAATATAATACTTATTTCTAATAAGTTTCACAGATGTTCATTCAATAATTCATAAAACCAAACAGTCCAAACTACACAAGCTCAAGGAAATGTGTATAACTTAGACTTAACTACTAGTCTTACGTAAGGCAGACGTTGGTGAAAATTATATGACGTCATGACCCATCTGTCAAATACTCTATGACGTCACGACTTATCTGTCAAAATTCTATGACGTCACGCGTCACGTGACTCAGCTGTCAAAAATTTTGTGACGTCACGACTCAGCTGTCAAAAAATATAGGCCCGCCAAAATTCTGTGACGTCACACTCAGCTGCCAAAAAATATTTTCCCGCTAAAATTCTGTGACGTCACGACTCAGCTGTCAAAAAATATTTTCCCGCCCTATTTCTATGACGTAACAACACATCTGTCAAAAATGTTATGACGTCACGACTCATCTATCAAAATTCTATGACGTCACAGGTCACGTGACTCAGCTGTCAAAAATTATTTTTAAAATATGCCCATAAATATTTATTTTATTTTGTTTTTAGTATTTGTTGTTATAGCGGCAAGGGAAATACATATTCTGTGAAAATTTCATCTTGTTATAAAGTTGAAATTTTGGAAATCCCAAACTGTCTTCATGACGCTGCGTGCTGTCAGGGTCATGACCGTGTCGGATTCGAACCACAGAACATTATTCGAACTAACTAAAACCACACTTGCTTTCTAGTTGTCATGTGTCGAAGTGTCCAGGAAGGGCCTTGAAGCCTAAAGTCATCTGTCAGACAATTGATAGTAAAGACAATCTTGGTTACTATCACAACTACTAATTTGAAAAAGTTATAACTAATTTGGCCGAGATGTAAAATTATTACAGAGATTTAATTTAAAATAATCTGAGCAATCTATTCTTTAATTTTCTAAAAGCTATTTAAATAACGAAGAATAAATTATTGAAATACTTTATAGTAAAAAGTTTGATATTAATAAGGTTTAAAGCTCATTGGCTTCTTCACACTTAGCAATAAAAGGTTTTATATTAGGTTTTATACTTTTTAATTTGGATTAACAAAGGATCATAACGTAATGTTATACCTAATAATAATGATATTCTGTTTTATCAAACTAAACAAAAAAGCTTACCGTTACTGCAGCTTACTAGAATGGGCCTCATCTAAGTACGTACAAAAAGTTAGTCTACCAAATACTATCACGATTCGCATCTCACTAAATAACATCTTGATCATCATATAAGTTAGCCAGTAGATATAGGACTCCGTCTGGTGACGGAGTAAGAATACAATATGTCATCACCCCATCTCATTCCATGGGTGTCGTAAAAACCGACTAAGGGACTATCCGTGAATATTATCTTTACGAAATAAAAAGAAGGAAAACTTGAAATTAAACCTTAAACCAATCCGTCTGGCCAGCGTGGTATTAGTAGGCCAAGTATCCCTCCGTCCCGGGAGAAGGCCCGTCCCTACAGTGGGCATTTATGATAGGACTCTTCCTAGAACGGTCATGTGCCTTCTTTATACATTGACTTCACACCACCTTGATGACGCTGTCTTTCCATAGTCTAAGTGCGTTGTTTTTGTATAATAATTTTGTAAAAAAAGGGCAATTTAATCAAACTCTTAAAAAGGTGAAATATACGTACACAAAGTAATCTAAACTCAAGACAATCATTTGAGGATCGTACAAATTTTATTAATGTCTAGTTTAATTTAAATATAATATTGAACCGTATTGTAGCAAATAAAACAATTATAATTTTATTTTAAGAATAAGACGACGAGACGATGTAGACGACATAAGAAGAATTATTTTATTAAATCTCCACGTGTTTGTTACAGCATCATCACAAGGGCCTCCGGGCTTCAATCTCCCAGCCATCATGCACGTGGAAAGGAACTGGTACGTCATGGCCTCAGAGCCTCTAGGTTCCTTCATAACCAAGGTCTACCTAGAGAATACGGGAAGTCAATCAGTAATATTCGGCCTCGAGAGTACAGGAGAACCCGTACCATTCAAAATTGACCCACATACTGGTGTGGTGACTGTAAACGATACATTAACTGATAAGGTAAATAATTATAGTTGCTTTTATTATCTTTTTTAATTAACTATTGGCATATTATGACTTAGAGAAAATAAGGCTTATTTTAATATTGGACAGGGTAATATTCCATGTGATCACGGAATAAGATTATACGAGGCTACCATAATATACAAAACTACTAATATACAAAATAATAAAATGAAAATTCGGCATAAGACCTTATACCCAGGTCTGGCCATCGTGGCATAAGAAGATCAAGTTTATATTGTTATTTATTTGAATTGACGACCTCGGTGGCGGCGCGACGGTAGCGCAAGCGGCTGCCGTGCACGAGGTTGTGGGTTCGATCCCCACGCAGGACAATAATTTGTGAGATCCACAAATTATTGTCCTGAGTCTGGGTGTTGTTTGAGTCCGTTAATTGATGTTTGTAAAAAGTCCCCGCGACACAGGGCATGATCCCTATTGCGGGAATGTCTTTTAAAAAAACATAAAACATATTTATTCAATAAGTCAATTCCCAAACTAAGGAGCATACCCTGTGTTGCAGGATCTTTTGTAGTCGTGAAATTAATGAAATGCACAAAAGTAATAATTTGTGTTGCATGGATTTCGAATTTACGGTCTCGTGCATAAACAGCATAATAATATGCATTTGTTGTGCCGGTAATATTAAAAAAAAACATTTCGCAGTAAATGTAATAATTCTTGAAAGTTATAACATAACACTGCTTGTGATTAAAATAACAGATGATATGCAAGAAGGATATCTTCCTACATTTCAAAGTTATTGATAATATTAGTCTATTCGTCAAAACTTCTTCAGCGAACTACTCGTGATATCTTAACAAACTTTCTCATATTATGTAATTATACAATATTGATTTTGGTAAAATTGACTGTATCAAATTAAAAAAAACATTCAAATTTTCGGTTTTCGTTTGAAGTTTCAACAGACTGTTAAATTTTAGTTTTATCAAATCCATCAGATTCGTCTTGATTATTTACCGGATTCAATATTGGTGTTATGGGAACCGTAGTAATTAATTCATAAAAACCATTCAAGTTTAAGATTTAAGTGACCACTAAGATCTTGATTTGTGTAGAATACAACATCAACTTTCATCTAATAAAAAAAGAACTTCAGGTGCTAAAAAAATAAACTTAGCAATGCAGAATGCCTGAACGCACAATAAACACGCAAAAGAATACTTTATTCAAAGATTGCATATCGCTCGTTATACTTAAAAAAAATATACTTAAAATGAATAGAAATTACATTCACTTAAGATACAATTTCTTTTCAATTTCATATTATTTAAGTTGTTACAAAGCCGTGCGGTTCCCGGTTAGAATAGGACTGCCCCATATCCTCCCGTGGGTGTCGTAAGAGGCGACTAAGGGATACCACGACCCGGTGCATACCACCTAGCACCTCGGGTCAACCTCCTGGTGGGGAGTAAATCACTAACAACAGCATACCCAAGGAGGGTTGGCGTCAGGCAGGCGGCCGGCCGTAAAATATAGCCAAAACTTTTAGCAGCATGTGGAAAAGGACATGTTGTGCCGACCCAAAAAAAAAAATTGGGATAAGGGCAGGGGAATGATAATTAAGTTCTTACAAAAAATCTTTGTAATGTGTTTGAAGAAACTACTACATACTAACAAAACATTATTGTACCTAATTCAAGAGCAATAT
This sequence comes from Schrankia costaestrigalis, assembly GCA_905475405.1. Lineage (NCBI taxonomy): Eukaryota > Metazoa > Arthropoda > Insecta > Lepidoptera > Erebidae > Schrankia > Schrankia costaestrigalis. Next base: position 4,508,403 of record FR997830.1, read on the forward strand.
TCTTGTATCACTGAAAATAATATAAATATTTTTATGTTTCAGGAAAACCATGCTTATTCATTATGGGTGACAGCAAACGGTGGCTCAATACCACAAAGGACAGAAGTATACGCTACAATCACTGACAAAACCGGCCAGAGACCTAAGATACCTCACCCACCGCCAATATCATTTCCCTCATACCCAAACATACCTTTACAACCAAAGCTCACTAGAACAACTCAAAGCACAACCAAAGTAATACAGCCACAATACATAGACATCACAGTACCTGAAACAACAACAGTAGCAACTACTTTAAGTCCGCCAAAAACACCAGTTGATCTTCCAGAAGTAATAAACACACTTGAAAATAATGAGAAGAATAAAACTTCAGATTTGCCAAATGAGGTTCCCCTAACTTTGATACCCCTGATCGCAATAGGAGGTCTGGTTGTGATTGTGGCAGCAGTAATATTGTTTGTTTGCAAGAAAAACAATTCACAAAAGAAGGACAAAAAGAAAGAAGATATGGTAAGTAACAATATCATTTAGATTTTTAATCTTGTAGTTTGATGACGTATGATATTTTTCTCACTTAGTTTCTGTAACATTAAAATTAAATAGTTACTGTTATCTAAATTAACTTGTATTGCATGAGTGCGTTCTATTAAGACTAATGTTTTTATTACTTACTTTTATAGCCAAGAAAAAATAAAACGAAATTATATTAATATAAAAAACAAAACTTTTATTCGTTTTGGTAACTGGTACATTTAAACGATTTAAAATACGACTAAGTTTTAATTATCTTAAGAAAATTGAAATATAAACAAACTTAAAAATAAAATAAAATAGATTCCATGCAAGAAAGAATTTTTGATACTTACTTAAACGTACACCCATGCTTCAGCAGTTGTATGATAGATTAATAATAACAAGCATACCTACTCAATAGTCGCAGAAACGGTTCACAAGATACGACAGGTTATTATTCCGGTGGTGAGCAGGGGTGTCAGGTGCGGAGGGGCACTTTTCATCCCATTGCACGACTTACCACCACCATCATGTGGGTGAGAACGGCCGGAGCATTCACGGCCGTTCTCAAGAAGATAAGGGTTTGCCTGTAATGGCGGGGATCGCCTGAAGGGGACTGGACGCAAAGGCTCTGCCGGTTCCCCAGGCCCCCTCCAAGTAGGCGATAAAGGAGTACCACTTGGAACTTTTAGTGGGTGCATTGGGGATTGCCTAACCCCCTGGGAGTACATACCCCAACGAGAGGTGATGCGTAGGCATTTTACCCCAGCGTAAACAAAAATAAAACGTTATTTTGTATGAGTAACTCAGTTTTGTGGTTTTGTGGCTCGAAATTGAAGTAAGACTCGAACTCAAAAGTACTTCAATTTAATCGGCGCCTTAACAATTATTAATATTATTACATAACTTGAAAGTTACAAAATATAATAAAATTGGCAAATTCTACGTGCTACGTGGTTCAAATAAATGATTCAACACATAATAATTTCAAACTCAAAGCTCAACTTTCTTTAAATTAATTGTGTTCTACAATGATAAGATGTCATTAACCCTGTAATCTTCCATAACTGATAATGTCATTTATTCATAATACTAACTAATCTAGTAGCCTTTTCTTAACCCAATTCTTTGTCGCTGTTATAATATTCAGTTTCATTTCTAAATTCATAAAATAACTTTTGGCCATTGTTGTCCTATCATATAAAGCTTCTTATCCTTGTTAGTTTATCTAGGTACCCCTTTATTTATATTAAGTACTCACTTCTTCATTTAGGATTTCTTCCTTATTTACTTCTTAGCATTTTAGTTATATTTGTTCAAAAAAAAAATTTAAAAAATCCATTCGTTATAATCTTGAGTATTCTTATCGTATTTCATAATGCTTCATACCCTGTTTTTGTTTATCTTTCATACCTAACATTCATTTATAAAAGCTTTATAGGACTTCATCTTTATTACTTATGATCTCAGTTACATTTTGTTTAAATTCATTCGTTATGTCCTATTGTTCACAGAGTAAAGACTCGAGTGGAATAGTTCTTCAAGATGCTTCTCTTAACCTGTGGGATCACCCAAGAGCCTACTCCAACAGATATGAATCATGGGATAATAATCATTTGCAGGTCAGTTGTGACCGGAATTTTAAAGTATTTCTTCAAAACTTGGCTAGACGCCAGACTATCTTTCTACTTGAACTTAAGTAACTATCTTGATTTTCATTATGAGAACTCCTTCACAGCGATGCTTAAAATAAAATTACGTAACAATGCCCACTGACCCATTAAAGTTATTTCCCCGTATTCCACGAAACATTTCAAGTTGCCTTGACATTTTACAAGTAATATAATTTTAATAAGAGTTTCATAATATTTAGGGTTGTTTTTTTAGGAAGAGAAAGAACCTTTTTTACTGTTGTTTTTCTAATTATATTTAAGAAGTTTAATGTAAATACTAAACAACAAATTACTAAACCACAATTAAACATTTAATTTAAACGATTATTAAAAAAAAATTGGTTAATTTACATTTATACGAAGTTATATTTACTGTGGAAGATTACTTTTGTGTTTAGTATTAAAAAAGCTTATTATATTCCTAAAGAATATTGAATGTCCCGCTCGCCTCATATCTCATAGCCGAAATAATATTACTCGTGTTGTATTAAATCCCAGACACACGCAACAGTTTTAAATCAAATGTACACAGCCAGCATGTAAATAATATTTTTGCCAATATTACTGAAGCAAAATCAAATATCTTTTTGCATAGAATTTTTATTCTTTCTGATTTATGATAATTAAAATATTTTCTTATGGTTAGGGATAGTTATTACTAGGTTGTTTATCATTATATTACGCCTTAATTTTTTGTGTCGTACCATAATTAACATACCTATATAATAAAATATGTTTATAATATAATATTGAAGTGGCGTGTAAGGTGGTATAAAGCTCATGTGGACTACATAAATTATTACCATTGCTTTCGACACAAGAAAGCCCTACTTCTCTCCATTTAGTAGTAAAAGGTTCTCTTTGATCCCAGTTGTTTAAACTAAACAATCTTACAAAAACGACTTTGAAATAAACCTCTTTTCTATAAATTTAAAAGTTGTGTACCACTTTTATAAGTGGTTTCTAAAGTACGCTTGGGCTCAAAGATTATTAAAGTCATTGAAATTATTTTAGTTTATTATTAAAATTTGAATTCTAAGGTTAACTCACTACGACCTTTTTTATAATAATCAAATTTGATTTAAAGAAATGCATTGTTTGTAAAGGTATTTTGTGTATATGGTATTGACCTTTATCAAAATAAATACGTTAATCATTATATTTATTTAATTTTAAACAAAATTGACCTTTACAGCGATGAGATCCGATTATTAGTTTGAAAGATATCTCAGTTTTAAAATAATGCGCAACTAACGTAAAATATATCTGTCTAACGCGATGTTAGTAGGTATTGATGAATTTTCTTAGTATCAACATTTTGGTTGGAGTATGATCTTTATTTTAATTTTAAATACCTGTCATCATAAGAGCCCATTAATGTCCCACTGCAGGGACGGGCCTCCTCCCGTGACGGAGGGTTACTTGGCCTACTAATACCACGCTGGCCAGACGGATTGGTATAGGGTTTAATTTCAAGTTTTCCTTCTTTTAATTTCGTAAATATAGTAGTTACGGTTATTCCCTTAGTCGGTTTTTACGACACCCATGGGATGAGATGGGGTGGTGAAATATTGTATTCTTACTCCGTCACCACACGGATAAAATACCTGTACTATAAATTAATTCTACCTCAAAAAGATCGCTTGGTCGGACTAAATTCGGAGGGCGGAGGACCCTGTTCTGTGGCGTTTGTTGGGAGAGGCATTTTGTCCAGCAGTGGACTGCGATAGGCTAATTGGTTTATTGATTAATACCATGTATTCTTAATCCATCGTTACATGGATAATACTCTATACTAATATTATAAAGAGGTAAAGTTTGTGTGTATGTAAGTTTGTGACGTTGTAGGGGGTAATCTCTTTTTTTTTTTTTTTTTTTTTTTTTTTTGGTCTCGCTGGGGTAAAATGCCTACGCATCCCCTCTCGTCGGGGGACGGGAGGGGTATGTGGGGCTCCCAGGGGTGTGACCCCCCCAGTGCACCCACTAAAAGTCCCCAGCGGCACTCCTTCATCGCCTTACTTGGAGGGGGCCTGGGGAACCGGCAGAGCCTTTGCGTCCAGTCCTCCTCCGGCGATCCCCGCCGTTACAGGCGGGCCCTTCTCTTCTTGAGAATGGCCGTGAGTGCTCCAGCCGTTCTCACCCACATGGTGGTGGTGAGTCGTGCAATGGGATGGAAGGTGCCCCCGCACCTATCACCCCTGCTCACCACCGGGATGGAGGAGGTTGCGGTACGTCCGCCTTCTCCTGCCCTCTCGCCTCCTCCGATGTGGCGGCGCGAGAGGGTCTTCTTCCCGCGCGCGCTCAGCCGCCTCCTTCTGCGACATAACAAGTTCGCAGAAGGAGGCAACCGCCCCCCAGGCCTCCTCGCTCCCCAGCATAGCTTTAACTAAGCCCGGGAGCGAGAGGTCCGCCCCAACTACTCCCACCAGGTTGAGACGCGGCCCCGACCACAACGGGCACACCTCCAGGGTGTGCTGCGCCGTGTCCGCGGCCGCGCCGCAACCGTGGCACAGTGGTGCCTCCTCCCTTCCGATCCGGTGCATGTATGAGCCGAAGCACCCGTGCCCCGACATTATCTGCACCATCCGGAAGGAGAGGAAGCCATTCCGCCGCTCCAGCCAATCTCGAAGGACAGGTCCGAGAGCGTCCAGCGTCCATCGGCCGAACACGGCGGAGGCAAGGTCCTCCGTCCAGTGAAGGAAGGTGGCATTCCTCGCCCCCTGCCGGATGGCCTCCCACTCTTCCGGGGCTGGACGCTCTCCGAGCGCCCTTCGCCCTACTTTCCATTTGTACACTCTGGCGAGCACCCATGCCTCGAGCTCCCAAGGAGGGGTGCCCGCCAGAGCGCACGCCGCCGCAACACCTACTGTGCGGTAGGCCCGAACTACCCGCTGAGCAATGGCCCTTTGGGGCGCCCGAAGGGCGGATAGATTCTCCCTCCTTTCGAGGGAGTCCGCCCAGATAGGCGCACCGTACAGGGCCATGCTACGCAGTATGCCGGCGTATAATAGCCGGCAACGTGTGCTGGGCCCCCCCAGGTTAGGCATTAACCACGAGAGGGCGCCCGCGGTCCTCAGCAGACGCGTCGACAGCTCACTAAAATGTGGGCTGAAGCGCCATCTGCTGTCCAGGACAAGGCCCAGATACTTCATCTGGGCCTTTACCACAATCCGGGCGCCCTCAACGCAGATCTGGGCATCGGGTGGGGGACGCCGCCAAGGGCCGTGAAAATACACGGCCTCGGTTTTGTCCAACGCCACCTTCAGACCCAGATGCCGGATTCTTTCCGCTACCATGGTCCCACCATCCGACGCAAGGCTAGTCGCCCGCCGGAAGTCCCCGCGGGCAGTCAACAGAGTGTCATCTGCATAGCAGATGACACTTGTGCCGCCCGGGAGGGCCCCCCGCAGGAGCCAATCGAACCCGATGTTCCACAGGAGGGGTCCCAGAACGGAACCCTGTGGAACGCCGGACTCCACCGCGTAGCGTCGGACTTGACCCTCCTTGTCTACCAGGAGGACCGTGCGGTCCTCCAGGTAGCTCCCCAGAAGGGACCGCAGGTAGCGAGGCACTCTGTGGTAGGGGGTAATCTCTGGATCTACAGAACCGATTTTTAAAATTATTTTTGTGTTAAATAGGCCATTTATCGGGGAGTGACATAGGCTATATAGTATTACGCTATGACTAATAGGAGTGGAGCAGTAATGAAATATGTTTAAAAAAGGGAAGGGTTTTTTTCGCCGCCCAACGAAGTGGGCACGGGTCAACTAGTAGTTAATAAAATACACATTCTAGAAACAAATGTATATGTCATAAAGACTGATTATTTATATACGTTACGCTCAAGGATCAAAAACGCAGTACAGTAAACATCCACATGGCGAAATTCGTGTTATGGCTCTAATGAAAACGCGCACGACGCGTTGTGGCAATCAAAGAAAGACCAAATAGAGAAATTCGTGTCGTGGCTTACATGCTATTTGATTTCAACGCGTTGTGGTAATGAAGAAAAGCCATGACGCGTTCTGAGCATTCATTGTGATAGCCTTATCACGACGGACAGGTTGTAACTTGTCCGTAACACACAGCAGCACGACACTTTGTCAAATAGAAATATTACGCGTGCTTTATGCCTTGCTTACGCCATTGTTTTTTTTTAATTGCAGCTTTCAGAAGAAACGTCAATCACAAAAGATGACCATCCTCCGGATAAATGGGAGTTCCCCCGACATAAGTTGAGGATATTCCACATCGTGGGCGAAGGTGCTTTCGGACAAGTTTGGAGAGCTCAAGCTATTGATATTGCAGGTAAGTTAAACGACCTATTGTTCTATGCAACATACTAGGGCACTAAAAACGATCTCCAGCCTCAGTCAAAGGCATGTGGTCTGCAAAAGATGGTCAGCGCTGCAAAACACATTGCCCACGAAATAGCTATTTATAGAGGAAGTACATAGGCATGGCATTGTTAAGGGGTCCATTATTGCAAACCAGCAACATGTTTCAATTTGAAGTAAAATCGTATGTCTGTATTCGAATTTCAAATCAACCTTCTAGTATAATAAAGAGAGCTGTCGCACTTCTGCATTTGGTATTCTAAGTTTGTAACCACGTGACGGTATGCTGAATAAAGAAACTCTTACGTATTACTTGAAAGAAGATAAATATTAATTGTGTTATTCTACTTGCGTTTTCTAAGATTTCTTTTGAGACTTAATGCCAATAATTGGCATTGAAAAAAAATATTTTTCAAGTCCAGATACTGTAATGTAGAAGCCTTTTAACAGTAATCGAAAATCTATTGTTCTCAGTTATCCACAATATCATCAGAAATAAATCGGGAAAGTATGGTGAATGAAATTAAATTCCACTAAAAACAATACAATGAAAAAATCTTTTTATTCATTATAGATAGGAGATATGAAAAGCTTTGTTAGTAGGTACTTATTTTAATCAAAATATTCGCTCTAAACCAAAACAATTAAACTGACAAAGTAAAACTGTTCTCATACAAAACTGACAAGCTAGACATCAAATTAAAATTTAAGACTATCTCTAAACTTTGTTAAACCAAACTTACATATTTATATTAATCGCAATGTTTAGTGACTAAAAAGCTGTTTTGTGTTAGTTACTCTAGACTTGTAGAAACAGTTTTGGAAAGTAAATAATTATTATTTGATAAGGTAGTGTTTACCTTTTCGCTGTCGTTGTCTTTTCGAGTTCTAATTCTGTTCTTAGCGAGAGGATTCCTTGGATCATTAATGGTTTTAGTTTGAGTTAAACGTGACGAAGTAACAATAAAAGGTATCACCATCCCATACTATCATTTGACTGTCGTAAAAGTTAACCACGATACAGTTCCCAAATATATTTATTTCCGAAATCAAAAGAAACTAAACTTTTTTAAAACTGAATATCGATCCATCTGATCGGTTAAGTATTAGCATTAGCAGCTTAAGTTTTCTTTCTTTACAAAACCTTCTTTAATATATTCCTGCAGTGAAACATCAAAGGGTTTTGATAGTATAATTTTTAGTTTAAATGGCTTATAAGTGAGTGATAAATTAAATATTATTTCGTTAAGTATATTTTATGTTGTCACGAAGATCACGCACTACATAAATTCATATCTAAACAACTCAGAGCTTGTTTTAAAACCGCTTAACTTCATTTAGTTAATATAAACTCTTCGAGGTTTATTTAATCATAAAATTATTGTTTGAAATTGGTGAAGCAATCTCTTAACAATTTTGATTACAAGAAAGCGTTTCTAATCCCGATTCTCGATTCTTGCGCAAACATTTGTGTGTTTGAACATCGGTATTTGATTTGTTCGAAATCCATGTAAGTGTGCTATATAAGTACGTTTATCAGTTGTCTAGAACCATTGAGGTAATATGTACTACGTACGTAGTACATATTACCTCAATGTCTAGAACCCACAGAATGAACTCTACTAAGTTTATTATTAGATTGATTTTTGTTTGTGTGTGTGAGAAATGTCATATATATTAAATTGTATTGCTTAATTCTGTATTGTTAACAAAACTCTATAGAGCTTAACGTGTCCTTTTTAAAGACAGTCTCTAGACAATTTGCTTAACAGATGATGTAGTCTTTAAAGATGACATCTTAATAAATGATAATAAGAAAACTTATTATTAACACCTACACCTTGTCTGATATTTATTCAGTGAGACGTGACATCTCAGCAAATTATTAAATTGCTTACAAATCTAAATCTTAACACTGTAAACAATTATAAAAATGAATCTGAAATTTAAAATACTGAGCACGAAAGTTTTAATTTGAAATAATATTTATTGGTAAATGAAAAGTTGTTAGTCCATTAAAGGCGCTAGTAATAAATTTGAATTTGACCGTATTTTTTATTTTAATAAGTTCTAGAAAGATGAATCAACTGCACTCTTTTAAGTGTATATTTACATAAAATAGGAAAAAAATTGTCTGTATTCTGTAGGGAGGACTAGAACTTTAAAAAAATTGTATGGAATGTAAAAACTGTCTTGATCACATCCAGAATTTCTACTTTATTATTATAAGGCTGCTAATCGTTTGTGATTTACTTAGAAATGTTTGCAGCGATACGGCAATGTTACGTAAGTATAGCCAAACCCGAATACAATACTAAAATTAAGTCAAATATGATAGACTTGTATGACTTCACATCTCTATCACAAAATATTTGTCATCATCATCATCATAACAGCCCATCAATGTCCCACTGCACTGGCGGGTCTCCTTCCGTGACGGAGGGATTGGCCTACTAATACCACGCTGGCCAGACGGATTGGTACAGGGTTTAATTTCAAGCTTTCCTTCTTTTAATTCCTTAAGATGATAGTCCCTAAGTCGGTTTTTACGACACCCATGGGATGAGATTGGGTGGTGTCATATTGCATTCTTACTCCGTCACACACGGAGAATAAAATATTTATAACTATACCAAAAAAGTCCTCCAATTTTCTATAACAGGAGGAAGCCCGTCCCTGAAATGATAGATAAATGATTTGTTATGATCATTGTAAATTAAAAACTATTCTATTTTTGAAATTGCGCATATTATATCGCTAATATGCGAAGTAGTAATAGGTACCATACTTTACTCGTATTTTCCATTCCACCGTATTATGCCGGGTTCATTAATGAGGTAGTATGATGGATGATAATTTAATTACTGCACGACCTTATTATCCCGAAGTAGATACGACATTTTGTGTCATTTCCAAAGATTATTTGTCGTAACGATAATGACTATTTCGTAAGTGATGAAGAAAGACGTGACTATCTTTTTTCTACTGTTTTGTTATTTTTCTTGATGAGAAGTACTAACCGGTTGCAATTACTAATATTCTGTGCTTCACGAGATTATTTAAGCGACTTTGTTAATATTTATTTACTAACTTCAAAAAGGAGAGGAAGTTGTCATTGCGGTTTTTAATGCACACAAAGATTGCATTGAGCGGGAATCGAACCCGAGACCTCTGCGTAGCAGTCACGTTTTATAACCACTACGCGCCGGGGGGGCAGAGGTAGTAATTTTAATATTTTTTTTTCAGTTAGATAATGAAGTTTTCCTTCGTCCTAAAAATAGTTGTTTGTAGTTTTCTGCAGAGCCAGACCTAAAACTTGGACTCCTAGTGTAAGAATTCTACAGACAGACGAATTTATGAATAATTTAGAACTAAGTATACGTTTTCTTTGAATGATACTGTATTTTCCAAAACCTTGTTAGTTATCTTATACGACATCAACCAAAAAAGAAAATGATATTTTTTATTCTTAGCCCATTACACAATTTAATTCACCCGAAGCAGTTACTGGTAGTCACATTTAATAAAATTATTTCTAACTAGCTGACCCGTGCCCACTTCGTTGGGTGGCGAAAAAAAACGTTATTAAGCGTCTCTTTTTAAACATATTTCATTACTGCTCCACTCCTTTTTGTCATAGCGTGATATTACATAGCCTATGACACTCCCCGATAAATTGACTACTATTCAACACATAAGGAATTTTAAAATCGGTTCATTAGATCCAGAGATTACCCCCTACAACGTCACAAACTCACGAACACACAAACGTTACCTCTTTATAATATTAGTATAGATAAAAAAAAACCTATTTGTCACTGAAATAGGTAGGTCAGTCTAACAAATTTAGGCCGATTTGGACCAGTCAGCACAGCGCAGCGTGGCAGTGACGCATTACCGTGTGCATTGAAACACGGAAAGGTTTATTATAACTTTTGGCCTGAGTAGCCAGACTGTGACAGCGTGCAATATTGCTTAGGAACGCTGATTAGTTAATATCTAGCTAAATTTATAAATGATCCGTGTAGTGACGGAGTAAGAATACAATAAGTTACCACCCCATCTCATCCCATGGGTGTCGTAAAAACCGACTAAGGGAATATCGGTGAACATTATCTTCACGAAATAAAAAGAAAGAAAACTTGAATTTGAACCCTACACCAACCCGTGTTGCCAGCGTGGTATTAGTAGGCCAAGTATCTCTACGTCACGGGAGGAGGCCCGTCCCAGCAGTGGGACATTAATAGGCTGTTATTATACAATTCATAAGGCTATGAATGCTGCTCACATCGACTTTATTACTGTAGGCACTACACTATCACAGTTAAAAAAATCCAATTCTCAATTCGAATATTTAAATTAAATCAATTATTATTTTATATTTAACTAGGTATATATATTATTAATAAATATATATCTACTATCTACTGCTGCACATAAACTTCCTTTGAATGTATATCATTGTTAGGTTCATAACAAAGCATAGGTATGGGACGGAACATAGCAGACAGTGAAGGTAACCGCTAACGCGTTGTAAAGGGGCCTCCTTAAACCTACATCTGGGTCGTAAGTCCCAGACGCTGTTATGCAAGTGTTCTGTCCTCTATCACGCGATGGACCCGGCACCCGCACGGAGAATCCATGGAATGCTAAGATTAGGTCTTATGATTTCTGTCTCTAAAATGTAAAAATATATTTTGATGAAATTCCTCCTTTTCCGAAGTAACATTTACGAACTTTAAAAGAAAAATACCTGACAAACTATTAAAAATTACTAAAGAGCTATATATAGCGCTTTGAAAATAAGGGTACTTATAACATAAAGTTATTCTTCTTGACTTAAGAATGATTATTTTAAGAATCAAAAGGCTTAAGGCATCAAGTTTGCTTTTGTGCCTACACCTACGTACAAAAAGATTGACCAGGCAACTGAATTCGTTATAATTTAAAGTAAATTTTGTTATAACTTACCCTTTCACAGTGCCGTCAGCAGACACAATAGTAAAACAATGCACGGTTACCATATGGTACAGTCAGAGGCAAAAATATGTACACATTTTCAAATTTTCTAAACTATCTGCACGTTTATCTAGACATTACAATATCAAAATGAATTCGTAATTTAGAAGAGGTTCCGTACAGTTTTGAATTAATCTTCGAATTTTCAATTTTGGATTGGCAGAACTTTAGATAACTGGTTTACAAAATGCGAAAATGTGTACATATTATTGCCTCTGACTGTACACTGCACTGGGAACGTGTTAATTATTTATTAAATAAATATGGTAACCTGCATGTCAATTCTCGTACCTAAAATTCGGTTAAGTTAACTTTTAGTTGTCAAATTGTTACACTCTAAATAAAACTTCAACACGACCACAAAAGATTACAATTGCAATAGCAAAAACATGACAACTAAAAGTTAACTTAACCGAATTTTTGGAACGAGAATCGAGATGCTGAATAAGTTTTCGAAGTTAATAGCCATCTGTCAGTGAGCTACTAAGACAACTAAGTGAAATAAGCATACGAACTTTTGTGTTTGTAATACAACATAAAACGTAATATTTAAACTCTCTTATTATAATGTCCTAGTCAATAATTAAACTTTTTTTTTTTTACAAAATACACACACATAATATTATACAAATAAACATGCCAACGAAATTAAGTAGCCTTATGCACACTGAACTTTATTTGATCCGTGTGGTGACGTAGTAAGAATACAATATGTCATCACCCCATCTCATCCCATGGGTGTCGTAAAAACCGAGGGTTAATAATTATATTTACGAAATAAAAGAAGGAAAACTTGAAATTAAACCCTGTACTAATCCGTCTGGCCAGCGTGGTATTAGTAGGCCAAGTATCCCTACGTCTCGGGAGGAGGCCCGTCCCTGTAGTGGGACATTAATGGGCTGTTATGATGATCACAAAAAAATAGTAAATCCATATCTATGGAAATTATCTACAACGTAAACTGTTTTATGAGTATCTCATAACATACTCAGACTCTCTTCATATAAAGACGGTATTAATATGACTGAACTCTCTATGTTCCACATTACTCCGTCTAGATAATTTCCGAGCTAGAGCAGGTATCTCGCGAATCTCGCTTGCATTAAGTATAAAATGATGTCTTAGTATGATTTCATTTGTCTTAAAAGTGTGTATTAAAGAAGCGAAAAAATGTGAACTACGGAATAGTTCACAGATATTCAACTGAAATAATTATGTTGTATTTTGCTCGGAAAGTTTTAAAGCATGGTAATAAAACGTAATATCTAATTATAGGTTATGTAGTATGTTGACTGCGTGTTGGGAAAGGCCTATGTCTAACAGTGGACTGCGATAGGCTAGTTGATTGATTAATTGATTGATTGTATGATGACTGAATAGTAATACATTGTCTGACCTTCGTATCTCATCCCATCGTAATAAATTAATAAATAATATTTCACTTAGGATAGAGCAAAAAGTAGGAAATCTTGACAAACAGGTCTGGTTAAATTTAGGTTTTAGGTAGGATCTCATCCCATCGTAATAAATTAATAAATAATATTTCACTTAGGATAGAGCAAAAAGTAGGAAATCTTGACAAACAGGTCTGGTTAAATTTAGGTTTTAGGTAGGATCTCATCCCATCGTAATAAATTAATAAATAATATTTCACTTAGGATAGAGCAAAAAGTAGGAAATCTTGACAAACAGGTCTGGTCTATAGGTAGGTCAATTTTACCTCCGTTACTGGCTGTAAAAGCCCACTAATAGTTAATTGTCCTACTAGACATTAATGGGCTATTACGGAGATGTCTCTGCGGTAAAGGCTCATCCCATACAATACCGCAAGAGAGGTTTAGAAATGATAGTGCTTAGCGTATTTATCTATGTAGGTAAAAGTAGGTAGGAAAGGTCAATATCGGCTTAATATTAATTATATATTTATAATAAGTATTATTTTATAATATATAACATATTATTAATATTGCGTATTATTAATAATTTATACCATAACCATTTGTCTTGAATCATTGTCACTTTTAATTTTACAGTTAACTAAATATTTCTACTAAATAGGCTGTTTTATGTTTATCCCTCACATCCATTTGTGTAAGATATTATTACATTAGTATCAACCTTAATTAAGCTCAAATTACGCTGTACAGTTCTAAAATCATATTATGCCCTCGTGAGTCCGTTGGCATCAAAACATATATTATGTTGACTGCGATGTTCACAGTGCTCTCCAAACAGTTAGGGACTCTTATCCTGCACTCTGTCCCGTTAAACAATGTATCATATACGATACATAGTTTTAATATTATATATTAGTACAACGTTTCTTACATTGTTTATAACAGGATCCCATGTTTTAAACAATGTAAGCTACGTTAGGGTGTTACTAGACCAATCGATCGATCGTTGATGGTCTGCATCGATCGATGTCATAATGATTTAGTCGACGTCGATCGATAATTTCCACCACTACAACGATGTCGACTAAACCATTCTGCTATCGATCGATGGCGTCGATCGACGATCGATCGATTGGTCTAGTAACACCCTTATACTACTTTTGTATTTTTTATAATAAACATTATATTATTATACAAATTTTTAATTGCTACAGTAATTTAGACATATTCAGTTTTCTCTTGTTATCGTATACCAATTAGTTGTATCAATTTCATGCGGGTATTGTCTGATCAGCATTGTGTAATATTGGGAGTTAATGAATATCAAAATGTTAATTTTATGTAGTAATTAAATTAAATACATAACACACTAGATTTAATAAACTTTGATTAATTTATTGTTAAACTTTCACTTTTGAATTGATTGTTAAAAATCGTAGTTTAAATCATGATTTCTGCAGTTTATTACAAAGCAATTTTCATTTGGAATTGATTGAAAAGAATCATAGTTCTATTACTATAATTGTGAAAGTAAATGGGAGGTATATTCTAGCAATTCTTTCAGAACTTACTAAAAAATCTAGGGTTGATGTAAGTTTTAATAAGCTCTTTACAAACGTTTACACATCAAAAGTGTTTTTGCTACGATCTTACCAAATTTACTGTGATAATAATATTATATAAGTGATCGTTAACACGTTGTAAATATGCCTCCTTAAGCCGGCTGCTAGGTCGTGAGTCAGAGGATCAAAAGACAGCGAGAGACAGCGTCTTGGTCGGACATTTACCCGATTTGACACACTCATGGAATTTCATGCAATGCTAAAATAAGGTCGATAAGAGTGGAGAGATATAAGCACTCCTCATTTAGTAGAAAGATGTGTCCGTATATTATCATAACAGCTCATTAGTGTCCCACTGCAGTGACGGGCCTCCTCCATTGACGGAGGGATACTTGGTCTACTAATACCACGCTGGCCAAACGGATTGGTATAGGGTTTAATTTCAAGATTTCCTTCTTTTTATTACGTAAAGATAATATTCATGGATAGTACCTTAGTCGGTTTTTACGACACCCATGGGATGAGATGGGGTGGTGACATATTGTGCGTATATATATAACTACTAGGTAGACTAAGGTACTATCCATGAATATTATCTTTACGTAATAAAAAGAAGGAAATCTTGAAATATATATATATATATATATATATATATATATAGGTATATATAATTATAACCATAATAAATTTTTGTTACAGGTAAAAAAGGAGAACAAACAGTAGCAGTGAAGACGTTAAAAGAAAATGCGTCAGAGAAAGAGAAAATCGATCTGCTGCAAGAACTTCTGGTGATGAAGAACTTGGGCTATCATCCGAATGTGGTTCAATTGATCGGCTGTTGTACTGAAAAAGTAAGTAACAATGCAAAAATAAACATTCAACACAACAAATCAAAGTCAAATTAAATTATTTTTATTTAATTTTATCATCATAACTTCTCCCTTTTTTACAAGTGTGCTACCCTTAGTCGGTTTTAATCCTACAATATTCACGATGGCTTTTTTTTATTATTTTATTTATTACGGTTATTTTTAACAATATTAAAGGTATTGAACCTGTTATAAAGGTATTGAACCTGTTATATCCCATGTGATTACGTAGACACTGTTATTAATTTATCGTTAACATTCTATTCCAATTTACGTACTCAAATAAAAACAAACTGTAAAGGTATATTAATAAATGTTTAATATGTATAAAATTAATAATATTTATTTTATAACTAAATTAATTTAAAATATGAAAGTGGTAATTATTATTTATTACTTTCATTAAAATTTCAATTAGCAAATTATAAGCGAAAAGATAGCACTAAGTTTCACTATTTAATATTACTTGAAACAGTTTGTCTGGCATGCTAGCAACTTCGAATACTTTAATTCCATTTTTATTAAATTCAGATAGAAAAACTGTGTTCTTTTAGTTCAACTTTTCCTAGGTAACTCTGAACATCATACCATCAGATCATGATTGTTTGCCTTTCTTTTAGCTTTTATTTATAGTGCTTTATCCGTGTGGTGACGGAGTAAGAATACAATATATCACCACCTCATCGCATCCCATGGGTGTCGTAAAAACCGACTAAGGGAATAACCGTAACTACTATCTTTCCGAAATAAAAAAAAGGAAAACTTGAAATTAAACCCTATATCAATCCGTCTGGTCAGCGTGGTATTAGTAGGCCAAGTAACCCTCCATCACGGGAAGAGGCCCGTCCCTGCAGTGGGACATTAATGGGCTTTTAAGATGATTTATAGTGAAAAAATACTTTTCTACACACGTTTGTATTAGATACTGAGCTGTTGTAATTTGAATTTTTTCCCAGGAACCCACCTTAGTTATAATGGAATTCGTAAGCTTAGGCAAGCTTCAACAGTTCCTTAGAGATTCAAGAGCGGAGCGACATTACGGCAATACGCACGGAAGTCAATTCCTAACGTCTCAGGACCTAACGAAATTTGCCTTCCAAGTAGCAAGAGGAATGGAGTTCTTAAGTTCACAAGGAGTAAGTATTTTTTAAATTTCGATTGTAGATACGAATTCACAACACAACTGTTGTACATTTCTAATCAAAAATGTGTCTTATGACAAGGGGGTATGCACTATTTTTTTGTGTCTTCTGGAGATAAAAAATAATATCTAATGTTAAACACAAAAAAATTCTTTAATTGAAAATTGTAAGTTTACTTCTAAGACCCAATAGATGGCGTTTATTCGTTGTAATTCAAGGTAGTGGTATACTTCAAACGCTGAGAAAGTGGTTAAAAGATTAAGACACAGAGACAAGCCTTCGGGTAGGTAGACTAATAAGCAAAGTATTAGAGTCGTATATATCTAGAACATTACGAAGCTTATTTCAAGCTTCAACTTTTTCTGTTACGTTCAAGTTGATATCCATAAACATCTTTTCTTTCAAAACGTTTCTTCTAAAACCGTTCATTTTCAAAGTACTTACTCTAAAGTAAAGCGATACCATGCCAATATAAAACATTTACGGCATCATACATATTTCATAAGTTTATTTTAATGCTTTACTTTATAAAATTGTTGAAAGCCTGGCAGTACAGATAAGATTAAAATACTTAATGTTCTTGTGAAATGGAAGCTACATTTACAATATTATTTTGTCCCATAAATTGTTGGTATGATTTTTTGCGGATAGAATAAAGTAGGATAATAGGCAGTTATCTGTTAAGTTTATTGTGTTCGATATTGGTGACTGAACACGCCAACGTTTGTGCAGACAAATCAACGTTTGACATATACACAAACGTTGGCATGATGGTCCAGGTACCTATTTAACTGCCCGTGGTTTTCGTTACGATATAGTAGGTTATTTGTTTGTACAATATCACCCTGTTTAGGTGGAAGGATAAAGTAGCTAGGAAAATTACAATGCTAAGAGGCCTAAAATGTTCGGTTTATTGGACCCAATGGCTTGATAGTAGTTTGTCCATAAACAGACATTTGTGACACGTGATGCTCAGGGGTTACAGCCACTCAAGGAAATAAGCAATCCAAAATAAACTACTGTCAACCCTGGGTCACTGTTACTGAAACGTCCCACCTAAACACAAGAAACAAATAGCTTACTATTGTAAGGAGGTGGATTATGCAGCCAAAGCGTTAGAACCTACCTTGTTGGTCACATTCTAAAAAGATAAATATAATATAATTTTCTTAAAGTACAGGTATACCCAAGTAAAAATAATGCATTTAAAACAACACACAAATACACACGTTTACAGTTAATTTAACAATAAAGGAAAATGTTTAACATTTAGGTTCAATCACGGTTCAATCATAAAAAATTACGATCGTTTCAAATAGCTTCCTGATTTCCTCAAAAATCTAAATATCTAAAACAATATTTCCATTTTTCGTTTTTTGCTACAGCTAGGTATACTATGGGCTTGGTTCACATCTGGCCTATAACTTTTATTTATGATATTATATAAATACGATGTTTTAGCTGATACCTAGTTGGATTTGACTTTAGAGTAAAAGTAACTATCATAAATTATCTAAATAAGATAAGAGATAAATAGTTCATTTATTTTCTCAATATTATGTTACAAAGTAACAACGTAATGACGTCGGTTTAAAACTACTTAGTCTAAGTTTAAATAATAAAAGTTTTGTAAACTTTACCACCGCTTCCAAGGCGCTAGATTTATTTGCAGTTTACTTAAATCTATTAACATATTAGTTCAGTGATAGCCACACTAGGCATAGCCTGTATCGAGGCTATCAGAAAGTTTAAGGACATTAAAACATAAAGTTACAATTAAACAACACTCTATAGTAAATAGTCTATGGTTTGCAATTATTGAGCAAACTTTGATGAATGGTTGCCTATACGACATGTATTTTTGCTCGGCATGTTCTGAAAACCACCTTTTCTACAATATCTGTGCTTTTTTATCCTGGGAACTCTTTTGTACTCGTAGAACGTTCATTCGCCTTAAGTTTAAATGGGCACAACACGGATTAGGAACCAAAAGTCGAGATGTTATTCTCTCATATAAGATTCTGAGAGCGAAGTATTTTGAGCCTGCGGGTGCTGGCTAGTCTCTCTAGAAATGTATTTTAATGTTTTTTGTTTACTTTTTGTTCCTCTTTTCTTTTTAAACTAAATGAAAATGAAAAATGAAAATGAAAAATGAAAAAAATGAAAATGAAAAAATATTTATTTTCTCCCAACAAATACATAGAACAAGATTAAGTTTAACATAATAAGTTGACAGGGAGACAGGAGCCCATACTAAGTCAAGACTTGTGTTACGGGTCTCCTGGTCTCCATCCTAGCAAACAGTGAGATTACTTATAACTTACTTAATTACAGATATATTAGAAGACAATAATAGATTTGAGTGATTATTTTATTAATTATTAATTAAGTGAACATGCGTATGCGTGTTTGTGTGTGTGTATATGTGTGCATGTGTGTGTGTGTGTGTTTGATTGCTAATGTCTCAGTGTCTGTTTAGTAAATTTTCTGTGTCCTTGTACTCTAGCGTGAGAAGCCAATTACTCACTTTAATCTTACATGTCCCGCCAGGGTCAGGATAGATGTTGAGTAGTTTATTAGCAAGATTATAGAGACGCCCACCTTGGTAGAAGAAATATTTGCCACTAAAAGCAGTTCTTGCACCTTCAGTTTGACTAATTTGAAAATTCCTTCGCCTAGTGAGTGCTGGATTATTTGGATCATATTCTAGGAGCTTGTGTTGCTTAAGAATTACTGAAAGAATGTAGAGTTGCCTAACAGATAACACTTCCGCTAGCTTATAGAGTTCAGTGGTTGGAAATAATCTAGGTTTAGAAAGACTTATTTTCAATATGAGTCTTTGTGCACGCTCAAGTGCGATTAAGTGACTTTTTGCTGCTCCACCCCAAGAAGTGATACAGTAGGTGAGAATAGACTGACAGAGAGCAGAATAGACAGTTTTCATGACAACAGGTTTCGCTACATTCCGTAACTGTTTAAAAATGTAAGACAGCTTACGAACTCTTTTAGAAACATTACTTATGTGTTCCTTAAAGTTAAAATTTTCGTCAAAAGTAACTCCTAGATATTTAGTCGAATTTAGTTTTTTAATGTGTGGACAGTTACAGATCGAGCCAGGTATAAGATCACAAGTATGAGCTATGATATCAGCCGGGATATAAACAGAGTTACGTAAAGAGAAAGTTAAATAATGGGTTTTTTGTGAGTTTAGTGTTAGTGAATTAGCTGCGAGCCAATGACATACTCGAATCAGGCCCTCTTGAGCGTATTTAAAAGCGTCAGACCAGGAATCCCCAAAAAATGTAAGAGTTGTGTCATCGGCATAGCAAACAATGTTACAGTTTCGCAGTTTTAATTTACATAATTCGTTGATGTAACAAAGAAACAGAGAAGGGCCCAAAACACTACCCTGCGGGACACCAAAGCGAACAGGTTTCTCATCACTCAGCATATCGCCAATTTTTACCCGTTGTGTACGATTAGAGAGATAACTTTTAAACAAAAGCAGTTGGTTATCCCTGATACCCATTTCCTCTAGTTTCGTCAGGAGCTTGGGAAGAGAGACTGTGTCAAACGCTTTGGCGAGGTCTAAAAAGATGGTTACACATTTGATTTTATCATCCAACTTGGAAGCAATAAATTCAGTAAAAGAATGAACCGCGTCATTAGTTGATTTTCCTTGTCTGAAGCCGTACTGGGCATCCGAAAGTAAATTTTTAGTCTCTAAAAATTTAACGAGCCTTTTGTTGATTATTTTCTCGAGAACCTTCGACAATGCAGAAAGGATTGAAATCGGGCGATAATTGTTGGCACAGTCTCTCTCCCCACCCTTGTGGACCGGTATTAATATAGATCGTTTGAAAGTATCAGGAAAAATACCAAGTTTAAGGCACCTGTTGAACAGTTCAGCTAAAGGTGTCGCAATATACTCCCTAGTAAGCTTAAGAACCCTATTTGAGATACCGTCCCAGCCAGTACTACCGTTTGACTTCAGACTGCCAATGATGTCACCCACTTCTTTACAATCTGTATCCAACAATACGAATGATGATATGGACCTATTATCAGAGTTTGTACCACACAATGAAGGTATGAGTTGTGCAACTTCTATATTACTTGCTAGACTTGGACCGACATTTGCAAAAAAATTATTCACTGCATTTATAGACTCAGTTGGGGTTTCTTTAATACTTAGAAGCTCTTGATTTGGTGTTTTGAGTTTATGGGAGTTTGTTATATTTTTAATACTATGCCACATTTTTTTGGTATTGTTTTTGGCTAATTCTAGCTCCTGTCTACCATACTCTAATTTACACTTCTTTAACACGGAATTGCAAAAATTTCTATACCTTTTGTAGGTGGTCACAAGAATGAGATTGTTTGGTTCCTTTTTTATTGCATCCGGTCCCTATTTCTAATGCATCTTAACAGGCCAACCGTAATCCAAGGTTTTATTGTTATTTTATTATATGGAACTTTTATTTTCACTGTATTACTTATGATTAAATTTTGAAAATAATTAACAAAGAGACTAGTGGCCTGATTAGGGTCTAAATTGTTCAAAAGTTTAGAGAAGTCTGTATTTCTGCATTCCAAAGTTATGTTATCGTAGTTGATTTTATTGATAGTTCTATTGATTTTCGAATTATAACTATATTTCTTCCTAAAGCAAAATAGTATCGCTTCATGGTCAGTTATGGCTGTGTTTAATACAAGTGAGAGAGATGAAAAATTCGTCCGCAATATAACGTGGTCAATGCAGCTATTACCTCTTGTCGTAGTGTCATAAGCAGGGGTTAGCCCGTAAAATGTAAGTAGTTCGAAGTAACGTGATGTATTAATACTAGAATCTAAAATATTTATATTTATATCACCAATTATAAACACATTTTTGAATGTTGACAGTTCAATTAAAATTTTCTCAAGGGAAGTTAGAAAGTTATCAATATTTTTAAAACAAGGTGGTCTATATATAGAGATAATAGCTGTGTCTTTTCCATTTTTGATAATAAGGCAATTCGCATCCATAATATTAGGTTCCTCAATCTTCATATGACTCATACCACTCCTAACAAATACCACCAGCCCATCATTTTGATTGTATTGTGCCGAACTACTGCACGCATTGAAGCCATCCAGTGCTGGCAAACGATCAACACAGGACAACCAACATTCCGTTAGCACAATCATGTCACAGCCTATATTTAATTGTTTCAACAGAATGCATAAGTTGTCAAAATTTTTGTTTATGCTTCTAATATTCTGGTGTAGGATTTTAAAGTAAGATTGAGGAGTTTTTATAATATTGTAACATTGTTCCGGATTGCATACGAAAGCTTCACTTGTAGTAAAGTTATCAATTTGATTAATTACGTTATTTACGTCCGCGAATTTTACTATAATATAGTATAAAGCTGAACAAAAAACGTTGTTGAATAGTTGTTACATAGTTAGTCCTAAATGAGTATAAAATTATTTGAATTTTAAAGAAATTGAGAGCAATTGAAACAGACATCAATCTTCTTTTTTCTAAAATATTATAAAAATGTAAGTAGTATTGCAGTAGGGATTTCGTTATGGTTAGAGTTTGTGTAATGAGTGTATAATTTGTGTAGTAACTTATACTAATAATCATGCAAATATAAAAAGTACAATATGCTAAAGCTAATAATATATCACGCATTCTAGAAAAAGCCTGGTATACATCAACATCCGAACTTTGGACAACATAAAATAGTCACAATTTAATTTTTAATTTAGACATATCGTGTTCATTTTTTAGTTGAATTGCTGTAGCTCCTTCATTTTTCCTTAAATATATTGCTGTGGGTGTAGACCAGCAGAACTTATAACCATTGGAAGATGCAAAATCTCTTGCTAGGGAATAAAGTCTCTTCATTTTAGGTGTTAGGTAATCAGATAAATAAATTAGTTCCGATGGTCCATCCACCTTGATATCAGAAGTACCTAATTTAGTACTATTTTCTTTATTGTATACCTTGTAAGCCGAAATAATTTTGCTCTTTAATAGTGTAGATGTAAAGTCAATCACAATTGGCCTCTTGACGCTGTTCTTAGAGTAACCCCTGTACACATTCCTTACATCTGCTGCAACCACCGGAACTTTCAATGTCTTACATAAAGAAGAAACTGTTGAGAAAAGATTTTCAATATTCTCACCTTTTGCCATGGGAATATTTCGCAGTTCCACACATGTCCTCTTTGTAGTTCTGTCCAAAAATTCAATTCTTTGCTCAAGTGTCTGTATATAAACCAAATCAGATTTTTTATCCTTTTCCATTTTATCTATTTTAAGTTTCATTTCATCATACTGAGAGGAGATTAATTCCATACTAGCTATCATTCCCTTATTTTGGTCCTTAGTTGCTTCAACAGTGTTAAGGAGTCGTTGGTACTTCTGATCCTGTTTTTCTGCCCATGATTTAAACATAGATTCCATTTTTTCCATGAAAACATCTAAATCGTCTCCCTGCTTCCTCTTTTGTGGTCTTTGTGTTGAATTGCTAGCTGTGGAAATTTGTTCAAAGAGCTTGCAAGGTACTGTAGCAGTCGATTTAGGTGACTGGCGTGGTTGCGACATTTTAATAATTTATGGTAGTCTTCTTTTTTTGGGGCTGGCAATAATGATGTGCGAAAGCTGTCAATAATCTCTGACAGTTGTGAATCAATTGTGACACTTGTTGACAGATGACATTTAGTAGCGAGACTGACCTGTTCTTTTTGTTTCATCTGTTGCTATCGCCTTCACACACTACTACTGTGCCTCTAGTCAGTTTATGCACGCCTAGTACTTCACTTAAATATTGATTTACTAATTTTTGGATATTAATATATTTTTATTTAGTAGAATTGTTTGAGCACACGTCTATTCACTTTCGCGTTCCAGGGGGGAGAGGAAATTAAGAGATGTAAATTGGTATACTCTTCCTGTCTAATAAAACAACTATTATTTTCAGATAATCCACAGGGATTTGGCAGCTCGTAATGTCCTTATAACTGAAGACAGAGTCTGTAAAGTCGCAGATTTTGGATTTGCAAGAGACGTCGCAGATACGCATGTTTATGAAAGAAAGAGTGATGGCAGACTTCCTATAAGGTATGATAAATTCTATCATTTATACTAATATTATAAAGAGGTAAAGTTTGTGTGTTTGTGTGTTTGTGACGTTGTAGGGGGTAACCTCTGGATCTACTGAACCGATTTTTAAAATTCTTTCTGTGTTGAATAGTCCATTTATCGGGGAGTGTCATAGGTTATATAGTATCACGCTATGACTAATAGGAGTGCAGCAGTAATGAAATGTATAAAAAAGTGACGCGTTTTTTCCCCGCCTTACGAAGTAGGCACGGGTCAGCTAGTTACTTATAATCAAAATGTTTAACCAAAATTATTCCAGCTCTAACCCGTAGATATTGCGCATTAAATTAATTCATTTCCAGTCTTGACAAAAAAACCATTGTAATTCATTTTACACAGTACCTTATATTGCGCCTAAAACGTTTTTAGTGATATGAAAAAACGTTTAGCATTTCTAAATATTAAAGACTAGCTGAGCGGCGAAAAAAACGCGTTCTTTTTTAAACATATTTCATTACTGCTCCGCTCCTATTAGTCATACCGTGATACTATATAGCCTATGACACTCCCCGATGAATGGACTATTCAACACAGAAAGAATATTTAAAATCGGTTCATTAGATCCAGAGATTAACCCCTATGACGTCACAAACACACAAACTTTAGCTCTTTATAATCATAGATATAATTGTGTTATGATCTAATGTTATACTGCTGTTCAATTCTAAAATTATTGTAATTTGGGCATTATTATTATATAATTTTGAATGATAAATTTATCTTAATCCTATTACAGATGGAT
Organism: Schrankia costaestrigalis; assembly: GCA_905475405.1. Lineage (NCBI taxonomy): Eukaryota > Metazoa > Arthropoda > Insecta > Lepidoptera > Erebidae > Schrankia > Schrankia costaestrigalis. Next base: position 4,532,819 of record FR997830.1, read on the forward strand.
GGCTCCCGAATCTCTCTACGACAATATATTTAGCGTCAAGTCAGATATTTGGAGTTTCGGTATATTGTTATGGGAAATTGTTACTCTTGGCTCTACACCATACCCGGGACTGTCAGCTAACGATGTTATGAAAAAGGTCTGTATTTTGTGTTTTTTATTTATATACATTTCCTCCGTAAGGTGACGGATTAAGAATACAATATGTCACCTCCCCATCTCATCCCATGGGTGTCGTAAAAACCGACTAAGGGACTATCAGTGAATATTATCTTTACAAAATAATAAAGAAGGAAAAATCGAAATTAAACCCTATAGCAATCCGTTTGGCCAGTGTGGTATTAGTAGGCCATGTATCCCTCCGTCACGGGAGGAGGCCCGTCCCTGCAGCAAGACATTAATAGGCTGTGATGATGATGATATACGTTTCAATCGTTAATTGTTTCATGACATGACATGATCAATAAGTGGTCAAGCCTTAATAATTAAATACATTAAAGAAAATGTTACAGTAAATGAAAATATAAAAGTGCCTCGTTTGTTTTATTACTAATTAGACATTATGATTTTCCTAGATTTGTAATAAATTGTGTTTCATAATACAATGTTAGATCGTATTTCCTAGAATTCATTACCATTTGTCACAAAGCATCTTTTTTTTACTTTAAAGAGCTTCACGTTAAGTAATAATTAATTAACAACTTATTGACTTCATAATACAAAATAAGAACTTAATTTTAACCAATGTTTGTTCTCTAGGTAATTGAAGGTTACCGTTTAGAAAAACCGGAGCATTGTCACCGAGAGCTTTATAACATAATGTATTATTGTTGGGAAGCCGAACAAAGCACAAGACCAGATTTCACAGACATCGTCGCTCGGCTAGAACCACTTATCAATAAAGATATGGATTATATACAACTTGAAAGATTTCCCGATCATTCCTATTATAATTTACAACATTTAGACGGAGAAAAACTCTAATTAAATACATAATTAAAACTTTGGAAGTACATTTAAAACTACAATCTAAACCGAAGCAAAAATAACGGCAAAAATTTAAATACCTATCTTGTTCTAACGAAGCTAAAATGATGTTTGTTTTATAACCAAAATGTAAAAAAAAGTATTGTTTAACCCTTAAAACTTTTAAACTATCGCGTTTCATTATTATAAATATTATATAAACGGGATATTAACGCGAATTTTATTTACCTTTATTTGACTTACGTTTCGGCACAGGTTGCACTGGCCGTGGTCGCAAGCTGACTGACTGACTGACTGATGAGTCAGCTTGCGACCACGGCCAGTGCAACCTGTGCCGAAACGTCAAGTCAAATAAAGGTAAATAAAATTCGCGTTAATATCCCGTTTATATAATATTGTTTAACCCTTTCACAGTGCTGCCAGCAGACACAATAGTAAAACAATGCAAGTGTACCATATATGGTACACTGCACTGGGAACGTGTAACAGTTTAAATGATTCATTACAATAAATTATATTTGTACTATTACAAAACAACTTTGAAGTTTCTTCATAACCATCTTCAAATCCTCAGACTCTTTCTAGATGCTATTACGACTGACAGAATTCCGTCCTGTTTCCTGAGTCTAATATTTAAAGTCTTTCCAAAGTAACAACTATGTATAACTTTACACATTTGTATCTCTAAAAGATTTTAAATTATAAATTGAATATAAAAATGTAATTATTTTAGTTATTCAAATAATGTAAATATTAACTGCCAGGAAATCGAATAAATATAAGTTTGTATTAATATTAAGAAAACGATTAAATAAAACAAATGAGATTATTTGTTATACCTATGTTTAATATTTAATTTTGCAATAATAATATTTAAGCTATTTAACATTTCACATAGACTAGTCTTTAGGATAATAATTATACAATTTGTATGTATTAAATTTGTATTTAGTTACACATTCCTATAATTCAAATGTATATATAATTTTAAGGTTTTTTTTTTTAAGATTAAATATAAATACATAACGAAAATGTGCTTGTGTTATTGAACCTATTTAAACGTCAAAAATATTTTTTGCACCAATCCGTTCTTACTGTTGATGAATCATAGTGATGACTTATCATAATAGAAAAAACTCTTTAATTTTTGGAAAACTAGTTGCATTTAAATAACATGCTTGGGTTTATATTTAAATATAATTTAAGAAACTTAACTAAACTTAATTTAAACAAAAATATATTTTAATTAAAATAATAAAGGTGTACGCAATTAGGTGGCCCTTTCGTGTCAGCTGAAAGCCATTACGAGGCGCACTGCTAAAATACTTAAGAATAATAATTTAAAAAAAAATATTAAATATTACACTTTTAATTTGATTTTTTGTGGTTGCATATTAAATTTCTTTAATTTATTAATTTTTCTCTCTAAATACTTTGAATTAATAAAAATTTCAATTACAAGTGCCACTGTTCCACTAACGTAGCCTACAGCCAATGCAAAAAAGCCACCTTGTAGATGCTGCATTGACAAAGGATCTACATCGCTATCATCTTCAGTTATTAAAGGCAATAATCGAGCTCGACGCCTTTCATTAAATTTCTTATTATAAACTCTAAGTGCGTCAATTAACCCACTTTGCTTAAATACTCCAATGATATGTGAAAACTCATGCATGTAAGGAAAACCTCTCAATGCTATCATCTGAACAGGAGCTGAAAACATATTAACTTCAAACGCATAATATTTAAAGTGTCCGTGTGCATCATTCATTTCAGGCATTACTGCAGAAATGTATGCAAGTTCAAGACGACTACAAAGCACTGAAAAGTTCCTATGCACAACTACATCTAGCATTGCTTCAGTGATATTCTCTACTACTATCCATTGTTCTCCAATATAATAGTCGAAAGGATCAGTAGAATTATAAAATAAATCGTGAAGTTCTTCAAAACCACCAAATTTTATTCCACTCTCAACGAGCTCTTCAACAGTTTGAATTTGATATTCAAAAGCAGGATTTGTCAATGTATCAAATAATTTTGTTTGGTAAGCTGTTAAAAATAAAACACTATATAAATTGAGGAATACAAAAAACACCCTTAAACTTCCTACTACTGGTCGCTTGTAAGCTACAAAACCAAAAACAGCTATCCATGTATTCGTTAAACAATGGCTAAATACCCTGTTATACTGTGTGTCGCCGCATAATTGTCCAATAATGCGCCATGTAAAGGCGCAAACCAAAAACCCTATTATTGCAGAATACCACACAAACACTTGAAAAATTATAATCAATGAAGCCCATGGGGGTAATCTATCAGCTCTTGGGACAACCCATGTATAAGCATCCAATAAATATGTTGTACTGCATTCAAAATCTTCATGTACGTCATAATCTGGAAAAATTCCACCAACAAGCATGCGCGCTTTTTTCGCAACTAATTTTTTAAGTCCTCCATTCCATTCTCCTACACTTTGACGCTCGCCTCTAAAGCCATTTATAAAATTATATTTTCCTTTCAAACCAAATATTGCTAATATTTTATTTATGAGAATCTTTTCTATATTAGCGTCATCTTTGTTTTCACTTATATATGGTTGCCTTTGTAATGCCAGTATATTAATAAGGCAACCATTCATATTATATGATATTTTATTACTAAATACTTTTTTGTCATATTTCAATTTTCCATGTGTACAGATATTTTCTTCTACAAGTCTGTCTTTTGCAGTTTCGTCAAAATATCCACAGTACTTTGGAGGATCAAAAGGTTTCCAACTGTAAATTATAGCAGTTCTAGAATTTGTATCTTGAAGAAGAGCTATGACTATATTGATTGCGTTATGCTTAAATAAACAAGTTAGTATTTTTTCAACATATTCAATTTTAACTTTTTCTGTATCAACAATGTTAAATAACAAAATAATAAATTTCGCTAAAGGATTCCAAGTACGTGACCGTATAAGTTTACTTGCTAAATAAGAAAAATCATTATAGCTGTCGATAATTATGATAAAATAATCAGCTGATCGTATCGGTATGAAGTCGTCGACATGTAAAACTTCAGATGGCTTTGTATCGTGGTCACAAATTTCAACTTCTTTACTAGGACTCATAACTTCAATGCTAAATTTGATTTCTTTATTAATATTCTTTAGTAACTCCGCTCTAATTCTTATAACAGACGTACTAACATTTTTTGTGTTTGCAAAAATCATTAATCCGGGTTCTGTGAATTCTTTTGCAATAATACTATTTAGGCAATTTGTGCAATCACTGATTACTGTTGGACCGTATGGATTGATCATTCCATTTGTTATTATTATCAAGGCAGATACTATAGTGGTTATTTTGTACATTTGTTGTGCTGCAATCAGTAAAGTAAATGGAAAATAAAAAATACAGCAACAGAATTAATTATAACTCAAAGTTGCACTCGAATTCTTGTAGAATGTTAGAAAGAATTCCAATGTCCATTATCTTACCTTATAAATTGGTCCACTAATCTTTTTATAAATTAAAAGATTTAATATTTTTTACAAAAGAACTTTTAGTAGTGATACTTAGTAATTTTTTTCGGTTAAAGTTCTTACATAATTAGTGTCAGAATAAATCTTAAGATTCATTTTAGTATTATATTATTGCTTGTTTGATGTGTCATGAAAACTGTGATCATAATAAATAATTATTAGATACTGATATTAGCACAAGCGTGAACAATAAATAAATGACCGTATTAAAACTATAGGTACAATTTTACTCGTAATGCATTTGCGTGATCTGATAAGGATCTTAATGTAATATCTACAGCAAACTCTACTTAATACATCGCTTAGCAGTGATTTATATTCTGTAATTACACGAATATGAATTGATATAAATTTCATTACAGTGCTGCATTTTTTGGTGAAAATAAAAATGCAATATTTATAATTATATAATAAAAATAATGTTAAATATTATCAGCAGCCATTCTTACTCAATAAAGACCTTAAAGTGTCAGTTAAATTACAATACAAGGTAATAAACAATGAATAGAGACGCAGAACTTTGATTTAGTAAAAAATGATAAGTGCAATTTGTTTAACGCGTTGTCTTCTAAATCAAACACCTCAGAGTTCTTACTTTTGTACACTTTTTACTCATTTTTAATGCGATTATTATATTTTATATAATATTACTAATAATTATAATTAATAATACAAATCAAGGCAATGTTTAACAGACAAAACCGATCAATAACGATTATTTCTATATCTGTATTATGTCCATAATTAATACAGAATGGTGTTATTTTATAAATATAACTTAAACTGTATCAATATTATTATTATAAAAATACATCAATACTTTTTTTAGTATACGTTATACGTCAATGACAAGGTGTCATTACAATTATTGACAATTGGTAGCTAATAAGAGACAACACGAAAGTGGTATTGTATTCGGCCAAACAATTATTATGTCTGTAATTATAACAAGACTGAACCACTGTGTGTCTTGGCTGTAAAATTGTAATGGTATAATTAAATCGTTTAAATATATAATTTTGTTGATTCTCATAACAGCCCATTAATGTCCCACTGCAGGGACGGGCCTCCTTCTCTGACGGAGGGATACTTGGCCTACAAATACCACGCTGACGAAACGGATTGGTATAGGGTTTAATTTCAAGTTTTCCTTCTTTTTATTTCGTTAAGATAATATTCACGTCTCTTAGTCGGTTTTTACGACACCCATGGGATGAGATGGGGTGGTGACATATTGTATTCTTAATACGTCACCACACGTATATTGTTGGTTGTATTTGTCGATAATTCAAATTGACGGGTAAATAAAAAGTTAAAATTTCTAGTAATTTACAGAAAGCAAAAACGCTAACGCTCGTAATTTCCGCTCAACTGAAACAGCGCCATCTAGGCTGAGTTACAGTTTACAACTTTTGCAAGTGCAAATAGACTTGTTTCAACAACAGTGAGAGAGAGGCTTTTCAAGGGTTTGTAGAAATTAATTATTCGCTAGAACCACATTTGAAATTAAATATTTTTACTAATGAGTAGTAAAGCCATTATAAATACTATCATCTAGGTATCTCCACACAAAACAGAATCAAAACAGTAAATTGTTTCACTAAAACAATGTTGATTATAAACATCAGTGTCTAGAGTATGGTACGCTTTATACATCCATTTACATAAATTAGTTCACATTATCCAAGTCACGTTGTAGAAATTGAATTAAAGTGTAAATATTCAGTGTAGGACCACGATTCTGATCTCAATAGAATTTGTACTAAATTGTATCTTTCCAGTAATGCATCACATACTCGTACAATCACAGAAATCTAATATCTGTGCGTACAATATATTATTATGATCACCAATGCTGTAACCCTTTCCCTGTCTTATGTATTGTATAGAATTATGTTAATTCACATTATTTTACTGTATTGTATCTACTGGCGGGAAAGGCAAGCAATTATTCTATGTTATAAAAATGGTCTTAGGTACTCTAGTCATCATCATAACAGCCCATTATTTCAAGTTTTCCTTCTTTTTATTTCTTAAAGATAATATTCACGGATAGTCCCTTAGTCGGTTTTACAACACCCATGGGGTGGTGACACACTGTATTCTTACTCTGTCACCACACGGAGATTCCATCAATTACTTACTCCAGTAATTGATGGAAATTTTGGGCTAATTACACTACACCCTATGGGGTTTTTAGGTCCTTTGGCAATAAGGTTACACTTAACTTGTTGACTCTCGTACTTATTACATATTATAAATAACATGTTAGTTTAAGACTTTCCCTTACTTGACCCCTTTGAATGAGCCACCCTGTATACCTATTTAATATATATCCTCCGCGTGGTGACGGAGTAAGAATACAATATGTCACCACCCCATCTCATCCCATGGGTGTCGTAAAATCCGACTAAGGGACTATCCGTGAATATTATCTTTACGGCATAAAAAGAAGGAAAACTTGAAATTAAACCCTATACCAATCCGTTTGGCCCGCGTGGTATTAGTAGGCAAAGTATCCCTCTGTCACGGGAGGAGGCCCGTCCCTGCAGTGGGACATTAATGAGCTGTTATGATGATTCAATATATGTATGCAGCGGCTTGACTGTGATTTTTCTTTGCTGAAATTCATGATCTTACCACTTACCCGGTGGGGCGCACTCTCAGACCAAATAAAAAATAAAGACGTAGCGCTGCGAACACTCGATTGAAGTAAGTATTCAAAACTACGCCGCGCTCTATACGTACAAGTTCACACGTACACATTTACTACCCAAACTACGCCTTATCGGTCAGTTGGCGCTAGTTTGTCAATAGAGTATGACATATAAACATTTTTCATTATTTATTCTGGAAAATGCCTAATTGTGACGTAAAAGGGTGCAAAAACCAATCTTCAAAAAATAAAAAGTCAGATGGAAACGCATCTCATACGTACGTAAATATAAAAACTAGTAATTTTAATTATTAATATTATTGACTTATGATGACGGCCTGGAACACAAAACCTCAACTAGTGTTGCCACTAGTAAGCGTCAGAATTTTCCCCGTTTATGGGGTAAGTAATAGAAAAAGTAACATTAGGTTTATAAATAAAAAATAAAAGAAAAATATGGCAATGCATTTTCACTTATATTCTCTTTTAAAATCATAATAAAATATTTACAAGATAATCCAATGCCGTATTTTTCCATCACCTTTTTTTGACAAGCCTCACGTCAGAGTCTCTTGTTTTAGAATAAAGTATAGGAAGGTTCGTTTTGCTTATTCTCGGATTAGGATTGTTACCAAAATCGGTACCATATCAAGAATTGATCTAAATGCGGGAGTTGTTTAAAGAAAACATGTACATTTTTAAAGTTTCCTAGTCGAAATAAGATTGTAGCAGAGAAGTGGATTGAAGTCATTCGACTTAGTCAGAATGATGAATCATGGAATCCTAAGGCGCGCAGCGTACTTTGTTCGACACATTTCGATAATGGTGACTTATATTATACACAAAACGGACTTTGTCGTGTGCTTATACATGGATATCCAAAGGATATTTCCAATATGTCTATTATTGGTTATTTCATTTAGTAACAGAATAAAAACAAAAGTAGGATATATATCTTTTCCTTTTGTTTATGTTTTTCCAGATTCCCTGAAATAGTTTCAAAATTGCTAGTGCGGTACTTTTATTTTTTATTAATCCACATTGATAAGAATTTAAAACAGAATAACGTTCAAGAAAGCCACATAAAATATTATGTATAACTTTTTCAAATATTTTGTAAAACTTGGTAATAGGGCTATGGGTCTTTAATTATTAATGTCATGTTTTGGGCCTTTCTTATGTAAAGGTTTAATAAGGGCTACCCTGTCTGGAAACACTCCAGTATCTAACATACGATTTGTTGTGATTTTTCATTTATTAAATGGTTTTGGAATAATAATTGTTTTATTTTTACCCAATGTTGTCGGAATAAACATGCTATTATACCACCACTTAAAAGGAAAATACCTATATACAATTTTAAAATGAAACCTATTCATGAACTCAATCAGCCTGCCAGTACTTAGACAAATATTAGGGTAATTAGTTTTCACTGCATGGCAGCACTCCTTAAATGCACACATGTTTACAAAACCTGCTTCATTTTTTTGTTGACAGCGCTACGTCTTTATTTTTTATTTGGTCTGAGGGGCGGGCGCTTGCTTTTCTGCTCCCAAAAGGCAATTTAATAATTATGTATATTAATATAATAATGATGAGCCCTCTTAAGCTTATGTTAATATTATATCAATAGTAAAAATACGTCCTTGTAAACCATTAGCATTGTAATGCGTTATATTTTGCGGAACGAGGAAACCAGTTTTTCAACAAGTAAGTTTACCTAATTATTCTTGCAAATAAATTAATTGCAATGTTATAGTTATAAAAACATAACCTTCCTCTTTTAAAGCCTGCTATTTTTAAACGGTTTTATTTAGCTCACTCCGTTTCTTGGGTCAAATTTAGTAATTCAAATTTCACCCTCTTCCTGTTAACCGATTAATCTGAAATTTTGTATACACTTTGGGTTTTGGTGACAATACAATTATGTTTATTCATTATCATTATAAATCCAAGATGGCGGCCGCTACAAAATAGCGGATAACGTAGGTTTTATCAATCCCATCAATATGGGTATCAAATGAAAGGGCTTAACAAGCAAAATACAATATATTATAAAAAATTGACGTCCAAGATGGCGGCCGCTACAAACAGGGGGATAACGTAGGTTTTATCAATCCCATCACATCAATATGGGTATCAAATGAAAGGGCTCAACCAGCAAAATACAATGTACTATATAAAAGCAAAATCCAAGATGGCGGCCGCTACAAACAGGGGGATAACGTAGGTTTTATTAATCCCATCCCATCAATATGGGTATAAAATGAAAGTGCTTAACCAGTAAAATACAATGTACTATATAAAATTAAAATCCAAGATGGCGGCATCTACAAAATGGCGGATAACTTAGGTTTTATCAATCCCATCAACATGGGTATCAAATGAAAGGTCTCAACAAGTAGAATACAATATACTATGCAAAATTTAAATCTAAGATTGCCGCCGCTACCAAATGGTTGATAACGTAGGTTTTATCAATCCCACCAATATGGGTATCAAATGAAAGTGCTCAACCAGTAGAATGCAATGTATTATATAAAATTTAAAACCAAGATGGCGGCCTCTACAAAATGGCGGATAACTTAGGTTTTATCAATCCCACCAATATGGGTATCAAATGAAAGTGCTCAACCAGTATAAAAGTTATACATAATATTTTATGTGGCTTTCTTGAACGTTATTCTGTTTTAAATTCTTATCAATGTGGATTAATAAAAAATAAAAGTACCGCACTAGCAATTTTGAAACTATTTCAGGGAATCTGGAAAAACATAAACAAAAGGAAAAGATATATATCCTACTTTTGTTTTTATTCTGTTACTAAATGAAATAACCAATAATAGACATATTGGAAATATCCTTTGGATATCCATGTATAAGCACACGACAAAGTCCGTTTTGTGTATAATATAAGTCACCATTATCGAAATGTGTCGAACAAAGTACGCTGCGCGCCTTAGGATTCCATGATTCATCATTCTGACTAAGTCGAATGACTTCAATCCACTTCTCTGCTACAATCTTATTTCGACTAGGAAACTTTAAAAATGTACATGTTTTCTTTAAACAACTCCCGCATTTAGATCAATTCTTGATATGGTACCGATTTTGGTAACAATCCTAATCCGAGAATAAGCAAAACGAACCTTCCTATACTTTATTCTAAAACAAGAGACTCTGACGTGAGGCTTGTCAAAAAAAGGTGATGGAAAAATACGGCATTGGATTATCTTGTAAATATTTTATTATGATTTTAAAAGAGAATATAAGTGAAAATGCATTGCCATATTTTTCTTTTATTTTTTATTTATAAACCTAATGTTACTTTTTCTATTACTTACCCCATAAACGGGGAAAATTCTGACGCTTACTAGTGGCAACACTAGTTGAGGTTTTGTGTTCCAGGCCGTCATCATAAGTCAATAATATTAATAATTAAAATTACTAGTTTTTATATTTACGTACGTATGAGATGCGTTTCCATCTGACTTTTTATTTTTTGAAGATTGGTTTTTGCACCCTTTTACGTCACAATTAGGCATTTTCCAGAATAAATAATGAAAAATGTTTATATGTCATACTCTATTGACAAACTAGCGCCAACTGACCGATAAGGCGTAGTTTGGGTAGTAAATGTGTACGTGTGAACTTGTACGTATAGAGCGCGGCGTAGTTTTGAATACTTCAATCGAGTGTTCGCAGCGCTACGTCTTTATTTTTTATTTGGTCTGAGAGTGCGCCCCACCGGGTAAGTGGTAAGATCATGAATTTCAGCAAAGAAAAATCACAGTCAAGCCGCTGCATACATATATTGAATCATCATAACAGCTCATTAATGTCCCACTGCAGGGACGGGCCTCCTCCCGTGACAGAGGGATACTTTGCCTACTAATACCACGCGGGCCAAACGGATTGGTATAGGGTTTAATTTCAAGTTTTCCTTCTTTTTATGCCGTAAAGATAATATTCACGGATAGTCCCTTAGTCGGATTTTACGACACCCATGGGATGAGATGGGGTGGTGACATATTGTATTCTTACTCCGTCACCACGCGGAGGATATATATTAAATAGGTATACAGGGTGGCTCATTCAAAGGGGTCAAGTAAGGGAAAGTCTTAAACTATAAGTCATACGAAGATTTGTTCTTAGGAACCATGATACCGATTTTGATAAAAAGAAAAACTGCATTCATACATTTGAGAAAGATACTGTACCCAGCTCGGGAATCGAACCCGGTTGTTTTGCAAAAATAAACTTATACTTTTTCTATTTAAATATCGAAATATCTCTATGAAACATTATGTCTAAAATGAATAAAATGCATTGTTTTTACATATGGTTCAATACCATAGTAAGTAGGTGTTCGAAGTGGCCATCGTTTTTTTTTCAATACAATATTCAACACGTTTAGGTAACGATCTTTTTTTTCTTTTTTTATTGGTATTCGAACAGTCACACTGAAACGTTCTATTTTCAAATGAGGCTTAACTAAACACGTCTCTGTATCTACAATATCTACATTACTTACAGTATGAGGACATTGATAAATGATTGGTTTTTAAAGAAAGACAGACAACAATGAGGAAGCGAGAAAGTGAGATTATAATTTATTGATGATTTTGAAATTGTATATTATAACGTTAACAATAAGTGCTATATTTTGTTGCACAGCAATGACTTTTTATCGAAGTGAAATGTTTCCGTCACCAGTGTCACTTAGGGCCAGATTCAGAGACCGCACTTTGACTTTACTTTAGCAAAGTCTAGTTATTATCTCTGAATTTGAACAACATTAAAGTAATATTTTCGCATGAAAAGTTTACTTTGTAGTAATAAATAATGAAAGTAAACGTTTTCATGCGAAAATATTACTTTAATGTTGTTCAAATTCAGAGATAATAACTAGACTTTGCTAAAGTAAAGTCAAAGTGCGGTCTCTGAATCTGGCCCTAAGTGACACTGGTGACGGAAACATTCATAAAAATGTGTGCCTTTTTCAGACATTGTATATTAGGTTATCATCTTTGACAAAAACATGTTTTATAAGACAAAATGTGAAAAAAAAATTTGCCCATATGAATCAGACAAAGAATCGAATTTCGAAGAAACACCCATAAAAGAGAATATAAGTGAAAATGCATTGCCATATTTTTCTTTTATTTTTTATTTATAAACCTAATGTTACTTTTTCTATTACTTACAAGTAACAATGGTTAGTAAGACATGATGAAACATACAATGTCAAATAGAAGTAAGTAAGGATTCAATCTTATATAATTTCAACCTTATGCCGAACGTCATAAGATACATTTTAATGTGATAATTTTCAAAACTTATGCTAAAATTATTCAGCTATTTTCGGTAACCGGATGCACTTTTCTAACTGATTTGCTGTCTTTCTTTAAAAGCCAATCACATTATCAATGTCCCCATACTGTACCATACACCTATACCATTTTCAATTGATTGTTAGTGTTTGATTAAAAGAAGTAAGCAGTTGTATCTAGATAATAATATTACTGTAGATAACAAAACTTCCTTAAAGGTTTAATGCAATGACAATGGCCACATGATATGTAACACGGTGTATGTAACAAGTAGAGGGGTACAAACAACCAAAGAGATAATTTTAAATACCTAAACTGTTGAAGATTGTAACAGTTCGAAGATTAGCCACTTCGAACACCTACTTACTATGATAAATTGAAGTATGTGAAAACAATGCATTTTATTCATTTTAGACATAATGTTTCATAGAGATATTTACTGCTTAAGACCTACAGAATCGATATTTAAATAGAAAAAGTATAAGTTTATTTTTGCAAAACAACTGGGTTCGATTCCCGAGCTGGGTACAGTATCATTCTCAAATGTATGAATGCAGTTTTTCTTTTTATCAAAATCGGTGTCATGGTTCCTAAGAACAAATCTTCGTATGACTTATAGTTTAAGACTTTCCCATACTGACCCCTTTGAATGAGCCACCCTGTATAATATTGCTAAGAGCTTACATATTACTACAAAGCAACATAATTTTAGAACAAGCGGTGGTGGTATTTTATCTTTAGACACGTACCAAAAACTTTTCGCTTACCTACGTAACGGAAAGTTAAAGCAAAGTTCTGAAATTTTATGTAGGTAGTGACGAACGCCTGCTACGTTATAATATCGCTAGTTAGCTACAAGGAAAAATAAGACTGAAATCAAGAAAGAAGAATTCTGTATTAACTAGATTTTTAACCAGTAATAAATAATTGTTGTTTTACGGTAGCCGTTCGGTTCCCGGTTAGAATTGGACTGCCCCATATCCTCACGTGGGTGTCGTAAGAGGCGACTAAGGGATACCACGACCCTGCGCATAACTCCTAGCATTTCGGGTCAACCTCCTGGTGGGGAGTAAGCCACCAACAACAGCATTCCCAAGGAGGGTTGGCGTCAGGCAGCCGGCCGTAAAATATAGCTAAAACTTTTAGCAGGATGTGGAAGAAGAAGACATGATGCGCCGACCCTAAAAGACAGAAAAAAAATGGGGTTGTTTTACATTAACAATGCCTGTCCTACTTAATACGCGCCATTTATCCGATGCGTAATGCTTTTTCGCAGTTCAAAGAAAAAAAAAAGCCTCGCGTAATTCTAAGTTCAAAAGTTGACTGTTATAGACAAGAGTCTATGTACGTAACGGAACACCGCTAGTTCCATTATATGTGTGACTCTTTCATAGACTAAACAATAAACAACAAGATGCATGCTCTACGCTTTGTTTGAATTTTATTTTTCGAACGAATGTGAACTCTTTATTGATGTAAAATATTAGTATAGGATAAATGTGCAATTAATGCAAAATATTTAAAGATATTTTCCGTGTGGTGACAGAGTAAGAATACAATATGTCAACACCACCCCATCTCATCCCATGGGCGTCGTAAAAACAGACTAAGGAACTACCCGTGAATATTATCTTTTCGAAATAAAAAGAAGGAAAACTTGAAATTTAACCCTAAACCAATACGTCTGGCCAGCGTGGTATTACCTAGTAGGCCAAGTATCCCTCCGCAACGAGAGGAGGCCCGTCCCTGCAGTGGGACATTAATGGGCTGTTATGATGATGATGACGATTTAAAGATAAAAAGTGGTCTACGTAAAGGTTTACTGTTCGATTGTCTTTCAATGGTAACATGTAAATATGAATTTTTGCATTAGTCTGGGTGAATTTGTATGTTACAAGTCTAAAAAAAAGTAGGTTTATAAGTTTGTTTATCATTTACCTGTAATTCAAGAAATGCCTAAACTTAAAAACCTAACCTAAGTTAAATGGAAATCGGATAACAAATTAGGTTTGCTATTAAATCTAGAAGTCTATAATTTGCGATACACTGATTACAGACTCCAACATTTCCTAGTCTATAATTAATTAATATAGGCAAATTATTACTAACAACGCTAATCAGGTAAGCGGCGGGGATGTAATAAGAAAATACCACTACACGGCTTGTATTAGCGAATCTACTTATAGCTTACCTACCTTTAGTAAGATAATATATTTCAGCATGTCAATTCTCGTACCTTAAAATCGTTAAACATTCGGTTAATTTAACTTTTAGTTGTCAAATTGTCACACAATTAGTATTCTTGTATTAATAATTTAAAATATTTTTAAAGTAATTTAATCGTAATGTAATCGTACTGTAACTAAGCTTAGAATAGCATTCTTTCAATTTTTAAAGTGACAGTTCTCCATTAAAAAACGTCAAACTTGAAATAAAGTTAAAATTAAGTTGAATTAAATTGTATGTAACGAGAATTGACCTGCTGTATAAAACTGCGTGTAGTTCTCAAGCTTCTAGTTTTGAAAATAAAAAGTCACTCATTACCATAATTTGTTAAACAATTAAATAAAAAAATTCCATCCAATCAGAAGAAGGTCCTTCTTTTTTGTCCTTGCTTCACTGTTGACAACTGTTAAGGTGATGATGATACTATTATAGAAAAATATTTTATCATAAATGTATCCGTGTGGTGACGGAGTAAGAATACAATAATATGTCACAACCCCATCTCATCCCATGGGTGTCGTAAAAACCGACTAAGGTACTGTCCGTGTATATTATCTTTACGACATAAAAAGAAGGAAAACTTGAAATTTAACCCTGTACCAATCCGTCTGGCCAGCGTGGTGTTAGTAGGTTAAGTATGTCTCGGTGTCGGACCGTCCCTGCAGCGGGACATTGATAGGCTGTTATGATAAATTAGTAGCAGTGTTGTGTAGTATTCGAATTAAGTAGTCTACTATCTACTATCTACTATCTCAGGATAGTAAACATTTTTCAAATACTTTACCAAGTTAGCGTATCTATACTCGAATTGTTGGATCGCCATCGCCATCCGCATACATATCGCTCCGTCTATACCTACTAGACTACTTAATTCGAATACTACACAACACTGCTACTAGTCAAATTTCCTGTTATACAGGTACGTGGCATATTAGATATGAACTCTATATTTATATTTGTTTGAGTGGTTTTGCTCAAATTTTCATCTAGTAGCACTCAAATCCCACACGAACATGTTATTTGTACGGTCTACCAAATAATTGTTTAGAGGTTTTGGCCTTTTCTCTTTATTTGTATATTCACATAAGACTTAAATAAAGGTATTATAAAGCGACTCGGTATTTGTAATATGAATAGGAAAGTAAAGGAAATGCCAACATTCATTGAGTAAGGCAAAATAAAATAAAAGAAGGCTTGGCAGAAAGCTTGAAGAGCAAAATAAAACGCAGTGTACCGATGAAATTATATTAATAAAAAAATATAATAAATATAACAGCGCCATTCAGTATCCAACTAAGTAAAGATATATTATATTAAATGTAAGTATATTCAAACATTTATTTTAAAAAAACACGCTAAGTATACCAAAATAAGCATTTTGTTTATGCACTTAAATAACTTCACATTGTAAAATATAATACCACTAGAACGAATATTTTTGGTATTTAAGTAGGTACATTCAATATTATATTCTTATTTTGGTTTGAAACAGATTGTTAGTGACATAAAAATAGCTTTAATAATAATAATAAAGCTTTTATCTTCGACAAAAATAAATTTAATCCTTGTATATTTTCCAATAAGCTTAATGATTGCCTTGAAACAATATAACTTAATTTGACATTCCCGTAGGCGGTAGTACAAAACATCCTTCGAAACATTATTAAGTAGGTAACTTCTCTTATAAATAATTTTGCAGAGAATTGAATTTTGTTCAAATCTTGTTTTAAAGCTTTAGTTGGCAAACGAGCCGTGGTAATTCTTTGAGCGATCCACAGATTATTTTCTTGAGTATAGATGTTATTTATGTGCGTTTAATTCATTTTACCCCACGACACAGGGCATGATCTATATTCATCATAACAGCCCATTAATGTCCCACTGCCGGGACTGGCCCTTTCCCGTGACGAATGGATACTTGGCCTACTAATACCACGCTAGCCAAACGGATTGGTATAGGGTTTAATTTCAAGTTTTCCTTCTTTTTATTTCGTAAAAATAATAACCGACAGTCCCTTAGTCGGTTTTAACGACACCCATGGGATGAGATGGGGTGACATATTGTATTCTTACTCCGCCACCACACAGATAAGTTCAGTTTCTTAATATTGTAATTTTACTAGTTCCTGCACCATACCATCTCAACACAATAACTTTTTCATACTACTGCGTTGAGGTAGATTAAGCAGACACGGTGGTAACAGCCTCTAGCTGAATACACATACTGCTTGGTGATATGACGAGGCATCTAAATTGATAGCAGTAAGCTTTAAAATGCTTTGGTTTCGTGGCAATCTTTTTAGGGCTTCCGTGCACGAGATCGCGGAAGCTAATCCTACGCAGTCAATCATCATCATAACAGCCCATTAATGTCCCACTGCCGGGACTGGCCCCCTCCCTTGACGAATGGATACTTGGCCTAATAATACCACGCTAGCCAAACGGAATGGTATATGGTTTAATTTCAAGTTTTCCTTCTTTTTATTACGTAAAGATAATATTCACGGATAGTCCCTTAGTAGGTTTTTACGACACACATGGGATGAGATGGGGTGGTGACATATTGTATTCTTACTCCGTCACCACACGGAGAGTACATTATCCTACGCAGTGCATTATCTTTTTTGGAACCGTTTAGTTGATGTTCGTAAAAGTTCCGGCAACACAAATCAATACTCCAAATGTGTCCGAGATCTTAAAAACTAGGTAAAAGGAAAATTACTTCTCCGTAGTTCAAATTACCATGCATGGTCAGATTTCTCAAGTCTAATATAATATATCAGTCGTCGTTAAACAAGGATAACTGTCCTTTCCTTGTTACTTATCTGATAACATATTTATATAAATGTTGTGCCATTAGGATATAAATAGAGGCGGAAGTTCTATGTAATTCTTTAACAATTATATTATTGTTGTTAGGATACCAGGTGACAATAACTAAATAATTAAGCATCAAGAAACGTATTTACCATTGTAAGGCAATAAATAGGAATATAAAGATTTGGATTACTTAAAAAAAAAAAAACAATCTGTTTGCCAGGATCGTGACAAGTAGCGTTCTGTCGTCTCTGCCTACCCCGGACGGGATAAGGCGTGAGTTTATGTATGTATGTATTTTGATTACTTACAAACTGCCTTGTGGTGGCGTGGTGGGTGCGGTAATGGCATACGTGCAAGAAGTTGCGCGTTCAAACCCCACGGAGGACAATTTTTTGACCGATCCACAAACTATTGTCCTGAGTAAAGATGATGTCGTGTTCTTTGTGTCTGTTAAATTGATGTCTCCCCACGACACAGGGCATGACCTCTAGTGTAAGATATCGTATCGTATCGTATCAACCCTTATCATCCCCCTGCTGGGCAAAGGCCTCTTTTGTTTTCCCTTTGATTTCCACAATTAACGGTCCTTGGTCAATGAAGGCCAGTGTTTTTGTGCCCTATCTATCTCATCGCACCACCTTCCACGTGGTCTGCCGCGACGCCGATTTGATGAATCTGGGCAAGATGATTTAAAAATATATTTTGAGAGGCAAGATAATAAAATACACAGGTTATTTATATTTTTCACCTAAATTAAATTTCTAACATGAGCAACGTTATGAATTGCTTGTCGTTTGCGATCCACAATGATCGATTTAGGTATTAATTTTCATCATTTCGGTGGGACAATCAATCGTGTCATTGAAATTTATTATGGGTAATAATGCATAGAGGCTAAGAGCTATTTATTATTAACCTTTTTGTGCTAAGATTTATTTATAGATAAAATAAAGCTTACTTACTTACTCTGCTGGCTCAACGACCCAAAATGTGTCTTGGCCTCCGACACGAGAGAACGCCACTCTGCTCGATCCTTGGTCACCTCTTGCCAGCTGCTACCTTGAATTTCCTTCAGATCGTTCTTAACGATATCTTTCCAGCGGTATCTGGGGCGACCGACAGGGCGACGGCGACGTCCTGTTGGTTGACCCTCATAGGCCCTTTAAACTCCTCGATCCTTACCCTTTGATCGTCACCCCTCGATCATCACCACACAAAATAATGCTTAAATAATAATAAAAACTTTGAAGGATTTTTTTATAAGAAGACTAAAGTTTAACGTTAGTTTCACTATTGCTCTTACCAGAACTATGACTTATTTAAGCCAAAATCAAAAGCGTGACCTCTCAAAAATCTCACACATTATAAGCTGAAAATGAAAATGTTCAAAAACCTCTCGTGGAATCCCTACGACATATTGTAATGACACATTTACAGGGGATGTTCTGCGCTATAGCTGATACTTTGTATGGCGAAAGCACGTTCATAACTGACAAAGAATTTTAGAATATTGGTAAGATGTCCATAACATTGAATAATTAGCAAACAGCCTTAGCATTTCTAGTCATTCTTAATTAATTAAATACTTGCAAAATCTCAGAGTTAAATGGATTATTTATAATAACAAAAGTTTTGTAAATAATCCCATACTTAAAATAACTTTGCGTGAAACAATAAGGAAACTGCGTATAATTGTAAATGTTATTGTTATTGCATCCCACAAATGATTCTGTTACATTTACTTAATTAAAAACTGACTACAAAGTATGTATATACGACGACCTCTATGGCGTAGTGGTTATATAACATGGTTTGATTCCCGCTCAATGCAAATCTTTGTGTCCATGAACATGATTGTTTCCATTGGTCTGGGTGTTTTCTATTTATATTCTATTCTATTTATTTTCTATTTTTATAAGTATGTTTAAACATAAAAAAAGTTTTTAAGTATGTTTATCCGTTGCCTAGTATCCATAGTACAAGCTCTGCTTAGTTTGGGACTAGATGGCGTTGTGTGAATGTGTGAGGAATATTTTTCTTGCGAATTATGAACTGAACTCTTGATGGTAAGTCCAGCTGTATCATGATTATTATATCAGCCAACAGATGTCCAATGCTGGACATAGGTCACATAGGACAAAGAACTTAGGCTATCCATATCATATTGTGAAAAGAAGAAATAAAACATATTATAAGGAATTCGGATTTTAATTGGTCGAAAAATACCTTTTCTTTAACATTAATTACACCACTTATAATATAAAATTGAAGCAACATTCTTTAGGCCACATTCATTTAAACTATTTACAAAAATAATATAGATGTTAAGTATATTCTCCACATAATTTTAGTTAACAACAAAATACCATTAAATTAAATTTATTATTATATTAAATCAATAAATTATTACATTTGATTGAATAAAAATATATATTTTTTCAAATATTATACATACTTCGTCTTCTACTTTAAATAAAATGTTCATACAAATATATAAGACACATACACATATTTATTTATGATCGTAACAGAGACACAAGTAACATTCACCCAATAATAACAATGTCTGTTCCAAAAATAGATATATTATATAAGATAAATTAAAAAATATTAAAAAAAAGATTAATTACCGCTTATTGAACCTCATTTTAAATTCTACATCTTGGCTTTGGCTCTATAAGTAAAATAAAATACAAATAATTTAAAAATTAATATCACGCAATTTTAAAAATACGAAATATTAAAATTAAAAGGAATGATTAGTTTTTTTCAAAAATCTATAATTTACATTAATTTATGCTTTGAGAGTTTCTCTGTCAAAGTACAAGCCTTGTAGGGACTCTATCATTTTCATAGAATTCGTGATTCTGTTTGTAAATTAGTGATTTAATTTATTATAACTTTATTTCATCACATTATACTTTAACTTTCCAAATTTGATACATGTTATTTCGATATTTCAGAGGAACTACTTACATAATCCTAATAAGATTTAAACTTGGCTCATAGCCAAAGTACTTGCGCATATTTTTCATATTATAATGCCACGTCCATTAAAAGTTAGTATCATACCGTTAGCATTTTGTTTTAAACTTTTTATCTTATTGATATTAACATAGCCAGTATAAAAGCCTTCCAATAACTTAAAATAGACATAAAATTAAGCTATGTTTACTTGGTACAGTTATTTCGAATAGCATGCTACACATTTATTTTTGTAAACCAGCATGTCAATTCTCGTTCCTAAAATTCGGTTAAGTTAACTTTTAGTTGTCATGTTTTTGCTATTGCAATTGTAATCTTTCGTGGTCCTGTTAAAGTTTTATTTAGAGTGTGACAATTTGACAACTAAAAGTTAACTTAACCGAATTTTAGGTACGAGAATTGACATGCAGAAGTAATTGTCTTGGGTCTGGGTTCGTTAGATACTCATTTGTAAAACGCACAATGAAATTAAACAAAAATCAAATAAATTTTAATAGCCTGTGTCTGTGTAAATTCATATTTAGAAACTTCTCCGCGACACTGAATGATGAGTATTTAAAAAAAAATATTAAAAAAAGAGGTGTTAATTCTGTTTGAAACGGCTTATTTTTAAAATGTGGCAAAAATGAGCATATCGCAATTATGGTCTATTAAAGCCTACTATTAAAGTTCAAAGAGTAAAGTTTATTGGGTTGTATTTAAACACCTTACTGGCGTAGCGGCGTAAACAGAGAACCATTTTGTTAGTAATATTTTAGTGATATTATTATAGACTAAGCGGCCCCTAAGTAATTGCAAATTAAAATTACAATTGAGCTTTTAACGAGTAAAATACTTTAAAAATAAATTAACATAATGATTAAACATTGATTAAACATTACGTGATTTAATTGCTTGTAAATGAAACTATATTTACAAGCAATTCACATAAATTAATTTATAAAACGTAAAAATACTTTCATAGCACTCTTTCTTCAATATTTTAACATTCTTACTCACTTCTTACATTTTAAACGTGTAATAGAAATATATTATAATATCTTAAACTCCTAGAGACATAAAATTACAATTACTTACAAAATAAAGTAGGTAATAATTGAACACTTAACAATTATCAACTGAGCACATTATTTCTTACATTTACTAATAATAATACTTTTATTAAACATTTATTTTCCTAAAAACACAATAGATAAATCATTATTAGGTAGTAAATTGTCCGTGTGGTGACGGAGTAAGAATACAATATTTTCACACAACATTGACATCTTACTGGTGTCTGAATCTCACTTGACTGATAACAATAGTATTCATATACGCAACTTTAATACTTACACAGCAAATCACCCCGATGGCACTGCTCATGCGGGAGCGGCCCTTATTATAAAGTCAAATATTAAACATTACGAACAACCACAGTTTAGAGAACCCTACATGCAAGCAGCAACAGTGAAAGTAGACGATCGAAATGGAATATTCAATGTGTGCTCCATATACAGCCCCCCAAAACATATTATAAAAGAAGAGCAATATGATGAGTTCTTTAGCACACTTGGGGTACGTTTTATTGCTGGAGGTGATTGGAACGCGAAACATGTACACTGGGCCTCTAGACTGACCAACACGAGAGGAAGAGAGCTCAGAAAATCGATAACCAACAACAGTCTGACTACAATCTCAACACCTGAACCGACTAATTGGCCGACAGACCCAAACCGGCTTCCTGATGTCATTGATTTCTTTATTGTCAAGGGTTTAGCGAGACTTTCTCACCAAATAGAAACCTGCTTGGATTCCAACACCAACCACGTTCCGGTAATCTTGAATATTGGCACCACTGTAATGAACATGGAACACAATTCAAAACTCTACAATAAGCGTACAGACTGGAATTTGTTTCGAAAATTGGTTTACGAAAGACTCGATATGAAAATACCTTTAAAAACCGTGTCGGATGTCGATCATGCGGTATATGAGTTAACGTCAATCCTTCAGGAGAGTTGTTGGATGTCAACTCCGGAAGATAATGTTCGTCTCCCTCAGAGCAAAATTTATTCAGACCACATACGACAAAAGATACTTGAAAAAAGGAGCTACGTCGAGTATGGCACACCAGTAGGCATCCATATGATAAAAAAGAACTGAACAGGGCAATTAGAGAGCTGAAAACCCTTATAAAGGACGCTAATAGCACTACCCTAGATACTTATCTGGAAGGTCTAACAAATACTAAATTAACAAATTACTCATTATGGAAAGCCTGTAAAAACCTTGATAGACCGTTACATCAGAAACCACCTCTACGAACACATGATGGCAAGTGGGCTAGAACAGCTCGCGACAAAGCGGAAACTTTCGCACAACATCTTAGCCAAGTTTTTACCCCAAATGAGTCACTATTGAATTCGGACGAAACATACATAGATTCGACTCTAAACCAAGACCTTCAACCTGACACTCCTCTGAAATTAGTAACACCAAGAGAAGTCATTAAATGCCTTAAATCACTCAAAAACAATAAAGCACCGGGGTACGACCTTATTGACAAAAAGGTAATAGAAGAATCGCCTCACAAAGTAGTAGTATACTTGACGATGATATTCAACGCCATAATGAGAATTGGATACTTTCCAGATCCATGAAAAGTCTCAAACATTATAATGATCCACAAATCGGGCAAACCTATTTACGAAGTGTCATCATACAGGCCAATTAGCCTTCTACCTATAATGTAGAAGTTGTTTGAGAAGTCGCTATTGCACCGAATGATGAATGCCATAAATGAAAGAGGAATTATCCCAGAGGACCAGTTTGGTTTTAGGAAGGAACACGCGACAGTGGAACAGGTGCATAGAGTGTGTAGAGATATCAGGAAGGCAATGGAAAAGAAAGAGTACTGTTCGTCAGTCTTTCTCGATATCCAGCAAGCCTTCGACCGAGTCTGGCACAAAGGTCTTCTGTACAAGATTCAATCTGCGTTGCCACACTCTTTCTATAACATTCTGGAATCTTACTTATCTGACAGAATATTCCAAGTGAGAGAGAAGGACTGTACCTCCAATTTTTATGAAATATTGGCAGGAGTACCACAGGGGTCGGTGCTGGGACCCGTTCTGTACACACTGTATACACATGACTTGCCACAAACCCCAGGCGTAACTATTGCTACCTTTGCTGACGACACAGCTCTACTCGCCTCTAGTAGGTGCCCCATTAAAGCCTCAAAGATCTTACAAAATAGCCTGAACGAAATCGACAAATGGCTGGATAAATGGCGAATTGCCGTCAGCGTGCCGAAATCGGTTCATATAACTTTCACACTACGTAAAGAGGATTGTTCCCCAGTCTACTTAAAGGGTATACAGTTACCGCACCAACAGACAGTAAGATACCTAGGCATGCATCTGGACCGTAGACTTACATGGAGGAAACACATCCAAACAAAACGAGAGGAAATAAACCTAAAATATAAAGGCCTCTATTGGCTGCTCGGACGCAATTCAAAACTATCTATGGATAATAAACTGTTGATATATAAGTCGATCCTAAAACCCATCTGGACATATGGTATTCAGCTGTGGGGCTCCGCGAGCGCCTCTAACATAATGATCATACAGAGAGCACAAAATTATATTATTAAACAGATATCGAATGCGCCCTGGTTTATAAGAACATCAGCGGTTCATAAAGTTTTGGATATACCTACAATCAAGGAGGAAATAGAAGCCCACGGATTTGACTACAAGTTGAGGCTATCAAAGCACCCTAACCAGCTGACAGGACAGCTCACTATACCTGAAACCATACGTCGGCTTAAAAAGCGGCGTGATATATTTGACGCCTAGAGGATTTTAAAATCCAGGCAAATAATAGGGCAAGCTCCATTGGGGGCGATGTTCTGAACGCCAACAATGCCTACACCTCATCTGTTTATACTCGCAATATGACTGATCGCAAGATACAAAAAAGAAAAAAAAAAAATGTCACCACCCCATCTCATCCCATGGGTGTCGTAAAAACCGACTAAGGGACTAACCGTAAATATTATCTTTACGAAGTAAAAGGAAGGAAAACTTGAAATTAAAGCCTATACCAATCCGTCTGGCCAGCGTGGTATTAGTAGGCCAAATATCCCTCCGTCACGGGAGGAGGCCCGTCCCTGCAGTGGGACATTAATGGGCTGTTATGATGATGTTGCAAATACTGCTCCATACAGTAGGTATGACGAGTTTTGACATCAAGTTGGCCAATAACCACATAAGAATAGTTTACTAAGTTAAAACTATTTCATATACATAGATATTAGTAGTTAAATCTTTTCATTTTTAATATCAAATTGTTCAACGAATTACATTGAAAATGACTTCTGACTAAGGCCCAGATTCAGAGTCGTGACTTTACTTTCTTTCAAAGTAATCTTCCCAAAGTAAACTTTTTCATGCGAAAGATTACTTTAATGTTTTTCAAATTCAGAGTTAATAACTAGACTTTGCTAAAGTAAAGTCAAAGTGCGGTCTCTGAATCTGGCCCTTAGAACTTAGCAATTCATAAATTTTAATTACATTAAAATAATACGATAAATTACAATGCATCAATTATATTACAATCTATTTTAATATTTATAACTATTAATGTTGCTTAAAATTCCATTTTCATTATAACATTTTACTTAAACATTTAAGTATTCTTAACAACATCAGATGCTATTTAAAATAATTTAAAGGTGTAGATTAAAACTAAAAAACGTCATTTACAATCTTATAGATAACTCCTCTTATGGTAGGCATACACGATCCTTCCTATCGTTCAATCGGCATGACGCTACCGATTGGATCAGTTAGAATTGACCGTGTGTGCGAGTGGATCGGCATGACATGGACAGTTAGAATTGGTGGCATGATCGAATTTTGTTTCTTTTGATTGAGATTAAATTAAACATGTCTGTCGTTTGGGACCAGATGACGTTGTGTGAATGTGTGAGGATTATTTATTTATTATTTATTAACTTAAACAATATGTTTTCTGATAACAGAGATAATATTATAATGTAAATATGAATGTATGTTTACCTATTTTTTCTTCACATTAATTCAATGGTTTACCATTGCTGTTTTGCCTCCATCATGCTCTGAATACAGAAATAACTTGATATGACCCGACATTTTCCTTTCACCTTTTCAATTTTATTTATATGAACACGGCTAGACTTACATTCTTGAAGGATTTGTAAACCCTCTTCAATCTTTTTTGTTCTGTGACGTACGTACGTACAAATACGTTAAGGCCAAAAAATAAATATTTTAGGTCCAATGATTTTTCTGAATTAAATCTTTTATTAATTTTTCTTTAGAAAAATATTATTTAACGTGTGTACCATTTCATTCTTGATTTCGTCAATATAATTTACAGATGATAGGAATAATGATGAAGAAAATTTTGAGTACTACACGTTCAATCATGTTAATTTGAGTCTTGGCTAAATGGGCATTTGTTTTTCAACCAAAATTTTATATAGAGAAGAAACCTGCCCAATCGATGTTAAATTAATAAATTAATAAGAGGAACAGCGGACTGATGGAAGCGTTCGGCCTAACTGGATTGCATCAACTGTGGTTAAGAGGCGAGGAAAAATTACAGGTTGATAGAGTATGTAAGTACTTTTTGTTTTAATTTTCTTTATTATAAAATAAAGAAAAGACAAGGCACAAGATCGCGCATGGTGGAAACGTTTGGAGGAGGCCTGTGTCCAGCAGTGGGCGTCTGTAGGCTTATATGATGATGATGATGATTATAAAATAATGTCATTAAATTATAGCAATGAAAACATAATAGGATAAGTGTTAAAGCACGTCAATAAAGAAAAAGAAAATGTCAGTGATGTTACTCTTATTCAGCAATATAAAATATTAACTAGTTATACTTCTTTACTAAAGTCAGTTTTGTTAATCTTTATTGAAAAGGGTTTAGTTAAGACTATGTAATATATGTATGTTAGGCAAATTATTATGTATTTACGAAGTACAAGTTCCTTTAATCAACATGTCAATTTTCGTTCCTTAAAATCGTTAAAAATTCGGTTAAGTTATCTTTTAGTTGTTAAATTGTCTTACCTATTGTATTGTGTGACAATTTGACAACTAAAAGTTTACTTAACCGATTTTTTTACGATTATAGGAACGAGAATTGACATGCTGTAATATTTTTTTCGGTTAATCTTAAGTGACTAGAACATTGCTGTAAGAGACAGTGCAAATCAATATAATTAATAGACTGACAAAGTACACAGGTGGTACAATGTTATATCTTCTATGTTATCTCTATCTTCAAAATTTTGGTATAAAACCTAAAAACTCAGGTCTGGTTGTCATAAAGTTTGTCAAATGAGCACACCACCTTGTTTCACTCAGGATATACATGTAAAAGCTTGTGATAAAATTCTCATAACATAATATTATTTGAGCAGAATACGAATATTTTAATATACTTTGCGACACCGATAGTTTTCATTTTAGTAACATGGCAAACGTATTTGTAATTTTATTTTAATACTAGCTGATGCCCGCGGCTAATAGATATTCCAAATTTCATTCAAATCCTTTCAGTAGTTCTTGCCTAAAACAATAACAAACATCCATCCATCTATCCATACGAGTAAGATTTTTATATGATGTAATACTGTTTTTAACCCATTTTTGAAGACAATTAACAAATTAATACTAGGATAGAAATGCCAACAGCTTTTCATATTACGTTACTTACAAACTAATTCGATTATCATTTTACTGATTGTTTACAAAGATGATGTCTAATTTACTTTACATGGCCAGAGAAGAATAGTAACCTAAACTAACGTCAATAAATAGATCTCTGCTTTTAAAGGTCTCTGCACACAGCGGGCGGGTCGTGACGGCGACGCGACGCTGAGCAGTTGTAATGTACTAGATATTACGGACGACGTCACACAGAGCTGTGTGCAGAGACCTTTAGAGCAACATTTTACGGACTGACATCGATAATTACTTAATTTAATACAATGTATCAAAGGTACACGATACATAGATAATTTGAATTATCTTCTTAATGATAACAATGATTAAAGTCATTAAAATATTCTCTTTTTTAAAAGAATATACTTCTAATAATACTCATGTTATTATTACATCTATATCATTAAATTATCTATTACTTATTTAAATATTACCTAAATTCTCAAAGGAAGTCAACAAATGCCAATATCTCATCTCTTCATTACAAAATGTCTTCAATGTCCAACACACAATACAATCACTGGAAATCGTCACATACTTTTCTTTCACATAAGGTTTTTTTTTAAACTGATTACGTTTATAATAATAAATCGATGTTTAATCACTTACAAAGATATATTTACACTTTCCTTCCATGAATGTAGGCTGTAACAAAAGAAAAGACATGGTTAGGTTTTATAACAACTATACTTCCAAGTGTAGAGCGACGACAAATAAGATGATGAAACCACTGCAAGTTTAAGAATTACTTCTGTCTAGAATTATTTTAGACATAAGTAATTGTTTAACGGTTCTTTTTAGGTAATAGAAGTGGGCTATGGTAGCCCACCTGTGGGCTATAATAGCTTACCTATATTAAGTACCTAAAAAGAACCGTTACTGGATCGTTACATTCGAGGAAACTTAAGAATACCACTTAAACACTATTCATCAACCCCTTTTCTGTTTATAAACGGTCAGTGTTTGGCACACTTATCTAGTCCTCTGAAATTTAAAACTGTCGGTTTTTAGTTTCTAGTAAAAGCCCTACAAGACATTAAATGAGTTTTAGGATAACCATTTCGTACAAAATATCCTTTAAATATACAATATATTTAAAATAATAGGGTTATAAATAAAATTCTTTATGAAATATTTTACTCAAGTTACTAACAAAATATTTTACAATCTTGATATTTTGTTACAAAGCTTTACAACGACGTAAAGAATTTGTTCAAAAGTGGTTTAATTTTAAATGGCTTATTTTAATAAGAGTTATTTTAAGTTATATAACTTGTTTATTTCTTGTGGGAGAAAAACGCCTTAATCACATCTCACTACTACACTACCGGGAGATATTATTCAGGGAAATTAGGTAGAGTGGCGTTTTTACGACCAAACGACCTTTTAAAAGACTGCGCTTCTTAACCCTGACCGTGCTCAGAGTACTTAGGTAGCGCGGACGTATCAACTATAAGGAGCAGTTACAGTAGCGCACAGAGCAAGAGATTCACGAAAGCAGTGGATACCTGGCTGTATAAATAATTCTGGATGCATATAAATCGACTCGAGGACACGGGAGGAGAGGCGAGTTCCAAGTCAGGTGTCTAGTTATCGCGCCCAAGTTATACAGTATCTGCACCTGCGAGAAAAGATAGCTGAAACTACGGAATTAAGACTTTAGCAACCATAATTCCGCATAACATAACATATACTAAGGTAACCTACTAATATGTACCTAAAGCCCGGAGTTGTAGATTTATGGATAGTTATAAGAAACCATGAAAACTTTTAACTCCTTCAAGTAAAAATACGATTAAGGATAAATCTTAAGTGAAATTTAAGTACCAACAAAGTATAAGAACTTTTACAACCTGTTTTTAGGTTACTCAAAGATTTTAATTTTTAAAGGTTTTTGAGAATTTTATACTTTTTTCGTTGTTAGTATAAAAATAATGTACGATATAAAATTACAGTCATTTTGTCCATGGGTTGTATCATAACTGCCCATTAATGTCCCACAGCTGGGACGGGCCTCATCCCGTGACGGAGAGATACTTGGCCTACTAATACCACGCTGGCCAGGCGGATTGGTATAGGGCTTAATTTCAAGTTTTCCTTCTTTTTATTTCGTAAAGATAATATTTACGGATTGTAATTTTGTGGTTGTAATTAGGATTAAATTAGGTCAATGCCTTTTATTTATCGTCCCAAGGCTGTCATTAAAACTAATGTTCAAACTTTATTGCACATTATTTCTAAAGAGGAAGAAGGACCAAATTCTTGTAGGTAACGTAGTGGCCCAATTACCTATTCCTTAAAGGCTAAACTTTAGTATTAGAAGTTTTAGGAACAGTAAACTAGCTCCCTTGAGATACGCTCCCTACCATTCAGTGGAACTTTATAGGGCTCATGTAATGATTAACAAAAATTGCAACAACGCCTTGAGTATGCGTGAATAATCGTATAAACCTTATTTTACTCTGCATGTCAATTCTCGTACCTTTAAATTGTAAAAAATTCGGCTAAGTTAACTTTTAGTTGTCAAATTGTCTTACCTATTGTGTGACAATTTGACAACTAAAAGTTAACCTAACCGAATTTTTAACGATTTTAAGGTACGAGAATTGACATGCTGAAATTGGCTAGATAAAAGTAAAAATGTTTGTCAGAATATTTCAAATATATTTCTACTTCAAGAAGCATAGCAACTAAGATTACGAATAAGGATACAGTCACACCGACCCATTTCACGTACTGACATATCTCAACATACATTTATTTGTACGTGTCTAATAAGGGATGCCCTACAACGATACACGAACGGATTTCTCATTATTGAGTTCACTAGAAGAATAATACTTCTAACTATTGTATGAAAATTTCTTATAATATACCAAGAACAGTTTTAGGTTATTATTTTTGTGTAATTACTAGTAAATGGCACACTGCAAGGACGTGGCTTCTGTTAAGGTAAGGTAGAATTGTTTTATTTGTTTTTGCTAAGAATTAAGACTTCCGAACTTACGATCAAGTCCTGTATCGCGATCACTTTTTAAAAAACACGGATTAAATATAAATATATTTTTTTTTGTCAGAAGATTTGAAACATTTCTACTTCAAGAAGCATAGCAACTAAGATTACGTATAAAGATACAGTCACACAGACCCATTTCACGTACTGACATATCTCAACATACATTAATTTGTACGTGTCTAATAAGCCCTGTCCTACAACGATACAAGAACGGATTTCTCATTATTGAGCTCACTAGAAGAAATGTACTTGTTTTATCTTTTTCATAATAATACTCTAGGATTTTTCTAGGATACAATAAAGGTATTAATTTTTGTATAACTGCTAGCATGTAAATGTCCCACTGCAAGGACTTTCCTACTGCTAGCACCTGCAGCCGGTAAGGTTATATTGTATTTTTGGTAAGTAGTTTTTGCCTGACAATAAAGACAGCTTCAATACCCAGCAGATTCAAGTCCTGTGTCGCGGGCACTTTTTACAAACACGGGTTATATTAAAAAGTTAATATATTATATAAAAAACTGTAACTATTAGTCACAGCGTGATATTATATAGGCTATGACAGTCCCCAATAAATAGTCTATTCAATACAGAAATAATTTTAAAAATGGGTTCAGTAGATCCAGAGATTACCCCCTACGAGACGTCACAAACACGCCAACTTTACCTCTTTATAATATAGATACTCTTTAGAGTATAGAAGACAGAATATTAACAAACTTATTTCTACTTCAAGAAGCATAGCAACTAAGATTACGTTAATGATACAGTCACACAGACCCATTTCACGTACTGACATATCTCAACATACATTAATTTGTACGTGTCTAATAAGCCCTGTCCTACAATGATACAAGAACGGATTTCTCATTATTGAGTTCACTAGAAGAAATGTACTTGTTTTATCTTTTATAATAGTACTCTAGGATACTAAAAAGTCATTAATTTTTGTATAACTAATAGCAAGTAAATGTCCCACTGCAAGGACTTTCCTACTGCTAGCAGCTGGAGCCGGGAAGGTTATATTGTATTTTTGGTAGCTTTTTTTGTCTGACAATAAAGACAGCTTTAATACCTAGCAGGTTCAAGTTCTGTGTCGCGGGCACTTTCTACAAACACAGGTAAAATAAAAATGTAAAAAATATTTCATAAGACAGAATATTAACGAACTTATTTCTACTTCAAGAAGCATAGCAACTAAGATTACGTATAAAGATACAGTCACACAGACCCATTTCACGTACTGACATATCTCAACATACATTTATTTGTACGTGTCTAATAAGTGCTGTCCTACAACGATACAACGAACGGATTTCTCATTATTGAGTTCACTAGAATAAATGTACTTGTTTTATCTTTTTCATAATAATACTCTAGGATTTCTCTAAGATACTATAAAGTTATTAATTTTTGTATAACTACTAGCATGTACATGTTCCACTGCAAGGACGTACCTCCTGCTAGCAAGCTGGTAAGGTAGAATTGTGCATGTTTTTATGAACAATGTTCATACATACATACCATACCTAAAACATAGAACAAAATATATGTAAACAAAAGAAAAAAAAATAGATTAACAATACTGACAAACACGCATGACGCTTGTTAAAAAAGACAAATCGTTCACTAGAGATTAAACCATGTCTGTCGTCGTATAAATTGTTGAGTTTTTAGAAAAAATATCGAGACTTAGAACCATCGAAAATTCCACAACTGAATGCATGAATCTAAAATTCATGACTAAGTGCATAGCACCCACGGACTACCGTAGCAATATAAATTAAAAGTATCATCATTCCCCTGCCCTTATCCCAATTTTAGATGGGGTCGGCGCAGCATGTCTTCTTCTTTCATACTTTATCGGACGTCATCTCACAAGTAACTCTTCGCAGCCATATCGTCTTTCACATAATTCATCTATCGTTTCTTTGGTCGTCCTTTTCCCTTATATCCATCCACATACATGTTCAACATCTTCCTCAATCACCTTTTTCAATATAAATGAAAAGTATGTATATAAATAAATAATGTACACTAAAAAGTTAACACAAAATAGACCCATTAGATCAATGAATGAGATTGTTAATAGTTTCCAAACTAAACTAAATAGTTATAACAATCAATTACTAAACATGAAACAAAAACAACAACTAATCGAAACAATTAATCCTTATGTGATTTATAACTGCCAATACCAATACGTCATATGCGGCTTTTACTTAACGTTAGATATTTATCATATACCATGTAGATTATTTGTAGCTAATACTGCCAAGCTAAAGGCAGTTCTATTCCTATTACAGTAAGGTGTAAATCTACTATGGGAGGTTTTGTTCAATTCCCAAATTCCCAACAAGGAAGCTATATTTTACATTGTACTCTACACATATATTTCCATTACAAAGATAACTATTCCTCGTGACAAACGAGACGTGTATGTTCAAATATTAGAAGGTAGATAACTAATATTCTGTATTTGGTTTTCATTTTCTTTGTTTTGTGTGGAATTTTAGTCCGGTTTCCCTAGAGCATTTTTGCAAAGTGAAAAATATTAAGCTGTTTTTTGTGAGGATCTGAAAAACGAGGTTATACATGGATAACTAATCAACTGTTTTTTTTTCTTTTCACTTAGTTTAATTGCCTACTCATTCCTACATTTAGCAAGCAACAATTCGAACCTGGTACATCTTACTTAACTACATCCATCATATTTGGGAATCATGCTACCACAATACATCCGCGATGGACCGCTACGCAGGTTTCCACTTCACAGAATGCTCGACAGAAACGGCGATTCATCTGGTAGTAGACAGAGCGGAAAAGGCAATTGAATGTAAAGAAATATGTCTAGCAGCATTTCTAGACATAGAGGGCGCCTTCGATCGAACATCATACGTTGCGATTAAGGAAGCGTCCTCAAGACATGGCATTGACCCGACCATTTGTGAATGGATAGGGAACATGCTGAACGGCAGAACGATGACAACAACTCTACTAGGAGAACAGCTAACCATCACTGCCACCAAGGGGTGCCCACAGGGGGGGGGGTACTATCACCGCTACTATGGAACATGGTGGTGGACTCTCTCCTGGAGGAACTCAACAGCGGACCAGTCAGGACCGTAGGATATGCTGATGATCTGGTTATTCTGATTAACGGGATATTCCCGAAAACAATAACGGAGATCATGAGAGAGATGCTGGGGCGGGTAGAGCGATGGTGCGGTAGGCAACAACTCTCGATCAACCCGAGCAAGACGGTGGTAGTACCGTTTACCAGGAAGAGAAACATCAACAACTCAATAAATCTGAGTCTCTTCAATCAGGATCTAATGATCTCAGAGCAGGTAAAGTATCTTGGACTCATCCTAGACAATAAACTAACCTGGAAGGAGCACGTAGAGTCGGCAACAGCAAAGGCACACAGAGTGTTTGGCATGTGTAGATCTGCATATGGTAAGACATGGGGGTTAAAACCCAAAATCATGCTGTGGGTGTACACGATGATGGTCAGACCTATAGTGCTGTACGAAAGTCTGGCATGGTGGCCGAGGACGAACCTTGGCACATGCAGGGAGGGCCTACTAAAACTTCAAAGGTTGGCCTGCGTTGCAATGAAGGGTGCGTTTCGGACCACCCCAACCGTTGCAATGGAGGTCCTACTAAATTTAACACCACTGCACCTGATGGTTCAGTCTGAGGCAGTAAGGGCACTCTACAGACTAGAAGGTCTTGGGCTATGGTGCGACAGCGGCACTAGCACGAGACATGCAAAGCCAACATTATCTAGGCAAGTGGAAGATGCAATCAACATGTGTGGCGACCAGATGCCAGCAAGTTACATCTTCGAAAGACGATTCAGGATCCTTATTCCTAAAAGATCTGAATGGTCAGAAGGACTCGAGCCCCCAGAGGGTAAGGGTAAGTATGGTACACGGACGGATCGAAGATGAGCACGGGTACCGGAGCAGGTTTTTATACTAAAGACTACGGTAGTAGCACAAGCATGGGTAAGTATGCGACAGTCTTCCAAGCTGAGACCTACGCGATTACAGCATGCGCACAGGAGAACATAGACAGTGGAGTGAACAACGAAACTATCTATATTCTCAGCGACAGTCAGGCGGCACTCAAAGCCCTAACGGCACCGAGAGTCACCTCCAAACTAGTCAAAAATGGTATCCAGGCCCTAAACAGGCTTGGCAAAACGAACAAGGTGAGACTGGTATGGATCCCAGGACACAAAGGTTATGTCGGCAACGAAAGAGCCGATGAACTTGCAAGGGAAGGCTCGAGCAGGAGTTTTGGCGGACCGGAACCATGCGTAGGTCTTTCAAAAGGTACGTTCCTAATGGCCGTCAATGATCAGACAAGACAGCAACACTCAACAGAGTGGCAGTTGTCGACTGGCATGAGGCACTCAAAGCTCTTTATTGAAGGAGTAAATCCGGGCAGGTCCACAAAACTGTGGCACCTAAGCCGCAGACATATCCGACTAATAATCGGTATGTTTACAGGTCACCTTCCCGTCAACGACTTGTTGATGAAGATGGGACTATCAGGCACCAACCAGTGCAGAGCGTGCGGTGAGGAAGACGAAACAGTGGAACATCTGATGTGCAACTGCGAAGCCCTCACCAGACAAAGGATGAAGCTACTAGGAGTGGGATATCCTACCCCTAGTGACTTCGACAAGCTGCCGCTAGGCTTACTTATCTCCTTCGCGAAGGTGATTGAGGAAGCTGTGGGGTGGTGAACGGGGGACCAGCACAAAAGATCCGATGGGGTCGAAGTGCAGCCGGGAGGGTCCCCGAAAAGGAGGAGAAGAAGATAAGAAGACCACAATACAGAGTTTTGTTACTCGAAATTGAAAGTGAAGGTACTTACAAAAAATTTGCTTACTAGTAATCACTTTGAAAAAGTGTTCTACTCGTAGATAAGAGCCGTAGCACATATAACGCAACGTAAACGGATCGGCACCGCTTCTCCCTTTTCCTCGGTGTCAAACGTCAAAAATCCGATTACGTTACGATTCCGATTAGTGTGCGTTGCAGTAAGGAGTTTCATACAAATAATACTGACCGGCTCGAGTTAACACGGTGTCGATCCGTTTACGTTACGTTATATGTGCTACGACTATAGTTGCTAGCGTAAAAAAATCCAAATAATTCGGGTCGAATATTTCGGGATAATACCGAAATATACCGTAACTTTGGGATTTTTTCAACTGATCGCACTGTCACGTGATATATTTATATTTATGTGCTATAAAATTTATATTATTATGTTTTTAATTATTATGTGTATAATTATAATTAGTAGGTTTAAATAATTGTAAATAAACTATTTATGCCTTTTGTCTGGTACCGATAGTACAAGCTCTGCTTTAGTTTGGGACCAGTCAACATTGATAATTTATATTATTATACTTTATATTGTTATGTAATATTTTATCTAGAAATAAATTTGATTTGAAATAAAGGAGAATGAAACCTTCAGTAAGACTTTTGGGCCAAGATTATACAGAAATGAGAGTATTATCAATTTATAGCTTCACACTTATTAGTCTCGTGCTAAATCTTTTGTTAGTTTTGGCAATCTGAAATCCAAGATAATTTTTTTTGAAGGAGATGGAAACTTCTGGGCTAAAGCCTGTACATTACTGTACAGAGTAAGGATATGCCCTAAAAATCTTTTCTATTTTTTTCAAGTTACAAGCTTAATACAATTGAGTAATTTTATTATTATTTTATTAAAAAATAGAAAAGATTTTTAGGCCATATCCTTACTCTGTACAGTAATGTACAGGCTTTAGCCCAGAAGTTTCCATCTCCTTTAATTTCAAATCACGTGAGTCACGTCGTGACATGAGTCGTGGCAGTCGGGCGCGCGCACGTGCCGCGACGGCCGGCGCACAAAGTTGTAGCGGCGGCGGCGATCGACGATCGATGCAAAATACCATTTTTCAGCAAATAAAACATAAAAATATTAATTAAATCAATTTTGAATAAATCCGTTTTTATGAAATTTTCCCTGAAGTATTTCGGTATTATTCCCTTTTATTCAGAAGTTTTGCACCTATAGCTACGACCCTAAGCCGGACTCTTTTAGTTCGTATCTATTTAAATATTGATAGTATTTGCTGAAGAAAAATAGGTCATACATTATTATCGAACGTAGTATTTCATTCGTTTGCTAACAATAACGACTATACATTAATGACATAGTCTGAAATATACAAATGCTTTTCCACGTCTATTTAAAAAACACAAGTGGAAATAAAAGTACTTGCAGTAGTATTTTACGTTAGTTATTTCTCGGACTATTCAAAAGTCAAAAACGCTTTAATCAAGATAAATACAATTCTCATTATATATTTCTTGACGTCCTTTAAACTACTTAATCTAAGTTTAAATACATTTAAAAGTTTAGCAAACTTTACCACCGCCTCCAAAGCGCTAGTAGAGAAGAAGCGGCGAAACAAACTCTACTGCTGCATTTTCTTGACGTCAATTTTTTTACATAGTAGATAACTGTAATCAGGCGCTGCAACCATTTATACCATACATATCCATACAACGAAGGATTTTATTATAAAATGATAAAGGTAGCGTCATGCAGGTAGTACATAAAAGTGGGAGCACCAAATCACATCCATAAACAATTCAGTAATAAAGACGTCGCTCAGCCAAATAACCCTTTAAGTAAATTATTAGAAGTGAACCAAAATGTAAATTGATTAATGTCAAGGTCGACCAGTCACCCCAAGTAGCACCCGTTCACGAGTATAACGCAGAGGTCAGCCATCAACCCCCTCGCCATATTGTAGGAAAGGGATTGACCCGGCCCCCACGCCACCACAAGCAATGGTAAGTCATTTATGTAAACCAAAAATAAAAAAGGCCCTAATATGGATCCCTGGGGTACCCCTATGTCTACAATTGATCCATGGGAACGTATTCCATTTATATCTACACTATGCACTCGGCCACTAAGGTAGGATGAAATTAAATTGAGTGCCACATCCCTTACACCGTAGTGGTAAAGTTTCATTATTAATGTGTTATGTAAAACGCAATCAAACGCCTTGGATAAGTCACAAAATACGCCGTACGCATCATGCGACTCCTCCCAGGCTTTAAATATGTTTTCTATCAGGGCTACACCCGCATCAGTTGTCGATCGGCTTTTAGTGAAACCGAATTGTTTGTTATGTAACAGATTGTTATCATGAAAGTGTTTGAGTAGTTGATTTAAAATAAGTTTTTCAAACACTTTACTTAATATTGGTAGAACAGATATTGGCCTAAAATTGGAGGGATCTAATGAACTACCTGATTTAAACAAAGGAATCACTTTACTAATTTTCATTAAATCAGGAAACACTCCACAATCTAAACAACTAATAACAACAAGCTGAGGTACTATAACTTCAATTATAGATTTAACAATAGGTACAGAAATCCCCCAAATGTCTTTAGTTTTCTTGGGATTGATTTCTTTAAGCACTCTACGAATATCTTGTGCG
This sequence comes from Schrankia costaestrigalis, assembly GCA_905475405.1. Taxonomy (NCBI): domain Eukaryota; kingdom Metazoa; phylum Arthropoda; class Insecta; order Lepidoptera; family Erebidae; genus Schrankia; species Schrankia costaestrigalis. The sequence continues at coordinate 4,570,669 of FR997830.1, forward strand.
CTAACATGCCTAAATATAAATACTTCATCAAATCTAGCTACATTTGCTTTCAACAAATTTTCTGATAGCGAGGTAGAAGAACCAAGTGTTTTTGTCAAGAGAATTGGAGCACTAGTAAAGAAGGTCTCAAATTGGTGTGCTACCTCTGGTTCCTTTGTAATTATATTTCCACCAATGCTCAGTTTAAATTCAGTAACCTTGGAGCGGAGTCTTCCTGTTTCAGCATTGATAACATTCCAAGTTGCTTTGATTTTGTTATGACTTGATGTTATCTTCGACCTAATATAAAAATATTTTGCCTGAATGCACACTTTTTTTAAAATCTTTGAATAGTTCCTAACATACCTATGAAACTCTTCTGAAGTATTACTCTGCTTCTGTGCATATCATTCATATAGTTTTATTCTACTTCGATTAATTCCAACCGTTGCCCAGTCAGCAAACTCTCGTTTGTTAGATACCATCAAAGATCTAAATGTAAATAAATATAGATTGAAATTGGTCATTTAAAACCTTAAAGAAGTTATCGTATAGTACATTTGGGTCCTTGTCAGAAGGAAGAAATGGCAAGATGTTGGTTAAGTTATCTCTCAACTTTTCAATACGGTTAGATGTTACTGGTACATACGATATCCTCCTTCGGGGTGTTGGTGTATTTTCAATAGTAAAATTGACCAATTGACCACAGTGGTCAGATTCTAACTTACTGATCATGGATTTGTTAATTGGTGTTATGTTATCGGTAACAAAGATATTATCTATACATGTTGCAAAAGTTTCTGTTATTCTAGTTGGCTCTAGAAACAAGGGAGACAAATTGTGTGACTTATACAGATTCAGAAGTCTAGTTGTACAAGCATTTACCTTTAGTATATTTACATTAAAATCTCCGCAGACCAATAGCTGCTTTTTTGACTTAGTTAATTTTGTAACATTTCATCCAGAATCTGCAAAAAATCATCAAAATTCCTCTCTACAGGCCGTCTGTACACACTTGCTACTATAAATTGCTCTAGTTCTATACAGGCTATTTCAGTTACACATTCCACAGACATAGATACAACATCATTTCTTACTTTATACTTTAACTTTTTATTTATAAGTATCAGAGAGCCTCCTTTAGTCCTATTTACCCTGCAGAAAGCGCTACCAACTTGGTGGTTACTAAAATTGAACATGAGCTGCTGTGCCCTAAGATGGTGTTCGGTTAGGCATATGATATCAATTCAAGATTAAATTTTCTATGCATATTAAGCAGAATTAAATTGCTCAGTAAAATAAAATGCAGAGCAAAATAAAAGCATTCTCTCTTAGAGAGAATTGTAAAGAGATCGGGGATAAAAATTTCCTTGTAATATTTAATTTAATTTGCTTGAAATATTTAACCGGAAGTAAATGCAAAGGATTGAAGATACTAACGCTAGTCACGATCTTAATTATGATGAGAACAAAGAACACAATATGGTGCACAGTAAGATAGTTAATAGTAATTATTTACAAATGAAACAGATTTGATACCAACTATACAACACTATAGTAACAATAAAACAAATCAATGTTGGGGTAATTACCCGGTCTTACACCTTGTATTCCCTTACTGTGATCACAAGAGGAAAATATATGTCAATTTTAAAGTTACCTCCGATCAGTGGCAGCTTAAAAATATTTACGAGTATAATATTGTAACAGTGATAATTCAAGACAATACTTATAAACTTTGAAGACATTAAGCCTGTAAATCCAAGTCTGTTACATCTTCGAGAAAAGTTTAATTAAAATAAAATGTATTGTCTTTTTACTGACCAGACTTATTTGGGCTCTCAACCTTTTCTTTTGTTTATTTTTTTTTATAAAATCATAATATTTGGTTTTTTTTTAGATAACATACGCCTGGGGAACGTTAATTTGAATCGTAGCTGTAGTACGTCTAATCTGCACCATATAATATGTTGAAGGTGAAGTACGCCTTAAGATAACAAGGTGGTAAGGCATGTTGTTATTTCGTATAAAGTTTTACTCGTAGTACAATCCCTAGTGTAGAAGTTGTCATTTATAAAATAAAAAAATAATTCACGTAATTTTGCTTCTAAGTAAAACAAATTTTCTTTTTTTATTTGTTGAATAATTTGTAAAACTAAACTATGTACTGTTTGCAAAGTAACAAAGTTGCGAACTGTAAAAATATTTACTATTTCTCGTGAGAGCGTTTTATTTAAGACAAACATTATAAAGTTTTTACGATAAGAAGAGGAACTTACTAGGTCGAGGTTTGTTCTTGTTTCTTGTGATAACAAGCATAAATGGCTGCTAGAAGGTCAACACTTGGTGCGTCAAAAGTTTGTTGGCTTGTCTATGTTTAGGAAGGCGTTAATACTTTTATTATCCAATGTATAATTTAGCGAATTAACTGTAAATTAGCAAACACAGAAAGAAAAGTAAAAAATTTGTTGTGTTTTTCTTAATATTACGCATTACGACCTCTCAACCTATGTTCTTAAGCTTCAATGATGCGGGTTTAATAAACACATTCACCAGTATTATTATTGAAACATTGTATATAATAATTATGTTCTATAATAATAAATAAAATAGATCTTACCGTCATAATAAGTCTGATGAGGGCATTTAGGGCAGCTAGCAAGCGAAGGCGGTCTCGGCAACTGGTTGTCTAATAGTATCTGTGACGACAAGCGCGGCCATCCTCCCACTGCACTTCCTCTTGAATTTTTGAGTTCCTCGATACCTGTAGAGACGTATACTTCAAGGGGATTATTGGCGCCGTTCAATATTAACACTATCAATTGCATATTTGATGAGGAATGGGGTGTAAATAAGGTCATTATATTTTTATAGAAAACTAGCTGACCCGTGCCCACTTCTTAAAAAAATGCGTCATTTTTTTAAACATATTTCATTACTACTCCACTCCTATTAGTCATAGCGTAATACTATGTAGCCTATGACACTCCCCGATAAATGGACTATTGAATACAGAAAGAATTTAAAAAATCAGTTTAGTAGATCCAGAGATTGGCCCCTACAACGTCACAAACTCACAAACACACAAACTTTACCTCTTTATAATATTAGTACTAGATAATAATTTTTAAACTATAATAATATAAACTTTAGCTAAACTAATCATAACCAGTTGCAATCACTAGTTCATAAACGATATCGCTGGTTAAGCAACATCGTCGAGGTCATTCCATAAAAGGGGACCGATCAATTGCATTTATTTATTTTATTTTAAAAAGACAACTCCCGCACTAGGGATCATACCCTGTGTCGCGGGGACTTTTACAAACATCAATTAACGGACACATAGAACACCCAGACTCAGGACAATAATTTGTGGATCTCACAAATTCTTGTCCTGCGTGGGGATCGAACCCACAACCTCATGCGCGGCAGCCGCTGGCGCGCCACCGAGGTCGTCATTTCATCTGAGTGTCTCCGTGCTTCAGAGGGCGCGTAAGATCGGTCCCTTTGTAGCTAATCAAAAATCAGCATCTTCTTAGTGACACAGGAGTTAATAAGTCTCGACACCAGAATGGCCACTAACCAAACAATGAAAATATGACTTGTTATTCCATTACGTAAACTCCTCAATTGCAACATTGAAAATTTACGGCTGTCGTGCTTAGATGGCGCTGTGCAGTTGAGTGCTAAGTTACGGCCCGGCGCCGTATAAAGCAATGGTTAAATTTGGTAGTCGGGTGGCCTAGAGGTCATGGCGCTGGTCGTGTATAGTCCAGAGACGCGGGTTCGAGTCCCGCATCAAGCATCAATTTTTTCCATTGTCTTTCTTCTTTTCGGATTTTTCTAGTCATACCTAAGCTTTATAGGTTAAAAACTATATGTAATTTATGACTTGTACTTTTCTTCAAGCTACTAAATCGATCAACTAGTTACGATCCATTGTTATAACAGCTGTTAAGAGCGTTTATAGGGCTCACTAGCGCCGCCAATAGAAAAAAAATCATAATTCGCAAATAGGATAAATAATGTGAAATGTTGATAACAAAGTCTTGAGAAAAGGCAATAAAGTATTTGTATAACACAGTCTCAACACTTTAAATGTTTTTCAATTAAATAAATATTGCATTATAAACACAAATTATACAGCTTTATGCCCTATATAGGTTCACAGTAGCTGGTTAATAGCATTACTGGCGCATTATATTAGCATTATTGTGGTCAAGAAAGATGTCAATCGGATTAAAGAAGCATCATTTTGGTCAATAATATTGCCAATCGCATTAAGAAAGCATTAAAATGGTCAATGAGATAGCCTATTGCATTACAGAAGCATTATAATAGAAAAATTATTGATAGTTAAGATGCCAACGGCATTACAAAAGCATTAGACTAGCATTTAAATGTGCTAAAAGAATTATTGGAGCAATTTAAGTGTTCACACTTAGGAAACTTTATTATTATTGCGTGTAAATTATTACAATCAAAAAAAGAATAGGTAAACGGTCAAAATAAAACAGTGAGTGACGCCATATTATAGTTTGCATCAAAACAAATTCATCGGATAAGTTTTTGACTCGTTTGTTATTTCTTGCCTTTAAATATTACTGCGCAGTGTAGTTTACTGTACTTGTTTATATAAGTTTCATTGAAAATTTTCACGCGCCTTCGATATTTTGTGATTTTCATACAAAATGTTTTATAAAAATGATGTGTGTAAAACCAAAACAAATGTGTATTTCTAGTACAGAATAAGTTTTGAATAAATATAATCATAGTTTTGCTTGTACTGTATTAAATTAAGTTATATAAATATTTTAAATGACAATTCCTTTTATAAATAGGTTCGAAAGAAAATATTTTTTGGTTATAAAATATTTACAAAATGGTGGTCAGCCTTAAGCAGCCCGGTGAGCCCAATTAATGCCACCAGCATTACAACTACTCACGTGTGATTGTTTAAAGAGCTATTAGCTACACAACAGCACTCAGTTCTTCCTTTAAAATGCAAGCATTATATTGATTCACATTTATGCTGTTCAGCAGCATTAAGCTTTTACTTACCCCTTACAAGTGCTTTTACACAGCAAAAGGCACAAAAAACAGCTTAGAGCTGGATATCGGATTTACATGGCATTATAGTGGTTCACGTTTGTGCTGTAAAACAGCTTCAAGCACTTATTAACTACTTTAAAATGTCTTTGTAGAACCAAAACCACTAAACATAGCTAAAGGCTTTACAAAAGCATTCTGATATGCCATTACCCAACTGTTATACAGCGTAAAGCATTACAATGATTTTCAAACGCCATTGTTCAGCTTCAAGACGCTCGGTGAACTTATATAAGAGTTTGTACGGGTCTTAAGCTCTATATGAGTTCACTTGTTGCTTGTTAAAATGCTTTCTGTGTTACTTGGGTTATCATCAACAGCCCTTAATGTCCCACTGCAGGGACGGGCCTCTTCCCGTGACGGAGTGATACTTGGCTTTCTAAAACCACGCTGGCCAGACAGATTGGTATAGGGTATAATTTCAACTTTTCATCCTTTTTATTTAGTAAAGATAATATTTACGGATAGTCCCTTAGTCGGTTTTTACAACACCCATGGGATGAGATGGGGTAGTGACATATTGTATTCTTACTCCGTCACCATGTGGATAATAAATTTACTTATAATTAAACTTAATTCTTTCAACAAGCGTCGGGTGAAAATATCGAACACAAGACAAAGTCTTTGAAGAAATACTTACTATGCTAAATAAAGAAGTAGGAACTAAAGCTAGAACTAACATAGCGTATGTTCTTTGAGCTAAATTATCTTTTTACATCTTCTCTGTAAACGAGGAGGAAATTCATAGTAGGGAAATATGAATTTACTCCTCATTTTATAGTTCACTTTATTGTATGAGCGCATTCAAAATGAATCTTATTATCAAATACGTGAACGTTTTATACTAAAATGTTTTAGCGTAAGGATAAATTTCTTTCTTAATTCTGTATTCCTTTGTTAGTGAAAAGTGGATTAGGAGTTTAGTATAGTTGAATAGTACAGTTGAATAATATGGAATTCTTATTGAATTTTATACAAGTAACACCTACTTACAATCTATAATGTAGAAATTCGTAAACCTAATAACCATTTCAGAACTGATTCCTATCATAGTGCCAAGTATCTTATCAATATCTTACTTGTACTTATAACTGTATGCCGTGCTATTATAATGTTGACTAAAATTAATTATTAAGTTAGTATCGGTTATATCGCTGTTGTAGAGATAAATAAAACATCGTATCACACATTCAAAGAATATTACATACATTTTTATGGATCTTACTTAAATATTTGGAAGTTATCAAGGAAACCCAGAAGAGGTTCATAAAATAATTTACTATTAATGTATCGTCAAGTATTTTTACTGCTGACAGCAATATTTATTGGTGATTTGATCACATAAAAACTGAGGTCAAGAGATAAATAAATAAAGAGAAAAGTAAAGGAGACAGTATGCTACCCTGTGGGACACCGCAGTTAAGCTGACACCAATTGTTTTCTGTTGCACTGCAATCTGAATTGTAACATTAAATATTCATTGTAACAGCCTACAAATCTTCATTGCATGACTATATAATGGTTGTTTGTAGTGCAGTTGTACCACTGTAGCTACATTGTGTGTGAATGTTCGTTGCTTTAACACGTTCAAACGGCTGAACGAATAAGGAGAAATTTTGGCTGGTAAAGGTAATGCCCAGTGTATTAGTGAATTACAAAACTAATTAATAATGACTTCGAGATTGGTGCAATAACTAACAATCACGCAGGTGGCACTGAAAGCAACATCTACTGAAACATTATATCACAGTCGCAGGAATATTACTTTGCCAATTTCATCATCTAGATACGACAGAATACCAACATTTTATTACATGTCACTGCTCTAATACCAACATAATAATATACTAAATACGTTTTGCTAGAACGAATCCTATTAGCATATTATTCAGGACCACGTGTATCCAAAATTGCGTTAAGACACAAACCTGCCTGTGTTCCTTCATTATACAATTTTGGTTCCTCTGTTATCCTATATCTGGTATCCGAGCCAGACCACGCACTTATTATTAGGGTGTTATTACATCAGGACACATGCAATTTGATATCAAACCAGCTGGTAATAATTTATTTAAGTGTAATAAACTTCTATAATCCAACTCTATATGAGCTCAGTAGTGACAAAAAATGTAATCATGCTTATTACCACCTCATCTTACGATGGTTATCGTAAAACCCTAAGGGAGATTTTGCAAAAAAAAAATTAAAAACAAAACCATCTAGCAAGTAAGTTATTTAGTAGGACAATTTCAATCATTAGAAAAGGCTTGCATCTTTAGAGGGAAGAAAGTGCAGTCGCCACATAAGGCTCGAGGGAGCCTAGACCACAGTCACCTTATTTTAATTGTACATACATTAAGTTATCAACTCTAACATTGCAGAGCGATAACCTCCGAAAGATCGTCACCCAATTGTACCAACTACTTCTTCACTTTTCTCAGATTGCCAATATTTCCATTACCTAACCGTTTCCGTCACTATTCAACCCTTCCTTCACTATTTTTACACAAAAATTTCTGACATATAGTAGTCGCTATCGATGTAAAATCTGTGTGCTAAATTTTGTATTTTCGTATGCCATAAAATAAGGAAAAACATCGTCGTACATACTTGATGTAAAAACTCAAGGAGCGCGGTTAAATACAAAATCCTATTAGGCTAAACATAATTTATTATTATCTCGCCCCGGATGAAACCCTTCGGCTTTACTCTTCTACTTTGAATTATGAATTACCCTGATTGTTTTAGGTATAACATCGTTCCTTGAATTTTAACAATATTTGATAATAGATAAGATTTGTGCCGAATAACTTTTTCATTAAGGGCTAATAATAATTAGACTTGCAACCTATTACCATCATACGTCCTGCCTTGTCAGCTTATTTATTCAAATGCTTTAGAAAAGCGTCGTTAAGAAACTGTGTGGTTAAAATGGAATTTTATCCTACGTAAGATAAGACTATTTATAATAAATTACCTGGCAAGGTTTTTCTAAATGATTAGAGCAAGTACCTACTTTAAAAAGAACTGCAAAGCTACGAGTGTTGACACGGCTGTAGGCTGATTGACTGCTTATTATAAGCCGGCTCGTAAGCTTGTTAGCCGCCTTAGTGGTTAGTTAGTGACGTTCGGTACGTGGCATTTATAGCTCTAAATATAGCAACACTAGTAATACGAAAAGTAAGCTTTGTACATTTACTTCATTGTAGAAACACATGATTAGATTTCGCATTGAGTTTAATCAATCATTCACTAGGATTTTCAAAAGCTGTCCATTTTTTGCATGACTCAGTTAAATAATATTATGCCTAATCTTATGATAAATTGGTAGTGACGCATACATTTTTGTTCGGGAAAACATTACGGAATGTTTAAATGATTTGTTTAACTAAATGATTTGAGTTCCTAGGATACTTACATCAAAACAAAGCTAAATTGCTCGTGTAAATAGTTTTAATATTAAAATAAAACTATTTAACTAGATGCTTAAGATGGCGCTTAATTAAGTAATAGGGAAGCGTGCCTTCAAAACTTCAGCAAAGCAGTTTAGAAATTTAGCTAACAAGCAAAGTGCTTAGGAGTGCTTTACCGGATGCGGGATCTAGTGCTGCACGGAGCAAGAAATTACACTAATTGCTTATAACATGTTGATATAAATTACATGATAAAAAATAAATAAAAAAGACCTCGAGTTGAAAAAGCATTGAAAATGGTCCAATTTTGTTACTCCGACATTTATAAAAACCATATAAACCATATTGACCTTACAAAGCCTACAAAACTAGATTCATATTATTCTTTTTACCTCGACATGTTATAAAACGAAGTTGCCGTTTTATTTTCCATACGTACGATTGTATTTTACGTATCATATATTTACATAATATAAGTGACGTGAAGTGAAGTAATAAGTGACTTCATATAGTTATATGTAAGTAACACTAACGTTTGAACTATTGCAATACGTGCTATAAATATTATATTATTTTAGCACAAAAGTCGATCACCATGCTCAAAGAAAACTGTGTCAAAACGTCAAGCATTATAAGTTAGGCTACTTCTCGAAAAGTATTGTTATCTAATGAAGCTAAGTAATATTTCTTAAGCGCCGATTACACTAGACTACATGTAGTCTTCCTACATCATGTAGGAGACTACATGTAGTCTACTGTAATCACATTTAGGCTGTTAGGACACTACATATCGGAGATTGGCGAGTCCCGACCGTCCTACATCATTTAGTCTCCTACATGATGTAGATGACTACATGTAGTCTAGTGTAATCGGCGCTTTAGCCTCATCTGTGTAAGAAAAATGAATTGCATACATAACATAAACTTCTATACCTAGTAAAAATATTTGGTGTAGGTGTAGATACTAAAAACTGGCAAAATAAATTAGTCTCACGTCAACCTGTCTGAAGCAACAGTGCTGTAATACTTTTACGATTCTTCATTCAAGCGGAAAAGTAATTTTATAAAGGCATGTGTAAAGCAATATAATAAAGTAAATGTGCCAAAAAATTTGGTTAGATATAAAGTTAGCTTGTTGAAGTCACGAAAATTTTATGAGATGTGAACTTAATTTTACATGATATTTGACGACCTCCGTGGCGCAGTCGGTATATAACATGGCTGCTACGCAGAGGTCTCGGGTTCTATTCCCGCTCAATGCAAATCTTTGTGTGCATGAACATGATTGTTTGCATTGGTCTGAGTGTTTTCAATACTCAATACTCAATTCTTTATTGCGTTCCACAATGTTTCATAGGTACAAGATGGTAGAGTTAACAAAGGTTCAAATTGTGGACCCTGTCGGGCACAGCATAGTGTAGGAGAGAGGAGGAAGTGCGCTAGAATTTTACTTAAATTAATTATTAAGCATAAATTCATTAATAAAAATATATGTTTATATGTAATATATTTCTATGTATAATATGTATGTTTATACGTTGTCTAGTACCCATAGTACAAGCTTTGCTTAGTTTGGGACTAGTTGGCGATGTGTAAATGTTTGAGGATTATTTATTTATAACATATACGTTTTATATTGATTAAATGCTGACAATGCATTAAGAGAGTAAGACTACAGACATAGTGTCATTGCCCTAACTTATTACCATGGTTGACGTAAAAGCTGATTAAGCAAAAATTTGCTGATATTAACTTTACGAAAACAACGAAGGAAAACTAGACTACCAGTCCGTCACTATACCATAAAACACTATACCAGTCCGTCTTGCTAGAATAATTAGAAATAAGTAATTTCGGTTCTTGGGAAGAGACTAGTAATATTATCTACATCAGAAATTAAATACGCACAACCACGGGGAGATACTAATATAAAAAATTTAGATAAACGCTACTAAACTAAACGACGAAAAAATAAGTTTGAAGAAAAGAGCAACATTCTTCAAAATTATTGTTTTTATCCATAAAAGTTTGTGACTGTAGAGATGGGCCTCTTGAATATGAAGAAAAGCTTTATTTTTTCGTGGCATGTTTCCATTCTTTGCAAGGTTGATTGTTAAATAAATAGAAGCCTGTAGGTTCTCGTTTTTGACATTTTCGGAATTGGTTTAGTTAGTCGTTTAGTGTAGTAGCGTTAGTCCATTTTTTATATTAGTATCTCCCCGTGGATAATAAATAAATAAATATTCCTCACACATTCACACAACATCATCTAGTCCCAAATTAAGCAGAGCTTATTTCATTCCTGATGTAAAGTGTCAAAAAGTAACTCAAATCAGTATCACGATTAGTATTATGAAGTAAAGTATAAGTAACAGTATTATGAAGTCTACGAGACTGCTACACATAGCCTACGATGGCTGTTATTCGACGCTCAGATTGCTGTTGGCGTTGTTTTTTTTTTGACGTACCTTACTCCCTGAACTTCATACGTAATTAATTTTTAATTGAAATGATTTCGCTATCATCATAACAGCCCCTTAATGTCCCACTGCAGGGACGGGCCTCCTCCCAGGACGGAGGGATACTTGACCCACTAATACCACGCTGGCCAGACGGATTGGTAAAGGGTTAATTTATTATTGTTTATTTCAAGTTTTCCTTCTTTTTATTTAGTAAAGATAATATTCACGGATAGTCCCTTAGTCGGTTTTTACAACACCCATGGTAAGAGATAGGGTGGTGATATATTGTATTCTTACTCCGTCATTACACGGAGAGATTTTGCTATAAAGAATGTTTATCAATTTAATTATACCTACTACAAAGCTAAAATTGATGAAAAAATTATAACTTCTTGGAAAAATTCAAGCCAGCTTCCTTTCAGTCCATTACATAACAATAGCCACTAAGATAAAAGTAATTAAATACAAGTTAAAATAGGGGCACGCGTCCTAATGTTGGCACTGCACCAGATTATCAGCACCCCCAACTAAAACTCAAATTATAAGCTTTCTATTAATTAATTTCGGCTACCATTTAACAAACATTAAAATAAGATCCTTTTGGAATTATAAACTGATCCAAACACAACTCTTTTTGAAAAAAAAAAGCGATATTTTTTAAAACGCGGGAACATGTCCTTCACATTACTTTGTTTTGACAGTTTCTTATGATCGTAGGTAAGTTCAGGTTTTTTTATTTTACTTTATTTTAGTTCTTTTAGATATTTTTTACTGAACCTTTAGGTTTTATTCATGTTTAAAATGATTTATAAGGCTTATCTGACAATGGAAATGAACGTTATCTTAATTTTATGTTCATAAATGAGGTGCTGGGGTCCATATTGGCTCACCTAAAGTTCTTCTTCCGAAAATGTTCTTCCTAACGATTTGTAATCCGAATGATCACTCTTCCTAAAATTTTAATTCCTAAAGTTTTCATTCATACTATTTGTATTGCTACCGGCGATGTTCATAACACTCATGTTTCCGAAAATCGTTATTAATAATATCGTTATGTAAATATATTTAAACTCCTAATGTTTTTTGTCATAACGCTTTTATCCCTAAACATTATCACCATAATATTTTCTCTCATACTCAGAAAAAAATATTTACCAAGTGAAAGTAATAAAAAGGTTTGTTTTTATACTATTTCTTGTTATTACAAAACAACTTTTTACATTTTTACATTAACAATTTTTTTTAAAATTATTTTTTATTAAAATTATTAGAATATTTTGTCTTAAACGAATGAAATCCATAAAACATGACTCGTTCACGGTTATGCTTATGACCTGAGAGTTTACCGTAACCTAAACCAATAAGTAAAGGACCAATTCGGTTCTGGCACTTCGCCGGCCGCTACCGCGGCACGCTCGCTGCGCTCGCTCGGCTCGTGCTTTGGGGTCACAGTTCTACCATAACCTAAACCAATAATTATGAATAAGACCCATTTCGTTTCTGGATCTTGACTAAATGATTGGAGCGGGACTCTGGTTTTGCTCTGGTCTTTTTGGTATATATTGTTATACCTACATGTTTTCAACAAAGTTACGCAAAATTAATGTATAATAATATTAATTATTATGAATAAAAAGAAATCTAAACAAAAAAGATATGACTTTAAATTATAGTATAAAAGATGGTTATGTTGAGAAAATATAGGAAAACAAATAATAGTATAAAAGATGTTTATTGCTACTGAAATTATGAAGATGAATGCTTCGGATTATTAACATTAGAGACAAAAAAATTAGGAATTGCGATTGTTAGGATGAAAAATGTTAGGAAGAACATTTTCGGACTTCCAATTATAGGAGTTGAAATTTTAGGTGAACTTTGGCGCACCCGAGGTGCTGACATCTGGGTTCAATTTTTTTGCGAATTGCTAATTATCGGCACTGGTACTGTTACATTACAAAGTGGTATGTAAAATTGTTAATCCATATTTTTTATTGTAAAGCGTGATTATTTTATGCCTAGAATTCAATTTTCTTGGAAAAAGTACTCTATGATTTCGAATTGCATATCCTGGCATGGTGCTGAAACTAACATTGCTAGTTATTTTCATAGTGTTGATATTATGATCAAAAGAATGTCTGGGTCAATCTCCAAATCGGGCGTATTCGTGTGATCGCTCTGGTGCTTTTCAGATCTTGATATTTTTTGGTAATTATGTATCTCATTGAAAATAATGATATTAAAATACTACATTTTTACTATTGGCCTTCATTTTTGACTAACAGTTATGGAAATATTTAAGTTCAAACATTTTCGCGTCCAGAGCAATCATGATAGGCGCTAGAGCGATCATAAACGGTGAAACAAAAATAATAAAATTGATAATATATTATTTATTTAGTCATTTTTAGTCTTGCATGTTACGAGATTTTATGATTTTATGTTTAGGGGATATATGAGCTTTTTGAGAGCTCATCAGTTGGAAACTTGTTCATTTTTAGGGCAGCGTACCGATTTTGAAACAACGGAACCCATATAGGATCACTTCGTTGTCCGTCTGTCTATCTGTCAAGACCATTTATTTTGAATTTTTGACAGATGTGTCGTGACATTACAGAATCTTTGACAGATGAGTCGTGACGTCTTTGAATTTTTGACAGATTCTGTCAAAAATTGTCACATTCACATCTGATGTGTCGTGAAATCACAGAATTTTTGACAAATGAGTCCTGACGTCATCACAATTTGGCGAGAAAGTAAATAGGTTTGTACGGAACCCTCGGTGCGCGAGTGAGACTCGCACTTGACCGGTTTTATAAGGGTTCCGTACTGATTTTGGAAAAACGGAACCCTTTGTTGTCCGTCTCTCTATCAAGACCATTTATCTCAGGAACGCGTAGAGGTATCAAGCTGAAATTTTTACCAAATACTAAGGTCTGTTGCCTTTTAGTGCTGTAAAAAAATCAAACTTCTAATCTAACGAAATCAAGACATATAGCCGTTTATGTCGCAAATTTTCGATGAGCAAATGGCAAAAAGCTACAGGGTACTTCCAGTCTACATACAAACTTGAAATTTGGCATGAAGCAAGGTCTTATAGTGCATGTAAAGGAAAACTTCCGAAAACTTGAAATTTTGACTTCCATCATATTATATTTTGTTAATTTCGTGATAGTCATAATAATTTTGACAGCTGAGTCACGTGACTAGTGACGCCATAGAATTTTGGTCACGTAACGTCATTGAATTTTGACAGATGAGTCGTGACGTCATAAAATATTGGCGGGAAAATACACACATCAAAAAAGTCTAAGCAACATGCATGATATTACAAATTTACCATTTATATTAATTTATTTTACCATTTATTTTAATTATAACGTTGTATTTTATTTTTAAAATAATATTTTTAGGGTTCTATGATGTAAAAATAACAGCTGTTTTCTTTATAAGTTCTTTTAATAACAGAAATTAACAATATTAGAATATACAGGTACATAAGAAACTAAACTTTTTTTTTACAAATTGAAATTTCTTAAGAAAATGAATTTATTGTGAAAGAATAGGACAATTTAATACAAAGTATGGCCTCCTCTGCTATTCAGAACTTGTCGGCAACGATTATTCATTGAATTAATGAGACTGTTTATGTCATCTTGCGGTATTCGCTCCCAATGGAATTGTAGCAAATCCTTCAGCTGTTGGGTTGTTGTCACTCCGTCCAAGTCCTTCAAAACACGTCTCTGGAGCATGTCCCATGCGTGCTCGATGGGGTTGAGGTCTGGCGATTGTGCAGGCCAGGGCAATACCTGGATGTTCTCCGTTGCCAAGTATTCACTGGTTCGCCGAGCTGTATGTGAACGCGCATTGTCATGCATTAACGTAAAATCGGAGCCAAAGGTTTGTGCAAATGGATGGACATAAGGTCTGAGAATATCCTCAACGTAATTTTCAGCGTTCATGTTTCCATTTACAAAAACGAGCTCAGTTCGCCTGTTCTTCATAATACCCGCCCATACCATAACTGTTGAGCCGCTGTATGGATGAACTTCCTGAACGCACCTGAGTCTTTCAGTATTTCCGGGTCGACGGTACACTCGCACCCTTCTTGTATCAGGCCTAAACCCGAATCGCGACTCATCGGAAAACATAATTTTATCCCATTGTTCCTGGGTCCATGTTATGCGTTCTCTACACCATTCATTTCGACGAGCGCGATTCCCGTGACGTATCGGTGGGCACCTGATAGGGCGTCGAGCTCGTAGGCCGTACTCATGCAGTCGATTTCGCACAGTTTGGGGACTTACATCAACACCACTTGAATTTTGTAGCCTCAAACTTATCTCTCGAGCGGTTAACATCGGCTGGCGTCTTGCAGTCAGTTGTATGTACCGGTCTTGCCGAGTGGTTGTACTCCTTTTACGGCCTGGATGCTGTTCAGCGGGTTCCCCTGTATTATTGTAGCGCTGCCAAAGACGACAAATAACACTTCTATGAATACCAAAATGTCGAGATACCTGAGATTGATTACTTCCCGCTTGCAACATCCCTACAGCTCTTTGCATTTCATCTGCCGTCAAATGACGTCGCTCCATGACGTAAAGAATATCTAACAATTCAATTTTGTCGCCAACTGTATTTAAATGGTTGGTAAAATTATAAAATCAAGACTAAAACGTAGCAATTAACATGCACTCAAATTCAAACAAATTCGCAGTCATTTGAATTTTATGAAAAAAAACAAAACATAATCGAAATTTTTTTTTTACAACCAGCCAGTATGTCATCAATAACAAAAAAGTTTACTTACCTATACACTTTGAGTGAGTAAATACTTAGAAATTAATTAATATAAATGGTAAATTTGTAATATCATGCATGTTGCTTAGACTTTTTTGATGTGTGTATTTTGCAGGGGAGTTGTGACGTTATAGAATTTTTGACAGATGAGTCGTGACGTCACAGAATTTTTGACAGCTGAGTCCTGACATTTGCCGTTGTAACAATCTGGTATTATTACTTAAAGTAGTTTTATAACGTACAATTATTGCAAAATATCATCACTCTGGTCTTTTGGACAGAGCAATCATAGCCATAGCAATCAAAAAAAGTCATAAAAGCATTAATATAGCCCAAAATAAAAACAGTAGAAAGTTGTGTTTACGTCTCATAAAGAACATCATTACTATCACTTAATTCACCTAATAAGCACATTTACAACCTTACTACTTAATTTATAAAACATGCCATATCAATCATCAAATTCGAGAACCAAACCCAGATAAATCATAAACTTACCCTCGTAATGTTGGAGTGGGGGACCGTGGCACAAATGTATCTTCCTCGGCGGTTAGACCACTACAGCCACTACCCCGGGGGAGGGGAATAGAGTTTCTATTTCGTAAAACGAGGGATGAGCGCGATGTTTTACTCCAGCGCAGAGCGATGAGATAAAATGCCAGGTCATGCCGATAAATTTAAATTGTGCCAAAAATATTGTTAATGTAATGTTAAAAAAAATACTACAATGAAGATTAACTAATTGTTATGTAATATAAAATAACATCGGACATATGAACCTTCTCAATAAAAAGTTACACAATGTTTTCTCATTCAATCGGGAGTTAGGTCAACCCAGAGCAATCAGGATTTTAGGGTTTATGATTTTTTTTTAAATATTTCTAATAAACTAATTCATAATTTCAGCCCTGCACCACATAGATTAGACACCAAAGTGTACATAAAAAAATGTAATGAAAACGTTAATCGATTTTAAAATGGGTTTCTCCAGTCCGACACGATAAAAAATGCCTCTGGAGATCTACCCGTCTATTATTTTTTGGAATATTTTATATTTATGTATTTATTTTTCTGAAACTTCGGTTGTTAGGCTAGGTATAAATAAAAGAGATTTTGCTATAAACATTGGATTATTTCATTTATCTACCTAATTTTATGTCTAATTTTAAGGTGCTGATAATTGGCTCGGTCGATGCCAGTAATTGGTAATGATGGTGCCAATAATTGGTGTTTGGGTAATTATTTAGTCAAACTCGTCTAAATAAAATGTGTATGCATAAAGACAATTTTTTATAATAAAAATCAATTACTTATTTAATAGTGAACCGAGAAAGCATGTTGTTAAAGTCGTTATCAGTATTATCACTAAAGATAAACGATATTAAAGTAAGACTAACTCTTAAAGTGCTGATAATTGGTAGCATCACCCTAAATAAGTTTACTTTTAACTAAAGTTGTCATTTAACAAACAGCTGAAGTGAAAACGTCTGAGTACTTTAAGGCCTACGCAGACCGGGACGGCATGGCAAGTGATTTTAATTTTTACTAATGGGCATTCAACCGTACTGTTACAGAAATACGATATAAATTGCTATGCTTTAAAATGAACAATGCCGTGCGATAAAATCCCTTTCAATGCCGCGGCATAATTTGAAAGCATAGCAATTTATGTCGTATTTCTGTAATAGTACGGTTGAATGTCGATTAGTAAAAATTAAAATCCCTTGCCATGCCGTCCCGGTCTGCGTAGGCCTTTAATGACCTACTTAGCGGAGATTAGCTTATGACGAGTCATTTTACGAATTTACACAAGACTGAGTTTATATTTTTCTTTCCTACTAATCGTAAAAAATTCAATATTTACTTATATTTTTTTACTTATTATGAAAGGTTTACTATAACTTTATGACGCTAGTATATTGAAAAGTTTAAATCATTTTTCATTACTTAATTAGACATCGAAAAAAAACCAGTAACAATATTTGCAAGATAAAAGCTGTAAAGAGTATTGTAGTGTTCTTAATAAAAAAAGAACAGTGTGGTTACGAAAAAATAAAAGGTACATACGCCGAATAAAACAGGTACTATAATCCCAACGAAATTACAAGAAGGAAACCTATACAAAAACCAATTCGTCTAGACATGGTACTTTTAATAGGCAAATCGACTGTTGTAATTATAAAAGAAATAGGTATTTTCAGGATACATTTTGTTACCAAGCTTTTATTGAATAACCTTTACTTTTTTACAAAAATAATATTATAATTTGCAAGGATTACATGGCGTCTGTATAATATCTACCTGTCCCCATGGGAACAAGACTCGGGTTTATTTGTGTATTATTTTTCTCTACAACTCAGAGGTACCTAATTTGAGCGAGCCTTACTAATATTATACCTAAATGTTAAAACATGTATGTATCGACGACTGTTTCTTACAGTTGAGAGATAGTTGGCAGCCTAGATTAACATCAGGCATTTTTTTATTCTATCATACCACATAGGTGACCAGCATGCCTACTGTAACAGTCCACCTGATGATGGTTACCGTAGCTTATGTATGCAACATCAGACGAATCACACGCGCGTTACCAACCCTTCAAAAACCAAGTCACCCCTCTCTAGAAAGACCTTTTCTATCCTAAAAGTTCCATTAAGTAATAGTAAGTAAATACTAGTAACTTCATAAAAATATAAAATGACCTATAGCGATGATTGCTAAAATGATACCAAAGATCACTTTTAATAATTACGTTAACGAGTAAAAACCTGATCGGGATCGACTTCCCGACTGCGATACGCAGTCTGGCGGCGACTCGGGGAGCGGTCTCTTGCGCCTGCGCAGCGCGTCGCGCCATCGACACAGTATCGCCGTGCGGAAGTATGTTCGGAACCTGTTGAAGGAAAATATAAATTATTTACAATGTAAAGGGTTTTTAATATATTTTTTTTAAAGAATTTTTAAGTAATTTTGTTGATGTAGATAAAAACTCTGAATAAGGACAAAACTGTAATCCAAAAATCACTTTTTAATGTGTTTCTTTCTTTACTTGACTTATAATTAAGTATACCTTTTTTACTGTGGTCGTTTGCCCACCGACTAAAGTCAGGTTTGGAGGTTTGTAGCAGTGCCAGATCGGTCTAACAACTTAAGCCCACCGTGTTCCCAAAGTATAATAATATAGTTTGCCTACAACTCGGCTAGGACCCATTTAGTAGCTATGTTTGTTTGAAGGTACATGTCGCAGTGCGAATAATAATATGCAAGGAATGTAAAAAAAATTGGCTGGTAAAGAGTAGTAATTAAACTTTTTAAAAAATCCTTCAAACATAAAATTAGCGCTAATCACAAGCGGCCACTTACCAAACTCCCTTCGTCTCTACACGTTTTCAAAACGAACTTAACTTTCAAAAAGAGAAAATAAAATTTATAATTTTTTACGACATTTTTAATTGCCCCAATTCGGGTTTGGTACACAGCAACACATCAAGTAAAATATTTTCATTTGAAATTGTGTCTTATTTCAAGGCATTAAGGTACATGAGCGTCTAGCTTAATGTGTTGCTGTGTGTACGTATGAATTTGTTAAAAAGAAATTATAATCTTTTATATAAAGCGACAGGCCGTGTGGGCTTTCTGTTTTAAGCTGTATAATTAGGGATAATAACATTGTAAGCGGACGGTATAAAATAAAATCTTTGACACAGTAATACTGTAAAATATGTTAAAGGTTATACCAATTTTTTTTACAATGTTATTTGAACTTTATGTCTTTAGTGACTATTAATTTTTATCATCATTAACAGTACTCTGTAATTCAGAGATGATGTCTAGATTATATGCTACCAGCTATTTTAACTTGATAATATACCAAACGTATAAATACGTTAATTATACTAAACGTGTCCTAGAGTGGAATGCGCGACTCGGCAAACGTAGTGTAGGACGCCCCCCAGCTAGGTCGACCGACGACCTCATAAAGGTCTCTGGGTCGGAAGGCGCAGGACAGAGTTCCGTGGCGCGTGTTGCGAGAGGCCTAAGTCCAGCAGTGGACTGCGATAGGCTAGTTGATTGAAACATATAGTTGATATATTGTTGATATATTGTTGATACGTATATCGATATACGATATATATATACGAGATATTGTTGATACGTTTGGTATATTGAATATACCAAACGCATTCACACAACGTCATCCAGATCAAAGCCAAGTACTTACAGCTTCTATGGCACTAAAATAATACTTGAATACATGAAAAATATCCAGATTATTCACTTTAATGCATATAAAGATTTGTATTGAGCGGGAAACGCAGCCATGGAATATAGCCATTATACCCAAAAACATCGTCAAAAAATAAAATGTTGGATGTCGGCATGTCAGTTGCACATTGGTGCGTAGAGTAAAACGCGCATTACACAATGTTTCACACGACTGAGCAGAACAAAATACGGTAACAGATGATTCCATTTTGAGCTCAGTAATTCTCGGCGTGGTATTTTACATGAATGGGTAGGACACAAGCTGGTAAGCAGACAGATTAAGGATGGTAATGACTACGTAAATAGCCTTTTAATTCGTTTCTTGTTTGAAATCTTATTTATTCACGTTAAGTGATTGCTTTTGAAAAATTGTACTGTTTTTATTTGATGTAAATATTTATATATTAATGTATACCTATTATAATAGATTTTTCAGTGTGGTGACGGAGTAAGAATACAATAAGTCACCACCCCATCTCATTCCATGGGTGTCGAAAAATCCGACTAAGGGACTATCCGTAAATGTTATCTTTACGAAGGAAAACTTGAAATTAAACCCTCTAACAATCCGTCTGGCCAGCGTGGTATTAGTAGGCCAAGTATCCCTCCGTCACGGGAGAAGGCCCGACCCTGAAGTTGGACATTAATGGACTGTTATGATTATAGATTATTTTTCGGTGTAGCGACGGAAGAAATTTATACAGGGACACCACATCACTCAGTCTGTCTCTAATTATCTTATGCCATGGGTGGCACAAAACACTTAGAGTAAAATAATAGATTCTATCCCTACAAAAACAAAACAAAGAAAATCTGATACAAAACTCGCATGGTATTAACAGGCTAGGTTTGCATTTTTCTTTAAAGTATACTCTATCCTAGGGGACTATCTAGGACCTCTAGACTAAGGGACTATCCGTGAATATTATCTTTACGAAATAAAAAGAAGGAAAACATGAAATTAAACCCTATAGCAATCCGTCTGGTCAGCGTGGTATTGGTAAGCAAAGTATACCTTCGTCACGGGAGGAGGCCCGTCCCTGCAGTGGGACATTAATGGGATGTTATGATGATGACTAAATAAGTTATGAACTTTACAATTGAAACATAAACCAAACACATTTTCTTTAAAAAATACTTTCAAGGATCTCATAAAGAATGTTATTCTCTAAGGCCCTGCGCAGACGACAGACTATCCGTGACGCACTTTTTAGTCTGTGAAAATAGAACCTATGCAATTATAAGCAGTAACGCACATGACGCGCAAAAAGTCTAGCGCACAAAATACTCAAACATATGCCATTTATGGCAGACTTTTTGTGCGCCGCAGACTCGATCGCACAAAAAGTGTGCCGTCTGCGTAAGGCCTAAAGATTACTTTTGTCTGTGGTCCGCACACGTATTACTGATTCTGTTTGTCTTGAGGACGTTAGTTGCATAATGTAGTATCTTGTCTTCGTGAAAGAACTGCTGTTTCATAAATTGACACTAAATAAATCATTTTGTTTGGAATTTACTCTGCTATGTAACATGTGTTTTAAGTTACGCTGTTATGTGTGGGTTTTTATATTACTAAGCTATAAAAAGTAAATGTTTAGAACAGGCTTCTTTTATCATTTTTGTAATGTCAAAATTTAACATTTTACTCAAATTGGATGCTTTTGATAATAGATTAAAACCAATAATTTTTGAAACGCAGTTGCTACAATATCCTATTTCTGTTAAAGTTTCCCTCTATTACTGAAAAGGCTCGTTTAAGTATATGAAGTTATAGTGAGACCATTCTACTCACGTATAATTCATCAAAAACAACCATTAAACACTCCGTGTGGTGACGGAGTAAGAATACAATATGTCATCATCCCATCCCATCCCATGGGTGTCGTAAAAACCGACTAAGGAATTAACCGTAAATATTATCTTTACGAAGTAAAAAGAAGGAAAACTTGAAATTAGACCCTATACCAATCCGTCTGGCCAGCGTGGTATTAGTAGGCCAAGTATACCTTCGTCAAGGGAGGAGGCCCGTTCCTGCAGTGGGACATTAATGGGCTTTTATGATGATGATGAAAGTAAGAACATTCTTCTCAAGTAATAATTAACTAAAAGCTACCATAAAACTAAATGAAATCAAAAGTTAAACGGTACTAAACAAAAAGTGAATCAAATATTCAACCTAATTCCCTTACCCTACTAAATAATTAAATTTTCGTTCCAGTCGTTATGATGGATGTAAAATACTAAATATAGTACAAAATGTTGCAGGAAACTTTTACCTGGAAAATTAATTAAGCCATCTAGAGAATAGTAAACATTGTTGAGTATAGTCACGAGCGGTTTTTGAATGGATTCCACATATTCATACAAATGTACCTACCTATATTAGGTATATGGTTTTGGAACTATTTTGTTGAAACGAGAATTTGGTATTATTATTATTTACGTTTAAATAATTTGACAGTTTCGATGGCCTGATTTCCAAGAAACGTAAATTATTGTATTTGTGAGATATACAATCTAGTGTCGTGATCTTGGATATCCTTTTTTACACGGGTGACTAAAGCCGCATGATTTTTGCCGCGCGTCGTAAATCGACCATCTAAATGGCAATTCGGCTAGGCCGCAAGGGAGAATTTGCAAGGCGGTTTGGTGAGAAGGCGATTAGTCAAGCGACTAGTCGCACGGCAAAAATCGACCCTTTAGTTTCATGAACGTTCCTGGTGCGAGAGTTGTCATTTTCAAATTAAGATCATTCAAATCAAGGCGAAAATAATTTTTTTCAAAAGCGAACATGTCTTTACATCCCTTTACCCAGTTTTTAGGTAAATAAACACAAAACCTAATATAAAATAACACAAAGTACATTGAAATACGGATAGTTGACACTGTCCTTTGAAACATTATTTGGGTTTCAAGATAGCTAATAAATCAGAACCCTTTTTCGCATCAAGAGTCACGGGTCAACGTGTTTACCTGCTAGCTAATAAACAATGATTGAGTATGTAATTGATATTCAACACTATTTCTCAATAGTATCAACTGTTTTGGTAGTGTAGCGTTTGCTTTCAATATTTAACTACATTGCGGTTTTTAAACGACTACAAATACGGGAGATTCTCTCAATTCAGTCGTATTTAGGTAGTTAAATTTTTGTATGTTTTCTCAGAACTTGGTATTTTCCAGACCAGTTGTTTGTTTTGAAAGGATATGATTATAAATTGTTTACATAAAACAAAATAATTAAAAGTTGTTGAGAACTTTTGTGATTCATTGATGGAAACGAAATTGCGTAAGTATTAATAGTCGACAGTATGTATAGTTAATTCATTAGTATAGTTATTGATGACTTTATGGCGTAGTCGGGTTCGATTCCCGCTGAATGCAAATCTTTTATTGGATGAACATGATTGTTTGCTATAGTCTGGATCTTTTCTATGTATATGTTATATGAATGTATGTATTCACAAAAAAAGAACTAAAGTAGGTATGTTTATCTGTAGTCTAGTACCCACACTAAAAGCTCTGTTTAGTTTGGAACTAACTAAGAGTAACTGCCGTTGTATGAACTGTGTGAGAAAAACCTATCTAGTTGATAAACGCTACTGTTGTAGTCTGTTTATTAATTAGAAAATGATGTATCTCAAACACGATAATCGTTTGTGTGATTCAAATTTTGCGGCAATGAGCTAACGATGCCGATTGAGTTCGATTCGAAATTCAGTGAATTTCTCATTCCATTGCAACTAATAACAACTAGCGAAATAATTTGTTCAATTCTGCGTATCGTCACGATTTTAGAGAGATGCTTTCATCATAACAGCCCATTAATGTCCCACTACAGGGACGGGCCTCCTCCCGTGACGGAGGGATAGCTGGCCTACTAGTACCACGCTGGCCAGACGGATTAGTATAGGGTTTAATTTCAAGTTTTCCTTCTTTTTATTTTGTAAAGATAATATTCACGGATAGTCAGTTTTTAAGACACCCATGGTATGAGATGGGGTGGTGACATATTGTATTCTTACTCCTTCACCACACGGATATGCGTATAGAGAGATGCTTGACTCGATTTTTTCTGCACCAGAAACAAAGGTTTCTCAGATTACTAAATAGTTGGTAAGACTATTAAATATAATTTATTTACTGAAACAGATAATCAAAAAAAAATTTCATGTTTTAATTTTACGTCTTTACCTTTTCATGTATTTTTTTAAACAATCATTACTCCTAGTATAAATATATGAAATACTAGCTGCCCCGTGCCCACTTCGTTAGGCGGCGTAAAAAACGCGTCCCTTTTTTTCAACATATTTCATTACTGCTCCACTCCTATTAGTCAAACCGTGATACTTTATAGCCTATGACACTCCCAGATAAATGGACTATTGAATACAGAAAGAATTTTTAAAATCAGTTTAGTAGATCCAGAGATTACCCCCTACAACGTCACAAACACACAAACTTTACCTCTTTATAATATTAAGTATAGAAGTATAGATTGACTTCAAAACAATTACAGAGGTACTTAGGTTAATCGAGATCGATACAAGCTGCAGAATAGTATTTCTTAAGTATTTATAGTTCTAGGTTAGTGAGAAAGTGGCGGTTTCGTATAAATGTCCCAGCAACTCGATGTACAATTGTACAGTCATCATCATCATCATAACAGCCCAATAATGTCCCACTGCAGGGACGGGCCTCCTCCCGTGACGGAGAGATACTTGGCCTACTAATACCACGCTAGCCAGACGGATTGGTATTGGTTTTAATTTTAAGTTTTCCTTCTTTTTATTTCGTAAAGATAATATTTACGGATAGTCCCTTAGTCGGTTTTTACGACACCTATGGGATGAGATGGGGTCGTGACATATTGTATTCTTACTCCGTCACCACACGGAGAATACAATTGTACAGTACAGCCAATTAATTTCACAACATTGCTCAAAGGCCAGCACAGTCCAAGTTTCAATAGAGTCTAAGGCTTTCTTTAGTCTACAAAAGCCATACATATTCGATGAATATAACGCTTGTATAATCTAGCCTACAGTATTGATGAGACATGGAGTAAATCGATTTCTGAATACCAGCCTGCAATAGTTTGCGAATGTGACTTCAAAATGTCTTCACAATAGTTCGTGAAAAAGGGTTTATGTTCAATCTTAAAAAATACAAAGACACGGCTCTTTCACAAGATACTTTACTATTTCCTGCTTTATGATAGAATGTTTTAAAGTAAATTGGAAACCTCCTCTATTATCTTTAGTAAATATATTCCTCAAACTTACACACAACGCCATCTAGTCCCAAACTAAGCAGAGCTTGTACTATAGGTACTAGACAACGGACAAACATACTTAAATACTTTTTTTTTGTAAATACATACATATTATACATAGAAAACACCGAGACCAATGCAAACAATCATGTTTATGCACATAAAGATTTACATTGAGCGGGAATCGAACCCGAGACCTCTGCGTAGCAGTCATGTTAAATAACCACTACGGTACAGAGGTCGTCAAAAATACTTTTATTAAATACATAAACTTTGTATTTCTAATCGACAAAGATTGTTTTCATTACTTAATTAATTACAGTTAATTACTTGTCTGCTAAGTTTCTTTATTATGCTTAATTAACCATTTAAATAAAAGCTATGTATTTGTTATTTAGTTGTAGTTTTTAGTTTAAGCCTTAAACTGAAAGTTTTATTGACTGCAGTAAAGGTACTAACTATTTTAAGAGGAAATAATTTTTAAATAATTTGTGATAAATATGAAATAAAAGTATGTTTGGGTTTGAGTCTGTTTGATGTTACAAACAAATGTTTGAGTTTTCCTCTCTATATAAAAAAAAAATAATAATTTCCCCATATTTAATAATAATTAATGTTTTTAAATATACCTTAAAAGAATATTTAATAAATCAGTTATTTAATAATATTTTGGCGTCGTATTCTTGCGATGTCATTTATTTCCGCTGCTCCAATATGCCTCGCTTTATTATTCATTTCCTTCCTTCACGAGCAGATACTCTTTAAAATAGCAAACTGCAGTAAAATGTAACATTACTCTCACGTTTAAACATAATAATTTTCCGAAAAGAAGAAAGACAATGTAAAACATAGATACTCGAGGCGGGAATCGAACCCGCGTCTCTGGACTATACGCGTCCAGCATATTTATTTTGCCAATTTATCCTTCGGTCAATCAGTCATGTTTCAATTGTCATTTTGATTCATAAAAGAATATTTTTTCAATCGTGATTTTTATTTCCTCAATCAGAAAATCATTTAATTTTTTCCTCAGAATACTTAATACTTTTAAATCAATATCTATAACAATAATTAAATGCAGTCCATAGCTTAGCAGTTATGCACTAAAACTTCGTATACTCGTACTTTTCATAATTTGTTACAAGTTTTGCTCAATTCTTAGCGAAGCACTTATGCAACAAATAAAGTCAAATACATAATAATATAAATTGTATAAACAAATCTATTTCAAATATAACAGTTCAACAAAATCCCGGTTAAGCCTAAGAGCGAAGAATAAAACTGAAAAGAAACAACCTGCAATTCGTAATCCTTACTTGCTTTCAAGCAAGCAAATATGAACTTATGCATGTTTAAAATAAAGTTCAATTTTCGAAGAGCAGAAACTTACTTGGCATTCATCCAGTAGTAGATAATGGGGTTGACCATAGCGTTCGCCATCGCCAGCCAGTAGAAGCCGAGGTACATGTGTTGCACGTACTTCATGTACAGTATTGAAGGGTTGAAGTGTGTGTAGATGAAGTAAGAGTGGTACGGCAACCAGCAGATGCCGAATATCACTATTACTAGGATGAACATTTTCACCACCTGTAACAAAGAAACCGTCATTGTTAGTTTTTGATGGCCTAATTGCAGGGACAGGCTTTCTTCTGTTGATCGCGGATGCTCTTATTTAGTTCCAGATATTCCTTATTTCAACCTGAAGATGGCTACTGTGGAGGATTTATTTATTTTATTTTATTTATAATTTATGCACACAATAAAATTGATGTACAAGGGTAAGCTTAATGCCTTAAGGCATTCTCTTCCAGCAAACCATTGGGTGATGCAGAGAAAAGTAAATTGGTAGGTGCAAAACGACAAATAATTAAAACAGTTTAAATAATAAATAATACACACTATACATAAAAAAAAAGAGATATATATTTATATATAAATATGTATATACATATGTAAGACTAAATATATAAATAAGGAAGAATGAAGGAAGGCAATTATTCTGCTAATAACCAGTACACAGTTGGCGAACTTTAACTTTAAATGCAGCACGACTCGTAGTCATCCTGATCTCGAGAGGGAGGGCATTCCATAGAAGAATGGATTGTATCATGAAAGAAGAGTGAACAAGAGCAGAGGTGTGAGAAGGACAAAGAAGCAGAAGATTGTGTGAAGACCGGAGGTGTCTATTGTGACTGGAACATAGATATTGAAAATGTGGTATGAGGTAAGAAGGAGCATTAGGAGAAGTAAGCAGGGAAAATAGCGTTGTCAACGTCCGAAGATTACGTCGTTGACGTATAGGCAACCAATTCAACTCTGAACGGTAAAAGGAGACATGGTCATACTTACGAAGATTGTGAACGAATCGAATGCAGTTGTTAAGAAGTCGGTCCAGTTTATTGAGCAGATCTGCATTCAGGTCAAGGTAGCACACATCACCATAGTCGATGAGAGGGAAAATTAAGGACTGCGCAAGCATTGCTTTCGTTTTATGTGGTAGGAAATTCCTAAGGCGATTCAAGGAACGAAGGGTACCAGTAACCTTCTGACTTACAACCTTAACTTGAGATTGCCAGCTTAGCGTACTATCAAGATATAACCCTAAATCTTTTACCACATTACTGTAAGGTATGATACAGCTATTAAATATAATTGGTAAGGCTGTGTCTAAATTAATCTTGGCTACGAGACGAGAACTACCTATTAAAATAGCCTGGCATTTGTCAGTGTTCACAGACAGCCCAAATTTTAAAGACCAATCTTGGAGCGCCTTTAAGTCTTTGTTAAGCGCGTCAATAGCCAAATCAAGATGATCAACACTAGCCTGGGTGTAAAGCTGCAAGTCATCGGCATACAGATGGTAGTCGCAGGAAAGTTTTTTAGTTAGGAAATTTATAAATAATGAAAACAATAGAGGAGATAAAATACCGCCTTGAGGTACGCCAGCATCTAAAGTGCACCAAGAAGAAGTAATTTCATCGATACGAATAGACTGCTGACGACCTCGAAGATAAGAAGAAAACCAATCCAATGCCGCAGGTGAAGCCTTATGATGGGACAGAATAGAGATGAGAATATCATGACTAACAGTGTTAAAGGCGTTCGAGAAGTCAACTAGGACCAACACTGTAATCTTAGCTTCCTCAATTCCCGCCCTCACATCGCCCGTCACCTTAAGCAGGGCGGAGGTTGTACTATGACCAGGTCTAAACCCAGACTGGAGCGGGGACAATAAATTGTTATTGTTAACGAATCCGGAAAATTGTCTATATACCTCAGCTTCAAGTACTTTTGACAAGAAAGGAAGAATGCTGATAGGACGAAAATGAGAAATAGGTGTAGGATTTGAAATCTTAGGGAGAGGTCGAACGTAGGCATTACGCCACGAAGATGGGAACTGGCCCAGACGAAGAGAATAATTAAAGATGTGAAGAATAGCGGGAAGTATTTGATCCAAGATAAGAATGATCATGTGACGACTGATAGCATCAAAACCAAGAGCTTTTGATTTAATGGACAGGATAGTTTTTTTGACTTCACCTGGAGCAAGAGGAGAAAAATTAAAGGGGTCTATGTTGTGACAAGGTAAGTCACGAATAAACTCAGTAGTTTTCCTTACCGTGGCCACGGCCGGGGAAACGACATTGGCGAAGAATCTATTAGCATCGTCAACATAAATATTCGGTGGGAACTCCGCTTGATGTGACTTCCCGATCCCAATAGAATTCAAAAATTTCCAAGTGTTGACAGGAGTGCTAGAATTTATGTTATCATGAATATGTCGGCGTTTAGCGTTACGAATCATCTGATTACACCTATTCCTTGCAGCCTTAAAGATAAGCCAGTTAGCGTCACAACGATTTTTTCTAAATTTTGAAAGAGCACGGTCCCTTCTCCTCATAGCCACCCTAACCTCCTCAGTTATCCAAAGGGCCGGTGGACGTCTGACTTTTACAATTCTGATGGGGGCGTGTTTATCATACAATTGCATTATGAGAGCA
Organism: Schrankia costaestrigalis; assembly: GCA_905475405.1. NCBI lineage: Eukaryota > Metazoa > Arthropoda > Insecta > Lepidoptera > Erebidae > Schrankia > Schrankia costaestrigalis. The sequence continues at coordinate 4,599,977 of FR997830.1, forward strand.
TTAAAAATGTTGACCATATTATCCACAGACGTGGCACTAATCATAGGCGTCCAATCAATTTTAGACGCGTCGTCTTGTAACCTCTCGATATCAAGTCCCGCAAAACAACGCATGCGCAGGGTCTTGGGACGGGACTTAGGGGGTTTTTGGATATAGGAGATAAAGATTAAGTCATGATGGGAAAAACCGGGAGCAGGATATTGGCCATGTTGCCAAACACGAGTAGGGTCAGAAGTAATAATTAGGTCCAGCCAAGTGTCCTCCCCATTCGGGTTGTGGTGAGTGGGTTTAAGAGGTAGAATGTGAAGGCTGGCGGACTCAACTAAGGAAAGGAGCTTAAGGGAACGGGATGAGTGGTTAGAAACGAGATCGGTGTTGAAATCGCCCATGATGATGTGGTGCTCATAATCAGACCCCAAGGACTCTAAAACCGACTCCAAGTCGGTGAAATAATTAACTGAGGGTGGACAATAAACCACGCCCAGTAGAACCTTAGTAACACCAACACAAACCTCAAGAAAGAGATACTCCGCAGTGCTGGAAGAGGTTCCCTGTGAGTCAGATGAGATTAAGGTATTGTATAAGAAGCAACTACGGATATAAATAGCCACCCCTCCTCCCCTCCTACCTATCCGATCGTTTCGGACGAGTACGAAACCGGGAAGAGGATAAGTAGCTGAAAGAAGATTAGGTTTAAGCCAACTCTCTGAGACCAGGATAGCATGAATGTTCGAGTTAGCAAAAGTATCCCATAAATCATTATAATGACTCGGAATACTCTGTGCGTTTATATGACAAACATTAAGATAATTATTGTTGTTAAATTGTTGAAGTAATGTGTCACCTAACGAACCGCTGGATGAATCAAAACTGACATCGGAGGACGAAACGGACGAATTATTAGCAGAATAAAAGGAAGAGTCATCATTCGATGACATTATAATATAACAAATAATAAAATATATGAATAAATAAATATCAAAATATAAGAACTACTCACTTCAGCAAAATACAAACTGAGCTCTGCACCACCCGCCGACCAGCCAGCACAAAAATTTAAGAATATTTACACAACATACAAAAGCACAAGTAACAAAAAAAAAAAACAACACAAATGTAGAACACTAGAAAAGTTTCCGAACGCACCCTAAATAAGACTCCACAGATTTAATGTATCTTTAGACTGTGACGTGAGAGTAAATGTCAAAGTGACATTAACATTAACATACAATAATTTGGCATTTTGAATAATAAAAAGATTTTAGATAACTAAACTAGTAATAAAGTGGGTAAATATTATAATATAAAACAATATTACCTTCAGACTAGGTGCTGTGATCCACTTAAAGAAATAAAAGTAAACAAAGTAAAGTGCGTTCGGCGTTAAACTTAAAACAAGTTAATGTGACGATGACGAGCCTGAAGTCTTCGGAAACTTATCGATCAGGGAATTGAGTTCCTCAATCGTTACCAGCTTGTGTCGGCTTCTATCCGGAGCGATAACAATGATCACGCTGTTCAGCGTCCAGCAAGCCCGCATACCGAAGTGCGCTCGAGCTTTCATAAAAACGGCCTGCCTGGACTTTGTGAGGAATTCCTTGAACGACACTGCGGATCCTTTCAGCTTGGCCTTTACTCTCCAAACAGCACTTTTGATGTCAATACTAGCGAATTTGACAAGAATAGGTCTAGGATGATCTTTATTAATGCTTCCTAGACGATGGCAGGTATTAATAGCAGAAGGAGCAATGTCGTTAAGAGCCACCTTACGATGAAGAATCCCAAGAACAACAGCCCTACAGCTCTCCGTGTCATCCTCGGGTACTCCAGACACAATCAGCATCTTTCTCCGTTGCCTGGTTTCCATGATGTCGATCGCTTTTGAGCACTCGGAGATCTGCATACTAATAAGACTAAGCATACTATAAGTGAGTTCTCGGAATGTACGAAATTCCTCAGCAACCTTAGCGGCCCCTCCAGAGACAAGCTGAGCCTGCAACTCGTCCATCTTCTTCATCACACACTCCTCAAGACTTCTCTGTGCTTGTTGGATCTCCAAAAGCTGCGACATAGTGCTTCCAATGTGCAAATGTAAATGTGTAGATTTTGAAAGTACAAAGTGTGGGCTAGACAGTCGGCAGGCGGTGAAAATTTAGTGTTAGGTGTTACATATAGTGTCACCAACGTTTGTACACGTTATTTGGATTGTACTAGACCTAATGCAAGAAGAAAAGTAAGCAAATAATACTTTAAACTATTTTAATTTAATTAATAAAACCAGTACTTAAAAATTAGTGTTGCCTTATTTAAGCCTACCCACGTACCACCTTTTAGTAGATTTAGTCGTAGACCGGTTAATAATGGAAATCCGACAAATCATCTATGTCGCTATGTTTAGCGGTAAAATGCGGTCAACTGAAGCCGTCCACAAGGTCACGTGTTTAAATCCTATACAGAACAATAGTTAATTTTTGTCCTGATTCTATTTGTCGTTTTAATAAAAAATACCTTTGTTGAATCTGCTTTGCAATTTTTATAGAAATCAATAATAAAATTTAACGATAAATAAAAACTACTGTAAAATATTTTCCCTTACCCCTCTATTTCATCTTTGTACTTACAAAGTTCCAGCATTTTTTTTACGTTTGAAATATGTCGAATAGAATTTTTTAACGTAAATTGAAAAACTTTTACAGAAAACAGAATAATTAAGCCATTTTGTATATTGACATTTTAGACCGAATTGCCACGGCAGCTAGTTTTCAATAAATTTGTATGATTGATAAATTTGTTTGGTAAATGTAAACTGAACAATTTAGCTTTCCTAATCAATTTGAAAGCTGTTGCTACGAAATTTGAGTATTCGTAAAGGATTATTACAGATCTATTTAATGTACTATCGAATGAACGGAAACATAACCCACCAATATGAAGGAAATAATTTATATAAATTCGTTGAATTTTATGTAATCACTCGTTTCCCTGAAAACAAACTTACTACTCGTATCTGTCATAGGGTCATACACCCAGTACCCAGAAACCATTTTAACTGCTGAATCTAATTGTTATTGGATCTTTGCTCACTTTAAATATTTCAGTTAAAACATTTAAATTAATTAAAACAAAAATAAAAGCATCCTGAAAGCATCTCATTGTTTTCTAAATCTGCATTTTGTTTTCTGGCTACTGAGTTTGGGCTGAGTAGACCCTTAACCATTCTAAGTGGTTAACTGACCCCGCGAGTCCAGTTGACAGATTAGTGGGCTGGGTGGCCCTGAAAAAACGAATGAAGTGAGCCCGTGGGATCAATTTGTTGTGGGATCAGTTGACCATGAAGGGTGTCATAGTGACGAAGTGTTAATATTTAAAACGCTTTAAGTGAATTGACAAACCTTAGAAATATAAAAATTTCAAAACGAATTGTTTGCAAGATAGGGCATGATTCAGATGGTTCGATAGTACGTTGAGATTGAAAAAATAAATCTCAACAAATCCAGCCAGGAAACAACAAATTTCATAGGTACACAGTTTTCCCTTTATTGAAAAGATATACTCGAACATAGATTTGTCTGCACGTGCCCCAAATTCAAAATTCTTGGCTCTATTCCAACTCAGGTTGTCGTCAACTCGGCTTTACGTTGAATAGACAGATGATTTAACGAACAAACAAGGGAGGTGCTTCAATCGACTGGGTATTTAAATGAGCGATTTATTTTCGTCTAAAATTAAAACTGACTTAGTAAGAACTTTTGTTGATTTAATAAAAGTATATCATGACTTCCTACACATAGTGTTGGTTTAGTAAAGATATTGCCAATTTTTGATCATTCTAAAGGCTTCGGGAATTGGAATTGCTTTGGTTGCGTGGCGGTAGTGGGTTCGTAGCCCTCTTTGTGCGATTTACAAATTGTTGTCCTGAGTTTAGGTGTGGTTATTATATTTAAGTATCACACACTTAAATAAAAGCAATCTCAAGTGATTTGAAACAAAGAAATATGGCTAATACTAACCTTTCGTTTAGATCGTATCGAATCAACTTGCCGTTGTGTGAGCTCACCGATTGATCTTGATCCCCAAAGAACTTTGCCCATCGCTGAATAAAAAAAAGTCATTCCCAGCATAGGGACAGCGTATGTGACCACGAAGAATAGAACTTGATACCTGTGAAAAATATCTAATTTTAAAAATATTTTAGTAATACACAGCTTTTCAGGCAAACGTGACAATTTTATTCGGAAGGGTACTTGGTCGAATTCAACTGATACGAGTATTTGATTAATCATCAAGTCATCATCATCATAACAGCTTATTAATGTCCCACTGCAAGGACGGGCCTACTGCCGTGACGAAGGGACACTTGGCCTACTAATACCACGCTAGCCAGACGAATTGGTATAGGGTTTAATTTCAAGTTTTCCTTCTTTTTATTTCGTAAAGATAATATTCACGGTAGTCCCTTAGTTCTCCCTTGTTCTTACTTCGTCAACACACGTATACAGCAGGAGATACAAAATGAGAACGCCTGAGGTCGGTAAAGAGAAGGAGGAGTCGGAAATTGGATTCAGGATGCAACAAATTATGATGACGCTATCCCATCATTAACCTATTATATATCTTTTAGTTCACTTAGTATTTGTTTATCATCATTTTAGTTTTGTCTAGTTTGTGGTTTCCGTTGTTATTACCTACAATTTACAAACTTAAACCATGTTTTTATTTTTCTTGTTGTTTAAGATAAGTTTGTCATTTGTCGGAGATCCTAACAAATAAAATAATTTGGGTCGCTAGGCTTCCTCTTGTGTTCATAGTTGGTCAAGATTAAAATTAGTTTTTGATTTTCTTAATTAAAGTTCAGTTTAATCAGCAAAGCTTTGTAACGATGAAGCCGACAGACAGAATTAATTTCAAACTTCAAGTAAATAAAGGACTAATAATAGAAATTGAATTGATGTTTGAAATAAACTACTAAATTGATGTAAAGTTTACATCAATTTGAAGTTTACAATGTAAACTTCAAAATAAGCGGTTTATTTATTATCGCTCAATGCTCTAATTTGATACTTCAATACTACGAACTTTCTATTGATATAAGTATCCAATCGCTTTAGGTAAGTACGTAAGATTCTATACTGTTTTTATAAACTGTTATATTACTGTATTACTGTTAAAACATCTAGTGACTTACTCAATCAAACACCTATACTATCTCAGTATCCCCCACAATCATCAGATGTCGCCACTACATCCTGAATCGCGATATCAAGATTCGCACAGCCATTCCGCATATATACAACGTCCAAAGAACAACCGTTGGGCAGATGGCCCGCCAGGCACGATCCCCCTCGCTTGGTCGGAGGATTCTCCCCTTTCGTTGGAGGCGTGGTGCTGTTACATCACCGCGACCTCCACGAGAACTTTCAGTATTCATCCAGAAAAGCACATAGAAGAAAGAATTAATTTATCATCCGTAGAAATACACAAGGTAAGGACAACATTACGCGACGCTGGCAAACACTTCATTCTTGCCATCATCTGGTTTTAGAAAGCAGCTCATAAAAAGGAACGAATAATTAGAACGGATGTGTAAAAAGTAAATTGAAACGTTTGTGAACTTGAAAAACAATTAAATCTTAAAAGTTTGTAATTGTTTAACAAGCATACTTTCTGTTTCCTCTGTTTAGAAGAACGTTCTAGAAACTCGACGTAATACAAAGGGTAATAAGAACATGGTTTAAATTTTAATTACACCATTAAAGTAAGGCCGCGTAAAACTTCCTACAGTTATAAATAAGGTAACACTTTACGAATACATAATTAGTTAAAAAGTACCGCTTGATATTGGATATTCAAGCTTTTATAAATTAAATCTTAATAAATCATGTAATTTAATTTAATATCGTTATAGCTCATGACCAACTGAAGCATTCAAAATATAAATGTTCTATAGAAAAATGGAAACTCCGTGTGGTGACAGAGTAAGAATACAATATTTATTTATTTTATTTATTTATTTACACACACATCATCACTATCATTACAGGTAATGTAACCTAATGCAATAGTGTGGCACAATTAAAATCTATTAAACATCTGACTTATTTCTAACACATACTACTTAAACTATCATTCAAAATTATAAATTAATAAACACATTAACATACACATAGAAATCATCATAAACCCGGTTAACATAAATTAATCAAATAAAATTCCTATTAAATATTATAAATAACACAAAAAATTTCCGACATATTAACAACAACCTACGCCTTACTTAATACATAATAACTAACCTGTGTGAATTCGTTCAGAGAGCAGTGAAATATATCAATATGATAAGCTAGGGCATTGAGCGCGCGCAGCGCTCGCGTTAGTGGCGCTTCGTGCAGTAAGTTAGTGCGCGCGCCTGGCACCAACAGCAGCGCCGGCCGCCGCCGCCGCCACACATACTCGTCAGGCACACATAACTTAACCTCCTGCAAAATGGCATGGTTGTGCACTATTCCCCGAATTACTTTCCACACGTATGTTACCATTGCTACATCCCTTCTAACTTCTAATTTAAAATATCCCACCGTTCCCAAAACAAATAGAGTAGGATATAATAAAGGAAACCCTGGATAGACTCTGTACTGTTTAAGGTACAAAAATCTAGCAAATTTATTTTGGATACGTTCAATCATTAATTTATATTTAACTTCGTGCGGAGACCATATCATCGAATTGCACTCTAGCTTACTTTTGACTAGAGCTTCGTAAAGTGCCTTTATTGCCGCAATATTTGTGAAATGGCTAGCCTGCCTTAATACAAAGCCCAGGTTTCTGTAAGCCCCCTTACAGACATCCATTATGTGGCCACGGAAGTGCAAACTGGCCACAAACCGGATACCCAAATCCCTCACATCAGCGACACGCTGCAGCGGGACATCCATCACGTGGTACTGGTGCAGAGCTGGAGATCGAGCGCGAGTGAAAGATAGTATGCCACATTTATCCAAGTTAAAATATAACTTATTTTGTAAGCTCCAATTAATAATACTATCCATGTCCCGCTGCAACGCGTAGTGATCTTCCGGTCTCTCTATTTCGCGGATTATTTTCAAGTCATCCGCAAACAACAACGAAGTGGATACCTCGACTACTTCAGGTAGATCGTTTATCATTATGATAAACAGTAGCGGGCCAAGGTTACTACCTTGACTGACCCCAGATCTAGTAAAATAGTGTTCAGAAACGCGTCCACCACAGTCTACGTACTGACATCTGTCCCTCAGGTAGCTAGCGAAGAACGCCAGCGTGTGTGGCGTGCAACCCACGCCCGCCAACTTGCATAACAGCACATCATTATCCACTGTGTCGAAAGCCTTCCTGAAATCGAAGTAAGCTACGTCTACCTGAATACCAGCGTCAACCGCCGGCACTAAATGTGTCATCAGATGTAATAAATTCCCCGTTGTTCCCCGTCCCGGTCGGAACCCATGTTGTGCGTCGGACTGTTGGCTGTTTATCTGTGTATAGATACTATTGTGGATCGCCGCCTCGAACACCTTTGCCGGGGTACATAGCACAGCTACTGGTCTATAGTCGCTCGGATCAGAACCACCCGATTTTTTGGGTACAGGCACTACTCTGGTAAGCTTCCAGGCCTCAGGAAACATAGCCGCCCCAATGTAAACATTAAATATATGTAACAAAGGTTCAATTAACACCTCCCCACAATCTCTAAAAACATACGCCGGGATGCCATCAGGTCCGGCGGAGCGCTTAGGCGGCAGGCGGGCTAGCGCCCGGCGCACGTCCGCACGGCGCAGCGGCGCGAGGTGAGCGCGCGCGCCCGGCGCCGGCGCCACCGCCGCACTCGCCATTCCCACATTAAGCTCGGGCTGCTTCTCATTGTATACGGAACGGAAGAAACTAGCAAACTCACCTGCACTCTCGAGCTCCGATAAGACACGTCCGTCTTTTATTAACCTACGGTCACCCGAGTCACCCTTTCGAGACCTGACGTACTCCCAAAATGCTCGAGGCTCCGTCGCCAGGTGACTCTGCACTCGTTCGCAGTATCGGTCATGCGCTCGCTTAATCTCAGCTTTCACCCTCGCTCTGCAACGGGCGAATGCTTCATAGTCACCGGGCAATTTAGTAGTCTTATACCTTTTGTGCATCTCATGTTTTAGTTTTATATCCTTTATAATGTCCGTCGTGTACCAAACCGGATACCTAAACCTTTGTTTAGCCAACCCTACTCGCTTACGAGGCACACACGCATCAAAAGTCTCGTATATTTTATCATAGAATAGTTGCAATATAACTGAAGGATTGATTGAATTACATAAATCACTCCAGTCAATTACAGATAACAGGTAGTACAAATGATGAAAATTAGCTTTGTTAAAATTCCATTGATTACCTATAAATGGGTTAGAGGTATGTTGAGTGCGCTGAAACTCTAACGCCTCGGAGGTAGACGGTGCGAGGGGAGCGGGGGGCGAGGGCGCGGGCGGCGGCGACGCGACGGCGCGCGGCACGCTCACTGCGAGCGGCGGGTGTTGCGCGTCCACGGGCTGGAGGCCCTCATCCGCCGCGCCCACGGACACGCCACCGCGAGCGCTCAACACCAGATCTAAGTATCTATCTCTACAATTTGATACCGTATTATACTGAACGAATTCACAAAAGGCCATAAAGTATTCAAAATAATTACAAACATTTTCATTGCACGAATATAAATTAAAATCCCCTAAAATAACTAAATTATGCTTATACCTAATACATAAATTCTCTAATAAATTAAACATAATCATGTATTCACTCTCGTCAGTTCCCGGTGGGATATAAACAACGCAACATGTTATTATAAACCTATTTTGACAAAACACTGTAGCACAAATAATTTCAAAGAAGAATGGGCGGTTTCGTCCCATATGTTGTAACACTTTGCCACCTATATCATTTGAAAGCTCTCAGTGAGTGCTATATTTTATTGTATGGGCAAAACTCCGTATCTCGTGCAGGGAAAAAGTTATGGTGGTTTTAATAAATTAAAAAAAAGTTAAATATAGCTTAATTAACTAGTTATTTAACCTTCAAGCAGGCGCGTGGTTATTTGTTATGGCAGCGGGTGCAACCAAACGACCTATGCGATGAATAATTAAAAATAAAGTCCTAATTTTTAATTTTTTTTTTATGTATTTTTGTTGATAGATACTATTATATTGTCTGTAAAACCTTATTTGTCAAAAAAAAGGAACTAAAATTATGAAAAAGTATAATTGCCGCTGACTGTGGATGTCATTATTCACATAAATGCGGTGTAGTTTTCTTGTTGTGCTATATTTTCAATATTGTTACTCCGCTATTAATTATTGACGACCTACGCAATCATAAAGGAACTCTCTTTTTTCGTTTACAACGACCGACTTCGGCTTGTTTTATGGACATTGATATTGTTACATTTATTACGAATTATGGAACATTTGTGTGTGACCTGTACTCGATCTTTGAGACGGCAGCGAGTGCACCATGAGGTGTCGAGACCAATATTGGAAGCAAGACCACATTTTGCAGAATATATTTTGGAGCATATGAGAATAGAACAGGTAAGTTAATATTTGTAATGGTATTGTAACTATGACAACCTTATCTACATCAATGGCCTAAAATAATATAGAGTAATAGGCCGTTAAAGGTTTTTATTTTATTAACAACAAATCTTGCATTTTTCAGGCCCTATTGAATGATAGGCAACTCATTTGCCATCGTTGCTGGATGGCTGCTACTCGTCATGAGGCAAGATTAATTGAACTTGACATGGATCTTCAAGATTTACCTCAAAATGCGGAACAGCTGTCAGTTGATGTTATGACTATACCTGGTTACAATAGATCTGCAAATACATCCAACAGCTGTCTTTTTCCCCATTGCAGGGCATCTAATCTAGTAAGAGTACCACATTTTATAAAATCGCGGATGTTAGTGGAATATAAGTTATACATTCCACCAAGTGCTCGCGTCTGTCAGGTTCATTTGACTTCAAACGAATGGAATGAGTTAGAAGAGTTGAATAATTCATCTTTTACGGCTGAGCATTTAAAGGACATGCTGGATATGTTAAGAGATGCATACCAAGAATCTCGATTCAATTTCGACAACGTTGAATTGATAACAACATCTGAACTTCATTTTTGTACAGGTCTTAATCACGAAGAATTCAACAGACTTTTGGAGCAGACCCCCTATATATTCCAGCAGTCGCAACGTCCTAAAACAGTTCTCGGAGCTTATTTAATGAAAATAAGATCGGGAGAATCAAATGAACGACTAGCAATTCGTTTAGGCATGAGCCGGCGTAGTTTGGAACGAAAATTAGAGTTAGCACGGGAATGTTTAATAAATGAGTTTGTTCCTCGGCATCTCGGATGGGACCACATTAGCCGTGATGAAATTGTAGCAAGAAACTTAAATGTTCCAAATGCTATATTTGGTGTTGGCAATGAAGTGCCCCCAGCCATTTTGATATGCGATGGTACCTACATTTACATCCAGAAAAGTAGTAACTTTTTATTTCAGAAGCAATCATATAGTCTGCACAAATTCAGAAACCTTTTAAAACCATTTCTGATAATCTGTACAGATGGCTACATAGTAGATGTGACTGGCCCTCATGCTGCTACGACTTCAGATGCGACAATAATGAATACCTATATTCAAAACGAAATAAATCCAATTCATTATGTTCTTAGAGATAATGATACATTCATATTAGATAGAGGTTTCAGAGACTCAATATCGACTTTAGAAACTTGGGGCTACCAAGCCCATATGCCTCCAACAAAACAAAGAAGTGAAAGCCAACTTACAACGGTAGAAGCAAACAAATCTAGATTAGTGACTATTGTGAGATGGGTTGTAGAGGTAGTGAACGGGTGGATTAAGCGGGATTTTAAATTATTCAGACAAGAATATTTTAATCGAGCATTGCCTCATCTACCTATTTACTGACATACGCATTGCTGCTGCCCTTTTAAATACTTTTAGGGAGCCTTTAAAAGACCATGCCCGAGGTAATGAGATCGTGCAAGTTTTAAATAGGACAATTAATATGGCTAACAACTTAAGTGACTATGTTATCGAAAACAACATAAATCGACAGCGTGCTTCTTTTTGTACTATAACCGCAAATGACCATCATTTAATGCACTTTCCGGTGTTATCAGAAGAAGATCTTTTATTAATTTCATTGGGAAGTTATCAAATAAAACTTGCACGGTCTTATTTGAGCGAACATATAAGAAATGGCATGTACACAATTGAACTATGCATAGGAGCTATTCCAAACCTTATGCGATATAATATAGGTACACGTTTTAGAAGGTATTTTTTTGAGAGGGCGCATAAAATCGCGACACGTATCAGGTAGAACATATTATTCGTACATTTTAATTAACAATACAGCTGAAACACCAAGACAGGCAATTGCTCATTATTATTGCTCTTGTTTGACTGGGAAGAGAACAGTGGGCACTTGCGCTCACATAATGAGTATAATTTGGTACCTTGGCTGGGCAAGGCACCAGCCAAGCATATTGCTACCCGCGACATTTTTGGACGAGATTATTGTTGATAATGATTATTATTAAAAGTTTGAATACTGCGAAATGGGAACGCAACTGCATGTTGCAACTACAAGTACAAGTATGTATTTATTAAGTGCATTGATTAAGCTACATACTTACACAAGGATTTATTAAGCGACAATTTTACCATTTTCACTTATATATTTTTAACTGTGTACTTATTAATAACGGTCTAAACTAACGATTACTGTCTGTAAATTGGCTACAGTTATTATAAGTGGAATAAGTATAATGTGTTTCTGTGTCACAAAATGTAAAAAAGTACGATTAGAGCCTTATTTGATACAAACATTATTTTATCATTAACAGCTCAATACTTCTGACCTGCAAACAATTTTAATGAAAAAAAAAATTATAGAAAAAAAAATCTAGGTGAACACGTTTAGGCTAGTCGCAACATGTTACAAAGGTTGGGACGCAGAGAGCAGATGTCATATTTGAAACAAAATGGCGGGGAGCATAGGGAGCTGTTTTTTCTTTGTCCATGTAATTGCGCAAACGTTTCTGAAAGCTTGAGAACTCTTCTACCCAGAAGGACCGCCGTAAATCACATTTTACATGTCTGCAATCTTCTAAACGCTGCTCATACAATGGTGGCCGAGAGGGTGTTGGGTCAAAGTAGGCTCTACCTTTAAATCTCTTCAGTAGTAGTTATTAAAAGACCAATTAGTTAAGACATTTTTTTTATTTTCTTTATTTTTTTAAAACCCTATAACAGTTTCCCTGCACGAGATACGGAGTTATGCCCATACAATAAAACATAGCACTCGCTGAGATCTTTCAAATGATATAGGTCACAAAGTGTTACAACACATGGGACGCACCCCATATAAAACTGCCCATTCTTCTTTATGATTGTTTATATTAATGTCACCTGGTATCTTTACTTGTCGCAGCTCGAAGCGTGGTGTAGCCACTAACAGTACTCCTCCTAGTTTGCGCCCATCCGCTCGGTCACATCTCAGTACCTGGTAACCGGGAGGCACGAACTCTGCATTATGGATTGCTTCATGTAACCCGCTCTCAGTGAATGCAAATAAATCCAAACACGACGATTCAACTAAACATGAAAGCTTCAGCGTTTTGGTTCGAAGTCCTCTCACATTCTGGTACAAGATATCAATACTTCTATTGGTTTTGTGGTTGTAATGTAGCGGCCGGTGCGGGTGAGCGACGAAACCAAAAAAAAAAAAAAAAATATGTCACCACCCCATCTCATCCAACAACGTACAAACCGACTAAGGGACTATCTATTAATATTACCTTTACATAGCACGAAGGAAAACTTGAAATTAAACCCTATACCAATACATCTGGCCAGCGTGGTATTACCTAGTAGGCCAAGTAACACTCAGTCACGGGGGGGGAGGCCTGTCCCTGCAGTGGGACATTAATGGGCTGTTATGATAGAAATATATTGGCTATTAACTGGGTACATTGTGTGATGAACGAGTACTAAGCTGGAAAACAACTCAATCCGATGACTATTAAGAAAAGAAAAGTTGCATAACCAGGTTTCGTAATCAGACAATTACTATAGGCAGACCGCTTAACTCAGACCCCGCCTGCGGTAATAGGGGTGCGCGGGGGGCGAGGACAAAGGAGAGAGCTATCTCTTGATTTTTTGGCAAAACGGCGCCATCTAGATATTGTGACCCGAACTACATCACATCACAACACAGCTCTAATTTTTAGCTAGCTTATTTTTATGAAATAAAAAGAAGGAAAATCGAAATTATACCCTAAACCAATCTAAATACCTGGAGAGGTTTTTTTTATTTTTCTGATCAGGCTTTAAATTGTGTAATAATTTAGATTGCATAAATTTTCTCTAAGAAAGTACGATTTTTAGTGGGAAGATGACGCCACCATCTTTGAAATTTGTAAATTGTATAGAAGACGGACTAGCATACTGCACTAGTGTCAAACTGACATACTGACTAGGTGTCCGTTATGGTAGCGTGTAAAAATAAAAAAGCTCTTATTATTGTTCTTATTATCTGTAATTATTTTCTAAGATTGATTCTTACAAATTAATATGTTTAAATCATACCTGTTTTAATGTATGTTACAGCCAAAGTAATAAATATGAATATTGTACATAATAACTAGCCATTATGTATAAGGGCTACTCAATATAGATAAAGTGATAAATGTCGCAGAATTAATCACATTAACTAGCCATTATATTATATGTTATAGTACTGGCAAAAATACAATATTAAGGCAAAAGTCAGAAACAGTTGGTTAGGTTAGGTGAGTACAGTGACCAAAGGAAGGCAAGAAACATTTTTTTTATGTAAAACTTGTATAATATAGTATTACTATATTCTAGCGTCCTTTGGTCACCATACTAACCTAACCTAACCAACTGTTTCTGACTTTTGCCTTAATATTGTATTTTTGCCATATATAATGGCTAGTTAATGTGATTAATTCTTCGACATTTATCACTTTATCTAAATTGAGTAGCCCTTATACATAATGGCTAGTTATTATGTATAATATTCATATTTATTACTTTGGCTGTAACATATATAATATATAAAAAATAATTAGTTGTATATTGGTTTTACAACCTTAAATCAGACATTCTTTTTACTTTTTAATTATAATCTAAAGAATAGGTTCTTTTAATTATTGTAAAAAGTAGTGTTAAGGATATTTCTTGAAGAGTCTACAAATAAATATATTTGTATTCTTTAAAATATAATCAAATTATTACAAATTATGTAATATTATTGTTATTTTTGGAGTCGGTGTCAGCCAACGAAATACGATAATACCTAAGCAAATAGAATGGCGGCCGCGAATTACAGATTATATTATTATATAATTTCGACATTATGACATAAAGTTGTTGATTGTTTATCATTATACCAGCCAATCGACGTCCACTGCAGGACATAGGCCTCTTCCAAGTATTGCCACCTTGCGCGGTCCTGTGCCTCCCTCATTCATAGGGTACCAGCCGTCCTAACTAGGTCGTTAGTCCACCGTGTGAGGGGTCTCCCCACCTTGCGCTTTCCGGTAGGCGGTTGCCATTCCAGAACCTTTCTGCCCCAACGGCTGTCGGTTCTCCGCGATATGTGCCCTGCCCCCCCCACTTTAACCGGGCAATTCTGAGCGCTATGTCGGTTACTTTGGTTCTCTTGCGGATCTCCTCATTTCTGATTCGATCACGCAGGGAAACTCCCAACATAGCTCTCTCCATTGTGAGAGTGACCATGGGCCTTCTTAAAAGGCCCATAGTTACATTGATTATGATTGTTTTTATGGATTGGTTTAAAAATTAAACAAATATTAAATAACTATTTTTATCAGATTTAAATAAATATATTTCAAAATACCTGTGTCACGTTCAAACGTTTTAATATACCTAAAAGCTCTAATATACCTACTTAGTAACTGATTTAATATACCGTTAATAAGTTTTAATATACCTATTTAGTAACTGATTAAAGCTTTCCATAACTTATGAGCGTTTATGGGGCTAACCAGCACCGTCAATTGAAAAAAATCGTAATTCGCGAATAGAATCAGTAATGCAAAATGTTGTCTACAAAGTCGTTAGAAAAGGCAATAAAGTTTTGTATTCCATTCTATTCCTTTCTGATCACTTTAAATGGTTTTTAATTAGATAAAAATTGCATTTAAAACAAAAACGGCCGTTTCATTTTAGCATGCGAGTTTTAAGTAATTGTCTTTGATTTGTAGAACTTATTTCTCATTTTAGTCTTTAGTCTATGTATAACCGGACGCCATATTTCTTCAAATTTTAAGTCAGGAATAAAAAATAGAATATAACTATCGTGGCTGACACCGACTCCAAAATAACAATAATATTACATTATTTGTAATAATTTGATTATATTTTAAAGAATCTACAAATAAATATATTTGTAGACTCTTCAAGAAATATCCTTAACACTACTTTTTACAATAATTAAAAGAACCTATTCTTTAGATTATAATTAAGTAAAAAGAATGTCTGATTAATGTTGCAAAACCAAAATACAACTAATTATTTTTTACTTTTTAGTGCAATTTTTGTCTTTGAAGTCGTTTTTTTTTTGTAAAAACTTATTTTATTTGGCATAGTAATCAACTCGATATAGCTCTTGTGTACGCTACCATAACGGACACAGCTACCCCGCCCCCTCGTCCCTTTCATACCGCAGGCGGGGACTGAGATAAACGGTCGGCCTATAACTCATTCAGCTAATCACGATGGATAAAGTGTGCGGGAAGACGAGCAGTTGTCTGAAAAAAAAATCTTGGTTGCGTAAAATAAGACAAAGGACTGGGATCGCGAGTGTCTCAGAGCTTTTTCATCTGGCAAGAGATGAAAAAAAAATACGACGCAATGCTAATGTTTGCGTCAATGAACATGAATTTTTGTTTTCAAAAGATAGCAATAACACTAAGCTCAAGCTTATTATTTTAGTGAATCTTGTTTCATCAGCAAGAAATGTCTAGTATTAAAGACTACAGTCAGTTGGGAGAAATCTTCTAAAGTAAATTGTCAACTGGTTCACAGAAAAAAAGCCCTAACGTCAAAGCTAATACAAGACAACTATAGTATCAAAATTAACGCACGAAGTTAGTACAATATTATCCCTGAGATTGTTCTCCCGAAGGAGTTATGAGACGCAACATTGATCAAAAGCAAACTGATTAATATGTTATACAAGTTTAACTAATAGGGAGGATACCTTGTATCATTAGTTTGGATGATTTTGGTTATTATGAAAATCTATTCCTCGTTGATTTTGCTTGTGGTCACAATGTATTATTTCACAACCTCTGCGCCGTAGTGGTTATATAACATGACTGCTACGGAGAGGTTTTGGGTTCGATTCCCGCTCAATGTAAATCTTTGTGTGCATGAACGTGATTGTTTGCATTGATCTGAGTGTTTCTATGTATAATGTGCATGTATTTACAAAAACAAATTATTAAAGTATGTTTATCCGTTGTCTAGTATCCATAGTACAGTTAGCAGCAAAGAAATCTAACCCCTTTACCGCGCTGTTATATTCTTAAAGGGGGCTACATTTCTTTGCAGCTGACCGTACAAGATCTGATGAATGTGTGAGGATTATTTATTATTTACAAATCATCATTATAAGCTTAGGGACTCTACTGCTGGAGTGCAATCTATGCCTACTTTAAATATTTCCGCCTTGCTGGGTCATGAGCCTTCTTCATCTATCAGCTTCCCGCTATCTTAATCAGTTCGCCCGGTCCACAATAACATTTACATGATAAAGTTTATTTAATTAACATCTGCAATACTTTATCGCCATTCCAGTTGAACGAAAATTAAATTACTCAGGTGATTTAATTTGCTTTAGTTCATTTAAGTTGATTTAAATTAACAGCTCATAGTTAATTAAGTAGTTGAATTTAAATAGGTATACTGTAGACTTTAATATTAAAATGGGAATATCATAGAAATATTAAAAGAGAAAAATATTATGAATAAACTTATTTAACCTAATTCGTTTCATTTTACTAAATTGCATGTAAAATTATACGTCTATTTATATGTAAGTTTTTACACGATTTATATGAAGTCTGTGAGTGCAGTGGCCTCTCCCAATATTTTTATTAATTTATTTTATATTTTGTGTGTTTGAGTCCATGTGCACGAATGCATAAAAGGCAGGTGTGCAAATAGATCATTTCCAAACGAGATGGGACATTAAGTACCTACTAGTAAGAAAAGGCCCATAAAAACATTTAATCGTCTTCATCATCATAGCAGCCATTGGCTCTACTTCTGCTATGCTATTTCCACTTTATGTGATCTAAAACGTCCCTTATTGATCAGTTTTCTTTACTTCCTAAACATTCAAAAACATATTTTTGTCTTGGATAATAGTTTTTAACCAAAACAACACGTTTTACTATCCATTAGTGTTACTAAAGTAAAAATGGTGTATATAAATATGGAAATACGTGATCGAAAACGCCTTTTTACAGTCTCGCTAAGTGATATATAATTAATGAAAAGAAACAGTGTACCTATTTACTTAACTATATCCTACGAAAGTAAGTGCTCCAAATGTCATTAATGGTTTTAGGGCGTAAAAACACATGGAATTAAGTGAACGATGGAGAAAAGACGTCATCAAGTAAGTAGTTATGAGGTTTGACTATTTATACATAATTATTTTAACTTTGCCGACAATACCAACATAATCATCATAGTATTATTTCATACTTTATGCTTTTAGTGACGGCGGCGTTAAATTCATTCATACCATGGTTCCTGTTTTTACGTTAAACTTAGCAGTTGGTAAAAAAACTGTATAAAGATTTATGTAAAACAATCATGACAGTTGTACTGTACAAAGATTCAGAAAAATATACATAAAACTGATAATAAAAAACATAAAAACAATAATCTAAACCTATTAAATAACCAGCTTAAAACAAACAAAGCCCAAAAGACTACAACCTTATAATAAACTAGCTGACCCGTGCCCACTTCGTTGGGTGGCAAAAAAAACGCGTCCGTTTTTTAAACATATTTCATTACTGCTCCTCTCTTATTAGTCATAGCGTGATACTTAGCCTATGACACTCCCCGATAAATGGACTATTCAACATAAAAAGAATTTTTAAAATCGGTTCAGTAGATCCAAAGATTACCCCCTACAACGTCACTACACACCAACTTTACCTCTTTATAATATTAGTATAGAAGTATAGATTGATTACCTAAATCTAATGAACATTCGCGTTACCAAGCCATCATTACACAATATCGTGTTTATTAACGAATTTATTCATGTGTAAAACCTATAAATGGGATAGTGCCCAAAGTTGATGAAGGCAACAGTTGGGTATTTTGACTAACTAAGTTTGTTTGAATTAAGTCTAGTATAAACTGACTTTATTTGGAAAGATAAGATAACTAGATAATAAAAAGGTTTTCAAATGGTAGTCAAAGTAAATTAAACTGGTAAGTTATCCTTTTTGTGGATGAGAGGCTTTAAGTAAAAATATATTGTAGGTCTACATAGTTAAAATGGTTAGGGTACCTTAGGCAACTAAACTTAACTTTTTTATAACGTACCAAGCAGTAAAACCCACTGTACCTATTTTATAACTAGTAGAAGGCTACGTAGGTTTGATATTTTTTAAATTAACAGAAGCAATTGCAATTAATTTAGTATTTATAATTGTCTCTTTATAACAAACTAGCTTAGCTGCTATCACTTTTTTAGACAAAATATTCACAGACCAAAATTCTTATTTTTCAAGGATCATTGTCATTTACATGTCTTTACGAATACATTATAATTCGCTTTGTTTTTACAGGATATGCACGATCAATCAATCATGTAACAATTTCTGACTATGACATGTGTGTCACTGAGGCCTTGTCTTTTGTCACAAAAATTCGATTGAGAGAATTTATAAAATCATTTTGTTTAAGAAATCGTATTTGCTTCGTATCGTTCTTTTTTGTAATGATTTTGTTATTTTTTTTCTTCAATTTTGTATTTTGATATTTCAATCACAATCTATTTTATTTACTAATAATTTATTATATTTTTTTCTATACTACTATTATAAAGAGGTAAAGTTTGTGTGTTTGTGACGTTGTAGGGGGTAATCTCTGGATTAACTAAACCGATTTTAAAAATTCTACCTGTGTTGAATAGTCCATTTATCGGGGAGTGTCATAGGCTATATAGTATCACGCTATAACTCATAGGAGTGGAGCAGTAATGAAATATGTTTTAAAAAAAGGACGCGTTTTTTCGTCGCCCTACGAAGTGGGCACGTTTCAGCTAGTAGTTAAATAAAGTCCCTCTGATTGGGTTACGTTTAACATTATCAATATTTCACTTCCTTATTGGAGACCTGCAATTCCTGCAATAAGACTTTCAAGGATCAATTTGAAATTAGAATCCCGTTCCTGACTATTTAATAACTCGATCATAACAAAAATAAGAACGAACCGTGAAATTCAATTTGTATTTATACTTACAAATAAGTCGACGACTGAACAACAATATTTGAATAATTCCTGTCAAACACACTCGAATATTATACAATTCAATAGATATTCAAGAGGATAGTAGATAACTAGATTAGTGAGTCTAGTAAAAATCTTTTTATCTTTGAGATTTATTATTTAAAAAGGAAAGAAAGTTTTATAAAGGAATTGAGCCGTTGTTTAGTGCCATACAATTATTCTAGAACGGTTTAATAAAAGAATTAAGTTCTCGTTTTTCAATGTGAATTGAAGAATCAAGTGCTATTCGACATCATTTACCATTAAGGAGAGATGGATTCTTTATTTCTAAGACTGTAAACTACTAAGTATTTTGTAGGCATTTCATGCTTAATTTATTTTCTGAAAGATTCAATATCATTCATCAATTATATCAAAAATTGTGTTCACCAGCTTAACCGATTTTGTATTTAAATTGCGACTAAATTAAATTTGCATTCACAAGGCCTATGTCAACTAACGTGGTTGACGTTGTAATTTTGCAGCATTATTGTTGATTTAATCACGTTGATAAAGTCCCAAACATTCCTGTAATTAACAGCAACTCAAGAACTTTATGCTATTTGGAAGAGTTTTTTTTTGTAGGAACCTAACTTGGCATAGATGCTTAAAACACGGCACCACGCGGTCATGCGATCACGTGTGTTAATCGCCTCCGGATTTGTGTTAAGTTTTTCTTTTAGGCTCTTCAGTCGCCGTTTACATAAATATGTCCTTGGAATGAAGTGAGATGGTGAAACTCTCCATTCTTGAACCATTACCATACAAACCTGTTACTACTTTGCAAATCTACGGAAGAGAAACTGTAACACACGTCAACATTTAAGTCTAAAATGTATAAATGAAGTTTCTACTTACACAAAATCCATGTAGGAAACATCTGGTAATCCGTCCGGCCACGAGAGCAAGCAAGCAGTTTTCAGAGTTCCTTTAGACCTACAAAGAGACGGATGCGGTGAGGTTAATTAAAATTTAGTCCCACACAAAGCTGATTCTGCACGAAATTTGCACAAAACTTTTACATTCCATCGGTTTCTCATACAAGCAAAATTTAGATGACGTTCGCATAAGGAACTCAATGAGCTGTAAAATGTATTTTCGAACAGTTTTGCAATTACTTGACACAAAGAAATTTTATTCCAGTTTACTTTCCGGAGATATTAAAGTTCTGATCAAAGGAAATGAGCTAGCAGAGCTATGAGAAAAATTGTAAAAAAATTGAATAACCTTTCAGAAAAAGAACTTAGTGCTAAGTTATCACCTTTGTAACCTTCGAAATTTACCTATAATGATTTTTTTCTAAGACGTACTGTTTTCCGTTGATTGCTAGTATTTCATGTTGATAATTTTACCTCACTTTACTCAAAGCCATGTAAGTCAAGTAGTAGTAGTTTTTAAATAGTTTTCTGTAGCACTAAATTACTCGTAAGAACCATGACTTCGAGCTCAACGCTTTTGAGTTCGATTAAGTCTACATCTGCATGATTTATATGGTGCAGCTTTAATACGTACGTTTACAAAAAGTAGCCAATCTAATGAATATAATACATTGTACTTATTACTATTTAAAAAAAAAACTTAAAAATCATGTCTGTTTATGCTCCTAGTGTGCTTAAAGACAAAAATAGGCTAGTCGACTTTTTGACGCCAAAAGGTAACCGTGCAGTGTTGTGAATTTATAATAAGTAGTGCTATTAAATTTTAAACTAGATTTGGCAAGTTTAACGAAAGTTAAATAAGGAATTCATTTAGCTTTATAAAACACTGAAACTATATTAAAAGGGCTAGAAGGTAATGCTTTTGATGTAGAGAAAATGATATTCTGTTGAAATTTACAAATTTGTCCAAGGCTACACGTAGAGATTGAATGGTTGTAAATAAATGCAATGTAGGGTAATTATGACTGATGAAACTTTAATATTTGCATTGGAATATTTATAATGTCTGTATTGAGTGTAGAAGATGTATCATATTTCTTTCTTTTATTCGACTTTCATTGCATTGATTCTCCGTGTGGTGACGTAGTAAGAATACAGTGTATCACCCCATTGCATTCCATGGGTGTCGTAAAAACCGACTAAGGTACTATCCGTGAATATTATCTTTACGTAATAAAAAGAAGGAAAACTTGAAATTAAACCCTATACCAATCCGTTTGGCCAGCGTGATATTAGTAGGCCAAGTATCCCTCCGTCACGGGAGGAGGCCCATCTCTGCAGTGGGACATTATTGCATTGATTGATAGAGATATTTCTTTTTTTGGGATTTATTAATTTTCTTTAACTAATAGTTCTGTATGCCAAAAAAATACATTGTTGCTGCTTTCAGGTTAATAATCGTTAGTTTTCACAAAAAAGCTTACTTAAGCTGTTGCTCAAATCAAAGGTCTAGTTGACTCGTAGTTAAAATAATTTTCACTATCAGGACCTTAACGCGTCTTTATCGCGTAACATAATTAAGCTACTGTATTTAAAAAAATTCATTAGCCCTTTTTTAAATTAAAATTATAATTAAGCTGACGTTTTGAGTAATAATTTAGGCCACTTTTATTTCGGTTCATTCAGTGATGATACAGATAAATAAATTGTACCTTTTTACACAAAAATCTTCTGACAAAATCGGACATTGACATTACAACTTTTTTTAAACTTCGTGACTTTTAAATGTTTAACAGTTACTGTTGTTAAAAGTTTCAAGCTTAAAAGTCCATGTAAGTAATATTGTATTTTAACTAAATTATATTTAAGTATTTTTAAGTAATGAATGAAGTTTGTAAGTACCCTTTATGGACACTTTGAACTTTAGTTAGAAAACTTAGGAAACTTTTTAAATGGTATTTAAACAAAGGTTATTATAAAAAATTTGAAATTTTGTAAGTATTGGTTTTTAATGTATTTTTAATACAAAATGTAGTCTATTAAAATAACGTTATTGAATGTATAAGTATATAATATTGATTAACCTTTAAATTTTAAGGTTTTGATATTCATTATCGAATTTCATGAAATATTTAAAGTTTGCGTAGAGAACCTGGTCCTCAGATTACACGCCTACGCGCCTTTAACCAACTAACTCACCCGAGCTTTTATCGGTATAAAAATATTTATGGTGTATTGTTTTGCAGAAAAACCAAAATTTATGTTAAGACAATCATTTTATTAATGCCTGAAGATATTCTTTCATTCTTAAAATTAGCGCCAATGATTTAAATCAAGATTAAACGATTTTAGTAATATTTGCAAAGTATATGTTTATACTAGCTGAGTAGTATTAGAGCTGTTTTACTAAAGTGGTTAACAGTAAAACAATGATTAAAAAAAATTATAACTGGTCTTACAAACCAACTTTGGGAATCTCAGTCAGAAATTTGGCCTTCTAGTTCGCTCCTAGCCGCAGAGGTATAACTAATTGGTCTAAGGTTTTGTGGAAAGTTTCCTATCTTTACATATATATTTCATATCAAGTAGCAGCTTAATATATTGAAATAAAAGCAACAAATTGGATATTCATACTGAAATATTAGAGCAATAACTTGTTTTACGACTTTTTCACTACTTTGAGCGTCAAAGATAACATTTTATACTGTTTGTCGTCTGAATCAACAAAACCCTTATTCATTACATGAGCCTACACTTTATTATTTTCTTGACCTATGATTTGTTCAGAGCTCCTCCGATATTCAATATTACTTTTTATATGTTAGGTCTTTGTAGATAATAATCATAAACCTTCTTTGCTTACTCTATCTCTATTTTACTATGACGAAAATGTTTTTATGAAGTAGCTTATATGCATATTTTAGATGATTACGCGCGCTTAACCTTACAAATATAATTTGCACCTTGTATAAAGTATTAACAAAAAATAAATAAGAATATTAAAAACTGACAATTACGAAGGAGTAAGGTAATTTATCATTACCAATAAATAAAATATTATACCTCTAAGGGGACCGACAAGGAGTACAGGTCCTAAACGCAAAATGACTGTTTTTATTTACGTACCTAATATATTTTAATTTTTTTACTATTTTAATATAAGCGTACTAAGATCCTAACTAAATAAATTCATTCTTTTATATTTTGCCTCCTTCAATTGTAGTGGAAAACAAAATTACAATTAAATTTGAATTAAACTTGGCTCAGCCTACCGAGAATTGGTTAACACAGTAATTAGTAATTTAAAATTGCTTACTGAGATCGAAACTCAACAAAACTTAGTTAATTTTACGTACACCTTACACAAACGTGTCCTAGAATGGAGACCGCGACTCGGCAAACGTAGTGTAGGACGCCCCCCAGCTAGATGGACCGACGACCTCATAAAGGTCTCTGGGTCGGACTGGATGCGGAAGGCGCAGGAGAGGCCTATGTCCATCAGTGGACTGCAATAGGCTAGTTGATTGATTGATTGACTCCTACACATGCAATTTAAAACCATTTGTTTAAACTAATTTATACTTCTAATACTAAAATATAAATATTTATATCCGGACTAAAATATATCTACAATTAAATCAAAGTAATTAATTCTATAGGTACGAATTCACGTTTCAGAATGCATTCGATTTAAATTAAATACCAGTTCTACAAACCATTGTTCATACAAATAGTTCTGCTCAAAGGTTTCAATAAAAGCAGCTGATTATTTACGACCTACATTCATATTGCCATGATTATTTAATTCCGTCAATAATGTGCAAAGTTATAACAATTAAATATGTCCATAAATATAATTAATAAGTAGCCAAACATTGTGACTGAAAAGTAAGTAAAAATTTTATTTATTTCAAAAGGATTTTATTTATTTAAGTTAAATTTCACTATATTCACTTAATTTATTTTCGAACCCAAATATGGAACTTATTTATATTCAGTTGGGTGCATTGTTTCCTTATTTTTTTATATAATTATTAACCTCGGTTTCCTTTGTTTTAAGCATTTTTAAAACACTTTTACAAAATACAAATAAAACAATATGCAAATTAACGTAGGTTCTTAATAATAATAAAATGTCTAAATTATGCTAATGTCCTCTTTAGCGATTACTTTTAGGATATAATTTATGATAGAGCTTTGTCGGTCTAGTCTGAAGATGACCTAAGTCTTTGTATTTTATGATAATGGCTTTAACTTAAAGAAATTTACGTTTTTATATAGAGGGTTTGGACTCCCTATGTATAGATAGTCTGATTGTCTTTGGATGGATGGATGATATTTTCAGCACTAACCTACCTACTAAAGCTAGAAAAAAGTTAGCATACCCTCATTTATTGTCTTCTTCATGGACCTTACAGAATACCAGAGATATAGTGTTTATAAGGCTTTAGCACAGAGATTAGCCGAGTTAGGTAATATTTTGTGTGCATATTTGTGACCTGTCCTAATTTAATTAATCCTTGTTTTTTGTTGATAAGTTCGTTTGATGTGCATAACTATTTTTTTTCTTTACAGCCTGTCCTGTAATACCTGTACTGTTACATGTGTATACAGCATACGTTCACAAACTATGTTCACAAATTGCTAACCAGTGGTGAAGTGTATGCCATTCATTACTATTTCAAAACAAAAGTTAATAAAAAAAATTAAGGGGCATTCCAAATCTGGAACAATTAAAATAACCGCAGCGGCGAATGAGTGTTAAGTCATTTCGTCGCATAACACGTTAGGTCAAGAGTTAAAAGCAGAAATGTAGAAAACACAATATATTTTTGCCTACCGAAGAATTAATGACGGGCATTTTATTTCTCCTAACGATCTTAATATTTATTGTTAGGTTAGATTTTAAGTTAAACCTATTTAGTGCCCCTAACGCGTATTTGCGATTCACGCTACACTATAAATTAATAATACCCATTTATTGCAAACATATAAAAGCGTCAAGGCCACTGCATGATTCTTTATCTCGTATGTGAGTTACGGGCACTCATGCTTCGGTAAATTTTGGACGCGAATGTCCGGTTGCGACACTGGCTGTGTAAGAACACAAAAAACTGCACGGTAGTGAATATGAACGCGTAAATGTTATTTATTAAGAGAAAAAGGGGGACATTTTAGGACATTCATTTTGTTTTTTAGAACCTTGTGTTCTGATCACGTTCACTTCTTCACTTTTTGATAAATTAATGTATCATGTCTTAGAGGTGTACACAAGTAACTTGGCACTTTAAAAAATGTCGGCTGTTTAAAAATAATGTGCTAAAAATATTTGAATTTTGCACCAAAAAATCAACAATTTTTTTTGTATATTCTATGTCATTCACATATTAAATACAAATCTAAGTCAATCTCTCAAGCTAAAATCCATTAAACCGTTCTGGTTTCAGAGCTTGCCAAACAATTAAACATACATACATACTTAAAACACATAAAGACAGGGCCATATCGAAACCGATGGAAAGTACGAATACTGTCTAGGAATTAAGGCAACGGATGGTAATTATATAACAATTTCACTCCGTCATTATCACCTTGCCAGTCTGGTCAAATGATTCTTCGCAATACGTTTGAAGAACCTAATCTCATTAGATAGAGAAAATACAAATACATGCATTATTACTTTATAATACCAACCTATATTCCTTGGTAGTAGAATATAACAAGCAAGGTATTGCTAGCAGCATACCGCTGACCCATATCGCAGCAATCATTACCAGGGAACAAGTCTTCGACATCCTTGGACGCATCGGCCTGACGATGGCTTGATACCTGCACAAATAAGTATTATTAAGTTTTCATTAAGATGACTAGATGGCGTTGTAGTGGTTAGGGCATCGTCCTGCCGGAGGTTAGACATTCTTTTAATTTTTTAAATCAAATTTGGAATACACGGCAATATGACTTTAAAATGAAATGCCAACTTTTTGGAGGGATTTTCGCTTGAGCGTACGATGGTTACACGTAGACAAAAACGAGAGTTTTTAAATAAATAAATAAATTAAGTACATTGGCTTCTCGTCGTCTAGTCTTTTTCACAAATAAACCCCTCCGTCTAAAGCAAAACTAAGCTAGGATTACCAATGTAAAACCCGCTTAGAGCACCTAACATGACACTTAGTAAAAACTAAAACGTTTTAGAGCCTTGTGGAGTTCGATCTCCACAAAACAAAATAAGAAAAGATTAGTGAACATAAACAAAAGCTGATTGATTTACTCTGTGTATGTATTTGTATGTATTTACAGTTGAAAAAATATTTGTAAGTAGGTTTATTAGTTGCCTAGTAGTCATTTTAAAAGCTATCCATATCTTGGGACTAGACGGCGTCATGTGAATATGTAGGAAATATTATTAGCCATTAAATTTTATTGTTGAGCGAAAGGATTTATTTAGCTTGTTGTTATTCTAGCTACAGGCCTGATAAATCTGTTTAAGATTTTATTTCATAACAGCCCATTAATGTCCCACTGCAGGGACGGGCCTCCTCCCGTAACGGAGGGATACTTGGTCTTCTAATACCACGCTGGCCAGACATATTAGTATAGGGTTTAATTTCAAGTTTTCCTACCTTTTTATTTCGTAATGAACTATCTTTAATATTAATTCACGGATAGTCCCTTAGTCGGTTTTTACGACACCCATGGGATGAGATGGGGTGGTCACATATTGTATTCTTACTCCGTCACTACACTGAGAAAGATTTTATTTGATAGTTTATTTTTACTACAACATCTGATAAATCTACTTGGTTTTGCAGCAGCTAAGTAAATATATATTTTTATTAAGTAATAAGATACTTGACGTATCAAGCCAGCCAAGTTACTTTGCAAATAAGGCACATTCTTACTTTGATATATCTATTTTAAGCTTAAAATCAATTTCATTAGGTACATCCCAATGTTCCCTATCTTTCACAATTTTATTGAAGAACATTTTAAATTTCAAACCTTTTTACGCCCCAATAACTATTTTATTAGGTATCCTACTTCTTTCAATTGGTTGAAGAACAAAGCGAATTACTAAATAATCCTTTCAATCAATTTAAGAGTGAGACACTAAGCTAAAAAGAACTAGACTGTAGTATTTTACAAATGATTACGTGCGTCGTATGAATAGACAACAGAGAGATCAGATTATCCATAGACCGTAGCAAATCGAAAAGATTGTATGAAAGTCTTTGTCAAAGCAAGTCTTGACTATAAATAGAATCCTTAGACATAGTATTTCCACGTGAGGTATTACATAATATTTATTGTTAAGTAAAACCATGTGCCAAAAATAGGCTTATTGAAAATAATTGTTATTAATTATGATGATGAATCTAAAAGTAAAGTTCTTTTTTGTCCAAAATCCCAAAAAAATGGAGGGGACTCTAAATTTAGTACAATATTTTTTTTCTGTTTATAACACCAGAACGCAGTCGTTTCTTGACTCTGACCAAATTTATTTTTTGTTTTAAAGTTCCAAGTTCTCACAGACAGCTTATCACGAACTCGAATTTTCGCAATTTTTGTATTACAATTGATGTCTACAATCTGGTTTTGGGGTCCAATTTATCCTTAAAAAATGATTGTTAAGATTGTAAAGCTTAATTTTTTACAATTGTTAAAAGAATTATGAAAATAATGATATAAGTAGTTAATAATATGCCTTTTAACTCGGGAGTACAAACGTACTCCCGGTACATTCATTTTGTTATAAAGTAAAATGAAGTAGCACCAAGTCTTAAACGGTCCATTGACCTTCTATTCTATCCTTTTACTTTACTAAACCGAGCAACAAGACCCTTATATTACAAGGATTGCATCTTTTAGGTAAAATGAATCTAAGAATAAAGTGAAAATAAAAGTTTTATATTAATGAAATAAATAACCAAGTATTGTTACTATTTCAAATTACTGAACTTAAACATGCTGTTAGAGCTCCACTGCAAGGAAGACCCTCTTTACGTTACGATGAAAAAATGATAATGAAGTTTATCATCATAACAGCCCATTAATGTTCCACTGCAGGGACGGGCCTCCTCCCATGACGGAGGGATACTTGGCCTACTAATATTACGCTGGCCAGACGGATTGGTATAGGGTTTAATTTCAAGTTTTATTTCTTTTTATTTTGTAATTCAAGGATGACTATCCAATTTTATATCAACAAAAAAATTAATAACACGTTGCATGTTTTACCCAAAGTTTAAAATGCAGATAATTTAAATCCGCGACCTCTGTACCATCGAGACAGCCTTCTATTCTCCTAATATGTAGATTCAAATAAATATAAAAGTACTTATTTATTTTTTTCTTTGAAAATTAAAAGATTATTTTTTAATTTTATTTATTTACACACATCATCTCTATCATTACAGGTAACATTAACCTAATGCAATAGTGTGGAACAATTAAAATCTATTAAACATCTAACTTATTTCTAACACATCTACATAATTTCTGTTTGTAATATATTTATAGCTCCATAGTATTTTGCGTTAGGAAGAGAGCTTACATAAACAGAAATCTTCGCGTTTACGTTCAAAGGAGAATCTGTTTGGGACTGGAAATCGTTTGTGGAACGAATGTAATACAAGATTATTTGAAGGGAAAGTGGTTAGCAAAGATGTTATTGAAAATATAATATTTTATATACAATGTAAAGATTTTAATAATACGTTTATACAAACATTCTCCGTGTGATGACGGAGTAAGAATACTTACAATATGTCACCACCCCATCTCATCCCATGGGTGTCGTAAAAACCGACTAAAGGACTATCCGTGAATAATTATCTTTACGTAATAAAAAGAAGGAAAACTTGAAATTAAACCCTATACCAATCCGTTTGGCCAGCGTGGTATTAGTAGGTCAAGTTTCCCTCCGTCACGGGAGGAGGCACGTCCCTGCAGTGGGACATTAATGGACTGTTGTGATTATGATGACATATAAAATCACGCCTCCGTCCTCATGCAAATTGGCAGAGACTACTTAGCGTACTGTATTAGTTTTTTTTTTAAGTTTTAAAATTATTGTGATATCTATACTTATAATAAAACTGTAGAGAGATCAATTCTGTACATTGAATATATGTTAAAAATTAATATTGGAGGATGAATGGTGATCGATACTAATGCCAAAAATGCAATCAATAAATTTTTTGTCTGTCTGTCTGTCTGTCTGTCTGTCTGTCTGTCTGTATGTGCACGCATGGGTCAAAAACTACTGAAGGCATTTTAACCAAACTTGGTACAATTGTAGTCCATACTCCCGGGCAGGTTATAGACTATATAACATAACGCTAAGACACATAGGAGCTGAGCAGTGACGAAAAATTTGAAGCAAGTCGGTTGAAAAAAAGCGCGTTCGAGCTCTTATCATCGCATACGTTGATCATACGCCAAAAATATGTATTACAAAAATAATGGTCTTCAAACGATGAACAAAAAAGTCCTGAATAGTATATATCTATCTTTTATATATTAGCCACAATAACCTGTTTAATCGTTAGGGTTTTCTTCAAAGTGTATTAAATACATAAATATATTGTAATTTGCAAAGACATATCTTTTTCAAACTCCCATATTTCAAAAGTACACTTTAATACCTTATTCATAAAAAAGAATTATAGAAATCGGTTTATAAACACACAAGATTTAGATGAAAGAAAATTTCCAAATGTCGCCGCGCCAGTATGAGTACGGCTGTACGGTTGATTATTGTTTAACGTCCGAAACGGCCAACCGGTGCATCTATATAATTTCATTCACATTGACTCTTAATGCGAACGGACGTGGTTCTTATTGACTCTTCTCGGAATAAGCGCGCTTTAGATATTAAAATACATAGATACGTAGTTTTTAGGTATTAAGTTTAAAGTAGGTATCTATCTATACTATAATAAAACAATCGGAATCGGATAAGTAATACTCGAGATATCGCTAGATCTCTTTATTAGAACAGTCCGATACAAATCAGGGGTCATGAAAAATGGATTTGGTTCAATGTTGAATGAATTTAAATTTAGTTTCTTTTGTTCACGAGTTGGCGTTACCAGTAGTAATCATAAAATAAATGAGTTTTTAAATAATATATAACTATTTTATTATTAAGTGCTATTAATAAGTTATTCCTTTTAAATGTTAATAAAATTAACCATGAATCGTATGTGTAATATCAATTATAAGTCTTCACACTAGCCTTTAAAAATATCAATTTAACGGACACAAAGAACATCCAGACTAAGGACAATAGTTTGTGTATCACAATTGTCCTCCATGGGAATCGAACCCGCGACCTCATGCACGCCAGCCATGTAATGCGACCGCCGCGCCACCGAGGCAGGTAATTCTGCCGCACCATAACGTGGCGTGCAAATGTATTCATTCATAATTAATTAGCGATTATCCGTGTGGTGACGGAGCAAGAATACAATATGTCACCTCCCCATCTCATCCCATGGGTGGCGTAAAACCGACTAAGGGACTATCGGTGAATATTATCTTTACGAAATAAAAATGAAGGAAAACTTGAAATTAAACCCTATACCAATCCGACTGGCCAACGTGGTATTAGTAGGCCAAGTATCCCTCCGTCACGGGAGGAGGCGCGTCCTTGCAGTGGGACATTAATGGGCTGTTATGATGAAAAAGCGATGTCATTTATTTTAACTTACAAATTTGACAACAGATGGCATTGTGCCTGTGACGTCATTTTCAGTATCGCGGTATTAAGATTTTACTTGAAAGAATGACGTTCGCTCATGTCTTTCAGTATAAGTTTAGACACAGTCTTCATAGATCTGTCTTTGTAAAGATCTGTTTTTGAAAAGGTTTTGGTTCGTTCGTTAATTTTACAATTCGTGTGTAGGTATATCTGTTTGTTATAAGGTTTAAAAAACGATTTTTCAGTATTAAATCGAATTGCGAAGTAAGTAACATCCGCCACGCGAACGAAGTCGCGGGCACAGCAGCTAGTATTAAATAGAATTACAGAACCGTATATTATGCCCTAAGCAATTAAAAAAGTTTAAAAATATTGTCTAGAAAATATCTTTTTCATTTCACCTAATACTTTTCTATTAATTTTACTGTTTAAAATCACAGACAATATTTTAGTTACTCTCACATTTCATGAATTCCTAAAGGACTCTCTTGCTCATTCCTTCATAAATTGAAACAAACACATCTAAAGTTACATTATATCATACTAGAGTTGCTAATACTAAGAAATGTCTGAATCTTTACGTAAAACAAATACGTGACTTGATATGAATAAACAGTAATCTAACGTATATTTGTAGGCAGGCAACGTGACAAAGTAATACTGACAAACACAGGCTTATATTATTGAATTTATAAACCTTAAGTGTTTTCGGGAAATGATAATTTCTTTCCTTAGAACAATTTACCGCTAACTTAGGGAAAGTTAAGAGTAAAGTGGAATTATTTAGAGGAAATCTATGTACATGCGTACTCCCTTTTAAAAGGTCGCCAACTTATCTGTGATTCCTCTGGTGTTGCGGGTGTCCATGGGCAGCGGTGATCACTTATCATCAGGTGACCTGGTGGCTCGTTTGCCTCCTATTACATAAAAAAAATGCGTTTGTGTGCCTCTCTCCTTCAACGTTTCTCACCCTGGGTCTTCCTGTCACTATTCTAGAACCTTTCTACTGTTCTACTTTGTCGCTTATGCGATCCATCATCAGTCAGGGCTTAGAGCAATGCGGTCCTTCTTAGTAACTCCGATTAATAGGTTGGTTGAGAAATTTATTGAGTTATCGGCCTTCAAAATATTTCAGAAGTAAAAGAAATAAACAGACAGAAAAAAAGAAAAAACTTAAAGAGCAAACGTGTCCTAGAGTGAAGACCGCGACTCGGCACACATAGTGTAGGACACCCCTCAGCTAGGTGGACCGACAACCTCAAAAAGGTATCTGAGTCGGCCTGGATGCAGAAGGCGCAGTACCGTGTTTTGTGCGTGTTGTCCAACAGTGGATTGCGATAAGCTTATTAATTCAACAAATTTCTTAGGTTCTTATACCTAAAGCAGTATGGCGTGTACCCAGGGTACCCACTTTTGTATCCCAGTTTATTTGTTTTAGGTATGATTGGCTATTACAGACTCGAAGTAAGACGTGAGGTAGCTCTCTCCACCTACATATTTAGTGTAATACGAGGCAAAATTCACAACCCGGGTATTATGGTGATTGTTCAGCTGTGTGTACCAGACGAGTATGTGGGACGTCGGCGACGACCACCTCTGTTGGCGGTGCCCCACGCGCGCACCAACCTGCTGCAGCGCGCACCGCTCGTGCGGGCGCTGCGTGTGCTCAACGACCTGTCTGGTCAAATAGACTTATTCTCTTGTTCACTGAATGAATTCACAAGGAATGCGTACTGCCTGTGCAGCAACTAGTTTTTGTTTTTAATTGTTTACCGTGTTTTAAAATATATATAATAAGTTAATTATAAGATAGTTTAAAGTTACTAGTACATAAAAAAGTTATTAGATAATAAGCAACTTATCTGTCGCATTAGGTCTACCTGTAAAGATAGATTTAAGTTTATGTAAATAAATAAATAAATAATTGATTGAAAAAAATGCTTAACCCCAGACGATTACGAATTTCAAGTGCTTTATCAATCAGCTTCCAATTAAAGAATAAATACATTTTCCGTATTATTGCACATGAACAAGGCATTAAAATAAAGACCTAAGGTCTGTCGCAAATTTTTATTTATTTTATTTATTTTATTTTATTATTTTTAGGAAAACTTACAGCTACAGTGGTACATTAAACAAAAAAGTAGTGTAAATAAGGCCAATTACAAGTTTCCGCTTATAGTTTGATAGAATAAACGATTAATACATTAACAATCAAAAATTCACTTCAAAGAATGAAAAGGAGAGGAAAAAAACAATACAAATACAAACAAAATACAAATACAAAATATATCGTGCAATTTAAACCCTATTTCCTTCCTTGCCAAAGAATTTATTATTTAAACATGTCTTCATTGACACAATGCTAGTCGCAAAGATATCCATGTCCACACTCTGGCACGTCAAATTGTATAAACGGCTAGCTCTAATAAGATACGAGTTCTGCCTATAATTCGTACTCACAACCGGAACATGCAATAGTTTCGGTCTACGTAAAAATGCGGATGATACACGCAGCCCAATCTTGTCAACCATTTCCATTACATCAACACCACCATTCATTATCTTAAACAGTAGTGAAAGATCAGCAACCTTACGTCTCTCGTATAGCGGCAACAAATGAAACTTCCTACAGCGAAGTGTATAGTTTGGTAAATAGCAATTTGATCTATATTGTATGTACCTCAAGAATCTCCTCTGTATACTCTCAAGCCTATTAGTGTAGACCTCATAGTGTGGGTTCCACACTTGAGAAGCATATTCAAGATGACTGCGAACCAGAGAACAGTACAGGATTTTAATTGTCTTGATGCTTTTAAAATCAGTTGACAGACGACAAATAAATCCAAGTGCCTTAGCTGCTCTTTTTGCTATATTTTCAATGTGCGCATCGAAAATAAGTTTGGAGTCAAACGTTACACCCAAGTCTCTAATGCTGTCAACCCTAGTAACTATCTCGTTCTTTATTAAATAATTGTATTTTACAACACTATGTTTGCGGGTATAGGCGCAAACTAAGCACTTAGAAACATTTAAGTCCAGCATATTGTTACAGCAGTATACCTGGAATCGTTCGAGATCTTCCTGCAATCTACGCGCATCATCAATGTCGTTGATCTTTTTTATTATCTTTAGGTCATCTGCGTATAATAGAATTTTTGAATAAGTAAAGCATTTGTAAACGTCATTAATAAAAACATTGAATAAAAGAGGACCCAGTAATGATCCCTGAGGAACCCCACAAGGAACGTTATACGCCCTAGATTCATATCCGCCCAACACCACCGTCTGACACCTATTCTCGACATATGACTTAAACCATCTGAACAAATTCCCTCTAATACCGATATCATGTAGCTTGACTAATAATGTGTCGTGATGGATACGGTCAAAGCATTTGCTGAAATCGGTATATACAACATCTAGCTGAGCTCGCTGCATCATTGCATCCGTGATCATGTTAGGTATATCGATACTGTATTTAATAGGTTAAGTTTTTATTGATACTTATCTGGTTTCGATCGCAAAAATTGATGTACGTAATAAATTACAGCTTCTGCGTTTGTTTTATTTATATTTATTTATTAATATTATAAAAACTTAAGTTTGTTTGTAAGTCTTTTTTTGTTTTATGAATAGTTTTTGTCCATCATTTATTTTGTTCATTATAATACCCATATTTGTTAACATCGTCCGGACTCATTATTA
Source organism: Schrankia costaestrigalis (assembly GCA_905475405.1). Taxonomy (NCBI): domain Eukaryota; kingdom Metazoa; phylum Arthropoda; class Insecta; order Lepidoptera; family Erebidae; genus Schrankia; species Schrankia costaestrigalis. The sequence continues at coordinate 4,634,942 of FR997830.1, forward strand.
TCGTTATAATTTTGATTTACTTATAAATATGGGACATGATAATCTTATGACTGTATTGATTCTAATATCATGTGCAAACATCTGCAAGAATAAAGGTAAGTAAAGGATAGTAGACATAAAACTGGTTTACTCTGTCGTTATTATTTTGCCGGAGCCTTTTATTAATAAAGGCTTTTGTGTCTTTTAATTTCAAATCCGTCAAATTCCTCACAACAAAGAAACTATCAAAAAAAGAAACTAAAGAATTCTCTATTATTTAGTTTTTTTTTTAATGTGAAAATTACCGTCACTTAAAAAACCTAATACATCCAGCCAGTAACTAGGGAGCTCAATTCTCTTGTTTCTTTTATTGAAAATGACAACTGCTGTCATTTAAAAAAAAATAAACGTAACTCACTCAGCCAGTCCTTCAAAGATCTTAAAATATTCTTACTCTTTATTACATAAGAAACAAAGAAAGATAGGACTCGTAAACGACAACTAGAATTGTATCAGGTAGGTACTTAATATCGTAGCTTTTGTACAAATCTATACTTTTATTTGTTTTGGAGTTAAGTGTCTTTATTACTTAGACGTCGTAATAAAACCGAGACACTTAAATATGTTTCAATATTAAATAACTTGTTTTGTACTAATATTATATCAAATGTAGTGTTTGTAAGTAGTTTATTATTAGTAGTATAAGTAATATGTCGCAGTCATCTGGTTGAATGAGCTATTCGATTGAACGATCAGCGCGTTAACAGAATGACGACATTTCATCAAATGACAAAGACAATTTACATCGAAATATTAACAAAACATGTGTTCTGTTTTCTTGGTAGCAACTTTAAAATTGCCCATAATAAATTTTACTGTAGGCAACATATTTTATTATCACACTCACGTTATCAAGATCTTCTTATATCAAAACTCGGAACCTACAAACACGTACCAAAAACATACTGGGGACAGTTCCACAGTATAATGATAGTACGGAAATGATAAATGCCTGTAATTTACTTTAGAACGAGTATAATGTATGAAGAAAGTCCTTGCATTGTCTAACACAAATGATTAATTAGTTGTCGTATTGCGTATGAATTCCTCAACGTACAAAAGATTACATGGACGACAAACACTAGGCTGGCCAGTCTTGGTAGGTTTGGCATTGCGTTTAATGTCAACTTTTCCTTTAAAGTCAAAGTCAGTTTATTTCTGTATCAGAAAGGTTATCTGGCCAGCTTCGTACTAGTAAATTAAGAGTGTCCCTCTTACTCTAAAAAAATCGAAAACCGTAAATCTGTAGAATACTGTCTTAATTCTCTATTATTAAAAGATTGCAATCCATTACTTTTACCTTTCATATAATAACGTGCTTGCAAAAAATATATAAACCTTCTTTACGATTGGAAATCCCAAATGGACATAACGAAATTAAGAAATGTCAATCCTTGTCGAACACAGATGGACTAACCACACGATGTCCTTCCTAGATGTCACGTCCAGGCGTCAGGTAAGACCTGACCCATTTACCTGTTAATAATTGTTAATGTAAAACACCGTTTCTTGTTAAGCTCAGGCCCTTTATATACAGGGTTATTATGAGAACGGCGCATAATTTTTTTCCTTGAAACTGATATATAAATCTTTAGATTAACCGCTTAGAAGATATGACCATTTCAATTAATGAAACCTTTTAAAACAATTGGAATATATGATTCTAAATAATAATATGACTAATATAATTATGTATATATTTTTATATTGCATCATCCGTTAACTAAAAGATCACTACAACAATGATTTTAGATTTGTTTTATTAACGAATGATAACTATGTCATGTTTTTATTTTATGACTAGCTTTTGCCCGCGGCTTCGCTCGCGTTAAAAGGGGCAAAAAGTAGCCTATGTTACTCTCCATCGCTTCAACTATCTCCACATAAAAAATCACGTCAATTCGTCGCTCCGTTTTGCCGTGAAAGAAAGACAAACAGACAGACACCCTTTCCATTTATAATATTAGTATGGATTTTTATTTTGTAATAGTATTTGTAGTATCAGTATTATTGTTATGCCCTGCCTTGTGTTGAGAGAACAGCGCTTTTGTTTTTTACACCCTGTATTATACAAAAGAAAACATTACGACCTAGACTTAACAAGAAGACTGTAAAGTGCTAAATAAAAACAAATCTACAGAATTTAACAAAACAGTGAGATTAGTCGAGTAACCTCTATTTGTCGACCTTTGCTAACAAGTTTACCTTCATGTTCTAGAATAACAAAAGAGGATGAAACAAAAAGTTTCAAATGTAATTAAACCTCTCTCAACTGATCTTAGTAATATTATGCTAAGATGTTTAAGTATCCGCTTAATAAAATTTGCATTTAAAGTAGTCTAGCGGGGTAATAATGAGATGTCCAATATTGCGGGTGAAAATTGGTCTAGCATTTACGTGCTAGTCCAATTTACAAAATCAACTTTACTTTATAGAAGATTTTACAATGTTAATCAAGCTTTTGATTAAATTAGATTTTAATACCTATGACGATTTTCACATAGTCATGTAGGTTTCTTTTCAAAATAAAAACCAAATATAAGAACACAATACATGTATATACATGATAAATATTTTTGGATTGCATAAATCAATTAATCTAAGTACATTTTTTTCCCACGACATACTCTAAAAAGCAGTTTTGACTGTTACACCAACGAACAATATCCTGAAAAGTTCCATAGCTTAAATTGTTTCACAATTTCATCACCATATTATATTCTACACTCATAGTATTAAAATTCCAATAGTACATGTAAACCTAAAACAATTTAGTTGAAAAATGCCTTTGTAATACATTTTTAACATAATAATCGTTATATTTACCTGTCAAATGAAATTCCTGTCAACGTAAACACGCTTGCGGCCACGGTCACGTTTGCGATGAAATTGCTCAACTGGCAATAACGCACACCGAACACCCAATCACTGCAACAGGTTAAAAAAGGTTATATAAAGCAAACTAAGAAATTTTAGAGCAAATAAATCTTGAGAACAGATAATAAACGAGAGAATTTCTTATAGTTTTCTTGAGCTATTAATAGTGTAGAAAGCTGTTGGTTAAATAGGCATGAAAATTATTTGTATTAAGAAACGTTTTGTTATTAAGTAGGCATACGTACAGTCGCTTGGCACGCGGCGCATGCGATACGTGGCACGCCCACGTATCGCATGCGCCGCGTGCCAAGCGATTCTCGCCTAAGGGTGGTCGAGCGGCAAATACCCCGACCGTACATAATATTATTTACTAACAAAACAAAAATGCGAAAATTGAACTTCACTAGTCCATCAACACAATCTATATATAATTATAAAACTCAAAGGTGACTGACATAGTGATCTATCAACGCACAGCCCAAGCCACTGGTGGGATCGGGCTAAAATTTAGCATGCAGGTAGATGTTATGACGTACGCATCCGCTAAGAAAGGATTATGATGAATTCTACCCCCAAAGGGATAAAATAGGGGATGAAAGTTTGTATGAAACTTTGCAAATTTCAAACTGATAGGCTTGAGACTTTGTATGCATATAGCTACTATGACGTTGGCATCCCCTTAGGAAGGACTTTGATAAATTCTACCCTCAAGGGGAAAAAATAGGTGATGAAAGTTTGTATGAAACTTTGTCAGTTTCAATCCGATCGAGCTGAGACTTTGCATGCATATAGCTCTTATGACGTTGACATTTCTTTAGAAAGGACTTTGATAAATTCTACCCCCAAGGGGATAAAATAGGGGATGAAAGTTAGTATGAAACTTTGTCAGTTTCAATACGATCGGGCTGAGACTTTGCATGCATATAGATATTATGACGTTGGCACCCCCTTAGAAAGGACTTTGATAAATTCTACCCCCAAGGGGATAAAATAGGTGATGAAAGTTTGTATGAAACTTTGTCAGTTTCAATACGATCGGGCTGAGACTTTGCATGCATATAGATATTATGACGTTGGTACCCCCTTAAAAAGGACTTGGATAAATTCTACCCCCAAGGGGATAAAATAGGGGATTACAGTTAGTATGAAACTTAGCTTCTCTCATGAACTGCATGTTTTATGTTGCTTGCTCACGAGTAATTTCTCTCAATAGCTTAATAGTTTTAGCGCCTAATGACAGATTAATTACCTATACTTATACTTATACTTACTATTATATAAAGCTGAAGAGTTTGTTTGTTTGTTTGAACCCGCTAATCTCAGGAACTACTTCTTTGAATTGAATTTAGTTTTCAGTTTTGGATAGACCATTAATCGAGGAAGGCTATAGGCTATAACATCAAGCTATGATAAAAAAAAAAAACGAAACTTGGAGGTCCTATGGGCCTAATTAGAAGGTTCATGTTCACTCAGAGGGAAATGGAGAGACCTATGTTGTAGCCTGACCTATGGGCCTACTCAGAAGGCTCATGGTTTCTGAGAGGGCAATGGAGATACCTATGTTGTAGCCTAACCTATGGGCCTACTCAGTAGAATCATGGTCACTCAGAGGGCAATGGTGAGGGCTATGTTGTAGCCTGACCTATGGGCCTGCTCAGAAGGCTCATGGTCTCTCAGAGGGCAATGGAGAAAGCTATGTTGTAGCCTTATCTATGGACTTACTCAGAAGGCTCATGGTGTCTCAGAGGGCAATGGAGAGAGCTACGTTGTAGCCTTATCTATGGACCTACCCAGAAGCGTCATGGTTACTCAGAGGGCAATAGAGAGAGCTATGTTGTAGCCTGACCTATAAGCCTACTCAGAAGAATCATGATCACTCAGAGGGCAATGGAGAGACCTATGTTGTAGCCTGACCTATGGGCCTACTCAGAAGGCTCATGGTCACTCAGAAGGCTCATGTTCACTCAGAAGGCTCATGGTCACCCAAGGGCAATGGTGAGGGCTATGTTATAGCCTGACCTATGGGCCTGCTCAGAAGGCTCATGGTCACTCAGAAGGCTCATGGTCACTCAAGGGCAATGGTGAGAGCTATGTTGTAGCCTGACCTATGGGCCTGCTCAGAAGGCTCATGGTGTCTCAGAGGGCAATGGAGAGAGCTACGTTGTAGCCTGATCTATGGACCTACTCAGAAGCTTCATGGTTACTCAGAGGGCAATGGAGAGAGCTATGTTGTAGCCTGACCTATAAGCCTACTCAGAAGAATCATGATCACTCAGAGGGCAATGGAGAGACCTATGTTGTAGCCTGACCTATGGGCCTACTCAAAAGGCTCATGGTCACTCAGAAGGCTCATGGTCACTCAGGGGCATTGGAGAGAGCTATGTTGGAAGTTTTCCTGTGTGATCGAATCAAAAATGAGAAGATCCGCAAGAGAACCAAAGTAACCGACATAACCGGTTAAAGTACGACAAGCAGGGCACCTAGCGCGGAGAACCGACAGCTGTTTGGGCAGAAAGATTCTGGAATGGCGACCGGCGACAGCGCTGTTGTGGACGGCTGGAAGCCGATGGATGAGGGAGGCACAGGACCCCATAAGGTGCAATACTTGGAGAAGTCCTATATCCAGCAGTTGACGTAGATTGGCTGATATGATGATGATGATAACTTTGTATGGATTAAACAAGTTATTTTATCATTTTATTTATTTTCATTAAGAATATGTGTACAAAGAAGTTTTGTAGGCCCCTTATTTTTACACACGCTAAACAAAAAATAAGCGTAATTAATCATAATACTTCGTAACGCGAGCGAAGCCGCGGGCAACAGCTAGTCTTATAATAAATATGTTAAGTACAAAGGAGACGGTTTTTTTTGTTCGGCGAATAGGCCCAGTCACAAATTGTGCGAGTTTAGGAATGAAATGCATACCGGTTTATTTCTTATAATCTCTAGATAGACAGTCTGCACATATCAAAACTCCCTCTAAAGGGAATACTCTGAAATAGGACAATCAAAACATGACTTTAGTGCTAACCTAAAATCTCACAACAGCGATTGTCTAATGAATATACACTAATAAGGCAACCAAGACCTCTCGAAATAACGCAGTTTTTGCTGGCAATTGCTTGTAGATCTAAAATAATAAGGTAGTTAAAGAGAAACAATACACTATAATATATGACACAAGAAATATTTATTACTGTTCACAAATATAATTAACACAGTCATCTCTTAAAGCAGTATTTCATCTTAAATAGACCAGGTGGCTCAAGCTCACCTAAAAGTAGAGCCCAAGATAAAAACCACACTTTACACATCACATGTGCACAGCAGCCAACAGTGACTGTGGCTCTGCTCAGTAAGCAATAACAACAGTATCCAGCAAGAGCAGCTTTAGTGTGTATTATGCACTCTATTTAAAGATGCCATTTTTATAAAATATAATAGTACATATAAATCATGCATTTATCTAATAAAATCTGAAACAATAACAACGTTGTCATGACAGTGTCAAACTGATTGAAACTGTACTACAGAGTATCTGCTATTGGCTGTTATTTACGTTTCGTTCTACGATTATTTTTAAAGTACGTTACTTGATAATTTGTATAACCATTAAAATAAACCTAAGAACGTTCAAAACAAGCATTTTTAGGTGTAATCCTTTTTTACCATTATTTCATTATTCCCTCTTCGTTTAAGTATAATTTGTGCTCGGTTAATTATATTACGATGATAACTATTTTTGTGAGTAATATGAATAATAAACATTACTGTTTAGGGTGGTGCGAAAAAAAACCGTCTCCTTTTCTCGAATTCACCATCTAAACAAACATTTAACCTAAAATAGACAAAACGAGGTAGGTACTTAATGAAATTCTAGACTTGAATACCTACTACCTACTTGACCACGGATTTAATACAGCTTAAATTTTATGTTCTTAGGTATTTCCTACCACAAGTACTAGACCATGAAAGTATTTATTTTAACCCCGGCGTAGCTTAAGTTATATTGTTCCTGTACAAGATATTTATTGTATTTCTAAAGTTTTAATAGGTACCTACACTATAAATTCTAGACTAGGAATCTAGAGGCCGTTTAAGTTTTCTAACGTTTCTATCGACTTAAATAAGCACAAATAATTAATTTATGTTCTTGGATCATGGATGGATCATTTATTTATTGCATTTAGATTTACATATTATATACATTACCTCAGAAAGCTGCTTGCGCAGTTTAACAGTGAGATCGTTGATTCTCTTAATGTTAACTATAACAATGAATGAATAATTAAAGGTTTAGAAAGTACTATCAATTAAATTTTTTATTCATTTAATAGGCGCAGGACCGAGTTCTGTGGCGCGTATTGGGAGAGGCCTATGTCGAGCAGTGGACTGCAATAGGCTAGTTGATTGATTGATTGATTCATTTAATTCGGTTTAATTTTTAAGAATTTCTCTTTCAAAGAATCTAATGAATGTCAATGTTTTTATTAGACTTTACCGTTGTAGGAAATACGAAATAATCATCATCATCATCAGCATAGCAACCCATTAATCTCTCACTGCAGGGACGAGCCTCCTCCCGTGACAGAGGGATACTTGGCCTACTATTATCACGCTGGCCAGACGGATTGGGTTAATTACGAGTTTTCTTATTCACTAAATATTTTTGGGATCCCGGAATGAGCCTCCTCCCGTGACAGAGGGATACTTGGCCTACTATTACCACGCTGGCTAGACAGATTGGTTTAATTACAAGTTTTGTTCTTCACTAAATATTCTACGGAAGCCGGAATATGAATAAATAGATCTATACATAAAGTCGTAAAGGCTTAAAAGCCTTAAACATATAAATCTTTATTCCGACATAGAGTTTGGAGCGGATACTGCGATAAAACTAATCTCTCGATAATCAATTTAGAGGGTTTAAGCGTACGGTCACGTTATCTAATTTTAATCAAGCTACGTGTTACAAGATACTTTTACGGTTATAATTTAAACATCATAACAGCCCATTAATGTCCCACTGCAGGGACGGACCTCCTCCCATGACGGAGGGATACTTGGTCTACTAATACCACCTTCGTAAAGATAATATTCACGGATAGTGCCTTGGTCGGTTTTTACGACACCCATGGGATGAGATGGGATGGTGACATATTATATTCTTATTCCGTCACCACACGGATTTTTCCTATCAATTTGAACAAAATAAGCAAATATTATTTTATTAAGTAGATATAAATAGTGAAAAAAAGTAAATGTTCTGCTGTTGCTTACCTGATAGCTAACGGCTTGGAAAAAAACCTATATTGGTGCTTTGTGGGTTGGAATAAAATCTCAATGTTGCTTGATTTCATGTTTTTGTAACCTAGATGTTCGGTAATGATATTATGTGAAGATAGATATGACTAAAATTTGTTATTTCTAATTAAAAAACTAACTCCAGAACGTTGATACCGATTGATATCTCTATCAACTTACGAGTATAATACTTTGTTTATATGGACACAGAATTCATTTTTTTTATAAATAATTTAAATAAATAAATAATAATCCTCACACATTTACACATCGCCACCTAGTCCCAAACTAAGCAAAGCTTGTACTATGGGTACTAGACAACGGATAAACGGAAAAATCAAATCTAGTTATAAAATTATTCACTTTACTAATTATTAATGTCTAAATGAGAGCTCAACGAACTGCGAGTATTAGGTAATACGCGCCAACACCTCTGTAGCTGATTGTGTCAGTCTGCTTGACAAAAGATTATTAGCGTTATTACTTAAACCTAGGCTTTAATTTAATATTTGGATAAATTATTGACAACTTCAGACAATTGGCTAGATTAGCTGTACTGCCCTAAATAGCTGTTAATCTCACGGCAGGTTCCGCAAATAAAATTTGAAAATAGTTGAACAATGAGACTACTATTATCATCCTAGTCAAGTCAAGTCAAGTCATCAAGGTTTTATGTCAATTTTTATGCTATGTAAAGGTCTTTATTGGAAGACAACTTTGTAGTATAATAGTTAAGCCGAACGTCCACCGCCGGCTAAACTAAGTTGGTTTAGCTTAGCTCGCATAGTTGAGCCAGTTTTTCATACATGTGGCATAGTTTGCGGTGGACGCACATGTATGAAAAACTGGCTCAACTATGCGAGCTAAGCTAAACCAACTTAGTTTAGCCGGCGGTGAACGTTCGGCTTTACGCTAGCATGCTCTACATAAAGCCACGCAGCACTATTTCTTATACATACGGTAGATACTAAAAAGTACTCCATCTGTGAAGTACCGTAATATTTTACGTAACTAATATTGGTACTGTACACTGTATTATGCGTAAAGGACCAATAACAATATCTTCTATCTAGGTCTAGTCTGTCTAGTTGATAGATATACTCTTATATGCTTAATATTGTTACCGTCACGTACGATCCTTCGTCTGCCGTGTAAACATATTTCTTCCAAACACTCTTTATACTAAAAGGAGGTAAAATCACTAGTTTCAAAATAAATTATATAGTTTCGCCTATATAATAGGTCGGGGAAAAAGTCTTTTCGCATAACGTAGGTATAAACTTATTATAAAATTTCTTTGACTGTACTACTTGTGTCTGGCTGGTTTTGGTAACATTAAAAAGGTTACATTATAAAGAAAAGAAAAAAATTAAAAAAAGTTGTTTCCCGCTATTTTTCATTTGTTTTTCTCTCCGTAAAAATGAGTGAATCTAATGAAGAAATTCGATACATTTTAAAATTTTATTATAAAAAAGGCAAAAATGCAACTCAAGCAGTGAAAAAAATTTGTGATGTTTATGGACCTGATGCAGTGTCAGGAAGAGTAGCATAAATTTGGTTCAAACGTTTTCAGTCCGGAAATTTTGATGTTAAAGATGCAACTCGCTCTGATCGCCCTGTTACGAATAAAATGGACGCCATTTTTGAAAGAGTGGAGCAAGATCGGCATATTAGTAGTTACGATGTAGCTGAAGAACTGGGAATTGACCACAAAACAGTTTTGACCCATTTGAAGAAAGCTGGTTATACAAAAAAGCTCGATATTTGGGTGCCACACGAGCTCACTCAAAAAAACGTAATGAACCGTTTACTCATTTGCGATTCATTATTGAGACGTAATGAAACCGAGCCGTTTTTGAAGAGATTGATAACTGGCGATGAAAAGTGGATCACGTACGACAAGAACGTGCGAAAAAGGTCGTGGTCGAAAGTTGGCCAGGCTTCACAGACTGTGGCCAAACCTGGCCTAACACGAAATAAGGTGATGCTGTGTGTATGGTGGGATTGGAAGGGCATTGTTCATTATGAGCTTTTACCGCCCGGCAAAACCATCGATTCTGATCTTTACTGTCAGCAACTGATGAGATTAAAGGAAGCAGTCGAGAGAAAACGGCCGGAATTGATCAACAGGAAGGGTGTGGTCTTTCATCACGATAACGCTAGACCACACACATCTTTAGCCACTCAGCAAAAATTAAGAGAGTTCGACTGGGAGGTCCTAGTGCATCCACCATATAGCCCTGACCTTGCGCCTTCAGATTTTCACCTGTTTCGGTCTCTTCAGAATTCTTTAGGTTCTGTAAGGTTCAAGAGAGGACTGCCAAAACTATTTGTCCCGTTTTTTTGATCAGAAGTCCCAAAGTTTCTACAGTAACGGGATAATGTCTCTGCCCACAAAATGGCAGAAAGTTGTTCAACAAAACGGTACATATATATTGTAAATAAATGTAAATAAACTTTGAAAAAAATGTCTTGACTTTTCATACAAAAATACGAAAAGACTTTTTCCCCAACCTAATATATTTAATTTTCTTTTATTTTCATTCCATTCGCATTGACGACCTTTATGGTGTACTGGTTAGGTACATAACATGACTGCTACGCTGAGGTCTCGGGTTCGATTCCCGCTCAATGCAAATCTTTGTGTGCATGAACATAATTTGTTTGCATTGGTCTGGGTGTTTTCTTTGTATAATATGTATGAATTTACAAAAAAAAGGTATTTATTTTATTTTATTTTACAATTTAGGAAAACTTACAGCTAGTAAATATATTATACAGGATTGAATATAAGAAATGAAGGCCAATTAAAAGTTGCCACAGATAACTGAAAGAGTAAATAAGTATAAAAAACAATAGATATAGGTAGATTATTATTATTGTATTTATGTGTTTATCCGTTGTTTAGTACCCATAGTACAAGCTCTGCTTAGTTTGGCATTAGATGGCATTGTTTAATAATATTCATACATTGGCTTTTAAAACGACACGGTATTGCAAAATGTTAACCCATATAAGAACCTAAACTTATAAATAGGTTCAGAAATCATTAAGTAGGTACGTATTAACCAAAGTAGGTTAAGGTGTTGTCGAAAACTAATTAGAAATTCCTTAAATAACTAACGTCCCCGCAAAAGGAGTGCGTAATCACGACGGATGTCCAAAGTCCGGAATTAATTACGAGGTTGGATTAGTGATGGATTATTATGAACTTTCGTCGATATCGGGTTATGGACTATTTTCGCTTTGTTTACTTGGTAATATGAATATTTAGGGAAGTACTATGTAAAGTTAATAGGCTATTTTAATATGTGTTAAAATCCATAACGGACCTTATGACATTCAGGCCTGTCAGTGTGTGTCTTCTATGTATAATATGTATGTATTTACAAAAAAAAGCATTTAAGTATGTTTATCCGTTGTCTAGTACTCATAGTACAAGCTCTGCTTAGTTTGGGACTAGATGGCGTTGTGTGAAAGTGTGAGGAAATATATTAGCACTCATTACATTTCCCAGTTGTCATGTGAGTGGTACGCTCTCAGCAGAATAATATCATAATGTGCTTCTCTGATCTCATCACTGCCTGTGGTTATAAAGGCATATTGTTATAATATTAATTTTATTATGTTTGTAATTGCAGTTAGAAATTATTAACCTAACATTTACTTTTAGGTAATATAAAACAAATAAGACTACATATTAAATTCAGAAATATTTTAAGGAACTAAGCAAAGGAATGGTAAAGACACCTCCGAATTCTCTTAACTTGATAGAATGTCAAAACGTCTGTCTTTGTGACATTTTTGGGCTTATTGGATACGTATGAAACACGCGGAAATGTATACTTTTACCAAATAAACTATACATATTAAATTGTTCCATTGTTATTACATTTTTGTCGAAGCAGAAAAGGAGGGGTAGATGTATGAAATTTCTAGACAAATGTTAGTGTTAGTATTGGTGCTGATAACCGAGTACAATTCCCTTAAAAGTGCTTTTTGACAGCAATATTTATAGAAACAAATTGTATAATTCCACTAATCCAAGCCAAGGAACTTTAATGAATGAAAACCGAATAATAACACAAACTTGTCGAATTGCCACCATTGAACGACAAGTTAGAGAACAAGTTAAAGAACTTTATCGCGGGTATTTTATAGATGTTTAGTAGTACTAAAATTTGTTCTTATCCTACGTAGTATAGTTCTTTAATGTAACTTCTTGCATGATACTTTTTTTTTCTTTGTTTTATACTCAATATTTAGCTTAAATGTGCGCCATCATTTCTACTAAATCTCATTCTTTTTTCGTTATTTTATCGTTTGCTTTACTGTTTTTATAGTGTATTTCTGTAGTGTATGTTAATGTAATTGGTTTGTTAAACCGTGTTAACATTAATCTATATGTCGCAGGGAAATGAGGAAACCAGGGATTTCACGAAATCCCTAGGGATATCACGAAATCCCGGTAAATGTCGAATACTCTTGATTATTACGTCTTCTTACTGAAAATGTTTAGTGATATGACAAAATACTAATATAACGTCAGTGATATGTCATTTCACTAAACAAAATCTAGTGAAACGTGCTTGTACCAACGTTCATCTTGCTAAATTACGGATCAAATAGAACTCTATGTGTGAGTGTGGTTTGGATGAAGGTTCCCCTGATCATATTTTGTTTTCTATGTATAATATCGGTACATCTGGGTTCAATTGGCGTATAAACCAAAATCCGACTTTTCAGGAGAGCGAAAAAAAGATTGCAATTTTTATTAAATTCGTAGCTTTTTTGTTTTTGAAGTTACATAAAAATAATTAGAATAGTATTAGAAGAAAGATTCTTAGAATTTGAAGATGAAGAAAGAAGGCATCATCAAATCATATCTATCATCTTTAGTTTAGAATTTAGCATGGATATACGCCTTGGAAAATATCCATTTCTTGTTTTTACGCCCTATGAAAATTATGTAACAGATAATGTCAATTCCACTCTCCTGTTTAAAAAAGGATATACGATGTTTACTGTAAATTTTTCTTAATAATTTTCATGGGGCGTATAAACCAGAAATAAAAGCGACTAATAAAAATCTTGGTCATTACATCTAACTACAACTTAAAAAAAATACGTTCGGCCTTTACATTATTATCATCTTTATTTACATTTTTCACATTAAATTAAATTTTTAAATATAAATAATAAAATAAAGACATTTAAAAATATAAAAAAAAGGTAGACCCACCAGCATAGGGTACAGGGACCAAGCTACTGGTGGTTAGTGCTCCAGAGATAGGAACCTCCTCACAATACGTTCCGTGTCAAGCAGTACTGCCTCCTGCTCCAGACCTATGATCCAACTGCCATGGTCGAGTATCCTTAGATGTTGATAGAGACTCTTTGGAATAAGTCCATTAACCGAAATTATTATCGGAACCCTACTCATTGCATGGCGTTATTATCATTATTATTTAGTTCTTTTTTGGGTATGATGGTCTTAACTTTTTGGGACGAGGTATACGAGAGGAATTGTAATCATAGAATGAAGAGCGCATTAACGGACATAGGAAAAAAATATGATCAGGGGAACCTTCATCCAAACCACACTCACACATCGAGTTCTCTTTGATCCGTAATTTAGCAAGATGAACGTTGGTACAAGCACATTTCACTAGATTTTGTTTAGTGAAATGACATATCACTGACGTTATATTAGTATTTTGTCATATCACTAAACATTTTCAGTAAGAAGACGTAATAATCAAGAGTATTCGACATTTACCGGGATTTCGTGATATCCCTAGGGATTTTGTGAAATCCCTGGTTTCCTCATTTCCCTGCGACATATATATTATATAAATCTCAAAGGTGACTGACATAGTGATCTATCAACGCACAGCCCAAACCGCTGGAGGGATCTGGCTGAAATTTGCCATGCAGGTAGATGTAATAACTTAGGCATCTGCTAAGAAAGGATTTTGATGAATTCTACCCCCAAGGCGATAAAATTAGGGATGAAAGTTAGTATGAAACTTTGTCAGTTTCAAACCGATCGGCCTGAGACTTTGCATGCATATAGCTAATATGACGTTGGCATCCCCTTAGAAAGGACTTTGATAAATTTTACCCCCAAGGGGATTAAATAGGCGATGAAAGTTTGTACGAAACTTTGTCAGTTTCAAACCGATCGGGCTGAGACTTTGCATGCATATAGCTACTATGACGTTGGCACCTCCTTAGAAAGGACTTTGATAAATTCTACCCCCAAGGGGATTAAATAGGCGATGAAAGTTTGTACGAAACTTTGTCAGTTTCAAACCGATCGGGCTGAGACTTTGCATGCATATAGCTACTATGACGTTGGCATCCCCTTAGAAAAGTCTTTGATAAATTCTACCCTCAAGGGGATAAAATAGGCGATTAAAGTTTGTATGAAACTTTGTCAGTTTCAATCCGATCGGGCTGAGACTTTGCATGCATATAGCTACTATGACGTTGGCATCCCCTTAGGAAGGACTTTAATAAATTCTACCCCCAAGGGAATAAAATAGGGGATGAAAGTTAGTATGAAACTTTGTCAGTTTCCAACCGATCGGTATGAGGCTTTGCATGAAAATAGTTACTATGACGTAGGCATCCCCTTAGAAAGGACTTTATTAAATTCAACCCCTATAGGGATAAAATAGGGAACGAAAGTTAGTTTAAAATTTTGCCAAAATCAAACCGATCAGACTGAGGCTTTGCATGCATAGAGTTGCTATGACGTAGGCATATGCTAAGAAAGGATTTCGATATATTTTACCCCCAAGGAGATAAAATAGGGGATGAAAGTTTGTATTAAACTTAGTCAATTTTAAACCGATCGGGTTGAGGCTTTGCATGCAAATAGTTACTATGACGGAGGCATCCCCTTGGAAAAGATTTTATTAAATTCAACCCCTATAGGGATAAAATAGGGAACTAAAGTTTTTATGAAACTTTGTCTATTTTAAACCAATCGGACTGAGACTTTGCATGCATATAGTTACTATGACGTAGGCATCCCTTCAGAAATAATTTTGATAAATTCTACCTCTATGGGATCAAATAGGGGATGAAAGTTTGTATGAAACTTTATCAATTTCAAAACAATCGGACGGAGGCTCTGCATACATGTAGCTACTATGATCTCCTTAGAAAATACTTTAAAAATTATATCCCCAAGGGGATAAAATAGGGGATAAAAGTTTGTATGAAACTTTGTCAGTTTCAAACCGATCGGGCTGAGACTTTGCATGCAGATAGCTACTATGAAGCAGGCATCTCCTTAAAAAGTATTTTGATAAATTCTACCCCTAACAGGGTAAAATAGGATGAAACTTTGTATAAATCTTCTTACATTTTCGAATGATTGAACTGAAATAAAAGATTGCAGCTATTATGATGAGGAGTCCGCTAATATAGAATTTTGATCGATTCAGCCCCTATTGGGACGTCACGCCTCAGCTGCCAAAAATTATATGAAGTCACGACTCAGCTGTTAAAATTCAATGACGTTACGAGGAAGTTGTCAAAAAATATTCCAGCCAAAATTCTATGACGTCACGTCTTATCTATCAAAACTTCTATGTCGTCAGGAACTATCAGTCAAAGACGTAACGTCTCAGCTGTCTAAACTTCTATGACGTCACGACTTAGCCACCAAAATTATATGACGTCAGCTGTGAAAAAAAAATCCCAACTAAACTTTATGACGTCACGACGTAGCTGAAAAAAAAATGCCCGCCAAAATTTTATGATGTTATAACGGAGCAGTCATAAAAAAAATTCCACCTAATCTTTATGACGTCACGACGTAGCTGTAAAAATAAAATTTTCTAGCCACAATTTTATGACGTCACGAGGTAGCTGTCAAGAAAAAAATTCCCACCTAAACTTTATGACGTCATGACGGAGCTGTAAAAGTAAAATTTTTCCGCCATATTTTATGACGTCACGACGTAGCTGTAAAACAAATTTCCCGCCACAATTTTATGACGTCACGACGTAGTTGTAGGAAAAAAATTCCCACCCAACCTTTATGACGTCACGAAGTAGCTGTAAAAAAAAAATCCCGCCAAAACTTTATGACGTCACGACGTACGTAGCTGTCAAAAACAAATTCCCACCAAAACTCTGACGTCACGTCTCATCTGTCAGAATTTCTATGACGTCACGACTCAACTGCCAAAAATTCTATGACGTCAAAATCATCTTTCCAAAATTCTTTACATATAGCATTACTACGCATTCCTTAGCAAAATGGTTTTGACATACAGGCAGACAGACGGACAACAAAGTGATCTCATAAGGGTTCCGGTTTTTTTTAAACATAATTTATAATAATACTTTTAAACGCGAGCGAAGCCGCGAGCAAAAGCTAGTAAAAAATAAAACAATTAAAATAAAAAGAAATAAATTAGGGTCATAGAATTTAGCAAGTAATTAAATTTTCAAAACAATGTTAGTTTCATATTTTACGATTTGACAACTATTATACTATAAACGTAACTTACGAGAACGAGTTTCGTTATTCCTTTATTTCTTGCTATGTTCCAGTGTCCAGATCTCAGACCATTTTTGGTTAATCTGGCTAATCGGAAGTGCTATTAAGTAAAAAAAACATTTTTGCTTTTCAGCTTATAAAAATAAATGCAAAATAGTGTAGATAATATTTGGACGTTAATTTCCGGTCTATAACATGCTACTTCTGGACCGTTCTTAGCTATAGCCCATCTCCGGACTGATACCTAATCCTGCTAAGTATTATTCTTGCAAACCATTTAGCGTAGCCTTGGTTACAACAAAATGCGTGATTAGAAAGATTATAAAATAAAAGTAATTTTATAGAAGCTTGATAATATATTTACAGGGTTGGGTCCCTCCGCCTCTTGTATTGCTATGCCTAACAGGGTCCATAATGATCTAATATTATTTTTTAAGTTAACATTGTGTTCTGTTAACCTAAGTAAACATAGAGGAATGCAATAAATAATATATTGAGTATTGAGTTATAGTGGTTCTAAGTTGCAAAAATCACTAGATACTATATACTTTTTAAGAGAGCTTTCTTTACTAATGTCAAAACGAAAGTTTTGAGATAGTTACAAACATTTTCTGTGCGTTTGTGGTTTTGTGTATTCTTAATTTACAGACAGTCTTTATTAACTAAAGTTTTAAACTATTTAGTAAAATACTAAAATTGGTAACAGATAAATTTTACAAAGATAAAAGAACATTGTAGAAATTTTGAACTATTCAAATCTCATTTTTACCTTGTGAAAAGTTTCTTGTACTTTCTAAAGAAAATGTATTATCGCTAAAAGGATTATTATTTACAAAGATAATAGCAAATGTTTTACCAAAACTATTTCGATAATTTACAAGTTTTAATTTATTTACTAGTGATAGAATGTTCATCAATCATGAGCAGGTAAAAGTCAAAATGTCATTGAACTTTTTTATTAATTTGGTTTTCTTTTGTGATACTTAATGTCTTTGATGTCATGTTGAGGCAAGATTTCTAATTAAATCTTTTAATGCGTCAAATTAAATCTTATTATAGAATTAATGTTAGGATAAATTCATACTTTACGTGTAAACAACTTGTCTTATGTATGTTGTTTGTTGCCATTTGTGAGGACCTATAATTGTCTCTATATTTCTTAATTCTTCTAATCATATTGTCAAACGTCTGTTGGTCTTCCAAATAAATAAATAAAATAAATATGTACTACACACATAAACGAACACAGAAACGGTGGACTAGCAAAAAACTTTGTGTATTTTTCTTACACCCGTTTAGAAAGACTTAAAAAAAGCAACTTAAAAACATACAACATAACCATGTTAAAAGACAATAGAGTTTATATGTTTTTTTTTAATAGTTTTTATTTTTTAAATACCGACCAGATTTAAATTCTTTTACAGCTGTTCATTGCTCATGCTGAGTAGAAATTGAACAAGTACTAGATAAGTTCCATCGGATATTAATACACAGTGATTCAGGACATTGCAGTCAAGATCACTACAGATTTTCATTCAATAAGTTTCATCATAAGAGCCCATTAATATCCCACTGCAGGGACAGGCCTCCTCCATTGACGGAGGGATACTTGGCCTACTAATACCACGCTGGCCAGACGGATTGGTATAGGGTTTAATTTCAAGTTTTCCTTCTTTTTATTACGTACAGATAATATTCACGGATAGTCCCTTAGTCGGTTTTTAGGACACCCATTGGTAGAGATGGGGTGGTGACACATTGTATTCTTACTCCGTCACCACACGGAGAGATTCAATAAGTTTCGAAAGTTTTCAATTTCTACAGTCGTTTTACATAACAATATATTAATTTATTTGTGCGAGTGACTTAGGTATATTTTAGGGTCTTATTGATTACCTATATATTTAATGGAATTAGCTATAACATCTCGAAAGCCATTAAATGATAAATTATTCACATTTACTTTGAGTAAATAAATGTTAAATCTGAGAGAATATAGGACTAAAAGCCTTAAGTCTGAAACTAAAAGCGTAACCAAACTCATTAATGTAAGATTAAATTAAATACCCATTAATGAGTAGGTTTTTAAGTCTATAAAGCATCTCTGATATAAAGCATCTTCACGCCTAGTTGCCACAGTGATAAAAGTAGAGAATTAATATTTTATGAAGTCAAAATACAGTGGCTTTTAAGAAATATAACAATGTTATCTCTGTCGTCAGAACAGACAAAAGACATCAATTACAGAGCGAAGATAATGCCGTAGGAATATGCTAAGAAACAAAATAGCAATAGTTAGTTAAAAGTATAGCTAGTATTATACCCCCTTACTCATAAACGCCTCTTCCATAGTCACTTGATTAGCTTAAGTTCTTACGGTTTTGTTTGGTATAAGGTTGGCCTTGCTAATAAGAATCACGCTAAACAGTGATTAAATTTAAGAGGGGTTTATGAGTAAGGAGGATAATATTTGAAGTATTTTTGCTTGAGTTTTTAAATATTTTAAATACTAATCATTCTATATTCAATAAACGATTTTATTCAAATTCTGTCGTCAACATTTGGCACAAGACTTACGACATCGAGTTTCCATTTTTCAGACTTTCAAGGTTACAAACTTATCAGTATAGGTACCTTTTCGTTCTCATAAAAAAGGGTTTAAGTAGCTTTTCAAATACATACTTAGATTTATTTTTAGTCACACTATCAATAAGCCAGTATTATATAAAAAGCTTTTAGTTCTTATAGTAAAAAAAGAAAGGAAAAACCTGAATGTATCTAGAAGCACTGTTAAAGTTAGCTTAAAGAAAATATAAGTACACAAAGACGAATAAAACATTTTCTTTTTAAATGCAGTGTTTCTTAAAAGTCATCGTATTATTATCTGTTCTCAAACTAAAGATATCACAAATTCACTGACCTGTGTAACATGTAGATAAAATTGAAAAGGCAATTCAGGGACGCCATCATGAGGTCGGCAAACGACAGGTTGACTAGAAAGTAATTCGTCACTGTCCTCATACGTCTGTGAGCTGTAGACAAAAACATATTGAATTAATGATAGTAAATAAATACGATGAGTTCAAGGTGAGTTCTTAGTATCTGACTTAGCTTTAAAAAACAGAATCCCTATTTTTCTGCGAAAGTTGTTGGTTCGATTTTTATTATATCGAACACGGTGTCACGATAATTTAGTAGTACGATGTTATATCAATGCTTTATTAGTGCGATGTAACGTTAGTGCAAAAAATTCTGTTGCGAAAAACCTTACAGCGATTGCTTGTTAGTTCGATAGTTTAATGGTTCAAAACGCCCGCCTGTTGTGCGGTGTCTTTTAAATTAATAGCTAAGCTAGGCTAGGAACTAAACGTGAATTATCGACTGATAACTAGGCTTTCTGTCTGAAATTCCTTTCAAGTATTAAAACTACCTACTAACTCTTAACAAGAGGATAATTTTAATCTAGTTTGCTAAGTGTAAAAGTTGAATATTATGTGCCTGTATAAATTCCGTGATTAGAACTTCTGCGTTATTAAGCTAGTCTTAAGTAGGTAAACTATACTTATAATTTAATCTTTAAGCCTAAAACTCTTTTAATACTCTGCTACAAGGTTAAGTTTGTGGAGGGAGCAAAGGTTTACTTTAATACACTGATCAGAATCAACTTAAGCTATGGTTCAAATTACAAAAATATTTTTCTTCAAAATGTTTATGGAACTTTTAAGAGATAATAAGGTTTTGCGAACTCAAAGTCCATTATCACACAAACGCACTTAACGATATCCTGTGTATCATATATGATATTAGCATTATTTTACTATTAAGTCTTGAAATTAAACCCTGTACCAATCCGTCTGGCCAGCGTGGTATTAGTAGGCCAAGTATCCCTCCGTCACGGGAGGAGGCCCGTCCCCTGTGAAACATTAATGGGCTGTTTTGATGACTATTAAGTCTACTGGGAATACAGGCAATTGGTTAAGTAACTTGTAAGTTAAAACTTAAGTGGAAAAAAATAACTATTGAATTTTGTGCAGACTGCCGGGTTTACGCCGAATTGTACACAGCACGTATTCAGTACTTCAGGCCTCGTTAGTAATTACTAGACTGCGAATAGCCTGCCAGCGGCCGCATCTAGCAGCGGCAGTCCGTTTACGTAATTGCGAGCTAGTTAAGACGATAAAATACTATTTACATTATTATGTTTCCTCCTTAAAATATCTTATAGTAAGTAATGATGTCATTATATATGGAAAATTAAATGTAAGAAAACTGAATACTTACTTAGTTATACTTTTAATTTTGAAATTGGCTATTATGTTCAGTCCACACATAGCGATTTAGAGTGACTCGTTAAAAGTTTATGAATACAGTCTAAACCAGGGTTTGTTAGTTTTTGTGTTGGACTAGACCATTTACATAAATATAGTAAAACCAAAATCGCGAATTATAAATAATGGTAATAAAACTCACAGGCGTAAATCGTGTACACGGTTTTTTGGGACTTTATAAAAAGCTGTATTTAAGACAAAAAGAAAAGAATAACGTCAACCAATAGAAGATGTGCTAGCGATTAGTGCCTTTGAGATTTGTTTCGAACACGAATCAACAGTATAACCCGGTCATTTTATCTCGAGACCTGGCGTCGATGACGTCACGTCGCGTTGGACGTACCGTACTGATGCGCCCGTAGCGAGCGAGGGGGTTGAAAGGAGAACGGGACGCGAGGTTCGCATTCCAGCGAGGTCTCTAGATAATGTAACTGTGTAATAATGATAAAGCGGCTGATATTCACGTCCACACATTAATCTGAGTTCCTTTCAATACAAACCGCTGCCATGTCGACCGAGATTTACATGCCACCCCTAAGTTCCCGCGATATTGTAAAGTTTTTCTTATATTCAATTGTGTATACTACCCGCTTGATAACTTATGACAACATCAGCTGTTACCGAAGTTCAACTAACTTGTGTTGTAGTTCACATCTACGAAGTTGAAGTTGAAGAAGTACAACATCGCGCTGTCTTTTTGAACTTAATTGTATTTATTCTCATGTAATTCGGTATAACAAGCATAAAAAATGCTGCCTCCTAATAATATTTCGAACAATGTATGATGTCCAGCTTATCTAAGGGATGTTTAAAAGCTATTACTTATGATAAATTTATTAAATTATATATACCTAATAATTATATCCGCGTGGTGACTGAGTAAGAATACAATATGTCACTACCCCATCTCATCCCATGGGTGACGTTAAAACCACCTAAGGGACTAACCGTAAATGTTGTCTTTACAAAGTAAAAAGAAGGAAAACTTGACATTAAACCCTATAGCAATCCGTCTGGCTAGCGTGGTATTAGTAGGCCAAGTATCCCTCCGTCACGGGAGGAGGCCCGTCCCTGCAGTGGGACATTAATGGGCTGTTATGATGATTAAATTATATGAGTAGTAAAATTTTGCAAAAGTTCAATGATGTCACTCTAAATAAGCTTTTTACAAACATCTTGTTAAGAAATACATATCCCTAGGATTACAGCGTTTCACAGTGCTATCCTATGCTTCCCATAACCATGTACTTCGGGTTTTATTAAAATTTGCTCGTCGGTTCATCGCGTGAGAAATCTGCCTACTATAATGTGTTTTATTTTGAGACTTTCTGTCCCATTGGCTATCGATACTACATGCTATATTATTAATAATCTGCAAAAATTTTAAAAGGTTTCCACAATTTTCTTGTTAACGTTTATAAAATGTTTTAGAACAGTTACCTAAACATGCTTATGAGCAGATAATCACTCCACAAAAGTCGTATAAACTTTTAGAAATAAATCACATCAGGGAATGAACTCAAACAAACTCTTAAACTGTACAAAGTAATCTAAATGTATGTGTTAATTTTAAATTTGTAATTAACAAGCACTTTACATCACTTTGTAATAAATTAACTAAAATATTTAACTAAGTGTGTAAACCTTGAGTTGTGCGTTAATTATAAAATTGGATATAATAAGCACTTGAATTGGAATATAACGAAGCAGATTTAACTTTAATTTGGTACGAAAATAGATTTATTTAAACTACCTCTTGCTTAACGACTTGAAAAAGCTGAAATTAGAAATAGAACAAAGTACTTAACTATGTTATATAGACCTTTTAAAAATAAACTCTTAGGTATATAAAACTATGGCCCGTTTTACAAATTACACTTGACAAATTACACTCAATCTTAGGGCATTTATTTGCGGATTTATTAATACAAGTTATAGTTAAAGGTATAAACTATATATAGGTATAAGAAGTCGTTTTTAATACATAAAATACAACGAAGAAGTGAACTCTTTCCTGTTATAAAGAATAGCTAGACAGCACTCTTCCAGGAATGAAGACTAGCTTTATATCACTCTGTAGGAGACCGACCCGCTTCTTATGAAGGATAGTATATACCTTAGTAGTTACTTTATTTCGTGACGTACATTATACCGACTTTAAAATATCTACTGATTGATAAGATTATTTAATAAAATAGGATTCAATCTATCTGGCTAACGTAGGACTAAAAGGCCAAGCTTGCCCTTTGTCACTAGAGAAGGCCTTTTCCGACAATGTCACACTAAATGGCAGATAATAATTTTGCCTAAAATGTTATTAATTTATCAACTTTATCTTTTATATAACCGTAATTTAATGCGGGTAAATATAAAAGAAAGACCTAGATCACAAAGTAAGTCTAGCACAAAAGATAGTTCAGTGAAAAGCGATATCACTTACGCGGGAACTTGTTATAATTCGTGTAGGCGCTTCACAATAGTTCAGGACAAATTATTTAATAATATTATAACTTCAGAACATTCTTAGTACTTATAATTTTTGGTGAAACTTGAGTATTTGCTTTAGCCCGAAAGTAATGAGACCTAACGCTTTATAGAACAAGATATTTTGGCAAACGTACGATTACTTGTTATCTAACTTTATAATAGGTCTTGAAATTGAAATGGCCGTTTTATTTCTGCGTAATCTTTAGACTCTATATTCTTGTAAAACATAATATATTGTTGAAATAATTTTATATATAGGATATTACCAACATCTTACAAAAGATAATATTTAAAAATAATTTTTATTTGTATTACTAATAAGCTTGTGAACATGGGTCTAATTTAAAACAGCGGGTTTTCCCATTTGTTTAATTGTAACTTCTTCCTTGAAACTTTTTTTCTTTGTTTTTAACACAATAGTTAGCTTAAATGTGCGCCATTACTTATACTAAATTTCATTCTATTATGTTTAATGGGTGTTTCTCCGAAATTCGATTCTTTGTCTGATTCATATGGGCTAATTTATTTTTCACATTTTGGCTTATAAAACATGTTTTTGTCAAAGATGATAACCTAATAAACAATGTCTGAAAAAGGCACACTTTTTTATGAAAAGGTTTTCGAGATACTTAACTTAAAAATTTTAGAGGTCATATAAATCAGAATTAGGAACAAAAATGAAATTTTAGTTAGAAAAATCAGTCATTTATTTATTAAAATCACAGTTAATAATCACAATGATTATCACCACACCTAAATCTAGTTATTAGGAGCATTGATAACTTACAATATCAATCATTATCCGTGTCGCCAATGCATCGTTTTATTAACAATATGTGTGAAATTCTGATTAATATAGTATTTTTACCGTATGAATCAGGCACATATCAATCAAAATTTTGCCTCTTAACATCGGTAAATCACTACACGTATACAATGAAGGATTACTATTTATACACAAGTTTTAAGTCCCCAATTGACTTATATTTCCAGCAGATTCAAGTTTGAAAACCATTTAAGTTAATTATTACAGCCAACATAGTAATCAGAAACACAGGTGAACCAAAGTAATATGAATCAGATATTTACATTTATATCTCCGCAACAACATGAACCAGCCACATGTAACGTCGTGACCACGTCAGCACAGCCCCTGGCTACCACCAGCACTAGAAGAGATCTCCTGATGTTTCGTACTTAGCTAGGTACGTTCGAGTAAAGCGCGCGAATATGAATCAGACTTTTGTGCCGGACACTCACAATTTATTTTTTCATTAAAAAACTATCGTGAATATTAGTACCATTTTTTTTTTGTGTAAAGAAACAACTTATATTCTATCGTAATATTTATAGCGCACATCGATTCGTAAATAAGAAAATATGTTACTGTTACTAATGTTCAAGAAACTGGGTTACGGACACACCATATTAATCAGAAGAACGCATTTTAATATTTTTTTTCAAATATATAAAAAACTATTATTAAAAAAATTACGTGTGCAAGATAAGTAACTGTCTATACTATGTTTTAAAAATAATTGCAGTTTGGTTGGTCAGTTAGTCACGAAGAAAAACCTCCAGACATCGAAAATATAGGGCTCGAAGAATCACCCTAATAATTATTGAAAAATCTAAGAAAACGTTAGTATGAAAAATCTAACTTCTGATAAAATCTTCATACAAAACGGCAATTTCATAGGTAAAGACCTAATATTAATTAGTTGAAAGGCACAACAGTCATAAGTAAAGGTCTAGACCAAAACGTCTTTATACCATCAGTTAATCGTACTAAAATTATTGATCCATTCGCTTAAAAGACTTACAGTTTCTATACCCTATTCTTCTTTATACTTTTAACATATTACATTGTTTATTATTCCCAGAAATACATTGAACTAATAACAAAAGGCTTGAGCTAAATGACTTACAGTGTAAATAGGTATAAATCAATATCTTAAAAGTTACTGATACTTCTAATCTAGTTACTTCTAAGATATTGGTTTCAAAATTATGTATGGATATAATAAGCCTCTTAATTTATACCTAAATAGGACAAGTTGATATACCAAGTACAAGACAAACATAAGATTGAACCTTCATAAAAAACAGTATAATCATCATCAACTGATGTATGATGATTCATAACAGCCTATTAATGTAGTCGCCTGCAGGGCCGCCCCTTCTCTAGTTACGGAGGGGTACGCCTACTAATACCACGCTGGCCAGAAGGATTGGTAAGGGTTTAATTCCAATTTTTCCTTCTTTTTATTTTGTAAAGATAATAATTTTTTTTATATGATGGGAGGCAAACGGCAATATTCACGGATAGTCCCATAAACGGTTTTACGACACCCATGGGAAATAAAAATACAGAATAATACAAAAAGATATATAATTACCTGTAACAATCCAAATAACGATCACATTCCCTCCTATAGCGACAGCCAACATGGCCGCGAAGAGGCAAACCCAGGAGTTATGTGCCCAAGTAGGCATTGTGCTTGAAGATGGCGCTGCTGTAGTCTTTGGCACGAGAAGCGTGGCCGCGCCCAGCAGGCTGCGGTTAAAATCCATTTTCCATGCGTACACCACCTACAAAAAGTATGTTGCTTTTTATCTAAGAACTAGCTGACCCGTGCCCACTTTGTTGGGTGGTAAAAAATACGCGTCCGTTTTTTAAACGTATTTCATTACTGCTCCACTCATTTTAGTCAAAGCGTGATACTATATAGCCTATGATACTCCCCGATAAATGGACTATCCAACACAAAAAGAATTTTTAAAATCGGTTCAGTACATCCAGAGATACCCCCTACAAGGTCACAAACACAAAAACTTTGCCTCTTTATAATATTACTTTAGAAGTATAGATTAGTACGAAGTTGGGTTGTAACATTTTTTTGTTTTATTATGTAAGTTCACGTTTCGAAAAACGAGATTCTTATTGTCAATACATTCGATAAACTGTTCTAAATATCGGGATGAATACAAATTTCAAACCATTCAAACGATAAACCGTCTAAGTCCCAAACTAAGAAGAGCTTGTACTAAACGTAATAGAAAACAACATAGCAATAGTAAACATACTGTAATATACATTAATTTTATAAATATGTCATGTTCATATTGTACATAGAGAACCCAGCAATGCAAACAATTATGTTCATACACAAACATTTGCATAGAGCAGAAATTTAAATCATAACATTTTGATAGTAATATCGTCCTATTAATAAAAGCCTTGTTGAATAAATTATTATTGATTGCATAGTTAACCTTATGAGAGTTATTATTGAAATTGTATATTCTACGTTAATTACAATTATTTATATTAACCGTAACCTCATAAAGGTCTCTGGGTCGGATTGGATGCGGAAGGCGCAGGACCGAGTTCTGTGGCGCGTGTTGGGAGAGGCATATGTCCAGCAGTGGACTGCAATAGGCTAGTTGATTGATTGATTGATATTAACCGTAATTATTATTATAAGGAATCCGCATAAGTTAATAGATTGTTTCTATGTTACATCATCATCATAACAGCCCATTAATGTCCCACTGCAGGGACGGGCCTCCTCCCTGGACGGAGGGATACTTGGCCTACGTATACCATGTTGGCCAGATGGATTGGTATAGGGTTTAATTTCAAGTTTTCCTTTTTTTTATTTCGTAAAGATAATATTCACGGATAGTCCCTTAGTCGGTTTTTACGACACCCACGGGATGAGATGGGGTGGTGACATATTGTATTCTTACTCCGTCACCACACGGAGACACCGCACTATGTTACATACTTTCACCATATAAGTTTACAGCGTATTGCTAAGATATTATGTTTTGTTACACCAAAATTCTTTTGACGCTAATTAAAATATGTCAAAAAGTTAATAATTCCTAGCAGTAAGGCTGCGGGCACGAAACTTGCGACGGCGACGATGCGACGGCTGGGCGATGGCGACAGCGACGCGCGTCGGGCGGAGCGTTGTATTCAAATTCACTGCATAGAATAGCGACGGGCACGAAACAAGACAGCCTTATAATAACAAGTTTCGTGCTTAGAGCTTAAAGGCGCGGGCCCACCACGACGCATGCTGTGCACGGGCACGTGGCGCATTTTAGCTGCGTGTATTAATTTGTTTTGACAACAAGGATCTACGTTTCCACTGGAGTACACGACTATGTACAGCGTGGCACGGCGCACAGAGAGGCTACGCACGTGCCACTGCAAATTGCGCTGCGATAAGTGAGCTGTACGTAGTCGACGGTCATATTTATACTTATTACTTAATTATTACTCTCCGTGCACCGCGGTGGGCCCGTGCCTTAAGGGTTGCTCGTACTACACGCAAACGTACCAGCAGCTTGCATGCAATACCCCACTGTGCATAAGATTATCTATATGTTATCATGAGTTGTCTTCCAAAAGCTACGCCAGGCCTATATATAAACCTGCTAATCTGCCAAAGAATAAACATTTTCCAATTTTCAATTAGTTTACTTGATATATTAAAATAATAATCCTACCTAAATTATAACTCGATTTAGGCGTAAAGGCGTAATAAATCAACGTGCTTGTTAACATTAAATTATTCACTCAATGATTATTTAGTACAAGTACAAATTACTACCTACACGGGTCTGAAAATGTTAGTAGGTGTATCATCTAATACCTATGTATTAGCTGATACACCTACTAACATTTTCAGACCGTATTGATTTGTGATTGTGTCTATACACAATCACAAATCAATACGAGCTCATAAAAGTTTTAAGGTAAACCTATTAGTTTTTACATTGAAGAAGAATTACCATAACTCATCATCATAACAGCCCATTAATGTCCCACTGCAGGGACGGGCCTCCTCCCGTGACGGAGGGATACTTGGCCTACTAATACCACGCTGCCTGGCCAAACGTATTGGTATACTTAGGGTTTAATTTCAAGTTTTCCTTTTTGCTATGTATAACTAACATTCACAGAAAGTCCCTTAGTCGGTTTCTACGACACCCATGGTCGTTTTCTATGACCTAATTAATATTAGGCTGTTAATATTTTTATCTTGGTTCTTACAGTCGTTCTAAGAATATCTTACATTAGTTTTAAACTCAAGTTTTATTAATTTACAGGTTTCGCTTACTAATCTTATAAATCAGATAGGATTTTAAATAAATTGTTTATTTCATCTTCTTCCACTAGTGCGCGATTTATGTAATCTACTACATAGCTTTCCTCGATGTTGAAATATTTAAAGGAAAATGTTTCAATTTGAACTATCTATTAAAGACCTTAGTAATATGTAATATTTCACACAAATTCACATTACATTAGTATCTAGTCCCAAACTACGTAGAGCTTATACTATAAGTACCTACTAGGTCACGGATAAATGAACATACTTTTTGTAGTAAATGCTATATACTATAATATCATAGTAACTAGTATTAATTAGGTACCTACTTACATTATAAAAGTATAGATTACCTTATGGTGATCCGTGTGGTGACGAAGTAAGAATACACGATGTCACCACCCCCCATCTCATCCCATGGGTGTTTTAAAAACCGAATAAGGGACTATCCGTCACTATTATCTTTACAAAATAAAAAGAATGAAAACTTGAAGTTAAACCCTATACCAATCATTTTGGCCAGCGAAGAAGAAGAAGCTTGATATTAGTAGGCCAAGTATCTCCGTCACGGGAGGAGACCCGTCCCTGCAGTGGGACATTAATGGGCTGTTATGATGATGATGATGAGATTACCTTACTTTAGGCAAAAACAGGGTGGCCAGACGACCTAGTTAAGCCAGCGGGAAAACGATGAAAGAGAGAGACAAAGGACCATAAAAGGTGGAAATGTTTTTTAACATAGGTCTCCATGTTCAGAAGTTGGTGTTTATTAGTTATATGATTTGATTTATAGCTTGATTTACTACGTAAATTTTAACAGCCTAACATCACGAGAAAACAATATAATTCAACAAAAACATTATTCAACAAACAGTCTTTCAAATTAATTATAGACGCAAATAAAATCATGTGAAACTTTAATCTCATTAACCCAATACTTGTTGAAGTAGAAACTACGAAAATGAAGGTCAGTGTTATACTAATATTGTAAATGTTGTACTTAACAGTCAGCAGTATTAAGGGATAGTTGTAAAATAGACAAACTGCTTTTATAGCTCGCTTTATAATAAGCTTAGATAACCTAGTTTGTTGGGGTAAAACATATTAAGTGTACGGATTTTCGTTTCATTACAGTAAGGCTTTAGTTGGAAGTATCTTATAAGCTTTCCTGTGATCACGTGGTCAGAATACATAGGGTCACTATTTCACCTGTTTGGGTAGCCTAAAAGGTCCGCGGATATTTTTAAGAAACTCCAAATCGAGGAGTATGTTAGTAAGTTGATTTTTTTATTACCTCATGTTAATTCAAGTAACCATCCGATAGAAGTATCGAACTTCTGCGGTTCATTCATGTAAAGAAAATTACGTAAGTATCTTATTTTTAACTTTAAAACGTTCGTGTTTCATTATAACTTATTATTCATAACTATACGGGTATTAACCCGATTAAATTGTGGTAAATATTGAAACTATTTACCCAATGTCATCTCGTGACCATCGTTGGTGTAACCTGGCCGAAACGTCAAGAGCCTCAAAGGTATGTTACAATATTTATTTATTTTTATTAGGTCAACCAACGATTGTTTCCACAGTTACATATTGTATTATTCATTTACATATTTACATTTACTTGTGTAACAACCACTTACTGGCTAACCCCGCATGCACAAATTCCCGGTGAACAATATTTTAATTATTGACATTATTGATTACAATATAATAAAACAGAAAAAATAAATAATTAAATTAAAATTAAATATTTACCACAATTAATCGTGTTAATACCCATGTAGTTTTTATTAATAATAAGTATCATAATCGGTATCATCGCTGTACATGGAGTTGTATTCCTTTAAATTAAGATTTATTAAAAGTTATCACAACCCAAAGAAGGAAAACCTATTATAAAACCACCAATACATCTGGCAAGCGTGGTATGAGTAAAGCAGGTTTCAAGTTTACGGAAAGAGACCCACCCTCACAATAGGACATTATGACTTTAATGACAAGTCAGTACTTCGTCATAACAGCCCATTAATGTCCCACTGCAGGGACGGGCCTCCTCCCGTGAAGGAGGGATACTTGACTTACTAATACCACGCTGGCAAGACGGATTGGAATAGGGTTTAATTTCAAGTTTTCTTTCTTTTTATTTCGTGCACATTGACGGATAGTCCCTTAGTCGGTTTCTACGACACCCATGGGATGAGATGGGGTGGTGACATATTGTATTCTTACTCTGTCACCACACGGATAAATCACTACTTAATGTCATTACTTAGTGTAAGGTAATAGATTAAGTTTATCTGCCTTTCGTCACTGGAGAATGCCCGTTCTTACAGTGGAAAATTAATATCTGAAGAAATGTCATTAATTGCTAGTATTTATTTAAGCCTATTTAATCAAACAGTTGATTTATCAAGGAGCTTTATAAAATAATGAACCTTTAAAGTTCAAAATAATATGTTTTCTCTTAACAAATCAAAGACAAAGGTCTTTTATTTTATCATAAGATACGTATTTAATGAGTCATCATTACCTTAATTAAACAATAATTACTCTTTTGTTGTTTAATTATTATTTAGAAACGAATTCTCTTTCTTAAAAAATGAGTTTCTCCTTCCCAAGGAACTTACACTCTTGTAAGTTCCTTGCTCGTTTCTTTATTTAT
The DNA here is from genome assembly GCA_905475405.1 of Schrankia costaestrigalis. Lineage (NCBI taxonomy): Eukaryota > Metazoa > Arthropoda > Insecta > Lepidoptera > Erebidae > Schrankia > Schrankia costaestrigalis. The sequence continues at coordinate 4,666,298 of FR997830.1, forward strand.
GTCAGAGAAATAATTGACCAAAGATCTACTACCATGCTGGCCAGACGAATTAATTGATATTGAGTTCAACATCAAGAATTCCGACTTTACCTGCCTAATGCCTGAGCTTGTGGCGTTTATTATTATATCCATTTAATGTCAAGTTCTTGCATCGGGTGAATTACTGAGTTTTTATTAAAAATACAACTTCTAGATATCAAGTTTTTTCATGCAAGGCACTATCATACTGATTTCTGAATTACTGAACCTAAAATAATGTTACAACGAAAACATGCAATCACGATTAACGTTACCACGACAATATGGAATCATGAATTTTCATTTTGACATCGTTTCTCACATTGCTGAATGATTAGGTTAGGTTAGAACGATGAAAATGAAAATTCGTGATTGCATGTTTTCGTTGTAACGTTATTCTAGGTACACTAATTTAGAAATCAGTATGAGAGTCCCTTGTATCAAAAAACTTGATATCTAGAAGTTGTATTTTTAATAAAAATCTGAGTAATATGATTCTTTCACTACCCACCTATAAAATAAAAACTAAACTATCCATTTGCAATAAAAGACAATGTAATACGATTTAAAGGTATTCAATTCAACGTCTAGGAAATTGATTAGGATATCTAAAGGTCACAGTGAAAGCTAGAAATATATTTTGCATGTCGTCGTTTCTAAGAAATTTTTATACATTTCCTAAGCATTTCTTGGTAAGGGAATACCTGTTCGGAAGCTTGCCGTGATATCTCCCGGAAGAAGCACTCGGAAATATGGAGCTATATTTATTTAATAAAACGTCCTTCTCTCCTTTCGATTTCTGAAAATCTTTGCTATTCTACAGCTTTTATTTTATTTCCTTTGGTATAAAAAACTTATGACGGTTGATAGTTTTATATTTATTGTCATTGAAATAGTCATGATAATGTTTTTTGAAGTTTAGATGAGTCTAGGTGGGGAGTTTTTTCGAACCTTGATGTTATTATGGTAATTAACCCCCTTACAGTCATAACCCCTTTTAAATTTTAGTCAATTGATTAGCTTAAATTCTTACGGTTTTGTTTAGTATAAGGTTGGTTTTACTAATAAAAATTTCGCTAAACAGTGATTAAATTTAAGAGGCGTTTATGAGTAAGGGTAAGTTCATAAACTATTTACTGAACTGTTTTTAAATTAGTTTTCCCTGTAAGCTGACGTATTGGCAGGCCCATAATTTATAGTGCCGAATAAGTGGAGAACTGGCTGACTTATATAAAAATATAACAACCAAAATATGATTAAAAATATTGCTCATTTAATTTTACATACAAAAAAGCTGCCCACGTAACATTTTTCTTCCCTTTTTAAAAGTAATATGTTTTCTAAAACTCGTTACTAAGTCTTACTCAACCCTAAAAAAATATTTTATGACGAAAACGAATAAAATTTTAATTCATAATAATTTTACTGTTTCTAAGAATTAAAGACGACAGAATTTATTTACAAATTGAATCAAAAGCGTTCACAATGAACAGTTATTTGACAATGAAATTTTCAAATAAATTTGTTGGTAAATATACATTTTATAGCACAAAAAAATTGTATTCCGCGAGTAGACGAAATAAGAAAACATATTGTCACTAACCCATATCATCCTAGAGGCATCGTAAAAACCGAGTTAGGATGAATTGGGTTATATTATTTTTACAAGAACAAAAGAAAGATACCTATATATTGACTTAATAGGGTTTTGTAAAGATATAAATAAAAACCCGATTATGTCAAGGTTTACTATCGAACGGCCAGTGTGTTGTAAGTAGGCTTAAGTTTTCTGCGTCGTAGAAGTACACACATGTACATAAATTAAACATGTTGTCTGGTCTTATAATGCTGATCATCATCATAACAGCCCATTAATCTCCCACTGCAGGGACGGACCTCCTCCTGTAATGGAGGAATACTTGGCCTACTAATACTTAATTTCAAGTTTGCCTTGTTTTTATTTCGTAAAGATAACAGTCACAGATAGTCCCTTAGTCGGTTTTTACGGCACCCATGGGATGAGATGGGGTGGTGACATATTGTATCTGGCCTTATAATGTTGATGAAACCTATATTATCCGTCGACTAAAGAAGAACATATAATTATAATAAACGAAAAAGCGAAAGTCTACTTTGACGTCAGATCCAATAGTTCGAAACTTCATTTAAAATCTAACGTTACAAACCTTTGTGAGTAACACAGAGGTGACGTTTTAATTTAGAGCCAAAAGACTCTAGTTATTAAGGGGAACAAGCCTGTGTTTCCTTTGAATAATCGAAGGACAAATTGAAGCGTTAGTAAGACGACTGAGTATTTTTCATACAATACCGTAGAATAGGGTTACTTTAATAAGCAGGGGCTACATTGATCACTCATTTTTCTCTGAATGTGCTAAGAGAAGGATGACCGATTTATATGTATTAGCCCTTTACAGGATTGTTAGAAGTATAGCGTCCATCAAAATAACACTTCTCTAATAAAGAAAATTGAGCGATCAATGTTACCCCACGACATCAAAGTAACCCCAGTTTACATTACTCCTGAAAACTAAAGTATTCAATTTACGACCTGTGCGGCGGAATAGGTATACTCGTAGTCCATAGCTACTACGCAGAGCTGTACGGTTCCGCTCAATGGTCTGCGTAAACATTACCGTTTACTTTGGTCTTAATGGGTCCTTGTAAAATATGTTTGAATTTACAAAGAAAGTAGGTATATACGTATGGTTATTCGTTGTATAACACCCACAGTACAAGCTCTGTTTATTTTCTGTTTTGCCAGCGGCTTTGCTCGCGTTAAATTCAGAGTAGCAGTGGGGGGTTAGAAAGGGACAAAAAGTAAAAAGTACTATCTCCCCTTAAGAACGTCAATTCGTCGCTACATTTTGCCGTTAAAGAAAGACATACAGACATACATACGTTTAGGTGTAGTCGTGAAAATGCATAAAAAATTATTCTATTATTTTAAAAACCTTACCCTTTACCCTAAAAAGATACATTCGTCGCGGACTATTGGCCGTAAAAAATTGAAAACACCAACATCTAGAGATATGGTTGCTACTTACCAGCAGTTAATTCAAGTAGAAATAGCTTCTTGGGACCCTAACATGTCAGCAAGTCAAGAATGGGTTAAAGTAAAATCCCTTCTCACAGAAACTGCGGCAGAAGCATTCGGCTACAAACCTACATCAAAATATGACTGGTTCCAAGAAAATATCGATCATCTTCAACCATTTCTGGATTTAAAACGTCAGGCTTCACTGAATTATCGACTAAATCCAACAACTACGACATGCGACGAATTATCTAAAGCCAAAGCCGTTCTCCAACGAAATGTGCGTTTTTGTGCCAATGCTTACTGGCTGGAACTTTGTAAAAGTATTGAGGGTCATGCGTCTACTGGCAACTTTTCTGGTGTATACTCTACTATTAAGAAAGCACTGGGCCCATTACCGAATAAAACAGCTTTTCTCAAGGAGGCTGAAGGCTCTTGTATCTTGGATACGGATCGTCAGCTTCATAGGTGGGTAGAGCACTATACAAATCTCTACTCTCTGCCCATTGGTGTCGAGCATGAAGCAGTTCAATCGTTTCCCGAGTTACCTGTTTGGAACGAACTCGACGTTGTACCTACAGTTGAGGATTTTATTACCGCTATCAACCAACTGAAGTGTGGTAAGAGCCCGGGAATTGATGGTATCCTTGCTGAAATCATCAAGGTGCGATGTGTAGAACCTATACTTTACAAATTTTTTGTAAAATGCTGGAACGAAGAATACATCCCTCCGGACATGCGCGACGCAAATATCATCACGTTGTACAAGGGAAAGGGTGACCGCGGTGACTGTAACTCATATCGTGGAATTTCCTTACTTAGTATAGCTGGCAAACTACTTGGTCGTATGATCCTTTCCAAGTTACAGTTGCTAGCTGATCGCGTATATCCTGAATCTCAGTGTGGCTTTCGGGCACAAAGATCTACCACAGATATGATTTTTACGTTTCGGCAACTTCAAGAAAAGTGTCGGGAACAAAGAACATCTTTGCTGACTGCCTTTGTTGACTTAAATAAGGCATTTGATACCGTGAGCAGAGAGGGCTTATACGCTGTATTGCAGAGGATTGGCTGTCCACCGAAGCTGTTAAACTTGATAAGACTTTTTCATGAGGACATGGAAGCTTCCTTTATTTATAAGGGATATACATCGGACCCATTTTACGTGAAGAGAGGGGTCAGGCAGGGTTGTGTACTGGCACCGACATTGTTTGGTATATTTTTCTCCGTACTCCTCAAGGTTGCTTTTGGAGATAACCAACAAGGCATACACCTTCACACCAGGGTGGATGGTAAGCTTTTCAATGTTTCTCTCCTTAAATCCAAAAGACATCGCCAGGATATTTTCATAGATAGCTTACTGTTTGCTGACGATGCAGCATTTGTTGCTTCGAGCCCGTCGGAACTTCAGGAGATGTTGGATAGGTTTAGTAGAGCCTGTAAGCAATTCTCTATGTCTATCAACATAAAGAAAACCGTTATTATGGCGCAGGGGGTTAATGAAATGCCCACAATCTTACTGGAGGGCTTACCACTGGATGCTGTTGATAGCTTTTGCTACCTTGGATCCACAGTCTCGAACAACCTTTGCCTCGACGCTGAAATAAACAGCCGCATCGGCAAGGCCTCTACGATGTTCGGGAGGCTGAGTGCAAGGGTATGGTACAACAAATATCTTACTGTAAAGACCAAGATGATTATTTATCAGACCTGCATCTTGTCCATACTCTTATATGGGGCAGAGACCTGGACATCTTATGCCAATCAGGAGCGGAGATTAAACAACTTCCATATGCGTTGTCTCAGGCGTATATTGGGTATTTCTTGGAAGGATCGAGTAACAAACGAGAAGGTGCTTAGTATCGCGTGCATGCCTAGCATAACCGCACTACTTAAAAAAAGAAGATTGCGCTGGCTGGGGCATGTGCAGCGGATGGAGCCTTCTCGTTTGCCAAGACAAACTCTCCTTGGCCAAATTTCGGACGCTAAACGACCAGTTGGGCGGCCACTACTGCGGCTTAAAGATAGCGCTAAACGCGATATGTTATCTTTTAACATTGACCCGAACACCTGGGAAAAGGTTTCTGGCGACCGTGATGGTTGGAGGAAGAGATTGTCTGACGGGGTGGTCGTGCATGACAGTGCCTGGTTCGATCTGCTCTCCCAGAAGCGCGAACTGCGTCACCAAAAAATGGCACAACCTCTGACGTCACCGGGAACACAATTTGTTTGCGGGCGTTGCGGCCGCCGTTGTCGCTCTCATATAGGCCTTGTTAGCCACCAGCGCAAGTGCCAAAACCAAATCACTTGACACGGCTGTTGTTTCAATCATCTTTCGTAGATGTTAAAGGCCTTATTATTATTATTATTTTAAAAACATAAAAAGGCGTAAAACATAAAACCAATGCAGAAATAAAATAAAAGCTCCTTTCGTTGAGGCAAAGCTTTCTCAGATTGAAATAGATTTATTTCACTTCGTGGAAAGCAAAGGGGTGTATTCACGAACGCAATACTAAGCTCAGCGCTTAGGAATCAGACGCGTTTGTATCTGTTTCATTATCGTCGCTTCTAGTTCTAATTGCTTTAAACTGACTTAGTATCTATATAATATCATCTTGATTATCCTAAACTTGTATAGACTATGCCTTCGTTAGTAACTTCTCTTAACTTCATACACGTGTTATTTATTTATGTATTTAAACAAACTTTAGATGTAAAATTTAGTTATGCGCAGTTTTGACTTATTATATTATTACGTTGTACTCGTATGTAGTGCACTTAGGAGAAGTTCTTTTGAAGTTAATTGGTACTTGCTATGATTATTTTTCTTTTTATTTTACTCTACCTATTTAGCTGGTGGAAATTTTGCAAGAATTTCATGACACTGAGACGACTTAAAACGCATGGTTTTCATTCCAGCTGTCTGTATTGCAAGGACTTTTTACAACTATCATTTTATCATGAATACAAAGAATATCTAGACTCTAGATATTTTTTTTTAATCAAAAGAATCTCCTGAGCGATGTTTTTGAAACCTAAACTTTTTTATAATTATTTCAAGGATATTTTAATTTCAAAGGAAATTAAAATATCCTTGAAATAATTATAAAAAAATCCATATAACATAGCCTCTTGGTCACTTTCTAACATTCCCAGAAGTTATATAAAGAAGGAGGTCAGAGCTTAGTACTCCAAGTTTTTAGTGACTTTAGAAAGTATCCAACGCTTTTTACAACACAAAGTAGCTGTATAAACTAGCACAATGGGTAATGTACCATGATTTAAATAAAAATGTCGTTTAATGATAATAAAATAGTTACAAAGAGAATGTCCTTCGTAAGTTTAAGATTATTATTATGGTTGTTATCTTGTAGAATTACGACAAACTATATTATAGGCGTTCTTTCATTAATCTGGGTTAAGTCAAGTCTCGTAAAAATGTTGAATTTGTTTAGCACTTATTTCATTGTACATACAAAAACATTTTTAGTTTATATTTTGAGCATAGTCAATAAATCTACGATTTCACCTTTATAAGTTTATAATTACAGATGAATCTATACCTTTTTTATGTAAATGGCAAATATCCCACCTCTCTCTATATTTTGACAACGAAGTATTCTAAGAAGAATGTGGCCAAGAAGCTGAGGCCATTATTTTCAAAAATATTGTTGACTTTTTGAATTTTAGATAGGTACATTAATTTTTTTATGGACTAGACCAAATTGCCTGAGTTAAACAAAAATTTACTAAAAAAATATTTTTAAGATTTTAATATGGCAAGAAATAATTAGGCAAAGACATGTTAATATTAAATGTCAAAGGCAAAATTAATAAACGTGTTTTTTTTAGATTAAAATAACAAAGTTTAGTGATGATCAATTATTTGGACATAGAGCTTGCTAAACGTAGAAAGCAATCAGACGATAAATAGAGGGAAATGTAGTATATAAATACACGCTACCTAAAACTATTTTATACGGGTCTTACTCGCGGTATATACTACTTAGCCTAGATACTAATAGGATACCTCCGCGATCACGGCCCTTGCAAGTTGGTCGAAACGTCGGTCGGAGAAAAACCTAGGTATTTATCCTATTAGTATCTAGGCTAAGTAGTATATACCGCGAGTAAAACGCGTACAGAATAAAGTATTATGTATACAAATCGCGATAGTTTAAAATTTATTGGCACGCTAGCTGTTCTGATTAGGATAAGTCTTTGTACAAAATTTTCCTTTTGTTTTCAAAGAAATGGCAACTGCGAGTTTTTTCTTTAGACGGTTTTTGTGGTGACGGAGTAAGCATACAATATGTTACCACCCCATCTCATCTCATGGGTGTCGTGAAAACCGACTAAGGGCGCTTGTACACGCTAAGAAAATTTGCCGTGTCTGCGCCAGACAAGACAAATCTTCGTGTAGACGTCAAGAATTTTGTCTTTTTCGCACACGAAAACTTTTCTTGTCTTCCGCAGACAAGACAAATCGAAACGTGTACACGATAGGATTTTTTTCGTGCAGTCGTCAGACGGGCGTAGGGCGCGCAAGTAATAACAAGTGTGATAATCAGTGTGAGTTTCCTTTAGTTAAAATGTTAACTAGAAAGCAAATAGTATGATACCCTACTACACCGCTCCCCGCCCCTCCGCAACAACGTTCGCCGTGTCTTGTCTTGCGCCGGCAGACAAGAATATTTTCTTATTCATCGCCGACGCTGCGTACACAGGTCGTGCTTAGAAACGACACAAATTCTTGCGTAGGCCCGGCGATTTTTCTTACCGTGTACAAGCGCCGTAAGGGACTATCCGTGAATATTAACTATACGAAATAAAAAGAAGAAAAACTTGAAATTAAATCCTATACCAATCCGTCTGGCCGTATGTTAACATTCATATATTTTTACTCCATTCCCATTTATACCATTGAGTTACTGTTATAGTGCAATTTCCCTGTGTCTGTGTGGATAATAAATTATATTTGTTTTCTTAAATATTTCTTTGCAAAAAAAAATATTCGTGGATGTGTCCTAATTGTATCATAACTCTAAAAAATTGTTTTGCAAAGCGTTTCTTTCAGATTTTCCTCATGGCTCAACCCCATCTGCGAATCTATAAATGGTTCTCTTCCCGAATAAATAAATGGTTTAATTTGATTTGATTTAATTGTGACAGGAGAAGGATTGAAGGTAAATCACAAATTGAATGCACCTTAACAAGCCTTTAATTATGGAAAATCTTTGAACTGATGTCAATTTGAGATTTGTTTACAGTCGTAATAGTAGCGCATATTTAAAATCATGTTTAGTCTGTAATCTGTAACTGTACCTAATTGTAAATAAGTAAACTAACTTTTTGACGACCTCTGTGGCGTAGTGGTTATATAACATGACTGCTACGCAGAGGTCTCGGGTTCGATTCCCGCTCAATGTAAATCTTTGTGTGCATGAACATGATTGTTTGCATTGGTCTGGGTGTTTTCTATGTTTAATATGGATGTATTTACAAAAAAAAAGTATTTATGTATGTATATCCGTTGTCTAGTACCCATAGTACAAGCCCTGCTTAGTTTGGGACTAGATGGCGTTGTATGAAAGTGTGAGAAATATTTATATTTATATTTATACTAGCTGCTGTGCCCGCGACTTCGTTCGCGTGGCGGATGTTACTTACTTCGCAATTCGCTTTAATACTGAAAAATCGTTTTTTAAACCTTATAACAAACAGATATACCTACACACGAATTGTAAAATTAACGAACGAATCAAAACCTTTTCAAAAACAGATCTTTACAAAGACAGATTTATGAAGACTGTGTCTAAACTTATACTGAAAGACATGAGCGAACGTCATTCTTTCAAGTAAAATCTTAATACCGCGATACTGAAAATGACGTCACAGGCACAATGCCATCTGTTGTCAAATTTGTAAGTTAAAATAAATGACATCGCTTTTTTCATCATAACAGCCCATTAATGTCCCACTGCAAGGACGCGCCTCCTCCCGTGACGGAGGGATACTTGGCCTACTAATACCACGTTGGCCAGTCGGATTGGTATAGGGTTTAATTTCAAGTTTTCCTTCATTTTTATTTCGTAAAGATAATATTCACCGATAGTCCCTTAGTCGGTTTTACGCCACCCATGGGATGAGATGGGGAGGTGACATATTGTATTCTTGCTCCGTCACCACACGGATAATCGCTAATTAATTATGAATGAATACATTTGCACGCCACGTTATGGTGCGGCAGAATTACCTGCCTCGGTGGCGCGGCGGTCGCATTACATGGCTGGCGTGCATGAGGTCGGGGGTTCGATTCCCATGGAGGACAATTGTGATACACAAACTATTGTCCTTAGTCTGGATGTTCTTTGTGTCCGTTAAATTGATATTTTTAAAGGCTAGTGTGAAGACTTATAATTGATATTACACATACGATTCATGGTTAATTTTATTAACATTTAAAAGAAATAACTTATTAATAGCACTTAATAATAAAATAGTTATATATTATTTAAAACCTCTTTTATTTTATGATTACTACTGGTAACGCCATCTCGTGAACAAAAGAAACGAAATTTAAATTCATTCAACATTGAACCAAATCCATTTTTCATGACCCCTGATTTGTATTGGACTGTTCTAATAAAGAGATCTAGCGATATCTCGAGTATTACTTATCCGATTCCGATTGTTTTATTGTAGTATATAGATAAATACCTACTTTAAACTTAATACCTAAAAACTACGTATCTATGTATTTTAATATCTAAAGCGCGCTTATTCCGAGAAGAGTCAATAAGAACCACGTCCGTTCGCATTAAGAGTCAATGTGAATGAAATTATATAGATGCATCGGTTGGCCGTTTCGGACGTTAAACAAAAATCAACCGTACAGCCGTACTCATACTGGCGCGGCGACATTTGGAAATTTTCTTTCATCTAAATCTTGTGTGTTTATAAACCGATTTCTATAATTTTTTTTTATGAATAAGGTTTTAAAGTGTACTTTTGAAATATGGGAGTTTGAAAAAGATATGTCTATGCAAATTACAATATATTTATGTATTTAATACACTTTGAAGAAAACCCTAACGATTAAACAGGTTATTGTGGCTAATATATAAAAGATAGATATATACTATTCAAGATTTTTTTGTACATCTTTTGAAGACCATTATTTTTGTAATACATATTTTTGGCGTATGATCAACGTACGCGATGATAAGAGCTCGAACGCGCTTTTTTTCAACCGACTTGCTTCAAATTTATCGTCACTGCTCAGCTCCTATGTGTCTTAGCGTTATGTTATACAGCCTATAACCTGCCCGGGAGTATGGACTACAATTGTACCAAGTTTGGTTAAAATGCCTTCAGTAGTTTTTGACCCATGCGTGCACATACAGACAGACAGACAGACAGACAGACAAAAAATTTATTGATTGCGTTTTTGGCATTAGTATCGATCACCATTCATCCTCCAATATTAATTTTTAACATATATTCAATGTACAGAATTGATCTCTCTACAGTTTTATTATAAGTATAGATATTTTAGTAGTAGTTTGTCAACAACACAATAATATTATTACAGTTGTTCTAAAAACCCACTTTAATAAATTGTTTACGACTTAGTACTTATCAATTTAATGTGATATTATTGTAGGCTTTTATTTTCTTTACAAAAATGACAACTCCCATCGAGCCTTGCATCGCATCGAATTTTTCTTTACATTTTACCGAAAATTCATTGACACAAAGTACATCAAGGCCCAAGACAAAGATTAAGGGACATAAAGAACATCGAAGAGATCAAGACTATTTTAGGGTCACGCAAGTAATTATTATCTCCGTGTGGTGACGGAGTAAGTATACAATACGTCACCACCCCATCTTATCCCAGGGGTGTCGTAAAAACCAACTAAGGGACTATCCGTGAATATTATCTTTATGAAATAAAGTCCGTCTAGCCAGCGTAGTATTAGTAGGTCAAGTATCCCTCCGTCACAAGGGAGGAGGCCCGTCCGTGCAGTGGGACATTAATGGGTTGTTATGATTATGATGAAGGAATTATTATCTAGCGTGAGATTCAAACCTCGACCTAGTGAAAGGGATATACAACCGATTTTCCAGCAATACAGGCAATATTACTAATGGTAAAACATCGCATACTAGGGTCAAGCCCTGCATCCCTGGGTGTTTTACATACATGATTTTAACAGGCACGCAAAATGTAGAATCAAGACTATAATTTGTAAATTATACAAAATTAAATAATTATCAAGCACGAGAGGCAAACCTAGACCTAAAGCAAAGTATACACGACCACTTTTCAAGCAATACAGGCAATATCACTAATGATAAAACAGTCCTCGTAAGAGAACTCAAAAATCTCTACATCAAACTCCCTGCGGCAACAAACGAAGCAGTGTTTGTTCACATCAAAGATACTTAACGAACAGTTTGCATACATTACATAAACTTACATCCACGTTATTAGCTTCACCAAGATTCTTGAAGTCGTGTGTCGCGTAGAACTTTTGCCTCTCCAAAGTTATATTAAGCAGGTGCTAATATTGTATTTTATGCTTTTTCTTTTTAAAAACGACAAATCCTGTACTAGGTTCGAGCCCTGCATCCCAAAGACTTTGACATACATGAAATTAACGGACATGCAAAATGTTGGATAAAGACCACAATTTGTGGATAACACAAATAATAATCTACCGTAGGATTCAAACTGGTAACCTGGTTACTTTTAAACACGATCCCTTTTCCACCAAGACAGTATTACTAATGACAAAATAGTCGATTGCAAGAACTCGAAAATCTCTACATCAAACTCCCTGCGGCAAGCAATGAAGCAGTGTTTGTTCACATCAAAGGTACTTAACGAACAGTTTGCATACATTACATAAACTTACATCCACGTTATTAGCGTCACCAAGATTCTTGAAGTCGTGTGTCGCGTAGAACTTCTGCCTCTCCAAAGTTATATTACGCAGATGCTAATATTGTATTTTATGCTTTTTTTTAAAAAAACGACAAATCCTATACTATGGTCGAGCCCTGCATCCCAAAGACTTTGACATACATGAAATTAACGGACATGCAAAATGTTGGATAAAGACCATAATTTGTGGATAACACAAATAATAATCTAGCGTAGGATTCAAACCCGTGACCTGGTTCATTTCAAACACGATCTTTTTTCCACCAAGACAGTATTACTAATGACAAAATAGTCCCTTGCAAGAACTCGAAAATCTCTACATCAAACTCCCTGCGGCAAGCAATGAAGCAGTGTTTGTTCACATCAAAGGTACTTAACGAACAGTTTGCATACATTACATAAACTTACATCCACGGTATTAGCTTCACCAAGATTCTTGAAGTCGTGTGTCGCGTAGAACTTCTGCCTCCAAAGTTATATTAAGCAGGTGCTAATATTGTATTTTATGCTTTTTCTTTTTAAAAACAACCCATACTAGAGGCGAGCCCTGCATCCGAAAGACTTTGACAAACATGAAATTAACGGACATGGAAAATGTTGGATAAAGACCATAATTTGTGGATAACACAAATAATAATCTAGCGTAGGATTCAAACTGGTAACCTGGTTAATTTTAAACACGATCCCTTTTCCACCAAGACAGTATTACTAATGACAAAATAGTCGATTGCAAGAACTCGAAAATCTCTACATCAAACTCCCTGCGGCAAGCAATGAAGCAGTGTTTGTTCACATCAAAGGTACTTAACGAACAGTTTGCATACATTACATAAACTTACATCCACGTTATTAGCGTCACCAAGATTCTTGAAGTCGTGTGTCGCGTAGAACTTCTGCCTCTCCAAAGTTATATTAAGCAGGTGCTAATATTGTATTTTATGCTTTTTCTTTTTAAAAACGACAAATCCTGTACTAGGTTCGAGCCCTGCATCCCAAAGACTTTGACATACATGAAATTAACGGACATGCAAAATGTTGGATAAAGACCACAATTTGTGGATAACACAAATAATAATCTAGCGTAGGATTCAAACTGGTAACCTGGTTAATTTTAAACACGATCCCTTTTCCACCAAGACAGTATTACTAATGACAAAATAGTCGATTGCAAGAACTCGAAAATCTCTACATCAAACTCCCTGCGGCAAGCAATGAAGCAGTGTTTCTTCACATCAAAGGTACTTAACGAACAGTTTGCATACATCACATAAACTTACATCCACGTTATTAGCTTCACCAAGATTCTTGAAGTCGTGTGTCGCGTAGAACTTCTGCCTCCAAAGTTATATTAAGCAGGTGCTAATATTGTATTTTATGCTTTTTCTTTTTAAAAACGACAAATCCTGTACTAGGTTCGAGCCCTGCATCCCAAAGACTTTGACATACATGAAATTAACGGACATGCAAAATGTTGGATAAAGACCACAATTTGTGGATAACACAAATAATAATCTAGCGTAGGATTCAAACTGGTATCCTGGTTAATTTTAAACACGATCCCTTTTCCACCAAGACAGTATTACTAATGACAAAATAGTCGATTGCAAGAACTCGAAAATCTCTACATCAACTCCCTGCGGCAAGCAATGAAGCAGTGTTTCTTCACATCAAAGGTACTTAACGAACAGTTTGCATACATTACATAAACTTACATCCACGTTATTAGCTTCACCAAGATTCTTGAAGTCGTGTGTCGCGTAGAACTTCTGCCTCTCCAAAGTTATATTACGCATAACATCCATAGCGATGATAATTTATTAACTCCATATTATGCATCTTGTTGTTTCAATGTGGTATTGTTCAGTTTAGTTGATTCACTGTTAGCTCTCGCATAGATTCTAAATTAAGTTGATTCACTGTTAGCTGTCGCATAGATTCTTAGTTTAGTTGATTCACTGTTAGCTCTCGCATAGATTCCAAGTTTAGTTGATTCACTTTGATGTCTCGCTTAAAGTCTGTAACAAAAGAAATGTTTGTTATGAAATTACTGTTATTTTAAATTAATGTTGTAAGCATAGAGCAGAACTTTGTTCAGTAATTTATACTTGGGTAAAGCTTTTCGAGCATCAGAGAACACTGAAACTACGTAAAGTAATAACATTAAAAACAATTTTATTTTTTCACGATGAATGTTATTTCAATTTTAAATTTCACGTTGAATGGGTATCATAAGTATACCTGAATGAACACAGCTATTTTGTGAATACGCGTTTCAAAATAACTTTCATTGTTATATTTACACATTTTAAAAACCGTCTATTCAAAGTTTCCCCTGAATACTTTCCCTTTCGCGGTGGTTCCGCGCTTTAAGAAAAGCGGTCATAGGGATAACGCGTCCGTAATTACTACTGATATATAGATACATTGGTGTAATTATACTATATGAATATCAATTAGGGTAAACAATATTAAGATACTACATTTTAACATTGTTTTAAAGAGAAATAATTACCAAATATTAAGGAAAAAAAAACGTTTAACTGTCTGATTAAGTTTATGCAAAAGATATTATTAGCTGCAACATAAAAACTTTTTTTACTTTAATAAATGTAAAATAATAATAATATTTAGCAAATTTACCCTTAATTAACTAATTAAGGCCGAAAGTACATACATACAGTATATTATAAGGACACATAATATAAAACACATTTATTATTAAAAAAAACATTGTATTTACATCTTAATATTAACAATTACATTTAAAATCATATAGATAATAAATTTAACACCTCTTCTGATAGGATACTCTTCTTCTTTTGTGGTAATTTTCTTAAACTAGACGTAAATGGGTCAGAGTTGAGAAGAAGCCTATAGGTATATAAGATCGGTGTTTGTGACAACTCTAGACATTTTTCTATTATTATCACGTCTTATCACCTGCTTAATTAACTGATTTAGTGACTTCTTCAGATTACAAAATACTAAACTTTTCGCAGTATGTGCTACGCGACAAGAACGAAGACGTAGATCTTCAATACGACTTACAAGTGCACTTAGGGGCAGCTAAATCTTATACAATATAATTACAGACATACTATTGTACATTTTAATATATATATCATATAAGGAAGTATGTGGCAACATAGTTGAAAGCTTATACAAGTAGAAATGAAAATAAAAATAAAAACGTTTTCTAGGCTTGGCGTAGTACCTTTATTATTAAAAACAGGCAAATAGAAATTAAGAAAATATATAGAATACTTATTACATACCTTCTACTTCAATATCCATTGTAACACAACAACTTAAAAACACTTAATTTTAGAAAAAAACACGTTTTGCGTTTAGGGAAATTAACACGTCGTAAGTTCACTTATAATGGATTATTCGATCCCTTTACTTCTGATGCGCTAAAATCAATGTTGCTCTTATTCTATTAAAGTTTTATTTGTACCATCATAAAGTGTGCTTAATTAGCTACTAAATAGATTAGTAAATTAACATAAATCGGGGGTAGTTATTCGATGCCTATGTCCTTCCACGGAACCACCGTGGATCGGGGGAAACTGGGAAAAACGAATTCTTTTTAAAAACATAAATACCAAAAAATAAACCTTGCTATAAATTATCATTTCTCCGTCAGGCTTCCTTGGTCTATGTCCTGTTATTAAGAATATTGCTTTACTCAAAGAGTACAAATTAATATGAAATCATGGATCTAGTTTTCGTAAATTTCACTGTCGAATACATGAAATCGACACTTCAAACGCTTATGATTTTTTGTATTTAGACGAGATCATTGCACGATTTTTTAATAGGTAAATGCCTACTTGTATTAATATTCAACATAACAGCCCATTAATGTCCCACTGCAGGGACGGGCCTCCTCCAGTGACGGAGGTATACTTGGCCTAGTAATACCACGCTGGACAGACGGATTGGTATAGGGTTTAATTTCAAGTTTTCCTTCTTTTTATTTCGTAAAGATAATATTCACGGATAGTCTTTCAGTCGGTTTTTACGACACCCATGAGACGAGATAGGGTGGTGTGGTGACATATTGTATTCTTACTCCGTCACCACTCACCACGCGGAGAATGTATTAATATTAGGAGACTATTAATTAATTTCGCAGTTAGTATAATTATGTAGAAATCTGACCTCTTATATCACAATGGCCAGGTGAGATATTGTATTAAATTTTGTTTCATGACGTGGGCGACGACCTTATGTATTCATTATGTATTTAGACAGATTATTTATCTATAAATAATCATTTTGGAATATTAATTTCTAAATGCCTTTGATATTTGTGATGTGGGTACTCTCGCATTTATTAACGAGTTCATTTTATAAATAGAACTATAACAATAAAATCTTAGAAGTGCTATTACCCAACTATAATGTTATTTTTATTAGGACGAGTATTTTAACACAATGTTCATTTTTACACATGAATAGCTTTTTTCTTAACTCAATATTTGAATTCGGTAAGTAAAAATTTTTTTATACTTTTATTTTAAAGGTTTATTCATTATAATCAACTAATTTCAGTATTTTTGGTTTCCGACCTATAATTTATTTTTAATAAATACTTTAAAGTTTTACTTGTGATGACGTCATGCGTACGGCTGAATTACTTGAGCAATGAAGGCAGAGACAAACTTCTGTTCAGCCGGACACATGACGTCATTTAGAGGTCAAATGAAAGACAAAATAATTCATGTATAATTTAAAAAAGAACACAATCTCGCGGATTTTTGGGCTAAAAATATGATATTATTCCTTACCGATCTAAAATCTCAAAATAGTTTTGGAATCGACATAGGTAAACTTTTTCTTTACATACCGAATTAAATGTAACAACAAGAGGTAGTTTGTGAAGTTAACGAACGAGTTGATACTTTGTTTCTAATGTCAAAATGCTTTATTAATTGTATTTAAGTATCTCTTGTATATAGTAACTTTTAAACTATCGCGTTTCATTATTATAAATATTATATAAACGGGATATTAACGCGCATTTAATTTACCTTTATTTTACTTGACGTTTCGGCACAGGTTGCACTGGCCGTGGTCGCAAGCTGACTGGTGATGCGACGTCACAGCTTCGTCTTCGTGATAAATAATATATTATTATCATCTACCCTCGCATCTTGAGATGTTAATATAAAGTCCCCCTACACACAACACTGACTTTTCAACAACACTGATCTTTTAAAACACTGTTTGGATGGCAACTACTTCCTTTTCCAAGGTCAATACTACCTCCAGATTGATGGCGTCGCAATGGGGAGTCCAGTAGCCCCGGTACTGGCTAATCTCTGGATGGAACATTTCGAAGAGAAGGCCCTGAGCCTTGGCCCTAAAACTATCAGACTTTGGAAACGTTATGTTGATGACATCTTCAGCATAGTCAAAGGAAGCAAGCAAGAGGTAGATCAATATATTGCACATCTTAATGCTCTCCATCCAAAGATGCGTTTCACGTATGAAATGGAGGCGGACAGGTCATTGTCTTTCTTGGATGTCAAGCTAGCCGTAAGACCAGATGGGTCCATATCACGTAGTGTTTACCGTAAACCTACACACACGGACAGGTATTTACACGCAACGTCTCATCACCACCCGCGACACCTTCAATCTGTGATAACATCATTAAAGAACAGAGCATATGATCTCTGTGACCCTGAGCACCTGGGGCGAGAGCTAGACCATGTTCAGGAGGTACTTACGAACAATGGATTTAAGGTTAATACGCGAGAGAGACCAATAAAAAGAGAGAGACATCCTGGAGTGAACAGGCAACCTGCGTACCTACCTTATCTGAAAGGCGTGACAGATAAGATTGGCTCGGTGTTGAGAAACTACTCAATACACACCATTTTCACCCCGGAGGCCAAGGTTAACAGTATAGTACGCTCACCAAAGGATGTCCTACCTCTGCAATGTCCTGGCATGTACAAGATTGACTGTAGCTGTGGCAGTTCTTATATTGGGCAAACAAAGCGGACCATTGCTGAAAGGCTCAAAGAGCACATAGCTGCTGTGAAGAACCGACAGACCAACAAGTCAGCTATCGCCGAACACTTGGTGAACGCTGGCGCTAATCACTGGATCGAGTTTCATAAGCCACGGGTAATCTCCACCGATCGCCACCATTACTCAAGACTTGTGCGCGAGGCCATTGAAATCAAAAAGTTCCCTAAAAACTTTAACCGGGATGACGGTTTCAAGTTGTCAGCAACGTGGAATCCAGTGATATCAAAAACAATACCTCCCTTTTTTGAACGGTCGGTTAACATACAGAACAGCGATACGGTCAGTGTTGTGTGTAGGGGGACTTTATATTAACATCTCAAGATGCGAGGGTAGATGATAATAATATATTATCTATCACGAAGACGAAGCTGTGACGTCGCATCACCAGTCAGCTTGCGACCACGGCCAGTGCAACCTGTGCCGAAACGTCAAGTAAAATAAAGGTAAATTAAATGCGCGTTAATATCCCCTCTTGTATATAGATTGAAATAGTATTGTGAATAGAACCCTTTAAGTATCTAACTAAGACCACAAACCTTTTTTGTTAAGTGGTAGGCTTAGTAGGAACAGAACTACTATTTATAAGAAAACAACGAATTCGTTACTACTTTTTACGAAAAACGCACAAGATGTGTATTATTTCATCTTATCATTAATTAATTATATCAAACACATTGAAAGAAAAAGACCTGTTCACTTGTAACACGGCTGACAAACCTATATTTGCACCAATCCTACATTGAAGTAATAGCTATCTAACTTCATCACTTGCCATTAATCGAGAAATAGGATAAATTTGTGCAAGGAAAATGAACCCCTTTGGCGTTTAATGTCCACAAATAAAATAAACTACTTCTTAGAATTGTCCACATCTAGAAATGACCACTCTTGGAATGTCTATTTCTGGAAATAACCACTTCTAGAAATGACAACTTCTTAAAAAGACAATCTCTCAGAATACTATCGATGTACTTTGGGGATGGCACAGTTTATTATGTTCCACAACATCATTATCAGCTATATTCATTACATGTGGACATTGGTTCGAATGAGAATGTAACAAATGTTGTTCCTGTAATCTTTGCTTTGCTTCCAAACAAGAGTGAACAAACTTACGTACGACTTTTTGAGCTTATTAAAAATAAACTCTCTGTAGAAATGCCGACTTTTAAATGTGATTTTGAAACTGCAGTCATGAACGCTGTCAAGCCAGTATTCCCCAACTGTAAAATATCCGGCTGCTTCTACCACTATAATAAATCCATTTGGCGTACTGCTAAGAAATTCAACTTAACGCTGTCACCAGACAGTAGAAAAATGGTGAGAATGGTATCTTACTTACCTCTTTTACCTTCAAGATTTATTGAAGACGCATGCGAATTCCATGCAATTCCATTATTCGCGAGACTAATGACACTGAAGATATCCGAAAATTTAAAAAATATTTTAATAAACAATGGATTCCATTAGTTAGAGATGAAATTTTAAACTGTGCTTTTGAGCGGCACCGTACGACGAATCCCGTCGAGGGATGGCATCGTCAAATAAATGCGCGATTTCATAAAAAGTGTCCCTTTTTTAAATTTGTTTTAAAACTGAAGAGGGAAGCGGATTACCAAGATCACAAAATTATGAAATCCTATTTTGATGTACCAAAGAAAAATAGACGGGATCGACAAATTTACGTAGAAAAAAAAATTACACAATTCATGCAAGATGTTGAAACCGACATTATAACACCAATTCAATTCTTGAAAAAAGTTATTTAAAATAAAATAAAATGAAAAAAGTTATTTACTTTAAGTTAAATCATTGAAGTGATTATTAGTTTAAGTGTAGCTTCTCCCTCTTGTTATAATTAGAAAAAGTGTTGTGTTGTTTTATGAGTTTCCTGAATATTATTCATCAAACCTGGTATTAAACAGTTGCAAATAATAAATAAATGAATTCCGATTTAACTCTTATTTACAACTGTCTCAGAATTAGGTATGTCCAGTCCAACAAGCATTAGGTATAGTCTAGTTAGTTCGAGTTACACGCACCCATTATGAATAACTATCTAAAGATATTTTTTAGCAAATGTGACGATGCCGATGCTGATTACATTGTGGTCATTTCTAGAAGTGGTAATTTCTAGAAGTGGTCATTTCTAGAAGTGGTCATTTCTAGAAGTGATCATTTCTAGAAGTGGTCATTTTAAATTGTGGTCTATTTCAATTGTGGACATTAAACGCCGAAAGGAAATGAACTTTTCAATTCGTTCACCTCTAATAGCACATTATCCGATAAAATGACAGACACTTCAACAACCCCAAATCACATAACATCAAAACAGTCATAAAGCGTGGGTAACATAATGTATGTAAATTAAATATATTCAAATTTTGAATTTTCATGTTTATGAATGTAATTTTTGTATCAAAGAGTGCTTGAACTTTTAATAGTCGTATCATGATTCCGCTTTCAATTCGTGTTCTGTGTACGAAATTTATTAATAGCTAAATATTATTATGTAATTAAGTACTTACGTGATAAGCTTTGATAATAAAATAATTAAGAATAATTAAACAAATGACTGCCTGGGTAGCGACCACCTTAAACTCGATCTAAAAGCCAACGCATATCGTAGTCAGGGATAAGCCGGTGTACACATAGCTGCATACATGTACATGTTGTCAGACCAACAAAATGATGGCGACGGGAGTCGAGCTATCCTATGACTTATAGGTATATATCATTTTTGGACCATGTTTCTTAGAATAACTACAATTTGCCAGTGAAACCCTAATAAAAAAAAATATTATGTAGGTTAACAAAATTTCAACGATATTTATTTTACAGGTATGAATAAACACACCTTAAAACATCAGCTATCTACCCGAAAAAGTCATGTAAAATAAACAACTAAGAACTATAAGTTCCATTATAAAATAAAAAATAGTAAAAGTATAAAACCTTTACTTCAAATAATATAAAAAAGCAATTGTTATAAAATACATTGAAAATAGCTCAATGCAAAATAGTCAATATTCATAATGTTCCTCTTGATAGTAATTCAAACAATTCAATTTTCCAGGAAGGTTTATGAGCCTGATAATTCATTAAATGTCTGAATTAGGTAAGGGTTCGAACGACCCTGACCATGAAATCCGCTTGTAAATTAGCATTAGTGAGTTATAGCCACTTTGTATTTAGACATCGCGTGGACTAGGAACATAATAGTAGCAACATCGGAAAACACGAAAACCGTAAATTTTGGAAGGGATTTGTGAACGAAATTTAAGACTATGACTAAAAAAAAATATAGAGTAGCTCTATCTAAATTATTTGACAAACCTTTCTTGTGCGTATTGCCATTTTTCTACCGAAGATATTTTAGGCTAGTACTTATCCTTGAAACGGAATTTCATTAACTTACGATACTTAAGCTAGAAACTACTAAAACAGAATTTTAAACCTAACGTCTACTATAGTTTTTCTCTGTGTAGTGACGAAGTACGATTGAGGTTGTTACCACCCTATCTCATTCCGAGAGTGTTAAAATTGAACTAATAAACTTTTAGTTAACAGTAAGTGTTCTCACACCAACTCGGCTCAGGGAAAACAATGACGTAGTGCACTCAAAAAGGGTCGCTGAAACTGCGGTATTATGACTCCAGCGATCTATCCAGTTACTGCCTAAATTTTAATTTCCCTCCTTCATCTAAATATGAGGCTTATCCTTACAAGTGGTGTTACAAAAGGTTTAGCACACACAACTTTTAAAAACAAAGGTAAATAAGAATATCGTATAAAATTTATTGACTTTGTGCCTTAATATAATCTCGAGGGAGGTATCCGAATTCTTTGGCAAATCTATAAAATATTTTCTCTAAGCCTTTTATAAATTACGGATAATGAAAATTTATGAATATGATATAGAATTTCTTTTATGATCGAGATGTAAATCAGTTTTTATAACGCAATATAATATTCCCAATGGATGTTATTTTGGACTTTACATTTATTTAGTTTGGTTCTTCATATTCTTGTATATCGCATCGTATGCTATTTATAGTTTAAAGATTTTTTAATCAACTTCAAAAACTACCTGCATGAAACAGATCTAGCAATTTTATTGTATTGTTGGAAGATAAAACTCCAACTTTTTATGTGTGCTATAGAAATTGCAAAATAAAACTTATCACAAAGGTCGTCAATCCGATGCTTATGGCAATTAATCGTTAGGGCACATGCCTTTTAGGGATTTTGATGCATAGACATTGCAAGCTATAGAGCTCACGATTCATAGGCCTCATGAATAATAGAGTATACGTATTCGAGCAATTGATATTGTATCAAACGTCTTTATATCTCAAGTAGGGAACCCGATAAAACTATACGTACTGCTTTTTTTTTTAAAGAACATACATAAAATAATAAGTGTGTTTGAGTTTGACACCTCTTGCTCGTGAATGGGTCTGATAATTGTTTGGCCCTTTTCAAGCAAACTAAGTAATTACTTATTGTATTCTCACTCTTTCCACTTAATTGATTGATAAGAGAAAAATACCTGATATATATCCGAAACGGAGAAAGAATACAATTTATGTCACCACCCCATCTCATCCTTTAGGAGTTGTAAAAACCGACTAAGGGACTGTCCTTGAATATTATCTTTACGTAATAAAAAGAAGGAATACTTGAAATTAAACCCTATACCAATCCGTCTGGCCAGCGTGGTATTAGTAGGCCAAGTTTCCCTCCGTCATGGGAGGAGGCCTGTCCCTGCAGTGGGACATTAATGGGCTGTTATGATAATAAACACAAAAGCTCTTTAAACAAAAAATAGATTATTCAATACAATCGAGTTATTTTAAGATGACAATATTAAAACACCTTTCAACTATGAAGCCTGAGGTTATTGAACTATGACGTATATTATCGAAGTTTAATACCTACGTGACAAGAGATTTTAAAAGATTTTATAAAGTTGGGAAAACAAAGAAGTTTGTTGACATCAATATCAATGCAGGACTTATAATAGCTTCAAGACAGCATAAACTATGTAGGTACTTCGTTGTCTGAGTTTTGACAAAATATTATTAAAAATTTATAGAAAATCTTTATTTCTTCATGATTTGACAAAACTTTTTAAGACAATATTAGTTTTTTTTACAGCATTTTTTAAAGATGCTGTGCTTGCATAAGCTATTAAGCTAAAACTGAAAGAGATTAGACTCTCTTGAGAGTTTTTCTAACTTTCAATTAATTACTAGCTAAGTTTTACTAACTAGAAAAACTTTTTTTCTTGATAGATTGGATTTGTAAAAATCATGACACTTTTGTTAAATGTAATTAATAATTTAAATCACTAATAACTTAACGAAATGGATTACATTTAGTAAAGAAAGTAGCTACTAAAAATACATTGTATATTTATAACTTTGTAAATTAAAAAACTATTTATCTTGGAGCTCATATAGATTTAGGTTAAACTGATCTTTATTTAATAATTATACACTTCAAACACAATATCACTTGGCTTATTAAATGCTAACAATTAAGTAAAAACTTTAAGTTAAGAACCTCCTTATAATTTACGTAGAAGCTTTCTAATAGGAAGTGCCTTTAAGGGGAGCGTAAAAATACATTTCCGTAGGCCGCTAAGATGAAGACGAGTTTTTTCTTTAATTTACAACATCTGAATTGGAAGGTTTTACAGTCAAAGTTTAAAAAAGTTTTATCATTATATTTTACTAGCTGACCCGTACCCACTTCGTTGGGCGGCGAAAAAAACGCGTCCGTTTTTTTAAACATATTTCATTACTGCTCCACTCCTATTACTCATAGCGTGATAATAGTATCAGTGGAGTGTCATAGGCTATATAGATAGCCTATGACAGTCCCCGATAAATGGACTATTCAACACAGAAAAAATTTTTAAAATCGGTTCATAAGACCCAAAGATTACCCCCTACAACGTCACAAACACACAATCACAAAAACTTTACCTCTTTATAATAATAATATAGATTATCCGTATCTTAGTCATTAATTAAAAATATATTTGACTTTCGTCAAGCAGAGTATTTAAGATAATAATAATAAATAATCCTTACACATTCACACATCGCCACCTAGTCCCAAACTAAGCAAAGCTTGTACTATGGGTACTAGACAACGGATAAACATACTCATATACTATTTTTTTGTAAATAATACGTGGAAAACACTCAGACCAATGCAAACAATCATGTTCATGCACACAAAGATTTGCATTGAGCGGGAATCGAACCCGAGACCTCTGCGTTGCAGTCATGTAATACACCGACTCCGCCACAGAGGTCGTCAAAAGCAGCAAAAAATGCTGTATACAAGCAAAAATTCGTACGCACCTAAACCTGTAAATAAAAATAACTAGGTATAGCTGTATGAGCATACGACCTTATAAATATGCAAACAGAGTAACCTCTATTATGTCGTGAACTATCTCAAAGTAAAGCCTGATTCCATTATCGTTGTTAGTATCTTGCCTAACTGCATTGTTTTGTGTTGTCTAGTGTACTCAGGAAGATACATACTTGGTTAAACTTCAAAGACAGTATCCAAAATCGTCGCAGTTTTTTATGGTGCAAGTTTAAAAACAAATAGTCATATTCTTTAAAAAAAAGTATTCTAGTCATTCTCCGTGTGGTGACGAAGTAAGAGTAGGTAGTAAGAATACAATATGACATATTGTCACCACCCCATCTCATCCCATGGGTATCGTAAAAACCGACCAAGGGACTATCCGTGAATATTATCTTTATGAAAAAAAGAAGGCAAACTTGAAATTAAACCCTATACCAATCTGTCTGGCCAGCGTAGTATTAGTAGGCCAACTATCCCTTCGTCATGGGAGTAGACCCGTCCCTGCAGTGGGACATTAATGGGCTGTTATGAATTCTAGACGTGTATTACTTGTAAGTTGTGCTACTAGTGCTTAATTACGTTACATTGTATAAAAGTGTTAGAAGCTCCAAGCAAATGAATAGCGTTCGCGTACTGAAAAAATGGAGTAGAACTATCTTTTATAAAGTGATGACATAACAATAATAGTGAGTAACTAGAACATTATGCCTGACGTGATAGTGAGATATTAGAAATTGCTCCAACTAAAATGGTTTTCTTTTCAAACGTCACTTCTTGGTTACATACAATAAATTACTACAAAAATCAATGAGAAATTGAAGACAGAGAATGAAAGTAGAAAAAAACGCGTCCCCTTTTTAAACATATTTCATTACTGCTCCACTCCTATTAATCATAGCGTAACATTAAATAGCCTATAACACTCCCCTCTAAATAGTCTATTGAACACAGAAAGAATTTTTAAAACCGGTTCAGTAGATCCAGAGATTACCCCTACAATGTCACAAACTTTACCTCTTTATAATATTAGTTAGATTACACAAAATATGATGAATATCATAGCCACAGATTATGATCATAGCTGTGTTGATTTCCTGATTCTTTAATATTTTTACTTATTGTTTTGATAAGTTTAAGATAAGATTCCAAATTCATTTACGTATTGACACACTTGGACCTAAGGTGATGGGGCTTCAGTCTCAACTGCACTGTAGTGGCTAAATTCATTACAATTAGCAACAATGACACTATTCCAATAATATTTATAGTTAAAACACTTTATAAGAGAATATCTAGGGTTGAATTAATTAATACATTGTGGTATACAGCTAAGTGTAAACTTCTACGATATTCATAAATTATTCGCATTAGCCTTGTCAATTAAGATGTATGCTGCCTTGTTCAAAAGTTATCATTTAATCTTATGTACGAAGAAATAATTGTCATGAACCGGAATGATACTTCGCTTTTTATTCAATGTAAAAGTTCATGTTTACTAAGATAAATGTATTTATTTATGTTAATTTTAAATTTGATATTATATTCTAACGTGTACGGCATATATATCAGAACAGTTCATAGAATAATTCATAGTTTTAAATAATACATAAATATAAATATTATGTACCTAAGTATAGCTGTTGGTATAGCATAATTAAATAAATCTTTACCAGAACCTAATTCATAAAACGAAAGTTGTCTATATAAAAGTATTAGTAGGTACCAACTTTATTCAATACTTATATAACTCAATAACACCTTGATTAGCCACCACAATATTGATTGAACTATTCAAACAATCATAATAATTACCTACAAATTATCGAAAGGTTTCACTCGTTAAACATAATTGGGGCTCTATTTATTAGTCCGATTGCTATTAATTGGTTTCAGGGATTTTAAACATAGCTACTACGAGTATTGGGTGGTAACATAGAAAGCTATAGTTATTGTTCTGAGTTTAGAATTGGTTACTATCGGTTCTGATACTTCACAATTTATATATGAAAATACCAAGTACAAAAGTAGTTAATTAATTAACTAAAACTAATTTTAACTTAAGTCTGTATTGAAACAAATTATTTTGTGTTATTGTAAGCAATTTGGTTTGTATTAACCTTCGGAAGGATAGGGGGGTGACTCACCACCCCAGTCGATTAAAAAAGATGCTGTAACTTTTTATAAGTTAATTGATGGTAGCTGTATTTTTCTGTATTCTCTTATCTAAGCATACAAAGTTATTAGCATTAGTCACTAATTTGCCACTGGTCGTGGTTTTTGCTATATTTACCTTGCTGGGGTGACCGATCACCCCACTATCCTTTTACGTTTTTGTTTCCATCGCAAATCAATTGAAATAAGAGGCTTTATTAGTCCAAAATGGTAAGATTTAAGGACGATGACATTGAGAAATATTTAAAAAACCTAGGCAATACAAGTTTCTAAGGGATGAAGTATCAAAAATTGAGGATAATGTGTCTAGAAATTTAAATTTACTGAGAGAAATCAGACAAAGTATAAGAGATGTTCTAAACATGAACCAGCAACCTTCTGGAAGTGAACCCCCGTTGAAATTACAAAAATAAGCATGGTGTTAAATTTTTCTAAGAATGAAAGACAAAAAAGTTAAAATTAATTGGGTTAAATGTCATTTACCTGTATGTCTCGATCACCGTCAAGATATTTGTCTGAACTGTTTTAAATCTTAAATATAATATATACATAGGCGCCTAAACTAATCAAAATTGTTTTTTATACATTTATTACGAACTAAATTACTTGTCTCATTTAAAACAAAGTATCTTTTTTGTATGGGTCACCCCCCTATCCTTACGTGTATGCAAGAAAAGCCTATCCTGCCGAAGGTTAAGTATATTCTGAAACACCTTTTTTGTCTGAATAAGGAAAAGTGTTTTAAGTTCGGTTCATGAGATGTTCACAAAGTGAGCAAGCCCTTTCTTTGTCTAATAAAGATTAAAAAAGTTCGGTTCATTCAAGTTTAGAATCACAAAACTCTAATCTAAGAATCAATTTGATTCTTAATCCTGTATTTAGTGACACCGAAATTTCGAAATTCCCGAATTTTCAAACCACTTTTGGTTTATCCCGCCAATCGAAAGTTAAAGTTGAAATTTTAGGTTTCAGGAAGCAAGTTATACTTAGTTTTTTTTTATTCTGAACGTTTTTTTATAAAAAACGGACCATTCTCAAGTTTATCCTCCACTACCGGTTTGTTCGGTTAACAGGAAGTTCAATGTGGTCATACTCGTATATACGAAGAGAGAAACATTTCGTTCAAATTTTTGAACGAATCACACTTAATACTGGCCTTTAATATTTTCTTCTGTTCCCGGTCTGGCTCAAACTAACTTTAAAATTAATACCTATCATCGAGTCTAGTATCATCCATACATCTCATCATCATTATAACAGCCCATTAATGTCCCACTGCAGGGACGGGCCCCCTCCCGTGACGGAAGGATACTTGGCCTACTAATACCACGCTGGCCAGACGGATTGGTATAGGGTTTAATTTCAAGTTTTCCTTCTTTCTATGTACAGATAATAACTTAGTCTCACAGATAGTCCCTTAGTCGGTTTCTACGACACCCATGGGATGAGATGGGGTGGTGACATGTTGTATTCTTACTCCGTCAACACACGGATCCATACATATATATTCGTTAAAAGAAACTGTAGTAAGTAATAAAGACAAGATACGATAGCACATACACTATACACATCACTATAATTGAGAAAGTCATTAGGAAATACAGAATATCTGCTATTTCTTAATAGCCGTACGCGCGTTGCAGACAGTTTAACGAAGATAATTGTCGATAACGATGTAGACGTATGTACCTATTTCTATCTTCCGTGTTATATCCGTTTTCAGTATTTAACACGATCATAGAAAGAGATAGTAACTCAATATTAAAAACTTTTCTCATTAGTGTTAGCCAGAAAATCAAATCTATTTTGTACAGCCTGCCTACTATTAGTATGAGATCTCTCCCTGCAATGGGACACTCAAGAAGTGGTAAGAACTCAACCGTGTGGTCTGGCATATAAATATCAGATGTCCCTATTACTTTTCCTACCGCTCCCCTACTTAGATAGCTAGTGAAAAAGTAATCAAAATATTTTAAATCATTGGTCTCAAGAGAATGAAAAATTTCAATCGCAAAGTGAACACAGAATGACCCCCATCAAACCTGATGGAAATCGCAATACATTCCAGAAACGGGGCCATAAATAGGTAGTCAAGAAAAATTACTTTACTCCATGGACCCTATTCTCCCTGTGGTGACGGAGTAAGAATACAATATGTCACCAAAACTTGAAATTAAACCCGTTATCAATCCGTCTGGCCAGCGTGGTATTAGTAGACAAAGTATCCCTCCGTCACGGGAGAAAGCCCGTCCCTGCAGTGGGACTTTAATGGGCTGTTATGATGATGATGGGCACTATAGTTAGCCGGTAAAAGTTTCTTCACACTGAAAGATCCGGTATAGTTTATGAGAAGAGGAAACACATGTGCCAAAGGACAGATTTACAATTTAACGAATTAGAAAGCAAATTGGTTTCAAAGGGATTAGTATGTCAGAACAAAGAGATCCTTGTTACTTTTTCAATTATCCAGTATGACTGTCGCTCGACGTTTCGCCACATGAGACTTGTGTTTACAACTATATTACAATGACTTTATCGTTCAACCAGTTCGGGTTAGCTCCTAGTTAAGCTTAGTTTGACACAAGATTAATGGTATTGTTGTTAATATTTTTTTATTTTTTTATTTTAAAAAGACAACTCCCGCACTAGGGATCATGCCCTGTGTCGCGGGGACTTTTACAAACATCAATTAACGGACACATAGAACACCCAGACTCAGGACAATAATTTGTGGATCTCACAAATTATTGTCCTGCGTGGGGATCGAACCCACAACCTCATGCGCGGCAGCCGCTGGCTCTACCGGCGCGCCACCGAGGTCGTCATATTACTGTTAGCATGTATTTTAATAGTATATTTATTTATATATATAGTCCATAAGTTTAACGTAAGGACGTAAGTTTATTGTATTTTTTTAAATTATTAAAAAAACTATTATTAAACGAATTAACGGGATATTTACCATGTTTAGAGTTATTGAGTTTCCGATATTTCTACACTGTTACAAGCGCCATGATCACGGATGAACTGTATTTATTTCTTTCATAATAGTGAATGTAACCATGACAGTTAAATACTGATATTTAAAAAAAAATCTGAATTGGTAAGCCTTGGTAGTTTTAAGCACAGTTTTAAGTTTTAAGTTTTTTTCCCAGTATGAAGGGAAGTAGAGTTATTTACTTTTTTATATCAATCCCTCCAGTTTGACAAACATCTATTTAACGGTCACAATGACTTCCTGCTCAGTGCAACCTTTTTCGTTGACGACCTCTGTAGCGCAGTCGGTCTCGGGTACGATTCCCGCTCAATGCAAATCTTTGTGTGCTTGAACATAATTGTTTACATTGGTCTGAGTATTTTCAACCGACTTCAAAAAGGAGGAGGTTCTCAATTCGGTTGTATTTTTTTTTTTTTTTTTTTAATTTTTTTTTTTTTTTTTTTTTTTGTGTTTGTTACCTGATTTCTCGAAAACGGCTAGACTGATTTGAAAAATTTTTTTTTTGTTCGTATTGGTATGCTTCCCATTTGGTCCCATTGTCACCAGATCTGGATCTGGATGAGGGGATCCCAGAGAAATAGAGGGCATCTCTTGAAAATTGTAGAGACGCATTGTGTAAAATCTTGTCATACATGTGCATCTTTGACGTCACTACCAAATAGTCAAGAATTTGAACTGGTCAGATCCTGGAGACCAGAGAGAGTCGAGGGAACACCTTAACGGCATATAGCAGCTACCTTGTGTTTGGGCTTATTTTAATTGTATTGATGAATACTTTACAAAACTTTACACAAACATGATCTGATGATGAAGAAGATTGAGGGTCGAGGCAACTCCTCAACGGTATATAGCAGCTACCTAGTGTTTGGGCTTATTTTATTCGTATTGATGAAAACTTTACAAAACTTGACACAAACATCATCTGATGATGAAGAAGACTGAGGGTCGAGGAAACTTTTTAACGGTATATAGCAGCTACCTAGTGTTTGGGCTTATTTTATTCGCATTGATAAAAGCTTTACACAACTGTACACAAACATAATCTAATGATGAAGAAGATTGAGGGTCAAGGGAACTTTTTAATAGTAAATAGCAGCTACCTAGTGTTTGGGCTTATTTTATTCGTATTGATGAAAACTTTACACTAACATTATGACTGTAATTGAAGGTATGGTTTAAGACTTAATAATGAAGTTCTTATTTGAATTTAAAATAGGAATTAATACCGGATTATAAATAGACTATAAACAAATTTTTGAATTGCATTTCATTTATTTTAAACTTATTCTTTAGGTACAACAAATTGATAATAATAACTATTATAAGTATTTATTTGATTTATTTTTATGTCAATTTATTTAAATTATCAATTTAGTGTGCATGTCGCACAATAAATTAATAATTTTTATTACTAATTAACCACGCAGAGACGGTGTGGCTACGCTTTTCGATGTTCTCCCTATTTAAAACGTTTTTCATGTAGGTCCTTTTTTGTGAAAGCTGATTCTTACGTTGTTCACTAGTCTCTTTTGAAATGGCATTGGAGGTAGATTTCCTACTTCGAGAATGGCGTTTCTTCCTTTCTTCGGTTGTCATCGAATCGAACCCGTGGCGGGCGCGTCAAGTCTTGTGACCTGTGACGCGCACCAATGAACATACCGCGGCGGCGCGGCGCCCGCGCTGCACTCCCCGCGACCCGACGGTGACCGGTCCGCCCGCTACCGCTCAGTCGCGAGCGAGCGACAGTGCGAGACGTAGACCGACGGCGAATGCACGTTCGCCCGCACTTCATGCGTACGCAATTAACTCGATCTCTAGATTCTAATTTACATCTTGTTTTCTTCTCCTATATACTCGTAGTCTAAGCTACGTCTAGCTAATCTACATCTTGTTTTTTATTCTTGTATAACTTAACTTAACTTCAGTGCTGTGAACTTAACTAACTTAATAACTCTGTATTCTCTTTCATTCTGTGTCATTAAGTAAATAGTCTTGTAAATAACCGTCACGTTTTCTATATCACCTCTACAGTCTCATACAATCAGCGCTGTCTCATGAGCAGCGCGTTTCGTAGGTCTACCCATATTTAGACAAAATAATGTCCCTCTGCAGGGACGGGCCTCCTCCACTGACGGAGGGATATTTAGCCTACTAATACCACACTGGCCAGACGGATTGGTATAGGGTTTAATTTCAAGTTTTCCTTCTTTTTATTTCTCAAAGATAATATTCACGGATAGTCCCTAAGTTGGTTTTTACGACACCCATGGGTTGAGATAAGGTGGTGACATGCATTCTCACTCCGTCACCACACGGATTTATAGAATTGGTATTCACTAAAAATTTGAAAATAAAATTGATTTTTACAAAAAAAAAAAAACCGACTTCAAAAACACAAATTGCACTAAAAAGTAAAAAATAATTAGTTGTATTTCGGTTTTACAACATTAAATCAGCCATTCCTTCTACTGAATTTTAATCTAAAGAATAGGTTATTTTAATTATTGTAAAAAGTATTGTTTAAGATATTTCTTGAAGAGTCTGTAAATATATTGATTTGTAGATTCTTTAAAAGATAATCAAATTATTACAAATAATGTAATATTATTGTTATTTTTGGAGTCGGTGTCAGCCAACGCAATAAGTATGATATAGTTATACAAAACTTTATGGCCTTTTCTAACACACTCGAATCACTTTAAATGGTTTTTAATTAGATAAATATTGCATTTAAAACAAAAACGGCCGTTTCATTTTCTAATGCGAATTTTAAGTAATTGTTAGTCTTTAGCCTGTGTGTAACATGACGCCATAATGTTTGTTTAAATATTAAGTCAGAAATAAAAAATGGTAGGTATATAAACTATCGTGGCTGACACCGACTCCAAAAATAACAATAATATTACATTATTTGTAATAATTTGATTATCTTTTCAAGAATCTACAAATCAATATATTTACAGACTCTTCAAGAAATATCTTAAACAATACTTTTTACAATAATTAAAATAACCTATTCTTTAGATTAAAATTCAGTAGAAGGAATGGCTGATTTAATGTTGTAAAACCGAAATACAACTAATTATTTTTTACTTTTTAGTGCAATTTGTGTTTTTGAAGTCGGTTTTTTTTTTTTTTGTAAAAATCAATTTTATCTATGTACAATATGTATGTATTTAAGTATGTATATCCGTTGTCTAGTACCCATAGTACAAGCTTTGCTTAGTTTGGGACTAGGTGGCAATATTGTGTAAATGTTTGAGAATGATATTATTATTTTATAGATCGCACTAACAGAACTTCTCGGACTTTCTCGTCACGCGAGGAGGCCCGTCCCTACAGTGGGACATTAATAGGCTGTTATGATGACTTATTTATAAGTAAACGCACCAAGTAGGTACCTTTTATACTTTGTTTGTCATCACATGAACACTATTTGTTTATTTATTTTAGTGTAGTCAGTAATAAATAATTGTATTGACTGCTTTAGTATGTTGATGTTCAAATTCCAATTGTGTAATAAATTGATGACATTATTCATAATAACAAGGGCTTAGGTAAGCCACTGTATGTAATTTGTTATTAATTATAGTACTGTTATTGATTTAGTATTGTCATTGTTATTTTCTTTGTGTTCTACTTATAGTTTTAGCTTTCGGTGTCGACCGAACACATTTTGATGTGAATAAATGTAATAGTCACCCACAGGACAGGCTTGCCTAGTGAGGGGCCAATGTATAAAATTCTCATTGTTTGTTCCATTTGTCAAAAAAACATTTTGTTGCCTTTTTGATATTGTTGTACCCGAACAAAATGTACTCTGTACCTACCTAAAATCAACATATGTACCTATCTATGGAATGCAATAAAGAATTTGAGTTTGAGTATGAGTTTGTAATAACAGAAGTATTCTTCACTCATAGACCCGTGCCTGATGACGTCTGAAGCGTATTGATTGTAATACATGAGTGCTACGCAGTTTTCTCTGTGCTCAATTTCCGCTCAATGCAAATCTTTGAATGTCCATCAAGATCAAAGAACATTAATGTTTTTATGGGGCTTGGTATTTCCATATAAATGTATCTAAAAACAGGCTATATAAATATAGTAGTTTGAGATCGTGTTGTGTGATTTTGAAAGCAAACTAAACAAACTAAATAACATGTATGACTCGCTTAATTAATTTGGACGAGGCCCAATCTGCTTGCCAGGATCGTGACAGTGGCGTTCTGTCGTCTCTGTCTACCCCGGACGGAATAAGTTTATGTATGTATGTAAACTATATAACGTGATAAAATTTTGCAGTCATCCCTTAAAGTCCTTTGTACTTGAGCAACCTTGAAGATGTATAACAGGACAAAGAACCTAGCACAAATCCTGTATTTCTTGTGCTTTTTTATTGTTTTCTTTAAATAAAGTTACACATTTGAAATACAACTGTTTAAGTAACTGTAAAAGTGCATTATAAAATACATAATATAATAATTTTTCAAGAGCAATGTCGTAATCTATACTTTAAGCACGTATCGAAAATTAATAAATATATTTTTATATTAAAACGCAGATTAAGGAAGCTTCTGCGGAAGTTTGGACTTTAGAATGAAAAATCTTAAACGATTAATCCAATAACACAATTTATCTTGAAATAATTACAATTTACATTAAGTCAAGATATTATACAAAAAAAAATCATCTGTACATTTATTTATTTCCCTTTTCATACTTACTTTTATAACTATTTAAGTATTCCAAACTTTCAACTTTATAAAACTAAAAAATGTTTTCCACAGTAAGTAAAAGTATTCAGTCAATTCATTCACAATCACAAATAAAATCATCAACCTAAACCAAACATTATTTGATTCATTTCCATTTACGAAATCGTCAAACTTATCGAGTGCACAGAGAAAAGTCCACGAGGAGACGTCTGTCTCTGAACGGATCTGCGAACAGACTGCCGGCTATATGTATGAGACCTTTAGTTTTCCTTCCAGTAAAAATGAAATACATTAACCCCTGTTATAAATTTTCCGAGATAGCTTGTGGTGTTGTTTACCACGTCAAACGTATTCATAAAAGTTTGTGAAGCTTACTAATTAGTATTAGCAGCTACTCGTAACTTATACCGTAAGTTGGCGCGATAAAGATTTTATCTAATATTCTGCAATGGAAGTTTCTTTATTTATTTAGTAGTTATGAATTGATAAAGTATTGTGGCTTACGGGTATGTAATAAAATAGAATATTTTATTAATTTTGTAAGAAGGTGTTGCAGTGAAGCAAGTAGAGAAATAGGTATTGTTCATTTGTTTGTTTTTTAACATGAAAATAAAATTTTAACGTAAAGTATATTTTATCGGAGCTTTTTCAATTTAGGATTTAAATGCTGGAATAAAGAAGTTTTAATATCCTTCAACAGAAAAAGGTCTGGACTATTGACGAAGGAAAACGTATGTCTGGATCTGAATTGTCCTGTTTTCTTAATAAAATAATATTTGTGAAGTGATCACCAAAAAGAGCGATAGGAACCCAGCAGAGTTTTTTGTGGGTGTCTTCTCTGACATGGTAGTGTTCCGGACCCTCAGTAAATTTAGCCGTTAAGTTAGACGTGCATATGTGATCACTATAAAAATGCTGACTTTCATAAGTGTCACTAACTTGTCTCATATGAATAAAAGATTTTTTCATTTTTGCATTTTCATTTTAGGCTACTTAGACCACGCTAGCTAGGGAAATTGGTACCACGACTTATTATTACCTAATTCCATTATTTATTTCCGTTGTTATTTTTTGCAAATTTTACTGTGCGAATCGAGTCCTGTGTCGTTTGATCATACAACCATGACCTTGCATGTCAGTCGCATACACAAACGCATTGCTAACGTGGTAGTTAAATTTGAGAAAGTTATATTTACGTGAAGTTGCTTTGTGGCTTGTTTGCTGTGTTTGTTTGTTGTGTTTGGTTTGGGATGTCCCGAAGACCTAATTATACACTGAACAACACGGTCGGCATCTGTTATTTCCCCGGACTGTTATGTTATTGGCCTCCGTGCTTGTCGATCTTCAGATTACCGTGGGCTCATCTGTTTTGTTGGCTCATTCTCAGAATATTACATTCGCAAAACATTACATTCGCAAAAGATTATATTCTCAAAATATTACTTTTGGTAAAACCAAGAACAAAAGTTTTCTGCATAAAGCAGAAAATAAAAAATATTTTTTAAGATCTCTTACTAAAGTCAATTGCAAATTTTCGTATAAACATCTTTCTTTATCAAGCCCTGTGCTACGAAGACTTTATAAACACACATTTATTAACACAAAGACTTATTACAAACATGAGTGAAAAATTAAAATAATGGAACTACTAAAAATTAAATTTGGTATTTCATTTATTTATAGGCAAACTTACGTCTTATAAGTCTTATGTCATCATAACAGCCCGGGAGGTAAACTTGGCCTTCTAATACCACGCTGGCGCTCTGGTCAGACGTATTGGTATAGGGTTTAATTTCAAGTTTTCCTTCTTTTTATTTCGTAAAGATAATAATCACGAATAGTCCCTTAGTCGGTTTTTACGACACCCATGGGATGAGATGGGGTGGCGACATATTTATTGTATTCTTACACCGTCACCACACGGACCTAATTCTGCCTACGATAATTTTGAAAGAATACTTATTGTGTCATCGTTAAAGCCTATCAATCTCCCGTTACAGAAACTGGCTTTCTCCAGTGATAGAGCAAACACTTGGCCTTTTATATACCATTTATTTATTTTATATATATTTTGGCCTTCTTTATCCATGACGACCTCTGTGGCGTAGTGGTTATTTAACATGACTGCTACGCAGAAAGATTTTGCTACACAGAGGTCTCGGCTTCGATTCTCACTCAATGAAAATCTTTGTGTGCATGAACATGATTGTTTGCATTGGTCTGGGTGTTTTCTATGTATAATAATTAGATGTATTTACAAAAAAAAAGTATCCAATGTTTATCCGTTGTCTAGTACCCATAGTAAAAGCTCTGCTTAGTTTGGGACTAGGTGGCATTGTATGAAAGTGTGAGGAATATTTATATTATTTATATATTACACCTAATAAAATTATTTCATAACCTTATAACATAATATTATAGTAACTACAAGCGCAGTAGGGCACTTTATGATACTATTTAGTAGTTCTTACTTTGGGAACAGATGGCGCTGTGTAGAGATGTCCGTGATTTTTTTATTATTTAGTGAATGCCACAGGATTTCTTTGTATTGCATGTCCACGCTGGAAAACCCACGTTAAAACCAATAATTCGAATTAAAAAATTTCATAGAAACTCTATACGCTGAATAGAAAGAATTCTGGGAAAAGTAAATCTACTTATGAACGGCATAGACAATCGTATAACAAACAAAAATATTGAAACGGTATAACAAAGCCTAGTCGGTGTTTTTTTAAATTTGCCTTAAGTTTGGACTAATTACATGTTGGCACCTACGCCACCCCATCTCATGCCATGGGTGTCGTAAAAACCGCTAAGTGACTATCCGTGAATATTATCTTTACGTAATATAAAGAAGGAAAACTTGAAATTAAACCCTATACCTTGTATCTACCTTGCATTAAAATACAGGACGTTGTCGTGTACACTCTGTATACTGTAATTTTACTTTAGACATCCAAATGTTTTCACGACATAAACATATAAAATAACAATACTACAACAACAAATTTCAGCCATTACAAAATAAATTAATGTACTGTCACTTCCCATCAAAACCAGCAGAGTCGACAAGACTAAACAAATTAACTACCTAACTAACAATATCAATTTTGCTAAGCTTCTGATCAAAACAGAACATGATTGGCTATTAAAAAAGCCACCGAGATACGGTTTTTAATTTGAATCAATTACTCTTATCACTGTTGTTAACAAGCTTGTTATATTAACTTCCACGAAACACCGCACCTTTATTTCGTAGTAGTTGAACGTGCGACATAGTAATTAAAGTAAGTGACATCCGCATATGCACTGACATTTAAAACTTTCCAAACATGAACGCAGATCATACAGAGAAGTTTCTTTGACTCAAAATGTTAAGCCTTCCTGTACATGTATTTACTAAGTACAAGTCAACAATTTAGAAGCAATGGTTGCTTGACTTATCAGTCAAGGAATTTGAGTCTCTTTCAAATATTCCAGCTTATGCGGGCTGGTGTTTTGCCACTCATTTTGATTTCTGTTCTATCAGGATTACAGGTTCTAACCTCCACTCCCACTCGATCATATCGATCTACACCATCGAAGGTTGAACGCCATTGAACAGTGGGCGCGTACTGACGTTCGGAAAGTAAGCGAACCCATCTCTTGTGAACCCCCTAATATGGAACTGTATGCAGAGCGCATCAATTTTTACATTTGAAGGAATTCTACAGTGGTGGACGTCCTTTTTGTGTGATTGACATGACGATAATAATAAACTTGGCCAACATCACCTAGTTTGTTTTGAAATTCCTCCCTATTAGTATTGAATTCATACACATCACTTTTCTTTATCACTTGCGCAAGTTAATTGATCCGTACTGAGAACTGCAAGTCTCCCTTGTGGTTAATGCAGGATACGCAAAAGTTCAGTATACGTGGAAACTGTATTCTCTGACCTTTAGCACAATGTCAAAACTGTATAGGAAACAAGTAACTTTGAAAGATGAAATGAATTGTTCACATATTGCATGGCAATAGTAAACGAGTTCCTCTGAAAGTTCCAATGCAAATTCCACACAGTAGATTAAATTCTTCAGATATGCATACGTGTATGTGGGAAGTAAGAAACATTTGTATTAAAAAGTTGGAGTTATTCTTTACTTTACTTTAGTTGGTTCTCATTGGCTGCTCCGCCGATACTTCAACTTCGATTCCCGCTAAATGCAATTTTTTGTATCTATGTTCACATTAAAAATACTCATTTAGGCAAACGCGTATCAGTATTTTCAAAGTGTTTTGCTTTGCTAATTAATAGTTGAACTATTGGCGCCTTGAAAAAAACAAGATATCAAATTTCAGATTTCCAAAACTTCCGTTTTTCTTCCTGAGTGATTTTTTTAGTAACAAGTGTGACTTTATGGCCCTGGGTTTCTTTTAGTGAGTCTAGTTTTTCTACTTCATCTTGAGAGTTTTCGAAATTCGTACAAAGAAGTAAGTATAGGTACAGAATTTCAGAAACTGAACAGAATGTTTACTTTCCGTAGTTCTCGCAAAAGCTAACCAAAGCCAATTGCAGATGCAATTATATAATCAATCATAGCGAGGTATACCAGTAGTTAAAATGTTAATGAACTCTGAAACAGGGATGAAATACTATCCTTTGAAGTAGCACTTTTATAAAAAACATATAACTAAAAGATTTATTTATAAAAAAAAAAATGTATCTAACCTTAGTTCACTATGGTTCAAAGAAAACAATAAATATGATTTTTCTTTTTCGTAATATTCTAAAGAGTTGTGTTGTGAATGACTTCATTAAAAAAAAAAATTACTTGACAGATAAAAAAATAGCACAACAAAAAAATAAACATTAATCAATAAATTCTTTGTGAAAGATGTTGAATTTATTAGAAAATGATTATTCAACGGATGACAAATGCACACAAACTAATAGAAGAAAAGAAGGAGACAATATGAGTCAAACTTCTACCGCAAAGAACATATTACACAGGAAAGACAAAAAGGACAGCAAGTATATCACAATGTAAGTTAATGCCTAGGTAAAAAGCATTATAAAGTATGGTTCCCCTAGTAAAGCTTAGAAAAACATAAAATTACGTGTTTCTCAAAATTCTTTCATTCATCAATAACTACTGTTTTTGTTGACTGATGATCAAGTCTCAAATACACAATAACTGCAGTGGTATTTTCCAAAGGCTTATGGGTCCTTAAAAGGGTTAGTAAAAACCTTTATAAATGATTGGCCACATGGTTAAGAACACCTCTAAAGGTTAATAGAATGGTTAAGATAACTGGTCTCTAATGAATGCCCAACGAACGTCATACACTTGTGGCAATAAACATAATATTGATCCTTAAAGGGCAGAATATGATCTGAGCGCTATACAAATAACAAAAGTTCTCTCCTTGTACCTAGTTCTTAATATAACCTTAACGTGAAATTAACATTCTTGGAAAAGACGTATAGAATGTCGAAAATACAGCGCGGTTTATCTCGATGCATATTCTACGGAGACCTTGTGTAATACTAAACAATTTTAAAGGAGTATTTAGGGACCCTTGAACTGTGATAATGACATATGTAATTATCGATAGCGGAAATATGAATTAATGTAAAGGACATTTTTATAACACTCGATAATAATACGTATGCAATTACATCATACGATATAATACTCATTTTCGACAAAATGTCCTTTACGTTAATTCATATTTCCGGTATCGTTATTTTAAATCTACCACTTTCATTTTTTGACATAATCAAATGCTACCACGCAAGCAGACTAATTTTCTAAAATTCATAAGTTTACTATTGTGACTTTTTAATTCAAACAACTTTTCTTATTTTTATTAACATTGTGTTACTTTATGTATACTTAATAGTAGATCGCTGATCTATGTTGCCTTGGTGTTTTCATCAGATTTTATTCGTATCCTTTAAAAACGAATAAGATTTAAGTAACCATTTATTATGAAAGTTTTGTAATGCAACTTAATTATGTACATGTGTAACTTAATTATGTATCATTTATTTCAGCTACAAAGATGATGGAAGTTCTGGCGAGCACATTAAAACTATAGTTCCAAGAGAAATATCTAGCATAAATAATGATACAAAAGTTAAGAATATTTATTGTATATCTAAAGTTAAAATAATAAAAGACTATGAATTAGGAATAATGCGCAATATATACATTCCTGGGACAGCAGATATGGGCATTTCTGCGTACAGCACAGATATTGATCGTTATTACAAAAGTGTGTTTTACGATGAGCACCAAACAAAGTCGAAAAAATCAATTCATTCATAAGGAAGATTATGGAAACAACAGTGGTATAGTGAAAGAAAAAGGTGTTACTTGCTTGTCAATTTTATTTTTATGTAATGTACATTATATAGCCTTCAACAAAAGTGTTGCCTTTTATTTTGAAATACTTTCTTTTTTTAGACTATTTGTGTCTAAAAAGTTTTTTCTACCAGAAAGCCAAGTCTCGTAAATGTATTTATTGTAATTACAGTATGAGGACATTGATAATATGATTGGCTTTTAAAGAAAGACAGCAAATCAATGAGTAAGATGAGTATATCCGATTACCGAAAATAGCTGAATAATTTATAGCATAAGTTTTGAAAATTATCACATTGAAGATACATTTTTTTTTTCTATGTAAGATACATTTTATAGGGTTCGGCATAAGGTTGAAATTATAAAAGATTGAATCTCTACTTACTTCTATTTGACATTGTATGTTTCATGTTGTTTGTCGTATTTGGCACTGGTGACACTGGTGACGGAAACATTGCACTTCGATATAAAGTCATTGCAGTGCAACAAAATATGGCACTTATTGTTAACGTTATAAAATAAAATTTCAAAATCATCAATAAATTATAATCTCACTTTCTCGCTTCCTCATTGTTGTCTGTCTTTCTTTAAAAGCCAATCATATTATCAATGTCCCCATACTGTGCATTTCGGTTAACTCCATGTGATAACTACAGATTCTAATTAGCGTTTGGAGCTGTTTCATTGGTTGATAAAGTGTCA
The DNA here is from genome assembly GCA_905475405.1 of Schrankia costaestrigalis. NCBI lineage: Eukaryota > Metazoa > Arthropoda > Insecta > Lepidoptera > Erebidae > Schrankia > Schrankia costaestrigalis. The sequence goes on from FR997830.1 coordinate 4,707,702, forward strand.
AAAGTGACGTTTAAAGTTGACTGACTCAGACTGAGTTGAGATTTTCAACTAGTATAATTACGAGAATAACCGTTCAGGTTTCTGCGGAAAAACTCAATCCTCGGAAAAGAAGGGACCATTCCGGGTTCCGAAAGACGTCTGCAGCTGAACCTAGGCCTCTTTCAAGTATCTCTAGATAGCCGCGCAACTTGTTTCTCTAAAATAAAAATGATATGACTGCTACGCAAAGGTCTCGGGTTCGATTCCCGCTCAATGCAAATCTTTGTGTGCATTAACATGATTGTTTGCATTGTTCTGGGTTGAATTAGGTGTCGTAAAATAAAAAAAAAAAAAAAAAAAAAAAAAAAAAAAAAGGTGTCGTAAAATACTCTATTAAACTTTGACCCGATAAATAAATTAATAAACAGGGATTACTTACATCGCGTCGCGGGTTTCCATTACTCTTTTCCACGTAATTTTAATAAAAAAACATTAATTTTTTACAGCCCACGCAAAACTACCAGACTAATGCTAACGCTTATCAAAGCAACGTTTTACAAAGGATACAATAGTGCAATGGATAAAACCTTTCATCTGTTACATTCAGTATTCAATGCTAAGAGTATTACGCTTGAATATACTATTAGATTGTACGCATTTTATAACGAAAAAATATTGAATTAAATATCATCATCATCATAACAGCCCATTAATGTCCCACTGCAGGGACGGGCCTCCTCCCGTGACGGAGGGATACTTGGACTTGGCCTACTTATACCACTTTGGCCAGACGGATTGGTATAGGGTTGAATTTCAAGTTTTCCTTCTTTTTATTTCGTAAAGATAATATTCACGGATATTCCCTTAGTTGGTTTCTACGACACCCATGAGATGAGATGGGGTGGTGACACATTGTATTCTTACTTCGTCACCACACGGAATTAAATATACTTTTAACCAAAACCTATTCGATATTTTTCTCTATGCTTTCTATTGAAAAACAATTTGTCTACAGCTTGATAAATGATGTCATTTTAAAAAACTAACAAACAAAATGTGATTCCAAACCAAAAACCATAAAAATATTAATCAACCGTGTACCTATACCTACTAAAATCATTACAAAATGTATAAGCTCCGACGTTTACCCTCCAAACAAAGCAATTCTACCAGGATAACTGACTTAAGTGACCACGAAACCATAAGTAATAGGTACGTAACTATACACAAAGTCAAAAATACATGCCCATCTATAATTATGCTATCTTAATCACTATGTCAGGTATTATATTCCTACCTTACTATTAATAATTCGTGTATTAAACAACTTGCTCCTCAGTATTTCCCGTAAGCTTCTGTGATTATGACCCTTCTAACAAGGGCCATAATTACCGACCACTTCATCTTTTATAAACAAGGACTATGAAAATGTGATGGACTAAGAATAGAATCATTCCATGTTTTTCTGTAAGTGTTGTAAAAGCTGCAGGATAAAGTTAAGGATACGCACATATTGTTCCTATCTGTAAGAAAACTTTGAAATAATACCTATACCCTGGTCTGCTGGTATAGCAAGTGCTTAATGAGGTACTTTAATTTTGCGTGAACTGTGCGGCTTTCCATCCTCAGATATAAAAAAAAAAAAAAAGTTTATTTATTGCACACAGAAAGTTACACTTTAAATCTTAAGATAACTTACATAACTATTACACGGTAAACTATATACTAAAGTGACTTATTTTTAAATCGACGGGTGCAAAGTGAATAAAAACAACTACAAATTCACGATTTTCATTTTATTGCATTTTCGTACTTATCAAATACGACTCCACAACCTGGCATATTTGGTTTTAAAGATTTCATTATATTTCAATAACTTTTTAAAAGTATAAAAAGCCATCTACACCTTTTTTGCAAATAGCACGAAGGTAATGCGACCAAGTAATGTTGGTCGTTATTGCGCGGGGCGCCCGGCGGACTTCGAGCATACAAAAAATGTCATCAGGCATTTGACTTATAAATATGTCACCGCTACTAAATGTACTACTATAATTTTAAATTTTTAAGTTATTTATCTATATATTTTAGTTACATTACTGTTTGTAAAGTGTTACAGGTTATTTTCGTAAAATACCGACGCATTAACGACCATCTGCCAGTTAACTCTTTCTACTTCGCAGTCACTGTAGATGTTATGATTTACGTCGGTTAACTCTATACAAAATATCAATTAGTATGTTTTCTGTTTAATAAACTACTTTATAAAAAACATGCTTTTATCTGCAATTATATTTGCATGATGATTTTGGGCTTCTAAGCCAATTTACAAAATTTTTTCGGTATGCGATGTTTATTCTTAGTAATTAAAATCATATTCTGATAATGTTGTATTCATATTCTATTAATTAGTTTTATATTTGATTTGTGCTTTTTTGTATTCATATCATTACAGCCCATTAATGTCCCACTGTAGGCACGGGCTTCCTCCCGGGACGGAGGGATACTTGGCCTACTAATACCAGCCAGACCGATAGGGTTTAATTTCAAGTTTTCCTTCTTTTCTTTCCTTTTAAGATCATATTCACGGATAGTCCCTTAGTCAGTACGTCATGATAACTATTGTACTGACATCAAGTCGTTTGACACCTTAGTCTTGCCCGCGACCATGAGGATCTAAAAGCTCCGAATTTCTGAAGTCCACAATCACGTACAACAACCTTGGCAACGCCCCCTTTGTGAACTGGCGCATAGTCGTGAAGAAGCCAGACACCCGCGGTCAATTTTCCCCGTCTTTTTATTTTATTGTCATCTTTAAATTATGTTAAGTGTTTGCGTAGGATGTGGTTGTAATGTTCTGACTTTTTTTGTATACTCAAATAACAAAATTCCCTTGGAATCCGAAAATACTGTGGCCATGAGTTTTCCGGAAAAAGGAGTGACTTTAAACTTTTTGGAGGGGTCTGTTGTTTTTTTGTGCCACTGTATAGACTCTTGCTTGCTCTCAGAATCATAATGATGAACCCTAGTTTCATTAACCGTAACCATATGGTTGATAATTCTATCCGGATTTTCACCACACAGCTCCAAAAACTCCTTACAACACTTAACTCGCACTTGTTTTTGAAGCGCTGTAAGCATTCGCGACTTCCATCGTGGACTGACCTTTGACGAATCCAGATGCTCATGAAGAATAGCATGAATGGTATCCACGGATAGCTTAGTTCTTTCTGCTAATGTTTTCACTCTTACACGGGCATCTTTCAATACAAGTTTCTCAACATTTTTGACATTTTCTTCAGAAGAGGCACTAATCGGCCCACCGGCATGGAGGTCGTCTTCAATGCTCTCTCTACCCTGATTAAATTCACTAAACTACTTCTAAATAGTAAAAAATTAAGGAGTAGAATCTTGTTAAACAGCCACTATTTCTTCGTGGATAACTTTTTATGGCTTTCCTTGTTTTGTAAGGATTTAATGATAACGCGATGTTAGATTTTTATTAACATTGTCGTATCAGTCATCTGACTTGCGTTTGCGTCACGATATCTTGAATACTAACCGATGACAATTCAATGAAATTTTAAATTTATACCCTTAAAGAGTGTTTTAAACTGATGACACTACTTAGTTAACGATATAGTTCTACTAACTATATCGTTAACTAAGTAGTGTCATCAGTCAACCCCATACCGAGAATACATTGAATGCCCCTCGTAGCTCAAAGATATCTCTTTCAGAGAGAAACAACATATTTTATTTATTAATAATAACACAATCTAAATACAATGACTTAATACATTTATGTCAGCAATATTTAATACCGCCTAGGTATCATGATTTTTATAAAAAAATAAAACATACTGCTAATACTTAAGAGAATGAGACTGATTGATTGTTGTGTAGATTTTACTTTTTACTAGTAAATAAATTTATGCTGTTAAAATTTTTGGTAAATCATCTTTGATTATTAAAGAAGTTCTATATTTAGTTTTTGTAATTACTATTAGATCGTGCTAAACAATAGGGAAATCATCGTGTCACGTATAAAATCGATAATATCTTAAGCAACTAGATTAAGATATTTTCGATTTTACAAGAGTATTTAATTGTCATTAAATATTACTATTATATTTTAGGTTTAAAATGTTAAAGGAGAATGAAACCTTCACTAAGAGTTTTGGGCCAAGATTAAACAGAAATGAGAGTATTATCAATTTATAGCTTCACACTTATTAGTCTCGTGCTAAATCTTTTGTTAGTTTTGGCAATCTGAAATCCAAGATAATTTTTTTTTTAAGGAGATGGAAACTTCTGGGCTAAAGCCTGTACATTACTGTACAGAGTAAGGATATGCCCTAAAAATCTTTTCTATTTTTTTCAAGTTCGAATCTTAATACAATTGAGTAATTTTATTATTATTTTATTAAAAAATAGAAAAGATGTTTAGGGCATATCCTTACTCTGTACAGTAATGTACAGGCTTTAGCCCAGAAGTTTCCATCTCCTTTGAATGTGTACCAAATAATAATTAAATTGAGAAGAGGGTAAAATACTTTGATTACGTGATTAAAATAAGTCTGATTAAGTAAGCCAAATGTGCAATTGAAATAGAAGAAGATATTTTTTTACGTTTTTGCTAATGTTAAAGATTGTAGTTTATGTTAACGTAATATTTTGATTGTTTGTTATTACTAAAAAAAATACTTAATTTTAAAATATTTGATTTGACCTCATTAACCAAAAAAAATTGTTATGAAAAGACGAAGCATAAAACGTTATCTGCAAAATTACGTTCTGTAGTAGATATTTTATTAATATTTATGAGCATGGTACTCATAAAATTTTATTTATAAGTGGCCTGAATGCAATTAGGATCAGTAAAGCAAAGAATAATCTATTTATATAGAGTATTTAAAGTGCCCAGCATAAACGACCAACCGGTAGTTGGTTCAGTTAACGTTTTATAAAATTCGATGTAGAAATGACTATCTGCAAAATCTCGCAAATTATTAATAAATTAGATTAATTAACTTTATGTAAAAATAAGTAAGAGTTTAAATAAATTATCATAAAATTTTCAGAAATATTGGCCCACTCATTAAGAAAATAACACACTTTTTCGATCTTTTCGCTCTCCTGAAAAGTTGCTAAAATGCAGATGCCTCTTTTTACTTTGCACCCGTCGAAATGTGAGCAGTGGTTTCCAAACTAAGCCGTAGCTTGTATCTTGGAAACCAGATATATAAAATTACTTGCAATAAATCCGTTAACCTGTTAATCCGAGGAAAGATACGTAAACAAGTCAAATTACAAATTGAAGAAAGTTAAGACGTTTTCATACCACTTAAGTTTAAGTTTCATTCATTTATTCAAAGTAGTACAATAATATTGTATCTTTTTGACGTCATCTAACATTACTTAATCTAAATTTAAAAACATTTCAAAGTTTAGAAAACTTTACCACCGCCTCCAAAGCGCTAGTAGAGAAGAAGCGGCGCAACAAACTCTACTGCTGCATTTTCTTGACGTCATAATTTTTACATAGGAGATCACTGTAATTAGGCGCTGCAACCATTGTATACCATACATAACCATAACCAAGGATTATTCAATTATAAAGGTAGCGTCGTGATGTAGGTAGTACATAAAAGTGGGAGCACCAAATCACATTCATAAATAACTATCCAGTAGTAAAGACGTCGCTCAACCAAATGACCCCTTGAATAAAAACTCAGAAGTGTATTACAATGTAAATTTATTAATGTCAGGGTCGACCAGTCACCCCAAGTAGCACCCGTTCACGAGTATAACGCAAAGGTCAGCCATCAATAACAAATCGAGACAGCTTCTGGTAGCGATCTGTGGCACTCATCGAATCAAAAGAAAAAGTAAATTTTTAAACAACTTTAAAAACTTTTTATTGTTTACAGTGACTTAGAAGATTGCATTCTCGACGACAAGATGTTCTTCACAAAACAGAGTTCCTATCTATTTAATGATTTTGTTCCTTTAAAAGTTCGGTCCAGCATAGATTTCATTATGGATGATCAAATGGGTGACAAACATGACGGTGTTACTCGACAAACTACTGAAATGGGTGTTACAGCTTATTGCAAAGAAATAGACACACATTTTGTTTCAGTTACTGATGAGACACGACCTATAGAAAAGAAACATGCGATAGTTCATGTAAATAACTTGCCAAAACGAAGCAGCGAGAAACAGTTCGACCACATAAAACATTTATTACGCAGTCGTATGCCTAAATACAGAAGTGAAATACATAACACTAAATAAACTTACTTTGATGTGAATATTTATATTTTAATTTTGTTGGACTCTTTTGTATACTTATTCTAAAGGTCTTCTTATCTTTATTAAAATGTCAATTTTAACTATTAATTAACTAATAAAGGAATTTTACGAATTATGTAATTTATTATAATCCTTCTTATAAATAAATAATTAATAGCTTCGCGTATTAGTACCTGCTGTACATTTTGATAGAGTGGATGAAATGGCCCAAAAGGAAGGTCTTGTGCCTCCCTCATCCATCGGCTTCCCGCCGTCCTAACCAGGTCGTCGGTCCACCGTGTGAGGGCCCACCCTGCGCTTTCCGGTGCGCGGTCGCCATTCGAGAACTTTTCTGCCCCAACGGCTATCTGTTCTCTGGCCCAAAAGGAAGGTCTTGTGCCTCCCTCATCCATCGGCTTCCCGCCGTCCTAACCAGGTCGTCGGTCCACCGTGTGAGGGCCCACCCTGCGCTTTCCGGTGCGCGGTCGCCATTCGAGAACTTTTCTGCCCCAACGGCTATCTGTTCTCCGCGCTATGTGCCCTGCCCACCGCCACTTTAACCGGGCAACCCTGAGCGAATACATGACCACTCCATATAATTAGCTAAAAATTCTATGACGTTCCGACGCATCATATCTCATCAGCCTATGGACGTCTACTGCTGGACATACGTTTTACTCAACCGTCAAAAAAGGAAAATTATTTCCCACCCCTAAAATTCTATGACGTCAGGTTCTACCTGTCCACAATTCTATGATGTCACGTGTCATCTATCAACTCTAACGTCACGACTCAGCTGTCAAAAAATCTATGATGTCTCAGCTCAGGATAACAAAAAGGGATCGGTATGATTGTAAATTAGCACATGTAATATAGCAAAATATGTTTTGAATAGTACCTATAAGTTAACAGTTTATCAAAAATCACTTAAAATATTTAAAAATCCGAAAAGAAGAAAGACAATGGAAAAAATCGGTACTCGATGCGGGACTCAAACCCGCGTCTCTGGACTATACGCGTCCAGCGCCATGACCACTAGGCAAGTCCGAGTCCCGCATCGAGTACCGATTTTTTCCATTGTCTTTCTTCTTTTCGGATTTTTCTAAGCTTTATAGGTAAAATTATATATAATATTTAAAAAGTTGCTATCCATTTCCTCCTATGAATATCCACTGCTGGACATAGGCCTCCTCCAAACGTTTCTATCCATCGCGGTCTTGTTAAAAGTAAAGTTGCTATATACGAATGGAATTGGCGAAATTTCCATTGCTAAGGTAAAAGTTGTTCCTTTTTCCACTCAAAAAAATATATATTATTATATGGTTCTATATATATTTCAATAAATCTCTTTTTGAGTGGGAATTATTTTTTGGAAGGTCCTTTAAATTAAATTACCCGTTATCAATAATGATGTTATCACTCTTTTTACAGTTCAACAAATCTAAAAGATACAGTATGACGTTTCATATTTTTCAAACTGAAACAACTTTGTTCATGCGTACATTATTCAGTTTCGAAAACCTTTTTCGTAAAACCATGAATTTAGAAAGATTTTATTATTGTATCTAAAAATGTACAATTCTTAATATATAAATTTAATTGAAAACTTTCAAACAAAGCAAAATAACACATATTTACATAGTAAATAATATCTTATAGTTCTATTCTTGACCTCATTGCAAAGTCACGTAGTTAGGTTACTGCTCGTAGTGTTGCGACTCTTCGGATACACTTGTATGCAAAAAAATCGTTTACATATACGAAAAATCGTTATTATCGTTAGACACGTAACTAACTATTACTCGACGTGGTCGAAGGTGACGGGAGGCAGCTTATTAAGGTCTTAGTAGTGAATAAAAAAATCCTAAACATTACTTTTATTTAATTAATTATAATTAAAATAAAAGTAATGTTTGGATTTTTTTTTATTCGCAGATTAGAGAATTTGCAATATTTATGTGGTGTTTTTTTACAAAAGGTTTTACCCTTTACTAATAATGAGATTAATTATTAAAGTGTCTTAAAAATCGGATATTATCGTAATCGATCTCTTAAATTTCGGATATTATTGTAATCGATTTTTTTATCCCAACCTTATTATTCAATTTGTCAGAACTGTCATACCGTACCTATTAGATTTGTTGGACTTTAATATAACATAATTGCCCACCATAGTAATAAAGTATTCATACTTTTTGCTAAGCTCGATGCCGACTGGAATTATTTGTATCTGGCCAAAACGTTTTAAATCACTATTTGGCATTATACGTCTACCTTTAATAAAATGCATAATTATAAAAACATTAAAATACACTAAAATTCTACACTAAAATACCTTAAATCCTTATAAATTTATAGTAAAATGCCAAATTCAAGACGTCGAAGATTTTCCGTTAATGAAGTTGTTATTGAAAAAAAACCGGCCAAAATTCAAAATGGGCATACAAGGTAAATAGATGTCCAAAATATTTTTATATTTGAGCATAGATTTACAAAATATAATTTACAATACATTGTTAGTTGTTATACTGTGCAAATTGTTTTAAGAAAAATATATGAAAAATTAACTTGTACTATTATGTTGTTGTAAACAATAACACTGAATTCCTTACAAATAATGAAGATATGCGTAAGTAACAAAAATTCATACTTTCGCCCGTATAATATGAATAGGATTTACATTAATATCTACTATAATAAGAACATAACGAGTAAGTAAGATGTACTTATATTTAACTTTATTTGTTTCAGTAGCACTGACTCCAATAATCTGTTAAAGGCAAAAATAAACACTACAGTTGCTCCTAAAAATTCTAAAGTAGAACATAGTTTAAACAGTTCTAAAAATCCATCTACCTTAGAATTGCTGTTGCAAAGTGAGAGTGTTCCTAAATTACTGAGTTCAAAAAAACAGTCAGTAGCAAAATTGAATGACAATAGTGCAATAAATTTTAAGAAGACTGATTCAGAACTTGAATCATGTACAACCAACTCTTCAGTAGATCAATTTAAAGAACTAGTGACTTCACGAGTAGATTCTATAAGTAGAATGGAACTAAGACGATTAAACAGAGAACCGCTAAAAAAAGAAAAACCATATCCATATCAACACAGAATAAAAGTCAGAAGTCCAAAAAGACAGATACCATCACAGGAACCACCAAAAGTACATGATGTTAATACTTTCATTATAAAACGTAGTATTGGTAATGACGCAATTAATTGGGAAGAAGAATATGAAATGTTTGGTACTGAAAATATAACAAATGTAAATGAAAATATCACAGAAGATGAAGACAGACCAAGTACACATTCAATGGACGTTATGTGTCGTATTTGCCATGGAGGAGACAGTTTAAACCCTGAGCTTGGAAGCTTGATATCTGCATGTTTATGTCGTGGGACAGTCGGCAGGGTTCATGTAAAATGCTTGGAACGTTGGTTAACCGAGTCAGGAAAATCTAGATGTGAACTTTGCGGAACACGATACGAAACACGACGCGTGCATCGGTATGGCTTAATTAAAGCGTTGATAATGTGGATACTAAGCCAAAATGCCAAACAGGTATGTAATGTACTTGTTACCTTTACGTAAATAAGTCTAAAAACACATGTTTAAAAAAAAAATATATTTTATTAGCTGGTGCTCGCATTTCGTCTATTTTGACAATTCATATAAATTGTATCATATGTGGTGAACTGATGTATAACATACATTTTTGTGAAAAATCATTAAAATCCAATCATAGTTTTAATGTGAAAGAGTAACAAACATCCATACTTACAAACTTTCACGCGTTATTATGACCCTTTAACAGGCACAAGTAACTTCGTTTTTTCATTGGTTTTGACCTCTATTACAAAGTTATTAGAGTGGCTAATTAGGTAGCAATATAATCACCACTGCTACCAAAAGGGTTAATATTGATTGTTCCTAAAGGCAAACTTATAGTGGTGCTAGAGTTTTACGTTTTTATGATATAAATATTACTGATAAATACATTAGAACCGTATTACTTAAAGGTGGCACAGCTAATGTTTTATATCAATTTCAGCTAATGGTGGATAGTTTGGGCATAATGCTAATGTCACCCCTAGCCGTACTAGCTGCTTGGCTTTCAGGACGAACTTTAGCTGGTTTAATGACTCAAGAAAATCAAGTTACTCCATGGCCCTTAGCTTCGACTTTCGTACTGGCATGCATGACTTTAGTAAGTTGTAATATTTGTATCATTTCTCCATCTTTTCTGCACTTATTAGTATTAAATTATTATCCCTAATTTCGCTAAATAGACAAGAAAATATGGACGTTGGAGACCTACTTAAATTTCCATCCAAATTGTAAGTCCTAGACTCATTCACGGCCGCAAATGCTTTTTACTTAAGCATACGATAGACCCGCTCAAACACTTAACCACTCAAACGCTCAAATATGAGTTTTAAACATTTGTTCAAGATTTTGTTGCTTGAGAAACGATTTAACAAGATGTTAAGATGACAAACCACTGCCAAGGCGCTATTTTAACTTGACATAAACTGTTAAATATTTTATATACCACGTTGATGGCAAACAGACGTACGGTCCACCTTATGGTAAATGGTTGCCACCTATGGACGCTTGCAACACCGTAAGAATCACACGCACGTTCCGGATACCCATTCACCCCTCTCAGCACACCATACTGTAGTCCCTGTGAAAAACCTCGGCAGGCATAATACTTAAAAAAATCAGTATTGCTCGAAAGTGGATTAAGCACTTGTATCAATCTAGACAGCCTCTTGCTGAAGAGACTGTTAACCTCCGGTTTCTGAATCACTGATCAAGTAAAAATCAACTAATCAAGTGTCAAATTTTAGTTCCTGAAAATTATAGTTGACAAGAGTTATGACACTTGATTAGTTGATTTTTGCGTGATCAGTCATTCCGAAACTTGGAGTCAATCTTTCTTTTGGTTTCTCAGATCAATATTCCAGAAGATATTAATGAATTGAAATGGTTATTCTACAGGTATGCTACTACTGTTGGATAGTATCAGCTGCAACTCGTCATGCTCTTAGCTGGTGGATCTGGTATCGTTCTCAGTACGAAGTGAGATTAGAACTACAAGACCTTGAAGATTAAAATAGCACACATACTGCCCATGAATATACGTCACCTGATAACAGTGATTATTTTTTTCATTTATTGTCCAACGTATGTCTTTTGAATTTTCTTTTTAATTATTTTGTCCCGCAAGGTAACGTATAATGAGATAAAAAGTAGAGTATTAAAGAGTTTATAATATAATGTACTGTGTATACTAATTTATTTAACGTAACCGCTCAATATGTCTGGGTTGTGACCATCTTTTCCCATAGATGACGATTTTCATCCTTTAACCCTGAATGTTGAAAATATGGCCAAAGTAAGTTTTTCTGGCCAAATATTATTATAAAGTATACTGTAAATTAATTAGCTTCTTGTTTGATCAAACTGGCTTTGATTCGTTTAACTTTATTAACACAGTATAATTAATTATCTATACCGTATTTATCCTTACTTGATTTATTTAGTAAACAAACACCACATATTGCAAATTCACTAGTTTTTACATTATTAGTTATTCTTTATTTATTCTTTCCTTCACAAATACAATACAGTTAAATGCATAAACAGTTTCAAAACAGTGTATCTTTATGATTTGTGAAGGACTGGCGCCCGTAATGGGTTTAATAAAACCTGTGTCACGGGTCACCAGGCCCCCTCAATGACGACAAAGTTGTGGACGAAATAACTAGCACTTAAATTAAGAAAATAAGAAAAAAAATATTTAAAAAAAACTAAAATATATGATTAGTATCTAGCTTAATTTCTATATTAGTTGCAACAGTATTTCTCTTAAATAAAAATAATGTTTCGTATTTTAATAGTTACTTATGCTAGAGGTGCAAGAGATGGTTATGTGTGTGGTGAGAGTGTATAAGTAGGTGAGTAGTGTGTATGTGTGAAGATGTATGTGATCAGCATTAGATTTGGGTGAAAAGTGTATGAGAGCCGGTATTAGTGCATATTTACTCTAATTGAGCTTACTTAACTATATTTAGTTTGGACTTTATTAAATTTTATGTAGTTATATGTTTAGTTAAAAAATTAGGGGACGGAGAAGTTTTTCAGTATCATCGTAGGTTAAAGTTTTTAGGTATTGTGAAACGACTTTTTTACATTTAAAGGAAGAAAGAGTATATATGTTTAATAAGCAATTGATTTTGTTATAGAGGTAAGTACCCAGAAAGCAGAAGAAGTGATGAGAGAAGGCAGTCCTAAGCTGGAGAGAAGTGCACACAATGCCCATACGTCGTTTGCCCTTGTTTTTATTTGGGTCATAGACAGTATAAGTATGCTTGGCTAGGACAACTCTTAGAATAAAGGATTTTCTTACTGATAGCAAGTTCCACTCCCTATATAGGTCATCGGTTGGAAAGCGGAAAGGGAGGCCAGCAGCAACCTTTAGGACTGCCCGTTGTGCTCTTTCCACAACAAGAAGGTGTGTCTTGGCGGAGCCCCCCCACGCTACAATACAGTAATCTATAAGAGATTGACAGAGCGCATTGTATACCATACGAATAGTAGAACGGTCAGCTACATTTTTAAGCCTTCTAAACAAATAGATTAGCTTACGCAGGCGAGACGCCAAGTTGTCTAGGTGGAGTTGAAATGTGAGAGTATGGTCGATGATTACACCAAGATAATTCACACTGCCTGATCTTACCAGTGGGGGGCATTTGCACATTGGTATTGCGCGGGGCAAGCTGCAGCAGTGAGCAGTGATTTTGTAGTCATTTGCGGGCAGTTGACTGGATCTGATTGCGAAAGGCACAATCTTAGTTTTAGTTACATTCAGTGTTAGCAGATTCCTGGTCAGCCACCTTCTAACCAGGTCAAAGCCAGTCTGCGCGCGACTGAATGCTTCAGCCCAGGTGTCACCCCGGAAAAGGAGAGCAGTGTCATCTGCAAAAGTGAACGCTTGTCCTCCGTCTATCTGTAATTGGCAAAGGTCGTTGATATAGATGAGGAAAAGAGTTGGGCCCAGGACACTGCCCTGGGGGACACCGTGGGTGACCAGCTTCTCCGTGCTTGTCCAGCCACCAATCTTTACCATTTGAGTCCTACATGAGAGGTAGTCCTCAAAGAGTTTGAGCTGGAGACCCCTGATACCTATATTTTCCAGTTTTGATAGGAGTAGTGGGACTGAGACCGTGTCAAACGCTTTAGCGATGTCCAAGAAGATCCCAACGCACTTATTCTTGGAGTCTAGAGCAGCACTAACGTAATTGGTAAGGCCCAGAACAGCATCAGAAGTGGACTTACCTCTTCTAAAGCCGAACTGTGAGGACGAGAGTATCCCTTTACTCTCTAGATAGTTCACTACAGTCTATTTTTTTATCTCAGATACTAAAATGACATTTCATGTGTTGCCTGTTTTTTACAACTAATAAATAGTGATGCGGTACAGCCGGTACTTACCGATAAAAATATAGGTTAGTACCGCCGATTACGGTAAATAGAGACTTGGTTGTTTTTTAATCTCGAATACTAAAATATCATTACTGTTACCTTTTTTTGTGCAATTTATGTATGGTGATGTACCACCACTATCAACAATTAACGATAAATTTAAATTTTATACAGTTTTTTGGAAGTAATAATATAAAATGTGCAAATTCTAATTTTAAACTCAGGTAAGTAAATGAAACAAAATTTATTTTTGGTACATAATTTATTTTTATTTGGCTGTAAGTACAATTAATCTTTGAGTCTGCATAATAAAATAATAATAATCTTGTTTCATAATAAAATTAATATATAATTCATAATTAAACATCAATTCTTTTATAGAAACGAATCACCATCCCTGGACAAGGTTATTCTTGTACTGATATTTATATGGTTTTTATTCTTTATTCGTTAAAACTAGAATAAAATGAAACTATTACTTGAAGACATAATTACTTTAACCAACTCTTTGTTTTTAGATACTGCAAGTTGTAAACAAAGACCCCGAACTTCCATCCTTTTCTAGAAGCACATTATATAAAATATTAAAACACCTGCAATTTAAATATATGACCAGAAAACGACGTAGCACGTTAATCGACCGAAAAGATATCATTTTATGGCGTCACGAATATCTTCGAAAAATTAAAGAATTTAGAAGAGAAGGACGCATCATATACTATCAAGATGAAACAATTGTTGGCACCTTAAGAGTGGTCGGCATGTCTTAACCTTTTTGCTAATACGTTTTTACAACTAAAATAAAATTATAAATTAAATAATTATAATTAAATCAAATGTATTAATTACTATTAAGTTTATGACTTATTACAGTTTTGAAAATAATATTATCGATTTTGATCGAATTTGATTGAAAAAACCCGGCCTGATCGAGATATCCCTGTGAACTGCTAACAACTGTGAAAAATAAAATAAAATAAAAAAAATGAATATGTATATTTAAAAGTTCTTATCGCTTTTGGTTTTATACAAAACAAAAAAACTTACGTATCACATAACAATTCTATTCTCAGAATCAATAATCACGGTACCCTAAAACTTGTAATTTTATGTTCTATGAATAGGGCCGTAATAAGAAATCATAGATCCTAACACAGACTTACTTGGAAATAATTACCACCGCAATAGGAAAACTACTACTGTTTTTAATAATCCTAATTCGGACCTATCGAAACTTTGATAAATGGAACAATGTAAATGTTTAATGAAACTATAACAGTTTTTTTGCTCATATGTGTAAACAGTAGTCAACAGTTATACAAAATAAATGATTTATGATAAGTTAAAATACACCTTCCTATTTTTACCCTTTCTAAGAAATCCACATTTTGTACTCAACAATTTTCGTATTTAATTCGATTTCTAACTACGAATACATACCGCAGAATATGGTTTTTAGTTTATGAGATTATTAATTATTTCAAAAAACCTTGAAACAAGTTCAATAAGTTAATAAATTGAAAGTTACAAGCAATTAAACATGCCCAGTATTTTTTCTATTACGGAGTTATACCACCGTATTAGGACGAATCTAAAAAAATCGTGTCGTATTACGGCACTATTTTATTTCTTATTTTTTGGATATAAAACGAGTTACAAATATAAAACAAGCTATTGAAATAGTAAGTATAATAGTAAGAAAATGTTATAAGTAAGAAATAAACCATCTTAAACGGTTTATTAATACGAAAAACTTAGTTTCTAAATATTAGTGTACCTAATTTTGTTGTTCAGCGTTAGTATGGAAATCCCTTTTACGTCGATGCCGTTACACAGATTGATTGATTTTGATTAGTTATCTATGTGCTTTACTTGCAAACGTCAGGTAAATCATGAAGTAATAGATGCAGAATAAACTGATTTCGTTTTGTTGTACGTAAACTAAATAAAACCAGAATAAAACACGAAAATAGAAATACCTCCGTAATAGGACGAGATTTTGACTACCGCCGTAATAGGAGCTTTTACCTTATAGAGACAGGTAAAATTTTAAGATATGATCAACTTCACAGTACAATAAAAAAATAAATAAAAAAGAGAAAGTTCTTCCATTTTCTGAATAAATGCCTTACTTTATCCTCTTTCCATTGGTATACAACATCCTATAAAATAGTAAATAGTTTTTCTACAAAACATGTGTAAAACATAATTCAAAGTAAAGAAAACACGTTTGATGAATAAGCACAGGTAAATTTACTAGCTATAATTGCTATAATTGATTCATTCTAGCGTACTTACCTAGTTACTTTAGCTTTTTTTGTCACTGCAGTGGGTCTACCTTATCACATTAGAGTTAATTTTAATATAATAAAAGAAAAAAAAAAGTCATCATTTACTATAGCGTCAATAATTACTTCGAATTATTTATTTATTTGTTAAGCACACCAACAGTATGTATGTTTATGTATTACACATATTTTGTAGAAAAACTATTTACTATTTTATAGGATGTTGTATACCAATGGAAAGAGGATAAAGTACCTACCTCTTCTATCAGCAACTTCTACTATTTGTTTTTATAAATATCTAACAACTATTTGCTAATACATGAGAACTGATATTATGTCAAAGTATCGTCATGATTTAGCTGATGTTTTGTTGTGCGATATTGACCCTAATAGTTTTATGAAATGCAACTAACATTAAGTCTAGAGGTGATAAAGGCATTTTTTCTCGAGTATACTAACAACCGTAAATATTTTACAATAATTACAAAACGAATCGAAACACAGGGACAGCACTGTTTCTTAAAAGCTGGCTATATTAGTTTTACGTTTGACATTAGTAGTTGTCATTTTAGTGTCCGAGATAAAAAAATAGACTATAATCTATGGTTGACAATACGCTCAAGAATTTTGGAAATGGAAGGTAGGATAGAGATTGGTCTATAGTTTGAGACAAGGTCCCAGTCGCCACCTTTTAATATAGGTTTCACCAGCGCACCTTTAAATACAGAGGGGAAGACACCATGTTCTATTGCAAGGTTACAGATGTGTGTGATTGGTCCAACCAACATGGAGGAGTACCTCTTAAGGATTCCTGTTGAGATGGTGTCCACTCCTACGGCACATCTGTCTCTCAAGCCATTGATGATGCGAGCCACCTCATTCTCATCTGTGGGCGTCATAACAAAGGAGTGTAAGGGTGAGAGAGGCACATGACTACAACTCGCCGGGGTAGGCGTAGCTGGATGTTCGTTATGCACAATATTCTCAACAAGATCCCTACCTATACTGACAAAATACTCATTCACTTCATTTACACAATGCTGGGGGGAGTGGGGCGACAAAAGAGATGGAGAATAGTCAATAGAGCGTTTAGTACCACTAACATTTTTAATCACTTTCCATAACTGCTTCTTGTTACTGTGACTACGTTCAATCTCCTGCTTTTCATACAATCTCTTAGCTTTATGAATGACAGATGAACAGAAGCCTCTGTATCGCTTGTATGTGACTCTTAATTCTTCACTCAGTGGCGCTTTTTTTAACTTTTTGTGGATATTGTCTCTGTTACGTAGACAACGAAGGAGACCTTTGGTTATCCACGGCTTGCTAATAACTTTCCTTCTGGGCGGAGGCAATGACTTAGAGCTGAGAGCAATGGCCGTGGACAAACAAGTGACTAGCAAGTTAGAGGCATGATTCGCATCAATAGATGAGAGAATGGGGTCAAGATTTATGTTACACAATGCTGAGTCAAGTAGATTATAGTTAACTTTAGTGATAGGGGAAGAGTTTATCCGTAGGTTATTATTTAGGCTAAGGCTTAAAGCCACGCAGTCGTGGTCTGTGATTGTGGCATTCATGACTAGACAAGTAGCATCTAACTTAGTTTTCACAATAAGGTGGTCGAGGCACGTACCGCCGTGAGTGATTTCAGTATGTCCGGGAATCATACAATGGCTAGCTACGAGATTTAAATACTCGTGCGCTCGCTTATCTTTCCCGCCTGGATGAATATCGATGTTTATGTCACCACATAAAATTATGTTTTTGTAAGAAGAAAGGCTAGAAAGAAGCGAGTCCAGGGAGTACAGGAAGTTGTTTGTGTCCCGGCAGCTGGGTGGGCGATAAATACCAATGACGCAAGTGTCACTATTTATTTTGAAGACAAGGCAATTAGCATCCACAAGTGTTGGTTCGTAGATAGTATAGGTACTATCTGTAAGTGACTTTTGTAATAAATCACTAGTCCCTCATTTTGCGTTTTATTGTTAGTAGTTAATGCGTATTTATAATCACTTAACTCCGTAATACGGCTATTAGATTTCAGCCAGCACTCCGACAAAACAATAACATCCCAGTCTATTTCAGTTCTGTGGAGGAGAGTAATAAAATTATCAAAATTGCAGTTAATACTACGTATGTTTTGGGAAATAATTTTAAGGTTGGTGTCTGTATTATGTATGTAGCTTTTTGAGTTATCCACTTCACAGCTTATCACCCGAGCGAGAGAGAGGGAGTCCAGTTCGAGACCTATTGAATCCATTACGTTCATAGTAAAGTTGTACTAAGTAAATAAGTTAATTTGTAGAATTTTACCGTGCGTCGCTGCATATCGCGACGAACAGGGAATAGAAATAACTTAGTTAATTTTTGAACCAACAGGTAACGAACCGAGTCCTCCCTCCTCCTATAGTAGCAATGCTGAGTGCCAATGGATAGTTGTCGTATATATGTGTTAGTGTGAGTGTATAAGAGTAGGAGAGTGTTTTTGTTGTGGTATGTGAGTTTAGTGGTGAGATTGGGTGAGTTATTGTATAGTGTATAAACATCTCTGCAGCCAAGAGTACATAAATCAAAATAACAATAATAAAAGTAATTCTCCTTAATGTTGTGCTGACACAAGTTCATAATTAAAATGTACTTAGAAAAACAATAGGAGGTAGTTTTTAACTTAACAATTACAGGTAAAAAAGTGCGCTTGTTGTCGTGTGGTATAACAAAAATATGATAAAAATTAAGTAGGTTTTTAGTAGCATGCAAAGACAAAATAGTGAATACTGCAGTATAATACAAGCAATGGCAATTCAACATAGACATAATGAGTGCTATTATAATTACAACAGGCGCATTAGAATATAGTCACATAGCAATTGTTGCGAGCTCCTCCTCTTCCGCGACCCGAATAATATTAGAATCCTCGTCCTTTTTTACGTAGACCTTCCCATACGAAGTCCACGTGGCGGCGAGCTTTTTATTCTTTACGTGTCCACGGGCAAGGTACGATAAACGCCTAGCTTTGGTGGTTAAAGTTTCTTGTATGTAAATAGTTTGTGCGGCACCCGGTAATAAAAGACATTTAGTATTAAAAGTAGGTTCTTTAGTTAGACGTTTGCTCTTGTTGTAGGTTTTGTATTGGGATATAAGATTATCCTTACGGGCAACTGTAGTAAAATCAACTAATATAGTACCAGTTCTGAGGCGGTGTATATTTCGGATCTCGAATTCATCAAGAGGTTTGTCCGTACCAAGAGATTGTGTTATGTGTTTAATGAGGTTTGTAAGTAACCCTCTATCTTCCCCCTTTTGGGGTGGGACATTGCGAATCTCCAGTGAAGAATCACACTTGCCTTTTTCCAACATTTCAATCTTTTTTTCTAGTGCCTGAATACGTTTTTTGTGTTCGTCGTTTTCCCGTTCTAGATTGCAAATTTTAGTAATAAATTGATCGTTTTTATTACTCATTAGCTCCATAGACTTTTGTATGGTGTCATTTTGGGTTAGTAGGGTAGACAATACAGAATTAAGGGCTTCAAACTTGGTGTCAAACAGCGCTTTAATCTCAGTAAAGGTTGTGGAAGATTGTTCTGTAATGTTGCTAAAGTTACGTTTATGTCGTTTACTATACCCTTTCCACTATATTTAACGACATTTGACAGATTGACGTTAGTGACGGTCAGCAGTATCTCGAATGTAATGCCATTCGATTGTAAGCGATTTCGCGATTTTTCAAATTACTTTATTTTACACATTTGGATCCTTACATCAACTTACATTATCATTTTACTAGTGTTTCTTTCTTCTATGTTAAGAGAATTAGCCTATAGCTTAAAATGATAGTTAGCTTAGGTATTATTTAAAATACATAATTTATCGTGACACCTTCGCGAGTTATAGCTAATCTAAAATATCATATTACATTTTATAAACGTATTATGAAGAGTTCAGGTTTATTCATAGCATTTATTTCTACCGATTATTTGTAATTTGTTTCATAATGGTGGTAATCGTTATGAGTGTCCATCACTAAGTAACCATGGTAACTGAAAAAAACATGGGTACGTCCATGAATAACAATATAATTTGTTCGAAAATCCTCCTATAGTAGCAATGCTGAGTGCCAATGGATAGTTGTCGTATATATGTGTTAGTGTGAGTGTATAAGAGTAGGAGAGTGTTTTTGTTGTGGTATGTGAGTTTAGTGGTGAGATTGGGTGAGTTATTGTATAGTGTATAAACATCTCTGCAGCCAAGAGTACATAAATCAAAATAACAATAATAAAAGTAATTCTCCTTAATGTTGTGCTGACACAAGTTCATAATTAAAATGTACTTAGAAAAACAATAGGAGGTAGTTTTTAACTTAACAATTACAGGTAAAAAAGTGCGCTTGTTGTCGTGTGGTATAACAAAAATATGATAAAAATTAAGTAGGTTTTTAGTAGCATGCAAAGACAAAATAGTGAATACTGCAGTATAATACAAGCAATGGCAATTCAACATAGACATAATGAGTGCTATTATAATTACAACAGGCGCATTAGAATATAGTCACATAGCAATTGTTGCGAGCTCCTCCTCTTCCGCGACCCGAATAATATTAGAATCCTCGTCCTTTTTGACGTAGACCTTCCCATACGAAGTCCACGTGGCGGCGAGCTTTTTATTCTTTACGTGTCCACGGGCAAGGTACGATAAACGCCTAGCTTTGGTGGTTAAAGTTTCTTGTATGTAAATAGTTTGTGCGGCACCCGGTAATAAAAGACATTTAGTATTAAAAGTAGGTTCTTTAGTTAGACGTTTGCTCTTGTTGTAGGTTTTGTATTGGGATATAAGATTATCCTTACGGGCAACTGTAGTAAAATCAACTAATATAGTACCAGTTCTGAGGCGGTGTATATTTCGGATCTCGAATTCATCAAGAGGTTTGTCCGTACCAAGAGATTGTGTTATGTGTTTAATGAGGTTTGTAAGTAACCCTCTATCTTCCCCCTTTTGGGGTGGGACATTGCGAATCTCCAGTGAAGAATCACACTTGCCTTTTTCCAACATTTCAATCTTTTTTTCTAGTGCCTGAATACGTTTTTTGTGTTCGTCGTTTTCCCGTTCTAGATTGCAAATTTTAGTAATAAATTGATCGTTTTTATTACTCATTAGCTCCATAGACTTTTGTATGGTGTCATTTTGGGTTAGTAGGGTAGACAATACAGAATTAAGGGCTTCAAACTTGGTGTCAAACAGCGCTTTAATCTCAGTAAAGGTTGTGGAAGATTGTTCTGTAATGTTGCTAAAGTTACGTTTATGTCGTTTACTATACCCTTTCCACTATATTTAACGACATTTGACAGATTGACGTTAGTGACGGTCAGCAGTATCTCGAATGTAATGCCATTCGATTGTAAGCGATTTCGCGATTTTTCAAATTACTTTATTTTACACATTTGGATCCTTACATCAACTTACATTATCATTTTACTAGTGTTTCTTTCTTCTATGTTAAGAGAATTAGCCTATAGCTTAAAATGATAGTTAGCTTAGGTATTATTTAAAATACATAATTTATCGTGACACCTTCGCGAGTTATAGCTAATCTAAAATATCATATTACATTTTATAAACGTATTATGAAGAGTTCAGGTTTATTCATAGCATTTATTTCTACCGATTATTTGTAATTTGTTTCATAATGGTGGTAATCGTTATGAGTGTCCATCACTAAGTAACCATGGTAACTGAAAAAAACATGGACCGGGTACGTCCATGAATAACAATATAATTTGTTCGAAAAATAAGCGGAAGTATTACGAAACTTCATGGACGTGAACTGTCAAAAAGCTAAACTTACGCTGGAAGGGGTATAGCATTAAAGTAATTGTCCTCAATATCAACAACTGCCGAGGTATTTATCATTGGGTCAGAGCTATAGCGAGGTGCAGCTTGATTATCCACAGTTAATTCGTTTTGGGAATGCGGAGGTGTGCGTTTTACACTCATTTTATATTTTGTAGGCCTAAATGAAGCGACGGAGAAATATCACAGTTGGCGGGCGTGGCTTGCGCCGGAGCAGGAGTACCGCCCTTTAAGGGAGGGGGTGTACTGCGCTGAGAAGGGGTAACGCACCGCGCTTTGTAATTGGCTTGACGTCAGGATATTCGCATGCAATACACTCACGCGTAGTAGACGTCTTCTTCTTACTGATGGTCTTCTTCACACAGTTGTTGTAACGACCCGGAGTAGTTTATGATATCCTGGTATTGGCGGCCAATTTTTAATAATTATTTTTCACTTTTTTATTGAAATAATATTTAAAATAGTGGTAGCTAAGAACACGTCCGTATCAAACGGGATCCAGAGGGAAAGCCATCAATCGCACGCGTTGATATGGATGAAAATTTCTGGAAAGTAGCATTAAACGTTTATGCAATAGAAAACACGTAAATCACTTTGATTTATCCACTATCTTTCGTAAATTTTAAATAAATGTATTTTTTTCCAACATAAAATTTCACAGATAAAATTATTTTTACGATTTGACATTTGTAGATTATAGAATTTTGTCCTTGATTCCTATACATTTTTCAAAGATTAAAGACTAAAGTCTTTAGTCTGTGGTTGACACGACGCCATATATGTTTACGTTTTAGAGCAAGTCTGTTTAAATAGACAGTACGCTTTTATAGCTCGGGGCCAATTTGTGCATTTTGCAATCTTTGCTCATAACATAATATGTGCTTAATGTTCATATACACAACACAATATTATTGTGTTGTGTATATGAACATTAGCTTTGAATACTAAAGGCGTAGCTTCTATTATTATGAGATTTTGTTGTAATACACCACAAGTACCTACGAGATAATACTTAGGTATATCAACATGAGATTCCACAGGGGCTTAACTTCAAGAAGCTGAAGTCTACAATTAAAATAATATATTTTAGAAACATATTTATAGCTCAAATGTTTTTTTGTAAATTCCAAACTGTTGTCTTTTGTTCAACCACAAAACTTTGTATAAAACCAAAAAAAAATAACATGACTCTTTAAGATGAGAGAAGAGAAAGCTTTGTGAAAAAACTTGAACAGTATAATAAAAAGGTATATTTTCTGTAACTATATTTATTGTAACAGTATAATAAAAAGGTAAAACAACTCCAGTACAAAAAAAGCAAACGTTTGGCTTTAATTTAAGACTATATTGGATAAAAAATTGGAAGATTAGTTTTTGATCGACCGTACATTTTCAAGCCAATGAGGCCATCTTCTAATTTCGTTGTACAGCTTTCTTCCAGGGCTTTCAGTTGCAATCAATTGTCTGTGAGCAACTATATGGTAATTTGCAGATAGATGACCTTGTTCAACTCCACAGCGAAGTAAAGCCTTCAATGCTTCTAAAGATTGTGTTTTTGGAGTATCATCTGTAATTAAAAGTAACGATAAATTAATACCAAAATTTGTAGGCTGCGTTTTTTCATGAAGGGCAGATCTATGTTACTAAGATAAAACGTAAGCAAGAAAATGCGTAATGTATTCGGACGGATTGTTGTTGACTTTCGGTGGTTTCTAGCTACCTCAGGGGCTAGTTTATATCCGCTTGTAATAACTTCATATATCTTTTTAATAATATTGTGTACAAAATATTTAAAAAAACAAAGGTGCTTGATAAAATGTTATATACCTAAGTAGAACTAAATATAATTTGTTAGTCAATACAATATTTTGGTACGTAATAATATTATAATGTAAAATTCTAGTCTTTTAACTTTAGGCTTTTGTAAAATTTCTTTATAAAACATTCCGGAATTTTACAAAGTACAGGACTGGTTCCATTATTCATTAAATTGAAAATTTTAAGCATTCATGTAAAATTTCCGTGAATTTTAATAATGTTAAATTCAAGCTTTCTATTACTCAACTATTACTAAGAATTTTCATTAAAATTAGTAAGTCCATTTCACTGACAACGTTGTTTGTACTAATTTAATTTGAATAGGATGCCATTGCAGTGTATTTATACTATTTGGAATAACTTGGTTTGACAGAATGATTATTTATGTCGTTATATCATTATTGAGACAATTAAATTTAATTAATAGCAATTCAGAAATGTACG
The DNA here is from genome assembly GCA_905475405.1 of Schrankia costaestrigalis. Lineage (NCBI taxonomy): Eukaryota > Metazoa > Arthropoda > Insecta > Lepidoptera > Erebidae > Schrankia > Schrankia costaestrigalis. The sequence continues at coordinate 4,731,867 of FR997830.1, forward strand.
CGATAGCCTTAGAACACAACTTCGCTTCCTCAATACACAGCGTTTTGGACTGTTTTAAGGCTTTTGATTAGACAAGTAATAGGTTTAATAATAGAGGCTCTTAAGACAGGATTTCATCTGGTTCTATCGAACTGTAATTTTTTGTTATTATTTGAATTATTCTTTCTTTTTCGTCATTGTCGTGTACATTACTTGGTTTAGATTTCTACTTACTGTTATAGTTTCCAATAAAAGTGATTCCAAGGGCGCGGTCATTGTAGCCGTATGTGTGTGAGCCTGCATGAAGCCATCCAGTTCCTTCATATACTTTACCGTTGCCACCAATTATAAACCTGAAACAAGAAATTGAATATTGAAATGTCACAACAGCAAATTTGGTAACAGAATTACCAACACAATTAAGTATTCAAAGGCTTAAGTGATTTTAGAGAATCGTTAAGTTATTTACTTGATGTTGACTAAGACTTCCCAAGTTAATACCGAGGAAAACAAAATCAAGTTTATTGCGAAGTGCTTATCACGTCCCAAAGGATGATTTTTCCCCTATGTCCACTAATATCCATTGAAAAGATCCATTGATGGATCTTTTTACACTTAAATCAAACACATAAGTCCACTTTAATCCATGATCCATTGTAAAAAATAAAGCGGGTGACACATGCAATCTTAAATAGCTCTATTCCTCTTGCCCTATTTTTTATTAAGTCTTGTATGCCACTCTTCCAAACAAAATTGTTTGTCCGGTGGCTTCCACCAAATCATCATCATCATCATAACAGCCCATTAATGTCCCACTGCAGGGACGGGCCTCCTCCCGTGACAGAGGGAAACTTGGCCTACTAATATCACACTAAACAGACGGATTGGTATAGGGTTTAATTTCAAGTTTTCCTTCTTTATTTCGTAAAGATAATATTCACCAATAATCCTTTAGTCGGTTTTTACGATACCCATGGGATGAGATGGGGTGGTGACATGTGTTCTTACCCCGTCACCACACGGAGAATCATCTCCATCGGTTCACCAAATACGGACCAAATATTGCTCACACCAATCAATCAATCACCACCCCATCTCAAATAAATAAAAAAAAACATTTATACATATGTTACTATTAAAATTTTGATCGGTTTTCTAGTCTTTTATTTACCTATAGAAAATGGCTACTGTAGATGCAGCTTTATAATGGATTTTGAATAGATCTATTTTTAAAATATTTTTGGATCATGGATTAAAGTGGACATATCTGTCTGATTTGAGTGTAAAAAGATCCATGGATCTTTTTAATGGATTTTAGTGGACATAGGGGATTTTTCTCCTGATTCTAACTTTCTTAGGAATTCAAGTTTTCAAACATCCATACAAGTCTTCGCATGACTTACAACCTGTTCCTGCTTTGTAAACCTATGTTCAACCTTGTTTTAAAATGAATGCACCATTATCACGTACACCCTGCATATCAAACGAGTTATATGTCTCTTGTAAAAGCATAATGCTGGTTTATGAGTTTTCTAAGCTTTCAAATACATAATTTTGTAATGATTTTAAATTTATAACACTTTTTAACTAGAAAAAGTTATCTTTTTTATTTGGCGAAAGATACTGCTTGATTTTATCTCAACTTACGAGGATCCAATATCCCAATAGTTTAAGTTCTCCATGTGATTGCTTTGAATGGCTCTTACAATCCCTTCACATCTTACATCGGTGCTGCAAGTAGAAGTAACAGTATGCTGAATGATAACCAGGTCAACTGGTCTTGGCAAATAGCGCACGTGAACAGGAATTAATCCATCCCAATCTTGTTTTGATACTACTCCACAATCTGGAAAATCACAATTAGTTTTATTTAGTCTACCTGTCTTTTTTTTCTTTCTGTAAATGGCCGCAGATGGCCAGAGTAGGGAATCTTGAATTAGAAAATGGACCAGTATTGCCAGTGCTTATGACCAGTATGTCAGTTGTGACCATCGTAATTGCTCTGCTAATCGACAAACAGTTGACGTAGTACTTCGAATGTTATTACTTTCTTTTGAATTGTGATTTTCTTATCCATCAGCAATGTATGCTGCATGAGGTCGCCGATTTGAATCCCACGCAGGAAAATAATTGTGATCAAATAATCACACACAATAAATTTGAGGAATGGAGAAATTGAAGGAATGAGGAATTCTCACAATTCTCGTTATTGTAGGACTTGACTTTCGAATACTCGTTATTGTGACAAAGATTAAAATTAAATGTCAAAAGTCAGTTGCATTATGTAATGATAAGGTATCACTTAGGTTCTGTCCTCATAATCAAAACTGCAGTTTATAATTTAAACTAAAACATCTATACATATACCTTAAGACATTGTTATAAGAAACATATTCCAATGACAGAGCTTGAAGTTCCTAGCGTGCCACTGACTCTATTGTCTCAATTATGACTCAAACTTTATGAGAATGTTTAAGGAAAATGTATTCAATAATGTTTTATGATGGAATCGGGGATGTACGGTAAGCTGACGACAGGCAGAATAGTAACAGTTGTACAAAAAAAAAGTACAAAGTTGTATGTATTATGTTACGCTAAGTCACGACTTCTATTGCCGCTCAAATTATTATTAATTTCATTGCAACAAAATAGCATTTTTTTTCTTAATTTGGTTTTTTTTTTTTCTGTGCGTTGTCAGCGCTTTATTTCACTAAATTTTAGACAGTTCATTGTCCCACACATATAGCCAAGTCAAAGGAGCCATCATGCTTAGTAATGAGAAGACAATTTATTTCCGACGACCTCTGTGGCGTAGTCGGTACATTATATGGCTGCTACGCAGAGGTTTCGTGTTTGATTCCCGCTCAATGCAAATATTTGTGTGCATGAACATGATTGTTTGCATTGGTCTGGTTGTTTTCTATGTATAATAAGTACGTATTTACAAAAAAAACGTTTTTATGTATATTTATCCATTGTCTAGTGCCCATAGTACAAGCTCAACTTAGTTTGGAACTAGATGGCGTTGTATGTATGTGTGAGGAAAAAAAAATAAGAAAGAGGTGGGGTGGTGATAGCTTTTTGCTGAAGTGATTAACCACCTTGGCAAAATTAAATGCGGGCATTGAGTAAATCTACCTACATTATACCGCATACCGAGAGATGCAGGGTAGACAAACCCTTTACACGGTTGACAAGCGACCTACGAGAAGCAGTTGGATGAGGGAGGCACAGGACCGCGATAATAGGAAATAGTTTAAGGAGGTCAACGTCCAGTAGTAGATGTAAATAGTCTGATTTGATGATGATAGCAGAGTAATAATTCCAAAATATTAATGACAAAGTATTGTAATTACAGAACCAATGAACTTACCAGCATTCACAAATACCACTAAAGCAAATAGCCCCAACAACTTAAAAACAAACATTTTTGCAAGTTTACCGCACAAATTCATAACACTAACTAAATGTTTTGCAAAATGTCACTTTATAATAAGCACGATTGGCTAAAAATAATCTCATGCTGTCTCTTTCATTTAGTTATGTGTGAATGAGAGATAACAAGTAACGATAACTTGTTAAGAGCTTGTAACCGTTTTTTGTTTAAGCTTTTGGGTTCTGCATATAATTTATTTAATTTATCATGAATCAGGTGCCGTGCAAAATGTTTTATGAAAACGTATAATATGTATAATTATTCCTCACAGATTTACAGAACGATACCTAATCCCAAACTAAGCAGTGCTTTTAACCTGTGAATACATTTATTGTTATTTGGGCGATAATGTTAATAAAATAAGAAAGATTTCTTTTGATAATACACGATATTTATTTAGTACATACAACCAACTTGTTTTACAACATTGACACAAGACAAAGATACCAGCGGCGAGAATACACCAACTTGCATTTATGAGGATACCTTTTATAAAGTGTTTACAAAGACATTTTTAATTTATTAGTCTAACAACATTGTACTTGGAAAACACCCAGACCAATGAAAAATAATGTTCACTAGTCGAACCCCATAACTACAAATAATATGCTGTAATATATTCCTCACATATTCCTCACACTTTCACACAACGCCACCTAGTCCCAAACTAAGCAGAGCTTGTACTATGGGTACTAGACAACGGATATACATACATAAATATAACGCAACTTACAACTCAACGGTACAACGCCATCTAGGCAAGATTCAACATTGTTTTTACTGTAATAGTAGCCTGGAAAAATAGGTAGTATTTAAAATTGCTTCATTAAATAGATAAAAAAGTTTAGCTTCATTTGAACGGAGCTTTAAATAAAGTCTTTGCGGAACGCCAATTCTGATATCGTATCTATGGACGCGGGGAATTTTACACATATTATTGTTTATGTAAATATTTTTGTTTTGAATTGATAATACGGGTGAGTTACAATACTAAAAGAAGGATTCCAAATACACGATATTCTGGGTATGTTTCATATCTAGGGGAAATATTTTTTTCCCTTTTTTATAAAAGCTCTCTGATAATTAAAGTTTTTTGTTAATTTTGCATTATGTTACCTTGTAGTTTCCTAGAAAGTGTAATTATATATTGTTCTGATAAAAAATTAATATCTGATAAATAGTCCAGTCAACGAATGACTCAAAGGGGGGTATAGAGTGCGTGAGCGGGAACCTAAGTGATTTCTACAGAAACTTATTCAGGATACTTAGAGAGATAACATACTAAAAGTCCCTACCTCTAGGAGGTGAGGCGGAGGGTAGAGGGAGGGTCAAGGGTGACAAATTTGCCGTTTTTGCGTATATCTCTGAAACTACGAGAGCTATCGAAAAATGGTTTAGGCAAAGTTTGTAGATCGTAAAATTGTCTACAAAAAATATCTCAACACTTTTCTCCTAAAAAGCATCGCTTTCGAGATATCGTGACTTTAGAGGGCAGAAAAGTCGTATTTTCGACTATATGCACACACTAGCTTTTTCCCGCGATTTCGCTCGCGTTTATAAATATTATGAAAAATAAGGCTTATTTCAATATAATAGTAGCATATGCATGCTTAGGGTACTTAGAGAGATAACATACTAAAAGACCTTTGACCCTCCCTCCCACCTCCCCCTCGCCTCCTAGAGGTGGGGACTTTTAGTATGTTATCTCTCTAAGTACCCTGAATAAGTTTCTGTAGAAATCACTTAGGTTCCCGCTCACGCACTCTATAACTACTTTATTGATTGGACTAAAAAAAAAGAAAAAAAAAATGAGTGAAGTTTAGTTCAGTTTATCTAAATAATAGCAATAGAAAAGTATATAATAAATAATATAGTATTTATATATAATAAGCTAGGCTTAACCTGCTTGTGTTATGGGAAACAGAACAACGGATATTAGTACTAAATATACTTGTAAAAACATACATATTATACATAGAAACACTCAGACCAATGCAAATAATCATGTTCATGCACACAAATATTTGTATTGAGTGGGAATCGAACTCGAGACCTCTGCGTAGCAGCCATGTTAAATAACCACTACGACACAGAGGTCTTCAAAAGGATAAGGTTGTTGTGGACAAAGTATGTACTTATTTAGTAAACTTTTAATGTTATAATTGAAATTAATGTACCATTATGAATGAAGTTTCGTTTAGTTTAGGTAGATATATATTATTTAGAATTAATTATCAACCTTTAACTTGTTTTCCTAGAATTTACTTCACTTTCTCAGAATTAGAATGCCTTTAGTTTTGGTTACAACAGCTGACTGCATATTCAGTATAACTGTAAGGTAAACTGGAAGCTCGGTGGAGTGTTCTCGAAGGAAATTCGTTATTATTTAAGATATTCTGATCTAGGAGTAGCGAGAATTTAGTATATGGAAATGGATACTCTATTCGCTGACCTTGTGACCGACACCTTACTGATATGTAGGTATATAGAAATGTTAAATCACAACGTATGTATATTTGGTTGGAGACTGACTCTACTATATGTATATGTGTCTCAATTTCATCTTATCGGTCGTTTGATGTCCAACTGCAGAGATGGGCTGCCTCCAGTACATAATAAATAAATAAATAAATAAATAATGTTGGCAAACTTGGCTGCTAATACTTCGCTAGTTAAGCGTGTTAGTAAAGAGTTTTCATCGTCTTAGAAAATATACTGATTCTAACCTTTTTAGTCATGAACTCATGACTTACGATACCCACGTTAATATTATAAATAGGGCTATTTATAAATAACTAAACAAAAATACTAGCCTGTCCTATCTGATGCTAACTTACAGAGTAATCTTAAGAAATGAACAATACTTTTATTTGCATCTATTTAAAGCAGAATAGCTACTTTAAATAGATGCAAATAAAAGTATTGTTTACAAGACTAAGCCGTTTTCCTTTATAAAAGAAAAAAAAAGAAATAAAAAAGAAATATTCCTTACACATTTACACAACGCCATCTAATCCCAAACTAAGCAAAGCTTGTACTACGGGTACTAGACAACGGATAAACATACTTAAATACTTTTTTATGTAAATACATACATATTATTACACCCAGACCAATGCAAACAATCATATTTACGCACACAAAGATTTGCATTGAGCGGGACTCGAACCCGAGACCTTTTGCGTAGCGGTCATGTTATATAACCACTACGCCACAGAGGTCGTCATCCGTAAGTATACCGAATAGCACGTGTGCCATACATACAAGTAGTAAGATACACGTGTAGACAATCACAATGGATCGGATGTCCTTACAAATATTCCACATAGAATGTGCACGTAAAAATATTACTATCCTTCCAAATCAGTGAATAAAATATTAATAAAATGTTTATTCAAATAAGTTACTCGTGATTCAAAAAAGTTATATTTGGATATCGTATCGTAGTCATAACAGACCACTAATGTCCCACTGCAGGGACGGGCCTCCTCCAGTGACGGAGGGATACATGGCCTACTAATACCACGGTGGCCAGACGGATTGGTATAGGGTTTAATTTTAAGTTTTCCTTCTATTTATTATGTTAAGATAATATTCACGGATATTCCCTTAGTCGGTTTTTACGACACCCATGGGATGAGATGGGGTGGTGACATATTGTATTCTTACTTCGTCACCACACGAAGTAGTAAGAAGTATCGTATCGTAAAATATATTTTTTAGAATATCCAAAGATACAGATGTAGCTTACTTAAGTCAATATAGTTTACTCTAGAGAACCGCTCACAGTTAGCGGCAATCAAAAATCAACTAGCCTACCGCAGTCCATTGCAGAACATAGGCATCTCCCAACACGCGCCACAGAACACTGTCCTGCGCCTTTCGCATCCAGCCCGACCCAGAGACCTTTTTGAGTTCGTCATTACGCCCGTAGGACGCCCCCCAGGTAGGTACCTGGGGGGCGTCCTACACTACGTTTTCCGAGTCGCGGTCTCCACTCTAGGACACGTTTGCTCTAATGGCCAGACCATATATCACAGGCAGTGGCAATTACTACTTCTACGATAGCGCTGGTTAAGCAATGCCGGTGAAGTCATTGCAGAGATGTGGGACAACTTAATGGTATTACATGTGATCGTCTTCGTGCTTTTCAGGGCACGTAAACGTCGGTCCCAGATGCAGTTATCGTAGGTAGTCTGTTGCCTTTTATAAAGTCGTTAAGCCACGTCAGAAGTGGTGACTTGAACAATTCTTGACACCAGGTCGGCCATTAATCAAACCATAAAGAAAATAATCTACAAGAATCAAAATAATCTGAGCCTAAGCCTAGCTTTTAGGTATAACACCGTTCTAGAAGTCTTTACTTTTAGTTCTTACATACAAAATAATCTTACATAGATTCAGAAAAGGTTCAAAGAATACTTTTGCTAAAGTGTTAACATTCTTGTTGAAGTAATAGCAAATTCAACAAAGAGAAATAAAGAAAATTGTAGATACCTAGTAGTACTGTATGTAAAGTCTGAAAATTTATTCTGTGTAAAGGCGGAAATTTCTTCCAGACATTTCATTTCCATTGTCTTTACCTAGCTTTCAATGACTAGTTAAACATTAACGTTTACTTATTCTAACACATTTATCTGAACGATTAATAGTTCATTATGTACTAGCTGACCCGTGCCCACTTAGTAGGGCGGAGAAAAAAACGCGTCCCTTTTTTAAACATGTTTCATTACTGCTCCACTCCTATTAGTCATAGCGTGATACTATAGCCTATGACACTCCCCGATAAATGGACTATTCAACAAAGAAATAATTTTAAAAATCGGTTTAGTAGATCCAGAGATTACCCCTACAATATAATCTATACTATTATATAAAGCTGAAGAGTTTGTTTGTTTGTTTGAACGCGCTAATCTCAGGAACTACTTCTTCGAATAGAATTTAGTTTTCAGTTTTGGATAGACCATTGATCGAGGAAGGCTAACATCAAGCTAGGACAAAAAAAATTTTTTCAAGTTTAGGGTTCCTAAGGGCCTACTCAGAAGGCTCATGGTCACTCAGAGGGCAATGGAGAGACCTATGGACCTACTCAGAAGGCTCATAGTCGCTCAGAGGGCAATGGAGAGATCTATGTTGTAGCCTGACCTATGGACCTACTCAGAAGGCTCATGGTGTCTCAGAGGGCAATGGAGAGAGCTATGTTGTAGCTTGACCTATGGGCCCACTCAAAAGGCTCATGGTATCTCAGAGGGCAATGGAGAGAGCTATGTTGTAGCCTGACCTGTGGGCCTACTCAGAATAATTATGATCACTCAAAAGGCAATGGAGAGCGCTATGTTGCAGCCTGCCTGACCTATGGGCCTACTCAGAAGGCTCATTGTCTTTTAGAGGGCAATGGAGAGAGCTCTGTTGTAGCCTGACCTATGGACCTACTCAAAAGGCTCATGGTCACTCCAGAGGGCAATGGAGAGAGCTATGTTGTAGCATGACCTATGGGCCTACTCAGAAGGCTCATGGTGTCTCAGAGGGCAATGGAGAGAGCTATGTTGTAGCTTGACCTATGGGCCTACTCAGAAGGCTTATGGTCTTTCAGATGGCAATGGAGAGAGCTATGTTGTAGCCTGATCTATGAACCTACTCAAAAGGCTCATGGTGTCTCAGAGGGCAATGGAGAGAGCTATGTTTTAGCCTGACCTGTGGGCCTACTCAGAATAATTATGATCACTCAAAGGGCAATGGAGAGCGCTATGTTGCAGCCTGCCTGACCTATGGGCCTACTCAGAAGGCTCATGGTGTCTCAGAGGGTAATGGAGAGAGCTATGTTGTAGCTTGACCTATGGGCCTACTCAGAAGGCTTATGGTCTTTCAGATGGCAATGGAGAGAGCTATGTTGTAGCCTGATCTATGAACCTACTCAAAAGGCTCATGGTGTCTCAGAGGGCAATGGAGAGAGCTATGTTTTAGCCTGACCTGTGGGCCTACTCAGAATAATTATGATCACTCAAAGGGCAATGGAGAGCGCTATGTTGCAGCCTGCCTGACCTATGGGCCTACTCAGAAGGCTCATTGTCTTTTAGAGGGCAATGGAGAGAGCTTTGTTGTAACCTGACCTATGGACCTACTCAAAAGGCTCATGGTCACTCCAGAGGGCAATGGAGAGAGCTATGTTGTAGCCTGCCTGACCTATGGGCCTACTCAGAAGGCTCATTGTCTTTTAGAGGGCAATGGAGAGAGCTATGTTGTAGCCTGAATTATGGACCTACTCAAAAGGCTCATGGTCACTCCAGAGGACAATGGAGAGAGCTATGTTGTAGCCTGACCTATGGGCCTACTCAAAAGGCTCATGGTCATTCAGGGGCATTGGAGAGAGCTATGTTGGGAGTTTCCCTGCGTAATTGAATCAAAAATGAGGAGATTCGCAAGAGAACCAAAGTAACCGACATAACCGGTTAAAGTAGCGACAAGCAGGGCACATAGCACGGAGAACCGACAGCTGTTTGGGCAGAAAGATTCTGGAATGGCGACCGCGTACCGAAAAGCGCTGGTGTGGAATGCTGGAAGCCGATGGATGAGGGAGGCACAGTTTCTCTCCCTGCCCATTTTTGGTGGAAACAGTGTGGATTGACGAGAATATGCAAGGCGAGAAATGAAATATTTTATTGTGAAAAAAAATACTGTATTGCTTACGAGTTACGACAACATAGAGTATAAATTAACTTTGCAACAGAAACACACTTCTACTACACTACTTCTACACGATAGGATTATAGTTGTTTGTTGCTACTTATTACATTTGTTTGTGTAAAATTAACCGTTTCGATTGCGATATATAGTATAAATTAACTTTGCAACAGAAAAACGCTTCTCGGGATGGCTATTTTTAGTGGAAAAGGGTCGGTGCGATTTCAATTCTCTCCTCGCCTCGCCCCGTCTCGCCTCTCTGGTGGAAAATCACCTTAACGCCATAACAAAGCGTTAGCGTACTTTGAACGCAAAAATAGCAACGAGTTGAACAAAATGATTTTAATTGTCTTCACACATCAAGCTGGTAAATAGATTTACTTTAGAAAATAAACCTTATTAATAAAGATGTTAGGTAGAAAGTTGAACGGTAAGTATTAAATAACATGTAGCACATTTCTCGTCTTTCATTTTATATTATCAGACAATAGAAAACAAACAATAAGGACCAGTAGAGCAAAATTATTTTGTTAGAACATAAACATAAGTAGATGTAATTAATGACTTTGTAACAGCCTCTGAATTCCTTAATGTTGAGATGGGCCTGCTACAGTGATGTAATATACTTGGCCTAAAGCCCGATTTACACATCGACAAGTACAGTAGCGAGTTAAGTAGTAAGTTGTTGATTAAGTTGATTTAAATAGATCTACATCCTATTTTTTAACGAGTTAAGTTGACGAGACGCAAGTGAGGGGGCTACTTCGTACTTAACTCGCCAAAAATAGGATGGAGATCTATTTAAATCAACTTAATCTTAAAATACTACTTAACTCGCTACTGTACTTGTCGATGTGTAAATCGGGCATAATAGTACCAGTCGAATTAGTATTAAAATACTTACACTTTCACACAACGCCATCTAGTCCCAAACGAAGTAGAGCTTGTACTATGGGTTCTAGACAACGGATAAACATACTTAAATACTTTTTTTTTGTAAATACATACATATTATACATAGAAAACACCCAGACCAATGCAAACAATCATTTTCATGCACACAAAGATTTGCATTGAGCGGGAATCGAACCCGAGACCTCTGCGTAGCAGTCATGTTATATAACCACTACGCCACAGAGGTCGTCATATATTCGTCGTCACGTATTGGGTTTATGTAAAACTTCCATTTATTATACCGTGAATAAGAATCTTTGTTAAGCTCGACCAATAAAGACTGCTTAAGTCAGATTTTGGATAACTCTATAAATTTCTGTACACCTAATTTTGCAAATTCACTAGTTTTTACATCAATCGCTCACTTTGATTAGGATGCAAATTTCTGGGACGTAGCATTAGACATTTATGCAATAGAAAACACTTAAATTACTTTGATTTAACAACAATCCTCCCTAGTCTACTATATAAAAATAAGTCTGGTTTTCCTTCCTGACGCTATAACTCCAGAACACACGAACCGATTTCCACGATTTAGCATTCGTTGGAAAGGTCTCGGGCTCCGTAAGGTTTATAGCAAAGAAAATTCAGGAAAAATTTTGCATTTTGGCGCATTAGTGCGGTACGTCCGACGCGACGTGACGTATTCGAGGACAGGTCCCAGGATAATGTGACCGGGTTATACGTGGGCACGTCAGACGAAGTCAAATACTTTTTAAACTTATATATGAACTGTAGGGAACACCGGTCCCTTTAAAGGAAGTGTCAATCTTCATTCAACATTAAGTCAGATTGTCAAAGTGATATAGATGGCGTGAAGGCATTTGATGACTACCACCCTTTCCTTTTATTCCTAGAAATTCTCGTTTTCTGTCAGATTCATTATACTAGATAATTATTGTCAAGTTATTATTTAAAAAAACGAAACTGGAATATTGGTATCTTGGCTTAAAACATTTTGTCGATTGTACGAATCGTTATTACATAAATTCTTCATTCCACGTGGTAATTTTAATAATTTCAGAAGCATAGAAATAATAACACAGTTACAATAACTTATTTATTTATTATCCTTCTTCAATAATAATGCTAATGCGAAATTATAATACAAACTTACTCTACGTTTATTTTACAGTGCATAATAACTAAATATTCATAATATAAGGTGATGATCACATTACATTAAGATTATTACATAACAAGAGTTTCATGTAGCGATTCTAGCTCTCACTTACACATTCGGTACTAAAATACTTACTTATAAATACGTACAAACATCAACTCTTAGTTTTTTAAACATGAAAATAGAAAGTCACACAGCAATGTTCATCGAGCCTTTTAGCCCAGTCAAAATAGACTAAATTATGATTGAAGTTTGCATTAATTCCTAACAAGCTGGATTTTTGTGCAGGCCTTGAATACGTCATTACAAATGATATGTCAAAAGTCCCCATCGATCCCGCTTGTGCGTTGTTTTTTATTCGAGGTCAAAGGTCACAAATTTGCGTTTTTTGCGTATATCTCTAAAACAACAAGAGCTATCGAAAAATGGTTCAGACAAAGTTTGTAGACCATAAAATTGTCTACAAAAAATATATCTACATTTTTCTCCTACAAGGCATCGCTTTCGAGATATCGTGACTTTAGAGCGCAGGAAAGTCATTTTTTCGACTAGCACACACTTGTTTTTCCCGCGATTTCGCTCGCGTTTGTAAGTATTATTAAAAATAAGGCTTATTTCAATCTATAGTAGCAATATGCATGCTTGGTCTCAGTCTAATCTGTTTGAAATTGACAAAGTTACATACAAACTTTCATCCCCTATCTTATCCCTTTAGGGGTAAAATTTATCAAAATCCTTTCCAGCCAGCCAGCCAGATCTGTCCAGTGGTTTGGGCTGCCAGCACAGCCCAAACCACTGGACAGATCTGGCTGAATTTTGGCATGCAGGTAGATGATATAACGTAGGCATCCGCTAAGAAAGGATTTTGGTAAATTTTACCCCTAAAGGGATAAGATAGGGGATGAAAGTTTGTATGTAACTTTGTCAATTTCAAACCGATTAGGCTGAGACCAAGCATGCATATTGCTACTATATATTGAAATAAGCCTTATTTTTAATAATACTTATAAACGCGAGCGAAATCGCGGGAAAAACAAGTGTGTGCATATAGTCGAAAATATGACTTTCCTGCGCTCTAAAGTCACGATATCTCGAAAGCGATGCCTTGTAGGAGAAAAGTGTAGATATATTTTTTGTAGACAATTTTATGGTCTACAAACTTTGTCTGAACCATTTTTCGATAGCTCTTGTTGTTTTAGAGATATACGCAAAAAACGCAAATTTGTGACCTTTGACCTCGAATAAAAAACAACGCACAAGCGGGATCGATGGGGACTTTTGACATATCATTTGTAATGACGTATTCAAGGCCTGCACAAAAATCCAGCTTGTTGGGAATTAATGCAAACTGGATATTTATTTCGACTGGACTATTTGGCGGACCAGGCAAATGCAGAAACCAAAATACTTTTTAGTTGTCATAACTTTTGTGTAGGTATATTACAATTGATTCATTTTAGGGATTGAGATTGCTAAATCTTAAAAAGAAATGTTCAAAACTAAATACAGAACGTAGGTAGAGACCCGATATCTATAGGAACTGATGGAGTCTGCATCAACAACAAATGCCTAACATAGCCAATAAAAACTTTCGGCAAAGCAAGTAACTCCCCTTACATGATATTTTGATGATCTGTTCGATTATATTTCCATTTATATCAAACAGGAAAACCCACTTAACACGTTCATTATCACATGTTAGAGTCCTTCAAAGTAAGTTGTATTTATTTTTAGTCCTTGCGATATTGAAGATTTTTTATTCATACGACAAAATCGATTATCATACACATTTTTCCTGAAAAAGAAATACAACATAATTATAATTTGATTACATAAGTAAGAATTTCCGTTACCATTATAATCTTTCATCTTTCTACACTTATGTTGGTACATAATATCACCAACTTCTTATTCCTTAAATCCGATTTTATAACGAACTAGCTGACCCGTGCCCACTTCGTGAGGCGGCGAAAAAAACGCGTCACTTTTTTAAACATATTTCATTACTGCTCCACTCCTATTAGTCATAGCGTGATACTATATAGCCTATGACACTCCCCGATAAATGGACTATTCAACACAGAAAGAATTTTTAAAATCGGTTCAGTAGATCCAGAAATTACCCCCTACAACGTCACAAACACACAAACTTTACCTCTCTATAATACGTATTAGTATAGATGGATGACAATATTTATGCGGAAATGGGTAACATAGAACGAAGTCTTTTCTGCTAAAATTGTTTTATATTTGTACCAAGAGTAAATTCATGTGTATATAATGTTCAACTTTAAGCTTAGGAAATATCTAACCATTTCAACATTATATTTTTAAAGGTCGAAGGCATACTTCGTTTGGTAAGAAATCTGTAAAAATATATCCTTGAAACCGAAGCATATTGAGTTGCAATTTGTTACAAACATCACAATTTATTCGTTGACATACTTTTGATCCCTTTTTTTATGTAAAACAAGGCTGAATGAGGTTTGTGATTTGTCACAAACCTCATTCAAGTAACAGACATAGCCATATAGGTATATAGGTACACCTACGTTACAAATAAATAGAACTCTATCATCATAACAGCCCATTAATGTCCCACTGCAGGGACGAGCCTCCTCTAATGACGGAGGGATAATTGATCTACTAATACTACGCTGGCTAGACGGATTGGTACAGGGTTTAATTACAAGTTTTCCTTCTTTTTATTTTGTAAATATAATATTCACGGATAGTCCCTAATTCGGTTTTTTCGTCACTGATGGGATGAGATGGGATAGTGACATATTGTATTCTTACTCCGTCACCACATGGAGCCAAACTAGGTTATGAGTGTTTGAAAATGTACCTAATGAGAAAACAAGATGATATAACAAAGACAAAACAAAAAAAATAACATACCTTTAAAGCAAAGCGTTGCAACTTATCAGCCGACTCTTTTCCTCCTTTTCCTTACATCTTTAAAAAACAAAACTCTCTCCAACATTTGCCAAACGATACAGTGTCTCCTTTCAAAAGGATTTGGATACATATTTTATTTATTTGTTTAAAACGTTTAAGTCAATAAACAACGTACTGAGTCTGAGTTCCAATGAATAGTAAAGAAAGGGCAAATGTCAGGCAAATACTCGATAAGCATTTATGGATAAATATATTATGAATAAAATGTACAGGCTGATACTATTATTGTCTCACTGTTTTAAGATAGTAAAATGAGGATACCTTTAAATAAAACACAAACTAAATTTAACAAAAACTTCTCTGGACATATTATATTATTCATATTGATTCTTGTTGACCTGTCAGGTAGCCTTAGGTTTTGCAAACGTTTCATAGTTTTAGAATTGCCACCAGCCAAATATCTTTATCTTTATTGTTCAAAAACAGTATACACATAATTGAGATACATCTCTGATCTCCACACTAGGATTCCCTGGTCGTGGAGATATCTACAGACATATTGCTTTAAAATAAAATATTTTCTCGTCTGCGTTTCGAAGACACTTGATTTCTTCCCATTGCAGAAATCAAATAAATGTCTGAATTCAAGGATAAAAAATATTTACATAACACTAAAATTACTGAAATACCTACCTATAAAGTCGAATTAAATTTAACATCTAAAATAAATGTAAAATTGTAATAAAATAAATATGAATAAAATTCTTTATTCATTTTTAATCTCATTTTCTTTTTCATTTATTGTACTCCAAATAAGTAATTGTAAATTGTAAAATTTTCAATTCAATGACCACACCCCCTTTTTATAAATAACAGCCTGTAGACAGTTTTACAAATTCTGAGAATCATGTAGTAGTTAGTATAAAACATGTAAGGGAAGTGATAGGCTGGGTTCAGTGTATTCATTGTCGGTATAGCTATCAGCAATAGATGTCTTGTCGGCTGTGGGTGGTAAAAAATCCTATTGATAACTACAAAGCTAGATAACTTTATTTATTAAAACCCTTATTATTTTGATTTTTATTCTTCTGGGATACATGTTTTTTAATAAAAGGATTATCAACGATTTAAAATACGTAACATTTGCCTTCGTAATAAGTCAAAACGAATATTTATTTATTTATTCAACTTAACATAAGATAAATAAGACCTAATCTTAGCATTCCATGGATTCTCCGTGCCAGGTCAATTGCGTAATAGAGGACGGAACACTTGCATAACAGCGTCTGGGCCTAAGAGCCAGATGTAGGTTTAAGCAGGCCCCCTTACAAATATAATAGTTTAGGTACTACCCAATCCGAACGGGATAAATATAAATGAAAGACACTTTTCTATCTCTTCAGAGTCCAGAGATTTTGCTTTGCTACTCCTATCCTCCCCTTGAAGTCACCTTCGAAGTCCTTTATAATAAAATATTCACCTTCCAACCAGGCTAACCCTTTTGCTTCGGGCCAGACGATACTTGGATAAATCTATAATGAATAATTTTATCAGTATTATAGATGTCAACATAAGGTCATTGATAAGAAGTAGTAGAAAAGACTAAACATGTTATGTATTAAGCATGCTATTAATAAATAGATAATATCATGTTCTAATTTCGTGTTATCTCAAACACGCCTAGTAGGAGTGTTATATCAAAACTACGACGTAAGAATTGCGGTAATGAACTGCAAAGTTAATTTTAATAATTGATCACTAGCTATTCATCATAACAGCCCATTAATGTCCCACTGCAGGGACAGGCCTCCTCCCACGACGGAGGGATAATTGGCCTACTAATACCACGCTGGCCAGACGGATTGGTATAGGGTTAAATTTCAAGTTTTCGTGAAAAAATATGTTTACAGGAACCCTAAACATTTTTTACAAAATAAATAGTCTACGTAAAATCAGCAGTTTATTAGTAAAAATATATCAATTTGATTTTAATAAATAGAGAAACTTCCAATAACAGTCTTTTGTTATTATTCTGGGTACCATAAGATTGTATTCTATTAAATTGCCAGATCGCACGCAAACGTAACCTAACTGACGAGACGTTTAAATACGCAAATACAACTTAGGCCATATAAATATATTATTACTTATAGGTTAATCCATATTCAATAACATGAGAGAAGTATGTGTGTAATGTGCCTTATCAAAGTTATTTTATTAATTAAAACGTTCATTATCAAGACAATAAGTTGCCAGAAATAGAAATAGCAATAAATTAAAATAGAATATGACCTTTTCTTTTTTAGCAGTACTAAAATAAATCTACGGGATTTCCCCTTCAAGAAATAAATATTTATATACGTCGATACCATAGCCAGGTGGTCATCATCAAGATATCCTCTCGAATTCCTCTAAGATCTATCTCCGAATTCCTCTTCGCAGTTTTCCCGCGTCTTACCTTGTTTTTGGTCTATCATTACGAATTTCCCCGGCGCGGCGCCCTGCTGGTTCAAGTACGTGATTCCTATACCAGAACTTTTCGGCCCCAACGGCTGTCAGATCTTTGCACTTTGGTTACAATAAATTTAATTTACCTTCTATTGCTACTATTATGACTGTCAATCCTCCTTAGTACACTTTTACAGGACTTAAGTAAAATTGTTATATTTTATTTTCTTTTTCATAACCACAAGATCTTACCATTATTTCAATAATGTACATGTTTATCACAATATTCAGACAACCAAATATGTTAGATAATAATCTTAAGGAAATATAGTATCGGTTTTTGAATTTAACATGACCTTCGCAAGAAGTGTGTCACGTAATGTTCCTACAGAAGTAAATTTAACTAAATTATATCAACCGAATTAAGTCAGCTCAGTTGTCTTATTATTATTTAGTGGTCTTAAAGAAATACTTAAAGATAATGTTTATTTCTTTTTACTTAAAAAAGTAAAGCAATAAAATGTGTAAAATACATAGTAAAATATTTGATAGTAAGATCGACTACAGTCAGGTGTGAAGGCGAAGGAAGATTAACTTGATGACCTTTGTGCCGTAGTGGTTATACAGGGTGTTTTTTGAGTCAACGGCAATAATTTAGGAGGTGACTCTGTACGTGATTCTGATCCGAATTATGTAATAAAATGAGGTACTTAATTTTTGATGAAAAAGATCCCAAAAATTAACTAAGTGTGGACACGTTCCCGCTGCGCTAAAATATTGTTCAAGACTCGGTGCATTGACCCGCGCCGCGCGTCGTAGGTATGTATCTAACTCAGCTGGCGAACCAATCGCTCGCTGCGTCCGCGCGGTGTCCATGATTAGTGAAATTCATGGCTAAGCTTTACACATCGTTTACTATGTAGTAATTTAATGTTTATTTATTTTGTATTTTTTTTCCTTCATTAAATAACGTTATCTATCACGCCCTAAAGTATTGCCTATGTCTCACTTTACATACTGTATAACATGACTGCTACGCAGATGTCTCGGGTTCGATTCCCGCTTAATGCAAATATTTGTGTGCATGAACATGATTGTTTGCATTGGTCTGAGTGTTTCTATGTATAATATGTATGTATTTACAAAAAAAGTATATAGGTACTAATATTATCCGTTATTCTGTTACCCATAACACAAGCAGGTTAAGCCTAGCTTACTTTGGGAACAGATGGCGCTGTGTAAAGATGTCCGCGAATATTTTTATTTAAAAGATGGTAGTTTTGAAAGGCTTTACACCGTAGTTATCACCGTGTTTCTCTATTTTTGAATGTACTGCTAATTAGCTTTTCTTAATGAGCTTACTTTCACTCCGTAAACACACCAAGGAAGATAACCCACTTTCAACGTTGTTATCAAAATCCATAGCAAATTATCTTCGTCTAAATCTTGACTGTATAGCCCGAGGCATAAATAGAATCTGTCTGCATTTCATAGTTTAATTGTTTTCAAGTTAAAGTTGTGGGAAGTTTGCCCTAGCGGTAATGTCTCTCCAACATCGTTACAAAGCTTTGTATGGCACTAACTACGATGCTCAGATTAAATTAAGATATGCTAACTACTGCTTTTCAATAAACGCAGTACGCTTTCTTCTCACAATTAGCGGATTGGAGGAATTTCTTTCTCGATTTTGGTTTTAGGACCTTTATTCCCGGTCGTCCCCACCCTGTCGTCCCCACTGGGTACAAGTGGGAAAAAAAAAGTTTCGTTCGTCCCCAGTGGTGACGATTGGAACTTTTTATTTCCCACTCGTTCCGCTTATAGACCGAGAGTTAAGGAATGAAATTTATTTATTTATTTATTTATTTATAATAATCGCAACATTATACACCCACTTTAAATATGCTATATAATATATTATAAATCTGACAATTTTTCTATAAAAACATTGACGTTTTATTATTTTACACGACTTTCCCAAAATCATCATTGCCCTGCCCTTATCCCAATTTTATAAAAAGTTAAATAAAAAGTTTCAATCGTCACCACTGGGGACGAACGAAACTTTTTTTTCCCACTTGTACCCAGTGGGGACGACAGGGTGGGGACGACCGGGAATAAAGGTTTTAGGAGAGTAGTGAAAGGCAGGTCAAAAATTTAACCAAGTTTGTAAAAATGTTTTGAAGGAAGTCTTAGCGTAAGACCCATATACCGTGAATATTATCTTTACGTAATAAAAAGAAGGAAAACTTGAAGTTAAACCCTATACCAATCCGTTTGGCCAGCGTGGTATTAGTAGGTCAAGTATCCCTCCGTCACTGGAGAAGGCCCGTCCCTGCAGTGGGACATTAATGGACTATTATGATTACCTACTATTGGTTTTCAAAGAAATGAAGACTAAAACTATTCATTATTCAGTCTGCGAGAATGCCGCACTGGTTTAAGAGATCATGCAATTTCCCAGTTTTGTTGAATGAACGCCGACGCCGAACGTGCAGTAATG
This sequence comes from Schrankia costaestrigalis, assembly GCA_905475405.1. Classification (NCBI taxonomy): domain Eukaryota; kingdom Metazoa; phylum Arthropoda; class Insecta; order Lepidoptera; family Erebidae; genus Schrankia; species Schrankia costaestrigalis. The sequence continues at coordinate 4,751,889 of FR997830.1, forward strand.
GAGATGCATTTTGAATACTTGATTTTGGTGTTTATGAAACGGTATGGAATGTTCTTTAACACTTTTTTCGTGATATAATTAAACACCCGACTATATAATTAAACACACCGACCCGACCAGAGATTATTAAGGTGATTTCGCATACATGTATGTATATATCACAGATATTTCATATTTTTTGGATAAAAACGATATAACTTATAAAGTATTGGTAAAAGTTCTACCAGCATGTCAATTCTCGTACCTTAAAATCGTTAAAAATTCGGTTATGTTAACTTAAGTTTTCAAATTGTCACACAATTGGTAAGACAATTTAACAACTAAAGCTAAATTAACCGAACCGAACGAGAATTGACACACAGGTGTGTGAAAGTGCAGGGCATAAACACATTGAATACATTAAATAATTCAATTGGTCATAAAATGCCTGATTTCTGATGTAATTAATCTAAACATTCGGCCGAATTTAAAACTTCCTCGTATTCTGGAAGCTTTGTGTGGTTTGTATCAAGATGATATTCATGTTAACGTATTATTAATAACTACACGGGTATTAACACTTTACCTTTTAATTCGCAATCGGTAAAACTTCAGAATAGGGACGCGGTCAGTGTTGTGTGTAAAAGAGGGTAGAAGAACAAACTTCTGCCTCGGAGACTAAGACTAAGTCGTGACATCGCATCAGTCATCTCGTGACCACGGCTGGTGTAACCTGGCCGAAACGTTGAGAGCCTCAAAGGTAAATAGTTTCAATATTTGCCACAATTAATCGTATTAATACCCGTGTAGTTATTAATAATAAGTTATAATGAAACACGAAAGTTTTAAAATTGATATTAATGTTTCCTTACAGCAGCAATGCTCTTCGCAGGCAAGTACTAGATTATTACTTAGATTTTATAGGAATCTTACTTACCTATTACTCAAGCAATAATTAAGTTAAGTTTGATAAGCGTTACGTACATTACCTGAGCAGTTTGAATTTAAACCATTAGTTAGATATCACATTAAAATGAGGCTTCTAGATTTCTAAGACTCGTCTTAGTATCATTATTTTAGAACGCTCTTCACCTCTTCACTTTTGTTTTAAGTATACTTCCACTATGTTTAAACCACGCTTAAGAAGCGTTTTCTTGTTAAAGATTATACATATTTAAAGAAATCGATTACTTTATTAAGTATTAAAATATTTATAACAGACTAGCTAACCCGTGCCCACTTCGATGGGTGGCGAAAAAATGCGTCCTTTTTTATAAACATATTTCATTACTGCTCCACTCTTATTAATAATAGCGTGATACTATATAGCCTATGACACTCCCCGATAAATGAACTATTAGAAAGAAGAAGAAAAAAGAATTTTTAAAATAGGTTCAGTAGATCCAGAGATTACAACGTCACAAACACACAAACTTTACCTCTTTATAATATTTTGTATTAAAATATTTATAACAGAATAAGTATGAAGGTTTTTATTTCTCGGAGATTATTACTTCAGGCTGATTTATAAAGAAATGTCGATAGCAAGATGTAGTTTCTTTATTGTTTTAAAGGTTTTTAATCATTTTATAAACTCCTTTGTTACCAAGTACTTTGTTTTCTTTGTTCCATAACCACTTGAACGTCAATTGGTATGATTTATCCACTGACAATATGGCGGGACTTACGTCATATGGTATAAAAGTACCAAAAAAAATTCGTTCTGCAACGCGCGATATTTTATAAAAACATGATTCTACCGCTTAAAATCTACGTTTAAAAAAGTCTGTGGGACAATTGTCGATAGTTTTAGAACGAATTACACCAAAATAAACAGCTGTAAAAAATAATCTGTGGTCGCAATGTCAAACAGAAGTTTGCTTCATTTCGTATGTCCTTGTATGAAATTTACTGTTTATTTATGTGTTAAATACATTTGATTAATTAAATATTGTTGGAAGTGAGTTATTTTCCGTAGTCCCATCGGTCGTCCCATCGATGGGACGACGGAAAATAACCATTAACCGTAGTCCCATTATCTAATGGGACTACGGAAAATAGTTTTTACTTCACGATCGCTTTTCTGTGATCCCATTAAACAATAGAGTTGTGCAGGATCGCCATAACACTGATACTATTACTGTTGTTACTTTACATACTTTTTGATTATTAAATAAGTTATGAAATCTCTTTACGTGATTGTGATTATTTTTTATATCATTTAAAATGTGTGTCATGTTTATGTCATCTTTCGCTTGAATTTTCACATTCTCATCAATTGCTTACTCGCCATTTATGATTTAACTGAAAATACGTTTTATTTTCCATTATGAACAAGCCTGAAAGTAATATTAGTTACATAAAAAGGAAGGGAGGAACGGTTTTGCTAAATGAAGGACGTATATCCGTGTGGTGACGGAGCAAGAATACAATATGTCACCACCCCATCTCATCCCATGGGTGTCGTATAAACCGACTAAGGGACTAACCGTAAATACGCTGTTTTCAATTTTTATTAACCTCATTACCCCTAATCTTCAATGTTCGTATCACCTGTATGCCGATGACCTGCAGATTTACGCACAGGCCGACGTTGATTCTCTACCATCTGCAGTCAACAAGATTAACCGAGACCTTGAACACATACAAAACTGGTCACAGGAGTACGGATTATCGGTTAACCCAAACAAATGTCAGGCCATCGTTGTCGGAAGTCAGCGCATGTTAGCCAGAACTGACGTATCGTCTCTCCCGCCCATTAAATTAAATGGAACAGTAATAGATCTATGTGCATCTGTAAAAGATCTTGGATTGTATATCGACACGACTCTGAGCTGGCATACTCAAGTAACAAATTTGTGTAGAAAAGTCACTGGTATCCTGCGAGCCTTTTACCGCTTAAAAATCTTTCTTCCCACGAAAACCAAGGTAATGCTTGTGCAGTCTTTGATTTTCCCTATTATTGACTATGGTGATGTGTGCTACTATGACCTGAATGCAGACCTTCTCAACAAACTCGACCGGCTTCTCAATAACTGCATTCGTTTCATATACAATCTTCGTAAGTACGACCATGTGTCTGCTTCTCGCTCTGAGCTGCAATGGTTACCCATTCGTCAGAGACGCAGCATGCGTGCCCTCACTACTCTCTACTCTTTTCTTACTTCTCCTACTCCCCCGGCCTATTTAACTAACTACTTTCAGTACCTCTGTTCTACTCACGACCGTAATCTGCGATCTTCTAATAATCTTGTTCTATTATGTCCCTCTCACAACACTGACTTCATTCATTCTTCTTTCCCTATCCAATCTATTCTCCTTTGGAATGCCCTGCCTCTCGATATCAGGATGTCCACAAGTCGGCAAGTATTTAAGAATAAAGTTCGTCAACTCTTGTTAAGCAAACCATAGCAAAATTATTGTTTAGCTAGTATGTCATTGGACTCTATATATTTATATATAAATTTATCATTTAAGTATTTGTATATTGTATATTATATATATATATTTATAAGTTGTTTATTTGTGTACTCATTAGTTAGTATGTTTATTATTTATATATTTTAAGTATTTAGTTTATATTACATCATACTTCATTTTTATATTTCTTTCTTTAATCTGTTTTAACACCTACCACATCTATCTCTGCATCACCCAAGGTTGACTGGAAGAAAATGCCTTAGGCATTAAGTCCGCCTTTATACAAATGTATTTAAAGTGTTAAATAAATAAAATAAAATAAAATAAATATTAAATATTGTCTTTACGAAGTAAAAAGAAAGAAAACTTGAAATTAATCCCTATACCAATCCGTCTGTCCAGCGTGGTATTAGTAGGCCAAGTATCCCTCCGTCACGGGAGGAGGCCCGTCCCTGCTGTGGGACATTAATGGGCTGTTATGATACTTAATATAGGTATGTGTTTCTGTAACGTATATTATGTAAGTATCGGTTTATGATTAAATATTACAAATGAGTTATTGTTGTGGTTTTATTTACATAGTTTTATCACAGACACCATGTACCCACACAACGGTATTTTCTCATTATGTTCAACATCCTGACTCAGAGTACCACGACTCGTACAGGTTAGATTTGAATCATATTTTTTTTTCATATGGTTACATCTCTATTAATGGGATCACGGAAAAGCGATCGTGAAGTAAAAACTATTTTCCATAGTCCCATTAGATAATGGGACTACGGTTAATTGTTATTTTCCGTCGTCCCATCGATGGGACGACCAATGGGACTACGGAAAATAACCGTTGGAAGTGTATTACAATTTTCTAGAAAATGTGTGCTTTCTAATGGTCGTAATATTATGTTATAAAAGTTGAGTAACTTTTAAAATTTAATAAAAGAAAAGTCAAAGACTAAAACTTGGCCTTGAGTTTAACAATAATGGCGGTTTATTTACGCTTTCCTCAATAAAAGTTTATTGAAATCGTTTAAAGTTTATTGAAATCGTTTAATTCTAGAAGATAAACTAATAAACAATAATTAAATTTTGAAAACAAACCTACTACGTTCTTATTTTTATGTTCTTATTGTCTAAACAAAAATATGGTATGCACTACAAAACGCCGAGATGGCCGAGTCAGCTAAAAAAGGTATTTATTTAAAAAATAATTTAAAATACTTTAACCTTCAGAATTACTAATATATTTATTTTATTTTAAAAGTAATATAGTTAATTATATTTTAAAAATAAAATCATCAATTTGGGTTGCTAATTTTTATTCACAAATAATATAATTCCCGGAAAATCGCGGAAAATGTCAACAATTTTTCGCAATTTCTCAGGTTTATCAACTATTCATTGTATTTAGATATTCATAAGGTTAATGTATTTTAATTTAAGTTTATTCCCTATACTTTTACGAACACGACGATGTTTCTCATTTTCAAATTGATGCAGTAATTTTCTCGTGTTAGCCGTTTTTATCAAGACGGAAAACTCGCAGTTTTTTATAAACACATAAAAAACTGCGAGCGTTGCCACTTGAACGTTGGACTCGCGAAATCGATTCGCGCAGTTAACGTTCAAGTGGATAAGTTTAATTTAATGCTTAGTAATTTAGAGACTCTTGCTCTAGACTTTGATCTTGCTTACGTTACAATTTATTTACTTTATACTGATGCCCGCGAATTCACCCGCGTTGTATAGGCAGCTTAGATTTTATTCTACAACCTAAAATATATATTCCAAAATTTATCAAAATACGTTTAGTAGTTTTTGCGTGATAGATCAACATCCATCTATGATCACAAACTTTCGCATTTATAATATTAGTAGGATTAGTAGGATTTTGTAGCTATATTACTTGGAAATCTAGGTAAGTAGCATTACTTAGTACCCAGTTGCATTTTTCCCCGAAAAAAAATCAACCTAATTAAATAGAGATTTGTACATTATTAGGTTGTTTTTTATTCGAGGAAAAATGTAACTGAGGACTAATGCTACTAACCCGTGTTCTGGGTTTCTTGTTTCTCTTCTATTGTTACTTCTAGAGTTACCGAACAATTATCTATTTTAGAAAAAAAATTGCGTAATCCAAAATAATATACTCACTCATTTATTTATTTACTCGTAGTTTACAGAAACTTTACTGTTTCATTTTATTTGTTAATTAAGAAAGACATATTTATTAAGCTCTTTTGCAATTTTGGCAGTTTTAATTCAACTGATTATGGTTTATGTACAGTTATATAATAATGCTCAAATCGATATTCGTTGCTAATAATTGAATACAGTTTAAGCGACGTTTGAGTAAATAATAATTAATTAATTTAATTAATTACTTAATTTCTGTAATAGAAACCGTAGAGGCCTAAAATATGGAAGTAGGCACAACTTAACAACTGAAACGCACGGTGTTTTTTTGCCCTTAATAGGACCAGGACGGTGAGCAACGAAGCATAACTCTAGTTAGCCTGACGTTGTAACTTAACTTAATAAGACAAGTTCTTTGCAAATAAACATTGCCGTAAAGATGTTTGTAGGCGCTTTTGGGTATTCTATTATCATCATAACAGCCCAATAATGGCCCACTGCAGGGACGGGCCTCCTCCAGTGACGGAGGGATACTTGGCCTGGAATACCACGTTGGCCAGACGGATTGGTATAGGGTCGAATTTCAAGTTTTCCTTCTTTTTACTTCGTAAAGATAATATTCACGGATAGTCCCTTAGTCACTTTTTTCGACACCCATGGGATGAGATAGGGTGGTGACATATTGTATTCTTACTCCGTCACTACACGGAGTACTCCGTGACCACACGGAGTGAAAGAGACCTACCACCTATATGAGTCTGCCACTAACGTAAATCCAATCCAAGATACAAACGAAAAACACTTAAGCGATATTTTAAGCATATTTTGTTATCTCCTATGTAAATAGATAATGAAGATAAAACATTTTAAGCTCCTTTGTAATTCTTATTTCAACTTAACTTACAATATTTTTGACAAAGAAAAGCACTTAACTTACTGTAATTCGAAGACTTTCCACATAATTTTATACAAAGAAAATGTAATTTGCCTGAAGCCTAGGTACCTATGGATTACTACCACAGATATCTGAACAAAGATTACTACTAAACAAAACCGACTTACTATTTTTTTTTAAATTTTCGACGACCTCAGTGGCTTAGTGACTATTAGTACACGTTTTCTTAACAGAGATATCGAGTTCAATTTCCGCGCAGTTAAAGTCTTTATGTGCACAAACATGGGCAAACACCTGGGAACATTCTGATCTGATATATAGTATTTTCTATGTCATCATCATACCAGCTCATTAATGTCCCACTGCAGGGACAGACCTCCTCCCGTAATGGAGGGATACTTGGCCTACTAATACCACACTGGCCAGACTGATTGGTAATGTGTTTAATTTCAAGTTCAATTTAAAGATAATATTAACGGATTTTCTATGTAGGTATAATATTTTTCACGTTATGAAAAATAGTAGGTATAATAATATGTCTATCCATTGTCTAGTATACATAGTTCTGCTTAGGTTGGGGCACTAGATAGGCGATAGGCGTAGTGTGAATGTGCGACGAATATTGTATTCTTGAAAAAGCACGTACCTTTTTAAACTGAACACGTTAGGTACTACAAAGAAAATAATACAAGAATTTAGCAAATACTTTTTAGACTAATAGCTTTTGACAACCTAGAGAAGGTCTAGGTCTATACCTTATTCTCTTGGAATAAGATTGAATATCGAATGATAATTATGTTTTAACATGTTGCTGTGCCTACAAACCACGTATATTCAAACTATTCCTTTGGGAAACTTGGTTTATTCAAGGCCTTCTGTAAATATTTTGATATAAATTTATTACTTTACTAAAAAAGATTGAGCCGTGAAGAGTAATAAGCACGAAGCCTCCTGTCAGATATACTACATTTTACTTTTACGATGTATAGAAGTAGGTTATATATGAGGTAAGTTTTTTTTATTATAACGCCTATTGTCCTACAGCAAGCTGGCAGGCAGTTAGAGTGCTGTATAACCTTTGTAAGATACATTAGTCTCATACCCTTACCACAGCCTTTGTCTTACAATGCTTATTCCATTTTGTTACAGTTCCGTTTTGTTACTGTATAATATATTATGCTAACTTTAGCTTTTTAAGGATTATGAGGTGATCGTCATCGAATCACCATCTACAAAACCCAATGTATGGATAAAGTTCTCTTTTTTACTATCACAGCGGTAAAATCTGCTTAGCTCCGTCATAAACCTTCTTTGACACTAACGGAAGAGGGCGGTATTTGATAGACCATCAAGTGCTAGTAAAAATGGCGGGAGGCCCATGGCTCCTGAAGTCCTGACACTGTGGAACAGCTACAGATGCAGTCAATTGTTTCGAAAGGCAAGTACCGTACCCGGCCGTAAATATTGCACATCGACTTTTGTAAAGAGACATTCGGCCAATTTCGGCTTCCTAGAGAATCATCTCCGTCGCACGAAATACCAACAGTCTGGTATCTTAATAGATACCAGATCTTAATAGACAATCGAATGTCTATTTTCACAGGTCGATGTGTAATATTTACGGCCGGGTACTGTACGTCACACCGTGGACTTATTTTGGTTAATATAATAATGATTATGTTACGGAAAAGTGTACAATAATATATGACACAAAAAAAAAAACTATTCTACTCATTGTACTTTATCCTTTAGCTACCAACATTCCGGACGGAACCAGTTACTGGACAGTTGTTGATATACATAATTAATTTAATAGCTGCTTCTCACATAAATTAACTTAACTACCATTTAAATCATGAGGCTAATGTTCTGACCAACAAAAAAAACATAATAAAAAAGGTAAAATAATCTATTTTTTTCAGTAACTCAAACGCCTGCCCTTATGGACGTCATATGTTAAAAAAACAAGCGATAATGGTTATAACAAATGTGTAGTACACGAAGTTACTTAATAACCTAGACTCTAGTGTACCTTAATCCCTTGGAATAAGACATGTTTTCGATTGAAAATGCTATAGCTAGTGTGAAGCGTATACGGACGTAAGTAATTAAGATATTTTTACAACTTCTTTGGTTGTTACTGAACTTTGCTTATGGCTGTTAAGGTATTTAAAACGTGAGGTTCTAATTTGTATACTTTTGTTATTTCCGTATAAGGGTCGTAGCAAACATCTAAACGGAATGGGATCGTCACCGTATCAATTTGAGCCGTTCAGTATTATTTGTATGAAACTCCATTATGCAACCCACAGTAATCGGAATCGTAACGCAATCGGAATCGGACGTTTGTGACCGAAGAAAAACGCGAGGCGATGCCGATCCCTTTACGTTTTGATATGTGTACTACGACCCTTAGGGAGTTAGGAATCCTAGATAATTTAGTTTCCACAAATTATAGCAATCCTAGCTTACATTATTGTTCCAGCGACAAGACGGACGGATGATAGACTGACAGACACACTGAGCGAGTGCATAAAAATGGAAAGAGGACATGGATTCGTGGAAAAGGTTAGAGGAGGTTTTTTCACAAAACGGGGTCTATTTTTCAGCCAACGATAACTTCCAAAACAAACCCTAAACTACTAACATCTAAAATGTAGTCTAAAATTTAAAATGAAGAGGCTTTTGATTTTGTTTAGCTATTTTAGTCTTGTGCGGTCCTGTGCCTCCCTCATCCATCGGCTACCCGCCGTCCTAACTAGGTCGTCGGTCCACCGTGTAAGGGGTCTCCCCACCCTGCGCTTTCCGGTACGCGGTCGCAATTCCAGAACCTTTCTCCCCCAACGGCTGTTGGTTCTCCCCGCTATGTGCCCTGCCCACAGCCACGTTAACCGGGCAATTCTGAGGACCGCACAAGGTGGCAATGCTTAGAGGAGGCCTATATTCAGCAGTGAACGTCGATTGGCTGAAATGATGATGATGATGATTTTAGTCTTAGCCAGACGCTGCCCTCTGCAAGAATTCGTCTACGAAATCATACTATAAATTGACTTCCTATTTATAATTAGTTACAGATTTCTCTAAAAAAGTTTGTAGACTATACTTTTTGTGATAGTTTTTCTCAGGCATAATTGATTTTGCTCGAGGCAAAATAACAATTTATTAGCCTGAGCTTTGAAAGATCTAAATCACATACATTTGAACCATCGAATGCATTAATAACTCTAATCAGATCTCAAAGTAAAAAAGAAAAAAAAAATGATACGTGACCACATTGACGTCATAGCTCAAGTTCCACTGGTTGATTCATTTGTTTGTTAATGAAACCAGGGTAACATGGTTCCCCCGTCAATTGTAACGGTTCGAAAGATCCTGGTATTGCAAAAACAGGATCCATTACTACAAAAGAATAATAAAGAACCGGTCGTGAACCTTGATAGCTAGACTGATACATTACCTTCAAAGCAATCACATAACTAAAATTTTCATGGAGTCTGCAAACGTAGGGAATCTCAACACGTTCCCAGTGCAAACAATGTACTAATAGGTATGGTACACGTACCATACCTATATGGTACATTGTTTTACTATTGTTTTTGCTGGCGGCACTGTAAAAGGGTTAAATGGTTCTTGCAATGTCAAGAATTGGCTATGTCAAGAAGATAAGATATAAGTTTAGTTTTAAACAGCTCTACCAAAAACCAATTTCAATCGAACCTCGTGTCATATCAATATTCAAAGAGATTAAAGTCATCTTGTTCGGAAATTATATCATAAGCTGAAACTTAAGGGTAAACAGCAAGTGTGCCCTATTTTCTATAGATAAATGTGGAGCTTACCATGAGGCGAGCATGTCGCGTTCGTTTAAAAATGGTTCTGTCACACGTATACATTCATCACAGTACAGCGAAGACAGCGAGTTTTTAATGAAGAGAAACGAGGCCTACAATCCAAATCCTTTTCAATTGTAGACTTTTTAGTATCCATACTATACTATAATATTATAATGGTAGCCATACACGATCCTTCCTATCGTCCAATCGGCATGACGCTACCGATTGGATCAGTTAGAATTGACCGTGTGTGCGAGTGGATCGGAAGGACAGTTAGAATGAATGGCAGGATCTAATTTCGTTTCTTTTGATTGAGATTGGATCAAGCCTGCAGTATCATGCCGATTAGACGATAGGAAGGATCGTGTATGGCCACCATGAGGTAAAATGTAGTTTAAAGTATAACTAATCCAATCGGTAGTTCATGCCGATTGGACGATAAGAAGGATCGTGTATGCCCAATGTGGACGAACTGCAGATTGGATCAAGCCTGCAGTGTTATGCCGATTGGACGATAGGAAGGATCGTGTATGGCTACCATAAATGGGAAAGTGTTTCTGACTGTTTGTCTTTCTTTCACGACAAAACGAAGCGACGAATTGATGTAGTTTTTAAGTGGAGATAGTTGAAGGGATGGAGAATAACATAGGCTACTTTTTTTGTGTCTAGGAAAGGGGAACAGAGCTACCCCGGATTTAACCCATATAGACCTACTGTACCCTATATGGTACAGTAACTTTGAAAAATTATTGTGATTTTCGTGTGGGTATATTCGTATATTATTTAATTATATAAATTAGTTCAGAGAGACAGTTGTACATTTATTATAATACAAATAAGTTAAATGCAAGTAATTTTGTGTTTTTATCGACATTTGCTAGCAGAAACGTAAGAAATTATTTACAATATCTTCAAGAAGGCATTTTTTATTTTTTCTTATAAAAAGTTGATTGTTTATTAGTATTTTTATATAGCTTAGAGTACAATAGGTGCTATGACTATAAAAAACTTTGACATAGGTTATAGGAGTTAGGTTTATTCAATCTCCAATTAGGTGTACCGTATTTATTTATTTATTTATTTATAAAATAACATAAGCTTACAGTTTACACCAAAACGCTTACATTATAGAGACTAATTAAGGAATAGCTATTGTTAACAATCTATACAATTTTTAACTAAAATTATATATTTCACAGAATAAAATTAATAACAAAAAATTACTAACAATAAAAACGAAAAATAGAAACAATTTAAGTATTTATCCTAAGCTAAATCAATAACACTTAACTTATCCAATTTATATATACCTAAGCACTGTCAACGACCTTAAAATAATTAACAAAAATAAACATAATTATTATAACAATATAAATAGTGCATTACAATCATTATGCATTTAAATATGTCATTACTTGCTTAGCAAACTGACTTTCCTCGTCAAAGAACAGATCAGCATCTGGACATTGTTGCAAAAACTCATTTATAAGAGTAATAGCTCTACCGGTAGGACAAGTAGTGGCACTTTGTAGCCGCCAGGATGGAGGCCAGGTAAGAAGTCGATGCTGTCGCCGTCCAGAGCCACGGACGTAGTTGTTTGGCACACAGAAACAGATGCACTCACGAACAGATTGGTTATCTACCTTGTTGTTGAGTATTTGATAGTAGTGGATGACATGCACATATTGTCGTCTAAGCTCAAGTGTTTCCAAGCCTGTCATTCCACAAACAAACTTAGAAGGGTAAAGAAATGGGTAGTAACCATATACGCGTTTATATAGACAACGGGAAAATTTGCGTTGTACTCGTTCTATCATAAGACTATATGATTGTTCGTGCGGACTCCAAATTATGGCGTTGTACTCTAGTTTAGTACGAACATAAGCGTTGTAGAGCAATGTTAACACTTCTATATTTTTAAAAATGTATGTGGTACAGTAGGTTTATATGTAAGCAAAATGTAACATAACTATACTTATACAGATCTTAGAATTTTACAGTTCTAGACCGTTGATCTTTCATGATATTGCTACAAATCTTAAGAAAGATGATGATGCTTATTATCAAGGGCAAGATGTCGATATTTTTTTATTTCTACTTGATACTGCGAATGCCTGATCATGCCTTAGGCTGGTCATGGCTCTGGTGAAAAGGATGCCCTTGACATTTACCACCAAGTTTGCTACGAACACCAGCAGAAGTGGCTCCTATTAGTCGTTCTAAAGAGCCAGAAGACCTTCGTGAGTCTCAAGAACCATTGTAAAAACGCGTCTTGAAGTATAACTGGAGACAACGAGACTTTTGACCTAAACGACTACGACTTGGCAAACAATGTATAACGTTTCTCTTGTAAGAAATCCAATAGAATGGTCTTCTGTGTACTTTTCTGAAAACGTGACTTGCTAACAACTGAAACAAATATGTATTTTGTGCAAAAGCTTCTTCCAGCTGACGATGATTGCGAACCAGCGTTCGTGGTAAAAAGTGGAACATGCCTCTAAATCTTCACTGAATTGATTTATTTTTACAAAATGGTTGGTTGTTTTATAGACATAATGGCAGGCACATGGACTTGCTAAACATTCGACGTAGTATCGCAAACACAATCATCGACAGTAACAAGCTACGTGAAAACCTAGTCCTAGTCTACCCTTGTCAATCAATAATACCTGATTCAGGATATGATGGCTGAGCAGGCTAAGCAGGAGAACAGAACCAGGTGTAGATAATGTCACAATCAATGCCCTACAAGGTGTGTCAAGTGCAATATTTGAGTTCACATGGAATATTTTACTATGAATCACACAAAAAAGCTAATAAAAGTCTTTGGTAAAAATAAAGTATTTTGCATACGTATAAGCCTACTGTACCGTATATGGTACGCCCCCCCTATGCTCCCCCTTTTATTGGATATTTTTTTATATATTTTTTTTAGGTTGCTGAGGTGTCTTTTAGCAAGCTTTTGTTGAAAAATTCTAAAATATTTACAAAAATTATTGTCGGTCTAAATGGGTTAATGCGAGCGAAGCCGCGGGCAAAAGCTAGTGAGGAATTCCAAGTAGCCATTTTTTTATTTTTTTCTTATTTCTCTCTAGAATATAAGAACAAGATTAGTAGTTGCAGGTAATTTAAGTAAGTAAAGTTTGATTAACGAGAACATTGTTTTCTTAATTCTATGTTCCATTTTCACGAATATTTTCCAAACGACAATGAACAGGACGTATTGGATTATAATATTGACTAAAGACTGCCTGTGTGGTATAACGGTTGTTATGCCTGGTATTCACAAGATCACACTCCCCTTACAGGGTCTATGTTTTTGAGGCGCGGCGCGGTTGCGGTATGAAGCCCACTCCTAATATAAAGGAGGCCCGTTCTTCCATTTCGATGTTCATAGACTACTTTGAATTATTCGATCTAACAAGTTTTTGTTTACACTATATACGTAATTACATAACATAGCTTCCTGCAAAAAACTAGTCGACCTGCTAACAACTTATTAAGTTTTCATTTGTAAGACACATTAATTTGAATTATTTTTAATATATCTTCATTAACAATGACGTATATTAAATTAATTATCCTAATTTTTTACGTAAATATCGGACACGCAAAATGCATTCGTTTAGTGTATTGTATTTCTTTGTATTTCTTTATTAATAGCCTCATGAACATAGTTACATATTTTGCCAGTGTCAAGTGAGAGATATTACATTCAGTATAAGTAAAAGTAAGTGTAGTCCACTAACTTGTTTTGGTATGACATGTGTCAGTGTTCAAATAAAAAAACTTATCTGTCAATTAATGCGACCTGGGCTCAAAGATAGTAACATTTTTTTACAGATCACTCCGTAATCTATACTACTCGTATATTATAAGTAGTAAAGGTTTGATTTTTTGTTTGTTTGTTTGAATTGAATAGGCTCCGAAACTACTAAGCAAATTTGACTCGTTAGAAAGCTACATTTTTCCTAAATGACATAGACTATATTTTTTTTAAATGGAGAGCCTTACTTGTAATGTTTATTGCCCGTGCGATGCCGAGACGAGCCGCTAGTAATAAGTAAGTATTATGAACTAAGTAAGTAATCACTAATTAGTATTATGTAAGTACTCACTAAACTTAAGATCAGAATAGTTGGTTTTAAAATACGATGTATGTACTAAACTAAATTAATTCTCTGCTACGCAAAGATTTAGATTATTGACATGTTGCTATCCAAAGCTCCATTTTATTCAAGTAAATGAACAACGAGCACATTTCCAGCGAACATGTAAACACTTCACAATAATTGTAAAATTTTAGAAAACAACATTTAACATTTTACAATCTTTTTAAGAACGTCAAATTCGAAGTATAGAAAACCCATTGTCGATCATGTCACATTATGTAACGACAACACGTAGAAGTAGGAACAGGAGTCAATGTTTTAATGTAACCTAATTAAACAAAGATAGTCGACCTGGTCTTAATTCCAATAAATTTTATTAACAGAAACCATTCAATTTATATAACATGATAAGACAAAGACACTGAATAAAATACCGGCAAATTATTGAGAAGTAAGAAGCAAAGTTAGGCTTTGAAGTACCTTCGCACCCTAAAGTGAATTCCAATATTAAGGTTACAAAGGAATTCATTAGCTACAATACAATGTCCTGTAAAGGGGTCAAAGTAGTTGTTGAATACCAATACTAATTGTAACTACAAACACGAAACGGATAGGCAATAAGATGTCAATGTCCTTAATGTTCTATCGTTTTAAAAACAACGTTTCGTGGACGTCCTATCCTTTAGGTCAATTTTGGCACAAATAAACATCGCGATAATTGGCATGCAATTAAATTGTTTAATTTATCTGGAGGTTTTTACAACTAGTCTTCTATACCCGTGGGAGTCGTAATAAACTACCAAGTACTCCAGACACCATATTTTATATTTTAAGCTTGGTAGGTCAACAAATTGTCGCCTGGATAACGACCACCCACCAACCGAGCGAAAAGCCCTTGAAAAGATTTACTTTTTATCTAGGCAGACTTGCAAAATTATGGCGACAGAGTGAAGTCATTTTATGGCTGCTATTATTTGCCTTAATTCCTGGACTGTATTTACATTTTTCATCAGACTTGATTTTAAATAAATAAATAATCCTCACACATTCACACATCGCCACCTAGTCCCAAACTAAGCAAAGCTTGTACTATGGGTACTAGACAACGGATAAACATACTTAAATACTTTGTTTTTTTAAATACATACATATTATTCATAGAAAACCCCTTAGACCAATGCAAACAATCATGTTCAAGTACACAAAGATTTGCATTGAGCAGGAATCGAACTTGAGACCTCTGCGTAGCAACCATGTAATATATCGACTGCGCCACAGCTGAGGTCGTCAAAATTTTGTTACATAACCGTATCCTTGTTAGATGGGGTTCCAACCGTAGTCCATTAGTATACGTGTGCCGTACCTAATATAGGCGTTGTTCGAGCACATTTTAATTAACTTCTGTGCCTTTCTCCGTTTAGTACTTCAAAACAACATTGACGTCCTAATTCTCAAAGTAATAAACCGTAATAAATCACTTAGAAATGTATGTTTGGGTGATGATGCGAACCTTTCACTATAGTACTTCAATGTAACCTGCTTTCTACGTGATTTGAATGACGTCAATAGTATGCCGTTAGGAATCCTATATTGATGATTGATTAACAATAAGCAATTAAAATTGAAAACTTAAGGACGTTTACAACATCACATCGCTGTGGCTACGGCAATGCCACAGACTATGCTGCGTTGGACTTAATAAATTGATGGGACAAATTCCTACTTTTTCGCAACGGTGATGGGAAGATAAGATGAAGGATCTGCAGATTTGACCTCACTAAAGCATCTAAATCTGATATTCGGATAAAGTCCTGGGTCCAAGCTAAAATATCTTAGAGTTAGGGGAAAAAGCAGTTGATGAAAGTTCGCTACTTGCAGTACAGGAGTGTTCAATACAAATAGGGTTAAACTGATATACTTAGAATAAGAAAAGCAGACGTTTAAACATCAATTTAGCGTTTTCAAAGAATATTCAAAACCGCGATAATTAGAAATCGCTTTTGATTTATCGGATTACTTTCCATAAAGCTTTACCATTACATTACAGCCCATTAATGTCCCACTGCAGGCACGGGCCTCCTATCATGACGGAGGGATACTTGGCCTACTAATACCACGCTGGCCAGACGCATTGGTAAAGGGTTTAATTTTAAGTTTTCCTTCTTTTTATTTTGTAAAGATAATATTCACGGATAGTCCTTTAGTCGGTTTTTACGACACCCATGGGATGCGATGGGGTGGTGACTGGTGACATATTGTATTCTTACTCCGTCACCATACGCAGAATTCCATAAAGCTTGTAGTGAAGTAATTATATTAGTTTTTAGAAAACCTATGC
This sequence comes from Schrankia costaestrigalis, assembly GCA_905475405.1. Taxonomy (NCBI): domain Eukaryota; kingdom Metazoa; phylum Arthropoda; class Insecta; order Lepidoptera; family Erebidae; genus Schrankia; species Schrankia costaestrigalis. The sequence goes on from FR997830.1 coordinate 4,768,602, forward strand.
CCCGCTACGTATTCTCGCAATAAGGGCTACTTTTATTATTTCTCGAATTAACTACCAGTATTAAATCATACTACATCAGAATGTCAAAATTGTTTACCTACCTTTTTTATTATTAAACCTTGAACAAATAGATTTAAAAAAAACATGTGTATTCTAGGAATCAAACAAAAATATTCAAATTTAGACATTCCATTCTAATTTCAAATTCATGTCGTGTGTTGATTACGTCATACACTAATATTGACAAACAACATCATTTAGTACGTCGAGAAATAAACAAATGCTTAACCTCAATTGTGACGTCATTATTAAAAACGTCACATATAATTTGTTTATCAACAGAAACTTGTCTTGTAGTTGAAGCGTGTTCATTACATAGACACTTTATAAACTACCTAACAAGTTATATTCCATTACTAACTTGATACCTCTGCTGTAGCGAAGTAGTTATGTTTCATGGCTGCTACGCAGAGGTCTCGGGTTGAATTCCCAAGCAATGCAGATCTTTGTGTTAGGTTTGTAATTGTAAAAAAGAAAGTAGGTTTCATCATAACAGCCCATTAATGTCCCACTTCAGGGACGGGCCTCCTCCCGTGACGAAGGGATACTTGGCCTACTGAAACCACGCTGGTCAGACGGATTGGTATAGGGTTTAATTTCAAGTTTTCCTTATTTTTGTTGTAAAGATAATATTCACGGATAGTCCCTGAGTCGGTTTTTACGACACCGATGGGATAAGATGGGGTGGAGACATATTGTATTCTTACTCCGTCACCACTCGGATAATTCGTAAGAAATAAAAATAAGTATTAAAATAATAACTATAACTAACTAGCAAACCCGGCGAACTCCGTTTCGCCATCAGATGGTTTCGTTTTATGTAACATTTTTGGTCATTAAACGATGAAGATTTTTTTTTTGTTTTATATGTGAAAAAGTAAAATTTTATTTCATTTCACAACAGTAATTCTCTCAAAAACTCCGTTGGATAATTTACTACATCATCGAGATTTGTTATGGAATCAAAGGACTTGTATGTCACCAAATCGCCAGCAATTTTTAATTGAATGGTGAAATTCAGTGCGTGTACATTATTATTATATGCGGCAAGAATTGCTTGTTGACTTAACCAAGGATAATTATTACTCTGAAAATTGTCACTAATGTTTGGCAAAACATTTTCAAAAAGATCTAATTGAGAGCCTACAAATCGGCAAAAGTAGCTGGTAAGAGTAATTAATCCAGATGTCGCATCATCATTATCATCATATCAGCCAATCAACGTACACTGCTGGACATAGACCTCCTCCAAGTATTGCCACCTTGTGCGGTCCTGTGCCTGCCTCATCCATCGGCTTCCCACCATGTCGCATCAACTGGGAATTTTCAATTTCCAACAGTTAACTATTGTTTGGAAAATTGTGCACCACTTTGATCATTTTGAAGTTGAACTCTCATATAAGTGGTCAGCGATAATGTTTTTACGTTATTTCATAAAGTTGATGCCTTCAGGCAAGTATTCAATTCATCTGCAGGCGTTCCACGTCTGACTAAAATCGTCTGCTAACAATATCATCAAGCCGCCAAAGATATTGTTATTTCGCCGAAGATCCTTTAGTGTGAAGTTAAGTACTTCAAGTGATTTCTAATGTGCCATTGTGCACTCATCTCAAACAATGAGCTTGCATTGCATCAACAATTTTCCCATTGCACTGGATCGTGAAATATTGCATTTTAGAGTACCAATTGTGTTTAAATTGAGTGGCAACTTAAGCGCAGAATGTGCAGTATGACCGACATCTAGAAGAATCTCCGCAATTCCAGATGATGCTAATGCCAAAGCTGTGTCACATCTTGATCGAATATAACAAATGTTTTCCCTGTTCCTGCAGGTGCGTCCAGGAAGAATAGACCACCAGTATTATTGTCCACCGCTTGCATTAATGTTTCGTATACTTGTTTTTCCTGTTCATTTATTAACGGCACATTATTTCGAACGAATTCGTGCAATGTATCAATTATCAATATTGTATTGCAGCTCTCAATTTAATTCTTGGTTTAATGCATCGTGCATCGAACGATTTGACGCAATCTTTCCTACTTCAATCAGTTGCTTGTTAGTAATATTAGAGTATTAATCCTCAATTAGAATCAATCCTTCATTGTAGATTTCATCGGTTATTTGGATGTCAGGATTATTCATTTGAATGCGCAAGGGATGCAAGCATTGATTTACAAATTTTATCTTCACATATTATGTCGTCTTTGTATTTGTTCCATAACTGAATTAGTTGTGAAAAAGAACATGATTGTGTGTTGATGATAATTGCGAACAGCGTTCGTATTTGGAACGCATTTGATGAAACTACTGAATCCCAATGAGAATCGTTCTCCAGCAAACCCAATAGTTAACATGCTTCTTAATAAATATGTTTACCATTGGTGTTCATTACAGTTTTCAAATGCGCAAATGATTTTGGTCCACGTACATTTACCAATAGCAGTCGCAAATAAAAAGATTCATCATTTCTAGGATGAACAGTATGCGACCTAGTGCAACAGTGGAAAACACCTGTGGCCAATCTGAAACTGGAGTTCCTTGTCACTATTAGATTTTTTTGCGAAATATTACATAAAACGAAGCCATCTGGTGGCGAAATGGAGTTCACCGGGTTTATTAGTAAGAAATAAATTTTATCGATATTCTTTTAATATTCTCAGGCACCCGTTCATCCCAACTTAATTTTAGTGGCCACAGGTATTATTGTAATAATATTTTAAGTATAATTGTACATGCACTCAACATATTTAACGGGTCAAATTGAATAAAAATTTGCACAATACACGTGATTGATTTGAATTTAAATGTTGATGGTTTCCAATTAAAATGTAAGGAAACGAAAAACTTATTTTTTTCCTTTTTTTGCAATTTACAGAGAACACAATACCAATAATACGAAATTAACTGAGCAGAGAAAAATGAGTAGCTGTTAAACAATGTATCACGCACCGGCGTTTGTAGTACATGCTATGTATCAGAGATGGCGTTGTATTATGTGTATGTGAAAAAATATTTTCCCGCTTTTCTGTTGAATTTCTCCTGAATTTTCTTTGCTATAAACCTTACGGAGCCCGAGACCTTTCAAACGAATGCAAAATCGTGGAAATCGGTTCGTGCGTTCTGGAGTTATAGCGTCAGGAAGGAAAACCCGACTTATTTTTATATAGTAGATTAATTAGTGTGTGGAGGTCGCGGTGACGTAACAGCACCACGCCTCCAACGAAAAGGAAGGATCCTCCGACCAGGCGAGGGTGATCGCGCCTGGCGGGCCAACTGCCCAACAGTTGTTCGTTGGACGTTGTATATATGCGGAATCGCTGTGCGAATGTTGATATCGCGATTCAGGATGTAGTGTAGGTGTTCGCTTAAGTAAGTCGGTAGATGACGCTATACCACTCCCCCCGGAAGACCGGAGGTCGAACTTGCTGATGTGACTTCTTGTGGAGCTGATGCCAGAGTCCCAGTGAGTCGGAACTGAAATGCCGGTCCAGTGAGTCGGACTGCGGTGTCCACCTTCCCCATTTTCCCCAGTGAGTCGGGGCGTGTCCAGTGAGTAGGATGATGGGTGATGAGGTCGCAGGCTTCCCCAGGCTTGTCATGACGGCGAGCATATGGAGTAGTCCTGTTCAGACCGAAGGTGCTGGTGCGCTCCGAGAAGGTTGGTTTCATCACGTCGGGGTCACCAGTGTGGAGGTCGCGGTGACGTAACAGCACCACGCCTCCAACGAAAAGGGAGGATCCTCCGACCAGGCGAGGGTGATCGCGCCTGGCGGGCCAACTGCCCAACAGTTGTTCGTTGGACGTTGTATATATGCGGAATTGCTGTGCGAATGTTGATATCGCGATTCAGGATGTAGTGTAGGTGTTCGCTTAAGTAAGTCGGTAGATGACGCTACAAGTGTAACTAACTTTACTGGGCACCAAACAGATAGGCAAAGTTAATATGCACAAATGTAAGACAAGATTTCATAGGAATGCTTTACAGCGGAAAATTTTCTACGAAAAAGATAAATCATACTATCTTTTATTATAAAGCTGAAGCCATTGTGAAAAAACAAACTTATTTAATAATAAAAATAAAGATAATGATACGGAGACTCGTGCTTGGAAGTTGGATCATAGGTCTGATGCAGAAGGCAGTACTGCTTGACACGGCACGTATTGTGAGGAAGTTCCTATCTCTGGAGCCCTAACCACCAGTAGCTTGGTCCCTGTACCTGATGCTGGCGGGTCTACCTTTTTTATATTTTTAAATGTTTTTATATTTATATTTAAACATGTAAAAGGTTGTCAAAAATGTAAATAAAGAGAAAAATAATATCACTAAGTTTAAAAAAAAACTAATAGATATAATAATATTATTATGTAGTTATCAATTTATAAGCATTTTGTATTTTCCAACAAATTAATATAATAAAATAACAGACTATAATGAGCTTTGTTTATAAATACATAATTTCATTTACATTGTTATTTACGGAAATTCCATATTTTTTAAGAAACTCGTAAAACCCAAATTATTTACTTATCTAATTTTGATTAAAATAATCCTGTAAGTAATTTAATCGTATTTTTTTTAAATAAAAATTAGTTTTAAAAAAACATAGTTCTGAGGTAACAAACATTAAAGACAATAAAAATAAAACATTAAAGACAATAAAAATAAAATATTAAAGATTTAGACCTAAAGCCTCCTTCCTCAGTTGACGGTTACTAAAAAAACCAAAATGTTTTCAAAAACAATGTAGTTTAACCAAATCCATACTAATATTATAAATAGGTAAAGTTTGTGTGATTGTGTGTTTGTGGCGTTGTAGGGGGTAATCTCTGGATGTAATAAATCGATTTTAAAAATTCTTTCTGTGTTGAATAGTCCATTTATCGGGGAGTGTCATAGGCTATACAGTATCACGCTATGACTAATAGGAGTGGAGCAGTAATGAAATATGTTTAAAAAAGGACGAGTATTTTTCGCCTCCCAACGAAGTGGGCACGGGTGCGCTAGTAAGTTATAAAATAAATGCTGTTGTATTAATACTATTTCGTTTTTATTTACATTTTATATTTAAATTGATCTCCCTTAAGTCATGTATGAAACGATTTTCAATATGTTGTCTTACAAGATAGTAAAAAAGTTCATGATACGAATGAATAATTTATATACGAGTCTCAATGAATAAACAGACAAACTCTGGAATCACAATAAAATAAATAGATTTACTAATACGTTGACCTCTGAATTTGTTGGTATTGTTTCTGTTGCTATAAAAAAGGAAAGCATTTGCATTGAGATTGAAAGTAACTCTAGACACAGTACAACCAGAAGTATATCTCGGCCGAATATTTATTATAAATGCCTACTGCTGCGCGGTACGTAAACATGCGATAGGGCTGCCCACCTCCAGCTTTTTAATTACATTTACCTACTTTCCCGCTCGTCACTGCGGCACAGTCGCGACTGTTCACTCCGCAAACCACCGCTATCGTGAGCGTGTAGGTATAACTCGCATTACGTCCGTTTCTATGAAGTCGAAATACTGTATATATTTGTACTATGCTCAAGACCTCAGTGCAATAAACAAGTACGAACCTAGCCACTCAAAATTGTTTAACTAAATATAAAGATGTATCAACAATTTATACAAAGCAGTTAATCAAGAAAACATATCATAAGTATGTAATTTAATAATAATTAAAAAGCCGACACCGACCAGAGCTTTGACACCATTTAAAATATTGACATCTACAACGCAATGTCGTTAACAAGGACGATTCACAAAAATTCTATACTTTTATTATTTTTTACAATTTTGATGATATTTCGATGACACTAAGTTAAAAGTATCATCTTTTAAACAAACAATATTCGTCAATATTTGACTGAGTTATTAAAAGTTAGGCAACAAATATTTTTTTAAACTGCTCTGAGAACCTTCTCTTCTTAGTAAAATAATGTTCACACATTAAAATATCGAAAATAAACTATATTATAAAGCTTAATGTATGCCGTTCTTACCAAGCCGTTTGATTGTAAAACTTTCTTTTTTTGAAACTTATAAAGACTTTACTTGAAGTTTTAAAAATATTTTCTTCTTTGCGAGCTCCTCTCAAAGACACGAAGGCTCTTAAAGGTTTTCTAGCAACAATACCTAGTATTACGAACTTAATCGGTTTATATGCACACTAGCTGTATCACACAACTTTGTCTACAACACAAAAGTATTTGAAAAGCATTATGTATTTTCTGCGAAATCATAAATCTGTATTACCAGCTAAGGTAGGCTGTTACACGCCATAAAAACAGTAATAAGTAAATAAGCAAACACACACTCTTTATCAAAATCATCATTTATAACGGACCATCCATGTGGTGACGGAGTAAGAATACAATATGTTACCACCCCATCTCATCCCATGGGTGTCGTAAAAACCGACTAAGGGACTATCTGTGAATATTACCTTTACATTGAAAGAAGGAAAACTTGAAATTAATCCCTATACCAATCCGTCTGACCAGCGTGGTATTAGTAGGCCAAGTATCCCTCCGTGACGGAAGGAGGCCCGTCCCTGCAGTAGGACATTAATGGGCTGTTATGATAACGGACCATTATGACTCTCTGTAGTAGCTCTTCTATTGACGCCAAAATGGTTTACTAAACACCACTTGATGAAACAGATTGGGATTATGTCAAATTGGTACAAGTGTTTGTGTGTAGTTTTTAAGTTTTATTTTTTTATAGAGCTAAATGCGTATTTCATCATCATCATTCCTCTGCCCTTATCCCAATTTTATTTGGGGTCGGCGCAGCATGTCTTCTTCTTTCATACTTTCCTATCGGACGTCATCTCACAAGTCACACTCTTCGCTGCCATATCGTCTTTCACACAATCCATCCATCGTTTCTTTGGTTGTCCTCTTCCCCTATATCCATCCACATACATCGACGGACCCCAAGAACAAAAGAGTATCTGCAATATTATCGATTTCGAGTATGAGCGTTTGAAATTATGTGTACGCATGATCATTTTGAGTGAACATGTCATGTTCAACTCCTGCGTATTTCAGTAAACGAATTTTGCTTAAGTGACTTTTACGAAAATAACGTTCCCTTTTACCGTAAGCGATGAGCTGGGGTAGCGATTTACATATTCTTACTTCGTTACTACACGCATTAAAAAAAAATTCTCTTCAATTTTATAACATTCGTTTAAAGTAAATTTATTTATTTTAACCAGCCAAAAACAAGTGAAAATAGGCGTGAAGTATTAGGCCTTGAATAAAAAACCCAACACCCGATTTGTAATAAGCCGGATGTTTTCTACCATCATTAATGTTTAAATTAAAAGAAAATTACTATACCTATTCACATGAATAACATCCTTGTTAGTTTAAAACTGATTTATTAGTTGTATAAAATGTATAATTATGGCAATACTGATAAATTTTGTCGGTGTTTTTTATCGAAATCGAGAATTGATCATGGTTAATGTAAAATTGCTTTAGCAGGGCAATGATTTAAGACTGATGTACTGTAACTGTTTCTTCTTTCTGTAAAGCCAAGGCTTTTCCGTTATTTTCACACGTTTGATTGCCTGCACGCACGCACGTGGCAAAAAAAGGAATAAGTCTTTGTTTTACAATGTCAAAGATATAAATGGCCAAGCCCCCGTTCTGTAGTGGTTACAAATGAATTGGCGACTAATTCTTCACCCGTAAAAGTAATGGAGAAGAATCAGTCAATGGTATAATATGGTTAGGAAATACACTAGCTAACCTTTTAATTTAGGCTTAATTTCGAGATCCTTTATCCACTCTTCATTTACTCACGTAACTTACATACAATTTTACTTTAGCATACTTTTAATATTCTTATGTAGACAGTTCAAGAAATAAAAAACTTACCTATTCCTATTTATGAAAACCATTAACTTGCGTCTTATGTTCATTTTGTTTAATATCTTCGCCTATTTCAGCATATTTTTGCATGACATGAACCACAACTTCTAATTGAAACGTCTGAATATACATGAAGAAAGTAGTTTTTGTAATTTTAACGAGCAATTTCAGTTTGAATCACTGGATGCATTCAGAATTGTACTGAAGAGAAATTTAGTTTCGAGTTATATGCATGTGAGATGTTGGACTTGGGTAAAATAAATATTAATTCACTAAAAATACTCACTCGCTATTATAAGGCTTTCTAACAATACGTGTGCGCTGGAAAACACTGTCTGAATCCTGAACATGATATCCAAGTGCCAACCGTTAGGGGAGTTTTACGGTGGTCGCTAGCCAGTCATTGTTGACCAACAAGTTCAAAAGATGAAAAAGCGTGTCCGACCTTCAGTCGACTCTTATGACACTTACGGATTTGAAGAGGGGGTTTTATTCTTGATCCGTGACCTCATGGCTACATAATAGTATATAAGAACTAAGGTGACCAGCATAGCGATTAATATTGCACTATCATCATAACAGCCCATTAATGTCGAACTGCAGGAACGGGCCTTCTCCCGTGACGGAGGGATACTTGGCCTACTGATACCACGCTGGCCAGACGGATTGGTATAGGGTTTAATTTCAAGTTTTCCTTCTTTTTACTTCGTAAAGATAATATTTACGGTTAGTCCCTTAGTCGGTTTTTACGACACCCATGGGATGAGATGGGGTGGTGACATATTGTATTCTTACTCCGTCACCACATGGACACTATAACCTTGTACAAATCCAAGCATTCATAAGTGCATTCCAATTTTAAACAGTTTCTTCTTGCATGTACTTATCATATCTTAGTAGTGACATCACAACGATGAGGATAATATGTTATTAAACCTTCTTGGATTTTACGATACCCACTGAATGAGATCCATTAGTTACATTTTGTATAATTTAGACAATTAATAATTTTACAAACCGTGTACAAAAGTATGAGCCTTTATTATTTATTATGTCCTACTGTGCATAATGTATGAATAAATTATTTAAAAAAAATATTAAAGTATCTAATATATAAAATACAAGCTCTGTTTAGTTTCTGACTAGAATGCGTTTTGTGAATGTATGAGGAATATCAGCAAATAATACCTAGTTCCTACAGGAATTCATAGTTGAAAGCAGACGAGCACAGTTATGCCAGAACGTGTATGACTACATAGTCAGTGTGATAACATTATTTCCATACTATTCTTAGTTCTTGCTTTGACAAACAAACATGCCATCACCCTATATTATGTGGATGGTGTCGACAAGGGTGATTCAAAAGCCAAGCTCTACGAGAATATTGACTAGCTCGAGAAACTGATTCGATTTTGGAGCGATTGTATTCGTATGCCGCAACTGCTATTTGATTGAGATGTGTGCCAACCGTGTGAATATAGAGTCAAGAGAACTGCCTTATGTGTTGCTGTAACGCGATCGCAATTTCCGATATTCCTCGCAACTAGCTTCAATTGTTTCAAAGAGTGTCAAGCGGCACCTTAATTTAGTTATGGTAACCAATACCACCTTCTTTACTCAGGGTCTCACTAGCAAGTTGCATTCCCCTATAAAGCAGCTGTCATACCCTGCTTACAATCCACGGCATGAGATAAAAACGTATATGTTTTATTTCCTTACATACGTAGGTATAAAATAGGTAAAATAGACTAGTCCAGCAGCTATTTTAGTAAATAATAACCCCATATTACTTACAGTTCAGTAACGTTTGTGTGTTGCTAACCACTCTAGTAACGAAACCACAGTCCACTGTTTACATATTGAAGCCACTACGTGCTTACCTTGTTTACCTCAGAGCTTAATGTGTGCACTCGAGGCACAATGACAAATACTATTGGAAATAATTCAATAGTTTATATGGCTTGAATTATGTACTCACTGTAACACATGAGGTGGACAGACCAAATAAATGCAGCAATATGGATGTAAAATGAAATCTTTTTTGTTTCGTTTCGTTTCAAACGTCTCAGGGAGGGAAAGAGGTGAATCGTCACTGTAAGTATCACCGCTGTGGCCCCTGTTCCACCTCCTAGCACTACTGTGCAAATTTTACAGCGTATAAATGAAAGGTATACTTAATAGCTTGTGTCCCAAAGTAGCCACTAGCTAAACTATGCTCTCAATTCTAGCGTCCAGGAGTGGCAATTACCACTTAACAAGTAGACCGCTTGCTCCCTAATGCAATCTGCATCTGCCACCTAATGCAATCAAAAAATTTACCGACAGCTCGCTACAGGCTGCTGCAGTTATTTTAGTATTCAAAAGGTCAATATATAGCATTTTACTTTAATAGAACGTAAGTAAATGAAAGGGAATGAACATCGGCGTTTACTTGTCCAGCACAATTCAATTCAAACGTCTAAAAATTGAAAGAACTGTCTAAGAATTTTATTGTTCTGTGTAGAAAATAGTCCCGACGTTTGTAAGCTCTAAGAATAAGCGCGACCTATTTTCTATAAAAGTTTTCTTTCCAACTCAAGTAATTTCAAAATCTTTTCAATGAACAACTGTCATTCCAAATGGATGAAACTCTAAAGAGCACAAAAGATAGATAGCAGTAATATTCACACTGTTATTTGAAAATTGAAAGTGTATACTTACATTTTTAAACGGTTAACGTAATGGTGGACATACACGATCCTTCCTATCGTCCATTCGGCATGGGACTGCAGGCTTGATCCAATCTCAATCAAAAGAAACGAAATTTGATCCTGCCATCAGTTCTAACTGTCATGCCGATCCACTCGCACACACGGTCAATTCTAACTGATCCAATCAGTAGCGTCATGCCGATTGGACGATAGGAGGGATCGTGTATGGCTACCATAATGTACCACTGAAAATAAAAGAGAAATAAACTGACCTTCATGGTACTTAGGATTGCCCTGCCAAAGAGGAAGTCAAAATGGCACACTAGTACTCACAGAAACATCAGCTAATTAGACATAAAAGTTGCAAAATGGCGAAGACAGACTTCTCAGTTGACGTCCACTAATAATACAATAATTCTTACATGAAACTAACTATAATGATACTAACGAAATAGTTGGCCTCTAACAACCACTAGTCAAAGCGTTTCTTAAGCTTCCAGGAACTTTAGGGTAATTTCAGATGAAAACGTCGTGGTCGCTGGTCAGTTCAAGTTCAAGTAAAATTGTTTCATATTATCAGATTACCTGAATGGACTTGAAACCGATTGAAATAGACACCATCTATTACCTAACCACGCACGTCTTAATTTAACTAGTGACAGGCCGCGGCTACAATATTACGCATGTATTATACAAACCTTCCTCTTGAATCATCTAAAGGTATAAAAAAACCCTTGAAAATCGTAGTTTTAAAGATTGAAGCATATTAATACTATACTTAATATTATAAAGAGGTAAAGTTTGTGTGTTTGTGACGTTGTAGGGGGTAATCTCTGGATCTACTGAACCGATTTCAAACATTCTTTCTGTGTTGAATAGTCCATATATATCGGGAATTGTCATAGGCTATATAGTATTACGCTATGCCTAATAGGAGTGGAGCAGTAATGAAATATGTTTAAAAAAGTGACGCGTTTTTTTCGCCCCCTGGCACGGGTTGGCTAGAAAGTAATATAGAGACGGACAGACAGTGACTTTGTTTACTATGTAGCGATGTTTTAATAACATCTTATATTATCTGAAAATATACGTATTGATTCAGCGAAGTATGAAACGTCAATTCAATACATTTTCAAGTTATAGTTGCAATATCAAAGTTTATTGACTAAGAATTGCCTTGGTTGGTTTTGTTGACAAACAAATCGATACATCTCGAATAGGTTGTTGTTTCACTGTTATATCCATTATAAGGAAAACAATTTAAAGATACGATTGCACTCTATGATATTGTTTTCAATGTTAGCAAATATTTACTAAGAAGATTTATTAAAATATAATTTTAATATTTTTCTTTGATGCGGAGTAAGAATACGTAGTATAACCTATTTATATCATTCTATATAGGTGTTCTAAAAGAACTTTATGTTTTTTGCAGTTCGCAGACATTCAAGAAAATTTAAAAAAAAATCAAATCTGAGTACTATTTTTTTTTAAATATTTGTCACACTTTTATTTAACATTTACTAGGCCCAAACTAAGCAATGGACTATGAGTAGGTGCTAGATGACTAATAAACTTACTAAAATCTTATTTTTTAAAATACACACATATTGCAAGTATGCATACAAAAGAAATACCTATTCGTCATTGTTGATCAAATCTATTCGCAATGTACAAATAAAACGTATCGTATAAAATTCACTCTCAATTCAACTCAATTGTAGAACGCAATTTTGTGACGCGCCAAAAGTCATCAACATTGAACCATGCTTGACCTTAGCAATGGGCGTCTAGTAACGCTAGCCTGTAATTAAGATTTTATCAAAACAATGCTACTCATTGACGTACTGTATGAGCTACTTTTTTTAAACATAATTTGTCTACAACGTGCGTCGAAAGTACGTATTGTAGGAGAAATAAACAGTATAAATATTAACGTACATCTCTACACAGCGCCATCTGTTTCCAAAGTAAGCTAGGCTTAACCTGCTTGTGTTATGGGTAACAGAACAACAGATATTAATACTTATGTACTTTTTTTTGTAAATACATACATATTATACATAGAAACACTCAGACCAATGCAAATAATCATGTTCATGCACACAAATATTTGCATTGAGCGAAAATGGAACCCGAGGCGTAGCAGTCATGTTGTATAACCACTACGCCACAAAGGCCGCCAGTATGTTTAAATTACTATGTCAGTTGAAAGACATATCAATGCAGGGACATGCCTCCTTGATAGATAAATGAGTATTGACCTACTGACCGGATAATATCTAGATATTTGAATAGGGTTTGTACAGACTTTCTTTTTATACATTCATAAACTCACGCCTTGGTCAGTCATAAAAAGCGACTATTGCACAGTTAGCAATTTATGCGCAATTCAGTCTGTATTGTGTGGTTGGAGGTCCAAGTTTTATTCCGTTGTTGGAAGAGGCTCGTCTTTACACTGAGGTATACAATAGGCTGGTATGACGACTTTCAAGATCTATAAACATGCTACATAGACAACTAAAAATTATTATAAAATCAAATATACCTAATGTATAGTACTTAATTTTGCGTTCAATAAGACTCTTCTACAAGATAAAAAAATATCTAATTATGTTTCTTAACTCTTCATCTTATGTTATTACAATTTTGTGACGTACCTACATATCTATAATCAAACCTATATTATTTTGCCCATTATTCTATATTGCAGTATTAACGCATTTAGGTACCTGCTATCGATGTAAGAAACATCAATATAATAATCAACATTATTATCATCATAACTACTAATCACCTACAAGATATTATACTACTATACTTGATTCAGTAGCAGAGAGAATAGACTTATTAAAACCACACTGACTAGACGAAATGGTAAGGAGTCTTTTTTTTTAATAGAGATGATGTTTGATTCTGACTTAGCTTATATGAAATGAGATAAACTAAAACAATGTGTGCTTACTTCAACTTCAAATAAAACATATAGTATATTTTCTATTCATTTATTAAATCTTATTCTTATTATAAATATATATATTTATTTATTAAATATTAAATCTTATTAAAGCTTTTTTAAATTTAAACAATACATTCCTAATCTAACATTTCTTTAGCATGATCCAACCAATGAGGCCACATCTCGACATGTTTTCTTAACATCTGACCAGGACTCTCAGTGATGGAGAGCTGATTATGTGCCACCATGTTGTAACCAGCAGTTATATATTTGTGTTCTACTCCACAGGCTAGAAGATTACGTAAGGCTTTTTGAGCTTGAGGTGTTGGTAGCTTTGCTGTGGACAGACATAATAAATATATATGCATTTTAAAAGGTGTAATAATATTATATTTCTCAGACATTGACACAATGCATTTTAGTTCGAAAACTAAGCAGAGATTTTAATATAAATACTCCATGATGACAGCCTAGGTACTTAAATACTCTTTGATGCTATTATTATTGATGGTCGAATGGAATACATGGAAAACAGCCAGATCAATCAGACTCAATCCCAGTTAATAATGTTAAAATAATAACCGGCTCCCTAATACCCTTATTAGGATCATTTAGGAATTTATTTTTTCTTTATCCTACGAAATTCCTGACAGCTAAATATTTTCTTTATCCTACGAAATTCCTGACAGCTAAATATTTTCTTTATCCTACGAAATTCCTGACAGCTAAATATTTTCTTTATCCTCCGAAATTCCTGACAGCTAAATTTTTTCTTCCGTCGTGATATGCATATCGAACTAAAAATCGCTTTATTATTTTATACACAACTATTGACACGTGATAATATAGTAAAGGTTCAGAATACAAAATGTAGCTACCCAATCCCACTACCTTGTGCTCCTACCACAAATATAATAAACTAGAAGCCATGACTTTTAAACCTAAGCATGATTAAATTACAAAAACTTACTTCTAAAGTCTCCAATAAAAGTGATACCAACTGCTCTCTGATTATAGTTAAAGGTGTGAGCGCCGACGTATTGCCATCCCGCTCCCTCATACACCTTTCCATTACCTCCAATAAGAAATCTAAAAGTAAAAACATTAATTAAGAATAATGAAAGCCTTAGGGAAATCAGAACATCAAAGTCTGAACACTATTACTAACTGAGGGTACTTCTCAAATTTACTTAGAATACTAATCATTTGATTTAACATAAAGGAGTTTTTTGACCTTTCACCTTAGGCGTTGTTTTTGTTTTTATTTTATCTTATCCTATTTCTATTATCATAATGGTTCGACGATTTACTAATATGGCATCATTCTCTATTTCTGCTTCACAAATCTTCAAGCATCTATGTCGGTTCTGAGGTATTTTATAGAAAAACGTTTCGGTAAAACATCTTACAAAAGATGTCGTCTAATTAAATAGACAATCAGTGTTAGTCACAGTTTGATCAGATTTTTTAATCGAAATATCACACAATATCACATTTCTACCTATTTTTGAAAAAAAAATATTTATTCTGTAAGTATTCGTTCTATATCGTATTTTTTTTTATGTTTTTTTTTCTGTATGTTTTGTGAGTTTGTTAATTGTGTAATTTGTTTGTGTTTTGGTTTTCGCGAAATATTTTTTTTTCTTTTTCTCTTTTCTTTTTTTTCACAATACCTAAAAACATCGGCGACTTTCCCTGTAAGCAAGCCCCTTGCATTGATATACCTAGTATACAATCTCATATTCCTACGAGTATATATTATGCTTCCTTGCATAGAACAAAAATAAAATTAGTATAAAACGAATGAAAAATAAAAATATTCAAAGAAATATGTTTTCCTCATAAAAAGTTACTCAGTGTCGTTGAACTTGAATAAATTAATATTATATTAGCAACCCTGTTATTCCAATATCCAAGAAATAATTTCGATCAACGAATTTTCTTAGATAAATTCCTTTACTAACTTGGCATAATAATTAGGTATATCGTATTGCTTGGAAATACTCTAATAATTTGAAGAAAATTAATAGAATGAATTAACTAATAAAAGGTTTTTGTCTTTGACTGCATTAATTTAGAATTGTTATTAATTTTAAATATAAAGATCACAGTGATTGTGAATAGGCGCAGTGCTCAGTATCCAGGAAAACAAACTTTTAAGTCACATCGTCGCCTGAATGCTTATTTGCTCAACCGACCATTTTGACGAATTTCACTTTTTGATGCAATTTTATTAAGGATCTAATTGCGGTTCGATTGGTATATAATACTTGCTGCTTGGACTTAAAATACATGAATTATAAGGAATTTAAGTTTTTGTAAACTAACACAAGAGAATTAAAACTTCATGCTTAATTGCTCAACGTCCGTAGAGAAACACCAAACGTGCATCCGAACATCGATTGCGTGCTTAAGTATTCAATCTCCTCACAGGTAACCAATCACGACATCGCATTTTGATGACGCAATACGCCGCCATCATAAATTTCTTTTGTGACGAAGCTGGTGCTCGCACGCATTTGAGTAAAAAATAACGCGAAATATAGAAAAAAAGTATTAATTTTAATAAAAAACAGTACCCCAAATGTCCGTGATGAAATATAAATCGGAAAATATAGTCACAACTATAGAAAAGAATCGGTAACTTGTATTTTTGTTAACATTTCTTTGTAGATTACCACTGCGTATCGTTAACTTATAGTACAGGATGTTTAAATTTAATTCTTATTATTTCAGATTTAATTAAATCTTTAAATGAAATTGTGACGTATCTATAAATGAACAGATTGTTTCGAACATTTCGTAAGGTTGTAAAATATAACTAATATAATAATAAAAAATTTTGCTTTTGTGCGATGACTGTCAAAATATACCTGCTACTTGTGTTTTCTAATTGTTAAATAGGTAAATTTCTAAGCATTAAATGGGTAGTTTTGTGTTTACGTATACCTATACTTTGTGTTCGCAATGATGTTAGATGCTAGATAAGTAGATTAATACTATTTTTTTTTTCTAAAGAATTCCTTATGAAAACGTAAAAAATCGTCAAAAAAAGGTTAATTTTCTTGAAAAAATAAATCAATTCTAAATTGTTTAAATAGTCTCAGTATATTAATTATTTTTTATACGTATAGGTATGATATTATCACCGTTTTGTATTTAATGTATGTCGTTTTTATTGTACATATTGAAATGAAGAAGTGGAGCCACGGTAATACCATAGTTTCATTTTATGTTGACATTACGTACGATGAATCAAGAATCCGACCAAACAAGAATCCGACGAAAGAAGAATACGACTAATTAAAAAAAAAATTACTAGGACTAATTCAAATCAGACACTAACCGAAAAAAAAATTATATTAGAAGTACTTACAAATATATGAAAGCTGACGACAAAGCCTCCATGGAATCTCTAATTAAAAAGGTTTTGACAGGATCAGACAACATAAACAATACCAGGCGAAGTAAACGATCTTGTATCGGTACAAAAACAAAAAAATATTGTATTTTGTATTTTATATAAATCAAACAGTGTTTTTTTTTTAATTCTGTGTTTTTTTCAATAATAAATAGCAAGTTAACTAGTTATATTTTTTTTACCACGATACCCAAACACACTGTATTTGGTTATAGGGCACTTAAGTACTAAATATATTCGAATGCAAAATGCTCAACCTCCACCCCGGTAGTGGTCTATCTCCAATTGCATAATTATTGATGTGTTTATTTGCTCAACCTCCATAAAGAATTGTGAAAATAAACATAACTGTTTGACTTTTTAATGATTATTTGTAATATATCATTTCATAAACACATTAACTATTTTTTTAATATAAAACTTTTATAAAATCATATTATTTGCTTAAACTAATCAATAAAACGTCTCTGGTGTAAAATGTTGAAAATGGAGGTTGGACACTTAAGTATTCGTGCGACGACATAGCTCCGTAATTTAACGGTAATCTACGGTTTTTTAACAAATCCATTTCATCTAATCACAGTAACATTAACATTTGCACCTTAGTACTTGGAAGAGCCGTGGTACTAACGGTTTTTTTTATGATTAATAGTAATTCGTAATGACACTTAAGTATATGTACCCAAAAGTTGTATAATTCTTTTTTTTAAATCCGTCTAGCCGTGTTCGAGAAATCAGGTAACAAAATGTTCTTCCTTAATAAAATAAATAGATACAATAAATTTACTTTCTCGGTGCCTCTCTGAAGAACTTAATTCAATTGAATAAACGTAATTCATTCGTCCAATTTATACTGACATCTTTTATTAGGGTAAGTACCACTATCTGGTAGAAAACACTTTTCAAAAGGATGCTTACAGTAAATCCCGTAATTTCCTCTGCGATTGATAACAATATCTGACTAACCAATAACCTATTACGTAAAGTAGGTTGTTAGATCGTTTAAATATTTTTAATCCATAATTTTAAGTCTTAATAATTACAATGATCATATTGGTTGATAGTTAACTAACTTTTAGTCAATTTTTTTGCATAGTTAGTAGTCTTTTTTTGCAATGTAACTTTGTCTAAACTATGCTTTCTTATGACTAAAACCAATGCAATATCGATTTTAGCAGGAAATAAGGCATTAGAATGTAGTTAAATGCTATATTTAAAGGGGAAGAAATTGGCACTCATCTTCTTTTACAAATAAAGAGTGCCTCTACACTGAGATTGTGATACCGAGACGCAACTTTTGAGTTCATTAGAATTGTAGTTTTCCAAGCTAAGTACTTACTATACCTTTCCAACTAAACTTTTGCTCACAATTGCTAGAAGATTAATTGTCCATTAAGAAATTAGTCTTACCACAACAAAATAACATGACAAAAAGCTTGCTATTAATATCACCATATAGGTATACAAACACACGTGCTACATTATTTGTAATACAGTCTCGTGATTATTTATATTTGGCCGATGTAATACACGATAACCTTTATACTTGACCTTTGGTAATGATTTTGGAAGAGGTAAATAACATGTGTAATGTATTTCTCAGTATTAATTCATCCATTCAACATCCTTGCTTAAATTTATTAGAGCTATTCAATAGACTAAGTGCTACCTCAATATGTCTTGCTATAAAAAGGGTCAATCATTAACAATATTCAATTTGGTGATCCTTTTTATAAGGAAGTTCAGACATGATCGGTAGAAAAAAGATGTAAAGAGTGCTGAAAAGATGAACTTAAAGTGTGAAAATTGGGCGTTTATAATATCAGAATACTAATGTATGATGAAGTCAGAACACAGAATGCAACTACCCCCTCTGACGCGATGACGAAAAATCGATTAACAGAGATTCGGAACAGAATTTGAACAAATCTTCATCTAATTCTCTAGTAGTTATCTGATAATGACGATCTCATAAAGGCTCTTGGTCGGATTGGATGCGGAAGGCGCAGGACCGAGTTCTGTGGCGCGTGTTGGGAGAGGTATATGTCCAGCAGTAGACTGCGATAAGCTAGTTGATTGATTGATGGATTTGATATCTGATAATGTACCTTACATCATTGGTTGCCCATATTTACAGTTACCTAAAGAACTGTTAATAAAAAAGGGTCCAACAATATTTGATCAGAGAATTTTATCTTTACAAATAAAAAGAAGGAAATCTTGAAATTAAACCCTATACCAATTCGTCTGGCCAGCGTGGTATTAGTAGGCCAAGTATCCCTCCGTCATGGGATGAGGTCCGTCCCTGCAGTGGGACATTAATGGGCTGTTATGATGATGATATGATTATTTCATCTGTTAGCTCTTATCAGTAACAAAAGCAATGTACTTTCAACAACAAAAACACATTATTCCTTAAGAAAACACAAACAAGGGCTTACACGTGTCTTGATAAAGGTAAATAATTATATACTAAGAATATATCCATTAATCACAATAATTATTGTGTTTAAACCTATTCTTAGTCAACAATGCGCGTTTACTTGTGATACGATTAAGTGCTAAGGGCTTTATCAATGAATTATTAATTACATTTATGTTAAACCAATATACATTTTAATAGAAATTGGTTATTGTATCCATGTAAAGTATCAATGAAATTGGATCATCATCATTGCGTATGTCTTCTGCTTTGAACTCTATATGCAGCTGGAGGAGCCAATCTTTTACGGCCGAAGTAAGATTGTAGAGCTCACGTATTTAAACAAAGAAACGACGACGACGGGGACATTTCTCGACGATGTGCATCATCGTTTGTTTTAGAGCTCCACAGTCACACCCCGACGAGTCTTTGAAGCCCCAGCGGTGGAGGTGGTAGTTATCTGATAATGACGAATGCGATGCAACCATCGCCCTTGTCATGATGATGATGAATTTGGATGAAGTCAAATTATGTCCTTACAAATACATTGTCTAGGCGAATGATACAAGAATGGTTTTTGTGTGTTCACAAAGCACCGATTGCCCAGTCGAAGTTGTTGACGTAGGAATGATATCGGACGACTTGTATCGTGTTCCTAAAGCTCTTCCGAACCACTATGTAATATCACTATAAAAACTTTAGTTGGTTGAACAGTTTGAGAATGCAACTTGAACTTCTTTTTTAACCCTATACAACAGAAATATTTATACAAATCAGGCCACCAGAACCAGAGCGGCCCAGACCACAATTTGTGATTTTTTTAGTTAGGCACGGCAATGCCCCCTTAAAACCCCTAAGTTTATAATCAAAATGATTTTAATTTAATTTTAAAATAAAATCATAAATGGCGTTATAAAAAAGAGTTTTGCCATTTCGAATTTTAAAGTAATAGCGAAAGAGCACAGTGACCCAGATCACTTGGGTCACTATGGTTTTCGGCGCCATTTTGGCTCATGTGACATGAGTTACTCTGGTTTTGAAACTTAACTTTTTTACGAGTAGAGATTATTATTTTTGTACTTTTTATTAACTGAATAGTGTTTTTTAGAAATAAGTGTGTATTCATTTGTTATTATTTTATGTAAGCGTGCGAGAAGTTTGCAGTACTGCAATAAGTTTAAAGGGAAGAATATCAATTTATTAGAATCAGAATCAGAATTTTATTTGTCAAACATTGGTAGGTACAAAAGATCTTAAAATTTATAAATAGTTCTCAATGTTTTGTCGCTAGGACATACAAATTACAAAATAATTCAAAACAATCAAAATCATTATAAAGAAAATTAAATAATCATTTAAACAATCAATAAATTAAATAATGTCTACTTATAACTAAATTAGTCATTTTAATTTTTGTTTTTTGGCGGCAACTAATTTATACTTATAAATTACCATAATTTATAGTATTTTTGTTTAGGATAGATCTAACTGGAGTTACAATGAGTGTAATTAAGAATGAATCCACTGACTACATTGAAGTTGACTTAAATGGCAAGTTTATCTTTCTAGAGTTCCGTAGTAAAACAATGTAAGTATGAAGTTTTTCGCGGGTCTTGGATAGTTAATTTGAAAAAAACGTTTTTAAATGTAGGGGCGTTACAGACGGGTAAGAAGCTTACTATAATATTTATATGATCTTAAGATTATTAATTATATATTAGGCCATCACAGACTACAAAGATATGATTACTTATCACTACAAAGTAATTATTACATACTTGTAACAATTACTTTGTAGTTTTCCCTCATCAAATTCCTGTAACTAAAGCTTTTCTTTTTCATCATCATCATAACAGCCCATTAATGTCCCACTGCAGGGACGGGCCTCCTCCCATGGCGGAGGGATACTTGGCCTGCTAATACCACGCTGGCCAGACGGATTGGTATAGGGTTTAATTAAAGCTTTTCTTTTTATCCGACTCCAAATGAGGAGGAGGTTCTCAGTCCGTCTGTATTTTTTTCATGTTTGGAACTTCTTATCTCAGTCAATTATAAACCGATAAGAGAGAAAGAAAGAGAAAGAGTTTTCATTCTGATTAGTCTCATGGCATTTTTATCAAAATAGGTTTAGTAATTTAGTTACACCATACCATTATAATTAAGTCTCTAGCTTAAGTCGGTTTTTTAACTGGAAATTAATAATAAAAAAAACCGTGTGGTGACGGATTAAGAATACAATATGTTACCACCCCATCTCATCCCATGGATGTCGTAAAAAGCGA
Organism: Schrankia costaestrigalis; assembly: GCA_905475405.1. NCBI lineage: Eukaryota > Metazoa > Arthropoda > Insecta > Lepidoptera > Erebidae > Schrankia > Schrankia costaestrigalis. The sequence goes on from FR997830.1 coordinate 4,790,334, forward strand.
CTAAGAGACTTTCCGTGAATATTATCTTTACGAAATAAAAAGAATGAAAACTTAAAATTAACGGCAAGACGGATTGATGGTATAGGGTATACAATCCGTCTGGCCAGCGCCAGCAGCTTGCAAACTTTCATGTTCATGCTAACAAAGTTTAAGAGGGAATCAAACCAGAGTTTTAAATGTTTTGTTATTATTCACAATTGCTTTATTTAATACGAGACAAAGGTAAACATTTGTAAATTGAAATGTAAAATGGAAACTGGACGTCTGAAAAATGCAGTAATAGAGTTTGTACTTAGTAAGTATCCTTTCTTCCTTATTACCTAGACAGCGATGGCAAAGTTTAGTATTTTTTTACTGTGTAAACTTAGATTAAGTAGAATAAAATTAAAGTCAATAAGTTAATGAAATGAATTGAGTTGAGACGTCTGCTTAGCAGCCATGAACTATACCTCGTCACAGAAATCGTTTATTTATCTTTTAATCTGGGTTGGTATAGGATCTTGACACGCTAGTCTTATATGATGTTAGGTAGGTATCCTTCGGAATATTAACTACGTCGGTCTAATTATTCGATATTGAGCCAATTTTCCAAAAAAAATCAAGCGTATGAGTCATAGAAAAGAAAAACTTATATAACTTACTCCAATAGTTTGGCTAATAAAAGCTTTAATATTTGCATTCGATTATTGGCACTTTTTATCCATTATTTTGTATGTAAACCTAAAAATTACCAAAAGTGCGATGATATCATTAGAAGCCTTATTTATTTAGTTTATTACAATGTTCTGACATTCAAAAATAGTCTAGTATAAGTATTAATGGGATTGGAAACGATTCGAAACTAGTTGTCTGAGTGCAGTGTTTACGTGTTATTCAATGTATGGTTTTGCCCACGTAAATAAAATGTTATTTTTTTATTTTAAAAGGCTAAACTAAACTTATTTATTAAATAAATAACCATACCAGATTGTCCTAAGACGCGCTAAGTATTTATAAATAAGCTAAAATGAATATAGTCTTAAGTTAAAATTAAACTAAGAAAAAAAAATTAAGATAAAACATAAATTTAATAAAAATTACACATTAAATAAGTTAGTTTTAATTTTAATTTATCCCATTTGAGTTTAAAAAGGCCAACTTGCATTTAAATCAAAAGAAAAGGTTATAAGTTTCATACCTAGTGGCCCATCCCACTACACTATTTTTAAATTTATTGTCAATGCTAAATGCCATAGTGGCCCATGTCCAAATAAAATGGCAAATAAGTAAAATACCGATTGTTTTAATAGTTTATCTAAATTTTATCAATAACTACATCATATTTTTACAAATAACAAACATACTGTCCATATATTTTTTTTAAGTTACATTAACTTAAAATTTCCCGTAAACTCTTTTGGCAGATATCCACATAATTGTATTTTGGGTCTGGGCCACTCTGGTTCTGGTGGCCTCAAATCATTTCCTGCACATCAAAACATTGCAGTAAACTACGATACAGACCAATAGTTTTGTTCTCTAGTGCAGGAGTTTGTAGTAAAAACAAAACACTCTCAAAGTCCTAATTTTTTTAAGAGGATTAAAGTACTTCTTTTCCCTCTGTTAAATAGTCGTTTTTCTTTTTGTTAGATATACATTTTAGCTCAAGTATAGGCTAAGAATACACATACAGTTGTTCGAAACACGTAAGTGTTACAGTTATCTAAGGGGCTCAGGGAATCCTAAAACATTATCAATTAGTACAAATATGGTACAAACTTATCTTTTCTGGGTTTTCCTTGTTCCAATTAGGTTTGTTATATCTACAGCTTGTTACTTGTTTAGCTTCTATGTTATTTATGGGTGGAGAGAAATAGTCATCCTTTCATTTCTAAAACAGATAAGAGCCTTGAGCCTAAGAGCCTGTTTATTGTGTTTGCTAATAGTAGAGAGAAAATGTTGTTTATTGTTTCTTGGATTTATTGGTAGTACTGGTGACCTAGTTATAGTTAGTACCTACATAGTAGAATTTAATACTTATGTATGTCGCAGGGAAATAAAGAAACCAGGGATTTCACGAAATCCCTAGTTTCTACCATAAAAGAAATGCTCATATTTTTGTTTGTAGGTTAAAAAACACAAGGATTCCAACTTCTGCAGGTTAGGTTAGGTTAGAACTGTGATGCGGCAGCGGCCGCCGAATTGCAAGGCATTTTCGATATTTACCGGGATTTCGTGAAATCCCTGGTTTCTTCATTTCACTGCGACATATGCAAAATCAAAGTGTAGTGGTGAACTTAGACCTCTTTATGAAAGGCATTAGTGAGAGAACTCCGTACTGAACTATTTTATCCGACCCAGTGATATGAAATTCATATCACTGGTTGGATAAAATAGTAGTAATAATAGTAATAAGCCTAAATAGTACAGTAGTAATAAGCCTAAATGTTAGTACATTTAGGCTTATTAAGATAATGACAAGAGTTTCGCGCAAATAGTTACTATTATCTTGGATGGGTTTCGGACCCGTGAATAAGCGGCGAGGCTGTTACTATTTCTGATAAGTAACAACAAAAATATTTACATTTAACAATTTTTAAGGCATGGATTTAGCTAAATATTGATATCAGTTTTCAAACATACAACAACAAAAACGAGTTCATAATTACACTTGATTTGAACTTCGGAATGAATGCAGTAACAAATATATTCATAAAATATTTTGCCAGTATAATTGTGAACCTTACAACAAAACAAAACGACCTCGGTGGCGCGCCGGTAAAGCCAGCGGCTGCCGCGCATGAGGTTGTGGGTTCGATCCCCACGCAGGACAATAATTTGTGAGATCCACAAATTATTGTCCTGAGTCTGGGTGTTATATGTGTCCGTTAATTGATGTTTGTAAAAGTCCCCGCGACACAGGGCATGATCCCTAGTGCGGGAGTTGTCTTTTAAAAAAAAAAGAAAAAAAAAAAAAAAACAATTATTGTAATAGAAGAACAATAGCTGTTATTAATTTTATGTTCGCAATAAATGTTAGTTATTGTTTTGATGAAACTATCCACAAAATCAAGATAGAACTAATTTAGAGGAGGCCTATGTCCTGCAGCCGAATTATGAAAAATGTACCGAAAAAATTTTAAAAGTGGTTAGAAAAGGTATCTGTGGTGTAGACCTGATAAGCATGTCGCAGGTAAATTTGATTAATTCAATTTCAGTTTGTAATTTATTTTTTTAACTAATATTTCTCACACTTTAACACAACGCCATCTAGTCCTAAACTAAGTAGAGCTTGTACTATGGGTACTAGACAACGGATAAACATACATAAATACTTTTTTTTTGTAAATGTATACATATATTATTATAGACATAGATTCTGATTTTTAAAGCCAGAAGTTGCTTCTCTTTCTAGATTCAGTTAATTATTATTTGTTTCTTTATGATTTGAAAAACAGTTTTCTTCATCTATCGTATCTTCATCATTTATTTACGTGAATAAAATATATTCATGACTGATATACATTTAAAACACAGTTATTTTCTTAATTTCATTAAAACAATATCAAAAAAGAAAAGCAACTTTTGAGACGAATACTTGACAAACAACATCAGAAGCAGTCTTTCTAATTGGCTTCGTGGCTTCATCGCTTGGAGGTATTTTAGATGGAAACAAAACAAAACTTTGCTTTGAATACATATTTTATTATAAACATGTCTTGGGATTTTAATAAGGGTCCTTACCAAATGTCTTTCATGAATAGTAGGAACATTATTTTAATTTGACCTACCTAAACTTTACTGGCTAGAAAAATTGGTACAAGAAATTGTGTCAGGGTTGTTTTTCTCTTTATTGACTTCTAAAAAGAGGAAGAGAACTCGATTATTTTCTATCAAAAATTTAATTGTGTTATAAATAACCGGTTAAGTTATTTGGTCTTTACATCAAAAATACCAATACTGTGCCAAAATCGACCAAGTAAAAATTATTGCGTCAGTATTATCTCTTTGACATGAGTTTTGACAAATTCGTCACATATATATTCCTCACACTTTAACACAACGCCACCTAGTCCCAAACTAAGTAGAGCTTGTACTATGGGTACTAGACAACGTATATACACACCTCAACAAAGTCTAGGGATATTTTGTATAAAGTTGTGAAACTCAAAAAAATTGGTTTGTAAATTTGTTTTTTTTTTAATTCTTTTGATGAAAACTTACTTTGTTAACCTTTTTCAACCATTCTAAATTTGAATTTGAAAAATAAAATTAAAAATAAAAGATTTACGGGGCTTAAACGTAGTCAAGTTCAAAAATTTCATTGACCAATAGGTTTTGACTGTTTTTTTGTGTAAAATTTAAGTTTTATAACAATTTAAACGTTTATTTCAAATGAATGATATTGTGTGCATCAAGCAGCGGCGCCATTTCATCAGAGAGAAAATGTTATGGGCAGTAGGCATGCTTCCAGCTGCGGGTACTAACCGGAGTATTGCTGAAGAGATTAGAGCAATACAAAATATGAAATCAGGGTTATGGTCACGTTATCGTGCTACTGGTGAAGTGGCTGAAAGATACCACAGCAAAAAGTCTATCACCACTCAACGACATGATCGATTTTTGCAAGTTCCCGCGAAAAGACAGCCAAATGTTACTACCATGCAGCTGGTGTAGTGGTTCCAGCTCTTGGTGGAGCCTCTTGCGGGTGACCAAACTGTCAGAAGTAGTCGGCACGAAGCCCACCTTTATGCTCGCATACCGCTTTATACTCCAGCACTACGCCGAGCGAATCGCGCACGACGACTAGACTGGGCTCGTGAACATTTGCTCTGCGAAGATAACCTGTAAACTGTAGTAGTGTTTACACATGAGTCCCGGTTCGGTTTCCACGCGGATTCACTAAGAGAACGTGCTTGGCGAGTTCCTGGTTGTGATAGCCGTCTACAACATCCTCAGGAAATCTATTCATACCACGATAGAACAAATTATGGTTTGGACGGGAATTTGTATCGGTCGAAGAACAGAGCGCGTTTTGATCAGAAACACCATGACGGAACGGAAAATAATTTAACGAGGTGCTAATACTAATAATCTACCCCCGTAGACTACAATTGGGCCAAATATTCAAGTTCATAGACAATAACACCCGTCCGCATAAAGCGAGAGTGATGACGAGCTGGTTGCAGGAACACGACGTATCGATTTTATGCTGAACCACTCAATCCCCTATCCTCAAAACAATAAAATACGCGTAGGACATGTTCAAAAGAAGGGTTTTGGTGATTTTTTCTGCATAAAATTGCGATGGAAGGGCAACTTTTTTTTGCATCCTAGTCGGATCTGGAACAATATACCGCACCAAGACCTGGATAACATAATAAAAGCATGAAAAACCATTGCAGGACCGTTATTTACGGTTTTTTTAATGTGCTGACTACTGATTACTCACATAACAGTTAAAAACAGATTATTTTTTGCTTATTTTCACTTTTGCTAAAGAAACACATTCATTGTTAGTTTTACTTAATTTTCCAAGTTTTTTATTTATTTGAATAAAAAAATATTTTTGCAAAAATAATTATTTTATTTTATTCTGGATTGTAGCCTGATAAATTGTCTTTATAAAAATATACACATGTTGTATGCTATCTTCAATAATTTTGAAGTTAATTGAGTAAATACCAAATATCCCTAGACTTTGTTGAGGTGTGTACTTACATAAATATTTTTTTTGCTATATGTTACGGCCAAAGTAATAAATATGAATATTATACATAATAACTAGCCATTATGTATAAGGGCTACTCAATTTTGATAAAGTGATTAACTCATTAAATTTTACCTTTTAACTGGCAAAAGTCAGAAACAGTTGGTTAAGGACGCACGAGCCGAGCGGGCGAAGCGAGCGTGCCGCGGTATAATATTCATACTTATTACTTTGGCTGTAACATATACATACCTATTATACATAGAAATCACCCAGACCAATGCAAACAATCATGTTCATGCACACAAAGATTTGCATTGACCAGGAATCGAACCCGAGATCTCTTCGTAGCAGTCATGTTATATAACCACTACGCCACAGAGGTCGTCTAAATACAAATACACGAAGTACTTAGTATACTATAATGTATTACTATGACCTACTTCAGTAAGTCCTATTAACCCGCCTTCCTATTGCTCCACTACAACCTCTTATGGAAATCAACAAATAAATTGAGGGAGGCAGAGTTAAGACTCAGTACACGGAAGCGACTTAAATCGGTAGCAATTGCCTGGCTATGTCAAAATCAATGTGCGGCCATGAATATTAACAGCAATTTATTGTCTGCATGAAATGACTATTAGGTAATCTGAATATAGGCTAACACGGACGTGTGTGGTTTACAATATGTCACCACCACATCTTATCCCATAGGTGTCATAGAAACCGGCTAAGGGGCTATCTGTGAATATTACCTTTACATAGAAAGAAGGAAAACTTGAAATTAAAACCTATACCCATCCGTCTGGCCAGCGTGGTATTAGTAGGCCAAGTATCCCTCTGTCACGGGAGGAGGCCCGTCCCTGCAGTGGGACATTAATGGGCAGTTAAGAAGGCTAACACGTGTGTGGTTTTAAAAAGGCTAGCTCCATGAACGGCGATACGCACTTGCCATCAGAAGGATCGCTAGCTCATCAGCTACCTTAGAGCCCCAAAAAACAAATAAAAACTAAACCATATTCTTCAAAACACAAGTCAAAATTTAGTTTAAGAATCTTAAAAAAGAATTGTTAGGTAAAATAATAATTAAACCGCTTTGTCTAATAAATACACGGTGTCATATTTAAAAGGGCTTGCAAACAAACTTTAGTTTTAGTTGACGAGTCGTTTAAGCCCGATTTATACATCGACAAGTACAGTAGCGAGTTAAGTAGTAAGTTGTTGAATAAGTTAATTTAAATAGATCTCCATCCTATTTTTTGGCGAGTTAAGTGGGCGAGACGCGAGAGAGGGGGCTACTTCGTACTTAACTCGCCAAATAATAGGATGGAGATCTATTCAAATCAACTTAATCAGCAACTTACCGACGGTCCCTATTAAGAATGTCGGAAGTTCATTTTTGCCAAAAATCACTTTTTTACATAAATAGAATCACAATTAAAAGTTCTATATACCTAGTAATTTATTTTACTCAAAATCATTATTATTATGGTAGTTGCCAGATTAATACTGTTGGTAGTAATATCGGCGTCCCTACAAAATTGTAGGTAGTGGCAGTACGAGCGTTCTACGCGGGATAGAGGGAACGCGTCTTGGTGTGGATCTGCCAGTACCTACAGTCTTAGTCGTCTGGACTGCGCGCGAGTTTATAAGTATTAGGAATATGAGTTTAAAGGTTACTACTTTTTACGAAGTAACTTTCAAGATTTTAGAAAAAATAATTTTATTCCCATAAACAAAGTAGTTTCCGGTAGTTACAACAGTTTTCCATGGACTTTAACCAGTGAATTTGGTTGGATGTACCACTACCGACATTATTTTATGGAAGTACAACTAATCATTTTGTCGAATGTGTCACTTCCAACTTTATTGTATGTATATAAAACATATCATTTTGTCGAAAGTGTCACTTTCGACATTATTGTACGGACGTTAAATAGGTTCATTTTGTCGTATGTGTCACTATGAACATTGTTACATGTAACCCACAAACAAAGTGGTGTTGTAAGTGTGGCTTCTGACATTATTGCATGGAAATATACAAGTGAGCATGTCGGATATGTTAATTTCTATACGTAAACTCCACCATTCGTTTATTTTATTCTTTTGGATGCACATCTTAACTAGAACAGTGACTTAAGATTATTATTTAATCTTAAATCATTAACTACTTCGGGGGCAAAGCGGTCGTGTATGCGGTTGCACAAGGTTGAAGAATCGAATTCCGCGCAAGACAATTATTATTAATCGAAGTCGAAGGTTCAAGTTTCACGCAAGACAATTATTAATCAAAGTCGAAGTGTAGAGTTCCACGCCAAACAATTATTAATCGAAGTCGAAGTTTCGAGTTTCACCCAAGACAATTATTAATCAAAGTCGAAGTGTCGAGTTCCACGCAAGATAAAAAATATTAATCGAAGTCGAAGGTTCGAGTTCCACGAAAACAATTATTAATCGAAGTCGAAGGTTCGAGTTTTTAGTAATTAATTTATCAATTATTGTCTAGGGTCTGAGTGTTCTTTGTGTCAATTTATTTCATGTATGTAAATGTCACCGCGACACAGTGCTCGAATCGTAGTACGGGAGTTGCCTTTAATAAAAAGAAAAAAAAGAAAAAGATAAGTGAGAAGGTAGATCAAGCAAAAAGTCATCTGATTTTCCTTCTATTTAGTTCTATAGTTACATACTGCTTAATTCTATCGATAAATACCTAACTGCTCACTTAACATTTTTATTCTAAGGTTTATTATTTTTTCCAAATGGATCTTCGCCTGTACTGGCTGCGTTCGATGTAGAAATGGCACTTTGTTTCCCAGATTTAATGCACGATAGTAATAATCTTCAGTAAACGATCTAAACAAGTAATTATAAATATTTTTAACAGTTAAGAACGGTTGTATTGCGGTTTGTGTTTACGCTGTTATAGTTATACTGTTTATAAAGATAAGTATAGGTAAGACCTAATCTTAGCATTCCATGGATTCTCCGTGCGGGTGCCGGGTCCATCGCGTTATAGAGGACGGAACACTGGCATAACAGCGTCAGGACTTACGACCCAGATGTAGGTTTAAGGAAGCCCTCTTACAACGTGTTAACGGTCACCTTCACTGTCTGCTATGTTCCGTCCTCTACCTATCCCAATTTGGTGGAACCTAGCAATGCCGTTTTGGACATTCGTGATAGTAGAGAGCTTACCGAAGTTCTCGGCAGTCCTAGTTCTTTTAATAGGTTGTAGAGGGATTTAGATAGTGTAGCCCTTGCACCTATTTCTACGGCATACAGCAGAGTAACCCTGTATTTCTTGTTATCTCATTTGTCAGTCGAAGTTTTTGTTTGTCTTAATTGCCTGGTCTTTAGGGATGTCAGTTTCCCACAATACCGTAAGCTCAATAAGTAGTACAAGCTTTTTCGAATTTGAGTAGAGGAACACGTCTGATCTTAACGGTGACAAGCAGATATTCTCCGGGATTTTGTAGTGTATTTCATGCGTGTCAACCAGTAGTGTCCAGTCGTCTGCCGAACTCAGGACTGAAAAAGGCTTGTAGGTGGTCTTTTTAGTGATGCCTTCCTAAACAAATTGGATGTTTTGTGTTTCATTTGTAGTCAGTCCTTTTTTTAGCTCTAGCAATCTATAGACTCACTGCTTCACCTACAATCCCTACTCTATCGTGGTGTTGCGAGTAATGACCCCTATCAAAAGCACTTTGCAGCCCTATACAGTAGTCACCTAGAGTAACCCATTCATTTTGCATTTCTAGGTTCATTGCGTGCACGCTGTACCTGTCATTCTCATCTTTGTTTAAGAATGATTGTATAATTTCTTTATCTGATTGACTTTCTGTGTTTCATGTAACTACATTTTATCCAGTTTTTAATGTGTAAACATTATAAACTGGATAAAATGTAGTTTATTTTCTAATTTAACTTAGTAAGACAAACACATACGACATAAAAATATCCATTTTTCCATTTTAAAATGTTGGATATACCACTTCCTACTTTAATTATTATTGCACATGCAAATAATATTGTCGAAAGTGCCACTATCGACAGTTTTCCTAAAAAATAGTCCGGATGATAATGTCAGTAGTGCATTATTTTGAAAACTATCAATTAATTCCCTTAGCTTTCTACGCCACAATGTAATGAATATTATAAAAAAACACCAGTCCAAATTTTAAACGGCTGTGTCTTTTAATACCTTTTTTATCCTCAAAATAAACTTTAAACTGCTCTACTGAAAAGTTGTGTTTTTGGAGTACCGACATTCTTAATAGGGACCGTCGTACTACTTAACTCGCTACTGTACTTGTCGATGTGTAAATCGGGCTTTATATTTATAAAATATAATAATATTTCAATTAAAAAATGTTTATCGGATGATTTGTTGTTGCTTTTAGCGGCTGCATTCATAATGGATGACTTCATAAGGCTCTTTAAAAATATACATTGATGAATTCACGCGATCAAACTTTTGGATGCATTAAGACATTTATCTTCATAAACATTACTTTTATCGGAGTGCGTCATCTTTTTAAAAAGGCTTCGAAAATAAAGAGAAAGTACCTACTTGATTTCATTGTATTTTTTTTATTTTCATAGTTTAATTTATTTTTAATTTTTTTTTTTTTTTTTCGCGCACCGGGAAGCGCACGATGGACCGACGACCTGGTTAGGACGGCGGGAAGCCTATGGATGAGGGCGGCACAAAACCGTACAGGGTGAAAACGTTTGGAGGAGGCCAGTGGGCGTCTATAGGCTGATATGATGATGATGATGATTATTATTTACATTGGATATCTTTTGATACAGTGTATAGCTGATACTTAAAAGGCCTGTGCGAATACAATGTTGATCAGTAAGTTCCTTTGCCAATTTTGAAATAATCTTTTTTCGTCTGAACAAGTATACGGGTATTACTTACAAGTTTAACTTTCCATACAAATTTTTTCATGATCTATATATATCCTTATCACATGGTATTAACAGGTTATTTCCTATTATCTTTGCAGTAGGACAATTACAAGCTCTTCATCTAAACAGCCCATTAATGTCCTACTGCAGGGACGGGCCTCCTCCCGTGACTGAGGGATACTTGGCATACTAAGACCACGCTGACCAGATGGATAGATGGAAAGAAGGAAAACTTGAAATTAAACCTTGGTTTAGGGTTTACCCCAAGGTTTAATTTTATTTCGTAAAGATTATATTCTAGTATAGTCCCTTAGTCGGTTTTTACGACACCCATGGGATGAGATTGGGTGATAAGATGTTGTATTCTTACTCCGTCACCACACGGAGACAAGCTCTTATAATTTTCAAAAATTAGATCAAGGATGACCCAATACACAGTATTAATATTTACATAGTAAAGGTCAAAATATAAAATGAAGTGATTACTCGATAACGGCTCGTATTTATATTTACTCCTTGACCTCATTACTGTAAAACTAATCAAAGAACGTGCTCTTGTCAAATAAACTATTGTATAACATTTCCTTGTAGCAACATACAAAGATAAGGAAAGGTGATCGAAACGCCATGTTTTGTGATTATGGCTATGAAAATAGTTGTACAATTTTACATACAAGTAATTACAGGTTACAAAAAATCAAAAGTAGTGTCCTACATTTATGATGGGCATTGGTTGACAATATACTAAATATTATCTTTACAAAATAAAAAGAAGAAAAACATGAAATTAAACCCTATACCAATCCGTTTGGCCAGCGTGGTATTAGTAGGTCAAGTATCCCTACGTCACGGTAGGAGGTCCGTCCTTGCATTGGGACATTTTTGGGCTGTTACAATGATTATGATGATTGGTTGACAACTGATAAACATACTTAAATATAAACATACATAGAGAAACACCAATGCCCTGTGTAAGCAGGTTAGTCATCCCTAGAGTCTGGGAGTTAACTTTTACAGTAAGTAAGTTTAAAAGTAAGCCTTGACATTTATGATATTCTAATAATATAAATAAATAAATATTCACGGACTACACAGCGCCATCTGTTCCCAAAGTAAACTAGGCATAACCTGCGTGTTTTGTGGGTAACAGTACAACGGATATTATTACTTTTTTTTTGTAAATACATACATATCACACATAGAAACACTGAGACCAATGCAAACAATCATGTTCATGCACATAAATATTTGCATTGAGCGGGAATCGAACCCGAGACCTTTGCGTAGCAGTCATGTAACATAACCACTACGCCACAGAGGTCGTCAATGTTTTTTAATGATCATATCGGTCAAAAAACTCCTTGACTTTGGATTCCTCCAACTATTTCCATCCTACTAGACTTATGCCTCCTTCGTCAATCGTCCTCCCGTCACCTTTATCAAGTCGTCAGCACAAAGCACTTTCTGCCCAAAAGGCCGTCAGTTCAATGTTCTGTGTATGACCATTTCTGAGAGAGAGAATTTTAAGGGTTATTAAGGTCACTTAGGTTATCCTACCCAACTGATAATTTCTAAAACACATAAACATTTTTAATTATTGTGCATCATAACAAACAAAATTATTTCATCACAGTTCGACCTCAAAAGTTATTTATCTTCCGACTAAAGTTCATTGCCCGCGCTTATATATTATTATCTACTAGATAATGATCTTATTATATTTATTTTATTTATATGAAACCAGTGAGTTTAACTCTACAGTTGAAGGTGATATTTCAGAGTTTCCGTTTAATTGTGTATGGCTGTTTCTAGACAATATATATTCAAATGCTACCTAGAAACAATGTAAGTATATATTTAAAAAAATCTCATTAAATATCCGACTCCAACCAGAGCATTGAAACAGATTACTTCTACGCAATTTCGTTTAAGTACATGATGTTTATGATTGCAACTATTAATATAAAGCCTATATGTATCAGAATCACGGAGTCATTGTAATTTATACATAGTGTTACTAGCCCATTTCTTCAAGATATTATCGTATATGATAGCCTACTATGCAAAAGTTATAATCTAAATCCCAGCCATAAATAACAACAGTCCGAGGCCGGCCGGGTAGCCGCTGTGTCCATCAATAAACTTTTACATGATACAGATGGAAAACTTGAAATTAAACCCTACACCAATCCGTTTGGCCAGCGTGGTATTAGTAGGCCAAGTACCTCTCCGTCAATGGAGGAGACCCGTCCCTGCAGTGGGACATTAATGGGCTGTTATGATTTAAATTTTAGGCATCATAACCAAATTACTAGGAAAGACTAGCGTTTAAGTTGTAAATACAACAAAAAATTGTACTACTTACGTTAATTTTGATAATCTTGGTGACTGAATTGTTTAATTCTTAAAACTAACAATTTATCGAAATAATTGTATCGATGTTCATTGCCCACCCTTCATCTTTTGGAGCAAAACTGAATCTAAAACTGTTATCTCTAGATGGTGCAGACTTTAATTAATACGATAAAAATATTAGGATAGTTGGCAAATATATTTGTAAATTCAAGCACCTTAACGAAATTAATAAAAAATACACTATACGAGAAAACAAACGTTTAGTAAAATTTTTCACACTGAACTTCTATGTTGGTAATTTGATTACAATCTAACTAAAATATATTATAATAACTAAGATTTTAGATCCTTTAAAAAAAATTGACAAAAAGTAGATGTTTGTAATAAGAATGGCAAATTATCATTTAACTAGTCTCATCTATAAAAACATATATACTTATAAATAAAAGATGGCACGCTTATACAAAGGCTAAAAATAAGCACGTTTTTGATTGATATTATGTTTGACCTTAAGCTCAGATAGTCTAAAGTAAAATACGTACGTAAGTAGGCAAAAAAACTTCTTGCAATATTCCCCTCTCTGTTAACTCTAATGGTTAATTCAACTGTACCGCCATCCGATATCACAATGACACTTCTTGTTATTATTTGCTATTTCATCATCATCGTCATAACAGCCCATTAATGTCCCACTGCAGGGACGGGCCTCCTCCAGGGACGGAGGGATACTTGGCCTACTAATACCACGCTGGCCAGATTCGTATAGGGTTTAATTTCAAGTTTTCCTTCTTTTTATTTCGTAAAGATAATATTCACGGATAGTCCCTTAGTCGGTTTTTACGACACCCATGGGATGAGGTGGAGTGGTGACATATTGTATTCTTACTCCGTCACCACACGGAGATTTGCTATTTAATTAACATATTTATTGCCTCTTCCGCGATAGAACTCATAAGATAAATATTTACATTTACTTTAAAACCCACAATGTTGTCTTTTTATAGATTATTAAAATGATTGTGAGAGAAGTACTAAGATTTTACGTAGTTTTCAGCAACTCGCGGGTGCTGAAACAAAAGTAACTTCACTAAACTTGTGAATTCTCAGTGTAATGGGGTATTGTATTTACTTAAATACCTTTTTAAAAAGATTTAGTTACTTCGTCTGAGCATTGTCTTGCATAAAGAATAAAAGAATTGTATTTAATGTTCATGAATATTATATAACAAAACATCCGTACAGTTACTATACAATGAAAATTACTCTTTATTTTTGTAATTTTACTTTTGTGTTTTGACTTTTGTAATATTATGATTAAGATGATGATGATTTCGTAATATTAAAGTAGATGACGGTGCGGTGATTAGGTTGTGGTGGCATATTTAGTCTGAGGATCCTACTTACTATAATCTATGTAAATGTCAAAGTCCTTCTGCACTGTGGTCGTCACCATTAGACACAAGGTGATGTGATGAAGTATTTAGCCAGACCAGCAAAGTTATGGCGATATGGTTTGAAGTCATTTTAAGAACCCCGTACGTTGCTTTCATTCCTAGACTGTAATCTCACTTGCCATCATCTTTAATACGACCCTAATGCTGTGTCTTTTATAAAAAGGGCAATGGATAGACAGTTTTAAGTGAACACATACAAATCTACTTTTAACAACTAATGTACCTTGTTAACTATGATTGAAAAAATTTAATGTCTGATGTATATTTAATCTCCGTGTGGTGACGGAGTAAGAATACAATATGTCACCACCCCATCTCATCCCATGGGGGTCGTAAAAACCGACTTAGCGACTATCCGTGAATATTATCTTTACGAAATAAAAAGAAGGAAAACTTGAAATTAAACCCTATACCAATCCGTCTGACCAGCGTGGTATTAGTAGGCCAAGTATCCCTCCATTATGGGAGGATAGTCCCTGCAGTGGGACATTAATGGGCTGTTATGGTGTATTAAATAGTAAGTAGTCAGACGAAACAAGTTGTCGTCATCTCTAAACGGTATGAATTAAATTTGTTTTCATACAAAACACGTGGTCTTGTTATCCTTGACTGTTTATTTATTAATAAAAAACGTGACTATTAAGTGGCTTAACAATCGCTCTAGTTTGATTGATAATATCAATTCATCGAAGAATAAAATGTCACTTGTTGTATGACTTTTCCTCGTAGGAGTAAATTGCTGCAAGAAATACAATACACGTCTAAGTTTATTTATTTATTAATACGATGGGTCCTACGTATAAGGGCCAAACTAACAATTTGACAATTTTGACTTTTTTATGGTAAACGCATCCTATCGATATGATTAATGTGTGAGTGTGTGTGAGTTAAAGTGTGAGCTATTAAAACTAAAAAAAATCTGCACGGAAACACGACTTTTTATTAAAGTATAACGGCATATGTAGCGTGAATTGAAACGTACAAGGTTCAAAGAGCTATTTGAGACTTATACGCGGGGAATTACCGCGCGTTTGTTTACTTTTTGGGTCAATCTGATACTTTCTATCAAATACTTTTGATTTGCAAAAAGTGTTGTTGTCCCGAAGTGGTGATATTAGTCTATTTTATTACAGTCAGAGATTGAAAGTATATAACTTATTAGTTTTTAGGAACTTAATTGGTACCTGCTACTTATGGAACGAACAAATTGACGATAAACGAATAACTAATGTAAATAACGAGCTGTGTTTATAAAACACACATCAAAAAAGTCTAAGCAACATGCATGATATTACAAATTTACCATTTATATTAATTTATTTTACCATTTATTTTAATTATAACGTTGTATTTTATTTTTAAAATAATATTTTTAGGGTTCTATGATGTAAAAATAACAGCTGTTTTCTTTATAAGTTCTTTTAATAACAGAAATTAACAATATTTGAATATACAGGTACATAAGAAACTAAACTTTTTTTTTACAAATTGAAATTTCTTAAGAAAATGAATTTATTGTGAAAGAATAGGACAATTTAATACAAAGTATGGCCTCCTCTGCTATTCAGAACTTGTCGGCAACGATTATTCATTGAATTAATGAGACTGTTTATGTCATCTTGCGGTATTCGCTCCCAATGGAATTGTAGCAAATCCTTCAGCTGTTGGGTTGTTGTCACTCCGTCCAAGTCCTTCAAAACACGTCTCTGGAGCATGTCCCATGCGTGCTCGATGGGGTTGAGGTCTGGCGATTGTGCAGGCCAGGGCAATACCTGGATGTTCTCCGTTGCCAAGTATTCACTGGTTCGCCGAGCTGTATGTGAACGCGCATTGTCATGCATTAACGTAAAATCGGAGCCAAAGGTTTGTGCAAATGGATGGACATAAGGTCTGAGAATATCCTCAACGTAATTTTCAGCGTTCATGTTTCCATTTACAAAAACGAGCTCAGTTCGCCTGTTCTTCATAATACCCGCCCATACCATAACTGTTGAGCCGCTGTATGGATGAACTTCCTGAACGCACCTGAGTCTTTCAGTATTTCCGGGTCGACGGTACACTCGCACCCTTCTTGTATCAGGCCTAAACCCGAATCGCGACTCATCGGAAAACATAATTTTATCCCATTGTTCCTGGGTCCATGTTATGCGTTCTCTACACCATTCATTTCGACGATCGCGATTCCCGTGACGTATCGGTGGGCACCTGATAGGGCGTCGAGCTCGTAGGCCGTACTCATGCAGTCGATTTCGCACAGTTTGGGGACTTACATCAACACCACTTGAATTTTGTAGCCTCAAACTTATCTCTCGAGCGGTTAACATCGGCTGGCGTCTTGCAGTCAGTTGTATGTACCGGTCTTGCCGAGTGGTTGTACTCCTTTTACGGCCTGGATGCTGTTCAGCGGGTTCCCCTGTATTATTGTAGCGCTGCCAAAGACGACAAATAACACTTCTATGAATACCAAAATGTCGAGATACCTGAGATTGATTACTTCCCGCTTGCAACATCCCTACAGCTCTTTGCATTTCATCTGCCGTCAAATGACGTCGCTCCATGACGTAAAGAATATCTAACAATTCAATTTTGTCGCCAACTGTATTTAAATGGTTGGTAAAATTATAAAATCAAGACTAAAACGTAGCAATTAACATGCACTCAAATTCAAACAAATTCGCAGTCATTTGAATTTTATGAAAAAAAACAAAACATAATCGAAATTTTTTTACCTATACACTTGAAGTTTACTTACCTATACACTTTGAGTGAGTAAATACTTAGAAATTAATGAATATAAATGGTAAATTTGTAATATCATGCATGTTGCTTAGACTTTTTTGATGTGTGTATATAATTAAATTAAAAGTCAAGAAGGTTGTAACGACTTCAGATTTTGGTCGGACAACTGCACCTACCAAAGCCGAAACAGGATTATGTTTTAGCCGTGAACGCGACTTCGTCCGCGATTGAATTTGAAAAGAAATAAAAAAAACTTGTTTAAGTAATTCATAGAAAGTTTATTCATCATCATCATATCAGCCAATCGACGTCAACTGCTGCACATAGGCCTCCTCCAAGTATTGCCACCTTGTGCGGTCCTGTGCCTCCCTCATCCATCGGCTTCCAGCCGTCCACACCAGCGCTTTCCGGTGTGTACCGGAAACGGTGTGTGTGGTCGCCATTCCAGAATCGTTCTGCCCAAACAGCTGTCGGTTCTCCGCGTTATATTGCTGCCCTGCTTGCCTTTCTTTTGCGGATCTCCTCATTTTTGATTCGATCACGCAGGGAAACTCCCAACAAAGCTCTCTTAATGCCCCTGAGTGACCATGAGCCTTCTAAGTAGGCCCATTGGTCAGGCTACAACATAGCTCTCTCCATTGCCCTGTAAGTGACCATGAGCCTTCTCAATAGGCCCATAGGTCAGGCTACAACATAGCTCTCTCCATTGCCCTGTGAGTGATCATGAGCCTTCTGAGTAGGCCCATAGGTCAGGTTACAACATAGCTCTCTCTATTGCCGTCTGAGTGACCATGAGCCTTCTGGGTAGGCCCATAGGTCAGGCTACAACATAGGTCTCTCCATTGCCCTCTGAGTGACCATAAACCTTCTAAGTAGGGCCCATAGGCCCTCTAAATTTGATTTTTTTTATCATAGCGTGATGTTAAATAGCCTATAGCCTCCAAACAAACAAACAAACTCTTCAGCTTTAAATAATAGTATAGATATAGATACAACCTAACTGAAAACACAGTTACAAGGTTAGCAGATTCTAAAACGTATAAATGTCAATGTGATTTAATTATCGAAATATCCAAATGTTTTTCATTATAACTAATTAATTATCAACTACTTCAGTCCTAAATTAATTTCATGAGCAAAAATATTTAAAAATACTTCTTTTTTGCAAATTTTGATTGATACATTGGCCCTTTTATGGTGTTTTTATATACAAATAATTTAAACAAAAACTAACGTAAAAGGGCCAATATGCAGTAAAAAAAAAACTGCTAAAAATATATATACAACAGTTTAGTATATATAAGAAGGACAATTGTCTCTGTAAACCAGCAAAGTTTCATAAATTTCGGTTTTATCAATCTTAAGTTACAGCAAGTTTAAACTTTGGAAGCCTCTCCTGTAAAGTTGTCATTTTGCATTTTAGCCCTTATACGTAGGACCCATATGGCACACCAACGACGCATTCACCAATACATGCTTAACATATTGTTCTTTTCTTAAAAACTAGAGTGAAATTGCCACTTGCAGGTGTGCACAGCACTTACAAATTTAAATGGTCATACACACAATGACATGTAACCTAAGGAAATATTAATAAATGGATTTAAATTATTTGTGAATTAAATTGTATTTACAAATAAAAAATTGGAAATATTATTATAATTTAACCAATTTACATAATTATTAAGTTGTATAATGTGTTTTAATTTTAAGATTAGAAATTATATTAAATCATTTTTATATAGACTTCAAAGCGAGGATGATGTTAGGTTGTACTTTTTTAAATGTTTGTTATTTCAGAACTCGTCATTTCTTGACCAATTTATATGAAACTTTGTTTGACTCGGCTTTTAAGTTAAATTGAATTTTTTTTTCAAAATTAGTATGACAAGTTTTGGTTCTCGAAAAATATGAGTTTCTGCCCTATCAATACAACTTGGCTTCGATTGAGATGATTTAGAAGTCAATTTTATATTAGGTTTCCTTATTTTATTTAGGTACGTGAGAAAATAATACTATTTATGAAATTTCGTATCACCACAGAGGTCAAAATAACCATATCCAAATCCAATGAACTACATAAAAGACAAAGATTTTTGACTTAAAATTCGACTTTCTTAAAAGCACTATTCAGAATTGTTCTTCTGTGCAATATTACATTACATTATGCTAAGAAGGTGTCGTTTCACTAAGAGCACGATGCACTCACCAAATTTATATTTGCTTTACCTACATGAAATATTCTGATATTAGGTTATACTAGATTTTTGAATAAAGGAACACTTTAGGTATGCTTTATTGGAAAATGGAATCTGATACTACTTGCATAATTATATCCGTTGTCTAGTATTCATAGTACAAGCTCTGCTTAGTTTGGAACTAGATGGCGCTGTGTGAAAATGTGAGGAATGAGGAATGTAATAATTTAATAATTTTTGCCTTTTATTTTTTTCTTTTTAAAAGACAATTGCTCCACTAGCGTACCAGCCCTGCGCTGCGAGGACTTTACTAATACCCTAATGTATTTATAGGGTGCGCTAAAGTTAACCTAAAATTTCAACTCCTATAATTAGAAGTCTGAAAATGTTCTTCCTAACAATCGCAATTCCTAATTTTTTTTGTCTCTAATGTTAATAATCCGAAGCATTCAACTTCATAATTTCAGTAGCAATAAACATCTATTACACTATTATTTGTTTTCCTATATTTTCTCAACATAACCATCGTTTATACTATAATTTAAAGTCATAACTTTTTTGTTTAGATTTCTTTTTATTCATAATAATAAATATTATATAGGTACATTAATTTTGCGTAACTTTGTTGACAACATGTAGGTACAACATAATATACCAAAGACCAGAGCAAAACCAGAGTCCCGCTCCAATCATTCAATCAAGATCCAGGCAAGAAATGGGTCCTATTCATAATTATTGGATTAGGTTATGGTAGAACTGTGACCCCAACGCACGAGACGTGCGAGCGGAGCGAGCGTGCCGCGGCAGCGGCCGGCGAAGTGCCAGAACCGAATTGGTCCTTTACTTATTGGTTTAGTTCCGGTTACGGTAAACTCTCAGGCCATAAGCATAACCGTGAACGAGTCATGTTTTATGGATTTCATTCAGTTAAGACAAAAATATTCTAATAATTTTAATAAACAATAATTTAAAAAAAAAATGGTTTTTTGTAAAAATGTAAAAAGTTGTTTTGTAATCACAAGAAATAGTATAAAAACAAACCTTTTTATTACTATCACTTGGTAAATATTTCTTTCTGAGTATGAGAGAAAATATTATGGTGAAAGTGTTTAGGGATAAAAGCGTTATAATAAAAAAAAAATTTGGAGTTTAAATATATTTACATAACGATATTATTAATAACGATTTTCGGAAACATGAGTGTTATGAACATCGCCGGTAGCAATACAAATAGTATGAATGAAAACTTTAGGATTTAAAATTTTAGGAAGAGTGATCATTCGGATTACAAATCGTTAGGAAGAACATTTTCGGATGAAGAACTTTAGGTGAGCCAATATGGACCCGTATTTATAATTTAAAGTTTAAGTATAAGACTTGGATGATTTGAAAAACAAATGAATACACTAGCTTCGAAAGCTGAGTACTTTTATTTTATATTTTATGAAGTACTAGCTGCTGTGCCCGCGACTTCGTTCGCGTGGCGGATGTTACTTACTTCGCGATTCGATTTAATACTGAAAAATCGTTTTTAAAACCTTATAACGAACAGATATACCTACATTACAAACGAATTGTAAAATTAACGAACGAACAAAACCTTTTCAAAGTAAATAAATAGTAAATAAAATATCTATGAAGACTGCGTCTAAACTTATACTGAAAGACATGAGCGAACGTCATTCTTTCAAGGAAAATCTTAACACCGCGATACTGAAAATGACGTCACAGGCACAATGCCATCTGTTGTTAAATTTGTAAGTTGAAATAAATGACATCGCTTATTTCATCATAACTGCAAGGACGCGCCTCCTCCCGTGACGGAGGAATACTTGGCCTACTAATATCACGCTGGCCAGTCGGATTGGTTGATAATATACGGATAGATTGGAAGATAATATTCACCGGTAGTCCCTTAGTCGGTTTTACGCCACCCATGGGATGAGATGGGGAGGTGACATAATATTGTATTCTTACTCCGTCACCACACGGATAATCGCTAATTAATTATGAATGAATACATTTGCACGCCACGTTATGGTGCGGCAGAATTACCTGCCTCGGTGGCGCGGCGGTCGCATTACATGGCTGGCGTGCATGAGGTCGCGGGTTCGATTCCCATGGAGGACAATTGTGATACACAAACTATTGTCCTTAGTCTGGATGTTCTTTGTGTCCGTTAAATTGATATTTTTAAAGGCTAGTGTGGGATTTGTCTTTTGTAAAAAAAATGCTGAAATAAATTATTATACCTCACACCTTTTTACCATCTAGCAAAAAATATTTGACTAAACTTAGACTCGACTATATTATTATTATTATCTATAGATAAACTGCGTGCAGTATTTTTGAATTACTTACTTAATAAAATAAACACAAACACTTTGAATAATAATTTAATGTTTTGTAATTGTATTTCTATATTTTATTGTCAGTTTTGTATTTTTTTATTGTTGACAAATAGCAATAATGTGTAAAATGATTTTATAAAGAAAAAACGTGTTGCTTATTATGTTGTCTGTTATATTATACCCATATATTATTAATTATTAAATAGTTATATAAGTGTGTTATAATTGCAGTTATAATAAGATTGTGAGAAAAGGAATGTTATTTTAATTCAATTTAATATTTATGATTAAGTATAGGTATAGTTTAACTTTAAAAAATGAAGTTTGTACGCCAATATTAGCAATACAGGAAAAGACTATTTATTTTTGTCAGATGTTTTGTATCTGTGATTAACTAATAAAGGTTATTTGTATTTGTATTTATTTACATTAATAAAAACAGGTGGAGTCTGTTGCATACTTTTACGCTGACCAGTAACTACTACAGTTTAAACTAAATGAATACTTACCAAAAGAATAATTTTACTTTAGATTAATAGCTTACTAATACAATTTATATTTAATTAAATTGTTTCAATTACGAAAAACACAAAAATATAACAATCAAGTAAACTTATAATTGGTTTAATTTAATAAGACTTATAATTGATATTACACATACGATTCATGGTTAATTTTAGTAACATTTAAAAGGAATAACTTATTAATAGCACTTAATAATAAAATAGTTATAGATTATTTAAAAACTCATTTATTTTACGATTACTACTGGTAACGCCATCTCGTGAACAAAAGAAACGAAATTTAAATTCATTCAACATTGAACAAAATCCATTTTTCATGACCCCTGATTTGTATTGGACTGTTCTAATAAAGAGATCTAGCGATATCTCGAGTAATACTTATCCGATTTTGATGAAACATACCTCAGTTTAAGGCTACAATACAATGTATTGGTCTTAAGATTATATTTTAATTCGTTTTAAAGATGTGCGGTAACAGACAGACAGACAGATAGACATTAATTCAAAAAATTGTAAGTGTGTAGTGTTGTTGCTTTTTGACTTTTTTCAAGATTTTATAGATAATTTTTATCTGAATTTTCGAAAAGAACAGACATTTCGACCTCTACAGTTTTATTATAGTATAGAAGATAGATAGATTACCTACTTTAAACTTAATGCCTAAAAACTACGTATCTATGTATTTTAATATCTAAAGCGCGCTTATTCCAAAAAGAGTCAATAAGAACCACGTCCGTTCGCATTAAGAGTCAATGTGAATGAAATTATATAGATGCACCGGTTGGCCGTTTCGGACGTTAAACAAAAATCAACCGTACTGCCGTACTCATACCGGCGCGGCGACATTTGGAAATTTGCTTTCATCTATATCTTGTGTGTTTATCAACCGATTTCTATGAATAAGATATTAAAGTGTACTTTTGAAATATGGGAGTTTGAAAAAGATATGTCTATGCAAATTACAATATATTTATGTATTTAATACACTTTGAAGAAAATCCTAACGATTAAACACGTTATTGTGGATAATATATAAAAGATAGATATATACATTCAGGACTTTTTTGTACATCTTTTGAAGACCATTATTTTTGTAATACATATTTTTGGCGTATGATCAACGTATGCGATGATAAGAGCTAGAACGCGCTTTTTGTCAACTGACTTGCTTCAAATTTTTCGTCACTGCTCAGCTCCTATGTGTCTTAGCGTTATGTTATACAGCCTATAACCTGCTCGGGAGTATGGACTACAATCGTACCTAGTTTGGTTAAAATGCCTTCAGTAGTTTTTGACCCATGCGTGCACATACAGACAGACAGACAGACAGACAGACAGACAAAAAATTTATTGATTGCATTTTTGGCATTAGTATCGATCACTAATCACACCCTGATAGTTATTTTGAGAATATATTTCAAGTACAGAATTGACTTCTCTACAGATTTATTATATGTATAGATGTCAACATAATGGGCACTTGTAAAACCAGTGACATTTTCATTGATTCCTATATCCGATTTATTAAATCTATTTTTGAAAGATTTGTATATTAGTTGTGTATTTTATGTAGAAAATTTTGTCTTATACTATATTTAGTTAATTTAATACCTACAATGGAAGACTGAAAAGAGCTTTAACCACAATTTAGAAAATCGAAAATAAAATCGACGTGGGATTAAGCAACTTGCAGTCAATTATAAGATATAATGTATAAATAACAATATACTCATGGGGCACACAAAAGCACGCGGTGGATACATTTGAGGGCAACCTATGTCCAGTATTCCGTGTGGTGACGGATTAAGAATACAATATGTCACCACACCACCCCATCTTATCCCATGGGTATCGTAGATACCGACTAAAGGACTATCTGTAAATATTACCTTTACATAGAAAGAAGGAAAACTTAAAATTAAACCCTCTACCAATCCGTCTGGCCAGCGTGGTATTAGTAGGCCTAGTATCCCTCCGTCACGGGAGGAGGCCCGTCCCTGCAGTGGGACATTAATGGGCTGTTATGATATGTCCAGAAGTAATCATCTTATGATTTTAGATTATATCTGTTTAGCCAAAAGACATAAACCGCGTCCAAATGTGTCTTCCATAACATAAGTAACGTTTAACCGTGTTAAACGAAATTGGAAAGTACCTACTAGTTAAAAATAAAACTCATCATCAAGTACCTACTTATTAACATGTAAAAAACTTGGGCTTATTATTATTATACTGTCTGTATTAACTGTCTCACCGATGTATTATGTCTCGCAGTAAAATAGTTTATATTTTAGTAACAATTTTTGACAGATCACACCCTCTTTCTCCACGACACAGGGAATCCTAGTGTGGAGTCCAGTGATACTGTTGAAGTTTTGGAGATATACTTTAATTATGCTGGAAGCTACCTTATCAGTTCCCTACTACTGAACTGTATAAAGTCTGTGGAGTTTTATCGGTTCGTAAGCTCTTCATATTAAAATTAATTTTATTCACCCACCTGCAAATTCCTTTTGACCCTGGTAAATTTAATGACAAGCGACGTAAACATACTGTATGTACTGTGAGTACTAAGAATACAAGACTAGCACAACGTTTCACTATATTCTTAGGTGGTTATGTATATAACAAAGTAAATAAAATCATGGATCATAAAATCATAAGACAACATGGCTATTAGACCTAAATTATACACAAACAGAAAATATTATCCATATTATAAAATAATCCACGCAAACGCACACACCCACACCCATACACAAATACATATTCATACACACACACACACACACGCACACTCACACACTCATACACGCGCGCACACGCATATACGCACACACACGCACGCATACACACACACGTACTTTATATAATTATACCTCTACACAGAAACATAAATTACACCAAAAATAATGATAACTAAGTCACAAATATTGTAATTACTGTCAAACTAGGTGTTAAGAGTCTGAGTGTACAGTCACGAGCAATAATATGTACACATTTTCAAATTTTCTAAACTATCTGCACGTTTATCTAGACATTACAATATCAAAATGAATTCGTAATTTAGAAGAGGTTCCGTACAGTTTTGAATTAATCTTCGAATTTTCAATTTTGGATTGGCAGAACTTTAGATAACTGGTTTACAAAATGCGAAAATGTGTACATATTATTGCTCGTGACTGTACCCTAAAAGAAGAGGGCCTGGAGATCCGTCACACAGGTTTCGAACCTACTACGGACTCCAGCTCTCATAAGGTTAGAAGCATAAAAAATTGTAATATATTTAATGTACTGTACCTTCACCATTGTAACCTTTTGAGAGAAATAAATGATTTTTTGATTTTGATTTGATTTGATTATTACGTGTAAATTGCTAACAGTAACATAGAATTGTACCTTGTTTTATAGAACACAATAAAGAACACAATATAAATTATTTCTTACGGATTCCTTAGTCGCCTCACATAATCTGGCCTATTAAGTCAAGCTGATCTCAAATAAATATTTAACTTTTTGTTTCTTTCATTGTACTAAAATTATAATATCATTATTTTTTTACACTTACAAAAAAAAATTGGGTAAATGTTAAGTTATCAATTTAAATATGCGTATTATTAGTTGACTGGCGCCGCCAAGTGATGTAAACAAATCATAAAAAAAATACTTTCGCGCACTGATAAGAAAACGGAACTGAATGATATTTGTTTCCCAATCTGTTAGTATAAATAAATATAAGATAACGAAATTAAAAAAATACTATTTTATGATAGGTGAAACATGTTCAGAAACACGCGGCATGCCTTCAGGATATGATTATGATGTAGTTATGTAAGTAGGTCAGTTCCTTTATTAAGTCAAACCTAGTTTATTAACTAACTATCTATATTGTGATAAATCTTGAGATATGAAAAAGTCATTAAACCATAAAAAGAGTATTTTATAGAATATCTAAAAACTTGCGCCACTCCTGTAAAGGGGTAAGATCAGGAACCTTGTAAAAATAGCTGGAACTCAAGGTTTTGGCTATCTTCTGTCGGAGCGACGTTCGTATATAAGAATAAGAAAAAAAGTGTGTTCTAAAATCAATGCAAAATTAGATTATAAATAGTTGTAGCTTACCTTCATAGTACAGTCAAATAAGGCTTAATTAGGGGCAAACCTCGGAATGGAAGCGAATAAGCTGTAAATTTGCATAAACCTTTGTTTTGGTGTACTAATGACTGGTAGAAAAGTCTCATATGATCACGTGTCTGCGTCATAAGTTATTCAAGGTCAAAGGTCACGAAAATCAGTTTTTTCCCATTATCTCGTTTTCTATGGGAAATACGCATTTAACGTCATTATAAATATTGTAGATCATAAAATTGTCTACAAAAAATATCTGAACACTTTTCTCATAAAAAGCATCGCTTTCGAGATATCGTGACTTTAGAGCGCAGGAAAGTCGTATTTTCGACTATATGCACACACTAGCTTTTTCCCGTGATTTCGCTCGCCTTTATAAATATTATGAAAAATAAGGCTTATTTCAATATATAGTAGCATATGCATGCTTGGTCTCAGCCTAATCGGTTTGAAATTGACAAAGTTACATACAAACTTCCATCCCCTATCTTATCCCTTTAGGGGTAGAATTTATCAAAATCCTTTCTTAGCGGATGCCTACGTTATATCATCTACCTGCATGCCAAAATTCAGCCAGATCTGTCCAGTGGTTTGGGCTGTGCGTTGATAGAACACTAGGTATGTGGTAGGAGTATTCCTACTGGAGAAACCACGTTAATAACGCACGCACAGCCCAAACCACTGGACAGATCTGGCTGAATTTTGGCATGCAGGTAGATGATATAACGTAGGCATCCGCTAAGAAAGGATTTTGATAAATTCTACCCCTAAAGGGATAAGATAGGGGATGGAAGTTTGTATGTAACCTTGTCAATTTCAAACCGATTAGGCTGTGACCAAGCATGCATATGCTACTATATATTGAAATAAGCCTTATTTTTCATAATATTTATAAAGGCGAGCGAAATCATGGGAAAAAGCTAGTGTGTGCATATAGTCGAAAATACGACTTTCCTGCGCTCTAAAGTCACGATATCTCGAAAGCGATGCTTTTTATGAGAAAAGTGATCAGATATTTTTTGTAGACAATTTTATGATCTACAATATTTATAATGACGTTAAATGCGTATTTCCCATAGAAAACGAGATAATGGGAAAAAACTGATTTTCGTGACCTTTGACCTTGAATAACTTATGACGCAGACACGTGATCATATGAGACTTTTCTACCAGTCATTAGTACACCAAAACAAAGGTTTATGCAAATTTACAGCTTATTCGCTTCCATTCCGAGGTTGAATGCTTATTTTACTGGAGTATCAGTCGTCTGTGAAATTAATATTTTCTGCCTTAATATATTGTTAGAACGTGCATTTTAAAACATTAACATGACATTAAAATATATTTCATTTGTTTATTTTTAAACACAATGAATAATGTTACCTGTGTGAGCCATTTATTTTGGTAAAATAGCGAATAAAAATCCTTTTACCTTTTGAGTGACAGTAAAATTTATACTTTATTGTATCGTAAATTTGTAACCTAAAAGTCATGTTATATTAAAAAAAGATTTACTCTCGGCCATCAATCGTGGGCTAAAGAAATAGCAATTTTATTTTACTTTACGAAATGTAAGGATTTTTCTGTCGTTATTGCAGATGGGATGCTGATAAGGGTATTGAAATCTCTAAAGCCGAATTCACTGCTTTGTGCCCTGACAGAGACATTTAAACAGAAAGATAATGTGTTTGCTAAGTTTATGGCTTTGAGGCATCACGAGCGAATTAGTGCAATGTCAAACTTTTCATAAAAGACAACACAATGAATTTGAATAATCCTTAAAATTAATAAGAAAGAAAATTATTTATTCTTGTTCTTGTAGCAAAACAACGAAATAATTGGTAAAAATTGGCTAAGCAGAAAAAGACAGAGAAAAAGATACTCTACAAAATGTAATAAAACTGAGCTGTCTCTGAAATGTAAAAGGTAATAGATTTTTAAATTATTTTGGGTTTAAAAAATTCCAATAACC
Source organism: Schrankia costaestrigalis (assembly GCA_905475405.1). Lineage (NCBI taxonomy): Eukaryota > Metazoa > Arthropoda > Insecta > Lepidoptera > Erebidae > Schrankia > Schrankia costaestrigalis. The sequence goes on from FR997830.1 coordinate 4,818,658, forward strand.
AAATGTAACAATCAGTAAGCCCCAGAGAATAAAAACAATGGACCTGAAGCAAATATAATCAGAGGAAGTAGTGAGAGCGATAGAAATTTCCCCTCTTGATAATATCGTGCAATGAAAATTTATATAATTGAAGAAGATCTATGTTAACCTCGAGTAGTTGTATTTCATGCCCGCAAGAAATGTGGAAGGAGATCGGGATAATTATGTAAGATCGGAATTACACTATCTTTCGACCACAATTTGTTTCTATATTTTATGTGTCTTTCAAAGTTGATGCTTGATATGAAAATGGGTAGCAAAGTGATCTTCCTCTGAAGCAGTATTTTCTAACCGCTAACTGAAAATCTATTTTTTTTTTTTATCTTTTGTGGATTTATGAATAAGTCAATAAGTAAGCATAGCAAGTATTTATATTCATAATAACTTACATTAAAGTTCTGTACTTGTGCATACACACATTATTATTTGAATAAAAATAAAAAGTATAAATATTTCCAATAAAATTGACATTAATTTAGCACCCAAACAACTTTTGCGTAAAAATAACTAGTCCTAAGTGGTGACATCAGTAAGTCTTACCATAAATATAAAAACCGCAATGTCATATATATCACTCTGATTCTCAAAATAAATATAAAGTAATCTAAGCAAAACCCAGCAAAAGCATAAAAATACAAAACTCGTTGGTCACTACATTTAACCACGAGAAACCCAAGATTGTTCCGCTTTACAACCATACGATAAATAAATAATGCTAAATGCTAATGCGTAATAATCTAGCTGCACTTGTAACATTAACATACAAGTTCATTTTACTGGCACGGTGTGGCGCGACGGTAGCGGCTGCGGTGATTCGATTATCATGCCCCCCCACACAAATTATTGTCAAGGCTCTAGATGTTTTTTGTGTCCTTTAAATTTATGTTTGTAGCACCCCGCGACACAGGACATGATCCCTATTGCAGGTATTGTCTCATAAAAGAAAAAAAAATAAGGAATATTGTAACAAGTCATTACATTGTTAAGAAAAATAATGCTGGAAGTTTTTTATAACACCAAATAGTACAAAATTTTATCCGAAGAAGACTCAAGGTGGCTTGGTGGTACTAAGCACAGCACGTGTATTCACTCACAGAAAGCGTTTTTAATAGTTTATACATAAATGTCAAGAGATGGCGCTGATTAATTTATATTCAAGGTATTATATTTCTCTATGTTCAGCAAAAAGCAGTTCTCCGTGTAGTGACGGAGTAAGAATACAGTGTGTCACTACCCCATCTCATCCCATGGGTGTCGTAAAAACCGACTAAGGGACTATCCGTTAATATTATCTTTACGTAATAAAAAGAAGGAAAACTTGAAATTAAACCCTATACCAATCCGTTTGGCCAGCGTGGTAGTAGTAGGCCAAGTATCCCTTCGTCACTGGAGGAGGCCCGTCCCTGCAGTGGGATATAATGGGCTGTTATGATGATGTTCAGCAAAAGCTTTTTGGTCGGAAATGTTGGATTTCGGTACAGGAGTGTCCGATGCTAGACAACTCGTCTGTTAAACCTAGACATTGACAGTCCGGGGTGTTAAGGTTCAAGTTCTGTTACTATTACAATATTACAATTAAAGTTGTATCATAAAACGGCGCGGCGATGAAAATTGAAAACCTACCATACAACTTGTACGATAAATGGTAAATATTCATCTCTTACCTCTTCATTTCTTAGTTACCCAAGTTTCTACGGTATTTAGACCATAACCCATAACGCAGACTAGTTCATGGATCAACTAATAATAAGTCTTTCCATAGCCCATAAGAACCCATAAAACTAGACGTCAAAAACCAAATGGAAAATAGACAGGAAAATATAAGTTAGAAATTCCTTGACCTCAATATCGAAGGTACAATCTCATATCAAATAGGGCACTGCATTTTATCAACTGCATTTTAATAAAATTCTACAAATATTGAGAGGCAAATATCAATGTAATATACAAATCGTCGTTTTGTCGTCAAATAAAATACACGCGTGACAAAGAAGACGCGTGCAAAAATACCACACACGGAGATAAAACAGAGTAAAGTAAGTAAATATAAATATCTATCATAAAATATCAAAATATATAACATGACGCAATCTCATAAGCTCTGTAACGCTGATTCAATAGTTCTGTTATCATTTTATATTTTTAGTAAAACAAATACTGTTCATTGAATCAGTAAAGACAAATATGTAGGTACTTTTTTATAACCACTTTTTTATGCTTTGTACGCTGATACGCTAATACGTCAGTGAGGTTAAATAAACTAGTAGTGCAAAAGACGTAATAAAAATTATTCTTATTAATCTAAATGACATTACATCATATAAAACAAAATGCAGCATAATATTCATCGATGCGACGCTGAACAGCGCCGGTTTGTTTTTTGGTTATGTGTTACGTTTTACTTCTTTTCCTCTTTGCTACAGAATGACTGAAATGGCGTTTTTGTAGCCTTCGAGATGAATTATGGCGGTAAAAACTGACAGAGCATAATCCCAAATGCGGGAATTATCCTTTTGAAAAAATAAGCCTTCCTTTCAAGATGGTCCCATAATTCTTCGTTCCCTTTGCTTACTTTTAATGGATCAAGGTTGAAAATTTACAAGCTGCATACTTGCTTGCAGAATTAGTCGATTTTGTAATGTTCCCTTAAAAGTTACTTATTTAGTTGCTAGAAAGGAACATTACGAAAGCAACCAGTTAGGAAATCAACTTTAACAGTTTTAGTAAGGGAAGCGATGCTAATTACAGACAAGTAAGCCAAAACTGGTTTCTAGGTACGCCGGAAGATAAAGCACGTTTTACAAGTATTTACCTATAACGGTCCATATCGGCGTGTATCGGTTATTGACTAATAATCTAGAAGATTCGCGGTGAATTTTACGTTCACCAATCAAAAGAAAATAACATTTATTTGTAGATCGCACTAACGATTGTCCTGCCTGTGATTGTAATACGCGACCGCTACAGTGCTAACAACATTTACAATAAATAATAAATATTCCTCACACATTTACACAACACCATCTAGTCCCAAACTAAGCTGAGCTTGTACTATGGTAGATATCCGATCCAAGAAACCGATGGATGAGGGAGCCACAGGACCGCGTAGAGTAAAAATATTTAGAGGACGCCTATGTCCAAGGCTTCACACGGTGAACCGACGACCTGGCAGGAAACCAATGGATGAAGTAGGCACTGCTGCCGACCGCGCAAGGAGGAGGTCTATGTCCAGCGTCAATTGTCTAGGTAATAACTGTATATGTATTTGTACAAGCTGATGTAGCTGTCAGTTTTAAAGATATGTGAGTATCAATGACTCCTTGCCTTACTCATAAAAATATACAATGCGGTAATATCAATCCGTATAATGACCATAAATGTCGATACTTAGAATAATGACCATCTTCACATTGACGCTAAGTCAATTATGACTAAGTGTTATTAAAAGAAAAGACCATTTTGTTTGGCGTGAATATAAGTGATTTTAATACGTAAGTTATTTGTAAAAAAACCAAGTACTTACACGGGATTGTGTAATATTTGTTTGTTTTAAAAGTCAAGGTAACAGTTATGAAGCGATTAAATATTCTCCCTTGTCTAAGAAAAGCTCAGCACTCTGTTATGACTCTGTTATCTACTTCTAAAACAGCTGATTTATGTACCAGTGCAAGTACGAAACACCTTCGGAAACGAAGGGACAATTGACCTATTAATATTAAAAGGGACAATTGACCTATTAATATCTGATGTTCGAGTCAGTTTGATGTTCGGTTTTTAAAAACTTTTGGTCTGCTTTAACGCTACCCATGATAGTGCTGACATCGCATGCTGAGGTCCACGATATTTATTTATTTGGTTCACCAACACTTTAAACATTACATTGAACTTAAGTACACATCTTAACTTAAATCTAAATGTTAAGTTACTTATAGGTAAACACAACTTTCAATCATAATGAGCTATATATATATACCTACCTATACTTAAAAACTATTACTTATGTGCTACTTAATTTAATTTTAAACTACTAATAATACCGCGAAACGAAGTATGAAGTGCGCCGCGTATGAAGTGAAATGGTAAGTAATATACTTAATTTTAGCAGTTCAGTAGTAATACATAGTATGTTTGTGGGTCTTTTTATTTTGCAAATATTTTGAAACGCGTAGGAAATGGAGACAGGTTCACAATTTATGTCATGGGATCAAGAAGATACTTCAACAAATATATTACTATACCTTACTCTTGACCTTTGTGTACTTAACAAATTGAGTTCTCGGTCGAGATCACCCGTTTGTGATAAAACAAATATTTACTATGTTACCGGTGCCTGTGGTCGCTTAATTGACCTTGAAGCAGTAATAATATTATGCTTAGAAGGGTGTACTCATAGACGGGAAAACTTTTGTCTTAGGCAGACAGCGACTTAGCGGCTGTGCTCTTGCTGACGTATTTGAGCGGATCATCATCATAACAGCCCATTAATGTCCCACTGCTGGGACGGGCCTTCTCCCGTGACGGAAGAATACTTGGCCTACTAAAACCACGCTGGCCAAACGGATTGGTATGATTATGATGATGGTTAATTGCAAAATGTGGAGAATCGATAAATGAATTCGTATGGTAGCCGAATTTAGTAACTGTTGCAAAAACTATGCCAAAATTTATTTATCTATGCCATTTTAAAACTACATTACCAAAGACATTACAGCGCGTAGGTACCCCAGCCATACTGGGTGATTCCTTAGAAAGGAGGAGTTTCTAGGAACACTTCGGTGACATCTTATAGAAATGGCAGGTACGTAAAACTAGCATCATCTGCTGCTAGTACCTATCATCCACGCAGAAGTTTGAAGTTATAGCCTTCCGTAGGCGATGCCAATCTCCATAAGAAACAGGTGTGACCTTATTTACGTCTGTAAAATCTATATTTGGACCTTCGATAAAATATTTATATAATAAGGATAAGGATAACTTTGAATGATTAATAATCTAAAAAGGATACTAATAGATTGTTTCTTATTAATGAAACACCTGCTTAGAACATCTGTTGAATCAGGTGTTAAGATAAATATAAACTTGAGTTTCACCAGACAAAGACCGAACTCTCAAAACCGCAAAACATTATTATAACAACAGCATTAAATATTCTATTTCCATAAAATATTTTATATTTTTTCATAGAAATTAAAATCACCCAGGACCATGCATTCACTTATGATGCACCTAAAGTTTGGCATTGATCGTTAATAACCCCGAGATTTCAATTGTAAACAGATTTAGGGCAGTTTCTCAAAATGGTATAATACAATACAATACAAATATATGTATTCTTTCAAAAATGTAAGTACATTACTAGGTGTTACGATGAATATTGAATAAAATTATGCTGAATGTAATAGTAGGTTCGAAATCTGAATGACAATTCTCCAGGCTCTCTCCTTCCAGTGTGTGTATTTGTAGTAACTATGTTATGGTATATAACTAATACCCAATATAACTATACATCATCATAACAGTCCATTAATGTCCTACTGCAGCGACGGGCCTCCTCCCGTGACGGAGTTATATTTGGCCTACTAATACCACGCTGGCCAGACGGATTGGTATAGGGTTTAATTTCAAGTTTTCCTTCTTTTTATTTCGTAAATATAATATTCTCGGATAGTCCCTTAGTCAGTTCCTACGACACCCATGGGATGAGATGGGGTGGTGACATACCTATTGTATTCTTACTCCGTAACCACACGGATAACTGTACATATTACGGCTTTATCTAAATTACTGCGACAGAGAGATTATTCTACTGTAAAACAATATACTGCTTCTGTATAACAACGGGTTAACCACAACCAACATATTATAATAATTATTACAACACACGACTCTCATATTTCCATTCACCTACATTTATCAATGACAAAATTATTGTAAACAAGGATTTTCCGTAATGGTCACTTGCTATATATTTAAGGGAAAATCCGGACTCTGACAATGATTTACTTCCTAATAACATTTACCTGCGAAATACAACGTATACATAACTTTATCAGTAAAATAAACAAAAATTATAATGAATCGACAACCTATGATATCATCGACTGTGTCACCGTTCCATCTAGACCCGGTATTGGACAACCGGATAACATTGTGGTGAAGATTTTACCGTCCACGTGGAAGGTCAGAGGTTTCAATCTCGCCAGTTTTCTTCTAGCCTGGGTGCTAATCTTTCCATAAAAGGTAGGTACGTAATTATGTTTGTCAGTTGTCTTGAAGCATGGTCTGGTTTTCTTGATAGATAGAAATTTAGCCAACTAAAACCCATCTTTATCAGACAACATCAACATCCCTCCCTCATCCATCGGCGGGAAGCTGATGGATGAGGGAGGCACAAGACCGCGCAGGGTGGAAACGTTTGGAGGAGGCCTATGTCCAGCAGAGGGCGTCTATAGGCTCATATGATGATGATGATGATGAAAACCCATCTGATTAATTGAATTGGAAAATAATATAATCTATTTTGTGTTTTTTTTCAATTCGTCGAGAGAAATGATAATAATTGCTGCAACATACATTTTTAGAGTTTCTCCTATTGTGTCAAAGGTATCGAAGAGATATGTAAGCACAATCTTACAACGGTTTTACAGAACCTAAAAAATACTGCAGTCGTAAGTAGTAAGAGTATGGCTGTTGGTAGTAACATGAAGTCTTCACTCCGTCAATTGTGTTCCAACTAATTATAGCTCATTTATTGACATTTTAAAAATTTTGTTTCTCTCATAGCTAAAGTAATATTTTATCAAAAGTGGAAAGTTTTTACTTTATTCACTATAAAAGATAAATAAGAGTATAAAATAATAATTAATTTGGAACACCTGAACAGAACACCTGTTTAAGTATAATAAACACCAAAACCACAACGACACTGATTTATGCTTAGCTAAGAAATTAAAACTCTCTTAAATCTAGAAAATATGGTTACTCTATTATCGTTTTAAAAAAGCAAAAAAAAATGAAATTTGAACAGTAACTATGAGTTCACATAATTATATCATTATATCAAATATCAAAAGCACCTATCCAGTGATCATTGTGTGAAGTGGACACATCCGCAAAGTCCGTGGGCGTCTATAAAGTCAAGTATAAACTGATATGCAAAGAATACGTTTCTTTCAGCGAAGCATCAGTTCAGGTGTACCCTAATATAGCTGACGTAATAGACGTCATAGGCTCATAGGAGCGGTTATCATTTACCACCAGTTGTATCAAAAACTGTTACAATGAAATAATCCTATACAAACTGAATGATAGTTTTTTGCATTAAAAGTACATCATGCTGTCTTTCCCTGACGTCATCTCCGGTTGGACTTAATACACGAACGTTAAACCTAATTAAGCATAATTGTCGTATTCATTTTGTTTCGTCAATACATTACCTAATTTAGTACAATTAGGAACGTAATTAATAGGGCAGAGTTAAATGACTAGTGCAAGTTAGGAGTAATATTACATTAATGATTGTGGTGACTAATTGTTTCTTTAGTTTTATACCGTCTGGGTTTTATGTATTTGCTTAATTGTTTTAGTGCTTGAATATTTTGTTTATCGATTAGCTGGTTTTAAAACAATTCATTTAACAAAATAGCAGCAAAGTAGGAACGGCGATTTACGAAATCGCTTGCCAAAAGACTGTTTTAAAGTCGAAAGTTTAATATTTTGATTACACAAAAGACAAAAAAAATTACTGCTTTCCAAAATAATGACAAAATTTATTTACAGAATATTTTCACAATGCTGCAAAACGTCATGCCTTATTGTCTTAGATATTTTTCAAATCGTATTGCCTTACCAGTCGTCAGTACAAAAGTTTTGCCAGTGTTATTCGTCAGTATTTGTATAAACTAAAAGAAATAATAAATAGAACATTTTAAGTAAATTATTAAGTAGTTTGTATTAAAATCTACTCTCCGTGTGGTGGCGGAGTAAGAATACAGTGTGTCACCACCCCATCTCATCCCATGAGTGTCGTAAAAACCGACTAAGGGACTTTCCGTGAATATTATCTTTACGAAATAAAGAGTAGGAAAACTTTAATTTAACCCTATACCAATCCGTCTGGCCAGTGTGGTATTAGTAGGCCGAGTATGGGAGGAGGCCCGTCCCTGCAGTGGGACATTAATGGGCTGTCATGATGATTAAAAGCTAAAGGGTTTTATAGGGCTCATGCTTATATAGCCTGTACTACTCGTAACTAATATTTGCATGCTGTTCAATTTTGAGACATCAGAAGGCATAATTTCCGAATCTTATCTCCGGACACTTTCCTTTTCATTTCCCTTAAGTGACTTGGCTGTAAAGCCCGATTTACACATCGACAAGTACAGTAGCGAGTTAAGTAGTAAGTTGTTGATTAAATTGATTTAAATAGATCTCCATCCTATTTTTTGCCGATTTAAGTTGGCGAGACGCGAGAGAGGGGGCTACTTCGTACTTAACTCGCCAAAATATAGGATGGAGATCTATTTAAATCAACTTAATCTTAAAATACTACTTAACTCGCTACTGTACTTGTCGATGTGTAAATCGGGCTTTATACTCGTAGTACAGTATAAGTTGAATTATTCAAGATGAACATTACATAGCTTGCTTTGAACTAGCTAAATAGTACTCCTTATTTTGTAGTAGTAGTTCTGAATCTATCATATGAACCAAGTTTCACATTTTATATGAATTGGTGAAAAAAAATACTGAATTTTGCGGTAACAAACACCGTAAAGAACAAGAACCTCGAACCGTGAATCTCCCCCGTCTTTCTATGTTGGATAAAAAAAGTCAACACCAGCACAAAAAATAATTATTTACTTATAATAATAAAAAAAAACAAATACAGAGTGAGTGAAATTAAGATAGATTACAATAAAATACAAATTACACAAGTTATTTTGTAAAACTTATAATTTTATTCATGTTTTTTTTCCTGCATGAAACCATACTTTTCGACTAAGTAATAAAAGACTAAGTAAGTTCTTTACACCCCAATGTTCGTATATTGAACTTCAGCAAAAAATAACTGTGAATAAGCAACTGTTCAAACAAAATCAGTCAATGAATGCAACCTGTAGCGCTGAACAAAGAACGCAATTACCTTACCTTTTGCTTTAATGCCTCAATGAGTAGATGAATCAATACAAAATTGATGTATAACCATAATTTAGTCAAAAACATCTTTTTAATATGATGAAGGTATTTAATACTATAGATATAGTTTCTGGATTAAAACGGTACAGTTCCATGACCTCAGCATTTTTCAAAAGTGAGGTTAAAATACTGTATGTTATTATGCATTATTCTAAATTGCGTTCGCGCACTTTCTGCCCTTGTCCTTTAAAGCTCATAACCAGAATAGCGTAAAGTACCTAAGTGTTAATAAAAGTATTATTTTATTATAATTGATGTAACTGTACACAATGTTAAGTTTATGTTTATAGATAATGTAAGTAAACCAAAATGTACTATATTTGTAAACCTTTGTTTTCACAATAAACTTATTATTATTATAAGTAGCCATTGTTGTGTTTTTGGTATATTATATTTTGGTAGTAATAGTATCGTTTTTTCAAAGTCAAATCGAATGGCATATTCTGATGTCTATTTGCGCGAGGTTGGAAACTTTTTACGAATATGCAAACTATAGTATTTTTCACTAAGCTCGCCTATTGTGGCTATCTTGTGTTTGTTCGATGCTGGTGGGTTTTTATATATTTTTAAATGTGTTTATTTTTATATTTAGAAATGTAATGAATTGAGAACTTATCTTATACCATTATATAATTATTTGCATTCAGTGGACTTGTCACCTTGTATCTCAGGGTAACGATTTCATTCGGTACTTATCCCTCTTGCACGACAATGCAGTAATAATGATATCTTAGGAAAGCACTTGTTTCCTTCTTCTTCTTCGTGTCGATTGGCAAAAAAACTCAGACAGTACCAGCCACAGAATTCGGCCACAGAAACTGCATTGTCTGTAGCAGCCCTTATGTCTTGAGGGCTGCATGTAGCGGGACATCGAGGGCATTTTAAGAGGTGCGACATTGTCTGAGGGTCGAAGCCACACTCGCACTGAGTTGCTGAATCCTCAATGTAGCCCCATTTACTCAAATTGAGCTTACAACGGCCCACTTGGGCACGTAGGCGATTGAGTGACGTCCAGGTAGATCGTGGGAGGTTTTGTCCCGCAGGGAGTGCTTCGGTAGGTTTGATGTACACAGCAGGAGGCTGGAATTTCTCAACCCACAGTTCAACTTGTTTCCTGAATAGGATATTTATTTAATCTTTTTGTAGAAAACTACTTGACCCACCGACCCTATAGTTTATAAACAAGATTTAAATCTCAAATCTGTAATTAAAATAAGTCACATAACGTATTAACCCCAAGAAAACAACAGTCATGTCTGCAATTAGCCACGTGCTTACAGGCATTTTACTCATTATTTGTTTTAATCATTATCATACATCTACAGGTTAAAAACTTACGTAAATGTATGTTTACACAGTTCTCGGAAAGTACTGAGCCGGTCGTGAGTTCAGAAAACCACAGACCGAATGTTCTACGTCATTTCACCTTGTAGTAATATTCAGGGCCAAGCCCTTATGTATTGAATTGTTTTTATGGTATTCCCCCTGAATGCGTTTTAAACTGATCTGGTATGAATCATTTTATAGAGGTTTAACTTTCGAAAGACAATTCCCGTGGTCTAGTTTTGTAACGCAGGGACTTTTATTGGAAACAAAAGATATTCAGGTTATCTGGACAATAATTTCCGGGAAAAGGTTTGCGTGAAATTTTCAAAGATTATCCAGGCTCTACATTACCTCGGTCTCTAACTTTTATCAACAACAAGGATAAGGACTAGCCGGAAATATCGAGTTCTAGAACTAATTTCCATATTGAGTGCAGGGGTAACATCAAACTATTATTCCCATAGGTCCCAACATTGAAGTTATAGTTGTTACTTACAAAGTATACCTACATATTTTAAAACAATGTTAGAAAATAAAATACATATATTAAAAACAAAAATGTCGGAAAATAAATATTTCAAATGGTATCATCAAGGGGGTTTAGTTAAATGTTTTCTTCGCTTAATTAGTGAGAAACATTAATTTGCAACACTTTACTTTAACTGCACACGTGATTTCTCGAAATCATCAATCTGTTCTTAGACAAACATATTTTCTAAAGGAACTAGATCGCTGCTATTATACATAAATCATGTATAAATTGACATTGTAATTATGTTCTGAGAAATTATAACTTAATTACAAGTATAATGGAGATTACAAGACTAGAATATTTGTTGAGAGAAAAACATAAATCTTTTACTAATGTCGTGAAGAACTTACGTATTGGGTTTACACAACAGTAACTCAGATAATTAGTAATAACGTGGTAATAACAGAAAATGATATGCGCACCACTCATTACAATGAATAATAATCAATAACAATATTTATTATTCTCGTAGTGACGGAGTAAAAATACATGTTTTTATTACGCCATCTTACTACCCTGTGCTACAATCATCATCATCATAACAGCCCATTAAACGGCCTCCTCCCGTGACGGAGATATACTTGGCCTACTAACCTAAGCTTTTAATACCACGCTGGCCAAACGGATTGGTATAGGGTTTAATTTCAAGTTTTCCTTCTTTTTATTTCGTTAAGATAATATTCACGAATAGTCCCTTAGTCGGTTTTTACGACATCCATGGGATGAGATGGGGTGGTGACATATTGTATTATTACTCAGTCACCACACGGAGACTTTTTTACAATACCCCTATAGGTATTGTAATAGCCAAATCAGAGAAAATTTGTATATTTTATGGTTAACCGTTTGGACAAATCCCTATTTATATTGTGGACAACGTTGTATCAGTACGACAAGTTTTCCCAAAAGAACATCCCTGCAATGGGACATGAATGGGCTGTTTTGATGAATAATATTCTTATATTATATACAATGGGTGGGGAGACCCCTCACACAGTGAACCGACGACCTAGTTAGGACGGCGGGGAGCCGATGGATGAGGGAGGCACAGGACCGCACAAGGTGGCAATACTTGGAGGAGGCCTATGTCCAGCAGTGGACGTCGATTGGCTGAGATGATGATGATGAGGATGATGATGGTATACAATGACGTCCATAACAGCATAGTAATATTAAAATAGATAGTAGGGGCGAAGTTCCAGGGTAAAAATTAGCATAGCACAGCGTTTTGTCAGTTGTAATTACAATATCTTATTGACGACCTCTGTGGTCCAGTCGGTATGATACATGGCTGCTACGCAGAGGTCTCGGGTTCGATCCCGCTCAATGCAAATCTTTGTGTCAATTAACATGATTGTTTGCATTGGTCTGAGTGTTTTCTATGTATAATATGTATGTATTTACAAAAAAAAAGTATTTAAGTATGTTCATCCGTTGTCTATTACCCATAGTACAAGCTTTGCTTAGTTTGGGACTAGATGCCGTTGTGTGAATGTATGAGGAATAAAAAAAATCTTGAGTATTGCATACATAAATATGTAATAAATAAATAAATAATATTACTATGACCTATATTAGCCTTAGTATTTATTTATATATTTATTTACAAGTTCCTATACCAGCAATCTGTTCTACAATAAAAAAGTCACTTTCATTTGTTTATTTTATTCGCATATCATGTCTCTTAACTGCTCTTAACTATTTTTATACCTATTATCTTCGTAAATGCCTTTCCACGAGTAAGTGAATATCACGTCGGAAATCCAACAATTATAACTTTTATATCAATGCCAATTATTGTTTGTTTATTGACTATTCTTATAATAACTATTATATTCTTAAAAAACTATCAATGAATATCAGTAAAATAAATAACTTAAACAACAGGGAAACGAAACATTTGAAAATCTGTATCGTTAAGATAAAAGCCTGAAACCTTAAACAGAAGCACGCTTGTATGACAAAATAACATAAATATAGAAAGAACTGCTAATAGAAGACACTATGCGTAGACAGCAACTTTCATCGAACACACAATATTTCTATCATGCTCTCATTCTAATGTTCAATTCTCAAAACCTTGACATTAATGCTTCTATCGATATCCCTAAAGGAATACCTCAGGGAGGTTACCTTGAGCCATCCTTGCATTTGTATTGAAATAAATTCTAGTGTGGACTAGGTATTTATATTGTGATTTTTACAAATACGGCTAAGTATGAGTACATCTAGCTCATGGTTAATACCACGCAATATTAAACTTACTATAGTATCGAATTCTCTGTGTGGTGACGGAGTAAGAATACAATATGTCACCACCCCATCTCATCCCATGGGTGTCGTAAAAACCGTCGACTAAGGGACTATCCGTGATTATTATCTTTACGAAGTAAAAAGAAGGAAAACTTGAAATTAAACCCTATACCAATCCGTCTGGCCACCGTGGTATTAGTAGGCCAAGTATCCCTCCGTCACGGGAGAAGGCTCGTCCCTGCAGTGGGACATTAATGGCTGTTATGATGATGATGATGATGATAGTATCGAATAATGTTACGCAAACATATTTTATACATAGCCTAGCAAAGTTTAGCTGGTTGATAATTTGAAAATGTTGTTTGCCTCTAATTAATTTTCCAAAATGCATTTATCTTTTAACCAGAGCAGTTAATTATGCAAGCATAACCCACCTAAACAAAACAACTGAAATTACAAGAGGGAACTACAAGCCACGGTCAAATAGAATTAGTCCAATTATTAGCTAAATATACACACACTAATAACTAAATAAGGTCATGTCGGGATAATTAACCAATTTATTAATATTTATTCGTTACACTGACACACATAGATTACTGTTTATCTATTTAATTCATTCATCAATATATCAAACATTATTATTCATAATTAAACATCTAATACAGTTTTCAAACACGAGTTAGTTACATAAGGAAAATATCAATATTATTTGTAAGTAAATAACTGATAGTAGTTGCATAATAACCTTAACATCCCATTGATGGTTCTCTGTAGAGAAATGCCTTTACCCGTAATAGAAAAAAATTGGCAGAGTATTTGGCCATGATGGTGCTGCTCTGGCCATATTTCAATGGGTCTGTGAAATTTAGTTTTATGACAGCCTCTCCTTTTTTTGATTTTAGTTGGGTTAATTTGATTTACCTTCGAATTTTCCCTCAGTCAGCTTTTAGTAAACCCATTGAATGAGAAAGGGTTGGTGACATCCTAATATTACATTCTGACTATGTTATCACAAAACGTAATATAGAGTAACATAAATACACCAAATTGAGACAATACACCAAAAGCGGATGTAAACTTCCTTAATATGTTTTTAATAAGCACGTTCGATATTCAAATAGCACGTAGTACAAGTTTTCCAAAAAAAATTGAGCATCTATGACGCGAATGCGCACTTCATAACATGCTATCCAATTATTATACATCAAAACAAAAAGCCGCTATGACGTCTAAACTAACCAGTGGTTTGAACCATACGCTGACCTGCGCTCACGCGTCCTCTTATATAAAAGGAGTGGGAGGTGCAACGCCTCAAAATCAATTCCGCGCTCATCGAGAACAGACGTGTTCAACAATTTGTTCTTAACTTTATCAACATGTACACAAACCCTTTCGAAAGGAAACACTCATCGTTGAGGCAAGCCCTTGACCGCTTCATTCGAGGCGAGACGAGGCTTAGCTTCAGGAAGAAAACGGATTTATCGAAGTCAACCAGCAGCAGTACTTCGTCAATGACTTCTTCAACCATGGATTACAAACTTAGATTTAACTCAAAGAGATGAGGAGAGCAGTGCTTATGTGTTGTGATTGTGAATTAATGATGCAAGTTTGGCTTAAAACTAAGGTTGGTATTATACAATATTTCATTTTATAACATAACTTAGGATTATTTTATGCAAGTCTCCAGTTAATTTATTAGGAAATAATAAAGAATCTGTAGTAAAATTCTATCTTAATGTTGCTCAAAAATATTTAAATTGTAATTCTTTTAAACATCAAATCAACTAGAATCGACTAGATTTCAGACAGTGCATGCATAATGCTTTTGTTTAGTAAATTTTTAAATACAATATTTCTCAGTTATATTTTATCTAAGAATTATCTAAATTACAGTTAACATACTCGTTATTCAATTAACTACGAAATGTTTTAATGTCATTTTAGTCCAGATATCTAAAAATGTTTACAAATTGTTACCAAATTGTCTCTCGGAATGTTAAACTAAATTTTGATCAAGCTAATTTGATGCTTTCAGTGTTCATTTCGTTCAACGATTTTAATTATTGTTTTGAAGTAGAACGGTCTAATGCATTCGTATGTGATCTATTTGAAATTCAGTTTAGAATTCATTTTCTAACGTTTCGATATAAAGTTAGTTCAATATTTCATTGGAACTAATATGAAAATTATAGTGCTTAATCTATATGCTTTTAATATAACTAAAGTAAGTTTTTGAATAACGAATATAAAAGTCTTGTGAGTAGTTAACCCTTATACAATGCCGTCACTAGATGATAAAGGTAAACAATGCAAAAGAACTTTATCTGATACACTCCATTGTAAAAGTGTTATGAACTCAATTACGACCTGAATACTGGGCAGTAAATTAATAGTCTTCAAAATACTCGAATATATACTCCAAAAGACAAAAACCTAATACATACTTACTTAAATTAAATTCGGTTAACTTCACTCGTTTATACGAGAGAATCCACCCGAAAAAGGTTTATTTTCACGCCGAAGGTTAGGATAACCATCCTTTAGCGCAAGCGTCATACTCATAAAACTTAAAAGAAAAAAAAACATTCTTAATGAAATACAACAGAAGTTTTATTAGTATGACGCTTGCGCTAATGGATGGTTAATGATATCCTTTAGTGTATTAGGATGAACCTAAACCAGTCTTAAGTACTCATTAGTCTTGTCAACAAATATTAATGGAAAGTTTTTCTTTGCCCACAGGTCGAACAAACTTGACAGGTCTATTGACGCAGAAACACGTGGACCCAGTGAAGCAGCTACTTCTCGAAATATGTTTAAGATATTCAAGATAAAGATCTATGATATACGATCATGTTTATAATTATTGAATATTAAACAACTTGTTTAAAGTAATGTTACGTCTTATTTTCCTTACCACAAATACATCTATACACATACACAGAAAATGATAGAATATTTATAATATACACATTAAGCATAACGATTATAAATTTGCTACCTAAGTTTATTTA
The DNA here is from genome assembly GCA_905475405.1 of Schrankia costaestrigalis. Classification (NCBI taxonomy): domain Eukaryota; kingdom Metazoa; phylum Arthropoda; class Insecta; order Lepidoptera; family Erebidae; genus Schrankia; species Schrankia costaestrigalis. Next base: position 4,835,023 of record FR997830.1, read on the forward strand.
ATTGGCTAATAAATTAAATACAAAATTAATCACAATGGTTAAATCATTTAAATTTTCACAAAAGAGGAATTTTCTCCTACACCCATTCGTAATAAAATGTACAAACATTTAAATATTTAGCTCGGCCAATTTTCAAATGTGATTATTAACAAAATGTTAATTCTTAAAACTCGTTTTTAACCAGTTAAACCATCTTACTAAACAATAGTTAGCAGAAATACAAAATATACCTAATTAGCACAGGTTCCTTCACATTATATCAAAACAGAATAATAAAACTCAAGACTTGAAGCAAAAAAGTAACAAACAAACTTAATATGTTATTAAGGTTGAAGTCTATACATTAAGTTGTAAATAAAAAGAACTGTACTTAATGATATCCATGACCTTTCTCAATAGCCTACAATGTCCAGTCACACACTGACACCTGACAAGGTGAATATAAACTTAATTACTACATAACAGTCTGTATTGACTTGTGAATGAAGTCTTTAACACGTTAAAAAAAACAACCGAATCGAGAACCTCCTAATGTTTTTGAAGTCGGTTGATAAAACTGAGATAGATAAAGGAGCTAATAAACGACTCAATACAATCGAGATACACGTTTTCATTGACCGCTCACGCCCACAAAATGTAGAAAAAGTTATAAACAGATTATTGTACCAAGATATTTTTAGTGACATTGTTTAAATAAAACTTTACGTTTATATTTCCGCTCTTCCGGTATTAACTTTAACAATAAATCAATTAATTAAACACTGGTGTCAATGCCACGATATCATTTATTTATACATGTAAGCTAAAGTTAACAACTTTAGTGCGATTGCCGATTTAATGGAAAAGTAAAGTAAATAAATAAGTGAGTAGGGCTTGTGCTTATCTATTTTTATTTATAGGTATAGACAGACAGTAAGTTCCTTTTTTTAGTAATTTATTTATAATTATCATATTTTTACACGACTACGACATAAACTTAGACGACCGACTTCTGCTTACGACTCAGGATATTTTTATTCGACTCCGACAAAAGGTTATATACAACCTTTGTGGCGCGTAGTTCACGGCTGTTACAGAGAAGTCACGGGTTCGATACCCACTCATTGCTAATCTTTGTACGCTTGAGCATGAATGTTTATATTCGTTTATCGATTAATTGTAAGAAGCCGCGTAATATTCTTGATAGAGAAAGTCTTTTTATTAACGAATTGTCTATTATGGATTAAGAACATGAGACGTGAAAGAACGTCTAAATTACATTCGGCATGACGCTGCACAAACTTGCACGAAATGTATGAATGCAATGAAAACGAGATGTGGTCAGCTAAATACCTATTCAATATCCATAGTTATTTATATTTAGGAACACTTACTTACTGTCTATGAAGCCTTTTCTTTCTTACCAGTGAAAGACGAACATCGGAGATGACAGATATAAGGATCTATTACGAGTAATACTACTGAAATTAAACGCAAAAGATATTCATTTGTTTGAAGTGTTCCTTCTTGTTTAGAAAGCAAAAATAGGTCGTCATTTAATAAGTGCTTCCCGTGAGGATAGACTATGGATCAACCCACCCCTTCATCATAACAGCCTATCAATGTCCCACTGCAGGGACGTGTCTCCTCCCGTGAAGGAGGGATATTTGGCCTACTAATACCACGCTGGCCAGACGGATTGGTACTGGGTTTAATTTCAAGTTTTCCTTCTTTTTATTTCGTTAAGATAATAGTCCCTTAGTCGGTTTTTACGACACCCATGGGATGAGATGGGGTGGTGACATATTGTATTCTTACTCCGTTACCACACTGAGATCATCCCACCCCTTGGTTAACAAAAAAACCAACTAAGGGTAATTTGCAGATGTATCTCACTGCTCTCCTCTCATTAAAGAGGCAACATGCAAACGCTATGCTAGAGAGGGTATTTTTTCTCAGCTCTCCTTTTAAAAAAAAGCAAAACGCCAACGCTATGCTAGAGTGGTATTAGTGGGGTATTTTTCCCTCTCGCTGGATGAGATCCATCCATATCTACGAGTACATCGGGATGTTAAAACGCTGTTATGAAGAGTAGTATTTATAATGTTTCTTAGTATTCTCGTTTTGGGATGAAATACGAAACATTTATTATCCACGTGTTTCCGTAAGATACCTACAATACGTTGATTTCTACGGAAGCATTGTTTTTTTGCGTAGGTGTACTCCATATTATTTTAGTAAAGGATAGTTAGGTATTGTTTGTGTATTTAATTATGGCAAAACAACAGTTATAAATATTTATACAATATTTAAGTCTTTGAATCATTCCTATGCTTTAATATGTATGCTAATAACAGGCATTTGTGTGTGCCTACATTGACTATAGGTAACGCTACAATTTAAAAAATACTTTAATTCATTTTGTAGTATTATCATACAGTACTAGAAAACTGCCTTCTTGGCGCAACAAACTATTAGAATAGAATAGAATGTTTATTTTGCAAATATAGGTATAAAATACATTCTAGATATTAAAAATAAACATAGAGTTCTGCTATATTTTACGTATTTTTTTTATTGTCCTGAGTCTGGATGTCTTTGTATCCGTTAAATTGATGTTTGTAAAGTCCCTGCAACACAGGGCCGCCAGTTCAGGAGTTGTCTTTTTATAACACAACTAGCTGACCCGTGCCCACTTCGTTGGATAGCGAAAAAAATGCGTACCTTTTTTAAACATATTTCATTACTGCTCCACTCTTATTAGTCATGGCGTGATACTATATAACCTATGACATTCCCCGATAAATTGTCTTTTCAACACCGAAAGAGTTTTTAAAATCGGTTCAGTAGGTCCAGAGATTACCCCCTACAACGTCACAAACACACAAACTTTACCTCTTTATTTATAAATTAGTATAGACTATTTAATTTAGTTGTTGTAATATTACTCATAGCAATAAAAAAGTTTCCTTTACCTTACTTGTTATTTCCTATACGAGTATTATGTTCAAACTTTCACATTTTAGGGTCAAAGCCGCCTCTATGGTTGTTTATAGTAAATAATGCCTAATTATGGTTGTTAGTTTCAATGCCACGAGTCAGTATTGACAAAGATTTGTAATACAAGCTTATAGATTGGGTTTTTCGATCTCAACATAATCTAGTTTAGAATCTTTTGCAAGCAATTGTCCATATTTGTCTTATTTACTCATGTGCTAATCTCAAATCTATAGTTTTTGATCTGAGTATCATCATTACAGCTCATTAATGTCCCACTGCAGGGACGGGACTCCTCCCGTGACGGAGGGATACTAGGCCTACTAATACCACGCTGGCCAGACGGATTGGTATAGGGTTTCATTTCAAGTTTTCCTTCTTTTTATTACGTAGAGATAATAATCACGGATAGTCCCTTAGTCGGTTTTTACGACACCCATGGGATGAGATGGGGTGGTGACATACTGTTTTCTTACTCCGTCACCACACGGTCTCGCTCACTTAATCGAAGTATACTCGTACATAAGCAATAAGGTTGCATGGAAATTTCTGGAACTGTAATGTAAACATGCTCAATTAGCCTTAGCAACTACGAAAATAGCAGACCTTATACATGTAACTTATTATAAAAACGATTAAACCTACGTCAATAAACTATTATAGTAGCAGAGTAATTATTTTTTTACAACAAAATCAAAGTACAGAGTTTGCCTTTAAGTCATTTTAAGTTATTGATTTATACTTTAACCTTATAATATTAATATCTCATGTTTGTTAACAGGTGAATACGAGTAGTAATATTATTAGCAATATTCTTTTGATTCTAATGGAGAAATATATATTTTAAGGCTAGTGTGAAAGGACTAGTCGGTGCGGGTAAGCCACGGAAAGTGAAAGTGAGTTTATGTATGTATGTATGTAAATATATATTTGAAAAGAAGAAAGAAAAACAATTTTATTTACAATTTATATTTTTGGAAAAGGCGTATATTTCCGTTCCTGTTCCACGGTATAACAGGGATGTACCTACCTATATGCGTTGCTACTTTTATCTAGTAAATATCTATCTTATCTATGATATTGTTCTCTACTATTTGCTGTTGACAAATCTCCTTTATTCGACGTATTCTTCGACCACCATGCGACAAGATGACATTTGTAACTGACTTTAACAAAAGAAGGATGTTCTCAATTCGGTTGTATGTTTTTCTTTGTCTTTGTTACATGATTTCTCGAAAACGGCTAAACCGATTTGAATTTTTTTTTAATTTAATAAATCTCTTTCTCTTTTAAAAGACAACTCCCGCACTAGGGATCATGCCCTGTGTCGCGGGGACTTTTACAAACATCAATTAACGGACACATATAACACCCAGACTCAGGACAATAATTTGTGGATCTCACAAATTATTGTCCTGCGTGGGGATCGAACCCACAACCTCATGCGCGGCAGCCGCTGGCTTTACCGGCGCGCCACCGAGGTCGTCAAAATAGGTACGGTAATACATAACTCTATACATTTATACACTTTTTACCAAATCTAACGCACAACTCATACCGTTATGATGAAAATCTAACAAATACATACACACAGACAAACATTTTAACTTCTCCGGGGCTCGAAAATGTGACCGCAAACATCTGATCATCATTATTTAAATAAATAAATAATCCTCACACATTCACACAGCGCCACCTAGTCCCAAACTAAGCAAAGCTTGTACTATGGGACTAGACTACGACTACTAAAGCTTGTACGATGACAACGGATAAACATACTTAAATACTCTTTTTTTGTAAATACATACATTACACATAGAAAACACTCAGACCAATGCAATGCATCATGTTCATGCATACAAAGATTTGCATTCAGCGGGAATCGAACCCGAGACCTCTGCGTAGCAGCCATGTAATATACCGACTGCGTCACAGAGGTCGTCAAGATTTGTAATGAATGAAAATATCATATCGATATTCACCAACGACTTAACAATTAAATAGTTAAAAAGAACTGAGTGCGTAAAATCCTTGACATGATTACAGTAATCACTAGCTTCCTATCAATAAAAACCTTCTTACCTAACAGTAATAGGTATTTTGATTGCTTTAATATGGCAGACGAACAAGCGACATGATGGATTAATGATAACCACGTATGTGGACATCAGCAATCCCAAAGAAGAGCCAGTCTAGCTGCGCTCTATCCAATTTGCATAATTCTGTAATTTTACAAACTTCTGTAACGTTACATTTATTATCCTGGTAAATTTAACCTAATCACACACCAACAAAACATTGTTGGGCTTTTGTGGAATAAATTTTATCTAAAGTATGCCTTATCCGCGTGGTGACGGAGTAAGAATACAATATGTCACCACTACATCTCATCCTATTGGTGTCGTAAAAACCGATTAAGGGACTATCCGTGAATATTATCTTTACGAAGTAAAAAGAAGAAAAACTTGAAATTAAACCCTATACCAAGCCGTCTGGCCAACGTGATATTACTTAGAATGCCAAGTATCCTTCTATCACGGTAGGAGGCCCGTCCCTTCAGTGGGACATTAATGAGGTGTTATGATGAAAGTATGCCTCAAAAAGAAAGTTTTCTCTGCAATAATACGACTGAAAACCCTGAGGGTACGCTACGCTAATAACGGAAAAATCCAAAATAACATACGTTCTCGTTGTTCCAAACAGATTTTTTTCCTAAAAATGTCGTAATCGAGTACGGATTCCTTTGTCAATTGCCGGACAGGAAAATAACAATTTCCCAGAATGTATTACGACGAGGTATGTACAAAAAACAATATAAAACCTCAGCGAAGGATGTTATACGATTTTCTTGTATGGCTAGAATCAAACTGTGTTCTCCCGAACTTAGTTTTAAACGTACATGAAAAAACACTTGCATTTTTTTTCTTTTGTAGTCTACCTTTTTTATATCAGTATAGGTACTTAATAATATTTAGGGAACTTTGATAATAAATTTATTGGGAAACAGAGAGAAGACAGAAAGTAAGATAGTTGGCTAAGTCTAGGAGGAGGGAGCGAATGAGAGCATTTTATAAATAATTTCAAAATGTATCGAAAATCACGTCAAAGCTTAATGCGCGAGGTTGTGTTCCTAATCCACAGAAGGTAATTATTTGTGTATTCTATAAATTATTGTCTTGAACCTGGATATTATGTGTCCGTTTATTTATTTATTCTGTAAAAAAAAATATAATCGAATTGAGAACCTCCTACTTTTTTTTGAAGTCGGTTATTTTGTAAAAAGTAGCTTCCTACTGCGGTTTATGTCTTTAAAATAAAAAGGCCATGTAATCCACGGTATTTACTCTCACTAGACTTCTCGCCTTGTTTATCGTTTTGCTACTTAGACAACCAGATCGGGAGGGTTATAAACATAGAGTTTCCTGGTGAATGACAAAGGGAAACGTCACTATAGAAAGAAGTAGAGCATTAATAATAAGATCTTATAATACAACTATTCGTGTGGTGACGGAGTAAGAATACAATAATGTCACTACCCCATATCATCCCATGGGTGTCGTAAAAACCGACTAAGGGACTATCCGTGAATATTATCTTTACGAAAAAAACTTGAAATTAAACCCTATACCAATCCGTCTGGCCAGCGTGGTAGGTATTAGTAGGCCAAGTATCCCTCCGTCTCGGGAGGAGGCCCGTCCCTGCAGTGGGACATTAATGGGCTGTTATGACAATACAACTGCACTTAATGAAATCTTTGATCCCTTCTACTGCGTCGCCTATCAGTCATCACTCTCGTATCACTAATATCAGTTGACACTAAATCACGAGACTAAAATAATCCTATTTATTAGATAATGTTATATTCTTTATAGTCTGAACTATTTAAAGGTTAATAATGTTATCAGCCAACATAATAATAACCTAATTTGAGTTTATTATGCTTTCGATATAAGTATTAGTAGTAATAAGAAAACATATAATATTTTTTTCATAAAATAATTTTTTTGTGTATTATGTTTCTATGTTCGTCATTGTATCGACCTGAAATAAATATTTTTTCTGTCTTTGTTCTGTATTTATAATACTGTACTATTGAGGTTCTAGAACAGTGTACCTACATGAAACTCGACAGCTCATTTATTTATTTATTACTAGCTGACCCGTGCCCACTTCGTTAGGCCGCGAAGAATACGAGTCACTTTTTTAAACATATTTCATTACTGCTCCACTCCTATTAGTCATAGCGTGATACTATATAGCCCATGATACTCCCCGATTAATGGACTATTCAACACAGAAATAATTTTTTAAATCGGATCAGTAGATCCAGAGATTACCCTCTACAACGTCACAAATACACAAACTTTACCTCTTTATAATATTAGTATAGATAGCTCTACGCAGCTCGTAACAATGTATTTTAAACATTTGTTAAATCAGTCTGTTTTCTAAGCGTGGCGGATGGTTTTAATGAATCGTTATAACCTTGCTTACTCCTACGATTAACATTAAATCAATAGGGAATTGTATAATTATCAAACCCACTGGCAGCGTTTCTGTGTCGACTTTATTTTTGCTGAAGGCATATTTTTACTGTTTTATTAATTAACGAAAATATTTTGTTTTGTTTAATTTAGTAAAATTACAATAGGTTGTTTTTAAGTAAAATACGAGGAAACGAGACAATGTTTTTGTTACATTTTCTCTTTATAAAAATTTGAATGAAAACGTTCTAGGTATCTACTATAATGGAAACGTAGGGAGTGTTTATTAGTTATTAATTTTTACAGACCGGTTATCAGCTTAATTAATATAGGTATTTCGTTCTGTTTCTTGTTTTAGCATAGTATAAATTGGTATTCAATCGTATTATTGCTTATACTACATTAATTTATTTATTTATTTATTATTAGGTTCACCAACAGCTATTTACACTAAACATTTCTTCCCTAATTAGCTACGTTTAACATTGCAAGTGTAATAACTACTTATAACAACTTAAAGGCGAACACCTCATGAATGAATACCTTTTATAGATATTAAAAAAAAAATTTAAGTTATTTTTCTATGATTATGATTAATATTAAGAGACCGCAATAGAAGATGGCGGGCAGATCCCTCACACTATGGACCAGCTACCTGACAAGGGTGGAGGGAAGACGATGAATGAAGGAGGCACAAAATCGCGCCAAGTGGAAAACCTTAGAGAAGGCAGTGTCCAGCAGTAGATGTCATTTTGTTGATGAAGATTCTATTCAATCTAGCGTCTCATAACTGCTTTTGCTATAGTGATACAGTACCCTTAGCCTTCATAATTATAAAGTCAAGTTTATTTTGCAGAAGTAATAATAATATCTACATCATTTCTCTTTTATTCTGCTACGTCACCACATGGACAGCAAATTAAGTAATCTGGCCAAACGTTAAAGTATTTAGATCTTGTTTAAGTTTAATCTTAAATTCTATTGCATTTTTATGTGTGTCCAGGCACCCATAACCGTAATTTAATATTCGTTTTGATGTCTTATGTTTAAATTACCGTGTAACTAGAAGTAACTCCCTGGCAGCACAGTGGTCGTAAAAGTGGCTTCTGTGTGCGGCACGAACCCCACGGAAGATAGTGCGATCTACAAAATAATTATTGTGTTGAGCCTAGATGATTTTAGTCCCCATAAGTTTTATATTTGTTAAAAACCCCGGGACATATGACACTATCCTTGAATAGGAGTTATTCTATCCTACTAATGCGAAACTTTGTGACGATGTATGAATAGATGGATGGATGTGTATTACTCTTTCATGCAGCAACTATTGAATGGATTTTGATGTAATTTGGAATATAGGTAGTTTATGGTGTAAAATAACATTTAAGCTACCTGTACAACGCGGGTGAAGCCGCAAAAATCAGCTAGTCTTTTATAAAAAGGAGGATAATAAATTTAACTGTCTATTGTATTTTTATTGACATTATGATAATATATCGTGCGAAAAAAGCTTAAATTTAAATTGATATCGTCCATTATCATACAAGATCAAGACCCTTAAGTACCGAAGACCAGATTGATGATTCACTTTGTTTATAACTTCATAGTTTAATCCAGATAATCCAGATTTATCACTACAGTTGATAGGTAGGTATGCTAGACTTTTTACGAAACAGTGGAACATCTGATGTGCAACTGCGAAGCCCTCACCAGACAAAGGATGAAGCTGCTGGGAGTGGGATATCCTACACCTAGTGACTTCGACAAGCTGCCGCTAGGCTTACAAATCTCCTTCGCGAAGGTGATTGAGGAAGCTGTGGGGTGGTGAACGGGGGACCAGCACAAAAGATCCGATGGGGTCGAAGTGCAACCTGGAGGGTCCCCGAAAAGGAGCTGAAGAAGATAAGAAGAAGAAGATGCTTGACAACTTTTAGACAACTTGTATTGCTTGCCTTATATGCTTGTACCATCAAGTTTTTAATATTGCACTTAAAATAGACAACTAACTTTGTGTTATTATTAGCTATTTACCCCCTTACTCATAAAAGTCTCTAAAATTTAATCACTGTTTAGCGAGATTTTTATTAGCAAAACCAAACTTATGCCAAACAAAACCGCAAGAATTTAAGCTAATCAATTGACTAAAATTTAAGTGGCGATTATGAGTAAGGGAGTTAATAGCTAGTTAAATATAATAATAATAAATAATCCTCACACATTCACACATCGCCACCTAGTCCCAAACTAAGCAAAGCTTGTACTATACAACTACTATGGGTACTAGACAACGGATAGACATACTTAAATACTACTTTTTTTTGTAAATACATTATTATACATAGAAAACTCTCAGACCAATGCAAACAATCATGTTCATGCACACAAAGCTTTGCATTGAGCGGGAATCGAACCCGAAACCTCTGCGTAATATATCGACCATGTAATATACCGACTGCGCCACAGAGGTCGTCGAATATCCTTTAATTTACTATGAAATACAGTTTTTTGTTTTAGATATTTACTTTGTACTTACATATTAGACAAAGACAGCATTCAGACCAAATCAAACAGCCATACTACAAAGATTTGACACGTCTATGAAATCGCGACCTCTGCTTATCATTATTATTTACTATAACCGCTACAGAGGTCGTCAAATATTAGCTTATAGAGAAGCCTTACCTTACACACGTACACAGAATGTCTACCTCATTTCTTTTTTGATTTACATTTCAATCAGACGGAAGTCCTAAAAATGTTTTGACGAAAAAGCACTAAATCTTACAGAGAGAAATTCGATTTAAAAAGCTTAGTATAGGTTGTCGTCATGCCAGTTTGGTGATGGCATAAGAGCACGCTATCACCACACCAGCTAATCCCATATGAGGTTAATGTTTGCCGATTATGTTGACACACTTTTACAATTTCACTTCAGCTATCATAACAGCCTATCAATGTCCCACTGCAGGGACGGGGCTCCTCCCGTGACGGAGGTATATTTGGCCTACTAATACCACGCTGGCCAGACGGATTGGTATAGGGTTTAATTTCAGGTTTTCCTTCTTTTTATTTCGTAAAGATTATATTGACCGATAGTCCTTTAGTCGGTATTTACGACACCCATGGCATGAGATGGGGTGGTGACATATTGTATTCTTACTCCTTCACCACACGGATAGTCAGCTAGGTATAGTATATTTATTTTATTGTTTTCGGAATACCTACAGCGTATTTTCAATATAAATATTTTCTACATAGCTATTAATAGATTATGCCAAAATTCCCTTCGTTACTGGCACGTCTTTACAGCGTGCCATTAATAGGCGATTATGAAGTAGACCTCTAAAGTCCCATAAGAAACTTTCTGTTCCAAAAGTTGCTAATATGTAATTTGATGTCTTTTAAAAATATCGCAAATTTTGTAATGCAGGACTTTATTCTTACCACGGGACTTGTCTCCTAAAAATAAACGAAGGCTTAAAGCGATACAAAAATATTATTATATGGTGTAAATAAGATGATGTAGGTAAACTAGGAGATAACCAAAATAATGTTGGAAGTAAGTAGGTATTTAATAAAAAAAATATCAAGGTTTGATCTAAAAGGGTTCTTCATTCAAATCAAATTTCCTTGTTATCTTTTCATTTACCCAATAATGTATAATATTGTATTTTTCCCAAAATATACATGGATTCTACCTATTAAGTAATTTACTTATTCTATTTTTAGCGTTTTGATTTAATTTGATCTAATGTTTTATATCATCATCATCATAATAGCCCATTAATGCCCCACTGCAGGGACGGGCCTCCTCCAGTGACGGGGGATACTTGGCCTACTAAGACCACGCTGAAGCAATAATAATTATGTATTATAGCTTCTGCACGTAAACATGCAAGTTGAGGAGACCCCTTACACACTTTCTTAGACGACCGATCGTTTGTCCGCTCAACAGCAGGGTACTTCTGAGATTAATGTCCAAAGCACCGTATAGTGGAAGTGTTTAGAAGAGGCCTATATCAAACAGTGGATGCCATTTAGCTGATGATGAATAATAATGAAACGTATTTTAATAAGCTTAAAGATCTATTCAAATCAACTTAATCGGCAACTTACTACTTAACTCGCTGTTGCCGTTCAAACGCAAAAAGTGACTTAACTCGCCAATGAGGCAAGTTAACTCGCAACTGTACTTGTCGATGTGTAAATCGGGCATAAGATCGTATTCAAGAACTATCTTCGGATTGGTAAACTTGGACTAAAAGTCACAGTAATCGTACATCGACACTCTTTTCAAGAGAGGTTTAAGATCAAGAGACGCATCTCACTCTCGTATCAGTCATTATGTGAACTACCTATCACTTGAAAAAAGAACGCAAGTCATTGAACAATGACGTGAACTTTTCTGGAAAAAAACTACATTAAATAATAATCAGTGGTTTAATCAGACCAGATTTTTTCTAATTGTTAAAAATATATAAATGTTTACGTTATTTTATAAACATCATTAATTTCATATTAAAAATGCATTTACTTATCTTTTTAGATTTAATTAAATAACCCAGAAACAGTTAAGATAAATCTTGAACAATAAGTACTAAATACATAGAACATTTAAGTACGAGTATGTAATTCGCTCCTTTTTGGCTTATTCACAAAGAAATCATACAATGTACAAAGTAAAGCTGGTTTCAAAAGATCATAGAGGCGATGTGGTCGCTAAGCGACAAAGCCTATAAAATTTTGTTTGCTTTAATGTTGAAATTAATACGGGGAGAAGGCAAATAATAAACTTTATTGTATCTATTTTATCTTTATAATACAAACTTTGGGTCTAAATATCTTGCGGTTCTTACGTGTGAATTGATAACCAGGTAACTTAGTACCTTAGCTAGAGACAAAAATTTGAAAAAGCCCAAAGAACCCCAGTTAACGATGCATCAAGCAAGAAAAACATGACAATGATAAAAAATTATAAAGAAATTTTCCATTAAAACAATAAACTGAATTAATTGTTTTGTGGTTACATTAGATCTGTTAATGTGATATAAATAGAACATAATATTAAGTGATATCTTTGTTTTATGTTTACGATGTAAACATTTAACTCGTGGGTTAATTTATAAACTGACATTAAATAGAAGTGATAGGGATTTAATTGTATTCTAGTTGTAATTTACTTTTACTTACGTATCGTGATTGTTATCGCGTTTTAATGTCACGTTTTGTTATTATACTAGGTACTGTTTCTATGTATAATAGTTAGTTTTGTATTTTGTTATTATATACTGTTTCTATGTAGGTATAATAGTTATGTATTTGCTTACACGAGTAATTCAATAAGGTGGGAGTTTTTTGGGGTATCCTTTCTTAACCCTTTCTTCTTGGTTTATTCCCACGAGCGCGAGTCGCAGAATGTCGAGTCCCCACTACGTCTACTTTGAAAAATTTTCGTTTTTTATGTCGATTTTGTAAATTTAAATTTTTACAATCACTCCCATCAATGCTTCGATTATTTTAATTTATAAAAATGAATAAATGATTTTGATTCAGACTAAGAGTTGAATCATAATTAAACCAGGAGGGGGATACCTTAGCGCGTTATCCCAGTAGGTACGAAAAAAAAAAAAGAAAAAGATAATAGAGAGATAATCATGAGATAGTAGTTTTACGATAAAAATATAGGAATTTAAAAAAATTAAATGTTTTAAATTGAAGTATATTTTTTACAACTGTTGCCAGATATAATTATTTTATATTTTATTGAACATTTAAAAAAACACTGTGCTTATTAATTTTAGAACAGATATAAGTACCTGTTAATTTGTGAGACCTAGACGTGTTACCTTAAAGAACTAAAGGTAATTATGTCGTAGGTTATGTATATTTATAATAATATGTACATTAAAAATGATCTGTGATTTACTATGCTTTTAAATTATCTTAAGTCAGGTTATTTTTTACAACTGTTGTCTTAAAAAGGTTATAATGATTTTTTTATAAATATTATAAATAAGAATATTATGATTTGACTCACTTGTTTCATTCACTGTACTTTTCTTTAACGTTCGACATAGTGGCACTAGATGAAAGAGATTTTCAACCACTCGACTAGGTGGGAATTAAAGCGAGAATTTTCAAAGTAGACGTAGTGGGGACTCGACATTCTGCGACTCGCGCTCGTGGGAATAAACCCTTTCTTTCTTCTAAGTTTGTACTTTTATATAGTTATTCTCCGTGTGGTGACGGAGTAAGAATACAATATGTCACAACCCCATCTCATCCCATGGGTGTCGTAAAAACCGACTAAGGGAATAACCATAAAAAGAAGGAAAACTTGAAATTAACCCTATACCCTATACAAAAACTATGGTAGGAAAACTAATCAGCGTGGTATTAGCAAGCTAAGTTACGCTACGTCATAGACTGTTCTGTTCTCAGTATTTTTACATTATAAATATGAAAAGTAATTAAGTATATTTAAAATATTTTTATAAAACAATAAACATTGTCAAAATTTATTCACCAATTATTATATAACAAGCTACCAACAAATTAAAGTTATTATAACTTAAAACTACTTCAAAAAGTTTAAACTTAAATCTCTACCGTATGACCTTCACACATACTAGTCAACCAAGTTTTGACACGGTGGTAATAACCGATAATTTAAACGTATTAAAAACGATAAGGTAAAGTAATAAAACTATTTATAGGTATGTTCCGATTAACGGACACGTGCATTATTTATATGTGTTAAAATGTTGTGTGTGGGATTATGAAGGAAGAATGCATGGTGTCAGCATCCAATCTCAGCAATGTTGTCGTTTAAGCTTATTAGCCTTTTTTGGCGCAGGAGAGAGGCGTGCTTTTGTGTTTAACGCGTCCTTCCTGTTCAATTATTATAAATACTTCTATGTTTAATTGTTGCGTATTTTAAGGTGGAGGGTAGATTTTAAGAACAAGAAATATTTATGTTATACCTAGTTATTTGGTAGAAATAAGGATGGAAATAATATTGTATGCCTTTGCGCTTGCGCCTTAATAAATATTTTCTTTCTTTCTTTCTTTACATTAAGGGAAAATTGCATCGTGAATAGGAAAACAGAAGAAGATAAAAAACCCCTTTTCAAGCCTGGGCGTTTACCAGGCTTGAAAAGGCGTGTGATGTTCTGAGCCTTAAAACCCCTCTTAAAAACTCGGTTGCTAAATAACAATTCCACTAAGTCAAAGTCTGTAACCACAATAGTCATTCCAAGACACATCCTTTATAAAATTCGTTAATCGATGACTCTATTTAAAAAAAAATGTTAATGTCATAAAGTTATTAATTCATTTTAAGTATTTAAACGATGCTAGTTAATCGATATAACGAATATCTTAAAAAAAAGAAACACCTGTCAAAGTTTTAACTACTATTTTTTGCACATTTTATAAAGAGACAGAATAAAGAATCGCGCTTTATATAAATATACACACATCAAAAAAGTCTAAGCAACATGCATGATATTACAAATTTACCATTTATATTAATTTATTTTACCATTTATTTTAATTATAACGTTGTATTTTATTTTTAAAATAATATTTTTAGGGTTCTATGATGTAAAAATAACAGCTGTTTTCTTTATAAGTTCTTTTAATAACAGAAATTAACAATATTAGAATATACAGGTACATAAGAAACTAAACTTTTTTTTTACAAATTGAAATTTCTTAAGAAAATGAATTTATTGTGAAAGAATAGGACAATTTAATACAAAGTATGGCCTCCTCTGCTATTCAGAACTTGTCGGCAACGATTATTCATTGAATTAATGAGACTGTTTATGTCATCTTGCGGTATTCGCTCCCAATGGAATTGTAGCAAATCCTTCAGCTGTTGGGTTGTTGTCACTCCGTCCAAGTCCTTCAAAACACGTCTCTGGAGCATGTCCCATGCGTGCTCGATGGGGTTGAGGTCTGGCGATTGTGCAGGCCAGGGCAATACCTGGATGTTCTCCGTTGCCAAGTATTCACTGGTTCGCCGAGCTGTATGTGAACGCGCATTGTCATGCATTAACGTAAAATCGGAGCCAAAGGTTTGTGCAAATGGATGGACATAAGGTCTGAGAATATCCTCAACGTAATTTTCAGCGTTCATGTTTCCATTTACAAAAACGAGCTCAGTTCGCCTGTTCTTCATAATACCCGCCCATACCATAACTGTTGAGCCGCTGTATGGATGAACTTCCTGAACGCACCTGAGTCTTTCAGTATTTCCGGGTCGACGGTACACTCGCACCCTTCTTGTATCAGGCCTAAACCCGAATCGCGACTCATCGGAAAACATAATTTTATCCCATTGTTCCTGGGTCCATGTTATGCGTTCTCTACACCATTCATTTCGACGAGCGCGATTCCCGTGACGTATCGGTGGGCACCTGATAGGGCGTCGAGCTCGTAGGCCGTACTCATGCAGTCGATTTCGCACAGTTTGGGGACTTACATCAACACCACTTGAATTTTGTAGCCTCAAACTTATCTCTCGAGCGGTTAACATCGGCTGGCGTCTTGCAGTCAGTTGTATGTACCGGTCTTGCCGAGTGGTTGTACTCCTTTTACGGCCTGGATGCTGTTCAGCGGGTTCCCCTGTATTATTGTAGCGCTGCCAAAGACGACAAATAACACTTCTATGAATACCAAAATGTCGAGATACCTGAGATTGATTACTTCCCGCTTGCAACATCCCTACAGCTCTTTGCATTTCATCTGCCGTCAAATGACGTCGCTCCATGACGTAAAGAATATCTAACAATTCAATTTTGTCGCCAACTGTATTTAAATGGTTGGTAAAATTATAAAATCAAGACTAAAACGTAGCAATTAACATGCACTCAAATTCAAACAAATTCGCAGTCATTTGAATTTTATGAAAAAAAACAAAACATAATCGAAATTTTTTTTTTACAACCAGCCAGTATGTCATCAATAACAAAAAAGTTTACTTACCTATACACTTTGAGTGAGTAAATACTTAGAAATTAATTAATATAAATGGTAAATTTGTAATATCATGCATGTTGCTTAGACTTTTTTGATGTGTGTAGTTTTATTTATTTAAGTCTCAAAGTAATTAATAAAATTGTAGATAAATTTTAAGTTACAATAGTGAAATTTATTTTAATTAACTTTGCTGAGAAGACATATTATTTTAAGAAAATCTTACATAATTAATTATTATTATCTTTCGTATTATTCCATCAATTAACACTGCTATCAGTATAATAATTGCAACTTTTGAAACGTTAACTTCTTGATCTTAGTTTTTATCTAGCCTATGTGTTATTCAGATGTATTAGCTTCAGTATTGTCAAGGTTTATAAAAATCCATTTAATAGTTTTTACTTGGCACAGTAACAAACAAGTTTTCCGTGTGGTGGTGGAGTAAGACCACCCCATCTCATCCCATGGGTGTCGTAAAAACCGACTGAGGGACTATCCGTGAATATTATCTTTACGTAATAAAAAGAAGGAAAACTTAAAATTGAACCCTATACCAATCCGTTTGGCCAGCGTGGTATTAGTAGGCCAAGTATCCCTCCGTCACGGAAAAGGCCCGTCCCTGCAGTGGGACATTAATGGGCTGTTGTTATGATGATGACAGTAACAAACATCCTTATATCGTTACAAACTTTCCCGTTTATAATATTAAGTCAGATAACCTATAATAATTTAATCAATGTCTTGTGTTGGTTAGATATGGAACTTCTAGATATTAATGAACAATCTCAATGTAGTAATAGACTTGTAATAAATGTATTATTACGCAAATTACATCAGACAATAAAATGTTCTATCATCTTTGTATGATTGTATAGTGAGTTGTAACATACAAAGGAATTTTACTATGTAGTAAATTTCCGTTGGAAGTGAATTAATACCGTGGGACATTCTCGAATCATGGTTTTCTTTATTGAAACTTAAGCCCGATTTACACATCGACAAGTACAGTAGCGAGATAAGTAGTAAATTGTTGATTAAGTTAATTTAAATAGATCTCCATCCTATTTTTTGGCGAGTTAAGTTGGCGAGACGCGAGAGAGGGGGCTACTTCGTACAGTAGGTACTTGTCGATGTGTAAATCGGGCTTTATAGATAGCGTATACAGTAGAAATGAAGGCAAAGGAATGTAGTACAAATATAAAGTGACTACACGTGTTCATGTTCATGTTGATATACTCCGATGAAACCCGGTAAACGATATGCAAATTGTTTATGGAGCTTTTCGCTCGAGTGAATGCAGTGTCGACATCCACATCACTAGATTTTAATTGTGGTTCCGACTACGTAAATATCGGTTGTTGGGACAATGTATTCCCTGTATAACTGTATCCGATAGTTCACGTAAAACATTTATTTTCACAAACTATGCCACGATTATTAGAACCTTTTTTTCAAGGAAAGTTTTTTGCTGTTGCATAGTTATCATGAATTATCTAATATCAATATAAAATCCCTTTATCCGTGTGGTGACGGAGTAAGAATAGAATATTTATGTCATCACTTCATCCCATAGGTGTGGTAAAAACCGACCAGGGGACTATCCGTGAATATTATCTTTACGTAATAAAAAGAAGGAAAACTAGAAATTAAACCCTATACCAATCCGTCTAGCCAGCGTGGTATTAGTAGGCCAATTATCCCTCCGTCCCGGCAGAAAGCCCGTCCGTCCCGGGACATTAATGGGCTGTTATGATGACATTAAAATTTAAGTTATCCTCCAACTCAATTTTTCTCCTTCCTCTGTTATCTTAATCTTTTAATTTTCATGGTTTTTTACTTATTTATTAACATTTTTTTCCATTGTTATTATACATAATTGAAAAACTACTGGTCCATGTTACCTATTGTTACTGTAAAATTACAGTAACAATAGGTAACATGGACCAGTAGTTTTTCAATTATGTATAATTACGTGTGAATAATGTGAGTTAATTAATTTGATTAATAGGTAGTTTAATCGTAGATAATCTGTTTTTTGTTTACCCATAATAAATAAGCTGTAGAAATACGTTTAGCATTTCGTTTACAAACGTAAGTGTCCAACCAATCAGCATTTCTGTGAACAGTTTAATGCACATTGCAATGTTTAAAATTTGCTGTTTTCTATACAGTAATTATAAGTATTAACAAAAAGAAGAATACAATATGTCACCACCCCATCTCATCCCATGGGTGTCGTAAAAACCGACTAAGGGACTATCCGTGAATATTATCTTTACGTATTAAAAAGAAGGAAAACTTGAAATTAAACCCTATACCAATCCGTCTGGCCAGCGAGGTATTAACAGGGCCAAGTATCCCTCCGTCACGGGAGGAATCCCGTCCCTGCAGTGGGACAATAATAGGCTGTTATGATGATAATGATTAACAAAAGACCATAATGATGTAGGTATATATAAGTGTGTTTATTTTTTGTATAGTTCCCCATAGAACAAGCTCTGCTTTATTTTTGGAGTAAAAGGCGAGAAGTTAATGTGAAAAATACCTCATACATCAATATCGATTTCATTTTGTGTATGTTTAGTGTTTTGTGAGAAAGTGTATGAAAGGGTGTCACTGTTCCATGTTAATTTAAGATTATTCTAAGTTAGTCCTAAGTTAATTAATCTAATTGGCCTGTACCGTTTTAGTTAACTTTAAATAAATAAATAATCGAGTGAAACACTGGTAGTCCCCGCTCATTCAATGAACATATGAAGTCAATTAAAAAAGTAAGTACTTCATAAATTAACTTTTCATTAAAACATGTAAGTATCTTACGTCAATAGTACATAATAAAGGTAAAATCCCTAGCACTAAGACACAGTACAACCAGTAGTCTATCTGGACTAAATATTTATTATAAATGCCTACGGCTGCGCGGTACGGAAACATGCGATAGGGCTGCCCACCTCCAGCTTTTTAATTACATTTACCTACTTTCCCGCTCGTTACTGCGGCGCAGTCATGACTGTTCAATCCGCAAAGCCACCTCTATCGTGAGCGTGTAGGTATAACTCGCGTTTCGTCCGTTTCCGTTCAAAATACTGTATATATTTGTACTATGATAAAGATGAGTAGGCGAAGGTTAAATAATTACAATGTTTACTGCTAAGTATGTAATAAGGTTCCATTGCTGCCTTTTGTTGTCATGTAAGTATGCGTAACTCGGACGAATATGTCATTAATATTGTAAAAGGAAAATGTTACCTTTTATGATTTGTTTATAATGTCCGTGCTGTAAAAGTTGACTAAATTATATCCTAATTACAAAACTCAGCCTTTGTACTGATTTTATTACGTAATTTAATTTACTTTTACACTATTTTTAACATATAAATGAAATTACTGTACCTGGGTTTTTTAAATACTGTATATTTAAAAGATATTTTAAATACTAGAAAATGTTTAAGCAAAGTTTTAAAAAATAAACATTACGACTGACTTGAACCCCCGTTCCACAATAACAAACGCCATATTTATTACTAGGTATATCAATGCAACTGGCTTGCTCTTACAGGGAAAGTCACTGATGTTTTTTGTTGTTGTGATATTTCGAATAAAAAAATAGGGCTAAATCTAATTTTTATCAAACTATGACTGACACTGATTGTATATTTACCTAGCTGACCCGTGCACACTTCGTTGGGCGACGAAATAAACGCGTCGGTTTTTTAAACATATTTCATTACTGCACCACTCCTATTAGTCATAGCGTGATACTATATAGCCAATGGCACTCCCCGATAAATAGACTATTCAACACAAAAAGAATTTTTTAAATCAGTCCATTAGATCCAGAGATTATCCCCTACAACGTCACAAACACACAAACTTTACCTCTTTATAATATTAGAAGATATAGATTATTTACTAATAATAACATTACTTAGACTAAAATATTATCTCAGATAAAATGTATTGTTATAATCATAACGAAATATCATTATGTCACAATAGAATATGTACGAAAATAAAAATGAAAGAAAAATGTTTTTTCATAATATAATTTGAAACGTTATTATTAACCGTAAATGCGTAGCAACAGCAGATATAAAGTATATTTTTGGTAAACAGACTACGGATTATACTCCGAAGACTTTCACAACATTCTTTTAACGAAAACAAGACATCTAAGCTCATAATAATCATTTGTGGCTAGCAACAAGAAATTACTTAAGGGTAATTTAATAACAAAGCTTTCAAAGTAATAGTTACATGTTTAGTATAAGAGCCCATTCATGTCCCACTGCAGGGACGGGCCTTCTTCTTTTGCCTAGTAATACCACGTTGGCCAGACGGAGATGTAGACAGATTGGTATAGGACTTTTGTCCAGTTCTCCTCCATATGTTTTCGTACAGAATGTCATTTCTATCAATGTTGCTAACAATGTTGATATGGGTTCCTCAGACATAAATTTTATGAGAAATTCATCATCATTCCCCTGTTCTTATCCCAATTTTATTTTGGAATCAACGTAGCATGTCTTCTTCTTCCATATGCTGTAAAAAGTTTTGGCTATATTTTACGGCCGACCGCCTGTCTGACGCCAACCTTCCTTGGGAATGCTGTTGTTGGTGGTTTACTCCCGACCGGGAGGTTGACCTGAGGTGGTATGCACAGGGTCGTGGTATCCCTTAATCGCCTCTTACGACACCCATGGGAATACTCCCATGGGTGTCGTAAGAATAGAATAGAATAGAATTGCCTCATATACATGAGGCAATTCTATTCTAACCGGGAACCGCACGGCATAATTTTATGAGAAATTGAAAAATATAAATACAAACTTACGCACTATATTTTGAAAAGCAATTACTATACTTCAGCTATGGTTTATCATGAATGTACCAATCAGTAGTATTGCAAACCGCAACAAGTAGTAATCTAAATACAGCAATTACTAGTTCTACGTTAGACTTAAGCGTTTCCTGAATCATAACAAGGTTAGGTCCAATGTGTACCAATGTACAGTGTGGATAACCACAGTTTATGATAAGGTCATTTTAATTCAACGTACAAGATAGAATAACAAAGAACCCAAAGACCGTAATATTGAGGAAAATACTTGTAGTTATACATTACTTTGGTTTATTAGTAGGTCAAGTATCCCTCCGTCACAATAGGTGGCCCGTCCCTGCAGTGGGACATTAATGGACTGTTATGATGATGATGATATATTACTTTAAAATGCAGTATCAATCTCTTCCAATACGCCTCTATCATCAAATACTTACACTAGTTTAATACTATTGTTAAACAATGTTACACTCTCTTATTCTATCTAATTATCGTATATGTTTGATAAATAAATAATCTTCATACATTCGCACAAAGTCATCTCATCTAGTCCCAAACTAAGCTAAGCAGAGCTTATACTATGGGTACTAGACAACAGATAAACATACTTAAATACTTTTTATTTTGTAAATATATATGTTACGGGCAACGTGATTAACTGGGCATTATTAATAAGGACCGGCCTTGATTAATAACTAGCTGACCCGTCGAACTTTGTTCCGCCTTAATCGCAATAAATAAGCAGACGTTTTCTTTAATTGTAAAAAAAAACAAAATAAAATTAAATACTATAGGTATCATTCATATTACATATACATTAAATTGAATAACATTCAGATACATTAAATTAACCATTCATAAATTATTTCTGTATTTTAGTACATAATGTTGCTCTTCATTTAAGTACCTTGTGATACACGACATTTTTTGTTTTATTATCAGGCGCAAAAGCAAACAACGCAGATGGTCTTCCGTCCGACCCATGAACATGCCACGTATAATTGACAATGGAAAAAACATAAATGTTCTACATTTAAACCATAAACTTTTAAGGATTGGCCTTGTGATTTGTTGATAGTCATGGCAAATGCAAGACGTATCGGAAATTGAAGTCTTTTAAATTCAAACGGCATATCGGTTGGGATTATCGGTATCCTCGGAATGAGAACTTCCTCACCTTTGAATTTTCCTATCATTATCATAGCGTAAATTACATTGTTCATAAATTTTCAAATCACCAAACGCGTACCGTTGCACAGTTTTGGTTGGTTTATGTTTCGAAGCATTATTACTATGGAGCCGACCTTTAGGCGTAAATTGTGCGGTGGTAAGCCAGGCACGTCCAAAAAGTTTAAAAATTCAATTGGATAGTAGGTGGCTTCATCTTCATTTGTGACGCAGTCAATAGATTTGAATGAATGCATTGTTCCAATGATCTTATTTTGAATTATGTAGTTTAGGTCATCTACGTCTTTATTCTTAGCCGCTAAAATTGCTCGCTCACTAAACCATTCATTGTTTTTGTAGTTTGAAATAATTTCTGGAAATACATTGTTGATAAGTTCGTCTTTTGATGAGACAAAATTACAGAAATTATTTGGAAATGATATTAAGCCGCTCGATTCATCGACAGGTACTTGACCATTACCGATAGTCAGCAATTGCTCTGAGAAATATTCAGCAGATGTATCATTAAGCAATGTAACTTTCATGTTAGTTGTCAGTTGCAGTTTCTTCACATAGCGCCAATGACGGCACGACTCCGCTGTCAAAAAATATTTTCCCGCCAAAATTACTATTACGTCACAACTCATTTGTTAAAAGTTATGTGACGTCACGACTCATCTCTGTCTGTAACTATAGCCTTGTGATTTGTTGATAGTCATGGCAAATGCAAGACGTATCGGAAATTGAAGTCTTTTAAATTCAAACGGCATATCGGTTGGGATTATCGGTATCCTCGGAATGAGAACTTCCTCACCTTTGAATTTTCCTATCATTATCATAGCGTAAATTACATTGTTCATAAATTTTCTAATCACCAAACGCGTACCGTTGCACAGTTTTGGTTGGTTTATGTTTCGAAGCATTATTACTATGGAGCCGACCTTTAGGCGTAAATTGTGCGGTGGTAAGCCAGGCACGTCCAAAGAGTTTAAAAATTCAATTGGATAGTTGGTGGCTTCATCTTCATTTGTGACGCAGTCAATAGATTTGAATGAATGCATTGTTCCAATGATCTTATTTTGAATTATGTAGTTTAGGTCATGTACATCTTTATTCTTAGCCGCTAAAATTGCTCGCTCACTAAACCATTCATTGTTTTTGTAGTTTGAAATAATTTTTGGAAATACATTGTTGATAAGTTCGTCTTTTGATGAGACAAAATTACAGAAATTATTTGAAAATGATATTAAGCCGCTCGATTCATCGACAGGTACTTGACCATTACCGATAGTCAGCAATTGACTGACAACTGAGAAATATTCAGCAGATGTATCATTAAGCAATGTAACTTTCATGTTTGTTGTCAGTTGCAGTTTCTTCACATAGCGCCAATGACGGCACGACTCCGCTGTCAAAAAATATTTTCCCGCCAAAATTACTATTACGTCACAACTCATTTGTTAAAAATTATGTGACGTCACGACTCATCTGTCAAAAATTCTATGACGTCACGACTCAAATCCGTTTTTTTCAAAATCGTTACGGAACCCTAAAAAGTATCCTATGTCCTTCTCCTGGCTCTAAGCTACCTCCCTACCAATTTTCAGCTAAATCGGTTCAGCCGTTCTTGAGTTATAAGTGGTGTAACTAACACGACTTTCTTTTATATACACACATCAAAAAAGTCTAAGCAACATGCATGATATTACAAATTTACCATTTATATTAATTAATTTCTAAGTATTTACTCACTCAAAGTGTATAGGTAAGTAAACTTTTTTGTTATTGATGACATACTGGCTGGTTGTAAAAAAAAAATTTCGATTATGTTTTGTTTTTTTTCATAAAATTCAAATGACTGCGAATTTGTTTGAATTTGAGTGCATGTTAATTGCTACGTTTTAGTCTTGATTTTATAATTTTACCAACCATTTAAATACAGTTGGCGACAAAATTGAATTGTTAGATATTCTTTACGTCATGGAGCGACGTCATTTGACGGCAGATGAAATGCAAAGAGCTGTAGGGATGTTGCAAGCGGGAAGTAATCAATCTCAGGTATCTCGACATTTTGGTATTCATAGAAGTGTTATTTGTCGTCTTTGGCAGCGCTACAATAATACAGGGGAACCCGCTGAACAGCATCCAGGCCGTAAAAGGAGTACAACCACTCGGCAAGACCGGTACATACAACTGACTGCAAGACGCCAGCCGATGTTAACCGCTCGAGAGATAAGTTTGAGGCTACAAAATTCAAGTGGTGTTGATGTAAGTCCCCAAACTGTGCGAAATCGACTGCATGAGTACGGCCTACGAGCTCGACGCCCTATCAGGTGCCCACCGATACGTCACGGGAATCGCGCTCGTCGAAATGAATGGTGTAGAGAACGCATAACATGGACCCAGGAACAATGGGATAAAATTATGTTTTCCGATGAGTCGCGATTCGGGTTTAGGCCTGATACAAGAAGGGTGCGAGTGTACCGTCGACCCGGAAATACTGAAAGACTCAGGTGCGTTTAGGAAGTTCATCCATACAGCGGCTCAACAGTTATGGTATGGGCGGGTATTATGAAGAACAGGCGAACTGAGCTCGTTTTTGTAAATGGAAACATGAACGCTGAAAATTACGTTGAGGATATTCTCAGACCTTATGTCCATCCATTTGCACAAACCTTTGGCTCCGATTTTACGTTAATGCATGACAATGCGCGTTCACATACAGCTCGGCGAACCAGTGAATACTTGGCAACGGAGAACATCCAGGTATTGCCCTGGCCTGCACAATCGCCAGACCTCAACCCCATCGAGCACGCATGGGACATGCTCCAGAGACGTGTTTTGAAGGACTTGGACGGAGTGACAACAACCCAACAGCTGAAGGATTTGCTACAATTCCATTGGGAGCGAATACCGCAAGATGACATAAACAGTCTCATTAATTCAATGAATAATCGTTGCCGACAAGTTCTGAATAGCAGAGGAGGCCATACTTTGTATTAAATTGTCCTATTCTTTCACAATAAATTCATTTTCTTAAGAAATTTCAATTTGTAAAAAAAAAGTTTAGTTTCTTATGTACCTGTATATTCTAATATTGTTAATTTCTGTTATTAAAAGAACTTATAAAGAAAACAGCTGTTATTTTTACATCATAGAACCCTAAAAATATTATTTTAAAAATAAAATACAACGTTATAATTAACACGTTCGCGCGCGGTAAGTTTACTCATCACTGTAAAGAAAATCACTAAAAATTTCCATACATTTTAGAAGCACTGTTATAACCGTACTGTCGGAACACAATACACAAAAATGTCATCCTGAGATCAGTACGGGTATAACCGTCATACGGTTATGCCCGTACTGTCGTGTAACATGTTGTAATATGCATTGTAGTACACCAGTACGGTAATAGCAGTATCAAAAATAAAAGTCTGTATTCGTAGAAAATATTTATTTCGTCGTAATTCGGTTCAAATTCTTGGTCTGATCCAAATTCACCGTCATCACTGTATGGGTCTCGTTCTGGACTCGGCTCTGGAGTAGATACATCCTCAATAAGATGCCTGATACTAATGATGATTTTAAAATGTTCAGGAATGTAGTATTCAAATTATTGAATGAAGAGATGAGGAAGTGTATTAACACTTCCTTATCTCTTCACAGACTACCGAATTGCTGGTGCGCTTCTCAATACATCCAAGGAGCTTTTTCATGACATTGTCTATACCACAGACGTCGTTGAACGAATTTATCGCAGAATTCACATCAACAATGACTTGGGTAACTACGTTACAGGCAGCGGGCTACGTTCAGAACATTAACTGATGAGTCCATAAATATACCGTTCCCTGAATTGTCAAACGAGGATACTATTTTGTTTAGTTTGGGGACATATCACACTTAAAACTAGCAGCTTCCTATGTTAGCGAACATTTACGTGGCGGCGTCTACAACATAGAAGTTGGTGCAACTCCAAGCCCAATTATGAACCAATACGGTATAAACACGGCAGATTGCTCTGTTTTGAGGGGTCGAATTTTATCCAAACATAGGTCAAATGCGACCTATTACAGGTATTTGGTTTTAAATAACGCACAGGATATAAGCGCCATTCAGGCATATTATTGTTCATGCTTAACTGCTATGAGAACAGTTGGTGCCTGCGCGCATGTCGTCAGTATCGTGTGGTACTTTGGTATTGGAAGGCATTTAGACCATTTCAGACTACGCATGGCATATACATGCTCTCGAAGAGCCGGGTGATAGGATCGCGATCGCTCAACGTAGAGCTCATACGGCTCGCGAAGCCACAACAACACGTCCGCGGTTCCGTTCTCGCCGCTAAGGCAGGAATACGCGCCGCGTTCGTTCCTAGAGATCGTGCCTTCCGCACATCCTGTTAGTCGGTGACGGTCCAGGTCGAGGTTCGTGCCCCACAGGGGCCCCTGAGGCATGACACTTAAATGTCTTAGGTTGAGGGCCATCCACCCCACACCCAGCGTAAAGTAGTAAATGTCCCAAGAGACAAACTACTTACTCGTGCCCACAAAAAAGATAAAATCGGGTCATTGGGCATATACGGCGCGTAATAATAAATAAATAAATAATCTTTTATATTTTTCTTATATTCTACACTGTTAATTATGTATTTTATTGGCTATAATTTGGAAAAAGTACAATAAACAGCAACATAATTTTGACTGATTTCGGTTTCTTTAAGGCGATATAACTTTTTTCGGATACACATTTCAGCTTTGCTGTCATACAATAAAATGGAGAGATGACTAATACCTTTCGATTAACATATATCTTAAAGTGCTACAAAGTGGGGACGGTGTCCATACATTTTTGAGCATTGTTCTTTATCACTTTGACCGGCCCTTATTAATAATGGCCGACGGCCCGTGGTCCATGTAATAAGTTAGTATTTGAGATAGCTTAAAAAAAAGCTAAAAGCTAAAATTAAGCCAAAAGTCAGAAACAGTTGGTTAGGTTAGGTTAGTATGGCGGGGGGTCCCCCCACAGCTTTGACTTCCACGTAGTGACCCC
The DNA here is from genome assembly GCA_905475405.1 of Schrankia costaestrigalis. Lineage (NCBI taxonomy): Eukaryota > Metazoa > Arthropoda > Insecta > Lepidoptera > Erebidae > Schrankia > Schrankia costaestrigalis. The sequence continues at coordinate 4,862,530 of FR997830.1, forward strand.
TGGGCAACGTCGCGCCTGACCACCGTAACGGAGTGGCAGGCCGACGGCTAACGAAAGCTGTGGTTCGAAGTACCTATTGTTGTCTTCGATTATCTTGTTGTTCTGAGCATGTCTCAACCTCTGAGGGACGCCCATACCGGGCGTTTTCTCCCAAAAGGCCCTTCTCAGGACCAACCAAAAGGCCCTTCTCAGGGCCACCCAAAAGGCCCTTTTCAGGGCCAACCCTTGTCGCGGGATGCTTCGGCATCGGAGACCAGCCGCGCACCATCTGCGGTTGGTACTTCTCGAGGAGGCGACGTCGTGTCGGATTTTTCCGACACTGACTCTGTCGTCAGCGGTTCGAACTGCGGTTCAACCCGCGAGTCGAGAAAGAGAGCCTTCCTTAGGCGGGGCTCTCCGGATACTGTGGAGAAGCCCGCCAAGCGGGCCATAATACAAGCGGATTTGGAGGAAAGGATCGCCTCCAAAGAACAGCGGGCGCGGACCACCAGAGCCAAGGCTGGCTACGGCGCCTCCAGTGTCCTTTACACGGACCACTCCGTGGAGGAAATGGAGCGCATGGCTTTGGAGGACCAACAGGAGATCTTGGAGGTGGCCTCCAAGTCCTCCAATCTGAAGGGGACCTTCCAGAAGGCCCTGAAATGCCGGGCAGCGAGCTTGCTCGGCATTGTAAAGGAGATGGCGCAGCGCACCACCTCCGACGAGACGAGGCAACTGCAGGCGAAGGTAGATCGCCTGCAGAAAGAGGTGGCCGCGCTACACACGCGCGTTGCTGAATTGGTTGCGCGGCCTGAGGGGCCTTCGTCAGAATGTCCAGCGTCGATGCCCGCCCCCTCCAACCTTGAGGATGTAATCCGCAAGGTTGTCATGGAGGAGAGGGCGTTCACCAGGGCCTGTTTGGCCGGTATTGAAGACCGGCTCCTGCCGGAGAAGCGGCTCCGTCCTCCGCTCGCGGCGGATAAGGCGCCCAAAAGAGTGCCCAATGAACCTGGGCCCTCAACGGCCCCAGCCCAGTTGGAGCAGCCCCAGCCCCCTAAGACCACCAACGGGAAGGGAAAGGGCAAAAAGACAACCCCGGCCCCAACTGCTCAGTCGGTCCCTCTGGAAACAGAGAGGGAAGACCTTCTTCTGCCCTCCACCACCCCTTCCAACGAGCCTTGGACAAAGGTCGTCCAGAGGAAGAAGAAGGCTAAGAAGTCAGTCCCAGAGCCCCCTGCAGCCAAGCCTGCAGCCCCGATTGACAGGAGTAGGAAACTCCCTCCTACTCCTAAAACCGCAGCCGTGGTGGTCACGCTGACCCCAGAGGCAGCGGAGCGAGGGGAGACGTACGAGTCCGTGCTGAGGCGGGCTCGTACTAATGTCGAACCTGCGCAACTTGGGCCGGGCAGGGTCACGTGCCGCAAGACCCAAACGGGAGCTCGTATTTTTGAGTTCTCGGGGGCCGAAGGCGGCACCAAGGCGGACCTCTTCGCGACGAAGCTCAAAGAGGCTGTCGCGGACACGGCCAAGGTCGTGCGGCCCGTCAAATGCGTGACCCTGGAGGTGACTGACCTCGACGACTCAGTCACACAAGAGGAGGTGGTGGCTGCGGTTGCAGTGGCGGGAGGCTGCGCCATCGCAGTTGTCAAGGGTCGGCCCATCAGACCAGGTCGTAGAGGTATGGGCACTATGCGCCTGGAGTGCCCTGTCGTAGTGGCTAAGGCAGTTTTGGCCAAGGGTCGCCTTCCTGTGGGATTCAGCTCGGGTGGAGTCCGGGCGCTAGAGGACGGGCCGATGCGCTGTTTTAAGTGCTTCGGCATCGGTCACACCCGGGCTCTCTGTCCCTCCACTGCCAACCGCATGGAACTTTGTTTCCGTTGCGGTAAGGAGGGACACAGGTCGGCCAACTGCGAGGCACCCACCCCGCACTGCGCAGTATGCGCTGCCAGTGGTCGCCCGGCCGACCACGTGATGACGGGCAGGAAATGCTGCCCGCCAAAAAAGAAGGGGAAAGCGCAGGTGCCTTCACGGCCTGCTGCTGCCACCGCCACCGGAACCCCAGCTCCAGTGCCGGCCATTGAGGGGAGTGCCATGAACACCGACTGATGGCTGGGCTTCGTCGAAGAATTCTCCAGGCGAACACCAACCACTGCAGAGCGGCCCAGGATTTGCTGGTCCAAACCTTTGCGGAGTGGTTGGTGGACGTGGCGGTTGTAGCCGAGCCGTACTCTGTCCCTGGCAGCTGGCTGGGAGACGACAATGGCTCGGTTGCATTGGTTGCGCGGTCCTCCACAGACTCCCCTCCCCTCTCGCTCTTAGAGAGGGGACCGGGATACGTGGCCGCCGCGTGGGGGGACATAGCCCTTATAGGGGTGTATTTCTCCCCAAACCGCCCTCTCGCAGCCTTCGAGAGCTTCCTCGAGGTCCTCGCCATGGTGGCAGGCAGAGTGGGGCAGCGCCGTGTGTTGGTCGTGGGTGATTTTAACGCCAAGTCGGTGGGATGGGGCAGCCCGGCCACCGATGCTCGGGGGCGGGAGGTGGAGACGTGGTCCGTGAGCTCCGGCCTGTCCCTCTTAAATAGGGGCAACGTCCACACCTGTGTGCGGCGGGAGGGGGGCTCCATTGTGGACCTCGCCTTTGCCTCCCCTTCTTTGGCGGCCCGTGTAGTGGACTGGCGGGTGGAGCTGGTGGAGACGCTGTCGGACCACCGATACGTGCGGTTCGACGTCTCCACCCAGGGCTCTCAGAGAGCGCGAGCGGGTCGGTCGCACTTCCCCCGGTGGGCGCTCTCCCGCCTGGATTGGGAGGCCGCCACGGAGGCGGCCTTCATTCAAGACTGGCTGTCGCCTCCCGTCGATGTTAGGAATGTGGACGTAACGGCGGCCCATTTGAGTTACTCCCTGACCGAGGTATGCAACTCTAGTATGCCTCGGTCTCACCGTCCTCCTCCTCGACGCGCCGTTTACTGGTGGTCGGAGGAGTTGGGGGGACTGCGGGCCGCCTGTGTGGCGGCCAGGCGGGCGTACGCGCGGAGCCGACGGCAGCGCCATCGCAACCACGACGACGAGGACCGCCTCTATGCGGTCTACGTGGAGGCGAAGGCGGTCCTATCGGCGCGAATGGGCGCTGCCCAGGACCGCGCGAGAGCGGAGATGGCCGAGGGTCTAGATGCTGACCCCTTTGGGAGACCGTACAAGGCGGCGCGTAACAAATTGCGTCCGTACGGTCCCCCAGTCGAGTCCACGTTGCTGGATGGGGTGGTCCAGTCCCTGTTCCCACGCGGGGACAACTTCACTCCACCAGTGATGGGCGATTCGCGCGGTACGGCTCCATCGGCCGATGAGGCGGTCCCTCCAGTCACGGAGGGCGAGGTGGAGAGGGCAGTCTCCCGCCTCCGTGGGAAAAAGACCGCCCCGGGTCCGGACGGCGTCCCCGCAAAGGTGGTGGCCATCGCCGCCTCCCAGATGGGAGAGAGGACGGCCGATTGTGCCTTATTCAGAAGGAAGGGCGGCCGGTGAACTCCCCATCGGCATACCGACCCATCGTCTTATTAGATGAGGTCGGTAAAATGTTTGAGGGGATTCTGGCTGCCCGTATTAACAGGCACTTGTGCACAATCGGCCCGGACCTGGCGGACGCTCAGTTTGGGTTTCGAGCTGAGCGTTCGACAGTGGACGCCCTCTCCCAGCTCAAGGGCCTGGTGAGGGAGGCGATGGATGCGGGGGAAGGGCTGTTGGCTGTGTCATTCGACATAGCCAACGCCTTTAACTCCATTCCCCACACCACCATCCTAGAGGCGCTCCGCTTCCACGGAGTGCCTCCGTATTTGAGGGGCCTATTGGCGGACTACCTGACGGACCGCACAGTCCTCCTCGAGGACAAGTCGGGTGAGCTCCGCCAATACGGCGTCGAGTCCGGTGTTCCACAGGGATCTGTTCTTGGGCCGCTCCTGTGGAACATCGGATTCGACTGGATCCTGAGGGGCAACCTCCCCCGTGGCACGTCTGTCATCTGCTATGCGGATGACACTCTATTGACTGCCCGGGGGAGAAATTTTGAGGAGGCGGCCAGTTTGGCCTCGGCGGGCGGTTCACAGGTGGTGGACCGGGTCTCCCGCCTAGGGCTGTCGGTGGCGCTGCACAAGACCGAGGCCGTGTTCTTCCACGGACCTCGACAGCGCCAACCGCCCGACGCCCACATTCATGTGGAGGGCGTCCGCATTGGGGTGCAGGCCCAGATGAAATATCTGGGCCTAGTCCTCGACAACAAGTGGCGCTTCAGTGCGCACTTCAGCGCACTGTCGACGCGCTTGTTGAGGACCGCGGGCGCCCTCTCAGGCCTCCTCCCGAATCTAGGGAGGCCCGGCGAGCAATGCCGGCGTCTGTACGCCGGCATACTCAAGAGCATGGCCCTTTACGGGGCCCCTATCTGGGCGGACTCACTGTGCAGACGGGAGAACGCCGCCGCCATCCGCAGGCCACAAAGGGCCATTGCACAGCGGGTGGCGAGAGCTTACCGCACAGTGAGTTTCGCGGCGTCGTGCGCTCTGGCGGGAACCCCTCCTTGGGAACTCGAGGCGTGGGTGCTCGCCAGAGTGTACGACTGGACCGCGGACCAGAGGGCGCTCAACCGGCGCCCAGACCCGGCGGAGCGGGAGGAGGTGCGGGAGGAGATGCGGGAGGCAGTGACTCGGCATTGGGCCGAGGATCTTGCCTCCGCATCATTTGGTCGGCGGACGCTGGACGCCATCGGGCCCGTCCTGAGCGATTGGCTCGATCGGCGTCATGGCTGCCTTTCCCTGCGTCTGGTGCAGGTGCTGTCCGGGCATGGTTGCTTCGGATCGTACCTGCATCGGATTGCGAGGCGGCGGTGGACACGGCGGAGCACACTTTTGAGGCGTGCCCGTCGTGGGCGGAGTCCCGCTGCGCCCTTGTGGCGGCGGTCGGGGACGACCTCTCGCTCCCCAGCGTGATTTCTGCCATGCTGGGGAGTGAGGAGGTGTGGGAAGTGGTGGCCTCCTTCTGTGAGCACGTCATGTCACAGAAGGAGGCAGCGGAGCGCGTGCGGGAGGACGACCCTCTCGCGGCGCCGCTCCGCAGACGAAGAAGGGGTGGAGGACGGCGAACTCAACGTCCGTCCTCCTCATCCACCCCGGGGGGTGATCAGCGGGCGACAGGCGCGGGGGCGCCACCGCCTGCATCACATGATCCACCCCCTGTGCTCCGGCCATTATAAGGCCCCCTCCCCATTGGGGGGAGGCGTGAAGGGCCTGCCGTAAGGCGGGCAATCGCCGGTGGGGGACTGGACGACATGGATTCCCAGGCCCCCTCCACTAAGGCGAGGTCGGAGCACCGCTGGGTTTTTAGTGGGTATACCGGGAATTCTGTTTCCCGGGGAGTCTCACATACCCCTTTCCCGTCCCCCGATGGGAAAGGGGATGCGTAATAGCATTTTCCCAGCGCAAAAAAAAAAAAAAAAAAAAAAGGTTAGTATGGCGACCACAACGCGCACGAGCCGAGCGAGCGAAGCGAGCGGGCCGCGGCAGCGGCCGGCGATTGCCAGAAACATTTAAGTAAAATGTTTATTTTTTAACTACTATGTCCAATAGTTTATTTTTTGTTAACTTTTCATGAAAATGTTGTAAGTTTAATTTCATTTAATAAACAAAAACACTACAGTTCACCTATTTTATTACTTTGCCCAAGATAGGCTGGGCATTATTCATAATGGCCGGGAAAAGTGATTAATTATGCTGTATTAATCACATTGCCCAATTGAGTCGGGCATTATTAATACAGACCGGCCATTATTAACCCACTTGTTACGAGAAGTGTCGAACCTATCGAAATGTTATAATTTTCTCAGGAACTTTTTATTGTACATCATAAATATGTCATATAAAAAATAACAAAAAAATCCTGTGACTTTTGGAAAAGCCGGAAAATGGTGTCCTTTTAAAAGGACACTCGTAAAATGTACTACTGTCACTTCGCTGATAATAAAATATTAAGTTTCAGAATGAAATTGGGAAAACTCATTGTATTGCACAGGTTTTAATAAAGAAGTAAGTAGCTGGTATTTTACTATATAATAGAAAAATACCATTTTTGCCCCAAATGGATGTTCTAAGAACATTTTTGTTACACGACCTTATAACAACTGGTTGTTCGACGTGAATATATCTCTTTTGTTGTTGAAAGAATCGTCTTCTTTTGCTAACAGGTTGAACATTACAAGGATTCGTCGCCACTAGAATGATAATTATTTTTATTATGCCACTTGTTCAACAAAACCACTTCAGCACTTGTAGATCTGTATTGAAACATTTCACGCTCTGATTTAGGCATATCCTTATTAGAAGGTAAAAAACCCTTAGATTCTCTCTTATGATAGTACTCTCTAGTAGCTTTCATACCTGTTCCTCCCAGTCCATCAATTAGATGAACAGACGTAAACAAAATGTCAAAGATCAAGCGAAATGGCGCTGTTTAATCTATTGAGCGCAGAATATCAGAAAATGAGAGAATGACACTAGCGCCTAAGACCAGCTTTTCGTAACTTTCAGGAATGTCTGCTCCATGACCTTGATAAGAATCAAACCGTACGACATATCCTAAGCGAGTACCTCTAACTCAGAATTTGTAGCCCCATCGAATCGGTTGGCCTCGTATAAATTGTTTATTCGAAAGATTCTAGATTTGGAAGTGGTCTTTGCCACTTGTGCTAAATGCTCATCATCACTATTGCTAGAAGTCGATGCATCATAGCTATAATGAGCTTTTGCAGAAACTGGTAACAGCTCCAGAAAGATTTGACATTGAAACTTAATTCTCGTCACCTGAATCTTCCTCAGTTACCTCGCCATTACAGTTATCAGAAGGTATAATTGTAATATATGACGGTATTTCGTCATCATCATCAACCAGTTCTTGCTTTTCCACAATCTCATGTAAACATTATACTCTGATATGTGATCTAAAGGTAAAAAAAAGGAAACATTGGTAACGAAACTTTCAAAGCGTCATAGTAGGTCATATTACGACTGTCCGTTTAAAAGGACACCATAATAAATTTGAAATATGGACACTATAATTGTATTGTACATAGTAATAAATACATTAGAAATATAGGTAAGGGTTATGTTGTTACAGTATTATACGTATTTTGTCGATATTTGGTGACAATTGTATATTCTAGCCTTTTACCAGACATATTGTTTTTATAAAAAAACTTTTTCTGCTAAAACCACAATATAATACACTTAAAACAGCAAAGTAATGTATTAAATGACAGATAAACTCCTAAACTCGTAATATTTATTAAAAACTATTCGTTATAGTAACCTCATATTTTTAATTATTAATTTTTGAGAGGTGGTCTTTTAAAAGGACGCTCGTAACAAGTGAGTTAATAGTGCCCGGACTTATCAAATTGCCCGTAACATATACATATTATACATAGGAAACACCCAGACCAATGCAAACAATCATGTTCATGCACACAAAGATTTGCATTGAGCGGGAAACGAACCCGAGACCTCTGTGTAGCTGTCATGTTACATAACCACTACGCCACAGAGGTCGTCGTTGATGTATGATGCTTTCAGAAAATTAATTTTTTGAACGCAGATAAAATATTATCGTATATTCAAAGTGTGACTCTCTTTAGCCTTCCGATTGCATATTAATACATACTATATTAACTGACACTGTATTCTTTCTTAACGTAAAATAAAATCGACATACCAGCCCTTATACGATCCATTGCAAACAACAAGACCTCTTCAAAGATGGACAGGAATTTCGATTATTCTATTTAACCTTATGGGTGTTGTATTTTATTCCCAGTTTTCCTACTATTGCAGTGACATAGACCTCGGTTGATCTAGACATTCATCTTGTAATCTTTTCGAAATATTAATACTATATTTCTCCTTGTGGTGACGGAGTAAGAATACAATATGTCACCACCCCATCTCATCCCATGGGTGTCGTAAAAACCGTCTAAGGGACTATCCGTGAATATTATCTTTACGAAATAATAATTTTCTAATTAAAAAACCGACTTCAACAGGAGTCGGTTAAAAACCATGCTGATAACAATTTCTAAGATTAGTATTAAAAAAAAATTCTGCAGTCGTCTTCATCATAAGATCATGTTTGTGTAAAGTTTTCATTAATACGAATAAAATAAGCCCAAACACTAGGTAGCTGCTATACACCGTTGAGGAGTTCCCTCGATCCTCAATCTTCTTCATCATCAGATCATATTTGTGTTAAGTTGTGTAAAGTTTTCATCAATACGAATAAAATAAGCCCAAACACTAGGTAGCTGCTATATACCGTTGAGGATTTCCCTCGACCCTCAATCTTCTTCATCATCAGATCATTTTTGTGTAAAGTTTTGTAAAGTTTTCATCAATACAATTAAAATAAGCCCAAACACAAGGAAGCTGCTATATGCCGTTGAGGTGTTCCCTCGACTCTCGGTGGTCTCCAGGATTTGACCAGTTCTAACTCTTGATTATTTGGTAGTGACGTCAGAGATGCACATGTATGACAAGATTTTACACAATGCGTCCCTACAATTTTCAAGAGATGCCCTCGATTTCTCTGGGATCCCGTCATCCAGATCCAGATCTGGTGACAATGGGACCAAATGGAAAGCATACCCATACAAACAAAAAAAAAATTTTTCAAATCGGTCTAGCCGTTTTCGAGAAATCAGGTAACATACACAAAAAAAAAAATACAACCGAATTGAGATACTCCTCCTTTTTTTGAAGTCGGTTAAAAAGAAGGAAAACTTGAAATTAAACCCTATACCAATCCGTCTGACCAGCGTGGTATTAAAGAAAGAAAGAAAGAAAGATAATGTTTATTAAGGCACAAGCGCAAAGGCATATATAAAATTGTAGGTACATTTTCGTCCTTATTTCTACATAATAACTATAACATAAAACATTTTCTTGTTCTTAAAATCTACCCTCCACCTTAAAATATGCGACAATTAAACATAGAAGAACAGATGAACAGGAAGGACACGTAAAACACAATAAGAGCACGCCTTTCACTCCTGCGCCAAAAAAGGCGTTGGTTCAGTTAATTGTCGTAAAACCCTAAAAGATTTACGACACTGGTTTTCAACCAACACCCTGCAATGACGACACGGATGCCAATCATTCACACAATCAGAGCACACTAACACAATTTAACTTATAAAAACAATAAAACTTTATAACTAATATAATAAATAAATAAATAAAATACAAAAATAACATTAAATTCATCGTTGTACCATATTATTAACATTCATTTAGTCTACCAGATCAGACCTAATGAGACTGACCGGAAACAAATGATAATCGTATCGTCGATAAGATTGATGTTGATTCATTGGCCAATGCGTTCGTTTCCGTGGCTCAGTATGTGTCCAGGCAGCCTGTCATTGGCCGATCTGGCAGACGATAACAAAATTTGATTGGATGTATAAAATTAGATAATAACCAAAACATAAACAGAAACAGAATCAATAAACTAGAAAACAAAAACAAAAACAACAGTATGTACAGCGTAATAAATTTATATAAACTGTGTGATTGTGATGTCCAGTTATTTCTTTCTATTTTATTTTCCAAAGTGTACTTAACGTGGTGCAAGAGATAATGAAGTGAATAATATCGTGTATTAAATAATGTAACACTGCCCAGATGCGGCACATTTTGTTCAGAGTGATGCAATTGCAATGAATGACGTACAATGAAAGAAAGCTGAAATAAAGCAAAAATTTGTGATACTCCGCCAAATCAGGTATGTATCAGTGCAGTTAATATATCAACTCCCCTCAGCTCACATTTGATTTAGTATTAGTAGGCCAAGTATCCCTTCCTCATGGGAGGAGGCCCGTCTTCTGTGGGACATTAATGTGATGTTATAATGAATGCTATATTTGCTAAACTGTAGTAAAATAGGAGGTGTTGGCAATAAATATTTAATTATATTGCAGAGAAACGTGTATCCGACACTCTTACTGAAAGAAATTCGTCCTTATAATTATTATAAGGACGAATTTCTTTCAGTAATCTGTTAGTGTATTATTATAACACACTAACAGATTTTCCTACCCGCGTACAGATAATACCTACCCGCTAAAGTTCTTTTAGTCGGCTCTTTCGACACTCTTGAAATTAGATGGGGTCCGTTAGAACAAAGAGGATCAGAAAGAAAGCAAGAAAGAAAAAAAAACAATTTTATTTAACACAGACGAGCTTGCACACACAAAAGCCAATTACAAAATTAACCAAATAAAAATAACAATCTAATTTAACAAACAGATCTAAAAAATCAAGTTAAGGAGTGTGTCCCATCAGTGTCAAACAAGGACACTGGCTTAGTTTTAACGCTGCGAGACTCAAAACAACTCGCAACACTGATTTTCAGCAGTGCCCGTGTCACTATTTAATACTTTTAAATAAAGTTGTTTAGTCACTATACATACAATTTAGTTATTCCATATTCATTACCAGGTTGAAACTCCAAGCTTAGTGTTTCTTTGAACTTAAACAATAATGTAAGTAAAACGTCAGTCAATGACCACGAACACTCTCCAGGCTTTTGTTGTGTCCAATACACTCTCTCTATAAAAGATTTTTGCGGAACTTTTTTATTTTGTGACGGAGCTTTATCCGTCACAAATCTCGTGGGAATTATGTATTTGAACCTCTTTGAATCGAGACAATGAACTTATAAGAACTATTACGTACGAGGTGCGTGACCGAAAAGTTGCGATTTTCTTTTTAAAACAAAGATTTTGTTTCATGCTTTTATTTGTTATTTTATAAATAGTGTTCTTGATTTATAAATGTTAAGAGTTGTTTAAGCTACGTATAAAGTATGTACCCTTGGAAGTATGGGGAATAATCACTTAATAACCACCAGGAAAAGGTCACCCGTTAATAAAACAATCGCGTCAAGGTTTAGTGAAACCCTTTTAACGTGTGACGATCAGAGGTTATGCGCTATAGCCCCAAGACAAACTTTTTATTATTAGAAAATACTTTATAATTATTTATTATCATAACAGCCCATTAATGTCCCACTGCAAGGACGGGACTCCTTCCGTGACGGAGGGATACTTGGCCTACTAATACCACGCTGGCCAGACGGATTGGTATAGGGTTTAATTTCAAGTTTTCCTCCTTTTTATAAAGTAAAGATAATATTCACGGATAGTCCTTTAGTCGGTTTTTTACGACACCCATGGGATGAGATGGGGTGGTGACACACTGTATTCTTACTCCGTCACCACACGGAGATTATTTATAATACCAGAATTGAATCAGTTTTTTTTTCAGATTTATGTATTGTCTTATTTGATTTTGACGTAGCTTACATTACCTTATGTGATTATTGCCTCTGTAAATCTACATGACTCCTTGTTCTTTTTACACGAGAGAACAAAAGAAAAACGGGTCAGTGTTTACATATTTCCGTTATTATTGTTTAATTATTACATTAGGAAAATGAGAGATCGCATGTTTTTGTTTAACTCATGAAATAGCAATTACATATTGAAATAGCATGTTCTTATTACATTAAATTTAATTATTACATATGCTTGTAAAGAATGTTTTGTATTATTTTTGACCTAATTCTAATGGAGTAATTATTTATGTACTTTTGTTTAATTTTAAATGTACTTAGTCACGGAGCAAAACTGTTTAGCATGTTAAATCAACAAAGAAAACAACATACTTTTTTACCAGCCTTTAAACGTCCCTGCAGTAGGACATTAATGGGCTGTTATGATAATGAAAATGTCCCTCAGTAGGGACCGTCCTTTTTTAATGATGAACGGAAAAATAATCCTTCTACTAGCAGATGGATTTTCATGTTTAAATAACTATACTATATATGGTAACCAGTCCTTCTTACAGTTAAAAAAAGAATATTTAGAAGGCAAGGAGTTTCAAGATACTTACCAAATTTTGCCGCGCGTTCTTGAGAAAAATGGTCTTAACAGACAGGCAGACCGACAACAAAGTGATTCTACAAACCCTTGTCGGTACGGAAAAACGGTCAAAATCGGTACGGAACCCTAAAAACAGTAAAACTTATCAGGCAAACCTTATCTATTGAATGTCAGAATTACTGCAGAAATTATAATAAATGCAGACGATCAAAATGTAACATTACGATACGCGATAAGCGACAAAAGGATCACATTGATATACAGATTCTACAAAAACTAATTTGAAAATATCTCCACATACTTATAGTCTTCAAGTCCCACTCCATGGGAGCCAACTTCAGCGTCAACTTATACTAATATCAGGTCAGACACAATATTTATAAAGGGTTTTAACAGAAATAATACCAAAACAGCTTTCCCCTTGGTCAACTTCTACGACACTATTGAAAAGAGATTGGGTGATATGATACTATATTTATTTATTCCATTACCACACGAAATTTAGAACATTTATTAACATTTTAATTATGATACTTTTTAATAAAATCTTTGTAAAACCCCTTGCTTAAGAAGTAAAGGTGTAGCGTAGGACGTATATCATTACGAAAAGCAACATTGTCACAGGCCTACTCATGTGTCATCACGATAAGCATCGCAATAATTTCATAATTTCTAAGCACACTCCATTGATTCAGTCAATATAAGTTTCATAACAAAGCTAACCGGCCCGATAGCCCTGAACTTGACCTAAGCGTTTGCAAAACGCTCCCCACTTGCACTGCTGCAATGTTGACCGACTCACTATAACGAAACACAACCGGCCGCGCACGCACGATTCGACCATGTACCCAAATCCTTTCGACCGCAAACATTCTACTATAAGACAAGTATTGGATAGAATATTTAAAGATAAAAGTGAAAGAAAAAATGTACTCTCAAGAAAAAATAGTAACAGTTCTTCCTATTCAAATTCTTCTTCGTCTTCGGAGAACAGCAAGCAGAAAATGTTTGGAATGAGTTTCCGTTGAAACTGTTCTGTGAAATTATTTGTCGTGATTTTTAAAAGCGTTTGCAGTTCTTGTTGACTTTCACTACTTGAAACTTTGGTGAGTTTTAATATTAATTAATTAGTAAAATACCGTTAAAATCTTAATTACTTATTCAGTAAAGTAACTGTAGTTCTACCGTAATAATTAACGATGAAGTTTGCCAAACTACGGTCTATCATTTTATAAAAAAAACTCATCAACTGGTGGGTTAACGCGAATGTATTAACCTTGCAAAGTTCCTTATATCTAGTTACTTATCTTAATAAAATAGGGATATTCCAGACAAATTTTAAATAACCCTTTTAAATATTTATCTAAATCTCGAAACTTCAATCTCGGTAACTTTTCCGTTAGAAAAACTTGGCTTTTAAACTTTATTAACTTTAAGTTGTTTGGACCAGCGACGGAGGCGAAGTTTGCTGCAGGCAGACGCAATCATTGTGTCACTTAAATTAGATTTTTAAAACTTAAAGATTAAGCTAGCTTTTTGTTTGGATTGGAAATAACTTATTGTAGGAAAAATTGCAAAATTACACATTTCTTGTCGTTCCTTGTATATTCTGATATAATTAGACCAATCATCAAAGTATAAAATATGTATACTGTGATGTAATACTGTGAAAATATTAACAGAATAGGTAATTAAGATTTTTGGAAGACCCGAAAAAGAGCTAAAAGTTCTAAAGTTTTTATTTTTTAAATAATTGTTACGTCTCTCAAAAATCAGACATTTCTTGAAAATATAAATATTTTATTTTATCCAAAGAGTTTACTATTTACTTAGTTCCATTGAAAATTAAAATAAATTTGCGTATTAGGTATACAAATTATCAACGCTCAGATTTTAATTTAAAAATTATAATGTTATTTAAATTAAAGAATTTACGCTTGTGATTTTACCATTGTAGCAATGATCAACGATGCTTGGAGAGCACTTATCGTCTTTCAGTGTATACTTAGCCCAATAATGTATAAATATAGTAATATTAGACAGCCCATCAATGCCCCACTGCAGGGACTAGAGATAATATTCACGGATAGTCCCTTAGTCGGTTTTTACCACACCCATGGGATGAGATGGGGTGGTGACATATTGTATTCTTACTCCGTCACCACACGGATCGGTATTAAGGTAATAGTCCAGTATATAATATTTCGTAACTTTTCTATGAGTTAGTCTAATAAAAAGTCTATAATTATACTTATTCTAATTCCGTTGGTTTTGTCTCACTATAACTTAGTATATACTATTTAAATTCATAGATACTTTTGCATTTTTAGGAACTTCCCTTCTTTATAAATAAAATAGATAGCGAAGTTGAAAATGTTTTAGCTTTCATTGAACTCACAGTACTTTTTGAGAGGTCTCAATGTAGCCTCTGTGATACAGAATTCAGACTGACATTTGTGTAAAAGCGACTGTGAATGGTCCCACATGTATACTTCAACACGACTGCTTTGCATATATCAAGATAATAGTATTGTTTTCTACATAGGCAGACGTAGGTCGTGATGTTACATATGTTTTTCCTATCGTCTTTTCTATCTTGGCTATCAATCCTACATGGGGGTCAGTAGTAGTCAGCCCACGGTTCGATCTCACTGTTAATGAGCTCAAACTCTACCTTATCCTTTTACACTACATCATTCCATCTTGTTAAGGGGGGTTCTCCAACTTCGACCAGGGATGTATCTCCTAATTATCTCAACAGTTAGAATTTTTAAGACGGAACGAGATATTGACGAGAAGAAATCCAAAAGGCATCACTTGCCGCTTTTTAACAGAATGTCTACAAACTATCAAATGAACACAACAAGACAAAAAACTTTTCATTTAATTTACATTCTTAAATCAAAGAAGAATGGGCAGTTTTATATGGGGTGCGTCCCATGTGTTGTAACACTTTGTGACCTATTTCATTTGAAAGATCTCAGCCAGTGCTATGTTTTATTGTATGGGCATAACTCCGTATCTCGTGCAGGGAAACTGTTATAGGGTTTTAAAAATATTAAAAAAATAATTAAAAATGTCTTAACTAATTGGTCTTTTAATAACTATTACTAAAGAGATTTAAAGGTAGAGCTTACTTTGACCTAACACCCTCTCTGCCACCGTTGTAAGCGCAGAGTTGAGAAGATTGCAGACATGTAAAATGTCATTTACGGCGGTCCTTCTGGGTAGAAGAACTCTCAAGCTTTCAGAAACGTTTGCGCATGACAAAGAAAAAACAGCTCCCTATGCTCCCCGCCATTTTGTTCCAAATATGACATCTGCTCTTTGCTTCCCAACCTTTGTAGCATGTTGCGACTAGCATAAACATGTTCACCTAGATTTGTTTTCAATACATATATTTTTTTCAACTAAATTGTGTGCAGGTCAAAAGTACTGAGCTGTTAATGATGAAATAATTTTTGTATCAAATAAGGCTTTAATCGTACTTTTTTACATTTTGTGACACGGAAACACATTATATTTATTCCACTTATAATAACTGTAGACAATTTACAGACACAGGAATCGTTAGTTTAGACCGTTATTAATAAGTACACAGTTAAAAATATATAAGTGAAAATGGTAAAGTTCGCTAAATAAATCTCTTACGTATATGTATAGATACGTTATAGAGTTGAGGTTGAGAAAATAAAAATCCTCATCGCATTTTTCTCTACATAGCTGTTGATGTTAATAAGGTTGTCATAATTATAATGACAGTATAAATATACAACTCCTTTAAATAGACCTGTTCTATTCACATATCTTTCAAAATATATTGAAAACACGAAAGTACAGCTCAGCAACAACACTACACCATGCTTCCAGCCCTCAGCCAATAGGCGTCCATTGCTCGAGATGGGTCTCCTACAAATATCTTTACTTTGCCGATCCTGTGACTACCTTATCACTTGGCACCACCCCCATATCACGCGATATACGCGGTCGCTTTTCGAAAACTTTTCTGCCTCATCGTCATTTGTAAGTTCTTCGTGCTATGTCGCTCCTTAAACGGGCAATCCTGAGTGCTCTATCGGTCACTTTAGTTCTCCTACGAATTATCTCACTTCTGATTCAATTACGCAGGTCAACTTCCAATAAAGCTCTCTCCATTTCCCTGTAGATGACAAAAAGCCTTGTGATTTGACGAGTGACCCCCTTCTCGAAGTTACACTTATCTGGCCTGATTGTCCCAGGTAAATATATTCGTGGACAACTTTGAATGTAGCGCCTCCAACCGTGATTAAAGTGGGTGCAACATGAACATTTGCCATGATCTTGGTCTTGTCCGTGTCCATTTTAAGACCCACTTATTGAGAGATACTATTAGGGTCATCAAGCATTATATTGAGGTCCTCCTTGGTCTATGACATGACACCATTTTCGTTATACCTAGCTGCAAATTCATAGTTCTTGATAATCCATCCTCGAGACAAGCCAACATAATGGCGTTTCCGTATACTTAAGCACTGCAGTATTATGAAATATCGTTGGTGTACTTGGCATCGTTGGAGAGACTGCAACACTACACCAGTAAGTTAATAATGGCATCTACACTAAGCCCAAACTTATTTGACCAACCTGAAGTTGTTGCAACTAACTGAGCAGATGTCATATTTGGAATAAAATGACGGGGAGCATAGGGAGCTGTTTTTTCTTTGTCCATGTAATTGCGAAAACGTTTCTGAAAGCTTGAGAACTCTTCTACACAGAAGGACCGCCGTAAATGACATTTTACATGTCTGCAATCTTCTCAACTCTGCGCTTACAACGGTGGCAGAGAGGGTGTTAGGTCAAAGTAAGCTCTACCTTTAAATCTCTTTAGTAATAGTTATTAAAAGACCAATTAGTTAAGACATTTTTAATTATTTTTTTAATATTTTTAAAACCCTATAACAGTTTCCCTGCACGAGATACGGAGTTATGCCCATACAATAAAACATAGCACTCGCTGAGATCTTTCAAATGATATAGGTCACAAAGTGTTACAACACATGGGACGAAACCGCCCATTCTCCTTTCCTAAATATTTATAATGCTATAAAATTTTAATAATAACTCTCTCGAGAACTATTCTGACCATTTCCGATACAATGAAACTCATGAATAAGTACCTCGTTCAATTTTACTGTAATGTCTGTTGAAACATCTAAGAACAAAATTACCGATTAAAGTTTAGGGGTATGTTCTAGTAGAGATATTTGAGCTATATTGCTAGTCCCTTCTTCATAAACATACAGCCTATCGATAAGGTAAAATAACTTTTGAACACGAACCTCTCCTAGTTATGGTACTACTCTATCATCATAACAGCCCATTAATGTCCCACTGCAGGGACGGGCCTCCTCCCGTGACGGAGGGATACTCGGCATACTACTCTATAATAGTTAATTTTAGGTTATGTATTCATGTTAAAGGTCAGAAGGTTTACAATGATCGAAAATTTACTCCGAAATCGATAGGAATCAGCCATGGATTATTGTTAACACGTGACAGAGGTTTAAAACTATTACAGTTAAATAAATTGGTTTATTCTCAAAAATTAAGAAATTTCTGGGAATCATCAATGAAAACAAAAAAAATATGCTGTATGTACAGTCAGCTGCAAATAAAACTAACCCCTTTAGCGCGCTGTTATATTCTGAAAGGGGGTTAGGTGTCTTTGCAGCTGACCGTACTAAGTATAAACACATAGACCATTTTGTTTTCATATTATGATTCACAGAATTTTTAAAATATAATGGGAGACTAAGATCTTACAACCTTTAAGCTTGTGCATGTGGCAACGTTCTATAAGCACAGATTACTTAACAGTTACTTCTATAGCTTATAGAGTATAAAATGTCACTAGCCTTTGAAAATGCCACAAGTATCGTCGATATCGTAACATGATCTTGGTTTATACCAAATTGTTAAAAGTTTAAACGAGCTATAAAGACTATGTCGACAATAGGTTTTTAAAGGAACCACAGGGGTAATTTTTTTTTTACAACAAGCAACGGATATGACCCGTTAAAGCCTTAACTAGTTAAAACATTTAACATAAATTTTATCTTAAAGATTGTTTTCCTTTTTATTATATTATCATAACAGCCCATTAATGTCCCACTGCAGGGACGGGCCTCCTTCCGTGACGGAGGGATACTTGGCCTACTAATACCACGCTGGCCAGACGGATTGGTATAGGGTTTAATTTCAAGTTTTCCTTCTTTTTATTTCGTAAAGATAATATTCACGGATAGTCCCTTAGTCGGTTTTTACGACACCCATGGGATGAGATGGGGTGGTGACATATTGTATTCTTTTTCCGTCACCACACGGAGAATTTTTATTATATTATGATATTGCGATATGTTCCTATTATCTTACATTTAAAGTATCAATCAATCAACTAGCTTATTGCAGTCCACTGCTCGACATAGGCCCCTCCCAACACGCGCCATAGAACTCGGTCCTGCGCCTTCCGCATTTAAAGTTTATTTCATAAATGACTAAAGAAATTATAAACTAACAATATTTTTCTTTTTTCATGTTGAAAATGTTACGCGACTTTATATTTTTACCTGCTGTGTTTATTTATATATTTTAACTACATTGTAGCAAAACAGCAAAATAATAAAGGTTTTTTTTTGGTAGATGTTCTAAGCCCTGGATATCAGTTAAAAGACTATATTTATAATTGTAATATTATTTATAAAAAAAATTATTTAATAGTAAATCGTGTCCTTTTTAATCAAAGTTACAAATTGTAAATCATCATAACATCCCATTAACGTCCCATTGCAGGGACGGCCCTCCTCCAGTGACGGAGGGATACTTGGCCTACTAATACCACGCTGGCCAGACGGATTGGTATAGGGTTTAATTTCAAGTTTTCCTTCTTTTTATTTCGTAAATAAATATAATATTAACGGATAGTCCCATAGTCGGTTTCTATGACACCCATGGGATGAGATGGGGTGGTGACAAATTGTAAATAGTAATTATATTTTACAGACTACTCTGTATTTATTTAATCTGTTTCTATTAATGCTCCATAACTCCATTCAGAAATACACAAACAGGGAAAGTAGGTAAATTGCCAAAGTTTACGAAAGTCCTTTTAGAATTCTAGGGTTAACATTGAGTGCTCTATTTACATATGTCTGAAGTGCTAAATTCTGAATGCCATCTCAAATTGGTTTTCTGCAAACAATCTATTGTTGAATGCTGGAAAGACCAAATGTATAAGGTTTACACTTCCTAATGTAAGGCAAGCACATGTTGATGTCATGCTGGAGGGGCATAGGTTGGAATTTGTACAAAGTACTAATTTTCTAGGAATTACAATAGATTGTAAATTGCAATGGGGTGATCATATCACTGGTTTAGCCAATAAGCTTAGCTCTGCTGCTTTTGCTGTTAGACGGATTAGGCAGTTGACAGATGTAGGAACAGCAAGGTTGGTATACTTTAGTTACTTCCATAGTTTGATGTCCTATGGTATACTACTTTGGGGTAATGCAGCAGATTTAGAAACAATTTTTATATTACAGAAAAGGGCAATACGTGCTATTTATTGTTTAGGCAGGAAAGACTCTCTCAGGGAACGTTTTAAAGACATAAATATTTTAACTGTAGCCTCTCAATATATATTAGAAAACATACTGTATGTTAGGAAGAATATAAATAAATTCACAAAAGTAAGTGATATTACAGACAGAAATTTGCGTAATAAAAATAAACTGCTCCTTCCGAGCTATCGACTTAGTAAGGTTAGTGATTCTTTTAAAGGCGACTGTATACGCTTTTATAATAAGCTGCCTGAGTCGGTCCTTGGTATGCCTGACAATAAATTTAAAACCTATGTTAAGACCACTTTATGTAAAAAGGCATACTACAGGACAGACGATTACCTTAAGGATAAGAGTGTTTGGCTTGGTGCAGGTCTCCCATAATGTGCTATTAATAATAATGGCATAAGTTGTATTAGGTACATTACAATACGTTTTTTTTTCGTATGATATCTTAACTTAATAATAATGTTTTGTTTATATACTTATTTTAATTTTACACAAACAAATGTACACTCGTCCACATTTGATTTAAGAGTTAGGACTCGCAGAAATTTACTTTGGTCGATGTTAGGTAAGGGCGTCCCTCTGCTTGTGTTTCCCCAAATTGTATTTATTTTTCTTCTATTACTATTGTCAGGACTTGTCATGCTCACTATAATGTCATTGTTTGTGGTGGCGTGGAGGCCGGGTCAATCCCTTCCCTACGATATGGCGAGGGGGTTGATGGCTGGCCTTTGCGTTATACTCGTGAACGGGTGCTACTTGGGGTGACTGGTCGACCCTGACATTAAGTATTTTTCATTTTTGGTACACCACTTATTTATCTAGGGGATAATTTAGTTGAGCGACGTTTTTATTACTAGAAAACTTTGTAAGTGTGATTTGGTGCTCCCACTTTTGTGTACTACCTACAGGACGAATCTTCTAGTTTAAGATATTTATATTGATCCTTTAGTGCAATCCTTAGTTTTTATATGGTATACAATGGTTGCAGCGCTTTGTTACGGTTACAAAATTGTTGTAAAATTATAGAGACGTCTAAAAAATGCTGCTTTAGAGTTTGTTACGCCGCTTCTTCTCTACTAGCGCCTTGGAAGCGGTGGTAAAGTTTGGAAAACTTTTAATATGTAAACTTAGACTAAGTAGTTTTAAACTGACGTCAATAAGCTGTTATTTTGTAACATTATGTTGAAAAATAAAGAAACTGAAACTGAAACTAAACATGGATTAAACTTTGTTTAAAATAATATTATTATTTATAAGTGCTACTTAGATATGCTTTTAACGATATTTCTACTGTCTATGATCAATTATTTGCGTTATTGGATTAGTTACCAACAGTCAATTTAAATACCAATTAGTATTTATGCTGTCGAGCCTGAAATGACGTCAGATTTATACAGTACATATTTTAAATAAACATAAATTACTAGAATAACCATCTTTAATTAAAAAACACTAACTATAGTACGTCGTTTACGTTACTCATTAACTATAACTATGTTCTAGTCCATATACTTAATACGAGTTTAGTCATTATCAGAGAAACCATTATTAATTATGATGCAATTTTTAATGTAAATATATCTAAAAATATACGAAAACTGTTATCCCATATCACTAATTGTTTTAAACCAGGCCAAGGTAGAGGCCGCTAATTTTTCTTTCCATTCAATGACTTTATTTTTTTTTTACTTTGGTTTATTTAGTTATCCAATGTGATTCTGCCAACATCAAGGTTAATAAAGAAGACATTTCTACTAATTTGTTTTTTATTTACAAATAATTCGAAGTGAAATTGTTACAGAACCGATTGCTTATCAGTGAATAAAAGTTTCAGTTTTAGGTAGATCAAAGAATAGATTATTTCTAAGAAAGTGGATTCTCACCATTAACACGAAAATTATTTTCTTAATCTAAAAACATTGACTGTTATTATTGGCGTATCGCAGTCCGCTGCTCTACCAACATCGCTACAGAATACGTTTCTCCGCTTTCCTCCAGTCCGATGCAGCTAATATTTATTTTTGTAATAAATATTTCAATTAAATTCATACAATAAGTTAATAACAAAAATATTGTGGGTGGCATATATATTTCAATATTAAATTCCAATTTAGAATTTCTTCATCATAACAGCCTATTAATGTCCTACTGCAGGGACGGGCCTCCTCCCGTGACGGAGGGATACTTGGCCTATTAATACCACGCTGGCCAGACGGGTTGGTATAGGGTTTAATTTCAAGTTTTCATTCTTTTTATTGCGTAAAGATAATATTTACGGATACCAAGTCCCTTAGTCGGTTTTTAAGACACCCATGGAATGAGATGGGGTGGTGACATATTGTATTCTTACTCCGTCACCACACGGATAATAGAATTTCTTACTTCAAAAAAAATTGCAGTTCGGTATAGTCCCCAGTCCATGACATAGCGCGCATATACGTTACTTTATATATTAATTGCCTTCTGCGTTTTGTTTGTAGACATTTAAAAAATGACATTTCAAGTCACGTTTTAAAACAACTGTGTAAATATAATAAACCCGTTCATAATCCTTTAAATTATGTGTGGTGAAGTAGTCTAAACATTTAATGTTAGTACATTGCACCACTCGTATTTACTTAAGCAATATAAATTCTCATATTGTGATGTGGATATTTCATAAGTGTCTATGCAGTATTTTTAGTTAACCTTGCTACTGTTATTATAGTATCCCTTGAAACCTTGGTGGAGCAGCCTTCGTGTATTGTGTGTCCAACTGTTCGCGGATTCAAATATAAAGAAATATAATTTACGAGTATATTTCAGCCGTGCGGTTCCCGGTTAGAATAGGACTGTCCCATATCCTCCTGTGGGTGTCGTAAGAGGCGACTAAGGGATACCACCTAGGACCTCGGGTCAACCTCCTGGTGGGAAGTAAATCACCAACAACAGCATACCCAAGGAGGGTTGGCGTCAGGCAGGCGGCCGGCCGTAAAACATATCCAAAACTTTTAGCAGCATAATATGGAAAAGGACATGCTGCGCCGATTCCAAATAAAAATGGGATAAGGGCAGGGGAATGATGATGATAATTTATATATTAAATCCACAGGTCATTGTCTTGAGATTAGATGTTGTTTATGTCCAGTATGTCTGAGTACATTTAAATCCTGGTGATTCAGAGCTTGTTCCTGGATCTAGTATATGTCTTTTAAAGAAAACTGTATAAATGAGAGCTATGCAATTTTGTGTCATCTAGAACTTCAGGCTAAAACTATAAATAACATAACACAGACAACATAATTATTACAGAGTTTTTTATTATAAAAGTGACTGCTGTTTGCTCAATTTTTTCTTTTATTGTGTAAATGTGCATGGACTTTTTTATTAACTTACGCAAAGTAACAAAGAAAAACCTAGTTTCATTAAATTTATTTTAAACAACAGCGTACATACGAAAGGTCAGCGTAATTACACTAAACTAAAGAAAACAAGGAAAACATACAATGCAAAAAAAGAGAAAAAGCTATTTACAGTGTCTCAACCGTTCAATGTCAAATGCAACGCATAATATGTC
This sequence comes from Schrankia costaestrigalis, assembly GCA_905475405.1. Taxonomy (NCBI): domain Eukaryota; kingdom Metazoa; phylum Arthropoda; class Insecta; order Lepidoptera; family Erebidae; genus Schrankia; species Schrankia costaestrigalis. Next base: position 4,885,639 of record FR997830.1, read on the forward strand.
ATTTTAAAAATAGACAGTAGTTCAAGATTATTTTATAACAATTAATATGAATATGAGAATTTAAATGCACAATAATTTCACGCCAAAACTGACGTAAACAAAGCCAAAAACCGGCATTGCGAATTTGCGAACAAACTTTTTATTTAATCCTGAATTATCGATGAAGTCAAATTCAGAATCAGCTTCAACTTGATGCCACAGTTTATTAATTATTTCACTGCTACTTAAAGAAAGTTTGTAAGCAATGGGTACACCGGACATTATTAGGGCAGTCCATCATGGGGGAATTACCCGAGTTGGTTTTCCTTTCTAGGTCTTATGTGGATCTTATCTCGGGTTTGATTCCCGCTCAATGCAAATCTTTGTGTGCATGAACATGATTGTTTGCATTGGTCTGAGTGTTTTTATATATTGTATTTATTTAGAAATAAAAATTTATTTAAGTAAGTTTATCCTTTGTGTACAAGCTACCTATAGTACAAGCTTTGCTTTGCTTAGTTTGGGACTAAGGGACTAAAAAATTCTGAAGAATTTTTTTTATCTGGCTTGTAGTTTTACTCATGATATGATCTTCATGTTTTTAAGTCCATTGGTATAGAAAATAAAAGGCGTATGTAGAACAGGAAGAAAAATAGGTAACAAAAACAAAACTTTTATTTCCAATTCCATTATTGTTTTCAGTCCATTGCGTTGCCCTATAGTAGTTAAGTTTCCACCATAAATATAATTTATAAGCCGCTACCACAAAAACAACGTGTTAATAACGGTCCGATGATTATTTAGAACGTAACCATTAAAATATTAAATCTGTTTGAACAATCTGACGTGTGAATCGAGAGGTAATGGATTAAGAAGAATTTAGTAATAAAATATGAAACAGTATTTTTTTCATGGTACGTATTTAAAAAAAAAGTATGTAAATATGTTTGTGCATTGTCTATACATAGTATAAACTGTGCTTAGTATGAGACTTGATGACGTTATGTCAAGGAATATGAGATATTGTTACGCCAATTGACGTCCACGAACATAGGACTCCTACAAATATTGCCACCTTGTGCGGTCCTGCGCCTCCCTCATCCATTGGCTTCCCGCCGTCCTAACGAGGTCGTCGGTCCACCATGTGAGGGGCTTCCCACTCTGCGTTTTCCGGTACGCGGTCGCCACTCCAGAACCTTTCTGCCTATTGTTGAGTATTTACTCTATTGTTACGTACTATGTGGGTAAATCACTTCAGCAAGTAAGTAATCGTCTAGGTCGCTATACCACCGCTGTGCCCACTTAATCCACCTCCAAGATTTAACAGCTTATGTCTATGTAGGTACCGACTTATTTTGGCATTGCTGGCGTCTATTAGCAACGATTACCACTTACTACCAGGTGACACTTTTGCTCTGCCAATTTAATCGATAAAAGAACTATGAATAAGGGAATATCTACATAACATTTAAGTAGTACCTATAGATACCACAAAAAGATACACTACCACGTAATAGTACCCATAAAGAAACGATTTAAGACCACTAGTAGGGCTGAGAACGTGGTTGTAAAATTTTATTACAACCCTATTCGTTTTTCTATATAAATCATTTAATATTTCTAGATAAATATTAACATTCATAGTTTCTAGGTAATATAAAACTATTTTAGTTTGTAAACGAGTGACCTGATCATATTTCTTGATATTATAACTTCCTTATGTCCACGTAGGAAACGTGCGTCCGTTTTCCGCACATTTCTTTGTTACCACGGCTGTGCTAAACGGTTGTGAGTTCCAGAAAGATTCCGATTATTGCGATTACCCGAAAATCTGACCCAGTTGCAGATTAGTCCTAACCTAATTTGGAAAAAGTGGGAGAAAAGTGTGATTGTTAAGAAGGTAAATTAACCTTCCTAACCGTCTCTCTCATTGGTGATTCTCGATTGTAAATTTGAATAACAATGGATGGGTGCCCAAAAGTACTGAAACACGTCAAGCCAAAAATGCGCCACATCGGTATTTGGAATGTTTTCCATTGCGATGCACGTTAGTGCAAAAGTGTTTCACAAAAATATACTATTTCCATAATCAACGTTTTTTTTTTGTTGAGTACGAGTAGTTGGTCTCTGACGACCGCTACTACTTTACGCGGGCTGTGGCGGGGCGGATGGCCCTCAACCAAAGAGTAACTTAACGTGCAGACCATTGACTTTTTATTTTAAAAATAATAATTGTTTATTTCTTATATGACCTGGTAGCGTGGTATTAGTAGGCCAAGTATCCCTTCGTCATGGGAGGAGGCCCGTCCCTGCAGTGGGACATTAATGGGCTGTTATGATGATATGAGCTAGCTTACTATAAGCTAGATCAACATGAAAATTACCGCAAATTCTCGAACGAATATCGTAATAAAATTGTCATGTACACACAACGGTACTAGTCTATCAAGCTAAGCCTATGTGCACCTTATTGACTGGCATTAAATCACATTTTTAAATGAATGTAGGCGAAGGAAAGCAGTTTTGCAAGGATTGTAGTACATGGTGATCAGTAGTTTATAACTATATGAGAATAAGACGTGATTTCATGTATACGGTGGACCAAAGAACTAGTTACGAGTAGGACGGTGGTAAACCAATGGATGACCATAGAAGATGGAAATATTTGTTAGAGGCCCAGAATGTCCTACAGTGGACGTCTATTGGATGATCTGATTCAATAAATATGAACGTATTTTAAATGAAAATATGTAGCCGTGCGTTAAATAAAGGGCAAGTAAAAAGTCCTTGAAATATCAACCATGTGTCATAACTTTACAAATTTTAATTCAAACATTAAGCAGCTCATTATAATAGTAATAATTACATACGAACACATGCGTAAAAATTGCCGACATACGACGATTGCGACGCAGACCGGTCTAGAACCTACCATAACTTCTTTGCAAGCGCATCGCGTGATGAAAGAACGCTTTCATTACGATTTGAAGCGGCGGCCATTTTTTACGTTCGATTTTTACATTGAAATTGTTCATTACGAATTGTATTGCATACCTGCATTTCGAAGCACACGCGCAAATTTATGCCATTTCCTCTGATTTCTTTTTGTTTAGTAAATTAATTTATTAGAAAAGTAATGTATTTTTATGTAATGCTTTTTATTAGACGTTTACTTTATTTTAATTGTGCAATAACATGATTTTCGAAGGTGGTCGTGTAGATTGAATTTAATGCTGTTACTAAGCCGCAGACAAATACTTGCGTGGTGGATTACAATTATCTCCATAGCTTTGACAAACTCTGTGTCTGTGGTGGCGGTTTTAGTAGGTAGGTACATGGCTGTTGTAAAGAGGGTTAAGTTACCGCTCGATGCATTTTGTTTAATTATTCTTACTATAGTTAGGTAAACATTGTAGTAACTCTAACATAGGCAATCCTCACATAAATAAACTTAGCATTCACCGCAAAAAAAAATAGGTCAAGTTGCTCGGTAGGGAACGGAACCTAAAAAACTAAAAGGGATGAAAAACATCTTTCATAGGGCAAGTAAAATATCATACAAACAATTTTATATAAGAAAAATTTTAAGACATTCATAAATTTTTAATTTAATCTTTTATCTTGTTTTTATTCTATATTTGTTTTTGTTTTTTATCTTTTTTTGTAAGTCTTAAGTAGGTCTTATATGAGGTGTTTCAAGATTATCCATTTTTCTAGACACTCTGTATAAGTATAGGTAGATGAATGTATCCGAAGCAAATAAGGTACATGTGAGGATAGTGTAACGATTGTTGGTTAAATGAGATCGCAAAAACAATAATGACATCAATGACCATCATACTTTTCTGGGGTTTGACATGGCTATGATACAGCCTTTAACCCCAAGACATCCATAGTTCTAAATAAAATTGACGGCAACTTTAAAAAAATTTAACACCGACACAAGATACAAATTTAACCAAGTCGTAGGATATTATAGTTATTCCGGTTAGTAATCCATTATAAATTAACTTGTACCTACAAACACCACATGATAGGTATATATTTCCTATACTTAACATAATTTAACAGTATTAAATTAACTTTGTAAGGTTCGCAACATGTTACCACAACGTGATAATATTTTAAATAACATTATGGCTGTTAAATTTAATTATATTGTATTATAATTGATTATAACAATTAATATCTGTCGTGTCTATATTATAATATAACGTTTAATTTATAGTAGTTGGACTATGCTTGGTCACCAAACAGCATATTTGAATAGCCCTCTCGTACTGGAATGGTCACTAACTTATAACTGCTTTGAAATCTACTACGTTTAACCAGTATACTTAGTACCTAAGTGTTTCGCAGATATATAATTACGAGTATGTAGATAGATTCAAAGTATAACTGCAGACAGCGCAAGCAAGACCGTGTTCTGTGGCGCGTGTTTGGTGAGGCGTATGTCCAGGGGTTAACTACGATAAGCTAGTTGATTGATTGATTGAAAGTATAACTGACTAAAACAGAGTGTATAAATTCACCACACTTGATGTTAGACCAAGTATAAAGGTATCTAATTATCATGACTGCTACGTAATGCAAATCTATGTGTGCATTATCATGATTGTTTGCATTGGTCTGGGTGTCTTCTGTGTATAACATGTACGTATTTACAAAAAAAAAAGTATTTAAGTAGGTTTATCCGTTGTCTAGTATCCATAGTACAAGCTGTGCTTAGTTCGGGATTAGATGGCGTTGTGTGAATGTGAGAGGAATATTTATATTTATTTATTGCTAGTTGAAAAAAAAGTAGGTTTTGGTTTTCAATTGTCGGAAACAAATGTAGTTAAAACAAATCCTGTTCTTTACTTTCTTGAGATATTAAAATACATCCGAACATATTAGATAAGTTTTTGTCACTCTAATCAGTATGCGGGCTGACAAAAACTTCGCTCCGTTCATATTAAACCATGCGTGTGAAGAAATCCGATGTCAAAAGTTAAATTAAGAAGTCTGACATTTGAGATAACATCATCTAATTCCAATATAATTTACTCGCGGCTAAATCATTCCTAATTCTACGGACACGTACCGTCTCGGTAACTTAATTTGATAGAATAAACTTTTTGGTCTTAGCTGAATGACTGTGATGTATTGTATTTCTTTATTAATGGCCTCATGAACATAGTTACATATTTTGCCAGTGTCAAGTGAGAGATATTACATTCAGTATAAGTAAAAGTAAGTATAAAAGTAACATAAAAAACAACATGAAAGTCGATGCTTCACTTTTCATTGCCTTTCTTGAGAACTTGACGGGAACACGTTTAATGGAGACAGGAACAGCCGGACCACAATGCCACCAGCTATTCACTAATCACTTGCATATTTATTCATATTAATTTACTGACGCCGAACTTGCAAAACAAAACGGCATCTCTTCTGCATCACAAAATCTTCGAAAAATCAATTTGCAAAATATATAAATGATAGCTCAACCTCTCGTCATGGCGTCCAGTCAAATTCCCGACAATGTGATGTGAAATACAATTGTATTTCAACAACTTTGACTGTGATGTTAACTGTTTCATTGGCAAAGCGGCTGCGATACAGCAGGATAGTAGGTATGTGTGCGATTCACAAAATTGTTTTGAGACTAAATGTTTATTGTGTCCGATAATTTCATATTCGGAAAAATCTATTCGGTACAGGGCTACAGCCTTGGTAAAAGAGTTCTGTTTGTTGAATAACAATAAATAAAAAATAGCAAACTAGGTACCGATGCCTTTTGGGTGCATAAAGTTTTAGTGTGAAACTTTAACGAGCACCAAATCTAACGTAAGTAGTTCAATCGAACATTATGTAGCATATTTTTACTTTAAAAAATTGAAACCGACAATGTTCAAAGTAAGCTGAGTTCAAAGTAAACTGACAAACGGAAAGTGCCCTGTTCGCAGAAATGCTGTAAAGCTTAAAAAAGCGAATAAAACAAATTAAAACATTTTTCCCATTCGCAACTCTATTTTACTCAAAGTCAATTCACTTCATGATAAAATTATGCAACGCGCGTAAAATGAAATGTTGAAAAATACTCCTACCATATTATTTAGATGAGGGCCCTAAGTGGAAGCAGTTGGCAATTTCAATTAGCCAGTGCTAATGTTTTAAAATATTCTCGAAAGTAGTTCGAGCACAAGAAATATTTAATAACTTTGCTTTTAAACTTCATGCAACTCTTTTTTACGTAGTTTTTCCTGTTGATATATTTTTATATTCGCTTGGCAACCCAAACATGGCATGGGCTCTAAATATTTTTTATTTTCTTTACACGAATCTATGCCTTCGTCATCCATTAGTATCCCCCTCCCGTGACTATGACGTACTTCCATCGAGTATGGGGTCTGCCGAATAAAATTTATTAATAACTAGATTTTACCAAATCCAGCAATATCCTATCCTATCATATCCTAACTAATATTATAAATGCGAAAGATTGTAAGGATGTATGAATGGATGTTTGTTACTCTTTCACGCAAAAACTACTAAATGGATTTTAATGAAATTTAGAATATAGGTGGATTAGTAGATCATTTAAGGTGAAGCCGCAGGCATCAGCTAGTTGTTTATAATTATTTGACAGCAAAAAGTGAACCCGTGACCTTGTCATTTTACAAGAAGAACACTAACCATTTCGCGGCATTGTCAAAAGAATAAGCAATATAGGACAAGCTTGTTAATAACAACAGTTCTTATATTACTATAGTGTCGGGGAAAACCCAAAGCTTATTATTTTCTTAAGACAATACGTACTTACTACAGTTAGCTATGAGAACCGGATCTTACTTTACTTAACAATGTTAAACATAATACTGTTTTGTAATTAAAAATAGTTAATTATTAAAAAATAATATATTTAATAGTTTAACATTTATAACACTGTACCTTCATTATTTAATATATACCAACTACATAATCTATAATATCTAAATATAACTGAAAGGTGACTGACATAGTGATCTATTAACGCACAGTCCAAACCACGGGAGGGATCGGGCTGAAATTTGGCATGCAGGTAGTTGTTATGTATTGGACATCCGCTAAGAAAGGGTTTTAATAAATTTCACCCCCGAAGAGATAAAATAGAACATGAAACTATGTTTTGTAACATCTAAACCACATGATTCATCATATTTAAGTTATACTGTTTTAAAAGTGGCTCTACTATCGACAGTTAACTTTGTGCCTACTAGCAAACTTACATAAATCTATTTCAGGAAAATAAGCCAATAAATAGATAATTAGTATTAAGTTCTTCTTCCATTGTACAAGTTAATATTAGTAGACAATTTCGGGCTCAGTTCTGACGCGCCTTTTTTATGTTAGTCCGAATAGAGAAGCCTTAATTGTGTCGGCTTCTGTACGTAATAGATTTCTGGCGAAGATTCTTATAATATTATTACAAAAATTGTTCTAACAGATATAGAAAAATACAAAGATAACTTTTATTAAGGAAAATTGCCTAGATAGCCTTTCCTTCTTTTTATTTCGTTAAGATAATATTCACGAATAGTCCCTTAGTCGGTTTTTACGACACCCATGGGATGAGATGGTGACATATTGTATTCTTACTCTGTCACCACACCACACGGACCAAAACCAGTGCGACATTAACTAATTGTTATTATTATAATGTGCATTGTGCGTTCAAAATTACTTATCGAACAATGCAATTTAAATTATAATTTAGATATTTAAAATATTTAAAGCAGCAATCAATAATTAACCCAACAAGCAAAGTAATCCTATAACGATTGATTATAAGTCTACCTCTACTAATAACGTTCTTATAAAGAGCTGGTTGCAGACTATTTTACTTAAAATAGCATTTTACAAGTGATAATATACTCAAGACCATCCGTTTTTATATATCTGTCTTATAGTTCGCTACAAGACTAACGCTTATGGCCTTTACAAGACTACTTTTACTAGTAATAGCATTTCACAAGCGTAAGTATTCGTAAGAGCTTTTGTTTTTATATGGTAGTCTTATAGTTAGCTGCAAGAGTATCTTATAGGACACTTTAAAGCATAAGTCTCTTATAATTGTTTGTAGTAAGACTAAATAATCTTGAATAATATTTTGATCCAGTAGTAGCATATTGTAAGTAGAACAGATATTGTAACGTACTTTTCTGAGATTACTATAAGATTCCACCGTTATAGTTCTTGCTCGAGACTTTTATAACTCTTCTTATACTCACAAAAGAGCGCTATAAGATCAAAGAAGCTTACGAGCTACTAGATCAAAATCTTTATTAGTAAACATCAGAAATTTTGTTCACTTCTTTATCTTAAGAAAATAAGTTAAAAAATGGATTTAAACAATTGGAAACGATTTAAAAGAAGCGGAGGTTACAGAATAAAAGCGACAAAAACCTATGAAGAATTAGTGAAGCGAGGTTCTTCGGGAATAAATCCGATAGAAATAGTAAGCCAGCCAAACTCGTTAAGTGCAAATTCAAGCAAACTGACAGAGGGTTCTGCAATCAAGAATATTTTTGCACCCTTATCCCACCCCGCAGAAAGTGAAGAAGTTCAACATTGGAAAGAAGAACACTATTTCGATGTCGAAGAAAATAATAGTTGTGAAGAAAGTGATTATCGGAAAGAAGAATACCATTTCGATGTCGATGAAGAAAAAATCACTGACTATGAACAAAATCATGAATTGCTTAAAGATATGCAAAATTGGGCAATAAAATTTACTATACCCCACCTAGCCCTGAATGACCTATCTACTATTGTAAACAATAATTTTGAAAGGCATTTTTATCTTACATATTATATTTATAAAAATAACCTGTAAAGAAATAGTGTTTCGATTTAACAAAAATAATAATTACAAATAGTAGCAACAAATAAACACAGTTTAGAACAAATAAAATTTATAATTGTAATATTAAGGTACATGTACAATCATCTCATCAAATCAAGAATCTAAATAAATCCTAAAAAAGTAAATTCAAAGATTAGTGTACATTTTCAGGGAACCCTATTTTGTTTTAAAATGGAGGCGAAAGTTATCAGTACTAAAACTGCTACAAATACTATTTTACCTATAATGGTTCTATAAAGCGCTTCATGCAGAGCAATTTTAGAACATGGCGCATGTTCTTATAAATTGATGAAATAAAATTATTACAACATTATTACTAAGTGCTAATTTTCGAGGGGCGTTGTAAATCTAACCAAGTTATGGTAGATATTTACAGTAAAAATGAGTTCCCCCAACTTCCGTTCACGTACATCATTACAAATACTAGGTACAATATATTACTACTTTAATAAGAAAAAGTGTAGTTACGGTATTCGTTTTATTTAATCCAATCACAAAAGAACTCGGAGCAATTGACTGCCGAAATAACAAAAGATACCTACCTCCTTCGGTTTTTAAAACTTTACTTATAACTAAAAACTAAGTATGTTACTAGTGCATTATAAACAAGATTGTTTTAGTAAGATACTTGTTTTTATTGTTAATAAGAGCATTTGTGCTTGTAATTGTGTTACATCAGATTGTTATAGGAGCAATTGCGCTTCCTCAAGTATATTATAAGTTGGTTATAAGATAATAATCGCTCCTATAACTGCGCCCAAATCCAGCTTTGTAGTATGCTACAAGTATCTTATAAGAGAGTCTTCAAGATAGCTATAAGAACTGATTTTGCTAGTTGGGTAAGCTTCGCTATAATTCGTATAATATATTAATTAATTCGATGATTCATTAAACACACCCATTCTACAGAAGTCACAATTGAGGGAAATTTGATAGATAGAAAAACTAAATAAATAATTAATATTCTTCACACATTCACACAACGACACCTAGTCCCAAACTAAGCAAAGCTTGTACTATGGGTACTAGACAACAGATAAACATACTTAAATATATTTTTTGTTAAATAATGTTATACAGAGAAAACACCCAGACCAATGCAAACAATCATGTTCATGCACACAACGATTTGCATTGAGCAGGAATCGAACCCGAGAACTCTTGCGTAGCAGTCATGTTATATAACCACTACGCCACAGAGGTCGTCAAATGTAACCATCTAAAAGATGAAAGGAAGGAAGTAACGACACAGTATTGGTTTACTTTTAATTTTATTTGTATTTGTAACCAAGGTGATGGCCGACAACAGTACATACTAATAAAATAAACACAACTAAATATTATGCAATATATACCTTACCTTGCGTTCGTATGTAATTGCCAAATAATGAAACAGAGCATAGAACTTGTACACTTCCTATTATATTAAATAAGTTAATACTTCAGTTTCCGTTTGCCATGTAAGGATGGGACTTATGGGGAGGCACAAGTGATAGACGCGAGTGCAGTTATAATACTCTTTTATTAATAACAGTGCATGTACTTATATTGTACATGCACACATACACCACTACACCTCCGGGGGTGCACGAAAAAAAAAAACAAATTACATGAGTTTTTTTTTTAAAATAACATATTAAGTTCAATTAGAATTTAATATAATTGATACAAAAAAATAATATATTATAATTCTAAGCACATTATAAAAGGTTCTAGAAAACAATTTCATAGTCAAAATTCGTGACATCACACTCTTACACCAATTTAATGTATTGGGAAGAGGTGGAATTCATTACATAACAAGTTAGTAAGTACCTCAAAGTACCTACTTATTTAAGGTCATAAATATTTATTACTTTTATTAATTTTTATTTATTTATCATACATTTATTTTTATCATAGTCAAAATTCTAGTAACTCTTTCACAAATTCGGCTCGCGAGATTTGCGATGAAGAAGATACATAAATATTTAACATCAATCTATTCATTTCATTTAAGTAGTGGCCGGTCCACTTATTCTATCTACTTTTTCTTTTTGGTTAACCATTAATATATTTTTTATAATATTTATTCATTATAATTTTATCATTATTTTTATTCATTTTACATTTCAAAATGCACAAGTTCACTCAAATATTCGGCTCGCGATATATTCGATCGTAAAACATGGCATGTAATTCTCTTAAAATCCTTTTGTTTTTACATTATTTACTTCACTTCTTCTATCTAACACAACAAGTCTCTTAATTATACTCATAGATAGATAACGATTTCCACAGGCAGCGAGTGATCAGTCCGATTGTCCTAGGAAATGGTTATTTAACTTACAGTTACATTTTTTTGTTTATTAACACATTAAAATATCCGAAAAGAACATTAAAACATCATCTTTTTCTTAATAGGTACGTAATAAACCTCATTTCATTGGATTCGAACCAACGCACGTCTTTTGGCATTCTATATTTCATCTACTAATCCAACTATCAGAAACATCTCAATAATATTCATCATTTTACAATGTTTTGTGCATATCAACAATTGCTTTAAATCCTCCATGTCAATTAAAGACAAAATGTAACTCATAATAATAAGTATTAAAAGTTAATATTTTACTTTTTCTTGCTACATTGAACACAACATTTTAAAATTATTTGGATCTATTAAAATATTAAGTCCACAATAAGTCACATTACAACTCTACATTTATCTTGTATACAAATTCCGAACCTTATATGGTTGGCAAATCTAAACAATATCATAACCAGTTCAAATTCAATACATACCGTATTGTTGCTAAGTATACTTATATGGAATGGAATGTTATCACATTTCAATTACACAAAAATATTGTCCAAGCCTTATTATAAGTTTATTAGGTATTTATGTCATAATTAATCCATAAAATAATATTTTATAGTCACTCAAATCTTTAATTAATTACTTGATAACTAACCACCGAAATAATCCAATTTTGAAATAGAATAAAAAAAATTGAAATAACATAATATTCACGTTCTAAAACATACTAAGTATAACACTAAAATAACACAGAATTTCCTTCTGATATGTATGACTTATAATAATTTTTAATAAAACAAAATACGTGACCTAAACATTATGATGATATAAAATAATCTATTAATTTTATTATTTGTCCGTCTTTATGCTAAAAGGAACCACTCGACAAATTTATTTTTTTTTTTTTTAAATAAAAACAGAGGAACCACTCGACAAATTTTAGTTATTACTTATTAAAAAAAAAAAACTAAATTTGTCGAGTGGTTCCTTTTAGCATAAAGACGGCCATTTTAAACTATGCTATACCTTAAAAATAACACTATTTTACTACGCACTTTCACATTAATCACTAATTTGGATACGACATCGACGACCTTCGCGACACGGCATGCACCCGACAGAGGGGCGCCATGCCGACTCCAATTCAGCCCATCTCGAAGCTGTCGAATCCCATGTCTTATTCTCCATGCTTAACCTTTGTCTAATAGCCCAACAACACCTGGGCATCATGGTGGTCACATGGTAACAATGCCGACGTAATAAAACACATAATATTTCTGCGTTTATTCCAAGTTTTTTCATTAAGCATTTTATATTACGAGCAACTTAACACTTTTTAAAATAACTTTCTTCTTTTAGGTATAAAAGTCACTAAATCGGATTTTTTTTTAAATTGTTCAAAATTGACAATAAACACTTTCAATACGCGCTCGCTATCCGATGCCTCGCGGTTCCATCTCTGGCACGGTCGCCATGTAAGGATGGGACTTATGGGTAGGCACAAGTGATAGACGCGAGTGCAGTTATAATACTCTTTTATTAATAACAGTGCATGTACTTATATTGTACATGCACACATACACCACTACAGCCACACCCATTTTGAATTCAAAACAACGTAATTACATTAAACATTAAGTTTAAATAAATGATTTGTGATTTGTATTTCCTTAAGAATGTTATTTTTTATTAATATTCGCGTGTTGTGTTGTGTGTTGTAGGGACGGGCTATGAATAGATATTATGTCACCATTCAATCCATTTCATCTGTAGAGTAGGTACTATCGGTAGCGGTTGCTTTGTGGTTGTGCCGGAGGGAATAGGGCTTTCTGTAGAGGGTTTATGGGTGTACTAGAGGGATTAGGGCTTTAAGTTTATGTTCTTTTGTTACCATAGAGATAACAAAAGAATATGACGATATACTTTTTTATTGTATATACATTCATATTATACATAGAAACACTCAGACCAATGCAAATAATCATGTTCATGCTCACAAATATTTGCAAATCGAACCCGAGACCTCTGCGTAGCAGTCATGTTACATAACCACTAGGCTACAGAGGTAGTCATATTCAATAATATAAAAGTGAAGAAGAAATCCAATTTAATAACTTATAAAGAATCACTGTCGTTTCACTTAGCTAATATCTCGAGTAGATGTTACATTGTATATCTCACAATAGTCTTTGATAGGACATTAAATAGAGATCGTATTAACTGCGAGCGTTGCGAACATAACTCAATTTGTAACAATAAAAGTGGAAAATGTTACTTACTCACTTACGATGATGATAATGGCTTGAGTTTTAATTTGATATCGTTGAAATGATATGATGATGGGTTGTCCTTGCTTTGTCGGTATCGTCATCATCATCATCATATCAACCAATTGAAGACCACTACTGGACATAGGGCTCCTCCAAGTATTGCCACCTTGTGTGGTCCTGTGCATCCCCCATACATCGGTTTCGCGCCGTCCTAACTCGGTCGTGAGAGGTCTTCCCACAATGCATTTTCCAGTACACGGTTGCCATTCTAGAACCTTATTGTATAATATACCTATATTAGGTCTTTACCTATGAAATTGCCGTTTTATATGAAGATTTACGTACTAGTAACCTTTTCATAGATTTTTCAATAATCATTAAACATAATAGAATGAAATTTAGTATAAGTAATGGCGCACATTTAAGCTAACTATTGTGTTTAAAACAAAGAAAAGAAAAGTATCAGGGAAGAAGTTACAATTAAACAAATAGGAAAATACGCTGTTTTAAATTGGAACATGACATGGTCACAGGCTTATTAATAATACAAATAATAATTATTTTTATTAATTATCTTTTGTTAGATGTTGGTAATATCCTATATTTCCTAAAAAAAACTAAAATTATTCAAACAATACGAGTATTTGTTTGAAAAGAATAGAGATTCTAAGGACTGCGCAGAAATAAAACGGCAATTTCTTAAATAAAGACCTTGTATTTATATTTGTCGGTTGGTAGGTATAATGCTGTATAATACACAATATACCCATCATAAGTAAACTGACGTTCATTGCTTTATGAGTATTACATGAGTACAGGTATTTACTGTAATTATGCTGTAATAAGGTGACCTTGATTGTCGGCAGGTTCCAGTACTATCTAGAATGATAATAATATTTAAGCACATGGCGAACCTACATTTTGTCGGTTGTTTTCTTTCTGCTTGAAAGTTACTTTGCTTGATTATTTTCCTATAATTTTTTTTTAACTACGTGGCAGCCGGCTGTCATAGTATGTATGGCTGTATGTATGTTATGCGGAGGAATGAGAATCATGTGGTGAGGAAGGTATTAAACATGTATGTGGATGGATATAGGGGAAGAGAACGACCAAAGAAACGATGGATGTATTGTATGAAAGACGATATGGCTGCGAAGAGTGTTACTTATGAGATAACGTCCGATAGAAAAGTATGGAAGAAGAAGGCATGCTGCGCCGACCTCAAATAAAATTGGGATAAGGGCAGGGGAATGATAATGAAGATTTTTTCTAATACATACACAAAAACCGAGACCAAATGAAAAAAAATTCATGTCAGACAACAGATGTCAATTGCTGGGCATAGGACTCCTCCAGTTTCACTTTACGCGATCCTGTATCTGGTTCCATTGGTGCGTTATAGTTAGGTTTTATACTCAAGGGACTGTACTTCAATCAATAATTCATCATAACAGCCCATTAATGTCCGACTGCAGGGTCGGGCCTCCTTCCGTGACGGAGGGGCACTTGGTCTACTAATACCACGGTGGCCAGACGGATTGGTATAGGGTTATATTTCAAGTTTTCCTTCTTTTTATTTCGTAAAGATAATATTTACGGATAGTCCCTTAGACGGTTTTTACAACACCCATGGGCTGAGATGGGGAGGTGACATATTGTTTTCTTACTCCGCCACCACACGAAAATATGCAATAAATTATTTATTGTTAGTTATACGCGTTGATTTGAGTTGTATCACAGGGCATAGAAGAGAAAATTGCCATTTATTCAGATATCATATTAGATTAAAATGAACGACTCATAAAGAATGTAATATCTGTACGGGAATACGACAGGAATACGGGTTCGTTTATTTCTTAACGTAGATAACGTTTTATTAGCCAGGCAATAAGATATAATACTATGTAATATGACAACTGCATTAATAAGGATTGATGTTTTTACTTTGAGTTAAATTTGAGTTTTACTTACATAACTTTAAAGGGCAATCAGAATATTCAGACTTAATCAAATATTAAAATACCTGGGGTTATTATACATCTAATAGGAAACAAGGAAACGGACAAATGCATTTACCGGTAATGCATATTCGTGAAAACGCAGTCTCTTTTTAGATGTTTCATCATAACAGCCCTTTAATGTCCCACTGCAGGGTCGGGCCTCCTCCCGTGACGGAGGGATACTTGGCCTAGGGATTGGTATAGGGTTTAATTTCAAGTTTTCCTTCTTTTTATTTCGTAAAGATAAAATATTCACGGTTAGGCCCTTAGTGTGTTCATACGACATACAACACCCATGGGATGAGATGGGGTGGTGACATACCTATTGTATTCTTACTCCGTCACCACACGGAAAACATGTTTATAGGATAAATATTAAGTATAGAATAACTAACATAATACAACTTTAATGAAATATTATTCATTCATAATAACCCAATTACTGTCCAGTACTAATTTAGCGTACCTTCATTATTTTGTTTGATATATGTAGCACTAGTTGGTACCTACTTTATTCCACTGAATTAAACTTTCGAACGGCCTCTATTATCCTGTTGTTTGTAGTAGATAATTACAGGTGAAACAGAAACTACACGCTGTTTACCCTATTTAGGCTGTAGCGCTTATCAATTTACGTGATTCTGACTACATTTGCAATGAGGGCTTTTCTAAAATTTTTATTATGATGTACCTACTTTACATTCCACGGCAGAGACATCGTCTATGTACGAAAAGTTAGTACGGTAGGCAAGCGGGTTTAGCATCCAATAATTAATGTTCTCAATAATAAATCTCTGTGTGGTGACGGAGTTAGAATACAATATGTCACTACCCCATCTCATCCTAAGGGTGTCGTAAAAACCGACTAACGGACTATCCGTGAATATTATCTGTACGAAAAAAAAGGAAGGGAAACTGGAAATTAAACCCTGTACCAATCCGTCTGGCCAGCGTGGTATTAGTAGGCCAAGTATCCTTCCGTCACGTATTTTGTATGTATTTCTGTCGTTATTTTTTAAAACAAAATAACTAAAGACCATGAATGTTGGGATCGGGTCTATGTTGTTTCATCAAAAAGATTTTGATAAATTATTACTTCCCAAACAATGTTTGGCATAATTTCATTTGCCAAATGATTACTTGGCAAATAAACTCTTCAGAAGTGATTGCCACTCTAACCTAATGTTTCTCAAGTGAATGTTTCAACAACGAGTCGTTTGCCAACTTGTACTTGTGACCAATTTTTATTTAGTCAAATGTTTCAGTTAGTGTTATATGTTTTACCCAAAATAAAATAAGCCAAATAATTTATCTTGTCAATCTAGTTTTATTTAAAAAAAATGTTTCTAAAATTGAAATTTTGTCAAAATTTTTTTGGCAAAACGGCAGAATGCCGTCGGGATCATAATGGTACGATTGGGTACGATGCTTTATCTACACCTTAGCAACAGGCCTTTAAAATTCGATAAATAAATAAAACTCTTTGGTTCCAGGTACGTGAAGAAGAAGAACTTCGTTGGCAAGATTATCAAGACGGACATGATAAGTACACAAAAGATATTAGACATCCACAATAAAAATATCAAGGCGTCAATTAGAACTACGCAATGCGAAGACGAAGTTCATACATTTATAGTTAGTACTATCCTGTGTCCCTCTCATCCAAATTGAGACTAGTACACTTGAATTTGAAAGGCCTTTTCTATGTCTAGTATCCAAATAATAGAAGTAGATATATCACTAGCCAAAGCTCAGCTTTCTTGTCTCCGAATACAATACAATAAGAGCTTCCAATACCTTTGTAGTCTGTTAGTGTTTGAATTCGAAGTTTGAAACAACCAAATTGTTCTGGCTTAGAAACCCGTTAAGACAAAATATGAATGTTTGCGATTCGAAAACTATAGTTAATTGTATCAAATATTTGTTATTAAAGGAACTTTAATTCTAGACTATTGAAATCTACAATGTCATGTTTAAAGAATTAAGTGTTTTAGTGATAAATCTAAAAATGCTACAGTAACTTAAACTGTCCTATAAAAAACTGTTAATAAATATTACGAAGCAACCAAGCAATTTGTGATCGACTTGTTTATATTTTAATGATATTCTGAAATACGTTATAAATGACGTTTTATAGTTATACCAGTGTGATGATAAATATACGTAATAAGAATACAAAACGCCATCACCTCACATCTCGCTCTGTAGATGTCGTAAAAAGTGGCTAAAAATATTCCAAAACATCGTACATTTCGTAAAACTTGAACCAAAGTCAGAACCAAAATGACAAATATTTTGAATAGCAAAATTAATTGAAGCACTGAATAAAAACTACGAACGCCATAATATACATACTATGATTCTTACAAAATTGCTTCATATACATTCATACTTAGACTCATAAGCACCCGCCCCCTTACTCATAAACGCCTCTTAAATTTAATCACTGTTTAGCGAGATTTTTCTAAGTTAAATCATATGAATTTAAGCTAATCAATTTACTAAAATTTAAGAGGCGTTTATGTTGGGTTAAAGGCTAAAAGAGTAACTTATGTTAAAGTTATTTCTGAACCATATACGTCGCTGTAAGTAATATGCAACATTTAAGGTTGACCGATGTTACCTACTACTTTCCCGTTGTTAATTTTCTTTGTTAACATCACATTGATTGATGTAACAATCTTACTGCTAAAATAGAGTAACTGAGTAATAATAACAATAATTGGTGTCAAAATATAGACGGACGCTAAGTTTTAAATCATAAGGAACAGCAAACAGAAGATGTTACGTTCATGCTTCGAAAACATTAAGTTCTAGTGACAACAGCTGTGGTGATTTAGCTCAAGTGTTTAGCTGTTTGGCTGTTTCGCTTTTGCTACTCAGTGCAAGCCTACGAACAGAATCATATTATGATTGAATCAATTGCTCTATATTTTACATATTTCAGTTATACAATATTATTAGGTAGGTGTATGAAGCAAAAGTATTTTCTGGTACGCACCTTTTTAAAAACAATAAGTACTTCTAAGTATTTTAATTAATTATCTAGAAGCCATACCACGAGCTCTACTTAGGTTAGGATAAGATGGCACTGTGTAAATGTGTGAGAAATATAATATTATGTTATAATTTAGGTACTTATGTTTATTAGTTATCTAGAGTTGTTCTATGGGCACAATCTCTACTTACTTTAGAACAAGAAGGCGTTGTGTACATGTATAAGGAATATATATTTTGCCATGCATGCAAGCACATTATGTCTAGTAATAAATTTCCCCATACTCTTCAAATATAGCTTTAAAGGTCAATACGTGTAATATTACTATTGTAAGTTTAGTTACAATATTATTTCATAATATACTAGTGCAAATGTAATTTAATTAAGTATTATATTGTATTATTAAGTATCCTTATTATAAATACTAATATTATAAAGCAGAAGAATTTGTTTCTTTGTTTGATTCAATTTTTGAAAACGTGTGTTTTGATTTGGTAAAATGTTTTTGTTAAAATATATAGGTCATTAATCGAAGAAGGTCGGAGCAATAAGGAAAGCGGATCAATGAAATTTATTACTTTCTCTAATTAAAAACAGAGTCCAAAAAGAATGTTGATAGCGTTTACAATACTTAAGTAATTTCTTTACATCAATCATTTAGTAATCATTAAAAAATACAATTAAATTGATAACCTTATCCCCTTTTTGTAGTCGGTTAAGATAAACGGGGGACCTTTCCTTTAAGGACATTTTAAACTATGGACAAATAAATTCTCTAGAATGCTATCAGGCTTAAATTTGACTTTATTTCTCCATAGTCCATTTAAAAAGGAAAGCTAAAATGCATCATATTCCTTTAGCACGCGGATGAAGTTGGGCAAGTTATTAATATAACCAAAGTTACAATAAAATACGTTTAATATGTTTAATATTACTGTTAATTAGTTTAGTAGGTATAGAGCTAGCGTAATTTAAGTACCTTCAATCTGAGACAGAAACGTAAGTTAGTTTTTAATTGCAACATCTCCGTGCTTTTGGCCTAAAGGTTAGCACTAGGTCATTCCTCAAATATTATGAAACTTTCTAGTTAGATCTTTCGTACGTTTGTAATAGCGCCTTTAAACAAATAAAATTGTCACCACTTTTTGATTATCAAAGCATGAAAGTCTGGAATTCTAAATAGTCTCGGTAAGCAAGCAGAATAAGGCTATAAATCGTCATTAACTTTCTAACTTATACCTAAAAAAATAAAATAAAAAGAAAAAATACTAATCGAACCAAAAGTTCTTTTACCCTTTACAATGTGTTTAAGGATAAAGTAACTAAACCAAGCTGGCCTGTTTATACTAAAAACTCTGTTACCTCTAATAGCAGTGTCATCATATAACCATTTAAAATTTAGGTATCATCAATTTCATTTATTAATATGAGTAGCTAAAAGCACCCGGTGCAATAATAGTTAAGGTTAACAACATTAATTAAACCGTGAAAATACCGCAACGTTTGTTTGCAAAAATTGCTAATTCGTTTTATAGATATAATGTGTATGATTGGGAAATGTAGAAGATTAGCGCCTTTTTATTTCTACAAACCGTACTCACTGCTGCTTACTCGTAAGAATACCTGGTGTAATCCCGATCTCATCGTGTGGGTGTCGTAAAAACTGACCAAAAGAAATGAATGCTGAATACATCTACTACTCGTCTAGCCTGCGTGGTATTAGTAGGCCAAGGCGACTAGGGCGCTTACTCAAAAAACATGCCTTAAATTTAGCAAAAATTTAAAATACGAGTATCTTTACCGAAAAATAACTTTAATTTATTTGAATTGCTAACTAATAGGAGGCTCTGCCTAATAGTAGGTGCCGTGTCTAAATTAAAGATGTAAAAATAAATATTTTTGTTACAAGTACCTAAGATAGAAATTATGCACAAAAAAGTTTGTTTTATTTCTCCAAAAAATATTAGGTACCTATAAGTATTATTCTGAACTATTGTGTTCTTTGTGTCTGGTGGACTCTGCACAATGAACGTAATAGTGTGTAGACACTGTAGAATGTCTGAACTTGCTTCTAGAATGGCGATCATGTACCGGTGAAATATAGGTTGGAAGACCCTTCACAAAGTTGACCAAAGATCTGGTAAAGGTTGGTGGTAACTAATGAGAAAGGCATAGGACAGGACCATAAAGGAGGCAAGTATTTCGTGTCAGAGACCAGGACACATTTTAGGTCGTGGCACCGCAGTATGGAGTTTCAATTTGAACGGATCGCAGTCATCTCATAGAAATGTAGAACTCCTGTTATCACTGCAGAGATTGTGACGATTATCTCACATTCCCTGATATCGAGACAAACAATTTGAAAAGTGCGTTCATGTAATCAATCCCCAAATTATTGTACTGTACCAAGATGTTTTTTGTGTCTGTTAAATTAGTGCTTTAAAGGTCTCCACAACTCAGCATGATACCCTGTGTATCAAATTGTCTTTTCGCCAAAAGAAGCTCCTACTTATATACTTTTTAACAATAAAATATAATTACATATCACCCAACAAAGAAACACGGAATTATTTTGAAACAACATGCCCCTAAATTCTTTGTTCGTTAACGGGTCAATTCATTCAATGAATTTCAATTATATGCCAAACGTAAACACCCTGTAATTGTGACGTCAAACGACATATTAAATTTGTTGAAGATGAATGGAGATTGAGATCGCGTCCCAGAGTTCATTCACCTTACTAAATTGTTAGGTACCAACTTTCTTTCATTTCACATGTTCCTCTACATAGTATCATTAAGCAGCTTTTTCATTTGTTGTTTAATTTTTTGAAACTTTAATATCAACCCCATTAGATTGTCAAATTGAATCCAAAGAACATTTTTTCCTTAGACTTCTTGCAAAGCCTTGAAGGAATTTGTCCATCAAAACAGGCAATCGGGTAACAAAATTGAAAAAGAGGATGTATAGGTACAGCAGTAGGTAACTCGGACGTATGACAGAAGTAAGTAAAAATTAGGTAAATACTTTTTTTAACATGTATTAGTTGTTATGCTGGGTTCATAACAATGCCTTGGCACACACCACATAACAGACACACACCGCACACCTAGTGTGCAGTTATTGAACTAAAACGATAATCAAAACACTATACCCTAATCTAGAACGAATGGACGACGAAGGCTGCAGTGCAGGAGGATTGGTGTCTGATTGTGAAGCATGCCAATCTGGAAATGAATACCACGACCGAGAGTGAACTACCGAAGAAGAAAATGATAATAAAAACAATAGATTTTAAATTATCGCGATTTGTGTAACATAAATACCTAGGCTTTTCTCCGACGTTTCGGCCGACTTGCAAGGGCCGTGGTCGCGGAGGCAATAACCTAGGTATTTATGTTACTAAGTATCTAATATACCGCGAGTAAGACCCGTAAAAATAGTATTAGATAATAAAAACTTTAATTAAAGTTTTGTTGCTATATTCCATTCGTGTCATTACTATCCTTTACACCAACACATGTTTTCCTATTAACACGTTTAAGTTCAGTTCAAAGGTCACCTTTCATTATCAATTAATCGCACATGATTTATTTTGAAATGTGACTAGGTATAGGTGTAAATAAGTTTTGACTCTATTATAATAAATACATAATGCATATATGGTAGGCGGACTTATAATATAAACTGTATGTTGTTACCCAATTCCTTACCTTTGGAGTATTAAATAATTTAATGTAAAAAGATCGTCATCACCTTGATGGTTGGCGATCATCCACTGTGCGATTTTCGCGAAACTTCCTACCGCAAACAACTGTTTTGTGGAACAAGCTCGCTGCGGCGATATTTCCGGACCGTTACGACTTTGGGAGCTTCAAGAAATGAGCGTGCTCCCTTTGTAAAGTTTGGCAAGGCATCTATGATTCCTCTGGTGTCGGGCGGCGGTGAACACTTACCATCAGATGACCTGCTGGCTCGTTTGCCTCCTATTACATACAAAAAAAACTATTGAAACGCACTGAGGACACTGCGCATCGTACATTGACAAAATGCCCTGCTTAAGACATACAATGCTCTGTCCTTTCAATTGCTGTTGAGAAATTCTACCTTTACAACGTGTACTTGTATTAGTATATTTTTAATTAATAGACTTTATTACAACGAATCCGAAAATCTACGTATTTTATCGATAAAAGACGCAGTCCTTACTAATAAATCAATAACATGCTTGTTCACAACAAGTGTGTTCTTCTTTGTGTAACGATGCAAAAAAACCTAAATTA
Organism: Schrankia costaestrigalis; assembly: GCA_905475405.1. NCBI lineage: Eukaryota > Metazoa > Arthropoda > Insecta > Lepidoptera > Erebidae > Schrankia > Schrankia costaestrigalis. The sequence goes on from FR997830.1 coordinate 4,908,356, forward strand.
ATGTAGCCCATAACTCTGCGACACAGACTGCTATTCCTAGCAGTCATTAACCCTTCCTGAGTAAAGGTGTTAGGGCAAACTATGAGAAGTAGGTCATCGTTTGGGTAGTGTTCATAGGCTTCAGTATTAGTTGATTGGTAAATGATTTTTCCGTGTCTGGATGCTTATTGTATCCGATAATTCCATATTTGTAACGATGTCCAAAATACTTAGATCTCTGGGAATACCCAATACTGCACATTATATTTATAAATTGTGTATTTTGTTGATTATAACCGTTTGTATAACAAGTTATATTACAGTGAGAAAATAAATGAATTAATTATTTATATACTTTTTGAAACCATACGTTAATTTCGTCACCTTTTTCTTAACAAAATAGTTTAATTAACTGCGCAGTGGGAACATTTTGCGCAGCATTAAGTTGTTTGTTTTCAAAACAACTTGGGAACTTAACTAATATAATTTTAATATATTCAATTAGTCTTATAAATTATTTGATACTTTAGTAGCGACGTTAATTGGTAGTTTTAAATTGTTTTGCTTGATCTATATTTAGGGGACAAGTCCCTTTATAAAAGTGTGTATGAATTTTTTATTCCGTGTAAAATTCATCATTCTTCGTGTGGTGACGGAGTAAGAATACAATATGTCACCACCTCATCTCAACCTATGGGTGTCGTAAAAACCGACTAAGCGACTATCATCTTAACGAAATGAAAAGAAGGCAAACTTGACATTAAAGCCTGTACCAATCCGTCTGGCCAGCGTGGTATTAGTAGGCCAAATATCCCTCCGTCATCGGAGGAGGCCCGTCCCTGCAGTGGGACATTGATGGGCTGTTATGATTCATCATTCTAAGAAATAGTAAGATGGACTGTTATAAACTGAGAATCAGTGTTAGAAAGGCTGCTCATTACAAAAACATATTTATTAAAATAAAAAATATTAGAATCGTCTTAAATGAAAATAATGAAAGAAAAACAATAATTTATCCTATTTTTAAAAAAGTACATTACTAAAGCCCGATTTATACATCGACAAGTACGTTGTTGATTAAATTGATTTGAATAGATCTCCATCCTATTATCAACTTACTACTTAACTCGCTACTGTACTTGTCGATGTGTAAATCGGGCTTTACGGAATATACATTTGGAATAAATAAAAATAAATAGTAAGTTTTAGTGTTAATGTCAAGGTCGGTCAAGGCAAGCTTCGTGTTACAAGTATGGTAATGTTATTGCATAAGGCGTAAAATTGCTTAATCGCTGTTGTGATGCGGACTTTGAATTCATAATTCAAACGGTCAAAAATAAGTTGACATGAACAACATTTTCTAGGTTACTAAGTACTTACTACTCTGTTTTGTGGTATTTTTCATAGATCGCGTGATAACGGTCTAAGAATACGGAATGCCCTGGATTATGTAATCCTAAAATACAGCCAACAGGCATGTACCTACTTGGTTGATAGGGTGGGATTTTAAAAGAAAAACTTAGAAATCACCTTGTACGACATCTAATGACTGTAACTAGAAAAAAGGAAAAAAAGACATTAAACCCTTCACCAATGTGTCTGACCAGCACCTGAAAGTCAAGTTTCCCTTTGTGACTCTGCAACGTTATATTTATAGGCTGCTATTATAAAAAAGCTAGAAGTTAAGTTCTGCGCTGACTGCATTTGACCACCGATGGTACTGCATTGTGTGCCTAAGGGGTGCTAAGGGTCAATTTATACTACAGCAGAGTCAAAGCGCATCGAAGCGTCAATCCAAAACTGAACATATTAAATTCTACCTTAACTCCACAGTATAACACACACATTACTTCTAAGATTGTGCGCGAAACCAATATCTGCGTTTGTCAGGCGCAGAAAGATGCGCGAATTCGGAGGAAAGCGCGCATCTTTTTAAAATCTCCGAAGTAATGTGTAGGTACGTTACGCTGTGGAGTTTAGGGTTAATTTGTTTTGTTAAGTTTTGGATTAACGCTTTGATTCTCTTCGACTCTGTCTCAGTATAAATTTTTCAATACGAATTTTGACTCGGGAGAAGAAGAGCTAGAGACCTATTTTTAGATAAACTTCCCCGTTCTCGTACACAAAATTAGTTGCGCACTTTCTATGCTTATTGTTATAAGGTAGGCTTTGACCAAAAAAATGTGAATATAATCAATCGAATTCGATAGGTTTTTTTTTTCATTTTTGGCCAAAAATTTTGCAGATCGAGCCTACTTATCGAAAGTAAATTGGTTCATCAAGCTGTTAATTTACTACTCGATAAATCATTTTCATTAACGGTCAATCTCAGCTGTCAATGTCTATCTGTCCAATATGGAAAATTATCATTCGGATTTAATGTAGCGTACACAAAGTAGTGTGCATTAATAAAAACTCTTGTTTGTTTATTGGGTGGTTTTATTAATGGGGTATTATAATTTGTTCAACAACCATGATACTTTCTAAGCGGTTCCCGTAAAAATACAAAATGTCATATGTCCTTATCATTCCGTGGTTGTCCAAAGGCGACTAAAGAGAGATTTGAAAGATAAATATGGTCTGATTGAGGTTTGAAAGAGAGTCTGATAATACAAGTTGGACGCGTCTTAAAACTACCAATACGTTGTTAAATACCAATACCTTGAAACAAAACCTTAATATATTTTACCCAAGTTTTGGACAGCATTGAAAGCTTATTATGGCGACGTGAACTCATGGAAAAAAATGTGCTCGTTCCATATAATTGATATTTATATGGGGTCCATGAGTCAGTTATTAGTATTTATTGAGGTTATGTTATGTCCAACACCAAAATTATGATAATAATAATTTATTGAAAGGTCATATTGCTATTCTTTTTAATAAATTTTGCACTATTTCTTTGGATTTTGTGTGCATATAGGTACTAAATCCTCTTAATACCTTTATGTACCCATTACTTCGGTTAAACGTAAGTTTTGAAGAGCTGATGGTGTAGTGGTTGGATCTCTACACAATTCGAAAATTAGTGCACACAAACATTTACATTATATTCTTTATTTAATGTTAAAGAATTTATAATACCTCGAAACTAAAACTTACACTTAGCACACTTACATTTATTCTGGAATATTAAAAAATAAAATTAAATAAAAACTTAATGGATATGCGTGTATCTAATTATATCTTCAGATAGAATCAGTCTCAGTCTAATATCTCCCAAAACGGTAAACCGACGAACATCAGGCGTTTATAGCAGAAATCATCCTAATGTAATGTTAGATGGCTTATAGTTAACCTCTGGAGTATACTACGCGGATCTGGTTTCGTCTAGATTGAATTCCCGAACGTTTCTGCTATACATATTATTAGAATCAATTACAGCTTAAATAGGCTCCGGAAGATGGTTAATTCAATCAATTTTCATTAAGTCTCAGGCATTATCAGAAAGAAGATTACTTCTTTTTTCCATTTTCTTTTAATTGATATCTTTCCTTGTAAATTTCTCTGAAAACCCCGCGCACTTTCCAACAACTTACTGTAAGTTAGGATCAAGAGCTTGACGTCGCAAAAACGACGTTCAGAGAGCCTCTAAAAGGTACAAGGTTCCTTTTTTATCTCCTATGTTTAACCCTATGTTTTGGGAATTATATAGTTTATGTAAAAGGTAAAACAAACTCTACCTTTTAGAACATAAATATACCGTTTTAGTAAAAAACTTAGTTTCTAAACTTTCATCAACGTTTTATTACTTAAGCTATCAAGTTTCTTTATTGCTATCGTTTATCGTTATAATTTAGGTAGTCTAGATAACATGTGATAAAAGTCTTTTTTAGTTTTATAGACATACGTTCTGAAACTTATGATGTTGTCTTCTCTAATACCTAAGTAATACCTAATAATAGATGACAAAAGCTATAACTTTTTATTAACTTAAATTGTTTTTAGTTTTTTTATTACTTTAAGATGGCATACGAGCAAGGGCCCCATAAACGTCAGTTATGTCAGACCAAAGAACTTATTAAGGTAGTTTTAAACAGCTGCCTTAATATTATTATTATTTATACAAGAAGTGAAAGAAAAAGGAATTGACCACTACCAAACGAATTGAATTGAATGAGCGTGCCGGCTTTCCCGCACGCAATCCTGTACGTTTCAAAGAACGCGCGATAGAGTGTATCTGTAAAGGCCGCTAACTTGTCCTATTAGGACCTCGTGCACTGTAGCCCCGTATCACAATAACCATGCCACCGAAACAATTAAATATATTTTTATCATAAACATTGATGACATGCTCACCTCTGACTTATTTTTGTAAGATAAATATTTGTTACAATTCATGATTGTTATCTACTCTAAATTATGCAATACCATTAGAACCATTAAATTTATATTTAGAAACCATACAAAGTTATCCGATATCGGATTTAATAACATAATATAATAATACATAACATATTATACCCCTGACACCTGCTTGAACTATGGATACTAAATCACAGATAAACAGAGTCACGGATAAATATTCTACATAATAATAAACTAACTATCACACTCCGGTGATGCAGTAAGTATTCATGGTGTCCCTACCTTTCCTCACCCCAAGCGTGTCGATAAAACGAACAACGGTGTAATCAGAAATAAACTCTTCAAAAAGTTATTAAGTGTGGGCAACGCTTATCTTCTTGATTTGTCGATTCTTACGGCATCAAAGTGCTTTTTGAGTCACTTTGTTTGGCCAATATAAGAGCAGCTTTAGTCATAGTTCAAATATTATGATTGGTCAAGAAATTACTAACTACTGAAGTAAAGTAACAAACATTATAAAGAAATACAATCTAACAGACAACCGTTCAAAATGATAATCGAACGAACCAAAGTTTTATAAGTAAGTAATTCATGACAGTGTTTCCAAAGCCCGTTCAAAAGCTAATAGAAAACTTTTAAATACACCATAAGAGAAAAGAGGGTCTATCTTGTTAATAAAAAAAATTTTGACAAATTATTACTTTCCAAACAATTTTTCGCATAATGTCATTTGCCAAATTATTACTTGGAAAATAAACAAAAAAGGTACCTAGTACACAAAATATTAAGAAAAATATCACAAAATGTTATGAATATAGTGTAAAGAGTGTTGACGTAAGCTTCTAGTGTTACAAAGTGACATACACAGCATCCTTTGTCCCTCAGACATGTGTTAAAGTCTCTAACAACCTTGTTTGTTAGAACTGGAGGTGACAAAGGGCTTTGTGTTGAAGGAAATTACTGGCTTTAAAGATTTTTAGTCTGTGTCCGAGGATTGGGTGACAATGTACGTAAGTGCAGCGATGACGTGACGTAGGTTTGGGATATACAATTTGTTGAATAGATATTGTATTTCTTCTTTTGTTATTTTACTCCGTGTGGTGACGGAGTAAGAATACAATGTCACCACCCCATCTCATCCCATGAGTGTCGTAAAAACCGACTACTAAGGGACTATCCGTGAATATTATCTTTACGAAATAAAAAGAAGGAAATCAAACCCTATACCAATCCGCCTGGCCAACGTGGTATTAGTAGGCCAAGTATCCCTCCGTCACGGGTGGAGGCCCCAGGTTCCTACGACACCCATGGGATGAGATGGGGTAGTGACATATTGTATTCTTACTCCGTCACCACACGGAGATTTGTAATGAATAATTCTTAATTAAGTACCTACTTATTTCAGTTAGTCTTGATTTTGTAGAATTAATTAGGTACGTAGGGTTAACCAAGACATCATATTTTTACCCTTTCCACAACACAAAGTAATGTAACCATGATTAATTAGGGTATACATGGGACAAGTGACAATTACTAATAAGTACTAATTAATTTTACTTTTGTGAGTTTTTTTCCTGTGCCTGACATATTTGAGATAAATGGGGCATTTAAAAAAAATACCTATGTAAACCCATACCTTGTTTCCAAGCAAAAGGTTCAGGTTGACGGTCCTGTGTGCCTCTTTTTCAGGAATATTATATAATTACATGATTTTGAAAGTTAAATAAAGCTTAATTTTAAAAGATTAAAATTTTTTGAAAACCAAATTTATGTAACTACACTGGCGGACAAAAAAATCGACTCACTTCATACTTTCTCATTTAAAGTGCCCTAATTTCAAAATTAAGACCTAAATTCTAATTTAGATCTTAAATTCTTTAAGTTCTAGGTGTTAGCTTTAAAATGAGTACAAGTAATGTTAACTTGCACTTGAATTCAGTGGGAAATTTTTTAACAAAAAACAACATAACATTTAATAAAATCTTTATTACAGAATAAAAATCATTTTAATACCTAGTGTTACCCCCCCTAGCCCTTATAACTGCTTCCAATCGGTTCTTCATGGATCCAATAAGGTGCTTCACCCTTTCCTGCGGGATGCCATTCCATTCTTCTGTTAAGGCTGTTTGAAGGTCATCTCTTGACCCTGGTGCAGGATTTCTAGCCCGGACTCTTCTCTTCAGCTCATCCCATAAATGCTCAATGGGATTCAAGTCCGGACTACGCGCTGGCCAGTCCATAACAGTTATACCCACGTCTTGTAGGTACTGCCGTACAGCATTTGAGCTGTGTGGACGGGCATTATCCTGCATCAGGATAAAGTTATCTCCAACGAAACCAGCATAGGAACTACGTGGTCCCCCAGGATTTCTTCGATGTACCGATCTGCAGTCAATCCTCCTACATGGCGGCCGGTTTCAATGAAAACCAAGTCGGTTTTTGCTTCCAATGAAATACCAGCCCACACCATGCAGGAACCACCACCATATGCAACAGTTTCTGCTATTCAGCATTGTGCGTATCGCTCCCCCGGCCTTCTGTACACTCTTCTTCTTCTGTCACTTCCATGTAGACATACTCTGCTTTCATCAGAGAAGAGAACAGAGCGCCACTGATCTTCCGTCCAATCAACGTGTTCTCTCGCAAAACGAATACGGGCTGCTCGGTGCGCTGGAGTCAATTTGGGTCCTGTTGCTGGTCTTTTTGGAGTCAGGGTAGCTGCCTTGAGTCTTCTTCTCACCGTCCGGGAACTGACAGCTACTCCACGCGTTTCTCGGAGCTCCCGTTGGATTTGAACCCCGTCAAGTGAACGATTTCTCAGTGAAGTGCTGACGATGAAGCGATCGTCTCTCTCTGAAGTGGATCGTTTCCTACCGGAACCTCTTCTTCGTTCAAAGCCACCAGTCTCCTGGTACCTTCGGTATATTCTTGACACCGCTGACTGGCTCATATTCAGAGTACGAGCCACTTGACGTTGACTCATGCCCTGTTCCAACAGGGTAACAGTTTGAGCCGCTACTTCTGGTCTTGTGTCCATATCTGGGAAGTCTTCTTGCTTGGAAATTCTGGAGATGTGTACCTGTTGACGTTTCACGGTCAACTGATAAAGCTCATAGGGGTGGGTCGCTTTTTATACCCCCTGAAGTCGCGCAAAATCAACTGAGTATACGAGCATAAAATTATACAGTTAACGTTCATAGACTACTGTTAGGTTATTTGAGAGTTAAAACTGCGATTATTGCTCTTTTTTTTAAGTTTAGACCTAGAACTTAAATAATTTAAGACCTAAATTAGAATTTAGGTCTTAATTTTAAAATTAGGACACTTTGAATGAGAAGATATGAAGTGAGTCGATTTTTTTGTCCGCCAGTGTACTTAGCGGTCTGTTCCGGCTCTGTATGGGCAAAAAAAAATGAAATTATGCTACTCAGGTAAAATGTAGCTTTCCAACAGTGAAAAAAATATTCAAATCTGTTCAGTAGTTTCGGAGCCTATTCAATTCAAATAAGCAAAAAATCAAACCTTTCCTCATAATATTACCTAGTACAATGACTAATAAATCACACTGCTGACGGCTCTACCTTTTTATCTAAGTGATGGCAATATGATCATATCAAACATGATGGAAAGCGCAAATAGAATCCAGAAATTAGGACAACGGTCATCTATTGACTTGTCAAGTTTTCTTCTTTTCCTTCACCTGAATCTAAATACTTTTTTACATACATATTATACATAGAAACACTCAGACCAATGCAAACAATCATGTTCAAGCACACAAATATCTGCATTGAGCGGGAACGAAACCGAGACCTCTGCGTAGCAGCCATGTAATAACCACTACGCCACATAGTCGAATCTGCAATGTTTTTCGTAATCGATTTTAAAGACACTCACAGTCGGGAGTCGGGATGGCGCGGCGCCGTCGTTACTATATTGTATTGTCAGTCATCACACGTAAAAATATAGTTTAATTAAGATAGCAGGCACAGGATTTCCGTGTGGTGACGGAGTACAAAACATGTCACCACCCCATCTCATCCCATAGGTGTCGTAAAAACCGACTAAAGGACTATCCGTTAATAATAATAGCCCGCAGGGGCAGCTTGTGGCGAGCTGTTGGTGAGTGGCGACACCACGGACCCTGATTCCTTGATGGCCTGGCTTACCTTCATTGGTCGGCCAGGACTGGAATACGCAAGAGCGGATCCTATGCTCCAAGCTGGAAGTGTAAAATGTCATAACGCCGGGGGCCCTTGAACGGTTGACCGGAATTTGGCGCCCCGCAGACTCACCTCTCCGCAGCTTCTAGCCTCTCTACGAGATGTTGCTCCATTGTCGCACTGTACGTGCGGCCGTTTTGTGGGGCCCACTCAACGAGGTGGCAAGTCACTACCTGTCTTTTTATAATATAGAGACTGATTATCACGACAGGTATCCGGTAGTCTCCTTCCATAGCCCAATAACTTATCCACCGAACATACTCATCCATAGACTATTATTTAAATTTCCATCGCATCCTTAGAGATGCACTACAATAGTTTTTGCACTCGGCAGGGACCATCTCTGGATGTATCATATTGTGCGTTCAGAGATGGTATCTGCCCTGTGTATCCATTACCAGATTAAATATCTCTTAAAGGGCCTCTTCGTCTTGGCTTCGGCCCGATGTATGCCTTCCAAAGAACCGGGTCTCCAATAGACCCGAGTATTATGGAAAAGAGAAACATAATAATAATAATAAAAACGTTTATTCATCTCCACAAATTACATGTACATACACAGTTGACAGAAAGGTTACAAGTTTATAAGTAATTTGTGGGAGATCTGGAGTCTAAACTAAGCCTAGGCCTGTACTATAGATCTCCAGGCCCCCCGTTTTAAACATAGGATAGATTGTCAACAATGAGCTGATGATGTATTGTGCGTTGTGGTTGTGACTAAAATATAATTGTGTGTGCGCGTGTGTGTGGGCATGTGTGTATGTGTGCGTGTGTATGTGTGTGTGTGTGTGTGAGTGCGTGTGTGTATGTTTGTGAGTATGTGCATGTATATACAATACTAAAATTTTAAATAATTATTGTCTTTCTATGTATTATGTTTATTAAATTATATTATATTTTAACTTTTAGAATTTTTTCTGTTTCATCATAATCTAGTTTCTGTAACCATTTGTAAATTACATTTTTGCTTTCAGCTTTACAATAGTTTGAGAATGGAGCTATTTTATTTATTTTATTAAACAGCATACTTCCTCGAAATGGAAAGAATCTTTGTGCAAACGACGTGTTTACTGCAACGGATTCACAAATCGCATAATTTCTTCTTCTTTGAGCTATGTGACTTCTTCTGTCCTCTGAAACGTCATTGAGTTTATGTAATATGGATAACATTATGTAAATCTGACGGACAGTAAGGACTTGTGCTTCTTCATACAGTTGGGTGGTGGGAAATAGACGTGGTTTTGATAATCCTACTTTTAATATTAACCTTTGAGCTCTTTCAAGGGTTATCATCTTCGTTTTACATGCTCCTCCCCAGGAGGTGATGCAGTAGGATATAATTGACTGCCCTAGGGCCTCGTAAACTAACCTTATTGTCTGTCTGTCTGCCACATCACGGAGAGTTTTAAATATATATGTAAGTTTCCGCAACCTAGTAGATACAGCATTGATATGGTTTTCAAAGTTTAGATTTGCGTCAATTTCTATTCCAAGGTACTTAATACATTTAGTGGGTGTAATTTTGGGACATGTGCAGTTATAAATAGAAGGAAAGTTACATTTATGAGCAGTTATATTATTGGGGAGATTAGCTAGCTCTTTTCTATTTTGGATACTGAACACAATGTAATTGGTTTTATCGTCATTTAAAGTGAGGGAGTGTGATATCAGCCAGTGACACACCGTATCGAAACCCTTCTGAGCAAAATCAAAAAGCTCACTCCATGAGTCCGCAAAGAATGTCAAAGCTGTATCATCGACATACGCAGAGATTCGACAATTGTCAAGATTAAGGGAACAAAGCTCATTAATAAAGCAGAGAAAGAGAGTAGGTCCGAGTATGCTGCCCTGTGGCACACCATACGTTATTGGTAATATGTCACTAATGTTTTCACCTATTTTTACGCATTGAGTTCTATTTTGTAGATAATCTGTCAGGAGTGTCAGAGGGGTACCTCTTATACCATGGGTTTCTAGGATATCTACGAGGCGGGGGATAGAAACTGTGTCAAAAGCCTTGGCGAGGTCGAGGAATATGGTGAGACATTTCTTTTTTTCATCTAAATTAGTAGCCAAAAAATTTACAAGGTCTAGCACAGCCTGGTTAATGGAACGTCCAGATCTAAACCCATATTGCGAGCTGGAAAGTAAATTGCCGTCCTCAAGGTATTTAGTAAGTCTAATATTAATTATGCGCTCAAATAATTTTGATAAGGTAGGTAAGATTGCAATCGGTCTATAGTTACTAACACTGTTTCTATCACCCGCCTTGTATATTGGGTGTACCACAGCTCTTTTTAAAGAGTCTGGGAAAACCCCCGACTCCAAGCATCGATTTATCAAGTCAGTAAGCACAGGTGTTATTGGCTGGCAAATTATCTTAAGAACTTCAGCACTAATTTGGTCGCAACCTGGTGCACAATCACATTTTAATTTATTTATTGTTCTCTCTACTTCTCTATTATCAGTCGGCAGGAGAACGAACGATTTTACGGGAGGCTCTATAACTTTCTTGAAATTTGGATACCGTGTAGGGTTTATTTTATCAGATAGACGTTTACCAATACTAGAGAAATATTCATTTGTCATGTTAACCCCCGCTTGCGGATGGCCAGCTATAGTTAAAAGTTCCAGTGGTTGTTTAGTTTTATTATTTTTATTAGTTATAGTGTTAATAGTAGACCATGGTTTTTTTGAATTATTTTTTGACATTACTAGTTGATCCCTTTCATACTGCTTCTTAAGTTTTTTTAAAAGATTGTTGCAATAGTTTCGATATCTTAAATACGATGTTTTTTAATATTTCATTATTATTATTGGATTTTAATTTTATATGCATTCTGTCCCTAGTACGTATACAACGCAACATACCAACTGTGATCCACGGCTTTAGTGTAAATTTATGCCTAGAAGTTATACGTCTTATTGTATTATTCACAATTAGTTGTTGAAGTATAGATACAAACTTGTTCATTGCGTTATTTAAATTAGTTTCAAGATAAATCTCTTTAAAGTCGTAACTACTACAGTCAGTTTTTAGTTTTTCCCTATTAATTTTACTATATTCTTTTTGTCTTCTTTGTAAATTTGTTGATACTTTAGTTTTTAAACTAAATAAAACTGATTCATGATCAGTAATGCTGGTACCTAGGGTGAAAGTAAAGGCGGTAGATTTCGTTTTTAGTAAGACATGATCTAGGCACGATTTGCCCCTGGTCGCATTGTTGATGGCAGGCAGTAGTCCATGAAAAGTTATTACGTCAATATACGATGTGTTAATAGGGCTAATTTTAATATGATCTATGTTTATATCGCCGACTATTACAATATTTCTAAAGAACGAGAAACCCTCCAGTAATGTATGTAAGGAATTAATGAAAGTGCCCGGAGTTTTAAAACTAGGTGGTCTGTAGATCGCAATAAGTATTGTATGATTTTGTATTTTGACCACTAGGCAATTGGCCTCAGACAGTAATGGCTCCTCTACAACACATTCCAGGCCACTTTTTGTATAAATTACAAGGCCATCATTTTGATTATATTGGTCATTGGTTTTGAATGAGTCATAATTCATATACCTCAAGCAATGGCATGTCCGTGACATAAGAGAGCCAGCATTCTGATAATACTACAATGTCGCAAGATAATTTTAATCGCGTAAGGAGGATTTGTAACTCCTGAAAGTTGCAGTTTAGGCTACGTATGTTCTGTTGTAGAATATTAAGATATCGTGTAGGTTCTTGTAGGTATGAAATACATTGTTCTGGTTCGCATGAGACAGGAACAGAAATATTAAATTTGTCAAGGTTTTGTATTAAATTACACACATCAAAAAAGTCTAAGCAACATGCATGATATTACAAATTTACCATTTATATTAATTAATTTCTAAGTATTTACTCACTCAAAGTGTATAGGTAAGTAAACTTTTTTGTTATTGATGACATACTGGCTGGTTGTAAAAAAAAAATTTCGATTATGTTTTGTTTTTTTTCATAAAATTCAAATGACTGCGAATTTGTTTGAATTTGAGTGCATGTTAATTGCTACGTTTTAGTCTTGATTTTATAATTTTACCAACCATTTAAATACAGTTGGCGACAAAATTGAATTGTTAGATATTCTTTACGTCATGGAGCGACGTCATTTGACGGCAGATGAAATGCAAAGAGCTGTAGGGATGTTGCAAGCGGGAAGTAATCAATCTCAGGTATCTCGACATTTTGGTATTCATAGAAGTGTTATTTGTCGTCTTTGGCAGCGCTACAATAATACAGGGGAACCCGCTGAACAGCATCCAGGCCGTAAAAGGAGTACAACCACTCGGCAAGACCGGTACATACAACTGACTGCAAGACGCCAGCCGATGTTAACCGCTCGAGAGATAAGTTTGAGGCTACAAAATTCAAGTGGTGTTGATGTAAGTCCCCAAACTGTGCGAAATCGACTGCATGAGTACGGCCTACGAGCTCGACGCCCTATCAGGTGCCCACCGATACGTCACGGGAATCGCGCTCGTCGAAATGAATGGTGTAGAGAACGCATAACATGGACCCAGGAACAATGGGATAAAATTATGTTTTCCGATGAGTCGCGATTCGGGTTTAGGCCTGATACAAGAAGGGTGCGAGTGTACCGTCGACCCGGAAATACTGAAAGACTCAGGTGCGTTCAGGAAGTTCATCCATACAGCGGCTCAACAGTTTTGGTATGGGCGGGTATTATGAAGAACAGGCGAACTGAGCTCGTTTTTGTAAATGGAAACATGAACGCTGAAAATTACGTTGAGGATATTCTCAGACCTTATGTCCATCCATTTGCACAAACCTTTGGCTCCGATTTTACGTTAATGCATGACAATGCGCGTTCACATACAGCTCGGCGAACCAGTGAATACTTGGCAACGGAGAACATCCAGGTATTGCCCTGGCCTGCACAATCGCCAGACCTCAACCCCATCGAGCACGCATGGGACATGCTCCAGAGACGTGTTTTGAAGGACTTGGACGGAGTGACAACAACCCAACAGCTGAAGGATTTGCTACAATTCCATTGGGAGCGAATACCGCAAGATGACATAAACAGTCTCATTAATTCAATGAATAATCGTTGCCGACAAGTTCTGAATAGCAGAGGAGGCCATACTTTGTATTAAATTGTCCTATTCTTTCACAATAAATTCATTTTCTTAAGAAATTTCAATTTGTAAAAAAAAAGTTTAGTTTCTTATGTACCTGTATATTCTAATATTGTTAATTTCTGTTATTAAAAGAACTTATAAAGAAAACAGCTGTTATTTTTACATCATAGAACCCTAAAAATATTATTTTAAAAATAAAATACAACGTTATAATTAAAATAAATGGTAAAATAAATTAATATAAATGGTAAATTTGTAATATCATGCATGTTGCTTAGACTTTTTTGATGTGTGTATTTATGTTATCAAATTTTGATTATAATTTTTACATGTACAAATAGGGTACTTATAACAGTATTTGTTTCGATGTGGAGGTAAAGTAGAAACCGTACTATGTCTTTTATCTGTATAGTATAAAAAAACATATAGCGAAATGCTATGTTCAATTTCATTTTAAAATAAAATACGTATAATAGGTATATAATCACGGTGAAAAATAATGATTTTATAAAATTATTTTCATATTTTAAATAGGTAAGTATGTGTCGATAAGTATTTTGTATCAGAATTATATTTTTTATTATATGTGATATTAATACATCTTGTAGTGAGTGTTGTGTAATGTGTATTGATTGTGTATAATAATTGTATTTGTATTATTGATTGTGTGTAATGTGTATTGATTGTGTAAAATAATTGTAGGTATGCTGTTTGCTGTAAGTGTGTTAATAGGTGGAGCGTGTAGAAAAACATAATAAACAGTTTAAATCTTAAAAAGACATAAAGATATTTGTAGGATGTGTTGATATTACAATAATTAGTTTTTAGGAAGTTATATCTAGGTTTTACGCAATAGTGTGCATGTACTAGTCATTGCGTTCTTAGTGTAGTTAAATCAGTTTCACATGAAATTAACTTGGCTGGTTCTCCTTCATTTAGACGAATATATATTTTGCCATAAGAAGTCCAGCAACCTGCATAGTTGTTGTTTTTGACAGCTTGACGTGCTAAGTAATATAAGCGCCTTCCATTAGTAATGTTATCTTTACGAAATAAAAAGAAGGAAAACTTGAAATTTAACCCTATACCAATCCGTCTGGCCAGCGTGGTATTAGTAGGCAAAGTATCCCTCCGTCACGGGAGGAGGCCCGTCCCAGCAGTGGGACATTAATGGGCTGTTATGATAAAGTTAATATTATGTATAGGTAAATATTGCTATAATAAAATAGAAGTAAGTATATTGAATAATAAGGTCGGATATAATGTCAACTAATTATGTCACACTGATAATCCTAATAAGGGTCAATATGTTTGATCCTTTATTTGAACCATTTAGGTCAGACCGAGAATAGTTAAAGATCACCTTCAAAGCAAGATAGTATTAATTAATCATAATATTATAGGTACCTATCTTTATATTCAGCAAGAGGTCATCTAGGTCGTTAACATCCGCTGTGCCCGCTTAATACGTCCAAAGAGTTTTGTGCTTATATTATTCTGTTTAGATGGCAGAATTAATACTTATAAAATATAAAACCATAGTTTACTAAGTAACAAACATTTTAATAAAATACAACCGAATTGATATAAATCTGCATCGCTCCTCGGTTAAAAAAATTCTATCCATATAGGTATGTAAAACGCATACGAAGAAAAAAAATCGTCGACACCTGAGAGGTAGTATGGGGTAGAGAATCGCCTGACCATAGAATTAAACCCCAAGCTTTGGGGTCACTTTTTACTAGATTTGTTTTACGCATTAATAATCCCTAAGCTTTCTTGTATAAGAAACGAGCTGACCCGTGCCCACTTCGTTAGGCGGCGAAAAAAACGTGTCACTTTTTAAAACATATTTCATTACTGCTCCACTCCTATTAGTCATAGCGTGATACTATAAAGCCTATGACACTCGCCGATAAATGGACTATTCAACACAGAAAGAATTTTTAAAATCGGTTCAATAGATCCAGAGATTACCCCCTACAACGTCACAAACACACAAACATACAAACTTTACCTCTTTATAATATTAGTATAGATAAACACTATACTAAACGATCTTTATTGTTAAATTATCTAATATTATGTAATACATATGTAGGTATTTTAAACAGTTCCTATAGAAACTGCAGGTTGCTTACCTTGACCCGTTCTTAAGTCATACAAAGTAGTATTTATACTTGTTACTAACTGATTAAGACGCGCAATGTCAGTTACAGCTGGTATGTAACCTTATACACCGTTGCACTGTTTACTGTAGCTTTGTAATACAGAGACAACGCCATCTAGCTTCAGGCTATGCAAAGCTAGTATGTATTATGTCCTTGAAAAAAAAATTTTTTTTTTAATATTCCTCACATATTCACACGCAGTCATCTAGTCCCAAACTAAGCAGACCTTGTACTATGGGTAGGTACTAGACAACAGATAGACATATATACTTTTTTTTTAATAGAGAACACCCAGACCAATGCAAACAATCATGTTCATGCACACAAAGATTTGCATTGAGCGGGAATCGAACCCGAGACCTCAGCGTAGCAGTCATGTTATATAACCACTACGCCACAGAGGTTGTCAAATAATAATTAATAGTTATTTCATTATTACCTTGTAAATTCTTCCTACCTACATCTTATCCATAGTTAGGACGGCGAAGAATCAATGGACGAGGGAGGCCGCACAATGTATTAGGAGGAAGCTTATGTCTAGCAGTGGCACAAACTTATGTCTACAAGTGCAGCCACTTTCCTTCATCTATGACTCCAGAAAACCATGATTACCAGCGTGACCTCAAAAAAGCGTCAAACAAGACACTCGGTTGAGATTACTTGAGATCAACTCTTTGGAACCCGTAACGTATTTAATCAGAAAAATAGAAAGTGTATTGAAAAACTTCATAAGGCATAAGGCATTAAGCGATTAAGTCGAATCGGTAATAACCACTACAAAATCTTAGCATTCCATGGATTCTCCGTGCGGGTGCCGAGTCCATCGCGCGATAGAGGGCGGAACACTGGCGTAACAGCGTCTGGGACTTACGACCCAGATGTAGGTTTAAGGAGGCCCCCTTACAACGCGTTAGCGGTCACCTTCACTGTCTGCTATGTTCCGTCCTCTACCTATCCAAATTTGGTAGGAACCTAACAATGCCGTTTTGGACATTCGTGATAGTAGAGAGCTTACTGAAGTTCTCGGCAGTCCTAGTTCTTTTAATATATTGTAGAGGGATTTAGCTGGTGTACCCCTCGCACCTATTTCCACGGCATACAGAGTAACCCTATAGCCATTTCTGGTTATCTCATTTGTCAAGTCAAAGTATTTATTTGTCTTAATTGCGTAGTCTTTAGGGATGTTAGTTTCCCACGGTACCGTGAGCTCAATAAGTACTACACGCTTTTTCAATTTTGAGTAGAGGAATATGTCTGGTCTCAACGGCGACACGCTTAAATAACTATGATTATTACACCGTATAACGGTTCCTAGTATTCATAGTACAAGGTCTACTAAGTTTGGGACTAAGTAGATGGCATTTTGTGAATTTATGCGGAATGTTTTATTGTGTCATTTGTTAAGGGAAAAGCTTCTGCAACAATTTGTCTACATAAATACTCAAAGTGAGCCTTTACAACATAAGACAAAAAGTTTGGTAAGTACGTACCTATAGGTGTTGTTTATTCTACCCAGTTTCGTCTACGACAGCAAACAATTCTTGGACGAACTTTCTCTTTTATCTGCTAAGGAATATTTACGTGTCATAACTTGGTAACATGAACTTCAAGTTAAAACATTTATTTACTTTATTTATTTCTCTTTCTTACGTAGAAAATAATATTAATAATAATAATCCTCACACATTCACACAACGTCATCTAGTCCCAAACTAAGCAGAGTTTGTACTATGTGTATAGATACACTTAGCCCAATGCAAACAATCATGTTCATACACACAAAGATTTGCATTGAGCGGGAATTGAAACGGAGACCTCTGCGTAGCAGTCATGTTAAATAACCACTACGCCAGAGAGGTCGTCTTCATTCTGATGTTGTAACAATTGTCGCGCGGTTCAAAGCTTTCTGCTTAAATTTTAAGTACCCGGCCGTACCTAGATCTATTGAGCTTGAAGCCCTCGACATCTATTGTCATTGACTGCGTAAAGGAACTAGGAAGCTTACCGGTCCGAGACGTTAGCCAAACGGGTTAGTATCGGGGGTAATTTCTAATTAAAAACTCTTTTTTTTCTAGAATTAAGTATTACTGGTAAGTAATCGTTTCATTTTACAGCATCCTTAGAGCAAAATGGCGTGGTGATTTAATGATTATGTTACCTTCAATCAATTACCCATAAAATCAACTAGCCTATCGCAGTCCACAGATGAACATAGGCTTCTCCTAACAGGCGCCACAGAACACGGTCCTGCGCCTTCCGGATCCAATCGTCGGTCTACCTAGCTGAGGGATGACTATGATACTTTAAAATCTACAAAACAAAATACTACAACCCAAAAATAACTCATAATGTCACTATTTTTGTAGTATGTATGTAAAATGCGTCAACGTAAGTATTTTTCCAATGAAGTACAATGTTCTTGTAAATTTTTCCATTACAGCGAGAATAAAAACAAAACTCGGTAATCCCAATGTATACAAACAGTTCTGTGTGTTCTTTTTATTCACGTTTAACCTTCCATTCAGACGATTTGCGGTTTTTTATACGCCAGTAAAGTATTAGTTGTACTGTTGACGTAAAGCGTTTTAATACACACACGCTATTAATATTTTTTAGTAATGAGTCCATCCATTATTATAAAGAATTTTAGAGTTGGCTGTAAAGCTTTAGAGTTTTGTTATTATTGTTGAAACTTTAGATATTAGCTAAATGCTTTTTTTTATTGATTACCTATTCTACAAATTTAATTTAGCAGTTCGTATGCTTTTTACGAGTGTTTTTTTTTCTATAAGTAATAACTAGGTATTTACAACAACAAAAAACTAGAAATAAGTATAGTACAAGCTCTGCTTAGTTTAAGCCTAGGCTTAAAGCGTTGCGTGAATGTGTAAGAAATATTACTTTTATTCTTCGAATTTACCACTTCTCACTTAATTCTTTGGTTACGTATAAGGGGGTTTCTCTTAAAAACATTCCTTTACATCAAGCTGCAAACATTTTACAATAACATACATTATGTAGTTCTATTATTATGCATTATGAAATATAAATAATTTCATATTTATCAAAACGCCTCGCTACTGTTTTCCGCTCACAGTAGCACAATAGCTTTATTGCATGCTTGTTTGTTTATTATGTACTAGGAGTATAATATTTATGTTTCTTTTACTCTTTCAACTTTATGAAAGTGGATGGAAACGTATCGACGACAGAATGATATTCGTCTTTTTATTGAGTAGGTATAGAAAAATTTGAGTATAGAGTACAGAAAAATATTATATTTTTTTATAGAAAAATGCTTAGGTAAGTATTCACTTACATATACTTCCTTTTAGAGCTATCTAGGATGACTGAAAAAGTGACCTCCTGTTTCTGACGAAGTTGACTCGAGAAACAGGAAGTCAACTTTTCACCACGCTTTCTTAATCTTAAAATAAACGTACCATTTAGCAAGGAAAATTACAAGATTGTAGGTACTAAGTATTGATTCTTTATAATTTTATACTTATTTTAGACTTTTAATGTTATTATGATTTAAGTATTAAAATATTTATACTACAGGCTGTATTAACAGAACTACCACGGGATTCGCTTACCTATTATTTGAGCTTGATATTTTTTCTCGCGTTTTAATATTTTACACATGCTCCACTTCTGTTGTTCATGGCGTGATATAATATGATTTAGTTAAATGGAATCAGTGGTCTGATATTAACGCGTTTAACTGAATAACCACAATAACTTTTTAGACTTAAAAATTATATGAAATAAACACTGCTTATTTAATTTATTAGGGAAAGACGGATTATAAATTTTAGTCATAGCGCATAAATTGCAATGGCATCCTATTTTGGAACTTACACAATCCGATAAACCGCAGTTTTGTACAGCATACGTAAGCATTTGATACATATTCGTGCTGCATAAAAGCTTTTAACAGCTTATCGGCTTTAGTGGATACATAGCTTGTACAGCGCGGATAAACAGCTGGATATACCACTAAGCTTTACATGCACTAACAAAAAGACTAAGTAGGCAGTAAAACAAACTTTTACATAAGAAAATAACAGACTAAAGCCCGATTTACACATCGACAAGTACAGTAGCGAGTTAAGTAGTAAGCTGTTGATTAAGTTGATTTGAATAGATCTCGATCCTATTTTTGGCGAGTTAAGTACGAAGTAGCCCCCTCTCTTGCGTCTCGCCAACTTAACTCGCCAAAAAATAGGATGAAGATCTATTTAAATCAACTTAATCAACAACTTAAGGCTTAACTCGCTACTGTACTTGTTGATGTGTAAATCGGGCCTTACACTGCACGTGTGATAAACAACCAACCTCAGTGGCGTACTGGTTTTAGTCCATGGTTGCAACGCCAAGGTCTCAGGTTCGATTCCCGTTTTCAATGCAAATCTTTGCATGCATTAACATTACTTACACATAATAGAAATATAAAGTGTAAACAATGTGCTTATCATTGACTTAGATGCACTTTTAACATGCCACAGACAATTTGTATAAGTACAAAGGACAAACAAAAGTTCCAATTTACAATAAGTATCAATCTCACTGCACATTAATGGCAGCTCAACCATACGTTATGAATACAATAACAAAATTATTATCCCAAAAAATAGATGATTTCTTTTTAATTTATCAAATATTCCACACATTACTGCGTTATAAAAAGATTCAATAACCTATCCAGTGAAATAAAACTCAATATTTATGACGCACTTTTATTTAAAAGCACAATATATACCTATTGAATAAAATGTTTTATTCAGTTCACGAATTCAATTTATTATTAGCTAAAATAAATTGGTGAGCGATCAACCCATTGTCTATTTAGTTTCATTTGTTGGGTTGATAGTTAGCGTTGAAAGGACACATTTTTGGCAACCTTCATGTCAATTCTCGTTCCATAGAATCGTTAAACAAACGAGGTAAGACAATTTGACAAGTAAATGTTAACTTAACCGATTTTTTAACGATTTTAAAGACCGAGAATTGACATGCTGGTGACAATGCACCTTCTACGTAGTTCAATGTTTGCAGCACATTAGACAGAACTGTTTGTTTTGCTTTTTAGTCACAGTTTTACCTACTATGGCAGCATAGGGGTCTGGTATTGCACGAGGTCATCTGAATATAATAGGCATAGGAATCACATTAAGTCTGTAAAATGCAAGCTACAAATGATTCACTTGAGCCTGACTGTGCTTTGCCACAGGGTTGGCCCTTAAGGCAGAATTGCTCTATTAAAAAAAATTCCCCGCACCATAGCTGGTTATTTCTAGGTCTGTTAAAAGAAAATTTAATTTGACTTGAGTAAACATAATACACTATGCATATGAGTAATAAATTCAGAGCAAATGCTATGCGCATATTTAATTCAAGTCCTTGAGCAAAATTGTTTACACAATACATCCAGTCTTACCTAAATAACAAACAGGAAGTTAAACCTCTTCTAAGTCTTTTATTCGAAAGTCTACTACTATACCGATACATTCTCAAGGTTGAAATTGAAACAAATCTGGTCTTACTTATTCTACGTAAAAATAAAAGATATCCCACACAGACCCTCAGAAATTAAAAGGTATGGTAATATAATTAAAACATGATCTCGCAAAACAGTCATCTAAACCACTTTTATGTATAATACTACCTACATGACGCTACCTTTATGATTTAATAATTCTTGCTTTTATGGTTAAGTATGTATGGTATACAATGGTTGCAGCATCTTATTACAGTTATCTACAATGTTATTAAATTATAAACTGACGTCTAGAAAATGCAGCAGTAGTAGTTTGTTACGCCACTTCTTCTCTACTAGCGCTTTAGAATTGGTGGTAGTTTTCTAAAATTTTAAAAGAATTTCAACTTAGGTTAAGTAGTTTTAGTTGACCTCAATAAGTTATAACGAAGGTTGCAATAAAATATTTTAACTTGACTTGACAACCAAACCAGAACAATCCAGCTCGCGTGATGTGAGTCCATGCCGCTGATCCGGGATTAGTGCCTTTATAATAAAGTATGAGCCCTTTCAGCAACTACGATCGTCTACATCATTACCACAGAGTCCTCTCCATCCAAATCCTAGTAGGTACCTAGTAGTGTGAAAATGTTACTGGGCACGCAGGTTAAGCTGTGCTTAAGCTCGTGGCGGGGAAAAGTACGGATTATACTTATGTCATGGATACTGCTTTTGTTTGAAATTTATGTTAATTCTTTGTGGAAGCTTACAAGAAAGAGCTATGGCTTCTGTCTAGCGGCTTCACTGTTCTTCTTCATTGCTGGCGTCCAGCTTTAGTTACCACCAGATAAGCAGCTTGGATTTCTGTCACCTTAAAAACATTAGAACAATAACACTCG
The DNA here is from genome assembly GCA_905475405.1 of Schrankia costaestrigalis. Lineage (NCBI taxonomy): Eukaryota > Metazoa > Arthropoda > Insecta > Lepidoptera > Erebidae > Schrankia > Schrankia costaestrigalis. Next base: position 4,930,555 of record FR997830.1, read on the forward strand.
ATATTTTTATAGACGGTATAGGTATAAAACCTTTATTATTACTTACTTATTAACCTCTTGATGTTCTTTTTATCTCCTATTAAAGTTTAGAGCACGCCCGAGATGAATTCACAGAGAATTAAACTTCAATTGTAACTTTTTATTATATATCTTTAAGAGCAGGTGTTTCATTTACGTCCTAATAAAAGTCTCAAGAACGCTTAAGTACAAGTTAATATATCAATTACATAGAAACAGGTGCATTTTGTGCACAGGTTACCGGCGGTCGTAGAAGTTAATTACGTAGGTACAATAATGTTGTATTCTCAGAAGATCAACTGCAGTTGGATATTCATTTCGGAATTCCCGATTATTGGGACTGTGGGCAGGGCACATAGAGCGCAGAACCTCCGGAAGGCGTGGGATGGACAGATGACGATAAAATAGAAATACTTAGAAGGGGCCTCATTAATTAAATACGGTGCACATCCTTAAAGACAGAATTTGTCCGAGTAAATCCCATTCATGAGCAGATTCAAATCCCTCGCAGAATAATAAATGTAGGTATTTGTGTCTGACTCAATGCCGCAGAAACATTAAAGCTTTTTTTTTATTGTTGAGGACGAGTGGTATGTCTCCTGGGACATTTACTACTTTACGCGGGCTGTGGACTTTAACAAGCATACATTAACAATATTATTTGGATCGAACAAATAAATTATGCTGCGTGGGAATTATCGATTTAAGTACTTAAATTATCGAAACAATAGTTCCTGTAATTATCGCAATCAAACAAAAACAAACTTTGTATTATGTTTTATAATTAGGTACTAAAGTATAATTTTAAATCAGGTACAATATGTACGTGTAGGTACCTACAGGTAAAATACCTTTTTTTGTCCTAATTTTCTCGTCAACAAACCTGTCAAATGCGTCTGGAAGAGCCTTTATTTAAAGCGCTCAGAAGATAAGTCTGTCTTGACAACATATGTAATTTAGCTTGTGGTGGGCGGAAATGATTACGGTCGAATGAATCTATCGACAACAGGAACATTTTTTATTAGAATATTATCTACGAAGCCAAACAACATGATTTCGTCATAGATTTCGTTGTTAGTGTAGGAAGTAGTTGACCTCCTAGACATACCGTCGACATCATTTTCATCATTACATTCAATTCTGAAATATTATGATATGCTTATGATTTTTTTAATAGTCTAGATTTCTCATTGTTTTATAGAACTTATTAAAGTTTGGGTTAGGTAACTAACTCATTACCGTGGCTACGATCGCGTATTTACAATATTCTTCTGGTTCCGTCTCAGGCACTGAGCACTAGAGTAAAACTTTGGAATTTATTTTTTTACTAAAACAATTTCGTATTACACTAATGGCACAATCATAAAAGTTATTAAGATGCTCATGTCCTGCTACCTCGTCCTTTCGTCCTTGAACAAATGATGACAAAAGTATCATTTAGACACTTTTTTTAAAAATCTCATCTATTTAAAAGCATCGTATAGATATAGATTAAGTCGGCTATTATACACTTATTGTCGAAGGACTTATTAACATGATTAAAATCAAACAAATGTTGCAGGAAAGTCTTAAAAATTATTTTCGTTACGTTGATATTTATTAGGCAAAACGGAACGTTGATTAACTGAGTTGTCAAAGTGAAACAGTCAGACAGTCACTGTCAAATGTCAAAATAAAAACAGTCCAAGTCCATGTGAGTTTTTCACGTGCTGTTAATTCTTTTTTCGCTAAAAGTATTAATTCTTAAATAAATGTAACAAATATTAAATAAAGAAAATGTTAAAACCCAAAGAAATGGCAGATCATCTGCCAGGATTTGAAGTTCCAGAAGAGGAGGAGTCTCAAAATGAAACTCAAAGTAAAAATAAGAAAAAGAAAGCCTCTGGAGGTTTTCAATCAATGGGATTGAGTTTTCCTATCATTAAAGGTATAACAAAACGAGGATATAAGCAGCCTACACCTATACAACGTAAAGTAAGTGAAATCAAACTGATCAAACATTCATAAACAACATAACCTATAAATACCGTATGAACATGTAATATTATTTAAAGCTCTTATGGTATCACCCTGAGAGTATCGTAAAAGGCTATTAATGAAGCAACATCTACTTATTTGTCAGTATATTCAGCAAGGACCCAGTACTGTTTCGATAGTGAAGTTTTTTTGGAAGTGAGGTATCCTTTCATATATGCAGGAGCTCTTCTCCCACAGCTTAGCTAATTTTAAACATCCTAGCAGCGTAAATAAATATATATTTTTCCGTGTGATGATGGAGTAAGAATACAATATGTCACCACCCTATCTCATCCCATGGGTGTCGTAAAAACTGACCAAGGGACTATTCGTGAATATTATCTTAACGAAATAAAAAGAAGGAAAACTTGAAATTAAATCCTATACCAATACATTTGACCAGTGTGGTATTAGAAGCCCAAGTATCTCTCCGTCACAGGAGGAGGCCCGTCCCTGCAGTGGGACATTAATGGGCTGTTATGATGATAAATAAATAAAAACCTAAGATGAAACTAATTTTTCAATCTGTCATAAGTAGCATCAAACAAAAAACACGTCATCCCATTCTATTGAATAGCCCTTCAGTAAATTGTTTAAAAAATAGTTTTACAGACATGTCTTAATACTTTACTTGTTGATGTGTAGCTTACATTATTTAATGTATGATATAAGATTATTTTTTTAACTTTCAGACTATTCCATTAGCCTTAACAGGTAAAGATGTGGTGGCTATGGCACGCACTGGATCAGGAAAAACAGCTTGTTTTGTCTTACCAATAATAGAGAAACTGTTGGCTCCTAACAGTAAACCTTTGCCTGGGAAGAACTTTAGAGCACTTATATTGTCTCCTACCAGAGAATTGGCTTTACAGGTAATATTTTAAGTTTAAAATTAATATTTTCTTAATACTTTTGTATGCATTTAAAATTAACAATATGAAGTATGCAGAGGTCTCGGATTCGATTCCCGCTCAATGCAAATCTTTGTGTGCATGAACATGATTGTTTGCATTGGTCTGAGTGTTTCTATGTATTCACAAAAAAAAGTATTCAAGGATGTTTATCATTTGGTTACTACTCATAGTACAAGGTCTGTTTAGTTTGGGACTAGTTGACGTTGTGTGAATGTGTGAGGATTATTAATTTATTTATTGTGGAACTAAATTGTTCGACTGCAACTTCAATTAAAAGGCTGCTTATGCACTTATAAATAATAAAGTAAATCTTCTTTCTGGAATGCAAACTAACGAATGAAATGAATATTTGTTAGACATTTGTGTCATTTCATTTTTTAATTGTTTTATTTAGGCTTTGGTACTAAAAGTAAAATGTAAATGAGTACCTCTAGAACTGTAAATTCAACCTGCAATAGGTGAGATATTACCTTTTCCCACACTTTATATCTAATTATTTTAATTTTTCATATAATTTTATTTTAATCTGTATTTTCAGACCTTAAGATTTGTAAGAGAACTGGGTAAGTTCTCCGGGCTTTCATCAGCAGCAATTCTTGGTGGAGAATCTATTGAGCAGCAGTTCAGTGTAATGTCGGGTACGGCACCAGATATAGTAGTAGCTACACCAGGACGTTTCTTGCACATCTGTATTGAAATGAACTTGAAGCTTGATAATATAAGTAAGTGTAATATGAAAGATATACAACCTGGTCAAAATATCTCTGCACCTTTCATAAATGTCATCACTAATAATAATAATGAGTTGTGCCCTATACATTTATGTTTATTCTTAGTTTTACTCTCACAGTTTTATTAAGTAAACCAAAATTCAATGATTTCTTGCGTATTCGTAATCAATTCAATATTTCACTATAAATAATTTGTTTTGCAGAAGTCATAGTATTTGATGAAGCCGATCGCTTATTTGAACTTGGTTTCGGCGAGCAACTGCGAGAAATCGTTGCCCGTCTTCCATCTACTCGTCAAACGCTCCTGTTCTCAGCAACATTGCCTAAAATGCTTGTAGAATTCGCTCGAGCAGGCCTTTCAGACCCTATGCTTGTGAGATTAGATGTCGATTGGAAGCTACCGTCAACTTTATGGCTTGGCTGGATATCTGTGAGAGCGGAATTAAAAACTGCTGCGTTATTACTACTTTTGGAAAAAGTTCTGACGCCGAAAACGCCACAAGCAGTTGTTTTTGCAGCTACTAAACATCATGTGGAGTATTTACATTTGGTAAGTTAGTTAATAGTGATACTTCTTTTTATTAATTTTCCATTGTACGGATGAACCTTTATACATGACGAACAACATAGTAGACACCACGCAGATAGGTATTTTACTTCCAGTTCTCCCCTCTTTATCATTTTTAAGACAAAGATCTCTCGACTAGTATGAATGAAAGAGTTTTAAGAACCGCGATTGCATCATCCAAAACCCTTCGCTTCTCGCTTTAAAAAGGCTTGTCTATGGGGATTTCTTGGCACCTCTTATGTTCAAAGTCTTTCATTTAAAGTCTCTTAGACACAGAATGTCTTGTCATCTCATCAGCGATTGCAGTGCCCTACTGAAACCGCTAGCGAACCCTAGGTGCAGTAGCGGCTCCGCCTTGTTCGAAGAGGATCGGCCCTCTACCTATCCTGCTCGGCAGAGTCCTTCCGAAAGACTATCTAAATTAGATAGTTGTAATAATATGTTTTCTGGTGCTCATTTTAGATACTACAACAAGCAGGCATAACATCAACCTATGCTTACTCTGGCTTAGACCCGTCTGCTCGTAAGATAGCACTCGGCCGGTTCACAAACAAGAAATGTTCTGTACTCATAGTAACTGATGTGGCGGCTAGAGGATTGGATCTTCCTTCGTTGGATACGGTTATTAATTACAACTTTCCTGCTAAACCTAAGCTTTTTGTGCATAGAGTTGGTAAGTAAAACATTACATTATAATAAGGCATGTTTATAAATTTATTAAAATAGATACGATTTTGAAAAAGTTGGAGAAGATACCGTTTTTGTCCATGCTTTATTAATTTGAAGGTTTTAAGAATAAATAGTATTTAATGTCATTTTACTAACAAAACCAAAAAAAGAAAAAGAACTTGACAAAAATGTAAAACTTTGCATATCTATCTACTATGCTTTAACCATTAATACGGTGTATAAATAATTTAATTCACCCCATGACATTTAGTCAACATGTTCATGATGTGTAATTTAATTTTTTTTTTTTTAAAAGACAACTCCCGCACTAGGGATCATGCCCTGTGTCGCGGGGACTTTTACAAACATCAATTAACGGACACATAATATAACACCCAGACTCAGGACAATAATTTGTGGATCTCACAAATTATTGTCCTGCGTGGGGATCGAACCCACAACCTCATGCGCGGCAGCCGCTGGCTTTACCGGCGCGCCACCGAGGTCGTCGAAATTATAAGCAATATCTTAACAAACCTTATAATCTCACAGGTCGTAGTGCCCGTGCCGGCCGAGCCGGTCGAGCATTCTCACTAGTATCAGCCGACGACGTAGCCCACCTTCTAGACTTACACTTATTCCTCGGTACAGAACTAATAGTACCTTCACAAGTGAGCGAACGTGGCGCCACTTGTCCTAGCGGCGTGTGGGGAACTATTAACACGTCGCAGTTGGAGCTTAGACATCAAGATGTGAGGACGTGGGAGAAGAATATGTCGGAAATTGTGAGTTTTATTTTGTTGTCCTATTTATTTAATTTTTATGTTTTTGTACTATTATGAAAAAAAAAATTTTTTCGCTTATCTGCACTTGCATAGATGGCTCGTGTTTATCCTTAGAATTCTTTGCTCATCCTGCTGTATTGGCCTTTTATCGGTAAAAAAAAAGAATCCTGAAGTTGTTAAATTCGCTAAAAACCGCTCATGTCTTAATGAAACATCTTTTTCAAAACAGGAAGAAGCAACTCGCACATGCACCCGAGGCTGGCAACAATACATAAAATGGCGCGAACCCGCGTCAGCCGAGGGCAACAAACGAGCTAAACAAACAAACATACCGACACAAACACATCCCTTCTTAGTAGACGAACATGACAGCGAGGCTGCCGATATGATAGATCAGATCAAGAATTATACGCCTAAAGGAGTAAGTAATTATTTATTTTATACCAAAAAAGAAAGAAATAGGAAACAACTAAATATATTTATTGTAATTATTATTTTATTCTTCTTTATTCCAATTTTCACAATTTTTTACATTTTTAAATATAAATATAAAAACAACTAAAAATATTAAAAAAAGGTAGACCCACCAGCATCGGGTACAGGGACCAAGCTACTGGCGGTTAGGGCTCCAGAGATAGGAACCTCCTCACAATTCGTGCCGCGTCAAGCAATACTGCTTCTTCTATTATTATTATGTTAATTCAGGCAGGCAGTTATACAACTGATGAAGCCTGTATCCAGGTGAACATTTGTGTTTAGCTCTTCTTTTTCTGCTTTATGTAATGTGTAATTTAAGTATGTATTCTGAAATTCGACTAACGGAAATATGAATACCGACATAAAATACAATCCACATGAAGAACACTCTCATATAGGATTGGTTGCAAGTATTAATACAGCATTTATTCCTAATGGAAGTGTAACCAATGTGTAACATTATAAATACAGCCCACGTAAAGTAGTAAATGTCCCAGGAGACAAACTACTCGTCCTCAAAACAAAACCTCTCCTTGGGGGTTCCAGTCTAGGGCTCGCCTCGTTATGTGGTCCCTTCGGAGAGTGTGCCATCCAATTCCACGGCGTTTTATCTGCTGGTCGATCGGAGTCTCGCTGCAGCGCTCCCACAGATCAAGGTTGGAGATTTTCTCGGGCCAGTACATTCCGAGAATCCGGCGGAGGCATCGGTTCACAAAGACTTGTAGCTGGCGCGTGGTGTCCTTTGTGACCTTACACGTCGCACACCTATACAGCAATACGGTTTTTACATTGGACCGGAATATCTTGAGCTTAACTCTCCGTGTCAATTTACGTGATTGCCATCTGGCGGAGCTGCGCAAAAGTTGTTCGGGCTTTGGCGATCCTAGAAGCGATGTCCTCTTCAGTTCCTCCAGTTTCCGACACGACGCTTCCGAGGTATGTGAATTTGTGGAGGAACTTGTCGCTCTGCACCTCAGCTAATTGTAATATTTTACTTTTTCAGACGATTTTGGAGTTGTCAGCCAAAAATGACTCACCTATGTACTTAGCTATGAAACGTAAAAAACAAGTTCACGGTAAAACTGTACAGAAAGTTAGAGATAACAAGAAATTAAAGGTAATTCATTATTATATTAACTATTTAACACATCGAAAAATAATAAAAAAATATTGTGACAAAACTAGGCGATTTTTATGGAATACAAGTTTATCAAAATATTTTTTTTTCTTTTTAGGAGGAAGGTATTCTTGAAGATACAATCAGTACAAAGCCTAGCAAAGTATATAATAAACCAACGAAGAAAAAGGAAATCGTTCGAGATGAAAACTACATATCGCATTTCGCAAGCGATCAGCATACAGAAATTGGGTATGTTACATATTTGTTACTTTAGTGACAGACTAAGAATAAACAATGTCTCCACTCTTCCTCGTCCAGTGTGGTAGAAGGCATTGTGTAAAGTCACTTCGCAATCTTAGAACAATGAATATGTAGGGAGGACTAAGTACTGACTTTTTACCGTTATGTCTTAGCAAGTTCACGCCGAAAATATGACAGAACATGCGCACAAAATTTTGTAAATATCTTTGTTTTTATACCATGTTTGAGCAAATAAATTATTTAATTCATTCCTCTTTACACTATGTTTGAATGAGCTAGATAGTTGTTAGAAGAAGGAAACATCGTTTCATAGCTTATTCCAATGTTTACTTTATATCACTACTTATAACATAAAATTAATATAAAATATTATGACTCCACAGTATGGCAGTAAACTTCAACGCTCACGCGGGCAGCGCTCAGCTTGAGTTAGCGGCCGACAGCAGTACTACCGCGAGAGCTCAACGATCCGAGATGCGTTGGGACAGAAAGAGGAAGAAGATGGTGCATGTTGATGCGGTAATGTAGCTTAATTATGTTCTATAGTATAGTTTTCCTAACTTAAAATTAAACCTTAGTCTTTCCGTCCTTATAGTTGTACATTAACATAATATTATTATGATTTTCTCCCTTCGGCCGTCTACGAAACCGTAGTTTAGTAACTGGTTTCGATGGAGGAATTATTCTTCCTTGTACGTAACTAAAATTAATGATAACAAAATGTTGCAAATATATTAAACATATATTTGCAACATTTTGTTATCATTAATTCAATAATATTACGTATTGATGTATTAGGTAATAAAGTATTATTTTTATTATGTCTTATTTAATATTAATAATTAATTATGAACAGGACGGTGGTCGCAAGATGATCCGCACAGAGAGTGGCGGTCGAGTGCCAGCGTCATATCGTAGTGGACGCTACGACGAGTGGCGCAAACGTAACGTGGCTGATACTGGCTCTGATGATGAACAGACCACCAAGTATAACAATAGGAAGAAACCTGGTGAGTTATACTACTTTTGTACGTTGCTTTGTGGGTGTGGTTTCTACAAACTTAAAGTAAGTTTTGACGACGACGAGCCTTTGATTCAAAGGTTTCAGTTTTAGTAGTAAGTTTAAAAAAAAAATAGTATTACTTACTGCAAAACATCGACTTTTTCCCTGTACATATTTAAAAAACTGTGTTTCACACAGTTTTTTCATAGCTTTCTTTCCTGTCTATAGGTATTAATTCAATATTATTAGATTGCTGTTTTTTAAGAATATATATAATAAGAATTAGCAGGTTAGAGTTACTCCCAGAGTGTTTTTAATACGTGTAACAACACTATACGGTCAGTATAGGGTTGTTAAAAATTTTAGACTATCCTTAAAATAATGTATATTTCAACAGCATCGGAGTTCCGTCCTCACTGGGTGAAACACAACGAGCGCGTTGCCAAGAAGTCAACAGAATCTAAGTCGAAGGAGTTCAGAAACAAACAACAAATTGTAAAGGAGAGACTACGTAAAGATAAAATTAAACAGAAACTTAAGTTCAAGATGAATAAAAAGAAAAAGAAGAAGCATTAGTATAAGTTAAAATATATATTTTTTCATAAATAAATGACTTTGTTTATCAAGTATTGTTTTCTTGAGTCATTTAATTTTAAAGCTTACATTTATTGGAAAACCCGAATAAATATTGAGGCCCCCCTCGGCTCCGGTAATAATATAAGCCGCGACCTGTTCTCGCCGTTGTTGTATAGTGTGACCACAGGAGCTGTGCACCCCCTGCGGTATGCGCGGCGAGGTGGGGGACGAAGAAAAAATAGGTGTCCGTTATGGTAGCGTACACGTGATAGTTCTGATAGAAAGGGAACTTTTCTTTTGAAAAATTCTTTATGTAAAAATAATTCGTGAAATTCTGACTGAATTAGTGTAGGTAAATGCTTTATGCGAATTCACAGTGGAATATGTCAAAAATCCATGTTAATTTATGTTCATAGTACTGGTACAGATAATATGCTCACAAATGATTTGAATATCTCGAGAACTACAAAACATAGGTACAGTAATTCTGTTAATACAGTAGAAATGTAACCCTGAAATAACGCCTGTGTAACACTTTATTTCAAAACAAAATTCAATATTATCGGAGATATTAACGGTTCTTAGGGGCCGGGCAGGAGTTATTTCATTACGCTATAATATTAAAACTACAATAACTATTTTTTAAATGTAGGTACAGTCTGTCTATAAAGTCCTGACAAAAAATTAGGGCGCCACTGTGCTACACGTAGCAACCCTATTTAGTCTGACAAAATAGTTTTAAAAACAATTATGTTCAAATAACACTTCACTATTAGAGCACTTATAATACTAGGGCATTTCTTGTAGGTAAGCCTGTTGCATTTAAAGTTTTGCGTAGAACTTCAAGACTACAATTAAAATCCATCTCAGTTCTAGCTATCATCTGCAATTTTCTGAGGGTTGACCCCGAAATTTTACAAAAGTTATGTAAATTGAACATTTGATTATACCTACAATGAATTTAGGCATAACTAGAAACAAAATACAGGTAAAAGAAGAAAAATGTTATATACCTCTTTTTTACTGTAGAACATACCTAATTGTATTTTGTGGGGGAGAGCAGAAATATAGAAACATACATTTCTTTCTTTGGCCGGCCTTGCCTGTGTTTACCAGGAGTTTTAAGCTTTTCATTATTTTTAAATCTGTTATTTTTAAATTTAATAATTCTAATGGAATGGAAAGAATAACTACAATACCTAGCTAAAATTTATTCAGAGTTAAATATTAACCAACAAGATATCATTTAACATGGATTCACTAAGAGCTAAATGATATAAAATTTAATAAAATATTGCATGAATTATTTTTTGTAGACAGACCAGTCGATGCGAAAGTGACATAGTTTAGTTATCAATATCAACCATAATATAGACATAAAGCAATTAATTCAAATTCAAATTGGGATAAATCTTGAATGAATTATACTAATGCAACTGATAATGTATCAACAGAAATGGTCGTACTACGATTTTTCTTACTTACAATGAATATCTAACCTAAAAATGTGCTATGTACACAATGCCTGTTATTGGTCTCTAGATCTCAAATGGAGTGAATTTATTACTTGAGACAGATTACGAAAAACAGTAGGTAACACGATAACATAACCATCAAAATTGCAGTTCGCCCATAAACATCATCCAAATCGCTTAAAAGTTGACCAGAATCGTGCTCCGCTAAACATCGCCTTATAACTTTAAAAATCACTTCACGCGTGCCACTTTGATTTACTCTACTCATTGTTTACATTGTTCTTCGTAAGTCAGTATTAGTTTATTGTAGATTAATGAACTAATAAAAATCACAAATTAGACGACTTTATAGACATATCTGTAATATATTACACTTACTTAGTTGATTACAATGTAACCCAAATATACTCATATTTTATTAAAAATATGCAGGTGATAAATAAGAACTCACACCTTACTCATAATCACCTCTTAAATTTAATCACTGTTTAGCGAGATTATTATTTGTAAAATCAAACTTATACTAAACAAAACCGTAAGAATTTAAGGTAATCAATTAACTTAAAATTAAGAGGCGTTTATGAGTAACGGGGTAATCTGTATAAAGTAATTCCTAGGAATACTGTAGTGTTAACGATTTCTAATTCCTCATCATTAATCTTAACAATTGGATTTTTTATTTTTATTTATGCAGAGTTTTTTGGCATAGTAACCAACTCGATATAGCTCTTGTGTATGCTACCATAACGGACACCTACCTGCTGTCACGAGTTTTGACGGCAGTGTCATAACAATTCGAACATTATATTTTTCTTTAAGAATTTTATGTTCTTAGAGTATTTGATACATTCCGCTAGATGTCATTTTTCTCAAAGTTACATTATAAAAACACAAATAATGTTCCTATTTACGCTTAAAACTATACAACAATGTAAATACTTTCTTGGAGTTTTAAAAAAAACTGTCTTTTATTAGAAAACTGCTACAGCCGCTCGTGCAGCGACCAGTTCCAGCCAAATAACTTAAGTATATTGCGTCAGATGTCGCTAGTAGCTACATCATAGACTGTTTGTTCTATACCAGTATTTATCATGTACTCTATATGTCCACCCCCCTCTCGCCGCGCGCATACCTCAGGAGGTGCACAGCTCCTGTGGTCACACTATAATATAATCCTCTTCGGAGCATAAGATCATACCCTTCTGCCAAGAATGGCCAATCAATTTCACCAAAAGTTGGGATTTTTGATCATTATGACTTTAAATTGTAAGAGAAACATTTTCGGAGTTCCGATGATATGACTTAAAATGTTATGTAAGAAGAAGCGCTCCTGTTTAAAATCATATGGGTATGATTTTAAACGGGAGCGCTTCTTATATAACATTTCAACTCATATCATCGCAACTCCGAAAATGTTACTCATACAATTTAAAGTCATAATGATCATTCTTCATAAAATAAATATTCAAATTAATAAAAATTGCAGTTCACAATATCACAAATCATACATTTCATTTTTAATAATATCTGTTTTAATATATTTGTTTATACTAATGATCGAAAGTCATTATCGTCCCTTTTCATAACTATACTATTCACAAATTCGTTTTATTCTGATATTTGTTTGTATACATCTTTATATATATGTGATTTTATCCATATAAATGCGACTCAACCAAAAATCAAGTTGCTACCAGAAACGAGATGCTCTTATTTTTGGTTGTAGGATAAAAAAAACACCAAGATTACAACTTCTGTAGGTTAGGTTAGGTTAGAACTGCGATCACAATGCACGAGGCGAGCGAGCGTGACGCGGCAGCGGCCGCCGAAGTGCCAGAATTAAATTCTTTACAACAAAAATTCTAAGCTATTCTGAACAATGACATTATTAATTAAAGCAATATGATCATTGAATGTTATGAAGAAAAAAGTTCTGAAAAGGAAATTTATAATTATAAACGTTTCTTGGTACAAACAGTATGAATAAAAAAATTATGATCACTAACGGTTATGAGCTCCGTTGGTAGTAATAAAAATTTATGAATAAAAAAATGAATGAAGAGTGATTATTATGAACACAAAGCGTTAGTAAGACCAAAAATATGACTTCGAATTTTATGTAAGTCAATTGGATCCTTTTAAACGTATCTATATGGTAACTAACTAAGAATACAGAGTGCTCCACTCCATTTTAGCAAAACTTGACACTAACATGATACCAACATGTCTGGCTTCTATGGTATCCGTCGGCTAGGTTCTTCCTCCAAACATAAAGGACCAGTATTGAAACACACTTGGACTATCATTGACGACCTACAAGGAAATATTTTAAAGTACTAAAATAAGTACATATAGGAAGATAAAACCTCATTTTCAAGTGTAACAAATAAAAGGCATATAAAAAATCATGATTATGTATATTTAAAAAATTAAGATAAACTATAGATGTTAAAATACCTACTTACAATTACCTGTACACGATGATAAATAACGAATAATTTCGAACAGAAATGTATCTTATTATCGCACATACGCAATATATTCTTAAACAGAATAATTTAATATATATTATAAGCAAAAACATATTTACAGATATATAAATTCCAACCTCAAACAAATATGAGACTATATGAATATAATAATATTAAAAAGGTACGTTCAGTTATACAATACCTAATAGTCCAATGACATTACAATCACCCACACACACGTTTATATATATTCTGGATTAAGACTAACTCGAAGCTGTAAGGCATTTTATACAAGAAAAACAAATTAATGACTTGTATTTTAGTTCAGTTTGTGTTAATTGGTATGATGGGGCAGAATATTGATGTCGATGCAAAGAAGTTTTACAGTTTATTTGCCTAATTAACTTGCAAACCTGAATATAAGTAATGCATAAGAAAATCGGTGCAGTGACACCATAGTAACATACGGTCAAGTCAGTCTCCATGGCACGACCTGCATATTTATTTGTTTTTCTAGTCGCTTTTGAGATGATTTAGTATGTTCTAGGTACTTGGTAAGATCTTGATTTCAATCAGATTTAGCACTTTTAATGTTGCCAGTAATACATTTACAGATAAAGCAATGTGTGTCTACGTGAGAACATCAAATTCTGTAATATTTTTCCATCACTTTTACCAAACACAAACTGAACTAAATCATGTAAGTATAGTTGTCAATTAAAACTTGACATTGTAAACTAATGATAATAATAATATATCAGAAATATAAATACTAAATATAAATATGACAATACAAAATGCACATTATTATATATACATTAGAGTGGTAAAGAGCAGATCAGAAAAACACAAGTTTATAATAGGATTAATACCACATTTTGCTAGTACAGTGTATCTAACTTGAAGAACTTATGTTCTAGTATAGTAAATAGATGTACCATTTATGTTTTTAGATAAATGAGTGTGGTATTAAACCTACTCAAAACCCGGTGCTCTTATATTTTTCTTTGCGGCATTATATGCCACTGTACTACACAAAATCCGTAGTGTACAGACAGTAAAAGATATATCATGATGTAAATTTATCGATAGTTACTTTTTATACGAGTTTTTCTGCTATCTATACAAGTTTTTCATTGTTTTTATTTGTTTATTAATGTTTCATATTACATCTTTAATTGATTGTACACTTCAAGAAACGGCATATTCTTAAATCAATAAGTTAAATAGAAACGAACAATTTATTTAGTTGAGAGAATGATTAAGATAAATATTACTATTTAAGTTTATTAGATGAGAAATATTTGAAGTGGGATATATCAAAAAATATAAATATTATCCTGTTTATAATTAAAAATTTGGCAATATTCTCACTCCATTTGTGACCATAAAGGTGTAAGAATGCCCCTTTATGAACATGTGTATTGTACCTTACTTTTACCATCCTCTGTTACATAGAGGCGTGTCAATGAAAGGGGCTGTTAGGTCCATGATAGATATAATATTCTAATCATCATTTACTCGCATCATTTTAATAGTACAGTAATATTGGTTCCATTACCTATCTAGCGGCAACAATGCCCATACAACACAGAATAACAATAAACCCTAACTCATACATACATTGATATATTTCAAAAACTTCTATACCATTATACAGATCCACCTATATTATTTTGGTGTCTCAAGAATCTATCTAGCGTTGGACAATTATTTAACAATAAGATTTTTTATTCTTCACATTACACTATAGTATTAACAATGCCATTATTCAAACTTCCCTTTGGCATTTACTTCCCCATCAGTTACAGAAATTTATCATACTAATTTCACATTCATCAATCTGCAATGTACATACAGGATAAAACTTAAATTTAAACGGCTAAGAAACCTAAATCTAGACCACTCCTCATGCCAGAACAATCAGTCTTCTCATTGCGAAAATTATTATAATTTCATTTTATTATTATTTACATATTTTATTTTCGTTTATTTTTTATTTATTTTTTTAACATTCTATTCGCGAAGTAACTTTTATACATGAAAATATTAGCTTTTCAATCTTGTTGTTTTATTTTATAAAGCATGAACGGGTTCTACCAGTGGACGGGTTAAAAATATCGACACCTCAGGACTCGAAGGGCTGTTTGAAGATATTTCAATCGTTGAAAGTAGCTAAATACCATTCTAGACATTAATGTTTTTATTCTACATCAATCATTTTAGTCCTGAGGCCTTGACATTTGGATAAATGATTAGTAAGTTAAATGTTTGAGCAAATAAGGAATATTTTTTTTTTATATAACAGCACATGTCGGTGGATTATGGCACTAAAATTTACAAAATCTACTTGAAATAAGCTAGATTTAACAACACGTCATTATATAAATTGTGATCATTGTATGAATATCAATGTCAAAGAATTGTATCTATGTTGATGTCAAATATATTATTTGTGAACGATTATCTCATGAGAAAACGATACAACACACTTGTTTAAAGTATTTTTTTATCATTAAATGTATGGTCGAATATTCTAATGAAAAAATTAAATACATGCAATACAAATAATCAACTTTCCGCGTTGATTTAATTACAGATATTGACAATTCGATACATTTAATTATCACAATCAAATTGCTGTTTGTATGATCTAATAAAAGGTCAGATTGGTCTGTTCCTAAAAGACCTTAAGGTCGACTACGACACAGACCCTTTAACAGCCGCAATCTTGAATTATCTATTCAATTTATCTAACTCATCAACAATTTATTGTGTACAACATACCTAAAAGGCTATCAAAGGGTTATAAAATAACATTTAACACACTATCAATCATTTCAACTACACAAAAAATATTGCTTATGAAATACGAAAATTGTATTAAAGGATCGGGTACTAGATTTGTCTATGTTATCACAGTGATAATCAAAGCTGTGTTTATAACAATATTAAAACTTTAACAAGTGAATTAACTATTATGTAGTCTGCGGTTCGATTTGGTAAATTTCTTTTACCTTAGAAATGTCTGAGGTAAAGGAAATTTAGTTATTTATTAAGCTACATGTTTGAAGCTTCTCATTTCGAGATATAACGGACACAATTTCGGTGACTTCCAAAATTATTTCATAGCGAAATTTCGAAAGTATAGTCAGCAAGTACACAAGCGCAATATAATAATTGGCTTAAAATTAGATAGGGATCGATTGCACGTTAAAATTCATCATTTTTATATTTTGTAAAAATAGCAGTAGTGGATCTGAGGAAATGGAGGAGCTTTGAGTTAGCGATTTGTGAGAAGTAGCCACAGTGACTTTCTCTGGTCGATTTCAGTGAACGTCACTTTTCAAAATCTGGGTCTCCGATTAGGCCATGATACACATTTTAAGTCATGAAACTAACAAAGCAAGTAAATTTTAACGCGTAATCAAGCCGTTACAATTGGGTTAGGTTTGGTGTTATGCGAGTACTGTAGGTTATGTTAGGTTAAGTTCTGTGTGTTGTCCCGTTGGTGTAGTAGTGTTGTGTCGCGACTACAGTACTCCGTTTCAGTAGCTAGGTTATGTGAGGTTATATGACGTCACGACAGTATAGTATATAGGTGTGTGATGAGTACAACATCGTGGTGTGCCTACAGTATGCCGTTAGTATAGTACTGGTAGTTGTCGTAGAGGCGAGTGGAGAGCGAGTGCAGCGCGGCGCGCACGAGGCGCTCCACGTGCGCCTGCAGCTGCGGCTCCGTGCGGCCCGGGTGGAAGCGCGCGCGGAACGACGACACCGCGCCACTGCTGCGGAGACACGACAGCTGACCACCTGACAATACAAACAATACACTTATAAACATACTGATTTGCTGAATTATACTACCACCGGGAGGGGCCAGAGGGCCATCCGCCCCACCACAGCCCGTGTAAAGTAGTAGCGGTCGTTAGAGACCAACTACTTGTCCTCAACAAAAAAAAAAAAAGAACAACCGTTGGGCAGTTGGCCCGCCAGGCATGATCACCCTCGCCTGGTCGGGGGATCCTCCCTTTTCGTTAGAGGTGTAGTGCTGTTACGTCACCGCGACTTCCACACGCGATTAATTTTATTAATCTTTGAAAGAACTTTATTACGAATTTTCATTCTGGCACATGCAGGCTACTTTATACATACTTATACCATACTGTATATTATAATAACAGCCCATTTATGTAGGGAACCTTGCTGTACTGACTGATATCTCGGCCAGACAGTTTGGCATAGAGTTTTCTTCATATCTAATTGTCTTTTTACATAACAAAAGTAATATCGACTTTACACTGACAGCCAGTTAAGACGCTACTTTGAAAATTTTCGAGTTGAATTCGGCCATGGCCAGAGGGGCGCGCCCCTCGGCGCGCGAATGAGACGGATATACTCTCGCTCACGCGCCGCCGCGCCGTGTGCGCCGTCGTCGTCCCGCCGGCCCTCAAGGACACGTTATCGCTCTGTGCCATAGTACAAATATATACAGTATTTCAACTTCATAGAAACGGACGACGAAACGTGAGTTTATACCTACACGCTCACGATCGCTGAGGGAACAGTCGCTACTGTGCCGCAGTAACGAGCGGACTGTGTGTTATAATTTGAAACTAAATATATTATTCATATGTCAATTTCAAACAAACATGGCTGATATAAATACCTACCCTACTAAATAACTTAGGTATTTAATATTATAATAGTATTTTGTGTATTTTATTTTTATTTATTCATTTAGGCACATCAACAATGTAAACACAAACATTTAAAATTTATAATAAAGGTAGATACTTAAGTCTAGTGCTTACATCAATAACAGATATGCACAACATTCAACATAAAAGTACAGTAGCCACAATAAGCAAAATTAAAACTTAAAATATAAAACAGAACCATTATTCTAAAAGACAATCTTATACTTAGACTTTAGTTAAAAACACAAAATCAAACTTAATATAAAAAAAACCAAACACTAAAACCAGAAAATGCATAATTAAAAAGGTAAAAGAAGCAACAATATAAGTAGGTACGAACAATTTGTATTTTGAGTAGTAATTATTTTTAATTATTTATTATTTTAAACTTAAAGCGAGTAGGTCGGTCGTGAAAGATGTCTAGGTCGAGTAGTTTCCACCAGTTATTGTATGTTGACATTAATCTAGGCATAGGAGAATTGATACCTAAATTAGTTCTACACTGAGGGATGTTAAAGAAGGTGGTAGTTTTTTTCCTAGCATTGAGATTAGGGACGTTTATTTCAATTCGTTCAATTCGTGTATATCACGAAAACGGTTTGTTGTACTTAGGTCAATAATAATGAAAATTTAGCCCCCCTTTATGTAATCCCCCATGCGTGTCTTTCACTTTGATCTAGGTAAATTAAGCAATGACATCGATGTCATTTTTTGAATGGATTGGTGAAGTGACCTTGATGCCTTTATTTTGACGTTAAATAGATCTAATAGACCTGTTTAAAGTTTGGTTTTGGTTATCGATAAATTCAATTTCAAACAAACATGGCCAATATAATAAACACAGTACCCGGCCGCTCTACGAAGCCGAAATTGACCGATTGTATTTTTCTATAGGTTGATATGCAATATAAACGGCCCGGTACTGTACCTACTTTACTGAATGACTTGTTAAGTACCTTCTTAATATTATAATTTAGTATTTTATTTATATCACAAACATGGTGGATATAAATACAAACATATACATGTTTCTTTAAATTAAATGTATCAATCATAAAACAACACGTTTTTTACAGAACACTTCCTATTTATTTAAATATAAAATAGAAAAATAAAAAGTATTAATTTACAATTACAAAACTAAATGGAAACACAAAGTAGATCGCATGTTTACTATTGTTTACGTACCGCGCACCCGTAGGCATTTATAATAAATATTCGGCCCAGTTTGACTACTGGTTATACTGTGACGTCAGTCCGCGGTAGGTAACAGAAAATTCTGTTACAGAAAAACCTACTATCTACCGGCCTATTATGTATATACATGTAGCCCCTATTTATTTTTTAAATTTACACCCGCGCAAGGTATTATGAAGGCACAAAACACATCCAGATTTAGAACAATAACAACAATATAATTTGACCGCCTCGGGGTATCGGTCGCAGTGCACGAGGTCGCGGGTTTGAATCTCACGCAAAATAATAGAACTTTAAAAAAAATACAATAGCCCCACTATGTATTGTCCTGTGTCGCGGGGTATTTACAAACATTTACTTAGCTGACACAAAGAACATCCAGACTCAGGACAATAATTTGTGGATCGCACAAATAAAATTGTCTTACGTGAGATTTGAACTCTAGGTGATTTTCCACCTGAGGGGCGAGACGAGGCAAAATTTGAAATCTTTATGTAAAAATGAACCGTATTGCTTAGGAAATAGAGTATATATTAACTTTGTAACAAAAACACTCGCTTCTCGCGATAGGCCTATTGTTGTTTGTTGCTACTTTTTGTTTGTGTAAAAATGAACCGTATTATTTCTCATGTAGAGTTCAAAATACATTAACAAGAAACACGCATGTCGCGATGTCAATTTTTGGTGGAAAGAGTTCGGTGCGATTTCAATTCTCGTCTCGTCTCGCCCTTTTGGTGGACTCTTCATGCTGACTTACGATTACCGATTACTGCGCCCGCCACTGCCTAAGGCAGACAGTTTTTTTGTGTGATCCACAAACAACAGTCCTGAGTCTGAACGTTCTTTATGTTCGTTTGTTTCATGTTTGTAAACGTTCCCGCGGTGGAGTGCGTGAGAGTTCAAATCTCACGTAAGAAAATTTTTTGTATGATCCACAAACAACTGTCCTGAGTCTGGACGTTCTTTGTGTTCGTTTGTTTCATATTTGTAAACGTTCCCGCAGTGGACTGCATGAGAGTTCAAATCTCACGTAAGAAATTTTTTTGTGTGATCCACAAACAACTGTCCTGAGTCTGGACGTTCTTTGTGTTCGTTTGTTTCATGTTTGTAAACGTTCCCGCGGTGGAGTGCGTGAGAGTTCAAATCTCACGTAAGAAAATTTTTTGTGTGATCCACAAACAACTGTCCTGAGTCTGGACGTTCTTTGTGTTCGTTTGTTTCATGTTTGTAAACGTTCCCGCAGTGGACTGCATGAGAGTTCAAATCTCACGTAAGATAATTTTTTTGTGTGATCCACAAACAACTGTCCTGAGTCTGGACGTTCTTTGTGTTCGTTTGTTTCATGTTTGTAAACGTTCCCGCGGTGGAGTGCATGAGAGTTCAAATCTCACGTAAGATAATTTTTTTGTGTGATCCACAAACAACTGTCCTGAGTCTGGACGTTCTTTGTGTTCGTTTGTTTCATGTTTGTAAAAGTTCCCGCGAAAGTAAAAAGTATTATTTAGATCTTATCAGTAAGTACCTACCTACCTAAGCTTGCAAATAAAATAGGTACGTAATATTATAGTACGTTTCAATTACGTGATCTTGACGAAAACGGTTATAAAACTTATATAACACTTGAGCATATAGTCTAAAATCGCTTATATAAACAAACGCTTGCATTATCAAAAGGGTCAACAGTAACTAGGTACTTAGTTGAGTTATGGCGAACTTTACCTAAGTTTTATAAAAGACATAACTACAAAAATATTTTACGATACAATGTTATCGAAATAACTATTATAAAATAATACTATTATTTACTGATAAAAGAGAACAAAGTATTAATAAAAACTTAGGTATAAATATTTTAAACCTAACCTATATATTTTACCTACGATATAAAATTACGCGATAAAATTCAGTACGAACGGTGAGTCGACATGCACAGGTCCGGCGTCGAAGAGGGCCATCGCCCGACTGAATCGTCGACCGTACTCATTCTGTATCGATCGTTAACTTATCGGTATAAGGTCTGTAATTGCGATGCGCCCGCAACGATCCGGAGCGCTTAGAAATTGCTAAAATCTTATTTGATTCATTAAAAATTATTGGTTGTAGTTATGTAATGATATTCTACAGTAATACTAATATTGATGTTACGAATGTATTTGAGTAATTCCTAAGCATAATGATAGTGTACTTTCCGTGTAATATGTAAAAAACTGTTTTTGTAGAGGTGTTTTCAAAAATAAATATGATCGAGCCAAAATCAAGCTATCGCGTTTTGGTAATTACAAAAACCTAGTTAAAGGTATCAATTTACCTATATTAAAATTCTAGATCAATAGGTCTTTTCATATTCCTGTAGTAGTTGATGAAAGATAGTGCATTTTATCAATGTATCATCTTAAGTGGTTCTATTCCATCTAGACCTGTGTCGCGGGGTTTTTTACAACATGAAAAATAATAATTATCTTGCATGGGATTCAAACCCACGCCTACATTGCCAACAAGGCAGATAAGTTTTAAACATATTGTCTGCTTACTGGTAAAATATGATAAATACATTTTTTATCTAAAATGACTTATGTATTCATAAATTCATGTAATTTTCGATGCTCTATCTCCTGGTAATACAGAATTATTTTAGATAAAAAATGCATTTATCATGTTTTACCAGTAAGCAGACTATATAAAAGGCTGTATAACTTACCCATACGCATAAGTTCTACGACGTGTATGATCTGATCGCAATGTTTCCTCGCAGCGATCAAACCTCGGAGTATTAGTATCTTGAAATATTGAAACATGTCTGAGTTTTCACCGTCCATCACTTCTACGAATTCTTGAGTTAACTGTAAAATTAAATTTTAGTTATGTTAATAAAGAATATAAATTAATAATTAACAGACAACTGTTAATTAATGTTCTATTTCAAAGAAGTGTAATTTCAAATGACGAGGGCAAACTAGGCCTACTATTACCATGCTGCCCAGATTGCAATGGTATAGATGAGTATGAAATTTGAAATTTCTCCGTGTGGTGACGGAGTAAGAATATAATATGTCACCACCCAATCTCATCCCATGGGTGTCGTAAAAACCGACCAAGGGACTATCCGTAAATATTATCTTTAACGAAATAAAAAGAAGGAAAATTTAAAATAAACCCTATACCAATCCGTCTGGCCAGCGTGGTATTAGTAGGCCAAGTATTCCTCCGTCACGGGAGGAGGCTCGTCCCTGCAGTTGGACATTAATGGGCTGTTATGATGAGTATGAAATTTAATAAAACTGAGCAGTTAACACATAGAGTATAATAAAATCCATGTTATAGAAAATTATATTTACCTTAAACGGCGAGCTTTCAAATCCTAGATTCTTTGGAGATATTGAAAATATGAAACCAAAATCTATATGTATTATATGACCAGCGCTATCCAATAAGATGTTACCGTTATGCCTGTAACAAAAAGTTAAAAATAAATAAGATTAAATTACAAACCAACCTATCCTATAATACACAGGACATAATATGTCCTCATTCATAATATTATTGTAACCTTATCTAATAGAAGTAAGGTGTACCAAACACATTAAATTAGCATGTAAATGCTCGTTCCTTAAAATCTTAAAAAAATCGGTTAAGTTAACTTTAGTTGTCAAATTGTCTTACCGAGAGAGAGATAGAGACTTGACATGCAGGTATGCAGTCTATTATATGTATTGTATGCAAAAGACATCATCTTTTACATACAATACATATACCTTTAGGTATATTGTACACAAAAGATAAGCTACTTAGCAGCATAGTCGTTGTACCTAGTAAAAGTACAATGACACCATTATTTCACTCAACTATTGATATCAATATTATTTACATTTGCGACTACATAATGACGTCACCATTTATTTAATTAAAAACGCACAACTTAATACATAGTTTTAAACGTGTAACTTGTTACAAACAATAGTATTGTTCTTTCCGTACGTCATCAGAGGTAACTTGTTTAATTTAATAAACTGTATATGTTTAGAATAAGTAAATGCACTACTTGCTTATTATGTAGTTAAACTTAATTATATGTTTTACAAACATAATGAATAAGCAGAATCAATACAATCATGGGTTTGACAAAGAAATAATTGGGTAAAATACATGACAACTGAATCGTGTTAAATATTTTTAACGAAATCAATTTACAAAAAAAAAAGAAATACAACCGAATTGCTAACCTTCTCCTTTTTTGAAGTCGGTTAAAAACTAGTAAAGTGCTGTTGTATACGAAATTATTAACCAAACATATTATTTTAATGTTTCAGAATCAATTCACGACCAATGAAATATATTCCTTTTAAGAATATTTTTTTGAATTTCACACAAGAAAATTGAAATTCAGGAATTATTATTTTTAAGCCGATGTTCGATGTTCTTAATGTCCGTTAATTTTAAGTCCCTAAAATATAAGGCTACTAATTTTATGTCTGTAAAATCCCTAGTGCGGAGGTAGTACTTTACAAAACAAGAAGTTTATGAATTACTAGCTGACCCGAGCCCCTTTCGTTGGGCGGCGAAAACAACGCCTCTCTTTTTTTAAACATATTTCATTACTGCTCCACTCCTATTAGTCATAGCGTGATACTATATAGGCTATGACACTCCCCGATAAATGGACTATTCAACACAGAATTTTTTAAATCGGTTCATTAGATCCAGAGATTACCCCCTACTACGATCCAGAGATGCCACACAAACACACAAACTTTACCTCTTTATAATATTAGTATAGATTAATACAAATTATACACATACCTGTCTTTCAATTGTAAGAGATAACTAGTAAGAGCATATGCAGCGGCCGACTCCACAAAGTTGTTCTGAGCTCGAAGGAATCCTTCACTGTTTGGAGGCCCATGTTCTAGTTCAAGCCACGCCCTGAGAGTTTTGCCGGACTGCTTCTTGATTTGATGTAGTGATACTGAATTTAATACCTGTAAGAATAGATAGTATTTATAAATCAAGCATTCTAGACACTAGCCAAGTTAACATGTAATACACATAGGATAATTCTATTTTACCTGTCATAGGTAAGAAACCAAGAAAATAAGGTAAAATAGTTATTGGTTAACAGTTGTAGATACTCTAACACAGACTTATTCCAATTTTGAGGTGAGAAGATAGGGGCAATATATTCTTAGCTGACTCTTAAGTCTCTTATTTAAGACAGAATTAAGCATTCTATTTAAATAATTGAGGGAAACTAAACTTGCCTAAGATTTCTGTCACATATTAATTCATTGGTCTTAACCATAATGTAGGGATTAATTTATAAACAAATCGTAACCTTAATAAATATAAAAGATTTTTCGGAATTTGTCTTCTATAAAGACTGCTTTGTAGTATTAATTAGTCAGCTGTTAGGACACCTTTTTAATAACGACTTGTATCGTGAGCTCGTCGTTCCAAGTGTCAAATACATTGCATATAACATACCGGTTGAATAAGTCCAGACTCCTTATCCAAGCATAAAATTTCATAAGGTCTCAGTTTCAAAGGCACACGTTCAGCGACCCAGGCGGCTTGCAACCTCCTCAGTAGTTGTGCTGCTAACATCTCTTGTCTTAAGTCATCTCCCACTTTTACTATGCAGCCGAGTAACCTCCAACCGCTTAGGGCCCCGTAAGGAGACGTTGATCGCATACGAGCTAATTTGTTTTCCCATGATTCCTGGAATGAATAAAGCGAAAGTTAGAGTTAAAATTCCTAAAATAAACACACAAATCATATTTTTATTCCAATTAACTATCATAACAGCCCATTAATGTCCCACTGCAGGGACGGGCCTCCTCCCGTGACGGAGGGATACTTGGCCTACTGATACCACGCTGGCCAGACGGATTGGTATAGGGTTTAATTTCAAGTTTTCCTACTTTTTATTACGTAAAGATAATATTCACGGATAGCCCCTTAGTCGGTTTTTACGACACCCATGGGATGAGATGGGATGGTGGTGACATATTGTATTCTTACTTCGTTACAACACCAAGTAACTATAATAAACGAATATTTTTATGCTAACGACGATGACCTCTAAGGCGCAGTGTTTCTGAGGCCCATGACTGCTACGCGGAGGTCTCGGGTCGATTTCCTCTCAATACATTATACATCTTTTTGTGCATGAATGTTTGCAGAGGTCTGCGTGTTGTCTATGTTTTATAAGTATGTATTCACAAAAATAAAAGTATATTAGTATTGTTTTTATCCATTGTACTATTAGACAGGCTCTGTTTATTTTGAGAAAAGATAAGCGAATGTAAAAAAAATGTACGTAAACATTAAAAAAAAATTCTAAACAGTAAACAATAATTTCCAAACAGTTGTTGCTCATTATATTGGTTTTAAAGTACTCTAACAAATCAAAACAATGTAAGTACATATAAATTACAACAGTGAACAGAATAAAACAAAATTATTTCCGCCCATTGTATACCTACATAACTCAGTGAAAAACAACGGAAGAGGGGCCAAACTAATACTTCGTCATGATAGGAAATTTATTCATTAGTTTACATTGTTAAAGTTAAGAAAAGTAGACACATTTAAATAATCTAACAACAAGATAATAAACAAGTACTTCTTCTTTTTCTTAACAGCCCATTAATGTCCCATTGCACGGACGGGCCTCCGCCTGTGACGGAGGGATCCTTGGCCTACTAATACCACGCTGGCCTAACGGATTGGTATAGGGTTTAATTTCAAGTTGTCCTTCTTTTTATTACGTAAAGATAATATTCACGGATAGTAATAAACAAGTTATTTTTGAGATATTACAGTAAGTATGCGGTTTAAGTAAAACCGCGTTTATATGCGGTAGCCGTAAAGTTGGCTAAAATAGCATTTACGATAATGATTGAGACTTGAACTATTTGCAAAAAGGATTTGTGTCCGTTGACAAATAAAATCTACCGCGAGTCAACTTTAACACTAAAATAAAATGAATTTTTTTTTTATTCTTAGGGTTACTTAAATTGAAAATAATTAATAAAATTCTTGGAAGCGGATAATAGTAAAGGAATCCTATTTGTTAGAATATCATTGTTTAACTAAAATATCACTCAAGCACGTTTTTTTATACATTATGGTAAGAGATGCAGAAGTTCACATAATTATTTAAAGCTCAACGGTGTCGCTCCTCATTCTGGGACACAAGCTGTTTCATCCCATAACCCTGTAATTTTGACGACCTCTGTGGCGTAGTGGGTAGTTAACATGATTGCTACGCAGAGGTCTCGGGTTCGATTCCCGCTCAATGCAAATCTTTGTGTGCATACATGATTGTTTACATTGGTCTGGGAGTTTTCTTAATATGTATGTATTTAAAAAAAAAAGTATTTATGTATGTTTATCCGTTGTCCAGTACCCATAGTACAAGCTCTGTTTAGTTTGGGACTAGATGGCGTTGTGCGAAAGTGTGAGAAATATGAAAAATAAAAATACACTAGATGACGGCCTGTGTCAGTAAATGTATCACCCTTATAAAAATAACTTAGCTCACCTTTAGCGCCGTTGCAGAAGGATCAGCAGGATCATGTCTGAAAGCATTAGGTGGAGGTGCCGCGGTCGCATCGGCAAGTCTTCTCCGTACTTCACCCGCTCCCACAGCTACTGACTCTCGAGAACCACAGGACGATGTTGATAATGCTGATACTGCTGAAACCTAGGACAAGAAAGCATGTTGTTACTATATTTGGAGGAGGCCTGTGTCCACAAGTGAGCGTCCATTGGCTTATACTACACAACCACATTCTCTACAAAATTGTAGACAAAGACGACCTCCGTGACGTAGTGTTTATAGAACTTGACTGCTAGGCAGAGGTCTCGGGTTGATGACATGATTATTTGCATTGGTCTGAGTGTTTCTATGTATAATATGTATGTATTTACAAAAAAAAAGTATTGAAGTTTATCCGTTGTCTAGTGCCCATAGTACAAGCTTAGCTTAGTTTGGGACTAGGTGGCGTTGTGTGAAAGTGTGAGGAATATTTTTTTATTTTATAGGACTCATATACATAGTGGCGAGACCTTTCTCGCTATATAGTAAGCTGCTCTTTACCGATATCAAGATTGGAATGGAGTAGGTACTGAGCTTAATACCCTTGGACAAAAGGTAAATCCCATAGCCATATAATTTAACTAGTTAATGTGCCCTTTCGATTTAATTGACGACAAAAACTAAATAACTTATCATTTCCATTTAATCCATCAACTCCATGACTCACGGCTTCTGATGTTTAAAAGTACAAACAAGTAACAAACTGTCGTAGTCCAACCCAATAGCGTGTTTACCGTTCAGGGGAATGTACTCTATTCCCAATCGCGATACTTTTAACACGCGATAAATTACATTTTTATTTATGTGTTACCTGATTAAGTTAATGGGGAAATAAGTTATTTGTGTCTGTGTTGTGACTGATTAAGAATGTCGTCAATACTTGTACTTTGTATTACGAAATCTCTAGTAAATTATCAGGCTAGTACGTGGTTTATTAACCCTAGAAGCCCAATCATATTTAACTAGCTATATAGCCCAATCATACGTAAAAATGACGTGCAAAAATAAAACTTCAGAGTTTTCCTATTTTTATCTACTAATGAACTATATTTTTGCATGAGTTATCATATTGAAGTTTTAATTAATAAATTAAATACTTTTTAAGTTAAAAATACTCTTTATTAATGCAATTATGGCACTTTAATCAAATCTTAGAAAAAAAACAACAAAACAATCAAGCCTCTAACAGTTTTTATTAAAATTAAGTAATTATAAAAAAAATCAACTAGTTTTAAATGTTTTCATAAAATTAAATCAACTTGTAATAATACTTTATAAGACTCTTGAAAAAAAAACAGTTTTTATATACAGTCTTGACAAACATCAATATTGTGTGTTCTCCACATAAAGCCTTTTTGCATTTGCAACACTGCTCTTTGGTCATCCGCCTTTTTTTATAATTATGAACAAAATCCACAATAGCGACGTTTCTTTACTTCTGGCTCATCACTAATATTATCCGGAGATGGCGGTACCACATTTTTAAAAAAAATAGTTATATTGTCCCGTAGAGTACTCTTCAAAGTAGGTGCTTGTAGTCGTTCTTGCATCCAAGGTGTAGTCAGATCTGTGCTTAATTTTTTCATAAATTCTTTGCGGCTCATTGGTTTTTCTTGCTTATTTATCTTATTATGACAGTATATTATATAGGAGTTCACAAAAGCCATATTTAACATCTCCTAAAAGACCGCCATCGGCCACCTATTAGTCTTCCTGCTAGCACACATAGACTTGCACATCTGGTCCAACGAATCAACGGTTTAGCCGTTGACGGGACACCATTTTGTATTCAACCTGAAAATAATAATATTCTATAAAACAAGCAACGAAACAATACGATTAACTCAAAGAAAACAGAAAAATAAAAAAATTTCAAAACTTATACAAAGCCCAATTATACGTCAAAATGACGTACAACCTCTCTATTACAACAAAATGGCGGCACTTACCGATATGATGTAACTGCGTCCTGCAAGGTCTCAATGGCTACTGAGTTGGTTCAGAAGTTAGCGGCGATCCGACGGTAAACGCGAAAGAGATAGAGATATTTCGCCGCGGTATACGTCAAATTTACGTAGATTGAAGAAATTCACTCTACAACGACTTTATGTAGAGTATAATTTGGCTTACAGGACTAATAAAATGCCTTATAACAACACTAGCGGTCACCTACACTCTCCTTTATGATCACTTCTCTGCCTAGTGTAGAGAGCTTATCGGAGCTTTCGGCAGTCCTAGTTAGTAGAGGGATTACAATAATGTTAAAGCCTGATTGCGTTGGAGCATTAGATTAAAGAGCGCGAATCAGCATTTATGAATTTATATATAGCACATATTACCTATCCAAGGAAATGTGAAAGGGAAGTAAGTAAAAGCTGACGTGAAAGGGTATGATGGCAAACTAACTTTAATAACGTACTTTACGTTGATATTGAACGGGAGAGTGGTACGAAACACTTCTAATAAAGTATACCGTCCAAGTTTCTATCTTTTATTTACTTTCAACTTGGCTCTAAGCATCATGTGAAATGCTACGTCTATAAGAACTATCTCCGACTAATTGCATGTAATATTAGAGGTAGTTGTACGTTTTCCTGTGTTATTAAATTATTGCCGCTCTCTTGTGTAACAAGTTTCCCTAGGAAGCGCCGCGTGTGTATAGTCTTAATGAGAAGCTATTACATTCTTTGTTGGAAAGACATGTTTATTTGTAGCGAAGGATGGAAATAATATCAAACAAAATGAACTAAAATAGATTTCTTTGAGCTTTTGCAATTTTTTAATAAGAAACTTGTAGAATAGTTTTTTTGTTGTGCTATTGATATACTAACAGGTAGCCTCAGATAATATTACTAATTGAGTAAGACAAGGAAAAGCAGCCTGCTGTAATATAAGTAGGGTCAAAACGTCGAAAAGATAAATAGCTAATTAAGGAATGTTTATACAATGGTTAAGTATGTCCGATTTACGTAAATTGCAAGATGAGTGTGGGAAAATAGCATTGTCCATTCATATGGGTATCGTGACATTACAGATAAACTGGTAAGTAATTTAACGTCAAGTACGTAAGTAGGTACGTTTCGAGAAAAGTACCTAAAGATATGTAGTAGATAATAATAATAAACGCTTAGGTCAACTCAAGATAGTCTAGAAACGGTTGAACTTGCAGCAAGCGTATGTATAGACAGAAATTCAGATTTAATTTCGAGACAGAAGTCTCCGTGCAAATCTTGGTTTGAAGAAAGTAGAGGCATATGTCCAGCAACGGACAGCAACAGGCTAATTTAATTTCCTGGTATACCTAATATGTAGTAGTCAGTCAACCTCTGAAAGGACGATGGAGATCAGTAACAATGATGATAAAAGGATACTTATTTACTTACACAGTCATCTTAACAATAATCAAACAAATAATAAAAAAATTAACATCTATTAAGATTACATAACGTAGTAGGAACAACTAAGAATGCCAATTTAATTAGATCTACGGTCAATTTATCTTTTACGACTTTAATAAGCAACGATAATGTACATTTACTTACATAATACCCCAAGAATGTAACTAATTACTAATTTTATACGTTTACTAAGCAATCATTAAGAGACTAATTAGTGAGGCTTTAAATACATTGTAGGTACTTCATATGCTTAATTAATTTTTTCCCCCTAAATGTCGTAATCGTCTTTTGTCAGAAACATGTGACTTTGACGTGGTAAGTGGTAAGGTGTCACAACAGCCCATGAATCCAACTTTAGGAACGACCACCTCCAATAAATGTTAGGAAAGGCTTATCCTTGTAATACCACGCTGCCAAGCAAGACAGTATAAGTATTAGGATTTTGTGTTAAGCTTTTCATTTTTCCGTCATAAAGTTGAAAATATGCGTAGGATTACCCTCAGTCTGTTTGTTGTGTGGTCTCATACAAATTAGTGTATATTTGTATCATTACTCCATTAGCACATTATAAAGTTTAGGTCAAGTAACCTGGTAGTGCTAAAACACGCACGTATGCTATCAATACTATTAAGAGTAGGGCAAAAAACTGCCCGTAAAATAAATAAACAAGGCTAACTCCGTAGGGAAATTGTACGCAGTGAAGTACTTTATTTTTATTGCCCTACCAGAAGGCTTAGAAAATGTATATGTCCTGAGAGGATTAATCGTGATTTTATTTAATCAATATCCAGTTTATCGATGTTAGGTTCTCTGTGTTTGGTGTGGTGACGGACTAGGTATCTATGTGTGTTTTTTGCATCACGGTGTAGGTCCTGGCTTACAAAATCAGCAGTTGCAACTGGTTAGAATAAGTTTCCAAAATATTTTGAAACATGATATAAATTCTATTCATAACTGACTAAATTTTACCATATTTATAACTGTTACGTTCATTGCACGTGCATTCAAAAACATAGTTACAAACTTCAATAAAAATATTCTCAGATTAATTATTCATATGACGTCTGAATAATTATTTCTTATTATTTATACCTACTTTAACAATTGAAAAACAAAGGTCTTCTGAAGATCAATGTTTAAAAATATTTTGACAGAAACTTTTTTGTCTTATTTTACGAACAAGTAACAGAAAAAATAAAGAAATATATTTTAATGTTGCAACAACTTTGCTTATTTTTATTCATACAAGTACATACGTGTCTATAGTTAATTCTAATAAGGAATATCGAGAGATATTTATAGAGTATCATAATGTATACTTAACAACTGTTTATGACCCAATAAATCTTAGATTAAAGAAACAAACAATGAATAAATAGAGCGTACAGTTACCTGGTAAGAGCTAAAGAAAGAACCATTTCTTAGAGAGATGAATATCTAAGCATTAATTTAGTATCTAAGTCACCTACACTCATTAAGTCTGCTCTCAAAAGATCTTAAACATGTATAGAATAGTCCATGAAAAAAAACAACGGAGGTAATCATATGGATAACGACAGTTCTCAAGGATGACAATAAAAACTAAAATAGGTAACAATTATCATAATTATCATCACTTAGACGGTATGGTTAATGGTATAAGAATAATAAAGATTCGGTATTATGTACATGAAAAAGACTATTATAATATGCCTACAAAAGAATAGCGATATATAATATTACTAATTATATAATTAAGACGACTAATAACATGACTCTCGAGTTCACGAGAACGTAGGAGAGTATTAAATCACTTCTCCTAATCACATCAAATAAATAACAATTTATTTGTGTTAACTTTATACGAAATTAATTTACTACAAATCAAATGTTTCCTACTAAAATATGATCATTTTGTTAACTTTTATTTCTTTTTAAAATATTTTAGCTTATAAGTCAAGGCTACAGAAGTTCCAAACTTTATAGTATTACTTTAGTTATAAATCCGTAATCCTTGTGACCTCCATTAAAGTTTTACAATCGTAGAGGGACGAACCCTATTACCCAACTTTTTTTTTACTTTAGGTACATAAAAGAAGCTATTTTATCCATACTACATTTTTAAAATTAAAGTAACATAATTAAAATAACTGCTAAACACTATCCAAAAATAAATATAAAAAATGTATTAGTATATTATGATGTACTAAGGTGTTTATAGAGGGGCCTATTTGATGATTGATTGATAGTATATTAACAAAAACTTCTTATTTGAGGCACACTGGTTGTGATCATCATTGTAAGTACCGTCATGTGACTGATTGTTTGTCTAACAAAAACTATAAGACAATTAATTACCCTTAGTTTTTGTCGTGGTTTCATAATATTCATTTAGTTTTTTCGGATCAAATAATGATAAACCTTAACAAGAAGTGTACAACATGCAACTTTAATTACTGAGAATATTAAAATATGATTATTAATTACGAATTCTAAGTACAAGATTGCAAAGTGGTTGGTATTCCAAGGGCAATCATTATGTTAGGAAAACTAAATTACCATAATGATAAAATACCGACAAAACCATAATGAATATACACTGTAGTTGTAACCTACTTTTGGATAATTTGATGTTATTATCAGATCTTCACAAATTAAACTTATGCGTTAGATGTTATACTCTACCCTCCTCCTACCGCTCCTTAGTAAATAGGCTTCTTGCCGATTTAAATCGCTATTAACTTTATCGTAGCAACTCATTAATGACACGCCACTGCAGGGATGTAGAGATTTTTTTAAGGTATGAAATATAATTATAAAATAGCAGTCTTGGTGGCAAAACGGCCACTTAAGCTGGTGCCGTTGTGGGCGAAGTCGTGGATTCGAAACCTATCAAAAATTTATGTGATCCACAAATTATTGTCTTGGCTTGATCTTGGACGCTTTTTATGCCCGATAATTATAATTCTATGTCTGTAAAAAGTCCCCGCGACACTGGACTTGATCTTTAGAGCTTTACTTTATAAAACAAACAAGAAAACCCTATAAAATTTAAAATTGCTTGCTTGACTAAGTTTCAAACTGTATAGGGATGAATAAATTTTACACCCGACTAACAATTTACATAATTGAATACATGATACAAATAATTATGTGTTAGTAATACTGCGTGTATTTATTCATGACGCCCCACATAAAGTATGATATCTTCCTTACATTACCCCTTCGACAAATTATAATTAGCGCGTGTTCGCACTTAGAAATCACACGCATTGGAATTTCGTATATCTACTACAGCTATAAGCTTCAACAATATATTTAGGATTAAACTCGTTAAATTTGAATCCAAATAGGTCCCTATTTAGTAAAATAGAGTCTCAAGTCTCCATTTTATTCTAAAATCGTCTTCAATCAGAACCTCGACATGGGGTAATCAGTCTGTCAGCACACCAAATAATTGTATTGATCTTGTATGCTCATGGTGGTAAGACTTATTTAGAACACGAGTTTCAGATCAGTTCCCGAAGTAATAGATATTTGCACGATACGACATTTAGGTACTTTTAACACTAACCTGTGATAAACTATCAGGTGCCGGTGCTCGATGTGAATATTGCGTGCTCAATTCCTCGTCATCATGACTCCAACAGTCTCCCGCATCTCCATCATCTAACCCCGTATACAATGATAACGCCGGCCATTCCGGTACTAAGTTCTCTTCACTCTTCGTATGCCGTATCGGTGGTGAGTGTGGTGCGGGCGGCGCAGGCGGTAATAGGCGAGGTGGTAATGGCTCGTGACCGTCTGTTTCTAGTACTTCCACGTACATTATGTAAGGGGCCTGTGAAATAAATACTAAGATTAACACTCACTCTTTTTATTATTTTTGAATCTTCTATGAATGGAAATGAAGAAATTTACCCTTTTAGAAACAGTAAAACAGGTATAGCCGTGATAACAGTAAGATTTCAATTGTCTCGTATGCTATTCTTGAAAGCGTTCAAAAATATTATTTGTTAATCATTAGGTAATAGTAAAGTAGATTCTGATTCCTGTTTCTTAATAAGTTTCTCCTTAAACAGTAGGAAAATAGTAGTAAAGTTAAGGTACAGACATATATTTAATGCTTAAAGATATACTATATTTTGCGGAAGATAAAGTCGTTTTGGTTTTATAGCACTTGTATTTAGGTACATATTTTCTGATATGAACGATTAGAAGGGCCATTCTTTACATGTAACTTATCAGAACTATTGTGCCGTTAAGATGTAATATTCACCCTAGCTTTACATTCCATTGTCCAATGCAATTGTAGCATACTAACTTATCGTTTCTACAATAAATCCTTAAGTATTTACTACATAATACCTATA
Organism: Schrankia costaestrigalis; assembly: GCA_905475405.1. Lineage (NCBI taxonomy): Eukaryota > Metazoa > Arthropoda > Insecta > Lepidoptera > Erebidae > Schrankia > Schrankia costaestrigalis. Next base: position 4,964,883 of record FR997830.1, read on the forward strand.
ACCTACGTTTCTTTTGTAATATGCAAAAGACTTCTTATGTGAGCGTTACTCTTGCCTGACACTAATGAAAACCATCACATCATAATTTCAAATGTTGTATAAAACATAAATAATCACAGTCTGCAAAATCTCGGTAATTACTGAATAATTACGCATAATTAAGGGATAATATGATGTTTTTTACATGTAGTTATTTCCGAAGGTAATTACAGAACTTCTAATTTAAGATTTCATTCTTAATTTAAAAAGATAAAATACTCGCTTTACGGAACAAGCTCGGTATCACGGGAACTTTTACAGATCTTGACAATTTACAGACGTATAGACTATCTCGCTCAAGATATTCTTAGATGATAATTGTAATTAGATTTCTTATTTTTTGTAGCACAACAATAACTTATATTAATGTAAACAACAAAAAAAATGCAGGGAAAAGTTTCTAAATCTAGAAAATTAATATATTAATGTAAACAAACAGTTACAGAGATGTTTAGACAACAATAGGTACTTTTAAAACACTACATTCCTAACACAAATATTTGCTGAGAGGAATAATGTCAACGTCAATAGACTAATGGACCAAAATTCCTACACACAACCGCCCGCACGTAACTGACATTAGCCATTGTGTAGACAAATAACCGAAGAAAGGTATTTGTTCAATCATAACAGCCCATTAATATCCCAAATCAGGCCTCTACTACTAACAGGGGAAAACTTTGGTTTACTAATATTACGCTGGATAGACGGATAAGGGAATTGTTTTCGTAGAGATAATATCTATGAACCACTACGGTAGGTCATTGCTGGTCGGGTAGCTAACATCGTATACTCGAGCGAAAAGCCCCCAAGACTCAAAGGGTTCGGCCAGATGTACTCCGAGTATCCAGATTGACAAAATGATGGCAATGGAGTGAAGTTCATAATCTTCAAGAGGGAAAGCTAATGACTGCCAGCGATAGCGCAGTCAGTGGCGCAGAGTTTTGGGCTACAGAAATTTAGTGCACAGTATCGTTTTTGCCACCGTTACGCTAGGAAGAAGGCTGAATCAGTTCTTTTGCTCTTAAAATTCGAACTGAAGGATATCCTGCGCTACATATAGTTACGTCAGGTACTTAACTTCCTACAACATCAAGATCACTAAATATTATGTACTTAGTACTTTTTAAAATTTGACAGTGGCCAATTTGGTAATTAACGAAACGTGTTAAATAACAACATAATTATTGCGAGATAGTGATAAAAATGTTTTAATTACCCTCTGTCTGACTAATTAAAGCTTACATGCGTTAAAATATTACACAATTTAACATAAAAATGTAACACTTTGTATATAGTGAAGGGAAATTGTGAGGAAATAAAATCTACCTTTTGGAAGACCTTGACGATCTATGAATATTACTTTGTACCCTTTGAAAATTTACTTTGTAGGATGAATGAGAAAGGTCATTCAATTGTAAGACTTCCTTAACATTATATTTTAGTCTGGATATTAGTATAGTCTATGTAGGAATAAGGCAAAATCTAATAAAGTTTTTATGACTTAGTTTAAATACTAAACACTATCAAAGTGTGATTAGATTGTTGATGAGATGTGGTCTCTACGTTTCGAATAATGTTAAGGAGTTATGCTGGCAGAAATCGTTCGATAGTCCAAGAAGCCCTCAGACTTTATTAGCCTACTGACCATAAATAGCGATTGTGGAACATGAGGCTGTCGCTATTAATTACATTGGTACTTTATATTAATCTTATTGAGTATTACATTTCTAATAGTTAAGTGCTTAACATATTGTTGAATTGGTCCTTATAACTAATGCATCCTAGAATTCACAACAAGGCTTTAAAAAAAATTTTTAACTCACTTAATCTTTAAAAAACAATACAAAACATCGGCTACTCGAATACCTAAGTTTCAATTAGATGCTAATGGACAAGATTTTCCTGATTTGGATGTTGTTTTGTGAATGAATATAGACTATTTCGAATTATAATTATTATACCTAATCAAATCACCATATTGCCGGAGCTTAAATAATTCGTAAAATTATTGAAACAGAAGGATATAAAATAAAGTAAATAAATATAATGTTCTCTATACTCATTAAGTACCTTGCTCTTATAAGATAAGTAACATAACCATAAAGATATCCTTGATTAAATTATTATTATCGCTTATAAAATATACTACACATATATCATTCACAGATACGAGTATCGATAACTTTCTTAGGCGACAACACGTAATGGTTACACAAAGAAACGTCATACTTAAACGTATTTAATACTTTGTTTACTTCAGAAAAAGTAAACTAGTGATAAGGTGACTATTTCTACACTCGCTTTTCCTAATAATATATCCCATTAAAACATTCTTTTGTTTTATACATATTATTTTTAGACAAAGGCCTCTTCAAGAATTCAGCGTTATTATGAGTCTTTGTGACAGAGTTAAACTGTCTGATTGTATCGTACTTGGAAAATGTCATAGAAGTCATCTCATTTTATTTTAAATCGGACTGTAATATGGGGTTTTACTCGAGTATATTCTTTATAATTAGTAAAAACAAGTATGTACTAAAAATAATTAACGTCATGATATAACAACGTCAATTACATTTTCACACTTTAGGTCTGCGAATCTACAAGAAAATTCAGGACAATTTTTGATTCTCAATCAATCAATCATCTATTGCCGCAAGAAGTCGTCATCAAACAACAAACAAAAATTGTAACCATTACATACGGCTCAATTCAACCTTAATTAGTTAATCTAATAATTATCGTGAACCGCATCTAACTAATTCTTGGTATACGACCTTCATGATAAAAATAGCGACTTTACTTTTAACACGATGCTTTATCAAGATCTATTAAATCAGATCGAGAGGGAACTGCCCTTTATTTTTTGTATAAGTGACTTTCAAGAACGTTCTAAAAGAATATAAAAAATATGGCATTGTTTTATTTCACACAGTTCCTAGTTCAAGTCGGAATTATTGTATGTATGTATAGAATAGGGAAAAAACATACAATTTTAAGTAACTACGATTCCGTGCGTCGCTTTATATGTAGGTAAGACCTTTGGTTAATATTTGCTATTTGATTAAGTTTTGCTTATTAACTTTTAGAAATGAAAAGCCGTGAAAAATATTTAACTGTAATCAGGACTCTAGCGCTTGTTAAAATATGGTAGAGAAACTTGAACTACGCATTAAAGAATATTTACTAGCTTAAATGGTGACTCGGATTACCCAAAGCTCGGTCGAAATCTGATATATTATAAGCCGTAACAATAGTACAAATATCAATGTACCATATTTTGATGACTGTACTTTCAAGTATCGTAAGCATTAGCGATCAATCAATATAATTCTTATTACCCCAAAAGAATGAGATTGGGAAAGAAATTCTTAGCAATGGAAAAATTTATGGTACAATTGAAATTATTTTTTTGATGACTACCGCGAAAATATTACTGTTAATTATGTAATTGTATACATAAAGGTGCTGACCTTATCCTTGCTATTCAAGACGGCTGCTGCATGTGGGGGTATCCTTAGCACATAATGTGGCCTCTGATGCAGAGGTAGCCACACCCTGGCTGGAAGGTTGAGATCTAACGCCGCCAGTTCGGCCCTGAGACGGCCATTTCGCCGCTCCTTATCTGCTACGCCGGCGAGACGGCGTCCAATATTCGTCAGTGCCGTCAAGAACTGAAATACAAAAAGTCAAGGTTAATTATTACAGATTTATACAAACTGTGTTAAGTGCTACAGCTAATAAAACGCGTTGCTCTTTTCCTGGGATAATAAAAACAATAATTCGCGATATTTCTTCCGCGAATGTTTATGTAATGTTGTATTAATCAGACTAAGTAATACAAAAAACAAATAAAGATTCTATATAATAAGAATTAACTGGACACACTATTAGCATTGTAACTTTTAATAAGTACAGTTAATAAAATACATATTTCCTAAAGACGACCATTTTTGATACCCAGCCTTTTTTCATCAAGCTAAAATAATAAATAAGTAGAGTGTAATAAAAAATAACTATTGCCAGAACAGACTGTCTCTTTCACCAAGTATTGTAGAGGCCAAGAGATGGTATAACTACAAATTCTATGCTAATGCTATGCTATTTTCATTTGTATTATCATAATGTGGTTGCAATTAATTTTGCTGGATGGCGGCTAGCATATAAAATTATTAACAAGAGATAATTTTATACCAAATGAAAATCAGATTCCATTTTAACATTTTCGCGATAAATGTTTTCTTGTAATTGTTCAGACTAAAGTCATTAATTCTAATTAGAGCGCGGACAGCTTAAAATATTACAATAACACAATGAAAAAACGCGAGGAACATTAATTTATAAAAATTATTCCGTCTAATAAACAGTTCGCAACCAAGGCAAAACTGTAGGCTCAGTAACCTTCACGAAAATCGTTTAACCAAATGAAACTAAGCGTAATTTGACTAGTAATCTTGATATCAGCCTACATAAAGTTGTTTCATCGTTCGTGAGTTGCTGCTTTAAAAGTTTAAAGTAAGTTAATAGTATTAATACTCCTTCACAACCCAAATAAAACGAGCTAATTTCAAATTCTAATTAAAACAAACGACATAGGTATAATAACAACCTCTTACCACTCGTGCAAAACTATACTTAGAAAAAGGCTATTACATTTTTACGATTACTTTCCTAGACATTTTGATGATGTATCCGGTGTATTCAAGTAAATTTCTTTTTTAAATATGCTGTTAGGACAACAATTTTCTTGAACAATAAAGACGTCTTATTTGTAATGTTAGAAGGCAGTTTATATGAAGGACTCGCTATTTTTCATTAAAATATCTTAACAAGTAAACGCCCACCCGTGGCTCGTGGATAAAATTGGAACGAAATGTTGAATAAAAAAAATTAAAAGTCTTAGTCTTGTACGACATTGTTATTAGTGTCTATACGATGTTATTAAAGATAGGGCAAACGCGGCAACAAGCAGGCGTCTAATAATAATATTAATTGTTGTTTTATGGGATTGCAAATGGTTTAACAAAGTATTGCTTGAGTAGAAATGATGCTGGAAATTTTTATCGATACATAAGTACTCAATATGCGAACCGTTTTAAGTACCCCAGCTTCCTCAGTCGACTACACACTACACGCTAGAGAGGAAGCTAATGCTAGTATACATAACGCGTAACTTCACAAATAAACTACCTAGGTAAGCAGAGTAACAGGCTTAAACATTTTCATTCAAAAATATGTCTTATTACAAGGTTTCAAAGCCTACATATAGGTTGTTATGTTGTCGTGATTTCAAAGAAAAAGTCTAATCAAAAGTTAAAATGACGAGCAGAAATAGACGTTCAAAACTTTCATCTATGAAGTTTCTCGTCTAGATCACTATCACTATTTATTAAACTTCGCTACCACTTGACGGTCGTACAAGATCATATTATTTACAAATACGAGAAGCAACCAGTACAGTAACTGTATTAATACTGAAAGTTGGTATAACGGAGAGAAGTCGCATAGTGCGGAGACCTCTCCCACGATGAAACGACGACCTAATTAAGATAAGGGAACCGATGCCCTCATCCATCGGTTCCCGCCATCTTAAATCACAGGACCGCGCAAGCTGGAAATTTTTGAAGGAACCAATGTCCAGCAGGGGACGTTTATTGGCTGATATGATGTTAGTACAACAAGAATTTTCAAAACTTGGAGTATAAAGACACAAAGTCCACGGTCATACACTGTGCGATTTTCGCGAAACTTCCTAGCGCGAACAACTATTTTGTAGAATAAGCTCGCTGCGGCGATATTTCGGGACCGTTACGACTTGGGAAGCTTCAAGGAACGAGCGTACTCCCTTTTTAAAGGTCGGCAACGCATCTGCGATTCCTCTGGTGTTGCGGGTGTCCATGGGTGGCGGTGATAACTTACCATCAGGGCTGGCTCGTTTGCCCCCCATTAGTAAAATAGTACTTTTAGGGTAAGAATAATCATTTGTTAATCGAATTAAAAATTGCCTCGTGTAGAATAAGAACAGCTGCTACTTCATGTACACGAGCCTCATACCATGACCGCCACGCCTCTGAAGTAGTTAAAGGTTCACATTTGACGCAAACATGTGACGTACAAACGTAAAGAATCAACAATGAATTAACGTCATAAGGTGTAAGCCAACACGTTGCATTATAACACTATAACGTTCATGTTACTTCGTAGCAATAGAACTACTTCCACTAAGAAGTTACGATCAAAATAAGAGCTTCCATTGATTGAATCATAATCATTATATAATCTTATTACCCCTGTAAGGAAGGATATTAAAAAAAACATTAATTAGTTTTCTTCGTGTGGTGCAGAAATAATAGCAGAAAAGGAAAATTTCGCAGAAACTATCTCTACAGAAATACCAAAAGAATAACAACAAAAAAAAACGAAAAACAAAAAAAAAAGAAAAACCTATATCAGTGTGTCAAGCCAGCAGCCTACTTACACTAGTAGGCTAACTTTACTTCATTCAACGGAATCCTCCGTCTCTATAATAGTTTCTTACCATTTTGTTTAGAAAATAAAAAACAATACTTGCATGTTATATCAATAACTAGCAATTACCTACGCAAACATTTGCATGGTTGTCGAGATTACTGGCTTGTTTGAAACTCATTCCATAATAACGTCATCTTTTCGAGATGAAAAGTTAATACGTATTAATACATGGCGTCAATTACCATTACATAAAAGGTCTGTTTGAGCGTAAATAAGTAACAAACATACACACAGATTCACTAACTTTCACTTTTACAATATTGGTTACTTAATTTATAATATTAATATTAGTTTATTTATATAGTTAACTGTTTAGTTTATTTATATTGTACTGCGACAAATATGCATAACAATTAAGTTAGTAATGTGCAGTTATAACTCTTATCGCCTAATGAGTAGCGGCCTTTTTGCGGAAAATGAATCATCTGAACTATTGGCAACAAAAAATCTGTAACTTCCAAGTCTGTTACACATAATATATTCTGCGTCATCAAACTCTTATTCGTCTAGTCGGAAATGTGACGGAATATTTACATTTAAACATATGAAACGACACGTTACACGATAAACAACATCCCTACTACCAACATTTCAGCGGATTACCAAAGCCAGTTTATAACAACAAGGCCAATGACCTTCATAAAAAACAACTCTAGGAAAACTTTTTGGCTTTTCATATAAACGATAATTCTGCGGTGCTTTTCGAGGTTACCCTTCGCCCGTGAATTTTCATTCAAACATGTTACACGTGTACACATCTCAACAAAGTCTAGGGATATTTGGTATTTACTCAATTAACTTCAAAATTATTGAAGATAGCACACAACATGTTTATATTTTTATAAAGACAATTTATCAGGCTACAATCCAGAATTAAATAAAAGAACTATTTTTGCATAAATAATTTTTTAATCAAATAAATAAAAAACTTGGAAAATTACTAAAACTAACAATTAATGTGTTTCTTAAGCAAAAGTGAAAATAAGCAAAAAATAATCTGTTTTTATCTGTTATGTGAGTAATCAGTAGTCAGCTCATTAAAAAAACCGTAAATAAGGGTCCTGCAATGGTTTTTCATGCTTTTATTATGTTATCCAGGTCTTGGTGCGGTATATTGTTCCAGGTCCGACTAGGATGCTTAAAAAGTTGCCCTTCCATCGCAATTTTATTCAGGAAAAATCACCAAAACCCTTTTTTTGAACATGTCCTACGCGTATTTTATGGTTTTGAGGATAGGGGATTGAGTGGTTCAGCATAAAACCGATACGTCGTGCTCCTGCAACCAGCTCGTCATCACTCTCGCTTTATGCGAACAGGTGTTATTGTCCATGAACTTGAAAATTTGGCCCAATTGTAGTTTACGGGGGTAGATTATTAGTACTAGCACCTCGTTAAATTATTTTTCAGGCGTCATGGTGTTTCTGATCAAAACGCGCTTTGTTCTTTGACCGATACAAATTCCCGTCCAAACCATCATTTGTTCTATCGCGGTATGAATAGATTTCCTGAGGATGTTGTAGACGGCTATCACAACCAGGAACTCGCCCAGCACGTTCTCTTGGTAAATCCGAGTGAAATCCGAACCGGGACTCATGTGTAAACAGCACTACAAATAACAGGTTATCTTTGCAGAGCAAATGTTCACGAGGCCAGTCTAGTCGTCGTGCGCGATTCGCTCGGCGTAGTGCTGGAGTATAAAGCAGTATGCGAGCATAAAGGTGGACTTCGTACCGACTTCTTCTGACAGTTTGGTCACCCGCAAGAGGCTCCACCAAGAGCTGGAGCCTCTACACCAGCTGCATGGTAGTAACATTTAGCTGTATTTCCGCGGGAACTTGCAAAAATCGATCATGTCGTTAAGTGGTGATAGACTTTTTGCCGTGGTATCTTTCAGCCACTTCACCAGTAGCACGATAACGTGGCCATAACCCTGATTTCATATGTTGTATTGTTCTAATCTCTTCAGCAATACTCCGCTTAGTACCCGCAGCTGGGAGCATGCCTACTGCCCATAACATTTTCTCTCTGATGAAATGGCGCCGCTGCTTGATGCACACAATATCATTCATTCGAAATAAACGTTTAAATTGTTATAAAACTTACATTTTACACAAAAAAGCAGTCAAAACTTACTATTGGTAAATGAAATTTTCAAACTTGACTACGTTTAAGCCGCGTAAATCTTTTATTTTTAATTTTGAAAAAGGTTGAAAAAGGTTTTGCTGAAAAAGGTTAACAAAGTAAGTTTTCATCAAAAGAATTAAAAAAAAAAACAAAATAACAAACCAAATTTTTTGAGTTTCACAACTTTATACAAAACTAGCTGACCCGTGCCCACTTCGTTAGGCGGCGAAAAAAACGCTTCCCTTTATTAAACATATTTTATTACTGCTCCTCTCTTATTAGTCATAGCGTGATACAATATAGCCTATGGCACTCCCCGATAAATGGCCTATTTTAACATAAAAAGAATTTTAAAAATCGGTTCTGTAGATCCAGAGATTACCCCAACGTCACAAACTTACATACACACAAACTTTACCTCTTTATAATATTAGTATAGAGTATTATCCATGTAACGATGGATTAAGAATACATGGTATTAATCAATAAACCAATTAGCCTATCGCAGTCCACTGCTGGACAAAATGCCTCTCCCAACAAACGCCACAGAACAGGGTCCTCCGCCCTCCGAATTTAGTCCGACCAAGCGATCTTTTTGAGGTAGAATTAATTTCATCATAACAGCCCATTAATGTCCCACTGCAGGGACGGGCCTCCTCCAGTGACGGAGGGATACTTGGCCTACTAATACCACGCTGGCCAAACGGATTGGTATAGGGTTTAATTTCAAGTTTTCCTTCTTTTTATTACGTAAAGATAATATTAACGGATAGTCCCTTAGTCGGATTTTACGACACCCATGGCATGAGATGGGGTGGTGACATATTGTATTCTTACTCCGTCACCACACGGAGAATTAATTTATAGTACAGGTAGATAATTAAAATAAAAATAAAAATCTTACTCCAACCAAAATGTTGATACTAAGAAAATTCATCTATACTAACACCGCGTTAGACAGATATTTTACGTTATTCGCGCATTATTTTAAAACTGAGATATCTTTCAAACTAATAATCGGATCTCATCGCTGTAAAGGTTAATTTTGTTTAAAATTAAATAAATATAATGATTAACGTATTTATTTTGATAAGGGTCAATACCATATACACAAAATACCTTTACAAACAATGCATTTCTTTAAATCAAATTTCATTATTATAAAAAAGGTCGTAGTGAGTCAACCTTAGAAGATAGATGTATGCTATCCTTGACTTAATTGTAAAACTTTTTTAAAGGTACAATTCTCTAATACATCATTTCAGTATATCTCCAGACGTTTAAGCAGCAGAAGCAAAATAAACATTTTTAAGTGTCTCTTTTATAAACATATTTCATTACTGCTCCACTCCTATTAGGCATAGCGTGATACTATATAGCCTATGACACTCCCCGATAAATGGACTATCAAACACAGAAAGAATTTTTTAAATCGGTTCAGTAGATCCAGAGATTACCCCCTACAACGTCACAAACACACAAACACACAAACAAACAAACACACAAACTTTACCTCTTTATAATATTAGTATAGATATCCCTAGACTTTGTTGAGGTGTGTACAATCCATTTCTCTTCAAGGCCCTGTTTTATACACGACTTTTCCATGCCCTAATAATTGAACAGTTATAACATTAATTGAGTTGATGTTTGTGCTGTAGTGACCTTGACTTGAAAAAATATAGGTTAACATGTTTTGTACATTTTCTAATAAAAAACCGACTCTACACGATTTACTGTTTAACTTCATTTACTTGGACGCTGAATTTCTTAGTTTTTGAGATGAAAACTTGTACTTGAAATTACAAGTTTTCAAACAGTAAACAGATTTCTATACAGTAGCAGTCCAGAAATTGCTCGGAGGGTACAAACATTGAAAAAAAATATCTCAATCAAAATGTACTTTAAAAAGGTTTTGAATAATAATAGATGAATTTTATCGTTTTAAGGTCTCTAAACAATATCAGATCCAAACTGTTATGTATGATGACGTGCGTCAGAGAAGAACTAATATTGAGAACGACCGAATGCTTTGAATGACGTATTGGACAAGGTTGAAGGTACATTGCATGTTCTTGATATAAAGTCAGACAGGTGTGGCAATATAATTATAATTGTCTTATCGACTTTAACAGTAATAATTAGGTTGATAAATAAATAAGGAGTCAAGTGTTGCAAGACGATTCAAGAAATTTAAATTTTAAAATATAGATAATCCTAAAATTAATTATGTCCCGCTGTATGACCAAAAAATAGGATGGAGATCTATTTAAATCAACTTAATCAACAACTTACTACTTAACTCGCTACTGTACTTGTCGATACACATCGACAAGTACAGTAGCAAATCGGGCTTAAGAGTGTTCGCTGATCGTATGTGTTAATAAAGAAAGTCTTGAACTTTTCTTGTCTTGTAATTTTTCTTGGATATTTCTTTAGTTCAATTTAACAGTACCTGATGATCCTTACATTGATTATATGGTTCATGGACCATTTAAAAAGTTATAAAGCGAAACATAGTATGTTGTAAAACAATGTGCAGTAAAACAGAAATTAAAACAACCTATTTATAGTATAATAGTTTAGACTTCTACGTATGCCAGTTGGGCAAAGAAAGCAAATAAATTAACAATCGTCCCCATTCTGTCATTAAAAGAAAGCACACAAAAGTTAATTGTGTACAAACAGATGTTTCACATGGTTACATAGTAATTTTGGTCGTCTGTCACTTGTTGTGTTTTTTTTTAATTTAGACATGACCGTATATTACCATAAAGAAAGAAGAAAGAAAGAAAACAATTTTATTTAACACAGACCAGTTCACACACACAAAAACCAATTACAAAAAACACATTTATAAAACAAATTACTTTTAATACTAATTACTAATTAAAGACATGTTATGTCTACTGGAACCTGATGTAAGCCATGAATACGGAATAGAAATGAGTCTTTGTGTCTGTTAATTTCATGTCTCCGTGTGGTGACAGTAAGAATACAATATGTCACCAGCCCATCTCATGATGAGATTCTCATCCCACGGGTGTCGTAAAAACCGATTAAGGTACTATCCGTGAGTAAGTATTATCTTTACTAAATAAAAAGAAGGAAAACTTGAAATTAAACCCTATACCAATCCGTCTGGCCAGCGTGGTATTAGTAGGCCAAGTATTCCTCCGTCATGGGAGGTGACCCGTCCCTGCAGTGGGACATTAATGCTCTGTTATGATGATGATGAATTTCATGTCTGTACTATATTGGGACTATCTGTAAAGCGTGAGTTTTCTTAAGTGCTGTCGTCTAATTTAGAACAAGTATCATATTTTGTGGATGTAGTATTAAGTTCGCCTTTTATTGTTGGTGCTATTATGCAGAAATAAGTTCAAGTTGAACCAAACTGACAACCTCTAATAACTTGTTTACTTCTTGTGCTTTTGATACGACAAGTGAATATGAATTAGACTTAAGTATTGAGGTCACGAATTTTGTAACAATATGACAATAAAATTATGGTCATTGTTTTTATGAATGTTGGGTAAGAATAAATTATATACGACTCGTACGACCGACGAGTTTAACGTATGGTAGTTAAACAAGTGGGGAACGGAAACCTATGAAGACCAAGGACCTGGTGTGGAAACATCACTTTATTTCCTCTGTACTCGTATGTGATAATAAAAATAGCTTAAACTTAATTCTAACGTTTGCTTTTTACTAAGTATTCAGCAAATCTCAGCTTTAACCAAGACATTACCCTGGTTTTCTAATGCGAACCTGTGTCAAACTTCAAAATATACGTATTCATAAAATGTATTTCATAAAATTTATCACAAATTGATTGAAATATCTACAATCTAAGAGATTGTGTCTTATTTACAATCTAAGAGAAGCCCATTCAGCCCAGGCTTGTATGAAAAAAAAAAACAACAAAACTAAAAAGAAAAACAATACCATAGAAAACCTCTAAGCCTACAGAATCATACACTGTGACTGAACCATATTAACTATTTCTTCTTGTATTACTTTCTTATTGTACCTATTTACTTTCTCTATAAAACTATTGTTTTCTACAATATTTATAAAACAAACACATCTGTATTTTCCATTGAATGAAATAAAAACATGGATTGCACATAATGAATAACCTACAACTTCAGTAAATGTGTAAATATAAACATCCTGATCTATGTATCAGCTCTTATCATTCATATAGTAAGTAGAACATAATTAGTCTTACATTCATCCTACCACGACAGCTTGTAGTGGGGTGACTCATCTCTAAAGACAGAAGGGGAATTGGCAGGCTTAAACCACGATGGTCTGATACAGATTGGTTTAGAGTTTACTCCGACAGAGACAACGTCAAATGAAATAGACCTTTATAAGATTTTAACCCGTAGGATCAGCACCCGCCGAGATTGATTAAGTGATGCCTATCTTCTCGGCATCCTTTGAGAAAGGAAACCAAGGTTTTAATATTTTTGAAGTTCGAGAGTGATTATATTCTAAATCAATCAAAACACGAACAACATAAATTAACTACGTACTTAACTTACATATTATTATTATGTAAGTTAAAATATTTCAATGTTAACAAATTGAATAAATTCCTTGTATCGTAGAGATAGGTTATCTATAATTTGTTGGTAATCGATAAAAACCCGTTTAATGTTATTGTTCTGTTTTTATTAATTTATGTACATTTTACTAGTATATCATCATCGTATCCGCCAAAGGCCGACCGCCGCCCGCGGGGCATGGGCCTCCCCAATACGTTTTCAATTGCCATTCCTAGATTCTGTGATCCTCGCATCTATCTATGTGTCGCCAATTTAAAAACTTCGAAACCATTTTACACTGTTTTATACTTTGCCCTACCCATTGCGACTTCAATTTACCAGTCCTAAACTCACTTTGATTTTAGTTTGTATGTGGATCAATTTATCCCTGATTAACATAAATATTATTATGTCCAAAAGTAGTATAAATATTCCTAGTAATTAAATATTCCTAATTTCTTGTTAATTTGGTACTAGCACAGGAGTAGTTATACCTCTGAAAATATGTGTTATTATCTAATCTTAACGATATCACAAGTTCATGACCCTGAAGTTTGAGACACGCAAATGAGCTAAGCCAATGACTCAAAACGTAATTATGATTCATTCTAAACTAATACAAGGAAATCGCACATATAAAACAAAGTTTAACGTGATTAAGAACGTTGTTTACCATAGAGACATGTAAGTTGAGTACTTGTTTTACAGCCTGTAAATGCTCTACCTACTACATGGAAATGTCTGCTCCAGTGAGAAACATTAACGGATTTTAAGTAATACGACGCCCTGCCAGGCTTTTGACTGGAGGAATTGTTCAAACGTCGCTAGTGCAGATTTTAAATTTAGTTGATATTTATTTCGTATATTTTACGAGGCAGAACGAGATGGGTTGTTCATAATAATAAGAGTATTTGAACGACAATATTTATACATTGTAGAAATAGGTTAACCAATATTTCCGTAATACGGTTGGGATTCCCCGAATCCTGGTTTAAACCAACCTAAATTATTTATCATTGTTATAAGAATACGTAATACCGATGAGATTTTAGGAGTTCTAATTCTAGCTAGGATAGGTATAGAAATGACCAAAGAATATATAACTACATATATAGTCTAATGCTGTCAACGTATATCGTCAGTCGTTGCCATAGTCAATGAGTCTAACGCCGTATCAAGATGACAACAGTGTTATCTCCAATATTTCTAAATAATGGTGATAACGATTGACCTGTCAGCATACTGATATGTCTGGCTCGACGCGGAACTTAAAACAATAACTAAAATAAGTTGGAGATAGTATGTTATAGCTTTATGACTATACCTATCTGCCTAATAATCTCATTTAAAAATTCCTACTACTAGCTAATCTACGATGTTGTAATTTACTCATTGACATAAAAATTAAATAGACGAGTAAAGTAACAAATAAACTAGTTAAGTAATTAATTTAAAAATAGACTAATTTATCTATAAATACATATAAATTGTACATGTTATTGTGTAGAGTCACCTTCATATTTAGCGTGGTACGAATACATTTTCGTTAAACGTTTGATAGTGGAAAAAATGCATATGAAAAACGATGCAATAAAATAAGGATTGGTATCTTAAAAATTGATTCTAAACGAACATATAAATGTAAATATGACATGGCCAACATAATATGTACTAATGTAACTACCTACAAAGTTATTTGGAGAACGTTCGCTTAATACCAACCAAGGTCGTGTCTATTTAGTCTTTAGCTAATTGGTAGCTAAATTAATTTAGTTTTTAAATACATAAGGCATTAGAATTAATTTCAGAGGGCGAATGAAAACAACTGCACTACAGAATCGGTTATGTCGCAGGTCACCACTGTTTTAGCCAGTTTAGTACCGCCAGATTATTTTTTGGGTGAATTCCCATAGCGTATAACAATCTGGAACACAAATCATATGCCACATAAAAATCGGTCAAGTCCTTTAGGCCAAAAAGAGGTCACAATGGAATTGACATACATTCATATTAAGCCCGCGCAAAATGTTACCCATTTAATCTAAAAATATTAGTCTGGCAACTAACACAAGATTTGTTCTATCCTATTTGATATATTTTTGGAGTTTTCTACTCAACAAACAAATGGCCTGGTCACTATACCAGGGCGGGTCAATAAGTCCGTGACTTTTTGGGTTTCCCGCCTCTTAATTGAAATAGCAACACTGCTCCTGTCAAGAGTCATCTGTCAATTGACTCTTGACAAAAATTAAACAAGATTTGACATTTAGTTTGTTTTTGACAGCCGTTTATATCAGACTACCACGTTGACTAAGAAGAAAATGAAAAAAAGTGAATTTCGTGTGCTCATAAATCATCATTTTTTGCGAAAAAAATCTACTACGTAAACCAAATCTAAGCTTGATAAATATTATGACGACTCTGCACCATCCATTTCTATGGTAAAAAGTGGTTTACTGAATTTTGATTTAGCCGTACAAGCACATAAGATGCCGAACGTTCTGGACGCCCAGTTGAGGTCTCCACATCCGAAACAATTAAAAAAAATCACGATACAGTTTTAGTCGATCAGCGATTGAAAGTGAAAGAGATTGCGGAAGCCACAGGCATCTGATATGGCTCAGTGGTTTCTATTTTGAATCATAATTTGGGTATGAGAAAGCTTTCAGCAAGATGGGTGCCGCATTTGCTCACAATCGACGACAAATGCAAACGTGTGACAATTTCGCAGGAATGTTTGGCTTTGTTCAATTGCAATGTGAACGAAATTTTGCGCCGTTTTGTAACCGTAGATCCACCACAACATACCGGATACCAAACAACAGTCAAAATAGTGGGTTTCTCGGGGTGAATCGGCGCCAAAGAGGGCAAAGGTGGGTTTGTCAGCCAAAAAAGTCATGGCGACTGTTTTGTGGGATGTACGCGGTTTTATCCACATTGACTACCTTCAAAAAGGAAAAACAATCAATGGTGAATATTACAGCAACTTATTGGGTCGATTTGATGAGGCATTGAAAGAAAAGCGACCGCACTTGGCCAAGAAAAAAGACCTTTTCCACCGGGGCAATGCTCGGGTGCACACATGTGCAGTTTTCATGGTAAAACTTCATAAATTTGGTAACGAGTTGCTCTCTCATCCGGCCTATTCACTAGATCTAGTTCCGTTTGATTATTTTTCGTTCCCAAATTTGAAGAACTGGCTCGGCGGAAAGAGATTTGCCACCAATAACGAAGTCACTTTACACACAAATGCCTATTTTGAAGACCTCGACAAAATACAATTTTTGGAAGGCATAAAATAATTGGAGAAACGTTGGGCTGAGTGTATAGATCTCGAAGGAGACTACGTTGAATAATAAAATAAGTTTTTAACTAAAAAGCTGTGTTTTATGCTAAAAGTCACGGACTTATTGACCCGCCCTCGTACTTCAACGGACAGAAAGTCCGGAGTTGCTGTATTGCTGATCTACGTATCGCGTCGGACAGTGACTCATGTAAACTAATAATTAAACATAATTAGTAATACACACTTACGAAGCTAAATACTAAGGACAATTCAGCCATCAATAAAAAAGACAGACCACCTCGTTGATCAGACGACTTGGTTACGGCGACGATGTATGCGAGAAGCACAAGGATCGCGTAAAGTATAAATATTTAGAGGAGAACTATGTCCAGCTGTAGACGGCAATTAGCTATTTCAAAGTTATTCAAATACTAGTAACAAATCATTAAACACTATGTATAACAACAACACATTGTAATACGTCTGTTTGTTTGTAGTTTGTCGTATAATTCTATTTCAATAACACACATAGTATGGCTTCCTTCAAATAGTAAACCAAGTCTTGAATTTCTTTGTATCGTTTTTTAGCCCGGACATAAACATGATTATAATAAAAACAATATGCTGTAACATAAGTACCTTTTAACTTTAATACCTAAGAACCGTAATAAAACAGTTCCCAAAATTTCATGTTTCAGACTCTGTTGTAAAGACATTTAAATTTAATTTCATAAGACTTTATTCACTTACTACTATGCGTTTCAAATAAGAATAGGATCGCACTTGCTGCCAACTTCATGTGGCAACTGTCATTTTAGTACGACCAACAAAAAAATTCGTAAAATAATTTAAATAAAAATATTAAGCGTTGAAAATTCCGATAGGGACAGATTGTTTTATTCAACGAAAAAAATGTTTCTTCGTTTTTTACCGTTTTATTTGTTTGATACATTGAAACAATAACATAAAAAACCTTACGAAAAAAACCGGTTATATTGAAAATTTTGCAGTTTGTTTCACATAGAATCTGATTCGGATGAAGAACGTAGCTATGATGCCATAAGTGGTGTGGAAGAATTGAATTCCAATTAAAATATAATTTATTTAAAAATTTATAAAACATATTGTAGTAAAAATTAATACAATTTTGTGTTTATTTTTTTCCTACCGTACATGACATTCATGAAGTTCGTTAGAAATGCGGAACAAGATGGCGCTCTGACAGTCCTATTCTTATTTGAAACGCATAGTAAGGCTACTTATGATACCTATCCTGGTATAAAACCAGGATAAGTTTTTTTAGTTAAATTATTGGAATCATTAGGTAAACTAAAATCAATTAAATTCCTACACATAGTAGTCTGTTGTGAACCCAAACAACACTAACAAAGTACAACTCCCTGTCCATGTCTGTTGTTACCGATTCCCCGAAGTAGCGGTTACCGCTTTCTAAGTATTAAGAGATTAATGCGCCTAAATTGCCGAATCAATGAATCAGGGAGAAAATGGCATGCGGTGAAAATATTTAGAGTAGGACTATGTTCAGTTATTGGGGCTTTTCGGCGTATTTCTCTATTTCTATGCAAACAAAAGGATTCCGTGTGGTGACGGAGTAAGGATACAATATGTCACCACCCCATCTCATCCCATGGGTGTCTTAAAAACCGACTAAGGGACTATCCGTGAATATTATCTTAACGAAATAAAAAGAAGGAAAACTTGAAATTAAACCCAAAATCCCAAATAGCAATCCGTCTGGCCACCGTGGTATTAGTAGGCCAAGTATCCCACCCTCACGGGAGGAGGCCTGTCTCTGCAGTGGGACATTAATGGGCTGTTATGATGAAAGGACTTGTAAGTACCTACGATTAATGTCTAGCATGCGACTAGAAATATAATATTTCTTACATTGCTAACTCGACATGACATATTTGTACTCATATAACATTGAAAGACATTTCAAGAACGAGTAAACCCACACATTTGCTAGTTGATGATATAAGTGAAGGCGGTACAGAAAACCTTGACGGAACAGTCACTTGCTAGTTTTATCGACAGTCAATTTTAATTGACCGACATAATATTATTTTTAAACAGAATGATATTGATACTAAAATGTATGAGATATTACAAGAGGAAGTTATAGTCTAGGTCGTTTATATTAATAACTTTCTTCATCGTTAGCTCAGAGAGTATTAATCTGTGTAACAGCTGTGATTCACTTCTTATCTTGGTGAAATGCGATAAAAACGTTTTACATAATACAGATTATAATGTTGAATATTGTTTATCATTTCAATCTCAACTGTACTTAATTACAGAACAGCATAGTAAAAATTTGACCAGACCTAGAGGGAAACTTGGAATACTAACACCACGCTTGGCAAAAGTATTTTACTTCTTTTTTAACACTGATGCAATATCTACACATTCTTATTTTAAGACAAACACAGGATAAGAGGTGATAGTAATAATTTGTATTATGTAGCAATACTAATATTATAAATGGGAAAGTGTGTCTGTTAGTCTTTCTTTCACAACAAAACGGAGCAGCGAATTGACGTGATTTTTTAAGTGGAGATAGTTGAAGGGATGGAGAGTAACATAGGCTATTTTTTTCTGAGTTCAGGAAAGGGGAACAGTGTTACCCCGAATTCAACACAAAAAAAAAATTTAATAGAGATAACATTACTATGAACCAAATAATACTGCAATTAAAGAAAATGAGCTGATAATAACTAGCACTTCACAAGAAGGGTAAAAAGTATCATTATAGTACCTAATAATCATAAGTTACGCTATAGTACCACATAAACTTTGAGCTAAAACAACATTAAGCGCTTTATAGGCCTAATTAAGTTCACTTAAAGGCAAGAACCATTTCATATAATAAAAAGAGATTTCTAAACGAGATTGTAATTATATTTATTATAATATTCAAAGCAAGGTTATACTCATGCTACCGTTCACGGATACACGTGCTAGTGAACGAATGTAAACGTGATATGTTTGTCCTTAGTCATTTGCAAAATCATTTCGAAACCTTTCTTAAAGTCCAACAAATCTAATAGGTACGGTATGACAGTTCTGACAAATTGAATAATAAGGTTGGGATAAAAAAATCGATTACAATAATATCCGAAATTTAAGAGATCGATTACGATAATATCCGATTTTTAAGACACTTTAATAATTAATCTCATTATTAGTAAAGGGTAAAACCTTTTGTAAAAAAACACCACATATTGCAAATTCTCTAATCTGCGAATAAAAAAAAATCAAAACATTACTTTTATTTTAATTATAATTAATTAAATAAAAGTAATGTTTAGGATTTTTTTATTCACTACTAAGACCTTAATAAGTTGCCTCCCGTCACCTTCGACCACGTCGAGTAATAGTTAGTTACGTGTCTAACGATAATAACGATTTTTCGTATATGTAAACGATTATTTTGCATACAAGTGCATCCGAAAAAAAAAATCCAAACATTACTTTTATTTTAATTATAATTAATTAAATAAAAGTAATGTTTAGGATTTTTTTATTCACTACTAAGACCTTAATAAGTTGCCTCCCGTCACCTTCGACCACGTCGAGTAATAGTTAGTTACGTGTCTAACGATAATAACGATTTTTCGTATATGTAAACGATTTTTTTGCATACAAGTGCATCCGAAGAGTCGCAACACTACGAGCAGTAACCTAACTACTGACTTTGCAATGAGGTCAAGAATAGAACTATAAGATATTATTTACTATGTAAATATGTGTTATTTTGCTTTGTTTGAAAGTTTTCAATTAAATTTATATATTAAGAATTGTACATTTTTAGATACAATAATAAAATCTTTCTAAATTCATGGTTTTACGAAAAAGGTTTTCGAAACTGAATAATGTACGCATGAACAAAGTTGTTTCAGTTTGAAAAATATGAAACGTCATACTGTATCTTTTAGATTTGTTGAACTGTAGTAGGCGAACTTTTAGCAAAGCGGATACAATGTAAAGACAAATTATGTTGAGTAAAGGGTATTTATTAACCCTAGAAAGATAACCTACGTCGAAACGACGTAACCGATTTTAAAAAATGTTGTTTTCTTGCTCGTGTGCCGCAATATCGGGCTTACTTTTACCGCCATCTAAGCCACAGAGCTTGCAGGATACGACTGTACTTTTTAGGTAAGTGCATTATTTTCCTATATATTCGTAAATATAAATCTGCCGCACGTCGAAATGACGTATGGTTATCTTTACCGTAATTTTATTTTCGATTTAGATATTCGTATTTTATTGTTTTTGTTACGTTGTTTGATTTAATTATGTATGTATTCATTTTCTACTTGTATGTTATCATTATCACATCACAATTTTGATCTATTTTTGTCGCCAGGCCATTTGTGACATCAGATAAACAACTTTTGGATTTGCGAGATTGTTGACCTTTTCGGATGTATATTCCTAAAACCCAAGACTGCCAAACCGACTGCAAAAGAATAAGATATGTGCCTGTACCAAAGAAAAGAAGATTACATGCTTTTTGACCTACAAAAATAAAAAAAATTACTATGTTCTCTTTGATAAAGTCTGTTTATGGACAGCATAAGTTTAGCGCTTACCCTAATTGCGCTTGAGACTCAAATTAGAAAAAAGGGGTTTCATTTTGGGTTAAAGGTATTCTATAGATTGTAGAACGGTGATTATTAAAAATTTATTATAATAATTATAAGACTGGAGAAAAGATAAAATTTTTGTAAAGTAAACAATATCTGCTTTTGTTTACTTATTTTTTTTCTTTTACATAATATGCAAAATATAATATTATTTTGTTTTATTTGAAAGGTAATAACATACCCAAAAAATAATTTAAGTGTAAATGAACATATTACACACAAGTCTTACGCTATGTGCATCTAATACGTCGAATCGACGTGCGCATATTGGCGCACGTCGATTCGACGTATGGTTATCTTTAACGTAGCACAGAATATGGTTATCTTTCTAGGGTTAATAGTCCTGTTATTACTTTTATTAAATACTTTAAAAAACAATAAATGTCAATGCCTTTACGGCAAAGTTGACAAAAAATCAAAATAAAACCGAGAAAATTCTCTGTGTGGTAAGGGGCCGACATAGGAGCAGTTCCCAGTTATGATACTAGGTACGGTCAAGGAATTTAATTGTTTAGCAGGTACACAACCTACGTAATTTAGTCGTATTATATACCGAAACAATCATAACGAATTTGAAAGATATTACACCTCAAAATTGACATAATATAATATATATCCAATAAGTATGAATAGCACTTCAAACTTCTTTGTTTACAAACTTCCACCATTCTGTCCAAAGAGTAAAAAATAAAATTTTGACAGTATTATCAATACATGCATTGAACCAATCAGAACAGCGAATGCTACTCGATATACTTTATTGTTAATAGTGACACAAACTCGGACTAAGGATACTGTTTGATGGAGATGGTAGATAAGGTCTAGTTTAGTTTGACTTAACTTTAGTCTGTCAACAATATAAAATTGAAGAATTTTATTTTAACACAAAATACCTGTCTGTCATAGATAGACAAGGCTAGGTATATATACCTTGTCTTATTAATTTTACGACTCCCAAGATGTCGGGGTTCGTCATCCGTCGTCTGTAGTCGGTAAATAGTAACCTGACCGATTTCAAAATTATGCAAATTGCTAAACAATTAAATTCCTTGAGTGTACATATACCAGAAAAGACAAAAATTGATTTTAGATCCGGCCTTATGGCTAGTGAGGTATTAATAAGTTTCCCTTCTGTTATTGGTGGAGCCCCGTCTTTGCAATGGGACTCCTTGATTTATAATATTTGTCTTGATATTATTTATAGTTCTGACTATAGGGAACATAATATCCTTTATGGCAGAGTTCTTATTGAGACAAAGGAAAACATATTTATTGATGTATGAGGAAAGTTTAGAACAAATCAAACTCAAACTCAAACGTTTATTTTTGCTGCTAAGTGTTACAATGTTCTTATAAGCTAAAAGGTACAGGACTTAGCGCCTTTTTCAGGCGTTGCAAAAATTGTTTACATAATCTTATATGACTACCTATAATTAAATATAAACCTAAAATTCAAATTAAATTACATATACTAATACTAACTCAATCAAATCAAGGTGTTTCATTCTATAAATAAAAACTAACTTCATCAGTAGAGATTTAGTCCAGTGACGTCATGGTTGACATTAGAAGTTTGTAATCACAGAATTAAAACGTTAAGTACTCTAAATAAATTAACGACTCTTAAATCTGTAGGCACAGCAACAGATCAAGCTGTATATTTTCATTCGAAAATGTGTCTTATTGCAGGGTAATAAATACCTACACTGGTGTCTAGTTTGTTATGTGTAAATAATAAGGACTAGACTAACACGATAATCACGAACATTTACTATAGGTATTTGTGAAAAATACTTGCTTAAACCATTACATAAGAAATGTTTATTTTTATTTATAAAATGTCAATGGGGCTAACGAATACTCGTCCCTACTTATGCCTGCAAATATTATAGGAAAAGTTTGTGTCTAAGTTAAATTTTTGCGCTCAATAAGCTAGACCAATTTGGTACGGACGGTGACATGGATTCACACATCTTAATGCCAATAGTATCACTTTATTATATAATGCGACACTAATATAAAATTTGAAAGAAAATCCCACAAAATGGTGAAATAAACGTCTCAATAGTGGCCCAAACAGTAAAATATTTAATAAAACGAAACTGATTATGTAAATTGCTAAAATTAAATAAGTAGAGCTAAATTACATATCGTTATCACTAAGCTTGTTTCAAGAAAACGGGTCTTAGCAGAGTTCTCAACAAATATCATGTATGTCGTAAAATGTATTAAATAATGTCAACATTCTTATTACGTCAGAATAAAAATTGTAGATATACCATGTAAGAAAGGATTTTAAAAAATGTAAGAGATTATGTCTCAATATTTAGTAATAACTTCAAGAATGTATGAAGCAACATAATCATATTTCAAGAAAACTACTCCCTAAATGAAAGGCAATATGATGGTTTCATAACAGTTTGGTCATCATAACAGCCCATTAATTTCCCACTGCAGAGACGGGCCTCCTCCCATGACGGAGGGATACTTGGCCTACTAATGCAACGCTGGCCAGACGGATTGGTATAGGGTTTCATTTTAAGTTTTCCTTCTTTTTATTTCGTAAAGATAATATTCACGTATAGTCCCTTAAGGCCTGGGCACACCGGGACGGCATGGCAAGGGATTTTGCCGTGAGTCAGCGCACACTGGCCGCTTAGATGCCACGGCGCGCCGCGGGACGGCCTGGCAAGGGATTTTGCCGTGAGTCAGCGCTCGGTCGCGGTAGGCAACGGCATCCCGTTGCTTACCGCGGTATGCCGCGGCGTCCCGCCACGGGAGCCTGTGGCGCGTCTTTTGATGCCGTGCGATAAAATCCCTTTCAATGCCATGGCATCATTTTAAAGCATAGCAATTTATGTCGTATTTCTGTAACATTATGGTTGAATTTGTATTAGTAAAAATTAAAATCCCTTGCCATGCCGTCCAGGTCTGCGTAGGCCTTTAGTCGGTTTTTAAAGACACCCATGGGATGAGATGGGGTAGTGATATCGCGTGCTTCAAACCAGAGGGGCGTATGAAGAAAAACGCAATTATTTTTTTATTACGTCAATTTTTTGTACTTTTATCGACACACAACCTCTTTTATTTTTTTTATTTCTAGCTATATTATTTAAAAAGATATTTAATAAAATACTTTTAGACGTATGCTAAAGATCAGTAATTATCATCGAACTAGACAGACGTACAGCGGCCGTAACTACGCCTGACGAAATGTGTATCTTGCCACAAAGACGTATGTGCATACAACTATCTATTTTCACTAACTTATTATTAAAATATACACATCAACACTGTCCAGGGGTATTTTATATTTGCTTATTAATTAAGAAAATATAAAATACAAACTTATACTCAAAAGTCACGACATTATATTTCATAAAAGGCCGTTTAAACTATTTTTTTTGCGTAATTATTTTTTTATTCAAATAAGTAAATAACTTGAAATAATAGAGATAAGACAATGAATGTGTTTCTTAAGCAAAAGCTTTTGCTTATTTTTAGCAAAAATTAATCTGTTTTTAACTGTTAAGTGAATAATCAGCAGTCAGTACACCCAAAAAACGGTAAATAACGGTCCTGCAACGGTTTTTTATGCTTGGATTAAGTTATTCAGGCTTTGGTGCAGTATATTCTTCCAGGTCCGACTTGGATGCAAAAAAAGTTGCTCTTCCATCGCAATTTTTCGCATTCTTTGCAACATGTCTTACGCGTGTTTAATTGTTTTGAGTTCAGGCGATTGAGTGGTTCAGCTTAAAACCGATACGTCGTGCTCCTGTAACCAGCTCATCGTCACTCTCGCTTTATGCGGACGGGTGTTATCGTCCATGAGCTTAAAAATTGGCCCTATTGTAGTCTACGGAGGAAGACTATTATAATTAGCACCTCGTTAAGCTATTTTTCAGCCGTCATGGTGCTTCTGATCAAAACGTAAGTAGTCTGTTGTCCGACCATCACGAATTCCTGTCCAATAATAATTGTTCCATCGTGGTATGAACAGATTTCCGGAGGATGTTGTAGATGGCTTTCACAACCAGGAACTCGCCAAACATGTTTTCTACGTGAATCCGAGTGGAAACCGAAGCTGGGCTCATCATAATAGGTTATCTTTCCAGAGCAAATGTTCATGAGCTATCTAGTCGTCCTCGATTTGCTTGGCATAGTGCTGGAGTACAAAGCAATATGCGAGCATAAAGGTAGGCTTTGTGGCATCTCCTGACAGTTTGGTCACCCACACGACAGTGGCGCTCTTGCTGGAGCCTCTAAACCAGTTGGTTGGCAGTTGCGTGACAGTAACATTTGGCTGTCTTTTCGCGGCAACTTGCAATATCGATAATTTCGTTGAGCGGTGATGGATTTTTTTCCATGGTATCTTCACTTCAGCCACTTCACCAGTAGCACAGTAACATGACCACAACCTTGATTTCATGTCTTGTCTTGTTCCAATCTCTTCAGCAATGCTCCGCTTAGTGCCCGCAGCTGGGAGCATGCCTACTGCCCTTAACATTTCTTCTCTGATGAAATTGCGCCGCTGCTTGACGCACACAACATAATTCTAAACCTACAGTCTAAACCTACTGTTGGTTAATGAAACCTTCAGACTTAAGTTTCGTTATGCTGTTCAAAGTTTATTTCTATAGCGGTTTTCGTAGTCTGCATGCCATTTTTGTATGTACCTACTTATGCTACTTTTCTTAGCTTGACAATGCTGATTCGTCACCAATAAAAACAAATATATAAATAAGTTCCTTTTATATAAAATTACTAACAAAATTTACTGATTATTTGTTGTTATACATACGTCCGTTCTCTGAACAAAACTTTCAACACATTTTTGACAAGCCAAATAGACGTATAGTCTCCAAAAATAGTACATGTAGTGGATTTAATTACATGGAAAAATAATTTTAAAAGACGTTTTAAGATAGTGATACTAAGTTACCATCTTTTTTAAATATTGCATTACGTATAAAAGTTTTGATATATACGTCCGTCCAATATAAGCATTTTCTGAAAAAATATGGCACAGGGTTTGTGCAATATTGTTGAGCTAAAAAGACGTAAGTGCGATATTGCGAGTTTTCAAATACTTACACAAAAAAATAACATTGCACATAAATACAAAAAAAAAATCATAAAACACGTCCAAATTTTTTTTTAGGTACATTCATTAGAAAAAAAGTTATTAAGTTTTTTGCTGTTCCTGAAAAGTAAGGGTACAGCGTATACGCCCCTCTGGCTTGAAGCACGCGATATATTGTATTCTTACTCCGTCACCACACGGATGGGTTCTGTCATACTATCAAATTATTATTTAACGTGTGAAAATTCCGAAAGGACACCGATTGCAGATGTCAATGTCATGAACATATTGAATTCGTAACGACTAAAAACAACATGGGTGTTAATCACAGCTGTCTTATGCCGAGGACTGGTAGGTAAGTCCTAGAAAAGATAACCCTAGATCCCTCCGATAGACATTGATGGCCTTAATACGATATTTTAACCAGGATTGCTGTCATACCCTAGCAAAAGTAACTACATTGCAAATTCTATTTCACAGCATAAAATTGTTACGAGGTGTTTTGAGTTAAAATAGCATTCTTGGAATGTAAAAACACTTTCGATCAGTGAAACAATACTTGAAAATAGACGCTAAGAACCTTTTCTTTCGGTTTGTTACTCTTTTCACTTTAAGTGACAGTCTTATGCCTGATGTTTACTTTTACTTCCCGCTTACCTACTTGCTTATCAAATTCTATATTTTCAGGGCACAGCTTATCAAATTTTATATTAAAAGCAATCGTGTAATGACCTCTACTTACCTACTATTTTTATGAAAGGTCATTATGACCAAGGAGATTACTTTTTAAGGCTAACTAGTCGAGCAAACTTTTATCTTTCATTTAAACCTCAACTATTACGCATAATACAAAACAGTTTTAAATGTTATTCACTTGGTTATGTAATTAGGAAATAGATGAAGATCTCATTAATGTCTATTTGACGCAATTCACAGAGAAACTTAGAGCCATTTGATCCCTTTCACTTTTTTATAATAAAAGAATTGTTAGACTAACCTGTATTTGTGGTGCTAGTCGTGGTGCTCCGCAAGAACACTGTTCTCCACAAAGGCATCCATTGTCAAAAGCACGTCCTGACGCTAGGTCTCCTAAATGTCTCCCTGACGGCGTAGCTAGCCTCAATGCTGACGCATCAGATTGTGATCTATGATGACCTCTCCTTGCTGCTGGCCTGATTTCTTCAGCCAATATCGAATCTCTCAATTTAGTAGCTCGTGATCTTTTCGTATCTCCATTAAACGCTGTTAATAACCACGCTAGCCTTAATGAAAATTCAGCACTTTGTTTACACCTGTGAACCATGTACGGCCTTAGCACGTCCGCTACATCGCTCATTTCAATATACATAGTCGCTAGTTGTGGTAGATAGAAATCCACATCCTCGTATGGAAATGAAAATAGTTTGTTAGCCAAATACGTTTGCACGCCTGGTTCTTTGGAGTTGAATAGATATGAGATTGCCATACTCATATCGAAGAGTTTACTTTCGAATAACCGCAGCAGAAAGTCTTTATTTTTTGATGTTTCAGCGGCACAAATTTCTGTTTTGGCAGGAGGGTCAATAATTGCGTCAGGAGGATCTGGAGGCTTATCTGTGTCCTCGGGATTGCCAGAATCGAGACTTTCTCTGGATCTTGCTGCAGCTGGTGGTGGCGGGCGTTCTTCGTCATTGCCATCGGGTGGTGTGTGGATACCGGAATCGTCAGAACCGGTTGGCACTTCCGGCGGGAGAGCTAGTCTTGGACCAGGCACTTCGATAGGAAGTCGAAGTGGACCCTCCGGAGAAGTAGGTGTCATGTCTTCTGGTATCCGCTGGAGCACTGAATCCAGGGATCTGTTTCTTTGGTGACCGCATCCCGCTGGCGGCCCACTTGCACCCGTCACATGCCTAAAACAAAGGAAATAAACATAAGGATATTTACTTCCAAAGTAACAAATTTTCCCTAAAGATTTAGCAGGTAAAATGGTGTTGATTTTACAAATTACGTACTTATAAAATGGATCCTCGTAATGCTGTATACCAACGACAATAATCTTTCGAACCATTTGTTAGATTTACACTACAACGCACAAGGAACTCAATCACTATTTAGAACACAGAGCACGATTATTTAATTAGCCTCTTCACATAAACATACCAGTGCTTGAGCACTGGCGTAGCATTAAAACAATGCAAGCAGCCTTGCGATATATCGCGCGCGTAATTAAACACCAATCATTGTGTAAAAGCGATACACACGTCCTAGTCCGCGCCCGCCGTATGGCATACTGTTTTACGCAACATATTAGACGCGCCGCGAGCCGCATGCCATTCGAATAAGGATCGCCTCGGTTACGCAGCCGAAACACAACTAAACAACTACGATAACGAAACAGTGTAAACAAAGATCTTCGCAAACCGTAGCTTTCGATGACCGAGTTTAACATGTTTTTGGAAACGTGGAACTAATGTCTGCGTATTACTTAAATTTATTCCACTTTACAAGGCACTTGTTAAAATATACGCAACAAGTTTTGGTAAAGGAATGACGTACACGTTAAGAAACGTCAGTTTTTAATGGTTTAAGTTTGGTCAACTCATTGATAAATTTTAAGGAATGCAAGTCTATTGTACTCCTTAGAGAATGATACTAGTTAACCTCATATAATTTTGTATTCACTAGACGATTACAACAGCCTTTCCTTGTGAGACTGCGTGACATATCTGTAGTAAATGTCGTAACGAATTTCAACAGTTTTACTTTACAGTAACGGAATAGACAATATTTAATATCTTTTTGAAGTCATAAATCGCATTCTGTACATATTCATGATAATTTTATTATAAACAGGAACTATGACATAACACAAATTCAAGAACGCATACTGACACAATAAATTGGAGAAAGCGGCCGATGACCCCGAAAAAGTTTATCACTGAGTTAGCTATCGTATTTAGAAGATGTATAAAATTGTATGCTAGCTTAAGTAGTAATAGCGTTCTTAATACGGTCGCATATTCACACAAGAAAGTAAAGGAAGTGGAAGTGTGTAGTGGGCACTCAATGAGCAAACATTCCAAGCGGAGCGTGAGTGGTGAACGAATTATCGTTAAGTTTATTTTTGGAACGTTATCGGGTATAACTGTGCATGTGTTACGTCCTGCTAGCAGATGTGCTGTTCCACGATCCTTTAGTTTAGACAGAGAAACGATTCATCCGAAGCTATTTTAGGGATGTATTGAGTACCCTACATAAGTATGTGCGAAGGAAATTTCATTAACAATCTCATTGACTAAATTAATGGTGATTGCGGATAAGATAATATTATTTGAGTAAATCAGTTACATAATTTTTTAGCTGATTTTACTAGTAATTTTCACTGATAATATCTAAACATTCTAAAGAGCTTACTAGAATTCGACGTTGTGGGTCCACTTATTTACAGTGTATTATACATAATTCTATATTTGAACCGATGATCATAAACATAAAAGATTTTACGATCAATTACCGTTCACGTAATCTAGTAGTCCATTACTAAAGTCATGGAACATAGCCAAAAAGTATTAAACAATATAAATGTTTGCAAAAACTAAAGTCGGATTCATAAATCAATTCTGTTCTTTCATGAACATTTTTAATTGTAAATTCAGATAGAATTATTATTTTATTAGTAATAGTTTGATTATCATACAATGATATCAAAATTACCAATCAAGGATCGCAATCTATATCGAAAATAATTGTGATTTAAATAAACTTATGAATTAAGCATCAATCAAAAATGTTATCTTTGTAAAACATTACAATTAATTCAAATTTATTCTACCGATATTGATGACTTTATCTAGTACAATATTTTGCTATAATTCGCCTAGATAACCCTTTTCTAATAACATAAGTGATACTTTATTTACCTACGATATTGTCCCTAATGTAGGTCAACCCACCGAGTCCGATGGACTAAACAAATACCTGCCCGATGACCTCGCGTGGCTGACAAGAAACGATCCGACAAATCCAATACGATTATTGCTTAACTACTTTAAAACACGCACTTGTAACTTAGTTTTTAAATTGTAAAACGTGACAATAACAAAACAATTATTAAAATGGGGACCTATGACAGCACAAGTAATGAAAAATATTCAACAAATTGACATACCACTTAATGGTGGCGAGGAATATATTGATTTCAATTAAAGCTCAGTTTACTGTTCTACAATGGCGTCAGTTGACATTGAGTATCCAAGTTTGCAGCTGGGGAATTCAAAACGTACTTTGATTATGATGTCAAAAAATAAAGTACCTAACCAACTTAAGATTATCCTAGCACTTAACTAAAGCTTTTAATAGAAATTACGTACGTAATAGCAAAAATCTTTCTTTTTACTGACACGTTAATTCTTTGTAATATGATTGCTGTAAATGCTTAGATAAAAGCATTTTGACGACGCGTAATAACGCTCCGCCTGTATAAGTCAACAGCAGATTGATTCGACTCGGCACTATACTGTACAATTATTGTATTACTTATTGGTGAAAGTCAATAGTAAAAGCTTCTTATATAGTGTTTAATTGATCATCGGCATCAATCATTCAATATTTATAAAACTTCTGTAGAAGTAAAAACTAACTATAATTAGTTTTATCGTTCATTTTTGTAATAGTTTTCCTCTTTTCAGTAAGCTTACTTACAATCAGAATGGAACATTAATGAAGTATAAAAACTTAACGATCTTTAGAAGTTCCTAGAAACTGCAAAACTAACTTAAAGAACAATGCTCAAAATGTCCCCAGCTTGTAGCACTTTAAAACCTATGTTAATTGAAAGGCCTTAGTATTTTCATCATTTTATTGTATTACAGCAAATCTCAAATGTGTGTCCGAAAAAAGTTATATCAACTTAAAGAAACAGAAATCAGTCTGAATAACGTTGCTGTTTATTATACTTTTTCAAAATAATAGCCATTAAAATACATAGTTAACAGTGTAGAATATAAGAAAAATATAAAAGATTATTTACTTATTTATTAATATGCGCCATTTATGCCTAATGACCAGATTTTTTATTTTTTGTGAGCACGAGTAGTTTATCTCCTGTGTCATGCCTCAGGAGCACCTCCTGAGAGCACGAACCTTGGCCTGAACCGTCACAGACTAACAGGATCTGCGGAAGGCACGCCCTCTAGAAGCGAACGCGGCGCGTATTCCTGCCTCGGTGGCGAGGACGGAACCGCGGACGTGTTGTTGTGGCTTCGCGAGCCGTATGAGCTCTACGTTGAGCGATCGCGATCCTATCACCTGGCTCTTCAAGAGCATGTCTAGGTCTTCTAATTTTGGATATTCTAGAGGGGATGAAACCGGATGCTTCAACCAGTAGTTGGTTGGAGTGAGTAGCAGCCGTTTCAAAGTAGCGACGGGAACAGACTTTCATGTGTTGCTGGATGGTCGCCATCTCGAGGTCGATGAATCACGAACCACGGTGCTCCCGTCGCTTTGCGCATGAACCTATCCTGAGTTGTTTGTAACCTATGGATCCTGCTGTGTGGCCTAAGGTCTCGTATATCCTAACTTTATTGCGGATTGACATCTTAGACTCCTTCCTAAGGAGTAACTGCAGCCGTCCTACCACAAACGAGCCCCGCTTGCGAACCATGTTTAGGTGGGGACGTAGCGAGAGTTTATCGTCGAGTATGACTCCAAGGTATTTGGGTTCCCTCGCCTAAGGGATCGAATAGCCGAATAACATCTTGACTTTTGGTGTCTCTGCCGAGAGAGTTTTGTGGCTCTTTTTCTTGTGAAACATCAACTCTTGGCTCTTTTCGGGGTTGACTGTTATCCTCAATTTCTAGAATCGCTGAGGGCGTTGGACGCAGATTTACGAATGAAGAACTAAATAAATCCGTTGGGTCACTGAGGCCATAAACGGGAGATTTAAAGGTGATTATAAAATGTTCAGGAATGTAGTATTCAATAATACACTTCCTCATCTCTTCACAGACTTCCGAATTGCTGGAGCGCTTCTCAATACATTCAGGGAGCCTATTCATGACAATGTCTATGCCACAGACTTCGTTGAACGAATTTATCGCAGAATTCACATTAACAATAACTTGAGTAACTACGTTACAGGCAGCGGGCTACGTTCAGAACATTGACTGATGAGTCCATAAATATACCGTTCCCTGAATTATCAAACGAGGACATTATTTTGTTTAGTTTGGAGACATATCACACTTAAAACTAGCAGCTTCCTATGCTAGCGACAGTTGGTGCTTGCGCGCATGTCGTCAGTATCGTGTGGTACTTTAGTAATGGAAGGCATTTAGTTTCAATGAGCCAGCCAGTGCCATTGTAATAAACACTGAAAATACTGATTAATGTTAAAAGAAAAAGTTTCGATTATAAGGGAATTTTTATTTGAAAACTTCTAAAAACCGTCCATGGCCACTTTACAAAAAGCAGGAGTAATTTCAAAACTCAGAATAAGTTCATCCCACAGTATTAATTAAAAAAAAATAAACATCATAAACAATAATATAATTATTCATTGTGACCGATTTCGGTTTCTTTATGTCGATACAACTTTATTCGGATACACATTTTAGTTTTGCTGTCATACAATAAAATGGAGAGATGACTAATACCTTTCGATTAACATATATCTTAAAGTGCTACAAAGTGGGGACGGTGTCCATACATTTTTGAGCATTGTTCTTTTATTTGTACGTGTCATTCTAAAAACTATCAACATTCTACACAAAGCGTAGACACACAACAAAACTTAATAAATTCTAACTGAATTTTGCGGGAAAAATAATATTTAAACAGCTGAGTCCTGACGTTTTCACAATTTAGCGGGAAAATAAATAGGTTTGTACGGAACCCTCGGTGCGCGAGTCAGACTCGCACT
Organism: Schrankia costaestrigalis; assembly: GCA_905475405.1. Lineage (NCBI taxonomy): Eukaryota > Metazoa > Arthropoda > Insecta > Lepidoptera > Erebidae > Schrankia > Schrankia costaestrigalis. The sequence goes on from FR997830.1 coordinate 4,998,079, forward strand.
TGACCGGTTCTTTTTATTTTTAATCTTTAATGCTTTGATAGGCCTTTTGTATAAATTTTCTTTATCCAAGTGGATAAGGACAGGATTATAATAAGTTCGTAGGGTATAATAAATCCCTGTAGGTGGGCGTTTTATAAATAGTTTTACACCAAGCCATTAATTTACGAAGTTGTATTTAATAACGTCTAGGATTATGAGTCTGCGGTTATTTGAAACAACTTTACAGTAATTTTATGTTCCGAAACAGAAATAGTAAAATATTTATGTTTTATTACAAGCGCCTAGAAGCTGACTAAGTAAGTCGACTGGTGTTGATGATACAAGGTTTCTTTGTTGAAAAACTGTACATGATTTTGGATGGTTCAAAGGGTTAGATAAGATGTTGTTAAAGGAGAAAGTAAGTACGAAACATATCCCAAGTAATACCGATTAAAAAGTGCCGATGCTTATGAGCTCATAAATTTTGCAAGTATATATTTAGAATTACATACTTTGGACTCTTACTTCTAGTAGATAAACTGTAAAAAGTTAATTTGCAATATTTTTCAGTTCGGTTCACGAAACGAAGAGTCAGACCTTTTTTTTTAGTAGGTATGTACGCGGTCGTACAAAACACAAATACGTAACTAAAATATCGTCCACCTAATATTCTAGTTATTGTGAGTGTAAATGTATAATATTAATGAGATATTTGATCTGTTACATAAATGCTATAATAATTCCATTAGAAATAGATGAGTTGGATAACAACATTTTTCTCAATGCCACCTAGAGCGTAATATTGATATTATGTAAGTTGCTGACAGAATGGCTATTTTATAAACTTGCAAACTAACATGGCAAACTAATTATATAATTTCTATATTAATATTAATGAATATAAAACGGAATATATTAAGAAAGTTTAACACGAGGCGATTGCCTAAATACCAAACTACATTTTTAAAATTGGCTACGCCTAATTTTGATTCTGTGTATTCAAATATACTAATATACAATACATAGTGTGAGATTAAGCTAAACAGGTTTATAAAGATTGTACATGACATTCTGTAGTTTCTGCCTACACCAATGGGAATAAGAAGTTAAGTTTATTGTCCGCACGTTAATAACAAAGTTTGAAATAATATTTGACTTTACAAAACAATAGTAATGTATAGCCATGTATAGCACTGCTGTAATTGTCATTTGTCAGAAACTTCAATTTTAATTGAAATAAATTTAAAAATACCTCGTATAAATTCATTTGAAAAGATAGCTTTGTATTTATTATACATAACAAAACAATTTACCTCACTATATCCGACAAAGTCACAACTATAAGTGCAAGGTAAAGTTAGTTATAGGTTATTGTGTTTTTTCCTTTTTGTAAATGTGTAATTGTCTGGCTTTACTGTAAATAAATTGTTTTTCTTTCTTTCTTTCTTTCAAGGTAAAATCAATTTGAGTTCGACCAGTACAATTGTCCATATCAATGCCACTTTAACAAAACATTAGAATCAAATTACGCAAGAGCATCGTATATACAAAATCAATCGAAAACGTCACAATACAGTTTAAATGTGCGCAAATATTCATACAAAACGTGCAGATCAATTTACAGTACATTGAGTACTTAGTGTTCTAGGTAATCTAATAAAGAAGACTAATCAAAGCATCGCCACATTATGCATATGGTCGTGAATGAGTTATATGGCTTCTCAAAAGCAGGTTTTATGAGATTTCATTTTAATTTTAGCTGCCAGCAACAACTACGTAGAAAAAAAAACATTGTAACAATAAACAGCGATAACAGATCTCGGTTGTGTACAGGTATAAGATTACAATGGAGGTAAAAGTACTAAGATTGTCTCAACTAGTGATGTACGCTTGGGAATATTGCCACTGCCGGCAAATTTCCACTGCCAATGTGCCCGGGAAACTTCCGGGCGCATTGGCAATATTGCCGAAAATGCCCACTAAACAGATTGTTACTTTTAAAGTGTAAAATATGATTATTTTCTATCTCTTGTACCTGTTTACGGTCGCTATAGCTACTCCCCGACCCCCGCGCTCTCCCAACGCTCACGCGCCCCGATGTGCGCAGTATTTACGTGTTTGTTGCCGAGAATGCATAATAATATCTTGTTAAAGCACTGGGCGCATCGTTATATTTCATTGTAATGCGAGAGAAATCAAAAGAACACGAATATTTTATAGAAGACAAGGATAATACGTGTCGTACAATTTTTAAATGTACATTCTTTGGTGACAGTTTTACTTTAAATATTATTGTATAACTAGCTGTTGCCCGCGACCTTCGTCCACAAAAGCACATATTCACCATTTTTTGTATTGCGGAACCATTTAAAAACCCTTTGACGTGACTAAACAACCATCTCACTACAACGACAGTCAGGAGCCACGTTTTACGTGCCCTCCTAAGTAAGGATATGTTCAAACAAAATACCAGTGAGTGGTCACCCGTCTATGCAATGATCTCGGTGAAATTTTTCGCTTTTAAATCTGTGACCGCAACGGGCTGTGAGTGGCTGCCAGAGAAAATGCATTTTAAACAAAACCATCCTTTTTTCTACGGAAACCTGAAAAATAAGCCTTGAGGTCATAGCACACTTTAATGACTCTGCTTTAACACCGCTTCCACCCAACACCGTCCCTATACTAAAATGACTGCTCATAGTCTACGCGGCGATAGCCAGCAGGCACCCAGCAGTCCATGCAGTAACTGTTAGTAGACGGCCAGCGTCGTTCTTTTTCGTTGGAGGCGTGGTGCTGTTACGTCACCGCGACCTCCACACTGGTGAACCCGACGTGATGAAACCAACCTTCTCGGAGCGCACCAGCACCTTCGGTCTGAACAGGACTACTCCATATGCTCGCCGTCATGACAAGCCTGGGGAAGCCTGCGACCTCATCACCCATCATCCGACTCACTGGACACGCCCCGACTCACTGGGGGAAATGGGGAAGGTGGACACCGCAGTCCGACTCACTGAACCGGCACTTCAGTTCCGACTCACTGGAACTCTGGCATCAGCTCCACAAGAAGTCTCATCAAGCAACTGGCACAGGCCTTAACTACCGAGCAGCATAGCGGCGGTAGGGTTACCTATTTTGATCCCGAATTTTAATATTCCGAATATCAAAATTCAGAAAACGTTTGGAAATATCGTCATTATCCCATTTTTTTAAATTTCGAAGTATTATTTGCCATATAATCGCAACTCCGAATTTCATTTGCCCATTTATTTATTTGTACGACGTTTTAAAATCCAGAAGAATGAGTTCCAGATATAAAAATCTAAATGCACGAAATCCAGAGGACCGTAATCCATATGCACTAAAGCCAAATGTTTAAAACACAATTATTTATTGAAATACCTTTATTGAAATCCAGACATACAATATCCAGATTTTTAAAATCAAGATTTTTGAAATTCAAATAAACGATATCCAGATAAACTAAATCCTTTTATCTTTTACTAATATTATTAACTTAACCTTTTTAATTTCAACCTAAACTAACCTACTAAGTCGAATTTGAAAATTAAAAATTTATGAGTAATGGGCAAGTAAAACAATAGCTAGTCGGTTCTGGGCCACAGTTCTAACCTAACCTAACCAAATGAGTCGAATTTGACAATTATACCTATCTGTAATCAAGTAAAACAATAGCTAGTCGGTTCTGGCACTCGTCGGCCGCTACCGCGGCACGCTCGCTTCGCTCGCTCGGCTCATGCGAAGGGTCACAGTTCTAACCTAACCTAACCAAATGAGTCGAATTTGACAATTAAACCTATATGTAATGGGTAACTTAAACAATAGTGAGTCGGTTCGCAGTTCTAATCTAACCTAGGTCACGGAAACCAAATAAAAAGTTTATGAAAATCTGGCAAAAAATTATCTGGAATATATGGGAACCAAATAAAAAGATTATGAAAATTTGGTAATACATAGTTTATCTGGAAAGTGGTACGATGGGAACCAAAAAAAGTATTCTAAGAATCTGGTAGGTATAGCTAAATCTGGATCATAAGAATATGGGAAACAAAAAAATATTTGAAAATTTGGTTTTAGTGCATCTGGAAATCGATTCATCTAGGAAATTAAAAAAGGAATTTTAAAAAGTTGTCATTCATTACATCTGTCTTTTAAAAGTTCTACCAACTGTTTTCTGGGTTTTAAGATTCGGGTAACAGAAATTCGAGGTTTCAATAGGTGACCCGGCGGTAGACTCGCTGACAGCGAGCTGTCTGCTAATTTAGGATGCCAATGTAAAATATATTTAAAGAGCAATATTTAAAGCCCTTACTTGAATCATATTCTTTTTGCCAGGTGGGAGCAAAGTCGTTTAGATGTGTTATGACCTGAACCCCTAGTTCTTTGTTAAAACATCAGCTATCTGCCTGAAAAATCCCTGTAAAAAAACCTTAAATGTTAAAATTTTCTTTTTTTTTCTGCAGAACCCTAACAATGAATTTAAAGATTATTTGTCAAAATTACTTTTTTAATATAAACAGTGAAAGCTTCATCTAAAAAGCCAAACCCGTACCTACGACCAAAGTTTTGAAAATAAAAACTGCGGAACCCTAAAAAAAAGAAGCCTAAGTTACTCGTTTTAAACTCCCGTAAAAGCCCATTGAATAAAATCATTTAAGTATCATTGACATTTTTATGGTTTTTAATTATTTCTACGGAACCCTAAATGTTTATAAAAATCGAAAGTAAGTTTATTATTAAAGTAAGTTTACGCGCCGTAAAATTTACAAACCAATAGGAAAATTTCTATCGAAATCGGTCCAGCAGCAAAGTACTTCTCAAATTACTTTTCTTAATTTAATTCTATGCCTATAATCCAAGTTATAGTTCAGTCAGAAGATTATGGTCTTGATTGTAGTATTCGTATCATAATAAGTACAGATTTTAATTTTTTATAAAAGTAAATTAGTTGCATATTATGTTATAAATATAATTCCTATAAAAAAAAGCTAAATAATTTAAAACTGTTTTCATTTAAACACTATCTATCTGAAGAAAAACACTATCTATCTAAAACAGAGATTATCTTTTTCAATTTAAAAATCGAAAAAGAATAAATTATAAAACTCTTTACCCACTGGGAACATTGCCGGCAACGAACTGGAAATAATGCTGGGAATATTGCCAGGAATATTACCAATGAACTGGGAATTTTCGTTAATTTTATGTTTTATTGACATTTTTTTATGAAAAGTCTGTAGACATGAATAAATTAAAGCGAATTTAATACAAATGTCATAAAATTTATGAAAATATAACCTAAATTCCCAGTAAATTCCCACTTTGGGAACATTGCCGGCAGCGCTGCCGGCAATATTTCCAGTCCTTGGCAGTGTGCCCGGGCACGGTACATCACTAGTCTCAACACCTTAGGTCGAGATGTTTCTCAATTGTATGGTTAATTTCAATTGCAAATTTTACACTACATAGATAAAAAGAACTACATAATTGAATACTGCTACTAGGTATAATAAAAAACTTAGAGGTAAGTTTTTAAATCTGTTTTTAATCGCGCCTGCTGTTTTTACAACAAAGAATTTTAATGTTCAGATTATAAGTCCTAATAAAAATCTACTCATTTGGCCGAAGAAAATATTAACCATGAACACGATTATTCTACAAAGCCACGTAAATGACGGTTAAAAGGAAATTGCCGTAATAGCAGCCTATTATTCGGTGGATTTGTTATGACCACGTCATAGAACTTTGTCTACTTGTCTTGTGTACAGTGGGCAAGAAGTGTAAATAAAAGTTTTTTAATTATCACTGTCTAACTGCGCGTGATGTTTAAAAAGAACAAGTGCATGGCTCGATAAAACCCCCAGCATAATATTAATTAAAAACACTTAAAAGTTATACATAGAGAGTAAACACTGTTTAGAATCAATCAATTTCAGTATGCAGCAAAGAGAGTTCTACTGGTTGACACATTTGAAAGATAGGCCTTCATCTTTCAGCAGTCGTCTGGTCGTGGCTAATATTTGATGATGATGACGGTTGAACGTTAAGTTTTATGAGCTTTTTGAATAAAAAACTAGGGTGATGCTACCAATTATCAGCACTTTAAGAGTTAGTCTTACTTTAATATCGTTTATCTTAGTGATAATACTGATAACTAAAGTTAGCAACATGCTTTCTCGGTTCACTATTATATAAGTAATTGATTTTTATTACAAAAATTTGTCTTTATGCATACACATTTTATTTAAATGAGTTTGACTAAATAATTACCCTGACACCAATTATTGGCACCATCATCACCAATTACTAGCATCGATCAGCACCTTAAAATTAGACATAAAATTAGGTAGATAAATTAAATAATCCAATGTTTTAGCAAAATCTCCTTTATTTATACCTAGCCTAACAACCGAAGTTTCAGAAAAAAAAAACATAAAGGTAAAAAATTCCAAAAAATAATAAACATTCTTTTGATTATAATATCAACACTATGAAAATAACTAGCAATGTTAGTTTCAGCACCATGCCAGTATATGAAATCCGAAATCATAGAGTACTTTTTCCAAGAATATTGAATTTTAGGCATAAAATAATCACGCTTTACAATAAAAAATATGGATTAACAATTTTACATACCACTTTGTCATGTAACAGTACCAGTGCCGATAATTAGTAATTCGCAAAAAAAATTAACCCAGATGTCAGCACCTCATTTAATAACATAAAATCAAAATAACGTTCATTTCCATTGTCAGATAAGCCTTATAAAACATTTTATACATCAATAACACTTATAGGTTCAGTAAAAAATATGTAAAAGAACTAAAATAAAGTAAAATGAAAAAAACCTGAACTTACCTACGATCATAAGAAACTGTCAAAACAAAGTAATGTGAAGGACATGTTTCCGCGTTTTTAAAAATATCGCTTTTTGTTTTTCAAAAAGTGTCGTGTTTGGATCAGTTTATAATTCCAAAAGGATCTTATTTTAATGTTTGTTAAATGGTAGCCGAAATTAATGAATAGAAAGCTTATAATTCGAGTTTTAGTTGGGGGTGCTGATAATCTGGTGCAGTGCCAACATTTGGACCCTTGCTCCTATATCTGTTAATGAGAAATTTTATATCAAATTATTTATTATTAAAATGATTTAATGACGAGAATACAACAAAATGTTCGTCATGACATAAAAGTATTAGAATGCGAAATGAAATCTCGAAGTTGTACTTGTAATGTTAATGCGTAAAGGTTTACTGTAATAAAACAATAGTCGATAAAAAGTTATTCAATTCTAGCTTACCGAAATGATAAAAGAAGGACGGAAGGTCATACAACAATAGAATTATATTCAATACCTACCTATCAGTTTTTATAGGCATAAAAGATAAATCAACTTTTGTTACTAACTTTTCGGGTAACTGTATTGATGCTATATGATCGGGCTAAAAGCAAGTAATTTCAAACAATAAATCACAACAATCAACAACTTTAAGTTTACATACCTACGTAAACTATCACATTCCCCCGGAGATATTAGAAAAGACTACAAATCGCCATTTACTACGCTTCATACAAAACGCGATTTGCTTCCACTACACTTTTATTGGAAGTCACTATACCCCTTCCACTATATTTAACAACATTTGACAGATTGACGTTAGTGACGTTCAGCAGTATCTCGAATGTAATCCCATTCGATTGTAAGCGATTTCGCGATTTTTCAAATTACTTTATTTTACACATTTGGATCCTTACCTTACATCAAGTTACATTATCATTTTATTATTGTTTCTTTCTTCTATGTTAAGAGAATTAGCCTATATCTTAAAATGATAAAATTATAGTTAGCTTAGGTATTATTTAAAATACATAATTTATCGTGACACATTCGCGGGTTATAGCTAATCTAAAATATCATAATACATTTTATAAACGTATTATGAAGAGTTCAGGTTTATTCATAGCATTTATTTGTATCGATTATTTGTAATGTTTTATAATGGTGGTAATCGTTATGAGTGTCCAGCACTAAGTAACTATGGTAACTGAAAAAAACATGGGTACGTCCATAAAATACAATATAATTTGTTCGAAAAATAAGCGGAAGTATTACGAAACTTCATGGACGTGAACTGTCAAAAAGCTAAACTTACGCTGGAAGGGGTATAAGACCCAATATCACACAAACTCATCACCAACTTATAAATCGTAAGAAGAAGTAGAAATCACACAGTACGTTGTATTATTTTGTAAATTTCTATCAGTCTTGACAATAAAATCATATAACTTTCAATAGACCCTTAAATATGTTACAAGGTATACTCCCGCTTCGATTAATGTTTACACTGATACATCTGCGCAATGTTTACATCTGCCGAATTTAATCGACTGGGATTGGTTAACAGAAATTCGCAAACCATCTGCACGATTTTATAGAAAGATAAGTGGCCAGAAGCAGATGGCTATATGAATATACAAGTAACAATCAAATGCTGAGGAGGATGAGACTTCGTAAAATAAAAATAAAAGTTGTCTTTTGTAAAAGACTGTTGACATGACAATTAATGTAATTAATTTTACAAGAAATAATTAAACTTCAAAATAATTAAAGTCATTCTTGTCAGTTTCATCGTTATTTTACGTATGGCAATATCATATTTATAGTAAAGTCTATGTTCTTTTTATGGGCTAATTCATCTAGCTTGATTTTTAAGAATTCCTAGAGTTCAGCCAAGTTAATCTATTTAAACAGAGGATATCAGTAATCTTGTACTTTTATTAGAGGATGATGAATAAATAAAAGCGATTTATTCAAACTCATAAAGATTAATAACTAACAATTATAAGAGTATAACTAAAGAGACGATAAGAACTTGTACTTTGAACTCGTCCGTATTAACATTATTAACAATGATCTAGATTACAGAATGCTTGACTTACTTTTTATATGAATCTCAATGAATGAGTCTTTATGATAAGATAATTGCGAAATATTCATGACATCATTTTAAGATCATGTGTAAGACACATTGCTATTTTTAAAGTTCATATGGTAAAGTTATATCAGTTTGAAATTATTACTACTAATAAACAAGAAATTTTATATCATTATACTGTTTTGTGATGATACTTTTTATAGTATCTATTCTTACAGCATTAAAGGTATAAAAGTAAAGTTGTTTGTAGATGAAAGAAACATAACATGCAGAAAATCATTTGAATGTTGTACAACCGCATTTTCATTTAGTTTCACTGAGGTGAAGTCATCTGTCCCCTGCATGTCAACATTATTTTCTACTTTCTACATGTATTGCAATAGAGAAATGTCAAGAATTTTCTATTCCCAAGAGAACGGAAACATAATGCTATGCCAACAAAACCACGGATAAACTGTATGTAAATTAAATCATGCGTTTGATCTACGAACAGTGTAGCGGGGCAAGAATGCTATTGTGGTACTAAAAACGCATCACTGACCGCAATGCAGCCGAACACGTGCACGATAAGGCGTAATGCCGGTTTTTACACAAGTAGGTAAAATCATAAAGTAATTAAATTACCATTATTATTAAGGAATTTAGTTTGTCTGAAACTATTTTGTTAAAGAATGTTTGTTTTGTAATCAAACCCTAAATCTCCATCACGCCTTACTTGATTTTAGAATATGGACTGCACATAAAATTTAGTTCAATATGAAGTTAAATAAGTTGTTGTTTGTAACTCGAATTATGCTTTTGACTATATAGAAAAGAGCTTTCAAACCAAACCTTAGGAACCTCTAACACTTAAGCCTACCGCTAACACACATCTCAAATCACAAATGACGTGCTAAAGGAAGATTCACGCCTTGACTGAGTGATTTCGTGGACCTGATAAAAACGTATAGGTACATCTTTGCTCACCCACTAGTACATATTGCTAATGAATAATCCAGATAATACAACTAATTATACTGGCTCATTAAACTGTTCTGCAGTGCCTTCCTGATACGTCATAATTATGATATTTTACATAAAATGTCTATTTTACTATGTATAAAATTAACAACATCTTCATTGTGTGAGCAAAAGTAATAATGAAACGTATAGCCTGCTATTTTGCCGAATATCATTAGACGTATAATGTAGTCATTAGGAAACTGATTTTGTTACAGCGATTAGTTTATTCTTGAGACTGGTGTATATTATGCAATCTATTTTACTCTGGCCTGTTAAGTTAACTTATCTGGTTTGGTAGCCCGTTAGCTCTCCTTCTAGGCACTAATATATCCCTAAGTTCTTTTCAAGACGATGTGATGTGGTATTTAGATCCAATTTTTTTATATTTATAAAGTGAAAGACTTAAAAGATATTAACTTCAGCATATAGTTACCTATATTTCATAATCAGAGACAGTATAATTATGCACACTGAATTCACATTCACAATATGCTGGGAACTATTATTCTGCTTTCTGTTTAATAATAATAAAATTAATGTATAGTATAAGATAACTTAGAGTATTATAAGTTATTGTATTTGAATTATTCTTATACACAATTACAGAACAATGGGAAGTATCATAACAAAAAAGGTAAGCTAAGCTTGTTTTATAACATTAAGATCTTGGTCAAGTCTTAGGTTATTTTGGACGAAACCTACAACCAACCAACCAAGACACAGGCACGTCTTGAAATAGTAATTAGTAAAAGAATTACAAAAGTTGATGTTTTGTAACTTTTTTTTATTTTTAGACTCGACATGACACTAATTTGTACTGTTTAATGACCGATAAAGTTGTCAGAGTTTCATTCTGGTTGTAATGTTTTATCTATTCATTTTCACCTTTTTTTTTAGACTTAAGTAAAAACATAAACTAAATTTTCAGAGCTGTAACTGACTGGCCAGTAAAGTTATATAAAAGCTGTCTTAATTCAATAAGTTAAGACAAATCATTTCTCTTCCCTCGATCCTTTACGTAAGCAATATAACGAACACTCTGTATAATAACAATGTTTGCATTTTACGCACAGCCATTAAAACCGATTACAAACATTTTAGTTTACTTTCACTGCTACCATTCTCAAGATAAATTATAGTAACTTGCTTTTTGAATTTGCCTAAAAACTTTTACTGGATTAAAACAAACAAGATTGAATAAATACGGTCTACCTTACCGTATAGGCGTGTTTGTATCGTTTAAATATTTGGTGAGATCCTTTTTAGATAATAGAAAGGCCTCTAAGTAACAGTTGGGTAGCTATTGAATATAAATAAGGACCTAAACTTGCAAAACTGTTTGAAAGAGATTGCTGAGTGTGAGAAATAGGACTGCACAGATTGACGTCTGCCAACAGCGTTGAGCAGGGGAAGAAGATAACTTTCTGAACCAACCACACTGAAATTATGCATAGAATAAAATAATTATGACGATAAAGACTAACACGACTGTTCAATTGTTATTAATTAAATAATAGGTACTACTAAATACATATTTCTTTAAGTTCAAGTAACCTTTACAGCTGTAACTTATTACATAAATTTTATAAAAACTAAATATATATGTTCGATAATGTCGATAACTGTATTAGCTAAAAAGAAGAACATTCTGTATGAAATATTCAACAAAGTAAATAAGGCCTTGAATGTTAACAAGGTCAGAAAGGACTGTGGGCGTGGTGATTCGTATTGTGAACCGAAATTGAATAAATTGAATTGGACACCGATCGAGACCCGTATACTGGTTTCGTAAAAAGGTCCAGAAATATATTGACAATAGCTATAAAGCTATCGGTATAAATAGAAACATTGAAATAAATAGCAATTGAGATTGAGATACAAAGTAACATTAATAAAATTTAATTCAGTAATAAAAAATAATTGAAATTATATAGTGAATCGTATCCATTAATTTTCAATGATTATAATGTGTGGGCAGACACCC